>OZ007593.1:265385669-267915197 GCA_963931845.1 Maratus michaelseni
AAGAACGCTAAAGAAGCGGTCCCGGCAGAGGTTAATCGAAAGAAAATTAGGTGGAGAGACTTGCTCATCCGACCGCCAGACGCAGTAAGTCCTGGCTGCGCATACACACGCCGGATTGGTTTTCGACCCGACGCGACGAGTGTATGAAGTCGAAGATCGCCGCCGCGTTAGTCGGCCAGCCACCGGCCCGGTTCCTCGTAGTCGAACGGCACGGGAGGTGGGTGATCCACTAAGATTGATTTTGACCACAGCGACTGCTTTAGCTGCAGAGGATGACGTAGTGGTTGCGGGCCATGCGTTTTACCGCCACATGCTGGTAACTATTCCACCTCTGCCGCTGGTACGGTGCAGATAGTTGCTGCATGCCGGATCTCCCACCGCCGTATCTCTCACCGCTCTCTAAGAAATAGAGAGCGGATTTCTATAAATAAAAATCTGGAAAGGGGCAGAACACCTATCCGTATAGCATTGTCACTTCACATTGTGATTTTGTTACCGTCGATGTGGCGTCACGTGACGTTGATGTGAAGTCACAGTGACGTGGATGTGAAACCGTTATTCCCATTTTTAAGCCCCTCTGTGACATCACAGTGTGACAAATTTTTGAAAAGTGGGACAGTTCTGTATCGGATCATGCGACCAGACTATACTTGAACCCGGTCCGATCTTATTAGGCCGAATAGTCTTTTTCTATATATTTTTTTTTCCATTTTCTAATAACATATCCTATATAAAGGTTTCTGTATGTACCTTAGCAATATAAAATAGTATAAAGTTCCCTTTTTTTAGTTTAACTCATAGTATAATATTCAATAAACATAAAACAAATTATTATGAATAACAACCCAGATTCAAACTTCGAAAGTTTTTCATACTTAAAGCTAAATTAAGATGTAGTAAGTAATAATTAATAACACACTTTTTCAAAATCTTAAAGGTACGGTGAACTTTAAAAATTATTTTTCATTATTTATGTTGTTTCAACAAAGTTGGAATAAATATATATAAATTGTATAAATAACTCAAACGTTACAAAATCCGAAAATGTTTTATTCCCGGGCACAAACATGTCCCCTATAATTAAATTATATAGGGAAACCCAATGAGACTATAAAATATTTTGTGTTATCTCTTATATTTTGGGTATTGCGAAATAAATTAGGGCACCTAAAATTTTCTTACACCCATCCCCGTTCAAAGTCGGTAGGATATGATATATCCCACTTAATTTTAATCTCTAAAGGCCATTTTGACACCGGAAGTTTGGAGTAACGCTTTTGATTTTATAATGTACGTGGAGAAAATATTTTACTTATATTCAAATAAATTTGTTCATAAATCCTGGTGTCATTCTATCATTTCAACTTTTTAGCAACATAAGTATTTTGCCCCTGAAAGAGTTAAGAAAATGCTCGACCCTTATAAAAAAAATTCAAAATGCTTTCAGCTTCAAAATAAGTTTCGTAGTAGTCATGACTGTATTCGCTGAGACAGTGTCCATGACTGCTATCAGGTTAATTTGTTTTAACAGCGGAAATATCAGGAAATAGAGAAATATCCAAAATGTATCCTTGACTCGCCTGTAGCTACCAAATATTCTGCTTCAGACAGACAGTCCAGTTTCAGTGTCATTTTTCCAGATCCGATTACTCTGAGACTGAGCGAAAAGTATCCGCTTATCAAATATCTAATCAATATACAACAGTATGCCCACTAAAGTCCCTTGCCACCCTCTTAACTTCGGAACGGCTGCTGCTATATTCATAAAAGTGGTGTCTAGGTATAGTAAAGTAGCCATGCGCTACTGAATGAAACCGCCTACGGCGCCACCTAGTGGAAAACTGCGAAGTTAGCATTCCTATCTCGAAAACGGAAATAGATAGGGAAAACAAGTGATTTACAAAGTTGTAGAGCATCAACGATTTAGTTTTAAAAAAAAAACACCTTGTGGATATTAATGCGAAGAATAGAACGGTTAAAACACGCATTTGTTTTTTCATGATTTCCTACACTGTGACGTGACAAAACGATCTTAGAAAGAAACAACCAGTTATGCAACAGCAGGTGTATGTGACCCCTCCACAAACATTGCAGGACCTTAAACGACGCATTACGGAAGCTTGTGCCAACGTGTCACCATCTATGCTCCAACGTGTGCAACTTGAAATACAAACAAGGATCCAAATATGCATTGCAGCTGACGGTGAGAAGTTTGAACATCTAAAATAAAGGTATATTATTATAACTAGTTGTTTTTTTCTTTCTAAGATCGTTTTGTCACGTCACAGTGCAGGAAATCACGAAAAAACAAATGCGCGTTTTAACCGTTCTATTCATCGCACTAATGTCCACAAGGTGTCTTTTCGAACTAAATCGATGATGCTCTACAACTTTGTAAATCACTTTTTTTCTCTATCTCTTTTCATTTTCGAGATAGGAATGCTTCCACAGCATTCCACCAGGTGGCGCCGTAGGCGGTTTCATTGAGTAGCGCATGGCTACTTTACTATACCTAGACACTACTTTTATGAATGTAGCAGCAGCAGTTCCGAAGTTAAGAGGGTGGCAAGGGACTTTAGTGGGCATACTGTATATTTTTAAAATACCATTATAACTCACATTTGTAACACATGTCATGTTTTTATGATGATTTGTACTGAATTTTGTGATTTTTTTAAGCAAAGATTATGGAGGAGGTAAAAAACTTTAAATCTGAATTTTGAAATATTTTAATTTAAACTATGCAGAGAAAGCATGTATACATATTTTTTTATAATACAGCTGTTTTGTTCTCCTACAACCTGTCCGATCAAAACCAGCTTTGCTGCTGGAATGTGTCCCGTTTGCATAAGCATTGAAATTGGTAACTCTTGTTATGGACTGATTTGCCTTTGTTTATTTACAAATAAGCCTTCAAAATTAATTTAAAAAATTGAGGCGTTTTCTTGATAGCTACACAATATTTTTTTCCTAGTGGAGTTTCAATTTTATCGTACATAAAAATGTAGTTGCTATTTACTTATTAAACACTGCTGACTATTAGTTATTAAAAATTAAATAAAAGTGTTTTCTTCGGTTTCTGAAGTATTCAGATAAACGTGCACATTTTATGTTGGAGATAATTTCCTTCGTTAACGGTTAATGAAAGTCACATGAAATCATTTATTCGTATCAGACATTACTAAGATATTACAACTACAGCTGTCTTTATTTTTCCATATTTCTAGAAGCGAAAATCCAGAAAACATTAATCTTGGGAAGTATATACATTTTGATTATATATTTTGCTGTTTATAAAAGTAATACCATAATAGGATATCTTTTCTTTTGAAAACAAAACGATCGCAGTCCAACAGAAGCAAAAATGATAAATCTTTTTGGATATGGAACAACAAAATTTATCTACTCTAGAAATTTCTTTGTACCATAACTCATGTATGTCACATCTTAAAAAAAATCTAAAACTAAAAAATATTTTTTTTCACATACTTTTTTTCTTTAAAAAATGCGGGATTTTTTAAGTATTGAAATCATTAAGCAAAATAATAAGTAAACATTAAGAAATCCACAGTTTTTTATTTCGTTAACCTATTATGTTGTTCAGTATGAGTATATGTTTTAATTTTAAAATCATTAAAAGGATTTGCGCATAAACTAAACCTTGAATATATTTGAAATCAAAGTAAATCTGCATACTACGAGGAAGCCTGAGCTTTCATTAACGTAAAATATGAAACACGATAGAAGCATGACTACTCTGAAAATGCCTTCTTATTGACTGTAGACAAAGGAAGACTAGACATGGTCTTTCATTATTTGTATTTTATAAGGTTTACGAAAAGGTTTACCCTATAATTTTAGTATAAAAAATGACTTGTATGCACCAATAATTCTGAGATTGAATAAAATACACAGTGAAAAACAAAAAAAGCAAAAACAAGAGGAAGCAAAGGTTGAAAGTCCCCTTTGTAAACTACTTAAAAATAAACAAAAACTGAATTAAAATATTTTTAATATAAATGAAATTTAAAATCACATTATTTAACTGTTCATGAATACATCACTTTTAAAAAAATCTATCAAAAAATTCTTGAGAAATAACAGATTGTGTTTATTCCTTTTTTCGGCGAAGGAGGCTGAAAATGATTTACCCGCCGATATCGCTAGTTAAAAGCGAACGAATTCGGTGAGAGAAGGGGGAGAGGAGAAAACCATTATGTGTCAATCAAAACTGGAAGTGTCAAGCTGCTGAGCTTTCAACTCCAATATATAAAAGAAATGGTACAGTGCGGGTGGCAGCTGCCCAAACCATCAATTCTACTAGTTCACTGCTGAAATTACAGTATTATATGGAACTCGATTAGAATATTAAAATGGTACTGGCCTGCGAAGTCATATCTTGGTGAAAACCCCCTGCAGACACAATTTTAGTTGTTGATTGGTTGGTCCTCATTGATCCTCATTGGAAATTGGGGCATCAGATAGCATATTTACAATAGGAACTGTTCCGGTCAGTGGGGAGGAAATTCATTAGAAAATTCAATGGGGACCTGCCAATAAACCAGTAAAATTTGGTCTGCATGTGGTTTCCACCAAGATAGGACTCTCGACAG
The DNA here is from genome assembly GCA_963931845.1 of Maratus michaelseni. Taxonomy (NCBI): domain Eukaryota; kingdom Metazoa; phylum Arthropoda; class Arachnida; order Araneae; family Salticidae; genus Maratus; species Maratus michaelseni. Next base: position 265,390,283 of record OZ007593.1, read on the forward strand.
ACCAGTTCCATTTTAATATGCTAATCGAGTTCTATTGAGTACTTGGCATTTGGGACGTGAATTCGATGTGGTGATGGTTTGTGCAGCCGCCAACCAGTCTACTAGTAAGTAATAGTACCATTCACACAATAAGCGTCGCTGCTTATTTAGAAATATCAGGCCGGACTTCTCTTTAAAGTTAACCGGGTGCAAAAAATTTTTGGGGGACCTAGATTACTTTAAAAAATAAAACAAAAATATCGTTTAGTCTCATTGGAGGCACATATGAGTACAAGGACCGGGTGCAAAACATTTTTGGAACCACAGATTTTTGTGAACCGTGTTATAAGAAAGTTCTTCAGTTTCGTTGGTAGGGTGCTTTATAAGCACAAAGCCCGAGGTATTGCAATCACCAAACTCCCATTATGGCTTTCTCTGAGAAACATATTTATCTATTTTACTTTATCTGTCGTTGTTCGCGCTATGAGCATTTCTCTCACACTTCGTTTAAAAGGTATGTGTTTAATATAGAAATGAATCTGGGGTCTTCACTAAACAAATGAAAAAAAATATTCAAGTTCCATTGTTCTCTTTAAATATAAATTATAGTGTATTTTATCTAAAGAAAAATGTATATAACTATTTTCGTTACGCACACTGTTTCGGGAGAAACGCTTACACACGACCCATGGCGTCGTTTAAACTTGCCGGTACTACAAAAATGTCATTATTACTATAAAATTAAGGTATAGAATAGTAGACAATAATAAAAGATATTTAAAATAGGCATTTAAAGTCTAAAACGTTTATGTAAAAATTTATACAAAATATATCAAAACCGTTCAAAAAATGTCCATCATATCTCATGATCGATGTGTTGAATAATAGACGACAAGCATTTCTGACGTCATCCAACGTAATGATGACGCTTTTCTTTAATATAGCTAATCAGCGTCTCAATTTCTTCCCACCAGCGTTAGGAAAGGGCCAATCAAATACGGTTAATTCCCCATAAGCATTGCGAGCTCCACCCAGTGGGTGTGGTCCATTGTGTGACTATATGCACCTTGCTTGTTTTATTTACATTTCTTCTGGTGCAATGATCTGCCTTGGACACATTCATAAAAGCAAAGTTATATAGGAGCAAAACTAAATAAAAGTGAAGGATATACTGAAAAAAAATAAGTACCTGAATTTTCCGAAATGAGATATAAATTCTAAGAACTAATATATAAAATACTCAAAACTAAACGCATACTTTCTTTATTGGATAGAAAATTAAATCGAAGTTCTTGTTGTAGTCGTTATAAAGTTTTGTATGATAATAGTCTTTTATGTATAATATTAGCCTTTTATGTATGAATCGTCAACAGTTGTGACGAGTGTTAGGTTCGAAACGGTAGGAATTTGAATAACTCGACTTTCATATAAATTCCAAAAACAAGTTTTATTCAAATAAAAAAATAAAAAAATTATTGCCTAAATATTACAACAATTAAAATATGGGTTCGATCAACTTATATTTAGTAATGCAGAAATCACTAGAGTCTTACAAGGGGACCGCCAAATATGATGCGCACAGATTTTGATGATTTTAAAGTATGTTGTAGGGGTCATACCCCTAACTATTCAGGTCAAAGGTTTCCTTCAAATAGGCTTTAGTTTTCGAAAAATTTCGGGTTAAAGTTCAGCATACTTTTCAAATACCCATTAGTTCGCGATCTTGAACAAGGTCTCCGTGGTGCAGGGTTTTGGATTTGTAAGCCGGAGATGAGGGTTCTGTCCTCGCCTGTAACTTTTACCTTTTTTTAATAAATTTTATATATTTGTCGCGTTGTAAGTTTTATGCAGAATAATGAATTCTGCATCTTTGAACTTTTTGATATTTTCCTAATAAATTCTATTTACATTTTCGAATTTTTCGTGAAAATTTATAGTTTTTGCGCAATTTTTATTCTAATACTTCAGTTGACGAAAATCCAAACTAATTTATGTCTTGATATCTCGTCTTTTTAAAGTGATTATTGTTTACATTTATGTATATTTACTTATTTATTTACCGTATTTATGAAATAATGCATTTTTTTATTTGCATTTTCTATTTAAAAAAATTTAAATGATTAAGAAAAAATTAACAAAATAATATATCCTTTTAATATTTGATTTGTTCTAAATATATTGAAATATGTTAACTGCTGAAATACAAAAATATTTATCATCACCGATATCGACATTTTTAGTTTATTAAATATGGAACTAATTGTGTGATACATATCGCAAAAATATTCTAAACAAATTCCACATTAAAAGTCGCCTTTAAATATATTCTTTACGTAAATTGTTTTAACAATATTGGAAGAATGTATAAATTAGCATATTATATATTGTTTAAATACTTAAATTGTGATAAACATATTAAAAAATGCATTAAATTTGAGAAATAAATTATTTCAAACTTGGTAAATGTCTGCAAAGGAAGCTAAACGAAATTGATAAAAATAAAATTTTATTTATTCTGATATTACCGTAAAAGTCATTGCAGACGATTTTTTTTTCGGATATTTTTTATATGTACTGTTATTAACAAACGATTTTTCTTTTCTAGTTGAATTTTTCTGTATGGCATCGACTTGTTAGAATGAAAAAAAAAATTAATTGTAATATATTATTTTTCATTTGTGCAAATCAAAAATGATGTTGAGTTTGAACTTTACAGTTAAATGTATTTAAATAACATAATATATATATATATATAACTGGCTAAAACTTGGATATAAGAGTTATTGCTTTAATATTTTATTACTCCTTTCAAAATATGTTGTTGGAATTACCTAATCATACATACTTTAAAAGATTTGAAATAAAAATATTTTGTATAAATTATAAAAAATATATATAAAATTCATTTAAAATTTCATAAAGTTAAAAAAAGTATTATTTTAGAACGGTTATTAAAATATAAAGAGTAAATAATAATAAAAAAAAATAAACAAAATCTAGACACATATTAGTTTGGAATTTCGTCAATAGAAATATTAATTTCAAAACTGAAAAAAAACTATAAATTTTCACGAAAAATTCGAAAATGTAAATAGAATTTATTAGGAAATTATCAAAAAGTTCAAAGATGCAGATTTCATAATTCTGCATAAAACTTACAACGCGACAAATATATAAAATTTATTTTTAAAAAAAAAAGGTAAAAGTCACAGGCGAGGACAGAACCCTCATCTCCTGTTTCAAATCCAGAGCGCTAGCCCTGCACCACGGAGTTCTTGTTCAAGATCGCGAACTAAAAGCATGCTGAACTTTAACCCGAAATTTTTCGAAAACTAAAGCCCATTTGAAGGAAACCTTTGACCTGAATAGTTAGGGGTATGATCCCTGCAACATACCTTAAAATCATTAAAATCTGTGCGCATCATGTTTGGCGGTCCCCTTGTTAGCCCAACTCGAGGATAGTTCAGTACCAAATAAGGATTTCCAAAATTACTCTTTAGCTCTCTTTAAGTAAAGATAGTTCTTGCCGAGGCTTAATTATAAATTGAGGGGGTCGGGGCAAGAGAGTGCTAAGCCACATTGGTAAACTTCTGGGATATATAAATTTGAAAGTTAGATCAAATACTCAAATCAAAATGTATAACATAAACTTTTTTTCAATTTCTTAGTAACATTTGAGATATTCTGAATAACAATATGGTATTACTTTAATGATATACACTTTCTTTCTGGTAAAAAAAGTTCTAGAACCATCTGGGGCAAAATGAAACCTGGGACATATACTGCCACCAAGTGACATTAGAAACAAATAATATGTAGGACATTATAATTTACAATAATAAGCAACAGATTACAGTGTCAGATTTATTTAACCTAAAATGTGGCTTAGCACTTTGTTGCCGGACCCCTTCAATTATGATCTGTCACGTTTCTCGGGTGAGTGACAATGGTTCGCTCTTGTGGGCTGTCATTTATCTAGGGAGCGATGATGTGACAACCTAAGCCGGCCTCTCTCCCTTATTGCGTTGAGTTTTGTCGCGGCGCCCGGATGTCAGGTTAAACAAGGTTCAGTAGTGAATGAATAGTTTTACTACAGATAGTTCGGTTTTTGGTGAACTCTTCCCTCTTTGATCCTGCTGAAATGTACAGCCTCCGGATCGTTGGTTAGGATCAGCCCTTCTTCAAAGTCAACAGTAAAAACTGAATCAGATAATGCTGATTGAACTGAAATGATAAAAGCAGACATTACCTTTAATTTAATACTAAAAATGTTCTGCTATAAATTTTGCCTACAACTTTGCTTAAAATTCTCCTAATGTCTCATAAAGGAAACACAGAATGCACATTAATATCATCTCTATAGAGTCAATTATATGTTATAATCTAAAATAAACTCTAAAAATAAACATATTTTTATTACATAATAGTAACGTTTTTTAACTAAAAATAATCAATCCTCTACATTGCATTATAATAAAAATACAAAAAATTTCAATCTTAAAAAATGTCATAATGTTCTGGGGGAAATTAATTTATTTTTATGGTTTTTAGTATCCCTCTGGCATTTGCATTTTTGAAGGAAAACAATGATGAATTTGTGAAAATGCTAATAAGGCGAGAATGAATTGAATAATTAAAACTTTAATTAAAACTCTTTTAATAAAAAATGCTAAGGTTAAAAAACATTTGATACACGTAGTTATCCGAAAATTTTAAAAACATGTTTTTTATTTATTTATTTAAATTCGGTGCTTGACATTCATGTAAGTTATATGATAACTCACTATTATACACATATATTTTAATTTTGAAAAAGTAAAATACAAACAAATTAACTTGACACAACATGCACTTAATTACGAGGAAAAGTAAATATTAGGCGAACGCTCTCATATATTTGCATCCTTCAAATTTCCTGACATAAGATGAATAGTAATTTAAACTTCGTCCTAAATTGCAGATAGTAAACATGCATTTTAAACATTACAAAAAAAATTAAATAATAAACCTGAAGCTTTTCTAAAAAAGTATCAATTAATTAAAAGGTTCATGATTAAAATAATAAATACAACCAATAAAAATAAAATAATTAAAAATTCTCAATGGTTGTGAAAATAACATAAAACAATTATTTTTTAACCTACGCCTTGTCTGAAATACATGACAAAACTAGTCGGATGTGCCAATCCCAAAACTTTCTTCTATCTCACACAGGTTTCGCATACACTAAAAAGAATCAGCACCAATTTAAATCAAGGTCAAACTGAATCTAAAGTTTTATTAAATTCCGTGCATTAGTTCTTGAGATATGACTATTGCTAAAATCGTGTAAATCCTGCAAAATGTAGCATAGCAGTGCCACCTGTTGGGAGATTTAGATCAAAACCTAATCAACAAAAACTTATGTCAACGTCTAACTGAATCTGAAGTTTGATGAAAATCCGTGCATTAGTTCTTGAGATACAGTTATCGTGATAATAATGAAAAAAGTAGCATAGTAGCGCCACCTGTTGGGCCATTTACACCAAAACGTAAGCAGCATTGTCAAGGTCTAACAAAATCTAAAGTTTGATGAAATTCCGTGCATTAGTTCTTGAAATACAGCTATCGTAAAAATCATGAAAAAAGTGGTATAGCAGCGCCACCTGTTGGGATATCTACACCAAATCGTAATCACCGTCTATTTATGTCAAGGTCTAAATGAATCTGAAGTTTGATGAAAATAAGTGCATTAGTTCTTGAGATAGAGCTATTGCGGAAATCACGAAAAATGCAGTATAGCAGTGTCACTTATTGGTCGATTTTTACCAAAAACTAATCAGCACCAATTTATATCAGGGACTAACAGAATATAAAGTTTTATTAAATTCCGTGCATTAGTTCTTGAGATAGAGCGCCCACAAAATTTTTGTCACATGCAGACAGACAGTCACAGAGTCACATAGTCACAGACATCTTCTAAAAACAGTCAAATCGTGTTCATGACCTTCTAAAACGTATAAATCCACCAAAAACCGGAAGTCAAAAATTTTCACGAATCCAATACTTTTTCCTTGTAAAGATAGAAGAAAGTAAAATATAGATATAGATATATAATATGATACCGATATACGATAATTAATATATGCGATATAAAAATATATTCGCTTGTTCCTACATAAGAAACTGCCATATCATCAGATTTTATACACGTGCATTTTTGAATTTGCGAATACTGTGTTAGATTGGTTTGAAAAAGAAAAACATTTAAATTTAGTTAAAATTTAAAGTTTTAGTTTAAATTTAGTTAAAACACTTGTCTGTCTATATATATATATTATATATATATATATATATATATATATGTGTGTGTGTGTGTCTGCCCGTGCTCTATCATTCTAAAATAGGAATATATTGACACGAAATTGAAATATATTATTAACAAGAACGAAATATCATGTGTCAAGCATAGATTATGAAATACTTTCCAGCACAACCAGAAAACTGTAACGAAACTTCACCGCTAAATAAGGTGAAAGGAGATATATAAGTAAACAGTTTAGAAAACGTATAGCACATTGAAAAATACAGTTTTTGAAATTACTTTCCAGTATCACAAAAGTAGTCGAATTATTTTGTGTAGCCCTGTATATCATCAATAGATGTGGATATATACCATGATAAAATTTAGTTCTATTAGAATATTCACATTTAGCAATTTTCGCCAGTCGATAGAAATGCACTCGAAATCTTTTGTACAGACCTGTATATCATCTGAAGACTTTTGTACACACCACATATTAAGCTAAAAGGCAACTTAATCCCTTGCAACAATTACCAACCGTAAGCGATAATGTATCTTTTTCTTTGCTTAGCCCTGTATATGAATTTATTTACATTCCACAAACTTCTATTAGTCTACTAAATATAGTTAGCAAGAAAATGCGTAACACAATTAAAAACTACTCTTAAGCACTTCACTCCCTTAGTCTGTAATACTTACGGATTCCCTTGTGTAGCCCTGTATATGAACAACTGAGTTTATAAACACACACGTACTATAAAAAGATTTAGTTGAATTTAAAAAAGCACTTATCACACAGACTGTAAATATCGCACATGTACTGTAACCGATATCTTTTGTGTGTCCCTGTAAATAAACACAATGCACACCACACTTTGAAGAGAGCAGTTTAAAGTGCACCGCAGTAATGTATATAATTTTCATTTTGTTTGAAATAGTGCAATATCACTAAATTACACTGCAAATGATTTTTCCCCATACAGCAATGTGTAACAGAATTCTTTTGTTTGACCCTGTAACGGAATATTTAATACTTTGCACCCCATATCCTACAAAAAGCATGTTTTAATGCGCTTCATAATTACATATCAATTCCATCATGTTTCAAATGACGTAACATTATCAAAATGCACTTGAAACAATTATTCCCTATTGACTGTAATGGAATGGAATACTTTTGATTGTCCCTGTAAAAAAAATTATAAGTGCTACACACTTCAGTTGAAATAAGGAACATGCTATAGTAAGCGACAATAACATACAAAAATTTCAGGGCGATACGAGCATATTTACGGGAGTTAAAGCACGGACAGACGGCAGACGGCCAGACAAACCGAAGTCATAAACACTTTTCAACTTGGTTGGAAAGTGTTAAAAGGTATGTGTATCATTTATCATTCTTTTACATGGACACAAAAAAAATCTGATATATTTTAGTCTATGTGCGTTAAATCTGTCAATTTTGTTTTAATAGTGTTATATATTGTTTCAGACATAGCGTAACTGATATATGCTATGTTTTGGTTCGTGCATGTTTTTGGTTTCAAATTCTGTGTATAGTATTTATGACTCTAAAATACGTTCTTGAGATACACAACAAAATGCTGCCTATAGAAAATGCTATGGATAGTCAGTATACTTATTTTACAGTTACAAACAAATGAATTCGGATGTACAGCAAGATAATGTTAATCCGTTACTTTCATATGGGTCATTCTCAAATAAAGTTACAAAATAGTGTTCAAGAATATAATAAAATTTCCAGTTAAAAATATATAGTAATATTATTTTATACAAATATATGAAATATTTTTAAGATAATACAATATCTGTTGAATAATAGTTTCTTAAACATTGAAGTATTTTCAGTTTATAATGCTCAATTTTTGAAAAATTGAAAGAAAAAGTCTCCAATAAGAAAATTTAAAAAAAAAGTCTTGAAAATACAAGATACAGAATGGAAATGTATTTAAATTATACATCATTTCAAAATTAGATAATTTATATTTGAATTAAAATGTAAATTGATAAAACAGTTTAATTATAAATATATAATATTACTTGAAATAAAATGTCCCAAAGGAATGCACTTTTTCTTATGTCCACTCTGTTACCAAGATTTTCTAATAATCCTGTTACACAGTAGACGACATCACATGTCTCAAGACTGTGTATATATATAAAAATTTAGTCTACGTGGAATTTGCATTCATAAAGTGCGATAATATTTTTTTGCAGATTTTTGTAACAAAAAATTGGGTAAGTACATTTTTGTCTGTCCACTGTGTTAACTTTCTGCAGATAATATAAATAACTGTTAAAATTAATAAATATAATTAATAGTAAGCTAATGTATGTATTTAATAATACAAGACTACTTAAGCCTAAATAATGTCTTGAATATTTTTTTTAAAAAAATGGTAATCTTGCATTTGTCCACTCTGTTACTAGAGTAGCTCTTCCATTAAATTACAACTCACATATTATTTCAAATTACATTATGGTATATTTCCAAAAGGTTTTAACTAACGTGAATTAAATATTGGGGCAATATTTCATATTATTGTGATGAATCTTTTAGAGGAATTGATATATCTATTTTTTTAAACCATTATTTAACCCAATATTTTTAAACCACAGTAAAACAGTGGACATATATTTGTTTTCAATGAAAATTGGTAATATATTTGAGCAAATAATTGTTTTCTATAATATTTATCATCACTTCAAAAAAGTATATAATAAATTTGAAGAAAATAATTTTTATGTCAAGAAATGTAACAAAGTGGTAACTTAGTGGACATTTTGTTCATGTGTTTGTCAAGAATTGGCCATTTTTTCTATAAATAAAAAGAAAATTGTGAAAAAACTTTCAGTTTTCATATCATGAGATACTAATGCAGGTAATTAATATATATATATATGAAATCAAAAAAAATGTCAAGATATAATCAATTTCTGAATTTTATTTTTATTTTTTTAAATGACCCATATAACGTCACTTTCTTAAACTGCCGATGAAAGAGATACGGAAATACTGCTAAAAATTCTAATAAACAATCACTAAAAAAATATGGAACCCTGTTAAACTTTTATTTTCGGCTTACGATTTAAAAACATATCGGACCACATACATAAGGAATTATTGCTTAAAATGATGTTTTTTTTTATATTGTACGCTTTTAACGGAAAAAATTATGAAAATTTCGTAACAATATTTTCGTAATATTGTAAACTGTTTCATAATCTATGCATGATGCATGATTTAGCTTTCCTGCAATAGTCATGTTTTAAATGCAAGAGATTTAAATTGGGAGTCAAGGAAAGCTAATGTTGTGCGGAAATATAAAACTATGAATCCCTTAATACATTAAATCAGCTTCTGGTTCTAATCTGTGTATCCATATAAGGATACACAGATGGAATACACAGATGGAAAAAATGGTAATTACCATTTTTATATTAACCATAAGTTTTAAATTACTTAGTGGTAGATTTTTCAATATAATTGAAAAGTATTTAGGACTTCATTTCGTCTGTCTGTCTCACCGTCTGTCCATTTTCCGGGACTCGCTCTCTTAAATACTTTTGAATTGCAACATTTGAATATAACTTTAAGGGTTACAACAGCATGTTATCCCTTGAAAATGTTGTGTGTAGCACATAATACAGAAGATTGATAGCACTTTATGGGAACGATTTTCATAGTTAATTTTTATGCATAAATCCCGTGATTTTTCCAACATTTTAACTCTAATGAATAGCCTCTATTGAATAGCTCTTGGCTATAGCTCGATTTGAATCTGAGGAAAGTTTTATAATATTTTTAAAATGTCAAAAATAGCTTCATCACATATACATTTTCGTTTCTGTAAAAGTAGTTATATAAGAATTTGCGAATAATAAGTGTAATGAATTATCGGGAAAAAAGGTCGACCTTGGTGACGGACATGACAATTTTGGTGTCAAAAATTAGTGCTAAACACTTATTTAGAAATAAGTGTAAGACAATAAGCCCCTACGACCTACAAGTTCTTAATTTCCGAATTACATGTGATGTTGCAAGGTTTCGGTGAAAAACAGTAATATAAATAATACTGCACGGTAGTTACTACATTAATGAAGTAGTAACACTTAAATAACAATTTTCGCACATCAATTTTCCTTTCTTTTATATATACAGGAAGAAAGTATTGGGTTCGTGAAAATGTTTGACTTCCGGTTTTCGACGGATTAATATGTTTTAGAAGGTTCTAAACAGGATTTGGCCATTTTTAGAAAATGTCAGTCCGTGAATCTATACGTCTGTCTGTCTGTTTGTCTGCATGTGACACAAATTTTGTGGGCGCTCTAACTCACGAACTGCTGCGTAGAATAGGACGAAATTTCATATGAAATTCTATCCTTGTAGGAAATGGTGCTGATTAGTGTTTGGGCAAAATCGTCCAACAAGGGCTACCGCAAATCGATGATAGCTTCGAGTAATTTGATGCTTATATCACCAGTTTATGTGCGTAGAATTCAATGAAATATCAAATTTAGAATCCTCGTGATAGCAGTCATTCAATTTTGGTTATAGTCATCTAAGAGGGGGTGCCGTAATTCGATGATTTATTCAAAAAATGCAATGCTGATATTTTAAAATCCAGATATGATACAATCCAGTTTAAATGCCCGCAATTTAACCAACTTTTACCTTTAGAATCGTGGGAATAGATTGTCATTTAAATTTGGCTGCAAACTTCTAAGAGAGGGTGCCGAAATTCGATGATTTATTCGAAATAGTTATACGCTTATACTTGCGATAATATAGCGAAATACTTGCGACGCTTATATCTCTAGTTTAAATGCACGCAAGTAAACGATAGTATTTGCGTAGAATATAACGCAATTATTAGCATTTAAAAAAAAAATAGCACACACACACACACCTCCCCCCCCCCCCCAAAAAAAAAAAAAATACAAAAGTTTGCATGTGACGTAATGACGTAGCGTAGAAATCCCTCGATCTAAATCGTTCTTGCAAATTTAACTAGGACTTCCCTCAAAGGGATTAGTTTGAGTGATATTGCTGAGAACATGGGGTAAACAATTACGATATAAAGAAGATACAATATATGAAAAAGAGTAAATTAAATGATTGAATTACAAAATATCATGTATAAATTCATATATACTGTTATGTTTTCATATATATTTTTTTATAACATTTGGGAAAGCATCTCATTTTCTTAAGCGGGTATTGCTCAAAACTTAAAAACCAGATTTTTTAAAACTCCAAGGTTTTTAAAGTTTCGTAATCGGATTTGCAGCAAAGAGCGTATTTCAGCAAGCGTAGTTTAACGCAAATTTAATTTCATTGATGCAACATTTTCTTTGTAGCAAATATTTACATTTGAATTAAAAAATATTCCTCCTTGTTTATTTGAATAACTATTTATAGATACTCGTACACTTCAAACCACATTGATAACATGCTTTGCTACAAACCTGATTACCAAATTGTAGCCTAAATTCCTACTAAAGTACATAAAAAATCTTTCGATGACTTCTGTAAAGATAAATTTTACATTAAATCCCCATATCGGCGAAATTGAAAAAAAAATATTTCAAAGATAATAGTTCTTGATTATTTTCTAGGAGGCTCTCCCCCCTGCGCCTTTACTACTTCAAACCCCAGACTTTTCTTCTGCCTGCCTGTCTGTTTCTCTCTACAATCTGTTTGTTTCCCTATCCGTTCTTCTACCCATCTGTCTACCCGATTGACTCTCTCTCTACACATCTCTCTACATGTCTGTATATTTCTTTACTGGTCTCGCTACTCGCCTATCTGTTTCTCTAACCGTCTGTCTACCCGTCTAACCCGTATGTCTAGCCGTGTCTCTCTCCGTACCCATCTGTCTACTGTCTCTCTACTCGTCTGTATACCCATCTCACTATCCGTCTGTCTTTCTACCCTACTCTTTAACCGTCTCTCTACCCATCTGTCAATCCTTCTCTCTGTCTCGCTTCGCGTTTCACTACCCGTCTCTCGACACGTCTGTCTGTCTATATACCTCTCTCTCTATCCGTCTGTCAACTCGTATCTGTACTCATCTCTATACTCGTCTCTCTATCCACCACGCTACCCGCCTCTCAACCTTTCCCTCTACATCCTGTCTACCGGTCTCACTACTCGACTCGTTACCCGTCTCCCTACCCATTTCGCTACCCCTCTGTCAACCGTCTTTTTTACCCGTCTGTCTATCCGTTTCGGTACCCCTTAGCTTATCTGTGTCGCTATCCGTCTCTGTACCGGTCTGTCTACCAGTTTGTTTATACGTCTCTCTACCTCTCGCCACCTCTCCCCAATATTTAAACAATTTAGTATACAGAAGCCGTTCATCTCTTATTAAATGCAAACATGAGTAATTTATCTAATAAGAGTAATCAGATGCAACTTTTTAATAACATACATAAACCAGCATAATAATTCATCAGGTTTATTTTCATAGTAGTTTATGTCATTTGGCGGAAAATCTCAACTTCTTAAATTCGAACTGCGTCAAGCTTTTTTAAAAAGCCCCAAGCTCCGCATAACTGGGAAGGGAAAGAGCCCGCAGGGCTATTAGATACATGTTATTAAGTTAAGTGAAAGTTTCGTAATCAGGTTCGCAGCCAATTGTTTATTTCAGAAAACGTGGCTTAATGCCATTTTAAATTAATTTCTGTAACTTTTTTTTTGAAGGGGTGGGGGGGGGGGGAGGTTCCAAATATTTACACTTATTCAAACTTTGTTGTATTATTGTGTTTGTTTGTATTATTAATTAATACTTTGGTGACAGAGCTTCATTCGAAACAAATGTAAAAGACTTCTACTACAGTTTTTTTTTCTAGGAGAAACATCCGTAATCGGGCCCAAAGCTAATCGGAGAATTTAATGTCATTATTGTGTGTAACTCTTATAGAGTTAAAAAAAATATTGTTGCTAGCATTACTCTTGTTTGAGACCAGCCTTGTCTGTGTATCTGAATGGGGAAAAGTTCCGTATCATGTGCTGGTTGGCGCCATCGGGGAAAAAATTAAAAATGGTGCTAATAGGCAGTTTTAGCATCTTACCAAATTTTTCTAGAGAGTGGAAAAACATGTTTTTCAAATATTTACAAATATACGTTTATTAAACCATGTTTTTGCGCCATTATAAAAAAAAACACTTTTTATGCATACCACATAGTACACTAAACTTCCATTCAGCTGAAAAACGTACAACACAACTGAAAACGCACTTGCAAGAATTACCGCTCATGTATGATAATATATCTGAATTCTTCTGTGCAGTCCTGTAAAAAAACAGTAAATGCTACATGCATCATTTTATATAGGTAAGGAAGATGTTATCATTCTCCTGGATTGTGATATAAATTTCATTGAGTTATAAAAAGCATAGTGTCGTTTAAAATGCACTTCAAACAATCACTCCTATAGACAATCATGTAAACGAATTGTTTTGTGTCCTTGTAAATAAACGATAAATGCTACGCACACCATTTTCAATGGGAAACATGTTCTAACGCGTATCAACAATATATATCAATTTCGTAACACTTGAAGTAGTATAACATTATTAAAATGTACCTCAAACATTTATTTTAAACATTTACTTCAAGCTGTAATTCAATTTTAGGAACCCTGTTATGGTGCAAATCAATTTCGAAACATTTTGAATAGTATAACATTATTAAACTGTAATTCAATTATCGTCCATAGACCATAGTGTTTCCGAATTTTCTGAGTGTCCTTGTAATAAAATAATCAATAAAATCACTTCATTTTCAATAGAGAAAATGCCTTATTAAAAATCAATAACATAGTATATCGATTACGTGCAAAATCTAAGCATATTTAAGGTAGTTAGAGCGCAACCGACAGACAGGCAGACATATGTACCGATATCATAAACGCTATTCAGTTATGTTGAAAGCAAGGTTGTAAAAACCTGTTTTTTTTTGTTTTTTTTTAATTAGCTCGGGTGGGTACCCAGGCAGCTACCCACTACAAGCCTTACGGTTTTAAAAAACCCAGCCCGGGCGGCTAGCTGGGCGGGTACCCAGGCAGCTACCCAGTACAACCCTGGTTGAAAGTGTTAAAAACGATGAACTAAAATGAAAAATAAACTTTTATAACATATTTTACCGTATTTTCTAATTGAAGCAAAATTTGTTATCCAATAATCATTTATTTCCTCAAGAGAAAAAAATATTTATCCAATAGATTAAACATCATATATGCACTAATGCAAAGACAAAACTACTTAAATATTTCATCTTCTATCCATCATTTTACTTGGTTACAACTAAAAACATCTTTTACTGGCCAAAGAAAATATTAAAGCCTTTATAAAGTATTTTTCTTCATTCTATGCTGCATCATTTTCTAAAGATATAAGAATTACCTTCATCAAATAAACTTTAAAAAGAGTGTATTCATTTTTCATTCGCTGATTAGAGTCAAGAGAAAAATAACTGGTGTATCTAAACATATTTTTCTTCAATAATATACTTAGTAGAAGGGGTTTTTTTTCTGCATTAAGATGCTTGGAAATGAGTTAAGAACATTAACAGGCGCCTAGAGACTTTTTTTTTTTAATCATTAAAACTTAGAATTTGTTTAATTTGTAAAATACCGTGTCTGCCAATAAATAAGACCGGGTCTCTTATTAAATTTTGTACTAGTAGACATACTAAGTCTTATTTTAGTAGGATATCTGTTTTTATATGAACAACAATTTGCGTTTATCCATTTACAACAATCTATAATTATTCATATACTCATTTAAAACAATATGTATTTATGAGAGGAATTTAATTCATAAAATTGATACAGGGTGAAACCCCCAGTAACTGACCCTTTAAGGATTCTTTCTTTTAGAAATCACTATTACAAAAATTTAAATCTATTTTATACTTACCTTTGCTTTTGAAAGGATAGTAGAAATATATTAAAAATATATTGTTGGCAAAATTTTGAAAAATTATGCATTTTATTATTAAAAATTAATTTTAACCATAAATATGGTCAAAATCTTCTGTAACTGACACTATCCCTATTTGTAAACACAAAATAACTGACACAAATGTGAACCAATGACTGACACTTTATTTTAAAAGATTAAAATGCTTTAAAAAACTTTATTCTTTATTATAAAAAAATACATTAATATTTTATTATAAAAAGTGCGATTTAGAAAGCTGTACTGCATTATTAGTAATGCAGAGTATATAGTAAGAGTATATAGCAGTAATATTTAGTACTGTATTGTTAGTAATGCAGATATCCAATAACTGACATTTATGAAGTAACATGACATTTATGAAATGTTATCAAGTAACTGACATCTGGTGTCAGACACTGGTAAAATAACTTAAATTTTAATGGTGTTTACTACAAGATAAATTTAATTTATTATTATGCATTTTAAAACAGTTTAAATAATAGATTTCAACTTTCTTTACTATAACCAATAAGTAACATATCTGTCAGAGACTGGTAAAATGAAATTCTAGGAACCACCCGCCTACCCCCAATTAAGAATAACTAAATAACTATAAACCGTGAATCATTGTCCTTATATATCATATGCATCTTTAAATTAATTTCTACTAGTATAACTTTAAGACAAAAGTTCAGGATGGTTGCATTATAAATATATTAGAAAAACACTTCCTTAAATTTAGAAATAAGATGGTTGCTTCAAAATGGCACTTTTTGTATTCTCAAAAGTGTTTTCCTCATTTAATTTTCTCTGGTGGTGAATAAATTGACTCCAAAAAAAATCAATGTCTAATTTACGACTAGATGACATTACTTTGCAGGATTTTACAACAAAACGCTTATTTGAGTTAGATTTCAGCTCAAATGTCAATTACTGGTTAGGTGTCAATAACTGCGGGTTTCACCCTATATTTCTTTAATAATTGTGTCAAAATTACTATGTCATTTTCACAGACATTTAATTCTACCAGCTCCAAAATTATACACCTGAGATCCTACTTTCAGTACTGGAGCAAAATGTCAGAGAAAAATTACACCATTTTAACGCAGTTATAGAATAAATTTCAGTATTGTGATAAAATGCAAATTTTTGACGTTACTTTATACTGATGGAAACTATTCAACACTCTGAAATTAGAATCCCAAATCTTGAAAAGGCACAATTTTTGTAAAAAGATGTAATTTTACAAAATATTTTTTATTTCGCTGGTTCTGAGTTTGAGGGCCTAATCTCAAAAATGCAAAATGCTGCCAAAAGAAAAAATGACGTCATGTTTAAATAAAATATTCATTCAAAAAACAAAGACAAAGCAAAGCACAGAAAGTAAGAAAATCATGCTTTAAGCCTAGATTATGAAGCATTTTCCAACACATTCAAAATATTTTAACAAAACTTCAACGTTTAATAATGTGAACGATGATGTCTAAGTAAACAATTTGGGAAAAACGCATAAAACATCCGAAAACTCAAATTCAGCAATTACCGTCTACAGTCAGAAAATTATCCGAATTCTTTTGTGCAGCCCTGTATATGATCTATAGATTTGTATCTACATTGTGTGCAAAAATTTTGTTCGGTTAGGAAATGCATAACACAGCTGAAAATTCTCCTTCAGCAATTTTCACCAATAAGCAGATATGTACTCATATTCTTTAGTGCAACCCTGTGTATGAACTATAAAATTTTTGGACACCGAATAAATGCAAAATATTAGTTGAATTTAAAAACGCATACCACAATAGAAAACGCACTTCCAGTAATTATTCTTGGAAGATAGTACTGTAACCGAATTATTTTCTGAGTCCCTGTAAATGAACAATAAATGCTATGAACACCATATTGTATATAGTAAGCAACTTTTAGTGTACTTCAATGAAGTATATCAATTTCAATATGTTTCAAATAATAAAACATCGTTAAAATGCACTGCAAACGATTTTTCCTCCTCTGACCATAATGCAACGGAAATATTTTGAATGCCCCTGTACACGAACTATAAATGCTCAATACCGAATATGCCATGATAAACCTGAATAGTATATATCAATTGCATTGGAATCCGAGTATATTTACGCGAGTCTTGGACAGACATGGACAGACAGATGGCCAGACGGCCAGACATAATCGCGTGAACAGCATGTTTTTTTTTTTTTTAATTAGCTTTAAATCAGATTTTATAATTTTGTTTGCGGTTCCTATACAGATGTTTAAATATTTTGCGATAATTCTTTGGGAGGGGGCAGGTTGAATTTTCTTTTAAAACATGATATGCTACTTTAGATATAATAAGCAGTGAGAGTACTTTTATTGGATATGCATTTTTTGCCTTTTCTCAGTCCAATGTAAATTTTGACCTCACTTATTTTACGTGTAGAAATATTAAAACCGTGCTTTTCACACCTTTTTTAATGGGAATTGTTGTTTTTTCTAATAGACACATGTTTACTTTAGAACGACAAATCGACCGCTCACAACAATGTTTTGAGTGGTCGATTATTTATTAGAAACATGTATTTATTCTAAATACAACCTTTCAACTGTTCTTTAAAACAATCTGAATGTTTCAATCACTGAAAAAAGCAGTGTAACTGATTTTGTAAGAAAAGGCTTTTTAAAACAAATGTTTAAAAAATTACTTAATTAAAAAAATGAATTAATTTTAAAAAATCAATCAATATTTCTTCATTATCTTAACTAGCAGCCGGCGAAGCTTCAAACTCTTTCAGGTATGGTGACAAAATAATGGAAATAATTATCCTGCCATATGTTTTTTTTTTTGTTGTTGTTGTTGTTTTTTTCATTTAAATTAAAATCATAGAGAGAGTCAAAATCGTTGCAAGAATGTGTGAACACCCGCTACAGTTATATCCAATAGTTCGAACTTGTTCATATTAATTCAAAGCAAAAGTTATTTTGAAATTTTATCCTTTAACCGTCATTTATTTCGCCAGAACATAAAACATATTTTACTGTCCAAAGAAAATATTAAGGTCTTTTATAATTTTCCTTCATTCTACTGCATCATCTTCTAAAGATATATGAACTATCTTTCTCAAATAAGATTTACAAAGAATGTTTTGTTGTTTCATTCGCTGATTAACGTCAAGGGAAAAGATATTCCTGAATCTAAACATGTTTTACTTCAGATATATGTTTAGTAAAAGAATTTTCTGGATTAATATTTTTGAAAACAAGTTTAATATTTACTTTAACATGCTTGCATTAACAGACGCCTAGAGGCATGTTACTTTTAAAACCATTAAAAATTAACAGTTTCCAAAAATAGATTTTAAAAAACTATGAAGAATCAGGCTAATTCTTTAAAGAGATGTACGAGATAAACTTTCTAGCCGGAAAAACTAGGAAAATATTAGACCGGCGTTTCGTAATTATAAATTAACTTCCTAATGTAAGATGGAAAAGTTAGAATACATAGTTTCATTTCCACATCTTCGAAAGCAATTATAAAATTCTTTCTACGAATTGAGTTTGGATATATTAAATTACTGGGTAGAATATTTTTCTAGACAAGCATAACATAAAAACAACTCAATGTGAAAATTTCCAAATCCTTCATTTCGATTGCTAAGTGAATGAGAAATTGAACCCTTAAATGCAGATTTAAATTTATTTTTAACTAAGCATACATAGTTTGTTATAGATGCAGTTACTCTGGAAATCAATTATATCGGTCTTGTGTCGCAATTTCTTATGTTTGGTTGGAAAATAAGAATGAATACAAAATGAAAAATATGATGAAAATAAGCTCCGAGTAATAGATGTGTGAAAAAAAAGGTTTAAAAAAGGGGGTGTGAAAAAAAGGGATCCGTTACCTAATCTATTGAAGAGTTAAAGATAGCATGCGCTCAATGATAGCTTTTTTAAATTTGTTAATTCAAAGTATCTGAATACCATTTTTTAAGTACATGTTACAAATTAATGAAAGATTTTTCTTCTGATCAAAGAACTCAGCAAGCTCCCACAGCACAAGTAGGACTTATTGTCTTGCATCTTTGCAAGAAGATTCAAGCTACAGCTGTAACTACAAATAATGCTCCTGTAGAGTGAACTTAATATCGTTTAAATGACTTTTCAGCATAGATTATAGCGATAAACATTTTTAATGGAAGATTCCAAGGAAAATTATACATAAATACCAAAATGGAAAGGTGATAGATTTTAATCACACTTGATCAGATGTATGCTACATCCACTTTTTAAAATAAAAATTAAAAGTAAACAAACCTAGATTTTGGCGCTCAAATGGAATCAAGTACTCTTTCTTTGAAGCTTTGAAGATATGTGTAAAAAAAAAAAATCTTCCCTTTTTTAAAAGAATAATTATGCATTTTTACGTATTCTGGTGGATTTTGTTTACTTTATAAACCATGTCACTTTAAAAAAAATGCAAAAACCCCTAGCATACTTATGAAATATCAGTAGGGTATAACTGGTATATTGTTATCTATCTATCTATCTATATTATAAAGGCCAAACGTGTCCGTGCGTAACGCATACGTCATTTTGCAAATGGCAACAGCTGACGATGAAATTTCGGTTTTGTGATTTTTGCTATTGCAATTTTTTTAATTTCTAAACATAGCACATTTTCAATTTTTACACCGTTATAGAGGAAAAAAAATACTTTCAAATGCAATTTGTTTGAAAACTATATCTTAATTGCCTGATATATTATGGCTTATAAAATAATTTTTAAGCATGAATTTTGAAACGCCCAATAAACAAATAGAAGAATGCTGCCATTATAAATTTTTAAATAGTTACAGGTAGGAAAATTAATGAATTTTGAAATAAAAACATCACAAGAATAGGGTGCCTTTATATGAGAGTAGCGTTATACCGGATACAAAATTTGATTAGTTCAGACGATTTTGGAGAAAAGGAAGCTTTGTAATAATTTAAAAATTTTAAAGAAAATTATTTGTTTACACCATAAACAAATATCGGATATTTTAACAGATAATATAAACAGAAGATATTGTTTTAGATATTGCATTTTTATGAATAAAATATAAAAAAATTATTTCACAAATTTAATAAAAATGCATAGGAAAAGTTAATATGAGCAGTAAGAAACAACGTTTTAATTCATATTTCATCAGTATTACAAATAATGTTAATGGTCATTGCGAAGTTGGAAAAAACGAATATACATGAAATTCATTAATATCGCGATCACTATATCGCATGCATAAGATGATGAATAATAAATTAACAAAGAAGCATCACTGGATGCAGCGAACTCCCTGTATTAATAATACCAAAAAAATAAAAAAATAAACAAAACCCATGAAATTCGTTAATATCACTATATCGCATGTATGAACGCTTAGTACAAAAAAAACTTGATGGATACCGCATGTATGAGCGCTTCACGCACAAGAAAAGCAAAGAAACCAGTAAAAAAAATCACTAAATGCAGCAACTTTGACAAATAAAAATATGAAAAATCTATTAGATTTAGGGGAAAAAATGGTTTTCGCCTGCGTTCTGTAACCCGGTAAGCCCGGGTTCGATTCCCTAGTACTAATAAAAGAAAGTTTCGCTCTGTAGGTGTGTGTGTCTGTCTGTGTGTGTGTCTGTTGGCGATGGCTACCAAAATCTAGCCCACATAGAAGTCTGGAAATTTAGGTGTGGATAGTCCAAGGTCTGGCCATGTGCACCTGAGCCTCAGAATTTTAATATTTTGATAATTAGCCTAGATATTAATTAGATTCTCATTAACAATCGCTTCTAAAATGTCATCTTTTAAAACAAAATGGCGAAAGAAACGAACTGGCGCGTTGGATTTGCGAGCGGAAATGAACAAATTCGAAATTATTTTACTAATTAGCAAATTTTAAGAAAACTAATTGAGATATCAATTTGAAAACTTCTGAGCATATGTAAAAAAATATTCTGCATCTGACCATGTGATTTTTGAAAAATTCGGTCGGTAATTTTTTTTAATTTATGCAAAAAACTGCCAAAAATCTGCCGGTGCCATTGAAAACGATCCCAGAAATCTTTCAGACAGGGATCTGCTTTCATTAAAAACGGAACTACAAAGAGATCTGTTTCTCTGGCCGATCCCTCTCATTTAGTTTGCGAAAAAGAAAGGAAATAATAGCCAAATTTTACTAATGAACAAAAATTTAGGTAACTAATTAAGATATAGATTTCAACTTGAGGTCGGGAAGGGGGTGTCATCTGCCGGCTATTTTAGCGTAGCGTCTTCGTTATGTTCTAATTATCAGAAAAATGTAATTCTTTTTTTAATGATCGCGTTAATGTAGGTGACGGTGGTTCTCTTGAACAAATTATTTATTATATTTACGGGTTTTGGGGAGGGATGGGGTTAACGCCTTTCTCTGAGATTGTAATTATCTCGGGCCTGGGCAACGCCGGGCGGGTTAACTAGTTAATAATAAAATATGTTTCCCAAAAACTGCATATTTATCATCAACATATCAAAACAATATATTTACCATCAAAAAGAAAAAAATATATTATTACTATTATTATTATTATTATGTTGTCAGAAACATTTGCTTTAAATATGGTTTAGAAAAAACGTGTTTTATTTATATGTAGCAGTTGATAATTAAAGTAAAAAAGGTTATAGTACATAATCATATAATATTTGTTTAAAATAAAATTACACATTATAATAATCTGCTATGTTTGTACAAAAATATCACAAAATTTAGAATTTGATTTATCTTTTTTTTTTTGCTTCTAACGTATGATTTTATTTAACTATGAAAGTGTACTAGTGAAATTTATTTTAAAATATAGTCTATACAAGACAATTTTTTTTCTTTTCTTTCAACAAAGATTGTGTTTCTTTCTATCCATATAATGAAACTGTTTAATATACTTCTGATATAAAAACATCTTCGTTTAAACGTTCTTTATTTTAAGCACAAAATTTTACATGTCAATACAAATTCTGGATTATTAACAGAGAAAAGCGGGCAGATAGAGACTAAAACCTTCACTGAATCCACTATATTCTTTTTTGAATAAAAGCGCTAAACTATTTTTAAAATAACATTTCAGTGAAAAATTTTATTATCTTTCATTATACTTTAAAACAACCGTAAGTATTATTACAAGCCATAAAACACGTTAATGCATCCAGAAAAATCTATGAACATTTATTTATCTTTACACAGTTTAGTATTTAATGTAAACATAATGTTCTAACTTTCTTAAAATGGAATGTTTCTTTTATTTTACGTTTGCTAGAAACAGCTCCATTAAATTTCTTTAAATATATTTTTTTATGTATCAAGGTGTTTTTTGGGCTATCAATTTCATAAAATTATCAAACAAACAGAAAAATCCATTTCCTTTAAAAAAAATTTCAGAATATTTAAAAGCGCTGAACTATTTCTTTTATTCATTTAGGAATATCATTTTACTAAAGAAATTTATTATTTGTCATTATAGTTTAAAACAACCGTAAATATCATTACAAGTTTTGAACAACTTTAATGTACTCTCATCAATCGATGAACATTTTAACTGTCGCCATGCAGATACTTTATTATTCAAGGAAATCATAATATTCTAACTCGAAGTTTTGCTCGTTTATTTTAATGTTTAACACAGCCGTTTTTATGCGGTGTGCGACAGATACGGCTGCATAGAGCTTCACGTCTCAGAGGGAAGCCCTGGAGACAAAAGGAAGGGAAATTTACATACATAAATATTTTGTGGAATGTTAGGTTAACAAAAAATTGTAAACACACAAACTAAAATTTTGACTATTTAAAAAATAAATAAATAAAGAGACCGAAACTATTTTTACATTACCTTTAAACATATCATTTCAATAAAGAGAAATGAAGACAACTGTAAGTTTCATTACAGATAGAGCTGTATTTAGGCAGATACAACTGCACAGGGCGAGAAAATTTTGAAGGCGGCACAATTTTAAAGGCAGGAAATTTTTTGATTAAGGAAAAAAATTTTGAGCTAGGAAAAATTTTTTGAGAACGGCAAAATATTGCAAGTAATAAAAATATGTTTTTGTTGTTGTTGTTGTTGTTGTTGTTGTTGTTGTTGTTGTTGTTGATTTTCCTTATAAAACTGATAGTAGATCAGTGACCGTGTACTGGAAAATATGCTAGTATTAGTGCACCATTTCCGCATAGGTAGCATAAGTAGTATACCCCACGCAGCGGAAAGTAATATACTGTCCATTTCGGAATTAAAGGAATCTAAAATTCACAACAGCTGAGACATACCACTACGATGTGTTCTATATACGACTATGTTTTATGTTATGTTCAGATTGCATTATTTACGTATGCTCAAACTCCCAAACCGGCTTAGCTGAATCTAGAAACGATCTCAGATCGATGGATACACCAAAGTATTGATACCGCAGCTTGAAACAGAGAACGACTAAGCTCTTTTGGCAATCGGAGCACGTCTTTATCACTATTTTTGAATAGTAATTTTTGCCCTATTTATAGCAAAAATTATGCTTTTAAAAAAGACCATTTGAAGGTACTGGTACTCCGTGCCCGAGGTCTCTGCCCCATGCACCCATGCCTTAATCTGGCTCTACCTCGAAAATCGCAGTTAAGTTGTCTTAAGTAACCTAGCCTGAGCATGGTATGCAGACAAGTTCACAGTTCAGAGGACGAAGGCACAGAATATTAAATAATAGGTCTTTCATATTATTAGATTATTAGGAGTCGAAAAATCATTGGGACAGGCATAAAAAACTCCGGTTTTCACAATACTCAACTTTCTTTTCAATTTTCCCGAATATATCTATTTGTTATATCTGTGTTCAGCTCTGAAAATACTATAAATTGTAAGGGAGGAAAATTATGAATCGAAATTTTTTTATGGCAGATTGTTAATTAAGACTAATAGAAAATCAATCAAAATATTGTCAACGTTGTATGAGAAATACTTAATCATAAGTAGTACATGTTTTAAACATAAGAATATACATAAAGAGAATTGGATTTCTCCCGATGGAAAGACAAAAAAAGAAGTTGACCATGTAGTGATCGGCGTAAGGCATGCTAGCGATGTTATGGATGTGCGAAGTTATAGAGATACTGATTTAGTTTCTGATCATTTCCTTGTTATTATACAATACAAAGAGTTACAAGATTTCGTGATGTAAAATGATACACACAAAAGAAATCTGAACTAAACAATTTACTAAACAGGCAGGGAAGAATGGTCTGCCAAAGTAAATTAAAAGAAAGAATATCTAATGAATATGCTGAATTTAACGAGAAAGGTATAATTAATAGTAAATGGGATACATACAAAAATATTCTATTAAAAAATTCTGCGAAAGTTTTTGGAAAGGAATATTAGAGGAAAAACAATGAGGGGTTTTGTGAAGAGTGCTAGGGAAGGATTGAGAAAAAGAATAAGACAAAAGAAAAAATGCCGAAACATAGAACAAGACAGAGTGAAAATCGCTAGAAAACAATTATAAGAAGTGCACAAAAGTTGTTACGTAAGAAAAAATGAGCTATGGAGAGTAGTAAAATTCAAAGACATATCGTACCACGCAGTCATGTGCTGCAGCGACAGATGATTTTATTCATTTTATTTTTCAGGGTAATCCCAAATATTATTTTTGTTTCTTCAATTTGTTGTTGGTCCCTTTATTACCCTCGTGATCAAATATTTGTTGAAAAATACAAGGCCAAACACGCGTTCTTTATAATCCCGAATTTCTAAAAGAATTCGTCAAGTATTTCTCTAGGGATTCGACAAAATGTCTAAAATTGAAAGTGTCCTGTGATTTTTGGCTGTACAGTGTAGATTGAATACAGCATTATTATCGAAAGTGAATTTGGTGCATTATTTGAGGAAAATTAGTTCGACAAAAGGGAATTTGGTGCATTATTTGAGGAAAATCGGTCCGACAAAAGTGAATTTTGTGCATGATTTGTGGAAAATCGGTTCGACAAAAGTGAATTTGGTGCATGATATGAGGAAAATCGGTTCGACAAAAGTGAATTTGGTGCATGATTTGAGGAAAATCGGCTCGACAAAAGTGAATTTGGTGCATGATTTGAGGAAAATCGGTTCGACAAAAGTGGGCGAAAATTCGTTTGGAAGAAGAATTGATCCACACAACAGATGAAGTTGAATAAAAACGTGTAAAAGGGAAAAAAAGACTATGAAAAATAATACAATATTTCTTGATAAGAATATGTAAAATGAAATATTACTCGAAAAATATCTAACAGGTTTGTTTCCACTACGTATCTATGCATTTTCGGGAATATGAAGTTAATAAAAATTTGCAACTGGAAAAAATCTTCACTGATTTTTATAAAAATTAAAAAATAATAAAACCGCTAATCTCTTTTAAAATTTCTTTTAAGAATGTCATTTCAGTAAAGAAATGTATATCAATATTACATTATATTATATGTCATTTATATCAATAGTTATTATAATTTTAAAGCGACTTATAAGTTTCATTACAAGCCGTAGAACGTCTTAATGCACCCACATCAAACGATGAGTATTTTAACTTTCGGTAAGCTGATTATTTTATTATTCAAAGTACATATAATGATATAACTCTCTTAGAAAGAGGTTATTTTATTTTTTTATTTTATCCTAATGCTGCCAGAAGTACCTCCATTAAATTTTCTTTAAAAAAATGTTTTTCGTTTCTATCACTGAATAGAAAAAAAGAGAGAGAGAGAGAGAAAGAAAGAAAAATCGTGTGTCACGCATAGATTATGAAACACTTTCCAACATTTTCAGAATAATGTACGAAACTTCAACATTCAATAAAGTTGTAAAACATATCTAAATAAACAATATGGAAAAAGCACAACCCAGTTCAACACCCAATTTCAGAAATTAACAGTCGATAAGATATTCCAATTTTTTGAGCGGCCATGTATATGATCTATAAATTCCTTACACTCCACATGATTTGCTAAAATTTAATTCATCTAGAAAACGCAAAACACATTTGAAATTTTCTTTTTTTTAGAATTTATTGCCCATATATGCTGATTGGAAATATTTTGTGCAGTCTTGTACATGATCTACAAATTTTTACACGTACCACATATTAAACTAAAATTTTATTCAGTTAGGAAACTCCTAACATAACTCATCGCTTCTGAAAACCCACTTCCAGGGATTATCACTGATAGACAGTAACGTAACCGAATTCTTTTTTATGTCCCTGTATACAGTCAAGCATCTTGTAGCACATCTTAGCAATGCACATCAATTTCATTATGTTTGAAAGAGTGCAACATTTTAAAAATACACTGCAAATGATTTTTCACGTGGAATATACTGTAACGTACTTCTTTTGTGTGCCCCTGTGAATGAATGATAAATGACATGCACTCTAAATTCTACAAAATAAATGTTGTATCAATATAACTCAATAACGTTTATCTATTTTAATATACTTGAAATAGGGTAACTTTATTAAAATACACTGCAAACAATCTAAAGCGACCATAAGTTTCATTACAAGCAATAAAACATTTTAATGTACCCACATCAAACAATGGGTGTTTTCACTGTTGTTAAACTGATGCTTTAATATTCAATGAAAACATACTGATCTAACTCTCTCAGAATGAGGTATAGCACTTTTTTACTATTTGTTTTATCCCAATGCTGTAAGAAACATCACTGTTAAATGTTTGCTGAAAATTGGGCAAAAAAAAAAGGAAAAAATTCTTATAGAATAAAATTTAATTTTTTTTCGTTATTATGTATAAAATACAATATTATTCGAAAATTCGATACATTTTGCAAAATTCTTTAGTAAGTTTATTTTCTCTACTTCTGTATACATTTTCGGGAACATGTATTTGACAAAACATCGCATCTATACAAACTAACAGTCTTCACGGGTTTCGAAAATTTTGTTTAAATAATAAGAAAGTGCAAAAATACTTGAAAGTGTTTCTAAGTTTCGCATTTTAGTGAAGAAATTTATTACCCGTCATTACAATTTAAAGCGAAAATAAGTTTCATTACAAGCAATAAAACATTTACAAGCAATAAAACATGTACCCACATCAAACGATGAGCGTCTTTACTGTTGTTAAACTCATACTGATCTAACTCTCTCAGAATAAGGTATTTTTGCTATTTGTCTTATCCTAATACTGTAACAAACATCACTGTTAAATGTTTGCTGAAAATTGGTCTATAAAAAAGAAACATTCTTAAAAAATAAAATTTATTTTTTATTTCATTACTATGTATAAAATACAATATTACTCGAAAATTCGATACATTTTGCAAAAATATTTAGTAAGTTTATTTTCTCTACTTATCTATACATTTTCGGGAACATGTATTGGACAAAACAACGCATCTATACAAACTACAGTCTTCACTGGTTTCGAATGTTTTTTTTTAAATACTAAAAGTGCAAAAATAGTTGAAAGTTTTTTTAAGTATCTCATTTTAATGAAGAAATTTATTACCCGTCATTACAATTTAAAGTGGCCTTAAGTTTCATTACAAGCAATAAAACCTTTTAATGTACCCACATCAAACGATGAGCGTCTTCACTGTTTTTAAACTGATACTTTAATATTGAATGAAACATACTGATCTCTTAGAATTTGGTATTTTTACTATTTCTTTTATATTAATGCTGTAATAAACGTACTTGTTATATGTTTGCTGGAAAATGGGCTATAAAACGGAAAAAATCTTGTAAAATAAATTTTCGTAGATATATTTTGTTCGGATAATAGGACCAGCGTAGCGGACGAAGCTTGCTAGTTAAATATATAAAATAATTTAATTAGGTTTTAAAATAAAATGAAAGTCTTATAAAAAATATCAGAAAAATAGTAAAAACGGTTATCAGCACAACTGTTTATTATGCTACAATTTGGTAAGAAACGTACAAAATGTGTCACTGTTTGGGCCCTGGTAACCCGATTTTACGGTTCTTCATTATTCAAAGATAACGGAATAATCTAACTTTCTAGAAATAAGGTTTTTCTACTATTTATTTTATTATAACAGGACACCGTGTTCTGTACAGGGCTTTCCTGGTTACAAAAACGTACTGTCTGCTGTAAAGAACATAAATAAAAAAAAATTGAAAACATAACCCAGATCCAACCCGGGCTTCCCGGTTTACAGAATATAGGTGAAAACCGCTTTTTTTAATTGAAAAATTTAATAGATTTGTTACATTTAATATATTTTTTAGATTACACACTAAGAACACCAAAAAGCATTTTTATATAAAAACTATCAATTATATGCTCAAATAAAGCTTTGAAATTTATTAAAAGCGTATTAGCCGAAGAAATCCCCAAATAATTCGCTAATTACAGTAGCTCTTTTTATTTGTTTTATTTCAGTGTTTAAGCACATAGTTCCATTACATAAGATGTGTTAAATTTGTGTTTTATTTATATTATTTTATTTATTTGTTGATGAAGTATTAGTTTCGTTATGGAATTTTAACCGGAAGCAAACGCTGAACTATTTATATTGTTTTAAATACAAACGGAAATTGTTTCCGCAATCGTGCTGCACGTGATAGAGATAGATTTAAAAAAATTAGGCTGGAAAATTATTTTAAAAAATATAAAAAGAATCAGAAAACTGAGATACAATTTTGAAACAAATTTCATTTGAAAGTGCATTTTTTTTTCTCTATTCGACTGTTTAAAAAATAAAAATTATGCTATGTTTAAAAATAATTAAATTTGCAAAAAAAAAAGGGAAATAGATTGCTTAGATCGTTTCCACCATCGATATGTCAGCATTACTCACGGACAACTGTTTGCTTTATAATATAAATGTTGCCAGAGAAATCTCCGTTTAATGTGTTCTGAAAAAATATTTTTTTCATTCCAATCACTGAATTAATAATAAACAAAGATGTCTATAAAATGGAATCTTTTTTTTTATAAGTATGTATGAAAAAAAAAATTTAGAAACTTTTTTTTTTTTTTTTTTTTTTTCTTTTTTTTTTTTTTAAATATCTATTTATTTTATGGAACATAAAGTTAACAAAAATTTAGACAAAAATAAATTTTTCACTGATTTACAAGAAATTTTCAAAAACAATAAAAGACCTAAACTATTTTAAAGCTTTCTTTAAGACTATCATTTCGATGAAGAAATTTATTACCCATCATTATAATTTAAAACAACCATTAGTTTGAATACAAGCCATAAAACATTTTAATGCCCTAATATCCAACGATAAGTATTTTAACTGTCGCTAAGCTGATACTTTACTATTCATATTACACATAATTATCTAACTTTTCTAGAATGATATTTTTCTACGTATTCTTTTATTTTAATGTTCCCAGAAACATTAAGATTGTATGTTGTAGAAATAGTTGTTATTTAAGTGAGTATCACTTTATACAGTCATTTATCGTTCATTACACTCACTCATAAATATAACATCTAAAAGAGGCTTGTGAAATGAATCTTAATTTTTCTTCATTAGTAGCTTCTATTAAATAAAATATTTATTCAATAAAATGTTTATTCATAAAAGCTGAAAATCTTTTCAGCAAATTTGATTGTTTCAAACATCTTAAAAAGATTTTTGCCAAAACATTAGTTGTAGTTGAAATTTTGTTGTTGAGTTCCGAAAAGTTTTTGATGTCTGTCTATATGTATGTCTCCCGATAACAGTCTCAAAAATCATCCGATTAGCTTGAAATCAGTCAGATTAGTTGAGACTTTGGTGTTGAGTCCCGAAACGTTTTTTATGTCTGTCTATATGTATGTCTCCCGATAACAGTCTCAAAAATCATCCGATTAACTTGAAATCAGTCAGATTAGTTGAGACTTTGGTGTTGAGTCCCGAAACTTTTTTTATGTCTGTCTATATGTATGTCTCCGGATAACAGTCTCAAAAATCATCCGATTAACTTGAAATCAGTCAGATTAGTTGAGACTTTGGTGTTGAGTCCCGAAACTTTTTTATGTCTGTCTATATGTATGTCTGCCGATAACAGTCTCAAAAATCATCCGATTAACTTGAAATCAGTCAGATTAGTTGAGACTTTGGTGTTGAGTCCCGAAACTTTTTTTATGTCTGTCTATATGTATGTCTCCCGATAACAGTCTCAAAAATCATCCGATTAGCTTGAAATCAGTCAGATTAGTTGAGACTTTGGTGTTGAGTCCCGAAACGTTTTTGATGTCTGTCTATATGTATGTCTCCCGATAACAGTCTCAAAAATCATCCGATTAGCTTGAAATCAGTCAGATTAGTTGAGACTTTGGTGTTGAGTCCCGAAACGTTTTTGATGTCTGTCTATATATATGTCTCATGATAACAGTCTCGGAAATCATCCGATTAGCTTAAATTCAGATATATATGTTGGTGAGGTATCCGGACTTAGCTTTTAGATATTTGGTTAAATTTGGTTGATTCGTTCGGAAAATATAGAACATTCCTTTTCATGTCTTAATGCATCATCTGAGGAAATACAGACGATTTTGAATTTTTTTTTCATTCTTTTCATTCCTTGAAAAGAAAATGGCGCATTTAATTTGGATAATTGATTTTAATATTAAATTATGGATTTTAAATTTTTGCTAAGCAAGATCTGAAATTAATCCGATTGGTTTTTGACTTTGAACATTTGTCAGACGTTTGAAATTAACTGTGTAATGTTTGGTAGAATTTTATGAAAATATAAAACACTTGCAAAACCCGCGGCTTTGTTCACGTAATTGTTGAAATATGCAAAGTGTCCCTATTTTTATTAGAGGAAATTATACTTCTACGGATAATTCAAAGATTACTAATTAGGTCACATTTTGAGTAACTTCATTCTTATACTGCATCATTAAACTTAAATGAATAAGAAGAACTAAAACTAATTCCAAATAAATGGTAATTTAGAATGTATTTTGAAGGTTTGCCGTTCACTCCATTTTTCATTTGAAATTTCGATTTTTTTTTTTTAGAAACTGTTCTTAGTTAGCATGTACATCTTAAAAGAAAACATCATGCCAAATTCTAAGCTTCTAGTTATAAAAGCGTCTATAACAAGTATATCACATAAATTGCATTTTTAGAACGTTTTTTTTTTGTTCCTGTCTGCTTTAAAATTCCCAAATTAAAAAAATAATAACTGTTCTGTGGATGAATTTGTGTATCTAAAGTAATAGCCATATAAAATTTCTATATAAAGTTTCTATCCCTATTTCAGATAATAATAGTTTATAATGTTTTTAGAACGTTTCCCGCTCATTTCATCTTTTTAAATTTCGATTATTATTTTTTTTTTAGAAAGTTTGTAGCGAGCGCTGAAACCTTAAAAATAACCAATATTTCAAATTCCAAGTCTCTAGCCCAACAGCATCACAAAAATCGCAATTTTAGAAGTTTTTTTGCTTCTGCACCCTTTTAAATTTCGAATTTACCAAAAACTAATCTGTGCGAGCATTTACGTCTTAAATAACAGACATGTCAAATTTTAAATATCTATTCCCAACAATTCTGAATAAACCGTAATTAAGAAAGTTTTCCGATCATTTCACTCCTTTAAATTTCGAATTTTTAATCAACTATTTATACCGAGCATCTGCACCTTAAGAAAGTAACCACTATACTAAATTTCTAATCCTGATACATCCAACTACATCGTAATTTAGAACGCTTTCCTCTCATTTCACCCTTTTAAATTTCCTAAATTTTTTAGGAACCGTTTTTAGTGAGCATTTACATTTTAAAAGTAACCACCATGTCAAATTCTAAGCTTCTATACTAACTGTATCACATAAATTGTAATTTTAGAACGTTTTTTGCCCCTCTACCCTTTTAAATTTCGAATTTTTAGAAAACTGTTCTGGGCGAACATTTGCGTCTTGAAAGTAGCAGACATATCAAATTTCAAATTTCTATCTTCAATAATTCCATAGAAATTGTAATTTAGAGCGTTTTTAGAAGGCTTTTCGCGCTTACACCCTTTTAAATTACGACTTTTTAAAACTGTTTTATGCAATCATTTACATCTTAAAAGTAACGGCCATGTCCAACGTCAAGTTTCTATCCCTAACAATTCCATAGAAATCGTAATTTAGAACGCTTTCCAGTTATTTCACCCTTTAAAATTTCGAATATTTTTAGAAATCATTCTTAGCGGGCATTTCTATTTTAAAAGTAACCACTGTGCAAAATTTTAAGTTTCTAATACTTTAAGTTTCACAAACATTGTATTTTAGAACGTTTTTTTTGCTCTTGCACCTCTTTTAAATTTCTAATTTTTAAAAAACTGTTCTGCGGGAGCATTTGCGTCTTAAAAGTAGCAGCTATATCATATTTCAAGTTTCTATCCTTAACAATTCAATAGAAATCCTAATTAGGAACTTTTTAGAACGCTTTTCCCTCATTTCAAACTTTTAAATCTCATTTTTTTTAGAAACCGTTCTTAGAGAGCATTTATATCTTATAAGAAACTACCATGCCAAATTTCCAGTTTTACAAAAAACGCAAGTCTAAGTTGAAGATGGGACTACCACCAACAAAATTTGCCACTATTACTTTTTAAATCGGTTCGGTAGTTCCGGAGATTACAATCTACAAAGAAAAAAACAAAAAGTTACTTCTTTATAATATTAGTATCCACTTTAGTTAGTCAATTTTGAAATTTTGAAACCAAACATAGTATCTTTTTTTTCATTTTCCTTTTAAGTTTGACTAGCAACTGTATTTAGCGTAAAAAAAAAAAAAGTCCTTAAAATAATTCCAATTACGAAAGATATGGCACAAAGTTTAGATGAAGAAAAAAATAGTATAGCCAATCTATCCAGAGCCAATGTTAGCGTCAAACGTATTGATCCTAGGAACAATACGGTTTAAATTGAATGTTGATACCAATTAAAGGTTGCCAGAAAGAATATTTTATAGCTCCAAATCACGCTTGCTAAATTTCGTCAACTGACTGTGTCCGAATGGTTGGATAGCTGGTCCCTTGGTTAGCTCGGTTATGGATGATTACCCAATAGGTTTAAAAGTCTCCACGTAAGTAAATGTTTTGCACTGGATATGCAACTGGATACTCTGAAGCATAATTACTAATGTGAGTGAAAACTAGTTGGGGGCCACCGTAATACTTACCCATCTTGGATATGCATAATATAAAATACAAAAATAAAACATGTGTAAATTATTTATAAAATGCATTGCAATTCGAATAAAATCCTGGCTTGATGACGTCCTAAACTTTAAATGCTCTATTACTGAATTGCGTAAGAGAAACATCCTTATAACTCTAAAAATAATAACCCTATTAACTAACAGTTTACTGCGTCGGATTAAGCGTCTCTTTACTAATTATTATTAAAATATATCTTTGAATTGAAATTTGAATGAAATACAGGGTCATGAAAAATCGAAGAATGTGGAAAATGTGATTACAAATATCTCGGCAATTAATTACCCGATCGACTTCATTCTTTATGCAAAATTTATGTTTTTTTATTGTCTTTTGTATTCACTTCTTAAAAAAACAATTTCGAAAATTTTTATATACCTTTTAACAATACGAATATTTCAAGAGTTCGAAAAAAATAGTTCCGTATAATCGAGGTTACTGAAATTCAATAAGCTTATTCCCATTATTACATACTAAGTATATACCAAATTTTCAAGTATCTATCTCAATTTGTTCGGGAGATAGAGCGTTTACAGACACACAGACAGACGAACGGCAAAAAAAATTTCTAAAAATATGTCTTTCGGAATCTCTAGTGTCTGAAACGTATAAATCCGTTAATTTTTTTTCGATTTTCAAAACGATTACAACACTTACCCTATACTACGTATGATGGGTAAGTAAAATTATCAACGTCCTCTTTGGAATCGAACTCACAAACTGCACACGCTGAGCATTCACACATTGCGCGAAACTGAAATATCGAGCATTTATCAACCATGCTACGGTTCAATCGAAGAGCATCAGCTTATTTCTAAATTTACGTCATCACATACGCGATGACATTTACGTACCAGTATTAGAAAAATCCCCCCCCCCTTGAGGAGTAGCGGACGTAAATTTCAAATATTTGTTTTTACAGAATATCGTATTGTCACCAGAAATATGTCACACTATGAAAAATTCAGTTAATTGTAGCACAGGAAGTGCGTTAAAATTGGATTGCAAGATTTGAGCCGAACGGACAGACAAAACAAGTTAAATAAAAGCTTATAATAAAAATTTTCATTTACAAAAAGGTTTATTTTTGAATGATTTTACTATGTTTCTTCCGTCAAAATAGATTAATATGTTTTTACACAAGATTTCTCTTTTAAATATTTTGGAATAACCACCAAACTGTTTTTTTTTTCAAAACAAAAACTATAATAACACTGGATTTTTAAATTACACATTGGAATAGTAATGTTATTAATATAAAATTCCTGTACAACGAGATACTTATCCTAATAATATCACAGTATAAATCACACCACAAGACATTCTACAATAAATAAAAATAGTACAATAAAAAGAAATTTCGAACATAAAATTAGTGAGTACAACATGTGTAACTTAAATTGGATTGCAAGATTTGAGCCGAACGGACACACAAAACAAGTTAAATAAAAGCTTATAATAAAAATTTTCATTTACAAAAAGGTTTATTTTTGAATGATTTTACTATGCTTCTTCCGTCAAAAAAGATTAATATGTTTTTACACAAGATCTCTCTTTTAAATATTTTAGAATAACCACCAAACTTTTTTTTTTCATGTTTTCAAAACAAAAACTATAATAACACTGGACTTTTAAATTACACATTAGAATAGTAATGTTATTAATATAAAATTCCTATACAACAAGATACTTATCCTAAAAATATCACAGTATAAATCACACACCAAGACATTCTACAATAAAAAATTACAGTACAATTAAAAGAAATTTCGAACATAAAATTAGTGAAAAAACAGAGAGATTCAGGTGGCTCTGTTCCTCTAAAATTTACTTTTTATTGTAAATTTTATTTTTTAAAAATTCTACTTTTTATTCTAAAATAATTACAAGAAAAAGCAGTTCCAAGAACATAATTTGAGCGAAATAATACTTAATATTTAACACAATTGAACAGTTTCTAAAAGCTATATTCTCTGGATCTTTAATAAGTTTTATATGATCATAAACATGTGTAACTTAAAATAATTAACTTGCGGAGTATAAGAAATCAGATATTATGTAAAGCGAGATCAAGATAAATATGTGTCTTGGGGCTGTTGACGTTTAGGCCTTTGATCTGCAGATTTACTAGTTCTATTTACTTTGAATGTATTTTAGTCAAGAACTTTATTGTAAATTTTATATATGAGGCATATTTTCTTTCTCTTTGTTTCACGAGCACGTTCGTCACATCCCCCTTTTTTTCTTTTTTTTTTCATTTAATATTTTTATTTGAAAAAAATTACAAATTTAAGTCACATATAAGAAAGCCTTTTCATTTTCGCTAACAGATTTCATATTTTAATATGCTCACGATAAATAAATAAACAAATAAATACAATTAAAAAATTCCCTTTGTTTAAGGATCCTGCTTAATGACAAAATTTTACATACCTATGATTTTCTAAAAGACTAAGTTGACAAAAACTAGCAAACAAATTCACAAAGAAAATTCAAAAATATTAAAAGCACTAAACTGTTTTAAAGGTTCCATTAAAAATATCATTTCGATAAAGCAATTAATTACCTGTCATTATATACCTAAAAACAACCATAGGTTTCACTGTAAGCCATGAAACATTTTAATGTTACCTTCACATCCAACGATAAGCATTTTAACTGTCACTAAGCTGATATTTTATTGTTCAATGTTCTAAATTTTTTAGAAAAATGTTTTCTATAATTTATTTTATTCTAATGCTTCTAGAAATATGTTTGATTACAGGTGCTTAATTTTTTGTTTCTTTCGTTCAATCACTAAATAATATTTGAAAATAAAGAAAATCTATGAAACTGAATATAATATTTCTTGATTAACATATATACAACAA
The DNA here is from genome assembly GCA_963931845.1 of Maratus michaelseni. NCBI lineage: Eukaryota > Metazoa > Arthropoda > Arachnida > Araneae > Salticidae > Maratus > Maratus michaelseni. The sequence goes on from OZ007593.1 coordinate 265,426,595, forward strand.
AATATTACTCGAAAATTTGATACAATTTGGGGAAAAAAAGCTTTAGCAAGTTCATTTTCCTTGCAGATCTATGAATTTTCTGTAATTTAAATAAACAGAAACTAGAAAACAGAAAAACTGTTCCTAAAATCTCTACTGTTCAAATAATACTACTAATAATAATAATAAACTGCTCTAAAACTTCCTTTAAAAACATCATATCGATTAAGAAATTTTATACCCGTCATTATAATTAAAAACAACTATAAGTTTCATTACAAGTCATAAAACATTTTAATAAAACCTCCCACATCAAACGATGAGCATTTTAACTGTCGTTAAGCTGATACTTTATTATTCAAAGTACACATAATGATCTAACTCTCTCTATAAAAAATAAAAGTAATAAAACCTCATTCAAACTCTAATGTCGTCAGAAATATTGTCATTAAATAGCATTTGATTTTTTTTCTTTTTTTTTTTAATATGTTATTCACTGGCTCATAAAATAAACTATGGCCTTTTTTTTTTTTTCACTGGTATATAGCTTATTAAATGAAACTTTTATACAAGAATTCGATAAAAAAATGGAAATAATTTTAGAAGCTTTGTTTGTTTCTTATTTCAAAAAGAATATTTAATTAAACTTACAAATTTTAATGAATAAAGTTCCAAACTGCAGTCACATAAATAAAGAAAATTTTAGAGTTATTATTTGAAGTATAATTAAGTTATGTGATATTATATGAAATAAGCATAGGCATCATATGAATACATACATACGAGGACGGGCATAAGCCATGACAACTATACGTCTTTTCCGAAATAAAGGTTGTGGGGATGAAAGTTTCAAATATACATATACTAGGGTTATTTTTAAAGTAACGTCCGTTTTGCAATTTAAAAAAATACTAAGTACATTTAGAAATTTTTCTGCAAGATTCTCCATACCTTTTTCTACTTTTCTACATAGTTCCCATGTGTGTTGAAACATTTGTCGTAACGTCCCACGAGTTTTTGTAACCCTTCCTCGTAGAATGCCGCCACCTGTGAGGAAAACCACACCTTAACCGCCATTTCCGCTTCTTCGCCAGTACTGAATCACTGGTCAGGGAGAAAGGGTTTCAGGTATCGGAAGAGGTGATAGTCACTCTGCGCAAGATCAGGACTGTATGAGGGGTGCTCAAATTGCTCATCATCGACCTTCGTCCGCCCTTCATTGAACAATCTCAACTACTTACGCACTTTGCTATCAATCATTGCATTGGGGCCATACACCTCACAGATCTGGCGATGAATGTCCGCTGTTGTCATATTTCTTGTTGTTAAAAAACGGATTACTCACCGTATTTCACAGTCGGTGGGATGATCAATCGACTTCATATTTATCACTCATTGGGAAGCAACACACTAACACCAATAGGTTCACAACTGGAATCTGCTGCAGTGCAAGGGATAAATCGCCAAATATTCTCTGTAAGCCGTACAATTGTATTGAGTTGAAGCAACAATAGATTTAATTATGAGCCAATATAATCCAAATGGCTGAGAAAATGCAACAATGAAACATTTTAAAGGCTAAAAAGTGAAAAATAAATTATAAATAATAATAAAAAAGTGTAATATTAAATTATATATCACTTTTATCAATTAATAGTTTAATATTAATTTACGATTATACGTTCAGAAATCAATTTAGAAATCCTAAAAAGATAGTTTAAATGTTTCATTTTTTCCTCTTTAGTTGCCATATTTTAAAAATAAACAGGGTAAAAATTATATATTTTTTTCATAAATTCACGTGTTTGCACTTTTTACCAAGCCAGCGTAAGGAAAAAAAAAAGCAGTGAATTTTTTATAATCGAGTTCGGTGCCCATGCCAAATTAATGTATTGTAAAGGGAATTTTGGGGGAATAAAAATGAATTGCATTCAAAAAATCAGGCATGATTTTCAATATGAATATTGAATGCTTATAAAAGAGATTTTTCTAAAAAACTATTTTTACTTTTATACTTATTTTCGAATTTTTGACACGCATGCGTAAAAATGTTTCATATTGCAATTATATTCTGATGTGCAAATAAATACCTGCCAATGACTGCTAATCGTGCCAATACAAATAGTAACTTAATAGAAATTTATCTTGTCTAGATATCAATAGCCGAGAATGTATGCTCATAGGTTGCCAAATGAAATTAAAATTACCAATTTTTATTATCCTTCATGAAACAGAATAAAATAAATGAACCCATAAATTACTGATACAGTTATTGTTGATAAAATCTTTATTTATTTAAACAACATATAGTAATTATTAGTCTTGACATCCTATTTTTCAAGGGTGTGATACCCTTTTTTATCCGTAAAAAAATTTAACTTCTCATATTAAACTTTGAATTAGATATTGGGTCTACTTTTAGAGCTGTTCACACAGTGAGCTATAAAATATTTAGTAGCTAACTATATAGTAAATAAGAGTTTAAAAAGTTTTTCTATAGAAAATCACTTTAAATTTTAATCCCAAGAGCATTTTTTTTTTAATTTTGGAAAAAATAATCTCCAACCTACCCCCAACAAAAAAAACTTCAAATTAGTTTTTTTTTTTTTTTTTTTTTTTTTTGCTTTATTTCTAGTGACTAAGTAATACACAAAAAGACTTTTCTTTGTAATTATTCTGCGGTGATAATCCAAAGAATTCTCAGGTATTAAATCTAGCTAATGAAGATTTATACAAACATTAGAAATTTAAGAAAGTATTTTAATGATTACTTACTACTTAACGACCGTAATCCAATGGATTATGGCATCGATTAATGGTGATCAGTTAGAACGATATTCATAGCTACAAAGGAAGCAATTAATTTGAATAAGGTCTAAAAATGATTTACAGTAGACATATGGAACAAAAATAAGTATCGTGTGTGTTTATTTAGTTTAGATTTCTGAAGCTAAAAAAAAAAATAATGTTCTTATTTAAAATTATATACGATTGCTAAACGAAAAAAATATAGCTAATATTTCTTAAGAAATATTTTAATCTCCTTTAAATGATTACACAAATAAAACAATTTTTTTGTCTTTAAAGTGAAGGATGTCTTTGATGCATCTTTTATACATTTTTTTGGGAGGGGGGGAGGGGGAGGGGGGAATACTCAAAAAATATACTATCATGTATAATTTTGCCCTAAACTAAGAATTTCTGGTTGGTAGGTAAATTAAAAATTTATCCATAAAAACATCAGATTTTCCAATAAGTCAATTATAAATATAAACATAAGGAAGACATCATACATACCACTAAACATTATAGAAGACTACTGCTGGTTGCTGCATAGAAAACTGCCGCAAACAATGTACAAGACAAAAGTTTTTGAAACCCAGGTAGAGGGGAAGTGCGTCTTTCTTCTAGGTGAATAAAGACATTAAAATGATTTTCTACTTTGTCGCAGCTATGGAAAACGTAAAAAATTAATGGAAGAAAGAAAAATCATGCGTCAAACATAGATTATGAAGCCCTTTCCAACGCATTCAGAATACTCCAACATAACTTTACCCTTTAATAAGAGGAAATATGATCGCTTAAGGCTGCTCGTCAGTAAAGTTCCCGATTCCCCTCGCTAATGTTAGTGCTATGGGCGTAGGATGCATTCGTATTTTTAAAATATCTCCTCGTTGAAATTAATATTTTAACTTCTGTTTTCTTTGTACTGTTCTTAAAGGATGTCTCTTTTTATCTTAGTTGTCAAAACTTTTCTGAAATATATACTTAATTCTGTATGAAGTGCTAAAGTCTTATTCAGTTTCACAAATATATTAAAATATAAAATTATAAATTAAGCACGTATTTTAAACATATTTTGATAACTAAGAAAAAAAGAGCCATCCTTTAAGAACAGTACAAAGAAAACAGAAGTTAAAAATATTAATTTCCTGAGGCCACATTTTAAAAATACGAATGCATCCTACGCCCATGAGTTAACATTAGCGAGGAGAATCGGGAAGTTTACTGACGAGCAGCCTTAAGTAAACAATTTAGAAAACGTATAAGACATTTGAAAACAGAATTTCAGCAATTAACATCTAACACTGTTGAAAATTTTCGTTCAGCAATTTCCGTCAATAAGCGGAAATTGCTGAATTCTTTTGTGCAGCCCTCTATATGATGTATAGAATTTATTCACACCAAGTAATATGCAAAATATTAGTTTAATATAAAAAAACACACCACAATTGAAAACACATTTCCAGGAATTATTGCTCAAAGACAGTACTGCAACCCAATTCTTTTGTGTGACCCTGTAAATGAACGATAAATGATACGCACACATTATTCTATATTAAGCATCTCGTAAAGCAACTTCGTGATGTATATCAATTTCAATATATTTGAAACAGTGTTACATAATTAAAATACACTTCAAATCCCCTCAGGCCACAATGTAACGGCATTCTTTTGAGTACCTCTGTAAACGACCTATGAATGCTGCATGTTCAATATTGAACATGCCATGTAAACCTCAATAATGTATATCAATTGCATGACAATTCAACTATATTTGCGCGATTTGGAACACAGACAGATGGACAGACAAACCGAATTCATAAACACTTTTCAACTATGTTGAAAAGTGTTAAAAATGTAAGCTGTTGCTTATTTGAAAACTCTTTATCATTAAAGTTTTCCGATTCTGCTGGATCATCTGTGTGACTTTACTACAGCTTCATCTTCACTTTGTAGGAAAACATTACACGATAGAAGGGAAAACTCGGTATTTTTTAACACAACGGGTCTAAAAACATTTTTTTTTTAAACGATGCAGAAGAAATGCAGAAAGTATAATTTTGTAGGCCTGTGACGATTTCATGAATCGAATCAAGATATGTTTGTTTTTATTAGTTTTTGTGGATTTTGTAGGTATTTTTCTACAAGGTTGTTCTGAATTCTATCTATAACATAAAAGGAATGATAATACTTGTGAAGACGTCAAATATTTCCAGGAAACTTATAATGCGCATCATTATTTCATTAAAATAAATAAATAAATAAAACAATGACATGTCCTATTTTAATCTAAGCTCAATTTATTATTAATAACTTTAAAATGATGAAAATATCCCAATAAGATCCGTAGTAGAGGAATAGTTGTCTAGCTCGCAATAGGAGGGCTTGAGCGCGATATTAGGCCGTTGAAACAATTCTGTGTTCAGGCCGTATACGTGCACATAAAATCCATGGTGTGGAAAGTCCTCCAATTAAGTGGTTTTAGGCAGGAGAGAGCTATGGTTCCACGAAAGTCCCCTCTTCAAGTAATTATCAAAAATTAGATGGAGACCACTACTCTGGTCTAAATGTATATTCTGACCCTAAACCCAAAATGCAAGTATCCAAAACGGTAGGAAAGGTAATATATATTATAATGGAATGTTAACACCTTCATTCCATTCAAATGTGATGCATCATGGCAAGTACTGGAAAAGCAGAATAATTTAATCAGTGACATCAGATGTTCTCAGATCCACTCATTGCAGTAGTTCGCATGCTAGCTACAAAATAAGGAAGTTGGACCGGAGTTCGAGAGTTCGATTCCAGCGCGATTTAGGCGGAATAACTGTGCAAATTTTTCAAGGTTTTCTTTGCACTAGAACGGTAATTCGGGCGACTTTCCCTTCACAAGTCCTCCCTGAACTCATCCTTCCTCTAGCAATATAACTATTTATGGTCTATGCTTTACAAAATTCTTTCTTCCCTCACACAGTGATGTGACTTTCCTTTCAAGCTTGAAAAAGTAACGAAAATTACATTGTTAATCTCTTCTCATACCCTAACGCCTGATCAAAAAAGTGTTTTAGAACTTGGTTTAGTTTTTTCTGTATAAAGCAAACCTTCTCTTTCTTCACATTCTTGTTCATACTATTTCTTCTAACAATTAAACTGTAAGCCGAATCTTTCAGGCTCTCAACATGTTGTTCTAAAAGAACTTAAGCCTAATAAAAATTTAGGTTGAAAAGTTGTCAGACCTGCATTAAGATTAAAAAGGTCCTACTAATTGCATCGTTCCAGTATTAACTAAGCTGTTAATAGCTCTATTGTGTTAATTAATTCTACTAAATATTCTGTAATTCCTCTTTCAGTAATGCGTGCTCGTTTTTATACTGTACCAAAAGTTCATAAAACCGATGTTCCTCTAATACCTCTTGTCTCTAATATTGGTACTGCCAGTTACATTCTTCCCAAGTTTTAACTTTTATTTTTTCTCCTTTATGCATTACTAATACAAATACCATAAAAAAAATTCTTGTGATTTTGTCAGTAAATTATAAAATGTCAACCCTATCAATTATTCTAAGTTATCACTGGGCGTCAAATCGTTATTTATTAATGTTCCAAGTACTTGTTAAGAAACTAGGTTATGTGAATTTCATTATTCTGATATTGAAGTCAAAGATTTTATAAACTTAACTAAACTTTGAATTACTACTTTTGAATTTATTAATATATGTTACAAGCAAATTGACATCTTAAGTATGGTAAATCCTTTATCCCAAATTATATTTGGCATATTTAAATTTATTATGAGGAAAAATTATTGAATCTGTTAAATTTTAAATATTGGATACGATATGTTAATGATACTTTTGTCTTGATTGAAAATCCTTTTGATATTTCCAGTATTGTTCAAACTATCAATTCTATCGACCCACATATTGTTTACTTTTGAATTAGAAAATTGTAACATAAAAACTTCCTTTCTTTGATGTATTAGTTACTAGATGTGATTATTTTTCAAAAACTGTGTTTATAGAAAACCTTTTCTTTAACCCCTTATAATATCTTGCATCACTTAGCTAACCAGAAAACCGGTGTCTCTTACACTTTTGTATTCCGCCCCTTTAAAATTTGTTCATATTCTGTTTCTCATAAGGATGAACTTAATTACTTAAAATCTGTTGCTGTCAAAAGAGGTTTCACTATTTCTGTTATCAATAAAGCCAGAAATAAATTCAATAGACACTGTAGTAATTCTGCTTTTTCTAAATCTGTCAAAACCAAACCTGATAATTTTATTGTTGTGTCTTTCTATCCTGCTGTTTTTTTTCAAATTAGCTAAAGTTTTAAACCGTTTCAATTTTAATGTTATTTTTAAATCTGTCAATAACTTTAAGCTCCCTTCCACCAAGTCTCGTTCCTCGTCATCGCAAATGGGGAATCTATAACGTTCCTTGTAATGATCATCCTTGCCATCATTTATCTTATATAGGTCAAACCAAAAGAAATCTCGGAACACGCGTAAAGGAACACTTCCTTTTCTAAATCGTCCATTGCCAACTGATATTGGTATTCCAGCAATAGTTTTAATTTTCAAAAAATGCTAAAATTACCTTTAATGCCAATAGCAACTCAGAATTGGACTTTCTCGAAAATTTAACCATTTATCTTAATCGTGAGGTTACAGTTAATAAAAAATCTGTTCCCACAATGCTCTCTGCAGATTGGAAAAATTTGTTCAGTTTAACCATGCAACCAGTTTATATTATTTTGATATTTAATTTATTTTATATTTGTATATCTAATTAAACTTTTATCTCTATTGCTTTTCCATTTTATTATTATTATTATTATTAGCAGTAGTAGCAGTAGTAATAGCAGTAGTAGTAGTAGTATATTTATTTATATATTTATATTTTGAATTTATTTTTGATTTTTTAACCATTGGGAAAATGGTTGTTACTTCAGTCGAGAATGGACCAAATGATGTTACTCTTTTAATCGTTTTTAACAAAATTCTGTAACTTTAGAAGAATTTTTTTAAGCGTTTTTAACGAAATTCTGTAACTTTAGAAGAATTTTTTTAAGCGTTTTTAACGAAATTCTGTAACTTTAGAAGAATTTTTCTTTGAATAGGCAATAGAAATGTATAAAATCGTTACAAAAATGTTAAAGTTACAAAAAGGATAGATGCAAATTATCAGATATGAAAAAAAGCCGAATTCAAAAATTGACGTCGGATGAGAAATCGTCTTATAAAGCAAAAAACGTGGTCTTCAACTTTAATTTCTTCAAAATACCTTTAGCTCAGACATCAATATAAACAAGAGTTAAAGCAATACTTAAATTTTGCTTAGGGGATGATCTACAAATAGAAATTGTACCAAACTTTAAAAATTTCAATGCTAACACCTAAAGTTGGCATCATATTTAGATATTTCGGTTTATTTAAATTTGTTTTTGAATTCATTAAATTTATTTATTTTATTTTATTTTATTTTATTCTATTTTTCATTTCTACTTTGTTTATTATTTATATTAAACATTTTCTTATAATTCCCTTTTATTTTTCTGACTGTCTTTTTATTCAATTTGCTTCAAATTTTTCATTCTGTTCTGTCTTTTTGACTGGGGCTCTCTGTGTGATTGGTTGATGTATTCTGCTTTTCTATTGGCTGTTTTTCTTAACATGTACCATTTTCTTTCCGTCTTGCCCTGTTTCTTTCAAAAGGCCAGCATTTTTCTTTTTTTGCCTTTATTTGTATATTATGCTATTTTTGCAAATGTTTTTTACACTTAGCCACAAATTCTAAAAATCGATTTCTTTCAAATTGAAGTTTTAGAGGCTTTATCACCTGACAAAATACTATTTTATGATGCTGGAATAGAGGATTCTATGTAAGTAAACATAATAATAAGATTCTGTCTGTAATTATGCACTGCGCTCAAAAAGTTAAGCTACAACGAGTTTTTTGACATACACTTATAAAAGAATGAAAATAAATATACAAAATATGATTTATATGAATGATCTTAAGTAACTCCAATAAAACCATGCAACAATTATACCAATATCTATTTTTTTTTAAAGAATTGGACACTTATATGACAAACGAGAAAAACTGCAAATATTCCACTTTAGTAAATTTGTGTGGAATTTTTTTATGCTTGTTGATCTTCAAATGTTGGTCCTAAAATATTGTTGTCTATATGTAGGAGATGTCGTTTACCTGATTCATTAAGATGGCAGGCAATCGGATGGGTGGAAATGGGGTTATCACAAGTTGATGCTGTTAGATGTCGTAATGTGTTTCGTAATCTAGTCCAAAGACTCTAGGAATAATTTGAATACGAAAATTCAGTATCAAGAAGACTTATTCTAGACCACTCATGGGTTACAATCTCTGCACAACATCGCTATCTAGCTCTTTTGGCCCGAAGGAGGAGCATCACTACTGTGGCTCAGCTCATTTCAGATCATCGTAAGGCAACAGAGATGACAATATCTTATACTACGGTGCACAGACGTCTTCACAATTAAGGACTTTATGCAAGACGATCCGTTGTGTGTGACATTGTGTTGTATTAATCGACAACACAGTAGTACTCGTTTATGTTGGCCAAGAGAGCACGTTACCTGGAACAGACAACAATGGGCTTACGTATTGCTCACAGACGAGTTCGGTTTGCTTTGGAGAGTGATTCAGTTCGTGTGCTGATCTGGACATAACAAGACATCAGATTATACCTATGTAACATTGTTGAAAGACACAGTTATAGACGAGGTGGAATCATGGTTTAGGGTGAAATCCCTCCGGTGGTTACAGTAACCTCCATGTATGCCATGGAAGAGCTCTGACTGCTGTGAAATATCGGGACAAGGTCTTTGCTCCGTTTGTCACACCGTATGCTGGTGCTATTGGTGATGAATTAATGTTAATGGATGATAATGCCTCATCGTATTGGGATAGAGTTATTGATGAATATCTTGAGGATCAAGTTTTGGAGTTAATGGAACGGCCAGTTCAATCTTCGGGCCTTAATACGATAGAGTATCTTTGGGACTATCTCGGCAGACCGGTGGCTGCCGTAAGTTCTCCTCCGAAGTCGTTAAATGAGCTGTAATAAGAGTTTCTCCATGTATGGTCTTTGTTTCCCATTCCAGTGTACAACTTAATTGACAGTATGGAAAGTCGATGCCAAAAATGCATTACAAGTAGTGCCGGATACATGCACTACTTGTAATGCATTTAATGCTAGTTAAAATTTGTTTATTTATTTTTTTTTTCACAAAAAACTGCAAATTATTTTTTTTAATCAAATAGTAGACTTTTGCAAAAAAATGTAATTTTTTTATTTGTAAATCATTTTTTATGTTAAAATTAAATAAAATTCGAGAAATGACTATTTAACCCTTCTTTGCATGAGTATTTCTTTTACAATTGTGTTTTTTTATACATATATTAAATATTAGACACCAGAAATTTTAAGATAGATTTTTAACATTGTTCAGCAACATAGTTCACGGGAAATTTACTGGATTAATATTTCTATATAAATATAGTGGTGGCGAAGAAGTTGATTTATTTATTAAAAGTTAAATAAAAAGTGATGGAAATTTACATCACTATGCAATTAAGGATTAAAGTACAATTCCTCTAAATTTTGTCTTTTCGTTCATATGTTTTCAAATTAGACACAAAAAACTGATTGTTCCTTAACGATTGGAGAACAGTGTAGTACAAAACGAAACTTTTGTCAGCTCTTTTCTTATGTAATTATGTAGAAAATGGGCATTTGTTTTTCTTAAAATTATTAAAAACAGTCGGTTTTTTAAGTTAAAAATTGAACTTTGCTTTCAGAAAGCCGCAATTTAAAGGAAAAAAAACAGATTTTCATAAATTCATTTATATATATATATATATATATATATATATATATATATATAATTTCTATATAATGTATGTATATAATTTCTAATAATATATATATATATATATATATATTATTTTAATTTCAGATGAGCCAAATTTTAGCTACAATGGTCACCAGAAAGCACCACAAAAAAATTAAAGACCAACCAGAAGGGCAGCAATAACTTCAAATATTTATTTTAGTAATAATATATCAAAATTATCTTTAAGTATTGTATTATAAAAGACAAATAAAGTAAAAGAAAAATATTAATTGCTTAATGAAAAAAAAATGAAAAACACCATTTTTTTAACCGCATGAGTAGGTCAAACCCTTAAAGCTTTTGCTGAGAAAAAAGAAATCTGTAGTTCGACAATATTTATTCTTCTCCAGAGACATTTTAGCAAATAAGACATGAAAATACTTTTTCTGATAATTATTCTGGGAAGATAAATCCTAGGGTATTAGAACAATCTAATGAAGATTTACAGGACGTAAAGAATTAAGAAGACAGTTTAGTGATTGCTTATTTTTTTAAGTTAAATGAATGATGGTGCTTATTAATAACGACACGTTAGATCTGCAATAGTAAAAGAATTATTTTTAATTATACAAGTCGCGATAATATAGATATATTCAAAGTGAAAGGTGTTTCAAACATATTTTTATGGTAATTTCGGGAAAGTATTCAAAAAATTTTATTTACAAATTTATCACAAATCCAGAACCAATCGTCTTGTTGGTAAATTATGAATTTATGTAAAACATATATCAGAATTCCCAATTAGTAAAATTTAGATTTATAAACGCCAGACACAATCAACATAATATCAGACTGATGTTGGTTACTTCATAAAAGAAGTCACAAACGATGTAATAGATAAAACGTTATGAACGAAACTTCGAGAAGAATGAGAGACATAATGCTTGCTTATTTTGCGGCGGAAATGACATAACAAGTTAATACAGGAGGGCTACTAAATACTGTTACAAATATTCAGTCATTTTATTTTCCAAATATAAAATATAAAATGATAAATACATTAATATGAGGAACATCAGAGAAGAAAGGTTACTTGGAAATAATTTTACTCGAGTCGACCGTCATCTTTATCGATTACCAAACATAATCTCTTATTATATTGTCCAACTGCCATACGGATCATTTTAAGAGGTAATGGGTCCCATTCACGCAATATGGAAGCTTTGAGAGAGTCCAAACTTCTGGTTATTTGCTATTTACTTTAGCCTCTAAAATCCCCAAGACGCAATAATCTAAAGGATTTAGAAACGGTGAAGAAGGTGGTCAATCTTCTTGCATTATAAAGTTTGGACAATTGACATAGAGCCACGCCTGTGTTGATTTAGACCGGTGCAAAGGTGCAGAATCTTACTAAAATATCCAATTCTTTTTGGGATACAACCTGTCATCATGTGACACTAAATGTGTAGCCAATATGTCCTGTTTGTAATATTCCGCATTGATTTTTATACCTTTGTCCACGAATTTCAAAGACAATTTTCCATTGTTTGACACTACAGCCCAAACCATAACAGAATTCTTGTTCTGAAAGCGTTTAACAGTTCGAAAGTTTTCAGGTATACCCTCGAAGGTTGCTGAATATACGACATCATATTTAGCATTATAACACTGTTCAGTGCAAAACAGCTTCTCATCAGAAAATATTATTCTGTCAGCGCTTTTGATACCATGCCGCTTCAGCAATTTCTTGCATCTTTGTAATCTTTTTATTCTTTGTGCAGCAGACAAACCTTGAACTTTTATTTAGTTATAAGGGCAAAAACCCAGATCTTCATTTATAATAATTTGCATAGTTCTGCGACTCAGGTTCTGTTTTCTACATAGCTATTTTATTTGCAGAACGTTGTGGATTTCTTCGTATCTCTTCACGAATTCTTTTGATGCGCTCTTTTGTGCGAACTGAGGGTGGACGACCAAACATAGGTCTACATTTACAGCTATTCGTATCCAATAATCGATTTATAGTTCTATATATACATGTTCTATTAAAACCAAGGCATGTTCTTTACTTAAAGATTTTACCTGCGGAAAATCCGCGATTAAAGAGCTGTTTAATCATCATTCTTTTGGCTTCCATCTTTAAAACAATTTTAAATATTTGCTTTATATAAAAATTGTCTGCGCTAATAAAAAATTGTCAAACGCTGTAATAGAGAAATGAATTGTTTTACCAAACGATTAAAATTAATTCTTAATTTTTCGAGTGTAACAGTATTTAGTAGTAATGTAATATGTGAATTCCCTGGATCCTCGACCTTAATTTATGGAAAATAATCTTACGCGACATTGATAAAACCTCGACATTCCTGAATTATGTTTATCCAAGAATATTAAAAACATGTAAAATGACGTAGAATAAAGATCACAAGTATTATTCTGAGTTCATTAAAATAATTAAAATAGAAATACATGATGTGAAAAGAAAGTATACAAAAAAGCGTAAAGAAGAATACCAAAAAATAATTAATTACTTAAAAATGGGTAAGCATGTATCTTGTTTAATTATCCTCATTCTATAGAATTATTTTCTATTTATAAATCTTGAGTAGGAATACAGCAAAGTGAAAGTTAAGCTGCAAATACAGTTAATAGTTTAATTCCGCCCTTCTAATTCAGAAATATAAGACTGCATTTATGAACATTCTGAAATTTTCAATGTTCTTGCGTTTACTTATTGCCTTACGTTACTGTATAAGAAATCTTAAACATGGCTATTGCCGAGATAACTCTGTTATAAAGAGAAAATGTTGACGTCATAGTTATAACTGAATTCATCTGTAATGTATTTTGCTACAATTTTGTTTTTTTAATGGATATAAAGTTTTGCTTATCATAAAATACCTGCGTAACTGACATATTTCTTGTTGAATTATCGATAAATAATTCATTTTTAAAAAATGCATCGCGAAAAAAAAAACGATAACTGAAAATTTTTTTAATTCACTTTCTTTAAAAATAGCATTTTTGATTTCACCTTATTTCATATATTTAGGACGTGCGAAAATATTTTTCACTATTTTTCTTTATCCCAAGGTAATTTTCCATGAAGTTGATGATGAAGCAAAGTATATTTAGTTAAACAATATTTCTCTCTTGACACTAATAGGTGCATGTAACATGAAAATACTTTTTCTTTGGATGATTTAGAGAAGATAATTGAAGTATATCTAGAAATCAGAAACCGACATAATGGGGTCTTTTAGAAGACATCCAAGAAGCATAATCTTCTTCCCTTCTATTTTTCACTTTTTTTTTTTTTTTTTTTTTTGTCTATTTAAACGAAAGAGAAAGGAAATATGATATCGAATATAAATGTTTGTTAATGTGGTTTTGTATAATAAAAACAAAGTAAAATTCATTAAAAAAAATCGCAAACACTGGCATATTGCTGCATTTATGAGTTTGTCGTACTAAAATAATTTAGCTTAACACAAAATCTACTGAATAAGAACTGCACGTCCGTAAGAGTGTACTTATAGAGCACGTACGTACTGTGAAAAGTAAGCCGAAAATCCCTAAACTTTGACTGACAAATAGGATTGAAAATCGTGGCTTGAGACTACATCCAATCGGTGTAATCTATATGAGCACCCTAATCAAAAATGTCGAGTATATTTAATAAAAATGGGAAAAACTGGATAAAAAAACAGATTATTGGAAAATTCTTTCCAGATTTTTTGTCGAATTTCATGAAAAGAACTGAACTGAAATGTAAAACCACTGCTTCGGAAAGAAAATGCAAATATTGTGTGTCGAATACGTAAGCATAAACGTGTATGTGGGAGGAGATAGTAGAGGTAGAGGCTTTATAAGCGCGCGTGGCAAAATCCGCATTTCGTTCGCTCGCGCACCTCAGCGAATTTCTAGGTTTTTTTTTTTTTTTTTTTTTTTTTTTTTTTTTTTTTTTTTTCAAGCAATCGGTTGAATTCAAATTCAAATAGTCAAAATGAGAAACCACCGACGTTAATATGATGGAATGAGGTGGTGAATCGTGGGGAGGTTAGAAGCAGGCCAGTCTCAAATCCAGACTTGTAGAGAGTTCGATGTAAAACTCAGCATCGTGTCCAACTTATAGAGACAGTTTCAGGATACCGGAACCATTGAGAAAAAGCCTGTCCAAGCTCGTCTAAGGGCCACGATGGCCAATGAATATCGTTATTTGTCAATTACAGCGAGGCCTAACAGGCATGCTACAGTTTCTCAGCTCTCTCGTGACCTCTATCCGGCCATAGGCAACCAAGTTTCAAGGGTTATTATTTCTAGACGGTTTCATGAGAGATGCCTGTTTGCAAGAAGACTTTCTGTTTGTGCCCCGCTCATTTCTGCAAACAAGAGAGTCCGTTTAGCATGGTACAAATATCATAGAGATTGGTGCAGGGATCCATGGGCAACCGTCCTCTTCACTGATGAGTCCCGATTCAGCCTAACAACTGATTCTCACCGTACTTTCATATGGAGAGAGCCAGGGGCCAGTTACCTTCCCTCCAATGTCCGAGAAATTGGCCATTATGGCAGCGGGAGTTTGATGGTCTGGACAGGCAATATGTTGGACGGTCGCACAGACCTCCATGTCTTTGAAAGAGGTACTGTGACTTCTGTAAGGTACAGAGATGAGATCTTGGAGCCCTATGTTCGCCTTTTCAGAGGTGCAGTTGCACCTGATTTCATTTTAATACACGACAATGCCCGGCCACATAGAGCTCATCTTATGGACGATTTTCTGGAAACTGAAGATATTCGCCGGATGGATTGGCCAGCCAGATCTCCAGACCTCAACCCTATATAGAATGTTTGGGATGCTCTGGTTAGGGAAATTGCAACTGACAACCCTTCTCCGAGAACCATCCGGTGCCTGAACACAGCGTTGCTGAACGAGTGAGAACAATTGCCACAGGAACTCATTAACTGCCTTATTTCCAGTGGCGTAGCCAAGGCGGGGGGGTCCAGGGGGTCCGGACCCCCCCCCCCCCCCCCCGAACCCCGAACGAAGAACTGGTTTTGAATCATAGATAAAACAACATTAAAACTGATAAGACGGAATCACAAAGTATCAATGAAAAATTCCGCTTAAGACAGGTGTTTGTCTTAGCAAGTATTTTTAAAGGTATGTCTTTCGCCGGGGCTATGAAAATTTTCCGTTTAAGACAGGTTTTTGTCATAGACACGTCCCATTTTGTCAGGTATCCTCTAAAACTGTTAAAACGTATCCACTCTATAGTACACTTCTGAAAAGCATAGATGTATTACAATAAAATCTGTGAAGATGAGAACTATCTTAAACAGCAAAAGTTGAAGGTTCAACGAAAACAACACTACATATTTATACCTGCTAAGATTTGAAACCTATCTAAAATGGAACTTTTTCTGGTTGTGATTCCTTCTTGGCAGGTTTTCAGTGAACACGGAATTCTCTGGTAAACGAAAACATTTCATGGTCTCGATGACGAAAGGATAACTACACAAGTATACCTGATATGACGGAAAACTATCTACAACATAATTTTTTAATGATCCCTGGCGATTCCGTTTTCATATATTTTGATGTAACTAGATTAAACGCAAAACTCTTCAATAGAAACTTCGATGGGACTAACTGTTGCCAACACTTACGGGAAAAGACGAGTTTACACGAATGCAATAACAGCACATTGATCAGAGTTTGGCGACCCTTATCTTTGTTCATTTTATGAATTTTATATCGAGCAATATTATCATTTACTTTAAATCTACTCGTTGGAATTTTTAAAAAAAGTAACTTTATTCTTCGATTAGATATTTGTGAATTCTTATTCAACATTACATTGCCACTTTCAAAATAACTGCATCTGAATGTGAGGGTTGGGTTGGGTTGATTATTGATGGCCAATTATCTACACTTGGGATATAGGCCCTGGGGGAGTGCCCTTTGTGGGGGTCTTTCTAAGGGAAACTCTTTAGGTTATGCTGAACCTAACCCGTATTTACGCATGCATAAATCCACGGCTCGAAGAAAACCACGAAAACTCCGAACGATTAGGCCGACGGGCGCGATAGGGATCGAACCCAGCACCTCCCGTCTACCAGCTTCGAGAGCAGAACCTCTCAGCCACTGCATCTGAATGTGAATTGTCTTCTGCTGTAAAAACATGCTGATGATGTCATTTTTCAGCTTTATGAAACGTTACATTAATCAGTAAGCAAGGAAGAGGAGTCTGGTGTTCAAAAGTTTTCTGACCTGTTCAAGAGAGCACAGTCCTTTGCTAAAGAAAACTCTGACACAATTTTCTTTAGTCACACATATTGCTTGTCAAGTTGACTCTCAGATACATCTCATTCAATGTCAAACCTGAAGAATATTTCAGATCAATTTTCTTCCTCCTTTTAATACTTTTATTTCTGATATCGTTTTTCGTTAATCGTTAAAGAAAAGAACAGAGGGATATTGAAATATTTTGATGTTCTTCTGAGTTTGTACAAAATAATGGTGGTTCTTGTTATTAAACTTTTCAACCTGAGCTATTTTTAATAAACTGTTAATGGAATATTACGTTGTTGTACATTATTTTGAAGAGCAGATTTTTACCTACTAATTTAGTATTATAATTTTGTTTTTTGCTATTGTACAGGGATATTTAAGGAAGTTATAGAGCTCTGCGAAGTTTCGTAATTCTCGATTTTTTTACTAATTCAAAATGGTACGAAAAAGGAAACGCTACAGCGTTGAATTCAGAAGAGCGGGGGTGGGGCATCCACCCCGGAGCATCGAAATGACCTCTCGAAAGATTTGATATTTTATGCTAGGAGTGCAATCTCTCCCCTTCCCTGAACTCCACAATGTACCTATTCCAGAGAAAAATGGTACCCTCCACAGAAGTCCCTCCTGGAGAAAAATGTCAGAATTCAGCATTACATTTCGACGAAGTACGACTTGTAACTCACAATTTAGCATTGTTTTCAGAAATTTCATGATGGCAATGAGAGTTTTGAATATGAAAGGCATTCGATTATTAACAATGAGAAATTGAAAGCTAGGTTGAAGCTAATCCACGTACCAAAGTCTGAAAGATTGCTGCTGAACTTGGAGTACGTTCTAAAATTGTTTCCAACCGCTTAAAATAAATTGGTTGAAAAGTAAAATAGCAGAAACCACCATTATTTTTTACACAATCTAATACTTCACAAGATGTGCTATTCACAAGAATCCTTCACAAGAATCCATCATAGTTATTTTTTTTACAAAACTTTAACATCGTTTAAGTCGACCAGGTATCGGAAACAACTATTGAGGTCGAATTTTTACTTTAGTATCAAAAGTGGTGAAACTTGAAAAAGAATTATGGTTGTTTCTGACAATTGTAACAAAATTATTTTTCCCAGCATCAACTATATTTGTTGCGCGTGTTTGTTACATTACTAGTTTCTGTAGCCGAAATTACAAGATTTTTTTCTTAAAAATTAAAACCTTATCTTAGAAACTCCCACGGTGAATCAACGGCAAACGGCATTGGCAATTATGTCAACTCATTATTCAGTATACCTATTACAGCACAAGTTCTTAATTCAATGACAAGGAATTATACATGAAAATTGCAAAAACACTTTCAACCAAATGCTGTTATAAACTTAGCCATTTGATCATAACTTTAACGTAATCAAATGTTTATATTATATGAAACTTGATTTAAATGCATTCTCTTCAGTGCATGCATTCTCTTCATATATTCTCTCAGTTTTTTATATCATAGTGTTTGTAAAATCTTTTTCTTTGGTAAATATTAATGTAACTTCATTGTATTATTAGCTATAATCATAGAGATTGATCTTACTTTATTTTACACATGCTATTTTTTTTAATTAAGAAACTGATACGGAAATACCCAAATTCTTAAAGTTATTCGAAATACTTCTATTGCATATACACACACACAGTCAATCCTGTCACACTATACTTCAATAATACGCATTGTTCGTTTCGTCGGGATCCCGAAACTTTTCCGTTTCAGATAGCATTCCGTTATAGAAAGTTTCCGCTCTCACAGGCATTACTGTATTTATAAGTAGGGTAAAACCTTATAAGACGAAATCGTAATCACAGAAGAACGATGAAAAATCCCGTTTCAGGCAGGTTTTCAGCAGATTTCATTGTATGGTTATAAATATCAGGACCACGTTATGCTTCCGTTTAAGAAAGGAATCTGCTATAGATAGGTTTTACTATACATATTACATACATAAGTTATATTTTTATATATACAAGAAATCATGTGGATACGAAACCTGCCTATAACGGAATGCTAACTTAAACGCAAATATTCATTCGTCAAATAGAAAAGAATGCCATACACCTCTTAAGGCAAAAAACTGTCTAACACGGAATTTTTTACCACCCATTGCGATATTATCTTGGCAAGTCTTACTATATATATAAGCTGAAGAAAAATTCCAGACCCCTCCCGAAAGGAAATCCTGGCTACGCCACTGCTTATTTCCAGTATGAAATTGTGGTGTGAGGCCTGTATATCTGTAAGTGGAGAACATACCCCCTATTAACCCACGTTTTTTGTTCGATTCTGTAACCACTGCTTTACACCTTTTGTTTCCGAGGAGTGTTACGCACAATCATGCGTGTTTATTATAACTGTTGAATGGTTATTTTATTTGCATTAAATCAACCTATGTTCATACCAAATTTCATTAAAATCTGTCTGGTAGTTCTGGAGATAATTGACCAAATCTGAAAATTCCCTTAATTTTGTACACCAGTGTAGTTACGGCATCTAGATGTAAAAAAATATTAACGAAAAATTGCAGCATATTTTACATAATAAAAACAAAGCTGCATTTTAAAAAATATAATATATAATCTCTACTCTTCAGAAAAAGTTTCTGTAATGGAAACTGGCAGTGCAATTCTTATACCTAAATAATCAGAAAGTAATTTTAATATTTAAACTGCATCATATGAGAAATAAATATTAATAGGATTTTATTCTAAAAAAGTACTTTTTTATTGTGCCTCGTTTGCTATTTTAACACTTTAATAACTCGTATCACTATATGTCCTAATTCTAAGGAACACTTTCCTGGAATTACTGATAAAAAATATATATATTTAGTCAATAATATTTCTCTCTTGGCACTAATAGGCGAATGTAACATGAAAATGCTTTTCTTTCAGTGCTTTACCGAAGATAATAGAGCATATCTCATTAATTGAAACCGCTATAAAGGAGTCTTTTAGAAAATTTTCAAAAGACATAAAACTGTTTTTGATCATTTTAGATAGCAGCGAAAGAAGTTATTGTATCGGATGTAAGACATTTATTAACGAAAAGTAGTTAGTTGTACATAATAGTAACATATAATTAAAATATAATAAATAATAAGTAATATGATATTTTCTCCGCCATAATTACTAAAAAATGAATCGCATCGAAAATTGAAGATGTTAAAAATTAAAGGTGCGAAAATTAAAGGTTGCATCGAAAGTTAAAGGTTGCATCGAAAGTTAAAGGTTGCATCGAAAGTTAAAGGTGTACTGTCCCCTTAATACGTTTAATAAAAATAGTGCAACAAAAATCATACATTCACTTAGAAGTGATGTCAGGTCCCAATTATAAAACCAGGTGAGCCCCATAAAAATGGAGATTTCTGGAACTTTTTGCGTTATTATTTACATTTACTATCAGCGGTAGAAATTTATTATAGAATTTGGAGGCAATCTCCTTAACCCACGGCCTTAAGCAAATTTCCGATATTCCCATTCGATGCTTTGATATAATGTACTATAGAGTTTACATTATATGGAATTGAATGTGATATAGAATTCAAGTCAAGTAATATTAAGGAGAAATAATCAAAGAAAATAAGTAATTTAAAAAAAAAATCAACGCGATTTTAAGTGACTGTTTCCTAATAAACAGCTTTCCTGAAATTGTGCAAAAAACTCATTTATTAACAATGACTATTACTGAACGACGTCAGTCGGCATATTTTAGCGAGAGTGGTTTGGCACAAGAGAATATTTTTGTGAAAATCACATTCAATTTCATCCACGTTGTTGTTATTTGAGAATAAATAAGAGTAATGGCATACGCTCATAGAGCATGCTCAGATGGAAATTTTTTGTCCAAAATGTTACAACCCATATTCCAGAACGGGTCTATGACATTTAGCTGACAACCATTTAGCCGACAAGACATTTACAGGGTGGCTACTAAATACTGTTACACTCCAAAAAATAAGAAATAATTTTAATCATTTGGTAAAACAATTTATTTCTCTATTTTAGCGTTTGGAAATTTTCCATTAGTGCAGACGTTTTCTGTATAAAGCAAATATTTTAAATTATTTTAAAGATGGAAGCTAAAAGAATGATGATTAAACAACTCTTTGATCGCGTATTTTCCGCAGGTAAAATCTTTAAGCAATTAAAATGCCTTGGTTTTAATAGAACATTTATATATATTACTATAAATCGATTATTGGGTACTAATAACTGTAAAGATCGACCTAGATCTGGTCGTCCACGCTCAGTTCGCACAAAAGAGCGCATAAAAAGAATTCGTGAAGAGATACGAAGAAATCCACAACGTTCTGGTAATAAAATGGCTGCAGTAGAGAGCATGAGACGCAGAACTATGCAAGTTATGATAAATGAAGACCAGGGTTTTTGGCCTTATCGTAAAGAAAAGTTCAAGGTTTGATTGCTGCACAAAGAATAAAAATATTACAAAGATGCAAGAAATTGCTGAAGTGACATGGTAGAAAAAGTATTTACATAATAATATTTTCTGATGAGAAGCTATTTTGCACTGAACAGTGTTATAATGCTAAAAATGATGTCGTATATTCAGCAACCTTCGAGGATATACCTGAAAATCTTCGAACCGTTAAATGCTTTTAGAATAAGAATTGTGTTGTGGTTTGGGCTGCAGTGTCAAACAATGGAAAATTGCCCTTGAAAATCATCGATAAAGGGATATTACAAACAGGACATGCTGACAGGTTGTATACCAAAAAGAATTGGTTATTTTAGCAAGATTCTGCACCTTCACACCGAGCTAAATCAACACAGACACTACCATGTCAATTTCCTGAACTTTATCATGCAAGAAGATTGGCCACTTTCTTCACCGAATCTAAATCCTTTAGATTATTGCGTCTGGGGGATTTGAGAGGCTAAAGTAAATAGCAAATAACACAGAAGTTTGGATTCTCTCAAGGCTTCCATATTGCGTGAATGGGACCGACTACCTCTTAAAATGCTTCGTGCCGCAGTCGGACAATGGCATAAGAGATTATCTTTGATAATCGATAAAGATGACAGTCGATTCGAGTAAAATTATTTACAGGTAAACTTTCATCTCTATTGTTCATCATATTAGTGTATTTATCATTTTCTATTATGCATTTGTAAAATAAAATGACTGAATATTTGTAACAGTATTTAGTAGCCACCCTGTAGTAGACAGCAATTAGCCGACAGTACGTTTAGCCGACAAGTACATTTAACCGAAACGCACATTTAGCTGACAGCGACAATTAGCCGAACGGACAAATATCCGACAAGACAAACCCTACAGAAAAATGTTTAAGAAGTGTGGCTATTACAAAATTAAAGGTGTAAAACATTAAAAATGTTGTGTCCATGTGGAACCTAAGTCTGTGGCGTTTTAAAAAACACCTTGTCATGCCAATTTATTTCATTGGACCTTTTAATTTATAACACAATTCTTTATTTAAAACACATATGAAGATTTAAAAGCAAGTACATACAAACAGTAAAATAATAGAAAAATACCAGTGGGCCCGTGCGAGAATTTCGCACTGCAATCTAATATTTTTTAGCAATATGTAATATTTATTAGATGCAGGTTTAAACTTCTAAAGAAAAAGTAAGGATAAAAATATCTGCAAACAACATCTAGTTTTTAGTCAAGCCAGAATATCATCTAATTTATTCCATCAAAATTAGAGTAAAAACTGATGCAAGATTTCAAAAGGCACGTGCGAGGAAAAAAAATAAAAATTGTATTTTAACTGCATTAGAGGATGACGTCATCCGCTTCGGGAAAAACATGGGACATAGCAATACAAATCTAAACATTTCAATTTCGCTTTTTAATCATAAATATAAAATAAACCCATGCAGTGTTTTTTATAATCATTGCTGAGCATCATATAATGTAGTATTTTATTTTTGTGGCAACAGTAATTTGAGGAAAACCTTTCATTTCTTTCATGAAAACAATGGCAATTTAATTTTTAATTATCAGCAAATTTTAATCAAAAAACATGTTTTAGGAAAATGTAAGTGTACTATGTCAGAAGCGTGTTCAAAATCCTTTCATATGGTATCTCATTCGTCGTTCTGCGTTTCGTATTTTCTTAGATAAAGGGATGTTGACAGGAGAAATAATGTATAACCAGAGGGCTCGTGCGAGGATTTCGCACTGAAATCTAATATTTTTTGGGTATACTTCTCTATTATCCCGTCGACCACTTTTCATAACAAAACACTATCGCCAAACTGTAAGATTAAACGCAAAAAATGCAGTCCCATTTACTTGATGTCAGAAGCATTATACGTGTTTGTTATGTCATCGAGTGGTTTTTAATTCGACATTTGCCTGTATGTTTCATTATGTTTTACTGATTTATTAGTTATTTCATTCATTAAAATAAGAATTATATCCTTAAATTCTTATATTTTATTTATTTCTTTATTTTGATATTCCAATGGCAACGTTCTCCCGTTTATTTGGCGATAGTTTTTTGTTATGAAAAGTGATCGACGGGATAATAGAGAAGTGCCATTTTTTATTAATATGTAATAGTTATTAGATGCAGGTTTAAACTTCTAAAGAAAAAGTAAGGATAAAAATATCTGCAAATATTTAGTTTTTAGTCAAGCCAGAATATCATCTAATTTATTCCATCAAAGTTAGAGTAAAAACTGATCCAAGATTGCAAAAGGCACGCTAGAGAGAAAAAAATTAACAATCGTATTTTGACTGCATTAGAGGTAGACGTCATCTGCTTCGGGAAAAACATGGGACATAGAAATATAAATCTAAACATTTCAATTTCAATTTCGCTTTTTAATCATAAATATAAAATAAACCCGTGCGGTGTTTTTTATTATAATTACTGAGCATCATATAATGTGGTATTTTACTTTTGTGGCAACAATAATTTGAAGAAAACCTTTCATTTCTTTTAAGAAAACAATGCCGATTTAATTTTCAATTTTCAGCAAATTTTAATCAAAAACATGTTTTAACGAAACGTTAAGTGTGCTATGTCAGAAGCTTATTCAAAATCCTTTCATATGCTATCTCATTCGTCGTTCTGCGTTTCGTATTTTCTGCGAAAAAGGGATATTGACAGGAGAAATAATATATATGATGGTGATAAGAACTACAGCGAAGTAGAGGAATGGGCCTCAGACCCGGCGGCCAGAGGAATCTTGAGGGACTCGGCCAGTATGCTCAATGAAAATGTCTCTAGATTAAAACAATTAGCCGACAGGACAATTAGCCAACAGGACAATTAGCCGACAGGACAATTAGCCAACAGGACAATTAGCCGACAGGACAATTAGCCGAACGGACACGGCATTTGGCCAACACGTACATTTAGATGACACGTAGATATGTCAACAGTGTTAACGTCAAAATCTCGTCACCTTCTAGATCCATGTTTTATTCAATGGAATTATTTAAGACAGACAGTAAAACCTCGAAATGTCGTCACTCACATAAAGTAACATTTTTCTTCAATCACAGATATTCCGTGTGGGTTTCTAATAAAACCCAATAACTCACCACTATTATAAATATGATTTTGTTTATTCGAACATAATTATCTATTTATACTTAAGCCCTAAAATTCCGATAACTCGTCACACTTATTAATCAGAGTTTTTATGAAATCGAATTTATTTATTTTAGTTATAGATTAAACTTTGGTAACTTGTCATTATCGGAAACTGTTAAAACCGCGATAACTCGTCACTTTGAAAAGTTACGTTTATAGTTATTGAATGAAAGTGGTTGACAATGAAAGTAAAATAATTTTTCCATCCAGTCTACACTATGCATCTATAATAAGAGAAGCCATAGAGATAGTAAGAAGCAAAATACAATATGTAACAATGCAACATCATTTACGCACCGAAATTGTGGCTCGAGTTACTCCATGGTTACAAATATGAAAATAAACAACCAAAAAAGAGTAGATGTATCACACGCCCTCAATCCGCCCTCTTGTTAGGAACAAGTATTTGTCAAGTGGTCAGTGATTAAAAATTTCATGATTTTGCTTGAATTCCCTTCTTTTTAATATGTTTAATCTCTATATATTTCAAAATTAAAAATTTTTTAGAGATATATAATAATACCAAAATCGCCAAACAAGATGGCCAACTTCTGAGGGCGTGTGATACGCGATTTTACAAACAGTCACGCGTAGAGCGATTGAAGGCGGTGTCGAATGGTGATTGGCTAAAAGATGGCTACGTAAATATTGAGGGGAGGAGTTAAAACGTATGGAATCAAGAAGTTTCTTAAAAGCTGATAGTTTTTATGTCTGATTTAGTATAGTGGTTAAAGCACCAGGCTTGTAGTTTTGAAGTTACGTGTTTTGTCCTTACTGAGTTTTTTTTTTTTTTTTTTTTTTGCATTTTTAGAGTTTTGCTTTGATCTTTATTGAATTAGTTAATAAAGAATATTTATTAACAGTGCTTCTTAAGTACTGATATAAAGAAAGTTGATTTTTATCAGTTGCTCTGCAATATTTTATTGTCAATTAGATAATTAAATTTTAATTAGAATTAAGTTAAACAAAATTATAATTAGGTTAAATAAAATTTAAATTTTTATTACATAAAATAAAATTTAAATTTTTATTACATAAAATAAAATTTAATATTAGATAAATTTCAAGAATTAAATTAAATTTTAATTCAATAGGCTATATTTTAATAACTATACGAACATTTATTAAAATGCAATAACTCCTAAACTTTCATTAAAAATACTTTTATATTAGAACTTTAGTAATAGATTATTATCAAATTAGCAGAATTAATTAATAAAAGTTTTCATCTTTTAAAATTTTAATTATATTAATATATTAATTATAATATCAAAATTAAATTATATTTAGGTTAAATAAAATTTTAAATTTTTGTTACATAAAATAAAATTTAATATTATCAGATAAATTATTTTGGTACATTTAGGCTAAAGGCAATTACTACCAAACTAAATAAATATAAATGGCTTAAATAAAGCATACAATGGTATCATTTCATAATTATATTACAGATAATAATGGTGAAAATAAAGGATATAAATGTATCTAACACTAGAAATAATAAATATAGTTATCCTTATTTTAATTTTGGGGGGTGGAAATGTTGAATCATAAAATGCCTATTTTAAAATCACAGCATGTCTTTTTTTATGTTATAATTAATTTTAATAATAGATAATATTATTAAATAAATTTCAAGAATTAAATTAAATTTTAATTCATATAGGCTATTTTTTAATAATTATACAAACATTTATTAAAATGCAATAACTCCTAAACTTTCATTAAAAATATTTTTATATTAGAACTTTAGTAACAGATTATTATCAAATTAGCAGAATTAATTAATAGAAGTTTCCATCTTTTAAAATTAAGAATTATTCTTAAAAATCTCTATTAACTTACTAAAATTCTTTGTACCAATTACTGGTTGATTTGTAGTTGTAAAGTTGTGGAAGGTCACCATATTTAAAGATTTTTTAAGCTATTATTTTGTTATTTACATTTTTAATTAATATTTATATTTAAATAAATATAATTAATATTTTTATTTAAATATACAATTAAAATTAATAAGTATTATTATTTAAGCATATAATTAATATTAATAAATATTATTATTTAAATATATAATTAATATTATTATTAAAATATATAATCAATATTTTTGCTTAGCAGTTTGTTATGCATTCTCTTGTGGTTAATTAGGAAGATTAAAACTATGAGAAAAATAAACCAATCTATGTTAAAGAAAAGAGTTGTTTGTGTATGTGTATTTGTAACGGCTTAGAAGTTTTATGGGTTTTAGGCGTTCAATTTGTATAGCTTTTTTAATTATTTAATTACTGAATGAGTTTTTTTTTTTTCAGTTAAATTTTGCCGTGGATACATGCAATCTTTGCAAGCTTTTAATTGTAAAAAGAAAAAATAATTAAATATATTTCAAAAAATTAAATGAATTTGTATGACAAATTTTGTATTTTACGCTGTCTTGACTTAAAGATATATAGAAAATAGTTTGTTTAATAAGCATTTAAGTTAAATAAAAAAGCCTTTGATTTGCTATTTCAAATTATACTTGTACATATGGATTGTTGTCTTTTAATTATATTTACTTAATAATTTTTTGGTAGACACGTTTAATATGTCCTAAGCATCATTAAAAATAAACAAAACATGAATATGAAAGCTCAGACGATCTTATGAATCTTCAGCGAAATAAAAAATATCCCCTTCAAGCGCATTAAGCCCCTCCTACAACGTCTCGGGCAATCGACCAAT
Source organism: Maratus michaelseni (assembly GCA_963931845.1). Lineage (NCBI taxonomy): Eukaryota > Metazoa > Arthropoda > Arachnida > Araneae > Salticidae > Maratus > Maratus michaelseni. The sequence goes on from OZ007593.1 coordinate 265,453,881, forward strand.
CACCATTCGACAAAGCCTTTAATCGCTCTACGCGTGACTGTTTGTAAAATCGCGTGTGATACATCTAAGCCCCAAGTAAAAATATAAAATAACGTGCGTATTTTTTTTTAAAGTACATGAAAATTAAATGATAGCATTTCAATTAATAATTTCAAAGACCGTGCAATTATAGAATATTCTCATTTGTTTTTGATAATGGCTCAGAGTGAGCCAAAACATGTGAGCAATCTAATAAAAGTTATTTTACTGTATATTATGTTGTTAATTTACACCTTTTAGCATTTAAAAGAAATATATTATTACAAGGTGGTATAATTTATTATATTTTTTTGCATACCTTGTGTTAATTATGTTAAAAAACAATAACACAGATTAATGGGTGTGACAATTTATCAAGGTTTTAGTATATATGTATGAACAATTATTGACATTCGATTGACCGTAAGTCCTGATTCATCATGATGACGAGTTATCTAGAATTTGATGTATAACCGTACTCATGAATGTTATGTTTAAATAAAAGAAAGATTTACAAGGCTGACGAATTATCAAGGTTTTAATATACATATCTTACTAATTATAGTGATCTACAATAACACAAATTTATGAGTGTGGCGCAGTATCATGGTTTTATTGCATTTAATCGTTTGTTTCAGGACTTAAGCATAAAAAAATAATTATGTTCGAATAAGCAAAGGCATATATTTATAATGGCGGCAAGATACTGGTGTTTTTTTGGAAATCCATAAGAATTTTTTTTATTTTATGAGGGTGACAAAATATCGAAGTTTAAATGTATATCCTAAATAATGCCATTGAATAAAACGATGAATTTGAAGGGTTAAGAGTTACTGATGTTCACACTGTCTTCTCGGCTATTTGGTTGTCAGCTAAATCTCCACAACTATTTAAATGCACATGATGTCTAAATGCCTCGTCAGGCACATGTACATGCGAAGTAAATGTCCTGTCAACTAATTGTCTTGTTGGTTAAATGTCCTGTCCTGTTGGTTATTTTTTACTTGTCAGCTAAATGTTCTGTTGTTTCCTTTTATTCTGTCGACTAACTGTTCTATCAGTTATTTTTGTCCTATTGGCTAAATGTCCTGTTGGATAAATGTTTTTGTCAGTTACTTTTGACCTGTCGTTTAAAAGTTCTGTTGGGTATTTTTGTCCTGTCGGTCGGTTACTTTCCACCTGTCGACTAAACATCCTGATGGTCACTTTTGTCCTGATGGCTAAATGTCATGCCTGCCAAATGTCCTGTCTTTTAAATATCCTGTTGATTCCTTTTGTCCAGTCGGCTAAATTTTCTGTCGGTAACTTTTGTCCTGTCAGCTAAATGTCCTGTCAGTTACATTCTCTTGTCGGCTAAATGTCCTGTCGGTTCCTTTTGTCCTGTTGACTAACTATTCTATTGGTTATTTTTGTCCTATCGGCTAAATGTCCTGTTGGATAAATGTCTTGTCGGTTACTTTTGTCCTGTCGACTAAATATTCTGTCGGCTAAATTTCCTGTCGGTTACTTTTCACCTGTCGACTAATTGTCCTGATGGCTAAATGTCATGCCTGCCAAATATCCTTCAGCTAAATGTTCTGTCGTTTCCTTTTGTCCAGTCAGCTAAATGTTCTGTCAGTAACTTTTGTCCTGTCAGCTAAATGTCCTGCCGTTTACTTTTGTGCTGTTGGCTAAATATCCTGTCAGTTACATTTCTCTTGTCGGCTAAATGTCCTGTTGGTTACATTTCCTGTCGGTTACTTTTCACCTGTCAACTAAACGTCTTGTCAGTCACTTTTGTCCTGTCAGTCACTTTTGTCCTGACGGCTGTTTGTCTAGTCGCCTAAATGTCATGCCTGCTAAGTGTCCTGTCTGTTAAATATCCTGTCGATTACCTTTGTCCTGTCGGCTAAATGTGCTGTTGGTTCCTTTTGTCCAGTCGGCTAAATGTTCTGTTGGTTATTTTTGTTCTGTCGGTAACTTCTGTCCTGTCAACTACATGTCCTGCTGGTTATTTTTGTGCTGTTCACTATATGTCTGTCAGTTACATTCTCTTGTCGGCTACATTTCTTGTCAATTACTTTTCACCTGTCGGTAGCTGTTGTCCTCATGGTTAAGTGTCTAGTCACCTAAATGTCATGCCTGCCAAATGTCCTGTTGGCTAAATGTCCGGTCGGTTCCTTTTGTCCAGTCGGCTAAATGTTCTGTCGGTTATTTTTGTCCTGTTGACTAAGTCCTGTCAGTTACATTTCTCTTGTTGGCTAAATGTACTGTATACTAAATATCGCCTAACTGTCCTGCCGGTAAAATGTCTTGTCGATTACTTTATCCTGTTGGACAAATGTCCTGTCTGTTACTTATTTCCTGTTCCCAAATCGCACTAGTGTGGAGTGCGAGGGTTTTGAACCAAAGTGTGGTGTCCATGGATTAAGTATGATGCAATTTTCACCTATGAATGCTTTTCGCATGTAATAATTTAATTATTTAAAAGTTTTTCTTCTTCTTCTTTGGGTTTTGTACCTCAACAGGAAAAAACAGAACACTTATAGCTTCGCTTTGATGTCCATTTGTCTGTCAAGGCTGTTTTTAATCAGGAACGGCTGAGGGTATCAAGTTGAATTTCTTATCAAATAATAAGAGCTATGATTCCATTGTTGTATAAAAATTTCCAGCTTTTAGCTAAATGCAATAAAAAGTTACGGCCTTAACAGCATGTTTAGAAGTCTCAATTTATGGAAAATCATGTGATAAATCGACTTAGAATTATAAATTGATGATTTTTTAATTTTTCCTTTACATGCGCTGTAAGACCTTCCTTCGTGCCAAATTTCAAGATTCAGGGTCAAGCTGAAGTTCTCTATAGGTTTTGAGAGCTAAACCTACAGAGAACTTCCGGTTGACTGAACCTTGGAATTTGGCATGAAGGAAGGTCTTACAGAAAAATATCCGAAAATTCTTAATTTATAAATCTATGTCAATTTGTTACGTGACAAACTGATGAATTTCCATAATCAGGAATACTGATAATGTAAAATATATAGATATAAATTGATTTTTTGATTATATCCTGTACATGTGCTAATCACCCTTTTTTCACTGGATGAAGCTGGGGTCATAAATATTATGCTAAAAATAAATATTCGATATTTGAAGGTTTTATACGAATTATGCAATGTACAGTAGTGGGGAAAATAAAGTGAACCCTCCCCCCTCCATTAACTCTGCAACAAATTATCGTAGAAGAAAATTACTGGTACCAAACGATTGGAAATAAAGTATTTTTAAGTATGTTACGTGACAAACTGATGAATTTCCATAATCAGGAATACTGATAATGTAAAATATATAGATATAAATTGATTTTTTGATTATATCCTGTACATGTGCTAATCACCCTTTTTTCACTGGATGAAGCTGGGGTCATAAATATTATGCTAAAAATAAATATTCGATATTTGAAGGTTTTATACGAATTATGCAATGTACAGTAGTGGGGAAAATAAAGTGAACCCTCCCCCCTCCATTAACTCTGCAACAAATTATCGTAGAAGAAAATTACTGGTACCAAACGATTGGAAATAAAGTATTTTTAAGTATGTTACGTGACAAACTGATGAATTTCCATAATCAGGAATACTGATAATGTAAAATATATAGATATAAATTGATTTTTTGATTATATCCTGTACATGTGCTAATCACCCTTTTTTCACTGGATGAAGCTGGGGTCATAAATATTATGCTAAAAATAAATATTCGATATTTGAAGGTTTTATACGAATTATGCAATGTACAGTAGTGGGGAAAATAAAGTGAACCCTCCCCCCTCCATTAACTCTGCAACAAATTATCGTAGAAGAAAATTACTGGTACCAAACGATTGGAAATAAAGTATTTTAAAATGATGTATATAAAATTTGCTTAGAAGGCCATCTATATATCAAAACCAGCCCAAACTTTTTTTCCCAATGGCAACACCTAATTTTTACACGATATTTTAAATCTACGCCCACAAAACCAAACTACGCCCACATACCAAATTCCAAGTAATCTGAATCATAAGATTTTGAACTATAAACATTAAAATTTTTGAGCGTCTAATGTTAAATTATATTTTCATTAATATCTTCTGAAATTCCAATTCTAATGTGCTAACGTTTTGTTTGGTTATAATACTAAAACACCCAAACATAAATATGTTGAATTTCTATTTTTTTAATATGCAGTATGAAATTAATATTCGAAAAAAACCAAACAAATTGGGTTTGTTTTAATATGCAGATGCCCCCCCACACACAAAAAAAAATATATATATATACATCATTTAAAAATAGACTTTATTGTGAATCGTTTGGTAAAAGTAACTTTCTTCTACAACTAGGACTTCCCTCAAAGAGATTAGTCTGAGTGATATTGCTGAGAATATAGGGTTAACAATTACAATATAAAGAAAAAGAGCAAATTAAATGAGAGAATTACAAAATATCATATATAAATTCATATACACTGTTAAAAAAATTTTAAAAAAAACGTTTATCACATGTGTTGTCATATTTTTTTTTAACATGTGGCAAAGAATATCATTTTCTTAAGCGCGTATTTCGCAAAACTTGAAAAAAAAAAGCCGGATCTTTTAAAACGCCAAGCTTAATAAAGTTATTGGATTTGCAGCTAATATATTATTCTATCAAGCGTGGCTTAGTGCAAATTTAATTTCATTGTTGCACCTTTTTTTGTGTGTGAATTTAAATTTTTTCTTTCTTGATTATAAATCTATTATTTGTATAACTGTTTATAGAAACTCTTACACTTCAAACCACATTGATAGCATGCTTTGCTACAAACCAGATTGCAAAACTATAGTCTAAAATACTATTAAAGTATACAAAAAAAAACTTTTACATTAAATCTCCATATCGGCAAAATTGAAAAATTATATATATTTCAAAGTTAAGCTTAACAGATACTTCTTGATTATTCTCTAGGAGGCTCTGCCCACTGCGCATTTACCGCGCAAATCCGCAGACTTTTCTTTTGCCTGTCTTTCTGTCTCTCCACAATCTGTCTGTTCCCCTATCCGTTCTTCTGCCCGCGATTGTCTATCTCTCTACACGTCTCGCTACCTGTCTCTATATTTCTCTACCGGTCTCGTTACCCGCCAATCTATTTCTCTAACCGTCTGTCTATCCGTCTAACTACTTGTATGTCTAGCCGTGTCTATATCCACTTCGCTACCCATTTGTCCATCTGTCTCACAACTTGTCTATCGATCTCTCTACCCGTCTGGCTATAGGCCTCTCTACCCATCTTCTTACTCATCTCCGTACCCATCTACTGTCTCTCTACTCGTCTGTATACCCGTCTCACTATTCGTCTGTTTTTTTACCCGACTCGCTACCAATCTCATTACCTGTCAGTCAACTCGTCTCTGTACTCATCTCTCTACGCGTCTCGCAACCTTTCTCGCTACATTCCTGTCTACCGGTATCGCTACCCGTCTCGTGACCCATCTCGCTACCCCTCTGTCAACCCTCTTTTACCTTTCTCTCTAGCCGTCTGTCTATTCGTTTCGCTACCCGTCAGCCTACCTATGTCGCTACTCGTCTCTACCTCGTCTTTTTTTCTACCGTAACACTATTTTTAATAACTTTAAATTTCCTGAAATCCTTTACTTTTGTGATTTTTTTTATTAAAAAAGGAAATCTTCTATCCTATAGTTAAAAAAAAAGCAATTGGTAACATGTAATGAAGGTATGCAATCAAGATGAAGAAATCAATGACGGCTCCAATTCTAATCTTTATAATTATGAATGCAAAAATCAGTAAAATTATGTCATGGTAACACAATCATATACATTTTTCTCTTTAGTTTTATCAATGTTAAAATGCACTTCAAGCTAAGCATAACGTCATTTTCACCGGCGCAAACTTTTCCCACGTACTTCATATACCTTACATTAATGCTTAAACACCATGCACACAAATAAATATATTTTGTATTTAATTTTAATGAAAAAATGGCATCAACAAAGTTATAATGCATAATGATAAAATAAACTCAATGGACAATATTCCCGTGACGTCACAATAAATATGAATTTTTATTCGCTTCTAAAACACGCGGATAAGTATTTTTACCGAAATTTAACTTGCAAATTAACAAATTCGGCTTTAAAACCGCATGCTTTTAATATTTATTATTTCTCTTTTATTCAAATAAACTCTGTGCTTCGCAACAGTAGGCGTTATCCTATTATGACGTCATTAGCAGAAGTAAAAGTTTAATTGAAAATTACAGTTAATTAATTAAATTTTCGAACAAACGAATGCATGATAACAAATCTGTGTCTAAATATCTTTCATTTAAAAAAAGAATGATGTAATTTGATGCAGTAATTTGTTCCCACGGATTGTCGAAAGAAATCGCTTAGCGTTTTAAATATATAGATTTGAATGTGAATAAGTCAGACATCTGAAAAACTACTTTTTTTTAGTAGCGAACTGCAACTACAACTACTTTATCAAAAATGTAGTTAACTATAACTACTTGTTTTAAAAAGTAGCGACTACAAACTACTTTTCAAAAGTAGGCTCTATTTCGCTACTTTTAGATTTTGTCGAAAGAATCAATCTACACTCGAAATTGAGGACAAGGAATTAGAATTCTGCACGTATCCGACCTGAACCCCAAAATATTTATAGCCGAATCCAATCCAAAACCGAAGGAACAGAAAATTAATCCATATTTCAATACAATTATGAAAAAGTAGTCCACAAAGAAGATACCCAGTATTAAAACATTAGATATAATGCATTAGGGTTAACTGCAAGAAAATTTATTCTTTTCGTGAGTTAGCAATTTGTTTTGTTTTATCAGCAAGAGTCAATGGAAAAATCTATGACACTGTAACTGAGATTTGTCGCTGACATTTGCAATATGTTGCACAGAACATATTTTGTAAAAAAAAAAAAAAGCGAGTTATGATCAAGTGATTAGAAGAAAGACATTTTTTCATCCTTTCCAAGTAGTATAAAAGGACAATTTTTGAGAGTGTCCGTTATGGAGTTCTTATTGTATACATATATTAACCTGCAAAAATATTGTGTACATTCTTTTGGAAAAGCGGGTCCTGAATACGCAATACCTCAAACTGCAACCCGACCGAAAACCGCAACAAAAAAGTAGAAGTCAAATCGACACGAATCCGAACCGCAACGAAAAAATATAGCGGCAACCCATCAAGAACTGAGGGTCGGATCGCGTCTGGTGCAGGTAAAAGCAGGTAACCCGACCTGATGCAGGACTCTATCCCCATGCCAGTGTACAGTGGAAATCACAACAGAGGTTTAGTGTCACCGTGTGGGCAGGAATCCTTGGTGTTTATCTCTTGGGGCCGTACTTGCTGCCTGAATGCTTGAATGGAGCAACATACCTAGTTTTTCTGCAAAACGTATTGCTGCAAAGTGTGCCAGCCACAACGAGGCATGTGGTTTATGCATGATGGTGCCCCTGCATATTTTCCCCTTCATTATAATAACTGAAAAAGTGTTGTCTTTACACCTCATACGTATTTTGTTATTATTTTAGAAGTCCCCTACGAGCTATGCTTGCCAACTCCCGTCCACACACCACAAGCTATAAAAACACATTAATTTGCTTTTTTCAGATTACCTGATTGCTGAATATTGAATGATATGACGACATTCTCTAATCAGGTTGTTATTCATCTCCTTTTAACTGGGAGATTTTTCATTCCCCCGGGATCTCATCCACTGCTGGCACAACAGCTGACAGTTGTTTTCTTCATTAAGTAAGATAAATTACACATTTAGAAATCATCTTGTATAAAATGGTTAATTAAAAAATGTCGCCGCTTCCCAGACTTTTATAGCACCTAGAAGAAAAGTTTTCTTTTAGGCACTATATGAATAAATTTTTAAATATAACGTTTTAAATAATGTTGAACTCGAGAGTAGTGACAAATCTCACCGACCCAAATTTGAAATGTTGACGTCTTTTGAAAACATGTTTTCATTAATTTCCATTTTTCTTTAAAAAATGAATTTTTTTTAAAGTTTACAGTTCAATTCCTCATTAAATGTCGTATAGTAATCATGCGTTATATTTCATTATCAGTATACTGCAAACAAATTTATACGCATGATCCGAAATCGCACTTGTGTGGAGTATGTGGGTTCTGGACCGATGTGTGGCATCCTTGATTTAAGTACGATGCAATTTTTACCAATGAATGTTTTTCACACGTAATAATTTAATTTAAAAGTTTTTCTTCTTCTTTGTATTTCGTACCTCAAGAGGAAAAAGCAGAACCCTTATAGTCTCGCTTCGTTTCCATTTGCATGAAAGGCTTATCAGGAACGGCTGAGCATATCAAGTTGAAATTCATATCAAATAAGACCTATGATTCCATTGTTGTGTAAAAATTTCCAGCTTTGAACTTAATGCAATAAAAAGTTGCGGCCTTAAAACAATGTGTTCGGAAATCCCAATTACGGAAAATCACATGATAAATTGACATAAAATTATAAATCTATGATTTTTCGATTTTTTTCATTTACAGGTGCTGTAAGACCTTCCATCGTGCCAAATTTTAAGGTCAACCTGAAGTACCCTATAGATTTTGAGAGAAACCTATACAGAACTTCCAGTTGACCTAGAACATAATTTGGCACGAAAGAAGATCTTACAGAACTTGTAAAGAAAAAAATCCGAAAATCCTTAATTTATAAATTTGCCGATTTATTACGTGACAATTTGAAGAATTTCCATAATCAGAAATACTAATCATGCAAAACCATAAAATTATAAATTGATTTCTGGATTTTTTCCTTTACATGTACTATAAGACCTTATTTTGTGCTATATTTTTAGTTTCTAGGTCAATTGGAAGCACCCAATAGATTGAGAGTTTTATGAAAATGCTTTTATACAGTGCAGCACAGAACTTTAAGCACAACACATATATTTTAATAAAAATTAAGTCGTACAACGGAATGCTTTCAAATATTATTATTAATAAATATTATTATTATTTCAAATATTATATGAATACTATGATCATAAATATATGTTATATAAAAAATTTATTTCCTTCGTATCCTTCCATTTTATTCGCATTAATATTTTAAAATTAATCTAACTTCTGTCATAGTCAGTATTTCCTTAATTCTTAAATAATATCTATTGCTATTTAAAGTCCTTTTAAAAGTAAATATCCGTATATTAATAATTATTTTATTCCAAATCTTAATCTAAATTTTAAGATCATTCGTAACTTTTATCAGTTCCCCAATCTATAAAATTCTGAGACGCGTTCTCATTTCGAATGTTTTTTAGAAGCCATTTTCTTTTTATTATTATTATTATTATTGCTCTGAATTTTTCGCGCGCTTGGGATTTTAACTTCTAAATTGGTCCGCACCCAAGTAAGGGGATTCTTTACTGTTTTAGCCTCGCCCTCTAGCCTCATTCGTTGGGCTGGAGCTAGCTTCTCACTCATTGGGTTGAGCGCTCGTGACGTAATTCTGTGTATGTTTCCGCGGAGAGATCAAAACTGGCCCGCGCCGGTCGGAGCGGCAGATTTTTGACGTTTTCGGAAGCTAAACAAATATGTGTCTGGTATTGTATGACCGTAGAATATTCAACTGGCCCAGTAACATCTTAATTCAATGAAGTGAAGCAACGTTAGCCCGAGGGCTATAAGTTTTAGACCTTTGGGAATCGTTTATGTGTTGTTCGTCTTCTAATAAAATTATTTGTCTGGAGATTGGCTGGATTTACTGGAGAAATTCTGTGATCTCATTTCATTGCCTTACTACTTCGCCATACTCGCTAAATTCGACTGCAACTTGCTATATCGTTGAAGGACTGCCATCTTTTCATCGAATATTATTCATCGTAATATCTCAACCTCGTCAAAATGCTACAAAAAAGCCGGTCAGGATGCTGTGAACTTGCGCTAAACTATGCCAATGTTCTGATGGAAGGAGGATCTGCGAATGTATTGCCGGGTGCTACTGTGCATATTCACTTTGGCGTGTGTGATGTGATTTATTCTCACGGGATGTGCATCGAGTATTTCAAAAAGTGATGGAATAGTATATCTTGAAACAATAAATACCAGCCTGTGTGAATGTTCTACAAAAATCTCAATTGTGACGGAATAATCTAAAATAATATTTTCTTTTACAGAAAAAAATGATAAAAAATTATCATTCTACAAATTAATTAATAAAATTATTGGTCGTATTAAAATTTCAAAAAAGTAAACAGGCAGAAAACTTGTGAACGGAATTACGTAAGTTGAAAAAAGTTATTATTGTATGTATTATTTATTATTTTATTTATTTTTATGTTATTTAAGTTTCGCTCAGATTTTCTTATTTGTTGTATTATTATTATTACTATCATTATTTATTAGAGATGGAGGTATTTACATTTGTTATTTAATTTAAATTTTATTTTACATCTGTTGTGTTAATTCTCTTTAATTTTTATATTAATGTTATTGCGATCTGGACTTGTAAAAGTCCTTGGTGATCACAAAATGAGTGAAAACGAAATAAACATCATTCCTTTTGATTTCGAATCTGGAATGAACATTCAATCTTGGTTAAACCATTTTGACAAAACATGCCTTTCTGAAAAGAAAGATGAAAATTGGAAGATTAAAAATATTTCAAAATATTTGAAAAGAAGGCTCTGAAGGTATTTATCAATGAATGTTTAGAATGTAAAGCTTTTGACAAAATAACTGATATTCTTACTGAAAAATTCATAACTGTTCATGTTCCTCGATTTTCAGAATTTGCTTCTATGAAATTAAATGATCTCAATGATTTGGATAAGTACTTTCGAAAAAAGGTTGAAATAGGTAGACAACTTTGTTTATGTGAAACTATAATAGTACAGGGATTAACAGACGGTCTCAAACCTGAGTACCAGAATTATATGATTAGTAATCCTCCAAAAAATACAATAGACTGGTATCTAATGGCTAAACAGTTAGTAGTAATTCCTACTTCCCATGTCAACAATAATAATTCTAGGAGTAATTTTCAGAATTATAGATCATTGCCACAATATGATCAGGCCCTAGACATTGGGTTCGCCCAAGTCGAAATTTTCATATGCCAAATTCCAATTTTCATTCACAGAGCAATTTTAATGCTCCAAATTCTAGATTTATCAATCCTAGGTTGCCTACTACCCATTTTCAGAGAAATTATCCAAGTAGACCATGTCGAATGTGTTTAAATAGAGGTATCCAAAATGCTTACCACTGGGAGAGGGATTGTGTATTCAATGTGAGCCCTTTGCAATCTTCTGCACCCCCTCTTAGACAACCACAACCATCTACTGATAATATATGACAGTTAATTGTATCAGGATATGTAAATAACAGGGAACTTCCTTGTGTGATTGACTCTGGCTCAACCATAAGTATTTTACCTTTTAAATTTGTTAAATTGTTAAATGCTAAAGTTATAAATATTCCACCTGTTATTATTGGCCAAGCCAAAGGAACTGTTGTAATAGATAAAGCTTGTAATTTATTGTTTAAATTAGGTAATGTGCAACAAAATATTAGATTTTTGATATGTAATACAAATTTAGATTATGCTATATTGGGTTTAAAAGAATGCTGTAAGTTTAATTTAATTATTGACTGTGCTACATGTCGAGTATTACAAGGAGACCTTGTTTTAAATGAATCTAAGAGCATATCCAGTGATAAATTAAGATTACTTCATTTTAATGTTAACTATGATTATCAGAGAGTGCAACCCGATTATGGAAAGATCATATCTCCTCAATCCTTTGTTCCATCTAATGTTGATAATTCTAAATTAATTGGGGAAATAAATTCTATAGAAAATGAAACTTTAAGGGAAAGTATAAGGGATTATTTAGACATTTTTTCTAAAAATAAATTTGATGTCGGGAGAATTAATATTGAATCGCAACGTATTTTTCTTAATTCTGACCTACCAATATCTCTGAGGCCATACAGAACTTCCCCTTTAGAAGAAAAAGAGATTTCGGATCAAATTCATTCACTATTAGATGCTGGTTTAATTAAAGAGAGCAATAGTCCCTATTCTGCCCCTGTTACATTAGTAATGAAAAGAGAAGAAGGTAAGAAAACTAGATTATGTGTTGACTATAGAAAATTAAATGCAATAATGAAAAATGACGCCGAACCCCTACCTCGTATCGATGGAATTTTAGATAAACTGAGTAGTGCACAGTATTTTTCAACTTTAGATTTAGCCTCTGGCTACTGGCACATACCCATACATCCATCCGATACTGAGAAATTGGCTTTTGCTACCAACTTTGGGCTCTTTGAATGGTTAGTTCTGCCCTTCGGGATTAAATTAGCCCCCCCCCCCCGATATTTAATAGAAACCTTAGAAGAATACTTACTAAATACAAAATAGACTTTGCTTGCCATTATTTTGATGATATCATTATTTTTTCTTCCTCATTAGAAGAACACATGCAACGTTTAACCACATCACATCACCCTCAAACGAATGGCAAGTGTGAGAGAGTGAATCAATCAATAGTTACAAGATTAAAGTGTAAAGTTAATTCTACTACCTCCAAAATTCCTTGGACCAAACTTCTGACTGAAGTAGTTAATGAATACAATAATACACCCCATTCCATAACCAAATTCCCTCCTGCTTATTTACTTTTTGGCAAATTACCCTATGATTCCCCTCTTAAGCAAAATTATTACCCTCCTGTCCAGCAAGCCCTCAACATTGCTAAAAAACGCACGGATGAATTTTACTGGAAAAGTAAAAAATATTATGATAGAAATTATGTAGAGCCAAAATTTGAGATAGGAGATCTTGTTATCTATGAGGAATTCCATTATCCCAATACCAGAAAGCTCTCACAAGTTTTTAGTGGTCCCTATCAAATCCTTAAAAAATTATCTGATGTAAATGTTGAAATTAATAGACAGACTCAAAATAAATTTACTGAAATAATCCATGTATCAAAATTACGCCCTTATTACCCTCCTGACAAATTAAAGTTATCCCATGAGCAACAACAAACTAATGTTAAATCAATAGCTTAATATTAAACTTAGTAAAGCAAAAATTAACTAAATTTAATGAAATCAAATTATAATTGACTAATCAATTCTCTTATGTATAACAGTAAGTTCTTTAATATAGGAATTCCCAAGAATATTACTGCCAATGTTTTTGCTTGAGTTGACTTTTTATGCAGGCGTAAATTAGTTGATTTGAGTTAAGAATTTTTTATATTGGATTGAATTGAATTAGAACAATAAAGTAAATTATATAGCAAATTAGATTAGAATAATACATTAAATTAAAATAAATTGAATAAAAATTCACTGGATTAAATTAAATAATAATAATAGAATAAAACTCTCTACTAATAGTAATAGTTAAACTTATTATCCACCGTTCACTTCAAGGTCTTATTTACATTGAGCAGCTTATGTTTCTCTTGTTTGACTGAAAACAGAGAGCACATTATCTTACTGAATTGTTGATAATTTTTCACAGATATTTCTTAGTTTACTATTTATTATTTTTGTCTCATTTTATTAAGTATATTTTCATTCCTCACTGATATTGAAAAAGAATGAGGAATTAAATTATATACAGATGAATTACTGATTTAGTATTATTTTGAAGTTGTTTGTTATTGTTGATATTATTATGTTGTTATTATAAATTTGTTGTTGTTATTTATTAAGTGATAAGATTATAAAAGAGAATATTCTTGAGAATTGTGATAAAAGAGAACCACTGATAGTATATTAGTTGATGATAAACAGTCACATCTTACTAGCAAAACATCTAATACTCATATCTAATTGATGGAACATTATTAACTGACTGGACTTCACTTAATAAGTGCACTAACAAGGCACAAAACTTATCAAGCATCACAAACAAGCACTTTTATTGTTTATTGAACTTAGTAGTGATGGAACTTTCTTATGTTTTTGGACTTTATGATTAACTGGAATTATCCTACTACAGAATCAATACACTGTATTGCCGTAAACTGTATTACTGGCTAATACTTGACATATCTGTGTCTTCATATCCATACCAAGAAACTTTTTTGGAAATGAGAGGTCTATAACTCAGACTGTTACTGATTAAGAGGACTATTAGACATTTATACTTTTCACTGCTTAGACAAAAATGCTTTGTTTACTTCATTTTCATCCTTTTCACTATTTATGTTTGAAGAGTGAAAAAAAAAATTATTGTTACTAACTTATTTATATTGTAATTGTATGTATTTCTGTATTTAAACAATTCCCAGAGGTTCGCGTTTACAAAATTAACTATTGAATTAACTTTAATAAAATCAAAGAATTTTTGGCATTAACTAGAATACCAGATAAATATTTTGTAATCCAAATTCTTGCTTGCCTTAATGAACTTGTAGATCAACGGATCTACCCGTCATTCGGATTTTTAGGGGGGGGGGGGGGGGGGGGATAATGTTATATAAAAAATTTATTTCCTTCGTATCCTTCCATTTTATTCGCATTAATATTTTAAAATTAATCTAACTTCTGTCATAGTCAGTATTTCCTTAATTCTTAATAATATCTATTGCTATTTAAAGTCCTTTTAAAAGTAAATATCCGTATATTAATAATTATTTTATTCCAAATCTTAATCTAAATTTTAAGATCATTCGTAACTTTTATCAGTTCCCCAATCTATAAAATTCTGAGACGCGTTCTCATTTCGAATGTTTTTTAGAAGCCATTTTCTTTTTATTATTATTATTATTATTGCTCTGAATTTTTCGCGCGCTTGGGATTTTAACTTCTAAATTGGTCCGCACCCAAGTAAGGGGATTCTTTACTGTTTTAGCCTCGCCCTCTAGCCTCATTCGTTGGGCTGGAGCTAGCTTCTCACTCATTGGGTTGAGCGCTCGTGACGTAATTCTGTGTATGTTTGCGCGGAGAGATCAAAACTGGCCCGCGCCGGTCGGAGCGGCAGATTTTTGACGTTTTCGGAAGCTAAACAAATATGTGTCTAGTATTGTATGACCGTAGAATATTCAACTGGCCCAGTAACATCTTAATTCAATGAAGTGAAGCAACGTTAGGCCGAGGGCTATAAGTTTTAGACCTTTGGGAATCGTTTATGTGTTGTTCGTCTTCTAATAAAATTATTTGGCTGGAGATTGGCTGAATTTACTGGAGAAATTCTGTGATCTCATTTCATTGCCTTACTACTTCGCCATACTCGCTAAATTCGACTGCAACTTGCTATATCGTTGAAGGACTGCCATCTTTTCATCGAATATTATTCATCGTAATATCTCAACCTCGTCAAAATGCTACATATATATCTCATGTTTTGAAAAAAATCATTGTTACGAAAATCAGAAATTACAAAAAAATATTTTTTTTATGTGGCAAAAGTTTATGCACAAATGAGATTTTATGCAAATATATCTTTAAACGTGATAGCCGGAGAATCGGCGAGACTTATCTTAGATTATAAAGTGTAGTGATTGCTGTACGAGTTATCAAAATGTAGAAATCTCTGCAGTTCTCGCCTGAAGAATTTGTGGAAGTTTGGCAGCTGAAAATAAATCCGTTTTACAAATTTCACTTATTTTAATTCGGTCTAAATGGTCTTAAGTCGGTTGCAACATGGAAAACAATTCAAAAATGTGTATCGCTCAGGAAGGCTGAGAAAAACCACATTTCGTGAGGATAGAAGAATTAAAAGAATGGCTGTAACCTGTAACTGACAATTTATGTCTTAATCAGATAAAAAAATAGACTTTTATCAAGAATATTACGTGACACCATACACAGACGAATAACCAAATCAGGATTCATCAAAAAATGAAAACTATCTAGTAAGCCATTTCTGAAACAGTGTCACAAACAAGCAAAACTTCAAAGAGCAAAACAGCACATGTATTATCGTGATGAATGGATTAGTGTTATTTTTTCTGATAAAAAAATGGAATTTGAATGGTCCAGATGGGTTTTCATTATATTGGCGTGACTTGCGGAAAGATCTGAAGAGCAGGCAACAACGTGGTGGTTCGCTCATGGTATGAGGCACAATTGGCTACAATGGACAAATGCCTCTGTTTCCTAAATGGCAGACAACAGCCACAAAAGTATAGAAAACGCTTGAGTTAGCATTTGTTGCCATTACATGAACTCCTAAGGTGGTCCCAACTGGACTTATCAGCTAGACAACGTATCGATACACACTTCCCATTGCACTAAAGAATGGCTTAGATCTCAGAATATCAGTGTGATGAACTGGCCAGTACACAGTCCAGATCTCAAACTGACAGCACATCTGGGGAATCCTGTCACATTACATCTACAAGGATGGGAAGCAGTATTACTTAGTGCAAGAGCTCAAATCAGCAATCGAGGATGCCTGGTACAGACTCTCTCCTAAAACCTTCCATACTCTCGTGTTATCAATGGAAAATTGCATATTCGATCTCATCAGGTGCAATGGAAATACCATAGACTACTAAAGGACTTTAGTACTTTGTGAAAAGTAAATATTTCGTTTTTGTGCATAAACTTTTGCGAATTCACAATTTTGATTTTCTTATAACATATTATCTTCGTTTCAATGAATTGTTTCCGAATTCAAAACATGAATTTGTAATCCAATTGTTTAGATACAGTAAAAATTTCAAAATTCCGGTGTAAATTTTTCATTTTATAAAAACATTTAGCTTGTGCATAAACTTCCGCGCTGCACTGTATAAAAGTTATGAATTAGAGCAATAGCCTAAAATGAGGA
This sequence comes from Maratus michaelseni, assembly GCA_963931845.1. Lineage (NCBI taxonomy): Eukaryota > Metazoa > Arthropoda > Arachnida > Araneae > Salticidae > Maratus > Maratus michaelseni. The sequence continues at coordinate 265,470,717 of OZ007593.1, forward strand.
AAATAAGATGTAGACTTAATTTTGGTTAGCATTTTTATGACAAACGAGCATTTTATTCCTTTCTTTTTTTAAGTAAATTTACAACTATTTTTGCAGATGCTATTATTTTGGCTACTATTTTCCATCCTTTAGAGTAGGAATGCACAATTGTAGGCCTGCGATGGGTTTACTGGTGGCCCGAGGATCAATTTTGTCGATCGGGTGCCTTAAAATTGCGAATTTTCGTCGATTGGATACGTAAAAATCATGGATTTTATTGATCGGGTGCTAAAACCGAGAATTTCATCATTCGGGCACGTAAAAATCGTGGATTTCGTCGATCGGGCACATAAAAATCGCGAATATAGCCGATCGGATGCATAAAAATCGTGAATATAGCCAATCGGATGTATAAAAATCACGAATTTCGTCGATTGGGCGCGTAAAAATCGTGGATTTCGTCGATCAGGCGCGTAAAAATCGTAGATTTCGTCGATCGGGCGCGTAAAAATCCCGAATATCAGCAATCATGTGCATAGAAATCGCGAATATCGCCAATTGGGCACGTAAACAATTGAGAATTTCAGTGATCGGGTGCGTAAAAATTGCGAATATTGCCGATCTGGAACATAAAAAAATTGCGAATTTTGGTGACCGAGCGCGTAAAAATCGCCGATCGGGTACATAAAAATCGCGAATGTAACCTATCGGACAGGTCAAAATCGTGGATTTTGTCGACCGGGCACCGTAAAAATTGTGAATTTCGTCGATTGTGCACGTAAAAATCGCGGATTCCTTCGATCCAGCGCATAAAAATCGCGACTATCGCCAATTGGGCGCATAAAAATTGAGAGTTTCACCGATCGGGTGCGTAAAAATCACGAACATCGCCGATCTGGTGGATAAAAATTGCGACTTTTGACGATCGGCGTGTAAAAATCACGAATTTCACAGATCGAACACGTAAAAAACGCGAATTTCATTAATCTGCTGACAGAGACCATAACCATAGATGCCAAAAGCAGAAATTCCGGAATTGTGAATTTCGTCAATCACTCAAAAAAAAATCGTGATTTTGTCGATCACTGGAAAAAAACTGCTAATATTGTTAGAAATAGAATTGAAAATTTTTTCCATCTTTGCCAACTGAATTGAGGGGAGGTGGGGGTATAACTCTCTTTTCAAAATTAGCATTTTTATGAACTTAAAAACACTGATCCTCCCCCTCATTCCCTGAAACAAAATTTTGTCCATGCTACGAATGTTGCCTCTCGACAATCCAATCATTTTTGTGACTGGCCCTTCTCTTATAAAGATTGTGCATTTCTACTTGATATCCACATTTTATGACTAAATATGTTAAGAAGTACAATTTAGAATAATATATGTTTCTCTTCCTCCCCACCTTCATTCATGAAAATACAATTTTTTTTCGGCACTGCCAACCTTCATGCCTATTTTTGTTTTTTAAAACTTTTAATAAAGCTAAATATACTCCTCCAAATAAAGTCAAGGAATATTTTCACTCCTTGAAAATAATCCTAGCTCTATCTCTTTTATAAATCCCCCCCCACCCCCAACACACACCTCCTCGAAACAAAATTTTCTCTGTGCTACTGATGGTGGCCCTCGACAACCCAGTCATATTTGTAAGTGACCCTTCGCTTAAAACGGTTGTAAAGCCCCTACTTTAAAGGCTACTAAAGCAAATATTTTCAATAGGATTAAGCGATGACAGCCTTCTATTGTGTTTATTTCCATTTTTAGAAAAAATTTCATTGTTAATAATTAATTTTGACATGATTTTTGATTTATGCCCAAAATTAAAAAGTATCGTGGGTTTATTCTTGTGCATAAAAAAATTTTGAGTAATTTTGTTTGACAGAAGCGAAATTTTTCCAAAACAGACAACCATTATCAGAGATTTACTAACCTATGACCAAAATAACTTATGACCAAAATAACTATGACCAAATTAGGTAGATGGTTAGCTAGAACTCCTTCGTTTTAACTACAGGTTTTTAATAAAGTCTCTATAAATTTTTCAGAATTATTTTCTAATAGATTTATGGAACCTAATGACCAATATCAATGAAACAATCTGTGCAACATTGCATATTCTACATAGAAATAATTTGTTTAAGATAATATTATGCAGCTAAAAATCCATACTAGCATTTGACAACGTAAAAAAAAAAACACTGACGAATTAAACATTAAATAAAATAACAGTTTACTGCATCTAAAACAATATTAACAATCTATAACATATTATGATCATATGCACATAACGCAAAGACACTCGAAAGCTCATATTAAAGCAACGGAAGCGTTCTGTTAAAATTTCTGGTTCATATTTCAAAAATTTTAAATGATTTGTTTATGCTTAGGGTATTGGTCGATGTTTTACTGGGTATGTTTTTATTTTTTCGATTTTGTTGGCAGATTTTTTCCAAGGACACTTTTTGTTTTGGAACCGGTTGAGAAAGTGTACACAAAAAATAAAAACTGCAACCAAAATCGTAAAAGTATAAAAGTACCCGGTAAGACATTAACTTCAGATATCCTAGGTAAAAAAAAATCATTTAAAAATATAGAAATGCGAACGCTCTCATTGGTTTAAAATTAGATTGTGAATGTCTTCTAGTTACTAGCGTTAGCGGTTTGACTTATAACAAGCTATAAAATGTTTACAAACTAGCATTCAAAGTGTTTTTAAGAAAAACATTGAACAAACTGTTATTCATCCATACATCCTTCCTTTTTGTTGTGATTACAATGTCTAAATCCATTTAGGACCTTTACAATTTCTGTATTACATGCTGAATAAGCATTTGCAGGATTAAATTCTTCATTTCCCACAAAAACGCTATTCAAAGACGGACACGACAGAATGAATGAATTAACTCCATTAGACGTCACATCACAACCACGAAGGCATATTAACTCCAGGTTAAGTAAAACATTTGGTCCATCGAAAATTAAGTCCTTGTCTTTAACATGTGTCCAGCATAAATATAATCGAGTCAGATTAATTCCATTCTTGCGTATTTGCTCAAAAGTACATGAACCAATGTTATTTTGCTCCAGGTTAAGCAGATGTAGTTTTCGCATAAGTTGAGGTTTTAAATAGGTACCAGAAATGGTATCAGCAGGATGTAATTTTTTTTAATTCGGCATACGTCTATAACCGAAATCTACGACAGCCCTGTCGTAAGTAGCTCTAAATCGAGAATGACTAAGATCTAAAACTTCAATGCAGCATGCATATATACTCATATTTTGAAATACATCCATTCCATTCATAATTTCCATTTTTTCAGTGAGGAATTTACACGAAGTGAGTACCAATACCCGAAGTTTTTTGGGTAAATGTGAATATAAATGTAGTCCCTAATGAATGAGAAACCATGCAAGATTAATGTTTTAAGATTGGGACATTTTCTTGCAAGACTACTTGAAAATGGTATAAACTTCGTGTAAGACAGTTCAGGAATAGCATTCAAGCGAATGTAGATGACGCATGACGGAAGTATTTGGATAAGTCGAAACCAGCTGTCGTTACAAATGTTCAAATTTATTCTTCGCCAAAACTGTGGATATCTTGTCAATCCATACCAGTTCTTGCACACTCTATAATAAGAAAGCAAATGAATAAATAAGAATGATCGTTTGTTAATAACAAACATCTTTAATATGAATTTCAAGTTTTTAATATTTAAGATGACAGTGTTAATATTTAATATGACAGTATTAATATTTAACTAGCTGGCTTCGCCCGCCAGCGGGCCCCTAATTTACATCGGTGCCTCGAAACTTTTGTATTCTCCGGCTCGCATCCCCCTCGATCCGAACGAACCTCCGACCTGGGTCCCCGCTGCCTTCGGCACCGTATACCGGTCGTGCTACGCACGCACCGGTTAATCCCTTAAATTGCACATAGAATAGTATAAACCTCTAACTGAACGAACCTCCGCTGCCTGCGGCACCGTATAGCAGTCGTGCTGCGCGCGCGCTGCAGTATACGTTAGTTCCACCTTCCGCCACCACGTGGCGCAATCCGTTTATATGATCATAACTGAAATCGTTAAGACTTTCGATGTCGAGTCGAATGAGCCATACCCCGTCGTTTTCATGCCCGTAGAACTGAAGATAGGAAAGCGCCCCCTGATGGTGAAAAAACGAAATAAAATCAATAAGCTCTATCGATGTCGAGTCGAATGAGCCATACCCCGTCGTGATCCTTCCCATAGAAACAGAGATAGGAAAGCGCCCCCTGGTGGTGAGAGTCGGAGCAAAAATCGATAAGCTGAAGTATACAGTTTGGGGGAAATTGTGGAATCAGTTTGGGGGAAATTCGTAACATAGTTTCTGAGTTATAGAAATGGACCACAGTTAAGATAAAAAAACTTGAAGGGGGGGGGGGGGCAAGAACACTGCTTTTCCTTAAACAACTGAATTAGACTGCCGGAAAAAAAACCCGCTTTTTACTAATCGAAAATAGTGGTTATTTTTCTATACATATAAACAATCAAACGTTTAAAAATGTTAAATTTGTTGAAATGGAATTGGTTTCTTCAAAAATAATACAAATGTACAAATATGTCTTAATTACAGCAACCGTCCCGATTCGATAACCAGCGAAGCCCGCTTTTCCCTATCATAATATCTGGTTGCGACTCTAAAAGAAAAACGTAAAATACTCGTCATGCAGTTTTTGGACGCGGCCTACTTCTTAAAATCGTAATATATAGCGGGCGTTGTGATGGAAATCTTTCTTTTGCGTTAATTATACGAATGTTGATTAATTATACAATTAAATAATATATCGGCTCATAATGGAGATATGAGAATAATTTTTAGATATTCTGAAAGCAGAATCAATTTTGCGTCGTCCTGTAAAAGTTAGGAATTACTGCGCCCCTTAGATTCTGAGATTGGGCCCCCCTCTGAAAAAACCCACTTGAACGTCACGTGACCTCCGTCTAAAAAATGCTCCTCGCCTCTGGAAAATCGATCCAGACGATCGTCTGGGCGCGTGTCTGCGTTCTCGCATTCCCGGCACGGAAAGAAATGAAAAATCATTTTTTATCGATCGATTTTTAAAGGATTTTTTCGGTTCTAATTGTAGTACGGAAATGATTTCTCAAATTTATGAAACCGGACACTGTCCTGCTTCCGTCCGTACGACTTCCTAATTTCTGGCCCCCCGACTTCCGGAGATACGGGTCCGACCTGCACTGCGGTTTAGGGCTTAAATTGCTCCCTGGGAACCCGCTGCCTTTTCCTTCCCCGTCCCGAGAGAGACCGGCAACCCCATTCGGAGGCGAAAATTTGTCGTTTTCGATTCTTTTTCAAGTTTGGTTTCGGTCCGTAATTAAAACAGTTTTGTCGATTAATAACTCCCGACCCGGCCCGAACTTGACATCCGCGCATTTTTTCCGAATTTTTCGGTCCGCGTCCGCCGTCAGTGCGTCGATTTGTCCCGGAGCCTTTGAGTGTACAGACCGGGAATGCACAGACACACTCACACACAGACGTTCACGGACATTAATAATTATCCGATATGTATACAAAATTAGGACTTCCCTCAAACGGATTAGTCCTGAGTGATATTGCTAACAACCAAGAGTTAATAACGTTTGACAAGTAATGAAAATGAGAAGCTTTCTTTAATAATTATGTAAATTCAAATGATGATAATGAGCAAATTAAATGGTAGAATTACAAAATACCATATATCATAGAAACTCGACAGAGTTTCTCGCCAAGCATAAGAAACAGCAATGCATTGAATCGTAAATGAAAGGAATTTCCGCCAATGGATGCCAAACGATTTTACAAAAAAAAATTTTGAACTCTGTCTAGTTTATATTTTGCGGACGGGACAAAACGGGTTTTTGACAAATCTATATCTCGCGTTCTATTTATGATAGAAACAAAATTCTTGATTCTATGGAATGGGGCGTGCCAAGGGACTAAGGATTCAAAAGTAAAGCAAAATCCGACGAATAGGTTTTCAGTAAATGCGATTTTAAAAGTGCTGTTTTTTGCACTTTTTAAGTCTTGTTCGGACCAAAAACTGTTGACAGGGCTACAGCAATGTGTAATTATCGGATTTTTATGCGGTTTACGTCATTTGAATTGTTTTTATGAGTAGTTCAAACCTTTGCAAGTTTCATGTAAAAATATTAATTAGTTTTTTATTTATATCAGTTTAAAGTTATTGATTCCTATACTTAAGATAGAGCAAAAAACTGTTGACAGGGCTACAGCAATGTGTAACTATCGGATTTTTACGCGGTTTACGTTATTTGAATCATTTTTATGAGTAGTTCAAACCTTTGTAAGTTTCATGTAAAAATATTAATTAGTTTTTGATTTATATCAGTTTAAAGTTATTGATTCCTATACTTAACATAGAGCAAAAAAATAATAAATGACCCAACTCTTTTAGGAATGGTCGTATACACATGATATTAAGATATGTTATTACACTCGACCCAAGTAAGCTTCCTATTATAAAAAATCGTAACATTTAAGGTTCGTTTACAGGGTCTCACAAAAGATCTTTTGATATAGGGCTAAAGAGTTGTGTAATTATCCAATTTTTATACGGTTTGTAGCATTTGAATTGTTTTTATGAGTAGTTCAAATGTTTAATATTTTGTGTAAAAATATTAATTAGTTTTTTATGTATACCACTTTAAAGTGATTTATTCCTATACTTAAGATGAAGCAAAAAAAATATTAAATGGTCTAACTCTTTTCAAAAAGAACGTATGCGCATGATGTTAAAATATGTTACTACGAACGACCTAAGTTAGCTTCCTATTGTAAAACAGAATTGTAGAATTTACTGTTCGTTTACAGGGTAACTCAAAAGATTTTTTAATAAGACTAAAAAGTTGTGTATTAGCGAATTTTTACGTTGAAGTACATGATTCCTGTACTTAACACAGAGGAAAAACAATAGTAAATTGCATAACTTTTGTCAAATTGGCTATAAACACAAGATATTCAAATATGTTACTACATCCTCTCTATTGCAAAGCGGCATTGAAGCATGTACGTTTCGTTTACAGAGTCTCTTAGAAGATCTTGATTACATTACAACCGATGTATATTTACTGAGTGAGATGTATTTTAATGATTTTACACTGTTTCAATCTCTGTAAGGTTTCATTATCTTGATTAAAATTTAATATGAGTTCATTTTGTCCGTCTGAAATCTCGTCGACGTTAAGCTCTAAATCTATTAAAATATAGTATTTTCATCGATTAAAAAAACTGTGTTTATTTATAAATATATTATTCTAGCGTATCAGGAATTGATTGAAATAGCGATTACAAAATTCTAACTTTACGTTCATGCGCTGAGTAATAGAATGTAAAAATGTTGCTACCCCAAGATTACAAGTTTTGCGTTTAAATATTTGCCGTTCATCGAATCTCCGGCTATGACGAACTTAAAATGCTAAATTTCGTATACAATAGGTAATCAGTAACGAACTGTTCGGTTTACGAACAAATCGATTAACAAACACTTTCGCGTGAGATTTTTATGTTTGGAGAACAAACACCTCACGAAACAAAGCCATGATGAAGCAATGCCGTGTTTCATATTTGCCGAGCTATACTTATTGCCTCTATTGTCAACTTTGAGAACATTTTAACAGTTGCATACATATGTCCTAATTAATTCATGGACTGCCGTAGATTGGGGACCTAATATTTTAGGATCACCGAATTGGAACGAACAGAAATCACTTTAATAGTTTTTATACTTTTGAAAACGTTGCGAATTTTATATTTTTCAAATTCTCGAAACGTTGAGTTATAAAACTTAAACAAATAAAAATCTTCTAAGGTGCTCAGTAATTTTCAAAAATAATATATTTAATATGTTAGTATAAAAATCCCTGTAAATTTTTATACTAATAGAAATAGGTTCGTAGAAAAAAAAATGTTGATTATTCTCGGTAAAGTATGCTCCATAAACTTATCATTGTAGTTGACCGAAAAAAAGTGCTTCTTATTTTTCCACATTTTTCTGAAACTGTAGTATTTTAATTAGTTTGTAAACTACTGTAAAATTGTCTAATTTTTTGTTTTTGAATGTATATAAACAAAAGAAAAAGGAAAATAAATATGTCATAAATAATCTGATGAATACAATGTAAGGAAATTAATATAAAAGTTTCCCCGTTGTTATGGTAGCGACATGTACATTGGAATAAGTCACTCAATAAATTGTATAATTCTGATGTATAATTCTGTTTATAGCATCACTATTATTTTTTTTTTGCCCCTTTCATCTTTTCTTTTCTGAATAAAAATGGAATCCGTATAATTGGAATTAAATACCTTACAAAAAGGAGTGATATCTCATCAAAAACAACTCGTTGTAAATGATCCGCCAAGCCACAAACCTAAAACGTCAGTCACAAAAAGAAGTGATATCACATAAAAAGAATCGATATAGAAGTGCATACTCCGAGTCCCGTGTAAAAATCTATCACCACTCATAATGTTTCCAAAGGACTCGGAGTGAGGTACAGTATGTGAAAACTGCTAGGCGACCTGCAGGCTTTTATAATGTTTGCGTTTCCTGCAATTACATATGGCTATATCATTTTTCTTTTCTTTTCTTTTCTTTTCTTATCTTTTATTTATTTATTTATTTATTTATTTATTTTGCTCCCATAAAATTGTAAAAGTTGAAGCTTCTGTGTTTGCATGTCCTTTCTTATTTATGAGCTTGAAAAATCAATTTGTTGATTTTATTTACCATTATTTAAACTAAAAACACCACTCTTACGAAGAGGATTTTTTAAGTAAACTTATAAAGATTTTGAGTTTGTAATATATATATATATATATATATATATATATATATATATATATATATATATATATATATATATATATATATAACCATAAATGAAACATTACCATAACATCAACTTAAACTTTGAAATAATGATTAAGTATGTAATAATTAGTTGACAATGAAAGTATTCCCCAACACACTGAATATAGTGATATAAACCATATATACCAAAAACTTATTTAAAAGAAGAAGAAATTAAATTAAAAATTGAGTAAATGAAATTGAATGAATGAATTGAAATTCGTGGATACATAAACCTTATAATAAACGTTAACTAAATTGAGATATATTGCAGTAATTCTAGCGTAAGGGAATGGCATAGATCTGGGGGAAAATCCGTTCTGTCAGTTCTTTCACATGCAAATATATTTATAAAAGTGGTATAACAAAAATGTAAAATTTATTTTTCGATTTTCAAAATTGATATACTACATATATTATAATAGCCTGCAGGTCGCCAAGCAGTTTTCACATACTGTACTGTTCAACCACGCTTCTAAGAACTCCGGTTGGCAGAATGCCAAGCCGATTCCATTCACACTGTAGGGAGAATAGCCCTGGCAAAAGAAACTGAAATCACCGCTCTTTATCTTAGTCAGCGTACTTACAGCTTACGGACTTCCCCATTTTCAACATCGACTAGCCATTTTTGCCCATGCGCAGTTTTCTCCAGGTTTCTATCAAGCGTGGTGCATCAGTAACTCACTCCGAGTCCTTTGGAAACATTATGAGTGGTGATAGATTTTTACACGGGACTCGGAGTATGCACTTCTATACCGCTTCTTTTTATGTGATATCACTTCTTTTTGTGACTGACGCTTTAGGTTTGTGGCTTGGCAGGATCATTTACAACGAGTTGTTTTTGATTAGATAAATTTATATACACTGTTAATAAAATAGGAAACCAAACAAACAAATAGAGAAAACTATGCAGGACAGAGGACAGTCATGAAAAGGTATAAAATTGAAAGTACATATATACAGGGTGTTCCAAAATTCGACCGACAAATTAAGAGGGATGATAGAAGGCATCAGCAGGATGAAAATTTACAATAGAACATAAGGTCACAAACCATGTCGAGAGAGTGCAAATCACGAAAAACACATGCAGGCTCTGAATTCAGAGACGAAAGGCGGATGTCAGTCGATGACTGAATCCTTGTACTGCAGACTGTTGAAGTGTCTGCCCCTGAATCCATGGTTTTTGTTTTTCACTCTTAGCAGAGATATGCAAATATGTATAACTTAACTGGTAATAAATAACTGTTCCAACACGGACAACATTAAATTAGAGCTATTGAGGTAGCAAGCATGCGTAGCATTTAGTTGTCTGTTTCAATGAGTATCATAATGGTTGACTACACGAACCAGAAATATGCTGATATGCATTTGATGTACGGTCGAGCGAAGTCAATGGGCGTTTAGAGCAGTAGTTATACTAATATCAATATCCAAGGAGGCGTTGTCCACACCATACTATCTTCGCCACGATCAATCGACTACTATGGGATAAGAGTGCAAGAGACGAGGACCTTCCACTCAGCATGGCCTGATGCATGAAAACCATGTACTCTACACACTCCTAAAATAGAGACCGTGCTGCAGCGATTTATCGATTCCTCGTCGACAAGTACAAGAGCAGATGCAACTGAACTCTTATGTTCTGCACAAGGTGGTCTGGAATGTTTTGCATACTGCAAAGATGTACACTTTCCACATTCAGAAGGTACAACTTCTAACCAAAGAAGACTGTCCCCATCGTGACCATTTCGTGCACTGGATGCTTGACATAATCACACATTCTAATCCTCAATTTCATGCCGCTGTTTTATTTACTGGTGAGGCCAGCTTTACATGAGAAGGTATTGTCAACACACATAATGCACACATGTGGGCGTTGGATTCCCTATGCCAGTATACCGTGGAAATCTCAACAATATAAATAAATTTGTTTTATTTTCTGGCACGCAGCGAGCTTGTTTTCTAGATAGCCCCATATGCCTTTCAGTCCCGCGATCAAAATTACTTGAAACCACATAATCTATTTCAGGGGTCGCACTAAGAATTTCAAAATGCTAGCCAGTAAATTAGCCAAATTAAAAAATTATTAGCCAAATTTATCTATTATTAGCCAAAAATATAATATATAATCTTATTTGGCACAGATGTTATATATGCCCCACGCTGACGTGATTTCCCCCACCCCTTCCCCTGCCAATTTGCCAATTTTGCTGCATTATATATTTTTATTATTGTTTATTTACTTTTATTTTTTTTATTTTAATTCTATGAATTATTTTTATTACATGAATCAATATTTATTTATATCAAACTATCATTTATTTATTTTTATTTCCTTTTTTAAAAGAATATCTATTTCATTCATTACAATATTTTATTTTTATATTGAAACTAGGGGGCCTACCCCCTGCGAGCTACGCTCGCCAACCCCCGCTCAGACTTCGAGGCCTCTAAAAACATGACAGCGTGCTTTGTTTTAAAAATATTGGTAAATCTGTAATTGGGTTGCTATGCTTTTAACGTTTTAATGGGGCATTTTTTGATTATCATGGCCTCATATACAGCTGTTGCGACAACTGACGACTGTTTTTGGGATTGATAAGTAAAATCAATTACAACTTGAAAACCAGCTTGTATAAAATGGTTAGGTTTAAATTGTGTCTACCTCTCAGACTTTTATAACAACGATCTGTATTCTATTCTTCCTTTGCGTTTAAGGATGAGAAAAATTCCATCTGCTTGTGAATAACATTAAGAACCACGGTATTGAAAAGTACTATGTTATAGCCATTTTTAGTAACAGGTTTTAATTTTCTCTCTATTTTAGTGCACCATCATGCATATTTTCATGTTATTTTAAATATATAAATTATTTATTTTAATTAATATGTATATACGAATTTTCTAATAATTATTTATCATGCAAAATTAATTAAATATTTTGTGTGTGCATGCCTGCATGTATTCGGCATCAATTGATGAGATATTTAAACAAATTTGCTATCCGCGATAATTTTACACCATGTTATGTCACTTGAATATAGTCCATAAGAAAATCGGGTACTTTTCCAGTATAGGATCCTTTGCTTTTAGGTTTGGCGTAATTCGAGCTTCAAAAAGGGATAGATTCGTTAATATACATAGATTTGTTGCCAAAAGTTATGAAAACAAATATAATGAACTTTTGGTACTTTTCTATTATAGGAGTCTTGACGCTTTTTAAAAAAGCTTGGCGTAATTCGGGCATCAGAAAGTGATATTTGGTGCCAAATGACATAAACAGCTATGGAAACAAATTCGACAATTTTTTTGTTTATATGCGTATTTTAATTATACGTATATTATTATTGTTTTTTCTATACAAATTACTTCTGATTATATATAAAATAGGATAAATGACATTTTACGCTAAACAAATTGTATAAATATTGAAAAAATGCTTCTGTATACGAAATGACAAAGTAAATAGGTTGACAGAAAGTATGTTGCCAAATTTCCTTTTCCGCCAAGGCTATTTTCCCTGTTTCGTCAAGGCCCCATATACTGAAAAAGCACCAAACTTTTATGCTTGTTTATACATGTATTTATATGTATATATACAATTTATTTATAATTGGACGATTAATCCTTACGATAGAAATGTGATTTTATTTTCAAATTTTCCTGAAAAACATAATTTAATCACAATCTTGTCTTCATTATCGATTGAAATAAAAGATAAATTCAATTTCAATTTGAAAATGACGAATAAAAAGAAATCAATAATCCCTATCGGGATCCTTTTCAAATTTTTTCCCTTTTTTGTCACAAAAAAAACTGAGTATAGTTGCCATCATTACAGAAATATCATTAAAATTAGAAAAAAATTAATATCTCGAAAACTATTTCCAATTTCAAAATTCTATTACCAGTTTTGACATCCGCGAATTTTTATGGACAATTGGTATTAATTTCACCATCAAGCATTTCATATTTTATTAAAACTAGCCCTGAAACATAATCAGTCGTTTAATCAGTCGTTTCATAAAATCGTTTCATAAATTCGTTTCATAAAATCGTTTCACAAATTCGTTTCATTAGGATTTTATATATATAGGGTAGATAAAAAATCACAAGCGATTATTGCATGCTATTTGTAACTAATATTCAAAAACGAAGTTTTTGCTAAATTGGCACGGGGAAAAGATTGCGCCAATGTAGTGCATATAGGACATTTAGAGCACTGTAAAGTTTGAGAAATCATAACTTTTATTTTTTTTTTAAATATTTTAGAATACAAAAAAAAATTATTATACTCAATGAAAAATCAAATATTTAACTAATAAAATTATTACTTGCTTGAAAGCTTTGGATCACCTGAACAAATACGGAATAAATTTTTAACACAAACCACAAAGGAACTGAAAACTTGGCGGGGCAGAATTGCCGAACCACAGATTTAGAAAATTCCTTCTAAGTTATGGCAAGAAGTATTTGCAGGAGTTAAATTATTTCAATAGATGCACAAAACAAAGAAGAAAATGCAAACAATTAAAAATAAAAATAATAATTACTATATACATACTAAAGACCATATCATAAGACTTATTAAAGATTTATTTTTCATACAAATTACTTAACAGTCTATTTTTACTATTGCACCATTGTTCAAAAGCTGCATCAAAATTAAAGTCCTTCATGTCTGGCCCTTTGCTATTGATAAAAATTAAATCGTTCAAATTTTTAATTTTTGTACTATTTCTTAAAGCAGTTTTTATAATGTTCTTTTTGCTGAATCCTCTCTCCACATTTGTCATACTCATAGGGTCAGAGGACATGTTAATCCAATTCTTGCAATGTCCATATTATTACGATATGCTGTATCTTCATAACTGTATTTTTTTTTAAATTAAATTCCAAAATTCTCTGAATGGCAAATTTTTATGCCTATGCATAATAGTTTTAAATAGCTTCCATTCCATCTCAAGTGCATCTCGATCTATTAGTGCAGGTAGAATTATGTTATTGCAGTTTATTTTATCCTGGCCAAACATTTCGCCAAGTTTGCAAATTTCTTCTTTTCCATAATTTAACAATTCTGGTTGATCATCTGGCAATTTATTGGGATTTAAGACATCAAATAAATGGCATACTCTATCAGAACAAAATCTTTGCTCAATATTACTAATGATACTTCTTAAAAAGTCAACTGCTGATTGAAAAAAAGTTTGCACTTGTTTTGAAGATATAGAGATAACATGATTTCTATAATCGATGTGAGTTTTAGATTCGTAATCAGAAGGCAAACTACTAAAGAATTTCTGCAAGTTTTGACATTCTTCTATCTTTAAATTTTCTCCATGCTACTTAATCATGCTACTTAAAACAAACTTGCATGACTCAAGATTGTCTATGACATCACTGAATAACAATTCTGCATTTGCAATGCTAAACAAGTACTATGCAGTGGTCTTAAAACATCAACTAAAAAGTGAGTTATAGCTATAAATTGAAATTTAGCTACACTAGATTTTAAACCCAAAGCACGGGCATTATTTTTGTTGGATTCTACATCACATTGTAATGCACTTATTAATGGATCAATGGAGTCAAGGATGGTTTTAACACTTGTGTAGAATGATAACCATCTGGCATGAAATACTCGTTTAAATTTTAAAACTTTGGTCCCTAAAACATTCTGAGCATTTCTGAGGATATTTAAATTTTTGGGAGAATATTTGTAGTATTTATAAATTTCATTAATTATGACTTGATATTTGAATTTGACTAAATAAGGAACACTGTCTGCTGCTTGACCACACACAAGAGCAAGTCTGTATGCAGCACAATGTTCAGAAATTATAAAAGGATTTTCTTTTTTAAATAATGATACAAGTCCACTTTTGCACCCCACCATTGCACTAGCTCCGTCTGTGGCAAGAGAAATTAAACAACTCGTTTGCAAACCTTTTATATTTAAAGTTTCCAATACTTTTTCATAGGTCTTATCAGAAGTGCAGCCATCATCTAACTGTTCTAAACTTAAAAATTTGAAACTACCTTACCTTCAACTACTGCTCGAATATATATCATCAGATTTTGACTTGTACTGATATCTGTTGATTCATCAATTTCCAGGCCATAAAATTTCGCAGACTTTATTTTGCCTAAAACTTCATCTTCAATAACAGTTTTTATTGCCTGTATGAAATCATCGACACATTCGTGATGAGTATAATGAATATTTTCTTCAGATTTTAGCATTTCAATTTGTTTACAGCCCTGTTGTAACAATAGCTCTTGTAAAGATAACAACTTTTCTTTTGCTATATTTTCCTTACAAATAAAGTACACATTTCTCATTGTACTAATAATAGCTTCTTTCACTTTTTCATAAGCTTACATTTTTCTCTAACCATTTCTTGTCCCTCCTTTGATCTTTTTGCTTCTGTCGCGAGTCTGATCACCGGTTTTTTCATGTTTGGCAAAATCATCTGCCTTCGGAAAACTACTGGATTTACCAGTGGTAAATGTATTTGAACGTCCAGCATCAATGCACCAAGTGCAAACTAATATCTGTTTTTCAGAAATATGTTTCAGCCATTTATGCTTTGAAAACCAGCTTTGCTGAATTTTTCGTTTTTGTTCCGGACGAATTTCCAAGTCTTCATTACATTTTTTTCTTTTTACGCCTTTCTCTTTTTCTACACTATCGGAATTATGATCTATTTTTTCAAAATACGAAAGAACTGAAGGTTGTGGAGTCATTTTGACCACCAGTTTTTTACAAACTTACATTCAGAAACAAGCATTTCAAAATGAAACAAAGCAACAAGCATTTCAAAACGAAACAAACGCGGTTCTGCGGTCCGTGCAGTGCCCGTATACAAATCGTCTGCTCTCCGTGCAGTATCAAAGTGCATGCGCGCAAGTACGAAGATATTCGCTCCTCTCTCCCGCCAAGTTAGTGAGGGCGTGATAGAATGAGCTCCAAATAGTGCAGCCAGTGGAAGTTGGCCCGATGCTAAGCCTAACAACAGCCGGAAAGGTGCGAAGGGGAAGTGTTAGCATACATAAAGCTTTCCTTGATCACTTATACAATATTCAAATACTTTCATTTCTTTTCTTTAAACTCCTTTTCAACCTTAATCTAGACAGCTGTTCTTTTCCATTCAAACCTCAGTGTTTATCTAGGATCTATCTTTTCAGAGATCGTGATTACACTTTGTTTTTCAAAACGTCATATCAGCTTGCTGTTTCTTTCCCTCTAACGTCATTACTTTATCTGGATCACATGTCTGTTTTTTTTTAACCACAAGAGGGCTTCTGTGAATGAATGACATAACGTGACACACCCTCTTGGGTACTACAACTTTGATTCAGCTGTTAGTTTTGACTGGGGTATAAAGGTTGAAACACCACCTTATAATTATTTGTTGTTTTTTTTCATTTAATGAGTTCAAGAAACCATTTTGCCTGGTGAGCCTAGTGGAGTTTCATTTAATAGGACTTTGCTTTATTTGAACAGATGTGTTGGCACAGGTAATTTAGTTATACGCCGACAGATGGCGATAGTATGCAGGGAGGTTTTGAAGTTCTGTCGTGAATGCGACACTGCGAAACTCGTAATTTTCAGTTGTAAAGATTAAACTTAGTAAGCAATTTTTTTAGTATAAACTTTAACTTTAAAAATATATTTTATGAATTATTGGGTGTATAGATATATTTCTTTAAATGAGTTCAGAAATTTGCATATTTTTATCTTTCTTGCAAAGTTCAGATCAACTGCATTGTAATTTAACCATGACTGTAACCTTTTCAAAAAGTATTTATTTTGGTTGAAGAATAAACCTGTGTATATTCGTAGCTTGCTTCGTGTCATTTTCTTTTCGCAATTGTCATGCCTGTGGGGAGGTTAAGATATATAATTTTAATGTTAAAATGAAATTAAAATGTTGGGTGAACTTTGCTTAAACACTCGTGTACGGTGAAGCGCGCCACATTGGTGACCCAAGGACTTTTTGTATTGTTAAATATGACCGAGACCAAGCCGGAAAATAAGTTAAACCTTGCTGAGACTAATGCAGTAAGCATTAAGATTCCTCCGTTTTGGGTTGACAGGCCCGAAATGTGGTTTTATCAAGTAGAAGCCCAATCTCGCATAAGTAGTATAACGGCTGAAGACACAAAATTTAATTATTTAGTAGCACAATTAGAACCTCGTTATATAGAAAATGTCTGGGACATTATTAAAGACTCTAAGACCGATAAGTATTCGGCTGCGAATGAAAGACTGCTTAGTGTTTTTCAAGAAAGTGAGAATAAGAAAATAAAGCATCTCATTACTGGTTTGGAGTTGGGTGATTCAATGCCAAGTCAACAGCTTCGGAAAATGCGAACTCTTGGTGGAACCGAATTTTCTGATAAAGTACTTCGAACCTTGTGGTTGGAGAAGATGCCTGACTCTGTTAAAAATATACTTCTTGTAAGCGAAGAGCGTCTTGAAAAATTAGCCACTATGGCTGATAAAATTATGGAAATGACCCCAAGAACGTTAGACGTGGCTGCTGTTCAACATACACCCAGTATGAAATGTCTATTTGAAAAAATTTCAAACCTGGAACAACAAGTAGCTAGCTTGACTGAGCAGAGGAGTTCCCGTGGTCAGCAACAGGGCTACAGTCAAAATAGAAGCAGGAGTCGTAGCAAATCAAGGAAGAGGTATGACCCTAAAGGAAAGTTTTGTTTTTATCATTATAAGTTTGGTACAAGATGTCGTCCTGAGAAATGTAAACAACCCTGTAGTTGGAAATCTCCGGAAAACCAGTTGTTGCAGTAGAATCTGCGGTTGGTCCTGCTGCAAAAGAAATTAATAACCGCAAGCATCGTTTATTTGTCAAAGACAGAGAGACAGCATGCCAATTTTTAGTTGACAGCGGTTCTGATGTGTCATTGGTTCCTGCAGGATTAAGAGCTGGAAAACCTTATCCGTATGTATTATATGCTGCTAATGGTACAGAGATTCCAACTTTTGGCATGAAAACTCTTACTTTGGATTTAGGATTAAGACGCTCATTTCAATGGTCTTTCATTGTAGCAAAGGTAAGCAAGGGAATTATTGGTGCTGATTTTTTAAGTAAGTTTCATTTATTGATAGACATTCATAATCAAAAATTAATTGATGGTGTTACTCAGTTGCATGTTAAAAGTGAAGTAATGACTGTATCTGATGAATGTTTTATTAGTACATTTGATCATTCTTCTCACTTTTGTGATTTACTAAAATTGTATCCTGATATTACAAAACCTAATACTTTTAGTGCCAATTCTGTAAAGCATAATGTTAAACACTATATTGTTACTGAGAGGCAGCCAGTATACTCTAGAGCACGACAATTAGATCCTGCAAAATTAGCTTTAGCAAAGCAGGAATTTCAGTTTATGTTGGATAATAACATTATACGGCCATCTAACTCTCAATGGGCTAGTCCTTTGCATTTAGTTAACAAAAGAGATGGTACTTTAAGACCATGTGGAGACTATAGGCGGTTGAATGAAAGAACAGTACCTGATAGATATCCAATTCTGAGAATTGAAGACTTTCATCTTATCTTAAAGGATAAAACTGTGTTTTCAAAGATTGATCTGGTTAAGGCATATTATCAGATACCTATTGCTGAGGAAGATAAACCCAAAACTGCCATTATCACCCCATTTGGATTGTTTGAGTTTAATTTTATGAGTTTTGGACTGTGTAACGCACCGTCTACATTTCAGCGTTTTATAAATGATGTTTTTCGTGGCTTAGATTTTTTGTTCCCGTATCTGGATGATGTGTTAGTAGCTTCCTCTTCAGAAGAAGAACATAAAGAACATTTAAAATTGGTTTTTGAAAGATTGAATACGTATGGTCTTAAAATAAATTTATCAAAATCTGTATTGGGTGTTGACCAAATAAAATTTTTGGAATATCTAATAACAGCTGAAGGATCACGACCTCTCCCTGAAAAGACTCAGGTAATCTTGGATTATAAACTGCCAGTGACTTTGCATGATTTGCGTACCTTTCTTGGCATGTTGAATTTTTATCGCAGATATTTGAAAGATGCTGCAAAAACGCAGGCAGTCCTTCATGAAATGTTGAAGGGCGCGAAAAAAAAAAAAGATCGAAGACCAGTTCCTTGGACTGAGGAAGCTATAAAACAGTTTGAAAAGTGTAAAACAGATTTGTCCAATGCTGCACTGTTATGTTTTCCAAAGCCTGGATTTCCATTGTCTTTGTGCACGGACGCTACAGATTTGGCTATAGGTTCAGTTTTGCAGCAGTATGAAGATGGCGGATGGAAGCCAATAGCGTTTTATTCCAAAAAATTGAATGATACCCAGAAACCTTATAGTACATATGATCGTGAACTATTGGGCATTTATCTTTCTGTTAAGCACTTTAAGTATATGTTGGAAGGTAGAGAGTTTTGTATTTTGACAGATCATAAGCCACTGACATTTGTATTTAAACAAAAAAATGAAAAGGCTTCTCCAAGACAGCTGCGTCAACTTCAATATATTTCTCAATTTAGTACAGACATCCAGCACATTTCTGGAAGTGATAACATTGTTGCTGATACTTTATCTAGAATTGAAGTTGTTTCTAGTGTTGATTACGAGCAAATAGCTCAGGAACAGAGTGTTGATGCGGATTTCAAGCTTTTGTGTTCAGCGGATACATCATTAAAATTTAAACCTTATGAACTCTCATCTGGCAAGACCTTATGGTGTGACATTTCGCAAGATAAAATTCGGCCATATATTCCTCTTAGTTTTCGAAGAAAAATTTTTAATCAAATTCATGGCTTGTCACATCCAGGCATAAGATCTACTGTGAAGCAGATAACTGCCAGGTTCATTTGGCCAGGGATTAATAAGCAAGTTAGAGAATGGGCTCAAGCATGTGTAAATTGTCAAAAAGCTAAGGTAACTAGACATACAAAGTCTAAATTTTATAAATATCAAGAACCAGATGCAAGATTCAGTGTAGTACATATTGAATTAATCGGACCATTGCCGCCACCTGATGGTAATGTGTATTGTTTGACTTGCATTGACAGATTTACGTGTTGGATGGAGGCCATTCCTTTGCCAGATATTACTGCAGAGACAGTAAGTAAGGCTTTTTATGAAAATTGGGTTTGTAGATTTGGTTCGCCAAGTAAGGTTATTGTTGATCAAGGAAGACAATTTGCGTCTCAGTTGTTTAAAAGTTTAGCGGCAATATGTGGTACTAAAGTGCGTCACACAACTCCATATCATCCGAAGTGCAATGGTATGGTAGAGCGATTTCATCGCACCTTAAAAACTGCTATAAAAGCACATAATAATATGAAATGGACCGAGGTTATACCAACTGTTCTTTTGGGACTTAGGTCTGCAATAAGGAGTGACACAAATTATTCCATAGCACAAATGGTGTACGGAACTAATATTCGAATTCCTGGAGAATTTTTTGATGAACCTAGTTTAAAAGTAGAACCTGAAACATTTGTGAGGGATCTACCAAGTTATATGGATAGGTTTAGACCAGTGAAGTCTAAAACTGCAGAACAAGTCGTATTTATTCATAAAGATCTGAAGTCATGTTCTCATTTGTTCGTAAGAATTGATAGAGTAAAGAGACCTTTAGAACCTGCATATGAAGGGCCTTTCTTGGTTGTAGAGAAGTGTGAGAAATATTTTTCAGTGTTAGTGCGGAAAAGAAAAGTTAATATCTCAATTGATAGACTTAAGCCAGCATACCTTTTGGGAACAATTGATGATAACTGCAATTTTCCTGAAGTATTGACTGTTGTTACTCCTGAAAAGAGTTTTGATTTAGATGTGCAAACTCTCCAGATTGTGACAAATGATTAGAAGCATATTATAAATACTCGAAGTGGAAGAAGAATTAAAATGCCTGTCAGATTTCAGGACTGAGTTGTAATATTTGACTTTTAAAATTTTTAAAATTCTTCAATCATAAAAATTTTTATTTTGTGCATATTACAAGCTTGGTTTGAAAATGTGCGAGAGGATTCTGCTCATTGGTATATGAACATTTTTTTTCATATTTATTCAAATAGGTTAACTGACTTTG
Source organism: Maratus michaelseni (assembly GCA_963931845.1). Classification (NCBI taxonomy): domain Eukaryota; kingdom Metazoa; phylum Arthropoda; class Arachnida; order Araneae; family Salticidae; genus Maratus; species Maratus michaelseni. The sequence continues at coordinate 265,491,716 of OZ007593.1, forward strand.
TGTAAGATAGTTTAATGATATTAATGTGCATGTTTCTTGGTTTAATTATGTCTTAAAGTAAAAAAACTTTAAGTAAAAAAAAAAAAAAAAAAACTTAAAAGTACAAATGTATTTTATTTTTATACTTCCCGTATAGCATGTATGTTCACAGGGACGTCACAGTGACGTCACTGTGAGTCACGTACGTCACGTCACATATGTGACCGAAATACCACCATTCAGTGAAGTCACACTGTGACTAAAATGTGAATTGCTTAGAAACCTTAAAAAAATTGAAAAAACACTACAAAATAAATATTCAATGTAAAAAACATGTTTCTGACATTTATTTTTTATTTTTGTGACGTCACTGTGACGTTACTGCAAGTCACAAATTTACGTCACCTCTGTGGTCAAAAGACCACTATGTTTTGAAGTCACAGTTTGGCCAAATTGGGAATTTGAAATATATATATGAAAAAGAGGAAAAATATACTATATAATCAGGAATGCCTCAATGCACTTAAAAGGTCTGATTCTGAGTGATTTTTATGACCCCTAAAAAATAATTTATTTATTTATCGACCTACAGGAAAATACTTCGTAAATAGATAAATTTCAATCAATATGAAATTATAAATTATAATACAAACATAATTCTGCATGTACTCCATGAACATTTTTTTTAAATTACGACACATTTTCATTTGCTTTTCATATTATGTGAAAAACCAACAACTTTTTTAAAATTGGAACAACAATCTCTATTATAGAGCGAAATCATATATGAGAGTAACAATGACGGTATGTTGACGGTGGCAACAAGTGAACATTAAATAACGCTTTTACTGTGATTTTTTTTAACTTCGAAACATTGCACAATTTCGATATTTAACCGTCGGAGGAAAAAAAAATGTTCTTTCAAATGCAATATGCTTGAAACTGTACTTCAATTTACTATTCTTTATGGTTTTAAAAATAATTTTCAAGCATGTTTTTTTTTAAATCTCTCTATTAAGGGCATTCCAATCAAAACATATTAAAACGTTTCCATTTAAATACAAAATGTTACAATAATAAATTTCCCATAATTCTGCGTTTATTTCCGACTAATATTCAACATCGAAATTAAAAACTTCATAAAAAATCGGAATTCATATTCTTTTAAAACACAATTTTAATAGACATAAAATTAAACTATTCGCTTAAACCACTATAACTATTAGAATAAACAAACAAACAAACAAAATTATATATATATATATATATATATATATATATATATATATATATATATATATATATATATATATATATATATACAGGTGGCGATATCTTCGACTAATTAAAACCTGACATGCGACTAATACGAAAGTATCACTAATGAATTTTAAAATTTTATTTAAATACATAATTGATATTTTTCATATGAAAATTATTTTTGGTGTTATTAGTGGACAATCTAAAATAATGTATTAAATGTAAAAAAAAAAAAAAAAAAAAAGTATTAAATGTAAAATTAGAATTTTCAATTTAAGAATATATATATCTATATATATGCTATATTCTATAACCCGAGGAACCCGGGTTGGATCCCCTATTTGTGTCAATTGTAAATTACGGCAGAAAATAATATACAGATGGGGTAATTAAAGATTTGTTTTTGTGAAGGTAGGTAAGTTGTGATAAACAATCATTTATTATAATAAAAACACTTGTATATTTTCAATAATAATTGTTTTTCTGTTAGTGTTTAAGTAGATAAAGTACCTCTGCCAATATATATGATGGTACTTGTTTCATACTTCTTAAATAAATTTAATATTTTCCGAAGATAAAATGAAATATACGAAACGTATGCAAAACGCATGACATAAATAATTATTTATCTTTTCCCTTTTCATTTATCAAAAATTTATTTTTAAAATATATTGCTATTTTACAAGCTGTTTTATTCTACAGGATATTAATAAATAAAAAAGAAAGGTTGAAAAAGTAAAAAAATGCCTCCTCCCCTCTCCCGCGATAACCTTTTCTATTGTTTATGATCATATTTTGCATTTATTACGCGTGATACAAATGTTACTGTTTTTGTTAAATGATCTTGCATTATTGTCCATTAAAATATTTATTATATACTCCAAAATTTAAACAATGTTTTATTTGATATGCCATAAATATTACAATATCATTGTTTCAATTTACAAAAAAGGAACTTACAAATCATTTAAATTGAAATTATTGTGAAACTAATCGAAAAAAATAAGATCAAATGCATAAAAAATACTTCTTCAAATAATAAATTTTAATTGGAGAGAGTCTCAAAACAATATTCCGTATTTAACTTTCTACTCTAACCTAAACTACACTGCTCAAAACAATTAAAGGATATTGCAGTTTTAGGTGGATTTTGTATCTGGGAAACTTTTTAGCTGATTGATACATGGTCGACAGACATAGTAGGTTATATGAGAATAAATTACACATGTTTGGCAGAAAAAAATGCATTTTATTGCGCATTTGTGTACAAAAGGAAAAAAACACAATTTGTGCATATGAGAAAAAAGGAATAAGAAAAGGTGTTTTCTTCAAAGAAAATCATTTTCAGTAGGGGGTATGGTTTCCACGGGCGGCCAGCAACGTTGAACACCTTTGAGGCATGGACTCAATGAGGCTATTAATGACGAGTTGGGGTATTCTGCCCCACTATTCCAGAAGAGCTCTTTCCAGTTCTTGGAGAGTTTGTGGGGGGGTGTTGGCGGCCAGAAACTCGTCTTCCTAGAGCGTCCCAAACGTGCTCGATTGGATTCATGTCTGGAGAACACGCTGGCCATTCCATTCGAACGATTCCTTCCTCGAAAAGGAAATCCTCCGCCAGGTTTGCACGATGTGGCCTGCAGTTATCGTCCATTAAAATGAAGTTATCTCCGATTGCTGCAGCGTAAGGGACTACAATAGGTCTGAGGATCTCATCCCTATATCGGCGACCAGTCGGAGCTCCATCTCGAATGATGTAGAGGTCAGTGCGCCCGTCAATGGAGATGCCACCATACACCAACACTCCTCCACCGCCAAATCTGACACTTTCGTGCACGAACACAGGATTATTCCTACTGCCACGGTCCCTCCAGATGAAAATACGCCTATTATCCGGATGCACAAAAAAACGGGACTCGTCAGAAAACAGAATATTGCTCCATTCATTTCTCCTCCAGTTGACATGCTCGGTTGCCCACTCCCTGCGGTCGCGACGATGCCTCGATGTTAATCTAACACATACCATCGGTCGGCGAGCATACAGACCTACAGCATGGAGCCGGTTTCGGACAGTCTGAGTTGAAATCGTGGTGCCTGTAGCCGAGCGAAGGTGTTGTTGGAGAAGAGTAGCGTTCATGTTTCGGTGTCTCCGAGCTGTTAACGCTAAATACCGATCTTCATTGGCCGTTGTTGCCCGTCTATGACCTTGCCCTGGTCTTCGGCCTGCACATCCACTCTCCAAAAAACGGTTCCAGATCCTGGAAATGACACTTTGTGACACTCCAGGGATGACCACCTCGGGAAACCCGGCGTGAGCCTTAGAGTTGAAGTGCAATCCCGAGGGGCAGACACAAATCCACCACCCAGCGAAAACCAGCCCAGAGAGCAGTCCAAGAAAAAATGGCTTCCGAAGGAAGACCCCTTCAACGATGACTCCACGACTCCGGAACAGCATAAGAGGTAAGTGGGCATCCCCGTACCGTCGGCTAGATTTATTACAAACACAATATAAAGATGAATACAGACACAATATATATGAACATTAAAAATAAAGAGAAATATGAAATGTTTAACACTGTGACTAAAGATACATTTCTTTGTTTGAACTATAACAGTAGTTTCTATGTACATTTTAGCCCTACTGTTCCGAAATCATGGATAGTTATAACTATACTATAGTGATTTAGACTTTATACAACATTTTCTTTGATACTCAATTATGTCCTTTCTTTGTGCACATAAGTTTGTGTAAGCTATGTTTTAAGTCCAATAAGTCTGATATACCTCTCCAACCCCACATATGGCACACTGAGTCAATGTGAGAATTTTATCAGAAAACCTGGTTACAATTGAATCACAAAAGTTAAAGTACTTGGTTCATCTACGGATCACAACATACAGGCACTTAGTTCACTTACATTGAAGCACTGGAGCACTGAAACACTTAATTCATAGATAGATCTGTTCATTGAAGCACTTTGTTAACAAACACTGAAGCACTTAAACACTGAAGTACATTATTTCACAAACACTTGACTTTAAGTAAATTTACTAACTAAGTCAATCTTAAGTTAACCAGTGGATCAATTACAGATCACATGGATTTTTTCTTGGTGAATTCTGTAAAGCAACCAGTTTGGTACTTTCTGTATGATTGGCAACAACCATCGTATGCAGAGTGGTTCGTGTCCAATTGTTTTTCAGTTTTTCGTTTCTGTCTGTTGAACGTTGCACAGTTTATACAATGTTTTTTATCCGAAACACAGTCGTCCGACCTATGGGACCCCGCACAATTTGCACAAACCTCGTCTTTTTCACAGTTTTTAGCTATGTGTCCATGGCCTTGACACCGATAGCACCTTGGTGTGCTGATGTATTGTTGTACTCTGCACCTATTGTAGCCTATATATAACGATTTATTTTCCAGTCTTTGAAATTCATGTTGTGGGAGATCTATTATGAGATTAATCAAGTCTCTATTTCTGGTTGAATAGTAGATCTTTTGAAGTTTAAAGTCGACGTGCTCTGTATTTAGTGTTCGAAGTATTGCTGGTTTTAATGTATTCTCTGAGTATTTTTCCAAATCCAGCTCCATGTGCTGTTGTTCACTGTCATCTTCTTCATTTTCTATATCAATGCGTGGAGCACCCAGTACTATTAGTTTTTTCTTTTTCGGTGTTATTTTTTCAATGGCTTGCGCTACTTCGGCTTGAGTTTGGCCCCCTTCTAACCTACCAACAATTCTCCAAGCTTCTGAATCTGTCAAATGACTTCGCTGAGACATCGTACTCATCGAAACAAAGCAATCACTGAATGCCGATCATCCTTGTCTTCATTCTCTTTTATCCAGTTGAAAGTCAAATTTCATTCGCTGCCGCTGAAGCGACGTTTTTGACGTCGAACTCAAAATTTGCATACTCCACAGTTTGAAAACCAGAAAAATTTGCATTTGTGATTCTCTTCTTCTATTTTCGGCAAACAAAATTTCGTTTATATCTTTATTTTATATAAAACTTCAAATATCCTTTAATTGTTTTGAGCAGTGTATATAACAAGAAAAAAAAAATCATCTGCCCTTCTAAGCAGGCAGATGTTTTGAAAATATCGTCTGCAGATCTACGTCAGAGTACGAAATTCTTAATAAGTAAAAAATAACAGTGTAGGGATGGAAGTGGGATGTGAATGAAGTACTTGGACAATAGACTTGTATAATGGATGTGGAATTAAAATTTAACAAAAACCTGCACAGAACTTCGCATATACATATTTGATAGAAAATTACGTTCGAGAAAGGTACAGTATTTATTGGCGTGGTGAAATTTGATTCCGGTCAATGATACTGTACCAGATTTGGACGAATTATTTTCGCCGAAAGAAGCTTTCGTTATGTGGATTACATCAAAACAGAATATTGAAGATGATGACAAAGGAAAATTGGTATGAAGAAATATTATTTTACTTGTTATATTTTTATTAAATTATAACGTTTTCAGTTAATTCCATATGAGTTTTTTTACAAAAGCTATATATTTCATTAATTTATTTTTTTATAAAAATAAAGTTTATTAAATTTCGAATGTTTATTTTTTTTAAATAAATAGCAGTATGTCAACGATTTTAATCAAATGATTAATGTTACTGTTTCATTTCCTGAATCATTTTATAGTTATAAATTTCAAAATATCTATGCACTATTATTAAACATTTATTATTAACATGGGCATGTTATTTTTAACTATCATACTCTGTCATATTCTGTCTATTCAGATTCTGTCAAATCTACTTGTTCTATTGATGGTGATATCAGAATTACAGAAGGTTATTGTGGTTACTGTCCCGTCACCAAATATCAAACCAGATAGATTCTTTTTCGGCGTCATATGATACATATATGTATCACTATCGATGCATCTAAAATCTGCAGTAAAACGTTAAAAAATGACTCACATTAGACGCCAAACAGAGTAGGTGCGGTGCTGTGTCATTATAAACAATTAATGATCTGTGTTTTCAAAAAATAATCCCAAGTAAGATCTATTACTTATATAAATATATAATTTCATAAATAAAATTATAAATTTGACAATCAATTAATAAAATTATATTTTTAATAACCAAAATATTGTTTTTAAGTAATATATTTTACTGCATTCAAACCCTGTTGCAAAATGAATTAACCCTTTGTATCACGGTATTGCATATCTGTAAACATACCCAAAAGTCACAGTTTTTTACAGTGAGCTTAAAAAGGCGATTTTATTTATTACTGTTATCTTTCAACACAGCAGTTAATATAAATTGTTCATAGAATTCTCAACATACGACAGTGCTAAATTAATTTTTCATATAAAAGTCTTATTTATCATTTGAACAGTTTCACCCCGTTATTGTGAACTAAATTTTGTTGCATTTAAAAGTCCAGAGACGTTCAAAAATAGATTTTTTACAAAGGTAAGTTCGTACACTTTAGAATTTTGTATTAAAAAATGACAATATTTATGAGAAGTAGCTATGTAATTTTCTGTTTATTACAAATATGAAAAAGACTCTTTTAGCCAATAATTTTTATTTTTATGATTTAATTTTTTTAATTATTTTTTACTTGCTTAAAATGATGTAGTCTATCATGTGAGTATATATTTTTCAAATTGATGTTGTTGAGCCACAAAGGGTTAAAATATAATTATAAATAATAGTCTATTTTGATCTGTAGGTTAAATTTTTGTTTTTCTCTTTCAAAAATGGCAACTTTAATCAAATATTTTTCAAAAATCCTCCTTAATAAATTAAACGAATCGTTATTTTTTTTTAAATATCATCTAAAACCTGGACCCCAGAATATGAATAATATGGGAGAATACATTGTGTTGATATTTTTATTAATTAAATATATAAGATTAGAGATGGAAATACTAAAAAAACGGAAACTTTGAGAAAAAACTGTTTTTTTTTTCGTTTTTTTTCCGAAGGAGTATTTTTAAATTTTTCCAAATTGGAAAAATTGAAATTTAATTTATAAAATAATATATTCAAAATGTAATGGCTGCATTCTGATACTTTTTTCTTTGTATGTTTTCATGTTCAGTGTCTACCATTAAAATGTTAACATAGAAAATATGATATGTAAGCAGTTCAAGAAGAACTTGAGTCCTTTAAAAAATCCTTTATAATTTTTTCACCTTAAAACATAAGACCCTTCAAAAAATTCATAGTTTTTCTTTCAATTTCCATTCTGAATCCTCCAGAAATGTGATGATTTTAAAATAACAAAACATGTCACATAACAGCTGAAATCGCCAATGAATCTCTTATCTAGTCGCCAAAATTGTGGATCCCTTTTGGGAACAATGTTTCTTTGAAGTTTGATGGCTCATAACACCCAATATTTCTTTGTTATACCATAAAAGCTTTATACAGCTGGAAAGATATTTTAATCAGAAATATCAGGAAATACAGTTTGTTCAATTCTAATTAATTTATCAAACATTATAGCCAAATAATCAGAAAAAAACAGTAAAATTTGGTTAGGTTGAAGATAATGATTTTTCTTTTTCTTGAATGTAGTCTATGCATATGAATGTTTGGAGTGTCAGACAGATTCCATTTTATTTGGTAATGTGTCGATCAAAGCTAGGGTAGGATTAAATAAATAAATAAATATATATATATATATATATATATGCCATATTTTGGTACTTATAGGAGGACTAAAAATGGAATAACGTCTAAAAAATGGAAAACGCTATTCATTCCCAATTAACTTTAATCAGGCATGCAAGTGCCATGCGTTTAAAAATTTGTTCATAAATGTGTCAGAAAGCTTCGTGATACTGAGAGATGGGAGATTTGGCAAAGTATACACATTTAAAGACTTCAATACTTAACAGCAAAATAGCATAGTTTTAATTATTGTCCATATTTTTCGTGGTTACATAAAACAAATAGAAGTAGAAGTTAATTTAAAAAGTTGTTATTTGCACAATAGAATTTCATATTATTGAAATATTTACTTTTATTGTAATTTTTAATGGATTCATCTATTATTTTTATATTAGTATGCGTTTTTTACATTTATAATTGTCTTGCTTAACGGCTACATTAGCCGGTTTCCCAATCAGATGCAAAGTTTTAATTTGAATACGAGTTGCATCAATAAAAATTATTGCCGATCCAATCAATATCGTGGATCTTATCCGGATTTGGTAAAATCTTGTTATACGAATCTATACGAAATCATTTATCAGGTTCGGTCGGGTTGTGGGCCTACAGATTTTGTTGCTGTTGTTGGGTTAGGGTAAGAATATGGGTTGAATCAAAATATAATTTCAGTCAATCATCATTCATGCTCAAGTAGACATTCAACCATGTTCAAGAAGTATATAACCGGATTCGTGCATGACTCTAAATCCGAGCCGACATCAGAAATTGTGTCGTAACACAATTTCTGATAAAATCTGGTTACTCTGTCGTATTCAAGATTCTATTCCGAACAAGACTTACAGTAAAAACATTATACCCGACTCGGGTCAGTTCGGGTTCACGAAAATCAGGTCACCCGACCACTAATCCAAATCTATTCTGTACCCAAACAAATCCAAAAAGATCGATCCGAACTTTCTGGATTGGATTCGGGTAAAATTTGGTCACCCGACCCAGTGCAGTGTCGTCACAAACGTCACAAACATGTAGTATAAAAAAATGTCGATCCGAACAATCCGGATAGGATTCGGGTAAAATTTGGTCACCCTATCCGATGCACATTCGTCACTTTTTTCACATTGAAGTCGCACGGTGACTTCACAAAGTAGTCACATTGTGAGGTCACAGAAAGCCTTGAAAACGGCCATAACGACTTCACATTTAGGTCACAGTGACTTCACATCGACGTCACTTGACGTCACGACGACGGTCACAAAGTCCCAGTGTGACTTCACAGTGACGTCGCCGTGACGTCACCATGCCTTACGGGTTGTATGTAATTTTTGTTTTTAAATTATGATTTGATTATTTTTCTAATCTAGCAAGGAAATTTTGAGTTTTTTTAGCATTTGCTGGTCATGTTTTTTTGCTTATAAATGCAGTTTTTTCTCCCTGCAACCTGCCATATTTTTTTTTCTACAATCGTAACTTAGTTACTGGTGAGGGAGTAATGTTGGCACAGGTAATTTAGTTATACGCCGACAGATGGCGATAGTATGCAGGGAGGTTTTGAAGTTCTGTCGTTAATGCGACACTGCGAAACTCGTAATTTTCAGTTGTAAAGATTAAACTCAGTAAACAATTTTTTTAGTATAAACTTTAACTTTAAAAATATATATGAATTATTGAGTGTATAGATATATTTCTTTAAATGAGTTTAGAAATTTGCATATTTTTATCTTTCTTACAAAGTTCAGATCAACTGCATTGTATTTTAACCATGACTGTAACCTTTTCAAAAAGTATTTATTTTGGTTGAAGAATAAACCTGTGTATATTCGTAGCTTGCTTCGTGTCATTTTCTTTTTGCAATTGCCATGCCTGTGGGGAGGTTAAGATATATAATTTTAATGTTAAAATGAAATTAAAATGTTGGGTGAACTTTGCTTAAACACTCGTGTACGGTGAAGCGCACCACAGATGTTTATTTTATTCCAACCTCATGCCAGCTGTAGTTGTCCTTCATTTTCTTTTTGTTTGGTTAAAGTATAAGATGTTTTTACAGATAGTGAAAGATGTTTGTGCTATGTATTTTTATGTAAAGTTATGAAGTGTATTACAAGTTTATACAAACATCGTATCCTGAATTAGACGTTGTTGATAAATGTTATGAAAAATGAGAATGAATATTTTGCCATGTTGTCATTGTCAGCCATTTAAACATTTCATTATGTAAGTTCATTTTTCACACTTTAAGTTTATTTATATCCTGTTTGAGTTTATTTTAAATGTTTTTTTTTTGTTAATAAACATTTAGTTTATTTCAAACTTAACTTGTTTTATCATTGTTTATTGTACACTCTGCCATTTATTTTTCAGCTTCCAATACTCTTCTTTAATTTAAATAAATTTTAGAAGCTGGCATTTTTGGTGTATGCACCGGCTGTCCCGATATACCGGGCTATTAGGAAGGAATACGGCTGTACACGAACTCGCGACGAAAACGGAAATTCATTTAAGTTTCAAAACATTACAGTACATATATTTGTACTGTGCAAAACATGATTACAACAACGAAAGAGTCTAAAAAAAATCATTCGCCAGGCTTTTCGCGATAATTATTTGTTCGCCAATTTCATAATGTATTAGCATTTGGCACGAATCTGGGTACCTCTCTGACAATGGGCAGTAATTTCTGAAGTGCAGTTTTCAAATGTTTTACGCATTTTCTAAATTATTTTAGCAGTTATCTTCTTTCTGTTTCTTAATGATGAAATTCTGTTAATGTGTTTTAAAAGAGTTGGAAAATGTTTCATGATCTATGTTTGATGAACGGTTTTTCTTTCTTTTTTAATCATAACAAAAGTCTGCAAAGATTGATTAATTGTAACCAAATTATTAAACTTAGTTTTAAAATTATAAAAAAATTAGAATCTTATTTAAGTAATCACATATTTTTTGTGTTATATTTGTTCATGCTTCTTAAAAAATAAATTCATGTATTTTTGGATTATTTAATGATGTCACAGTAGGACAGAGGGCCGTTTTTCTTTCAAGCTGAGTCAGATGAAAATAACTTTTTGAAAATATGTTGTTTAAAACAAAATTAAAATTTTCATTGGTTTTTCGCTTAGCAGCGGGTAGTAACTTCTAATGGGGGTTATTGATAAGGAAAAAAAATAAATAATTACCTGTTTGGCAAACAAATAGCATATATTAACATAATTAGCGATGCCTGTTATAACATACAATTAAAAACACAGAAAATGCAAGCAAGAATCAGACTTTTGTATGCAGATCACCGGTTTGCGATCGCCACATTAAATAAATAAAAATAAAAAGAATTTTTCTTACAGACCAACTCTACACAGTTCAACCAAATCTAAATATTCAAATATCTTCACTATTACTTCCGCGGGCAAGTTTTCGATGAAGCAATCACTGCATTTCACCACCTGCTGAAAAATAAATATATATATAAGATCATGAGACCTATAAATTGGGTCCAGTTACCTGATTTTCTCTGTTTTCGGTAAAAAATTCAATTTTCAATCACATTTTTTCATGTATAGACAGCTTTATTCAAAACGATATGTGCACATTTATTCACAGATCCTTCACAATAAAGTAAAAATGAAGGCGTCAGTAGACTATGAATGTCTTTTTTCCAAAAATGGGTGTAATTTTCAAAATTGCGGTCGCCTACATATTAAAATTGTACCAACTTTCATTTTTGAAATATTAATATCTAGTTTTGTGACACATAAATTGAGTTTCTTAGATTAAATCATCCCAGAAATTGTATACATAATGCACTTTTTAAAATTATTTATTGAGTTAAAAAAGAAAATGTTAGAAAACTTTTCTGGTTACTTTCTGTGAATGCAAAAGATTATAAGAGATGCCCTCCATAGATCTTATGAAAGTATAATTTTTCTATACTTTGAAAATTAATAATAAAAATGAGCTTTAAATATACACAGCTATGTTTTTGAATATGGTGATTCTTTTAAATTAAGAATTTTAAAAAAGACTTTTAAATTTTTTCATAATTTAAAATATGTGTTTGAATGTTTTCAAAATGCCTAGATTATATTTTGGTTCAATCATTTTATCTTATTTTAAAATAAGTATTTCATTCGGATAATTTTTTGGGAAAATGTTGGTAAAAACTTAATATGTAGACGAACCAATATGCAAAAAATGCGTTAAGACGTTTATTTGACCCAACCTTCTGGATTCATAATACAGTCGAATTTCATAAGAAAATGTATGCCGGCTAGTGAAACATGGTGCAAGTCAGTGTCATAAGAGAAATACAAAATGGAGGTAGCCGAGCTGACATTTTCCGAAAAAAAGATTTATCGAAATCTACAGCGGAACAATATGGAAAAACAGAGAAAGCATACTTTCTACTAGGGATGTAACGAATATTCGGCCACTATTCGGTATTCGGCCCTTTTGCCGAATATTCGGCATGGCCGAATATTGAACCGAATATTCGGCCGAATACCTGTAGCCGAATATAATTTGATATTTTGCCGAATAGTTGCATATTTGGCCGAATATTCTAAGATATTTGGTTAAATAAGTTCCAGAAAATCAAAACAAAATGTGATTTTAAATATTTTCAACAAACAATATTAAAAAAATTATATCTAAATACATTAATTATTATAAGAAAAGAAATCCTAATACTTATGCAATTTTAAAGCTTCATGACAACTTATAAATAACTGTATATAATGATATTACATAAATAAAAATATTTTTCTTGCTGCATATTTAGGCATCATATGAATTTAAGTAAGTATTGCAACATTAATTTTTTTTACATTAAAATGCAAAATATATACTGCATTTAAAGTTTAAATCTCTTCAGTGAATTTAAAAATATTAACTTTATATCTATTTTTTTAATCTGATTTATAATGATGATAACAGTTTCTTAAACAATAAAATTCATAAATATTAAAAATAAATATTTTACTGTCTTGTAAAAATGTTTAATCTTTCACAAATTAAATCATTTTTCTAGTTTTTAGTTTTACTTTTAAATAAAAAATTTGAATAAATATAGGACTATATAATTACTTTACTAATTAAAAATTAAACATTAGATGTTGATTAAACGAACTAATGAGTTTGATACATTGAAAAGAAAAAAACTATTACCTATACTGAAAAAGCATTTAATGAGTTACTTCAAAATAACATACAGGGGTAACAAAATAATTTATCACTGTAAAGCCTGAAATTGTGATGCAAAAATAATAAATTTCAGCATTTTCAAGAAGTCTGTTTCGTTTGGTTTCATATATATTACCAGCTTCAAAAAACTAACATTCACTATATACTGTGCTTGCAGGAGCTGAAAGATGATTTCTTGCTAAATTTGCAAGCTTTGGAAAGTTTTCTGCATTTGTTTTCCACCAGTTAAATGGACATGTTTATCAAAATAGCAATCTACCTCTCTTAATTTATCTTCTGTATTATTATTAACTTCATTTGACAAATTTGGCAGTGATGACTTCGTATTTTTTATTTCTGAAAAGCAATCTTAAAATGAAAATGAAATTATATTTTAAGAAAATAACCCTTTTCTTGACATACAGAATGTAAATTTACTAAGTTTGAGTTGCATGAGAAAGGATATAAAAAGACAGAGGACACATGCAAGTTCTTATTTTTGTGGGTCAAATGATTTTACTAAAATAAAACAAGTTTCATTTTTACAGAGGTAATGAGTTTCTATTTTAGGTAAAAAATATATAAATTACTAGAACTATCTATGGATTAAAAAAATATATGAATTAAATTATTATTAACATTTTTGAAAGTCAAATGTTATCTTATTGGCATCAAAGTATTTCAAATATTACAAAAAATACATTCAGCTGTTATGATTTTTGAACACTCAAACAAAAAAATTATTTCAATTAGTCCTTAATTTAATTTTTGATTTTAAAATTGAAAAAATAAATAAATAAACAATTAAAATAATTTTTTTTTAAGTCAGTATTCGGCCACCGAATATTCGGTATTCGGCCTAAACTTTGGCCGAATATTCGGTATTCGTTACATCCCTACTTTCTACTTTCCAGAAAATTTGAACTCTCAAAAAAAAATATTGAAAAGCTGAACATCAAGAAGTGGAAGAGGTTTTATTAAAATGGTTTAGCGTTTAAAGAAGCCGAAATGTACCAGTTTCTGGGCAAATGCTTCAGTCAAAAGCTGATGAATTTGCCAGTAAATTTGGAATTCAATTTTCGTGTTCTAATGGATGGTTAGACAAGATCAGAGATTTAAAAAGCAGAACAACATATCTTCCGGAAAAATTGTTGGAGAATCGGGAAGTTTTCAACATCCGACATCGGTACGTGGAAAGAAAAAATTTGGAGTGAAATCTCTCGTGAACACGACGAGAATGACATATATATAATGCTGATGAAGCTGCACTATTTTACAAGATGACACCAAACCAGACATTAAAATTTAATGGAGAGAAATGTAATGGCGAAAAATTGTCAAAAGACAAAATCACATTTCTTGTGTGTACCAATATGAGTGGTACTGATCGTCGTAAGCTTCTAGTGATAGGAAAATCTAAGTACCCCAGATGCTTTAAAAATATCAAACGACTTCCTGTTGCTTATGAAGCAAACCGCAAGGCGTGGATGACTAAGGAACTGTTTGAAAAAGAGCTTCGAATGTGGAATCGTGAACTGTCAACTAAAAAGCGGAATAATCTACTTCTGTTTGACAATTGTAGTGCACACAAAATCAATAAACAGTTTCAATCGATTAGAATTGTACTCTTTCCCCCGAATGCAACATCTGTAGTACAGCCTATGTACCAGGGTGTCATCAGAAGTTTTAAATGCCATTACAGAAAGCAGCTCATTTTACGAATTTTAGAGGGATATGATAAAAATGGGAAATGTGACGTTTCTCTTCTTGATGCACTTATAATGCTCGAAAAATCTTGGCGGTCTGTTACGGATTCTACAATTAGAAAATGCTTTCAACATGCAGGCCTACCAAAGAATATTAAAGATACAACGAATGTTCAAGAAGCAAAGAATGTTGAGGAAGAAGATGATGAAAATTTACCTATCACGATGTGGATAGTGTCGACGACTACGATATTAAGTGGACTGTAAATTATTCTACTATCAATAAAATTTCAACTTTTTACAAACGAACCATTTTTTTTATTTACTTACGAAGAATTGGTTTTCGGAACTCCCCATGGAACAACCGAACGAAACAAGAACAAAACAACTTCTCAGTTACATTTATCGCCAAGCGATATTAGAAGCCAAGAGTGGCGCCAACATACCGGCCACCACTGAAATATTTATTTCAGCAACATATCTTAAATGTCCTTCGTTGTGAACAATTATTTTTTTCCTTTTAACAATAAATCTTCAATTATAATACAAGTTTCAATTCAATCAATAATACAAATATACAAATATACAAATATACAAATATACAAATATCCAATTATAATATTAAAATACAAAGTTACTGCAAAAAATTTTAAAATATAAATGCACAAGAATACAAGAAAAATAAATATTTACATTATAATAAAGGATCATTTATGGGCAAAATACTAACACCAGAAATTGCTCGTTTGAATGTACCATTTGGAGTTTTTACAAGCACAACCCTAATTTTACCATCGCTCCCACAAATAACGTCTTGAATGCGACCAACTGACCAGGTACACATGGACAAATTACTATTCTTTAATAAAACCATACTTCCAATTTTAATATTTTCCTTTTCAAATAACCATTTTGTTCGCTGTTGAAGATTATTTAAATAATCTCTACTCCATTTTTTCCAAATTAATTGATTAATTTTTGTAATTTGCTGCCAATGACTAAGTTTATTATTGGCAAGGTCAGTCAAGTTTGGTTCACCGATGCTATTCATAGGGCGGCCGATTAAAAAATGTCCTGGGGTTAACGTTTCATAGTCATTTGGATCCGAAGATAAAGGTATTAGAGACCTACTGTTTAAAATACCTTCGATTTGATTAACGACAGTTAAAAATTCCTCAAAAGTTAGTTTTGAATCTCCAATAGTTCTTTTCAAATGGTGCTTAAAGGATTTCACTCCTGCCTCCAACAAGCCACCAAAATTAGGGGATCTAGGAGGAAGGAATTTCCAAGAAATTGAATTAGCCAATAAGTAAGCAGCCAATTCCTCGGATTGATTTTTTACAATTTTAGGCAATTTTTTCAATTCTGAATTCGCACCAACAAAATTAGAGGCATTATCGGAAAAGATGGTGGAACAAATTCCGCGCCTAGCTACAAATCTTTTTAAGGTAGCTATTAAGGCTTCAGAAGTTAAATCTGTTATTATTTCTAAGTGAATTGCACGAGTAGCAAAACAGACGAAAATTGCGACATAGATTTTACTAAAAACTCCTTTACGTTGGTTTTTGTATTTTATAAAAAATGGGCCACATAAATCAATCCCTGAATTTGTAAAAGGGGGGTTGATATTTACCCTTTCTTTAGGTAACGAGGCCATGATTTGTTCTGCAATTTTAGGTTGTTTTTAAAACAAACAATGCAATTATGCACGATTTTTCTAGCGATGTTTCTGCCATTTAAAGGCCAGAATTCTTGTCTCACAAAATGAAGCAAGGTTTGAGCACCAACATGCAAATTTTTTAAGTGAAAATACTGGAAAATTAAAGGGGTAAGCCTATGATCTTTCGGTAAAAGAATCGGATGTTTTTTATCATAAGATAAATTTGATTTATCTAAACGACCACCGACTCTAATAATTTCATCCCTATCAAGAAAAGGATTTAAGTTACTTACTCGACTATCCGTTAGTTTCTCACCTTTCTTGAGCGCCTTCATTTCTCTGTCGAAATACATTACCTGCACGAGTTTAACCAATTTTATTTTTGCCTGGTGAAATTCCTCCTTTTTAATAGGACCTACAATCCTTTCTTTGTCGTTAGCCTCGGAATAGGGTCCTATATATCCCCCCCCCCTATAAAATTAAGAATATGAAAATTTAGTATAGGATAAAACACGATGTTTAGATAGTGGTAAATTAAATAGTTGCAAAATATAGGCAACTACTATCGCCTGAAAAATTTTAAAGATTGTCTAAAATTCCACTTGCCAGCGGCAATTAAAATGATGCATTTCCCATCTCCTGAGTGTAAATTAATGGTTTTACATAAAAACAATTAAAAATTTATGTATATCATTTTAACATGTACATGTTGTATTACGACAAGGAAATCTGTGAAAATGAAGCTTGTGTTTTGTCAGAATTCTGTATTGTTGTTAGCTGAAATTATTTTTATACTAAATAAACACTCCTTAGGTTTTTTAAAAAATATTTTTACTATTCTAATAATATGTATAAAAACAGGACAAAACAAAAAAAAATCGACTTTTTATATGAAGCATTTGATGAAGTACTAAGGCGATATTTTTTTAGAAAACATTTTACTCTGTTTTTTTTTTTTTTTTTTTTTTTTTTTTTTTTTTTTTTTGAGGGGAGAAATATATAATTTAATCTAAAAAAAAAATAGATGCCATGTTTTTAAAATACCTTACCATGAGAAAGGCATTTAATCAGTGGTCAGTGCAGAAATTTTCTTAATTTTTTTGGTGAGCGTGGGGGGGGGGGGGCATTTTATGAAAAGTAATTTTTTTGCGAAATTTGTTATATTTTTGTAAAAAATAACATTTTGCAACAAAAGATGAAATTCAGTTACTCAAAATTGAACCAAACATTTATTAATAACTAGCTGACTCGCCCGGCGTTGCCGGGCCCGTGATAAAAAGAAGAAAAATGAAAACCCTCAAGTTTTTGATATCGAGTCGAATGACCCAAACCCTGTTCCAATCGAAACTACTAAGTAGAATATACTAAGTATACTTAATATTTGTTTTTATTTGTAAAATAAATCCATGTGCTTGAGAATTACCCATATTGTTGGAAAAAATGTATTCTTGCTAGTAGAAATTGAAAAAGTATTTGACAAAAGTGCGAAAAAATGTATAGAAATTAAATATATATATATTAGATAAATATATGTAAAAATATCTAGAAATTGAAAACAATATTTGATAAATGTACGTAATAATATATGAAAATCGAAAAATAAATATTTGATATGCGCACTGAAAGCGAACATCTGCATTCACGAAATTCTTGGGTCCATATTTCCAGCTAATCAGAAAAGACTTGCTTATGTGGACCGCCAGAGACCAGCGACCTGTCCTGTCGCGACAACTAACAACGACGAAATTTTCAAAACACCTGCATGTGCATTTTATTCTTAGAGCAAGAATAGACTAGAGAGCGGGTCCAACATCAGCTCGGTTTTGGTGCTTTTATAAAGACTGTCTGCGTTGGCAGTAATCGTTCCCTTGGCAACTTCGATTTCATTCTCGCAATAAAATAAACGTAAATATATAAACGAAAATGAAACTACAAATTGTCGCTCCTCCTGCAGGGCGCGCCAGTAGTGACCGGCGTCTGTGTGTAGAACTTCGTTTGGCGCCTTCTGGAACCCCTTCCCCCCACCCCACCTCCTTGACGCACATTATACTTATTTATCAGTGAGTGCAAATGATATTTCAATTATATTAATAAGTTTATTGGACAAAATAAAACTAATAGTAAGTAAATAAATATAAACATAAACATATAGGAAGTGGAAAACTTATGAAAATAAATCAATCGCCAGAAGGACCCGTGCGAAGCTTTCGCACTGCAACCTTTGAGATTATTTCCTGGTACGTTTTAGCGCTAATTTTTATTTATTTTTTTTTTCATCAATCACCGCTTTTTAATGAAATGCAGTTGTACTTTCTCAGAAACTTGTTCAATAACTTTTCGAATACCTCATTCATCGTTGTATGTTTTGTATAGGTTGCCAAAACCCCTATACTTAAAAAAAAAAAAAAAAAAAAAAAAGAAAAAAAAAAGAAAACGAATTATAAAAAAAATTTAAACACTGAATCAGATGTTTGGGGAATTTATATGCCAGCATGGCACAGATGTCATATACTCAGCACATTGGCACGATTTTTTCCCCCGCCAATTTGGCGAAAATTTTGTTTTTGAATATTAGTTACAAATAGCATACAATAATAGCACGTGATATTTTATTTCAATATAAAAAAAAATAACGTAATAAATGAAATAGCTTCTATTATTTTAAAAAAGGAAATACAAATAAATAAATGTTAGTTTGATATAAATAAATGTGGATATACATAATAACAATAATTTATAGAATTAAAATACGAAATAAAGTAAATAAACAACGTTTAAAAAGTAAATACACAAAATAAATAAACAAAAGTAAATAAACAAAGTTTTCGCCAAATTAGCGGGGGGTGAATAGCACCAATGTGGTGGGTGTATGACATCTGTGCCGAAAGCATTTCCTCAGATTTTGCAAAACTGTTAAAGAAATGTCTTAAATACGTAAATCAATATTTGGTACACCATTTTTTTGAAAGCCTACGGGAACTTAAACATAGGGCGTTCAAACTTTGTTGTCCAGCAGCCATTTAAGTGACATCAGACTTCACTGGCATATTAACAGCTTAATGAAATATTAAAAAATAAATATTTACAATTTTTGTAAATCCTAATGAAATGTATATTTGGAAGTTAATCCTTAAATTATGTAATCTACTGGTTCTCCGATTCCGATACCGTACGCATATAAACAGCCATGATTACAGCCCCTAGAATACAAATATTTACCTAGAATACAAATAGAGAATAGAATACAAATGTATTCTAGGCGCTATAGCCATGATTAAACAAAGAAAACAAATAAACAATAGGTGACGCACGAGTAAATATTAAATTAAAAACCCGATTAAAAGCTCTATATATTTTTTAAAAAGCACGCGCAAGAAATAAATTAACAATAATATTTTAATTGCATTAGAGGATGACGTCATACGATAATGCACGGGGCTAACGAGAAAGACGGGCTGCCGCGCTTCTCCAATTTAGAGTAGTCACGTGACGCTCACGGTCTCAGCTGAGCTAAGCAAACCAATTGACATAATAGATATTGCCTCCATTTTAGATTATTATTATATCCGAGTCATTCTTTAATTTGATCAAATTCGTTACTTGCCCTCAAGCAGCGGAATAATGATTGTCAAATCTTACAAAAACACTGAGATAATTTAATTATATTAAATAAAATAATTTGTAACAAGATATAAAGTTGTCAAAAGGGGAAAAAGTAATGAAAATTGAGCCCTTTATATCCTAAAAAGCATTGTGAATACACCTAAATATAACACAAACTACATAAAAATAATTTAATTAACATTTAAAAATTTCAAAGATGAATTACAATTTAAGAAAAGAATGATTTTCGAAGAAAAATAAAATTAAAAAAAAAAGATTTTTTTTTTTCAAACAGTTATTTTATACCCTAAATAACAATATTTTCCCCACCAAAATTATATGCAGCAATGGGATGTATATTTTATATAATATATTATATATATATATAATTGTCAAAGCTTTAGAACAAAAATAAGTATATTTTACACAAGAGCTCCTTGTACCCTACAAATCATTGTAAATACACAGAAATTTAACTCATATTACTTAAGAATGATTTATTTAACATATTCAAATCTCAAAGCTGTAGAACAATTTTAAGTTTTTGAGGGGAAAAAATGTTTTTTTTCAAACCGGACCTTTATAATCTAATATCAATATTTCTGAACCAAAATTATGCACAGCCATTGGATACATACTTTATATAATATATAAACTTTTCAAAGTTTTTACTAAAACTTTGACAAAAATAACTTTAAAAAAATAAATAAATGTGATTAATATTTATCTCTGAGCATAGAAGTTAATAACAGAAAGAAAACAATTTTAAGACAGACTATCTAAAAATTAATATTGTTTTTAACGAACATTTTCCCAAGCAATGGATCTATGATTGTTAAATCATATTAAAAGTTCAAAACACAGGCATAATTTTAAGTATATTAAATTAAAACACTAGTATGTTGTATAGTCATCACAAGACTTTCTTCATAATCTTTCCAATATATTGATTTAAATAGATCTATATATCATAATAGATAACTATTATGAATACGAAGTATAGTGCATTTATTTGAATTTAACATGGAGTTACAGTGATCAGTAAGTACAATTAACGTAGGCATATAATAATATCAATAATCCAGAAATAATTTTAAAGGTATACGAGTATACATTTTTTTTCCAATGATCTGTTACATCAGAAACACAAAAAATGCCTAACTGACCAAATTTGTCTAAGAGCAATTGATTAAAAATGAAAGTGTAACTTTTTGAAAATTATTTTTTTAAGTGTTTCATTGACATAATTTTATTTCTTACTTAATTTTGAACACTTTGGCAATTTACATTGCCACATTACCTCCATCATGTAAAAAAATTTGAAATGTGTTTCAATCTTTTGGGACATCAGTCCTGAGTAATGCTACATACCCAAAGACAAATATAGAAAAATATGGAAATACTTTAAACATAAATTATGACTAAAAGGATCAGCAGACATTATGTGGAAAAATTTAGACATGTTGTAATAAAAAAAAGTACAGTGAAACTTCCATTTAACGAAGTCTCATCGTTACACTTAAAAACTTCTCTATGAAGAAAATTCGTTAAATAGAAATCAACTTAAATTCATGAAATTTTTCCTTCAGATATGAGAAACAGGTATTGGATTCAGAAGCATTTGATTCAGTTTCAATTATGAAGCCGTCTTTTACAAAACAGTTGTGTATATGGTCGATGAAATCACATCACATTCCCAAGCTTTGGCTCAAGCTTTCATCAGCTCTGATACACAAGTTCTCAAACTAATGTTTTCACTACATTTATTTTACTGTCTTTTTCGATAATGTACTTCAAGATTTTTTATTATTCCTAGGCCAATGGCTGAAGTTTAGAAGTTGTATTAGCAGAAAAACAAATAACTTTGATGTTCTTCGATTTGTATTTTGAAGCATATTCTTGTGTATGTACAAAGCAATGGTCTATCAGCAATGGAAGGTCAGAATGGTAACTGTCTGACTCTAATTGATATCTTTTGCTTCAATGCATCTGACGCTATTGCGTCACTGCATCTTCTATATCTATATCATTGAATGTAAAAAGGAGATTTTGACTTCCACTAACTGTCAGTGATGGAGTCTCGGTGTGGGAGAGTAATGATAACAAGTGTTTTTCTTAGTGTAAAAAAAAAATGTTTTATTTAGCACCAAGCAGAATGGACATTATATATATATATGTGTGTTCATTTTCTTACAATCTGCTGAAATAAATTCGCATATCCATCCCAGCAGCAACCTCTTAAGTTTGAATTCTGTACAAGTACAAAAGTGGAATAAACTTCGTTATATAGAATATATTTTTCGTAATATGGAGATTAATTTATATGCTAATGGTGTTCAAAGTCAAAGTTCTGCAGAAAATTTCGTTAAGTAGAAAACTTAACGTTAAATAGGAAACGTTAAATAGGGACTTCGTTAAAAGGAAGTTCCACTGTATATGATTTCTCATTATCGAATCTAGATTTAGAAAAAATTCTAATACACTTAATTGTGACGAAAATTTAGGACTTGTTTGCTTTCCCATATCGCTATTGCTGAAGCTGTTTTAACAATATCTATTTCGGAAAGTAGGCAAGTCTTAAATTTTCATTACAATTACGCATGTCGGATTTCCTTGTAAAACAAAGTTCGATTGTTAGAAATTCATACACAACATAATTGAAAATAAATGGTACCAATGTAAAAGTTTGAAACAATGTCTGGCAATTTGTTCTTTGTGTTCAGTCAAAATCTGAATTTATTGATTTATTATTTTATTATAAACAAAATTAATTAAATTATTATAAACACATTTATTAGTGGAGTGTATTCCGTTTGCTAATAAACAAATTAAAATACCATTTAATTCATGTATACATAAAAAAATCATGAATTGTTTAGTGGAACCAAAATGAAAAGTATCATATATATAGTATATTCTTAATGTTAATCCGTAATAATATTACAGGTGTAGTATTCTGAATATTAAATCTTTAAAAAAAATCTTAACTTATTAAAAACTTCGACTTGTTTCTATCCTGTTAATATTAATAAGTGAAAAACTTTTAGAATAAATAGTACAAGTAAAGACATATTAATTTAAAATAAATTATCTTTACTTATATTTAAACAATACAAAACAAACATTATCATATGAATGTAAAGGTTAACAAAAATACATCAGCAAGATTAGTAACGCAACATTGAATTCAAGGGGTGATATTCCCTACATATGATTTCGGATTTTACATTTATTAATGGTCTAGAAAGGAAAAATCACCCCCGAAACTCTGTAATGTCCTAGACCCGAAGCTGAAAAAACCCCTCCCTTAGAAAAATATATATGTAATCGACACTGCAGTAATGGTACGTTATATTCAATAATAATCTTACGATTTTGCTGAGCTATTTTATTTCACATAAAGTAAAATTGCCGGCATTCTGTTTTCCGACGATTTAAAGTATATAACATTGCACAATTAAATGTTATGCATATTACATTAAAACAGATAAATGATTAATACTTACATTCGATAGATTATCCGGCGTAAATCGATTAAACATTACTACTTAAGAAAAGCTTAACAAAATTAAAGTAAAATAAAAGATTCGCAATGAAAATTACGTTTGTTTTTATTATTAAAGAATTGATTATAACACGCACACGGGTTAAAACCAAACTTATGGAATTCCTTTGTGTACAGCTGCGCGTCAAACTACGTTTTCAGTAAGACCGCGACTGTCACGTGACTTTTAACCGCGGTAGCCCTTTGCGTCAGCCCCGATAATGCAGTATTTTGTTTTTTTGGGCAACACTGATTTCAGAAAAACTTTCATTTCATTTATGAAATCAATGACGATTTAATTTTTAATTAACAGCAATTTTTAATCGAAAAACATGTTTAAAAAAATGTAAGTGCACTATGTCAGAAGCCGGTTCAAAAACCTTTCATATGGTATCTCATTCGTTGTTCTGCGTTTCATATTTTCTTAGAAAAAGGGATGTTGACAGGAGAAATAATATATATGATTTTTAGGGTTTCGTTCATCTCACGAAACCCTATTACTCCCGCTCCGTTGTCTGTCCGTCATAGAGCCATTCTCAAAAACTATATAACTTACAGAGTTGAAACTTTGTGTATATAGATGAATATCAACTGTGAAGAGCTCAAAATATAAAAATTTGAAAAATTCGTATTATTTTAATAAATAGAGATAAAAATCAAAAATTCTAACAGCCTTTTCCTATTAAATTTAAACATTTTTCGTTATAGCAGATGCCAAAAATTAAAAATCCACGATGAAATTCTTTCTACAATAATTAATTTTCTATCAGACGTTTTCCACGTGAAAAATGAAAATGAAATAAAAAGTTTTACCAGTTGAAAAAAAAAGATAAATATGAAATAAAATTGATTGACATCATAGTGGTAATAAAACGGAAAATGGCTAAGATTTCTCAATTATACAAGGAGTATGAGTACGTGTAAGTACACAAAGCAGATTAATATCCCGTCATTAGAGAATTAAAAAGAAATCTATCGTCATATTGGAAGTTTAAGGAATTTTTCAGATGTTTGAGAATAATACAAAGCGAGTATCAATATGAGTAATAGAGAATAGTAAATACATGAGTTTGAGAAACATATTGAATCGTGTGTGACAACTCCGACTGCCTATATTACTTAATCAGTCAAAGCTGACAACATGTAAATAATCAATTTTAATCCAACTGATTTCTAAATAAAATTGGTAAGATATAAATTTTCTTACCTCTAAATTCCAACGGGACATCGCGGCTCCGAATCTTCAACATTCATTATATTTCAGCAAACAAAACATTCACGCGAGACAAATCTTGACTCAAAATAAAATTCAGGAAATTATTATACACCACTAGGTATTTTATAACACATCACAAGACGAAAAAAACACACTAATTATTTACAGTTTTTGAATTGCGAAACGCTCTCAAAAATTCATAATCACAAAACTAAACCAAACTAAAGTTCTAATAAAAATATTCTAAACAGTTACGGAATAAACATAATGTTGCGCGCATGCGTCACAGTCTCATTGTCTCTTTAACAGCGAATCAAAGTACATTTTACTTCTACACTGCGTAGGTGTAATTCAATTGTCTTTTGATCTTTCAAAGCTTTAAGTAGAAAGGGGGTTTGGATGATGCAAAAAGAAATGTATTCCAAATTACAACATCCTCCCACCTTTGAGTTTCAGAGTCTGGAACTCAAATCTTCCAATTAGTTCGAGTTTTTATGACACGCCCATATCTGGAACGATGAACTAAAATGTCCGACGTACTGTCACTGATCGAACCACTAGGAGGATTACTAGCACCCTTATGAAAAATAGGTTCAGTAGATTCAGTATCTATAAAGCAGTCTTTAACAGAATGTTGGATCATCGGCTTACTCGTAGCAGGGTCTAAATAACAGTTTTTACCAGTCAATTTTATCGTCTGTTTGGTAGGAGCAGGATCTAAAGGACATTCTTTATCATTCGACTGAACTGTAGAATGGAGTTCAGTACCTCTTTCATGGGTTACTTCTAGAGGAATCAATCTGAGAACAGGACGTAGAAATTCACCACCCTTCATCTTTACCTTTACTAATCGTATATTTCCATCTTTTGAAGGATAAAGTTCGATAATTTGGGCAAGTGGCCATTCAAGTTTTTTAACATTCTCACTAGTCACAGAACAACATCACCAATCTGGACAGGTCTCTGATTTTTGTTAAATTTCGAGGATTGTTTTAAACATTCCAAATATTCAGTGCGGAATCTTTTTCGCAAATCTTGTTTTAATCGCTGTCTATAGGCATGTCTCTTATTAATAGACGATGAATCCAAAATGTCAAGATCAGGAATACCTGATTCTCTAATGTCTTGTAAAAACATAGAAGAAGTAAGTGGTATTAAATCATCAATTTCCTCTGAAACATAGGTCAAAGGCCGCTGATTAACAATATTTTCAGTATCGCAAATAACAGTTTGCATTTCTTCTAAGTCCAAAGAGCTTCGTCCTAAGATTTTTCGAAGGGTCCCTTTTATTATGCGTATCAAAAGTTCCCACCATCCACCCCACCACGGCGCAGATGGAGGGTTAAATTTCCAAGTGATCTTCTGAGCTGTGCTGTACTGAGAAATAACATCCCAATCAATTTGCTTAAGCAAATTCTCAGCACCCGTAAAATTTTTACCTTTGTCAGAATATACTATCGCAGGTCTACCTCTTTGTACTATAAATCTTCTAAAAGCTTGCAAAAAGTTGTCAGTCGATAAGGATGTGGCTATCTCTAAATGTATGGCTCTGTAGACAGCACATGTGAAAATAACTATCCAAGCTTTCTCACCACCTCGAAGAAGTAAAAGACCGGTGTAGTCAGTTCCTACAACCTCGAATACTGCAGCTTCTTTTATACGATCTTCCGGAAGAGGTGCTTCTATAATTGGTTTAGGTCTTGAATTAAATCTTTTACAACGTACACATTTTCTAATAATTTTTCTGATAGTTTTTCGGAATTTTAAGATCCAAAAATCTTCCCTTAAATTAGACATCATAATTTGTACCCCGACATGTCCTAGTTTCAAGTGTCTAGATCTAATTAATTTTTGAACTACGGGATGGTCATGTGGAAGGTTAATAGGAAATCTGAAATTCATAATATCATCTCTCAAATGTATGCGTGATTTCAGCCGCAGAACTCCAGCCGAATCTGTCATGTCTGAAATGCTTTTAAACGTTTATCTTGGGGACCAGTAAACGATTTTTGAACTAATTTCAATAATACATTTTCAGCTTCATTCTGCTCTTCTACAGTTAAAATTTTAAATTCTCTATCATGTTTAGCTTTCTTACAATTTTTGTAAAATCTGTATATCCACGCGATTACTTTTACTAATTTATCGTAGGAAGAAATTCTAGTGTAAAATTGTTCAGTGTGAACATCTACATTGTTAGCACTAATAATTGTTTTTCTTCTTTCTGCATCGATAATTTCAAAATCGGGAAACATTTCTGATTTTGGCCACTCGTCCATTGGTTTTCTCAACCACTGCGGTCCTTCCCACCATTTATCTCGGGCTAAAACCTCAGCGGTACAACCCCTTGAAGGCAGGTCAGCAGGATTCAATTGGCCAGGAATAAAGTGCCATTTTGAAGGATCACTTAATGAGATAATTTCGGACACTTGGTTGTACATAAAAGGTGCCCAATTTTCATTTCTTTTTATCCAGTAAATTGCATTGGCCGAATCAGTCCAATAAAAAATGGCAATGTTATCTAATTTCAAATCAGTTTTAACACTATTTGCTAATCTAGCCACAATATTACAAGCCAATAATTCCAACCTCGGGATGGAAATTGTTTTCATAGGAGCAACTCGGCTTCTTGCTTGAATCAACTGACAGAAACCACCATTCTCATTTTCGGTCCGTATAAATATACATGTAGCATACGCTACTTTACTAGCGTCACAAAAAACGTGCAAGGAATGCAACTTATCTGCATCTCGTGAAAAAACACCTAGGTATTTCAATAGTCCCTAATTTTCCTAATTGTTTTTTCCATTTTTCAAATTTTTTCTCGATAGAAACAGGTAATTCCATGTCCCATGTCACTTTAGCTTTCCAACACTCTTGTAATAATATTTTAGGTTCTAATGTTACAGGACATGTGTATCCGATAGGATAAAAAATTCTGTGTACAGCCGATAAAAGGTTTCTTTTAGTTACTTGGCGATCATCCTCTGAAATTTCTTTTAAATCAACTGCTAGTGTATCCCTTCTAAAATCCCACATTAGCCCTAAAACAGGAACATTATCCCCTGTAAAAACGTCTCGAAAACTATGCTCCCACCTGCGAGGCTCGAATTTAGCATTGTTAAGAAGAGTTTTTCACTCTTCGATAAATCTGTTCAGCTGTTCTTTATTATCAACACTCGTAACACAGTTGTCTACATAAAATGACTCTAACAATTTGAACGCAGTGTTTTTAAATTGTTCAGGTGCATTTTTTAAATGATATTCTAACGTGGCACCTAAAAGGTAGGGGCTACATGAAATGCCAAATACTACTCTTCTATGTTGAAGCGTTATCAACTTTTGAGGGTCCCCTTCTTCATATCATAGAAATTTCAAGTATGATCGATCTTTTTCTTTAATGCCAATCTGTAAAAAAGCTTTTTTTATGTCAGCAATTACCCCTATTTTCCCCAATCTAAATCTGTTTAAAACCGAAGGAATCAGTTCTACGAGGTTAGGCCCCTTTTCAATACAATCATTTATCAATGGTGAGTCCTTTTCCCTAGCTGAGCCATCAAAAACCGGCCGCACCTTTGTAGTGAAGTTTTCTTTAAACACTGCTCCATGAGGAAGGAAATGCTCACTACCTAACGTTTTTCTCTGATCAGCTTTTTCTATTATTTTCTCGTCCAACCATTCATTAAATATTTGATTATAATCACCTAATTTTCCTATCTTTTTTAATGAATCGACATGTTTTTAATCTACGTCGAGCGATATTTTCGTAACTGAGTAGTCTAGGGTGGCCCTGTATCCATGGAAGACTAACTTCATATCTACCCTCGTCATCTACTCTTATATTACTAAGAAAATGTTCTTTAGTGGCTAACTCTATCTCTTCTCTACCCTTTTTCTCCCCAGATCTCGAATTCCTAAAGTGTCAAGGTGCCATAACTCGGAAATTTTTGCCTCTTTGACATGCAGCGAGAAAACTAGATTGTTCATATTTTTATTTTCATAACCTTCAGTTTTCCCGAGAATTGTCCAATCTAAACGAGTTCCCATGCTAATCCGCCCTGCCTGTAATTGTTTTAAATTTCCGGTAAATAATTTTCCGGCGACATCTGCACCAATTAACACGTGAATTTCATCAGGAGAAAATTCGTATAGTAAATCATTAACTTTAGTGACTCTATCAGTCAATAAAATTCCATACCGTTTTTTTTCATTGATAAAGGATCCTTCCGGTATAGGTGAAATTTCAGAGCAAATCTTTTGTTGGTCTAATACCTCAAGTTTACATCGATAACTATTATCCATATTTCCCAAATTAATTAAATATCTATCGTGTAGTTCTTCACATTGTCGACCCCCAAATAAACTATGCACTATTCTTTCTTTACTTATACTATTATATTCTAACATCTTAGCAGCAAATTTTGATATATACGACCGTTGTGATCCCGTGTCATATAAAATTCTAACATTTCGTTTTCCTCGTGGTCCTGGGCCGGAGAGAGGTGCCTCCTGCTCTTTTTTAGTGTGAATAACATGTAAGCCTCACGGCCAGTGAGACTAGTTGCTTGCCCCTCTATGCATGTCAATGTTCGGAAGCCGTGAGAAAGCAAGAGCCTTCGTGGTAGCTCGACATATGGCCAAGGGACCGTTTCCCCTTATGGGGTTTCGCGAACGGAAGTCGTCGGGTGTCTCTCGGCGGTTCATCAGGTGTCTGTCCACTGTGGAAGTTTCCCATGAGCAGGGTTGCTTTCATAACGACCAGTTCGTCGACACTTGGTAAATTGGCTTGGGGGTCCGCAGTGGGGAGCGGCCCCCGGCCGATCGCAGTGCCGTGGCGAGACAAAGCTACTGGCGCGATATAAGCCCTTTAGAGGCTTGGGAGCGATGGTCGGAACGTGCGTCGGCGACCCAAATGGGCGCCTGACGGCGCGAGCTCATTTTATCCCCATATTATATGCGTACAACCAATGTTTGGAGCAAAACCCTTTTTCTAGAAGTTGTATTTGCATGCATACAATCTTTATTAGGAGTAGAATCCTTTTTAGAATTATCGCCTAAGTTAATTTTATTCTTTTCTATGCACATGAACTGGTGGTGATTTTTCCCACAATGAGAACAATTAGTTTTAATTTTACAAGCTTTTGCCAAGTGGTTGGCATTGAAGCATCGAAAACAAGCTCCTTTTCTTAATAAAGCATCTTTTCTCTTCGCGAGTGTCATTTTCCATACCGCTCTACAATTTTGACTACGGTGTTTATTTTCGCAAAAGACACACTGTTCATCCAATTGTTTATCATATGCATTATACAGTTCGGCCGCCCGCCGTAGGAAGGGAAAAATTTTTATCCTTACGATCGAATCTAAGTTCTCTGTTTACTGAGACATCTTTATCGAAAGAAAACCCACTCTTAGCCAATTTGACTTTTTGCTCCATTTCAACTTCAATTTGTAAAAATTTCATTAAAGTATCTAATTTATTAATTCCCTGATCTTTATCTTTATCATTAACAGATAAAGTGCCAAGATGTCTTTCCCATAATTTAAGAATATCTGAAGGCAATGCTGATTCGACCAATGGATATAAAATCGAAGAATAATTTTCGCTCGATACTCCTAACATTTTTAATGACCGAAGGTAGGTTTCTATTTTATCATACAACTTAACAAGGGACAGTCTCTTTCCTTGTCCCAAAGAATTATTAATAACTAATCCTGGTACTTCGCGTATGTATACTTCGATTAAAATATCTGTTCTACCGAACCGTGCCTTCAATGATTGGATCGCCTCTGGATAGCTATCGGCTGTAGGGGGAAAAGAATCAACAATTTCCCTAGCCATAGATCCCTTTTGGGTAGCTTGAATAGGGTACTGAATTTTATCTTCGTTTACTATATCGGAATCTTCGTGGATTTTTTCAAATTGACCCCAAAAGGCTAACCAATTTTTTATATCACCATTAAAGGGCTTGAGTTCTAATTTTGGTAATTTAAACTTTCTTCTTGTGGCCATACTATCTAATGACAAAGAGGTATCCTGACTGCTCTCTTTCTCTAATTTTTGTACGAATCTAGATAGTTTATTTTTTACCTCCCAATAATTTGTATTATACTTGTCTATTTGCTCATATTCAGAATCAAAGGCATCTTGTAGACAAGTTTTGTCTTCAGATAAATGATCTGAAATTTGTTTATCGATTAATGAGAGTTCTTCATGTTTTGCTTCTAACCTATCTAAAAAAGACGACAGACTATCTAAATCATTACATTTAGCCTGCAAAGTATCTTCAATTTCTTTTATTAACTTTGTAAAGTTGGACCGCACTGGCGTCCTGGATTTCTTTAATTTGTCCATACTTAATGTTGAAATTTCTAATTAACTTTCTAAATATCTTTTAATTAAATTTCTACTTTCTAATTCTAATCAACTACGGAGCACCCGAATCCCGGCAGGGATGCCACAATTATGTGACAACTCCGACTGCCTATATTAAAAATCAGTCAAAGCTGACAACATATAAATAATCAATTTTAATCCAATTGATTTCTAAAACTAGTTAAAATAAAATTGGTCAGAAACAAATTTTCTTACCTCTAAATTCCAACGGGATATCGGGGCGCCGGATCTCAATAATCCATGAATTTCAGCAAACAAAACATTCACGAGAGACTTCTTGACACAAAATAAAATTCGAAAGATTATTATACATCACGATTTAATAACACTTCACATGACGAAAAGAACATACTATTTACAGTTTTTGAATTGAGCGAAACGCTCTCAAATAATCATAATCACAAAACTAAACCAAACTAAACTTCTAATAAAAAATATTCTAAACAGTTACGGAATAAACATAATATTGCGCGCATGCGCCACAGTTTCATTGTCTTTTTATCAGCAAATCAAAGTATGTTTTTATTTCTACACTGCGTAGCTGTAATTGTCTTTTGATCTTGCAACACTAAGTAGAAAGGGGTTTGGATGATGCAAAAGAAATGTATTCCACATTACAACATCGTGATAAAAATCCGATTATGGAAATATCCGCATATATTTAGCATTCTGAAGGTTAAATATCGCATTTAGTCCGCATGACGGATATTATTTTGACAGAATATAATAGCGGGCATCACCCGCTATCGGGCTGGTTTAGATATTCGAAAAAACGAAAAAAATAGACCGGTATATTTTTACTTTATAAAAAACATGACTTTTTTTTTGTTGTTGTTGCTAAATGAAATTTATTTGAATTTATTAAAGAAAGGATAAAGTGTTTTGAAAGGAATATTAAACGAAACCCTTTGAGCGATCTTCGATCACACTTACCCACTTGTTGGAGAATGTCACTTATACTACACGTAAATTAACAATTTTTCTAAAAAAACTATTAAATATTTTTTGTACCCAATTAAATTATATTTTATTTGTCAAGAAAATCGCATTTATCAATTGAACTTTATAGAAAAATTAATAAGAAAACAATAAATCAGTGCAATATATAAACAGAAAAATTATGCGTCCTGCATAGATTATGAAACACTTTCCAACAAACACTTTCAGAAAACTATAGCAAAACTTCACTACTAGTAATAGGATAAATTATTTTAAAAACGTATATCACAGTTGGAAAACTCACAATTAACGTCCAGACAGTTCAACAATTAACGTCCAGAGAGTTTTTATAGGAGCCGTCAATATGATCTATAGATTTGTTACACTCCATATGGTTTTCTAAAATTTAATTCCGCTATACAACGCAAATTTTTTACCATTGAACTGTAATGTAACGTAATACTTTTGACTATCCCTTTAAACGAACTATAAATGCTACACATTTCATTTTCTATAGTAATCATACTATAGGAAACGTCTGTAACAGAAAAATAAGACAATCCGTGTATATTTAAGAGACTTAGAACACGAATTAGACAAAATCGATGTCATAAACACTTTTCAACTGTATAAGAAACTGTTAAAAATGAATATATAAAATAGGAATTGTTACTTTGCAGATGTATACTAAAGAAATAGCTAAATAAATATTTTCAATAGCAAAAAAAAAAAAAAAAAAAAAAAAAAAAAAAAAATTATTTTCAGTATTTACAGTATTTTAAAAAAAACATAATTTTAAAATACGCACATAGTATAAAAGTATAAAATAAGAACAGTTTTAAATATTTAAATCATCGTATATATTTCTCTTGTCAACATCCCTTTTTCTAAGAAAATACGAAATGCAGAACGACAAATGAGATACCATATGAAAGGATTTTGAACAGGCTTCTGACATCGTACACTTACATTTTCCAAAAACATGTTTTTTGATAAAAAATTGCAATTAATTAAAAATTAAATCGGCATTGTTTTCATAAATTACATTAAAGGTTTTCCTGGAATTAATGTTGCCATACAAATAAAATTCCGGATTATATCACGCTCAACAATGATTATAAAAAAAAATAAATAGCACAAAAAATATACAGTGCGACACCTCCTCACGTGTTTATTTTATATTTATGATTAAAAAGCCAATATGAAATTGCAATGTTTAGGAGAAAAAGACACAATTTGTCCCATGTTTTATTTTATTTTATTTATTTATTTATTTTTTTTTTTATGCGGATGATGTCATTCTCTAATGCAGTTAAAATACGATTGGTATATTTTTTTTTTCTCGCGCGTGCCTTTTTGTAAGTTGGATGGAATAAATGAGCTGATATTCTGTCTTGACTGATGTTAGGAAGCAGACATCGCAGACGCACCGGAGTCGGCGCAATTTTTTTGTGGTGCTATTTTGGCGAGAAAACCCCATTTTTAAATACCTGTTAGGCCTAGCTTGCGAAAACATGTTAGTTTTATTTTATAATAAAATTGTATTATAATTTTATTTTAAAACACACATATTTAATTTTATTATTACACACAGTTTTATTTAACACACACATTATTTTTATTATACATATATTTAATTTTATTTATTAATTATTTTTATATTAATTTATTTTTAATTTATTTACATACACATTTCATTTTATTATAAAATACCAAGTTGCTATACGAAGCAAAATTCATGAGGTTACTCCGCCAGGAAAAAAATCGCCATTTTGGCGCCAAAAATAAACCCCGGTGCATTTGCGACATCTGTACCAATGTACTTTACATGTATTTTTATTCTTAATGTTTCTTTAGAAGTTTAAATTCATTTATAAAAAATACTAAATTCTAAAACATTTGGATTGCAGTGCGAAATCCTCGCACGGGTCCAATGGTATACATTATTTCTCCTATCAACATCCCTTTTTCTAAGAAAATACGAAACGCAGAACAACGAATGAGATAGCATATGAAAGGACTTTGAACAGGCTTCTGTCATAGCACACTTAACATTTCGTTAAAACATGTTTTTGATTAAAGATTGCAGTTAATTAAAAATTAAATCGGCATTGTTTTCATAAACGAAATGAAAGGTTTTTCTCAAATCAGTGTTGCCACAAAAATAAAATTCTGCATTATCAGATGACGTCATCTATAATGCAATTAAAATACGATTGTTAATTTATTTCTTGCGCGTACTTAAAAAATATATCGAACTTTCAATCCTGTTTTTATTTAATTTTTATGCGTGCGTCACCTATTGTTTATTTGTTTAATCATGGCTGTGTATATGTGTACTGTATCGGAGTACCAATAAATTACGTAATTGAAGGATTATCTTCCATTTAGATATACAGTTCATTAGGATTCACAAAAATTGTAAGTATTTACTTTTCAATATTTCATTAAGCTGTTAATACGCCACGCCAGCGAAGTCTGACGTCACTTAAATGGCTGCTGGACCACAAAGTTTGAACATCCCATTTTAAGTTCCATAGGCTTGCAAAAAAGTGATGTACCAAACATTGATTTATGTATTTAAGACATATCTGGAACAGTTTTGCAAAATCCGAGGAAATGTTTTCATATGAATTCCCTAAATGTCTGATTCAGAGTTTCAATTTTTTTATAATTCTTTTTTTTTTTTTTTAGTATAGAGGTCTGGGCAACCTAGAGAAATAACCTTGGCGAGAGAAGAACATTTGGCAAAAAATTTTTTGGCAGTCTATTCCCATTTTGTTATACACAAGCCATCATCATATATATTATTTCTGTTGTCAACATCCTTTTTTCAATACACATACAACGATGAATGAAGTATCATTCGAAAAATGTTTTGAACAAGTTTCTGAGATAGTACACCCACATTTCGTTAAAACGCGTTGTTTGATTAAAAAAAAACAGTTAATTAAAAAATAGTGCTAAAACGTACCAAGAAATAATCTCAAAGATTGCTGTGCGAAAGCTTCGCACGGGTCCTTCGGGTATAAATTTAATAGAAAAAAATATTTCAGGGATTTGAACTAATCTGATTTTTAATAATGAAAAAGAATATCATTTAGAAACTGAGAGAGAACTGTTTTTTAGAACTATTTTTTAGAGGGATATATGATAAATAAATAAATAAATAAATATTAAAATATATTAAACTAGGGTGCTCAGCCCCCTACTCGCTAACGCTCGCCAACCCCCGTGAATTACGAAGCAATTTACATTTAGACCGCTACGCGGTTTCAAGCAATTCTAGCTGGAATGAGTACTACCATAAATCATTTTAAATATGAAATTAACATTTTTTTTTAAATAAAAAAAGTCATTGAAAGCACAATTAAAAATGCATTTATATTGGTGCTACCAATGGGCATAAATCATTTAAATTCTATGAAAAAAGGATCTTGGAAAAACAATTAGTTTAAAACTTTATGCTCCTATAACATTGTACAGCACGGCTTAAATTCATAATTAAAAAAAAAAACACTACGTGATAGGAATATAGTTTTGAAAAATAAATTATTTTTTATTTCAGCAACAGATGGCAGCAGGTGCAATCTAGACAATCTATATTTTTATTCTCTCCGGATTTGGTGTGAGTGAAATTCGTAAATAAATTCTAAATAAGAGTTGAGAATTCATTTGGAATAAACGATATTACTCATAATAAAAACGAGGAATAATCTCAAACGCTTTGGATTACGTACATGTTATTTTATTTTTAATAATTGCTAGTTTGAGTTTCACTGCTCACACAATGGCCGCCATATTGGAGCTGGAAACTACGATTGTTGCCAAACGATAATCTAGAAATTCAGCTTTTTTTCCGCGCCACGTAAGAGAAATATATATATATAGATAGGAACAAATCATAAGTGTAATAGAAACCATTGTAAACATATGATAAATAGGTAAATAAATATTTAAAGTAAAAAATCAATCTATGAACTTGACTTTTCGCGCTTCCATTAATGAAAAATCTCTAATAATGTGATGTACATCAAACTGATTCAAAATATCAGACTCTATTGATAAAGTGGCAAGATTTGAAAGGCTGTCTTGAACCATTGTGGAATGTAAATAATTTTTAATGATTTTAAACTTTAAAAATGACCATTCTACAGATGCTACCGATACTGGCAATTTTAAAAGAATCCTAAGAAAAATGGTAAAGCTTGGATAAACTGTGGTAAGGTCGTTTTCATAAATATATCGAATAATCTGATATATACCGGTCTAATAATTGGAAATAGATGACTGGCAATGCAAAATTTCTTCGCATAAACGTTCGGCATCAATGTCTGTTTGGTTTTTGCATGTCAATTTTTGTTGTAATTTTTTACAAGAAGATAATTAAAGATTCTTTATTTTGTAAAGTACTTAACATATACAAAAGCTGAAATGAATTCATATGCTCTTTTAAAAAAGTAAACCTTTCCTGTAAAGAAGCTAATGATTGAGCGATTATGCGGCGGAGGAAAAAATTGCTTTAAATGAAATTTCAGGATTTCCTAAATTTTCATCTTCATGTTCATAATCAAACTGTTTTGTCTTTTTACGTCGTCTCAGTGGTTATTTACTAAAATAAATACATTTCGCGTCAATTTCTTTTGCAACGAATATTGAAGTTTCTACTACTTTTTCGAAGCTGTCATCAGATCTATGATCATTTAAAAACTTATTTAGTTCATCGAGTGCATCTAATGCACGTTGGACATTTATAGATGAAATCTGTAATATTTTGTTGACAAAATTAACTTTGTTTAAAATATCATGCCAAATTTTAACAGAACAAATAAACGGCAATGTAGCGATTTTTTCAGCTAGCTTGATATTTGATTTGTTTTGATTTAAAAAAAACACGTTTTTATTAAAATTCACAAAAATGTAGAAAAAAAATATTTTAAATGCACTAAAAGTAGAGCCAAAATTTGGCTCAATCGTGGCAACCCTGCCTTTAGTACTTTTCAATAAATACTCATTGTTGAAGCTGATATTGATTTCTCCTTAGGAAATCAAACTATAATTGTGTAACTATAATTGTGTTTTATGAGCTATGGTGATACTTTTTTTTAATTTTAAATTTGCCTCCATCCCCCGTTGTTCCCCTTAGGGATCGAATTAAACAAAAAATCAATGCTCAATCCATGTATTGTACTCAGGAATACATATGTATCCAAATTTCAAATCTCTATGTCAACAGGAAGTGGGTGAAAAATGAGTAACAAGATTTGATTGCCACATAAAATGCAGAATTGTAAGTTAAAAGAAAGCATGTAATAAAAAAGAATAGACTTAAATTTGGATTAACCAGTATTTCGAATTAAATTATCCAAGTTCGCATTAAGAAAAACCAACTGTATAATGTCAAATGTTTATGTAAAGAATTATTAACTTACCTTATTATACAGAGTGGCCAAGATAAAAGAGGCCCAGTATACAGAAGTACAAATACTTGAATACTAATTTTTATTTAAATGTAGTAAATACAGAATATTATGAATAACAACATACTCGATATTCAATAGTTCACAGGAAGTGTTGTTATTCAGATATTCTGTATTTACTACTTTTAAATAAAAATTAGTAAGTATTTGTACTTCTGTATACCGGGCCTCTTTTATCTTGGCCACTCTGTATTAATGAATATTGAAATTGAAATTTACTTTCTAAGTCCAATTACAAAGTATATACTTTTCATCTTTGATTACATCTTCTTTAACAGTAGAATGTTAACTAAGCAAGCAAGCTCTTTTAACCCTTTAACGGGCGGTGTCCACAAAAAAGGACACCTAATTTTAATTCCAAAACTGACAAACGGCACCAAGAATATTTAATTAAAATTTTCCTTTTGTTAAGTATTGGAAAATAAGCAAGTTTTTATTTTCAAATGAATTCGTTTTTAAATTCTGGTCTCAGTACAACATTTCATCAGTTTAGAAACAGACTTACTCCGCGCCGGAAAGGGTTAAACTTTCTATCTCAGCAAATGTGAGTTTTAACATATTACAGCGCAATGAAATTCCCGCCAATACACTGTTGCAGGATTTGTCTAGTCTAGAAAGTTTTGTATTACAAACAGGAAGGGACAGCATGATTCAATATTCAATCTGATTTGATAAAAAAAAAAAAAACTCATTTATTTGTAAATTATCGTAGAAGAAATTATTTTATTTGCTTCAAAATGTTTCCTAAAAAGAAAAATCGAATTACATTTATAATCACACAAGTATGCTTCAGAATATTACGAAATATTTTCAAAGAATTAAAAAATAAGTTTGAAGCAAAATCCATTGGGTGTACGTGTAAGCCAAAAATGCTTGCCATATAGAAGTCATAGCCTATAAGTTTAGATAAATAATTAAAAACCACAAGTTCATACAAAATTATTAAAAATTATTAATTTCTTATCTTGAGTGTGAGCTCTGCCACTTTATTGATATTTCAAATGCACCGGCACCATTTCATTTTGTATACCATACTTAGAATATTTCAAATATATATTACAAATGCTCAAAACGGGAGTAAAAAATAGTAATTTTTTAAGAGTCTAAAGTAAAATATAAAGCATGTATTGACATTAAGAATATTGTACTCAGAGTATTAAATAAGTGTATTTTAGTAATTTTAATATTATTTGCAGAGTTCAAAAATAAAAATATATGAATAGCGAAACATATTACATCGAAATTGCATATATAACTAGGCATACTATTAAAGTGATTTGGAATACAATAGCGTTTTTCATTTTTTTAAATGTATTACATTTTGAATTATACGTTGTTTTATTTATTTATTTATTGTTTGAGTTATGTAGCCAATTGCTGTTTAATGAAAACCATCCTTGGGAATCCTCCCGAAATTTGGTTTAAATCATCAACTTTGACAGCATTTCCTAAAAGAAAATTTTCTTTGTTTTTATCGCAAAATGGCAATTGTTATTCAATTTCACAGTTTCTGTATAAGAGAATCAGGGACGTAGCTTGAAATTTCAATGGTGGTGGGGGGTACCCGACGTTTGGCGACCTCTTTTTATTGCCTCCAAATACCCCTAATTTTCTCGCAGATATTTGGGAAATTGTGGGGAATATCTATGTACCTTTTTACTCTTAGTTACTTTCTTGTAGCTTCTATTTGTCCAATGTTAAATCTATAGGACCGTTTTTTTTCAAATATTTGATTTAAATTTCAGTATGATTAAATTACCATGCATAACCTGGGGGTTTATGTTTGCCATTATTCGAATGTACTATACTATACCCATTTATATATCGTGCAGTATGTGTATCGATACAATACTATAGTAAGATAAGAGTGTTGCATGTTTTCAATCATTTAAATAATGGAGTCCTACTATGTTTGCCATCAGCTGCAGTGCACCCCTGCATTCTGAAAGGTTGGACTGGCCAGGTCTGGTCTAAGATGTCTAACGCGACAGCTGCAAGCGCCATTTCAAAATTTTAATGTTACTAGCTTTTTTGAAAAAAAAATATTTCAGGCGCCTGACGGCGCCCTTAAACCTTCCGTGGCGCCTTTCGGCTTGAATACATTGGATGGGGACCCCCCCTTTTATAGCTACGGCGATGAAGAGCATCTGTCAATTGTATACAGACCGGGAGGCGGCAGCACAGACAATCACCTCATCGAGTTCACGGCTGAAATTCCAGAATTAGTTAAAACTCGATTCGCATATTAAAACGTAATCGGTCTGCCAAGTCATACATTGAATGGGGAACCTTGACCCATTCCTTGATACCTTGAATACATTGGATGGGGACCCCACCCCCCTTTTAAAGCTACGGCGATGAAGAGCATATGTTAATTGTATACGTCTTAAGAATAAAAATGAATTTATTAAATGTATCAGAATTAAGCCAATCTTGATTTATGTGCAGCTTTAATAGATTTAAATTGAATTTTCAAATATTTATACCTCGCCCAAAATCTTTGGCGCCTTTACTATTCCGCCGCCTGTGTGCGGTGCACACATTGCACACTGGGTCGGTGTGCCCTGGCTATGATCTGGTTTGCATGGTTTCCGCGATAGCTATATCTAAAGAACGAACAGATTGTCATTTAATTCTGGTTGCAGACGATTTGATTTACTACTGTGGGCAAAAAATAGTAAGACTTTTTAATTTAAATTTCGCGCGAAAACCCATTCGTCGAAATATTTTTTTTTCTAGGTTGGTATGACTGTCAGTGACATCTGTGCCAAAATTCACATCAAAATAATCATTAGTGTTTAGTATACGCTTGTCTTTCTGAAGTACAAAAAGTGCATTCGGCGATTTTTACAATGAGTGAAATTATTCAACAAAGAAGTTCCATTAAATTTTGTGTGCGGAATCAGAATTGCAAAAGGCATTCGGTGATAATTTTTGTCGCGAGCAAGTGTTTTTGATTGGTACAAATTATTCAAAGAGGGTCGAGAACGCGTTGACGACGAACCACGTCCAAGACGGCCATCAACATCAACTGATGATCAACATGTCAATAAAATCAAGGAATTGGTGCTTGAGAATCGACGATTAACAGTCAGAGACCTTACTGGCATTGTTGGAATATCGGAAGGATCAGTGAAAACCATTTTGAAAGATGCACCGATAATGCACCGTCGCATACTGCATTAATTCTTCGTGAGTTTTTCGCCAAATTTTCAACCAATATCGTGCCGCAACCACCGTATTCGCCTGATTTAGCTCCGTGTGACTTCTGGCCATTCAGCAAACTCAAACGACCGCTCCGGGGAAACCGTTTTGAGTCAATTGAAGACATTAAACGTGAATCGCTACGCGCATTGAAGGCTATTCCGGAAATTGACTTTAACAACTGTTTCGAGGATTGGAAGAAACGTTGGCACAAGTGTATTGGGGCCCAGGGAGGATTACTTTCAGGGGGACGAAATAGATTTGGAAGAATAAATTAAGAATTTTAAAATTATGAACAAAGTCTTACTATTTTTTGCCCACAGTAGTATATACAAGAAAGTTTTGTGATGGCTGCAACATACTGGTATTTATTTATTTTCGTAAAAAATATAGTGATGTTGTACATTTGTTTAGCATAATTTTTAGAAATTTAATTTGTTTTAATAAATCACAGAGATATATCTTTAACTAATTGTATGTGCTAGTTGTATGTATATAAAACTATCTTCTATCTCATACATGTTAATACTTCAAAATTCGCTTTATTCTGTTGTACGTCAGTTGCTTACCAAGCGCCTGGTTACCTTTCCTGTATGAGCAGCCGATGTTCAACACAACTAAGAAAAATTGCTATTACAGCGTCCCCTTTAAGCGTAATATCCTCAAATTCAAGTAGGACCTACTGGTTATAGTCAAAAACCTATAAATGAAATTTGGTTCAATTATATGCGTAACTTCATACATTTTTCGATGATACAATAATGAAAATGTCACAAAAAGCACTATTACAGCGCCCCGTTCCGGCGGAATATTTCGAAAATCAAGTAGGATCAGAAACCATAGTCAAAAACCTATAAATGAAATTTGATCCAATTCTATGCATATATTTATACATTTTTTGATGACATAATAAGGACAGACATTTATAGCTAGTAAGCTGGACAAAAGTATAATAAATGGACAATGTTTGAAAATATTGTAAATAAGTTATCAAGTTAAGATAAAACAGAGAAGCAAATACAGGCGAAATAAAGAAAATGGCTTATGACGAGATAAGGAAATTTGGCAACATATTTTCTGGCAACCTATTAGCTGTTTCACATAAATAAGCAATTTTTTCAATATTTACACAATTTATTTAATATAAAGAAGCCGTTTATCTATTTTTATATACAGAATTATACATATAAATAATTTTGGTACTTCTCTATTATCCCGTTGACCACTTTTCATAAGAAAAAACTATCGCCAAACTGTAACGCCAAATAAACGGGAGAACGTTGCCATTGGAATCCTAATAATATTATAAATCTGATTGTGTGCAAATGTTAGGCTGAAGCTGAAGCCAGCGTCAAAATGGAGCATTTAATGATCCTGTATCTTTTCATACAGGTTGATTATAACCCTCAAATGAACATAGGCTGGTTTTTGTTTATTTTATTCAAATATTTTTCTTAATAATTCAAAATTTCGTTATTCCCATAGAGAATAAATGGACATTTTTCCATACAATTTCACGATTTTACTTAATCGTTGCTAGGCCTTTGATCGTTGCCAATAAATAAAAACACGAAAAATTATTTTTTCTCCACAATTAATTTTCAATTGAACGATTTTCATGTGAAAACTGAAAATTCAAAAGAATTCAAAAGAAGGTAAATTTCCGTGATATTTGAAACAAAAATATGGAGCATTTGTTATTATACATGAGTATGAATATCGGTTACATTAAAAAGATCTTTTTCTGTCAAAAACTGCGCTATAATTAGAAGGAAAAATGAACAATAATTATAGTATTAATAAAATAAACTTTTGCAAAAAAAATATTAATCGACTTAAAAAAAAGCACTAAAAAGTATTAAATAATTCTTTAAAATTCTCTAATGACAAAATGTTATCCATTAACCACAAATCTGATATCATGTGTCGGAATAAAAATGATAAATTTAATATGTACAGTTTAATACCCACCAAACATGAATTTTCGAGAGAATATATTTTACAAAAGATGAATATACAGACTTATGATTCAGTTTACGAATATATACATATGAAAAGCAATCAATTACTTTTTGAAGTCGGTGCAAAACTACCTTAAGTTTAGTAAGAATTGTGAATATATTGTACCTAGTATCTACTAATTTATCGATTGGGGTTGTTTGTCACCGACTTCAAAAAGTAATTGATTGCTTTTCATATGTATATATTCGTAAACTGAATCATAAGTCTGTATATTCATCTCTTGTAAAATATATTCTCTCGAAAATCCATGTTTGGTGGGTATTAAACTGTATATATTAAATTTATCATTTTCATTCCGACACATGATATCAGATTTGTGGTTAATGGATAACATTTTGTCATTAGAGAATTTTAAAGAATTATTTAATACTTTTTAGTGCTTTTTTTTAAGTCGGTTAATA
This sequence comes from Maratus michaelseni, assembly GCA_963931845.1. Lineage (NCBI taxonomy): Eukaryota > Metazoa > Arthropoda > Arachnida > Araneae > Salticidae > Maratus > Maratus michaelseni. The sequence goes on from OZ007593.1 coordinate 265,534,950, forward strand.
TTTTTTTTTGTAAAAGTTTATTTTATTTTCTACTTTTTAGTTATTAATACAGTAATAGACAATTATCTTGATTTCAACATCTGCTGAATAAATAAGTAATTTACAAATTACTTTACTTTTACTAATTTAAAAATTATAATTTACCAAAATTATCCATTAAATATTTTTTAATAAAATATTTGACAGAATCAAATTCTTGTCAATCTGGACGACAACTGGAGAAATATCGCCAAATTTGGCGATCAAAATATGTTGCCATAAATGAAGCCAACGTGGTTATAGTTGACTAATTTGACGAAATTCTCATTCAGATTGACGAGAATTGGGAATGAATCTTCTGTAATCGGGTTCCACGCATTTTTTAATTTTCAAAAAATTTTAACAACAAAATTGTTCTAATCATCAGAATTTGACGAAATTTAAAATGGGACCACCAGGGTGTCTTACACTTTTAAACAAAAATATATATATATCAAAATCGGTGCACATTTACGAAAGTTATGCGTGAACAGGACTAAAACATACATACATACATACATACATTGGGTCAAATTATTAACATCCTATTTTTGTCACCTTCTTCTATCTAAATAGAAGAAAGTATTGTGATCAAAATTTTTTCAACTTCGGTTTTCGACGGATTTATATGTTTTAGGAGTCAAAGATTCCGAAAAACATGTTTTTACAAAATATCTATCTGTCCGTGTGTGCCCTCTTTGTATCAATGAAAAGTGTGTCAAGTTATGAAGCAACCTAGAATTGAACGAAATTTCATTTATAGGTTTTTGGCTGTGACCAGCAGGTCCCACTTGAATTTGCGGATATTCTGCCGAAAGCGGGCGCTGTGATAGCGATTTTTGTTCCATTTAAATTATTGTATCATCGAAAAGTGTATTAGGTTATCCACAGTACTGAACCAAAATTTTTGTATGTGTTTTTTACTATGGCCTGCAGGTCCCAGTTGAATTTGGGGATATTCGGCAAGAAGGAGGCGCTAATGATAGACACTTAAAGATTTCAAATTCAAAAAGATGTACAAAGTCGTTAAAAATATTAGAAATCCTAAAGGTTTTTTTCAATTGAATGTTCAGCCTTGATCCAAGGATACCGAAACAATTTTTGTTTTGCCTCTACCTTAAAAAATGCCTGAGATATAGCATTTTGAAATTTTAGAGTGGCTGACATTTTGAAACAAGACAGAAGGATTCCTCCATAAACGGTTTTAATTTAAGAGTTTTAGTGAACATGCCATCTCGCAAGTTTTATTTCATTGTTGTAACCATCGTTTTAACTCTCACATTCTCAACACTATATATTCATGTTCGCCAGCGTTAAATTCTCTCCAAGCTAGGCAATATTTGGCGAAATATCAACAAATTTGGCGACAAAAACAAGCTGCCATAAATGAAGCCAACTTGGCTATAGCTAGCATATTTGGCGAAATTCTGATTCAAATTGAATATTGACGAGAACTGCGACTGAATCTTCTGTAATCGGGTTCTATCTATTTTTATAGCTTGGTGTTTTGCAGTAAAATTAGCTAAAATCTTAAAACCAAGGAATAGGTAGGCTGTCTTTTCCTGCCGGTATAGACCAGAAGGACTTTTCGTAGTTTAGTATACATAATATATCAGCTACAAATAAATTAATCTCTCGTGTAAATATGTTTTTAAATTGAAACTGTTTGGAAGTAATGTTATTTGAGCATTTTAAATATGACGTAAGTTTTCCCATTTAATGTTTTGAACGTGTAATAATTTAATTATTTTTCTTAATATTCACGCGCAAGTATATTTGTTATAACGTATTTTTCTACATTTACTGCTTTTAACACGTGATCATTTAATTATTGTTTTAAAGTTTTATTTCTGTTTTTGATAGTCACGTGTAAATACGTTTCTTAATTGAAAGGGAATATTATTATGTGCGCTATTTTACAAATTGGCAACAATTCAAATAATGGACTTTTTGAAATATAAATTAAATTATCAAAATAATGGAAATTTGAATAAAATAATTTGTTCTAATGATCAGATTTTGACGAAATTGAAATGGGACCACCTTAGACCCTTACTCTTTCAAACAAAATAAAAATTATCAAAATCAATGCACATTTACGAGAGTTATGCGTGAACAACATAATACATACATACGGGTCGAATTGATAACCTCCTCCTTTTTTTTATGTCGGTTAAAAATAGATTTCGCTTGGACCATGGAACTATGAAAAGGATCCTCCTCGGCTTGGACAAATATGACGTCATAAATAAAACAGGTATTTTCAAATATTCGTAATAATACAAGGAGCATGAATATCAATGTATAATGAAAGTAGATAGATAATGGACGTAATATTTAAGATGAAAAGCTGAAATATTTTTTTATCGATACTGATTAATAATTAGATAATACATAAAAATGTACAATATATGTAAAAATAAAAGTGCTTCAAAGCTGCGTTCATAGTAAAATATTAAAATTAGAGAGTTAAGTAACTGCATTCCCACACTTTACTAAGAGACTTTAGGATGCAGCAACGTGTTTAAATGTGCTAAAATGAACGTAACTATTGCTACTAACTGCATTCCTTTACATTATCAATAGTTACGTTCATTTTAGCACGTTTAAACACGTTGCTGCAGCTGCATCCTAAAGTATCTTAGTGACGTGAGGGAATGCAGTTAATTAACTCTCTATTTTTAATATTTTACTATGAGCGCAGCTTTGCAGCACTTTTATTTTTACATATATTGTACATTTTTATGTATTTTATAATCTATGTAAAGAAGAAAGTGTTGCACGATTGCGCTCATATAAATAATTGAGGTAAAATTAGGAGAAATTGCGTATTTTTCATCAAAAACTATGATTAATAGGAACTTTGAGCTTGTGTAAGTCATATAAATCCGAGCAAAATGCAAAAAATATTGTTGAAATCGTACAGGATAAACCTTCTAATATTAAAAAGTGAAATAATTAAGTCAGTATAACAAAATCGAATTTTAGTCTTATTTCATGGGCCAAAAACACGGCTTATGGATCCTGATCCTTTTTTACTCAAAGGTATTTGTGCACGTGAGAATACTTTTATATAAAAACTAAAAATTAATAATATATTTTCACTAAAAAATATTTTTTATTCTTCTTGTTTCATATTTCTAAGCAATAATTAACGCATGAAACGTCTTTACTTATTTGTCTTAATTCTAACAAAGTCTTTTCTTGGTGTTAATCGTAAAGGAAAATATACTTAGTAATACCGCATTACTCTCTTGACAGTGATAGATGAGTATAACACGAAAGAAAATACTTTTTTTTGGATGATTTAGAGAAGATAAATGGAGCATACCTTGATAACTGAAGCCGACATAATGCAGTATTTTAAAAGATTTTCAAGCGACATAAAATTAGTTTTCATCATTTTTGGTGGTATTCAAAGTAATTAAGGTACCAGATGCAGACATTTATTAACGAACAATTCCATCTACTTATGCATGTTTGAAAAATTGCGAAATTTATACAAAATCTCATGTAGGATAATACTTTTTTTCAGTAAAAGTGATATTCTTACGTTTAATACTTTATGACAAAAAAAATTTTTTTTTTCTTAATCTGGAAATGTTTCGACAAATATGACGTATTACGTATATTTTTTATCCATCTGATGCCTTGAAATCTATCCCACATATAATAATTAGCTTTCAATTTATCGTCCGGCTTTCATAACGTGTCTGATGCGTGGATCTCAACTAAGGGTCTTAAAATTCCGTCGCGATTCTTAGTACTCAATTTGATGTTGTGATATATCAAATATGTAATTTGTGGTTCGTTCTTTGGCTGCAGAAAGCACTCGTCTATAATACGGCTTTTTCATTTTAGTCAAGAAACATATCAACTAGCACATTGCTGTAGTACAAGGGTTTAATAATAAGTTCTTAAATTCTTTATTGAAAATATTCTGTTTAAGCAGTGGCGGCTCGTGATTAGTCTTTTTCGGGGGCATTAAATGCATGCTTGAAACCCATAATATTTTCATACCATTATTTTTTACAAGAAATCTTTTCCTTGTTTAATGGCAGAACTTTCTGACAGTAAATAAAATAAAGTCTTCCTTTTTAATAACAGTGGTAAGAAAAGAATAAATTTAGCAGCCCATGCATTTAGTGCCCTAAATAAAGCCAGTCACAAATCGCCACTTTGTCTAAGTCAGATTGTTTTTACTCGATAGCCTTTAAATTATTTCACCTACTATAAAATGCATCAAGGAAAATATGAGAAGTAAAGAGCTATTTCCTAATTTTATTAAAACTGTACTTTTATATTCTGTTCTTTTTCATGTTTTTAGACATTTCTAACTTAAGGAAAATTTTATACTATTTGTGGAAGAGAAAAACGTTTCCAGGGCTAATAATAAAATGAGGTTTATTCTGTAAAACAATATTTTTCTCTTGACACTAATATGGTGAATGTAACGCGAAAATACTTTTTCTTTTGGTGATTTAAAGAAGATAGCATACCTAGATAATTGAAACCGACATAATGGAGTATTTAAGAAGATTTTCACAAGACATAAAACTATTTTTAATCATTTTATGCGGTAGTGAAATAAGTTACGGTATCGGATGCAGACACTTATTAAGGGGTGTTTCTACTTCTTTGGCCTAAAATTCAGGTGATTTTTACGATTTGTTTTCGATTACAAAGAAAAGAGGTATCACCTTCTAACGTTTTGCATAATATTTATTGACATTTCACTTTTATACTTACACTTTTTTGTGCAAAAAAGGAATAATACGCTTTGTGCGACAGGAATACTTGCAAGTGTGCGCCGTGAACTTCCAGTCAGGCGACCGTTTTTCTCAGGTACCAAACATCTGAGAAAAATTTGGTTGCCAAATTATGAAAGGGCATTAATTTCTCTGGAGCTTATACCCTCATTTAATTTAAAAAGTTGATTTTTGACAAAATTGCGGTCATTTGAACAAAAGTGGTCTTTTTTTAGCTTTTTTTTAACCTTTTACAAGCTTGAAAAAATAATTAAAATCAATTAAACTTATACTTTTTGATGGTATAAGCTCCATCAAAAACGCTTACCTTTCTTTTAAAAAAAATATTAAGGAAATCGATCGAATCTCTAGAAAAATTGTCGTCCAGTTTCATCATGGTTTTCAGAAAAACAAGTTTAAAGTTTTACCATAACGTTACGTTCAACGAGTGGAGTTAAATCCAACAAACAAAAAATATTTTAAGGAATTGGAATATCGCGAAACAGCTTTAGTGCAACACACTTAAAGGATGCAAAAAATAAAAAAATAATTTTTTTGCACGAAGTAGAACCTTTGTTTAAAGATAAATTGTAGTAAATTTTGCATGAAGGAAGCAAAGCAAAATTTATTTATAACTAGCTGTTACCCGTGACTTCGTTCACGTAACATTAAAAGAAGAATAAATGCATTAATCAAGCAAAATATTTCACCCCCGATAATTCAAATGTAAATAATTAACTAACTCTTTATCATATTTCATAGGAGAAAATACGGTATTTCTTTGTTATAGGGGCCTTGACATAGCTCAGTTTTAAAGAAGTACAATTTGTTAAAAAACAAATATCCCTTTTACCTGATAAACCATTTAACTTTTTAACGACTTTGAAAAACGTTTTAACAGCTATCATTTAAAAATAATTCATTGGAAATAGTATATGCTTTTTGTTTAAATTCAATTCTTGTAAATATGGAGGAATAATTCTACACCTAAATGCAAGGAGCTTCAATTGCAAAGCTTTTTGCAACCCAAAATTACATGCAAACGTAACATTTACGTGTGTTACGTTTGCATGTAACAGTAACAGTTACATGCAAACGTAACACTTGCAATTGCAAAGCGTTTTGCAACCCAAAATTATATGTAAACATTACTTTTGCATGTAATTTTCAGTGCAAATTAACATTTATAAGGGTTCGAATTAAAATTAATTTGGGTGCAAATTACATGTAAATGTTACGTTTGCATGTAATTTGGGGTTGCGAAAAGCTTTGCAATTGCACGTGTTACGTTTGCATGTAACAGCAAATTTGCCTCCTTGGTTTAATCTATAGCTGAAACAACTCTTGATTTCTTGACAATATGCTGACAGACGATTTTTGTTCTGCAGAATACATTAATTCATAAAGTTTGAATAAGTGGAAATATGTTTTTAATTTTCGGAAATTCTACTGTAATCAAGATTTTTTTTTTTCACCAACTATTCAAATTGAAAATAAATTCTTCTTTCAGTTTTAATGAGAAAATGGCATGAAAATGTATTAATCCGTTTTATTTCTTCTTTTTTTTATTCACAAAAATGGAATAATTTAATTACCGTTTTTAGAGAAATTTCGTTAAAATTTACAACAAAAAAAAAAAATTAATATCTCGGAATCTATTTCAAAATTTTAAATTCTCAGAGTTTATGTGACATCCTTAGATCAATGATGGTGTTAAGTAAATTGCATTGCATTAAGAGTAGTAGTTGCGAAATACAAACAGACAGTCAGATTTTAAAATAATAGACTTGTGTTCAATTTTCTTTTCCTAATAATCTTGCCGACGCTTGTATTATTAATCGCAGAGTTCAGAGAATAAATATGTATGAAATGTTTATGTTTGGTGTGATGCTGAAAATGCAACCCTACAGTTGGCCTAAACAACTGGCGGCTTGCTTTGAAAACCTATCCCCGTCCAATGAAGTCAGCCCTTGGGCCTAATGATATGAGCGATAACCGGCTTCATATTGCAAGCCGATTTGACGGTTCACTGCCTCTCTATTCTTTCACTGTACTCTGTAATTATTAATGTATGAAATTGATTCACGCACCATTTGAAACATATTTGAAAAATCCCGTTTTATTTGAAATATGACGTCACTTTGATTCCAGAGAAATCTATTTTCAATGATATAATTCTTGTTAATTTTCTTTTCCTGGCAATCATGACGGGAATTTTATCAGAAAACTCACATCTGTATGTAACTGATTTTCAAGCTTATTATTAATCAGTATCAAAAAACATATTTCAGTTATTCATCTTAAATCTGACGTCCATTATGTATATACTTTTATTATACACTGATATTCATGCTCCTTGTAATGTTACGAATACTTGAAAATACATGTTTTATTTATGACGTCATATTTGTTCAAGCCAAGGAGGATCCTTTTCATAGTTCCATGGTCCAAGCGAAATCTTTTCTTAAAAATATGATTATTGTTCAGTTTTCCTTCTAATTATAACGCAGTTTTTGACAGAAAAGATCTTCTCAGCGTAACCAATATACATACTTCATGTATAATAACAAATACTCCATATTTGTGTTTCAAATATCACGGAAATTCCTTTTCTTTTGAATTTTCATTTTTCACGTGAAAATCTTTCAATTGAAACTTAATTGTTGAGTAAAAATTATTATTTCGGGCTTTGATTTAGTTTTGGCAACGATAAAATATTAGCTACGGTAAAGTAAATTTAACCATCCTAATAATATTATAAATCTGATTGTGTGCAAATGTTAGGCTGAAGCCAGCGTCAAAATGGAGCCTTTAATAATCCTGTATTTTTTCATATAGATTGATTATAACCCTCAAATGAACATAGACTGGTTTTTGTTAATTTTATTCAAATATTTTTCTTAATAATTCAAAATTTCATTATTTTCATAGAGAATAAATGGACATTTTTTCGTATAATATTTTAAAATGGTTAAATTTACTTTACCATTGCTAATACTTTATCGTTGCCAAAACTAATTCAAAACCCGGAATAATAAGTTTTACTCAACAATTTAGTTTCAATTGAAAAATTTTCAAGTGAAAAATGAAAATGAAATTAAAAAATTAAAGAATTAAAAAGATAAAATAATATTATTAGAAATAAGACATACTCTTTTTAGTTTTTGACAATAATACAAGGTTTCAATATGCGTTCCATAGGAAACAGGCGAATATGACGTCATACATCGCAAATAAAGCGGATATGCTTTGATTGGTGAAATAAAATGATTTTGGGTTTTTTCTTCACTTTTTTTTTTTTTTTTTTTTTTTTTTTTTTTTTTTGCTTTTGTATGATAACAATACTTGGCGTTTTGCCGTCTGCGCACGGCTAATATAACTATACCGTATTTTTTATTTAAATTTTGAAAAAGTAAATTGAAGTTTAAAAAGAAAAGGGTTAGCAAATGTCAATAATATGCTCCGCAAAATTATCTATGTCGAAAATGATGTCATGGATAGCGAGAAATAGCTATTTTCATTCTTAAAACTAAAAGAAATAACTCGATTACCTAAAACAAAATGACGAATGTTAATAGTTCCATTTTTGTTGATAAAACCTAAAGATTTAATATTATTTTGTTAAAGTAACATAATTTCCCCTATGCCAGTATTGAAATTAATTGCCTGGTTAAGAAAATTAACAAGAATTATGTCATTAAATTGGGATTTCTCTGGAGAAAAAGAGACATCATATTTGAAATAAAACGGGAATTTTCCAATATGTTTTAAAATGAGTGTGAATCAATTCCTTACATTAATAATACAAGAATCAGTAAGTATAAAAAGTAGATGAATGTCACGCCATATTTATAACGAAATATTTAAATGTTTTTTTTTTAATCTACACTAATTATTAAGCATGAGTATCCGTTATATACAGATGAAAGTTTTCTGCTAAAAATCACATCATGATTTTAAGAAAATGAAAATGAATCTATTATATTAAAATCTGACCGTGTGTTTGTATTTCGCAACTACTCCTAGACTATCGATCGCAACGCGATTTACTTAATACCGGTTATCATTGATCCGAGGATGTCACACAAACTCTCAGAATTTAAAAAAATAAATTAGACGCCAAGATTTTTTTTTTTGTAAATTTTAACGAAGTTTCTCTAAAAACGGAAAGTAAACTACTCCATATTTGTGTATAAAAAAGGAGAAATAAAACAGATCAGTATATTTTTTTAATATTTTGTTACACCATTTTCTCATTAAAACTGAAAAACAGAATTTAATTTCACTTTGAATAGATGGTGAAAACAAAATCTTGACTTCAGTAAATTATCCGAAAAATAAAAACATATTTTCACATATTAAAACTTCATGAATCAATTTATTCTGGAGAACAAAAATTGCCTGTCAACATACTGTCATTTAGAAAACAAGATTTGTTTTAGCTATACATTAAACCAAGGAGGCAGAATTGGATTTAAAGAAAAAGCATATACTATTTCCAATTAATGTTTTTTTGAAGGATGGCTATTAAAATGTTTCACAAAGGCGTTAAAAGTAAAATTGTCTATCAGATAAAATTGACATTTGTTTTTACCCAATTCGTCTATTTCCACATTTTTATTTGGCCCTTCTTTTTGCATTGGTTGCAATTTCATTTTTGCGATTATTTGGCACAAAATTTCACTTTTTTAAGACTGGGTTATGTCAAGGTCCCTTTACAAAAAATACTGTATTGTCTCCTATGAAATGTGATAAATAGTTAGTTAATTATTAACGTTTTTAATTATCGGGAGTGAAATATTTTGCTTAATTAATGTATTTATTCTTCTTTTAATGTTGCGTGAACGAAGTCACGGGTAACAGCTAGTTTTAAAATATTATACGAAAAAATGTCCATTTATTCTCTATGAAAATAACGAAATTTTGAATTATTAAGAAAAATATTTGAATAAAATAAACAAAAACCAGCCTATGTTCAGATGAGGGTTATAATCAATCTATGTGCAAAGGTACAGGATCATTAAATGCTCCATTTTGACGCTGGCTTCAGCCTAACATTTGCACACAATCAGATTTATAATATTATTAGGATAGGATACACTGACCTCCAAAAGTTAAGGTACAACCGGTTTTTTGCGTCTAATTTGCAAATGAATGAATACAGAAACAACAAATTTGGAGGAAATGTGCGCTAAACTGTTATTTATTAAATGTGACATATAAATTTACTTAAGTTAAACGTATAAATGAAATTGCAACAAAAAAGCACTCATGGTGGAAAATTCCATTCTTGGAGTAATCAGTACATTGCAGTATTATGCAGTAAAATATGACAGAAACATTAAAAAACCGGTTCTAATACGGAATATGTACACCTCGGACTAGAATGCATTGGCAGCATCGACTTTCCATGCTCTCAATTAAATCGGACACCGAAATAGGTAACGCTGACCAGACTTGGAGTAAGCCTTGTTCCAGCTCATTTAATGACCTTGGAGGAGGACTTAAAGCCGCAACCTGTCTTCCAAGATAGTCCCAAAGATGTTCTATCGGATTCAAGTCTGGAGAGTGAGCTGGCCATTCCATTCTCTCCAAACCGCGATCCTCAAGATAATCCTCAACTACCACAGCTCGGTGTGGTCTCGCATTATCATCCATTAGAATGAAACCATTGCCAATAGCACCGGCATATGGGCGCACATATGATTCAAGGATCTCATCCCGATATCTCGCACCAGTCACAATTCCTCCATGGAACACATGCAGGTCAGTGTGGCCTCCGAGTGAGATCCCTGCCCAAACCATGATTCCACCGTTTCTGTACCTGTATGTTCCGACAGTGTTTGATTGATGGTATCGAGTGCATTGTTCGCTCCCGATCAGAAGACGTTTTGAATCGCTCTCCAGTGTGAATCTGGACTCGTATGTGAAGAGTACAGAAGCCCACTGTTGTCTGGTCCAGGAAACATTTTCTCTTGCCCAACATAAGCGTGCCCTTCTCTGTCGTCTGTTGAGGCGGACACACACAACTGGTCGCCTTGCATAGAGACCTGCATTGTGAAGACGTCTTCGCACCGTAGTAGCGGAGATTCTTCTCCCTGATGCTGCAAAGTGGTCTGCAATGAGTTGCGGCACAGTAGTGAGTCTTCTCCTTCGGGCCGAAAGAGCTAGAAACTGGTCTTCTTCAGGTGTTGTAACGCGTGGATGGCCTGGAACATGTCTTCTGGACACAGAATCTTCGGATTCATACTGATCCCAGAGTCGTTGGACTACACTGCGATACACATTGAGCCGTCGAGCAGTATCGGCCTGTGACAACCTTATTTCCATCCATCCTACCGCCCGCCACCTTAATGAATCGGGCAAACGACTTCTGCTAGACATTTCTAGACTCTACTGGCTGTTGTGAACAAAACTGACAATAATAGTTCGAATACAACAAAACTTACACGCGAAATTACGAAAGCTTCGTAATTGCATATTTTTCTCTCATTCACAAATACCTATTCTTTTCTATAAAATAAAAGCGGTAGCTGTAATTTTTGCGCAAGTTTTTTTAAAGCTTATTATTGTCATTCATATAAACTATGAAGTTTAATCTGACTGCCATTTTTTGTCTCGTGAGCTTCGAAAAACATGTTGTACCTTAACTTTTTGAGGCCAGTGTATTTAAACAGTTTTCTAGTGAAAAATTCTGTAATTAAAATTGATTAAGCAAGTGAGATTGTTTCAACTAAAGAATCAACATATAATTTTCGTCTGTAAAATTTATCATGATTCGATATATACACGGTGATTATAAAAAAAAACTATCCCGATAAATGAGCCCTTAGCTATCATACCGTTCATAGAAACTGAATGAAGTTTGCGTTTAAAGTATTTTGAGGTGTGCGTTCAAGAAACATATGAAAAACAACAGCTAAACTGTAACAATTACGGTTACAGTGACAAAATTTCCAAAATTTCAAATGGAAACACGTACTTTTTTTATTGGAATGTGATCTCCATTGTGAAAAACCATAAAAAGCGTTGGAACAGTACCAGTAGCACGAAAATCGCCATCTCTAGGTCTAGACAGACTAAGAAGAAAGGAGAAAACAACTGAGGCGCTCCCCAGAGCCGGACTTTCTTTTCTAGTGACGTCACATTTAACACTGTCATCGGCTTTGAACCCAGCTTACTGAATCTCCCTCGAAACGAGAAGAAGAGGCCAAGGTACGCAGATTTTCTGGTTCGGCTAAGACACCGTCATGCCTAACGTCGTCGCACTAAGTGAAAGAAAAGGCACTGTAAAATGCATGCCGCCTATCTTACTTTCTTGAACAACATGCCGCTTACATGGGAAGAACAGAAAGGGACAGAAAACACGGGGAAGACATGGGAAGAACACGGGGAAATTGCAAAGATTTATTACCTGAACGGGCAAAATGTCGCAGAAACATTGCGTGTCCACCGCAGAAATCATGGGCTACGCCGAGGCCCGTGTACTGTAACAGCTGTGTTGGAATTGGCGAAAGTTGAAGAAATTAATGAAACATTTCAACTGGTTGCATATGCGACCGATCTCGGCCTGGAAGACCTCTCCTTCGTGTCGAGGCTGTTACAGAAGTCGATGAGACGATAAGCGACGTTCTTACAAATGCACGCGTTCTGCAGTTGCCGAATTCTACGGTCCGCAAAATTCGGCGCTCTGTTCTTTACATGTCTCCGTATCGGTTACAACATGTTCATATGTTTCAAGCGGGTGATAAGCAGCAACGGCTAGATTTTGAGAAAGAATTCCTCATCTGGTATGACTAGGATGACAGCTGGCCTTTACGCATTCTGTGGACGGACGAGGCCCATTTCTCGTTGACTGGTAACGCTAAATCGAAGCACTGTATGCACTAGATAGACAATAATCCCCATGGTGTGGTTGCACTTTCGTTACACGAAGAAAAAGGTGACTGTGTGTGTGTGGTGCGGTATATCAAGCACCTTCATCGAACCTGGGTCCACAGCGATGTGGAACGCTGTGGACCCAGGTTCGATTCCCGGCTCTGGCTAGTTTTTCACTCCATGTTGGATTATTGTATTGAATGTATGTATGTCTGTATAATAATTGTATATCTTTAAAACGTTGAATGCAGGCGTTATTTATGTGTGATTTAATATATATTCGTAGATCGGTGGAATAGTAAAAATTCTTTTCACCGTTGCCCGGTCTTCCAAGGCTGTCTCTGTTAGATGGCTGGGGACCTTCTCTCCAACATGGTTTATTAGTGAGAAATTGCAGACTCAGGAGTCAGCCGGAGTGGTTCAGTGGTTAGAGCAACAGCCCGGAACGCTGTGGACCCAGGTTCGATTCCTGGCTCTGGCTAGTTTTTCACTCCATGTTGGATTATTGTATTGAATGTATGTATGTCTGTATAATAATTGTATATCTTTAAATATTAATAAGTTATCATTCTGAAAAGAGGACTTTTTAGTTACATTTCATATTTTTAGACATTAATAACGTACGGTATTTTTTGCCGCTTTCTTAACATTGGGGAAAACTTTCCTGGTATTTATGATAAAGGAAAGTTTATTTATTTAAACAACATTTTTCTCTCGACACTAATAGGCGAATGTAGCATGAAAATACTTTTTCTTTGATAATTTACAGAAGATAATTAAGCACAGCTTGAGAACTAATATCGACATAATGGACACTTTTAGAGAATTTTCAAATAACATATAACTATTTTTCATTATTTTAGATGAGAGTAAGGTAGTTATTGACTCTGGATGTAAACTTCTTTTAACGGTAAATTTTACATAAGAGAAACAAACTACATTATAAAATAATATATTACACAGTCCCTTTTCTACAAACAAGATGTCTCTATTGTAAATTGACAGTGCAAGTCGGATTATTTTACCTAAATAATCCAAAAATAATGTTAATCTTTAAAAGTACATCATGGTCAGGATATATATGAGAAACAAACATTAATAGAATACTATTCTGAAAAAGTACTTTTGCATTATGCCTTGTTTGGTATTTTATCATTTTAAAAACTCTTAACTTTTTTTTCACTATATGTCCTAATTCTAAGGAACACTTTCCTGAAATTAATGATAAAACAATATATATAGTAAAAAATATTTCTCTTTTGGTACTAATAGGCGAATGTAACATGAAAATGCTTTTTCTTTCGGTGCTTTAGAGAAAATAATGGAGCATATCTAGTTAATTGAAACCGCTATAATGCAGTATTTTAGAAAAATTTCAAAAGACATAAAATTCTTTCCCATCATTTTAGATAGCCGCTAAAGAAGTTATGGTATCGGATGTAGACATTTAATAACGAAATGTAGTTAGTTGTGCATAATAGTATCATTTAATTAAAATATAAATAATAAGTAAGATGATAATCGAAAATATTTAATGCGTTTAATAAAAATATTGCAACAAAATTCATACTTTCACTTAGAAGTGATGGCAGGTTCAAATTATAAAACCAGGTGAGCACCATAAAAATAGAGATTCCTTGTCCTCTTTTCCATATTATTTACATTTATTACCACTTGTACAAATTTATTACATAATTTGGAGGCAATCTCCATAACCCAGGGCCTGAAGCGAATTTCCGATTTCCCCATGCAGTTATTTGGTTCAATGTACTATTGAGTTTACATTATATAGAATTGAATATGATATAGAATTCAAGTCAAGTAATATCAAGGAGAAATAATCATAATGAACAAGTAATTTTGAACCAAACAATCAATGCGACTCCAAGTGACTGTTTCTGAATAAATGACTTTCTTGTAATTGTGCAAAAACCTCATTTATTAACAATGACTATCATTGAGCGTTATCAGTCGACACATTACATCGGTAAACGGGTGAGATAAGTCAATAAATATTTGGTGATAACGGTAGTCTCTCCAAATATTAATCCAAAATCCTCTCGACCAATCAAATTTTATTGTTGGTATGTCGCCGCTATCTTATATATAAAAGCACTCTAGATGCTCATTGCTCATAATTTCGTAGAAAAACTTTCAATCATTCAAATTATATTACTTGTATGCAGCCACTTTCTTATTTATAAAGATGTTCCAATTGCTCAAGATTTTGTCCAAATTTCTTTCAATAAATCAAATTATATTTATCGCATGCCTCCTCTTTCACACTTATAAAGCAACGTATTGCTCCTAGCTTACATTTAAAATGCAGTAGATAATCATATATTAAAATATTTGATGTGTCTTTGTTAAAACCCTATATCCGATATGATGAATCTTTTTAGCTTAAAACTTTTTCTCGTGTACTAAAATTGTAGCGTAAAAGTTACACTCAAATCCGTTCAAAGGTTAATGAGAAAATTTAGGACTACATATATACATACATAAATACCAAAAGCAGAAGCTACTTTTTTTTAAGCAGCTTAAAATTACGCCAAAATGTTATATTATTCACCTGTTCTTTGACTATAGCCAGGGCAACACTAGATACCGTCACAAATGGTGGCTGGCCGCGACCAAATACATAAAGCGATTGGCACATAACGATGGGCTCGCCGCTTTGTACCAATCGCTGGTCGCTAAGAATCCTATAAGGGGAGCTGACGCATATTCATCTTGTTGCCCAAAGTAACCGCCATGCTGTAACCCAGCTCTGCATTAGGAAACCGCCCGAGCAGGTGTTTGCCGTCCCTGTCACTGGTCGTCCACTAATATTACGGTAAGCTGACCGGTTTTAGCTTGGTTTTTGGTCCGTTGGGTTATTAAATGGCGGTATGATTCAGCTCTGTCAGCCTCTATTTGTGACGTCATGAGCAAGTCTGGTATCTAGTGTTGCCCTGGTATAGCTACCGATAGTTCTGAGCCATGGATTACTACGATGCCGATTCAGGCGCTAATGTCTAATCGTTTGCTCCGAAAAGTCATGCTGAAATCCAGTGCAATACACAACTGTGTCTATTAATATTTCATAATAAATGTATCATTAAAACAGAGTTAAAAATGCAAACTATAAAGCAAAAGAATGGTTCTTATCTCTTTCGCAAATTTAGATTCTTTGTTATCGTTATTCATAATAGTAGACAAAGAAACACGAAAAAGGAATAATAAATACGAATTCGATACCTACAACACTTCACTTTCTTCAATGTGTCAACAGCAAACCCGAGTAAATAGTCAGCGCGGACATTTCAATGGAACAAGTAGTCCTAAGGTAGCACAGCAAGGTCAGAGCACACAACTGTTACTGTCGTAGCGGTTGGCGGGTGAGAGATACATTGAACAGCCATTTTATTTTCAGTAATTCTAAACGATAAATTTAGTAATCATTGATGTTGGCGAAATTCTATCCACCATACACGTAGGAAGTAGCCACTAAACTGCACGCTCAACGCAACGGAACGCTCACTCACAAGTCCATTTTCTGCCGCAACCAGATCACCATTTTAATTCGCGAAAGTAATGAATGCACACTTTTCATAATGTTAACGGAATTTTTCAAACTTTTCCACATTCTTTTTATCACTTTTGTTTATTTCTACACCTTCTTCATATTTTTATGAGCAATGCTAAAAAAAATTTCACGTTTTTTGTCGCGGTTACATAAAATTTCATTTTTAAATAGGTTGAAATTAAATATCTGATGAAATTTAATAATATCTGTATTTTTTAAGTAAAAAAATATAAATTAGTGAAAATGGTAGCAGCTTTGTCATATTTTGAAAAGAAGATCGAATTGGAAAATATCTTCCTGACACTATCCAATGGGGGGAATAAGTGACGTAATTTTTCTTCCGAAATCTACGGCATTTTGTATTCATGGGCGGACCGCTGCATTCAATGTAGCAGATTAGGTGTGAATGTACCTGTACCTAATCGTATTGGGGAGTAGACCTCCATAAGGCGGCACCGTAGCGAGTAGCCATGCCGAGTGTTACAGCCGAAATATCGCGAGCTTCGCTTGTCAATCACTTCTGAGTTGTGGCGCTGAAATCTTGTGACCTATCTTAGTATGGGAGTGTTTACGCTTACTATGAACTCAGCATTAGTAGACTTCCAGATGGGTTGCCAGAAAGAATGACTCTGACTATATCGACTTATGGAGAATAGAAAACCACCCACGTGTTTGACGCGCATGGCGATTTGTGCCCCTGGAAAGAGAGATTCTGACAGTTGAGGGTAACCAACACATTTCTTGGCAACAAACTGTTTTGGCCTCTGTTTCAGGTAGACGGGAGGGTGAATATGGTCTCGTATGCATCAATCGGGTAAACAGTTGACTTGTCACTGGCTAGGGATCGAGTAAGCGATCATTTTCTAGTCATCTCGTTAAGGTTAGAGACTTACATAAGAGGGTCTTGTGAACCTATAGGCCATGGTTAGCACTGATGCATGAATATGCATCCCCTTGTTGGGCTCTGTAGTTGGTGGTGAGGTCGGGGTATGAATTGTTTTTATTATCTACTATGAATGGAAGTACTCCACTTTTTTCTATTTCCCTCCCATGTGGAGAGCAACAAATTGTACAGAATTCACTTGCTTTTATGTAATTAAACGCACTGGATAGTCTTTCTGATAGTACTTTTAAGAGAAGTTCACTGTTTCTTATCGCAAAAACATTTCGATCTGTTTTCGAAGATGGTTTTTCTCTTAAAAATATGTAGTCTGGAGATTTGCTTGATGAAGTTTCTTCAGCCAACCAGTCGTAATTTCTCTTAAATTGCACAAATACAGGTTATTTTTCTGTTTCTGTTCAGGTTACGGTAACAGAAAATTTTATTTTCTACAAAGGAAGAACTTCTACAAAATTTAAAGGATCAAAATGTCATTGATATACGCCGTATTGCTATCCGTCGGAATGGGCAAGTGCTTCCTACGAAGCACATTATTCTGACTTTCAATAGTCCAACTTTACCAACTAGAATTAAAGCTACCTACCTGAGCTGTCCTGTCTTGCTTTATATTCCTAATCTTTTCCGTTATTTTAAATGCCAGCATTATGACCATACTACAACTACCTGTCGTGGTTCCGTTACTCATGCACATTGTGCAAAAGTTGGCTACGACGGCAAATCTTTCGAAAACTCTGAACGCTTCGCAAACTGTAAAGGTGACCATACATCATATTCTCGCTCTTGTCACACTGGATTCGTGAAAAATATATTTTTGCCATTAAAATTACTCAGAAGCTTTCTTATCCTGAAACTCGCAAACTTGTTGAACCCAGAACCCTATCTGTTGGGGTTTCTTACTCTAGTTTTCTCAAGCAACAATCAAAATCCATAAGGCACATAAGGAACGAAACAATCTCTTTACCACCAAATAATTTACCTATGACACTATCAGCACAAAAAAAAAAAAAAATCGTTAGTACAAGACTTACTATGCCTGCATTAGAACTTTGGCCACCATCAGCAGAACCTTTTAAAATAGAATGCATTAATCGTCCTTCACAAAAACCTTCAAATGAATCTAAAATTCCTACCGAACATAAGTTTGAACAAACTTCTGCTGCATTTGTAAACAAATTGCAAAAACCTGATGCTTCCCCAACACAGAAAGAAACACAAAATCATGTGCAAAGAAAAAAATCCCTGACGGCTCGGCCTACAGGCACAGGTAGATTTCGAAGACGCAGACCGTGGGGCGCCTGTTTGTCGGGAATTGCGGAAGAAATGACCTTTTTGCGATGATGCGGCAGTTGGAACCGATTACTTCGAAACCTAACTTGTTTGCAAGCGGAGCCAGCAGGGATTTTTTTTTTAATTAAAAAAAAAAAAATTTCTTTTTGCTATAAGAGTTGGTCCTATAAGAAACTTGTCAGTATAGAAGTTTTAGATAATATTAAGAGGATTTATAATAAATTTAAGCGGATTTGAAATCTTGGGAATTGACGAAGTTATGGATTTTTTTCTTCTAAAATCCCCCTCCCCTCCTTAAGGCAATTTTTAATTATATCAAAAATCTGTCATACATAAATTTTCGGCTCTTCTCCTAGAAGTAATAACTTCAAACGGATTCGATACGTATCATAATTAAGAAATTATGGGGTTTTTTCTGTTTTCACAAAAAGCCCCCCCCCCCCTTGGTTCGATTTTGCCCATTAACGAACTGGACCGTGATTTTATGCCCCTTGATTTTATGTATCAGTTTCGAAAAGATGCGGGAGTTGGAACCGCCTACTTCGAAAAACAACTTGTTTGCAGGCGGAGCCGGCAGGGATTTTTTTTATTATTATTTTTTTTTTTTTTTTGCTATAACGGTTGGTCCTATAAAAAACTTGTCAATATAAAAGTTATATTAACAGGATTTATAATAAACTTAAGCGGATTTGAAATCTTGGGAATTGACGAAGTTATGAATTCTTTTTCTTCTGAAACTCCCCTTCCCCCTACCTTAAGGCATTTTTTAGTTGTATCAAAAATCTGTCATACATAAATTTTCGGCCCTTCTCCTAGAAGTAATAATAACTTCAAACGGATTCGATACGTATCATAATTAAGAAATTATGGAGTTTTTTCTGTTTTCACAAAAAGCCCCCCCCCCCCATCCCACCCCCCTTGGTTCGATTTTGCCCATTAACGAACTTGACCGAGACTTTATGCCCCTTGATTTTGTGTATCAGTTTCGAAAAGATGCGGGAGTTGGAACCGCCTACTTTGAAAAATAACTTGTTTGCAGGCGGAGCCGGCAGGGATTTTTTTTTTCTTATTTTTTTTTATTTATTTTTTTTTTTTTTTTTTTTTTTTTTTTTTTTTTTTTGCTATAACGGTTGGTCCTATAAAAAACTTGTCAATATAAAAGTTTTAGATAATATTAACAGGATTTATAATAAATTTACATGGATTAGATATCTTGTGAATTGACGAACCTATGATTTTTTTTCTTCTAAAACCCCCTCTTTTTTCCCTCCCTTGGGACCATTTTTAATTATATCAAAAATCTGTCATACATAAATTTTCGGCCGTTTTCCTAGAAGTAATAATAACTTTTAACGGATTCGATACGTATAATTAAGAAATTATGGGTTTTTTTCTGTTTTCACAAAAGCTCCCCCAATCCCCTCCCCCCCCCCCTTGGTTCGATTTTGCCCATTAACGAACTTGACCGAGATTTTATGCCCCTAGATTTTATGTATCAATTTGGAAGAGATTTATGCAGAATTTTTCCAGTTATCGTGTCCATAAAAGACAGACAGACAGACACACAGATAGATATAAAGTTTTGAACTGGGAGTGTTTTTGGGTTCTGGGAGTCATGATCGGCGTAGATCTGCAAAAATTTTTCAAAATTTCCAACTTAGGTGAGAATGTAATAGGTAGTATTTCTTACGAAATCTACCTAAAAAATAAGAGTCAAGGAAAACCTTTACTCAAGCTTTTTCACAGTGGAAAACTGAAAAGGAAAAATAAGAAATCTCTTGATCCATCACTCGCTACTATTAAGGATTACAAACAGCTGCTGCACTATGTAGAAGAGGCTATGGAATCACTCACAAGTTATAATTCTAATGCAGATGTAAAAATAGTGTTTTTGAGGAATAAGAGCGTATGTGATTTTCCGTTGTCTTTTTTAAATAACCTGTAGTGTAAATTAAACTGTATTATTTGGAAATTTTATATATTTTTTATTTTTACCAATCGTTACTTTACAGATTGTACAGATTTTAATTATAAATAGCTTCTATTTGTCTCTTAACTATGATATTTTACCTTCATTAAATTAGGCATCGTCACATCGCTTTTTTCATTGAACTGTGTTGTTTTCAATCTTGTTATTTAATTATTAAGGGTTAATTAAAAAATGTCGCTGCCTCCCAGATTTTTATAGCGTCTAAAAGAAAAGTTTTAATTTAGGCGCTATATGAATAAATTTTTAAATATAGCGTTTTAAATAACGCTGAACTCGAGAGAAGGACAAATCCCACCGACCCAAATTGGAAATGTCGGCGTCTTTTGAAAACATGTTTTCATTAATTTCAATTTTTCTTTGAAAACTGATATTTTCTTTAAGTTCACAGTTCAATTCCTCATTAAATGTCGTATAGTAATCATGCGTTATATCTCATTATCAGTATACTGCAAACAAATTTATACGCATGATCCGAATCGCACTTGTGTGGAGTACGCCGGTTCTGGACCGATCTGCGGCGTCCTTTATTTAAGTATGACGCAATTTTTACCAATGAAAGCTTTTCACACATAACTTAATTTAAAAGTTTTTCTTCTCCTTTGGGTTTCGTTTCTCAAGAGGAAACTAGTCGTTGGGGGCCACCGTAATACTTACCCATCATGGATATGCATAATGTAAAATATTAAAATACAAAAAGTGTAAACTACTTATAAAGTGCATTGCAATTCAAATAAAATCGTGGCTTGATGACGTCACAAACTTTAAAGGCTCGATTACTGAATTGCTTGAAAGAAACATCCTTATAACTCCAAAAATAATAATCCTATTAACTAGCGGTTTATTGCATCTGATTAAGCGTTAAATTTCCAATTAGAATGTATATATCTTTGAAGTGAAATTTGGATGAAATACAGGGTCATGAAAAATCGAAGAGTGTGGTAAATAGGATTCCAAATATCTCGGCAACTCATTATCCGATCGACTTCATGCTTTATGCAAAATTTGTTTTTTTATTGTCTTTTATATTTATTTCTTAAAATAAACAATTTCGAAAATTTTTATATACCTTTCATCAGAACGAATATTTCGAGAGTCCGAAAAAAAATTGTTCCGGTTAATCGAGGTTTTTGAAATGAAATAGGCTTCTTCCCATTATTACTTACTAAGTACATACCAAATTGCAAGTCTCTATCTCAATTTCTTCGGGAGATAGAGCGTTTACAGACACACACACTGACACACAGACACACAGACGGACGGCAATTTTTTGTTTCTAAAAATATGTTTTTCGGAATCTCCAGTGTCTGAAACGTGTAAATCCGTCAAAAAAAAATTTTCGATTTTCAAAACGATTACAAGACTTACCCTATACTACGTATGATGGGTAAGTAAAAGCAGAACCCTTATAGTCTCGCTTTGTTGTCCATTTGTGTGTCAAGGCTTATCAAGAACAGCTGAGGGTATCAAGTTGAAATTCATAGCAAATAATAAGACCTATGATTCCATTGTTGTGCAAAAATTTCCAGCTTCTAACTTAATGCAATAAAAAGTTGCGGCCTTAAAACAACATGTTTGGAAATCCCAATTATGGAAAATCACGTGATAAATCAACATAAAATTATAAATCTATGATTTTTCTATTCTTTTCCTTTACAGGTGCTGTAAGACCTTCCTTCGTGCCAAATTTCAAGGTTCTAGGTCAACCTGAAGTACCCTATAGATTTTAAGAGAAACCTATACAGAACTTCCGGTTGACATAGAACCTAATTTGGCACGAAGGAAGATTCTTACAGAACTTGTAAAGAAAAAAAAATTCGAAAATCTTTAATTTATAAATCTATGCTGATTTATTACGTGGCAATTTGAGGAATTTCCATAATCAGAAATACTACTCATGCAAAACCATAAAATTATAAATTGATTTCTGGATTTTTTCCTTTATATGTGCTATAAGACCTTCCTTTGTGCTAAATTTCAAGTTTCTAGGTCAATTGGAAGTACCCAATAGATTGAGAGTTTTATGAAAAGTGTTTTTATACAGTGCAGCGCAGAACTTTAAGCACAACACAAATATTTTATTAAACATTAAGTTTTACAACGGAATGCTTTCAAATATCCACTGTAGGTGAATACTATGATCATAAATATATATCTCAAGTTTTGAAAAAAATCATTGTTACGAAAAAAACTATGTCATAAAAGTTTATGCCCAAATGAGATTTAATGCAAATCATATATTCTAATACGAGCAAATCTTGTGGGTGGTTATATATATATATATATATATATATATATATATATATGCAAAAATTATCTTAAAAACAGCTCTAACGATTTTGACGAAATTTCGTATCCTACCGTTTTGGGGCACCAGAAAACCATTGAGCTAGGTCACATGCTCGAGAAAATTCGATTAGTGGGTCATTTTGGGTCATTTTGGGTCATGGTCTAGCTAATTGTATCTAAAAAACGGTTCAAACGATTTTGACGAAATTTTGTATCCGACTATTTTCGGGCATGAGAAGTCAATTGGGCTGGGTCACATGTTCGAGAACTTTCGATTAGTGGGTCATTTTTGGGTCAACGCGGGTCAAATTACTTTTATCTAAAAAACGGCTTTAACGATTTTGATTAAATTTTGTGTCCTACGAGTTTCGAGCACGATAAAAGCATTGGGCTAGGTCGCATGTCCGAGAAAATTAGATTAGTGGGTCATTTCTGGGTCATTGTGGGTCAAGATCTAAAAAGCGGCTCAATTTACACTAAATTTTGCATCCAATGGTTTCCGGGCACGAGAAGACTGTTGGGCTAGGTCACATGTTCGAGAAAATTCAATTAGTGGGTCATTTTGGGTCATGGTCAAGCTAATTGTATCTAAAAAACGGTCCAAACGATTTTGACGAAATTTTGTATCCGACTATTTTCGGGCACGAGAAGACTATTGGGCTGGGTCACATGTTCGAGAACTTTCGATTAGGGGGTCATTTTTGGGTCAAAGCGGGTCAAATTAATTTTATCTAAAAAACGGCTCTAACGATTTTGATTAAATTTTGTATTTTACGAGTTTCGGGCACGCGAAAATCATTAGACTAGGTCACATGTTCGAGAAAATTCGATTAGTGGGTCATTTCTGGGTCATTGTGGGTCAATATCTAAAAAGCGGCTCAATTTACACTAAATTTTGCATTCAATGGTTTTCGGGCACGAGAAGACTGTTGGGCTAGGTCACATGTTCGAGAAAATTCAATTAGTGGGTCATTTTGGGTCATGGTCAAGCTAATTGTATCTAAAAAACGGTTCAAACGATTTTGACGAAATTTTGTATCCGACCATTTTCGGGCATGAGAAGTCAATTGGGCTGGGTCACATGTTTGAGAACTTTCGATTAGTGGGTCATTTTTGGGTCAACGCGGGTCAAATTAATTTTATCTAAAAAACGGCTCTAATGATTTTGATTAAATTTTGTGTCCTACGAGTTTCGAGCACGATAAAAGCATTGGGCTAGGTCGCATGTCCGAGAAAATTCGATTAGTGGGTCATTTCTGGGTCATTGTGGGTCAAGATCTAAAAAGCGGCTCAATTTACACTAAATTTTGCATCCAATGGTTTCCGGGCACGAGAAGACTGTTGGGCTAGGTCACATGTTCGAGAAAATTCAATTAGTGGGTCATTTTGGGTCATGGTCAAGCTAATTGTATCTAAAAAACGGTCCAAACGATTTTGACGAAATTTTGTATCCGACTATTTTCGGACACGAGAAGACTATTGGGCTGGGTCACATGTTCGAGAACTTTCGATTAGGGGGTCATTTTTGGGTCAAAGCGGTCAAATTAATTTTATCTAAAAAACGGCTCTAACGATTTTGATTAAATTTTGTATTTTACGAGTTTCGGGCACGCGAAAATCATTAGACTAGGTCACATGTTCGAGAAAATTCGATTAGTGGGTCATTTCTGGGTCATTATGGGTCAATATCTAAAAAGCGGCTCAATTTACACTAAATTTTGGATCCTGTGGCTTTCTGGCACAAGAACACTGTTGGGCTAAGTCACATGTTCGAGAAAATTCAATTAGTGGGTCATTTTAGTCATGGGTCATGATATTTGAACTCAAATTTAATTTTGACAGAGCATAGCTCGGTCTTCACTGCTCGTATATCTTTAAACATGATAGGTGGAGGATCAGCGAGACTTTTTTCTTAGATTATAAAGTGTAGCGATCGCTGTACGAGTTATCAAAATGCCGAAATCGCTGCAGTTCTCGCCTGAAGAATTTGTGGAAGTTTGGAAGATGAAAGTAAATCCGTTTTGAAAATTTCACTTATTTTAATTTGGTTTAAATGTGGTATTTACAGTGTTTTGCAACATGGAAAGCAATTCAAAAATGCGTTTCTCTCAGGAAGGCCGAGAAAAGCCACATTTCGTGAGGATAGAAGAATTAATGGCTGTTACCTGTAACTGACGATTTGTCTCTTAATCAGATAAAAAAAATAGACTTCGATAAAAATCATTACGCGACACCATACGCAAACGAATAACCAAATCAGGATTCATCAAAAAATGAAAATTTTCCCGTAAGCCTTTTCTGAAACAGTGTCACAAAAAGCAAGACTTCAAAGAGCAAAACAGCACATGTATTATCGTGACGAATGGATTAGTGTTATTTTTTCTGATAAAAAATGGGATTTGGATGGTCCAGATGGGTATTTATTCTATTGGCGTGACTTGAGGAAATATCGGAAGAGCATTATTCAGCAGGCAACAACTTGGTAGTTCGCTCATGATATAGGGCGAATTTGGCTACAATGGACAAACGCCTCTTTGCTTCCTAAATGACAGGCAACATCCACAAAAGTATCAGAAAACTCTTGAGTGAGCATTTGTTGCCATTTGGTGGAACTCCTAAGGTAGTCCCAAATGGACTTATCAGCGAGACAACGCATCGATACACACTTTCCGTTGCACAAAAGAATGGCTTAGATCTCAGAATATCAGCCCAGTCAGAATATCAGTATTCAGCCCAGATCTCAATCTGTCAGAACATCTGGGGAATCATCTCACGTTACGTCTACAAGAATGGGAAGCAGTATTACTTAGTGCAAGAGCTCAAATCAGCGACCGAGGATGCCTGGTACAGACTCGCTCCCGAAACCTTCCATACTCACGTGTTATCAATGGAAAATCGCGTATTCGATCTCATCAGGTGCAATGGAAACACCATAGACTACTACAGAACTTTTGCACTTTGTGAAATGCAAATATTTCGTTTTTGTGCATAAACTTTCGCGAATTCACAATTTTGTTTTTCTTATAATTTATTATCATCGTTTCAATGAATTGTTTCCGAATTCGAAACATGAATTTGTAATCCAATTATTTAGATACAGTGAAAATTTCAAAGCATTCGGATGTATATTTTTCATTTTATAAAAACATTTAGCTTGTGCATAAACTTTTGCGCCGCACTATATGAAAGTTATGTATTAGAGCAATAGCATAAAATGAGGAAAATAAGATGTAGATTAATAAGATGTAGAAGATGTAATAAGTTGTAAAATTTTGGTTAGCATTTTTATGACAAACGAGAATTTTATTCCTTCCTTTTTTTAAGTAAATTTACAACTATTTTGACTACTATTTTTGCAGATGCTATTATTTTGGCTACTATTTTCCATCCTTTAGAGGTTACTAAAGCAAATATTTTCAATAGCATTAAGCGATCACAGCCTTCTATTGTGTTTATTTTCATTTTTAGAAAAAATTACATTGTCAATAATGAATTTTGACATGATTTTTGCCCAAAATTAAAAAGTATCGTGGGTTTATTCTTACGCATAACAAAATTTTTAATAATTTGGTTTCACCGAAGCAAAATATTCCCAAAACAGACCCTCTATCATCAGAGATTTACTATGACCGAATTACGTAGATAATTAGCTACAACTCCTTCGTTTTAACTACAGGTTTTTAATAATGTCTCTATAAATTTTTCAGAATTATTTTCTAATAGATTTATAGAACCTAATGACCAATATCAATGAAACAATCTGTGCAACATTGCATATTCTACACAGAAATAATTTGTTTAAGATAATGTTATGCGGCTAAAAATCCATACTAGCATTTGATAACTTAAAAAAACAAGGACAAATTAAACTTTTAATAGAATAATAGTTTATTGTATCTAAAACTATATTAACAAACTATAACATATTATGAACAAACGCCTATAACGCTAAAACACTTGAAAGCTAATATTAAAAGAACGGAAGTGTTCTGTTAAAATTTCTCGTTCGCATTTCAAAAATTTTAAATGGTTTGTTTATGCCTAGGGTATAGGTCGATGTCATACTGGGTATGTTTTTAATATTTCGATTTTGTTTGCAGATTTTTTTCCGAGGACACTTTTTGTTTCGGAACCAGTTGAGAAAGTGTACACAAAAAATAAAAACTGCAACCAAAATCGTAAAAGTATAAATGTACCCGGTAAGACATCGACTTCAAATATCCTAGGCAAAAAAATTCATTTAAAAATATTGAAATGCGAACGCTCTCATTGGTTTAAAATTAGATTGCGAATATATCTTCCAGTTACTAGCGTTAGCGGTTTGACTTTTAACAAGCTATAAAATATTTACAAACTAGCATTCAAAGTGTTTTTAAGAAAAACATTGAACAAACTGTTATTCATCTATACATCCAATCTTTTTGTTGTGATTACAATGTCTAAATCCATTTAGGACCTTTACAATTTCTGTATTACAGTCTGAATAAGCATTTGCAGGATTAAATTCTTCATTTCCCACAAAAACGCTATGCAAAGATGGACACGACAGAATGAATGAATGAATTCCATTAGATGTCACATCACAACCACGAAGGCATATTAACTCCAGGTTAAGTAAAGCAGTTGTGCCATCGAAAATTAAGTCCTCGTCTTTAACAAGTGTCCAACATAAATATAATTGAGTCAGATTAATTCCATTCTCGCGTATTTCCCAAAATACTCCTGAGCCAATGTTATTTTGTTCAAAGTTAAGCAGACGTAGTTTTCGCATAGGTATCATTAAATAGGTATCGGAAAGATTACATTCAGATAGATGTAATTTTTTTAAATTCTGCATACGTCTATAACCGAAATCTACTACAGCCCTGTCGTAAGTAGCTCTAAATCGAGAATGACTAAGATCTAAAACTTCAATGCAGCATGCATATATACTCATATTTTGAAATACATCCGTTCCATTCATAGTTTCCATTTTTTCAGTGAGGAATTTACATGAAGTGAGTACCAATACCCGAAGTTTTTTAGGTAAATGTGAATAAAAATCTACGTAGTCCCTAATGAATGAGAAACCATGCAAGATTAATGTTTTAAGATTGAGACATTTTCTTGCGAGACTACTTGAAAATGGTATAAACTTCGTGTAAGACAGTTCAGAAATAGCATTCAAGCGAAGGTAGGTGACACATGATGGAAGTATTTGGATAAGTCGAAGCCAGCTGTCGTTAGAAATGTTCACATTTATTCTTCGCCAAAACTGTGGGTATCTTGTCAATCCATACCAGTTCTTGCACACTCTGTAATAAGAAAGCAAATGAACAACTAAGAATGACTGTTTGTCAATAACATAAACATGTTTACTATGAATTTCTAGTTTTTAACATTTAAGATGACTGTAATTAATATTTAAGATGTATTTGTTATGGTTAATATGATAAATCCGATAATTAATAATAACCGGTCATTATTAATAATTACCGGAATTATATTGACCGTAACATATACGTAATATTATACAACAAAATATACAGTAGTCTGCAGAAATGATATGTGAAGAGGAAAAGGGAATATTGCCTTTCTCGATATTCGCTAACCTATTTAAAAGAAAGAACAAAAAATAATGCGTCAAGCATAGATTATAAACACTTTCCAACATATTAAGAATACTATAAAAAAATGTCCCCTTTAATAAGGCGAAAGAGGACGTCTAAGTAAACAATTTGAAAAACACACAACACATTTGAAAATACAATGCCAGGAATTACCGTCAATAGTCGGAAACGCATCCGAATTCTTTTGTGCAGTCCTGTATAGGATCTATAAATTTGTATATATACTATATAGTATTCTACAATTTACTTCATTTAGGAAACACATAGCACAGTCCAAAATTCCTCGATAACAAACTCCACCAATAAACGGATATGTAGTCGACATCTTTTGTGCAGCCCTTTTGTGTATGGGATCTTTACAATTTATACACACCAGTAATATGCAAAAAAAAAGTTACGCGTACTATAGCTGAAAACGCACTTTCAGTAATTATTGTTAGTATACAGTACTGCAACCGAACTCTTTTGAGTGTCACTGTAAATGAGCGATGAATGCTATGGACACCTTATTCTATAATAAGTATCTTGTAGTGCACCTCATGATATATATCAATTTCAATATGTTTGAAATAGTGTAACATTATTAAAGTACACCGCAAACGATTTTTTCCAATAGACTCTAATGTAACGGCCTTCCTTTGATTGTCTCTGTAAATGTCCGATGAATGGTATGTGCACCATATTCTATTTTAAACATCTTGAAGTGCGCCTCAGCGATATATCACTTTCAATATGTTTGAGATAGTCTAACATCATTAAAATACGCCGCAAACGATTTTTATCCATAGACCTTAATGTAATGGAATTCTTTTGAATGCCCCTGTAAATGAACCATATATGCTACATACTTCATTTTCAATAAGAACAAGCCATAGTGAACATCATGTCAATTGCATGGCAATCTGAGTATATTTACGCGAGTTAGAGTACGGACAGACGGCAGACAGACAAACCGAATTCATAAACAATTTTCAATTGTGATGGAAAGTGTTAAAACGAGACATATACTAATCAATCTTTTTCTCAGTCTTTCTGCGTGCATGCTTGTGTTCATGCATACACTGCAAAAACAAAAAAAATGTGTTGATTTTACAGTATAATATTGGCATCCCAGTTGCCCGTATTATACCGCAAAATTACGTATATGTTAGTTAGTATGTTATATACAGGGTGATTTTTTTAAAGTTGTGAAAATAAAACACTATAACAAAAGAACCACTGATCCAAATGACTTGAAATTTCACCAATATGCTCCCACAGCAATGGGAATTTTTTATACATGGTTAAAAAAACTTAAAATCGCACCGACAGATGGCGCTGTAAGGTAGCAGAAACAAAGAATATCGCCTGTGGGAGAAAAACAATTGACAGTACTTTGAGAAACCATCTTCCGTAGGCCCTCTGTCGTTATTGGACCTTTTCTTAAATTCTTAAGTGTCCTAAATCTCCTAAGAGCAGTTGCTGCGCTGTCATTATTCTGATAATAAAGTTTCACTAGCAACGCACGGTCTGTAAATAGCGCCGTCATTGAGAGGATTTCCGTAGAATAATGAACACGAGGTGGGCGTACTTAACGTTTTTCGCCATGTGCGTGTGCCGGGCACCAAGTTCGTCTCCCGACTTTACTGAATGTACAGCGCCATCTGTCGGTGCGATTTTAAGTTTTTTTTAACCACGACTAAAAAATTCCCATTGCTTTGGGAGCATACTGGTTAATTTTTAAGTCATTTGGATCAGTGGATCTTTTGTGATAGGGTTTTACTTTCACAACTTAAAAAAAATCACCCTGTACTTCAAAGAGCAAAACAGCACACGTATTATCGTGACGAATGGATGAGTGTTATTTTTTCTGATAAAAAAAATGGAATTTGGATGGTCCAGATGGGTTTTCATTCTATTGGCGTGACTTGAGGAAATATCGGAAGAGCATTATTCAGCAGGCAACAACTTGGTGGTTCGCTCATGATAAGGGGCGCATTTGGCTACAATGGACAAACAACTCTTTGCTTCCTAAATGGCAGACAACAACCACAAATGTATCAGAAAACTCTTGAGTGAGCATTTGTTGTCATTTCGTGAATTCCTAAGGTGGTCCCAACTGGACTTATCAGCAAGACAACGCATCGATACACACTTTCCGTTGCACAAAATAATGGCTTAGATCTCAGAATATCAGTGTGATGAACTGACCAGTACTCAGCCCAGATCTCAATCTGACAGAACATCTGGGGAATCCTTTCACGTTACGTATACAAGAATGGAAAGCAGTATTACTTAGTGAAAGATCAGAAATCAGCGATCGAGGATGGCTGGTACAGACTCGCCCCCGAAACCTTCCATACTCTCGTGTTACCAATGGAAAATCGCGTATTCGATCTCATCAGGTGCAATGGAAACACCATAGACTACTAAAAGACTTTTGTACTTTGTGAAATGTAAATATTTAGTTTTTGTGCATAAACCTTCGCAAATTCACAATTTTGATTTTCTTATAATTTATTATCTTCGTTTCAATAAATTGTTTCCGAATTTGAAACATGCATTTGTAATCCAATTGTTTAGATACAGTAAAAATTTCAAAGCATTCGAGTGTATATTTTTGATTTTATAAAAACATTCAGCTTGTGCATTAACTTTTGCGCCGCACTATATAAAAGTTATGAATTAGAGAAATAGTATAAAATGAGGAAAATAAGATGTAGACTTAATTTTGGTTAGCATTTTTATCACAAACGAGCATTTTATTCCTTTCTTTTTTGAAGTAACTTTACAACTATTTTGACTTCTATTTTTGCAAATTCTATTATTTTGGCTACTATTTTCCATCCTTTAGAACAGGCATGTCTAAAGGATGGAAACTCGTTTACGACGTTCGTTTACGACGCTCGTTTACGAGACTTGCTTACGAAAAAACTCGTTTACGAAGCGGGCCAAATTAAGTATTACATGCAAAGCCGCGGGCCATATAAAAAAAATCTAGATTTATACTATCACCATTGCGCAGAGTAATATTTCTATGTATATACTGATAATGAATTCAAATCTTTTTTTAATTCATTTTTTAGCACAGCCATATTAAAGAAATATTCATGTAAATTTTAAAAGTTATTATTATACATAGTTTATTTTTTCTTACTTTTCTAAAAAAATACTCAATTACTTTTCATCAACTAAATCTAAAGTTTAATTGAATTTTGTAAATTGTTTGTTCTAAGAATTGACTATAGATACTGGTCTGTAAATCTTAATCTATCATTGGAATAACTGTCAATCTTCCATGTTTTATTTAAGTAAAAAATTAAAATATTTTTAATCAGAAAATTTATTTAATAAAATGTGTCTTGCATCCATGAGCTACTTATTTTATTCCATTTATTAAATACATTTTATGGCTCCAATTTTGTTCATTTGACTTGAAAAATAACAAAAGGTTGGCAGCTAACGCAACGATATTGCGTAAAAAAGTGCGCTACCGAGCATAGTTAAAATATGCCTAATTGCACACTACTTTAAAAAAAACAGTCAATGGATGAATAATTGCAGAAATATGGAAACCCCATATTCATGTATTTTCGCTCTAATGTGGAATCACACTGAATTTTGATTAACTAAAGAAATTCTGAAGAATAATTTCAACATCAAGCATTAGAGGTGAAGTAAATAGAGTAAACGGATCAAGCAGAGCGGTCGCTCTACCAAACCAAGCTATAAAAAAAAGCGCCAAACAAACAACGCCAAGAACTGGACTTTAGACTGCTACTGCTTACTTACAGCAATAAACTTCGCAATGTTAAATCGACAAAACATGCCAGATTAAAATATCAGATATCAAATGAACCAAGCGTCATAGAAAAATAACGAAAACTAAAAGAATCTAATGAAGAAATTCTTCAATTTGAGACCAAACTCATCTTCATAAGTGATTTATAAACAGAGATATAGATTTTATTTAAAAACGTCGAGTTACTTAAAATGTACTATTTTCTTCGTCAAACTTTTTTTTTTCAAACAACCTACAGATTTAAATATAGGGCAGAAATGAAAAAGGATTGCATTTTTGGACAAGTAATAACCTAATCTACGTGCTTTTATAAAATACAGTGAAAAAATAAATACATTTCTATCCTTAATTAGCCAAAAAACTGTTAATTAACTTGGCAACTAAAAGATTATGCCAAAACAGAGATAAAACCCCGCCAACGACGGTGTACCATCTGTATTATAATAGCAATAATCAGTTACGGGTTAATCATATCAAATTTCATCTGCAAGTCAGCCATTTTTTCTGAAGATAATAACTTTTTAATAAAACATCATAATTATAAGAACACACATTTTATCATACTATTAAATGTGACTGCAAATTGTGGCCGATGACTGTTTCCAACAGGAATAAGAATGAGAAATTGCCGAGTTAGAATATCGATCTGGGTGGCTTAGTGGTAAAACGTTAGCACGGTACACTGAAGGTCCCAGGTTAGAGTACTGGCGCAGGTCAATTTTTCACTCATGTTGGTTTAGTGCATTTAATTGTCTGGTAAAATGTGTGTTCTTATAATATTGTAAAATATAGTAATCAGACGTAGTGTTCATGCTTTTAATATATATAAATTTACATTTTAGAAAGATATTTAAAAAAATTAATTTTGAGGGAAGAGGTACCTTCTAAAATGTATACATTAAGAATTATCAGCATTTAAAATTTCTTTCCAAACGTAAACAAACTTTTCGAAAAGGAATTGAATATGATTAATTTATTTCTATAAAACCACGGTAAAGGACAAGCATTTCGTTCGCAGGCTGAGATCCTTTGACGTCATTTTTCTATAAATTAATGGAATCCAGTTGTTAAATTGTTTTTGTTTTAGAAGTTAAGTTTCCATTTAAATTTATTGTAAGAGTACAGTGTTTAATTGAATAAAATAATGTAAATCTAAGAAATTGCTAAAATATTTTACTACTTTTCACCATTAACTACGTTTTATAAAGATTCGCCAATCAATGGGATTTAATGCTAATAATAAAAGAGCATGATATCACGTTTGATTTCAAAAGCAGCGTTGACGCGCTATGTACATATTCCATTTTTACTCATCTCATGGATTAGTCAGTGATATTTTTTAACGAAGGATAACAAGTATTATAACAAGCCACATTTAGTATGTTGTTTTTAAGGGTGTAATTAGTTTAATTGAAAAATCTACTGGTATTTCTAGTTAACCCTTTAAACAATAACTGAAAGTAAAATGTAATTTTACAGAACATTCTCATGTTAATTTCATAGAGTATTTATATTATGTATAATCTATTTAAAAAAAATGAAATGATATCTACAAAAAGTAACTTTTCAAAAGTAAAAAAACAGCCAAGCTTAAAAAAAAAAACGAAAGTTGTGGCTAAAAAATAGTGTGATATCAAATTTCCAAGCTTTTATTATAGTACTTATTTAACTTTTTCCCATTAAGTAAGTTATCATATATATATAAGTCGAGTGCTACGTATATGGTAATAGAAATCGTTTTCTCCTGTACTAAATACATCCTAACGTGTTTCTGAAAATTAATTTTTTTTTTTGAAATTATGCATGATGGGCTTGGCGGCCATCTTTCCATATTTCTAAGCACCCGAATTTCTAAAGTAAAAGCGTAATATGTTTGCAATGTAATATGTTTATAACAATGTCGAACTACGGACAGATCAATTGAGGAAGACTGATATTTTGATAAATTGATTTTTACTACTTTGAAATGATTAATTACTCTAAAAAATAAATCATAAGATGAATCCTTAAGATAAGTCATCATTATTTTAAGACACAATTTTCAGAACATACAATTCCATAAACGAAACGCTTAAAATATTTGCTTAAGTTACAATTTTGAACTTCTGATTTTAACTACGGCTTAGAATTTTGTGTATAATATGGAAAGATGGCCGCCAAGCCCATCATGCATAATTTGTAAAAAATTGAATTTTCGGAAACACGTTAGGATGTATTTAGTACAGTAGAAAACTATTTCTATTAACATATACGTAGCACTCGACTTATATATATGATAACTTATTTAATGGGAAAAAGTTAAATAAGTACTATAATAAAAGCTTGGAAATTTGATATCGCACCATTTTTTAGCCACAACTTTCGTTTTTTTTTTTTTTTTTTTTTTTTTTGGTAGATTTTCATATTCTTTAAAAAATCTTCTTTGAATTCATTTTTTAATATATTTTTAGTATATTCGAAAAAGTTCTACTCCGATGATTTCTGTAATAATGTTTTGGCAACATTTAAAATGAAAGATATTTTCTGTTTGATAATTGTTTTATCGAAGTAATAAAATTTATTTGAAAACTTTATTGCTATCAAATACCAATATACCATTATGAAATTTTCTTTGATGTTGAAGTTTACTCAGGTGCTTTTTAATTTCAAATAAAATTCTAAGAACTTTGCTTATAGGTGTTTTATTAATAATCCCC
This sequence comes from Maratus michaelseni, assembly GCA_963931845.1. Taxonomy (NCBI): domain Eukaryota; kingdom Metazoa; phylum Arthropoda; class Arachnida; order Araneae; family Salticidae; genus Maratus; species Maratus michaelseni. The sequence goes on from OZ007593.1 coordinate 265,569,712, forward strand.
ATACATAATTTGTCGATTTATAATGGAAATTGCAACCTTGTTTAACAGTTCTAGATTAACAGTTAAAACTTATGAAAGACAGCCGTTAAATATCTGTAAAAGAAGATCGATACATTTATCTTCACTACCTATATTTCCAAGATATCTTCTAGATTGACGATGATTAAGCATGTACGTACGAATATAATATAAGTTTGTAAGCACTATAAATTTTTAAGCACATATCCGGCTTTCATAAATCTATTCACTATATATAAATCTTCCTAGCAATGCAACTTATGCTTATGGTATTTTCAAATGCCTTTAACTGCTTTAGACATCATTTCTTCAATTTCGTAGTGAATATTTCGACTCGCAGGATATTTAATGTAAGTAAGACGATAATTAGTTTTTTGAAGCAAATATAATTTCTTCAATAAGGTTGATGAAAGCATTTTAATTCTTTTTTTAAGAAGTCTCAATTACAATACTGACAATTTATCTTTCGATGGTTAGCCAGATTGCTGTGAGTTTTCTTCGTACTTTGTGCTGTTGCACCTCTTAATGTTAGATTCTTTCTAAACTCCAACAATGTCTACATATCAAACGTAAAAATTCTATTTTCCCTTGTGTATAATTGTATTGTAGATCACCTTGAAAGAAAATCTGCGATGTTCGTCTTCAGTTTTATTATATTTATTCACAGTGTGTAAATAGCTTTAAAATATTCTTTTATAAATCCTGGGATGTGTGAGAGTATGCCAATAAAATGTCTGTATATCAATAAAAAAATGAAAGAAGGGAAAGAAATATCTTGCAGGATTTATTAACAATAACACAATTACTAACCTACGTAATGAATTTAAGTAAAAACTTAAATCTAAAATCCATATGTTCGACTAAAGCCCAAATGAAGAACCTGGAGAACATATTTGGGGGTTTTGTGTCAAGCATAAACGTGACAATTTGTGTCACTTTCAGAGCGACCCATTTAAAGCTATTTAACATTTCGATTTTTTTTTTAACTGTTCTAAATTAACTCCGAATTTTATTAATTTTACATTTCTGGGTATTTAATAAATACAATATATTATATTGTAAAGTGGTGTAAAATCGAAGAGAGTAGTAAAATCAAGTATTAGTTTCGACATAAAACAAATAAAAATTATAAGTAAAATAATGTTCGTGCAAAGAGTACTTTCATCATGTGTTTTCTAACAACTAATCTAAACAGAGGTAAAATGCCAAAGGCTTCGCGGGCCACATATAAGATGTCGGTGGGCCAGTTGTGGCCCGCGGTACACGTGTTTGACATGCCTGCTTTAGAGGCTAATATAGCAAATATTTTCAATAGCACTAAGCGATGACAGCCTTCTATTGTGTTTATTTCCATTTTTAGAAAAAAATCACATTGCCAATAATGAATTTTGACATGATTTTTGATTTATGCCCAAAATTTAAAGGTATCGTGGGTTTATTCTTGCGCATAACAAAATTTTGAATAATTTTGTTTGACCGAAGCCAAATTTTCCCAAAACAGACATCCATCATCAGAGATTTACTATGACCAAATTACGTAGATGGTTAGCTACAAGTCCTTCGACTTAACTACAAGTTTTTTAATAATGTCTCTATAAACTTTTCAGAATTATTTTCTAATAGATTTATAGAACCTAATGGTCAATATCAATGAAACAATATGTGCAACATTGCATATTCTACGCAGAAATAATTTGTTTAAGATACTATGCGGCTAAAAATCCATACTAGCATTTGATAAAGTAAAAAAAACAAACACAACAACGAATTCAATATTTAATAAAATAACAGTTTAGCGTGTCTAAAACAATATTAACAAACTATAACGTATTATGATCAAACGTATATAACGCAAAGACACTCGCAAGCTAATATTAAAGCAACGAGAGCGTTCTTTTCAAGCAGAAATAATTTAAAATAATTTTATGCGGCTAAAACTCCGTACTAGTATTTGATAACGTAAAAATACACAGACAAATTAAACATTTAATAGAATAATAGTTTATTGTATCTAAAACCATATTAACAAACTATAACATATTATGAACAAACGCCTATAACGCTAAAACACTATACTAACAAACTATAACATATTATGAACAAACGCATATAACGCTAAAACACCCGAAAGCTAATATTAAAGCAACGGCAGCGTTCTGTTAAAATTTCTCGTTTGCATTTCAAAAATTTTAGATTATTTGTTTATGCCTAGGGTATAAGGTCGATGTCTTACTGGGTATGTTTTTATTTTTTCGATTTTGTTTGCAGATTTTTTCCAAGGACACTTTTTGTTTCGGAACCGGTTGAGAAAGTGTACACAAAAATAAAAACTGCAACCAAAATTGTAAAAGTATAAATGTACCCGATAAGACATCGACTTTAGATATCCTACGCAAAAAAAAAATCATTTAAAAATATTGAAATGCGAACGCTCTCATTGATTTAAAATTAGATTGCGAATATATCTTCCAGTTACTAGCATTAGCGGTTTGGCTTTTAACAAGCTATAAAATATTTACAAACTAGCATTCAAAGTGTTTTTAAGAAAAACATTGAACAAACTGTTATTCATCTATACATCCAACCTTTTTGTTGTGATTACAATGTCTAAATCCATTTAGGACCTTTACAATTTCTGCATTACATTCTGAATAAGCATTTGCAGGATTAAATTCTTCATTTCCCACAAAAACGCTATTCAAAGACGGACACGACACAATGAATGAATTAATTCCATTAGATGTCACATCACAACCACGAAGGCATATTAACTCCAGGTTAAATAAAGCAGCTGTACCATCGAAAATTAAGTCCTCGTCTTTAACGTGTGTCCAGCATAAATATAATTGAGTCAGATTAATTCCATTATCGCGTATTCTCTGAAATGCTATTGAACCAATGTTATTTTGTTCCAAGTTAAGCAGATGTAGTTTTCGCATAAATTGAGGTGTTAAATAGCTACCAGAAATGGTATCAGCTAGATGTAATTTTTTCAAATTCGGCATACGGCTAAAACCGAAATCTATTAAATTCGTTTCGGAAGAATTTCTAAATCGAGAATGACTAAGATCTAAACTTTCAATGCAGCATGCATATATGCTCATATTTTCAAATACCTCCATTCCATTCATCAATTCCATTTTCTCTCTTAGGAATTTACACGAAGTGAGCACCAATACCCGAAGTTTTTTGGGTAAATGTGAATATAAATCTATGTAGTCCCTAATGAATGAGAAACCATGCAAGATTAACGTTTTAAGATTGGGACATTTTCTTGCGAGACTACTTGAAAATGGTATAAACTTCGTGTAAGACAGTTCAGAAATAGCATTCAAGCGAATGTAGATGACACATGACGGGAGTATTTGGATAAATCGTAACCAGCGATCGTTAGAAATGTTCACATTTATTCTTCGCCAAAACTGTGGATATCTTGTCAATCCATACCAGTTCTTGCACACACTGTAATTAAGAAAGCAAATGAATAACTGACAATTATTATTGTTCGTAAATAACATAAACATGTTTACAATGAATTTCTAGTTTTTAACATTTAAGATGACTTTATTAATATTTAAAATGTATTTGTTACGGTTAACAGGATAAATCCGGTAATTAATAATAATCTGTCATTATTAATAACTATCGGATTTATATTGACCGTAACATATAGGTAATTATACAACAAAATATACAGTAGCCTACAGTAATGATATGTGAAGAGGAAAAGGGAACATTGCATTTCTCGATATTCGCTAACCTATTAAGAAAAAAAAGAACGAAAAATCATGCGTCAAGCATAGATTATAAACACTTTCCAGCATATTAAGAATACTATAAAAAAATTCCCCGTTTAATAAGGCGAAAGAGGATGTCTAAGTAAACAATTTGGAAATCACACGATACATTTGAAAATACAATGCCAGGAATTACCGTCAACAGTCGGAAAAGCATCCGAATTCTTTCGTGCAGTCCTGTATAGGATCTATAAATTTGTGTATATTCTACATAGTATTCTACAATTTACTTCAGTTAGGAAACCCATAGCACAGTCGAAAATTCCTCTATAACAAACTCCACCAATAAACGGAAATGTAGTCGAGATCTTTTGCGCTGCCCTTTTGTGTATGGGATCTTTACAATTTATACACACCAGTAATATGCAAAAAAAAAAGTTACGCGTACTATAGCTGAAAACGCATTTCCAGTAATTATTGTTAGTATACAGTACTGCAACCGAACTCTTGAGTGTAACTGTAAATGAGCGATGAATGCTATGGACACCTTATTCTATAATATGTATCTTGTAGTGCACCTCATGATATACATGAATTTCAATATGTTTGAAGTAGTGTAACATTATTAAAGTACACCGCAAGCGATTTTTTCCAATAGACTCTAATGTAAAGGCATTCCTTTGATTGTCTCTGTAAATGTACGATGAATGCTATGCGCACCATATTCTATTTTAAACATCTTGAAGTGCGCCTCAGCGATATATCACTTTCAATTATGTTTGAGATAGTCTAACATAATTAAAATACGCCGCAAACGATTTTTATCCATAGACCGTAATGTAATGAAATTCTTTTGAGTGCCCCTCAAATGAACTATATATGCTACATACTTCATTTTCAATACGAACAAGTCATGGTGAACATCATGCCAATTGCATGGCAATCTGAGTATATTTACGCGAGTTAGCGTACGGCCAGACGGCAGATAGACAAACCGAATTCATAAACACTTTTCAACTACGTTGGAAAGTGTTAAAAAAGGGACATATACTAATCAATCTTTTTTTCAGTCTTTCTGCGTGCATGCTTACACTGTCAAAAATAAATCCGTTAATTCACGGGAAAAGTACTCTCAGCGAAGTTGCCGGACTTTTACCGTTCCGTTAGTAGATTTTAAGTTTTGAAAGATTGAAGAAACGGTAACTTTCTGTTATGAATGACCTCGGTTAAAAAAAAAAAAAAAAAAAAAACTGTTTGTGCTGCCATCTGTTAACTATAACGGGAGTATTTAGTTTAATACTTGATATTTTAATATTAAATACTCCCTGGTACAGATACCTGATACTGGTTGCCCTTGGGGGTTCGAACTAGGGATGACAGCGCCTTGAACCGAGTGTTTTACCTCAAGACCAGCGGGCTACTACTGTATTGGAATACAGTATAATATTGGCAAGAATAGGAGTTTGAAAGGCTGATACGGGGATTTCTTCAAATCGCTGCTTGGAACTTAAACAATCTGGTGTTTAGAAACCTAGTAACTTTGAAATTAAGTGGGGGATTATTTTGTTATAAGATTATGACTGAAAAATTTAGTATTAATAGAGGATTGAAACATGAATTATATTAATTCTTAATTTGATTGTTAGATGCAAAATATGAATATTGTATTTTGAATTAAATTCGATAAAGTATGTTGGCTTTTTTGAGAAAATCGATTTTTTTTCAACTATTATATATTTTTTAAATGTGTTCTGTTAGAATATATTTTCATTGAGAGTGTCTTTTATAACTTTAAAAAGCAAATTACGAATAATTTCAAAGGAATGGGAAAGTTATTTCTTATTTTTTTTTTATTCGGAAGCATTATTTTTGTTTGTTGCTTTTTTGCGTAAAATCGATTTTTTTTCACTTAATTTAACTATTATATATATATATATATATAATTTAAATTAAGTGAAAAAAAATCGATTTTACGCAAAAAAGCATATATATATATATATACTAAGCTATTTGTTTCGAATATATTTTAAGTGTGAATATTTTTTTGTAACTTTAAAAAATAAATTGCTAATAATTTTTAAAGCATGGGAAAATAAAGTGTTGCTTTTTAATTTCGAAAGAACTATTTTGTTCTTTTAAATAAACTCGAATTTTTAATTTATTGAATTTTTAGTTCTTCTGTGCTGCAACATGTCAGTTTTTTAAACATTGGAAATAAATATGCAGCAGATAACGGAATATCTCCGTTAGCCACTTTCTTCTTCTGTTCCGTTGTTTTCAGGAAATATGAAGAAACTTTCTGTTTTTAACGGAAAATGCCCTTTTGTGGTGAAAAGGGACTTTTTCTGTGAAATTCAGGAAAAAAATACCCGTGAATTTCAGATTATTTTGAACAGTGTATGTTCACGCATACACTGCAAAAAAAGAAGTGTTGATTTTACAGTATAATATTGGCATCCCAGCTGCCCGTATTATACCGTAAAATTAACGGTAATAAACAGTAAAATAAGCAGTAATACACTGCCGCGCATGCGTGGTAGTGTATTACCGCTTATTTTACTGTTTATTACTGTTAATTTTACGGTATACTACTGGCAGCTGGTGTGCTAGTATTATACTGTAAAATCAAAACTTTTTTTTTTTTTTTTTTACCGTGTAGTTTCTATTGCGTGAATCATTTTTGATAATTTTTATCCAAGTGTTGCTTTCCAGATATTACATGAAAAAGAATGGACATTATAACATGAAAATTTAATGCAGCTGTTTGATTAAAAATCCAATTGTCCAGAATGCAATCAGCAGACCAATTCAAGAAATCACGAACGCACAGTGCACCAAAAGAAGTCCGAAAGACTATTATAACTTCAGTTCCAATGAATGCAAGAAAAACGAAAAGTGCTATTTTAATTCGTATAAAAGTTTTTTATAATTGTATATTGTTTATTTTCACATAAGAGGTCATGAACACATTAAAATTTAATCTAACTTTTAAAAATTCAATAGCAACCTCATTGTAAAAAATTGTAAAAAGATTGTGTTAAAATACCGACATTATTCAAGTTTAACGTACAAAAAAAAAGTCTCCAGGAGGCGTGACGTGACTTCCGCAGTATCTAATTTTTTTGAAAGGGTTATTATTCCTATTTTTGAAAACGAATTTCACCTTCGTAGAAAAGAAGGTACCCGCTGTTAAGTGGGATCTTTGATTTATCCGTATCTCTGAAATTGAGCCCGATTGAGCTCCGAATTGAGCCTTCGAAAAAAAGAGGGACGTTCCCGCAAAATCTGACTTTTTCAAAAAAAAAAAAGGGGGGGGGATTAGAATTTGTATTTTTTATGCGGTTTTCGGCGTTCGAAAGTAAAAATTTAATAGGTTTTAAATTTTTCGGTATTTCCAAGGGTCTAGACGATGCGCGCCTCGAATTACGACCCCGAAAAAAGGGCCGCATTTAACCTTGCATATCTTCCATGCCAGGAATTTCTGCAACAGATGGCGCGTGAAATTTTGAGACAAAAAAAAAGCGTGTTTTTGATGAGAGTTCGTTGCGATTCTTAATATCTCGGCTCATTAACAAAATATGAGAAATCTAAGCCTCAAGTGCATTCGGACCTACCTTGATCTATCCTCATCCAAATTTTCAAATCTTTACGTGCGGCAGACTTTCCTACCCATCGTCGACAGGCAGACACACACACACTCTTCTTTCATTAGTACTGATTTAAGTTTCCCATGCCAGAAAATGGGGAAATACAAACTGGCATGCACTTTGAATATGTTTGTGCGAAATAAATAACAAAAAAAATTAACCAATCAAAGTTAAAGATCTCTGCCTGTTATTTAGACATAACAATCAATAATCTGTGAATTTGCATTACTTTTTGTTTTGTATGGTGCTTTTTAGTAGAGAGCCGCATTTGAATTACGACCCGCGATATACTATTTCTGAGGTACTGGAAAAACATTTATTTGCACTTAATATTCATTTAAAGAGTCACACAAAAGAATTCAATTACATAATGATCTATGAGGGAAAAATCGTTTGCAGCATATTTTAACGATGTTACACTATTTTAAACATACCATACATACATTATTGAAGTGCATTACGAGATGCTTATTGTAGATAGAATATGACGTGCATAATAGTTATCGTTCATTTACAGGGACACTGAAAAGACTTTGGTTACAGTAATGTCTATGAGCGATAATTGCTGGAGGTCCCTTTTCAGTTGTCGTATACGTTTTTAAGTTAACCCAAATGTTTGCCTACTACGTTGGATGTATAAATTATATAGATCAGATACAGGACTTCACAGAAGAATTCGTAAGAATTACTGTGTAGGAGAATTAATTGCTTAAGGGTATTTAGTTGAGTTATGCATTTTCTAGCTGAATTGCATTCAGTTTACTATGAGATGTTTGTAGAATATAAATAATTTCATATATAGGGTGTGGTATCGTGGTCGCATATATATAATTAAACATATCAGTTCGTATTAAACAAAGAGGTTTTATTTTTAAAAAACTAAACATTGTAAAATTATGATACTCGAATCTCAGATAACATTACAAGAGATTCCCGTACATTCCAGTAACCGTTGCTTTCTCTCCCCAAAAACCAGGTCCGTCTCTTCAGAATCCAAAAACATGTCTGCTTCTCAATGGCGAAAACGCCATCTCCTTCCCCTGTGCATAATAACTCTGATCCTCCTTAATTGATGCACCCTTCTTCCTTCCTCCTCCCTATTCTTATCTCAGGGTTCTTCAAAATCCATTTCCTTCGTCATGCTATTCATACGAATACCTTCCTGGCACATTAAAAACCCCTTCAGATAATCTTCTAATAGAAAAAGTTCACACACATTTAGCAAGGCTATAAAAAACATGAAAGTCTTTCATGCTTACTTGAAATGAACAAAGAAGATTTTCTCTCTAGGATAATCCTTTTGCAATAGGTGTCAATCAAGACCTATCACTTCTCTTTATTCTGGGATTATTTTAATCCTATCAGAATGAATTATACTGATGACCCCCAAGCCAACACAAGGGCTACGCAAAAAAATTATTACATTGCTGCCTATGGTTGGTAATTTCTGAAATGTACGTTTTTAGTTATGTTATGAGTTTTATTTCCCCCAATTTAATTTTAATTTAATATATGAAACGTGTTTATCTGTGAATAATATACAGGGCTGTACAAAATTGTTAGAGTACATTTTCGTCTAATGGCATGAATTGCTGAAGTTAAATTTTCAGCAGTGAAATGCAACTAAGCTAAATTTTAGCCCACTATGTAGGAGTGTATAAACGAATCATGTACAGAGATGCACAAAAGAATGCGTGTACCTTTCCGGCCAATGGTAATTTCTGAAATCTGGTTTTCAAATGTGTTATGCGTTTTCTAAATTGTTTACTTTATTATCATTTTTCATATTTTTAAACGATGAAGTTACGTTAGAGTATTCTAGATGAGTTAGAAAATGTTTTATAAACCATGTTTGACGCATCATTTTTCTTTCTTTTTTAAAATTCAAAACAATTAAAGGTTGGTTAATTGTAACAAAATTATTAAAGTCAGTTTAATAATTGAAAAGTACTAGAATCTTATTTGAGTAATCACATTTGTTTTCTGTTATATTTGTTCATACTTTTTTTTAAGTAAGTTCAGGGATTTTTGGCTTTAATGACGTCACAGCAGGATGGAGAACTGTTTTTATTTCAAGCTGACAAGGAATGTCTCTTTAAAGCACATACTCAGAATATTTTGAAAAAAAAATGCTAATGGAACTACTCATGTACGTAATAAAGGATCAGTCAAATTTAGCTGCGGAATCCCAGTAAAAAATCTCTAAAAAAAAAACTTTCGAGTATTTGGCGCAAAAAGACGCAATTTGGCGAGCAAAACTTTTTCGTCCGCAAATGAAAGCGATTTTAATGTATTGGAAAATTCCTGGTAAAATGAGTGTTTAAATGCGTAGTACTTTATGAACTTAAACTTCAATGATTAAAGACTTTATTAATTTTTCTATAAGCTTATATAATATATATGCAAGCTAAGTATTGCTGAAGTTATTTAATTTTACACGGTTTCGCTGGCTGGATAAGTTTTAAGTGTATTTTAACAGTAACTCCAGTAACTGTCCGATTATACATTTCTATATTGAATAAGTCATTGTTTCCACGGCAACAAGACTTTTCGCTTATTGTCTCTGGGACAAACAATATCGACGTCAAACTGACAGTACTCAGAATCGGACAATTAATTTTTAGTTTGAAACATTTTTAATCAATTTAAATTTTGTTCTAAACAACCGTAGAATACGATCATTAATTTTCTTTAGGTGTACATATAAATGTATATGGCAAAACCGTAGTTATAAAAGTGAATTTATTTAAATTAAACTTACTTAAACTAGTTCAGTATAAATTGTAGAAAAAGGTTTTCTTAAAAAGAATATTTATCGTAAATGCATATATTTTTTAATTTCATTGTGTCGCCAACCCAGCGATAAATCTCCAAAACACGAAAATTTTATTTTATTTTTTTTTTTTACAGACGTTATACCGAGGTTCCGCAGCAAATTTTTTTATAAACGTATATATCCTCATGAGAAGAATATTCTGTATTTTTTTTTTCAAAATTTTCTGAGTATGGGCTTATGGAGACGTTTCTTGTGAGACCGGAACCGGTTTCTACTGCTGCGACAAACGAAAATTACTTTTTGCACAATATGTTGTTGCAAACAAAATAACATTTTTCATTTCTTTTTCACTTAACAGCGGATATAATTTTTTATGGAAAGCCAAAAGTGTCATCTTGATATGGAAAAAGTACATATAAATTGTTTTACAAACAAATAACATCTATTAACATAATTATTGATGCCTATTATAATATAAAATTTTAAAACAAAATACTTAAAATTTAATAAATATAACTATTTTTAAAATATTTTTTGATACATCGTTAATAAAACATAGGAAATGAAATTAATGTTAAGATTTTTCTGCAGATCACCTGTTCGCGACCGCTGCATTAAGTAAATAAAATAAAGATCATTTTTCTTACCGACCAAGTCGACACAACTCAGCCAAATCAAAATATTCAAATATCTTCAACATTATATCCCCAGGCAAGTTTTGGATGAAAGCATCATCGCGTTCCACCACCTATTAAAAATATATATACAGGTCTATATATAAGTATATAAGAAGATCATTGTTCAACATTATATCCACAGGCAAGTTTTGGATGAAAGCATCGCGTTCCACCACCTATTAAAAAAATATATACAGGTATATATATATATAAGTATATAAGAAGATCATGAGGCCTATACCTAGTCTAGTTACTCTATTTTCGCTGCCTTCGGTAAAAAAATATTTTCAGTTACATTATGTAATAGACTGTTTTATCGAAAGCGATATAAGCACTTTTATTCGCTGATCCTACACAATAAAATCATAATAAATGTATCACATTCTGAATAATGTCTTCTTTCCAAATATGAGTGCAATTTTCGGAATCGCAGTCGTCTACACATTAAAATTGTACCAACTTTCATTTTACAAACAGTAACACCCAGTTTTAACACGTTAATTTAGTTTCTTAGAATAAATCAGCCCGAAAAAATATATACACTTAAAAAGTTCTTCATGGAGTTATAAAAGAAAGTGTGTTTAAGAGTTTATCCATAAATCTAGAAAAAAAATTACGATATCGCAAGGATATGTACCAAAGTCATTTATTGTTAACTTGAAAATTTTAGAAAACATCCGAATGAAAAAGAAAACAATTTTATACAAAGGAAGGTTTTATAAAACATTTCCGGTTTCTTTCTAAGGAGGTTTTGCTTTCTGTGGATGCAAAAGATTATGATAGACGCCCACTTTAGAACGCCAGAAGGTAAATTTTTCCATACCTGGAAAATTAACAAGCATGAGCTTTAAATTCCCATAGATATGTTTTTGAGTTTGATGATTCTTTGGTTGTAATAATTAATGTAGATCATAAATTATGATTTTAAAAAAAATTAAATTTGTGTTTGAATTTTTTTTTTAAATGTCTAAATTACGTTTAGGTTAATCCATTTTATCTTATTTTAAAATAAACATTTCAGTCGAATGATTTTTCGTAAAGATGTTCGGAAAATGCTTAATATGTAGACAAACTTTTAGGAAAAAAATATATTTATACTCAAATGGAAGACATTCGTCATATTATGACATATTTCTTCAGGGCCGGTCTTAAGTGTTGCGGGTCCTAATTGCTAGCAGTTTTGGTCGATCCCACGTTCAAAGCCAACCCAACATGTACCAATGTCCGTAGAACCATAAAATATGTACACGCTTATAGACTTTATATCTCTCTGCTCAGTAGAATGGAAAACAATCAAACTGTGCACTTGAGCCGAGGTTAATATGAGCCAAACATATGAAGTGTGAAATCAATTACACCTTAACCCCTTCGCGACGAGCGTCCTTTACAGAATTTTTAATCTTTTACCACCAGTTATTCAAAACAAAAATGTTCGCCTAGTTGAATCGCAGAAATGCTATCATTAAATAGGGCAAAGCTTACAATAAAAACTAACTGGTGGGAATAATCGAGGATTCTGAGCATCTTATGCGTCACGTATACATGTCGCTCGTCCCCAAGGGGTTAATTTATAAAACTGTCGATATTTTTAACTAATAGTCGTGACATATTACATTTGTATTTATCTACAATTTAGGTACTGACTTTTGTAAAACTAATTCTTATTAGTTTCACTTTAGAAAATAATTTAATTGTTGTGTCCTAATAGCTCAAAACGTGCGTTACGAAAATCACTATTGTTCTTTTGAAACATGAAATGAGGTCTTACATATATATTGCAATGTGTTATATATATATATATATATATATATATATACACACAATTGCCGAAACATCAGTTGAGGCTCACTGTAGAGACCCGAAAAGTTTTTGGTTTCCGTCTGTTCCACGATAATTGCTGCAAAAATGATCCAATTAGGTTGATTTTTGGTAGGTATGTTGGCGAGGTACCCGGGATTAGCTACATACTTTTTAGTTACATTTGGTTGATTCGTTCGAAAAATATGGAACATTTCTTTTTAGGTCGTAATGCTTTTCAATGGGAAGTCAGATGAATTTTTAAATTTTAACATTCACCGAAAAGAAAATGTCGCATTGGGATAATTGTAAATGCTAAATTATCAATGCTAAATTTACGAAATGGAGATCATAATTTAATGCAATCGCTTTGAAAATTTGCCAATATATTTATTAGAATTTCGAAATTAATTGCATAAATTATTGGGAAATTTTATGCATTAATTTGAAAGATATGAAACATTTTAATTTATCATTTTTTACAAAAATTTCCAATGCATTTTTTCTCTATTTCATTAAATGGTTGCTAAGCAGCTATATTTCAAAGAATATCAACAAAGGAAAATTCAAGTGAATCGCATTATTTTAACGAGAAATTTTATTAACAAAACAGCTAATTTTCGGGTGATTTAAGTTTTTAATATGTTTTTCTAATGAAATAGATGAGAATTTATTTTAACTACTAAACAAAGATTACCCAAATTGGTTTTCCAAATGAAAATAATGAAAACGTTGAATGTGTAAATTGAATTTAGGTCGGTCACATAAAAGGAATTTACATTTGCATAAGTATATTTTATTCGCGAAATTTTATTAAATTTCAGCAACATATGATGTTTAGCGGTTGAAATATACGTATTCTTTTAAGGATATGATAAAATCTCTTGTGCAAAGCTACGCTTATTCTAATGAAATTAAAATAGTAAATACATTCAGACATATACTCAAGAAATGAAATAGCAAAATTACTAGAAATTGAGAATATAAAATTAAAGCGACAACGAGGGGTTCATGGGGGTTCCGTTCCACTCCGCTGAAGTAATGTATCGTTATTCTGAAAAAATACACTAATAAGAAATTTATCCTATCATTGCATAACATCGCGTTTAATGCGACACTTCTAAAATTTCTGAAACTTTCGATAAATTTTTATATTTTTATAAATGTATAAATAACTTTAACCCATTAATGCCCGAATTATTTTCTTCGTTAAAATTTAAATTTTAGATTTCCCACCACTTTTAAATGAAGGGTATTTTTTATATTATTTTATCAAGGGATTTGTCTCGTGAAAGAGAGTATATACTTATCCTCATATCTACTGGTGTGAAAGACGCTTTCTTGCCACTAAGTATAGTGATCTAAAAATATGCCACTGGACGTTAATGGGTTAAAAAATTAAATTTTAGGATATGAAATATTATGCAGATAATGTTAAAAATTAGCAATATTAATGAATAATGATTTGTTGACGTTGAGGCCTCTGATCTGTAGATTTACTAGTTATAATACCTTCGAATTCAAAATACATCAAACAAGTTTTCTTACAACAAATCTAACGAAATCTCCAATTTAAAAATAGTTAATTATAAAGTGTATACAGAATACAATTAAGTTAATATATAATTAACAAATTCAAACTTCAAATTACCGAAATTTCAATTCAGAGATTCAGCCAAACATACATAATAGTTTTAAAAGAAAATTTAGAAAATAGATAAAATGATAAAAAATGATAAATATAACAGATGTATATTGTAATGTGTTGAACATACAGTCTCACAAAAAAAATCGTCTAAAAACGAAAAAATGCTGACAGCACAGTTGCCGGAATACCCGAGAATAATTTCAATCATGGATGTTCGTGTTTTAAATGAAATTTTCCACGTCTCTTCCCGGATTCTCCGTAATGGAAATTTTCGCTTTCAGAATAGATCTTTTCTGTTTTGTAAAAAGTTTAAAATTTAAAAAAATGAGATAGTGTTTTTAAAGTTTTGAAAAAGTTGTATGTTTTTTCGTCCTGAAATTTTTAAAATCCCGAATTTTTTTAAAATGGGTTCAAGAGTTATGAAATAAAAACTGAAAATTACCACAGAATAATAATATAACTCTCGTTTATTCTGTTATTTATTTACTATGGTATACTTACTATGGGTATTTATTTATTATGGTACATCCAGACTTTCAAAATAAATTTCTTAAGGGGCTGAATACAAATTGTGATTTTAGCCCCTTGAAAAAAAGAATGCTAAATAATTATAAAAAATATTAACGCTGAGAAAAATATTTTTATCGCTCAGAGAAGTACTTTGGACGCTCATACATGTGGTATATTCAGAATTTCAAAATACTTAATTTTAGGGGCTGAATACTAACTGTGGTTTTAGTATCGTGGAAAAAATGCTTAATAACTGTGAAAATATAGTCAATCTAACAAAATATTTTATTGTTCAAATGAACACTTTGGAAGCTCAAACGTATGGTATATTCAAAATTTCAAAATACTTCACTTAAAGGGCTGTTTACAATCTGTGATTTTAGACTTTTGAAAAAAAAAGCGTAATAACTGAAAATATTACTGCTGAAACAAAACTTTTTAACGCTCAAACGTATGGTACATTCAAAATTTTAAAATAATTTAGTGGTCTGAATAAAAACTGATTTTAGTCCCGTGTAGAAATTAATGTTTTATAGGTGTGAAAATATTGAAGCTGAAACAAAATATTTATCGTTAAAACGAATACTTTGAACGTTCTAACTTATGGTATATTAAGAGAACTCTTGAAAAAAGAATGATTAATAACTCTGAAAATACTGCCGCTCTAACAAAATTTTTATCGTTGAAATGAACACTTTGTATCCTCAAACGTACGGTATATTTCAATTTTCAAAATATTTAATTTAGGGGTCTATATGCAAACTGTGATTTTAGCCCCTCGGAAAAGATAATGGATAATAATTGAAAATATTACCGCGGAAACAAAACATTTTATCGCTCCAACAATTACTTTGGACGTTCTAACGTATGGTATATTCAGAATGTCAAAATACTTAATTTAAGGGGTTGCATACAATCTGTGATTTTAGACCTTTAAAAAAAATGCTTAATAACTGAAAATATTACTGCTGAAACAAAACTTTTTAACGCTCAAAAGATTACATTGGACACTAAAATGCATGGCACATTCAGAATTTCAAAATAACTTATTTAGGGGGCTGAATACAAACTGTGTTTTTGGTCTCGTCGAGAAAAGAATGCTTAATAACTGATAATATAGCCGCTCTAACAAAAATTTGTATCGTTCAAATGAATACTTTAGATGCTGAAACGTATGCTCTAATAAAATTTTGAAATATTTAATATAAGGGGTTGTATACAAACAGTAATTTTAGTCTTGCGGATATAGCCTCTCTAAAAATATAGCCGCTCTAACAAAACATTTTATCGCTCAAACAATTACTTTGGACGTTCTAACGTATGGTATATTCAGAATTTCAAAATACTTAATTTAAGGGGCTGTATATAATATCTGTGATTTTAGACCTTTAGAAAAAAAAAAAGATTTCTTAATAAGTGAAAATATTACTATTGAAACAAAACTTTTTAACGCTGAAACGTACGGTATATTCAGAATTTTAAAATATTTAATTTAGGAGGCTGAATGCAAACTGTGATTTTAGTCCAATGAAGAAATGAATGTTCTATAAGTGTTAAAATATTAATGCTGAAACAAAACTTTAACGCTCAAACGATTAGTTTTGACGCTCTATCGTATCGTATATTGAGAATTTAAAAATAATTAAATTAGTGCTCCCTATTATACGTTTATACGTGTATACGTATTATTCGTATTATACGGGGTGCAGATTTTTTATACGTATGATACGGCACAGTCGATTATACGTATTATACGAAACACTATATATGGTCCAACGTATATACGGATCTTACCCCAGCGGTTAAACGTATAAACGTTTAAACGGTTTTGGTTCATGTGAAAAAAGATACTTTTCTCCTGCTACTCTGCGCAAGGTTACTATATCATAAGGTTGTGCCCCATTTCACCCTGCAATCAATAGGGAGCGATTTGCTGTTTCATGTCACTTAGCCTGCTCTCTGCTCTAGAACTCCTATTACAAGAGTTTTAGCCTGCTCGATTCAGTTTTCCAATTGATTTAGTTTAGAAAAGCCCTATTTTTAATTGAAAAGTATCAATACAAATTTTCGAGTGAAGAAGTTTAAAATTAAAAAAAAAAAAAAATTTATACATAGGACAAACATCACATCCAAAATTTAAACTATTATGTCTTTTCAATTCTACGATATATAATTTTTAAATTTGCTATTTTTATCATTACATTTTATTTGTACCTCAGTATGAAAAGTTCCTTTTCATTTTAAAAACAAGCAAATAGTAATTTTTATAAATAAAATCTTAAAGACCTACAAGAGCAGAAAATTTAATGTTTATATGAGTGCAGTTAATATCATGTTAATAATTTTAATATAGTATATTTTTAATATTTGATCAGTATTCTATTTGAAATACATAATAATTCTAATATTATTATAATTGTGATATGTATTTCATAAAAACCTATAAAAAAGGTTAAAAAAAATCACTTAGATTTCAACCTCATACCACATATACACAAGATTGAGTTTTGTGTAATTAGATTTAAAATACAAATCATGTAAAAACTTTAATAAGTAAATGGCTGAATATTTAGTATATTTAAACCGAAATATACATAAGATACAATTAGAGGATTTAATGGAAATAAAATTTGAAATTCAGAGTAATATACTTTATAAACAAATTCCGAAATATTTATATAGAGTATTATTTTAATGTTACACGATAACCATAAATGCACATACATAATTAAAAAAAAAAAAGAAAAAAAAAAGAAAGAAAGAAAGAAAGATAAATTATTGCGTGAAAGAGTTCTACGTTTACGCAAAAAATTTTATTTCCTAATAATATTTAAAATTTCATTTCTTTTCAGCGTTCTAAACTTAATTTTAAAATTTACTGTTTCTTCAGATTCTATTCAGATAATTCATGTTATAAAATATCAAATAATTGATATATATATATTTTATAAAATAAAAAGTAAGACAGCAGTATTCCTAAAAGAGATTTAAAATACAAATAAAAATAGAAACTTTATTTTTTAAATTGCCGCATTTTTAAAACTGGAAGATTTATGTGATATAAAAAAATTAAATTTGAAATTCAAAATAATATACTTTTAAAAATAGCTTCCAAAAGGATTATATTAATTCATATTTCAATACTGTATGATGATAAAATTATATAAAAATATTTTAATAATTAATATATTAAGGTACCTTCAAGTATACCTTCAGAATATGCTTTCATTTCGAGCATTTTATTTCATTACAGGGTGCATTTTGAAGATGTATTTTAGATGTATGTTCTATTATTTGCAATTTTTCGTACTGTTTTATCATGCAATGATAAAATACATGAGTTGATTGATCATACACAGTTGATTGACTCCACATTTTTCATTTTTTGGCAGCGTATCTCCTTTTTAAGCTTTCCAACATAGATGAAAAGTGCTTATACATTCGTTTTTTCTGTCTGTATGCCGTCTGTCTGTCCTGTCTGTCTGTGCTCTAACTGCCGTAAATATACTCTGATTGTTATGCAATTTATATATCTTATTGAGCTTTATTATGCCATCTTCGGTATTGAAAATGAAGTGTGTAGCACTTACAGCTTATTTTACAGGGAGATTCAAAAGAATTCCGTTACTTTACGGTCTATGGGGAAAATCGTTTGCGGCTTATTGTAATGATGTTAAAATATTTCAAACATATTAAAATTGACATATATAACATGTGCACTATAAGAGGTTTACTATAGAATATTGTATGCATAGCACTTATACCTTTATTGCAGCACTGAAAAGAATTCGTTACATTACGGTCTATGGGGAAAAATCGTTTGCAGCTTATTTTAAAGATGTTTCAATATTTTATACATATTCAAATTGATCACTGAGGTGCACTACAAGGCGCTTACTGTCATGTAATATATCGTTCATTTACAGAAAAAAATCAAAAGTATTCGGTTAAAGTACTGTCAGTTGTTAATAATTCCTTGAAGTGCGATTTTAGGTGCGATTTTAGTTGGTTTTTAAATGTAACGAATTTTTTGCCCATTACTTGTTATGTATAAATTCTATGGATCACCCACAAGGCAGCACAAAATACTCGAATACATGTGCGTTTATCAACGGAAATTGCTGAAGGTGAATTTTCAACTGTGCTATGCCCTCCCTAACTTAACTAAATTTTAGCAATTTATGCCGCTGTATGTATAGTATTAGTAATATTATTAGTAATTTGTATACATAGTTTATATACAAATCTATAGATCATATACAGGGGTGCACAAAAGAATTCGATATTTTTTCGAATATTGTTAGTAATTCCTCAAATGGCATTTTTAAATGTGTTATGCCTTTGTACAAATTTTTCTCTTAGACATCAGACCTAATTAAACAGTAAAGATTTATAAAAGTATTTTTGAAGAATTGAAAAGTTACATAATCTGTGCTTGATGCATGATTTTTCTAAAGCTATTATCTGTTTCTTTGGATGCAATGATCGATCAATTTTTTATGTCAGATTTCTTCGAATATGTATGATATAGAACATTTTGCGTTTTATCCAAACGATTAGTACATGTTGCAATAGCATAAGTACTAGGAATTTTCTGCAAAATCAATGCAAAGAATGCATTATTTTAAAGAGCTAAGACCAAAAGCACTAACAAAAGCTGGAAAATATTTGCCACGCATTTAGGAAATGTGACCGGAAATCTCTCTTTCTGAGAAGGAATTAAAGCTTCGTGTGAAGGAAAACTGCCTTGCTATTAAAGGAAATGAAAATAATTGTTTACATAGCACCCCCGTCCCTTTCAAAGATCGACCAAAGATAACAAGCAATACAAACTCCCATATTAGCAAAGAAAAAATACACGATTATTTCATTTGAAGGAAAAAAAATCTCCAAATCGCTTTATTCCTAGAAAAAAAATACTTTACTTTGTGCCTAATGAAAAATGTTTTATTTTGAAGAAATATGCTCTCCTATGACCAAAGAAACGAATTTTTTTTTAGCATAAATACTATTTTAAATCAGAAAAAAAGGTTCTTTCCTATTGGAAGAATGCACCTTAGCACCGCCAGTGACGTCAGAAAAACCAAAACCCTGATTCGAGAAGTAAAGGGAAATGGCACCTACCGGGTCTGCGGATCAGAGAAATTGAGAAACACCCACTGAGGCCCACATTCTCGTAGTTTACGTGGACCATCGTGATTACTTGTTCAGAGGTCCACGAAAGTCCCTAATTTACCTGTCTAGCGGTAAAGGTATTCCAAAAAACAATTAAAAATCGAAACTTTTTTTCCTCAGTTGAGATATAGTTTTTTTTCTCCCTTAAATCTAAGCTATTAATTATGAAGTGTTTTACTATGGGTAGCGGGTAGCACCAAAGCAAATTTTCGCATGTCTGTAACACCTCCACACACAACTTCTTTAGATTTATGGCGTGGACATTTCGTGCGAAAAATTATTTTTTAATGCGACCGCAGAACATAGGCATGCATTAACTTTTTATCTTATACTGACACTGACCAATCTATTTCCTGGAAAGTTTCACACTCATACTTTTATTGTATTTAAGAATATTTTTTTTTCTCTATTTAACACGGTTGCTACCGAGGACGTATACGTGGCGTCGGTACTTCGTCACTTATTTGACATTCCACTTTTAATCCAAAATTACGAATTAATACCGGAAATTTCGAAAGAAGTTTTTTTTATTTTATGTAATCACGAAATGTCTGTCATTAAATAAAGCAAATATTGCTATTAGTATTTTCAGGTATGAATTCGGAATTTCTGAATAAAATAAAATTCCGTTAATTTTAACCCGGTAGTCACCGTGTTAAAATATTTTGAAAATACGTCCTACATTAAAAAAGAAATGAGAAGGCAAGTCATTTTATGCATGTGTGATTGCGTTCTAAAATCTGCATTGACGATTATTTGTCTGGCTATTAGAAATCAAAATTTATAAGTACTTCACACAAAAAATAAAATTTGTCAAAATTAACAAAAAATCTTAAACGTAATGTCCATACACCTTGTATACCATGAGTGTCATGATTAAAAAAATGAACTCGCGTTATACACATTAACACAGAGTGGAAAACGTTAGCCCCGTCGAAAGAATAACATTTGAACCCGGACGCAAACTTGAGTACACGCACTCACAAATAAAGAATTTTCAAAAAATTAGAAAATAAAAATAAACTTACTTAACAAGAAGTGACAATAAATCTGAAACGAGTCTTTTCTCATTCTTTTCTCAAAAAGTGTTTTCTTCCGTTATATGCTTATAATAATCGTTTATAGGGAAAAATAACAAAATCCTATGTATGAAACATATTATGCAAATTATTTCGCTAAAACCACTGATTTCCAGCTTGTTCCCCGTTTTGTGACGTAATACTGATGAGGTCCATTGGTATTAAAAGTAAATACGTATTTAAAATATACGTATAATTGAATTTTTCGTATACTTAAATTATACGTTTAACCGATATACGCTTATACGTATATGGATACGTTTAAACGTATATTTTAGGGTATACGTATTTCTTAAATACGTATTATACGTATATACGTATATCGGTTAAACGTATAACTGATATACGTATCGCATCGGGAGCACTAAATTAAATTAAACAAAAACATAATTTGCTACAAAAAATAACGGTTTAATTTCTCAGAACGTTTAGGCCCGAGAAGGGGCAGATATTAAGATATTTCATTCAGTTGGTTTTAGATTAGATGTTAAATTTTTGGCAATAAATAAGATTAAACTAATTGAGATTTAAAAAATTAAAAGAAAATCAATCAATATATTTAATCCACCCGTAAAACTTAGATCTGTTCGAATGAAATTGAAATAAATCTTAAGACTTTTTTAAAGGCTTGTATTTTGCATGTACCTTGTCATTTTACATACACTAATCATAAACATGTTAAACTTTAATCTGTAATACAATGTATTGCAGCTTGTGAAGCTTAGAAATGAAAAAAGTCAAAGATTTATTTCAATTTCATTCGAACAGATCTAAGTTTTACGGGTGGATTAAATATCATATTGATTGATTTTCTTTTGATTTTTTAAAGCTCAATTAGTTTAATCTTATTTATTACCAAAAATTTAACATCTAATCTAAAACCAACTGAATGAAATATCTTAATATCTGTCCCTTCTCGGGCCTAAACATTCTGGGAAATAAACTGTTTTTTTTTTAATTACTTGCTTGACAAATTATGTTTTTGTTTAATATGCCACGTTTTTTAATAACTACTGCATTCAGACGAACTCATTTAAAAATTAATAGAGCGTACCATCATCAAGCTTTCGTTTATGCGGTATGGCATCACAATTTGTGATGTAAATTTAGCAATGGTTAATTCAAAATGTTTCACCAGTGCAGTAATGCAGGTTGCTGTAGTTTAGACAAAAACTTCCAATCTAAGGTTAAAAAAATCAATAATAAAAACATGAAAAATCAATTTTACTTAAATTTAGTTATTCAGTATTATGAAGTTTATTATAAAATAAATAAATAAATAAATATTCATTTGCCCTATTTTCCTCCAGGGGACAGTTTAAACGCGAATGAAAATTATGTTGTATCTGTACTACGCATTTTTAACTTCAGTATAGCTGTCATACAATGAAATATAAAAATTCAATTTTGCAAACAAAAAATAAACCAGCTGGTGAGATCGGGCTGTGTTTGGTTAAAATCAATCAGCTTTGTGTTCAACTCGCCAGACTTCATTCTTTTCGTAGACGTCTAAGTCGTTTGCAGATCGCAAGATTTTCTGTCCAACTTCAGAGACTTTAGGCTTCGACCGAAGCACTTCCTTAAATGTGTGGGATTAATTGCGAGAAAGATCTATGTAACCTGATTGGTTAAATTTTGTTTTCGAGGACGTTCTATGGACTCTGATTGGTTGAATCATGTATCTCAGCTCCTATTGGGAATTTCTAGAAAATTCCTTCAGATTCTGAATGCCAATTCTTTCGCCAAGCTTCGCCAACATTCTTCGAAATCTCGCCATATTGGCGACATTATTTCATTTAGCGCCAATAATGTGTTTTGGCACTGATAATCTGGAAAGTCATTTTCCGGCCAAAAATCGGCTATGTCGCCAAATTTTGAGAAATGTTGCCAACTTTACGAATTTGTTTACTGACAACTGTTCAGCAGCTGTTTCAACCTTTATTTCAATTGAAATGCATTGACACGTAGATATCACAACATGACCCACTAATCGAATTTTTCCGAACGTGTCGAGTCCAATGTTTCCTCTTACACCAAAATGGTAGAATACAAAATTATCGTTAAAGACATTTTTTAGATAAAAATTCCATATATAAACACACACACACGATTTGCTCGTATTATAATATATGAATTGGTTACGCTATTTCCACCCACGGGGCACTATACATGCAAGAATAAATTTTGTCGAATCAGTAATACCTAATTTGAATTTGGAGCATGGGTGGCATATGAGAAAACATAAGAAAAATCCATTTTAAAGTTTTAGTTAGGCAATGTTCCACCATGGGCGCTACCAGCGTAAAAAATCCTGTGAAATTTTTTATTAAACATAAATTTGATCATGGCAGAACATTATTCAAATAATTTATACAAACCGGCAAAAAATCAATTTTTAAAAAATTTAGTTACCTTATTTCTCACCAGGAGACGCTATAAACAGAAAAGAAAATTGTGTTGAATCTGTGCCAACTACTTTAAATTTCAATATAGCTATTATACAATGAAACATAAAATAAGTCAATTTTATTTAAAATTGAATATATTATTTCCTCCCAGGGGCGCTATAAATAAATAAGTAAATTATGTTGAACAAGTACAACCTATTTCATAATAATCATCTACGCAATTTCTATAATAAAACCCTAAGTCATGCGACTGTCATCAACAGTTCCGGGATGCCCGCTTCACTTTTTCATATGCCAGGCGGCCATTTTTATTCAAAATTATTTTTTCAAATAAAACTGCATAAAAGTTACATTTTTAGAAAGATCGTTCAAAAAAAATTAATATTTGAGAGATTATTTACGTTCAATTATGTATACATTCTGCAATAACTTCAGTTTAAATTAGGTTCGCAGTTCAAATTCTCTATCCAAGAAAGTAAACAAACAAAAAAAAGATTCATTCGTTGTGAACATTTAAAATATTAAACCATGAATTTTTGGACCGCTGCCTGGTGTAAAAAAAATAATCCGCACCAGTGAGACAGTCAATGTGTACCATAATTCTGTTCTATACAACTCAACTTCCTTCCGGATCTTTTCTTGACGTAAGTTGAACTCATGTAATAATATTTAATGGATCAAATTTCGAAATGAATTGTCAGCTTTTATTTTTCGTGTGTGCAAATTAGAAACGATACTTTAATTTTGAAATCAAATGTTTTGATTTATGATATTTTTTCTTATTTATCTATTTTCTATTTTAAAGAAAAATGTGAACGTCATGTATTTTAAATTGGAACAGCTGTCACGGACGCACCGGGTGTTGGCGCGATTTTTGTTTTGTGCCATTTTGGCGAGAAAATCCCATTTTCAGGTGCCTATTAGAGATTACTATAACAGCATGTACTTTTATTTTATTATGAAATAGTTTATTTTATATTAAAAAACACACAATTTTATTATAAAATACGCACAAGGATTAATTTATTATAAAGTGGGTTAAGCGGTTTTTGTCAAGAAAGATGAAACCCATAACAACAAAAAATATGCGAAATGCTACCACGATCGCAAAAGTTCTTGATTTGTCTATTAAATTTTTCTGGTTTGGCGAAGGATTAAGGAAAAAAAATAAATTATGAATAAAAATAATTTGTTACAATGCTTAACATACATTTAAGGTCAACCAAACTGGTCGCCAGTGGCGGCTAGTTAATGTATAATAAGACGTCAAATTTCTCCCCAGCGAAATCTCTTATAACTGTTTGACAGAAAATTTTCTCCTGTATGTAACTGATATTCATCCTTATTAATCAGTATCGGTAAAAATTATTTCAATTTTTTGTTATAAATATGACATTATATACACCTGTTTCCTGTCTTTATTCATACTGATGTTCCTTGTATTATTAACAAATGTATTACTGCTGCTGAACTAAGAAATGCTTTTTTTGTTACAAATATGGCGATATATTCGCCTGCTTTCTGCTTGAATTACAACCAAATATTACAAAATGACCGTTTATTTAGAGTATGACGTTGTGTTGATCCCCCCCCCCTTTTTTTTAAACTTAAAAAAAATTAATTCAATTTTATTTTGAACGTGGAAATCTTTCAATTGAAAATTAGTTGCTTTGGGACAAATTGTTATTACGGTTTTTGAATTGTTGGCAACAATAAAGAAACATAGTTAAATTTTACAGGAAAAATGTCGATTGATTCCCAATAAAAATTATGAAATTTTGAATTAAGAAAAATATTTGAATAACGTAAATAAAAGATAGCCTATGTTAATTCCTGGATTATAATCCACATATATTCAATGACATTTAATCATCCATTTTGATCCTGACGTCAGCCAAACAATTTCACTATTTCAAATTTCAAATTTTATTAGAATTAGCACAGAGTAAATATTTTGTGACAACGCGTACAAAGGTGGGATAAAGTCTAGTAGTTAACTCGTTCAACGGTAGATGCTGCGTTAAATTAACATTAAGATGTCACACTGGAAATAAATAAGTATTGCGCTGCAGCGCAATATTTAAATTAAAGGGCTGTATAGAAACTGGTTTTTGCTGTCTGAAAAAAAAAAGAATACTGTATATAACTGAAAATAATGTCGCTCAAACGATTTTTTTTGTCGCTTAAACGTGCTCAAACGACGCTCAAACCTATACTGTTTTCAATTGTTAACTTCCATAAAGTCGAGGCGGGGGGGGGGGGGGGATTTAGAAACTTCACGTTAAATTGGCCCCCCGAGTTTGTTTTACCTTATAACCTTTTTTCTGTTTTTCGCTGAAACGAAAATGTGTGTATCTCGGGGAGCCAAGTTCACGCGAAGTTAGCCCCCGAGTTTTATTTTGTTTCTGAACTTTTTGAGATTGTCGCTCAAATGAAAATTTTTGTCGCTCAAACGAATCTCAAACCCATGCTGTTTTCAGTTTTAAATTTAGTAAAGTCAAAAGGCTAACTTCACGGACCTGACCATACGTTCTATCCGATCTATTCTATCTTTAGTAAAGGCTTGTTTCAATAATTAGAATTTAATGTGTTTCTTTACCCGACAGAAAGCAACATACGACGACCATAAAGGGCTTTCACTTGTACCGATTGTGGATGCAGCTTTTTGGAATAGTCAACTCTTGTGACTTATGGATCGTGAAGGCGTAAGGCGTAAGAGACAAAGGTATCAGATCTTGAATGAGATATTTCGTTATGGGTCCTGGATTTTTCTATCGGTAAAATACGTTCTATTAGAATAAGGGTTAAAAATTCAGAACATTTCAGACATAAATACAAGAGTTAGAGCAGGAGGTCGAACAGATTCTTCATACAGAATGTCGCGGTACGTCCCAAGATATCAATTTATCAAACCACCTTCTGTCCAAAGGTTATCTCTTAATATAATAACTCTGCACCCTATTGCAAGTTCAGTTCTTTTTCTAAGCGAGATGTTTTCTTTTGTCTACAGATAACTTTGTAACATTGTTATTATGCTAGGCCACTATTAGCCGCCACTGGCGACCAGTTTGGTCTCCCTTAAATGTATGTTAAACATTGCAACATGTTACATTTATTCATAATTTAGTTTTCTCTTAATCCTTCGCCAAATCGGAAGATTCTAATAGACAAATCATGAACTTTTGCGATCATGGTAGCATTTTGAATATTTTTGGGGCACAGGTGTCGCATACGCACGTTGGCGCGATTTTTCCCCCGCCAATTTGGCGAAAACTTTGTTATGGAAATTGTTGTTTATTTACTTTTATTTATATTTTAGTTCTATAAATTATTTTTGATATGTATATCAATATTTATTTACATCAAACTATCATTTATTTATTTTTATTTCCTTTTTTATTTATGAGTATTTTTGTTAGCCGGGAGCAGATGATAAATCGCCAAATATTGTTCCCATCACCATCATTCATACTACATTAATTTAATTTTTAATTATAAGCCTGTCACTCATTTCATTTAAAATACTTAACTTTAATCTAAAATGCTTATATTACATTAATTTAAAATACTTCACACTTTTCATTTAAATAGAAAATAAATAAATAAATAAGAAATAATATCATAAATCAAAACATTTGATTTCAAAATCAAAGTATCGTTTCTAATTTGTACACGCGATAAATAAAAGCTGTATTAGCGATTTTAAAAATGCTAAAAATCTGATTCATTAAACATTATTACATGAGTTCAATTTACGTCAAGAAAAGGTGAAGTTGAGTTGTATAGCACATAATTATGGTAAACTTCGATTGTCTCACTGGTGC
This sequence comes from Maratus michaelseni, assembly GCA_963931845.1. NCBI lineage: Eukaryota > Metazoa > Arthropoda > Arachnida > Araneae > Salticidae > Maratus > Maratus michaelseni. The sequence goes on from OZ007593.1 coordinate 265,597,008, forward strand.
GAATTATTTTTTTGACTCGAGGCAGCGGTCGAAAAATTCATTCGCGGAGAACTTGCTTTGCGAATGATTACCTCTATGATTTAATATTTTAAATGTTCAAGACGAATCAATCTTTTTTTTTTTGTTTACTTTCATGAATAGAGAATTTGAACTGCGAACCCAATTTCGACTGAAGTTATTGCAGAATATATACATAATTGAACGTAAGTCATCTCTCAAATATTAATTTATTTTGAACGATCTTTCTTAAAATGTAACTTTTAAGCAGTTTTATTCGAAAAAATAATTTTGGATAAAAATGGCCGCCTGCCATATGAAAAAGTGAAACGGCCATCCCGGAACTGTTGATGACAGTCACATGACTTACGCTTTTATTTTAGAAGATTTTTGTTGTGGGGAAGCTTTAACTCTGCTAATATTTGCTCCTTATATTCATGAAGTTTTGAGATTGCCACTGCATTCTAAGTCTTTAACAATATCAGGAATACGTATTGTTATTTTTGCATCGAGAACTATGGATGAAAGAGTTTTTCCAAGATATTTGTTTTTCAGCATAAATTTCCATGTACAACTGTCACACTGTTTTATACTTTTAGTAGATTATGTTGAATTTGACATTACGTGATCTTAAACTGGATTTATGCTCCTCATACAGCAAAGCAATGTGGTTCACTGCGGTCCGTGTGGAACTAGGGTGTATAACTGATAAAGGCCAGAATTAGTGGTGGTTATTGGCCACGGGGCTAATAAATGAAAAAAGTGGTATCATTATCAGTGGAAACATTCTTTCAATGACCACCTTTCGTATTTGTAAATTTTCCAAAAATGCATCCGATATGCTCCAAAATCAAAACACATTATTTCTATTTCCTTGCCATATTATTTCTCACAAGATTTGCAATCAAATCACCCTCCTGTCTCTACAATACACCAGATAGTGAACAATGATCTTTACTGATATTTCACTTTAATATTGCTTGATATGAGAAAGTAAAATTTTCATTAAGCCATTAATGATTCCATTTTTGTCAGTCGCAATACGTTAATAGCAACATATTTTAGCTTCTTAATTTTAAGTAAATATACTTACGGAAATTTCAATAAGAGTTTATTGTTCAGCAATAGCAATTATAACATTTTAAAAAGTCACCGCTAATAAAATTGCTGCTACTGGTCACTGACAAAGTTTCCTAGTTTTGCCCCAGCATCGTTTCCAATCACTAAAATAAAACTGGCTTTTTAGGGAGGGGGTGATATGCGGCTACCGTACCTGCTTTCATTTTGCACCCGTTTCCATACGCAAGCACAAAAACAATCCCGGCTAGTTTTACCTTCAAACCGGTTTGTGCATTGGAAGTGGTGTCGGGGATAAAATGAAAGTTCATAGGGGTCTTGGAGAAAGCATTGGAAACGCGGCTTTTGTTTACCCGAACTGAATCATAGGTAAAAGCCGAATTACTGACCTAATCGCGTGCAGGTCTGATTTCGGGAAAAAATGACCTAGGCTAGTTTCACCTTCAAACCGGTTTGTGCATTGGAAATGGTGTAGGGGATAAAATGACCGTTCATAGGGGTCTTGGAAAAAGCATTGGAAACACGGATTTATTAACTGAAAAAGTTAATTACTATACATATTTAATCTCTTCGCGACGAGCGTCCAGTACACAATTTTAATATATCGCGCTACTAATTCCAAACAAAAATATTTCATTAAACACAGGTGTTCGTTTGTTAATGTCTGTAAATTTACTATTTGTACATTTTACCAATTTTTCCTTCAGACATTATTTAAAAAAGCATGGTTAAAATTTTTTTACTGAAAACGTCCCCCATTTAAAAAATGTAAAAACAGTCTCCAATAAAAATCTCTACCACTCCACAAAAGTGCTTTCGCCCCCCGCTAGGGCATCATCAGTTGTGATCTTCAACTCTCTTCCTCTCCCATTATATATATGACTGCTGGTTGATGTATATGGTTATATATATAAAAGCCGATAGGGGGAACTCTTCAACCAGCAGTCATATATATAATGGAGAGGAAGACAGTTGAAGATCACAACTGATGATGCCCTAGCGGGGGGCGAAAGCGCTTTTGTGGAGTGGTACAGATTTTTATTGGAGACTGTTTTTACATTTTTTAAATGGGGGACGTTTTTAGTAAAAAAATTTAACCATGCTTTTTTAAATAATGTCTGAAGGAAAAATTGGTAAAATGTACAAATAGTAAAAATATTTCACTAATTAATTCACAGAAATCCTGTTAATAAATAATGCAAAATATTCAAAATAACTGGAAGTAAAAATTGAGGATCGTACACGGCCTATGCGTCACCTATACACGACGCTCGCCGCAAAAAGATTAACTAAGTTATTTATAATTATTAATATTATAATTAATATTATATTTTTAATGGAATCGCATATAAAATGAAAGATTTAAACGATAAAAAAACATTAATTATGTGTATTAAGTTATCATACTATAGCTGGACGCTTAAGAGGACGCGAATCATCAGGATTAGAAGACTCGGAATGATTTCTTCTTCTCGAAGATGTCCCACTCCTCAACTGATAATGCCGAGTTATCTGTAACAAAATCAAAACAAGAATATTATAACAAAATAATCTTTACTTTCATTACATACTAGTGGAACAAGAATAAACTTTTGGAGGCTAATGTGTTTAAAATCTAACATAGAAACTTTTATGTCTAACTTTTATACAAAATGACATAAATACTTGAAAATTGGTACATAAATGCTGTATACTACGAGATATCAGTAACAAAACTACATTTATGGAAAGAAATTTAATTTTTTTAATGTATGCATGGTAAACTAAAAGTAGTGGAAACATGACGAATCATATTCCCAGAAATGTCCAGCTAATAGAAAAATAACCGATTTCCTCGCTAAACTTCTCAAACGGTTTTTAAGCAGCATTTTAAAAATTTATTTTAGTGATTTATACGTATTTTTGTATTTACAGAAAAAAAATTGGGAGGGGGGGGGAGGAGACTGATTTTAGTTCTGTACTTAAAAACAACAACAATCAGGAGAATTTTCATGATAAATTCTTATAAAGTTTCAGTGTGAAACCATCCATTCACCGACAATTCTGAACAAATTTTCTTTACCTCCAGAAAGATTAATAGAAGGACAAATCAGAAACATCAGAAAACAATGCAGGTGAAGGAAAATTTCCAAAGTTTCTTGAAAAGGTTATGAAATAAAAATTCCTTTATAAAAGATTTTAAAAAAAGAAGAAAAAAAAAAGAGAGAAATCTTCCGTTATTTTCGAAAATGCATTGGTTTCAGAGATTTTTGATTGGTTTTTCTTCTGAAGATCTCAGAAGATTCTGAGATTTCCACAATCATTGGTTACAATTGAGGTTACACTGCCTTTTCGCAATCGCTTATTACGTAAGAAAAATTCTCAGCATCTTTTACGTCTACATTTTTAAGAGAATCAGCATTCTCCTTTTCTGCTTTTTTTTCATCTTAAAAATAAAAAATATAGATCCCAATGAAGTGTTAATTAATCGTTTAAGATCAATATTATCAAAGGATGATCCTATTTTTTCAAAAGCTGTTTTCTGATAAACCTCTTAAGCCTTTGAAAGGCGGTGTTAACTCATTTATCATATCTATATATATATTTCTCTTACGTAGAGCGAAAATAAGGCTGAATTTGTAGCTTGCCGTGTGGCAACATTTAGGGGGATGATTTAGGTGGATCATTTAGGGGGCACTACGGGTCAAGGTACTTTTATCAAAAGAACGGCTATAACGATGGCTAAATTTTGTATCCTACCATTTTGAGGTACGCGAAGACCATTGAGTTAGGTCACATCTTCGAGAAAATGTGAAGAATGTGGGGGGGAAAAAGAAAGTGGGTCATTTTGTGGTCACTACGGGTTAGTGTATTTCAATGGGAATGAAGGTTGAAACAGTTATTAAGTTATTGAACAGTTGGCGGTAAACGAATACACAAAATTGGCGACATTTTCCAAATTTGGCTCGACTTTCAAGATTATCAATGCCAAAACACATGTTTGGCGCTAAATGGAAGAATGTCGTTAAGTTTGCGACTTTTCGCAAAATTTTGGCGATATTTGACAAAACAAATAGCTTCCGGAATCTAAAGGAATTTTCTAGACATTCTCAATAGAAGCTGAGATACATGATTCAACCAATCAGTCTATAGAACGTTCTCGAAAACAGAATTCAACCAATCAGGGTACAGTTATATGTTATTCAGAGAATTTATGGTTATATAGAGTTGAATAAAAAGCTAATTTTAACCGCGCAGAGCTTGGCCTTCCCAGCTGGTACCTGTTAATTTTAATCCCCAGCAGCCGAATTTTGCATCAGACTTCTTGAATAAAATTGTGCTTTTATAAAGAACGTGAGGAAAAAAAAGCCTTTATTTTCAAATAAATTTGTTCGTAAATTCAGGCAAGTTTTCAACAAGACAACAGAATTACTTTGCATAAGCAAACCACAGCTGCCAACCTTCTAGTTATTACCTGTTTTGTAATCAAATAACCATAAATTTCATTAAATAAAAGATGTTAATAAATAACCACTACAAACATGAAACATTCCATTGAACGTTTTTAGGTAGATTTCGTAAGAAATACTACCTATTACATTCTCACCTAAGTTGGAAATTTTGAAAAATTTCTGCAGATCTACGCCGATTATGACTCCCAGAACCCAAAACCACCCCCAGTTCAAAACTTCATCTATATATCTATCTATGTCACTTTTTTATGAACACGATAACTGGAAAAATTCTGCATAAATCTCTTCCAAACTGATACATAAAATCTCGGCCAAGTTCGTTAATGGGCAAAATTGAACCAAGGGGGGGGGGGGAATGGGAGGCTTTTTGTGAAATCAGAAAAAACCCCATAATTTCTTAATTATTATACGTATCGAATCCGTTTAAAGTTATTATTACTTCTGGAAAAAGGGCCGAAAATTTATATATGACAGATTTTTGATATAATTAAAAATGGCCCCAAGGGGGGGGAAAAAGGGGGGGTTTTAGAAGAAAAAAAATCATAGCTTCGTCAATTCACAAGATATCAAATCCGCGTAAATTTATTATTAACCCTCTTAATATTATCTAAAACTTTTATATTGACAAGTTTTTTATAGGACCAACCGTTATAGCAAAAAAAATGAAAAACAAAAAAAATCCCTGCCGGCTCCGCCTGCAAACAAGTTATTTTTCGAAGTAGGCGGTTCCAACTCCCGCATCTTTTCGAAACTGATACATAAAATCAAGGGGCATAAAATCTCGGTCATGTTCGTTAATGGGCAAAATCGAACCAAAGGGGGGGGATGGGGGGCTTTTTGTGAAAACAGAAAAAACCCATGATTTCTTAATTATGATACGTATCGAATCCGTTTGAAGTTATTATTACTTCTAGGAGAAGGGCCGAAAATTTATGTATGACAGATTTTTGATATAATTAAAAATTGCCTTAAGGGAAGGGAGGGGGGTTTTATAAGAAAAAAATTCATAACTTCGTCAATTCCCAAGATTTCAAATCCGCTTAAATTTATTATAAATCCTCTTAATATATCTAAAACTTTTATATTGACAAGTTTTTTATAAGACCAACTCTTATAGCAAGGAAAAAAAAAATCCCTTCTGGCTCCGCTTGCAAACAAGTTAGGTTTCTAAGTAGGAGGTTCCAACTGAAAGTTACTGAAAGCCCCCACCTCAGGAACCCGCTTTTGGCATATGGTTGGGACAAGCCCCAAAGCCTGAGGTAGGAAAATAGCTACTACTAGCGTCTCCAGTCTTGGGAACGCCCTTCGAAAGACACCCCAGTCAGAGCCGGCCCTGATTTATTGAAAAGAAAAATTTTTGGCTTTTTACATTGAGGGTTACAAATTCTGAAGTCCTCATTCGGACTCAGACAAGTTGTTGAAATGCCACATGGCATATTGTTGAAGTTTCTTCTTTTCTTTTATACATACTATTGCCCAGTGGCAAGATAATCGCATTATTTAATGACACATGGCATATTGTCTGAGTTTCTTCTTTTTATGGAAGATCTTATTTGACATACTTTTGCCAGTTGGCAAGAGGGTGGGCATTATAAGTGGTTAATATATATTAGTTGATTTGATTATTACTTGAAGTTACATTTGCATTATTCTTGAGTATAAATATAATATTTACAGTTTAAGATGAGTTGATTAATTATTTACAGTTTATCGGTTAATATTTACAGTTTGTTATTGATAGTGCAGTCTTGATCACAGGTATTTATTAAATTTGAGATGTAATTATTTATTTTAAGTTTATTTAAGTTAGATATTTGTATCTGATAAATGAGTATGTTTCGTTTAGAATGTTATAGTTTTCATATAGTTTTTTAAGTTTAGTATTGTCTTTGAGGATTTCCATTATGTTTTGTTGGAAGGTTTTACTTGTGTCTTGTGGGAATTTATGTTTCATGTAGCGACACTTACCAAAAAGATAGTGAGTCTGGTCTCCACGTTGACCACATTGACAGAGGTCATCATCTTTCTTGCCTATTCTGTGTAGAAATGATGGAGAACTACCACAGCCTGATAGAAAGAACATGGAGACCCTGTCGCTACATATGAGTGAGAAATAAGCTTTCGGTATTAATGAGTATGTGTGTCTGCCACTTTCCGAGTGGTGCCAGTTATATTGCCATTTATTCAGGAGACTTTGTTTAATTATTTTATTGAGGTACGATTTTGGGAGTTTCAAGTCTCTGGATAATGGGTGATCACGGTAAGTGGCAGCCTCATTTGCCAGTTTGTCTGCCAGCTCATTTCCCTTGTTCCCAGCGTGGCTCTTCACCCATGTGAGGTAAAAGAGTTTGTTTTTGTTTTGTTTTATTGTTTGATGTATGTCGTATATGTTCTGGATTGTTGGGAATATGTTAGTTAAGGCTAGTATTGATGATTGGCTGTCGCTGAAAATTTGGAATATTGATTCTGTTCGGTTTATGGCCTATTTTATTGTGTTTATTATTGCTAGGAGTTCTGCCTGGAATATCGTGTTGTTGTTTTGTAGCTTGTGTACTTGTTCATGGATTTTAATATCATTTTTAAAAGCTATTAATGCGCATGCCGTGTTTGTTTCTATCATTGAACCATCTGTGTAGATGTGTATTGTATTGTGTTGTTTTATTATGGATTCTGTTGTTATTAAGTTATTTATGTGGTTTTCTGGGTTTATTTGATATCTATGGATTTTTTGTTCTATTTTGTCTTTTGTTATTATTTCGTTATTGTGTATTAGGATTCCTTGTTTCGTGTTAATATTATTTTTGATGTTTTTATATTCTAGAGTTATGAGTAGCGGTGGTATTCCGAGCAGAATTTGTAGGGACGGTGTTGATACGTTTTTGTAGCATTTTGTTATGGATGTGAGACGTAGTCTTTGAATTGATTGGATTTTTCTCTTGTCGATTATTCGTAGGTGGTCAAACCACACCTCTGAGCCGTAATCAATGATTTTTTCAAGCACGGTGAGGTACCATTCTCTGAGGAATGCTCGATTCACCCCCCAGTTTGCCGAAAAAACCCTTTTGATTGAAGATGTTATTGATAATAGTTTGTTGTTGATGTTTTGGAGGTGGGTTTGCCATGTAAGTTTTTTTTCAAAGACTATGCCTAAGAGGTTTATGTTTTCTACTTGTTTTATTGTAGTGTTATTAAGTTTTAGTGTTGGTGGGCGGGCTTTTAGGATGTTGATACCAAACATTGTGTATACTGTTTTTTCTGTAGATAGTATGAGGTTTAAGTTGTTGCATATGTTTAGGAATAGTTTTATTCTTTTGTTTGCTCTTAATTCTAGATCGCGACGACTGTTCGCATGGATTATCATGTTAAAGTCGTCGCAGAAACATCTAAGGTTTTTAAATTTTTTATAGAACTATATTAGTATTTTGTTAGCTATGAGTAGCCACAGCAGGGGTCCAAGGCACGAACCTTGTGGACAGCCCTGGTGGACTTTTCGTTTTGATGTGTTGTCTGTGTAGTCTTATTACATGTCTATTGGTTAGAAAACTTAGTGGTTGTTTCTTGATATATGTGGGAAGGGGAGAATTTATTATTGTTTCTAACAGTACCTGCCAGTCTATGCTGTCAAAGGCTCCCTTTATGTCGAATGATATTAGGATGCAATATTTATATGTTTTTAGGAGGTCTTTTATTTTTGTGTGTGTTAATTTTAATAGTTGCGTTGTGTTGTGTTTTTGCCCTCTCTGAATCCGTATTGTGATGGGTGAAGATAATTTAGATTTTCTAGATGGTGTGTTATTCTGTGCTTTAGGAGCCTCTCCAGTATTTTACCGAGCATCGGGAGGAGACAGATGGGGCGATATGATGTAGGTAGTTTTGGGTCTTTGTTCTTCTTAGTGAAAAATACTACTTGGGCTATTTTCCAGTTTGTTGGGAAGTGATTAAGGGTAAGGCATTTATTTAGTAGGTCTCTTATTATGTGTTTAAAGTTTTTGAAGTTTTTTATGATGAATGCGTCTATTTTATCATAGCCGGGAGCTTTAAGATTATTTTGTTCTTTTATTGCGTTTTTGATTTCTTTAAAAGTGAATAGTGGAGGGGATGTAGAGTGTGCGTCTTCTCCCGTTGTCAGGTCTGTTAGTTGTTGTTGTGTGACTGCAGGCACTGGGAAGTGATGTGATGTTAGATCTTTAACCCTTTGAGGGGCGGTGGTATATATTATATACCACCTAATTTTAATCCGATTCAAACCAGAAACTTTTGATTAAATTTTACTTTTTTAACTTTGACGAGAAAAAGCTGAAAAATTGCTTATTCTTATTTTGAACTAAATTCTTTCCTAAATTTCGGTGGGAATTCAACGTTACAGGAGAACAAGTGCTTGCCCCTGAAAGGGTTAAAGATATCTGATTTTGTCGCGTATGTGTGAGAGTCCTCTAGTGTTGTGTGTATAAAGTGTTTATTAGTTATGTTTTTGGATGTTGTAATTTTGAAGGTTTGGCCAAATTTATCTTTTGTTTGTGTGCAGAAGGTTTGCCACGATTTTATTTTTTCTGATTTAATGTGTTTTTTTATAGAGGGCTCTCTCTTTGTTAAGTTGAATTTTCCATTTAGTTTCGCCTGTTTTATTAAACCTTTTTCTGAGTGCCGAAATTTTGTTTCTGTGTGTTTTTAGTTTGCTGTTCCACCAGTTGAATTCTGGGTAGAGTTTGAGTTTTTTGGTTTTTAGTGTTTCATTTGCTGTTTCTGTTATTGTATCGTTAAAGTTTTCTAACCAGGTGTCTAGATGTTCTTGTGTAAGTGTGTCTTGTAGTTTTGTTTGTAAGTTAATTAGCTTATTTTTGATATGTTTGTTGAATTTTTTAAAAGTTGTGTGTTTAGTTTTGTATCTTTCTAATTCTATTTTTTTTGTTTGAAGTTTAATTGTAAAATAGATGTACCTGTGATCTGAGTGGCTATCATTAGTGACGTCTACGTTCCAGGATTGGATTGTTTCTGCCACATCTTCGGTACATAACGTCACATCAGGCGTACTTGAGCACTTCCTGTTTGGTTTGTCCAACAAAAGTCTCTGGGGCCTCCGTGTCGTTTATTAGTATTAGTCCTTTTGACATTATTAGGTATGTTAGGAGGATACCTCTACTGTCCTCTTTGAGGTATCCCAACAAGGAGAGACGGGCGTTGAGATCTGCTCCTACTATGATGTTCTGTAGTGGTGTGTAATTGTCAATCCATTTCATGTCTTGTGTTATGTCTGATGTTGGTTTTGAATATATCGATCCGATGGTGATGTGTCCTGTTGTTGTGGTTATGTTTGTGAAGCTGGAGTTTTCATCTGTATATGAGTGTAGTGCTTCTATGTCCGGTCTTGTTATTATTATTGCTGCTGTGTTATTTTTACTTTCAAAGATTTACCATCTTTTTTATGGTACTCCCCAGATCATGTTTTTGTGTTTGTAATAGTCCTGTATGAGCAGAATGGTTATTTTTACTTGATTGGCTCTGCCCATCAGGTTGCTTGTAGCTGCTTTGGAGCCCTGTAGATTAATTTGGATGCATTTTATTGTGTCGTTTTCTTGTATTGGATTTTTGGGGATGTCTTCTTCTGTGTGTTGGCTGTTATCTGTAGGTGTGTCTTGTTGGGAGTTGTTGTCTGTGTTACTTGTCTGCGTCATCGGATCGTTGAGTTGGTGCTGATTTTTTTCAGTGCGTGTCGAGCTTTTGTAGGGTTAACTGTAATCGCTTTAGATTCACATCGATTGAGTTTTGACCTTGCGGTCAAGTTCGAGTTAACCCGATTTTTCATGTAAAAAATGCACAGAATATGAACAAGTCTTTATATATATCTTATATATCCCTTTCCTACATAAAAGATAAAGTTCATATTAGTCATATATATACTATTTTCGACATAATATTAAATTGTGGATCAATTTTCTTTGATTTTGGATTTGGGTTCAAGTATTTCGGATTGCGGGTAAGTTCTACATCGTGCCTGGTAACCCAATTTTATTCGAACCTGGCCCAACCCGGAGATCGAATTCCCGCTAATTATTTTTGCTGCGGGTCGGGTTGATTTTAAATGTTTCGGGTTAGAGTCAGTTTAGAGTTGGGTTTTCACTCCTTCGGATTGATCCGATTTTTCAAAAGAAAGCCCTAGCTATTTTTCAAAATAAAATAAAATATATACGTATTTGAATATTATCGGCAGTATATGTGTGATATTTTTATAGAAAAAAGATAAAGTTGATATTAAAGATATAAACTGTTTTTCCATAATTGTATTAAAATACGATAATTTTCTTTCACTTTGGGTTCAGTTTGACTTCAAGCAGAATTTTCGGTTTGAGTCTGATACAAGCCGATACGTGCAGAATTCTAGGTTACGGTTGATATATATTTTTTTAATTTGAGTCGGGTTATGTTTTGGGGTCCGCAATTTTTTTTCGGGTTTGGTACCCACGCAGGACTAAAGCCGCTGATGGAGCAGGACTAAGTATTTTCTTTCTTTCTTTCTGTTTTGGTGACCCAGTCGGTTGGGCTTGGACGTTATTCTTTCGAGGCCATGTTTTCGGGTTCGAGTCGGGTAAAACCCGCTACATGTAGACATTTTCAGAAAATTATTGATAAACAATGATGATTTGCAAGCAACGCAAGCTTCCTATTTTTAGGGGAAAATCACTTTTTTGTTCTCATTCTCCAATTTCACGCATATAAAATTGTCTAGCGATATTTCTATTATTTTGCTTAATTAAAAAAGTTTTTTTTTCTCCATGACTGAATTAATTGCGCGTTATTTCTGTTTCAGATGTTCATTATCTATACTATTATATAAAGAGGAAACGGTGACTGACTGACTGACTGACTGGGTGACTCATCAACGCCCAGCCGAAACTACTAAAGTTAGGGTCACGCAATTTGGACTGTAGATTGCTGTTATGGCCTAGGCAAGCAATAAGAAGGGATTTTTGAAAATTCCCCCCCGAAGGGTGTTAAATAGGGGTGGTCGAATGTTTTAGGTCATTTCGCCATATCTCAGCAGCAGTTATAGGTAGGAGCTTGAAATTCCAGAAAACAAATCTACTAAAAAAAAAAAAGATTAAACACCTATTTCAGCGATTTTACAAATTCCCCCCAGAAGGGGGTTAAAGGAGGGTGGTCGAATGTTTTAGGTCATTTTGCCATATCTCAGCAGCAGTTATAGGTAGGAGCTTGAAATTCCAGAAAATAAATCTACTAAAAAAAAGATTAAACTCCTATTTCAGCGATTTTAGAAATTCCCCCCAGAAAGGGGTTAAATGGGGGTGGTCGAATGTTTTAGGTCATTTCGCCATATCTCAGCAGCAGTTTTATGTAGGTGCGCGACATTCAGGAAAACAAATCTACTAAACAAATGATTAAACACGTATTTCATTGAATTTAGAAATTCCCCCCCCCCCCTTCGAAGGTGGTTAAAGTGGGATTTGAAAGTTTTAGGTCATTTCGCCATATCTCAGCAGCAGTTATTGGTAGGAGTGCGAAATTCAGGAAAACAAATCTACTCAAAAAATGATTAAACACCTATTTAAGCGATTTTAGAAATTCCCCCAGAAGGAGGTTAAAGGTGGGTTGTCGAATGTTTTAGGTCATTTTGCCATATCTCAGCAGCAGTTATAGGTAGGAGCTTGAAATTCCAGAAAAAATAATCTACTAAAAAAATAATTAAACACCTATTTCAGCGATTTTAGAAATTCCCCTAGAAGGGGGTTAAAGGGGTGTGGTCGAATGTTTTAGGTCATTTTGCCATATCTCAGCAGCAGTTATAGGTAGGAGCTTGAAATTCCAGAAAACAAATCTACTAAAAAATGATTAAACACCTATTTCAGTGATTTTAGAAATTCCCCCCAGAATGGGGTTAAAGGGGGATGGTTTCGAAAATTTTAGGACATTTCGCCATATCGCAGCAGCTGTTTTATGTAGGTGCGCGACATCCAGGAAAACAAATCTACTAAACAAATGATTAAAAACGTATTTCATTGAATTTAGAAATCCCCCCCCCCCCTTCGAAGGTGGTTAAAGTGGGATTTGAAAGTTTTAGGTCATTTCGCCGTATCTCAGCAACAGTTTTTGGTAGGAGCGCGAAATTCAGGAAAACAAATGTAATAAAAAAATTACATTGTCTACCCGTGCAAAGCCGGGATGGGCCGCTAGTCATTGATAAAGGTGAAATAAGGTCATGTTCTTTAAGAGTCAACTCTTGATTTTATAAACGCTTCAGAAGAAAGCCGCAAAATATAAAGTGCTGAGTTGAAAACTTACATTGTTCATGTAAACTGGTTTATATAAACTGCATCTCTTCTTTCTGGTATAAACTGCATTATGGAAGCAACTTTATTTTATTCTGCATTTGTCAGTTTTCAATTGCATTTAAAATTAAGTAAAGTACACTTTACCAACTGACTCACAGCGGGGTTTCCTATCTCTTTATTAGGCAGATTTCGTAAGAAATACTACCTAATACATCCTCCCCTATGTGGAAATTTCTGAAAAATTTTTGCAGATTTACGCCGATCATCACTCCTAGAACCCCCAAAACTACCCCCAGTTCAAAAGTTTATCTATCTATATTGCTTTTTTATGGACACAATCTCTTCCAAACTGATACATAATATCAAGGGGCATAAAATCTCGGTCAAGTTCGTCAATGGGCAGAATCGGACAAGGGGGGGGGGTGAAATGGGGAGGATTTTTGTGAAAACAGAAAAAACCTATAACTTCATAATTATGATACGTATCGAATCCGTTTAAAGTTATTATTACTTCTAGGAAAAGGGCCGAAAATTTATGTATGACAGATATCTTGAGTGACAAGAGATTGTCACCCAGAAATTCTGGTTAAAACACCAACTTTGAAGGCATGTTCTGGAAAACCTTCTGCCTTCACCGAAAAACATTTTGAATACAGTTTCTGAATAACCTTTCAACTTGGTACGTTTACGAAAAAAATGAATTAAAATATGCGTCAGAAAGCAGCCAGTTTGGATTTGAAAACAGATTTAATTAAGAGAAATATGTAAGGGTAATATGTTATCTACAAAAACAACTTTTTAAAAGTAGAAAAAGCCAAGCGTAAAAAAAAAAAAAAAAAAGTTGTGGCTAAAAAATGGTGTGATATCAAATTTCCAAGCTATTATATTATTTATTTAACTTTTTTCCATTAAATAAGTTATCATATATATAAGTCGAGTGCCTACGTATATGTTAATAGAAATCGTTTTCTCCTGTACTAAATACATCCTAACGAGTTTCTGAAAATGCAATTTTTTTCATATTATGCATGATGGGCTTGGCGGCCATCTTTGCATATTATTCACAAAATTCTAAACACTCAAATCCGTAGTTCAAAATTATTATTTAAGCAAATGTTTTAAGCGTTTAATTTATAGACTTGTATGCTCTGAAAATTGTGTCTTAAGATAATGACTTATCTTAAAGATTTATCTTATGATTTATTTTTTAAAGAAATTAATAATTTCAAACTAGTAAAAATCCATTTCTCAAAATATCAGTCTTATCTAATTTATCTGTCCGTAGTTAAAATCTGAAGTTCGAAATTGTTATAAACATATTACAGTGCAAACATATTAGTCTTTTACTTTAGAAATTTGGATGCTTAGAAACATGGAAAGATGGCCGCCAAGCCCATCATGCATAATATGAAAAAAATTGCATTTTCAGAAACTCGTTAGGATGTATTTAGTACAGGGGAAAACGATTTCTATTAACATATACGTAGGCACTCGACTTATATATATGATAACTTATTTAATGGAAAAAAGTTAAATAATATAATAGCTTGGAAATTTGATATCACACCATTTTTTAGCCACAACTTTTTTTTTTTTTTTTTTTTTTTTTTTTTTTTACGCTTGGCTTTTTCTACTTTTAAAAAGTTGTTTTTGTAGATATCATTTCTTTTTTTTTAAATATATTAAACATAATTTAAATAATCTAAACATGAGAAATAATTTAAAATTACATTTTACTTTCAGTCATTGTTTAAAGGGTTAACTAGAAATACCAGTAGATTTTTCAATTAAACTAAATACACTCTTAAAAACAACATACTAAATGTGGCTTGTTATAATACTTGTTTCCTCCGTTAAAAAATATCACTGACTTATCCATGAAATGAATAAAAATGGAATAAGTACATAGCGTGTAAGTGCTGCATTTGATATGAAACGTGATATCACGCTCTTTTATTATTAGCACTAGCTGGCTTCGCCAACTAGCGGGCCGTTAATTTACATCAGGGCCTCGAATCTTGTAAAACCTCGAATAAGATAAACCTCGAACCGAACGAACCTCCGACCAGGTTCCCCGCTGCCTTCAACACCGGATAATCCCTTATTTTGCACATCGAATGGTATAAACCTCTAACCGAACGTACCTCCGACACGGGTCCCCACTACTTCGCACCGTATAGCAGTCGTGCTGCGCACGCTCAAGTTCCATCTTCCACCACCAGGTAGCGCAATCTGTTCTATATGAACCTCGGGCACTGAAATCGTTAAGGCTATAGATGTCGAGTCGAATGAGCTATACCACGTCGTGATCCAGCCCATAGAACCAGAAATAGGAAAGTACCCCCTGGTGGTGAAAAAACGAACTAAAATCAGAAAGCTCTATCGATGTCGAGTCGAATGAGCCAGACCCCGTCGTGATCCGACCCATAGAAACAGAGATAGAAAAGCGCCCCTGATGGAGAAAGCTAATCACGTTTAGGGGCAAAGTGGGAGGATGAACACCGGAGATGCATAATAGGATTAAGCGGTCACAGACCTTTCCAACGATGTATCACATGAGGGGTATGTGCAAAATATAGAAATCTCCCCCCTCCCTGCATAGTATGATTAAGCGTTCACAGACCTTTCCAACGATATATCACATGAGTAGTGTCGGGGGGCGGCGCAAAATGTGAGGGTGACACCTGTGATGCATAATAACCTTATGCATAATTCCTGTGATGCAGGAATAAGTGGTCACAGCCCTTTGTAACGATATGTGACATGACGGATATCGTTAAAATTTAGAAAAGTGTCCCCCCCCCTTGTGTAGGCAAAACACGCTCCGCCCCATCCTATAATTTTTGACGCGGCTTTATTTTTAAAATTTATGTTATGTGTTATAAAATATCGTAAAGTTTCAAACAGATAGCCTTATTATACTTCCTAATTTTGTTCACGCCCCTCCCCATCTCCTCCCCGAAATGTGACGCGCTACTCTTTTTTATAATTTTTTTTTTATCATGTCTTATAAACTATCTTAAAGTTTAAATTAGATCGCATTGGAATGTAATATATTTGCTGAAATTACTATTATACAGCGTGTCCACGTATAACCTAACAGACCTTTATTTTCGCAACCGTTTGTCCTAGATGCATACTTCCAATTACAAAAATGGTTTAAATAAAGTATAGAATTATGTTTAAAGCGATTTTGGTCAAGAAAAACATTTATTAAAAAATTACGAAACTTAAATTTTTATACGGCCCCCCGGTCCTATAAGTGATATTTAGTAAAAATTTACTGTGACACTAACAAGTAAAACAAAAAAAGTCCCATTCATCTAACATTAAAACTCACCGAGTAATAGCTGTTTAAAGTTGGAGTATATTTTTTGCTGCGAAATAGGGGTCATTCACAAACGTAGTAGAAATAGAAATAATTTTCAGATATATCAAAAAAAAAAAAATAGTTGAGAGCAAAATTAACATTGCAATCTAATATGAAAGTGAAATCTATAATCATTCTGACATATTAATGCAAAATATACAATTTCTACTGAACATATAAGAGGATAAAAATAACTGAATTTTTGTTAAATAAAAGTATTTAAAACAACAGCCTCAATTGTTTACAAAATGATACAGATTGTAAAATGCTGTTAGATTGCACTGTCTTTCTAATTTTGGGTTGTGGCTTGTTTTTTAGCTTTTGAAAATTGATTCTTATATATTTTTTAGCGCTGAATCCGAAAATGACCTTCATTTTAAACCATCACGTCAGGATTCTTCTCAAATCGCAAATTTCAAAATTAAAATTGACCCTCCTCCCCTTCCAACCTCATCGGACCTCTGAGCTGTTTAGCTGTAAGAAACCTAGTATAAGTCGAAAAATTGAATAAATTATTGAATTAAATAAAATTAAACAGAATAAAAAAGTCTTACATCTATTTTATAGCAACAGATTTTTCGCTATTTAACCTTGAAATTTACGATTTGCGAAAAATCCTGACATGATGGTTAAAAGTGAAGGCAATTTTTTTATTCAGCGTTAAAAAATACATAAAACGTAATTATAAAAGTTAAAAAACACAACCATCGTAGGTTTATATTATCTAATCTAAAACTCTTTCTTAAACTTGTTGACGATAATCTATCCGAATTTTTGTTTTGTGTCTAATATAAGTATGTATAAGATAGTAAGCGTCGAAAATCATAATAATATTACATTGTCATCGGATTTAAGTCAGTATGTAAAATTTAACTTTGATCGGACATTTGAAAGTGAGTTAAACTTCAAGTACAAATTTTAAACTGGAAAGACGATCGTTGCAAGTTAAATAAAACCTTATGAAAATAACATAATTTTTGTTAAAAGAAATCATAGCCTCAAATCCTTTCAAAATAAAACATATGTTAAAATACAATTATTTTAATTAATCTGAAACTTAACTAATAAAAATTAACTCAATCGTAATAGTTTCTTTCGGAACGATTTCTTTCAAAGCGCAGATACCTTGAAATAAGTACTTTATATACGACCCCTGAAAGCATGGCCGAAATCATCTTTTTTTAGATGCAAAAAAGTGGTATAAGTCATGCATTTCAAAGTTTCATAACTTGGTCAATTTTAATGTTAGATGAATGGGACTTTCTTTGTCGTACTTGTTAGTGTCACAGTAAATTTTTACTAAATATCACTTATAGGACCGGGGGACCGTATAAAAATTTAACTTTCGTATTTTTTTAATAAATGTTTTTCTTGACCCAAATCGCATTAAAAGTAATTCTTTACCTTATTTAAACCATTTTTGTAATTGGAAGTATGCATCTAGGACCAACGGTTGCGAAAATAAAGGTCGGTCAGGTTATACGTGGACACGCTGTATATAGAATAATATAGAAATAAATTCTCCTTTAGCTTGTAATTAAGATATACGAACAATTTTTAGAATTTCTGAAAGCTGATTTTTATTTATTTATTTATCTATTTATTTATTTATTTTTTGTTTATTTATTTATTTATTTATTTTTTGTTTATTTATTTATTTATTTATTTTTGCGTTGCCCTGTGCATGTTTGGAATTTCTTAGCAATTTCTCAGATTTACATTATTTTATTCAATTAAACACTGTACTGTTACAATAAATTTAAATGGAAACTTCACTTCTAAAACAAAAATAACACAGGCCTACAAAATTAAAATTTTTATCTGGGGTTTTCATGAATTTATGTAAATTGTAAGAAATCTGCTACGCTTATTTCAAAATAATATCCATTTTTATGTATCACGTCAGGATTTCTTTCAATTACGAAACTAAGAATTTGGAATTTGAGAATATACAATTTACACAACATTCATTTAAAAATGTACAAAAAAAATCAGATAAATAAATAAAATCATATATACATATATAAATGTGTGTGCATGTTTTATAAGAAATTATATTCTAGTATATACAGTAAAATTACTTTTCTTTGTCATCAAAAGAACGCTTGTATCCTTTAGATTTTGAAGCTGGTTTAGTGTCTCTTTTTAGCCCCCAGCAGTAATCTGCCAACATATTTACATTCCAGTGTCCTTGATAGCGTTTTTCCATGCATTTTATGTCCTGGTGAAATCTATCACCTTGTTCTTCACTCATTTCACCAAGATTTTCAGGAAAACATTCAAGATAGGGGTGCAGAAAATGCATTTTTAAACTCATGTTACAACCTAATTTTTGAAAGTTTTGAACCATTTTTTTCAATAATCGTTGCGTAGTTAGGATCTTTGTAATTTCCTAAACATTTCTGAGTAACGTGTTTGAAACTAACCCATGCATCTTTCTCGATTGATTTAATTTTTTCCTCAAAATTTTCGTCCTTCATTAACCATCTCATATCTGGGCCAACGAACACATCTTCTTTGATTTTACCTTCCGATAAATGTGGAAAAACTTCATTTAAATATCGAAAACTATCCCCTGTTTTATCTAAGGTTTTTACGAATTGTTTCATTAAACCTAATTTAACGTGCAGGGGAGACAAGAGGACTTCTTTTGGATCAACTAAGTTCTGCCGAATCACTTTTTTTTATATCCTGGATTTATACAACCTCTTGATGCCATATTGCTGTAAGAAACTGGCAAAACAAACGTAAGATATAAATAAACGAACAAAATAAATGCATGTTCTCACTACAAATGCGCGGAATAAAATTGCGCCTTCTCAGGCAAATATCAATACATAAAGTGGCGCCATCTATATTTATATTTCACATCCTTTAGTGCAGTATTGTATTTTAACATTTATTAATGTCACTTTACTAAGAAATTAATTTTTGTTTTTATTAAACATGTATCTTATTTAATAAATATTACACATTGATTTTATTAAGAGGCGCCCCCTTCTTTTTTTGTTTTGTGAAAAAACTGTGGTTGTTAGAAAAAAACTAATGTCATATTTGTGATCAGCGTGACTGATTTACTAAGAAAAAAGTGCCATTCTTCAAACCCCAGATTTGTGTTGAGCTGTGTAATTTAACAACTGGATTTCATTAATTTATAGGAAAATGACGTGAAAGGTATTCCTGCGAACGAAATGCCTGTCCTTTACCGTGTTTTTTTTTTTTTTTTTTTTTTTTTTTTTTTAAGAAATAAATGAATCACATTTAATTCATTTCAAAATTTTTTTTTACGTTTGGAAAGAAATTTTAAATGCCGATAAGTCTTAATGTATACATTTTAGAAGGTACATCTTCCCTCAAAAACTAATTTATTTTTAAAGATCTTTCTAAAAACGTAAATTATATATTAAACATATTTTTTAAAGCATAAACACTACGTCTGATTACTTTATTTTACAATATTATATAAGAACACGCATTTTATCAGACAATTAAATACACTAAACAAACATGAGTGAAAAGTTAACCGGGGGCAGGACTCGAACCTGGGACCTTGTGCATGCCGTGTTGACGCGCTGCGACAGAGCCACCCAGACCGATATCCTTGAGCGGCAATTCCTCATACTTATTCATGTTGGAAACAGTCATCTGCTACAATTTGCAGTCATATTTATTTGTCTGATAAAATGTGTGTTCTTATAATTATGAAGTTTTATTTTTTTTTAAATATCTACAAAAGAAAATGGCTGACTTGCAGATGAAATTTGATGTGGTTATATTATAACCTGTAACTGATTTGTGCTATTTTAATACAGATGGTACATGGTCGTTGGCGGGTTTTATCTCTGTTTTGGCATAATTTTTTAATCGTCAAGTTAATTAACAGTTTTTTGCTAATTAAGAATAGAAAATAATTCTTTTTTACACTGAATTTTATAAAAGCACATAGATTACGTAATTACTTTTCCAAAAATGCAATCCTTTTTTTATTCTGCCCAATATTAAGGCCTGTAGCTTGTTTGAAAAAAAAAAGTTTGACGAAGAAAAAAGTGATCATTTTAAGTAACTCGACGTTTAAAAAAAAAGCTATATCTCTGTTTATAAATCACTTATGAAGATGAGTTTGGTCTTAAATTGAAGAAATTCTTCCTTAGATTCTTCTAGTTTTCGAAAGATTTTTTCTACGACGCTTGGTTTGTTTGATATCTGATATTTTAATCTGGCATGTTTTGTCGATTTAACATTGCGAAGTTGCTTTCTGTATATAAGCATCTACAAAAACAACTTTTCAAAAGTAAAAAAAGGCCAAGCGTAAAAAAAAAAGTTTTGGCTAAAAAATGGTGTGATATCAAATTTCCAAGCTATTATATTGCTTATTTAACTTTTTTCTATTAAATAAGTTATCATATATATAAGTCGATTGCCTACGTATATGTTAATAGAAATCGTTTTCTCCTGTACTAAATACATCTTAATGAGTTTCTGAAAATTCAATTTTTTTTCAAATTATGCATGATGGGCTTGGCGGCCATCTTTGTATATTATTCACAAAATTCTAACCACCCAAATCCGTAGTTAAAATCCGAAGTTCAAAATTGTTATTTAAGCAAATATTTAAGAGTTTCATTTATAGACTTGTATGCTCTGAAAATTGTGTCTTAAGATAATGATGACTTATCTTAAAGATTCATCTTATGATTTATTTTTTAGAGTAATTATTAATTTCAAACTAGTAAAAATCAATTTATCAAAATATCAGTCTTATCTAATTTATCTGTCCGTAGTTAGAATCTGAAGTTTGAAATTTTTATAAACATATTACATTGCAAACATATTACGCTTTTACTATAGAAATTTGGGTGCTTAGAAATATGGAAAGATGTCCGCCAAGCCCATCATGCATAATTTGAAAAAAATTGAATTTTCAGAAACTCATTAGGATGTATTTAGTACAGGAGAAAACGATTTCTATTAACATATACGTAGGCACTCGACTTACATATATGATAACTTATTTAATAGAAAAAAGTTAAATAAGCAATATAATAGCTTGGAAATTTGATATCACACCATTTTTTAGCCAAAACTTTTTTTTTTTTTTTTTTTTTTTTTTTTACGCTTGGCCTTTTTTTACTTTTGAAAAGTTGTTTTTGTAGATATCATTTCTTTTTTTTAAAATATATTGAACATAATTTAAATAATCTAAACATGAGAAATAATTTAAAAATACATTTTACTTTCAGTCATTGTTTAAAGGGTTAACTAGAAATACCAGTAGATTTTTCAATTAAATTAATTACACTCTTAAAAACAACATACTAAATGTGGCTTGTTAAAATACTTGTTTCCTCCGTTAAAAAATATCACTGACTAATCCATTAAATGAATAAAAATGGAATATGTACATAGCGTGTCAGCGCTGCATTTGAAATCAAACGTGATATCACGCTCTTTTATTATTAGCACTAGCTGGCTTCGCCCGCTAGCGGGCCCCTAATTTACACCGGGGCCTCAATCCTTTTAAAACCTTGAATAAGATAAACCACGAACCTCCGACCTGGTTCCACGCTGCCTTCGGCACTGGATAATCCCTTAATTTGCACGTCGAATTGTATAAACCTGTAAACAAACGAACTTCCGACACGGGTCCGACACTTCCGACACGGACAGCAGTCGTGCTGCGCACGCTCAAGTTCTATCTTCCACTACCAGGTAGCGCAATCTGTTCTATACGAACCTCGGGCACTGAAATCGTTAAGGCTATAGATGTCGAGTCGAATGACCTATACCCCGTCGTGATCTAGCCCATAGAACCAGAGATAAGAAAGTGCCCCCTGGTGGTGAAAAAACGTACTAAAATCGGAAAGCTCTATAGATGTAGAGTCGAATGAGCCATACCCCGTCGTGATCCGACCCATAGAAACAGAGATAGGAAAGCGCCTACTGGTGGTGAAAGCTAATCGCGTTTGGGGGGCAAAGTGGGGGGATGAACACCGGAGATGCATAATCAGATTAGGCGGTCACAGAGATTTCCAACGATGTATCACATGAGGGATATGTGCAAAATTCAGAAAATACCCCCCCCCCCCCCCCCCACACCTGCATAATTTGATTAAGCGTTCACAGACCTTTCCAACGATATATCACATGAGAGGTGTCGGCAAAATTTAGAAAAGTGTCCCCTTTGGGGGGGGGTTGAAAGCGGGAGGATGGACCCCGAAGATACATAATATGAATAAGCGGCCACAGGCCTTTCGAACAATATATCACATGAGTCGGGGGGGCGCAAAATGTGGGGGTTTCACCTGTGGTACATAACATGAATAAGTGGTCACAGCCCTTTGTAACGATATGTGACATGACGGATATCGTTAAAATTTAGAAAGGTGTCCCCCTCCCCTTGTGTTGGCAAAACGCGCTCCGCCCCTCCCTATAATTTTTGACGCAGCTTTATTTTTAAAATTTATGTTATGTGTTATAAAATATCGTAAAGTTTCAAACAGATAGCCTTATTATACTTCCTAATTTTGTTCACGCTCCTCCCCATCCTCTCCCCGAACTGTGACGCGCCATTCTTTTTTATAATTTTTTTATCATGTGTTATAAACCATCTTAAAGTTTAAAACAGATCGCATTGGAATTTAATATATTTGCTGAAATTACTATTATATGTAGAATAATATAGAAATAAACCCTCCTTTAGATTGTAATTGAGATATATGAACAATTTTTAGAATTTATGAAAGCTGATTTTTATTTATTTACTTATTTATCTATCTATTTATTTATTTTTTGTTTATTTATTTTTTTTGCATTGCCCTGTGCATGTTTGGAATTTCTTAGCAATTTCTTAGATTTACATTATTTTATTCAATTAAACATTGTACTGTTACAATAAATTTAAATGGAAACTTCACTTCTAAAACAAAAATAATTTAACAACTGGATTTCATTAATTTATAGAAAAATGACGTGAAAGGTATTCCTGCGAACGAAATGCCTGTCCTTTACCGTTTTTTTTTTTTTTTTTTTTAGAAATAAATGAATCACCTTTAATTCATTTCAAAAGTTTTGTTTACGTTTGGAAAGAAATTTTAAATGCCGATAACTCTTAATGGATACATTTTAGAAGGTACATCTTCCCTCAAAAACTAATTTATTTTTAAAGATCTTTCAAAAACGTATATTATATATTTAAAATATTTTTTAAAGCATAAACACTACGTCTGATTACTTTATTTTACAATATTTTAAGAACACGCATTTTATCAGACAATTAAATGCACTAAACAATCACGAGTGAAAAATTGACCTGGGCCAGGACTCGAACCTGGGACCTTACGCATACCGTGCCGCCGCTCTGCGACTGAGCCACCCAGATCGATACGCTTTACGGGAATTTCTCATACTTATTCATGTTGGAAACAGTCATCTGCCACAGTTTGCAGTCATAATTAATTGTTTGCTAAAATGTGTGTTCTTATAATTATGAAGTTTTATTTAAAAAAAGAAATATCTTCAGAAGAAAATGGCTGACTTGCAGATGAAATTTGATGTTGTTATAACTTGTAACTGATTTGTGCTGTTATAATACAGACTATCCGCCACTGGCGACCAGTTTGGTCTCCCTTAAATGTATGTTAAGCATTGTAACACGTTACTTTTATTCATAATTTAATTTTTTTCCTTAATCCTTCGCCAAACCGGATGATTCTAATAGACAAATCAAGAACTTTTGTGATCATGGTAGCATTTTGCATATTTTTTGTTGTTAGGTATTTCATCTTCCATGATAAAAACCGCTTAACCCACTTAAGCATTTGTCCTTCATGTCCGTTTGCTTATCAGTTGCAATATGTTCGCTAAGGCGGAGATTCTTAAACATATTAAGTAATTTTTCGTAATTGGGTCCATTGCCAATTGGCGTATTTTAGTTAATACGATTTGATGCAATGAAGTCTATTTTGTGAAAGTCTTTAATGATATCCACATTTACACTGAACCATATTGTTGCTAATATTTGTTTTTGTTTTTCGTTAACTTTGGCTGTAGACTCGATTGCGAAAGATTATAAAATCTATCATTATTCTCATCTAAAACGTCTTGAGTAATGTGCCATAATCGGGCTACATATTATTACACGTAATTTTCGAGTATAGTTTGGTGGGAAATTGAACTTTTGAAGGCCAGTTTTGATAATCGCATTCCCTTTAAACCATATTTTCTGTCAAGACTTTTTTCCCATGACGTACAATCTGATTAAAATTCGCGAACTTCCTTTTAGATGCCTAGTACGACTTTGTTTTTCTCTGCTCCCCTTTCTTGATATAGTTCGGGAGTTTTTATAATAGCGTAATTCTCTTATTTCGGCATGTCTGCTTAATGTCTACTGACAATTAAGATTCGTAACAGGTAAAATACGCCGCGCCAACATTGGCACCTATAATTCTAATTACAGCAACCCGTTTTTTCTCTCTATATTGTAACTCTATAGTTAATATTACGTAGTAGAAATATAAAAGACTATTGAAGACGGTTCTATTGATATAGTAGATATAGATATGTATAGTATATTCATGGGTATATAATATGTGATTAGAATATATATATCTCATATTCATTCCGTTGGATATAACATACCCCAAATAAAATTTCCATCGTAAATGTCTAATCTAAAAACCATCAATATGATTTTATGTGTTTAGTAAGTGTATACAAAAATAATTTTCTGCATTATTTTACTTTAATCCTTATATATTATTTCTCCTGTCAACATCCCTTTTTCTCAGAAAATATGAAACGCAGAACAACGAATGAGATACCATATGAAAGGTTTTAGAATCGGCTTCTGACATAGCCCACTTAACAATTCGTTAAAACATGTCTTTGATTAAAATTTGCTGAAAAATAAAAATTAAATCGGCATTGCTTTCATAAAAGAAATGAAAGATTTTCCTGAAATTATTGTTGCCAAAAAATAAAATATCACATTATATGATGCTCATAGCAATTATTATAAAAAACACCGCACGGGTCTATTTTATACTTATGATTAAAAAGCGAAATTGAAATGTTTAGATTTATATTTCTAAGTCCCGTTGTTTTCCCGAAGCGGATGACGTCATCCTCTAATACACGAGGCTAACGAAAAAGAAAGGCTACCGCGGTACTTTACGCGTATCTTTTTTTACAGACCGCGAGAGTCACGTGATGCTCGAATGCACCAATGCAGGTGTACGAAAAGAGCAACACGTCACTCTAGCGGTCTGTAAAAAAAGATAAGTGGAATGCACCGCGGTAGCCTGTCTTTTTCGTTAGCCTCGCTAATACAGTCAAAATACGACTGTTAATTTTTTTTTCGCGCGCGTGCCTTTAGCGATCTTGGATCAGTTTTTAGTCTAACTTTGATGGAATAAATGAGATGATATTCTGGCTTGACTAACAACTAAATGCTGTTTGCAGATATTTTTATCCTTGCTTTTTCTTTAGAAGTTTAAACCTGCATCTAATAAATATTACATATTGATAAAAAATGATACTTCTCTATTATCCCGTCGACCACTTTTCATAACAAAAAACTATCGCCAAATAAACGGGAAAACGTTGCCATTGGAATATTAAAAATAATAATAATAAATAAAATATAAGAATTTAAGGACACAATTGTTATTTTAATTAATAAAATAAACTACTAAATCAGTAAAACATAATGAAAAATACACGCAAATGTCGAATGTAAAACCACTAGATGTCGTAACAAACACGCATAATGATTCTGACATCAAGTAAATGGGACAGCATTTTTGGCGTTTAATCTTACAGTTTGGCGGTAGTTTTTTGTTATGAAAAGTGGTCGACGGGATTATAGAGAAGTACCTAAAAAATATTAGATTTCAGTGCGAAATCTTCGCACGGGCCCTCTGGTTCTATATTATTAACCATTTTTAATGATGGGTCCTTTTGGGTACAGTTGTCGCAGACGCATCGGGGTATCATTTTGGTGCCAAAATGGCGATTTTATGCCTGACCAACCTGGCGTTTTAGGCTAGATTTTGCTTCGTATGGCAACCTGGTAGAGCAGATTCCGCATGCTTTATAATAAATTGAATATTGTGTGTTTTATAACAAATTAATGATTGTGTGTGTTTTTAAATAAAATTGTGTGTTTTTTTTAAATATAAAATGACTTATTTCATAATAAAATAAAAGTAACATGCTGTTTTAGCAATCTCTAACAGGTGTCTGAAAATGGGATTTTCTCGCCAAGATGGCGCAAAACAAAAATCGCGCCAACACCGGAGCGTCTGTGACAGCTTTTCCAATTTAAAATGCATGCCGTTCACATTTTTCATTCAAAATAGAAAATAGATAAATAAAAAATAGGTACTTTTCCGTTATACGGACACCATGCCAAAATGTATGCTAATGCATAATGTATGTAAATGTATGTAAATGTATGCTTGGCGACAATGGTGTCCGTATAAAGGAAAAGTACCAAAAAATAATATCATAAATCAAAACATTTGATTTCAGAATCAAAGTATCGTTTCTAATATGAACACGTGAAGAATAAAAGCTGGTATTGGCGATTTTAAAAATGATATTGGCGAGATTTGCACCCAAATAACATAAAAGTACTTAATGATGTTATGTATTTTATAAATGTATATTAAATTACTATTTGGAACGCGATTGGTCATTAACAATGGTAAATATGATTGGCAATTAACAATCATTTTAGGTGATCTCTCTTCCTGCCACGTATAATACATAAATATCAAATTAACTCACAATTCGTTTCGAAATTTGATTCATTAAATATTATTACATGACTTGTATTTGTTTACATTCAACTTTGTCAAGAAAAGATTCCGAAGGAAGTTGAGTTGTAAAGCACTTCATCAAGCAGAATTATGGTAAACTTTGATGGTCTTACAGGTCCTGGTGCAAATTACTTTTTTGACACCAGGCAGCGCTCCAAAAAATCATGCATGGAAAACTTATTTTGCGAACGATTATCTCCATGGTTTAATGGTTTAATATTTTAAAACTTCACGACGAATGAATCTTTTTTTTTTGTTTACTTTCATGGATAGAGAATTTGAAATGCGAAGCTAATTTGAACTGAAGTTATTGCAGAATATATACCTAATTGAACG
The DNA here is from genome assembly GCA_963931845.1 of Maratus michaelseni. Lineage (NCBI taxonomy): Eukaryota > Metazoa > Arthropoda > Arachnida > Araneae > Salticidae > Maratus > Maratus michaelseni. Next base: position 265,624,345 of record OZ007593.1, read on the forward strand.
TAAGTCATCTCTCAAATATTAATTTATTTTGAACGATCTTTCTAAAAATGTCACATTTATGAAGTTTTATTCGAAAAAATAATTTTGAATTAAAATGGACGCCTGGCATATGAAAAAGCGATACGGGCATCCCGGAATTGTTGATGACAGTCACATGACTTACGGTTTTATTATAGAGACTAGCCGCCACTGGCGACCAGTTTGGTCGCCCTTAAATGTATGTTAAGCATTATAACAAATTATTTTTATTCATAATTTATTTTTTTCCTTAATCCTTCGCCAAACCGGAAAAATCTAATAGACAAATCAAGAACTTTTGCGATCGTGGTGGCATTTCGCATATTTTTTGTTGTTATGTATTTCATCTTTCTTGACAAAAACCGCTTAACCCACTTTATAATAAATTAATCATTGTGTGTGTGTTTTTAATATAAAATAAACTATTTCATAATAAAATAAAAGTTTTTCTGTTTTAGTAATCTCTAATAGGTACCTGAAAATGGGATTTTCTCGCCAAAATGGCGCAAAACAAAAATTCCGCCAACCCTGGTGCGTCCGTGACAGCTGTTCCAATTTAAAATACATGACGTTCACATTTTTCTTTAAAATAGAAAATAGATAAATAAGAAATATTATCATAAATCAAAACATTTGATTTCAAAATTAAAATATCGTTTCTAATTAATACACACGAAAAATAAAAGCTGACAATTTGTTTCGAAATTTGATCCATTAAATATTATTACATGAGTTCAACCACGGAGTTCAACTTACATCAAGAAAAGATCCGAAGGAAGTTGAGTTGTATGGAACAGAATTATGGTAAACTTTGACTGTCTCACTGGTGCTGATTATTTTTTTTTTACACCAGGCAGCGGTCCAAAAATTCATGGTTTAATATTTTAAACGTTCACAACGAATGAATCTTTTTTTTTTGTTGTTGTTTACTTTCATGGATAGAGAATTTGAACAGCGAACCTAATTGAAACTGAAGTTATTGCAGAATGTATACATAATTGAACGTAAGTCATCTCTCAAATATTAATTTATTTTAAACGATCTTTCTAAAAATGTAACTTTTATGCAGTTTTATTAGAAAAAAAATTTTGAATAAAAATGGCTGCCTGGCATATGAAACAGTGAAGCGGCATCCCGGAACTGTTGAGGACAGTCACATGACTTACGGTTTTATTATAGAGATGGTACATGGTCGTTGGCATGTTTTATCTCTGTTTTGGCATAATTTTTTAATCGCCAAGTTAATTAACAGTTTTTTGCTAATTAAGGATAGAAAATACTATTTTTTTACAATGAATTTTATAAAAGCACATAGATTACGTAATTACTTGTCCAAAAATGCAATCCTTTTTTTATTCTGCCGAATATTAAGGTCTGTAGGTTGTTTGAAAAAAAAAGTTTGACGAAGAAAAAAGTGATCATTTTAAGTAACTCGACGTTTTAAAAAAAAATCTATATCTCTGTTTATAAATCACTTATGAAGATGAGTTTGGTCTTAAATTGAAGAAATTCTTCATTAGATTCTTCTAGTTTTCGTTTTTTTTTTCTGCGACGCTTGGTTTATTTGATATCTGATATTTTAATCTGGCATGTTTTGTCGATTTAACATTGCGAAGTTGATTCCTGTAAATAAGCAGTAGCGGTCTATTTCAGTTCTTGGCGTTGTTTGTGTGGCGTTTTTTATTTTAAGCTTGGCTTGGCAGAGCGACCGCCCTGCTTGATTAGCGGTCTTTATTCCGGTTCTTGGCGTTGTTTGTGTGGCGTTTTTTTTAAGCTTGGCTTGGCAGAGCGACCGCCCTTCTTGATATATAACGAATACTGCATCTCAAAGATCATTTGTAACCAAAGTGGCAAGGATACTTTTCCTAATTTTCACGATCAATAGTCTTGCATTTTCTTATTTATTAATGGGGCATTCATTTTTTCAGCGCACACACACACACACACACACACACATATTAACTCCGAAAAAATATGCAGTCCTTTAGACTACATATTAAAAATATAAATTTTGCTAAAATATACACAACTTTATGTTCAGCCGTAAGATATAATCTATAAAAGATTGCATGTAAAAATATTAAGTATTAAATACGTGAATTTGCTAACAAGGCGTATAACCAACAGAGTGAAAAATGTCCAGAGGAAAAATTAACTCACAAAGAGAGAGATATATATACCAGAGACCATCCTGGTAGCTCAGAAGTAGAGCATTGGTGAGTTATACCAAGGATCCAGGTTCGATTCTTACCTGGAGATTTTCCCCTCTGTTGGTTATACACTTTGTTAGCAATATGGAAATTCACGTATTTAATATTCAATAATTTCGTGTGTAATTTCACTACTAAAAATTATTTAACTATGAATATTAATTCAAGAAAAATCTTGTGCTCAATTTAACCATTAAGTGTTGTAACAGAAACTGTCGCATAGCTACTTTGAGCGGTCTCCGAGACCGCTTGATATTAAGTAATTCAAGAAAAATCTTGTACTCAATTTACCATTAAGTGTTGTGGCAGAAACTGTCGCATAGCTACTGTGAGCGGTCTCAGAGACCGCTTGATCGAAAGATGAACTAGATGGTCGATTAACTAATAGGATACTGTTTCTATACTAAACTTTATGTACAGGACTATTATAATTAAAATTCAACATTTTCTCTAGCGATAGTAATAGGACTTCAAACGAATCAAAATTTTACTAGAATCTATAGTTAAACTATGTAAATTGACAAAAGCAGTGATCTGTAAGACAGCAGTTAAGGGTTAAAAAAATAAAGCACGTTTTAAACATTTTACAATAAACGCTTTAACGTATTTTATTGATTGCTTACATTGAGAACATTCGACAGTTACAATTAGAACTAGCGTAATTATAGGAGTTTTTTTTTTTTTTTTTTTTTTTTAAATGCGTAGAACATTTTTTTTTTTCATGGAAATTTTTTTGAAGATTTGACAATAGTATGCCAATTAAACTGTTAATCAACGATAAAAAAAACAATTCGTAGAGTGGAGACGCATAAATTTAATGAAAGAAAAGTTCTAAGTACGCCAAGCTAAATGCGTCATTTCCAGATTCGAAGATGTCTGTGCTTTTTCCCCTTATACCATAAGTAAATAAATAACATCCAATGTTCAGAGGTGCAGAATTTTTAAATTTTCATGAGGGGAGGGGAGCACACAGTCTCGATCACTGAGGTCACGAAAATCAATTAGAGACACAAACCTATCATTATATATTTTATGTTTTCAGGACGGGTGAGCAGAGTGTGTGTGTGGGGGGGGGGGAGGGCTTTTAAAAATTTCCAGAAGATGTGTCCCTTTTCGTTCATGTTTAATACACCCCATCCCTTTCCATGGATTCAGTTCTGGCGTTAATCACTTGTTCTGAAAAGCCATGCTCGAATCACGTGTGTTACACTGCCTGGCAGTGACAAAACTAAGGAAGGTAAGGAGGGGGGGGGGTATGTACTCCGGGCGCTTGATTTTTTAAAGTGCCAAAAATGAGGAAATTTAATGATTAAAAACAAAGAAAATTTGGAATTGCACATGTAAAAACATTTAATTTTACTTGAGATAACTGGGAAAATTTTACTTTCATTAGAATAGGAACAGATATAAAAAGAATAAATTTATTTAACATGAGGTAAGCCAGCATCCACCCCCCCCTCCCCCCCCCCTACAGCAGTGACTTCTCTGTTTATCCTTTTTACGCCTGTGTGAGTTGCTCATCTTTTATGTTTGCGGATAGATTTTTCCAGCTGCGGATCGCGACTTATTGAGCTATATATATTACAAGTTACATATTTTCGGTTTCTTTCGTACTACTACCATTTTTTCAGCCTCTAAAACGAAAATCCGTATCTTTCTAAGGTTAAAGAGTAGCTACAATTTTTTGTACAAGAAAATGTTCGAAATAACACGTCAGGGATACTATTCAGTTGTATTTTAAACGAGATGATCACCCTTTTTACAAGTCATCACTTATTCGGCAGAAAGTCACTTATTTCACAAATTACTTAAATAACAAAATTCTGAATTTTTTTTAAGAATAAATTGAAGAACAATTAAAAAAAATTCTCGGCCTCGAATATTATAGATATAGCTATATTTTTTTTATTATTTCAGCTAATAAACTATAAGAATTGTAAAAAATTATTTCTAATATACAGTAATTGCACCACATCGATCCATCTATATAAAAGTAACAAAATCAACTTTTAAGACAATAGTTTGAAATTTTCAATAGGTACTAACAACAACAGAACGAGAAATAGCACAAATTCCCCAAATGAAATTGAATAAATCCCATATTACATTCTGCCATTTCTTGGGATCACTTCGAACTTCACAAAATATAATCGATTTTGGTGTGTGTGACACTTTTCTATCAGTACAGCGATTTTTTTTTCTTCAGAATTAACTATATTTCTTCAGAATTATGTGAAACTATACATTGTTAACTGAATATTAATTGTCATTATATTATACTTAATATCTATTGCATCATCAGTACTTCGAAAAAATTACAATGGCTCTGTATCTTGCTACATGAACTGTTTCTGGAAGTCTAAAAAACTTCAAATATTCTGCATTGGAGTTAGACAAAAAATTAAATCATGCTCGATTATTGATCTACTACGGCTTATATATATGTTGCCTTACATATTCTTAACTAACCATTTCTACGTGTATTAAAACGTTTTTTACACTCTCTGAATGTGTCGTCTTCAACGAAAGAAGTTTTAGTAAGTTGAAACATGAAAAGCTACATTAGAAGTTAAACAAAAGATAAACAAATTTAATTGTTCAAAAATTGTGAAAGTGCCTTAAGATAAGATAAAAACTTTGTCGAAATAAAATTTGCTAAAAAAATACTTAATTGATAACTATGATATATTTTCTGTACTTTTCATATTATTATAAATAATTTAAATTACGATATTAATAAATATTATACTTAAAATGTTCTATTATAGAAAACAGCTTACACATTAAAGATATATGTGTAAATAGCGTGTTTTAGATTAGCAAATTTTTACTCAAATTTTCTGCTAAACATGCTTGTGAAGGAGTCTTGGAAGGGGGCTATCTAGTACCTTCTCCCGGTAAAATTTAGTCTAGTTTCGTCACTGCTACCAGGTCTGTTAATATTTAGAAATAAATATATTAATAAAACATCACTAAAAATACAAACTATAAAGTTCTTACTTCCTTTGTAGATTTTGATTTCTTTTTATATTTTTCCATAGCAAAGAAGAAATTGTACAGTACGACACTAACAAACAACAAATTTTTCGAAACACCTGCATGTGCAATTTATTTGGCTCTGTTCAGAACCGAAGATCAGGCGGCGCGCGGGCGAAGGAGATTTGCGTATGGAGTAGATCTTATCAGAGCAAGTATTTGTAATAATTTAATTATTTCATGCTTTTGTAGTTCAGAACAGGTAAAAACAACGACTACACATCCTTATCTTTCCAAAACAATGGCCCTCGTAATAGGAATACATGCCTATACTTACTCAGACAAAATCCAAAATATTGATGAAAGTATCACGTGATCTGATTTAGCCCGACCAGCGTTCATAACCCGCAAAATTTTCTCCCGTGCTGCACTCGATCGACCCAGAAAAAAATCTGTGGGTGGTTTGATAAAGTGATTGGGCCTTTTGCGTTTACGTTTTACTTGGTTTGGTAGGTTGATTGTACAGCTGTAGCAACCTGATCGGATATATGAAAATTTTAAACTTTTTAACATTCTAAAATGATTTTTTAAACCTTATGATCCAATATAAAAATAATAGAATACCAAAGTATGATGTTTACATATATACATCACTGCTGTCAACGTATATGTCACTAAAACTACAGCGCCTACCACCTACTAAAACTGATATATTAGTTTAGTTGACAGCAGTTACATAAATATATATATCGTACAAAACAATGCATATAATAAAATAAAGTTTAATTTTCTATAACCAGTGCATCTTTAACTAACAAAGGAGAGGACGTTCGAATGTAAACTCTCAAAAAAAAAAAAAAAAAAAAAAAAAAAGCGGGAAAAATTCTACCTTACGGCAGAATATAAATTGCCCCCCCCCCCCCCCACTGCTTTTATCGTTGAGATTTTTTTCAGCCAAGTCTAACTCGTAAAAAAAAAACTTGTTTGTTAGCATAAGCCAGCTTCTCGTGGTTCACGGGATCTTTTTGAATGAGTTCGCACTTCTTTTCTTTGGTAAACATTTTTTCATTTTCAAATTCCTCCCTCGTCAAAATGTGATTGTCGACGTTCAAAAATAATGCCTACATCAATTCAAACCATTGCAGCTCGGCCGCAGACAATGTAACAAATAGAGTCGGGATTCCCCACTGTCGCATTACGGCATACACACGTTTCTTCTCATTTTCCCAATGTGAGCAGGTGCATTTTTTATGTTTTTGAGGAATTTGTAGCCGTCGTCGTGCTGAATGAGATCGTTCACAAAACTTTCATCGAGCAAATTTTGGGCCGTCAGTCTTCCATCCAGTGATTTCTTTTTCCGAACGGAAATGTCGATAACATTCTTAAGACAAAGTGATTAAATTTACTGTACGCGTACAGCAAATGATCGGGTCGGACTGCCCGTTGATCCGACTTTCGTATTTCTGAATTGGCGATTTTGGTGTAGGTGTACTCCTTTTTAAGGTGCTTTTTAAGGTCATTTATGGCACCCTATTTTTGTCACCAATATTCGCGATTATTCGCCAAGGGTTGCCAAGTTTGGGGAGAATTTGACGTTGGCGAATATGAGTTTAAAACAATGGTTACAAGAATGAAAAAAAAATTGCCGAAACCATGTTGACTAAAACTCATAAATTAAAGTAGTACCTCAGTATAGATGAATTCTGCTCTCTTGTTTCAAAATGCCAGCCACCCCAAAATTTCATACTGCTATATCTCAGACATTTTTTAAGATAGAGGCAAAACAAAAATTGCTCCGGAATCCCCGGATCAAGGCCGAACATTTAACGGAAAAAACTTTTAGCATTTCTAATTTTTTTGTACATTTTTTTTAATTTGAAATCTTTAAATGACTATCACAGCGCCCTCTTTCGTCGAAATATCCTCAAATTCAACTGGGACCGGCAGGCTATAGTATAAAACAAATAAAAAATTTAGTTCAATAATCTGCATAACTTCATACACTTTTCGATGATACAATAGGGAAAATGGAACAAAAATTGCGATCACAGCGTCCCCTTTCGTCGAAATATCCCCAAATTCAAGTGGGACCTACAGGCTATAGTCAAAAACATATACAAAAATTTTGGTTCAATTATCTGCATAATTTCATACACTTTTCGATGATACAATAGTGAAAATGAAACAAAAATCGTGATCGCAGCGCCCCCTTTCGTCGAAATATCCCCAAATTCAACTGGGACCGGCAGGCTATAGTCTAAAACATATACAAAAAATGTGGTTCAATTATCTACATAACTTCATACACTTTTCGATGATACAATAGTGAAAATGGAACAAACATCGCGATCGCAGCGCCCCCTTTCGTCGAAATATCCCCAAATTCAAGTGGGACCTGCTGGCTATAGCCAAAAACATAGAACAAATTTTTTTGTTTAATTTGAAGAATAACTTTAGACCGGGATGCGGCAGCACAGACAATTACCTCATCGAGTTCACGGCTGAAATTCCAGAATTAGTTAAAACTCGATTCGCATATTAAAACGCAATCGGTCTGCCAAGTCATATCTTAGTGGAAAACACCTTAAAACCCGATTTTAGCGGTTGACTCGTAGGTTTACCATTGTGTTTTCCTGCACCCAAAGGTACGAAAACATGGAGGCTTCGGAGCAGGAAAAATCGGGTTTTCGGGTGTTTTCCACCAAGATATGACTTGGCAGACCGATTGCGTTTTAATATGCGAATCGAGTTTTCCCTAATTCTGGAATTTCAGCCGTGAACTCGATGAGGTGATTGTCTGTGCTGCCGCCTCCCGGTCTATTCATATACTTTTCGATTATACAATGGGGAGACAGACGGACAGACATACATTTTGCAAAAACGTGTTTTTCGGAATCTCTGACCCCTAAAACGTGTAAATCCGTCGAAAACAGGAAGTCGAAAAAATTTTTGATTAGAATACTTTCTTCCATTATAGATAGAAGAAAGTAAAAAAAGGAATTTCGTCAAAGGTAGCAATTTTTGTCAGTCGGTTGCGGAAAAAGACTCCCGAATTTCAACAAATGATCGTAGAAAAGAGTCGCGAATTTCGTCAAAACATCACGAAAGCAAGTAACGAATTTCGTCGATCTCGGTTGGGAAAAAAAAACATATATATGTATATATATCATGAATTTCGACAGATGGTCGGGCGAGAAAAAATCCATTCCATCAATATTTTGCAGAAAAATAGCAAATTTTGGAAAATGATAAAAAAAAAGAATTTTATGAAACAATCACAGAAAAAAATCGTGATATTTAATCGATCACGAGGTAATCAGCACATGAATACCATCAGGTATGTTATGAAATTTGCGAAAGTTGCGATCCATAGGGATAAGAAAATTTTCATCAAGGATTTTCTGTCAGTAAAAATTTTCATCAATCATTTTCTGCCTTCCTATTGAGATTATGATCTAAATTCCATTCAATTCAGAAATCTACAAAAGCCTTCGTGTCAGGTCCCTTGCTCCAGCATTGAGTCGGGTAAAACAACCCAATTTGCAGTACATATCGAGCTGGGTTGACGCGGCTTATTTTCGTTGTGGATCAGGTTGACTTGGAACATTTGACTACGGTCCGGACATATATGTCCCAGTGGACTTATTTTTTATTCTCGACTTTTTGGAATCTAATATCTGCCATACACTTATATTAGGATATTTTCGAGAGAAATCTACCACAAGGAATTTTTTTGGAAATTGTAGAACGTTTGAATGCAAAATTAGATACAATCCTGGCACATTATCAAAGGGTAATTGTTTCGGTTTCAAGTTGGGTTTTCACTATTTTGATTCGGGTTCGTTGATGCCCGATTTGTCAAAGAAATTCTAAATCTTTTTAAATGAAGAAAACCCATTTTTCTACATAAAAGATAAAATTGTTAGAGATATAATTGTAGACTACTTCATAATCATATTGAAATATCAATTAATATTCTTTCATTTCGGGTCGGGTTGCGGTCAATGAAACTTTTACCCAAAACGTGTTTCAGTTTGTGTTTGGTTGATTCATTTTTTTCTTTTCGATGCGGGTCGAGTCAACTTTATGCATTTCGAGTTGTGCTTTGCCTTTTGCGGGTCGGATTCGAGATGAACTGATTTTTCAAAAGGAGGTTCTGAATAATTTTCAAATGAAAAAAAGTATATATTTGAATATTGGTCGATAGAAAGTGGACTGTAACTTGAATTTCCTTTTAAAGTTTTTTATTAACACTTAAATAACACTTGACAGTCACAAACAAAAAATATTAAGTTTAACTGCATTTTTTTTATCAAGAATATCCGCCGCGTGGACTGGGCGGTGTTTACATGCGTGTGAATGCTTCATCGAACCACAGCTTAATGAACTGTTTTTACAAAATGCCCCTAGGTGGAGCTGCAATATCAACGCTCACTAGATGTAGCCAAAACCATACTTTTTCGACGGAACATGCCGCCCGGGGATGAAATATGAAATATTTCAGCAATTAATTTGAACTTAATATATAATTAATATACATTACAAATGATATTACAATACAAAATGAACAATATACACTGTAAAAAAACTCAGAAGCGTTTCGGCACAAGACGGAAAGGTTTCCGGAAATTTATAGTAAACTTCGTGTTCTCTTCAGTTACTTGTTATTTCGGAATCGTTACACGTATTTTCGGAAAAATATTCAAAGCGGTGAATACTCTGAAGAAGTCAGAAACGTTACATTCCATAGCGAAAAAGTTTCTGAATAGGTAGTGTAAAATGTTGGTTACTGAAAAATTCGGAAATGTTACACTCATTCCGTGTAAAGTTTAAAAATGGTATTCGAAATGAAGTAATATTTGCGCATGCTCATCTACTCCGACCTACTGCACATGTCATTATCACGTGTTTTATATTGTTCTTGAGAAGAAAGACATAGCTTAAAATAGATGCAGATGCAACGTATTTGAATGAGCAGTAAGTAATCTGTTTTATAATTTCTTTTATTTGAGAGAACGATATGCTTTTTTTTTTTTAAAGAATTAATATTATCAGAACCTATTTTATTGCATATTAATATTAAATTTGCAATTAATCTTTTGTTGTACATACAAACTTAAATAACTCGTTCGATAGTTTCTTTACACTCTTGTTCCATGAATCTATAATAAATATTAGATATATGATTGATGAATAATATTATAGTACTAGTATTAATAAAGTACAGATAGCACCGTTTATACGTCTTTATCATCTTTTCATTTTGAGATTGGTTCCGATTCATAACTTTTCTAATGATGAAATGTATCCTTTATATAACAGAACAAATTCCTAATTTCACTTATACTATACGTTTTTTCTTCATTTTTTATGAATCAGATATTTAAAATAAATATAATTGAAAATCTGATTTATAAATCTATAAATAATTCTTTTTTAAAATCCGTGTTTTATATAAATATTGTATTATATACATAGGAATTTCTTCCAAGGGATGGTCATGTCATAATAATACTTAACAAGCCTGTTGTGAGTATGTGTGTGGTGGTTGGGGGGAGGGGGGGAGATTATCCTTTGCTTTTCTTCTGAGATAAGTGAGATTGTTGACTGAAGTACAGATTTGTCATATCGATAGTTATAAATTACTTTAAAAAAATCTTTTTGTATCCAGTTAAACCGCAAATATATTACACAAACAAGAGATAAACGTAAAGATCAGTAATTCGCTTATTTTATAAAGGATTGCAAAATGTCCAAAAAGGCGCTCATATAAAACTTAATCACTTATTTTTGTCTGTTCGAAATAACGTGTTGAACAATGCAGGGCTACATGTTCTCGCTATTTACAAACATTTTCAAATTATTATTGGCATCAAAAACAGTCAAAATCCTGACAAGCATTCAGTAGCGTTTTTCAAAGTTGTTCTCGGGTCACGGAATTTGCTCAAATTCCCACTCTGTTGAACTTTTACGCATCCAGTTACATCGATCTGTCACCTTCGATGTGAAGTAAACACAAGCATAACGACGTAGGAATTCCTCATCATCTGCATTGGTTTATTGGTTTACTTCATTTCCTTCTTCTTCTGTAATTAAAAGTTATATCTCATTCTCATTAATACCGTTGCTGATAATTGAATCATCCTGTGTAAATCAGATTGTTTTACCTAAATAATCAATAAATATTTTTTATCTATAAAATGCATCATGATCCTGATATACAGTAGACACTCGTTTTTACGAACTTTCAAGTATCACGAAAATAATTTGTTAAATCGAGTTTTTGTTTTTAGAAAGTCATAAAAAAAATATTAGTACTATGCATTGCAATGTTTTCGAGACAGTTTAGGGATGCTACTTAGTGTTTTTAAATATATTAGGATTTTTTTTTTCATTATTAGTACTATACCACTTAATAAATTATATGCAGGCTACTAAACAAGCAACAAATATCAAATATTTTTCGAATGTATGTATGTTTATTTAGACTTTAAGCATCAAAACAATCGCTTATTTTTGTCTGTTCGAAACAACATATTGAACAATACATATCTCCATGTTCTGTCTATTTATAAGCATTTCCAAATTATTACTGGCACTCAGAGTAAAGGTCTATGTAATGTACCGGCATCAAAAACAGCCAAAATACTGACAAGCATTGAGCATACAAGTTGTCATTTTCCAACTGGGCGAAAAATGTCCGGGCCATGATTCGAACCTGGGATCTCTTGGCTGAATCCAGATAACCTTATTGATCATAGCATCTGGTCTGATATTTTAATCAGCTCAACATAATAGATCGCAGGTAAGGGAACTCCAGTAAACGCTGGATACGTGATTACACTAGATTATTTTTAACACAATTATTTCAAATTGGTAAAGCAATCATACAAGTTGTCATTTTCCAACTGGACGAAAAATGTCCGGGCCAGGATTCGAACCTGTATAGCTCATAGACCGGGATAGCTCAGTTGGTAGAGCGTGGCGGCTTCAGCCAAGAGATCCCAGGTATTCATTTAAATAAATAGGGGCGGGAATGGTCATTGTCCGCACAATATGCTATTTTCTATCTGTTTTGTCACAATGTCTTTATCGCACTTCTCGGAATGTTTGCACCTGCTTCATGCGACTATGGGGAGAAATAGGACATATTTGTCAAAATGTTTACTTTTTCAAAGATTTAGGGGGCATGACCTTCCCTTGCGTACGCCCATGCCATGCTGCTGCCACAAACACAATTGAAAGTTTATTTGACATCAATATTGAGTTCCGATGAACTACACCGAGTTCTCGAAAAAGAGATTTTCGTAATTTTTTGGACGTAAATGAGAGCAAAAAATTACATTGTATCGTTCATATGACAGTGTATTCCGGACCTCATTGACATTTCGTAAAAAGGCGGTTCGTAAGACTGAGCGTCTACTGTGTATGAGAACATAACATTAATAAAATATCATTCTTAAAGTGTACTCTTTTGTTATGTCTTGCTTTATACACTGCTCAAAACAATTAAAGGATATTGCAGTTTTAGGTGGATTTTGTATCTGGGAAACTTTTTAGCTGATTGATACATGGTCGACAGACATAGTAGGTTATATGAGAATAAAATACACATGTTTGGCAGAAAAAAATGCATTTTATTGCGCATTTGTGTACAAAAGGAAAAAAACACAATTTGTGCATATGAGAAAAAAAGAATAAGAAAAAGTGTTTTCTTCAAAGAAAATCATTTTCAGTAGGGGGTATGGTTTCCACGGGCGGCCAGCAACGTTGAACACCTTTGAGGCATGGACTCAATGAGGCTATTAATGACGAGTTGGGGTATTCTGCCCCACTCTTCCAGAAGAGATCTTTCCAGTTCTTGGAGAGTTTGTGGGGGTTGTTGGCGGCCAGAAACTCGTCTTCCTAGAGCGTCCCAAACGTGCTCGATTGGATTCATGTCTGGAGAACACGCTGGCCATTCCATTCGAACGATTCCTTCCTCGAAAAGGAAATCCTCCACCAGGTTTGCACGATGTGGCCTGCAGTTATCGTCCATTAAAATGAAGTTATCTCCGATTGCTGCAGCGTAAGGGACAACAATAGGTCTGAGGATCTCATCCCTATATCGGCGACCAGTCAGAGCTCCATCTCGAATGATGTAGAGGTCAGTGCGCCCGTCAATGGAGATGCCACCATACACCAACACTCCTCCACCGCCAAATCTGACACTTTCGTGCACGAACGCAGGATTATTCCTACTGCCACGGTCCCTCCAGATGAAAATACGCCTATTATCCGGATGCACAGAAAAACGGGACTCGTCAGAAAACAGAATATTGCTCCATTCATTTCTCCTCCAGTTGACATGCTCGGTTGCCCACTACCTGCGGTCGCGACGATGCCTTGATGTTAATCTAACACATACCATCGGTCGGCGAGTATACAGACCTACAGCATGGAGCCGGTTTCGGACAGTCTGAGTTGAAATCGTGGTGCCTGTAGCCGAGCGAAGGTGTTGTTGGAGAAGAGTAGCGTTCATGTTTCGGTGTCTCCGAGCTGTTAACGCTAAATACCGATCTTCATTGGGCGTTGTTGCCCGTCCACGACCTTGCCCTGGTCTTCGGCCTTCACAACCACTCTCCAAAAAACGGTTCCAGATCCTGGAAATGACACTTTGTGACACTCCAATGGCTTGCGCTACTTCGGCTTGAGTTTGGCCCCCTTCTAACCTATCAACAATTCTCCAAGCTTCTGAATCTGTCAAACGACTTCGCTGAGACATCGTACTCATCGAAACAAAGCAATCACTGAATGCCGATCATCCTTGTCTTCATTCTCTTTTATCCAGTTGAAAGTCAAATTTCATTCGCTGCCACTGAAGCGACGTTTTTGACGTCGAACTCAAAATTTGCATACTCCACAGTTTGAAAACCAGAAAAATTTGCATTTGTGATTCTCTTCTTCTATTTTCGGCAAAAAAAATTTCGTTTATATCTGTATTTTATATAAAACTTCAAATATCCTTTAATTGTTTTGAGCAGTGTATTTTCCGACATTAATTAATTCATGAAACTTTTTTCAATATTTATCTTAATTCTAAGAAAAACTTTTCTGGAGTTAATGACGAAGGAAACTATACTTAGTTGAATAGTATTTCTCTCTTGACATTAATAGGTGAATGTAACATGAAAATGTCTTTTTTTCGGTACTTTAGAGAAGATAACGAAGCGTATATGTTCGTAATTTAAACTGACAAAATGGAATCTTTTAGGCCATTTTCAAGGGACATAAAATTGTTTTCATCATTTTTAATGGGATTGAAAATAATTATAGTATTAGATGTATTTATTATTACATATTAACGAAAGATTGTAGTTATTTTTGAATAATAGAAACAAAGCATATCCATTTTTGCATCTTATTTAATCCTTACCATACTTTATTTTACTGGTGAGTTGTGTTTATTATTTTTTTTTATCTATTACAGATGGATCATAATTTATTTATTTATTTGTTTATTTATTTATTCACCTTTTACTATTTTCACATTTCTTGGGGTTTTTTCGATATTTTATAAGGAGCCTAATATTGTCATTTTTAGTTATAATGCTGACAATATTCGACGAAATACCTTTACTATGAATTGTTCTTATGAAATTCCTCGGACGAATCCAAAAGATATTCATAGATTTTTGTATTTGCAATTGCATTTTATTATGTTTAATTTTTGCAATGAATTTTCCTTTTTTAGGGTTTCGTTCATCTCACGAAACCCTATTACTCCCGCTGCGTTGTCTGTCTGTCACAGAGCCATTCTCAAAAACTATATAACTTACAGAGTTGAAACTTTGCGTATATAGCAGAATATCAGCTATGAAGAGCTCAAAATATTAAAATTTGGAAATTTCGTATTATTTTAATAAATAGAGATAAAAAACCAAAATTCTCACAGCTTTTTCCTATTACATTTAAACATTTTTCGTTATAGCAGACGCCAAAAATTAAAAATCCACGATGAAATTCTTTTCACAATAATTAATTTTCTATCAGACGATTTCCACATGAAAAATGAAATAAAAAGTTTCACCCATTGAAAAAAAGATAAATATGAAATAAAATTGATTGACGTCATAGTCGTAATAAAACGGAAAATGTCTCAGATTTCTCAATAATTCAAGGAGTATGAATATGTGTATGTACACAATGCAGATTAATATCACGTCATTAGAGAATTAAAAAGAAAATCTGACGTCCTATTGGAAGTTTAACGAATTTTTTAGATGTTTGAGAATAATACAAAGCGGGTATCAATATGAGTAATAGAGAATATTAAATATATGAGTTTGAGAAACATATTGAATCGTGATAAAAATCCGATTATGGAAATATTCGCATATTTTAACATTTTGAAAGTGTACAATTTGTTTAATTTTGGAATTATTTTTTTAAATATCGCATTTAGTCCGCATGACGGATATTATTATGACAGAATATAATAGCGGGCTTCGCCCGCGGCTAGTTTACATATTCGAAAAAACGAAAAAATAGACCGGTAAATTTTTACTGTATAAAAAACATGACTTTTTTTTTGTTGCTAAATGAAATTTATTTGAATTTATTAAAGAAAGGATAAAGTGTTTTAAAAGGAATATTAAACGAAACCCTTTGAGCGATCTTCGATCACACTTACCCACTTGTTTATACTATCTTTTCCTTTGATTTTCACAGATGTGATTTCATTTTAACTATATTGAGATTTAATTTTTATTATAGGGAAAGTTTTATTTAATACACACACACACACACACACACACACACACACACACACACACACACACACACACATATATATATATATATATATATATATATATATATATGTGTGTGTGTATGAGAACTTAACATTAACAAAATATCTTTCTTAAAAAACCTGTTTTGTTACATCTTGTTTCATATATTCCGACATTAATAACGTATGAAACTTTTTTCAAAATATTTGTCTTAATTATATAAAAAAAAAAGAAAAAAAACTTTCCTGGCGTTGATGATAAGAGAAAGTATATTTAGCCAAACAATATTTCTTTCTTGACACTAATAGGCGAATGTAACATGAAAATACTTTTCTTTGGATGATTTAGGGAAGATAATTGAAGTATATCTAGAAATCAGAAACCGACATAATGCAGTCTTTTAGAATATTTTCAAGAGAAATAAAATTATTTTTCATCATTTTTGATCGGAGCTAAATTAGTTATGCTATTAGATGTAGACATTTATTAACGAAAGATTGTAGTTAGTTTTGTATAACGAACAGTAAGAGAATTTTATTTAAAATATTACAAACAATAATTCTTTCTTTTTCTTTTTTTTTTAAATTTAACTGAAACACTGTCAAATATGACGTGTGAATTTTTTTTAAATTAAGCATTTTTTTCAAATATAATGATTTAAAGCAAAAAAATACACGTCGAATGTATTTGATACGCATGGTGATTATAAAAAACTATCCCGATATATGAGCCCTATCATATCGTTCGCATAAACTGAATGCAATTTTGGTTTAAAGTATTGTTTTGTTTTGTTTGTTTTATTGAGAACATACATCTGACTTGTGTGCTTGACATCAAGTGCCCGCTTATAAGTCATCGTCAATATACAGGGACGAGATAGCTAGAGAGTTACATCCGGGAGCTCCACAAAGTGTGTGCAATGGAGCTGGCGGGAGTCGAACCCGCCGACCTGACTCCTACGCTCTCAAGCGATTAGCGGAATGGTGTCTTAACCTCTTGGCCACGGAGGCCCCTTTTAAAGTATTTTGAGGCGTGCGCTCAAGAATCATATGAAAAAAAAAAGGTTAAACTCTTACAGTTACGGTTACAGTGACAAAATTTCGAAAATTTCAAATGGCAACACCTACTTTTTATACTATTGGAATGTGATATCCATAGTGAAAAAACATAAATAGCGTTGGAGCGGTACCTGTAGCACGAAAATCGCCGAGCTGGACAGACTAAGAAGAAAAGTGAAAACAACTAATAAGAACAGAGAAACAACAGGAAGCAAAACATTTTATTGTGTTTCACAAATTTTCCACGTGACCTCCTTCACACACGATGACACTTTGCATGCGGCAGGTGGTGGATAGCACTAAAGCACGCACAATGGCTAGAGAAATCTGTTGAACCTGACGTCTGATGTCATCTTTCAAATCAGATGTAGTTTGCGGATTAAATGCATACACTATGAGTTTCAGGTATCCTCGCAGCCAGAAATTTATTGGAGTGAGATCTTTCCCTGTAAGCGGCATGTTGCTCAATGTGCAAGAAAGCAAGATACGCGGCACGCATTTCACAGTGTCTTTTCTTTCACTTGGTATGACGACGACAGTCATGACGGTGTCTTACGCCGAACCAGAAAATATGGGTACCTTGGTCTCTTCTCGTTTCGAAAGAGATTCAGTAGGCTTGGATCAGAGCCGAAGACACAGTAGAAAACGTGCGCCGTCATTAGAAAAGAAAGTCGTGCTTTGATGAGCGCCACAGTTGTTTTCTCTTATCTTCTTAGACTGTCTAACGACGGTGATTTTCGTGCTACAGGTACCGTTCCAACGCTTTTTATGGTTTTTCACTATGAAGATCACATTCCAATAGAAAAAAGTAGGTGTTGCCATTTGAAATTTTCGAAATTTTGACACTGTAACCGTAACTGTTAGAGTTTAACTGTTGTTTTCACATGATTCTTGAGCGCATACTTCAAAATACATTATACCAAAATTTCATTTAGTTTCTGTGAACGGTATGATAGATAGGAGTTCATATATCGGGATAGTTTTTTTTTTTTTTTTTTTTTTTTTTTATAAATACCCTGTATTTAATAAAAATATTGTAGGGAAATCACAGTTTCATTCAGAAGTAATATAATATCTATTTTTAAATTTGAAAAATATTTGTGCAATACATTCTTAATGAATCATAGCTTTATTTACTCTGTAAAAAAAAAACTGCATAAATGTTTAAGAAAATTCAACGGAACTTCGTATCCATGATTCAAGAATATTTTCCCTTTTCTGTGGAAATCTTTCAGGAATGAAATGAAAAATAAGTGAAATCACGCACTCGTCAAGAGCCAGTTGTTAATCATAAGAACTTTTCTCTACAAGGGGAATTGATTATTGATAACATATATTTGTAGAGATGTTAGAAATAACATACGGGACTAGACAATCTGTACAAGGATTGTTTTTTACAATTCGACTTAAAGAACCAAATATTAATAGTTAAAATTTTGCTACTTTTGTTATCTAGAGGTTGTTGCAAATATGCATCCTTTAAATCGAATACAGTAAACAATTTTTCACCTTCTAATTTAGCAAATAATTCTTCCTTTCTTGGAAGAAGATAATTATACATTTTTTGTATTAGCATTAATTGCAGGTGAATTTTCGACTGCGTTATGCGTTTGGTAACTAAGCTAAATTTTAGCATACTATGTAACGTATATACGGATCTATATATCATATACAGGGATGCGCAAAATAATTCTAGTACCTTTCCGTCTATAGACGGTAGTTTCTGAAATTAGGTTCCACCATTTTTCCACTGCAGTTCCTTTACATATTCTAGAAGTGTTGGAAAGTGTCTCATATTCTATACTTGATTTTTTTCTTTCTTGTTTAAATAAAGTACTAAGAAAAGCGTATTATGCAGCATACAAACATGAGAAATACCACAGGGAGTAAAAAAAAAAAAAAAAATCAGATTTTACAAATAAATGTAGTTTTTTCTTTCAGCTACTTCCTATTAAAAATTTTCATTGCCATATCATTTTTAGATGCAGCGAACGTTAAAACTGGACGTTTTTGAAGGGATTAGACTGCAGGAGCATTTAAACATAACTAAATATAACATTAAATATAACTTTATAATAAACAATAAAAAGCATACCAACACATAATGTTCAAATTAGCAACATGGTGCCAGTTACGGCCTCTAACATGCTGTTAATGGAACATTATATAATAAATACTGATTTTCTCAAAATATATTCACGTAGTAAATGCTTTTTTTATTCAATGTTTCACAATAAATTACTAAAAGCATTATATTAAAAAATTTAGTAGTTAATTATCGATTTTCTCTGTTTAAAGAATCGCAGACTTTGGGTTTGATAAAATGCGGTGAATTAATTATAAGCATAATATCCATCTAATCACCTTACCACCTGCTGGTAATTACATTTACATAGCTAAAAAATCCACCTTCTATTGGCATATGAATTATGTGTTATGCAATTGACTTTCAAATGAGCGTCGCTCTCTGAATGTATAGAAATTATTTTTAATCTTTGTATTAAATAATCTTAAAATTAGTTTTTTAAATTAATTTTATTTCATCTAAAGAAAACTAAATTTCGTGAAATACTTTTTTCTCCATTACAATATAAAAACACGCGAGAAAAATTAACAAGAAACAAAATCATGCATCAAGCATAGATTATGAAGCACTTTCTAACACATTCAGAAAACTGTACCAAAACGTCGCCGTTTAATAAGGTGAAAGACGATGTCTAACCATTCAGAAAACGCATAACATTTCTGAAAACCCAATTTTTAGCAATTACCATCTACTGTCGGAAAAAATATCCGAATTATTTTGTGCAGCCCTGTATGTGATCCCGAATTCGTGGTACAAACTTTAAAGGTTGGTACAGGACACTGTAACAATCATTTATTGTATAGGAAACCAGGGTCAGAAATTCATTTAGTCACAATTACAGGGCGTCTCACTCCAATCCGAAGTAGCGTTTTCGTTCATAACTTTAATAGGTACTTTAATGAAATCCTTACAATATTCTTTCAATTCATACAAAGATGAGTCTGTTGCAAGTTTTGTTAAAATATCTTCACTACTGTTAAAGTTATGAACGAAAACGATAATTTGGAATGGAGTGACACGCCCTGTAATTTTGAGTAAATAAATGACCCTGGTTTTTTATACAATAAATGATTGTTACAATGTCCTGTACCAACCCTTAAAGTTTGTGCCATGAATTAGGGATCGCCCATATATTTGTATATATACTACACAGTATGCAAAAATTTAGAAAGGAGGAAATATACTAAATGTAAAAAATCAAAATCAGTTTTCAATTAAAAAGGATTTTTACCTACGTTCTGTACATCGCGCAGTGTATTGGATATAGATAAGCCGGGTATCCTGGGTTCGATCACCTGATTTCAATAAAAATGAAACGTTTCCATCAGATGAATTTTTTCGACGATATAAATTAAAATTTGCCCGGTGCATTCAACATTAGCATTCTCAAAGTTTAATATCTTGTTACTCAATAACAATCTAAGGAAAAGTACATAATTTATACCTGTTTTATGCTGCTTTAATTTTTAAAAAAATGCAAAAGTGGGTGTTACTATTTGAAATACCAAACTTTGTAAAATTGTTAATATGTATACGAAAAAAATTGCATTCATATTCGGAAATTAGACACAGTTCATTGTCAAGTGAGACCTTTCGCATCTCTCTGCGATAATTGGCTGATTAAATAGTATGGAAGTTCCTTTTTATTTTCATTTTTAACCAACAATACAATAAAAGTACCTTTTCATTAAATTACATAACTGTTTATCATTTTTAAAAAACCTAAAAATAATCTATTTTAAAAACACTTCAAAGTGGCGTAAAACCTTAAGCCTTTTGTTTTAAAATATTGCATCGAAAAAATATATTGTAAGTCTTTTAACTTAGCTGAAAAAGATTGAATTCCACTAAAAAAGACTGAATTCAGAAAAATAAACTGAATTCTGAAGAAAATGAAATTACATTGAAAGATAACGCCTAAGTCTCTAAGTCTCTCTAAGTCTTTTAAAGAAAAGCAGCTGATCCTGTTACCATCTTAGACAATCTCTAAACTGTAAAAGCTTTATATTTATAGACACAATACCAAATGGGATTGGAACTGAAAATGGCTGTTCTCGTTAAAAATTTATACGCTTGTAAGAGCATCTACGGTCAGTCAGAAATATATTCTCAAAATGATTTAACTTTCTTGGAGTAGTGAAAGCTTTTGATTAAAACAGTTTGTGATGGAAAACATGTGCAGGGCCGCATAAGACTTAGAAGTAGGGGAAGCCCGACGTCACACAGTGGGCCTCTTTTTTACTCTGCCAATTATGCTTCAACAATTTGAATTTTTACCATCAAAATTTCGAGTAAATAACACTTTTAATATTAAACTAAAACTAACTACCTATATACATATAAAAAATATATTATTATATACATAATTATACATAACAAATTAATTTTGTAAATGAATTTACAAATATGGAACAGGTGCGAATATTTGAACTTCAAAATATATTTTATGCTTTACAAATTGCAGGATTTGTCAGTGCTAAGAAAAATGCAGGAACAACAAATATTTGACGTAAATTTATGCTTGGCTGCAATAGAATTTTGCTTCTATTTTATAAACAGCAATTTGGTATCACCTGAATGCTAATTACTTTCCCCCTTATTTAAATAACCTATTCTCCATATTTTATATCATTTCTCCGCTCTTTATGAATATAAACAAACTATAATTATACAGATTAAATTTTCTGTTATTTTTAGCACGTTTGAAATTAAAATGTAAAACATAAGAAAAATTAAAAATAAGTTGCATTTAATCACTGTTTTTATACGGGGGATAGGGGATGAATGGGACATTTTCACAAAAATATTTATTTTAAATATTTTATTTAAGTTATTATTAACCCATTTTCGGCCAAAGGTGCGTAAACGCACCATTTCAATAAATATATTTTTATTAACACTGTGAGGTATATTTTTCACTAATTTTATTTTTCTGCTATTTTTAAGTGTTCTGGAGACATCTATAAAATATTAGTAATTCAATTGAAGTAATCACTTTCTGTTGAGAAATTTACAAAATACGCTGGTTTTTTACTTGAAACAGTTATTGACAAATTCAACTTTTTGGAAATGTATAATTATTCCACTTGAGATTAATCATATGTTTTTATAATGGAGTAAAGTTGCAAGTTCTGTAAATAAAATAAAAATAAAACAAATGCCATAAGAAAACTTATTTTTTTTTAATTTAAATTTAATGGTAAATTAATAATGGTAACTTCAAATTAAATAAAATATTATTTTTCATGCACGAAACTTTTTTGGTATCTTAATGAATGCAGTTTAAGCAAATTTTAATGCAAATAATACCACATTTTATAAAATTTCTATGCTTGGCCTAAAATGGGTTAATATTATAGATCGCATTTCATACATTAGGTGTTTGTCTACATCTTATGCACAATATATATTCAATATTATTATTATACAGAAATATATTATGAAATTAAAGAAAAGTTCCGCTCTGTTCCAATCATCTCCACAGCAGGGATGGATGAGACACAAATATTTTCCTCTCTGTATTCAATGTTACCAAATTAAATTTTATAATTATAAACTTATATGTAATTATATTTGTAATATATGATCTTATATAGCTGTTATATATCAGTGTTAGTAATCTAAGAAGTGAAAACACAGTTAATTATGCATTAAAAAACTGTAATTTATATTATATATTTTAACTGAAATTTTAATGAATTACAAAGTTAAAGTTACACGGATGTGCAAATATCAGTAACACAATAAATGTGGTCTGTCAGTCGCATTAGCTGGTATAAAATCCGTTTCAGTGAGTGTATTGCTGTTAAAAAGGAAAATGGCAGCTGTCCTAAAACCACTGGTTATGTTTATGTTGCTAGTACTAAAAGCTGACAAAAATGCCTCCTTGGCAAAAGCTGAGAGGTTATAAATTGTAATATGCTCTCCAAGATTATTTGTCAGCCAATCATCTTGGACGGATCTCAGCTTTGCCTTTAAAGGCCTATAAACAGAAACATCCAATGGCTGAAGACGACGGGGGCTACAATGAGGAGGAAATGTTAAAAGAATAATTAACAAATTTTTAATTTATCAACTTATATAATATTATTTAATTAATAAAAAAATTCAGTATCAACTAGGAATGAATGAAACAGTCCCATTCATCCCCATTTGAAATGTCCCAATCATCCTCATGATGCATATTCAATTGTCAGCCATTTTGTCTCAGAAATTATTTTGTCACAATGGTTAATATTCATTAATTTTAATTACCAATATTGAGCCGTGAAATAAATAACTACAACATATCTTAATTGTTTATAATGCATAAAATATGTAAACAACTTCAAATATTAAAAAAAAAATTACTTTTAAGGAAAGTTTTCAGGAAATGCAACTTTGAAGGAAATTGAAGACAGCCATGTGGTCTTGCTTTTGGTTCTGAAGCTGTCATCTATGAGGATAGGAAGCCACTAAAAAAAATGTTTATTGCCTGAAATATTGAGAATGTCTCATCCATCCCTTGTCCCATTTATCCCCCAGTTCCCCTATCATTTATTATATCAACAGAAAAAAAAGAGTATAAATGTGTCAGTAATAGTCTGAGGGAAAATTTAGTAGCTATAATTAAGAAAAAAGAAATACATTTTTTACGGAATTTTTTCCCCTAAAAATTAGTTTTGAAAAGTAAATTTGGGGGCGGCCCTTTTCTATTTCAGTGGGTAAGCTCGGGCTCCACGGGCCTATTCGGTAAACAGGCCCTGAACGTGTGTACACCAATGTTCATAAATGAAGGATACTGACCGAACACTTTCGATTTTATAAGTTTTGTCGAATATTTCCAGGAATGCTTCACGAATCGTCCTTGAATTTTGGGGATGTAAGGAGCATGTTTGATCGCATATGTTTCAATTATTTATTCAATTATTCAATTATTTGTCCATTTGTTTATTATTAAAATTAATTATCTAAATGTCTTATTATTGGATTGGATTTATTGTTTGTTTTGATTGGGTTATAAAAAACACAGTTCCTCGTAGTAATCCTTCTTTTTCAGCCGGCATCAATTCTGTGAATGCAAAGGTCTCTTTTTTTTCTAACCTGGGCATTGGATGAATATTACTAGGATAAAGTTTCTACAGAAATATGTGAAGATGATCGTCATGCTCGTATAACCTACTTAAGGGGAAAAGAAACATGGTGTTTTTCGTTATTATTTGCCAAATGAAATAAGAAAGTTTATGAATTCTGATGAATTGAAAGGAAAACCATGTGATACTGATAACTTTTTTGATACAATTTTGAAAGTTCTCCCAATTTGGTTCTGGTAAATTCAGGTCCCCATCTTGGTTCAACGGTAGTGTTGAGAAAATATTTGACAGTATTAGTGCTGCTACAGTTGAAAATAAATATGCTATGTCTGTTGTATTGACTTGTAAAGCTTATATAAATTGACTTGGTAGTAGTAAAAGGTCTTGATAGTAATTAATTGAAGTTTGTCCTTTTCTTTTTCATGCCGCGGCAGGCTAATTAAAGGGCCAAGAATAAATTCAATAAGAAACCAGTCGTTGGGGGCCACCGTAATGCTTACCCATCATGGATATGCATAGTATAAAATATGAAAATAAAGCATGTGTAAACTATTTATAAAATGCATTGCAATTAGAAATAAATCGTGGCTTGATGACGTCATAAACTTTAAATGCTCTATTACTGAATTGCGTAAGAGAAACATTCTTATAACCCCAAAATTGATAATCATATTAAATAACGGTTTACTGCGTCGAATTAAGCGTCTCATTACCAATTAAAATATATCTTTGAATTGAAATTTGAATGAAATACAAGGTCATGAAAAATCGAAGAGTGTGGGAAATAGGATTACAAATATCTCGGCAACTCATTATCCTATCGACTTCATTCTTTATGCAAAATTTATGCTTTTTTTATTGTCTTTTATATTCACTCCTTAAAATAAACAATTTCGAAAATTTTTATATACCTTTTATCAGAACGAATATTTCGAGAGTCCGAAAAAAATAGTTCCGGATAATCGAGGTTACTAAAATTCAATAAGCTTCTTCCCATTATTACATACTAAGTACATACCAAATTTCAAGTCTCTATCTCAATTTGTTCGGGAGATAGAGCGTTTACAAACACACAGACGGACGGCAAATTTTTTTTTTTCTAAAAATATGTTTTTCGGAATCTCCAGTGTCTGAAACGTGTAAATCCGTCAAAAAAAAAATTTAGATTTTCAAAACGATTATAAGACTTACCCTATACTACGTATGATGGGTAAGTAATAATATTTGCGATCCCACTGTAACATAGAAAATGATCGAAATACTCTAACACTGTAGCAAATGATTATGTGGGGCCTGTACCTGTACAACGTTTGCATGCCTGTTTGCATGCCTTTCCAACGATTTGTGCAAGAACAGTATATTCTTGAATATAGGGTAGTCCGACCAGTAAGTGAACAGCCCTCAGTGAATGAACGATTAGTAAATATTTTAATAGAATAAGGTTTGAAAACTTCCCACTAGTTATTTATCATGCTGGGTTTAAAAAACCCGTAATTCAGTAAAAACGCGTTATAATTATTTGTACAAGTTGTAAAATAAATAAAGTATGAAACTTAAATGTTTTTAAATTGCTGCCTGTTCATCCACTAGAAACTGCGTTACTGAGGTGGATTACACTGTAAAAAAATTGCAGCAAAGTATCCGGTCATCCGACCGTTTTTATAGAAAACGGTTACATAACCGTAATTTAACGCTATTCTGACCATAATATTGTTCATATTGTATATCCCACGGGTAAAAATTAAAGCTCATTTAAATCTTTTTGGGACAACCTGTAAAAAGCTTTTCCAATTGTAAAGTTAACTCTTTCAGGGGCAAGCAATTGTGTTCCTATAACGTCGAATTCACACCGGTATTTACAAAAGAATTTAGTTCAAAATAAGGAAAAGCAATTTTTCAACTTTTCCCGTCAAAATTAAAAAAGTAAAATTTAATTAAAAGTTTCTGGTTCGAATCGGATTAAAATTAGGTGGGATATAATATATCCCACCGCTCCTCAAAGGGTTAAAAATAGATTTCTTGAATCATCAAGCCGCATTTTAAAATGTAGAGGAAATGGTTCGAAGACGGGCTATGATCTAAGACTGCGTTTAGAAGCGATCCTGAGCAAGTCGACCTGAGATTGTTTAAATCTTGTCTTCCCATTATTCTCGAATCATTTTTTGGTTATCGACAGAAGAAAAGGACGTTTGAAGAAAAGAAAGGGAAGTTTACCTAACTGTGAACGGCTCCCGTTCTTGAACGCTGATGTTCAGACATGTTAAGTAGGTCATAAAAGATGAAAGGGACCGCTTTACCACTTCAGAGAAAGCGCCAAGTTAGACCGCTATCTGTTTGGACCTTAAATACGAGGTACTTGCTGAACGTGGAGCTCTGCACGTTCCTGAGAATGGCACTGAACGGAACGGCAAGGAATGGATGAAGAGTTGTGAGGAAATGGCCTTTGTCCTTGACTCACGTGGGTTGGCACGAATTGTTTACATCGGAAAACGTACTTTTGAGGAATCGAAAAATGTTCAAGATTTCAAGGTATGTGAAATTTATTTTATCCCTTCCTTACTTCTTCAGTAAAGCAAGTGGTTTCCATCTCATCTCAAAGGAGATGTCCTGAACTTCATGTAAAGTACAAGGTGATTACAAATAAATATCCCAACTTTGAAGGGCTTTATTAACAAAAGTATAGAAGATATACGCATTTGTGAAAAATAAATAAAAAAGAAGATTGTGAAATTAGTAATAGCAAAAGTTTATAAATGTTCAATGTGACCAGCAGCAGAAACACGAACGACATCCATTCTGTAGGAGAATTCGTCCCACACGGTTTTCAGCATGTCGGGTGCTAGTTGCAATAGCTGCAGTTATCCTTGTTTTCAGTTCAGCAGTGTCAGCTGGCAGAGTCAGAAAAAACACTTTATCTTTTATGTATCCCCAAAGAAAACAATCGCATGGGGCTTTCGTCCGGGCTTTGTGGGGGCCACTGATGAAGAGCAACGCCGAAATCTGTTCTGCGACCAATCCATCATTGCAGCAGTTGCTCGTTCAAAAACTCTCGTACAGAAAGGTGACAATGGGATGGTGCACCATCCTGTTGGTTGAACACGAAACGGAACATGCCGGTTCCTTTTCAACCCGCCGCTCGTTACGCATCTCTCGCCAAAAAACGAACCTTTACATTTATGAAACTTCATAACTTCTCACTCACTTCGATGTGTGAAATGGAACAGTACCTTTTATTGTTCAAAAGCTATAACCCTTCAAAGTTGGATATTCATTTGTAATCATCCTGTACATGTTTCGATTGATTTCCTTGTTACTTTCTTCTATCTTTACAAGAAGAATGTTTTGGATTCATAAATATTTTCGACGGATTTATACATTTTAGAAGGTCCTGGACACGATTTGACTGTTTTTAGGAAATGTCTGTCTGTGAGTCTGTCTGTCTGTATGTATGTAGCAAAATTTTTGTGGGCGTTCTATCTCTAGAACTAACACACGGAATTTAATAAAACTTTAGATTCAGTTAGACTTCAAATTGGTGCTGATTAGTTTTTAGTGTTAATCGCTTAACAGGTAGCGGCGCTATGCTACATTATTCACGATTTTCAAGATAGCTATATCTCAAGAACTAATTCACAGATTTTCATCAAACTTTATATTCTGTTATTTTGAAATATTAATATGTATGAGATAGAAGAAAGTTTTTGGGATTGACACATCCGACTAGTTTTGAACTGGCTGCAGAGAGCATCAACTTGGCTAGATGGTCTGAAGACGGGCTACCGTACCGATGACAATTGCGATGACGAGTTGTCAGTTCTTCTGGGGAATAAATAAAGTGACAACAATGCAACATGCATTTTCTACGATGGACCCTTTGAGATGATGTTAGAGGGAAAGTTTAGACTCAGTTCTACAAGGTGTGGAGGTTGGGAACATTCCGAATGTGCTGGAGGGGAAAAAAGACGCAGTTTTAACGCATTTTTTTAAAAGTTTTAAATCACATGTGTGAAATATATATATATATATATATATATATATATATATAATTAAATCACATGTGTGAAATATATATATATATATATATATATATATATATATAATTAAATCACATGTGTGAAATATATATATATATATATATATATGTGTGTGTGTGTATGTGTGTGTATAATTTGTAATTTGGCACGGCTCTTTGGTATCGTGATTTCAATGTATATGGTCAGTTTCTTATGTTTCTATGGTTAAATTTTACTTAAAGTTTTATATATATATATATTAGGTAGCTTTCAATACAAAAAAGTATAAAGCTACCTATTGCAACCGTTCGGAGGAAAGCAATTCCGGAAAATTTCGGTATATTTTCACCGATCATGACCCTCAGACCCCAAAACCCTCCTTTCAAATGTTGATTTATATATATCTTACCTATGTCATACGATAACACTCGTATTTATAAAGCAATTTGGATGAAACTAATTGTGTGTATTAAGCTCACCAATGTCTCGACTGAGTTCGTTGGCCAACTTTATCCGCCATCTTGTTTCAAACTGGCGGCCACTGAAATATTTAAAACTAAAATAATTATACTAAAAAGTTAAAAATTCAAATTTTTGTTTAAGTGTTAGGCCTTGATACAAGGATTCCGGAACATTTTTTGTTTTATCTCTATCTTGAAAAATGGCTGAGATAGAGCAGTTTGAAATTCTATGGTGGCTGACATTTTGAAACAAGACATCACATTACAAGAAACCAGCGATTAATTGAGGGGTTCGGGGCAAGAAAGTGCCCAGCCATATTTTTGATGAAGTAAATCTAACACTGTAATCTGTTCCTTAATATTGTAAATTATAATGTCCAACATATAATTTGTTTATAATGTCACTTGGTGGCAGCATATGTGACAGGTTTTGTTTTTGCCCCAGATGTTTATGCCTCCAATCAAGATAGCTAATTTACAAACATCGTAATAGTAATATCATGAAAGTAATGTCATATTGTTACTCAGAATATCTCAAATGTTGGAAGACTTTGGCGAAAAAACTTTAGGTTATATATCTTGATTTGAGTATTTGATCAAATTTTCAAAATGAAATATCTCAGAAGTTCAAAAATGTGGCTTGGCACTCTCTGGCCCCGACCCCCTCAGTTTATAAGTTTTAGTGAACGCGATTACTCGCAAATTATTTTCTTTCATTGTTGTAATAATTTTACCAATCATACGCATAAAACTATATATTCATATCCGTTAGCGCTAAATTCTCGCCAAAATTGGCAACATTTGGCGAAATATCGCCAAATTTGGCGACCAAAATAAGTCTTCATAAATGAAGTCAACTTGGCTATAGTTGAATAATTTGGCAAATTTCTTATTCAAATTCAGTATTAACGAATCTTCTGTAATCGGGTTCTTTGCATTTTAGCTTGCTGTTTGGGGTAACATTAGCTAAAATTTTAAAACGATGATATAGGAAAGCTGCTTTTTCCTCCCGGTGCAGGCCGGAAGGACTTTTTTCCGGACTATCTAAAAATAAAATCGACTTGATCAGCCTTGCGAGTTCTGAATGTTATGTCTAGAAAGATGAAAGTGATCAATCAAGCTACTTATCGATTTCCCTTCTAAAAAATAAGGTACACTATCAATGTTTAATGAAATACGGTGCATTAATTATAGATGTAAAAACCTTCTAATCACCTTAGCACCTGCAGTTAATTACATTTATGAAGTTCCGCTTCGACATAATTGACTTTCAAATGAGCTAAGAATGTGAATTTTTTTTTCCTCATCAGTATTAGGTAAACTATTGAATGCTGTATCATTTTTCGATATTTAATGAAATAATTCTATGTTCAGTTGGCGACCAATCGATGTCATAAACATTCTTCAATTATACTGGAAAATGTAAGAAAAAGTTTCCTTTTCTAACGAAAAAAAATAATTTAATTAGTATTAAGCTAGGTAATAGCAAAATACATTAAAAGATTTTTGTATATAAAACTAGCTGACCTGCCCAGTGTTGCCCGGGCCCGTGATAATAACCTAAAACAAACCTCAAGTTTGTATACCTTTAACCGAATTTTGTATGAATTTATATTTTTATAGGAAAAATTTGCGAAAAGATATTGGTATTGATAAAAGTACTCGTAAGAAGTCATTTTCTTGTTGTTGTTTTTTTTTAACACTTTCCAACCTAGTTGAAAAGTGTTTATGACTTCGGTTTGTCTGGCCGTCTGCCGTCTGGCCGTCTACCGTCTGGCCGTCTGCCGTCTGTCCGTGCTCTAACTCCCGTAAATATGCTCGGATTGACCTGCAATTTTTATATGTTATAATCGTTATCTATAGCATGTTCCCTATTTCAACGGAAGTGTGTAGCACTTATAGTTTTTTTACAGGGACAATCAAAAGAATTCCGTTACATTGCGGTCTATGGGGAAAAATCATTTGCGGTTTATTTAAATAATGTTTCACTATTTTAAACGCATTGAAATTTATATATATCACTAAGGTGCATTAGAAGAAGCTTAATATGGAATAGGGTGTGCATAGCACTTATACTTACTTTACAGGGACAGTCAAAAGAATTCCGTTACATTACGTCTATGGAGAAAAATCGTCTGCGGTTTATTTAAATAATGTTTCACTATTTTAAACGCATTGAAATTTGTATAAGGTTCATTACAAGAGACTTACTACAGAATATTGTGTGTATAGCAGTCATCGTTCATTTACAGGGACACACAAAAGAATTCTCTACTGTATGTTAACAATAATTCCTGGAAGTGCGTTTTAAGTTACTGAATGCGATTTTAATTTTAAATCGCTTTTTGTATATTACGTGGTGTGTATAAATTCTGTAGATCCTATACAGGGAAGCACAAAAGTTCCGTATTATTTAACTCCAGACGGAGAATTTTAAACTGTGCTACGTGTTTCCTAACTGAACTAAAATTTAGCATCCTATGTAGTATATATACAAATCTATAGATCCTATACAGGGCTGAATAAAAGTATTCGGATTACTTAGATGTTATCTTTTAGCTTATTAAAGAGTATGATTCGTAAAATTATTTTGGAAGCGTTGGAAAGTGTTACATAATCTATGCTTGACGCATGATTTTTCGTTCTTGTTTTATGTTAGGGTCGTTTCATAGTTTTAAAAATATAGTTCTTGTTGTCCGAACTCTTTGAAATTTTTGCCAGTTGTGTATATGTAACGGTTTTACAGACCGTGTAAAAATTACATGAAAAAATATTGCTATCTAGTTGTAAAAGAAATGTTTTCTTCTCGCTTCTTCTTCTTCTTTTTTTTTTGTTTGTTTGTTTTTTTGTTTGTTTGTTTTTTTGTTTGTTTGTTTTTTTGTTTTTTTGTTTTTTTGTTTGTTTTCGCGAAACCCTTTAATATAACACAAAAAAAATTCTCATATTCCAAACTTTCGGAAATTTTAATCGGTTATAAATATAACTGAATTCAAGCTCTCTTTAAAATTTTGTGAAAACATATGCATATTTAGTACTAAAAACATGAGCCAAAGCCGTGCCGAAACTGCCCGCGTTTTGCCGTTTTCATCAAACATTTCTTGGATTTTTTTTTTTTCGTTTAAATACATCTACTTGTCCGAACGTTTCGAAATTTTTGTAGATATAAATATGATCTGTTGAAAATACCTAAAAAGATTGTTTCGAAATACGAACGTTTAGTT
The DNA here is from genome assembly GCA_963931845.1 of Maratus michaelseni. Lineage (NCBI taxonomy): Eukaryota > Metazoa > Arthropoda > Arachnida > Araneae > Salticidae > Maratus > Maratus michaelseni. The sequence continues at coordinate 265,656,232 of OZ007593.1, forward strand.
ACTTTTAGCGTAGAAAAAAAAGATTGTCTTCGGGAGGCACGAAGTGGCGTGCGTTCGCCAATGTTTCTGAAATGGTTAAAATTCGCATTTTTGAAAACTGATTGCACCGTCGAAAAATAAAAGTTCTCAGCTTTAAGAGTATTTTTTTGTTTATCTGTACCTCTAAAATTGGGGCCTGTAGGAGCGTTTCCACAAGGGGGAAAACGTCAACCACGAAAACGGAACTTTTTGAAAAAAAAAAATTCTGAGAACTAACGGAAATATTTATTCGAACTGATTGCGGCCTTTAAGACGTCGTCCGCGTCTCCGATTTTTACAAAAAAAGGATCGCGTTTTGGATGAGTTTTTCATTAATATCTTGGATAATTATCAAAAATTTAAAATATGTGTATCAGGTGCATCAAGACCTGCTTTGTACTTTCCTCACCCAAATTTTGAGACTTCTACGTGCGGTAGATTTTTCTAGCCATCGCAGACACACACACACAGAGATCGAAACCTTCTTTTATTAGTATAGATAATCTCACCATTAGTAGCATTTCATTTTACGTAAAATCGCTAAAAATTCTTGTAATATCCTTAGAAAAAACTTCCTTCGGGTTTCTCCACGTTCACACCTTTTTAAATTCAATGGCAAACTTTTATGAATACCATTTTTATTCTTATGCTTCCGTTATAACCCAGGAATGCAGCTATTTTGATAATAAACCAGTTTATTAGGACAACACATCACAACAGAACATGAAGTACACACATACAAAATGAAGATTTGCCGTAGCAGCAGCAGTTATAATATTATTCCTTCTATCAACAATTATACTTAATTTCATAACGTGCCCACCGTACGCACACGTCTTAACACCTTGGCCTCCCGCCAAACACTCCTCCCGTCTCTCTTACTCAGTAGTAGAAAAGGGAAAAAAGGGTTGCCATAATCTCCGACGTCACCAGGCATGACACCCCCCACCTAAGATTGTAAAAGGGGTATGCCACTATTGCAATCTGAAATCCAGACTGGCGACGTCACTACCTTCATTCTCTACCATAAAACTACTAATGAATAACGATGAACTATAATATACATATAAAGAAATACAGACAATACTTAAAACATCTCTGGAACGTCTCCGGAAACTCTTGCTAGCTACTGCAATATAAAAATACAATTAATGTTTCATAATACATAATACTAAATGCAAATAACAAATGGAATATAGAATACAAGTTAATATGAAATTCAGTTACAGCTGCAACATAAACAAAAGTTTTTTTTTTGTTTTTTTTAATCAGTCATTAAATGTTCACCAAAAGTCTATAGTCAATTTTATTAGTCTGTTGTCTTCAGTCTAGACAGTGCATCAGCATTCGTCAACTTTGCACCAGGATAGTGTGAAATCATAATGTCATATTTCTGCAACGCTAATGCCCATCGCTGCAGTTTGAAAGATTGGGGAGCATTTTTGGTGATGAAAGTTAATGGGTTGTGATCGGTGATAAGTTCCACGGGTGAACCAAAAATCCAAGTTTCGAACTTCTTTAGGCTCCAGATAACCGCATAGGCCTCCCGTTCAATGGTCGGCCAAGCATGTTGAGTTTTGGTGAGCTTTTGACTGGCATAACTGACTGGATGTAGTCTTTCATCTTTCTGTTGAGATAGACATGCACTGATGCCTATTGCAGATGCATCACATTGTATGGTGAAAGGTGACCCTATAACTGGTGTATAAAGGTTATGTGCCTCAACGAGACCCCTCTTTAGTTCGTTGAATGCTTTATCATGTTCCTCCAACCAGCACAATTTTTCAGAACTGTTCTTTTTAGTAAGTTCTGTCAATGGGTATGCTGTTTCAGCATTTTTAGGCAGGTAATCGTGTTAGTAATTACACAATCCGAGGACACTCTTAAGTTGTTTTTTGTTTCTGGAACGGCAAATTTTCGAATGGCTTCGACTTTGTCTGGGTCGGTTCGATGGCTGCCGGACCCGATGACATGTCCTAAATACTTAATCTGGTTTTTCGCAAAGGCACACTTCTTCAGGTTGACTGAGAACTGTAATTCTCGAAGTTTAGAAAATATCGTGTCAAGATGCGTCATATGTTCTGATCATGTTTCCGAAAAAACAGCGATATCGTCGATGTACGCTCTAGCAAAGTTTCTGTATTTGGAAAGCGCTTTATTTATTTTTCTCTGAAAGGTCGCAGCTGCATTCCGGAGCCCAAAGGCCATCACTTTGAAGCGATATTGAGCCCCGTGAGTCTTAAAACATGCTAACCCATGGCTTTCTGCTTCCAGTGGTATGGCCCAATATCCTTTTAATAGGTCGAGTGTAGTTATTACATTGGCCCTGCCAATATTGAACAAAAGATCCGTTGCGTTATCCATAGGGAAATCGTCGGTTTTTGTAATTGCGTTCAAAGCTCTAAAGTCTACGCACAGTCGGAGGGCCCCATCCTTCTTCATCACGCACACTACCGGGTGTGGCACCTCCGCATCACTCTCTTCAATCAGTCCTAACTCTAGCATTTCTTCGATTTGTTTATCTACTTGTGGCTTCAACGCCTCTGGGATTCGGTAAACATAGGGCTTTTTCATTTCTGCGCCGCTTAATCTAATCTTGGGTTCTCCTACCTTGGCTATTTGTACTTTTCTCGAAAATAAATCTTTATATTTGTATAATAAATCTAACATCTCTTTTCTTTCTACATTTCCTAAATGCTTCAAATCTACTTCCTCTATTTTAAACAAGGTGGGATTATCATTCACACTGGGGGTGGGATGGACTTCTCCTAATTCTTCTTCATTTTCAAAGATTACTCCCACCGCCCGTACTCTAGGAGTAAATTTTCTTATCTTATTTATGTGGATATTCCTAACATTCCCATTTATTAATTTTACTTTGTAAGAATCAGGCTTACAGCGTGCTACAATTTCGGCTGGTCCCGTCCACCTAGCATAAAGTTTGTTCGTGGAATCCGGGATTAACGGGGGATTTTTACGGGATTTTTACGGACATTATACCGAGGTTCCGCAGCAAATTTTTTTATAAACGTATATATCCTCATGAGAAGAATATTCTGTATTTTTTTCAAAATTTTCGGAGTATGCGCTTATGGAGACCCTCCTTGTCAGTAGTAGAAAAGGGAAAAAAAAGGGGGTTGCCATAAACTCCGGCGTCACCAGGCATGACATTTCTACTTAAATTTAATAGAGGAAAATCAGATTAATTGAAAATATTTTTTAAACTAAAAAAGTGTTTCTGTAAAATCACATAAGCATTTCAAATTACTGACTTTTGTTGATTTACTATGTTTAATCCTGAAAAATGGTTTTAAGGGATAACTTTTTTTAAGGGATCCACTTCTTGGTCATTTCCGAATCTCAGAGAAGGTCTCTGAGTCTCATCCTTTATGCTATTTTGTTTTAGTTTCTGCTAATTTTCGTATCAGAAATGTAAATTAGAAGAGACATTTTTACGGTAATCTTATCCATATATTATTATATGTGAAAACTACCTAAAACCTAAAAAAAAGGGGGTTGCCATAAACTCCGGCGTCACCAGGCATGACATTTCTACTTAAATTTAATAGAGGAAAATCAGATTAATTGAAAATATTTTTTAAACTAAAAAAGTGTTTCTGTAAAATCACATCAGCATTTCAAATTACTGACTTTTGTTGATTTACTATGTTTAATCCTGAAAAATGGTTTTAAGGGATAACTTTTTTTAAGGGATCCACTTCTTGGTCATTTCCGAATCTCAGAGAAGGTCTCTAAATCTCATCCTTTATGCTATTTTGTTTTAGTTTCTCCTAATTTTCGTATCAGAAATGTAAATTAGAAGAGACATTTTTACGGTAATCTTATCCATATATTATTATATGTGAAAACTACCTAAAACTTAAACATACTGACAATTTAATATAGAGCTCTAAACGTATGTATCTATATTTAGAGCTCTATATTATCTATTATTATAAAATATCTGTTATTCTAAAATATTTATATTATTTAAAAATAAGCGTATCTATTATTCTAAAAGAGTACGGTGCATTGATTGGGCTTACAGTTCAATATGAAGAATTATTAAATATTGTTTTATATAATTTATTAATAAAAAAAATTAAATGTAAATGAGGAAAATAACAATAAAATAATAATATTCTATTTTTTTCCCCTAAAGGAAAAAAAAGCGTCGAAAAAGTTACAATCACAGAAAAATACAGCCGCACGCTGATAGAGAAGAGTTAGGGAATTCAAAGAATATACCGACAATTAGTTACACTTAACGTAGAAGAATGATCGTCTGCGGGAGGCGCGAAGTGACCTGCAATCGCGAATTTTTTTTAAGTGTTAAAATTCGTATTTTTCAAAACCAATTACACCGTCGAAGAGAAGAAGATCTCAGCTTTAAATAGGTATTTTTTTTATGAATCAGTACCTCCGAAATAGCCCCAGAGGACCGTCGCCGAAAGGGTGAAAAAGTCAACTGCGAAAATAAACTCTTTTAGAAAAAAAATTCAAAAGGTTAACAACAATATCTTTTCAAACTGATTGCAGCGTTTAAGACGTAAAAGTACAAAATTTAAAAATATATCTTCCATTTTTTCATATACCGAACAATTTGGCCGATGGGCGTTAAGAGAAACGGCAAAAAAATATAGCACTTTGGTTCTTTCCTTCTACGCGATCCGAAAAGCATGGACTGACCATGCGCGGGTGCGCTTGCCAATTTTTAGAAAAAAAAAAGAACGCGTTTCCAGTGAGTTTTTAATTAATGCCTCGTCTTATTATCAAAAAATGAAAAATCTTAACCTCATGCGCATCAGGTGCCTTGGTAACCAAAACTTTACTGAATCTTATTAGTATATACCATACGTATTTCAATTACATAACTGTTCATAAAACTAGTTTTGGTGTTTTGTGCAAGATAAAAATTGTATAGTTGTAATTCAAAACTCCTTAGATAAATTTTAAAGGGTTTTAGACAGCATGTATTTTTTACTAAATAAAGGGATGATGACCAAGATATTATGTACAAAATTGGTTATTGCAGTGTCCTCTACCACTTCTTAAAGATTTCTAAAGATTTTTTAATCATCCGTATATCAGAACAGGAATCAGAAGACACAAAATCGACTATGCAAAGCCAAAAAAACTTTATTTGCATGTATCAACTGTTTTACAACTATATAATTCATATTAACCATAACAAATTTTATTGATTTTTCGTATAAAAATTACTTTTACAAAATATATCAAAATGCGAAGCTAAAGTCACGAAACTTTATTGAAATGCATGCTAAAAAATAAAATATATTTTATCCTGTTAGCATATAACAAGGGTATTTAAATTACTTATCTATTAATAAAGTTAATTGTTTTTTATTTTCTGAAGAAGAAATCATTTTGGTTTACGAACAAAAATCAGAATTCCAAATTGTGATTAAAATATATGGAAAATTTTCTTTTATTTGTATTAGCATATACCAAGTACATATTTCAACTATATAAAACTATTTTTCATTTATTTTTAAACATAGGCCGCGTATATTTCTGACTTTCTAAGCTTCACTTTTTGGTATTTTCATCATCGGAAATTTATTCGTGAATATAAAGTCTATTTTTCAGTTGAAAATCCGATTACTTTCAAAGCAAAAGAAGCAGTTTCTTCGCAAACCTTATAAAGCATAACTGATGCTTTTGAGTTTAAAAGAATAGCCAAGTGTAATTTCTTTGATAGTCTCTAAAAGCACTCTTTAAAAGAAAAGTCATTTCTAGGTTTGATTTCTTAGCGAACTCCTGTTGTGTTTGCATATGACTGCAAAAATTATATGTTGTTCATTTTTTAAAAAAATATAACGAATACATAATGTCACATCAGTTCAAACTTAAAATAAAGTATACTGCTTCTTCATTACATTACAACTGATAAAACTGCATTTGATTTTTTTTTTTTTTACTTTATATAAAACAATGTATTGCGACGTCTCAAATAAAACAAGAATAGCAAGCAAATTCGTTTAAGACAAAAAATATTTAATTTTCAGCTACATTTATAAATGATAAGGAATTACCGTATTTATTCGAATCTAATATTTAGCCGAAAATAAGTGTTTTTCTTTAAATCTTCTATATAACACACAAGAAAAGAAAGATTAGGAAAGTTGCGAAATATGGTTAATTCCAATTTTATTTTGTAAACCTTATTCCAAATTGGTATTCATTTCTTATAGATATATCTCCGTATACATCATCAGATATTTCACTGCATGAATCTTCACCACTGCTTTTAGATATGGCTTCATTGTTGGATTATCTAAAAGTAGAACCATTTTCAGGTCCATCCGACGCAGCTTAATTTTTAGCAGCGAGAATAGGGATTTTTCTTTAAAATTTGCATATAACACACACACAAAAAAAAAAAACACTTTTAATCATTGGATAACATAATTAAAAACGTCGCTCAAAAAAAAAAAAAAAAAGAAAGAAAAAAGAAAAAAAAAGAGAAGGAAAAGGAAAAAAAGGGAGTTGCAATTTTCTCAATTTGGCGATTTTAACTTCCGCTTTCTCGCCAGATGAAACATTTGGCGCAATGGCGATCGGCAGCGAGAACCCTGCTTCCATTATGACATTTAGAATGCTATTGTTAAAAAAGGTTTATAATATTAACTTCACTTTAAAGTGGCTATCTTAATCCGTAAGTCGCGTCGTGAATTTTTTTGTCCATTATGAAGTATATGAATATAGTCCTTGGAACCAAACGACGGGGATTAGCCATTAGACAATTACACATTGTGAAATCATGGTGACTAAATCATTTGAAGAATAAACATTTATTTTACAGCACACGAACGAAAACGGCATACATTTACCAATTCCAAACATAAACCGAATTGGATTACATCGTTGCATTTTATTAGGGTAGAGGCAAGCGAAGAAGACAGGCTACCTCATTGCTTCAGGCGTTCGTCTCCCTTAAGACCCTTTAAATCACGTGATACTCTTTTCGTGCACATGCCATTCGTGTAATTACCAAACCTGTGTCACGCAAGGATCATCACATGACTCAAGGGGTCTGAACGGACGCAGAGGAGACAGCCTGTATTTTTTGTCTGTCTCGGATTAGAGTCATTTGAGGCCTGGGCGGCAGATCGCTCCTTTATCTGAGGATTTATATATATTTTTTTTATATCTACGTATGTCTTATTATCCCGTAATGATTACTTTCCGTAAAACTGAACATTATTTTCGTTTCCAAACTGCATTTCAACTATTTTATAATTCACACTATTTATACAACTTTACTATTTGTATAAAAGAAAATCAAAAAAAATACATTGATAATCCATATTAAAATACAAAGTTAAAGTCTCAGAATCTGATTAAAAGACATACTAAAAAGAAAATTTTCTGGTCTCTGTTACCGCATATGAAGCATATTTTAACAACACAACTATTCATAAAGCGAAATTTAATTTTCTGGTGCCAAAAAACATGTTGGTAATAAACTAGGAATCACAAATTCGGGTTAAAATATTCCCAAAAAATATTTATCTCAGTATTACTAGCATGTACAAAGTATATTTAAACTATATATAAGCTTTTTTTTTACGCATTTCTTATAACCATGTGCACATTTTTCATTTCCAAAGCGTCACTTCTTGGTATTTTAATCACCAGAAATGCATTTATGAATACAAAGTCTATTTATCAATCGAAAATCACATGACTTTATTCCAAGCAAGAAGCATTTTCTTCACAAACGTTATAAAACATGTTTGCTGTGTTTGTGTTTGAAGGATAACGAGAGTGCATTCTTTGATATTTCCTAAAACTAGACTTTAAAAGAAAATGTCATTTCTTAAAGTCTTAACTTCCCAAAACTTGTTGTGTATTTGCATATTACTGCTGAAAAATGGACGTATAGAAATACCAAAGTATATTTTGTTCAATTTTTAAAAGATGATAAATGCCTGATGCATCATTATTTCAAATATGCTGTTGCAATAATTTACATTTGTTGTGCTTAAAATTGATGCACCAGTTTTTTTTAACTTTAATCAAGAAAATGTTTATTTATAAAAACGTTCTTCTATTATCGCATCTTAAACTTTATTTGCGTATAATTGTTGTATTTCATATATAAATAAATAAATATATATATATATACAGTAAAACCTCCATAACGGACACTCCCGAATAGCGGACACCTCTATTTAACGGACACTTTTCAAATCCCCACTCCCAAAATCTAAATTTCTGTATGTTTAACCTCTGAATAGCGGACATTCCGAATAGCGGACAGTAGTTTTGGCGATCAAGGATGAAAAATGATTTTTTAACGAGAAAGAAAATGGGGAAAAAAGTAAGAAACCTCGAAATTTATCAGGGCAATGTGTCACAAATTTTGTGACCACAGATAAATGTAGGGGGTGATCTCAGGAAAATTCCCATTGGCCTGGGGAAACCCCCAATATCGTATGTATTTTGTATCGATTACTGTTTAATTCTTCAGGTATAATTGACATATATTATTCAAAGCTTCAAAATATGTTAAAACCATTTTTATCGTTTTCTGAATGTATTGAGTTCTACGTATTCTGAATTTAGTGTCTTGTTTGTGATTAATGTTTTGAGAATTACCTCTTTTGAGGTAGGGAAGGGATTAACTTTAAAAGAAAAATTTGAAATTGTAAGTGTAAGGGAATCTGAAAAACAGAAATTGAGTTTACGAATACTTTCCGAATGTTTTAAAATAGGTAAAACACAAGAGGGAGATATTTTACGAAATAAGAAATTTGTGGATTACTAACTTCAACGAGAACACCAAAAATGTGAAATTGAGGTATACTGATTCCATTGAAATTGATTCTATAATTCTAAATTGGTTAACTTCGCTTCGTTAAAAAAAAAAAAATTCTTATCAGCGGGCCTTTGATTCAGGAAAAGGCTTTAGAAGTCTCCAAAGAACTCGTTACATGATTTTCAGGCTTTGGGTAGATGGCTGGAAATGTACCGGTCTCGGAACAACATCTCTTTCAAAACAATATGTAGAAAAGCAAAATATGTAGCTCTGATAAAAGTGGAGGATTGGCATGAACGACTGCAATCAATTGTGATGGTTATGCGGAGAGAAAAAGTTTTAATGCCGAGGAAAGCATACTCTTTTTCAGATTTTTTTCGAATAAGACTTTGTGCTTTAAAAAGGATGGCTGTATCGGCAAAAAAAAAGACAAAAGAGCGAATCACTATTTCATTATGTTGCAATGTATTAGGAGAATTTTAATCTCTGAAACCCATGTGTTTCTCAAAGAACATCCAATTTTTATAAATTTGGTGTTATGTGGAAAGCGAATAATAAAGCGTGGGTAACCAGTTATTTAATGATTAAATGGTTAACGTCCTTCGATAATAGGATGACAAAACAAAGAAAAGTTATCTTGTTTTTGGACAGTGCAACTTCTCATCCAAAATATTTGAAATTAGACAATGTTCAAACTGCCCCCCCCCCCCAAAAAAAAAATAAAAAACTTCCGTATGCCAGCCCCTTCGTCAAGGCGTTATACACAATTGTAAAGCCTGGTAGAGAAAGCTTTTATATAAGCCACATTCTTTCGAAGTTAGATTCTATGAATACAGTTGAGAACAGCCTAAAATTAGTTAATGTGTCTCTCATGTTTTTGAATTCGGATTTCTTCAGCTGTAAAAAACATATAACCGGAATGAGTACGATAATGTTTCAGAAAAGCAGGCTTTATATTAAAAGAAAATGAAACACTTATTTCCGACAGAAATGAAGAACTATCGCAATAAGTGAATTAATGAAATGTATCAGGAGTGAAGAAATACCGAAATATCCAACAACATTGATGATGACCTACTGAAGAAGAATCAGTTGACGTAGGCGATTATATTCCTTCAGAATTTCTGACAAAAGTTGACTCTATTAGTGATATGAATCAGATACTGAAACCAGGGGATGTTTCCTGCAATATCGAGAAATTCCAAGAAGCGGCAAAATGCAGTGAGCAGTTACACAATTTTTTTTTCTTTTTGAAAAAAAAGATGATTCAGAAGGATTAAAACTACTGATAGCATTAAAACTTCACACAGAAAAACTAACTACATGTAATCGCAAACAAAAGTAACAGATTTTTTCCGTAAGAATGTAATAAACAACGGAAAAATGTATGTAACAATTTCATTTCAATCAGTTTTATTGCTTAAAAAAGTCATTTTAATTTCTGATTAACCATATAATAAGAGTTCTCGGACATATAAAAGCCAATTAATGAAATGTTAAGCATTTCTTAGCTATTTTGTGAATCTCTGAAGTTTTCTCAATAGCGGACACCTCCGAATAGCGGACAATTTCTGCGTTCCCGAGGTGTCCGTTATTTAGAGGTTTTACTGTATATATATATATATATAGGTGTCGATGCGGGGTTTTTTTTTTTTTTTTTCTTGGGGCCCATTTTGTGAAAAGAAAAGGTTATGTTTGTGAAAAATAACATTTTGTAACGAAAGTTGAAATCCAGTTACTCAAATTCGAAGTAACCATTTATTAACAAAACTTTTAAAAATCCCTTTGGTGAAGTTTTCCTCTCTGATGAACTTGTTTGTTTACAAATTACAAAGATATCATTTTACACATACATTTTAAGACATCACAAAATAATAAATAATTAATAAATTGTAAGTTTTTGTGGAATATAATTTTCTGAAAGGGCCTATTTTATTAAAAGAAAATTTGTGAAGGGCTCTGTTTTATTATAAACAATTTTGTGAAGGGGTACGATTTTATCAAATTGATATTTGTGAAGGGGCCCATTTTATTAAATTGATTTTTGTGAAGGGACTCTAAATAGGCCCCAAATTTTTCCTGAATCGACCCTTGATATATATTGTATAAACTTTTCTTTTGATTTTTACACATGTGATTCCATTTTAGATGTGTGTGTGTGTATTACATCCTTACCTCGTGAATATAGTACACAGCTTGTATTAAGTCAAAATGTTATGATTAATAATGAAACAAACTTTCGTGACTGACTTAAAAAAAAGCTTAGTTATAAAAATAAATTAATATTTGATATTTATGATAAAAGAACTGAATTTCTTTTTAAGTAAATATATTTACGCATTATAATTCATGCTTACATCATATATTCTAATACGAGCAAATCTTGTGTGTGTGTGTGTGTGGTTATGCAAATTTTATATTAAAAACGGCTCTAACGATTTTGACGAAATTTTTGCATCCTACCGTTTTGGGGCACCAGAAAACGATTGGGCTAGGTCACATGTTCGAGAAAATTCGATTAGTGGGTCATTTTGGGTCATTTTGGGTCATGGTCAAGCTAATTGTATTTAAAAAACGGTTCAAACAATTTTGACGAAATTTTGTATCTCACCCTTTTCGGGCACGAAAAGACTATTGGGCTGGGTCACATGTTCGAGAACTTTCGATTAGTGGGTCATTTTTGGGTCAACGCGGGTCAAATTAATTTTATCTAAAAAACGGCTCTAACGATTTTGATTAAATTTTGTATCCTACGAGTTTCGGGCGCAAGAAAATCATTGGGCTAGGTCCCATGTCCGAGAAAATTCGATTAGTGGGTCATTTTGGTCATGGGTCATTATGGGTCAAGCTATTTTATCTAAAAAGCGGCTCAGACTACTTACACTAAATTTTACATCCTATGGTTTTCGGGCACGAGAAGACTGTTGGGCTAGGTCACATCTTCAAGAAAATTCAATTAGTGGGTCATTTTGGTCATGAGTTATTATGGATCAAGCTATTTTATCTTAAAAACTGCTCAGACTATTTACACTAAGTTTTGCATCCTATGGTTTGCGGGCACGAGAAGACTGTTGGGCTAGGTCACATGTTCGAGAAAATTCAATTAGTGGGTTATTTTGGTCATGGGTCATTATGGGTCAAGCTATTTTATCTTAAAAATGCTCAGACTATTTACACTAAATTTTGTATCCTATGGTTTTTGGACACGAGAAGACTGTTGAGCTAGGTCCCATGTTCGAGAAAATTCAATTAGTGTGTCATTTTGGTCATGGGTCATTATGGGTCAAGCTATTTTATCTTAAAAACTGCTCAGACTATTTACACTAAGTTTTGCATCCTATGGTTCTCGGGCACGAGAAGACTGTTGGGCTAGGTCACATGTTGGAGAAAATTCAATTAGTGGATCATTTTGGTCATGGGTCATTATGGGTCAAGCTATTTTATCTAAAAAGCGGCTCAGACTACTTACACTAAATTTTGCATCCTATGGTTTTCGGGCACGAGAAGACTGTTGGGCTAGGTCACATGTTCAAGAAAATTCAATTAGTGGGTCATTTTGGTCATGAGTTATTATGGATCAAGCTATTTTATCTTAAAAACTGCTCAGACTATTTACACTAAGTTTTGCATCCTATGGTTTGCGGGCACGAGAAGACTGTTGGGCTAGGTCACATGTTCGAGAAAATTCAATTAGTGTGTCATTTTGGTCATGGGTCATTATGGGTCAAGCTATTTTATCTTAAAAACTGCTCAGACTATTTACACTAAATTTTGTATCCTATGGTTCTCGGGCACGAGAAGACTGTTGGGCTAGGTCACATGTTCGGGAAAATTCAATTAGTGGGTCATTTTGGTCATGGGTCATTATGGGTCAAGCTATTTTATCTTAAAAATGGCTCAGACTATTTACACTAAATTTTGCATCGTAGGGTTTTTGGACACGAGAAGACTGTTGAGCTAGGTTCCATGTTCGAGAAAATTCAATTAGTGTGTCATTTTGGTCATGGGTCATTATGGGTCAAGCTATTTTATCTTAAAAACTGCTCAGACTATTTACACTAAGTTTTGCATCCTATGGTTCTCGGGCACGAGAAGACTGTTGGGCTAGGTCACATGTTGGAGAAAATTCAATTAGTGGGTCATTTTGGTCATGTGTCATTAGAGGTCAAGCTATTTTATCTTAAAATAGGTCATTTTAATCATGGGTCATGATATTTGAACTCAAGTTTAATTTTGACCGAGCATAGCTCGGTCTTCCCTGCTCGTATATCTGATAAGAGAAACATCTTACTTAATAATCTACACAGAATAAAATCAAGATATGTTATATTAATTTGATCAATTAATCATGGGAAAATAAACGTGGTCATTGCTATGTTATTCCTTTTTTACACAATGCTTCATCAGAAAAAAATATATTAAATTTATTGTTTTGATGAGTTATCATTAAAATAGGATTTATGTTAAAATAGGATTTACATATTAATAAAACTAAGATTAATAACTAAATGAATATTAAACTTCCTTTCACTAAAATTATTTAGGAAAATTAGATACAAGTTAAAATTTATATAATTGAGTTTTATAACTATATTATAGACAAATTGGCAAATTAATTGTAATAAATGGATATAAATTAAAGATGTAAAACATGTATTATTAGTTTTATATGAATCACGCATGGCAATTACTATTATTAGCAATTAAAAATAAATTGGTTAATTAATTTGGTGTAATATTGAATTCAAACATTAGAAATTAAAATTTATTATTAATGTTTGAAAATGATAATTAAAGTAATACATAATTATTAAATTAAAAATATTTGAATTCGATAATAGGTAGCAGCACAATACTGTACATAAGAACTTTTTTTTTTGCTGTAAGTGCAATTTTCCTTTTTAAACTTGGCTTTAATAAATCTATCTAATTATAAATCTCGTTTTTCTTAAGTATCTGTGTTTTCCTAGCTATATATAATTCCGATTGCATCTTTGACATTTTTTTACTTGATGAATTGTTTTATATATCTTTACGTTTATTACCTTCTTTTGTTGAATTTTAATTTGATTCTTGGTTATCTTAATTTCTTTGAATTATTGGTTTTTCCATCTGTAGTAAGGAGCTTAATATTGTAATTTTTAGGCTTAATACTGACAATATTCCACAAAATAAAATATCTTTACTATGAATTATTATTATGAAGCTCCTATGACGAATCCATAAGATATTCATAGTTTCTCATATTTGCATTTTCAATTTACTACGTTTAACTTTTGTATTATCTTTTCCTTTGATTTTTACACGTGTGCTTTCATTTTAATTATTTCAGCATTCTAATAACATTGCTCCTGATGCGCTTGATATTATGAATGTTATTTTAGTTTCATAACCTCTTTATATTATGGCATTTTTATTGGTACTCTCTTTATCAAATAAAAGGTAAATTTTGCTTGATAATTCATTATAGCTTATTTTCAGTTGTTCATTTTATTTTAATCTCATTTTAATTCTTAATACAGAAATTTATAGTTGCATTTGCTTATTTCTTCTGTATTAATATTCAATTTAATCTTCAATTTGTTCCCAAACTATTTGATTACTACACTAGTGTGCAAAATTTAAGCAACAAACACAAAATGCTAATTTCTGAACATGTGAGTACTCAAAAGGAAATTCTATAAACAGCAAGTTTAGAAAATAGGTACTACCCTAACAGCACAGACAGTCGATGTGAAGTCTTCTTGACATCACAAATGGTCACAATTGTCACAGTCACTACAATGAACAGAAATGTGATATCTTTCATTCGTCTCATTTTTACTCTCATTTGGTCACTCCACTGAACAGTCATCATGACTGCTGCTTTTTGACGAGTCACCAGGTGACTTTACAATGAAGTCATCTTGTGACTCTCATATGACTGTCATTTTGACACGCCATTGTAAAGTCATCATGATGGCTGTTCTGTGACGAATTCCCAAGTGACAGAAAATGAAATTATCTGGTGACTTTTCCCAAAGGAGTGCAATGATGACTTCATAATAGAGTGTCGATCACCGAAAAGTCGCCATGCGACTTCATTGTGACATTATTTGGCGACTCATCACAATGCAATGATCACAGTGACTTCAAAGTTCAGTCTTCAACTGACAGCGACTTGAGAATCACAAGGTGACTTCATTGTAATGTCACATGGTGACCCATCACAAAGCGACAGTCACAGTGACTTTTCAGTGTTAACAATCATTTGAGAGTAATAATGAGACAGTGAAATATCCCATATTTTGATTCACCGTAGCGATTGTGACACTTCTAACCACGTGTGACGTCAAGGGGACTTCACATCGACTGGCCGTGCTGTTAGAGTAGTACCTCTTTTCTACACTTGCTCTTTATAGAATTTCTTTTTGAGTACTCACGTGTTCAGAAATTAGCATTTTTGTTTGTTGCTTAAGTTTTGCACACCAGTGTAGTATACAACTCCCGTCAAAAATGACAGACAGTTGATCTGCGCTGCATTTTCATAAGACTTCATACAAACAAACAGCATGAAGATTTTTTTATTGAAAGGTATGTATTGTAGAAAAGTACATTTTAAAAATGACAAATGATTTCTACAAATACAAATGATGATGATTTTTTTAAACTCAATATTAAATTTTAGAAATAGTTCAACGATTGAACAAAACATTAAAATTAAATATTTAAAAATAATCCATGTTCGAAAGTTTTTGTAAAAAAGTGTTATCAATGAGTTTCTAAAGAGCTTAACTCACCACATAGCTCATTTTTTGATTATATAAGCAAAATTAAATGGAAATTACACGGTACTATTTATTTCTTATATTTTAATTACGTTTCATAAGAAAAAATAATTTTATTTACGATGCAAACAAAATTTCAAAATTTGTTTGTATTATCTGCCGGTAAATGGCACCAAAATATTTAAAAAAGAAGCGTAATATAATACTATATTGATCACCGCAAAGCCTCCCTACGAAAGCTGTCACCGCTATTTCTGAAAAAAGTGTTTACAGAAAAAAATTATTACAGAAATGTTGATATAGATGTTTTATATGAAAATATGCTGAACAGACATGATTTGACGCCCGGGCTCGCCGTGGAAGTAAGTTCGCATCTCCGTTTCAGTTCGCTCTGGCATGATTACCTACAATATACTTTCCTACACTTGGATTTGTCGATAGATGACTGCTAAAATAGTTTTTGAAGGTTTTAAACAAAAATAAAATATTTAAAAGCTTTAATATGCTTTTACAAATATTTTAAGAGCAGAATCGGATGTGAAGCTTTCAAAGAGTCGTTCATTTGTGATTCATTTGAATGTGTGATACTAAATGTTCGGCAACAGTGTTCGTTTGTTTATATCTGGGATTCCGATGTTTATTCTGGATTTTTAATTAAGAACCTCAAAAATTATAATAGGATATGATATACATGTTTTATAGGAAAATATGCTGAACAGACATAATTTCAAGTAGAAGATATTATCATTTAGCTGTCATATGTTAGCTTAGGTCTTTATTAAGCCTAACATGGCGTTTAACAACGATCGATTCGCAGACCAGAGTGGTCGCGCCCGGAATGGTTACCGACACTTTCTTGCCTTCGAATTTTATTATAAGTAGATGTACCATTACTGTTATCATATTCACTTGAAATCCGCATATGTTTTACACTCTAATATTATATATTAAAATTTGACTTTAATAAATCTATCTATATATAAATCTCCTTTTTCTTAAATACCCATGTTTTCCTATCTATATATATAACCCCGATTGCATCTTTGACATTTTTTTAAAAAATCTTGGTGAGTTGTTTCATATATCTATACGTTTTTTATCTTTTTTTGTTGAATTTTCATTTATTTTTTGGTTATCTTAATTTCTTTCAACTGTTGGTTTTTTGATATGTATAAGTAGCTTAATATTGTCATTTTTAGACTTAATGCTGGCAATATTCAACGATTTACTATGAATTATTCTTCTAAAGCTCCTCTGACGAATCCATCAGATATTCATAGTTTCACATATTTTCAATTTACTGGGTTTAATATATGTATTATCCTTTTAAAATTCGACTTTAATAAATCTAGCTATATATAAATCTTTTTTTTTTTTTTTAATGTTTATGTTTTCTTATCTATATATAATCCTGATTGCACCAATGACATTTTGACTTAATTTTTACACATGAGCTTTCATTTTAATTATATAATATATATAACAAACTATTCATACAGTAATGCCATACGCACAAATTTTGCTGATATAATTTGCGCGAGAAGAACTTTAGTACATTATATCAAAATACAAATCCGAAAACTTACAATTCGATTAAAGGATTTTCGAAAAAGAAAAAAAAATTGAGCCCTATTACCATGCACCAAGTGTATTTAACTACATATCTGTTCATGAACTCGTTTTTGACTTTTACTTACCCTACATACGTATAAGTCTTGTAAGTCTTGTAATAGTTTTGAAAAAAAAATCGAAAAAAAAAAGTTTTTTCGACGGATTTACGCGTTTCAGACACTGGAGAATACGAAAATCATATTTTTAGAAAAAAACATTTGCTGTCCGTCTGGTCTGTGTGAGTGTCTGTGTGTCTGTAAACGCTCTATCTCCCAAACGAATTTAGATAGAGACTTGAAATTTAGTATGTACTTAGTATGTAATAATGGGAAGAAGCTTATTGAATTTCAGTAACCTCGATTATCCGGAACTATTTTTTTCGGACTTTCGAAATATTCGTTCTGATAAAAGGTATATAAAAATTTTCGAAACTGTTTATTTTAAGGAGTGAATATAAAAGACAATAAAAATAAAATAAATTTTGCATTAAGAATGAAGTCGATCGGATAACGAGTTGCCGAGATGTTTGTAATCCTATTTTCTACACTCTTCGATTTTTCATGACCCTGTATTTCATCCAAATTTCAATTCAAAGATATATTTTAATTGGAAATGTGACGCTTAATCCGACGCAATAAACCGTTAGTTAATATGATTAACATTTTTGGAGTTATAAGTATGTTTCTTTTACGCAATTCAATAATAGAACATTTAAAGTTTATGACGTCATCAAGCCACGATTTTATTCGAATTGCAATGCATTTTATAAGTAGTTTACACATGTTTTATTTTCATATTTTATATTATGCATATCCATGATGGGTAAGTATTACTTTGGCCCTCAACGACTAGTTTAGATTAGAGAAAAAACATTTTGGTAATCAACACAATTCACAAAATCCAATTAAGATATTCGCAAAAAAATCTCTAAAATCTAAGCATATATCAAGTATATTTCAACTATATAAAAACTATTTTTGATTTAGTTTGACGCATTCCTTATAGGCATACTCACATTTTTCATTTTGAAAGCTTCTTTTCTTGGTGTTTTCATCACCAGAAATGTATTCATGCATACAAAGTGCATTTTTCAGTTGAAAATCAAATGACTTTATTCAAGGCATGAAACATTTTCTTCACAAACGTTATGAAACATGTTTGATGTGTTTGAGTTAGAAAGAATAATAAGTGTATTTGTTTGATATTCTCTAAAAACAGACTTTGAAATAAAGTGTCATTTCTAAAGTCTTGTCTTCACACCGCTCAACAGTATGTTTGCATATTACTTCAAAACGATAAAAAACAAGCACGAAAAATCATGCATCCGGCATAGATTATGAAACACTTTCCAACACTAACAGATTATCATTGAGAAAATTATTTTTTTCCTGGAATGAAACGAAATATATAAATAAGCAATTTAAAAAATACATAACTCCGTAAAAATCCATTTCTAGCAATTGCTGCCCATATTCGAAGTCTTTTGTGCAGCCCTGTATATGATCTACAGAATTTCTAAATAACACGTAATGCACTAAAAATTACATAAAAATGCATACCACAGCAGAAAAGGCAATTCCAGCAATTACAGATCATAGTCAGTCCTTTAACCGACTTCTTTTGTGCGTCTCTGTAAATGAACGATAAACCCTACACACTCTATAATTTATAGAAAATATGTTGTAGAAAACCTTAGTTATCCTTTTAAAAATCATTATGTTTCAATTATCATAACATGCTCAAAATGCACCGCAAACGATTTTTCCACATAAATCATAATGTAAAGGAATTATTTTGTACGTTCCTGTAATTGAATTATAAATGCTACTAAATGTATACACCGATGAAAGCATACTGTAATCCCCTCAGTAATGTATAATAATTTCATCATGTTTGAAATATCGTAACATTAATAAAATGCGCCGCAAACGATTTTTCCCCATAGACCATAATGTAACGGAATTCTTTTGTGTGCCCCTGTAAATGGGCTATTAATGCTACACACTTCATTTTCAATACCGAACATTCTATAATAAAATTCAATAATGTGTACAAATTTCAGGACAATCCTAGTAGATTTACGAGCGTTAGAAAACGGACTGACCGGACAAACCGAATTCATAAACATTTTTCAGCTATGTTGGAAAGTGTTAAAAATGGATGTGTTGAAATATTAAAAACATGTTTTGTTCATTTTTACTTTCTTCTATCTATAGTACAAGAAGGTTCGTAATCGAAAACTTTTTCGACTTCCGGTTTTAGACGGGTTTACATGTTTTAGGAATCAGATATCTCGAAAAACATGTTTCTACAAAATGTCTGTCTGTCCGTGCGTGTGTTGTGTGTCCCCTCTTTGTATCATCGAAAAGTGTATGAAGTGATCCACAAAACTGAACCAAATTTCATTTATATGTTTTTGGCTATGGCCAGCAGGTCCCAGTTGGATTTGGGAATATTCCGCCGGAAGGGAACGCTGTGATAGCAATCTTTGTTCCATTTTTATTATTGTATCATCAAAAAGTGTATGAAATTATGTATGGAATTGCACTATTTCAAACATACTGAAATTGATATACGTTATTGAAGTGCAATACAAAATTATTTCTGTGTTATTGGATGTGTCTCATCAAGTGAATACAGCCTCATAGATATATGACGGACTAACAGCCACGGAACAAGCCCCACTCCATTAGTGCGACAAGTTTCTCAAACAACAAATCAACAAGTTGCACAAAATTCAAAAGCAGTGATAACACCCATTAGGATTCAATGGACTGATCGCATTAAGCGTATTCACGAAGGAAAACAAATTAAAATCAAAACCCCCAGCTATAATGCATGGATGAGATAAAGTGACAAAAACAACAAAAATGAGTGTGCAACATCCAGAAATGTGACAACCACCAGTAACAAAAGTTACAATGTGACAACCACCAGTAACAAAAGTTACAATGTGATAAAACCCACGATAGTGACATAATAACCAGTGAAACTCTCGAAAGAAGACCAAGTTTCGAAATGTGACAACCAGTTCTAGCACAAGCTAGAGGTATCAATTTATCAAGAAAGAAACAAAATCCAACGAATGATAACAGACAGAAACAACCCACAACAGGGGTGAGCCCATAAAAATGGGTAAAACCCTGTCAGTGAAATCAGCCCCCTAAAAAAGGTGATAAACACTACAGCGACAATCCACCAAGAGCGTGACAAGACAATTGAGACGACAAATATGAAAATCTATGTACGCTAAAGGCAACTGGTGAATTATTATTATTATTATTATCACCCAACCGGAGAGCCAACCTCATCGCTTTACGGCTTTTTTACCTCCAGCGGAAAGCACCAACCAACGTACCAACCAACGCACCACCTCCAGGGTACAGGTCCGAAACAACAGGCAAATATTTCTAATCAAATTACACAGATCTTCTGTACAGACTGTCATACGCAGATGACATGAACCCCGCATTTCGGGGTAAACTTAAAGTTAACTGCAAACTAGCAAGGCCTATACAAAAGAGGTATAACATAATACAAACCAATAAAAACCTAGACACAAAAATTAAACATAAGATAACAATTTTACTGTAACAAAACTTTGCTCAACAGCACGGCCGGAAAATAGCACAAACAATCAGTTTAAGTCCATAATTAATAAAATTGTCCTAAGTTTATCTTGTCCGCTGCAGTCTATGATATTCACTGCTCACAGTAATTAAAAATAATTATCCAAGACACTGTACTAGATATGAAAATGTTGAAGCCCAGCATAAATAACTGAAGATGTAATCATGCCTTAGTTGACTGTTAATTTCAAAGAAGTTAATTTAAAATTTATATTTGATAAAAGAGAAATGTTCGTTCAATGCATTGTAATTTTCACAGAGTCTCCTGTAATTACTTTTCACCAACAAAACGTTTCGCATATTCTACCTTAATGTCCTTTCTCTGACAAAAGTAAATCTATTGGGCATCAGAGGACAAGAACCGAATAAGAAGTGCATTGGATCCCCCTTTTCACCACAAACGCAGAGGTCATTTGGTCGCTTTTTAATCCTGTACAGAAAAGTAGGAAAAGAGCCATGTCCTGACATAAAATGTTGAATGACTTGGGACTGGCTCAAAAAATCTTCTTTAACCTTATTGATAATTGAATACGTGTGACGAATGTTTTCAGAATTTTGCCAGTACTCCTGCCAATCTTGAATTTTTTCTTTCTTCAGTTGAGAATTCAGAAATGTTAAAGGATAATTTAATTTCACCTCTTCATCATAACTTTTCTCTTCAATGACCGACTTTGCAAGAGTATCAGCTTTTTCATTTCCGGTAATTCCACAATGCACTTTGATCCAGCCCAAACCAACTATTTTATTAGTCATACTCTTTATCAATTCAAATATATCCTCTGCTATTTCGTTATTAGGAAAAAATCTCTTTAAAGTCATGATTGACGACATACTATCAGTATAAATATCTATTCTACTGTTATTAGTATCTTTAAACCACTGAATAGTTGATCTAATTGCATAAAGTTCTGCCTGATAAATGGAAATCTCGGGTCGCAATTTGATTCTATGTTCTTTTATATATTGACATCCTGATAGCACCACAAATGCACAAGCTGTGCCATCCAACATTTTTTATCCATCTGTATATGCTGTTAAATGCTTGACCTTCGGGACTTCTTTCTTCACAGATTCCAAAAACATTAAATTGCTTAAATTTTCTGTCGCTTTGCACTTAAATGATAAGATCTTTGTCATCATTTCTTCCCTTGAAATTTTATAATTTTCTTTATGAAGGTCTGACATCCCACTGATAATTGCGTACTTTTTTGCCGAAACTCTTAATGATATCTGGATTGGCGGGATACCTGCTAAAACGCATAAGGCATCTGTTGAGATAGACCGATACGCACGTATTATAGATAGCAAACCTACCCTTTGACATGAACTCAATCTTTTTAGACCATGGGTTCTAAGGTCACCATACCAAATTTCATGGCCGTAGGAAATCCTTGCCTCTATTACAACTTTATACCAAACCTTTAAGTGATGTTGTTCAATACCTTTATCACGACGTCCTGTCTTTCGGATTTTATTTGTGAAACTGTACAAACTGTTCCTTATTTTATCTAAATGGTCCATTCAATTAAACCTTGCATCCAGCGTAAATCCAAGATAATCAATATTATTTCACACCGGGACAGTCACTCCTCGAAGCTTAAAAATTGGGTGTCTGTTTTCCATAGTAAATCTACCGAAGAGCATAGCTACCGATAAGGCATCTGGTGCATGTAAAATCCGTCGTGGGTGCAAAGCCGTCCAAGTTACCTGTGAATTATACCTCTGGGGGTGCCTAGTCAGGTGAGGTTCTCGTCGCCTGATCAAGGCTCTAAATTACGAGACCTTTTAAATATGTCAATTCAACAAAGTTAAATAGAAACCTTGAACCGGCAAACAAAGATAACTAACTGTTGCAAACCACAAGAGAGTAAATAATTTTAAGCACTGCAGCGATGTCAACAAATCTATAGTCAGGTAGATCACAGTAATGCTGTGATCAGGTGATTTCCACCCCGCTCCCAGGTACTAACCCATCAAGCTAGGCACTCATTCCGGGCAGGTAGGGGCCTGATTAGCTGTATTAAAAAAATGTATGGTATATTTATCATTGATTTGCAGGGGCACACAGAAGAATTGTGTTACATTATGTCCTATGAGGAAAAATTATTTGTAGTGTATTTTTAAAATGTTACACTATTTCAAGAATAATGAAGTTTATGTACATTGCTGAGGTGCACTACAAGATGCTTTTTTGTAGCATATGGAGTGCATAGCGTTTATTTGTTCATTTACAGGGACGTAAAAAATAATACAGTTACAGAACTGACTATGAGCGATAATCCCTGGAAGTGCTTTTTCAGATGCCGTAGGCGTTTTAAAGCTTAACCAAATTTTAGTATACTAGGGGGCTCAGCCCCCTACTCGCTAACGCTCGCCAACCCCCCGTGAATTGCAAAGCAATTCACATTGAGACCGCTACGCGGTCCCAGCTCGCTCGCCCCTTTTTATTTTTCTAATAATTCTAGCCGGAATAAGTACTACAATAAATCATTTGAACATATGAAATTGACAATTTTTTTAATGTAAAAAAGTAATCAAAAACTCCGTTGAAAACACAACTAAAAATGCATTTAGTTGATGCTACTAATGGACATATAAATCATTTAAATACTATGAAAAAAGGATCTTGGAAACATAATTAGTTTAAAACTTATTGCACCTATAATATTGTACAGCACGGCTTAAATTCACTAAAAAAAAAAAAAAAAAAAAAAAAAAAAAAAAAAAAAAAAAAAAAAAAAAAACTACGTGGTAGGAAGGTAGTTTATCATCAATGATTGTTTAAATTTCGTTCAACATTTTACTATTCTAATTGATTATAGATTTCTGCAAAAGAAATTTTTACTTCATTGAAATTGAAGAAAAATCATTTTTACTTCAATAAAACATCAACAGATGGCAGCAGGGGATTCTAGAAAGTTTATATTTTATTATCTCCGATTTTTTGTGGGAGTGAAATTCCTAAATAAATTCTAAATAAGAGTTGAGAATTCAATATTACTCATAATTAAACGACAATATTACTCATAATTAAAATGAGGAATCATCTCAAACGCTTTGAATTACGTTCATGTTATTTTATTTTTAATAATTGCAAGATTGAGTTTCAGTGCTCTGACACCGACGGCCATATTGGAGGTGGAGCTAACACAATCTTGTCTGTTCATTGGTCTGAGCTCTGGAAACTACCGCTGTTGCCAACGATAAGGTAGAAATTCAGCCCTATTTCCGCGCCACGTAAGACAAATATATATATAGATTCGTAGTGCGTATAAATTCTATAGCTGATATATAGGGATGTACAAAATATTAATAAACGTTACTGTCTATGGGTGTGAATATCTTAGAGGTGTTTTTTAATTGTGTTATGAATTTTCCAACTTAACTATATTTTCTAGTTAGTATATGTTAAGATGTGTTTGTATATAAATAAATTCATATACAGGGCTACGCAAAAAGCTGAGTATATTGGCGTCTATAGATGGTATTTATTGGAAGTGAGATTTTAGTTGCGTTATGCGTTTCCTAACTGAATTAAATTTTTTCCTAATATGTGGTGTGCTTAAAAATCTGTAAATCATATACAGGACTGCACAAAATATTTCAAGTTACCATATGGGCGGTAAATTCTGAAAAAAAAATCGAATGTGCTCTGCGCTGTATAGCTGAATTAAATTTTAGCAAACCAAACTACGTGAAGTGTAATAAATCTAAGAGATCATATACACGGCTGCTCTAAAGAATTTGAATAAAGAATCTTACCGACTGTGGGCGTTAATTACTGAAATTTGGTGTTCAACTGTATTATACGTTTTCTAAATTGTTTATTTAGATATCTTCTTATATCTTATTAATCAGTGAAGTATTGTTACAGTATTCTAGAACTGAACTCGTCCAGGCGAATATCGTTATTGGAATGTAGGCTTGCCACAGTTTAAACAAACACTATGTCTTGTCTGAACACAGTCTGAGCATGCACTCAGTGCGCATGTCTCCACTCTCATTTAGAGGCACCCTGCTGATTCGCTATTCTACTATATGATTTTCACCAAACAGCATACATAAATAAAATGATGATACTTGTCCTGAATGTATTCAGGGCAAAGCAGGTTTCGGCCGTTTCCAAATTTTTCGTCTTGCTTCATATGCTAATGGTTGAACATATTTCATTTTGTTAATTTATAAAACTATCAACTGATGGTGATTAATCCTGGTGGACAACAGCTAAGCTTTTAACATTGTGAGAATGCGGTTTCTATGTTTCTCTCTACACTGAATGCTTCATTGGAGGTGTAATTCACTTAACTGTCTGGTCAGCTCTCTTCTTTATTAAAGAAGCTCAGTATTTGTGAATAAGTGAATTTTTTAAAGCTACTTTAACAAATATTTAAATTTTGGTTTTCTATCTAATCTCTTAACTATTATGTGTAATTGGAATCAACTTATTTAAATATTCTCGTTTGTTAAGCTGTGAACTGTATACAACTATAAAATACGTGGTACATAAAGTTTCAGAGATTTGTGAAGGAAAGTTGATGAACTGAATACTGACATTTTGAGGCTTAATATTAATATTATAGCTATGATAGTGATTTCCTATTCTGTATTTCATTAAGTAAATAAGACTTATTTCAGATTTTAAGTTTAAAAGTAGTAGTATCTATAAAGTTACAGCTGTCCCATTTGTCTTTGATAATGTAATGATGAATCTATGAAAGAGTATAGCTATGAAAATAAGAAGCTATGAAAGAGTTCGCTCGT
The DNA here is from genome assembly GCA_963931845.1 of Maratus michaelseni. Classification (NCBI taxonomy): domain Eukaryota; kingdom Metazoa; phylum Arthropoda; class Arachnida; order Araneae; family Salticidae; genus Maratus; species Maratus michaelseni. The sequence goes on from OZ007593.1 coordinate 265,681,803, forward strand.
TACCTGTGTCACCAATCTTCTTCGAAAACTTTATAAACTAGTGTACACTAGAGTGAGTGCCTTTATACACAAAAGCGGAAACATACACACAAAGCGCATATACGACTGATTTGTCCAAAGTAACGGAAACTAACATTCCAAAACTTCGCGATACTCGACGGACTTGATGAGTCCGATTAAACGAGTGAGGCAAAGCAGCAAACATTACCAAGATAATAATTGTAGGCTCACCAAACTGCTTGCCGATTTGTGTATTTGAACATTACATTAAAAAAATAATGAAAATAATATAATAAAATGAAATAAATATAAAGGCGAACTCTGTTATGAATGTCATTGGAATGGAGTATTGAATTTAGGATTTTATTTTGAAGTAAGAAATATTTTTGTTCTAGCATATTTCTAATGTTTAATTAATCATAGTAAAAATTACGTGATCAAAGCGTTGGATAAGCAGAAAAAGGGGGGGGGAATATGGTTGTAGTGTAGTCGTCAGCCTCAAATTTCTGGTTTTTAATGGCGCTTGGGAACAGAGAAAATCATGCCTTACCTTATACTAGTTAGACGAATAAGTAAACATTAGCTTGGCGATCATAGCAAACTCACTAAGTATATTTTTGCCCAAAATTATCTCGACAAACAAAATTTTACTGCTTGTATTGCTTTGCACACAAAACTGAAGGTACATCTAACTAAGGTAAGTCTTTATAATCATTAAAAAATACTAAGAGAGCGATAAACACTCAAGTGAAAATTATCGTTTAATACATATGCACCTTACTAATTTGAGGGTTCACTGTGCAGATCAGAGTTGAGCAAATTTGCAATTAAAATTATCTGCAGTGTAGTTACAATTTAATTGTTTGTAATTGATTATAGTTACACACATTCAAGCACATAAATTTCATCAAACAATGGGATGGGGGTGGGGAGGTTCCGGCTACAGTGCTGCAAGAATGTTTTACGTCATGTAAATGTAACTATAAATAATTAGAAACAATTACATTGTAATTGCATTGCAATTACAAATATTTCCAACTCTGGCGCATATATAACATATTACTTTAAATGGACAAACTACACTTTGTACCACTTATATGAAGAACGGTAAAATTCAATTTTTTTAATTGTAAAATTGAAGTAACGTTTTTTAAAATAATTTTCACTTTGTAACACAACTCAAACAGTGTCAAATATTTTTGTTTCCTAAAAGAAAAAAATAAATAAATAAATAAGACAATAAAAATTTATAACTTTCACAGTTTGACGTTTTTGCATTATAGAAAAAAAAATATTTATAATATCCACCATACAAAAATCTAGATAAGTTTATTCAAATTTTATAAACAGATCTCCACAAATGTTACAAAATACATCTGACATGTTTGAATTTAAAAGGATAACAAGAACATATTTTCCATTTTTGAAAAAAATATCTATTTTCGAAATTCTTTATTTCCCAATGCTCCGAGCGTGTTTGGATTTTATTATGAGTGTTGAAGTATCAAGTTTTCAAAAGAATATTTTATTCACTTGTATACGTTGAAAGTTATTAAGCATTCCTTATTTTAATTTTAAATAAATTACACCGCTGTCCCCAATATTTTGTGCTCAAATGTACAAACATACTTGATTTTATAAAGTGAGCTTGTACACTTTCCAATGTACATTTATTTTATGCTTGTACTTGATTTTATGAAATATGCTTCTAATGTAGGTGAGCTAACTATTGGAAATCGTTTATGTTTCATCTTTAAAATGTTTAAATATGACTCGTAGCCATTCATAAACTATTTTTTTTTCACGCTCTCTCTGTATATGTATGTGTGTGTGTTCTGTCTGTTGGGGAGGAAGGAGGGGGTTATCTTTAACGGAATCAAAGCAGTCGAACTCATTGATTCTCCTTGACACTGTCCCGAATATTTTGTGCTCAAATGTACAAACATGCGTGATTGTATAAAGTATGCTGGTACACTTCCTAGTGTACATTTCTATTATGCATGTACTTGACTTTATAAAGTATGTTTTTAATGTAGGTGAGCTAGTTCTTGGAAATTGTTTATGTTTCAGCTTCAAAATCTTTAAATATGATTCGTAGCCATTCATAAACTGATTTTCTCTCTTTTTCACGCTCTCTCTGTGTGTGTATGTGTTTGTTTTGTCTGTCAGGTGTGTGTGTGTGTAGGGGGGGAGGGGGGTTACCTTATCGGAATTCAAAACAGTCGAACTCATTGATTCTCCTTGACACTACCAAAATAGCAATGATCCAATGGTACCAGATCTGTTAAATATGTGGTTGTACTTTTCTGGTGTACCACTGCTTTTCTTTTGTGCTTTTCTATTTGGAACCTCTATTGGTACCATTATCTTTCATAATCTGTCACGTGACTCGGTATCACAGCTGAATCTGCTAAGAAGTACATAATTATTAAAGGGGCATATATACTTTCTGCAACAACAATATCTAAAATAACACACTTAATTAAAAAATATATATATGTTTAGAAAATCTTTATGGTTATAACCATTCCACGTTCCTAAACCCCTCGTTGCATTTTTATTAAACTGCAAGAAACAGGATTCTTTTTTTAACACTTTCCAGCCTAGTTGAAAAGTGTTTATGACTTCGGTTTGTCTGGCCGACAGCCGTCTGGCCGTCTGGCCGTCTGCCGTCTGCCGACTGTCCGTGCTCTAACTCCCGTAAATATGCTCGGATTGCCTTGCAATTTTTATATGTTATTGTCGTTATCTATAGCACGTTCCCTATTTCAACTGAAGTGTGTAGCACTTATAGTTTTTTTTTTACACAGGGACACTCAAAAGAATTCCATTACATTACGGTCTATGGGGAAAAATCATTTGCGGTTTATTTTAATGATGTTACATAATTGCAAACACATTGTAATTGATAATATCACTAACGTGTATTACAAGAAGCTTAATATGGAATAGGGTGGGGATAGCACTTATAGTTAATTTACAGGGACAGTCAAAAAATTCCGTTACATTACGTCTATGGAGAAAAATCGTCTGCGGTTTATTTAAATGTTTCACTATTTTAAACGCATTGAAATTTATATATATCACTAGGGTGCATTACAAGAGGCTTACTACAGAATATTGTGTGTATAGCAGTCATCGTTCATTTACAGGGACACACAAAAGAATTCTCTACTGTCTGTTAACAGTAATTCCTGGAAGTGCGTTTTAAGTTACTGAACGCGATTTGAAATTTAACTCACGTTTTGTTTATTACGTGGTGTGTATATATTCTGTAGATCATATACAGGGAAATACAAAAGTTCGCGAACACATTTCCGTTTATTGACAGAAACTCCAGAAGGAGAATTTTATACTGTGCTACGCGTTTCTTAACTGAACTAAAATTTAGCATCTTATGTAGTATATATACAAATCTATAGATCATATACAGGGCTGAATAAAAGTATTCGGATATTTTTCCGAATATTGTATACGTTGGAAATTCCTGAAATTATGTTTTTAATTATGTTATGCGTTTTTCAAATTGTTTACTTAGATGTTATCTCTCAGCTTATTAAACGGTATGATTTGTAAAATTATTTTGGAAGCGTTGGAAAGTGTTACATAATCTATGTTTGACGCATGATTTTTCGTTCTTGTCTTTTCTTTACTTAAGAAGTTTTTAAGTTTCCCTTTGTTTATTGAAATAAAGGAAATACTTATTTTAAATTTTTTCAACTTGTCTTGATTTGTGAATGCATTTTATCTCTCACGGGTAATTTATCGAAAGTTTAATGATACTTCAATCGAACTTCAAAGACTTCAAAGAGAAAATCTGAAGGCTACTTTCATGCCTCTTTTAGTAGTCTTACCCTCTGTACACCCCCAGGTCCGAAACTACGCTAAGCTGATTGTCCTAGTGATAGCCACACAATATTTCATGATCACAATACAACAATTTACTATTCAGTAAAATATTTTATTCATTTAGGTTCCAGTTATGTTATATCTCTTCTTCTCGTTGTTATTTTATTAGATACATAAAATGTTTTGCTACGTAGAATTTAAAAATAAATAAATGGGTTTGTTTAAGCACGATACGACTTAAAACTGTAAAAAGTAATGTAAAATAATAAATTTTTCATTTGTTTCATTTAAATTATCAATACACGTCATTATCATTTGAAAATTATTTCCGGTTTGAATCTATGTGTTATAATGTGACCGAAACCATAAACTTACTGTAATCAAAATTTGGCGAAAAGATGATTTCGAGAAATGAACCTGTTATATTAGCCTCCATGGTTGTGCAATTTAACATCTGCCTTACTTGCTGTAAGGCCGAGGCTAGCGAAAAAGACAGGCTACCGCGGTGCATTCCACTTATCTTTTTTTACAGACCGCTAGAGTGACGTGATGCTCTTTTCGTACATTCTATTGGTGCATTCGAGCATCACGTGACTCTCACGGTCTGTAAAAAAGATATACGTAAAGCACTGCGGTAGCCTTCCTTTTTCGTTAGCCTCGGGTTGTGCAATTTAACATCTGCCTTACTTGTTGTAAGGCCGAGGCTAACGAAAAAGAAAGGCTACCGCGGTGCTTTACGCGTATCTTTTTTTACAGACCGCGGGAGTCATGTGATGCTCGAATCCACCAATGCAGGTGTACGAAAAGAGCATTACGTCACTCTAGCGATCTGTAAAAAAAGATAAGTGGAATGCACCGCGGTAGCCTGTCTTTTTCGGTAGCCTCGCTGTAAGGCTATGTGACGTCAACGGTTTATACTAATAAACCATCAATAACAGACACTTTGGAAACCAATAATCTTAGCATTATTCGTGATATATACTGCCAGGAAATGGTCCAAAATTGGAAATGCACTTTTTTAAAAAAAGCCGGGGTGGTCATACGCCTGAAATCATTTTGAAATTCTAATGCCATGTATTGATCTTCCGAATATAAAAATTAATCTTTTGTATTACTTATAAAGATTTTAAGTTTTTTTTCGGCTTTAAAAAACGTTCTTTAAGCTTTAGTAATACCACGTATCAAAATAATGGGATTTTGATGTATTCGTCAGAACGTCGTAAGAATTTTATACTTCAATAACATATTTCAATACCTTTTATATTTACTACTGCCAATATTTTATTATTGAGGCAAATAATTGATCTATTTTTTCTAACTGCTTCAATACAGACAAGCTTTATGTTTCACATATTGTACATATGTAAATATCTTCTTTGAACTCATTTGTGATTATTTAGTTATTGCAATATACAAAGCCTTACTAAAGTAATTTATATATTACTAGGGGGCCTACCCCCTGCGAGCTACGCTCGCCAACCCCCGCTCAGACTTCGAGGCCTCTAAAAACATGACAGCGTGCTTCGTTTTAAAAATATTGGTAAATCTGTAATTGGGTTGCCATGCTTTTAACGTTTTAATGGGGCATTTTTTTATTATCATGGCCTCATACACAGCTGTTGCGACAACTGACGACTGTTTTTGGGATTGGTAAGTAAAATCAATTACACCTTGAAAACCAGCTTGTATAAAATGCTTAGGTTTAAATTGTGGCTACCTCTCGCACTTTTATAACAACGATCTGTATTCTATTCTTCCTTTGCGTTTAAGGATGAGAAAAATTCCATCTGCTTGTGAATAACATTAAGAACCACGGTATTGAAAAATACTATGTTATAGACAGTTTCAGTAACAGGTTTTAATTTTCTCTGTATTTTAGTGCACCATCATGCATATTTTCATGTTATTTTAAATATGTAAATTATTTATTTTAATTAATATGTATATACGAATTTTTTAATAATTATTTATCATACAAAATTAATTAAATATTTTGTGCATGCATGCCTGCATTTATTCGGCATCAATTGATGAGATATTTAAACAAATTCGCTATCCGCGATAATTTTACACCATGTTATGTCACTTGAATACTGTCCATAAGAAAATCGGGTACTTTTCCATTATAGGATCCTTTGCTTTTAGGTTTGTCGTAATTCGAGTTTCAAAAACGAATAGATTCGTTAATATACATATATTTGTTGCCAAAAGTTATGAAAACAAACCCAATGAACTTATGGTGATTTTCTATAATAGGGGTCTTGACGCTTTTTTAAAAAGCTTGGCGCAATTCGGGCATCAGAAAGTGAGATTTGGTGCCAAATTACATAAACAGCCATGAAAACAAATTTGACGATTTTTTTTGTTTATATGCGTATTTTAATTATACGTATATTATTATTGTTTTTTCTATACAAATTACTTCTGATTATATATAAAATAGGATAAATGACATTTTACGCTAAACAAATTCTATAAATATTGAAAAAATGCTTCTGTATACGAAATGACAAAGTAAATAGGTTGACAGAAAGTATGTTGCCAAATTTCCTTTTCCGCCAAGGCTATTTTCTCTGTTTCGTCAAGGCCCCATATACTGGAAAAGCACCGAACTTTTATGCTTGTTTATACATGTATTTATATGTATATATACAATTTATTTATAATTGTCTTTCAATTTACCTCTTTTTGTACATAAAAATTGATAAATGGCTTCTTTATATTAAATAAATTGTATAAACATAAATGACGTATTTACATAAATGACGTCATTTGAACGAATTTATTCAAAATATTTTCAGTTTATAAATTAAATTAAATGCTGACAGACGATTGAATCCTGACGATAGAAATATGATTTTTTTTTTCAAATTTTCGTGAAAAACATAATTTAATCACAATCTTGTCTTCATTATCGATTAAAATAAAAGATAAATTCAATTTCAATTTGAAAATGGCGAATAAAAATAAATCAATAATCCCTATCGGGATCCTTTTTTATTTTTTTCCCTTTTTTGTCACAAAAAAACTGAGTAATTAGTTGCCATCATTACAGAAATGTCATTAAAATTAGAAAAAAATTAATATCTCGAAAACTAATTCCAATTTCAAAATTCTATTACCAGTTTTGACATCCGCGGATTTTTATGGACAATTGGTATTAATTTCACCATCAAGCGTTTAATATTTTATTAAAAATAGCCCTGAAACATAATCAGTCGTTTAATCAGTCGTTTCATAAAATCGTTTCATAAATTCGTTTCATAAAATCGTTTCACAAATTCGTTTCATTAGGATTTTATATATATAGGGTAGATATATAGTAACGAATATTATACTATATTATAAGAATATTAAGAATATTATTATTATTATTATTATTATTATTACTATTATTATTATTATATTCTTATATTAAGAATATTATTCAGAATATTATATTATTTTCTCTATTTATATAGTAAAGAATATTTTTATCTTCGTTCAATTTCTTATCACAGTTATTGCAGTCTGGCTCCTTAAATTTTACGTTATTGACGTGTTGCATACAGTACCACGTATTTCGTACCCTTCACAATCCCTTTATATCATTAAACATTTTAAGAGTATGCTGTACAAATATACTTATGCCCACAAAATAAGTAACGGGCACATTTTTTCCCTAATGTAAATTACAAATGGTTCAAAAATAGGTGTTTTAGTTCTATACATTTTCATTAAATATCTTTAACAGCAAAGACTACTTTAGATTACCTCCGAGGGATATTCAATGCAAAGAGTATTTTCTTGTTTCATTCACTAATTTCTCTCAAGAGAAAAAAGAAGTATTACCTTACGAGAGTTCATTTTTCTTCATTAAAGACATTAAAAGATGTTCTTGGGATTAATTTTCAAAAGAGACTTTTCCAATTAATTGAGTAAACAAGAGAAGAAGATGCATCTCGCATCAAACTGAGTCATTATGAGACAAGAAAAGTTTCTGCTGAGACAGATATATCTGTCTAATGAGACTTAAATGGCGAGTTTTATTATGCTTCATGGAAGTTCTCACTAATTTAATCTTTAGAAATTTATATGTAAGTGTTTTCTTTAATGCAATTCTCAGAATTTGGGGAAGAAATACAGAATTAAACATTATATTTATCATTTCTTAAATGATTAAATGTTCTCAGAAGGAAAATACTCAAGTACATTTTAGATATTTTGTCTTGACACAACTACATGATTTACAATGGTTCTATATTTCACCCTACTGTTGAAAGTAAGTAACGAATCTTTACACAGCTGCAGTAGCATAAGCATCTATAGAGGAAAGTAGGATAAAACCAGGTAGCTAATGGTTTTCCTTTGTTGACAAAAGTCTAGAAGGGCGGAAAAATTGGAACAATCAACTAAAATATTTGTGGACATCTGGGCTATTGAAAAACCACACCTGTTGCCACAGGCGAATTCTTCTCTCGCTTCTTCAGAAAAAGCATTTTCTAGGACCATCTGAAACAGCTCCAAATTTTGGTTGTAGTGTAAAACCGGGTACTAATCAGAAATTAAGTTTTTACACTTCCAGTAACAAAAAATTTTATTGTAATAAATTTTGAATCAAACTTTAAAACATATATACCTTTTTAAAGGTCAGTAACTTTTTTCCAGTTTTTTAATGTTGTCATGTGATGTCTTTCTCAGCTTTTACTTATCGAATCCGCTGCACTCCTCACTTGCCCATTCTTTGCACGCTGAACGGCTGAACATTGTATCCATCCTGTTGAGTGAAGAAACAATTCATTACAGAATTCAATGCAAAACCATGGGTACCCGGTTTTGACCCAATAGACGACCAAAAGTCAACATGATCGTTCTGCTGCATAGCTGTACGTACAAACTTCTTCTTGGCATCAAAATATCGTGTAAAAGCTATGCTATAGAAAACAGTGATTTACTTACCTAAAGCGATCCGTCAGGCTGGAATTATTTGAAGAGCAGAAAGGACGGCGAGAAATTAAAACTTTTAAGAGGAATCTCTTTCCAATAGCATTACACGGATACAGAGATTAACTCACTGCAAAAGCCGATGGCACAGCGCTAGGATGACGCTAAGGGGTGTAGTTAATACGGATGTTGTCCACAGGGCAGCACCCATCAGCGAGAAAACAGTATATCCTGTTTGTCCCACCAACCCGGTTTTACCCTACTCTTCCCTATTGATTTTTCTTCCAAAGAGCTATTCTTTAAGTAAAACAAAGCGCTTTGAAACCTTTAGATGCTACGGCTGTTGTCTCGAATGATTTTTAATTTACATAATCGTAGAACATTTGCAAGACTTGACACAAATGTCTTCTTTTTTACCTATAGCTTCTTATTCATTTTTTCATATGCATTTTTCCATGCACAAGGTGACAGCCTTGTAACATTTGATCTAAAGGATGACACAAATACAGCCAGGAACTCCACACTATGTGTGTACCTGGCACTGCCCATCGTGACAGATAAATAATCGGACTCGGGTAAAGTTAGCCTACACAAAGAAAGGTTACTCAAACCTACGCTTTAGAGCATGTTCACAAATAATTTTCTAGTAGTTGCACCTATTTGTCTTTTTTTTCTTTGTTTCAAAGAAATTGCTCCAGTGAGTAGTCCTATGCAATTTTTTCCGTAAAGCATTTAACGCCTCAGCCATGCCACAGGATCAGGACCAGGATCAGGATCCCCCAACCGGAGCACCAACCAAAAAATTTGGCATAGGCAAATACACTACGGCGGAAAAAACCTCGCAACCATCCAGTCTCAACCAGTCCAAGGAAACCGGCCCAGACCAATGGGAGATTATTTTAAATATACAACTGGTAAACAGACAAAAGATGAAGTCTAACACAAAAATGACAGAACACTCTGCCCAATGAAAAACACCAAACGATAAAATCTAATTACTAGAATAAAATAATACTGATAACAACTTTAAAGTCAATTTAGATTACAAGAGACTATACCACTGCTAAATTAAAAATAACTATACCTAAATTTAAATAATAATCTAGGAAATGGGAATATACAATATTTAAATTCAATAAAAGTTACAAATGACTGAAAACTTCTAAAAATAACTACCAATAAACACTAAAAATTAAAAAGTATGTACATGCATAAAGACTAAGACGAAACAAAAAACGCACTGTTACAACTTTATAGTCACTTACAATTTATACAAGTGACTCTTGTCTAGAATTGTCAAAATCCATTAGAATGTTAAATATATGGAGTTCGTCACAAACGCATAACATGTGTTTGTATAAAAGTTCAGCGAGCGATCTCGAGCCTGAATATCAAAGATCCGTAAAAACCTAAGATAGCGTAGTCCAGGAAACACTAAACTAAGCAACAATTACTCCAACACGTTCCAGCATTCATGTTCAAAACTTGTACCGGATGAAAGAATAGTTTGCGTTCAAAATATTGTAAATGCAACACAAGCAGTGATACTTTTCACCATTTAATAAAACTTTTCTCAAATTCCACCTGAGAGTGTGGTTTGAGTCAAAATTGAACATAATCGGCATCAGAGGGCAATTACCAAACAGATAATTAATGACATTACCTTTCTCGCCACAAACACATTTGTCAGTTGATCGTTTGCCAATTTTATGTAGGTACATAGGAAACGATCCGTGTCCCGTCAAGAAGTATGCCACCACTTGCGAGTAACACAAAAAATCACAATTCACTCTCTTTATCAGTTTGTATGTTTCCCTTCCGTCGGCAGAGTTAGACCAGTCATACTGCCATGTCTCTTTTATCTTCTTTTTATACCAATATGTTAATAATGACATCGGGTAAAGGATATTACAAAACTCATCATACACCTCATCTTCTATGACTGACTTTGCTAGCATGTCCGCTCGTTCGTGCCACAGTGATATTGGGCACACTCGGCCCAGTTGTTAGCATTTTGGCCATAAAATGAGAAACTTGAACCGACGTTTGCGGGTTCGAAACCAGCGCGATCTGGGCTGGATGACTGTTCAAGTTTTTCTGGATACGATAACGATATTCCGGGTCACTTTCCCTTCAAAAGTCCTCCCAGAAGGCATCCCCTCCTCCAGCAATATGATCAATTTTGGCCGATGCTTCATAAAATCGCTTTCAAGCTTGAAAAGTTTTTACCTTTTCTGATTTTCTTTATTTTTTGTTTGTTTTCGACTTTTCGCTTAAATGTGCGTTTTGTTCCCTAAAGACTAAGTCGTAAAATATATATGTGTACAGAAAAAAAAAAATTCGAAATATTTTTACTCAGATGATTTAAAATGATTCCATATTTCAGTCTACTGTTCAAAGTAATTGACAAAATATTTTGTATAAGCTACTTCACTGAATTTTTACATGGCTAAAGTAACATAAACAAACGTGTTGAATTTTCTTCAACGCAGCTATCCTTTAAGTAAAACAGCTCCAGAAACTACAATTGTAATAAAACGACTGTATAAAGGTAAACGTATTGATGAGTTGATGATTTTTAGATGACCCCATAAATGGACAATTCCGTGGAAGAAATTCTAAAAAATCCACTTTAGAGGATAATATAAACTATGAATAGAATCCCGTGGATTCCGATGGCTCTTTATTTGAAGTAGAAAGCTCAACTTATTATCAAAGTGATGGAAACTCACAGCCGGCGATGACTCTCTCAACAGCTGCTACTCGGGAACTTCACTTGAAGTTAACATGGGGCTTAAATTGCACGAGAGAACTAGTTGACTCATGAACGAGATCCGTTCAAAATCCACTGAGTCTACTACCACACTATATATAGCTACTACACAATCACAGTTACCTAATTAACATATGCTTTCAAAAATAACCGTGACAATCAAATTTCCGGAGATACGTGTGCGTGTGCACTTTGCAGCAAAATGTCTCATTCACGCGCAAATGTCAGGACATCACGGTCGCACGCAAAATCTCTAGCTTAGGCCCTCTGTCATAACTTTTCTATTTACTTGAGTAAATAAGAAAAGAAGATGCATTTCACATTAAACTGAATCTTTATGAGACAAGAAAAATATCCTATGAGACAGATTTTTGTCTAATGAGACATAAATGATGAATTTTATTATGTTTCATGGAAATTCTCATTAATTTAATCCTTAGAAACTTGTGTTGGAATTATAGAAGTCAATATTAATAATGTAGTTGGGCTCCGAAAAATTGGCAAATATATAAATAAACATAACTATGTTTGGAAAATATTTATTGTAAAATAGCTTACATCATTTTGCTCAAGAAACTTTAATTTACGAAACATATAATCATTTATTTTTTATTCTTTTCACCATTTCGATAAATAATGTTCTTTTTCACACTGTAAAAAGAAGTCTCCGAAGTTAATGAATACATATTGTCCCATAAATTCACTACAATGAGTTTCTATTCCACAACTTCGGTTGAATCCTCTTTTAGAAAGAATTTTTATACTGATAACTCGCTAAATTTTTATCTTATTGGTGTCTGAAAAATTTAGAAGCGAACAACTGTTGGAACAACTGATTCTCAAGAAATTTTACTGTTTGGCACATTTAGGAGGACCCCAAAATAACAAGCATCTTTCAAATTTCTACCATTAGTGCATCGAAAGCCTAAAGTATTATGTTTTCACGTGAAACCTTTGCAATAAATTTCAGACTTTAATTTTAATGAAGAGCTGCAAATTATTCCAAACGACGCGACGTCGGTCATTAGTGTGTAAAATGAACTTCCGTCGTGATTTATCCTTTGACTAAATGCCTTTATTACTCAAAAACTTACCATCACTAGAGTACACATTCTAAACTATTCTAAGAGTTTCTCTGTTCCCAAACTACTTTTTTTCTGCTCTTAGACCAGACCAGTACCGTGGTTTCTTAGAAATTGGAGTCTGTTACGGATTGTTTTTTTTTTCATAAAATTTTCAGTTTAATTATTCCTTTATAACAAAAATCCTATATTTCCTATAATAAAAGTACTCTTTGCTTATGTAGTTTGTTTCAAAATAAAAGCAATGTGGTTGCTGTAATAGTTATTTAAAAATGTTGATTTCTGTGTGAAAAGATTTTTTGCCAATGTTTCTGCTTCCTTACTATAGTTAACATTTCTACTTCAATTAAGTGTTTTGTTTAATGCAGATCTTAGAAAATTGTGGAAGAATTACAGAATTAAACATTAATAATATTTAGAATTTTTTATTTGATTAAATGTTTTCAGAAATAAAATAATCAGTGTAAAATTTATAGTCATACAACATAAAAGTAAAGAAGAATGAAAAATAATGCATCTCGTATAGATAATTAATACTTTGCTATATTACGAAAAACGCGTTACGAAATCTTCGCAAATGTCAACATCTTACCATATGCTAATACATTCTACTATTTTTTTTTATATAAATGTATGTAAAACTACTTTTAATAAGCGGTGGTAAGTATGCGGGGAAGCCATTTTTGACATTGACATTTTGTGACTATAATAAAATTTCATTCCTCTTAAAAATGTATTAGATCTCTAAAACTCATTATAGTTATTGATGGTAAAGTGTTCCAATTATTTAGGCCATTACCTTTAAGAAATATAGATGATACTTGCACCACATAGCATACTAAAATTTCATTTAGCTGCAAAATACATGTCATTAAAAACATACTTAAAAAAAAAAAAAGTTTTGACAATATACATCTATTCGATCAAAGAATTTACAAACACAATTTACAAAGACAATCTACGATCAAAGACATTCAAAGACAATCCACAAAGACAACTAAAGACAATCTGAAAACACAATCTACAAAGACAATTTAGCGCTGAAAGACAATTTACCGCTCAAAAGACAATCTACATTGGTGTGCAAAACTTAAGCAACAAACACAAAATGATAATTTCTGAACACGTGAGTACTCAAAAGGAAATTCTATAAAGAGCAAGTGTAGAAAAGAGGTACTACCCTAACAGCACGGCCAGTCGATGTGAAGTCCCCTTGACGTCACACATGATTAGAAGTGTCGCAATCGCTACGGTGAATCAAAATATGGGATATTTCACTGTCTCATTATTACTCTCAAATGATTGGTAACACTGAAAAGTCACTCTGACTGTCGCTTTGTGATGGGTCACCAGGTGACCTTACAATGAAGTCACCTTGTGATTCTCAAGTCACTGTCAGTTGAAGACTGAACTTTGAAGTCATTGTGAGCATTGCATTGTGATGAGTCACCAAATAATGTCACAATAAAGTCGCATGGTGACTTTCCGGTGATCGACACTCTATTGTGAAGTTATCATTGCACTCCTTTGTGAAAAGTCACCAGATGATTTCATTTTCTGTCACAGAACGGCTATCATGATGACTTTACAATGGAGTGTCAAAATGACAGTCACATGAGAGTCACAAGGTGACTTCATTGTAATGTCACCTGGTGACCCATCACAAAGCGACAGTCACAGTGACTTTTCAGTGTTAACAATCATTTGAGAGTAATAATGAGACAGTGAAATATCCCATATTTTGATTCACCGTAGCGATTGTGACACTTCTAACCAAGTGTGACGTCAAGGGGACTTCACATCGACTGGCCGTGCTGTTAGGGTAGTACCTCTTTTCTACACTTACTCTTTATAGAATTTCTTTTTGAGTACTCACGTGTTCGGAAATTAGCATTTTGTGTTTGTTACTTAAGTTTTGCACACCAGTGTACATATGTCCACTACATCTATCTGAGTACTTGTAGGAGGGCTTGTATGTGGGCTGTATATGTATACACGATTTTAATAGAGAACATTCTTCCATCGGACACAATCTGATGAATGTGTATTTTGTATTTACAAGTTTCACGCATTTCTGGAACAATATAGCAATTTTTTTATTTTCTCCCGTACGAAGAACGTATAATGCCATATATACTCATATAAATATAGTTAAGTTGAAATTGTATAACATAATTAAAATCATCTTCCAACAATTACCATTGATTGACAATAATAAATCCATAACATAAATTTGGTGTAGCTCTGTAAAATAATTATAAACGTTGAACACGTTATTTACCACATAGAGAACATGCTGTAGTATAACAAATATTAGTTTCATTGCGCTTGAAATAGTTGGCCCTAAACCGTAATCCATGCATAAAATTTAATAGTAGACTTTATTATCAATCGGTCAATATCAGTATAACTTTTATGCTATGATTTGTAGTAAAATTATATGTGTGGAGGTGTACTTTTTTCCTACGAGTGTACATATAGGCAAAGAGACGAAAGTGAGTCATAAACACTTTTCGGCTATGTTTTAGAAGTGTTTTTTCATTACAAAAAAGAAAAAAAAATACTTTTCGCACACATTTTAGTTTTAGATTTATTGTAAGTGTATTATAAAATTATTTTGACATTTTTATTCCTTTATTTATATTTATCAATTTCATTTTGCGTGTTGTATAGTAAGATTTTTTTTATACATTATATTTCTTATATGATTTAAAAATATATAATTTAAAAACAAATTATTGATTTACAATTTTGATTTTTTTATTATTTAACGTGTATGTTTTAAGAAAAGAGTAATAAAGAAAACATTTCATATATTTTTAGATTTAGGAATTGCATTTTGAACATTTTTTTATCATCTTGAGAAAATCAAAGGTGTACCCTTAAATTTTAATATTTAATATTTAAATCAATTGCATAGGGGATAATTTGATTTACTCAAAATAATATTTGCATAAAAGAGATCCTAAATTATAGAGTATTTTAACACTTTCAAGTTTGTGAGAACGGTTGATTAACTTAATTACTGTTCACTCCTCCGTGGTTTTGGACACGATTGATAATTATCTGAAATTCTCAGCTGACATAAATTTGCTTGAATATATATATATTTGCATTAAGTAAGAGTGTAAATAATATAATAAACATAGTATTCTCTTTAGAGAATTATTGTTTTTTTCCCATTCCAAATTGTACATCATTTAGTTGAAAATCGTTAAATTTTTTTATAAATATGGAGGCTTTTATTTTTGGTTTGAAACATTTTATAACTTTTTAATATTACTTATGCTATTTTGAAAGAAAAAATGTTTTTCATCATCATCAGTGACATCTATAAATGAAAACTTCCTGTTTGCAAAGTTAAATTTTAATATTTGAATTCTAAATCACCCTTTCACTCACTAAAATTACATACGATCTCCTAAATGGCATAATATTTAAAGATATTCAAGTGAATGAAAACTGTTGATTAATACAGAATATTGCTCAATTCCACATAATTTCTTATACAACAGAAGGTTCATTACTTACCCATCATACGTAGTATAGGGTAAGTCTTGTAATCGTTTTGAAAATCGAAAAATTTTTTTTGACGGATTTACACGTTTCAGACACGGAAGATTCCAAAAAACATATTTTTAGAAAAAAAAATTTGCCGTCCGTCTGTGTGTCTGTGTGTCTGTGTGTGTGTGTGTCTGTAAACGCTCTATCTCCCGAACAAATTGAGATAGAGACTTGCAATTTGGTATGTACTTAGTATGTAATAATGGGAAGAAGCCTATTTCATTTCAATAACCTCGATTAACCGGAACATTTTTTTTTCGGACTCTCGAAATATTCGTTCTGATGAAAGGTATATAAAAATTTTCGAAATTGTTTATTTTAAGTAGTAATTATAAAAAACAATAAAAAACCATAAATTTTGCATAAAACATGAAGTCGATCGGATAATGAGTTGCTGAGATATTTGTAATCCTATTTTCCACACTCTTCGATTTTTCATGACCCTGTATTTCATCCAAATTTCACTTCAAAGATATATTTTAATTGGAAATTTGACGCTTAATCAGATGCAATAAACCGCTAGTTAATAGGAGTATTATTTTTGGAGTTATAAGGAAAAACCTCTTTCAAGCAATTCAGTAATCGAGCCTTTTTATGACGTCATCAAGCCACGATTTTATTTGAATTGCAATGCATTTTATAAGTAGTTTACACATTTTTATTTTAGTATTTTACATTATACATATACATGATGGGTAAGTATTACGGTGGCCCCCAACGACTAGTTTTAATTTACAGTAAATTTAAATTTAGTTAATATAAGGTTCCACTACATGAATTATTCGAGCATAAATAATAAAATTAATTTTAAAATCTCTTTTGGACATTGTTAGATTTTTTTTATGAAATGTTCTACATTAAATTTAAAAAAACGGTCATTAATTAACTTTCAATGAATAATGTTATGTTAAAATATTTTATACATTTTAATGTTTAATTGCTTATTACGGAATATACTAATATAACTGTTTACAGGACTAGGATGCTCTGCCCCTCTCGAGCTTCACTCGCCAACCCCTGTTCAGACAACGCAGGTTCTAAAAACACGCTAATTTGTTCAGTTTTAAAAAGATTACGGAAAATCGAATTATAAATAAACGACCAATGGCGATCTTCTGTAATCGGGTCCCTTTGATTGGGGGATTTTTTGGTTCTTAAGACTAATCAACTGCTGTCACGACAACTAAAGGCTGTTTTCGTGATTGATTAAATAAGATCAATTAAAATTAAACGTTTGACAATCAGCTTGTATAAAATGGCTAAGGAAACAATGTCGCTGCCTCTCTGAATTTTATAACGATGCTATAAGAAAATTGTTGTAAATAAGACGTTTTAAATGTATCATTTTAAATATGACGTAATTTTCAACAAAGTTTTCTTTTCTTTTTAATATCCACGCGAAAATACTTCTTTTTTTATTGCAAGGAACTATTATTATTTGCACTACTTTAAATTTGGCAACTAAAGGTAAAAATACTTTTTCTACATATGAAATAAATCTCTCGTGTAAATATATTTTTAAACTTAAACACTTTGGCAATATTATTATTTGGAAATTTTAAATATCTCTATAATAAAACCGTAAGTCATATGACTATCATCAACAGTTCCTGGATGCCCGCATCGCTTTTTCATATGCCAGGCGGCCATTTTTATTCAAAATTATTAAAAAGTGCATAAAAGTTACATTTTTAGAAAGATCGTTCAAAATAAATTAATATTTGAGAGATGATTTACGTTCAATTATGTATATATTCTGCAATAACTTCAGTTGAAATTAGCTTCGCAGTTCAAATTCTCTATCCATAAAAGTAAAAAAAAAGATTTATTCGTCGTGAAGGTTTAAAATATTAAACCATTAAACCATGGATATAATCGTTCGTAAAGTAAGTTTTCCGTGAATGATTTTTTGGAGCGCTGCCTGGTGTAAAAAAAAATAATTCGCATCAGGACCTATGAGACAATTAAAGTTTACCATAATTCCGTTTGATGAAGTGCTTATACAACTTAACTTCCTTCCGAATCTTTTCTTGACGTAAGTTGAATGTAAACAAATACAACTCATTTAATAGTATTTCATGAATCAAATTTTGAAATGATCAGTTAATTTGGTATTTATGTATTATATGTGGCAGGAAGAGATATAACCGAAAATGATTGTTAATCGCCAATCATATTTACCATTGTTAATGACTAATCGCGTTCAAGACAGTAATTTAATATACATTTATGAAATACATAATATTATTAAGTACTTTTATGTTATTTGGGCGCAAATCTCGCCAATAGCATTTTAAAAATCGCCAATACCAGCTTTTACTTTTCGCGTGTGCAAATTAGAAACGATACTTTGATTCTGAAATCAAATGTTTTGATTTATGATATTATTTCTTATTTTTCTATTTTCTATTTTAAACTAAAAGTGTGAACGACATGTATTTTAAATTCTAACAGCTGTCGCAGACGCACCGGGGTTGGCACGATTTTTGTTTTGCGCCATTTTGGCGAGAAAACCCCATTTTCAGGTACCTGTTAGAGATAGCTAAAACAGCATGATTCTTTTTTTATTATTATTATGAAATAGTTTATTTTATAATAAAAAACACAAATTTTTATTATAAAACACACACAAAGGTTAATTTATTCAGCCAATAATTATATCGCCAAAATGATATCCGGTGCGTCTGCGACAACTGTACCCAAAAGGACCCATCATTAAAAATGGTAACTAATATAAAATCAAAGTAAAATAATACAAAAAATAATTTAGTGTACATTTATAAAACATATAAAATCATATTGATGGCGTTTAGCTTAGATATTTAGGATGGTAGTTTTATTGACGGTATTTTATATCCGCCGAAATGAATATGATATATATATTCTAATAACATACTGTACCTATGAATATAATATACATATCTATATCTACTATATCAATAAAAACGTCTTCAATTGTCTTTTATATTTCTACTACATAATATTAACTCTATAGTTACAATATACAGAGAAAAAACGGGTTGCTGTAATCAGAATTACAGGCGCCAATGTTTGTGTGGCGTATTTACCTATTACTGATCTTAATAGTTAGTAGACATTAAGCGGAAATGCCGAAGTTAGGGAATTACGCAAGTATGAAAACTCCTGAACTATATCAAGAAAGGGGACCAGAGAAAAACAAAGTAGAACAAAGATCAGCATCTAGAAGGAGGTTCATGAATTTTAATCAGATTATACGCCACGGGTCAAAAGTGCTGACAGCAATTATGATTTAAAGGGAATGTGATTATCAAAACTCACTTCCAAAAGTTCAATGTTTCACCAAACCATACTCGAAAATTACGTGTAATAATATGCAGCCCGATTATGGCTCATTATTCAAGATGTTTTAGATGAGAATAATGATATATTCTCTAATCTTCCGTAATCGAGTCTACAGCTAAAGTTAGCGAGAAACAAAATAAAATATTAGCAACAATATGGTTCAGTGTAAATGTGGATATCATTAAAGACTTTCACAAAATGGATTTCATTGCATCAAATCGTATTAACTAAAATACGTTAATTGGCAATGGACCCAATTACGGAAAATTACTTAATATGTTTAAGAATCTTTGTATTAGCGAACATATTGCAAATGATAAGCAAGCGGGCATTAAGCATAAATGCTTAAATGGGATAAGCAGCTTTTGTCAAGAAAAATGAAATACATAACAACAACAAAAAAATATGCGTAATGCTACCATGATTGCAAAAGTTCTTGACTTGTCTGTTAGAATCTTCCGATTTGGAGAAAAGATTAAGGAAAAAAATTAAATTAGGAATGAAAGTAACGTGTTACAATGCTTAACATACATTTAAGGGAGACCAAACTGGTCGCCAGTGGCGGCTAGTGACCTAATATTCCCCCATTTACTGCTTTTAATGCGTAATAATGTAATTATTAATTTAAAGTTCTCTTTCTCTTTTTAATATTCGTGTGTAACTCGCATTTACTTTTGCAGGGGGTGCTATGAGCGCACGTGTTGGTTTCTTCGGGGCGTAATGCATAATACCTCACGCCCCGCGCAGTGTGTTAATGATTTAGCTTCGGAGAGAGACGGTTTATCCGATACCGATAAAACTATAATACACCTATCCTAGGTGTTTTGTTTAAAGTATAGATTCGGGGAATCAAGGATGTTAAACTTTTCGTGTATTTAAGTGTAACTTTGTGTATTTTGAGTTCTATCTACAATAGATGTGATGTCTAATAACCAGTGAAATCATTACTGCGTTGAAAATACTACTGCACTACACGTGTAAATATATTTTTATGACGTAATTTTCCCCATTTACTGCTTTAAATACGTAATCATTTAATTAATATTTTAAAATTTTCTTTCTGTGTTTAATAATCACGTGTAAATACATTTTTTATTGAAATGAAATATTATTATTTATTATTTGCGCGGTTTTAAAGTTTGGCAATAGGTAAAAAATGGCTTTTTCGAAATGTGAAATAAATCTCTATTCAGATAATGAAATTTTGAACAAAAAATTATAAAAAGAAAACCCTTAAGAAAAATAATTAAATAAATAAATGATTGCACACTGCACACCACACGCTTCCCAATATGTCCCTGCAGAAGATGGTTAAATTGCTATGCAAAGTTTTTGTTCCTGTAAAACTTTTTAATGGAACTATTTTGACCAACTTCAACATCAATAGCTCTTAAAATAATTCTTCGATTTAAAAAAAAAAAAAGTCTGCTTCAGCGTGTTTATCGAACATTTCTGTATAAATCTAGCAATTTTCATATTTTTATATGCAATAATTTTCTTAATATCAGCCGAGGAAGACCGCTGGTCTTAAAAAATTCACTTACGGCAGCGACAGTGGTGGTTACCTTTTTTAGAATAGAGAGATAATAAAATAACTTTTTTCCGACGTCTATTAATACAAAAAAAAAAAAAAAAAAAAAAAAAGTTTTTATCCTTAAATGCAAAATTTTACTAGTTGAGATTTAAAATAATTTCTCCAAATAGAACTTCTCTAAATAAGTATTTACATACAGTAAACATTATATTTTTGGCCATCCGTACCGATTGAAATTCTCAAAATAAATATTTACATATAGGAATCCCTAATTTCTATAAAATTTAAATCCTTTCGTCAAATGAAAAGCGCATAATTAATGCAAAATATTGTTCACTCTCAAGCTCAGACAGTTCGCATCTAGAAACAAATTACGTGGAAACATTCAAAGGCTTTTCTGAATCGAACTATTATACAGAAAATGTATTTCGAAACTACTTTTGAATCTATTTTCCAGTCTTTT
Source organism: Maratus michaelseni (assembly GCA_963931845.1). Classification (NCBI taxonomy): domain Eukaryota; kingdom Metazoa; phylum Arthropoda; class Arachnida; order Araneae; family Salticidae; genus Maratus; species Maratus michaelseni. The sequence continues at coordinate 265,703,315 of OZ007593.1, forward strand.
GAAGTATTTTTCCTATGCTTGTATACGCTTGAGATTTCAAAAACTTCACTACTTCCCTTTTTATTATGCAAGAAAGTATCTTCGCGATTTTAAGGTCTGTCTTTATTTAAAAAAAAAAAAAAAAAAAAAAAAAAAAAAAAGATGACTTTGTCCAAATTTTAAAACATTCTTCAGCAAATAGTATGAAGTGCTTTCACCTACTTATAGTTGAAACAATAGCAATACTATTCTGTAATATTATTTTCTTAGATGTTTTGGAGAAGAAGAAAATATACCGATTAATTCTGGGAGCTCTGATTTCCCCAAGCGATCCGTGTGCTTGAATTTTACTTAAAAAACTTATGTATAAAATTTGAATCATCCTCTTCACGCTTAAAATTAATGCTGTTTATGGGACGCTGCTTCCTTTTCTATGATGTAACAAAATGTATTCGTCGTTTTAAGGATATGTCTTTTGTGCAAAACAATATGATTTTGTTCAAAGTTTAAATCATTCTTTAGCAAATATCATAAACTGATTTCAACTGTTTATAGTTGAAAGGATGACAAGACTATTATGTCATATTTCCTTTTATATTTTGGAGAAGAAGAAAATACTATATAGACTAATTCAGGGAATTCTGATTTCCCCAAAGCGATCGATGTACTTGAATTTTTTCTTAAAAATTGAAGTATAAAATTTGAATTATCCTCTTTACTCTTAAAATTAATGTTGTTATGGAACGCTACTACTGTTATTTTTTTTTTAATTTAAATTAGGGCAGATAAAATCTATTCGCAGTTTTAAGGATATGTCTTTTACACAAAAAACACATGATTTTGTTCAAAGTTTAAAACATTAATTTACAAATATCATAAAATGTTTCCAATTGTTTATACTTGAAAGAATGACAAGATTATTCTGTCATGTCTACTCTTATTGATTTCGGTGGAGATGGAAATATTATTTTGGGAATGCCAGGAGACAAGCGAAAAGTGCGATACAACTGAAGGTATTAAAAAAAAAGATAGATGATAACTTTCGACTATTTGGTAATATTTGTCTCCAAAACGTTAGTTTACACGTATAATACAAATTTCATAATAAAATTAACGACAAAGAATTTCACTTATTGAAGTCAACATATCTATATGATATTTAAAAGTGTGTTAAAATAAAATTTACTTTTTGGGAGCTACAGAAAAAGAGCGGTATATCCGAATGAGAAATATAACATGGCGTGCTATAACGGGAGATAACTATATTTTAAATACTTTCAAGCTAGAGAAAACTTGTTGATTAATATGATTTATTTAAAATGTTGTTACTTCCAATTTTCTTGTAAACCAGATGATTTAATGGAATTATCAGCATATTTAGTTTTGATTAAATATGTTTGCATTACATGGAAAATAATATTTTCCTTATTATTCCTTGCGAATATTCGAGATTAAATAATAGTATTAATATTATATAATGCATTTCAAAACTGTTTTTGAATCTATTTTTTAGTCTTTTGCAGTATTTTTCTTAAGTTTCATATACTTGAGACTTCAGAAACTCCGCTACGTTCCCTTTTATCGTGCAGGAAAATGTATTCGCGATTTTAGAGATATGTCTTTCACTCAAAAACCAGATAATTTTGTTCAAAGTTGAAAACATTCCTTAACAAATATCAGGAAGTGTTTTAGCTGTTTATAGTTGAAATAATAACAATATCTTGTCATATTTTCTTATATATTTTGGCGGAAAAGAAAATATATGGATTAATTATGGGAAATAATCTATATTTTCTATATTATAAATGTTTCTCTTAAGCGTCTATACACTTTTTTGAGACAGCAAAAACTCGGCTACTTCTTTATCATGCACGAAAAGATTTTTGCTATTTTAAGGATTTTTTTCTTACAAAAACCAGACGATTTTGTTCAATGTTGAATCAAGCGGTTCATGTGCTTGAAGTTTTCATAAAAAACTGATATATAAAATTTGTAATATCTTCCGCATTCTTAAAATTAATGTACGTATGGAGTGTTAAGTTTACTTTAAAGTAATATAGTGTCACTTTTCGTACAGGGTATAATATGTCGTTCTAATTTTAACGGATAAACTAAGTATTATCAGGGGTTCCCAAACTTTTATATCATTAAATCGAAATTTATATTTCTGACGTACCCGAGATAAATGCTAAGAGTAACTGATTTATAAAATAGCCCATTCGGCGCGTATGCCCTAGGACCCTTACTTTTAAAGAGTCCTCGAAACTCTACAGTAAGACAAATGAATGAAATGATAGTACCAAACCCTCCCCCCCCCCCCCCCCAAAAAAAAAAAAAAAAAAAAAAAAAATCCAAACTATGGTCATTTGTTATTCTAATTCCAAAGTCGCTGAATCTGTTCGTACCAAAGTTCCTTGTTCATTATTTTTTACAATCCTGTTATAGTCAGATTTGCTAACGAGTCGTCTACATACAGAAATTGTATCAAACTTTAAAATTTTCCATACAAACACCTTGTTTTGACATCATGTTTTGATTCTGCAATTATTTACATTCAGAATATTATTATTACCTTCGGTATATTGATACCAAACGGAAAATCATTTGGTGGCTAGTATGCCACAAAGTTTAATTATATTAGTGTTTAACTTTATTATTTGTAGATTAATTCAATATCATTCAAAATTGTACCGATTTAAAAATGTTTAGAGAACTTAACTGATTTATTTCTTGCGTATATTTTTCTCTTTTTCAATGCTGTTTATAATATACTCCTCTTCTTTCTTTGTTAATATTAATTAATAAGTACATATGAATTTTCTAATATGTATTTATCAAACAATAATGCATACATGATAAATCTAAAGTATTTTATGCATGCATTTATCTGGATTATTGTTGCATCAATATGAAAACAAACGAGCTCGCCGCTACTTTTATGCCACGGGGTTCTCACTATGACATCAGATGGATATTGTCCATTTCTCACTCTCTCTTCCACTTTTTTGTACTACAGAAATTTGATTATAAAGGCTTTAAACAATTGAATTTTAAAATTTTTTTGCTGTTTATGCTTTCATTTATGTTGTTTTTTACATATCATATATTTATCTTAATACAACGGCTTTTGTGTGTATCGTATTAGTTTTCAAATGCTCTGCGAAGTGTTTTGATCCCTAACCCCCAAATACACAATAAAGAATTGCGGATGTATGATTTTTTTGCAGATAGCTTCTGCAGCATACCCAGGTTATTTTATTTATTTTTTTTTACTAGCACGATACGCCACTAGTAAATACCCTTTTTGTTGTTTACAAAGCGAGATGTATTTTTAAATCAAATTCAAATCAAAATTATTTCATAAACCATGCAAAAAACTTCATAAATTTTCATTATTTTAAAAGAAATAACATTACTCATAGCTAAAAAACTTATTGCTTCAAATACATAAAAATAGATAATTTTAAACACACGTATTTGCTTCTAATGTATACAAAATCTAATAAATGCAATTAAAAGTGTTAAATAATCATTTTTAGTCCACATTGTTTTAGTTTCCTAAATCTTGTGCCCCTTCTTTTCAGTATATTTTTACTTTATTTTAAAAAATGCAAATCAAAACCAAACGAGGTACCGCTGGTTCATTAAAATACATACGCATTAGTAAAAAAACGTCACAAAAGCGAGGATAAAAAGGGGTTTGTTTATGGGCCCTTTCATCAATCATAATACATTCTGATTTTAAGTTTATAAAACTTAATATGGATAATGAATGGAAGTGACACATGAATTTTTTGTTACAGCTACATGAGTAATTGCTTTAACATTTTAACTGTATAGAGAGGTGAGATGTTTCTGGTTATTGTGTCGTTTATCAGAAAAAATTGCATATTTTATTGCCTGTTCTTAATTAGTAAGAGAGTATTATTTCTTTTTGTATTTTATTGTAGGTGCTGTTCGAAGAAATCCAGCTTTTAATTATAGTAGTAACAATGAGATTAAAATTGTAATCAAGGACTGGTTACGTCATGCCTAAAACCGTTCCAAGGATTTAATTAATATTTTTGTTTTTGTTTTTGTTTTCTTTTATATATATTAGTCTTCATGTAAGTTTTCATTTTTACCCTCTTTTATTTAGCTCAACCTGATTTTTGTATGCAAAGATGTAATGTTGTCATCTGTTTTTAACCCACTTCCTGATATGCTAGATCATGAAATGAAAAACAGATGCCAAAATTACATCTTTGCATACAAAAACCAGGTTGAGCTAAATAAAAGAGTGTAAAAATGAAGACTTACATGAAGAATAATATATATTAAGGAAAACAAAAACAAAAAGTAATAATAATTAAATCCTGGGAATCATGTATCATTGTATACGTCATGCCTAAAACCGTTCCAAGGATTTAATTATTATTATTTGCCCCCTCAATAGCACAGTTTTAGAGATACAGACAAACCAAACATATGCTCTTAAAGGTGAAACCTTCTTCTAATAGGCGGTATAGTTATTTTTTTAAATACGGATTTTAACCTTTTAAAAAACACCAGCGAACGCAGGTCATTTCGTGCCTCACCAGAAGATTTTTTTTTCTTGCGCTAAAAGTTATTAAACGTTCGTTTTTCGACACAATATTTTTAAAAACATCTCGATAGACCAGATTAACATCACCTACAACAATTTCGAAGCGTTTGAACGAGAACAAGTATTTAAAAAATTTTTAAATCTGAGCTATTTTCGATGAAAACCCATAATAACAGGATGTTTTCCGCAGTCACGCTCGGCTTCTGGAAACGTTTTCACTATTTAAAATGCATATATTTTCACATAATTTTATAGAGGACTTGGAAACAGTTATATTTATAAACGATTAAAATTTCAGAGAGATCGGACGATGAATACTATTTTTTTTTTATGTTAACGGACCCGACGCGAAAAGAAAACATATTTATTTTACAACCATATAACAATATTTCTGACGTAAAACCGTGAAATTTATGGCCATTGAAAATTTCAAAGGGCTTGGACAAAAAAAGCTATTTTTTTTAAAATCTATATAGTGATCATACTTGAAAAAAGAAGTACAGGGTTGTTAAAATTAAACTGACGGTACTCAGAAGCTCATAACTCTGGTTCTACTGAACAGATCCGAATGAAACTTCAGATATAATGTTATGTAGATCATACGGCTGAGATTTTCGTAAAAAAAAAAGTTTGAAATTTTGTTATCAGATGGCGCTGTATTCTAAAAACCATATGCAAATGAGTAATTAGTGCAATTTCGCTATAAAAGCGGAACGTACTGTTTGAAGAAATCAATCGAATTCAACGCGCCTTGATCGTAAAATTTTTTTATCAGAATGAGAGCAATGCTTCGACAGCCCTCCGTGCTTATCGACGGATGAAAAACTTAAGGAGAGGACCCATGTCCGTAAATGCAGTTAAATGCATGATTCGTAAGTTTGAAAAAACGGGTTCTCTGGATGTTGCACCGGGAAGAGGATGATGTGCAACTGAGCCGGCGATTGTGGAGGAAGTTGCGATTGCGATAGCTGAGGCATCTGCAAATTCTTCAAATGCCCCTGTAAGTGGCCGCTCAATCGCATGAGCATTGGACATTCCATGGGCAACCGTGCACATGATTTTACGCAAAATTCTAAAGCTCTACCCTTACAAGATGCATATCGTGCAACAGTTAAAACCGCAAGATCACTCTGTGCGTCTTGAATTTGCGTTGCGTTTTCTGGCAAGGAAGCAAGTGGATGAGTACTGGTCATCGCACATCTTATGGATAGACGAAGCTCATTTTCACTTAGATGGTGCTGTGAACACCCAGAACTGCCGCATATGGGTTCCACCAATCCTCATGCCGTGCAACAACAGCCACTACATTCCCCATACGTGACGGCTTGGTGTGGATTCACGGCGAATTTTATTTTGGGCCCGTATTTTTTAGAGGAAGTCACAATGAACGGGTTTGTTAGGCGTACAGTAACAGGTGACCGATACAGCAGACTCCTGGAGAATCATGTTGTCCCAGCGTTAAGTCAAAGAGGCTGTTTGACTACCACAATATTCAGGCAAGATGGAGCAACTGCTCATACGGTGAGATGTGTAAGAAATGTAATTCAAGCCAACTTCTCTGATGAACATGTCATCTCGCGTACTTTCCCGATTTCCTTGCCAGCAAGGTCACCAGATCTGAACCAATGTGACTTCTGGCTGTGGGGTTTTCTTAAAGATCATGTTTATCATCAAGGACGTGTAACTAATTTAGCGGACTTGAAAGCTAGCATCGTACGCCATGTCTTCCTCATTCCTACTGATATGTTGAGTGCGGCCGTTGATAACGTGGTAGTACGATTTCAGCATAATGTTGACCGTCAAGGCATGCACATACAGCATACAGGTGTGTAAATAAATAAAATATTCCGTTAATCTTTGATTTTTGAATCATTATCTTTCATTTTACATTGTTAAAACGCCACCTGGTGGCAAATTTTGAAACTTTTTTTACGAAAACCTCAGCTGGATGATCTACATAACATTAATCTGAAGTTTCATTCAGATCCGTTCTGTGGAACTGGAATTATGTGCTTCTGAGTACCGTCAGTTTAATTTTAACCACCCTGTAAATGTTTTTTTACGATTTTGCGATTTTGTCATTAAAGATATAAATTCATACAAAATCGAATAAAATATATAAAATAATACATACAACTTTGGGTTTTATTTAACGTTTTATCACGGGCCCGGGCAACGCTGGGCGGGTCAGCTAGTTGTATAATAAAAAAAATTCATATGAGTAACTGGATGACTAAGAAAAATCCCCCCCCCCCTCCTTCCTCTTAAAAAAGTCATTATTACTCTGTAATTATGAATATTTTACCATAATTGCATTAAAATGTTTTTTTTTTTTTTTTTTTTTTTTTTTTTTTCGGATTTCGGCTTGAAGTGCGTCGTGCTCATGTAGGGTTTCGCATTGATTTCATACAGAAATTTTGGTTTTAAGTAAGGATATAACCCCACCTATGCAGGACTCTAATGTGGATAACAATACAGAGTTGCTACAAAAACACGAAGATAAGAAACATTTCCTTGAAATCGATTTTTTCCCCTCAAAAATTACTTGTCTAAACTTAAAAGTCCATAAGGATTATCGGTATTAAATCTCTTCATGGTGTATAAGCCTAGGTTAGAACTACCTAATATTTCGAATTAGACAGCTAAAATTAATAACTGTGTGATCTTTTAATATGCAGTATTTTAATTTTTAATTCAAAGAATTATTAGATGTTGATATTATTTTTTGTAAATTTAACAGACCCTATTAAATTATCAATTTAAGGCTTTTTTTTTTCAATTTATCTAAATTCTACAACAATAAAAGCATGCTTTCGAAACAATATATTTCAGAAATTTTGGATTATTTTACAAAATTGTACCATGCATCTCTATTACGTACGTTAAGCAAGATTAGTCTTTAAAAATAAATAAATAAATAAATAAATAAATAAATAAATAAATAAAAATCTTGTTTCATTAGTTGCGTTGTCCCTAAAACCTTTCTTACCAAAGAACACCAACTTTGATTTTATGAAAATGGAATTAAAAATATATATATATTTACAACACACGATGCAGCTTGGTTTTCACAGGGTATAAACCTAAGTGAGAACTACCCAATATATGGAATTATTAAATTACAATTAAAAACTTTAATAATCTTTTAATATGCAATATTTTCATTTAATATTCATAAGAAAAAAATCATTAGCCGCTGATATTCATTTCAATTTTCTAAGCTTACAAAAAAAGAAAAGCTTTACACAGTTATCAATTCAGGACATTTAAAAGAGAATAGAAAAATTTTAACACATGGTAGAACGCATTGCAACAAATACGTTTCATATAGGCAACCATAATCGCAATCCACTTACTCAATAAAAAATACAGAGTGTCTCACTACAAGCCGAACCTGAGTTTCGTTCCTAAATGTAATATTAATAAAGAGAAAAATTACCAGAATTTTTAACAAATTTACCTTGATTTTTGTCAAGGTGATAACATTATGTATAATGCTGGAAATAAACTGTTGGTTGATGACGCCGTATGTACTTCCAGTAACTGTACGACTTATGAAGTGTCTAGCTTGTTGGTGTTTATAAACGAACAGTAGCCATTTGCAGCCTCAGTTGAAAATATCGTTACAATATATTTATTATTGGCAAAATTTAAAACAAAAATACAGGTTCCGCTTGGAATGAGACTCCCTACATTTTTTTTTTATTATTATATTGCATTGTATTGTATACATTGTATTTTTATTGTATCTTTATTGTAATTGCAGCTCTGGTTTCTTCCACACAAAAAAAAATATATATATTTGTTTTGATCTGTATCTTTTTTCAACACCCTGCGTAACACTTTCTTTACAATACATTTATACAAAAAATCATGCACGCATTTCCAAACAAATTAATTCAGAAACAACAAATTATTATATAAAGTCATACCATGTATTTTTATTTTGTTACATAAAACTGGTCTTTACGAAAAATGAAATTACATTGAAAAGATACACCCTGTTTTGTAAGCCTTTTATATAAAAGAAAAATTCCATCCAGTGTTACATTGCTTACGTCTTCTTTAAAGGTTTTCTTATCAAAGGAAACCAAATGGGATTGTAACAGAAAATGGAATCTCTCCTTAACAATTTACTTCTTCTAAAAGCATTCTGATTTTCTCAAAAATATATTCGCAAATATGATTTGGAATCCCCAGCCTGTGATGTAAGCAACAGGTGAAGAATTTTCAAAATATATCACTATAGTGTATTTGTCTGTTATGGTGCAGTCTTTAAATTACTATATCTCTCTATTCTTTAAAAAATAATAATAATAATAACTAATGCTGCTGACGCTGCCGCGGTTGCTGTAATTGAACTTATTTTGAGCTTTTTACTTTGTAGGCTTATAATAATGAAAAAAACTATTACATATAAAATCATGAAAAGAGGAAGTTTTAAAGAGAAATGAATGATAAACAAGTTGAGTCGGTTTTTAAATCGAAGAATTATTTTAAGAGCTATTTAATATTAAAATCGTTTAAAATAGTTCAGTTTAATAGTTAAATTTTAAATAGTTAACTATTTAATAATTTAACAGTTTTATAAGAACCAAAACAATGCATTGCAATTTAACAATCTTTCGCAGGCAGATACTTGACTGGATTGTGGTCTGCAGTGTGCAATAATTTTTTTTTTAATTTGTAGTATTTATTAAATGTTTTTCCCTTTTTTTTATTCAAAATTTCGTTATCTAAATAGACATTTAATACATAATGTGAAACAAGACCCCTTTATCATAATAAGTTAATATATGATAAAAAGGTCTTGGTTTGAAATAGCCAGTTTTTACCTACTGTTGCCAGATTTTTTAAAACATAAATAATAATATTTCCAAACAGTTTTCAACTGAAAAATATATTTACACTTGAATTTTAAAAAAGAAAGAAAACTTTAAAATGATTTTTTACGTACAAAAAGCATTAAATGATGAAAATTACGTCATATTTAAAATGGTGTACTTAAAACGTCATATTAAAACGGAATATTTAAAACTTCATATTTAAAATCATTTTTTATAGCGTTTCAAAACACTGTATTCTTAACAGAAATATATATTTACACGTGAATATCGAAAAAGATAGAAAACCTTAAAATAATTAAATCATTATTCACGAAAAGGATTTAATGGTGAAAATTACGTCATATTTAATACGATATATTTAAAATGATTTTCTTATAGCATCTAAAAGGAAATTTTTATTCTAAACTTTATAAAAGTGTAGAAGGCAGTGCCTTTTTCTTAAACATTTTATACAAGCTGATTTTCAAATGTGTAATTGATCTTTCTTAATCAATCACGAAAACAGCCGTCAGCTGTCGCGACAACGGTGGATGCAACCTTCAGCACCAAAAAATACCTCAGTCAAAGTTAAATAAATAACAATCCGGTTACAGAACATCGCCACTGGTCGTGATAATATAATTTAATCTTCAGTAATAGTGTAAGCTTTATAAAACAAAGCAAATTAGCGTGTTTTTAGAGCCTGCATGGTTTGGACTGGGGTTGGCGAACATAGAAGGCAGGGGCCCTAGTATGTATAAAAATATGTAAATCGGTCGATCAACTATTCATTACATCAAAAACGAGCTCAGTAATTTTAATACATAAATAACTAATTTGATATTTTATATGGCATGTTTACTAGATTAATAAATGAAGTTTTATATACACTAACCAATAGTACACTTTCTTTGTTTCCAAGACCATTTCTCGTTTCATATCTGTTCCCTATGTTACCGAATTCAGAAAGTTGCATGGAAATTTTATAGCCTTATGTCACCATGAAAAAATAAAGCCATTAGCAATTATTTCGAAATTTTGCACTGCTAAAGCATAAAGTAATAGTCGTCGAACCTATGGCACGCGTGCCACTTTTGACTTTTGGCACGCGAAAGAATAATTTTGACACGACGTTGCTTGGGGCTCTAAATCAAGATACAGTGAGATTACACAAAATTCGCGAGCTTAAATAAGCTGATCTTGTCTAAATTCGATTAAATGCAAATTGAAAAATTTAATTGCGGCATATTAAATCCCAATCTAATTCAATATGATGACTCAGAAATTTATCAAGCAAAGACAACATTTGAAAACTATCGAAAGGAAAGATTATTAGACATTCGTAAAAATGTCCATAGTAAAATTATGACAGATTGGAATTTATATTCAGATCTAAATAAAGAAACTGGAGTTTGCCATTTTAACAGTTTGTCGCTTTATCTATGCCTTTCAGTCTTTATTCAAATGAATAATACACTATATTTCCAATGAAGATTGGTCACTTGCGATTTTAGACGTTTTGTTAAATATCTGGAAAGATACATGAGGAATTATCCTGAAACTTCCGAAGTGTAAACAACATGATAGGCGTCATATATTTCTGCAAAGATTTTTTCCCGAAACCCCATAAGGGACCGTCAACAAATTGAAGAAAAACTAATATCTTTTGGATAACCCTGTAAAAACTAATATTGCAAAAGCATTCAAACTGTAGATTGTGATTAAGTGGCTTATTGTAATACTTTGGGTTCATTTTTATGAAGATAGCATGTATACTCGAAGAGAAATTCAGGTTTTTATAAAAACGGTCCCAAATTTTACCAAGTTTTTTGCTTATAATTTGCAGAGTTTTTAATATAAAAACGAGTTAATTTCAGAAAATATGACAAACAAAATTGTACACAATACCCTGCAATCAGAATTAAAAAATAATAAAAATTGTATGAAAAATGAGCAGGTTTACTAAATATTGTTTCACTCGCGAATTCAATCAAAATATACTGTGCATAATATATTAGCTAAATGTATAGACCCACTTTTATGAAAGTCTCAAAAACATAGCTTGAAAATTCTGATAGTAATCGTCGATAGAATCAGCTCGAAATTCGCTGTTCCCAAAAGGAAGCAAAAAGATGAGGGGTTGTATCAAATATAGAATGAGAAACACTTCATTCTTATGATGTCAACTTTCATAAGCTAGTATATTTGGATACAACCCCTCATCTTTTTGCTTCCTTTTGGGAACAGCGAATTTCGAGCTTATTCTATCGACGATTACTATCAGAATTTTCAAGCTATGTTTTTGAGACTTTCATAAAAGTTGGTCTATACATTTAGCTAATATATTATGTACAGTATATTTTGATTGAATTCGCGCATGCGCAGTGAAACAATATTTAGTAACCCTGCTCATTTTTCATACAATTTTTATTATTTTTTAATTCTGATTGCAGAGTATTGTGTATAATTTTGTTTGTCATATTTTCTGAAATTAACTTGTTTTTATATTAAAAACTCTGCAAATTATAAGCAAAAAACTTTGTAAAATTTGGGACTGTTTTATTTAAACCTGAATTTCTCTTCGAGTATACATGCTATCTTCATAAAAATGAACCCAAATTATTACAATAAGCCACTTAATCATAATCTACAGTTTGAATGCTTTTGCAATATTAGTTTTTACAGGGTTATCCAAAAGATATTCCTTTTTCTTCAATTTGTTGACGGCCCCTTATGGGGTTTCGGGAAAAAATCTTCGCGGAAATATATGACGTCTATCATGTTGTTTACACTCCTGAAGTTTCGGGATAATTCCTCATGCATCTTTCCAGATATTTAACAAAACGTCTAAAATCGCAAGTGACCAATCTTCATTGGCAATATAGTGTATAACAACTCAAATAGAAAGCACTTGTCCAGTTCAGTTTCCATTCTGTTACAATAAACTTGATATTAATTGAATCCGTCATTTCAAAAAGCACACAAGTCACAGAATCGGAACTTTTCAGAAATAAAAAAAAACAAAAACTGTATTATTCACAAGTAAACGAATTTTTATGGGGTTTTGGGGGGCTGATTATAGAGTTTGGAGTTCAAAGTTTTTAAATATCGAACATATTTTATAAAATTTTGAATAATAAAAACAAGAATAACAGAAAAACTGTTAATGACTTATGTTGTTTTAGCAAGACACAAGATTAGGTGAACAAAACAGTCATATTAAACATGTTTTTAATCAAAATTAATAAAGATAGCACTTATACAGGAACATTTTTATGTTTTAATATGGCATTGCATGCAAATGGTAATATGGTAATGTAATATGGTATCCGCATGTAATCTGGTATTGCAAGTAAAAACCACTTAAGTCGCTGGCTTTATGTCGTATAAGTAATGAACGAAAATTAGAAGGTGTAACGCAGAAAGCCCCTTCCAAAAGAAATGGACTCTTCCGGTGAAATGCACAAAGCATCACGTGATCCTTTAGAGACGTTTTGTTCAGTTGATGCGTGAGCTTGGCCGAGAGAAGTTTGTTTTCGAAGTGTGGTTATGTAAATAGAACGTATGTGGGTTTTTTTTGTTCTCCGGAAATGTGAAAGTGAAGTCCTATATATATATATACGTGTAATGTGCCGTTTTGTGATGTGTGTGTTTTATGTCAACATGTAATAAAGTATTTGAAAATACCAGCAAAGAATGATTCCTGGTGTTATTAAAGAAATATTCTTTCCGCCCCGAGGTACTAAAAGTATAATTTATTCGACGGTATTTGATATAAAAATTGGCTACCCAACTCGGGCCAGTAATCCAGTGAAAAAAATGCAAAGTGCTATGTGATTTATTTTTCTGCAAACAGAAATCCAGTGATACATTTTAAATACAGAAGGATCGTATTTAAGTTTTGGAAGCTTTTTCGTTTCTCAGCAGTTCCAATCAAGAAAATGGCGCAAGCGATCGTCGCCATTGCAACATACGATTTTTGATGTGTTATTAATATTCGTTTTAAAGTTCTAAAAATTGTTTCGTATACGCCCAAGAAAATAATACGTTATGTGTGTTTACAGAATTCTACAAATTGTGTAACTCATGTGTGACTTGGTAAAAAACGGATCCGTAATTTTTTTTATAAAAACAAAAGAATGCATTCTTATCGTGGTTGGGATATTCTTAACTTAAGTTTGATTGATCTTAATATTATTCTTATTCTTTTCATCAGTTGGATTATTCTTATCAGTTTGATTATTCTCAATTTCAGTTAGACTATTCAAAACATTATTTTAATTATTCTTAAAAATTTTTTGGTTCATTCTTGCATTATTTTGTTATGTTTTATTTTGTTATTTTATTATATATTTCCCCTCCCCCCCCCCCCCTCCCTTGAATGCTTATCGTGACTGTGTTGAAATAAATAAGTTTTTATTGATTCAGAAAAAAAAAAGAAAAAAGAAAGAAAGAAAGTAAAACTGATATCAGTTTCAGGTAAAATTATTATATTATTGGTTTCAGGTCAAATTAATATAAAGTATTCGTAATTTTATTGCAGTTATCATAAAGATGTTTTGTTTTTCTTTTATTATTGATTTTAAAAGAATTGATTACTTCTGTTTTCTTTTATTATTGGTTTTAAAATAACTGAGTACAGTTTCGATTTAAATGTTTGTTCTTATTTAATGTTGAACGTAAGTATTTAATTCTGAGTTCTTGATTTATTGAGATAAGAAGCATTGACTGTGAAATTTAAAACTGAATGAGTAAGTTATGCGCGTTTTGACGTTTTGATTTTATTAAGGTAGAACGTTTTTTTTTTTAAGTTGTACTGAACAAAACCGATATTAAGCTGTCTTAGTAATTAAAAAATAATATTGGTTGAAATTTTAATTATTCAGTTATGTGTTTTGATTTCATTTAGAATATTATTTAAGGGACAATTATATTATTCAGTTATGTGTTTTGACTTCATTTAGAATACTTATTTAAGTGACAATTATTCAGTTATGTGTTTTGTTTTCATTTAGAACATTATTTAAGTGACAACTATTCAGTTACGGTTTTTATCTCATTTGAAATATTTTGAATGTGTCGCGTTATGAAATTCAGTTTATTTAAATCAAAAGAGATTTAATGTTTGTTCTGTTTTGTAGTAAGAGTTCGTATTATGGTTAAAGCTCACTGTTTTGTTTTATTAAAAGTTTATATGATTTGTAACGACAAAGCTCACGTTTGGTGTACGGTTTAAACGAAATTTTTGGCATTTATAGGGTTTTCGGCTGGTTGTTTTGTTAAAATTTAAAATGTCTGAACTTAATAAAGCTCGCAAAGAGGATTTGTTCCAGGTTGCGTTAGAAATGAATTTAGATGTGCAAACCACTATGACCGTTGTCACATTGCGGGAAAAAATCAAATGATCGCCCTCGTTCGATGTTGATTTTGTGAATTCATTAGTCAGGAATTAAATTGCAACTCGGGAAGAAGAACAACGTAGGCGGGAATTAGAGGATAAACAAAAAGAAGCAGAGTTAGAACAACGTAAACTGGAATTAGAAGAGAAGCGTAGGGCAGAAGAGCTGGAATTAGAAGAGAAGCGTAGGGCGGCAGAGATGGAGTTTAAAAAGCTTGAGATGAATTTTGAGCTTGAGAAGCTCAAGCTACAGGTTCAGAGCCAGAGTGCTTCCAGTGGAGTGGTAGGTGGTAATGCGACAGGGATAATATCTCACACGGAAAGTAAGATAGATGTCCAAAGGTTGTTGCCTACATTCAGGCCAGAAACAGATGATGTAACTTTGTTTTTGGTGCTCCTGGAACGCCAGTTAAAGCTCTCGAAGGTGCCTGAGCATCTATGAGTATCGTATTTACTCGGTGTTGTCCCATCTTCTATTTCTACGCTTATCGCTCGTGAATCAGAAGAGAACGCTTCGAATTTTTCGCATGTTAAAGATTTACTTCTAAAACGGTTTAAAATTAGTGCCGAAAAATTCAGGCAGCTGTTCTTTGCTCATCGCAAGGTAAAAGAAATCTCTTGGCGAGATTATTACTTCGAACTTCGAGCTTATTTTGAAAACTGGCTTAAAGAGTTGACTGTAACGTCTTTTGAAGCACTCCAGGATCTGATCATAGCTGATCAAATGAAAAGGCGCGTGCCTATCGAATGCAAACAGCATATGTTAGATGACTGGGAAAATTTAAATTCGCCAGTCGACCTCGCCGAAAAACTAGATGCCTACGAAATCATAAGAAGTACGTTCCCTAAAAGAGATCCGGTTGTACCCCAAGTGAAAAAAAGAGTTTTATCATCGAGATAATAATTGGAAGCACAGTAAGCCTCCAAAAGAAGACAGATCTCCTCCTAAGTTTGGTAATCGACGCTTAGAATCAGATATTGTTTGCTACGGATGTGCTAAACTGGTATTTATAAAGAAGAAATGCCCAGATTGTACCCCTTCGGTTAAAAAAGAAAATGTGCAAGCACATCGTCTTAAGTTGTATAGTTTAAATACTTCAACAGTTTCAACTCCAAATGTGCCTATCACGACATGCAATAAGAAAGTGTTAGTCTGTGCAGATACAGGAGCGAATCATTCCATTGCGGGAGAACGTATGTATGAGCTATTTTTAAAAACTGGTGTTGCACTGAAACCTCATACTCATGATGTCACGTTGGCTGACGGAATTACAGTAGCCAGAGAAACTTTGTCTGCTACAGTTCCAGTAGAGATTGAAGGTCGAGTCGGAGTACTTCAAAACGGAGTTCATTGTATTACCTAATTGTATTGCTAAGTGTAATAGAACGCTTTTAGGCATGGATTTCTTGCACAATGCTAACATGGTGTTAGATACTGCCAACAAAACGTGGTATTTCAGTAATAAACCTCAGAAAAAGTTTCATTTTGTAGATGAATACGTTGAAGAAAATAATTCGTCAGCTGGTGCGGTAGAAGTCAGTCCATACGCCTTACGTGAAGATGAAGGAAAAAAATTTAACTTCTGACGAAAGAGAAAAACTTAATAGTCTTCCAAAAAGATATGAAAAATGCTTTCAACCAGGGGGAGAGACAACCCCGTATGTAGAGCATCGTATCAATACAGGTGATAGTGCTCCTATTGCTGTGCCACCTTATCGGATGACCCCTGCTAAGAAAGAAATTCTTAAGAAAGAAATAGATAATCTTCTAGCTCAGGGAATCATAGAAGAATGTGAATCACCTTATGCTTCACCGGTGGTTCTCGTACCAAAGCCGGATGGTAGTATGAGGTTATGCATTGATTACAGAAAATTAAATGCAGTTATAGTGGCAGATAAATATCCATTACCTCGAATGGACGACCTTTTACATGAAGCCAAGCATACTTCTTATATGTCAACTTTAGATCTTCGTTCAAGATATCACCAAGTCCGAGTCTACCCACCAGATCAAGATAAAACTGCCTTTGTCTGTCCTTTCGGTACTTTTCGTTTTTTAAAGATGCCTTTTGGACTCAAGAACGCTCCTGCTACGTTTCAGAGAATGATAGATCAATTTAGAAGTGGTCTTAAGGATGTCCTTGCTTTGTCATACCTAGACGACATCATCGTTTTATCAGATATCTTTGAGAAACATCTCTCAGATCTTACGGCTGTGTTCAAGAGACTCCTAGAAATTAAATTAGATGCCAAGCGTGAAAAATGTCATTTCTCTTGCGAAAAGGTCAAGTACCTAGGGCACTGGATAACACCAAATGGTCTAGAAGTAGACCCAGACAAAGTATCTGCAATTAAAGCGATACCTCCTCCTAAAAATGTGAAAGAGATCCAGTCTTTCTTACAGACCTGTTCTTGGTATAAGAAGATTTATACCGAATTTTGCTGACATCTCAAGGCTCCTTAGCAATCTAACGAAAAAGAAAGTTATTTGGAAATGGGGAAACGAAGAGCAAACAGCCTTTGAAACTCTAAAACAATGTCTCATAACACCTCCTGTGCTTAAGCAAGCTGATGGGACTAAACCATTTATTCTGCGTACTGACGCTAGTAACTATGCTTTTGGCACTGTTCTTCTAAAGGGTGATGACAAGACCTCTGAACATCCCATAGAATACGCTAGCCGTCTTCTTACAAGTGCTGAAAGAAATTTTACCACTACGGAACGCGAGGCATTAGCTGTTGTCTGGGCCTTAGGAAAATTTCGTGGCTATGTGGAAGGACAAAAAGTAGTTGTGGCTACGAACCATCAACCTTTAAAATGGCTTCTGAGCCTTAAGTCACCATCAGGGAGATTAGCCCGTTGGGCACTGCAAGTACAATCGTTCTTATTAAAAATTGAATATGAACCTGGAAAATCTAATGTTGTGGTTGACATGCTATCGCGTCCTGTCTGTAGTCATCAGTCTGCTTTCTGTGAGACATGCAACTTTGTCAGCATAGACATGCCAACAAGAAACCCAAAGGATATCAGAGAAGCTCAGTTGCAAGATGAAAATCTTAAAAAGATTATAGATTGTTTTGAAGACGAACAGAAAAATGAAGACTTCGCCAATTGGACTGATAGAGGATTCCTGATGAATCAAGGTGTACTTTACCGGTATGCTCCTGAATCAGACGCCGAGGAAGCGCAACTGGTCATTCCAGTACAAGAAAGACAAAAAATTTTGAAACTTCATCATTACGACACCTCAGCCGGACATTATGGTGAAGCAGGCACTTATCAAAGAATTGCTAAGAGATATTATTGGACAGGCATGAGAACATATATTTCTGAATACGTGAAGAAGTGCCCAGAATGCGCTCGTTATAAATCAACAAATCAGAAACCAGCTGGTTTATTACGAACACCTGCTTATGCTCAACGGTTTGAGACAGTCAGCATTGATCTTTTAGGGGCATTGCCTCGCAGTAAAGATGGGCACCGATGGATTTTTATAGTAGAAGATTGTGCGACTAAATGGGTAGAACTGTTTGTCTTACCAACTGCCACTGCACAAGAATGTGCGACTACGCTGATTGAAGAGATTTTCCTTCGTTATGGTATCCCAAGAAGACTCTTAAGTGATAACGTCCCTCAATTCGTGAGCGCTGTTCTACAACAAGTTTGTTACATTCTTGGAATTGACCAATCATTGACACCTTTATACCACCCTCAAGCCAACCCAGTCGAACGGAAAAATAGAAACTTGAAACCTCGAATAGCAATCCTTGTTGGGGATGAACACGATTCCTGGATTGATAAACTTCCTTATATTAGATTTGCTATGAACTCTGCCAAATCTGATACAACAGGCCAAACTGCCGCCTATTTGCATTTTGATCGAGAACTAAGACAATGTGGTGAACGATTTTAGAGCAGTTGTTGAAAATGACAATTTTGTTCCTGAAATAACTCCATATCTTAAACGTCTTGCAGATGTTTCAAAGAGAGTGAAAGAGCGAGTTGAAATAAAACAAGATCAGCGTAAGAAATATTATGATAAAAATCGTAGAAGAGTTTATTTTACACCTGGGGAAAAAGTATGGATTACCTTACACCCTGTGAGCATGGCAAGTAACCAGAAAACAGCAAAATTTATGCCTAAGAGGGATGGGCCATATATAATTTTGACTCAAAAATCACTGGTGACATATGACATTGCCAGCCTAGACACTCCTACTCAGCGAATAGGGTCTTATCATGTTTCAGCCTTGACACCATTCCAAGAAACTGAAACTACTCCAGTTGCACCCCTGAGAAAAAGAGGGAGACCCAGAAAACATCCTGTTTCCTCTCCGAGACGTATGTCGGAAACAGAGGGGGAGGATGTAACGCAGAAAGACCCTTCCAAAAGAAATGGACTCTTCCGGTGAAATGCACAAAGCATCACGTGATCCTTTAGAGACGTTTTGTTCAGTTGATGCGTGAGCTTGGCCGAGAGAAGTTCGTTTTCGAAGTGTGGTTATGTAAATAGAACGTATGTGTTTTTCTTTTGTTCTCGGGAAATGTGAAAGTGAAGTCATATATATATATATACGTATAATGTGCCGTTTTGTGATGTGTGTGTTTTATGTCAACATGTAATAAAATATTTGAAAATACCAGCAAAGAATGATTCCTGGTGTTATTAAAGAAATATTCTTTCCGCCCCGAGATACTAAAGCTATAATTATTCTACATTAGTGATACAAAGTTATTGTTTGAAGAGGAAGGAATACACTGACTTGTGTGGTTGTTTACCCAGATCATGGTTGTACGTTTAAGGAAGAATTTGCGACAAAAAAAAGTATGTTTGGAAAAAGCTTGATTTATGTGGTTTTTGAAATGACCGATTCAATTATTTTTCATCCAAGATGCGACAACAGATATCTCCTTTAATCGCATTATTATTATTACCAAAAGGACCCGTGCAAAACTTTCGCACTACAATTTTTAAGATTATTTCCTGGTTCGTTTTTGCACTAAACTTTAATTAACTGATTTAAAAAAATTAAATTAAATTAAATTAATAAAAAAATAAAAAAAACACGTTTTAACGAAATGTGAGTGTTCTATGTTGTCAGAAACTTGTTCAAAAACTTTTCGAATGATACCTTATTCATCATTGTATGTTTTGTATGTGAATAGAAAAGGGGATGTTGTCAACAGAAATTTATATATATGATAATTGCTTGTGTATAAGAAAATGGGAATAGATTGCCAGAAAATTTGTTGCCAAATTTTCTCCTCTCGCCCAGGTCATTTCTCTAGGTTGCCAAGACTAAAAAAAAAACTGATTTATAAAAAAAATTGAACATTGAATCAGACGTTAAGTGAATTCATATGAAAGCCTTTCCTCAGATTTAAAACTGTTCCAGAAATGTCTTAAATACACAAATAAATATTTTCTACACCATCTTTTTGCAATCCTATATGGGAACTTAAACATGGGATGTCCAAGCTTTATGATCCGAGAACCATTTAAGTGACGTCAGGCTCCTCTGGCGTATTAACAGCTTAATGAATTATTAAAAAATAAATACTTACATTTTTTGTAAATCCTAATGATATGTATATCTAATTGGAAGATAATACTTAAATTACGTAATCTACTGGTGCTCCGATGCAGTACGCATATAATAAAATAAATAAACAATAGGTGACGCTCGCGTAAAAATTAAATAAAAACCCGGTTAAAAGCTCGATATTTTTTCAAAAAGTACGCGCAAGAAATAAATTAACAATCGTATGCAGTATTTTATTTTTTTGGCAACACTGGTTTGAGAAAACCTTTCATTTCATTTATGAAAACAATGTCGATTTAATTTTTTATTACTGCAATCTTTAATCGAAAAACATGTTTAAAAAAAATTAAGTGTACTATGTCAGAATCCGGTTCAAAAACCTTTCATATGGTATCTCATTCGTCGTTCTGCGTTTCGTATTTTCTTAGAAAAAGGGATGTTGACAGGAGAAATAATATATATGATGATTATTAACACTTTCCAACATAGTTGAAAAGTGTTTAAGAATTCGGTTTGTTTGTCTGTCTGCCGTCTGTCCGTGCTCTAATTCGCGGATAATACACTCGGATTATCATATAATTGATATATGTTAATGAGGTTTACTATGACATGTTCGATATTGAAAATGAAGGATGTAGCGCAATTCCGTTACATTACAGTCTATATGGGGGAAAATCTTTTGAAGTGTATTTTAATGATGTTACACTATTTTAAACACATTGCAATTGATATATATCAATGAAGTGCACTACAAGAGGCTTAGTATAGAATAGGGTGTGCATAGCTTTCATCGTTCATTTACAGGGATACACGAAATAATTTAGTTACAGTACAGTCTAAGAACAATAATTGCTGGAAGTGCATTGGAAGTTGTTATACGCATTTTTAAATTAAACTATTTTTTTTCCTATTGCTGTGTATAAATTCTATGTAGGTAATATGCAGTGCAGCACAAAAGATTTCGAGTACATTTCCCTTTATTGACGAAAATTGCTGAAGGGGAGTTGGGCTATGCGTTTCTTAACTTATCTAAATTTTGCATAATTTGTAGAATACATACAAATCTATAGATCATATACAGGGCTGCACATAAGAATTCTGATGCATTTCTGACTATTGATTGTAATTCCTGAAATTAGGTTTTCAAATACTATGTGTTTTCCACATTGTCTACTTAAGCATCATTTTTCACCTTGTTAAACGGCGAAGTATTCTGGAAGTGTTGGAAAGTGTTCCATAATATATGCTTGACGCATGATTTTTCGTTCTTGTTAATTTCTAAAATATATTTGTTTCTGTAATTATTACGGAGTAACACCTACCTCAATGTTACTTATATATATATATATATATATATATATATATATATATATATATATATATATATATATATATATATATATATACTATATTAATCTTAATAATAAATTTTAAAAAAATTGAGTAATTTTGATTCATTGTTTATCCATCCAATGAAATTTGTTTTATAGTTGGCACGTTATGGTGATGTAAAATATATTTTGAACAAATTTAGCATGCTAGGCAATAAAAAGGTTTACCAACCCTGTTCAGGTGTTATTCGGATAAATAAAAACCACAATTAATAGATTTAAAAGCGTTTTTTATTATTATTATTATTATTAAAGGGTGGGAACAAGAATAGTTGCAAAGAACAGGAGTGTTAAATAGCTATGTGTATAAACAAATAAATATATACGTAAGTATAGATGTAGATTTAGTAAATATACAATACATACAAATGTAGATAGATAATTGTAAAGGTAGACAATGACAGACATATATAGGTCGACAGCTTTAAACTTTAGAAAAAAAAATATCAATCAGTTTATAAATAAGAGGGTTATTCAAAACTCTCAGTTCAAACTCTAAACGCGATAGAATAGACTTATAGACTAGACAAACACAAATCATCATAAAATACCTAGTAGTAACTCAGCTGTAAAGTTTTAGAGGACGCTCTCTAATTAAAGAGAGAAACCCGTTAGCTTCTTAATATTGAGTAAATAATTGCTAGTTTTGTTTATCTATACTAATATTAAAGAAGAAACATTTGTTTGGTTTTTTGCGAGTTTGTTTGTAAGGTGTAATCTCTGGAACTACCGAACTGATTTCAAAAATAATGGTGGACAGTCTCTGCTCCAACATAGGCTATATGTCGTGTAAAGATTTCATTCAATGGGGAAGTTGCACTCACTTTAGATTATGCATTCTTTTATGTTTAATTGATGAAGACAACTTTACATACCTCAAAACTTAACTCGGAATCGCAAAAATAATTTAAACTATGTAGTTATTGGAGTTTTAAACTCCGCTAAAAGCAAAACAAAACCACGTGATCGGAAAACGCGACGGGATTGGTTTGACGTCACTACACATGAAACGGGGAATTCTGCTTAGAGCCGAGTGCTCGCAGGCTGTTTTATATTGCTTTCTATGGCACTATAAACATCTTTTAAAGACTCGTTTACACAAAAACAAAAACAAAAATTAAAGTCAAAAGATTATTTTATCATATCTAAATATAATGCACTATTAATTTATACATTTGCATTAATTTTCATTTAGAAAAGTGTTGAAGTTGGTCGGATTCGAAAAATACAAAATTATGTCTTTCGGAAATAGTTTTTTATTTTTAAAATTCAAATTTGCTGTTAGGACAGAAAAACTGCATTTCATGTGGGTAAAAATACAGGAAGCTAAATCTAAAAGGCACGTATATTGTTCACTTACTCTGATTTATTTAAACGAAATAGGAATGATACTTTTATTACAAAAGAAATCGTAAGTAAAATCGCATTTATATAGTTCTTGAAATGCATTATTTTCTTAATTCATTTTAATGCTTAATAATTCGTTTTAATATTAATATAATTTCGTGTTATGCAAGTTATATTACGGATAAAAAATGTATTCAAATTAATTATGAGAAAACGCAATTTTGAGCAACAATGCAGAAAAAAATGTCTTATTTAATACTTATTTATTGAATAAAAATTTTAATTAAATACTGACAATAATAATTGTGTATTCACTCTTCAGAAAAAAAAAAAATTACTGCAACATACGTGAGTAAATTTATCACTATTGTCTTTTATTTTCTCTTTTTATGTACTTACTTAAAAATAAGTATTAAATTAAATATATTTTTTAGATACACATCTTTTATAAGCATCCAATGTTTATTTTGATAATCACGCCTCCTTTTATGATTGGAATTCGTGATTTTTCAAAAAATGTCGAATATAATACTATAATTTGGCGTGGCCACCGAAGCTTAATGGGAAAATTCACCGCTTTTTTTTTACGCTTGGTAGAAAATGAGAGCTAATAAATTTATTAAAATAAATGTATAATCTTTGCTTTTTTTCTTGTTTTAAGGTATGGAAACAGGGGAAAAAAACATTATTTAAACTATCTTTTTAGGATTGCTAAATTGATTTCTCAACGTATAATCATAATTCAATTAATATAGAAAAGTGTAAAAATAATTTAATTATCGTTTATCAAGTTATTCAAGGTCAATTATTTGCTTACGTATAATTTTTGAATGGATGCAGTACTTTTTGTTTGTTTGAAATATAGTTTCTCAGAATGTCTAATTTTTAGATTTATCAGGTTCTAAAAATTTTATATCTTTATTATCTTCAATGTTCTAACTTTCGTAAAAAATAAAAATAATGAAAATATTTGAAAATCTTGTTAAAGAAAGCAGTATCTTAATTTTGAAAATAAGCATTATACTGCACAAAGCTTTTTTTAAACAGAGCGAGATGTGCTGAGAATTTGAATATGTTGTTGAAGTAGAGCCCACTCTTTTCACTTTTGAAAACAGCCATCTCATTACACGTAAACTTTTTATAGTGACATATAAAGAACACCAAGATATATTATCATTCAAGGTTTATTCTTTGTTTGAACAATGCATTAGTATCATAAGGGCAGGGCACTATGTTGAGAGATATTATGCTATAATATCACAATGGTTTTTAAATCTAATTCACGGGTAAGACATGAATTTGCATGATTAATTTTTTTAATTATTTGGAAGGTATGGATTATATATTAATTTAGTAACAAAAATTTAACATAGAACCAAAGAATAAAGAAAACATTTATAGATCGAAAATTCAAACATTACTACCATTCTTTTAATGTCTAAAATGTTAATAACAACAATAAAATTTAAATATACATAACATTGCTTCAAATACATTTAGAATTATTATATTTCTGCATAAAGGCTTTTGGCCTTTTTAATTTCCGTAGAAATATTGTTAATTTATAACAAAAATAAAACAGATAATTTTTAAACTAAACATCATCTCTAATCTGCGAAGTTCTATAAAGCATAAAACCTTCAATCCCACATTCTGAAAATTTCACAAAACTGACAGTATTTAAAATAATTACTTGATTGTTTTACCTGTGTGTAGTGTAGTCCAGAGATCTGTTTAGGAAGAAATTTAGTCCTTTAAAGGACCCTTCACAAAATTTTTCATATTAAAACAGGAACCTTCACAATACGTTCCACCTTAAAACAAGACCCTTCACAAAATTTTTTGTCTTAAAAGAAGGCCTTTCACACTTTTTTTCCATCTCCAAACTAAACCTTTTACAAATTTAATTATTTAAAAGAAAAATCTGACCTGACACAAAACAACTGAAGCTGTCAAAGAATCTATTTATGTAGCTTTTACATATATAAAGAATCTTGTCAAAAATTCACAAACAAGAAACTGAATATAACAGTTATTTAAAATTCACAAAATTATAATTATTTTTTTCACAAATATGAAGTACTTTTCACAATTTCACAAAAAAAAAAAGAACCCTGTCAGAAAAGTCTGGATAGGTCCCTGGAAACATTTTTTTTTTTTAAATTATTAAACTTTTCTCGTGTATATTTATATAAAAATTCTGTAAGCCTGTCTTAAAGCTATCTTAGCACATTTCGCTCTTTCTAATAACTTTAGCTGTTTTTCAAAGATTCAAAACAGTTTATTTAACAATTAAAGAGATAAAACATATAGTGGAACCAAGCAAAATTCATAATTTAAGTATAAAATATAAATACAAAAACCCTTTTATAAGTTGACTCCACCCTCCCTAATGAAATAAATCCTATTTGTACGAGTTTATTTTATATTGTGCAATATATATATATATATATATAAGTATACCTTATTCTATAAAATACAATATTGTAGTACGAGTATTAATTTGTACCGATACTTTATTTCTACATCGAGATCTGGAAATAAAAATTCTTAGAAACGCGATGGAATAAAAATATCACCTGGAATTCACAGTATTATTTATTCATTACAGCAATTTACAATACTTTTAATTTGTTATACTAATCATTTTTAAGAAAAGAAAGAAACCGTCCAGAGTAAAGCAAGCCGCCCCCATAGGAAATAACAGGGAGAAATACAGCGAGGGTTTGTTTACATGTGTAGTGACGTCAGAACAGCTTTCGTCACGTGACGTGGCTTTTTCCCGCCGCGACAAAAACTGCGTTTTAAAAGTTAATTTAATGAATTATACAAGTTTCAAATATATGTAAAAATGGTATCAAAATGTTCGTATTTTTACACTCTATCAGATGCAAGTTAAATTGAAAAACGTGCAATTTCCCCATTATGTGGAAGTATCGAATGAAACTTTCCAAGTCCTTAGGTTCACACGCCTGGGAAAGGTTTTTTCCCGCAAGCGAGTCTCTTAGACGCGGCGTCTGGCTCGCTCAAAAAGAAGTTGACGTGAAGAATTTGGTACGGCGGAAAGGTGATAGATATGATAATTCTCGAAGAACAAAGAAGCGAGGGGTTCCCCTGTTTTAGGACAAGACATAAAGTGGCAACGAGGCGCCAAGTACAAATTCTTGTTTCCCAATGAGAGAAGAGGAACGGAGCTATGGGGCTTTGAGAACGCCCCCCCCCGCCCCACACACACACACACCTTCCCTTCGGCGAGCAGCGAGAGAGGTTTGGAGCGAGGAGTTGGAGGTCGGGGATGAACCAACGCCCCCCTAGAGATAATGCCTCAGGACTGGCAACACTGGATTGAATGACGTATTTGCAGATCGGCCATACGCCCTTCCCTCCTTTGTGCTTGTGCTGCAGCATAAGGAGACGGAGAGTAAGCCATGCACGTTGTAGCGGCAACGTGCTTCGTAATCAGAAAGTTCTTGTCTTATTCTAATTTGATAAAAGACCGGATTGCTTTCAATTAAGGTAAGTACTTATTTACAGTATATATGTGCATTTTTATGAGTATTAACTATGTTAATCACTATCTATTAAAATATGTTTACTTTTGTCCTTGTTGCACGATTAGGCTTAATCGCACAGCTTTGTTGAAGCTGGTAATGTGACAGACTTTTTTCCCAGGGTCCTGTTTTTGTGAAATTGTGAACAGCTTTTCATATTTGTGAAAAATCTAGACATAATTATGTGAATTTGAAATGATCGTTATATTCAGGACCTTATTTATACATTTTAAGAAGATACATGGATGTAAAATACGTATATTTTCTTTATGTATGTAAAAGTGACAGGTCAGATTTTACTTTTAAATGATTAATTTGTGAAATGTTCGGTTTAAAGATTGAAAAATTTTGTGAAAAAACTATTTTTAAGACAAAGAATTTTGTGAAGGGCTTATTTTAGGGAAAATAATTTTGTGAAGGGTCCTCTTTTAGGGAAAATAATTTTGTGAAGGCCCTGTTTTGAAATGAGAAATTTTGTGAAGGATCCTTTAAAGGACCCAATTTTTTCCTAAACAGATCCCTGAGTTGTTTCTCATAAAAAAAATGTAAATTTTATTTATAAAAATAAGTTTTGAGAAATTCACGATTGTTTCATTCTAATGCTCCCCCTCCCCCCCCCCCTGTTTAATGTATTTTATCGCTAAAATATTGATATATTTTTTCATACAGAGATTAAATTATAAATTTATTAACTTAATTAAATGTTTCTCTTGTCACTAATTCATATTCAAAAACATATCAGTTAGTGAAAAGTGTAAGATAAAACTTAATATAATGTACTGACTATCGTTTGATGATTACATAATTGATTTATTTCGCCATATATGCAGTTTTTCTATAATCACCAATAAAAATCACCAGAGATATTTTACTATTATTAGAAAATATTAAATATATATTTTTACTAATGTTCAAATGAAATTATTACGGCTAGCATTCAAATCTGCCTTTGCCTTAAATATACTACACTTAGCTAAAAAATGTTTTTCTAATTACTTATTTGTTATATAAATGCATGTTACATGTATACCACACTGATTACACCCTCTTCAAATAAGGTCTAAAAAACATCATAATTCCGATTACAATTTATTTTATTTTTATATTTATTATTACATAATTTATTATATTTTTGGGATTATATTTAGTTTATCTAAACTATCATTATGACATCATTATCATTTAGTTTATCTAAATATAATCACATTATTCAAATAAGGTCTAAAACATCATACTTCCGATTACAATTTATTTTATTTTTATATATTTTATATTTATTATTATACAATTTATTATATTTTTGGGATAAATTAGTTTATCTAAATATAATCACATTATTCATATAAGGTCTAAAACATCATAATTCCGATTACAATTTATTTTATTTTTATACATTTTATATTTATTATTATACAATTTATTATATTTTTGGGATTATATTTAGTTTATCTAAATATAATCACATTATTCATATAAGGTTTAAAACATCATAATTCCGATTACAATTTATTTTATTTTTATATATTTTATATTTATTATTATATAATTTACTATATTTTTGGGATTATATTTAGTTTATCTAAATATAATCACATTCATATAAGGTCTAAAACATCATAATTCCGATTACAATTTATTTTATTTTTATATTTATTATTTTTCTGGTATTATTTTAGTTCATCTAAATATAATAATCACATTATTTAGATGACCACGATAAATACATAATTACATTCACATTATATGGATTTTTAGGTATTTATAATAATTATTTTATAATTAGAATTATTATATTACATAATAAAACATCTTTGGTTATATTTTGAAGAAAAAAAAAATTAAATATTACATGCATATGTGTGTGTGTTGTGTATAAAATGCAAATATCTAGCAAATTTTTTAGAGCTATCATTTAAATTTTGTAATTACTTTTGTGTTAAAAATATTTAAAAAACTAGTTAAAAGTTAGTTTTTATCTTATCATGTTTTGCATAACAAAGACAAAATATTTAAATATAAACCAAAACAAAATTATATCTTTTCAATTGCACATAACTAAAATATATATTTAATATTTTCTAATAATAGTAAACTACTACTAGTGATTATAAAAAAAAACACTGCATATATGGCAAATACATGAAATTTGTAATTATCAAATGCAAATATTCTATCAAGTATTCAGCAGTGGCAAAGTAAACATATTTTAATAGATGATGATTAGCATTGTTAATATTGATAAAAATGCACATATATACTGTAAATAGGTACTTTAATTGAAAGCAATCCAATCTTTAATCAAAATATTATTAATTTTCATGAAAATATGCTAGAACTCAAATATGCAAGCTTTCATTTGCACATTAACAAAAAAAAGTGTTAATGAAACCTCAAAAGATAGCTTTTATTTTTCAATAAAAATAACTATTTTGTATTTCAAATTTTGTTACATAAAACAAATTTTTGTTGATACTAAATCCTACAATCTTTTTTTTTTTTTTTTTTTTTTTTTTTTTTTTTTTGCGCGGGTGTGAAAAGCAAATAGTGTATTTTGAATTAGTTGATCTTCAATTTTATTATGGAAATTAAAAAAAAAAAGTCATTTAGAATTTTGTTTTATTGTGGTTGCAGGAATGGTAGGATGTTATCAGTTGAATCATTAGCCGATCTGCCGTGACGTCAAAATTGAGCTCTTAGGCATTATCTCTAGGGGGCGTTGGATGAACTAAGGAGGTCGGATTTTGAGACCTGCAGAGTGGAGAATCATCTCCCAGGAGAGAAATTGGTTTTATCGGCCGGACACCACGTCCGGAGGTGAACATTGCTGAACACCAGCAAAAGGAAGAAAAGATCAGAGACATCACGTCTCTATTTTGTCGAAGTTGTAACTCACCGTCTGAGAGCTAGCAACTAGAGTGACACCCTGTCACCACTTATTTCAAATCGCTATCCAAGCGAGTAAATCTGTGATTACCAAAACTTTCGTCGATTTGAACTGTTTCATAGGGACGAGCACTTTCATTCAGAATTGATACTGGCTACGAATTAATCGAAAAGACAATAGAACCCAATAATCTTCTAAGTGTAACAATTTATTGTAATGTTATTTTACAACTGAAATAAAATATTTCTACGATTTAAGGATTGAGTTTTGCGTTTATAGCTACCAATCAAAATGATTTTAACGCAAATTAAAAACTCATTACAGTCGCTATCACTACATCCAAGGGGGGACAGGAACAAAAACGTTTTAAAATTAGGATTTTTGTGATTGAAAGGGATAGAAACTTAAAAGAATCAGGGTCCATAAGCCGTGTTTTTGGCCCATGAAATAAGCCTAAACTCGACTTTGTTATACTGACTCAATTATTTCACTTTTTAATATTAGAAGTTTTATCCTGTACGATTTCAACAATAGTTTTTGCATTTTGTTCGGATTTATATCACTTACACAAGCTCAAAGTTCGTATTATTCGTAGTTTTTGATGAAAAATACGCAATTTCTCCGAATTTTACCTCAATTATTTATATGAGCGCAATCGTGCAACACTTTCTTCTTCACATAGATTATAAAATACATCAAAATGTACAATATATGTAAAAATAAAAATGTTGCAAAGCTGTGCTTATAGTAAAATATTTAAAAAGATATTAAAAATTGAGGTAAAGTTAGGCGAAATTGCGTATTTTTCATCAAAAACTATGAATAGTATTATTCGTAGTTTGAGCTTGTGTAAGTTATATAAATCCGAACAAAATGCAAAAAATATTGATGAAATCGTACAAAATAAACCTTCTAATATTAAAAAGTGAAATAAATAAGTCAGTATAACAAAATCGAATTTTAGTCTTCTTTCATGGGCCAAAAACACGGCTTATGGACTCTGATCCTTTGGTATAGTGGCTACTTTTAAGGTGTTAATGCTTGCTAAGAACGGTTGCTAAAAAAATCGAAGTTTAAAAGTGTGAAATGAGCAGAAAACTTTCTAAATTACGATTTATATGGAATTGTTAGAGATAGAAACTTGAAATTTGGCATGCTGTTAATTTTAAGACGTAAATGCTGTCAAAGAACCGTTTTTAAAAAAATTGAAATTTAAAAGGGTTCAGGGGAGGAAAACGTTCTACATTACGATTTCATGGTACGGTTGAGATTAGAAATTCGATATTTGACATGGTGGTTACTTATATGTTGTAAATGCTTGCTAAGAACGGTTGCTATTCGAAGATTCGAAATTTTAAAGGGTGAAATGTGCGGCGGTTCTAAATTATGATTTATATAAAATTGTTAGGAATAGAGAAAGAAATTTAACATGGCTGTTTTTTAAGACGCAAATGCAGCATAGTTTTTTTTAATTTAAATTTAAAAGGTGCAGGAACAAAATCGTTCTAAATTTGCGATTACTATAATGCTTTTGAGGCTAAAAACTTGAAATTGGCCATACGGTTCTTTTAAGATGTGATTGCTGACTGAAAGCGATTTCTAAAAAATTCGAATTTTAAAAGGGTGAAATGAGCAGAAAACCTCCTAACATCATTCTAATTCAAGATTTATTTCGAATTGTTACAGATAGAAACTAAAAATTTGTAAATGGTTGTTACTTTAAGGTTACTTTTAAGGTTACTTTTAAGGTTGTTACTTTTAAATCCTCGCACAGAATAACTTAAAAAAATCGAATTTTAAAAGGGTGCAGTATAGCAAAATACTTTCAAAATTGAAAGGCATGGTGTTTAATTTTAAGATGCATAAACGCTTACTAAGTATGGTTCTATAGAATTTGAAATCTAAAACGGTGAAATGAAAGTAAAACGTTCTAAAATTATTTTAAATTACGATTTATCTAAAATTGTTAGTGATACCAAAAAAAAAAATTATACGGCTGTTACTTTTAAGACGTAAATTCTCACACAGAACAGTTTCTAAAATTTCGAAATTTAAAAGGACGAAATGAGCTAAAAACATTCTAAAATAACGATTACTTTGGAACTACTGAGCCGATTTAAAATATTATTTCATAATAAAATTGGTGGCAGTGGTCTAGTGGATGGAATAGGGGGGGGGGGGGGGTGCGTTCTACAGTTTTATTTTCATTGGGATTACTCTGAAACTGCGAGCCTTGAAACTTTAAAAATTTGGCATAGGGATAACTTCTAAGACACAGATGCATACGAACGATGTGTTTTCTTTTTTTACTTTCAAAAAATGTATAAAAAAAAAGTCGTTTATTTGTCAAGCCAGTGTTAGATACAATTGTTTGTAAGAAATAGACTGTGAGACTACTGAACATGTTTTAAAAAATCTTTCACTCTATGATAGATGATAAACAGAGTTCTAAAGTAGACTGCATTGTATGTGTTTTTTTGGAAGTGGATGGCTACAAATGGGTTAAAAAAAAATTCTTATTCATTCAAGGCTCATGTTCACCTACACTGCAAAAAAAAAAAAAGTGTTGATTTTACAGTATAATACTGACATCCCAGCTGCCAGTATTATACTGTAAAATCGACACTTTTTTTTTTTTTTTGTAATAAAACAAAAATGAGTACAAGTATAATTTCTCCTAATACAAAATAGGCACACAAATACTATTTGATATATTTCAACAAACACGCGTACAAAGCCACGGGTATTGCTAGTACGTAATACTTTTGCCATTCAGGATGGATATGGTAATGATGGATAGAACCTAATATGGATAAAAATTACAAGAATAAATTACAAATTAAAAAAGTTGGTCTTTTTTTTCATGATAAAACATACTCAAGAGGGAGAAATTTAAATTAATTATCAGCCGCTTAGTTTATATTGCCTTCCGCTGGTCGGTTTTTCACAAACGGACCTCGAGTTAAATGAACCTGGAGTGGAAGAACCTACTGTCTTTGGCAGCGTACACCAGTGCGAGCTACGCTCGCTCAAGTCTCGAATCAAACGAATCTTGAATTATTGTGATTTTTTTTATTCCGACCCAGATTAAATTCAAATTTTCAACATCGTCGTTCGCGTTTCTATAGGAATCAATATGGCATTCATCCAACTTTAATTTAATCATGACAGTAACAAAATTTACCGGGAAGTTCTTTCTGTTTCAGAGAAAAAAAAATGTCAATATCACGGCAAAACGCGAAACAACACTAAAAATCGCATAAAAATTTCGGGAAAGTTTCAAAACTTGCAGCGAACATTTTTTTTAAATTATTCGGCTAATAGATTGAAACCAGATTCCTTTTACGAATGTCAAAAAACCTTCTCAAATTCGCGAAAAATTAAAAAAAAAAAGCAGATGACAAATTTTACCCTGTTGGACTAAGAGATAGAAACCTGAATCATTTTACGAATGTCAAAAAATCGCCGTCGAAAAAATGATAAAAATTGCATAATAAAACTAGAGAAAAATAAAACTTTGCTGTACGATTTCCGAATAAACTTTATCAAACAGAAGACAAAATTTACTATAAAAGGCTAAAAGATTGAAATCGGATTCATTTTACTAATTTGGAAAAAACGTGAAAAAACGTTAAAAATTGTATAAAAAATTAAATTTAAAAACACTAATAAAAAACTCCAAAAACTGACTTTTAAGTGCATAACTTCAGACATACAGGTACCTTACTGAAAAATCTTTTAAGCTTTACGCACAGTGGTCTTTTCAGAACACAGCATACACACACACACACACACAGAAATATCCAAACTAAGATTATACATACCTTTAAAATCAAATCAATATAACATTTCTTTTTAAATACATCTAAACACTACGACAATAACAAAACACATAACAGGCTTTTTTTTTCTTTTAATGAAATTACTGTGATATAAGTCATGTTTTATAAGACTTTTTTATATAAAAGGGAAAAAAACTTATCTTGTTACATTATTTGCGTAGTCTCCAAAGGTCGCCAAATGGGATTCTAACAGAAATTGGAATTTCTCAGGACTCTTAATCCTTCAAAATTTTCGAATTTTAAATTTTTTTATATATTAAACTCTTATTTTTCCTTAACATTTTAGTGTAAATGTTTTCTTGAAATTGCCATTAGAACAGACGTTATGGCTTTCCGAATTATAACCACTCAAAGCTGAAGCATACTCAAAGCTGAAGAATACTCAAAGCTGAAGAATACTCAAAGCTGAAGCATACTCAAAGCTGAAGCATACTCAAAGCTGAAGCAAAACATCATTTTTCTCAAAATGATGAATTTGGGCACAACGCGCATGATATCTCAGAAACTTATCAATATTTTTTCATGAAATTTTCCAAAAATATGTGTCATGTTAGTCTACATAAATTGAGCTTAAAATTTCATTTTTATTATTGAAAAAAATATTTTTTAAGTGGTTATAATGTGGAAAATTTTTAAAAAATGTATTAACTCAATACAACTTTGCATTAAAAATATAAAAATGCTTTAAATACAAATTTATTGTGGTTCAGTGTAATTATTACAATATGAAGTATAATTAGACTCCAAAATTTGTATTCTAGATGCAAAAATTATTTTGTAATCGTGCGCGTAAGCTGTCATGTCAATTTTCCGCTCGACAAACGTCTGACAGTTTGAAGCCCCCTATAAATATTAATTCTGCATCTTGTAACTTTTTAAATATGTGAAATGAAAGAACACGCTCATATATTTTAATACCAATAAAAATTGTGTTTTTAAATCATATACATTTGAAGATATTAAATGTTAAAAATGGTCATTTTTTTTTCTTTTTTTCCAATTTTAAGAGTCTTGAGACCCCTTAAAAATTTACTCTTCTTAGAGAATTCTGATCTTCTCAGAAATACATTCGCAAATATGATTTAGACTTCTAGGTCTGTGATGTAAACAACAGGTGAAAGAATTTCAATTTATAATACTATAATGTATTCACTTGTTATGTAGTACACTAGTGTGCAAAACTTAAGCAACAAACACAAAATGCTAATTTCTGAACACGTGAGTACTCAAAAGGAAATTCTATAAACAGCAAGTGTAGAAAATAGGTACTAGCCCAACAGCACAGACAGTCGATGTGAAATCTTCTTGACATCACAAATGGTCACAATTGTCACAGTCACTACAATGAACAGAAATGTGATATCTTTCATTCGTCTCATTTTTACTCTCATTTGGTCACTCCACTGAACAGTCACCATGACTGCTGCTTTTTGACGAGTCATCAGGTGACTTTACAATGAAGTCATCTTGTGACTCTCTTGTGACTGTCATTTTGACACTCCATTGTAAAGTCATCATGATAGCTGTTCTGTGACGAGTTCCCAAGTGACAGAAAATGAAATCATTTGGTGACTTATCACAAATAAGTGCAATGATGACGTCACAATAGAGTGTCGATCACTGGAAAGTCACTATGCGACTTCATTGTGACATTATTTGGCGACTCATCACAATGCAATGCTCACAATGACTTCAAAGTTCAGTCTTCAACTGACAGCGACTTGAGAATCACAAGGTGACTTCATTGTAATGTCACCTGGTGACCCATCACAAAGCGACAGTCACAGTGATTTTTCAGTGTTAACAATCATTTGAGAGTAATAATGAGACAGACAGACAGCGCCCACCCTAGGGACCAGCTTTTGGCTAATGGCCAGGACGAACCCCTAAGCCTAGGGAGGGAAAAATATTACTATCCGGCGCTAGCTACAATAATTACAAGTTAAACTACAATTTTTACAAAGTATAAACGTTACCCAATTTTGCCACAAGGCTGGGCGAACGTTAAAATTATTACAATAATTGATATTTTACATAAACTTTAATTTTAGTTATTTATATAGCATTTTGAGATTAACATTATGATGACAATTATTTGTAGTCGTACATTTTGAATGCATTAGTACGTATACAATTCCTTTAGAGGTATAATATATTTTTAAATATGATTACAATATATAATTACAATATAAAATTCAAACAATTATATTTACACACAATAACATTTTGAAATACACTATATACAGTGGCCCCTCACCCACACGCGACACACGGCAAACAAACCTCATCACCAGAAACCCCCCCAAAAAAGTAACGCCCGTACTCAAATGTAAAAATAAAAACTTTTCCTCCCCCCCCCCCCCTAAAATCCTCTATACTGTTTAAAACAGTCGTACGAAAAAGCAACCACCGAACATCGCGCATAAGTGAGAGGCCACTGTATTTACAATTTGGTACTGATACAATACATAAAACAAACTTTTATTTATTTATTTATTTATTTACTTTTTTTTTTTTTTTTTTTTTTTTTTTTAACTATAAGAGGAATTTGTATTTAATAAATGAATATTTTTGATTTAAGATATTATAATTTTCGTAAAGTTGAAATAGTTGCTTTTTATCAGATAGTATATCTAGAATATTGTCAAGAGTTGTTTTAGTTTCATTATATGTGAATTTATACTTCATAAATTTACATTTGTCAAATAAATAATGTAGTGGGTCACCTCT
This sequence comes from Maratus michaelseni, assembly GCA_963931845.1. Classification (NCBI taxonomy): domain Eukaryota; kingdom Metazoa; phylum Arthropoda; class Arachnida; order Araneae; family Salticidae; genus Maratus; species Maratus michaelseni. The sequence goes on from OZ007593.1 coordinate 265,739,392, forward strand.
CTGACCACACTGACACAAGTCATCATCTCTTTTGCCAATTCTATGTAAGAATGTAGGAAAACTTCCACATCCACTGAGGAAGTAGAGTGAGACTTTATCTTTACATATAAGTGAACATTGAACCTTTGGAATAATACTATGTGTTAACCTGCCGCACCCTGAGGAGTCCCAGTTGTGCTGCCACCTGTCCAGCAATTGCAATTTAATAAGCTTATTAAGTAAAGAGCATGGAAGTTTAACTTCCTTGCTTACTGGCAAGTTGCAGTACTGTGCGGCCTGGTACGCCAGCTTGTCCGCCAGTTCGTTGCCCACAATACCCACGTGTCCTTTCACCCACGTGATATAGAAAATTTTATTTTTATTTTCTTTTAGTAATTTATGAAGGTCAAATATTTGTTTATATTTAGGGAACATATTGTTTAATGCTAATACTGTTGATTTGCTGTCTGAAAAAATTTGGGTTATTTTTTTATTTGTTGAGATAGCCCATTTTATCGAGTTAATAACTGCAGTAAGTTCAGCTTGAAAGACTGTGTTGTTATTTTGAATTTTGCAAGATTGTTCTTTAATTTTAATTTGATCTTTAAAGGCCACATAAGCATATGCTGTGTTGTTATCTGTTTTAGAACCATCAGTATAGATCTGTGTTACGTTAGGTTTGTTTATGTTTACATCCGTCAAAATTAAATTGTTAATATATATTTCAGGATTTGTTTGAAATTTATAGACTTGTTCTTCAATTTTGTTACATTCTAATATTTGATTATTAAATATTAAGATGTCTTTGTTATTTTTAATTTTGTATTTAAGATTTTTTGCTTCTAATGTAAATAATAACGGTGGAATGCCCAGGAGCACCTGAAGTGTGTGCGTCGATACATTCTTATAACATTTTGTTATTGATGTTAAGCAAATTCTTTGTATTGATTGTAAGTTTCTTTTATCAATTATTCTCAGATTATTGTACCAAACCTCCGAGCCGTAATCGATAATTTTCTCGAGGACAGTAAGGTACCATTCTCGAAGAAAATCTCGTCTTACCCCCCCATGTCGTTGAAAAAACTCTTTTAATGGATGATGTTAATGATAAAATTTTACTTTTGATATTTAATATATGTGTATGCCAAGTTAGATTACTTTCACAGTGGATACCTAATAATTTAAGTGTTTCAACACGTTTAATTTTAATGTTATTCAGTTTAATTTGAGGTTCTCTGTTCCTTAAAATGTTTTTACCCAGCATTATATATACCGTTTTGTCTGTCGATATTTTAAGTTTTAGTTTTGTACAGATATTACTAAACAGCGATATCATTTTATTTGATTTATCTTCAAGTTCTCGTCGGCTATTTGCCGCTATGATCATATTAAAATCATCACAAAAAGCTTTTAAGTTATGGAATTTTTCAGAATGTGTGATTAATATTATATTCGCTATAAGCAGCCAGAGCAGGGGACCAAGACATGAACCCTGCGGACAACCTTGGTATGTTTCTCTTTGTGTGTTAATACTCTGATAGTCTATTATAATTTTTCTATTAGTTAAAAATGTTAGTAATATATTTTTCAGGTATTGTGGAATGGGTAGTTTTTGTATTGTTTTGCCGAGTATAGTCCAATTTATATTGTCAAATGCACCCTGTATATCAAAAGATACCAAGATGCAATATTTGTTATACTGTAATTTTTTATGAATTTCATCGTTTACGGCTTGTAATAATTGAATAGTGTTTCGTCCCTCTCTGAAGCCAAATTGCTGTTCATGGAAGTGATTGTTAATTTCAATGTAATGTATTATTCTGTGTTTAATTAATCTCTCCATTATCTTTCCCAGCATCGGGAGAAGGCAAATTGGACGATAGGATGAATGAAGCTTTGGGTCTTTATTGTTTTTTGCAAAGAAGATAACCTGGGCAATTTTCCAATTTGCTGGGAAATAATTTAAAGATAGACATTTATTAAAAAGATCGCGAATAAGACTTTTGTAGTTTTTGAATAAGTTTTTGATTAAAAATGCATCAATTTTGTCATAGCCCGGAGCTTTCAGATTATTCTGTTCTGATAGTGCATAATTTATTTCTTTAGTTGAGAAAAGTGGTGGGGTGGGAGAATTTTGTGTTTCCCTTACAAAGTTAGATAAAGGAGGATCAGGATTTTCTTGTGTGGGAAAATGGTGATTTAGCAAGTTTGTAAATGTATCTGAGATTGTGGAATATATATTAGAGCCAGTAAGTGTCGTATGTAAAAAATGTTGGTTTGTTGTATTTTTTGCTGTTGCAATTTGGAATGTTTTTCCAAATTTATCAATAGTCTGTGTACAAAATTTTTGCCAAGATTTGGCCTTTTCTGATTTGATATGTTTTTTATATAGTGCTCTTTCTTTCTTTAGTAGTATTTTCCATTTAGTATCACCTGTTCGTTTAAATCTCCTATTTAATGCGGCTATTTTGTTTCTGTGGGACTTCAGAGAGGCGTTCCACCATGTAAATGTTGGATATAGTTTTAATTGTTTCTTTTTGAGAGTGGAATTACATGTTTCTAAAATATTATTGTTAAAGGTATCTAGCCAGTTTTCTAATTCTTGCGTTGTTGTTATAATGTCAAGTTCATTTTGTAAGTCAGATACATATTTCTTAAAATTTTTGTTAAATTTTTTAAAAGTTGTATATTTGGTTTTAAATCTACCTAATTTTATGTAGTTAATTGAAAGTGCTATAGAAAATCGAATGTACCTGTGGTCTGACTTACTCATATTTTCTACGTCCACATACCACGTCTGGATTCTTTCAGAAATGTCCTGAGAGCACAATGTCACATCCGGATTAGTGGCACAGGGATTGTCAATTTGTCCAATGAATGATGCTGGTGCTTCAGAATCATTTATAAGAATCAGTTCTCTTGCCAATAGCAGGTATGTCAATATTGATCCCCTCTCATCCTCTTTTTGATAACCCAGGAGTGCCAAGTGGGCGTTAAGGTCTGCACCCAGTATCAGGTTTGTCATTGGGTTAAACTGATCTAACCATTTCATATCCTCAAGCAGGTTACTTTTTGGTTTAGAGTACAATGATCCCACTGTGAGTCTTCCTGTTGTTGTAGTAATATTGACGAACACTGCATTTTCATCTGAGTAAGTGTGGATGGCTGGAACATCCGGTCTAGTTATCAGTGTCTAGTTGTTTGATTTTTGGATGTAAAGACTTTCCATGCTGTTGATGGAATACCCCAAACTTTGTTTTTGATGTGGTAATAGTCTTGGATGAGTAATATTGTAATTTTATTTTCATTGGCAAAGCCCCAGAGATGGTCTGTAGCTGCTCGACTGTTTTGTAGATTAATTTGTAGACATTCTAAATTTTCACTAAAAGGTGCTATTGTTGGTGCATGTTGAGATTGTATATCTTCTTTATTTAAAATATTGAATTGGAAATGCTATTTTTAACGAAGTTATTTCTATTGTAGAGATGATATTGATATATGGGACATTGACTTGTGTTTGCTGCATGATGAAAGTCATTTTCTGTATCTTTACAGTTTACACATATGTGTTCTGTTGGATTGTGTTTTACTTTACACTTGTCAGAATTGTGAGACTTCGTGCAGTACGTACATGCTCTTGGATATTGACATCTATTTGATACGTGGCCGTATCTCTGACAGTATCCACAACGTATTACTGGGCGATATTGTTCAATCCTACACGAGTTGAAACCAATAAGGAGTTTTCCTTTATTCAGTAGGTAATTGGCTATGTTGGCTTCCACACTTAGAACAAGTTGATATGTTTTAGATGTTTTTCTTTGAATGACTTTAAAAATACACTGCTCAAAACAATTAAAGGATGTTGCAGTTTTAGGTGGATTTTGTATCTGGGAAACTTTTTAGCTGATTGATACATGGTCGACAGACATAGTAGGTTATATGAGAATAAATTACACATGTTTGGCAGAAAAAAATGCATTTTATTGCGCATTTGTGTACAAAAGGAAAAAAACACAATTTGTGCATATGAGAAAAAAAGAATAAGAAAAGGTGTTTTCTTCAAAGAAAATCATTTTCAGTAGGGGGTATGGTTTCTACGGGCGGCCAGCAACGTTGAACACCTTTGAGGCATGGACTCAATGAGGCTATTAATGACGAGTTGGGGTATTCTGCCCCACTCTTCCAGAAGAGCTCTTTCCAGTTCTTGGAGAGTTTGTGGGGGTTGTTGGCGGCCAGAAACTCGTCTTCCTAGAGCGTCCCAAACGTGCTCGATTGGATTCATGGCTGGAGAACACACTGGCCATTCCATTCGAACGATTCCTTCCTCGAAAAGGAAATCCTCCACCAGGTTTGCACGATGTGGCCTGCAGTTATCGTCCATTAAAATGAAGTTATCTCCGATTGCTGCAACGTAAGGGACTACAATAGGTCTGAGGATCTCATCCCTATATCGGCGACCAGTCAGAGCTCCATCTCGAATGATGTAGAGGTCAGTGCGTCCGTCAATGGAGATGCCACCATACACCAACACTCCTCCACCGCCAAATCTGACACTTTCGTGCACGAACGCAGGATTATTCCTACTGCCACGGTCCCTCCAGATGAAAATACGCCTATTATCCGGATGCACAGAAAAACGGGACTCGTCAGAAAACAGAATATTGCTCCATTCATTTCTAATCCAGTTGACATGCTCGGTTGCCCACTCCCTGCGGTCGCGACGATGCCTTAATGTTAATCTAACACATACCATCGGTCGGCGAGCATACAGACCTACAGCATGGAGCCGGTTTCGGACAGTCTGAATTGAAATCGTGGTGCCTGTACCCGAGCGAAGGTGTTGTTGGAGAAGAGTAGCGTTGATGTTTCGGTGTCTCCGAGCTGTTAACGCTAAATACCGATCTTCATTGGGCGTTGTTGCCCGTCTACGACCTTGCCCTGGTCTTCGGCCTGCACATCCACTCTCCAAAAAACGGTTCCAGATCCTGGAAATGACACTTTGTGACACTCCAATGGCTTGCGCTACTTCGGCTTGAGTTTGGCCCCCTTCTAACCTACCAACAATTCTCCAAGCTTCTGAATCTGTCAAATGACTTCGCTGAGACATCGTACTCATCGAAACAAAGCAATCACTGAATGCCGATCATCCTTGTCTTCATTCTCTTTTATCCAGTTGAAAGTCAAATTTCATTCGCTGCCGCTGAAGTGACGTTTTTGACGTCGAACTCAAAATTTGCATACTCCACAGTTTGAAAACCAGAAAAATTTGCATTTGTGATTCTCTTCTTCTATTTTCGGCAAAAAAAATTTCGTTTATATCTTTATTTTATATAAAACTTCAGATATCCTTTAATTGTTTTGAGCAGTGTAGTTATTGGTGTATCCATGTTTAGATCTTCTATTATTGCTTGTGTTATTTCTTCTTGTTCTGTAATGTTAGGAATGCCAAGTATTATAATTTTCTTCGTGTTATATGGAGTATATTGAGTTTCTATAACATCTTTCAATGCTTCAACTTTGTCAATGAAGGTCCAAAGAGCTTTTGTTTCTTCTGGGCTGTCAGATTGTATTATCAGAAGATTTTTATCACGTGCTGGACTGCATACAATATGTGGAAGATCTTTATTTTCTTTAACTTTTCTATTCAAAATATCTTTTATTGTTGCCATTGACATTGTCGTGTTTGGCTTCTTGTGTAATAATACTGCAGCTTTAGAGATGCCTATTTTATTCTTTTTTGGGATATTTTCCTTCATTGACTGCTGCAATACTTCTGAGTAACTAGTTTGGGATACATCTATTTTTGCTTGTTCTATAAGTGAGTACTCTCCCGTCTGGTCCATTTTTTCCAATATTTTGTTCGTCTTTGTTTCTATGTTTTCCAGAGTTTTTTGAAGTTCTTCTATTGATGCAATGCCCGTACTTATTGTTAACCTCTGTGGTTTTGGTTTTTCTGATTTTAATTCCTGAAGACAGTGAAATATCCCATATTTTGATTCACCGTAGCGATTGTGACACTTCTAACCATGAGTGACGTCAAGGGGACTTCACATCGACTGGCCGTGCTGTTAGTGTAGTACACTCTTTTCTACACTTGCTCTTTATAGAATTTGCTTTTGAACATCTTTTCCTATAGAATTTCCTTTTTATAACTTTCACGTGTTCAGAAATTAGCATTTTGTGTTTGTTGCTTAAGTCTTGCACACCAATGTATTTATATTGTATAAGTACGTAATATAGAGATGTAGATAGCGATATAAAAAGACAGATAGTTACAGCTATATATCTATCCTGATTCCATTTCTTCCATTTGCTAACTTCATGTGTTCAATATTTCTTGTAAACCTTTCTTGGTATAAATAATTTTTGTATGAAGTTGGGTGGAATAAAATTGAAATTAAGCTGAAATAGACATTGAATAGAATTCTCATAAAAGAAACAGTTCCATGAAAGAAACTCCTCTTTAACATTTGTATTCTTATAATACCCTTCACACCCTACCTTTTTTAAACATTATTTTTAGGTGCGTTCGTAATTATATAAATACGTAGTACCTACACTGCAAAAAATAATTGTTGAAAATTGTGAAAAAATAAGCAGTAATACACTACCACGCATGCGCAGCAATGTATTACTGCTTATTTTACTGCTTATTACTGTTAATTTTATACTGGCATAATACTAGAAGCTGGGGTGCCAGTATTATACTGTAAAATCAACAATTATTTTTTGCAGTGTATAGTCGTCGTCGGGTCCGTCCGTCTGTCCGCATATAACAGCGCAAAAACTACCCAACCGAATGGTTTGAAATTTAATATATATAATCGTTGTAGAATTTTGTCGAGTCGTTTCAAATTTTATGAAATTCGAATCAAAACTTAAAAAGATATTAATAAAAGTTTTCTTCATTTTATTAAATCCTATCATACGTAATTAATTCAATGATATCCCATGATAGGTAATGATTCTAGGTTGCCACGAGAATTAAGTCATATTTAAAATGGAGTCATATTATTTCCGTATTACTGAATTTAAAACCCGAATTTGTATACTGAAATTGTTTAATTATAGCAATCCTATAATCTACCGACATTTTTTTGGATAGATGTTTCCGGAAAATAGATATTAAACGTAAATGTCTAAATATGAATTTCAAGTTCTGAAATTTTCAAAGCTAGACTTAAGTTTCCCATTGGAATTTTCAATAAATGTCATCAAAACATAAAATATCGCCAACTTAAAATGTACTTATTTTATTACGGAAATTAATCATATCATAATAACAGACGATATAATTCATTTCACTGAAATAATAACAATGATTTTTTTTCTTTTTACATTCTCTTGCATTGGATATTTGCGCGAGGCATAATTTTAATGTAACAGAATTGTAATTTTATTTTTTGTAAAAGTTTATTGAAACTTAATTTCATAAAATGAAATTAATATCTATAATATGAAAATCTGCACATGAAATAAATTTTGTATTCATGCAGTTTTGCATAAGAGTGCAGCCGATATTGCACCAAGATCTGAATATTTATAAAACTAGTTATAATCCGCACTTCATTTGTCACGTTTGACGTACAATTTCCAACATGTTATAAACATACTTTGAATATTAATTTATAAATGTATTTATTTTTTTCTCTGTCTTACCTTCCCCATATTTATTTTATTGTAATTTTCTTATCTTATTTTATTTTAAGCTAAGCACCATTGGTACCATTATATATATATAACATGTAAGTTTCATCAAAAATTTTCATCAGTAATACATAGTTATTTTTGGTTTAATTCCAACTCTTCCCTTTTTTTTATTTGTAATTTATCTTACCAGAGGGCAGAACAATAATTTATCTCATTTAATTATTTCTAGCTTCATGGTTTTTTTTTTAGTTTTTATGCTTTTTCCGTGATTCAGTGCCTAAAACTAATCAATAAATGCTTATGGGTCATTCCTTTTATTTTTCAAATCATCTTGAATTTGTAGATTTGTTATGGCAAAATATTGTAATCGTACAACTCAGACATGTTTGTCTCGTCTGACATGTGGTTCTGAATTATATTTGCAAATATACTTAAACGTTGCTCTTTTTTGATGTTCAAATTTTTCCATCCACTTGAAGTGGTTTTTTATGTACGATAGCCCAAATCTTGTACTTTTTTACCTTATTATAGCTCGTGCAAGGGTTAAATCGTACATGTTTTGCGGTATCTATAGTAATTTGGGTTTGAAAATTCGGTAAATTTCACAATTTTTTCAACATTTTCCTTTTGGGATAATTTATCATAAAAGGAAAAAGTTCAGTACACATTACAGAGGGAAGCCATAAAAATATTTACATTAAACTCAGAAACATGCAATGATATGATACCCCAAAAAATCGATAACAGATGGCGCCACATGTTATTAGGAAAAAGAAAATGGGAGTTTTCAGCGGATTGACTTACGAGAAACAAACATAACATCAGTAAAAGAGGATGCCTCGAGAATAAGAGGTGAAAATATTTTTACAACTTTTAACATATTGACTAGTTTTAGTGTAATTTTAAAAATGTGTTTTAAACATTTGGACATGTACACTGCTCTTTGATGTGTTTTAAAATAAATTGATGTCTGTTTAAATGGGTAGTGGAAGTAATCTTCTTTATATATATTTGTCTTACGTGGCGCGGAAATAGGGCTGAATTTCTACCTTATCGTTGGCAACAACCGTAGTTTCCAGAGCTCAGACCAATGAACAGACAAGATTGTGTTAGCTCCGCCTCTAATATGGCGGTCAGTGTCAGAGGCGATTTTACAAACCATCACGCGTATAGCGATTGTAGGCGGTGTCGAATGATGATTGGCTAAAAGATGGTTACGTAGTTGGTGAGGGGAGGAGTTAAAGCGTATTAAATGAATAAATGTAATAAAAGCAAATATTCTTGTGTCAGATCTTGTATAGTGGTTAAAGCACCAGGCTCGTAGTTTTGATGTATCGAGTTGTGTCCTTTCCAATTTTTTTACATTTTTAGAGTTTTGCTTTGATCTTTATTGAATTAGTTAATAAAGAATATTTATTAGCAGTGCTTCTTAAGCATTGATGTAAAGATCAGTTGATCTTTATCAATTGCTCTGCAATATTTTATTGTCAATTAGATAATTAAATTTTAATTAGAATTAAGTTAAACAATGTTAAATTATAATTATAATTAAGGTAAATAAAAATAAAAAAATTTATTACATACAATGAAATTTAATATCAGATAATTTCAAGAATTAAATTTTAATTCATATAAGCTATTTTTTGATAACTATACGAACATTTATTAAAATGCAATAACTCCTAAACTTTCATTATTTTTTTTTATTAGAACTTTAGTAACAGATGATTATCAAATTAGCAGAATTAATTAATTAAAGTTTTCAACTTTTAAACTTAAGCATTATTCTTAAAAATCTCTATTAATTTACTAAAATTCTTTTTACCAATTACTGGTTGATCTGTAGTGATAAAGTTCTGGAAGATTACCATATTTAAAGTTTTTTTTCTATTATTTTATTATTTAAAATTTTAATTATTATTTTTATTTAAATAAGTATAATTAATATTAATTAATATTTTTATTTAAATATATTCAATTAATATATTATATAAGTTTAATTATTTAAACGTATAATTAATATAAATAAATGTTATTATTTAAATATATAATTAATATAAATAAATATTATTATTTAAATATATAATTAATATTATTATTAAAATATATAATTAATATTTTTGCGTAAAGGTTTGTTATACATTCTCTTGTGATTAATTAGCAAGATATAAACTATGAGAAAAATAAACCAATCTATGTTAAAGAGAAGCTTGGGTTTTGTAGACATAGCTTGAAATATGATCTTATGTTTCGGTTGATACATTTTGTACAAACCCAAACATTACATGTATGTTAATGTTATTTGTTATTAATAATGTGTTATTACACATTATTAATAACAAATAACATTTATTATTAGTTATATTTAGTTCTTTTTTTAAATTATTTAAATACTGAATGATTTTTTTTTCAGTTAAATTTTGGCAGTGGATACATGCAATGTTTGCAAGCTTTTAATTGTAAAAAGAAAAAAATAATTCCAAAATTAAATGAATTTGTATGAAAATTTTGTATTTTACGCTGTCTTGACTTAAAGATATGAAACAAAACGTTTTTGGTAACTATTAAAATCCGGAAGCTAGGACTTTTTTGTTTTCATTTCTGTTTCTGCTTCTTCTTCTTTTTATTTATTTATTTATTTATTTTTATTTTTTTGTATATGTCGTCTACATCACTAATCTATTTATTTAAAAAAAAAAATTGTATATGTCGTCTACATCAGTAATATATATTTTAATGTCATCATGATCCCAAGAATTTTGTGAAAATTGGAATAGCAGAAAATCATATACAGGGATTGTATTGATTTCATGATTTTACATGTTAATTTTGGTACATTTAGGCTAAAAACAATAACAACCAAACAAAATTATTATAAATAGATTAAATAAAGCTAACAATGGCATCATTTCATAACTGTATTACAAATAATAATAGTGAAAGTAAAGAAGATAAATCTATCTAACACTAGTAATAATAAATATAGTTATCATTATTTTTATTTTGCGAAAAAAAAAATGTTGAATGATTAATTGCTTATTTTACGAACAGATGGCTCCACTACACGTTTTGTGACCATTATTATTACCAAGGCACCCCCTTATCATAGTACTAAGATATAGTAGATATTATGATAAGGGAGTCTTGATTATTACATGTTGGAGGAATTATGTGTGTTTTGTAATAAACCATTTAAATTATTTAAATAAAAAAATAAATTTACATGTGTATGTGTATTTTTAACGGCTTAGAAGTTGCATGGATTTTAGGTGTTTAAGTGTAATTTGTGTAGCTTTTTAAATTATTTAAATACTGAATGATTTTTTTTTCAGTTAAATTTTGGCAGTGGATACATGCAATGTTTGCAAGCTTTTAATTGTAAAAAGAAAAAAATAATTCCAAAATTAAATGAATTTGTATGAAAATTTTGTATTTTACGCTGTCTTGACTTAAAGATATGAAGGAAATAGTTTGTTTAATAAACCTTTAAGTTCAGTAAAAATTTTAAAACTAGTATATATAAATTCGAAATCTTCATTTCTTAAGTATATATTGATTTTATGAAATAAATAACTATATAAAAATCTGTAAACTGCATTGCTTAAGTATATGTTGATTTTATAAAATAGCACAGTTCAAAAGTTTTTAACAGCCTAGTAATTTTATTTTCGTTTATTAATTCAATTATGATTATTAAAAAAATAATAATAAACATTCAGAAAGCTAACATTTATTTGCTGTGCTTTCAGTTTATTCTTGTGAAATAATGTTTAATATGTTTTTCTTTGTTTAATTCTAGCTAATTGTACTTAGTATTTACTATAAATAAAATTTAAAATAAAAATTACAAAAAAAAAATGTAAACATGTAATCTTTATTTGAAAATTGGAAGTTATAGATTATAGATATTAAAGAATATAATAATTTATAAATTAAATATGTTTAACTTTATGTAAGGTTTGTTATGTATCAATAAATTATGCTGGACGTAAAGTTTTTTCCCTTAAAAAATGCACACAAGCTACTACAAATTTAAATTAGTTTTCACCAACCTTTAAAATTAAAATATGTTTTATTTTTCTTTAAAAAAAAAAGAGTTGAATTAGATAATGACCTCTGAAAATACAAGGGCTAGAAGTATTTGATTTGCTGTTTCAAATTATACTTGTACATATGGATTGTTTTCTTTTAATTGGATTAAGTTAATAATTTTTTGTTAGACACGTTTAATATGTCCTAAGCATCATTAAAAATAAAGCAAACATGAATATGCAAAATGCAAGATCAGACTTTCTTATGAATCTTGAACGAAATGAAAAATATCCTCTTCAAGCGCATTAAGCTCCTCCTACCTCGTCTCCGGCAGTCGACCAATCACCATTCGACATCGTCTCCAATCGTTCTACGCGTGATGGTTTGTAAAATCGCGTGTCAGAGAATTGAAACTCAAGCTAGCAATTATTAAAAATAAAATAATAAGAACGTAATCCAAAGCGTCTGAGATGATTCCTCATTTTAATTATGAGTAATATTGTTAATTTCAAATGAATTCTCAACTCTTATTTAGAATTTATTTACGAATTTCACTCACACAAAAAATCTGAGATTTAAAATATAAACTTTCTTGAGTGCCCCTGCTGCCATCTGTTGCTGTTTTATTGAAGTAAAAATAATTTCTTTTGCAGAAATCTATAATCAATTAGAAAATTAGAATAATAAAATGTCGAACGAAATTTAAACAATCATTGATGATAAACTATCTTCCTACCACGTAGTGTTTTTTTACTGAATTTAAGCCGTGCTGTGCAATATTATAGGTGCAATAAGTTTTAAACTAATTATGTTTCCAAGATCCTTTTTTCATAGTATTTAACTGATTTATATGCCCATTAGTAGCAAAAAATACTAAACAAAAAACGAGTACTAAATGAATTTTTAGTTGTGTTTTCAACGGAGTTTTCAATTACTTTTTTACATTAAAAAAATTGTCAATTTCATATGTTCAAATGATTTATTGTAGTACTTATTCCGGCTAGAATTACTAGAAAAATACAAAGGAGCGAGCGAGCGAAGCGAGCTGGGACCGCATAGCGGTCTCAATGTGAACTGCTTTGCAATTCACGGGGGGTTGGCGAGCGTAAGCGAGTAGGGGGCTGAGCCCCCTAGTTATTATATATATATATATATATATATATTGTAAACACGCACATATAGATAGAAAATGTAACGGTAAATTCAGACAGACATCCATATAGATACCTTTAAAAATTAGAAAAAATACGTAATTTATAAATATACAGAGCGATTCAAAACCCTTGATATAGACTCCAAAAGCGGTGGAACAGATCTAGTAAAAGCAAATAATCATACAGTCCATGGTCGTAAGTCAGCGATAAAATGCTAGAAGGCGCTTTGTGATTAAATGGAAACACCCGTTTATATCTTAATATTAAGTAGGGGAAAGTAGTGTAAAACCGTGTTGTCGGTTGAAACCGAATATCTGAAATGGAAATTTTTCTAACTGAGTGAACAGGTCAGTCATGATAGCTCAATTGGCAGAGCATTGTCAATTTAAGCTAGAAATTCTCGGTTCGATTCCCGTCCTGGGCACTTTTTCACTCAGTTGGAAAAATTTCTACTTGCAAGCTATCTTTACCAATCAGTATTACTGTGTTAAAACAATGAAGTGTAAATACATTGCCATCGCTTAATGGAGTTCCTTTACCTGCGGTTTATTCTGTTGAACTTTTTATTTGACACACCAGATGCTATTGCCTAAAGATTGTCTCAGTGAATTGTGTCGGTTCAGGTTCCATTGGAAGAGCATTGTCAATTTAAGCTTCTGCTTCTGGGTTCGACAATGTTTCACTCAGTTGAAATTTTTTCAACTTGTGTGATATATTTACTAATTAATATAGTTGTGCTAAAATAATAAGTATATCAACGGATATCTGAGTTTTGTTTCGATTTGAGTAATCCTCCAGTGGGTAATGACTGAAATACTTAGTTCTAATCAAGAAAATGAAGGGGCCATTATGGTATCTCCATACTGAAATTTGTGTAGTTTCTCTGTTAGAAAGTTTATTTTATTTTATTTATTTTATTTTTTTTATGTTTGCTAGTTTTCAAAATTTTTAAATATGAACACTTTTAAAGTTACTGAAATTTTTCATAATAGTGTCTTTAGCATACACTAAAAAAAATCCGTCAAATTTACGGCAAAAACTGCTGGCAGCAATGTTGCCAGCAGTTTTTGCCGTAAAAATCGCAGTAAAATTCGATGTAAATTTTATCGCATATTTTCCGCCATTTCAACGGTTATAATTGTAGTAAATTTCACAGCCATTTTTCCGTACAAATTACCACAAAAAATTCTGTAATTTTAACAGTCATATTTCCGTACAAATTATCACAATAGCTGCTGTAATTTTAAAAGCCATATATTTTGTTTAAATCATTGATTTTAATCAGCTTTCATTTTTAGATGATTATTAGTATAGTCATAAAGTTCATCGTTTGTTTGAAAAACATTGGAATTCATTATTTTATATATAGAAATTCAATCCAACATTAAAACATTTCTTTACTGCTTTGTATATTATATATATAAGAATTCAGAATTTATTAATAGAAATTTTTTTAATGTGGCAAAACTGAGACATCAAATATTCATTATAATACCATGTGTAAATACATATATAGAGAGAGAGGGTATATTTGTAGTACTAAAAATAAAAACACTTCAATTCTGTTAGGGCGAGAAGAATTTAGATAATATATATATATATATTAGATAATTGGACTAGAATTAAAAGCTTACGTTTATCCAATACAAATATAAAAAACCATTTGTAATTAAACACTGATATGTAAACAATGCAGGCTCGTAAGCGTACGTTAACACATCATTTTGCTCGCTTTCGCAGTCGCGCGGGAAAGAGCACGTACTCAAAAGTAGAAGTTCCTTGCGAAGATCATGCTAGTAAAATGTCTTTGCGCGCAGGCGCCGATCAGCAAAATGAACGATGTGATCTGATTGGTTGTTCGCATGAAAGGAGGTTGAAATCGAAAACACTGGTTAAATCTACTGTTATATTTGCGGTATTTTTATCTACGGAAATATTACGTTGCGATCTACTGCAATAAATGCAGTGAATTTGACAATCATTTTTTACAGTGGGATAAAGATTTGTTTCCAACAATGAAACTGTTCCTGTCATAATTTTCTATCTTCATTCTCTTGGGATAAGACGGTATATTCTATGTGGGATAAAACCCAATATTGAAAAACAATGGTTGAAATATACCTTAAAAATTAAATCAATATAATATTTTTTTTCAATTTATCTAAACCCTGCATGCATACTTTTCCAAGCAATTTATTTCAGAAATATTGGATCTTTATACAAAGCATAACATGAATTTCTATTCCATTCCATATGGCTATGGTCTTTAAGAAAAAAGACATTATATTGAAAAGACATATACATTGAAATTATATTGAAAAGACATATGTTTTTCTTTCTTTAAAAGAAAAAAAAATTATCTTGTTGTATTTTTTATGCCATATATAAAGTATCTTCTACCAAAGAACATCAAATGGGATTGTAACAGAAAATGGAATTTCCCTTTAAAAATCTATTTTTCTAAGAGCATTCTGTTCTCCTTAGAAATATAAGAAATATATTCGCAAATATGATTTAGAATCTTAGCGATGTAAGTCATTCATGTAACCAACAGATGATGGCATTTCCAAATATAATATATAACATCTCTTCCTCTGTATTATTGTGCCGTCTTTAATTTGCATAACTAGATAGAGATATGCGTAGGTAAATAAATTGATAGTGAATTATAGTTGTACCGGATGATTGAAAATACAAGGTGTCTTTCCATCCCTGACTACAAAATTTATTCATATCTTCTATATATAAGATAGACATGTGAAACTGGTGCCAAAATGTTGGAAAACTAACCAAGTTTCTTTTTTTTTGTTGCAGGTTTCGGTAACGTGGCTGTAGTGTAGCAGTGTGTGTCCTGGAAATCGGACCACGTACCGAGAACTGGCCGACCATCAACCTCAGATGAATGAGTGGAAGAAGTGAGTCATACCCCGTTTAGATTGGATATTTAAGATATCTTAGACCGCCATTTTAGAGGTGGTACACCCCGGAACTATAAAACCTGTTCGCACCGCAAAATTCATCTAAGATAACTCATTGAACGTCTCTGCAAGGCCCGATTTAGAGCGTCTAGGGCCCCGGGGCCAAGCATTATTCCGGGGGGTAGGCGGAGAGACTTTCTATCTATTTATATGAAATTTTCTTGAATTGTGCTGAAGTGACTAAACAGCGTCCATAAATTTCGTACTCGGTACAATTCATATTTGTATACAGGGTTTCATAAGAAAGATGATAGAATATACTTCTGTATAGGAATATAAAGGCTTATGTGAGCCGTTGAAATGTAAATACAGGTATTTCTATCATTCTTGGCTATTTGTTATAATATCATATGCATGTCATAAAATGTCTAAAAGAAAATGTCACAAAAATTACACAAAAACTGACTTTTTTTTCGGAATTTTTATTGCTTCTTGCTCTTTTCCTCACCCTGATTTTAATAATAGCTTATATTCAAATGTATAGCTTTGTCAAATATGCTTAATTGTGGTGGTCAGATATGAGCCACCTCCCAATTTCTGACTAAATTAGTTTACTTTTATTATTTTAATAGGTATTTTTCATGTATATATATTGTATAACCAGGAATTTCTGTGGACTATTTATTTTATATACTTTTATTTTTTTAATATGTATTTTTTATGTATATATATTGTATAACCAGGAATTTCTGTGGAGTATTTATTTTATTAGTGTACATAGTTTCTTTTTCGTATGGGAAAATAGAAACGACCACCCAGAGTAGTTTTATTACCTTCGGAGACACTGGTCTGCGATCTAACAAGGACATCTTTTACGGAGAAAAAAATTTACGAGCTGAAAAATTTATAGCTGTTTGGAAGTGCATAGCAAATTTACAATTTAGGACCCCATCTAGGTGGTCCTGAATAACATTTAGCGAAAACCAATAAGAGATGAGGGGGGAGACGTCTTTACAAAACCACTGGAGCCAATAGACGGCCCAGTGACGAGGGAAAAGAAAAAAGTGAGCCCCAAGAGAAAATCTGGAAGAGGACCAGTACCTGACGTCCTGTCCGAGGAAGTAACATCAAAAAAGAAAGAGTAGAGTGCTGATAGTGTGTAAAAACGAAGATAGTTCCAAAAATGGTGTAGTGGCGACAAAAGACAAAAGAATGACCTAACAGATGATCTTTGCCTATCCCGTGGAGGTAGACTATTGCTAACAATGCAGACCAGAAGTACTCTGATGGTACAGGTATCTGTAATTTACTATTCCCTCATATTGAATGTGTATAATAATAAATAAATACTGGTAGAGGTACTTTAGTAAATGTAGAGAAATTGTTCCTTCTCTGAAATATAATTAATGCACGTAAGTGCGGTAGTGCGAGTCGGAAAAAGACTCACTAACTCTTTTAATGAGTATTCAATTGTTTCATCTTATTTTTTATACTTAAAATTTAACATTCTGTTAGGGATGTTTGTTTTTTTTATTTTTTATGTCTTTGTAAATAGATATGTAAATAAATGTTTTTTCGTTTACTTTTAACTCTTTGTATTTAATTTATATGGGTTAACACTCATATGTCATCGAGTAGTGTTTTTCTTCTTTTTCTTTAATTTAATTGTTTATTAATTTTAGTTGGTTTATCAGGAGGACTAGTTTATAATTTATGAGAGGTTAGGGATTTATATACTTTATCTAGTCCGGCTTCATAAGACGTAGGGCGGCGTAAATAATCACAACGTAATAATCTGATCTTTTTTTTTTACTAGAGTAGTTAATTTAATTCAATAATATGGGTAACTTTTATGGGATCATTATAAATTTTCACCGAGGTCCAGAAGCCACGATCACACCTTTAACCTGATAATCCAACACCCAGCGTTTCCGGAAGAAGCATTAACCCGTGCTTCCTTTAACTAATGTAGGGAGTTTATGCAATTGGGCATTAGTAACCATCTCCAATTAGGAGGCCCAGAACTTACCAGCATTAGCCCCGGGAATGGTATGGTGACGTGACCTTTGCCAACTTTAAAGCCTAGGTTATTATTTTCATTAATTTTATGGTTACAATACGGGTTTTTTTCTATTATTATTATTACTAGTATTATGATTATTATTATTATTATGAATATTCTGAGATTATAATTTTAATACTGTATTTAAAGTAATTTTTTTTTATATGTTTCAAAATTTAACTATTATTTTATCTACTCGATGTCTAAAATTCTTGATTTTAGTTTTTTTTTTAACATAAATAAATAAATTAAATAATTTTTTTTAAGGACAATTTCTCTCATTTTCTATGTCAAGTATAGCTGGCACATAGTTCCACAGTCCTGACAATATTTATTGAAAATTACTGAGTAGTACAAATGATACTTATATACATATATATATTTTTCATAAATAAAATATGTTAAGTAAATAGATAAGTTTGTGATCGCAGTACTACAAATTGGGGGTAATTATGCTATTTTGAAAAAAAAAAATAATAATAATTTCTGTTTACAAGTGTTTTTACAAATAGTAAAGGAAATGACAAATAATAAAACAGGTAGTGTAATGTAGTGCTTGGCACACAAAACAAATAATTTAGGTAATATTTCTGTATTTATATATTATTCTAAATAATATTTCTGTAGTACAGATTGCTAGGTGCAAAAGTGAAATTACTACTATGAAAGATTTTTTCGGTATCATAAGTATTTTGTGTATTTGTATTTCTTGAAATTTGTAGAAGCTATTTATATGCGTAAAACCTTGAAATTTGATCAATATAAATTTTGTGTACAAATTTTATGGGTAGCAAATTTAAGAGAAATAAGCGTTCTTCTACGGAGTTTAACAGTTTTTTGTATAAAGCAAGAACACGACTTCAAAATTCTCAAGTTCTAAATACGGATAATAATACCCCTAAAATGGACAATTTACTAAATTGTATCCCCGCTTTTGATGCAAAACGGGAAAATGATATAAATTTCTACGTTACTCAATTTGATGAAGCGGCTGTACAAGCAGCAATTCCTGTGGAAGCCAAATTAATTATCCTAAAATCTAAACTAACCGGCTTAGCTCGCGAGAAACTAATATCAGATGCGGAGCTACATACCGAAACTAATTATGAAAAATTTAAAGAAAAACTTCTGAATGCTTTCGGCTCAAAACTTTCCTTTGGTGA
This sequence comes from Maratus michaelseni, assembly GCA_963931845.1. Lineage (NCBI taxonomy): Eukaryota > Metazoa > Arthropoda > Arachnida > Araneae > Salticidae > Maratus > Maratus michaelseni. Next base: position 265,758,353 of record OZ007593.1, read on the forward strand.
AGCCCACGAGAATTTTTCAAAATTAAAACAGGGTCCAACGGAGTCGATAAGTGATTTTATTCTTCGTTTTAATATAGAAGCAGCGAAGTTTTTTGAAATTTCTGGATTATCAAATAAGAATGATGCGAAAAAACTTTTTGAACTTATGAAATTGCATAAGTTTATGGATGCAGTCAAAACCGATATTTCTTTTGAAATTCGAAAGCGTGCGGTAAAATCTTTCTCTGAGGCAACGGAAGCAGCGTTAATTATGGAAGCCGCAATTAACTCTACAAATTTTGCAGAGGTAAACAACGTAAGTAAGGATGGGACCGCGGAGTTGTGTCAAAGCCTAATTAAGCAAAATCAATTGCAAGCCGAGAGTATGGCTAAGTTGCAGTTAGAATTGGAAAGTTTAAAGTTAGCGCAACGAAATAAAGTCGAAAAAAGTACTTTTGTTAAAGACAAGTACTGTGAGATCTGCAAACGCAGCAACCACACGACACAAAATTGTCGATATAAATTTTCTAAGCAATCTGAGTATAAACAGAATTTTCGAACGAATTTTCCTAAGTTCAAACAGGTAGATTTTCCGGGCGGCTCACCCTTCAAATTTTACGGATAATTTTCAAGGGTATGGCTTCATGCCAAATTATAATCCTAATTCCACATTTCATTCGCTGCCACCGGCTCCAGGGCCTCAATTTACTACAAATCCTTATCCTTATAATGGTTTCTCACCTCAGAATAATTTTGTTCAACGTACGGGCGCTAATTACCCGAATTTTGGGGGGAATTTTCAAGTTCAGAATACAAATTTCCCTAACACCCAAAATTACGAAAGTCAACAAAACAGAAGAAATGAGGGGAGCAGTAATGCAGGAAATAATTATCGGAAAAATGGAAAATATCAAAAGAAAGGTTTTCACCCGGGAAATGGAAAAGGGGGTCTGTAGATAGCGAGAGAGAGGTCGAAAAGCCCCGTAACAGATCCCCGGATACGCGAGTGATTGCTAGCGTAAAGGGCGCAGATAGTAATAACCTTCCTATTATTAAATTTAAAATCGAAGGGGTTAATGTAGAGGGTCTTTTGGACAGCGGCGGAGCGGTGTCTCTAATTTCATGTGATTTATTTGATATTTTAAAAGAAAAACAGGTTAAAATGAAATTTTTAGGAAATAGAATTCGTATAAGATCCTTTAATGGAGTAAATATTCCATTTAAACAGTGTATTAAAATATCATTCAAACTAAATAATGTATTTACTTCGGGTACATTTTATGTCACGAGTAACAATTTTAGCGGAAATTACAACATGCTACTCGGTTACGATTTTTTAAAAAATAATAGGATGGTGCTTGATTTAAAACAAAATTGTTTAAGAATAAAAAACACTACAATTACAATAGATGAGGAAGAAGACGAGGAAAAGGGGTGCCAGATAAACGCCTCGAGCACGCAGAAAAACAATAAACAGCAAAAAAATAATATGGACAATGGTAGAAAAAAAACTAAGGAAAATAAGTTGATTGTCGCTAGAACAACGAGAAGAGTATTTTTACCACCGGGGGGCGAAAAAATTGTCACCTTAACTTTTTCGGAAGAGTTAGACCCAGAAAATGATATCTTATTCGAGCCAGATAGAATAAAAAGGGGATTTACATGCGAAGACTCAATACACCAGGTAACGAAGAGTAAAACAATAAATATAATTTTAAAGAATGTATCAGATAAAAAAGTAGTCATACAGGCAAATGCAAATTTGGGTAGAATTACTACACAATTCGATGCAAAGTCGGGAAAGGAGTTAGACGATGTGGAACAGGGTTCGTTATACCAGGTAAACAACCTGACCATCGAGGAAGTACGCAGTCTTAGAGAGGCAGAACTTAGTAAAGAGGATTTTGATTTAGCTCATTTATCCGAGGAGATAAAATTACAGATGGAAACCGTACTAATAGAACACGCCCAGGCTTTCTCAAAATCGTATAAAACTTTGGGTAGTTCTTCTCTGGTCGTCCCAAAGATAAAATTACATCACGACTACCCTATACAGTGTAAGCCCTATAAGACTCCTCATACGGTGCGAGAATATGCACAAGAGGAAATAAAAAAATTACTGGAAGCGAATATTATCGAAAAAAGTAATTCTCATTATGCTTTCCCGGTATTGTTTGTAAAAAAGAAGTCTTTAGATAAACAGAAACCTAAATATAGGATGGCGGTGGATTATCGTTTGCTAAACGAAATCTTAGAGGCATACCCATATGCTATACCGGATATCAAAGAACTTTTACAAAAAATAAGCGGAAAAAAATTTTACACTGTGTTAGACTTGCATAGTGCTTTTTTTCAAATAAATTTACGCCCGGAAGATAGAGATAAATTGGCTTTCATTACAGAAGACGGAAAATACGCCCCAGTAAGGCTAAATTTCGGTTTAAAATTAAGTCCCACAATTTTCGCCGAATTAATGGATAAAGTATTGGGACATTTTAACAAGGAGGAAGTCGGATATTTTATTGACGATGTCATTGTTTCCGCGAATTCCGTTGAACGTATGACTCAGCTATTAAAAGAAGTTTTACAGGCACTCATAGAGAATAATTTAACGATAGAACCCAGCAAAATGCAGGTTTGTAAAGAAGAAATTGAATTCTTGGGGTTTAAGGTTAATCAGAATGGGTACTCCCCATCAACCAAAAATGTGGAGAAAATACAGAAATTAGCTAGACCGAAGAACAAAAAAGGAGTTAAGTCGCTTTTGGGTCTTTCTAATTATTTCAGAACGTTAATTCATCACTACTCTGACATTGTTGACCCCTTGATCGAGCTTACGAAAGACAAAGTTAAGTTTAGATGGACGGACGAAACAGAAGCAGCATTCTGTGCCATTCAGAAAGCAATTATTGACAATCCTACATTAAAACCCCCAAATTTCGAAAAGGAATTTTTTCTTATCACGGACGCTTCAAAAGTCGCCTTGTCTGCGGTCTTAACACAGAAGGAAGGCGAGGAACATATTCCAATAGAGTTTTATGGGAGAAAGCTAAAAGAGTCTGAGAAGAGATACCCTAGCATTAAATATGAACTTTTGGCAATCCACGATGCTGTTCAATATTTTAAAAATATCCTGCTAGGAAGGAAGTTTACAGTACTCACTGATTCAAAAGCTCTCACTCACCCTTTAAAATTGGAACATCAAAGTGACATTGTCGCTAGATGGCTGATGAGGCTTAGTGATTTTGATTACTCAATTGAATTTATTGAGGGTGTGAAAAATCCGGCAGATTACATCTCTCGCAATATAAATAATATTTCGGCTCAAACCAAAATTCATAATAATTTGTTCAAAGTAAATGTTAATCTCTCGGAAGAGAATGTGAAAGTCGAGCAACGTAAAGACGCAAAACTTAGCATAATCATTAAGAAGATAGAAAATAATAAACAGAACAAAATTACTCGAAAATTTGAATTAAATGAGAATAATGCACTAATTTTAAAACAGAAATATAAGCACAAACAACTCCTCATTGCTCCTAATAGTTTGGTTTTTGAAATTATACAAGAGGCGCATAAAAGTCATTTCGGGTTCCCGAAAACATACGAAACTGTAAAGTCTCGTTTCTTTTGGTATAGGATGTACAAAGATATAAGGAGCTATTGTACAAGTTGTATCCCATGCAACAAAAATAAGCAACACCAAGCTATTAAAGTACCTATTCAAAAGGTTATTAAGGATGCCCCAATAGGGACAGCCCTACATTGTGATATAGTAGGCAAATTGCATACGACATTTAAAAAAAACTCCTTCATTCTAACTATAATTGATTCGACGTCGAGGTACCTAGAGGCCATACCTCTACGTGGAGTAGAAGCGCAGACAATTTTGAATGCTCTAAATAACTATTTTAGCTCTTTCGGGATACCTAAATCAATTACGACGGACAACGGGCCCTATTTTAGGAGTGACGTTTATTGCCAGTATTTAAAAGCACTGAACATAGAGAGACATTTTACAAGCTGTTACAAACCTAATTCAAATGGAATTGTGGAGGCGAGTCACAAATTGTTAAAGTCATCTTTAAAAAGTATGTGTGACAAAACGGCAGAGTGGGATATTCGTTTACCGTTTTATAAATTGGCTTACAACACCTCAATAAATCGGGCCACAGGGTACACGCCTGCAATGCTTTTTTTTGCACGGGAGGTATCGAATCATTTTACAGCGCTGAATACTTCCGATGAAAAATGCACCCAAGCTTATGTGAAACAGCGTATCAAACACATGAAAGAGACACAAAAACTGTCCTTGGCCAACCAGGAACGCGTTATGAGTGAATACGTCAACAAAGATTTTGAAAAAGTCAAAACATTACAGTATAGCGATCAGGTTTATCTAAAAAAAGTTATAAAACCGGGGGCTTTGGAATCAACATGGGAAGGGCCTTATGAAGTTGTAAGGATTTTTGGAAACAATAATTATTTGGTTCAACATATGATTGAACCCCATGCTAAGAAAATTAAGCGCCACATAAGCCATTTCTGGCAACCAAAAGTTAAAATTAATTTGCCTCAAACTAGCACAGAGAATACTCAAGAAGAATAATTTATACAAAGAATTAACATTCAGTCGTTGTTTTTCTTTTTTATTCTCTATTAAGTAGGTATTTATAAATTTATATTCTAGAAATTCGGAGTTTTTGTATACTATTGGTTTTTTCCTCCTCACCTATTTTAACAGTATTGTAAGAAAATTAAAAAATATATGTATATAATAATAATAATAAGTGTATATATAGACAAAATTTTACAAATAGTTGGGGGCCTTTCAAAAAAAAAAAAATGTAATAATGAATGCACTATTAATAATATATAGGTAAAATATGTTTAGATGACATATATATATATATATATATATATATATATATATATATACAGCATATAAAATAATAATAAAGAAAAATTTCTTGTACATTCTTAGACGTATAGACAGACATCTGCTTCTGAGTGCTGTGAGAAAAAAACTACATTTTATTAGATTAAAAACAATTATCATTTATTATTACGGTGAGGAATGAGTATGGTTGGCGTTTACAGAACTGTATTTTGGATAGAGCGAGCTCAGTATTCAAAATTGCGATGCAGTTTTGTTTTCGTTTCTCTGGGCTTTGAGAGAAAAAAAAATCGCACCGGAGAGGCAGGCGAATTTGGGGCCATCCTCTGTCTTCCCTCCAGGTTCGCAGAGCAGTAAAAGGAGAGAAAAGTAGTTTGTTTTTTTATGCAAATGCACAGACTGGTTTTCGTGCGCCGTTCTTCTCCGACCTCCATTGTTCGGGGAGAACCCTCTTTTTTTTTGCAAATGTGTTAGCAAGGGTTTGCAGCCAGCGGAGGGGGGGACAGAGATTGAAGAGGGAAGCCAAGAGCGAATCCTCTTTCTGGTTTCCGTGACTTATAGAACAACTATAACTTATTATTTATGTGGACATATACTTTACATAATGTTTTCTCCAGTGTACAAAGATTGTACTTAATAATAATAATAATAGGTAGTTGGATATTGCTTACGCAGGTACTTCGGTTAGTATATAAACAATAGTAAGCATATGTACATATGTAAAATAGTTTTTACTTCTTTTATGGCATAATGAATAAGTGTCAGGTACTTCTTTCGTGTATAGAATATTTACGTAATAAGAAAGCAATGTTTTTTTTTCTTGGATTTGCAAAATTGGGTACGATGTGTGAAGATATTGATACATATTATTGTTGACAGGAGGAGATTTTTGGATAGTAATTAGGGACTAAAACATATGAAAAAAAAATAATAATAAATAAATAAATAAATAAAAAGTAGATTTCTTTTGAAAATCGAAATTAAATAAATCAATACGGTACATGATTAGGTACGGAGTAGGTAAACAAACATGATAGTTTATCGATCAACACGAAGAAGAGTTTATTAGCGGAGAGTCTTAAAACTACGGTTACATATTTTTATTTTCAAAATTCCTTCAAAAGTACTACGACGGGATAGAAGGTAATGATTATTGGTATTAAGAAGGGTATTTATGAAAGAGTACAATTTTTTTGGGGGTTTGTAATGTCACTGAATCTAGGTAACAAAAGTAAACATATAATAGTGGTTTGGATGCAAGATTGTAGCGATCAGGATAAACATATAATTTTCTTTTCTCTTTTATAAAGAGATATTATATACATTAGAAAGATAGGTAAATATGGTATTTAAATATCATAGCACAACACCGCGGGTGTAGGTATAATTAATTCTTTTTCTAATTATAGAACAACTTATATCATAAAAACATACTTTTTTTTCGGTATAAAATATATTTATTATAATTATTTTCAAAAAAAAATTACATTGTACTTGTAAATTGCATAGTGTTGTACAAATATAATACTGGTATTTTATAAGAAAGTATTGAAATTGACATTGATTTAGTGGTAATACTAGGCTAGTATACGCTCTGCACACTTCTTTAATTTTCCGAAAGGTATAGTATTCGGAGATTTTTGAAAACAAAAAAAATTTAGATAAATAAATAAATACATATATTTCAGTTTTTTTTTTGTTTTTTTTTGCTTAAGAGTTTGATTTATTCACTGGTTTTTACTTATTAACTTTCTGTAGTAGTAATTTAAATGCACATTTAAGTAAAAATATATATATATATATATATATATATATATATATTTCCTTTTAGTGCACATTTTTATAAATATATGCAATAGTAACAATTAAATTTTGGAGTAGAAGATGTCTTACCCCTCTTTTGTAGCAGCGTTGGTGGGGCTCCCTGGGTTTTATTTTTTTTTTCCTTCTGACTCCTGGTTGCTGGTCAACCGGGGCCTTTTTTTTTAAGCTTGTGGCCACAGGCGACTCGGGTGAGGCTCTGCACAGCTCAGTGTTCTTGAGGGGAGATAAGCATTTTTCTTGTTTCATCTGTCCTTAAAATGATAAAACAAACAAAATAATAGAGGGAATTCACAATAAATGATTTATATAAATTGACATAAAACATATGAAGACACTTAAGTAAAATTGATGTACACAAGTTTTAGCTTATCGAAATTAAACTATTAAAAATAATAATAATAATAATAATAATAATAATAATAATTGTTTTTCTTAGGTCGATTTGTTCTTTTCTTTTTTTTTCTTTTCCTTTTTGTTTCCTACGGTTACAGCAGGTTTCTACAGCCTTTTTCATCCATTTTCTTGCGGGTCAGTATCGAGAGATAATAATATATTTTTTTTCCTTTCTCTTTCTTCTTGGCCATATTTATGGGACCTTTCCGTTTCCAATACTTTTTTTTTTCCTTGTTCGCAGTAATTCTTCTCTAGGCAGGGGAAGCATACGCTTTAAATTTCGGGAAGGAGTATTTTGGGAATGGCAGCAAAATGCGTTCCGTACATTCAGACAGAAGTATTAAATTTTACAGCTGTAAATAAAATTGTACCATTAGCTATAGTTACCAACAGTCCGACCACGCCAAAATGTGATTTCTTCTTCTTCTGTAACGAGTCAAGGAGATTTCACGGTAGCCGGTGAGTCCCCTGTAACGAAAGAAAGAAATTTGGATAGCATTTCACATAAATTCTATTCGTAAAGTCGGTTATTTTTGCAGTAATTGTCTCAAAATTTAGGTACGGTTAGAGTTAAGTTTAGGGCTCTTTCTAGACAAGAGTTTGGGAAAATTTATTCAAAGGTTTTACGACTAAAGGATAATTTATAAAGGCAAAATGGTAACGTACCTTTTATTTTGCGGCGATCCGACGTCTTTCACAGGATGAGATGACAAAATTTTCAGACGGAAGCTGGCGCCAAGTGGTCATTTCCTCTTCTAGCAAGGGTTGGAGCAACTCATTATCGATGGGATAGAGGGGGTGTTGAGTCGATTAGCGATTTCACACGACCCCCGGTCAAGCGGTTGCTAGGCAAGAAGGGAGGCGCAGAGTCTCGATGTGTTTCTTCTTTTTCCTCGTTAGCGAAGATAGAGCGAGATTTTTTCTCTCTTTTTTCTCCACGGATCCTTCCTCCACTTGGGGAGAGGATGGAGAGCATGACTTCAGGTGGTCGATTTCGTTGTCATGTGTAGACTATTCCCGCTGGATTTTGAAGTCGTTACTCTTGATTGCGGTCATATAATTAAGTGAACTAGAGTTCACATGTATTTCTCTTGTGTTTTTCACTTAGGTGATAATTTAAAAAGAAAATTTTTAAGTAATATTAAAGTGGGAGAGAAGGGAACATTCTCTCGGTAGGACATGTATATATTTCATAAATGTAATTTCTATCATACAATACATTTTTTTTTCTCTAATATATGAACGAAATTTTGTTGTAATGTGTTGTACGTGTTCATATACTTAGCGTTAATGTATTAGGTGGATTTTCACTTTTCTTTTAAATGTTACAATGTATAGAAGGTTATGCAGTACAAACTCTTTCTGGGTATCACGTCCTTGTATATATATATAATTTTTAGTGTATTTGGTGTATATTAAGTCATGACTGATATGATTCCAATGTAAAAGTATGTGCCAGCCGTATATTGTTCTATGTGTTGAGGCTTTTAGACTTTAAAAGTTTAGTTCAAAATTGCGTTTGCTTTGTATGGATTTTGGCTAATTTTTAAAAGTGATTATTTCAAAATTGGTTATACACAGAGGGGAATAGGGTACGTGAATGTGTTCACCTGTCTTCGACTCCACAAGCGACTGTAAATCTGGTCGACAGACAAACCGTTCTGTGGTCCCACCTACAGATTCAAAAAAAAAAAAAAACTTTTCTGTATGCTCGTCTCTGCTCAGTTTATAGAGACAACTCTTGAAAAACTTTCCTGTGTGCTCGTCTCTGCCCATTTTATAGAGACAACTCTTGAAAAACTTTCCTGTGTGCTCGTCTCTGCCCAGTTTTATAAGAGACAACTCAAAAAAAACTTTTCTGTGTTCTCGTCTTTGCTCAGTTTTATAGAGACAATTCTGGAAAAAAAAACTTTTCTGTGTGCTCGTCTCTGCCCAGTGTTACAGAGACATTTCTTACAAACTTTTTAGGATCTCTTCCGGTCTTTCGGAGGATGGAGATTGTCCTATGGATCTACACAATGGACTGAATTTCATAGTGTGTTCCTGACAGCTGACGTGAGCCGTTCAGCTCTCTGTTTGGGGGGGAGGATGGTGGTCAGATATGAGCCACCTCCCAATTTCTGACTAAATTAGTTTACTTTTATTATTTTAATAGGTATTTTTCATGTATATATATTGTATAACCAGGAATTTCTGTGGACTATTTATTTTATATACTTTTATTTTTTTTAATATGTATTTTTTATGTATATATATTGTATAACCAGGAATTTCTGTGGAGTATTTATTTTATTAGTGTACATAGTTTCTTTTTCGTATGGGAAAATAGAAACGACCACCCAGAGTAGTTTTATTACCTTCGGAGACACTGGTCTGCGATCTAACAAGGACATCTTTTACGGAGAAAAAAATTTACGAGCTGAAAAATTTATAGCTGTTTGGAAGTGCATAGCAAATTTACAATTTAGGACCCCATCTAGGTGGTCCTGAATAACATTTAGCGAAAACCAATAAGAGATGAGGGGGGAGACGTCTTTACAAAACCACTGGAGCCAATAGACGGCCCAGTGACGAGGGAAAAGAAAAAAGTGAGCCCCAAGAGAAAATCTGGAAGAGGACCAGTACCTGACGTCCTGTCCGAGGAAGTAACATCAAAAAAGAAAGAGTAGAGTGCTGATAGTGTGTAAAAACGAAGATAGTTCCAAAAATGGTGTAGTGGCGACAAAAGACAAAAGAATGACCTAACAGATGATCTTTGCCTATCCCGTGGAGGTAGACTATTGCTAACAATGCAGACCAGAAGTACTCTGATGGTACAGGTATCTGTAATTTACTATTCCCTCATATTGAATGTGTATAATAATAAATAAATACTGGTAGAGGTACTTTAGTAAATGTAGAGAAATTGTTCCTTCTCTGAAATATAATTAATGCACGTAAGTGCGGTAGTGCGAGTCGGAAAAAGACTCACTAACTCTTTTAATGAGTATTCAATTGTTTCATCTTATTTTTTATACTTAAAATTTAACATTCTGTTAGGGATGTTTGTTTTTTTTATTTTTTATGTCTTTGTAAATAGATATGTAAATAAATGTTTTTTCGTTTACTTTTAACTCTTTGTATTTAATTTATATGGGTTAACACTCATATGTCATCGAGTAGTGTTTTTCTTCTTTTTCTTTAATTTAATTGTTTATTAATTTTAGTTGGTTTATCAGGAGGACTAGTTTATAATTTATGAGAGGTTAGGGATTTATATACTTTATCTAGTCCGGCTTCATAAGACGTAGGGTGGCGTAAATAATCACAACGTAATAATCTGATCTTTTTTTTTTACTAGAGTAGTTAATTTAATTCAATAATATGGGTAACTTTTATGGGATCATTATAAATTTTCACCGAGGTCCAGAAGCCACGATCACACCTTTAACCTGATAATCCAACACCCAGCGTTTCCGGAAGAAGCATTAACCCGTGCTTCCTTTAACTAATGTAGGGAGTTTATGCAATTGGGCATTAGTAACCATCTCCAATTAGGAGGCCCAGAACTTACCAGCAAATTGGTTGCACTCTTTTATTATTAATGCAAGATGCATACAAATTCTAATATATTACTTTGTCAGCAATATGCATAACTTGGTCAGGAAAGCGTTGGTTTTGTGCATTACGACCGATTGTATGTAATGCGTGCACATGGGCGTATGCAGGCAGGATGCAAGGGATAGCTTCACTCACTCAGACAAAAAATAAAATAAATAAATAAACCGAAATATCCAAATATGATACCAACTTTAAGTGTTAGTATTGAAATTTTTAAAGTTTGGTACAATTTCTATTTGTAGACCATCCCCTAAGCAAAATTTAAGTATTGCTTTAACTCTTGTTTAGATTGATGCCTGAGCTAAAGGTATTTTGAGGAAATTAAAGTTGAAGACCACGTTTTTTGCTTTATCGGACAATTTCTCATCCGACGTCAATTTTTGAATTCGGCTTTTTTTCATATCTGATAGCTTGCATCTATTCTTTTTGTAACTTTAACATTTTTGTAACGATTTTATGCATTTCTATTGCCTATTCATTGAAAAATTCTTCTAAAGTTACAGAATTTCGTTAAAAACTCTTCTAAAGTTACAGAATTTCGTTAACAAATCTTCGCTTAAAAACACTTAAAAAAGTCCTTCCGGCCTGTACCGGGAGGAAAAGGTTGCTTTCATAGTCCATGTTTTTTTTTTAATTCATCTCATTTTACTCGAACACCCGAAGCTAAATTGCTTGGAACCCGCTTATAGACGATTCAATCCCGGTTTTCGTTAATGCTGAATTTAAATGCGAATTTCAGCATGAGAGTAATAACAAAAATCAGATTGTTTCAAAATGTCATACTCCCTAGAATTTCAAACTGCCATATCTCAGCCATTTTTCAAGATAAAGCCAAAACAAAAATGTTCTGGAATCCTTGTATCACTGACTAACACTTAACAGAAACAAACTTTTTCAATTTATAATTTTTCCTAAATGATTTTGATTTTTTTTAAATTAAAAATTTTAACTGGCCGCAATTTTGAAACAAGATGTCGCATGAAGCTGACTAACAAACTCGGTCAAGACCTTGATATGTTCTGTACACTTGATCAGTCACATTCATATCGGTTGATAAGTACGAGAGTTACAGCACAACAAATATCCGATTGTTTCAAAATCTCAACCACCCTGGAATTTCAAACTGCCATATCTCAGCCATTTTTTAAGATATAGAATAGACAAAACAAAAAATGTTCCAGAATCATTGTATCACATTCTAACACTTAACGTAAACATTTTTTTTTGGTTTGGGGTCTAGGGGTCATGATCGGTGAAAATATACCTAAATTTTTTGTAATTGCTTTCCTCCGAACGGCTGCAATAGGTAGCTTTTTGTATTGAAAGCTACCTAATAAAGTGACGACGTCAAGAGGTCCATTCTCGACCGAAAACAAAAACCATTTTCCCAATGGTTAAAAAAAAAAAAAAAAAGAGAGAATAAAAATTGGTTTTGAAGGAATAAATATAAAATGCTGTTTGTGAATGTGGTTGAACTGATTATTGTATTATTGCAATTTTATAGTATGGCAGTTTTGTTTTAAAGGTTTTTGTTGTATTTTATTTCAAGTATAAGCTGTAATTTTATTTTAGTTCTCTAACATTGCTTGCCATAAAAATTTAAATTCTTCCGTTTTCTAATCGAATGCTATCTATATTAATAAAAGAAAGATGTTTGTCTGTATGTGTGTCTTTAGCTTAATGAAAGTTTCTTTAATAATTTTCCGCCTAGTTTGCAATACTTAAATCATTCGGGATTGCATGTTAAAGTTGCCTAACGTTGGCTTTATTAAGCTCAACAAAATCCATTTTTAACGTGAAACTTCTTTTTCCAGACGCCATTTGGCTTAAATATTTGGCTTAGAGTGGTTGGACATGATGATTGGCTTGATAGGTTCACGTATGTTTCAATAAATCAGGCGATCCTAGGTGGCCAAAGAATTGGCACCGTACGATCAATCCATCGCGGATACTGCTCAGTCAGGAAATTCCGAAAAGTTGAAGAAAATGTCCCATTGTGTTTAAGAATGATTTCCGTTCGTTGGGGTGCATGAATGCTATCAAATATTACTGAGAGATCATGTTCCAGAAACTCCAAATATGTATTGCCTGTATTGCTCGACAGATAACGTCTGGAATACATGTGGACCTATCAACATTTACGCTGATCCGCATCTGTTATGACGAGTTTCGCGCTAAAAATGGATTTTTTTTAGACTAATAAAGCCAATTATGTAAATTTAACGTTGGGACGTCCAAACGCCATCCCGCTTTATTTCAGTGATGTATTGCAAGCAAAAGGTTAAATTGCTCCTTAACTAGAATACCGAAATAATTTATTATTGACTTCTTCAAAAGCTAGTGAAATGGACAAATTTTTGGTAAATTTGACCGGGTGTAGTTAGAAAGGTGTTTTCGATATTGCCGGTTAAAAATCTTGGGGACAATTCGATTTTGCACTTCGCCAATGTTTCAGCGCTTGTAGGTAGCCATTAAATCCACATATCCTGATGGAATACTTATAGTATTTCTTTCTGTTCTTTTCAAATATATGATTATTTTGCATGTCGTTTCTTTCAGAAACTTCAAAAATTTTCCCAGACTTGACGTATTTTTATTCTATCCACCATAATTAGGAAATGACCAGAGATAGATAGGGTTCCTATGGGTGTTTTATGCTTCACATGGGTGATAGAAATCACCCCCATTCATTTGGCAGTTTAGGTCAAATTCACCCTGTAATGTCCTTATTCACAATGCTGAATGTTTATTTAAACATAACTCATTCACTCTTAAAGATACACTCAAACAGTTTTTTTAGTTTTTAGTTTTTTTTTGTTTTTTATGTTTTTTGTTTTTTGCACTGATCTTATTGCAATAAAAGGAAAAATAATTTTCGAATTGACCAATTTTGTCTAAGGAAGTCGTTTAAAATATAAAAAGTGAACTTTTTGGAAAATTTATGGGCAGATTATTTCATTAATAACATAATCTTATTTCGTGCCTTATTTTAAACTCCTTTTCATTTACATTGCCTAATTATCTCCAGCAGGTAAAAATATAAAGCGCTTTTTAATCTTTTTGGGACACTCTGTATGAATCAGATAATAATCTTTTATTTTATATATACCTAATAACGTTATTCATTGTTTAGATAGATATCATTTTCTGAGGATGAGAGATGTTTATGGAATAGATGAGAATTTACATAGCTTTCATATTCATTCTAACATGCTTGCAATTGTGATAATTATTGCTCATAAATACAGTCACGATATAATAGGACGTAAATTATTATAATTGCATTTATAAAGTGAAAGAGATATTATGAGAAAATTTATGGCATAATTAAAAGAAAGATTGTGTGGCTTTGAAACAGAATATGAGAAGATATAAATCAAAACAGTTCGAAAATGCAAAAATTAATATCTCATTAACTGAGAGAGGTAATATTATTACATTTAAGGGTGCAGACGAATTATTTCTCTGAATTGTATCTTATGAAAATATAATTACAAATTAATATGTAAAAGAACTTGTGCATTTATTTTGCTTAACAAACTTTGTGACATTTTAAATTGAGATTCATTTGTTTTTTCGTAGATTTTGTTTCTTCTACACTCTTGAAATTTTAATCCAATTGTCTAAAGCAGAGATCGGCATATGACAGTCCGTGAGAAAATTGTGGTGGTCCGCAGAAAAATCTGAACAATATTTGCATTTTATTTTATCTTATATTAATAATAAAACAGAAATAATATTCTGAAAATTTCTCATATTTATGAAATTTTGAATTTTTAGTTTTGAAAATTTAAATTATAGCAGACATTGTCAATTATGATATAAGATGTTGCAAAATCCATTTCAAAACATTTATATTTTAATTTTAAAAATATTCAAAGGATAAATTAAAAATTCTCTAATATTTCAGGCAATAATTCTCGATACTTAATTCTCGAATGTTTAAGGCATTATGTGAAGAAATGGTTCCCCTGTATACAGCTCTTCTTCCTCACCCAGTGAAACGAGTTGGCTACCGATGGGTAAAATACTAACCCAACGGCCCCCCTTCCCACTCCTGCGCGAAAACAAAATTATTTTTCTAGCAGTAAATTAATCTGAAATTTAAAGAAATCTCCTCCGACGATGAGTGGGTAGCCAAGCTTGCATACCTGGCAGATATTTTGCAGTGCTAAATGGACTCAATATAGCATTTCAAGAACAATTTCAGCATGTGCTGAAACTTCGGAGCAAAATGAATGCTTTTATAAAGAAAAAAATACTATGCTGGAGGCTGAAAAAGATCTGCAAATTTTCAGCAATATGTGAAAGAGAAAGATGTCAATCGGAAGGTGGCAACCTTTGTTCAATAGCATTTATAATCACTCACAAAATCCATTGGACGTTATTAACCAAAGAAGGACGATCCCAGACATAGAAATATGTAAATAATAAAACCATTTGCAAAAAAAGATAGGTGATCATGGTTGTTGTTGGTTGAACATCAAGCAAATTTGTTCATATTGCTATAGGAGAAATCCCTTCAGGGAGGACTTTTAAAGGGAAAGTGACCCGAATTACCCTTCTAGTACAAGGAAAATCCTGAAAACCTTGTATAGTCATTCCCCAGACCGAGCTGGCGTCGAACCCGTTAGCATCTGCCCAAACTCCTCATTTTGTGGTCTGCATCATGCTAGCCACTGGGCTGAGTGGCCGCATAAAACATTGAAGATGATAAATTTAAGCATGAACTAAAAGTTATCTATCATTCAACATCAGACTCAAAGCTAAATTCCAGTCATCCATACCAAAATCTCATTTTTGGCTCTCCATAAAAAGTAAATACCTACTGATCAAAGTCAAAGTCAATTGTATCCTGGATTGCCTACGTGGGGCGTAGGCACTCCAGACCTGAGTTTACCTCGTTAACTACCCGAGTTTACCTCGTATCTAGGCAGGAACGATTTAAGCAGGATTCATCAGGAACGTACATGAAAATAGTGAGTTTTTCTCGCAGTGGGCTGCGGTGGAGTAGGGCTCAGATGTTAGAGAGCTATCATGATGGAGTGAGCTTTGACGATGATGTGAAATGACAGTGCCGCAAGGGGAGGGAGGTCTAATCAGAGTCATACCTTTTTTTAACATAGGTTAGTAACAGTAAATCAGAAAATAATAATAAAATACGAGATTGTACATTATAAAATACAAAATATATTTTTTTTTCTAATATTAAAACAATTTAGAGACCCAGAGAAGTTGAATAAGAAAATGAACGTGACCTGATGCCAAATGCAAGGCGGGAAGACGTCATAAAAAGTACCGATAATGAAGATATGCCAGAGTGAAATTTAAAATGCAAGCAATTTAAATTTTTGAATTTGAAAATCCACAACGATGAGTTTAAGGTGGCTCTCCTTCTTCCTTTGAAAGGTGCGGCAAAGCCGTCATATCTGCTCAAGATGGCAAGCGGTATTTTCTCACCTCGAGAGCTATCTACTCTGTAAGGTCTGGTGGACCGCAATGCTTCGTTGGGTATCAGAATTCGATCTCTGTGAAAATTTTGTGCAAGTTTTTAAATAAGTTAGGAAATAGGCCTAATATTGAGATCGGCATGAATGACGTCGTTCCGGTAGCTGCTGGTGAGTTAAAAAGTAATGAATATTTTGATACAATTCTCACCATATTTATGACGAAAGCACATTTTCATCTGTCATATCAATTAAAACTGCGGGAGAAAGTTAAAAATTTTTGTGTATTATTACTCCTAAGTTAGTATTTTATCTGTTCCTTTGCCTCTAACTTTTTGCCGTTGAATTCTATACCTTCAATGTTGTACGAGTTTTCGGTTGGTACTGTTTAGGTACAGCAGTTCTGTTTGTCCCAATTTAGCGTTAAGTTCTTTTCTGATATCCAGTCATTAAACTCTTTAATTGAGGAGCCCTCTGCAATAACAAGGTAAGTGAAACTAGTCGTTGGGGGCCACCGTAATACTTACCCATCATGGATATGCATAATATAAAATATTAAAATTAAAATGTGTAAACTACTTATAAAATGCATTGCAATTCAAATTGTGGCTTGATGACGTCATAAACTTTAAAGCGAGGCTAACGAAACAGACAGTCTACCGCGGTGCATTCCACGTCCCTTTCCGTGGTCCCGACCCGACTCCTTCGGTGGAGGAGGTGACCGGGAGCGGAACAGTGCGCGAGCGCTCCATGGTTTGCGTTCGTCGCGAGACGGGGACAGGAGACGACCGGTCTGGGTTCCTCATCGTGGTCCGCCAGTGGAAGGGATTTCCGAAAGCCGGGAGACGCCTATGATACTAGCCTGGCAAGCTAGGTGAGCCCTGGGTCTCCTCCCTCGTAAGCGCAGGTTCTCTGCGACGCGAGGATAGGCCACTGATCGGAGCCTCCTCCGTAGGTGGTGGAAAGAAATCCCACACGACCAATCCCAGTGGGTTTAAGATACTGGGGAAAGGTCGGAGCAAATGCCAGCCGGATCTCTCCAAAACTTGACTAAGGAATTGACGGAGGCGGATCGAGCTCTGAAGAGCACGATCGGTGGTGGCTCTGTAGTGCGCTGGGCATCGGGAGATACGGCATGCAGCAACTATCTGCGACGTTCCAGCGGCAGAGATGAAACAGTCGTCCCAGACGACCCCACCGAATCCTCTGCAGCTAGAGCAGTTGTGAGTCGACCTCAACCCTGCAGGAAACGCCCGACCCAGAGGAACGTTCACTATCCAAAGGTAACCCGTCAGGTTACCGGGGACGAGACCGTACTCTCTGAGTGGGGGTTCCCCAACCGTGACCTGCAGATTACGAGGAAGCGGGCCGGAGGCTGCCGACTAACGCGGCATCGATCAGCCAAAACTCGAGACCTTGGTCCGAAACCCAGTCCGAGCACGTCTCTCGTGCAGCCAGGAGTTTCCACATCTGGCGGGCGGATTAGTGGCACGCCTACTAAGTTTCTTTTTACTAATCTCGATCGGGCCCGTCTCTTTGGCGCGCTCAGAGGGAGTTTCCACGTCCTCTGGAGTCCGATAGTGGTTCTTTAGGATTCTTCCGTTTTTTGAGTGTAATTATATGTGGATGATCTCGTAGTTCTGGAGTTGTCGCTAGGTTACCGGCTAGTTTCGCCTAGTCGGGTTCAACCTCGCGCCAGACTGCGTAGGGACGACCTATCCGAATCCCGTCTATGGGAAAGAACCGAATTTCCTCGTGGTTCTGGGTCGGAGAGAGGCCTCTTCTGCTCTTTTTAGTGCATAACATGTGAACCTGACGGCCGATGAGACCAGTAGTATGCTCTTCCATGCATGTCTATGATCGGAAGCCGTGGGAAAGCAAGAGCCGTCGGAGTAACTCGACATATGACCGATTGGACCGTCTCTCCCTATGGGGTTTCGCGAACGAAGTCGTCGGGGGTTCTTCGGCGGTTCATCAGATGTTTGTTCCACGCGGAAGTTTCCCTAGAGCTGGGTTACTGCCGCAACGACCTATGAGGTCGATACCTGGTAAAATGGTTCAGGGTCCATATTGGTGCGGCCCTTGGCCGATCGCAGCGCCGATCGAGACAAAGCCCTGGTGCGTAATAAGCCCTTCAGAGGCTTGGGTGCGATGGTCGGAAGCGTGCCGCGGGCTACCCCCGAGGGCGCTTGGCGGTGCAGGATAGTTTTTATCTTTTTTTACAGATTGCTAGAGAGACGTGATGCTCATTTCGTGCACCTGCATTGGTGGATTCGAGCAACACGTGACTCCCGCGGTCTGTAAAAAAAGATACGCGTAAAGCACCGCCGTAGCCTTTCTTTTTCGTTAGCCTCGCTTTAAAGGCTCGATTACTGAATTGCTTGAAACAGGTTTTCCTTATAACTCCAAGAATAATTATCTTATTAATTAGAAGTTTATTGCATCTGATTAAGCGTCAAATTTCCAATTAAAATATATCTTTGAAGTGAAATTTGGATGAAATACAGGGTCATGAAAAATCGAAGAGTGTGGAAAATAGAATTCCAAATATCTCAGCAACTAATTATCCGATCGACTTCATGCTTTATGCAAAATTTGTTTTTTTATTGTCTTTTATATTCATTTCTTAAAATAAACCATTTCGAAAATTTTTATATACCTTTTATCAGAACGAATATTTCGAGAGTCCGAAAAAAATAGTTCTGGTTAATCGAGGTTATTGAAATTAAATAGGCTTCTTCCCATTATTACATACTAAGTACATACCAAATTGCAAGTCTCTATCTCAAATTTTTCGGGAGATAGAGCGTTTACAGACACACAGACACACAGACGGACGGCAAAATTTTTTTTCTAAAAATATGTTTTTCGGAATCTCCAGTGTCTGAAACGTGAAAATCCGTCAAAAAAAATTTTCGATTTTCAAAACGATTACAAGACTTACCCTATACTACGTATGATGGATAAGTAAAATGGTGTTTTCAGATACGAGCTTTTAAATTTATTTTCAACATTTTAATTTAGAATATAACTTATTTGCATATATTCCTATTAGGAAGAGTTTTATAGCAGATTTTCTTTGCTTATGATCATAAAATTTTATTTCCTTATATGCTGAATAATCTATATATATATTTGTCTTAGGTGGCGCGAAAATAGGGCGGAATTTGTAACTGAATTTGGCAACAACTTTAGTTTCCAGAGCTCAGACCAATGAACAGACTAGATTGTGTTAGATCAGCTCCGCCTACGCCCAATATGGCGGTCAGTGTGAGAGCAGTGAAACCATAGAATGAAACTCAAACTAGCAATTATTAAAAATAAAATAACATGTACGTAATTCAAAGCGTCTGAGATGATTCCTCATTTTAATTATGAGCAATATCGTTAATTTCAAATGAATTCTCAACTCTAATTTAGAATTCATTTACGAATTTTACTCACTCAAAAGACGGAGAAAAAAATCAACTGTCTAGATATCACCTGCCGCCATCTGTTGCTGTATTAATGAAGTAAAAAATAATTCATTTTGTAAAAATCTATAATCAATTAGAACAATAAAATGTCGAACGAAATTTAAACAATAACAAACAAACTATCTTCCTATCACGTAGTTTTTTTTCTAATGAATTTAAGTCGTGCTGTACAAAAGATCCCTTTTTCATAGTATTTAAATGATTTATATGCTCATTAGTAGCGCCAACTAAATGCATTTTCAGTTGTGTTTTCAACGGAGAATTACTCTTTTACATTAAAATAAATTGTCAATTTCATATGTTCAAATGTTTTATGGTAGAATTTATTCCGTCTAGAATTGCTGAAAAAAAGGGGCGAGCGAGCGAAGCGAGCTGTGACCGCGTAGCGGTCTCAATGTGAATTGCTTCGCAATTCACGGGGGGTTGGCGAGCGTTAGCGAGTAGGGGGCTTATCCCCCTAGTACATTATATAAATCTGAAAATTGAACACTTACCTTATTATTGCATATCCTATAGTTTTGGGGGAAAGAAAATGTATATTTGGAACACATAATGAATTTTTTTACAATTTTTATGTAGTGCAACACGTTTACAAAATATTAAATCATCTTCACGTTTTTCTTGTTAAAAAAATTCTAATACTGTCCTCAGTCCTGTTTAAAACTCCAAATCCGATTCATCCATTTTAGACTCTGCCTCCTGGACCTCAGATCCCAATACACATATACCATCAGGGTTCAGCAAGATCTTTTAAAACTGCTGCTTTTCAGGAGTAATAAATCGAAACCGAGATTCAAAATCTTTCTTCTTTGAATCCTTGATTTTCAGTTTTACTGGTTTATTGAGAGATGACAGAATGGTATCCAATTTTGGTGTCTGAACTGGGTAGACTTTTTCTACTATGCCGCAGTAGTTTAACGAAACTGACACAGATCCACTTGCTTTGTATATTACCCTTACAGCCTTTGAGATATGGAGGTTTTTGCCCTTCTTAATCTTGCCCTTCATGGCTGGATCAAAGTTGAACAGGATGTCATCTCGCGTCCCATCAACCATTATAAAAGGAGGATTTCTGCTCGATTCGATCATATCCACATAGTCTTGTTTAGTTTACACCACCTAAGTCCTTTCAACCTCTGAGAATAGTTCCTTAAGTTCCTGTCGCATTGGCAATATGAGTGCTCTCTAACCGGGAACAGATGCACTATATGCATATTCAGAGATCAATTACATAGCATACACAGGAAATAGGACAACGTGTAGTTGCTATTTTGTCCAGAGCCAGGCATCTGAGAACAGAATGATTCCATTATGTTTTTCATCATCAAAGTTCATTTTTATCAGGAAGAAGCACACAGTGTTGGCACCTTTTTTTGCAACTCCTTCCATTAAGTAGAACATGTAGGCGATCGGAGTGTTTGCATCGTGAACATGTACGTTGAACAGATACAGCCACAGAAGTCGTTTACAGAACTGGTCCGTGACCGTACCGTGTCCTCGCATCTTCTTCGACCGCCATTGATGTCGGACGCACTTTTTTGGAGCTCCACGACAAAGTCTTATAATACGGTATTTATTTAAATTTTTGCTGATTACACTGTGTATTTTCATTAATTAGACTAACTATATTGCTTTCTATTCTTTAGCTTAACATTTTTAGTGCTATTTAGTCCATTTTTGGACTTAGTTTCTTTCACGCTGACTTGAACGGCTTGCCATTCAGTCAGTGTTTTGTTTATGCTAATTATTCACTAATATTATAATTTATTTACTTTTACTTCTATAATATACTTAAATGTTACTTACTTGTTAGTTTTTATCCACTTTTGTTGCTGAGTTCCTGTTTTTTCAAGTGTTTTCTTGTATTTTTCCGTGGTGTTGTTAAATGGCGGCCATAAGTCGTTGTTGATATCGTGTCAGTTTATTAATTGTTGTGTAGAGTTGTTTTTTGCTTCTGTTGTTAGATTGTGTTAATTTATGATTGGCGGGAATTATTGACGTCATAGTTTTGAGGCCGTGTAACGTGTAGAGGTTTTTGGGTGCTTTAGTCCTTGTGGTTGCTGTAGTTACGTTTATTTATCTTTGAAGTACTTTGTTTGGGGAGGTGTGGTTGTATATAGTTGAGTGTAGGCGTGTTGTTCTGCTCGGTACTGCTTTGGAGGTCATTAGTTCCTTCGTTTTTTCTGCTCATCTACCTTTTGAATTATTTGTTTTGTTCGCACTCCTTTTGGAGTGCTTACATATCAGCTGAAAGTTTATTCACATTGTGAATGCCCTTTTGGTTAACTTCGGCCTTGTTGTTCCTATTGTGACTGCCCTTCTGTTTTGTAGTTAGGTGTTCGGATTTGCGTCTCTTTTGTGTTTGTTTTGTCAAAGTTGATTAATTATGGATGACTTAGATGGATTGATTGAGGATTTGGATAAATTGGATTTTCCAGTGGCAACTTTGAGATTGTTCGCTACTTATTATGATTACTTGGTAAATAAGAATACCGGTCAATCAAAGGTCAAGCAGAATGTTATTAAATCGACTAAGAAGATTCAGGATTATATTTCAGAGAGAGCTATCGCAGTGTTTAAGGAGAACGTAGTGCTAAAAACGAAAATTGAGGAAAACGAAAGGCGAAGTGCTGAATACCGGGCTTTGTTGGACAAGATTGAGAGAAAGTCGGTTACTACGGCGGAGGAAGAGGCAGCGACTATTCCATCGCAGAAGAAGAGTCGGATAGAGGATCATGCAGTGATTATTACGGCAGTGGATCCTAAACAGGATTTAGATGTTTTTAAACAAAGTATTAAAAATCACTGTAAACAGAATACATTGCCTGTTTCACCTGGTGATGTCGTAGTCACTAAAGCAGGTCAGGTGATAATGAAAATGAAATCAAGAAGGGAGGCAGAGGTGATGAAAGAGGTGTTGCAGGGCTCGGAGGAAATTAAGAGTTCGGCTAAGATTGTTGTGCCTTTTAGGAAAAGGGAACGCGTTTTGGTATTGGGTGTCGATACATCAGTTGATGAAGACTTATTTAAAAAAGACTTTGGTAGAATCTTTTGGAAGAGGATTTTGGTATGGTGGGAGACTTTGGTTGTGGATTGGCTCAGAAACTTAAGGATCCGTCGTTATCGGATGATGTGAGGGCGGTTATAGAGAAATTGTATCAAGAACATAGAAGTGAGTTTAGGATAGTAAGAAAAATTGAAACCCGTGCTGGAAAAGTAAATTGGCTTGTAGATGTGGATCAAGAAACAAAGGCAGGTCTTTTGCTAAGGAAAAGAATTTGTATAGACTACGAACGATATAGAGTGGTTGAACATCTCAACATTATCAGATGCTTTAAGTGTCATGAATTCGGCCACATGTCGGGGCGTTGCCAAGGTGAACAGAGGTGTCTTAAATGCTCGGGCAGTCATGGAATCCAGGATTGTAAAGCAAAGCAAGATCAATGTCCAAACTGTTACTTTGCAGGAAAAGACTTAGAAACTGATCATAGAGCAGATAGCCCGAACTGTCCCTCATTTAAGTCTTATCGTGATTCTCTGATTCCCCCCCGGTTGTAAGGGCACCTCGGCTGTCACGACTTCTGGTCTTGTGGATGAAGAGAAGCTGAGCTTTTTGCAGATCAACTTACATGGAAGTGTGGATGCTAACGATGCTTTGGCGGATTACGTTTTAAATTTCGGCATTGATTGTATTGTCTGTCAGGACCCCCATATATCTAACTCTAAATTAAGTTCTATTCCTTCTTCTTGGTCTACTTTTCTTTCTAATAACAATAACGCAGCTATCGCATTTACAAATAACAATTACACAGTGATCAGCACAGTTAAATTTGATAATTCTATTTTTGTTAACTTGAGTCTTAAAGATGGTGGATATATAATTATTGGCTCTCAGTATTCTTCGCCCTCATCAAATATTGACACTGATTGTACAGCATGGTCTGCAGTATTTCCTGATTACGAGAAGATTCTATTAGCGGGTGATTTTAATGTACACATTAAGGATTTGGGATATTCAAGAGAAAACACAAGAACGGAGGAATTTATGGAACACTTGGTTACGAATGGTCTTTTTATAATGAACGACCCTGAGGCTCCTCATTCTTGGATTGTAGATAAAAAAAAGGGCCGTCCGGATTTGACAATTGGTGGAACAGAGATTTGTGAAAAAATTTCATCATGGTGTGTAGATACAGATAATTTTTCATACTCTGATCACAGATATATTAGGTTCACATTGGATTTGTCTGCCAGCAAACGTTGCAACACAAGATTTAAGACTAAAAATAAAAATTTTAACAAATTCAATAGGTTATTTAGTAAAGAAAAAACTTTCTTGAATAATGCATTAAATATAGCTGATTCATCGGTTGAACTAGACGACTGGATGAATATATTTTACGAAAAGCTGATGTCTATTACGGAAAAATGCTTCAAAAGGGGTCAGATCTCAAGAATAACAGTCCCACATTGGTATACTACGGACCTTAAAATTGAACGTAATAAGGTAAACGCTCTCTGCAAGAGGTCAACAAAGAACCCAGAAAATGAAGCATATAAACAGTCTTTTTCGTCGGCACGAGCTTTGTATAAAAAGAGTCTTCGTATAGCGAAAAGGAAGTCATGGATGGATTTCTGCGCTAAGTCTGCGGACAAATTTGGCACTGTTTTTAAATATATCTCCAATAAACAGATCAGACATACGGATTTGGTTTTTTCAACTTTGGAAGATTCGGAAATTTTTGATACCCATGATGATGTAGTACTTACTTTGATGAAAGAACATTTTAAAGTGGATAAAGTTCCTGAGAATATTTTTGAATTTGAACCATCTTCTCCATTGATTCCTGACTGTGCATTGGACAAGTTTACCCGTCGTGAATTGCTCTTTGTTTTGACAAAACAAGAAAATGGTAAGGCTCCTGGTTTCGATGACTTAGACGCATTAATAATAAAAAATGTCTGTCATCGTTTTACAGATCTGATGCTAAATCTTTTTAATAAGTGTTTCAGTCTTGGTTATTTTCCGAAAATTTGGAAGAAAGGCTTAGTAGTATTTTTTACGAAGCGCAATAGGCAGGCCAATCTCGCCAGATCCTATCGTCCTATTACTCTCCTTCCGATTATGGGGAAAATTTATGAAATATTGATAAAGCTCCGCGTCATGACTCGACTGGAAAGTATTAACTTTTTTCATAAGGGTCAATTCGGTTTTAGAGAAGGTCTCAGCACAACTTCTGCTATGGTAGAGGTGAAAAGAATGGTTAAAAGGATCTTATTATCAAATAAATATTGTTCATTGATCTCTATAGATATTCAGGGTGCGTTTGACGCCATGTCATGGCACATTTTGGCACAAGTCATAGAGAAGCTTCCTCTGGATATTTACATAAAATCAGTTCTCAAAAACTATATATCATCACGCCAAATTGGCTTCAGAAGTACTAATGGAGTGAAATGGTTCACCTCGTTCCTCGCCTGACTACAGGGATCTTGTCTTGGTCCTTTTTTGTGGTTAATTGTTGCAGATTACATTTTGAAATGCTTTTCAGCGATGGATGAGAATATCGTTTCATATGCTGACGACTTTGTACTTCTGGGAGGATCTAATACGAGACAAAGTTTAGAAAATAAAATTAATGATAGATTGGAATTTTTTACTGAAATCTGTTCAGAGTATAAATTACAGTTAAGCTCTGAGAAAAGTGAATCTATGCTTTTTGGCCAGTTTACGCTCAGTAACCGTAACCCAATTTTTAAATTAGGTGATGCTTCAGTTCCAGTGAAACAAAATATCAAATACTTAGGTTTTATCATGGATGCTAAATTCAATTGGTTAGATCATCTTTCTGCTGTTAGGGAAAAGGTCGCTTCGTTTGCATTGAGTCTTAAAAAGACAAACTGCAGAGATCTGGGTTCCTCTACATCATTGCGTAAGATGTGGTATCAGGTTGTAATAGACAAGCAAATAACATATGGTTTTCCGGCATGGTTTCCGGACCTTCGCGTCCATGCTATTCGGCGACTTAGTTCATGTCAACGTGTTGGTCTTTTATCTATAGTTGGTACATACCGTACAGTCTCCACTGAAGCCTTATGTGTTTTAAGTGGTATTCCTCCTATTGAAATCGACTTGAAATATAGAAATTTGAAGTATTTATTGCTTAATGGTGATAGCTCTTTGTCAATGGAGAATTTTGAGATTACTAGTAGCAATATCTCACCCTTGATCAAGACTTCTGATTTTCCCTTTTATTATAAACTACAAAATTTGACTTTTGATCCTGCTTTTTCTTTTGGAGACTTCAGTGAAGACAGATTGATCATTTATACAGATGGCTCTAAAACAGAAAAAGGTACAGGTTGTGCTTTTACGGTTTGCAGGGCTGGTTTGTTCATTTTTTATGATAAAATTCATTTTAGAGCACATAATTCGGTCTATCAAGCTTAACTGACAGCTACTAATGAGGCATTAAAGTGGTTTTTTACTTTCTCTGATGCTAAACTTCTGGAAATAAGAACTGACAGTCTATCGTCAATCCACGCGTTGCAGAATATTTTCCCAACAAATGTCATTATTAAAGAAATTTTTGACCAACTCCTGTGCAATCCCGACAGATTTGTTAATTTAGTTTGGGTTAAAGCTCAGGTAGGTGTTTTTGGAAATGAGCGTGCAGACCAATTGGCTAAGATTGCAACAGATCAAGAGGCATCAAATAGAACGATTAAAATACCATACCCACGTTCAGTTTGTAATATTTATTGTAAGCATCATGTTCAACTTTCCAGGCAGGAGAGATGGACTACCTCGGAAAAGGGTCGTGACACGTATAACGTTCTCAATAAAGTTAATAGTGACTTTGTCTGTAGTGGAAAATTAATTTCATATTTCCTTTCGGGACACGGCAGTTTCCCGTTTTATTTAAAGAAAATCGGCCGTATGCAGACTGATAAATGTGTCTGTGGTCAACAAGGTACTGTAGTACATTATCTGTTTGGAAAATGCCAACTTATTCAGAATAATTTTATATTTGATAAGAGAAAGACACTTAGGAAAAATTTTGCTAGTGTTCTTTTTGGAAAACAGAATTATAGGAAGTTATGTGATATTTATAATAAACTGAACGAAAGGTACTCTTTTATAAAATATAGATTTTAATTATATATAACAGTATAGCTAACTTTACTATTGGGTATTTGTCCTTCTACTCATACTTGGGAAGTCTTGTTATTCGTTGTATAAACAGCTGTTTGCTTTTATTATATTATTTGCTGAAGGTTTGGTGAATAACTAACTGGGTGATGCTCTCTATGTTTAACACAGTGTTTATCTAAACAGTGCTTTTTCATGATGAACATTATGTGCTTGATTGTTTATCATCTCGAGAATGCCTCTACTTCTAGTTGGGAATAGATACTGGTGTCATTTTTAGACGGACTTTTGTCATGGATGGAACTCTTTTTTTTTTTTTTTTTTTTTTTTTTTTTAAATTCTAGTAGTGAACTGCTGGTGTTGATTTTATGCTGAACTCTGCTTTGGACAGTGATAGTTTTTCTTCTTGTTACTACTATGAACTGGCTAATGACTTTTGAACTCTAGCAGTGTGATAAACATCAGTTTTAATTTTGACAGAGACTTGCTGTTTTTTTTTTTTAATTATTATTTTAGGTTTTTGTGCTGTATATTCTGTTTTGTTTTTAATTTTATTTAATTTAGTTTTATTTTTAAGTTTATTTGGTCTATTGACGTATTAATAGAATAATTTTTAGTTTTTAAAAGACCAATGTAACTCCAATGGTCTATAAAGTTGTTTCTTTTTAGTTTTAGCTAATATATAGTTTAGATAATAGTTAGTTGGTTTGTTTTACTGTATTGTTGACATTTTGTCGACTATGTATTGTGTTTGCTCCACATTATTTGCCCGTTGTATCCGGGCCAGTTTTCTTGGCTGGGTTTCGTTGGCGGTGGAGGGGATCCGCTGTGGGAGGTTGTATCACCTATGCCTTTTTTGACTGGTGCTCCCACAGGTGATTTGTGTCCCTTTCTGTCCTCGCATCTACAAGTGCTTGCTAAATGGGTCCCGGACAATAGCGCCACCTGTTAGCAGAATCAGGAGACTGAGGCACATGGGAGTTGAAAAAAGTTTTTACAATCCATGAGTGTTCGAATACGAAATAGAACCTGAGGAATAGTAAGGTAGGTCAACAACACGTCACTTTAAATGGTTTACCTGAAATCAAGGTAACTCCACTTGCCTTGTTATTGCAGAGGGCTCCTCAATTATTTCATTTGCTAGATCTTTTACTTTTTCGTTTGATTTTTCCCTAAGAATTAAAATAAAGTTTCTTACGTTTTTAACCCATTGTTTTTTAAGCGCTACGTCTGCTATAAATAACCAGAGTAATGGGCCCAGGCAGCTTCCTTGGAGGCAGCCGCCGAATATGTGCTGTGTTATTTCAATCTCATTTTCTTCAATCAATACGTATCGGTTTTCTGAAAAGCTAATTATCCAATTTATTAAGTATGTTTGGCATGGAGACTGTTTTAAGTTCTTTGCTACCATTGGTCATCTAATAATCAAATGTCCCTTTAACCCCTTCGCGACGAGCATCCTTTACAGAATTTCTAATCTTTTGCCACCGGTTTTTCAAAACAGAAATTTTCGCTTAATTGAATCTCAGAAATGCTGTCATTAAATAAGGCAAAGTTTACAATAAAAAGTAACTGGTGGGAATAATCGATCGAGGATTCTGAGCACCTTGTGCGTCACGTATTCGTGTCGCTCGTCCCCAAGGGTTTAATATCCATTGAGATTAAGAGTGTCTGGTAATCTTCTTCTTTGTCTTGTTTAATTTTATTGATAAGGTCATTTAGTGCTTGTTTTGTTGAAGTCCCTTGTTTAAACTCGTATTGTTTATCGCTCCAGTATTTATTTACTGTGAAGTGGTGATTTATTTTGCCGTGGGTTATTCTTTCTAGAATTTTACTCATGGCTGGTAAGAGGAAAATAGGCATATAGTTTTTCAGGTCCCGCAGATCTTTACGTGGCTTGTAGAACCACTATACCTATTTTTAATGATTTTGGTAAGTAGTTAAAGCTGAGGAATATGTTGAAGAGTATTAACAGCATCTGTACTGCGGCAGTGTATACTAATTTGATTATATTGTAATCTATGTAATCAAAGCCCGGTGCCTTGTTTTGTCTTATGTTTCTTATAATTCTGATGATTTCTTGTTTGGTTATTAGGGGTGGTCCCGTATCTTTGAATCTTGGGAGGGGGCTGGAGTGAGTTTGTGTGGGATTGTAGGTTCTGTCAGATAGAGGCTATTCGGGAAATGTTTTAATGTTTCTTTAATTGTTACCGGTTTGTCATCTGCAGGGCCGGCGCCAGGGGTGAGGCAGGTGAGGCAGCCGCTTCAGGGCGCACCCCAAGAGGGGCGGCATTTGGCTCGCATATTGTATGTGTCGAAACTTCAGAAAAAGGAGAGTTTTTTTTTCTTATTTAAAATAAAAATACGGAGTACATTGCATATAATTACAGTCAAAGAAATTGCATATAATTACAGAGAAAGAATTCCGGTTTCAATGTTTTAGACCACTTTAGTAAATTTTGTTCTCGACGATTTTTGAATTATTAGTGATTTTTGACGAGATTTTTTCTCTTGCGTTTCGCGGTGATTTTTTAATATTCGTTAAAGGAATTAATTCTGATTCAAACTTTTACCCTAATATAGTAAATTTTGTCCTCCGCGATTTTGGAATTTTTAGTAATGCAATTTTCAATGCGACTCAGTGTCTTTTCGCGTTCTGCTGCGATTTTTTGCTAATTTAGTAAATTTTGTCCTCCACGATTTTTAAAATTTTTCCGATGTTCAATACAATTTTTAACATTTCCTGGCGTTTCACGGCGATTTCTTCACATTCATAAAAGAAATTCGGTTTCAAATATTTAGCCTAATATAGTACATTTCGTCTTCCGCGATTTTTAATGCAATTTCTAGGATCTTTTCGCGCCGATTTTTTGACATTCGGAAAATAATTCCTTTAAAAATGTTTTAGCCAACTATGGTAAATTTGCCCCTCGGAAAGTTTTAAATGTTTAGCAATTTTTATGAAATTTCTAGCGTTTTTTATTTTGTTGTTGTTGTTGTTTTGTGGCGATTTTTCTACCTTAGTAAAAGGATTCCGGTTGTAAAATTGTAGCCAAATATAGTAAATTTTGTCCTGTTTTCAATAATGTTTATTCGGAATTCGTACAATGATTTTTGAAATTTTTTATGCGATTTTTAGAGTTATTTCCCGTTTTGCGGCGATTTTTTGACGTTGTTAAAAGGAATTCGATTTCAAACCTTTAGACTAATACAGTAAATTTTGTTCTCCTCTATTTTTGAATTTTAGCGATTTTTCGCGTTCTGTAGTGATTTTTTTACATTCGTAAGAGGCATTTAGCATCAAACTTTTAGCGTAATACAGTAAATTTTGTTCTCCTCTATTTTTGAATTTTAGCGATTTTTCGCGTTCTGTAGTGATTTTTTTACATTCGTAAGAGGCATTTAGCATCAAACTTTTAACGTAATACAGTAAATTTTGTTCTCCTCTATTTTTGAATTTTAGCGATTTTTCGCGTTCTGTAGTGATTTTTTTGCATTCGTAAGAGGCATTTAGCATCAAACTTTTAGCGTAATACAGTAAATTTTGACCTCCGTAATTTTTGAAGTTTTAGTGTGATTTTCATCTCACTTTTTTCGCGTTCCGTAGAGATTTTTTGACATTCGTAAAAGGAATTCTGTTTCAAACTTTTAGCCTAATATAGTAAATTTTGACCGTTGCGATTTTTGAATGTTTAGCAATATTTAGTGGTTTTTTTTTTTTTTTTTTTTTTTTTTTTTGCGTTCCACGGTAATTTTTTGACATTCGTGAATAATCCCTTTTAGACCGGGAGGCGGAAGAACAGACAATCACCTCATCGAGTTCACGGCTGAAATTCTAGAATTAGTTAAAACTCGATTCGCATATTAAAACGCAATCGGTCTGCCAAGTCATATCTTGGTGGAAAACACGTGAAAACCCGATTTTAGCGGTTGACTCGTAGGTTTACCATTGTGTTTTCCTGCATCCAAAAGTATGAAAACATGGAGAACTGGGTGCAGGAAAGCACAATGGTAAACCTACGAGTCAATCGCAAAAATCGGGTTTTTACATGTTTTCCACCAAGATATGACTTGGCAGACCGATTGCGTTTTAATATGCGAATCGAGTTTTAACTAATGGAAATTCTGGAATTTCAGCCGTGAACTCGATGAGGTGATTGTCTGTGCTGCCGCCTCCCGGTCTATTTTACGATGTTTCAGTTCACTATTAATAAATTTTGTTCTCTACAATTTTTAGCGTTTTGCGGTGATTTATTGACATTCGTAAAAGGAATTCGGTTTCAAACTTTTAGCCTTATGTAGTAAATTTTGTTCTCCGAGATTTTTGAATTTTTAGTGATTTTTAACGAGATTCGTAGAGTTTTTTCGAGTTTTTGCGTTTCTTGTTGAATTTTTTGATATTCGTAAAAAAAATTCAGATTCAAACTTTTAGCCTATCGCATTAAATTTTGTTCTCGCGATTTTTGAAGTTTTTTGTGATTTTCATTGCGATTTTCAATGCAAGTTTTAGCATTTTTTGCGTTTTGTAAAGATTTTTTGATACTCATAAAAGGAATTCGGTTTCAAACATTTAGCCCAATATATTAATTTTGCATTCAGCTATTTTTAAAGCCATTTTCAATGCCATTTCCAATGCGATTTTTGACGTTTTTTCGCGCCGATTTTTGATTTTCGGGAAAAAATTACTGTTAAAATGTATTAGCATATAGTAGTAAATTTTGTCCTCTGCGGTTTTTTAATTTTTAGCGAGTTTATTTTAGTGTTTCGCGGCGATTTTTCCACATTAGTATAAGGAATCAGGTTTTAATCTTTTAATCCAATATAGAAAATTTTGCCCTCTTTTCAATAAAGTTTATTCGGAATTCATTCAGAGATTTTTTAATTTTTTGTGAATTTTTTTGTTCGATTTTTCGAGTTTTTAGCGTTTTGCGGCGATTTTTGGACATTCGTAAAAAATATATATTTTAAATCTCTTAGCCCAATAGTAAATTTTGTCCTCTGCGACTTTTGAATGCAACTTTTAGTGTTTTTCCACAATTCGCTGCGATTTTTCCACATTAGTAAAAGGAATCCGGCATCAATCTTCTAGTCCAATATAGTAATTTTTTTTTTTCTTTTCTTTAAAGTTTATTCGGAATTCGTGGAATGATTTTTATATTTTTCGCTCTTTTATATTACGATTTTTAGTTTTCGCGCTTCGTGCTTTTTTTTTTTTATGTGCCGGGCAACGCCGGTCGGGTCAGTTAGTTTAATTATTCTAGTAAATGAAAATACAATTATTTTCGCGCTACAATTATTTATTACGGTTTTATATTACGATTTTTAGTTTTTTCGCGCTTCGTGCTTTTTTTTTATGTGCCCGGGCAACGCCGGTCGGGTCAGTTAGTTTAATTATTCTAGTAAATGAAAATACAATTATTTTTTAATATTAGGGTGCGTTAGGTAAACGATTTTGATAAAGAAAATTCAATGCGAATTAGTATCGAATTATTTATTTCACTGTTGATACTTGTATTTTTGTAAATATTACTGATGTAAAATTAAATCTGCATGTATACAATTTCAAATGATAGTGTAATTTTCTATTCAGATCATAATTTTTCTATTTAATTTCAAGAATGTGATGCGTAGTTTGCGTTAGTATGTTTATCTATTTTTGTCTTGATAATGTAATTGCTTTATAATATTCATTTCCGTATTATAACTAGTTGGATGTGCCAATCCCAAAACTTTTTTATCTCACACAGATTTCGCATACACTAAAAAGAATCAGCACCAATTATATCAAGGTCTAAATGAATCTAAAGTTTTATTAAATTTCGTGCATTAGTTCTTGAGATATAACTACTGCTAAAATCGTGTGAATCCTGCAAAATGCAGCATAGCAGCGCCACCTGTTGGGAAATTTACACCAAAAAATAAGCAGCATCTATTTATTTCAAGGTCTAACCGAATCTGAAGTTTGATGAAAATCCGTGCATTAGTTCTTCAGATATAGTTATCGTGATAATACTGAAAAAGTAGCCTAGCAGTGCCACCTGTTGGGCTATCTACACCAAAACGTAATCAGCGTCTATTTATGTCATGGTCTAACTGAACCTGAAGTCTGATGAAAATAAGTGCATTAGCTCTTGAGATAGAGCTATAGCGGAAATCGTTAAAAATGCAGCATAGCAACGTCACCTTTCGGGCGATTTTCACCAAAAACTAATCAGCACCAATTTATATCAGAGACTAACTGAATATAAAGTTTTATTAAATTTCGTGCATTAGTTCTTGAGATAGAACGCCCACAAAATTTTTGTCACATACAGACAGACAGAGTCACAGACATATTTTCTAAAAATGGTCAAATCGTGTTTAGAACCTTCTAAAACGTATAAATCCGTCGAAAACCGGAAGTTGAAAATTTTCATGAATCCAATACTTTCTTCTTGTAAAGATAGAAGAAAGTAATAAATGACTTCGCCGAAGAAAAATCAAGGAAAATTAGATCTTGAAGTTTTGTTTTATTTTTAATAATTATTTTCTTTTAAATACTACTAATAAGGGATTTTATTTTTGTGTATGTTTAAAAATATATATATAACTTGTTATTGATATCATTATTTTGCTATTTGAAATTGTATACAAATTTTATACATAATTTGGTTGTTTTTAAATGTTTGACATATTTTGGCTTAATAATGTATATTTTAAACTTAGCTTCACCTGATGTAATTTGTTTATTTTTTTACCAATATTCATAACGTCAGTACAATAAATGCATTCTCCAAAGGAAAAGCAAAGCGAATGAGATTTTCAAGCGTCAGTTTAATTCTTGATATGATGCTTTTTTTGTAAATACAGGGTGTCCCAAAAGTCTCCGTACAACTTCAAAAAATTATTTTTTTTTAAAATAATAGGCCTACAGCAAAAATAATTACAACAGTACATAGAGTAACTTAAAAAGTTTTTTTTACTACCTTAGTATACTTGTACATGAGATCCTTTCGTTGCACGAAGAATATCAAGTCGATATTCCAATTTCATCCACGTGCGTTTCAGCATGTGGATGGATTCATCAACAGTAGTAACAACTGTTTGATGAAATCTGAACAAAAGTTAATAGTATCATGGAATTGAAACAAAATATTCAAACAGCAGTGGCTACTGTTGATGTTAGCATGAAAAACGTTCGTGGATGGAATTGGAATATTGTCTTGATATTCTTCGCGCTACGAAAGGATCTCATGTTGAAGTTTAGTAAGGCAGTAGAAAAAAACTTTTTAAGTTACTCTATGCCCTGTCGTAATTATTTTTGCTGTAGGCCTATTATTTTTTTGTAATAAATTTTTGAAATTGTACGGAGACTTTTGGGACACCCTGTATTACCAGAATATAACATTTTTATTCATTTAATTTCAAATTAACTGTTAAGAAATTTTGCATCTATTTTCAAAATATAACAAGTAATTTGATTATTTTAAATTTCTTAAATGTAAATTAATTATATATATATATATATATATATATATATATATATATGTTTTCTTTTAAATAAATCATAGTTAGCAAATTAATTTACTTATTCTTAAAAAAGTTTGAGAAGTGGTGAAAAAACAATCACGGCATAGGGGCGGCAAAATAATGCTCGCCTCAGTCAGTAAAATGTCTAGCGCCGGCCCTGGTCATCTGACAGTATAGCTACTCGTATTGCTGGTTTGGTTACTTTAAATGAGTCTATTTTGTATTGGGAGCCATATGTATTAGTCGCTCCCTCGCAAAATTTAATTCATGTTTTAGACTTTGTCTTTTAGACGAGTTTCTTTAGTTTTGCTCTTTTTTTTAAATTGAATGTGTTGTTGTAGTCTGACCTCTTCAACTTTCTGTTTTTGATACCTCCTCCTGAAGGCCCTTACCCTTACCCTGTTCCTTGCAATTTTAATTTCTTCTGTTCACCAAGGTGGAGCGGTAGCTTCTTGGTGTTGATCGTTTTTACACTATGACGCAAAAGTTTAGACAATGAAGAAATTCTTACATACTTTGAAAAATATTTATTCAATTTTCAAATCACTGCTTGAAATTAATGTGCTGTACATATAAACAATATTTATAACAAAGAAAAGTGGAATTGTGCATATTGCAATAAATTAAATGGTAACAAAAATAAACTGCTGTCTCAAAAGTTTAGACACAAATTAAATAAAATCGAAATAAACAATTTTTAAAACCTGGTTGCGCATCCATGCTTATGTATTACGTCATATACACGAGATTGCATGGAAGAAACTAAATCTTGCATAGTTTGTGGATCGATATCGTACCATGCATCCTCAATAGATGTCTTAAGTTCCTGTTCAGAAGAGTATTGTCTAGCGTTGCTATAAACTTTGCGACACATGATGCTCCAAAGGTTTTCTATAGGGTTAAGATCTGGGCTACATGCTGGCCAGTCGAGAACTCTTATATTATGGGAATTAAACCAAGATTTTGAATGTTTTGCAGTGCGAATTGAAGCATTGTCTTGCTGAAATTCCCACTGAGGACCCCCTAGAAGCTCAGCAAATGGCAGTAGGTTTTCTTCTAATGTCTGTGTATAATGCTGTGAAGTTTGACGACCACTGGTGAAGGTCAGAGATACTTGTCCATTATAGCAAAAGGCTGCCCAAACCATCACCGAGCCCCCTCCTTGTCTGCGACTAAAAAAAGTCGAGGTTCCTTCCGCAAGTCATGCCAATACGATAAACAACCATCTGGACCATCCAGATTCCACTTTTTTTCATCGCTGAATATGACTGACTGCCATTTCTCTCCATATGACATATGCTTTCGAGCCCACATCATTCTTTGTAACTTATGATGTGGCTTCAGAGCTGGTTTCTTCTGCATTTTGCTATAAACGATTGTTCCTTTTTCCAAAATTCGTCTACGAATCGTATCCTTTGATACAGAGAGTCCCGATGAGCTTTGAACTCCACGTACGCTCATTTGTTGAGTACTCGCTAGTCTTTGTATCAGGCGATCCTCTCGTACATTTGTCACACGTGGCTTCCCAGACCGACATTTTGCTTTATATTCGGAACCACTCGATAAAACTCGATAAATAGATTTTTTTGACCTATTAATAATAGCAGAAATTTCAGAAACGCTCTTCCCTTCACCTTTCAACTGCCAAATCCTTGAAACCTCATTCACTTGAATTTCTTTAGCTCTCGGCATGTCGACTATGAAGCGCAATCGTTTGCAGAACTTAAGTACTCCAAATTTGTGACATCATCGAGTCTAAATTTGCATATGCCAGCGAATATTCAAAGAAATTTTGAATAGTGTCTAAACTTTTGCGACAAGCACATTTGAATTTTTATGAAAATAATTAGTATTAAAGCAAATAAAACGACTGTCTTTTGTACATAGCATTTTAAATCAGTTTTTGAATATATTTACAGGTTTTTTGTAATTCTGACGTCATAATTCTACATTTTAAAGCTGAATGACGTCATTGTCTAAACTTTTGCGTCAGAGTGTATAACATCTTAATGCTATTGATGTTATTTCATTTTGGAGTCTTAGGGTTATGTTATCTAGCTGATCATTTTTTTCACTTTTTTAAGTTTATTAATGTACTTGTTCCTTAATTTTTTTATATATTTATCGAGTTTTGCATGTTTTCCGTGTTTTGTTTCTAATCTGTGTCTATGATAATATCTGTTGTCATATTGGATTGTGAATTTAATGTATTTGTGGTCGCTGTCTGACTCGTCGTCTGAGATTTCCCAATCTTTGATTCTAATCCCTGGATTTTCTATTGTAGTAGTTAGGTCTGGCCAATCCATTAAGTTATTTTTTTGTTTCTCATCATACGAAATGAGGGGGGTGCTCCCCGTGGGTTTTGTACAAAGAGTGAGTTCAGAAGGGGGAAGTCTATAAGTATATTGTCCTTCTTGTATCTGTCGACGTATCCCCATGATTGCAAGTGAGCATTGAAATTCCCCACCAGCAGGATTTCTCTCTTTGCTTTTTTCAGGGTGTTCTCTATTTCTGAGAGTAAAGCTGAGACGTCGGCCAAGGGGAGGTAGGTGTTAATTATTGATATTGTATCCTTGCCATTTTCTAGTATTATTGCCAAGACAAATTCTTGTTCGCTTATTTTTGACGTATGCTTTATACTCATAATCATTGATGTTTGTATTTGTTTTTTAACTTTAATAAAAGATACCGGGTAGGACATCCATGCTCTGCAGACTTGATCTCCTCGTCTAAGCAATCCCTCTTAGGCTGAGAAATCGTCGATGCTATTTAAATTAATATATTACAATGGTATAAAAATGTTTTGTGATGGCCATAGCATTTTCGTATATTAACTGACTTCCAACAAAGAAGTTAGTATTTAACGTATGTCCACTCGCAGCTTTGGACAGATGCTTCGATTTCGATAATTCTTTTTTTATTAAAATGTGCTCGTTCTGATAATTATTACAAAGAGAAATAGAGCATCAAGGGAAAAAAATGACAAACTTTGGAAAACATCTTATCATCCAGCTACTTTTTGAAAGCAACTGAAATTCAGCTTACTATATCGCCGATATCTTTCTAAATTTTTACGATATTTGACTGGCCTTTTTAATGAATTGACCTATATAGTTGACTAAAAAATTATTTAAGTTTTGTTATAATTCGCGCATACACAGTTAAAAGTTATTTCATACAAACACTGATATTTCCTAAGATATTTTATATATTTATATTCTGATTGCAGTACATTGTTTCTAATGTACTTTGCTAAATTTCCTGAAGGTGGCTTTAAATTTGGTTGAAAACCATGCATGCTATAAACAAAAGATATGGAAAAATTTCTTGCTTAAAGAAATCCTTATATCTCAATAAAATTTCGCGCTACTGTTACACAAATAATCACTAATATCGTACAAAATCCACATAGTCATGTATTACAACTACATATCATTTAGAGTGATTGCAAATATTATTTTTTAAATTCAATTTGTTGTTGGTCCCCTAATTGTTCTCGTCATCAGACCTTTATACTGAAATATATATGAGGTCAAACATGTATTTTATATTTCTAAAGCTCCAGAAGAATTTGCCATGTATTCCTATAGAAATTCGACAAAATGTTTAAATTTGAGTGTCCGGTGAGTTTTGGCCCTATAGTGTATTACCTTTTATTTATTATTATCATTATACCTCAAAATCGCGTAAAGTTAAAAAAAAATTATATAAAACCAGAAATGGATGTATTCAGAAAAGTCATGCGGTGTTGTACAAAATTTTTATGCTTCATGCTATATTCATAATATAACAAAACAAAAATCTTAGCATTGCATATCTCTGCAAATAGTTTGAAAACTATAGCACGTTTGCTGAAGTTGATTAATGAGAAAATTAATTAGAAACTGTTTAACTCTACGCTATCATGCTTAAATTATAATAAGTATGTGAAGTTGGACAGAATCTGAATCAGCCCCCAAAACTATCCGAATAATTAATTACCAAAGGGTGCTATTGTGATCTAAGATTCTAGTGTTGCAGACAGTTCAGTTGTGGATATCCTAATTAAATTCAACCCTGCATTTCCATAATTAAATCGCAATTTATTTTTAAACTATTCTTTGAATAACAACGAGCATTTATCTTTACTTGTCATTTTGTTGTTGTTTCTTTATTTTTTTTTTACCTATTTTAGTTAATTATAAATTACGTTACGTTTAGTTTTCATTGATAAAACGTAAAACAATTACTATAACTGTGTCAAAGGGACTTAATTTCGCTGATTTTTCATTCCGTAATTACAAATATTTCAAACTCAATTAATTACTTTATTATGATTACTTATCTTGATTACAAGTAACTGATTCTGCAAGTAACTGCTGAAATTTGTTTTTCAAATGTGTTATGCGTTTTCTAAAATGTTTACTTAGGTATCTTATTTACCTTAATAAAAAGCGAATGTTTGTTAAAGTATTCTGGGTGTGCTTCATAATCTATGCATGATTTTTCTTTCTTGTTTTTTGTTGTTTTGTTTTACTTTATATATGATTCTGTTTACAATTTCAATTATTTTTTAATGTATTTAATGCATTTGCAATTTTGTATTGTAATGAATATTGGGATGAAGGGAAGAAATAGTAAGAAATTTCTAAAATTACTCCTGGCCCACTAGAAAGGAAAGGGGGTAAAATCATATATTCGAATCTATCAGGGTCATAGAAGAGAAATTTTACATAATGATGAATCTCGGTACATGGGCAAAAATCTTACAAAAATATACTTGAGCACCAAAACCATACCTAGAATGTATCAGGTGTATACAGATAAAATTTTGCCATAAATTTTAAATCATTAAGGTTAAGCAATAATTTATATTTTTAGAACAGATTGAGGTTAAAACCAAAACATATATTTATCTAAATAGGCATTCATACATGTATTTTAAAGCATCAAAAAGGTATAATTTGTCATGCCGTTATATGAATGGGACTCTGTGTGAAATCAGGCCCTGGGTTTCCCCTTGGCTTCATCGGGCCATGCATTGAAGAATGTGATTTTCTGTGAAATCAATTTTAGATGTAATGACTATCGAATTTTCAGCACTAAATATATAAATGCAAAAGTTAACCCATTAAAGACTGACGTTGCATTTTCGCAACATTATGTTTCTTTTAAGATAACACCAGTTTGTTTTTAAGATAAATATTCACTTTATTTGATACGAGAAACACATAAAGTAACACAGAGTGCTATTATATAAAAGTGGTATGAAACGCAATATTTGTATTTTATTGATAAAAATAATTCGGTCCTTAATGGGTTAAACAGTGTAGCAGTTTTAAATTGGAAATGTAAGATTATAGGCAAAGATTCCGGCATCAGTTTATTGCTTGGTACTGTAAAAAATACACTTCACAGGTTGCAAAAATTAAACGTTCTAATTTTTTATTAAATTAAAAACTAATAAAAAATTAGAAATTTAAAATTCGAAGAACATAAGGACTACCTTCCTGACCAATTTTGGTAGTTATAAGTGCAGCCATTCGTCCAAAAAACGATAGACAGACAGACACACACAAACAAACACACTCTATTTTATTAAATGTAGAAATGTCTATGTTATAAAAGGTACCTATTATCCAAATTTCATGATTTTAGGACCAGTGGTTGAAGCCGGCCTTTAATATGTCTGCCATTACCAGTTGTTGATATGTCAGCTGCATGCTTTTCTATGATTCACCTCACAAATAGCACTATAACTTTATAACCAATCACTATATAAATATGTTTAATATTCTAAAATCTTCCTGGGAAAGTTACTTAATGAACAGTGAAAGTCCCTATTGAAGTTTTAAAGATAACAAGCCAGAAAAAACAATAGAACAAAAATAACAAGCAAAGCTGTAAAGAAACAGTAGTTTATTGAAAGTGTCACTTATAAAATATACAAACAAATATTATACGTAAGTATGTTCATAATAAACTTTCTATAGCTTCATTAATATAATTGAGCAGTCTTCTAGAAGAATATTAGAAAAATCATTTAATCAAAGAACATCTAATAATGTCGTTTCAGCATCAAAGCCTTTTAAAACTTTTTTTTAAAATCTACACTTATAAACATTTTTTATTAATTTTTCGTGAATTTTTCTGATTAACTTCAATAACCGTAAAAAATTACAAGTCAGAATTTGCTGTTGGCAGATAGTAGCTAAAATTATTTTAGTTTTGGAAAAACGCTGTCAGATTTTCTAGTATCATAAGACAAACAAAATGTAAATAAGATCAAAATTAAATCCATCTTTTCTACAAAATTCAATTAAATAATTATATATATATATATATATATATATATATATATATATATATTTAAAAATATATATACAAAATATATCTAAATTTTCAACAATTTTAAATACATATATATTTGTTATTTTATCTTTTAGAACAGCGACTTAAATAATAAGCTCTTAATAATGGTTTCTGACATGAGAT
Source organism: Maratus michaelseni (assembly GCA_963931845.1). Lineage (NCBI taxonomy): Eukaryota > Metazoa > Arthropoda > Arachnida > Araneae > Salticidae > Maratus > Maratus michaelseni. The sequence goes on from OZ007593.1 coordinate 265,799,105, forward strand.
TTTAATAACTAATTTAAACATTTTAGGCTACATGCAACTCAGTAAAATCAATAAATTGTTCACATATATAGTATAACAGTACACTCGATCACAATTTTAAAGAATGATAATACATACCATATACAGGGTTCGTACGGGTACCGTTACTTTTCCAGGTGACATACTAATATATTTTTCTTAAAAAAGACATCAAGGTCAAACGTATGAAATTTCACCTTATTTAAGAAGAGATTGTCTATAAGAAAATACTGGTACCGAATAATTTCCTGGACTTAAAATTCCAGGACCCGTACGAACCCTGATATAGTGTAAGGAAAGTATTGTAATCACAATAAAAACCAAATTATGGAAATTTTGATATATCTTTACATTTTGAGATTCCCTGAATCCCTTTTTGCAACTTTTAGTATGATTCCATATGTATGTGTGCGTGTATGCATGTATGTATATGGATATTTTTTTTTTCTTTTTATGTTTTCAGGTTCCCAAAGACTGTTTTTGGTATTTTTACGATTATGTCTGTATTTATGTATGATTGAATATGAGAGCGTACAAACTGTGCTCTAGATTGAGCTCCCTCTTGGCTAAGGTCTGTCACAAGAGTGCATTCATTTTCGTACAAATTGGATAACGATTTGGCATTTAACCCATTTTGTGACCAAAGAAAACAGATAAGTACTTGGTATTTTTACGATTATGTCTGTATTTATGTATGATTGAATATGATAGCGTACAAACTGTGCTCTAGATTGACCTCCCTTTTGGCTAAGGTCTGTCACAAGAGTGCATTCATTTTCGTACAAATTGGATAACGATTTGGCATTTAACCCATTTTTAAATCATTTTTCCCCCATTGTGTGACCAAAGAAAACAGATAAGTACTTGGTATTTTTACGATTATGTCTGTATTTATGTATGATTGAATATGATAGCGTACAAACTGTGCTCTAGATTGAGCTCCCTTTTGGCTAAGGTCTGTCACAAGAGTGCATTCATTTTCGTACAAATTGGATAACGGTTTGACATTTAACTCATTTTTAAATCATTTTTCCCCCATTTTGTGACCAAAGAAAACAGATAAGTACTTTCTTTAACTGAATTATTGAATTAAATGTTTTTATTGTTCACGCTCATCTTATGATGATACAACAATTGCGTTTCACTAGAACGTGACTTAATTTAGTAAAAAAAAAAATTCCCTTAAAAAGCAAAGAAAAAAATTACATTGAGTTTTATCAATCGGATAAAAGAGAAGGGAAATTTAAGTATTGCAAGTTATTAAGAAAAGCAGGTGAAATATATATAAATTTAAAACTCCCATTGGCATGAGGAAGTAAATTCAAAAGTATTTATTTAAATTCATAGGCCTTAATTTTAATACATACGGAATAAAAATTCATTGAAATTTACGTCATGTTTGAGCATTATTGAACGCTTAGTATTCTGTAAAGTGTTCGGAAAGTCGGGCGGAATCACTCTTTTTTTTTTTTTTTTAAATAAATAATCATGGTTCTAATTCACCATTCAAAAATACTGGGTGTCTCACTCCAAGCCAGATTTGGATTTTCATTCATTCGTTAACAATAATCAAAATATTTTAGCAACATTTTCAACAGATTAACTGTGCTTTATGTGAAATGAGATGACATCATCAGAAGTAATGTTACCAATTTTGCGGATTTTTTTATTCCAAATTCATACCAGAAATTCCAAATAGTAATTTCACTTTAGTTAATCATGGAATGTTTCTCATTATATAAAGCAAAAATTACTATTCCGAATTTCTGGTATGAATTTGGAATTTCTGAATTTAAAAAATCGGCTAAAGGGCTCGATCCAGGCAAAAAATTGGAAACTTTTTAGATCAAATTCACAGAATTTTATTTAATAAAACAGGATCCTTCACAAAATTCCTTTTACTAAAAAAGCTTATTCACAAAATTCCTTTTAATAAAACAGGCTGCTTCACAAAATCTCCTTTAATAAAAAAGGCCCTTCAAAAATTTCCTTTTATAAAAACAAACTTTTCATTAATTATTTTAATTTTGTTAGGATTTTAAATGTGTAATTTGCAAAAAAAAACAAGCTCATCAGAGTGGAAAACTTCAGCAGGAGGAGTTAAAAAAGTCATTATTAAGAAATGCGTAGTTTGAATTGGAGTACAGTAGGACCCGTATTTAACGAGGAGCTCGGGACACAGAAAAATGCTCGTTAAATCCGGTCGCTCGCTAAATCCAAATCCTAGTTAATAACTAATAGTATATACATAAAAAACAACTTACGTGAATTACTGCTTGGTAATCTTTATTGAGAATTGGAAAAATATTCATCCAAAGTTAATTGTTTGGGTTTACAAAATTTCGTTTCTTCCAATTTTCGTCTTAAAACACTTAATGCATTAAATGTTGCATCATCAGTATTTTTCATTGCTTCAAAAAACTGTTCTAAATTTTGTAATGCACAATCACATGTCGGCGTTTTAAGTACAGTTTCTTTCGAGTCACTATCACTTGCATCTTCTTGCTCTTGGGCTTTTACCACTTCCACGACGATATCCTCAGTGGAGAGTAAGCCCGACGTTAAGACACCGTCATCAACGTTATTGTACTCATGGATGTTTAAAACATCGTTAAACTTCTCAATGTTATTTTGTTGCAACCAGACTGAGAGTGGCAAGTCATCTGCATCTTCGAAGTCACCTTCATTTCTGTCAATCAATCCATCTTTCCTGTAACAATTTTGGATACGGGATTGAGTCACACTTCCCCAAGCATCTGTCATCAGGTGTATAGTGTCCAAAACAGAAATTTTAAGATCCTGATCTTTTTCATTTCTCTCTAACATCACGAGAATCAATTGCTTTCAATAATAGCATTTGAAGCTCCGAATAACTCCTTGATCGAGAGGCTGTAACACTGAGGTTGAGTTAGGCGGTAAAAAAACAAGTTTTATGTTTTTTAAATGGCTGACTTGCGGGTGAGCAGAACAATTATCAATGATGAGTGCAATCTTTCTTTTCTGTTTTTGAAGCACCCTATCCCATCGTGCAAATAAGATAAAAATAATTCAGAAGTCATCCATGCCTTTTTGTTCGATTTGCAAGTCACTGGGAGACTTTTTACCCCTTTAAAGCATCTTGGATTTGCAGATTTACCGACGATAAAAAGTTTTTTTCTTGTCTTTGCCTGACATGTTGCAACACATTAAGCAACTTACCGCCCACACATTTTGCACCTTTAAACTTCATCGTTTGATAAGGAGTTAGATTGTAAAAGACGCCGGCCTCATCAGCATTGTAGATGTTATCGTCAGCATAATTTTCACGTACAACTTTCCATGTGCAATCTAACCAGTCTTTCACATCCTTGTCGTTCACACTGGAGGCTTCGCTGATGATTTTTCCTGCACAGATGTTATGACGTTGCTTGAAACGATGTAGTCATCCATTAGAGCAAGAAAAATCTGTGTAATCTAGCTGAGCTTTTTTCGCTTGGATTTTAATGATGGGCCCAGTTATCGGTAAACAAGAATTCCGTTGCTGAACAAACCATTTTAACAGCGCTTCATCCAAGTCCTCTTTTTCACATTTCTTCAACCGTTTGGAATCGGTCACATTCGCTTCATATGCTTTCATTAAGGACTCCTTGTTTTTTATAAGAGTTGGCACAGTTGAAGAAGAAAGTCCATACTGCTTACATATTGTAACATTTTCTTCACCTTTATCCAAGAGTTTTATAATTTCCACTTTTTCTCTTACAGATAAAACTTTCCTTTTAGACATTTTAAACAGCAGAATAAAAAACACGCTCTCAAGAAAAGGCACAAGCCGAAAATAATTTTTTCTTACACGTAGTTCTGCAACCGGTAATTACACCTGATTTCGATTGGGTCAAGCCATTGAAGGGAGGAGTCGTCGTGAACGACGTCACTAGACAACGTCCCTAACCCCCCCCCCCCCCCAACCTCCTGCGTCCGCCATCTTTAACCGCTGTAAAGCCCCAAGTGATTTTGAATTCCATTCTTTGCGAGTTAGGATTCTTTCATTCTCTGCCGTACCCTTCCTGGAAAAGGACAATAGGACTAGCGTCCAGTTAACACCATCTCCCTTCCAAGAATCTATGCCTGTCTCTGATGATTGCACCTGTTGTTGGATAACTTTAAAGAATGCTTATTTTTCCTTTACAACAGGAGTGGGGAAATTCTAGGGAAACTATATTTTTCTTTTTTAAAATTATTATTTCTGTAATTATTAAATGCTTTCATAATTATTTCCCTCGTTAAATCCAAGCAAAGTACAAAAATTTGCTCACTAAAAGAGTATATTTCAACACATTTATTAACATTATATCAAGCAAAAGGCTCCATTTTCCTCGCTAAATGCGGAATCTCGTTAAAGGCGGGCTCGCTATAAACGGGCTCGACTGTATTTGAATTTGAGCTTTTATTACAAAATTATATTTTTCACAAAAACATCATAAATTTCACAAAAGTAACCTTTTTTCATAAAATTGGAACCTAAGAAAAACTAGAGTCTTGTTTTTAATGCTGAACCCATGCTTATACTTTACATTATCATGTGCTAATGCAAACTTTGTTAGATAACTTTATTATAACTATAATGTTATAAACCTTTTTTATTTTTTTATCCATAATCAGTTTTGCGTCCAACAGACTCGAAATATCAGAGAGGTGGAAAAAAAACAAAACATGCAAAGTTTGCAATTCCAGTGTTACTTCGGGTAATGGCCAACGACTTCATAAGTCTGAGTAACAGAAAGGCAAAAATTTTACAGTTTTGGTAGGGCTGACTCCACAAAGTATGAAGACTTTAATAAAAAAAGTGTAAATTTTTACCATTTCTGTGTTATTTTGGGTCCAAAAACATGAGAAAATTTTACAATTGAGGCTATACACTATATTTCCAATGATGACCGGTCACTTGCGATTTTAGACATTTTGTTAAATATCTGGAAAGATACATGAGTAATTATCCTGAAACTTCAGAAGTGTGAACAACATGATAAACGTCATATATTTCCGCGAAGATTTTTTCCCGAAACCCCATAAGGGGCCGTCAACAAATTGAAGAAAAACGAATATCTTTTGGATAACCCTGTAAAAACTAATATTGCAAAAGCATTCAAACTGTAGATTATGATTAAGTGGCTTATTGTAATAATTTGGGTTCATTTTTATGAATATAGCATGTATACTCGAAGAGAAATTCAGGTTTTTATAAAAACAGTCCCAAATTTTACCAAGTTTTTTGCTTATAATTTGCAGAGTTTTTAATATAAAAACAAGTCTTTTTCAGAAAATATGACAAACAAAATTACACACAATACCCTGTAATCAGAATTAAAAAATAATAAAAATTGTATGAAAAATGAGCAGGTTTACAAAATATATTTTCACTGCACATGCGCGAATTCAATCGAAATATACTGTGCATAATATATTAGCTAAATGTATAGACCAACTTTTATGAAAGTCTCAAAAACATAGCTTGCAAATTCTGTTTGTAATCGTCGATAGAATAAGCTCGAATTTCGCTGTTCTCAAACGCAAGCAAAAAGATGAGGGGTTGTATCCAAATATACTAGCTTATCAAAGTTGACATAATAAGAATGAAGTGTCTGTCATTCTATATTTGATACAACCCCTCATTTTTTTGCTTCCTTTTGGGAACAGCGAATTTCGAGCTTATTCTATCGACGATTACTATCAGAATTTTCAAGCTATGTTTTTGAGACTTTCATAAAAGTTGGTCTATAACATTTACCTAATATATTATGCACAGTATATTTTGATTGAATTCGCGCTTGCGCAGTGAAACAACATTTAGTAAGCCTGCTCATTTTTCATACAATTTTTATTATTTTTTAATTCTGATTGCAGGGTATTGTGTATAATTTTGTTTGTCATATTTTCTGAAAAAAACTTGTTTTTATATTAAAAACTCTGCAAATTATAAGCAAAAAACTTGGTAAAATTTGGGGCTGTTTTTATAAAAACCTGAATTTCTCTTCGAGTATACATGCTGTCTTCATAAAAATGAACCCAAATTATTACAATAATCCACTTAATCATAATCTACAGTTTGAATGCTTTTGCAATATTAGTTTTACAGGGTTATCCAAAATATATTCGTTTTTCTTCAATTTGTTGACGGCCCCTTATGGGGTTTCGGGAAAAAATCTTCACGGAAATATATGTCATGTTGTTTACACTCCTGAAGTTTCAGATAATTCCTCATGTATCTTTCCAGATATTTAACAAAACGCCTAAAATCGCAAGTGACAGGTCATCATTGGAAATATAGTGTATTTTGAATTTTGCAGACTCTTGAAAAAAAGAGCACAAAATTTACAATTTTGGGGCTATTTTTAGATAACGAGGGAAAGAAAAAATAAAGAGAAAAAAATTATAATTTCTGTGTTACTTCGAGCCATAAAATCTAAGGGGGGAAAAGAAAAGAAACAGAAATTTGCAAATTCGGCATTAAATGGGTACCGCAAACATGAAAAATGAGAGAGAAAGGAAGAAAAAACGAAAACTGTGCTATTTCTGCATTATTTGGGGTCCAGCAGACTCAAAAACGTGAGAATTTTACAATTTTCATGTTATTTAAAGTCTTTGGCATTACTTTAGGCTGGGCAAACACGAAAAGAGGAAAAACACAAAAAAAAAGCCAAAATTATACAACTACAGCGTTATTTCAAGATGCATGAACTTTACATCTGCATTACTTTACGTCTGTAGACCCGACATTGAGAGGAAAAGGCAGTTAAGAAGCTGAAGTTTTATTATTTTAGCGCTATTTCGGACCCCACAAACTTGAAAAAAATGTGCCACGAAAAATGAAAAAAAGGGATGAAAATTTTACTATTTCTGCTCTATTTCAGTCCCATGTACATGAACCCGGGAAAAAAAAGGGAAATTTTACAGTTTCAGTTGTTTTGGGTTCTCAAGACAAGGGGAGAGGGGGGGGGGACAAAAGTGTTACAATTTTGGTGTTTCTTTAGATCTAGCAAAAAAATCCAGAAAGAAAAAAAAAGAGAAATATCCAGGGGAAAGTGAAAAAAACAAACAAAAATTTTATTATTTCTGCATTATTTTCAGGTCTAGTTGGATAATTTTTACATTATTTTGGGATTTGTGAACTCGAAAACAAGGCGAACTATTTTTTTTTTCAATGTAAGTTTTATAACATACTGTGAATGCTGATGATGAAAGTGGTGCTCTTGTTTTGCGGTTTTCATAAATCATTTTGCCATTGTATGAACATTTCAAAAATCTAATGCAAAACATGTGCAGTACTTATATAACAAGTACAATATGCTGCACAGGCTAGCAAGCCACAGCTGAAGCAGATTGTGTTTTTTTGTTGGAAATCGTAATATCGGGCCGATTTTCTTAACTTTATCCTTGTTATCACCTTTAAATTGTAAACTTCAAATTTTTTCATGAAGGATGGCAGTTCTGCAATAACGATAAGTAAAAATTAGTAAAATAAAAAGTCATATTTTTTTCCCTTATTACGTGTTATTTAATTCAATATTTGTTAATCAAAATTTCATTAAATTAATGGTAGATTATAGCACACAGAAAAGTTGCATTTTCCTTTTTGTTCTTAGTCATTTAATGCATAAAGTAACTATTAACCAGTGTTTTGTATAAGCAGCATATGTTGCAATATTTTTCTGTGTAAAAGTTTGACACCTTACAATGATTTTGAATTTTTCATATTATGTGCACATAAAAAAACTCACCATCCCAGTCATGCATTAAAAAAAAAAAAAAAAAAAAAAATGTTATTAATGTAATAAAGTTTAAAATAAATAAAAGTACTTTATTATTAAAAATGATAATCTGCTGCTGTTAATTTCATTCTAAATTACAAGGGATCTTTTTACAACAATAAATTGTTAAACTTTATGAAAATATGAGGACAGCAGATTTTTAACATTTTTCAACCTGAAAGAATTTGCACTCAAGAGATACTTATGATCCTTGCTTTCATTTTCATACATATGATATAATTTTAAGTATAAAATATTTGTTAAAAGTATATTATGATGCACTTTATTAATAACAGAATTTCTTATCGTTTTGAATCACTGGAAAAATGTCATGTCAATTATGATACAAATACACCATGGAAAAAAAACATCAATGCAGCAACTGTTGTGCTATGGATTAAGATTTGAAATTCATTATTCCTTATTAATCACTATTACTTTCATTAGTTGAAAAAAGAGTTGGTATATCTATTGTATGTACTGAAAGTAAGAATACATACATATAATTAGAATAAGATGTGTATAAATATAAGATAGATGTAAGCATGTACGATGGATGTATAGATTTAATAAATAAAGCATAGAGATAATAAATAACATAAATTGTGTATGGAGTATTCAGCAAGAAAGCAACATAAAAATAAATAAAAATAAAATATTAAGCTTAAGCGCCTTGGTGTGCAAATATAATCTACCAATCAGGCTTTTTTTTTTTTTTTTTTTGGTGGGGGGGTGGGGGAGATTCTTTATACACCAAACACCAATACATCCTAGAATTTTGGGTAGCAGAATTTAAAACCATAAAATAAAGAAAATTAAACTAAGGTACTCAATACATAGTGTAAGTAACTGCAAGTTTATGCTCCGAGATTTAAATTAATTGCTTATTTCAGAAACCCTATAACAGCAGAATTTCAAGTTTTGAGATACTTAAGAAAGTTAAAAATAAATATTTTTTTTATGAAAAAATATCCAGAGTGTAAAAAAGAGCTGTCTTCATTAAATGGTAAAGTAATTTATTCATTAAAGTTCGGGAAAAGGGTAAAAAGAAAATTTCCTCCTTGCAGTTAAGAAGCTTCTGCAATAAAATACATTTCACCTTTCTATTTTCATCTCTTTTAATATTTGTATGATAATAATGAACTGAGGGTAAATACTAACAAAGCAAACTTTTTTTTTAGTAAACTGGAATTTCATTTTGGTCATTTATAAAAATTTTAAATAAATTCAAATGCTGAAAAAAAGGTTTTAGATAACTCTGAAATTCAAACATGCCAGATAAGCTAAAGTAAAATGAATAAAGTACTTTTCACAGTTTAGGAAACTACCTCAATGAAAATGCTACGAACAGCTGAAGTATTGTCTAAAATATGAATTTAAAAAACAAACTGTCTTAAAAAGATATGAAAGCTGCTAAGTAATGCCATTTGTGGGATTTCTGCAGTAAACAAATATTTCAAGGAAGCAAAACAAGGGTATGCACAGGGGTCGGAAGTAGCGCGCTACAAGTAGCGAAACTACTGTGGTCGCTACTTTTTACAGTAGTTTGTAGTGTAGCACGCAACATTTTGAACAATGTAGTGTAGCGAGTAGCACGATATAAAAAATCAGTAGTTTGTAGCGAGAACCGATGTTACTTCAGGAAAAAAAGTGTTATTCTGCCAATCACGTGGTCGAAAATACTTCTTTTGTTGCAGAATTTGTTCTGCTCAACAATTTTCGAATCCCAGTGGCAAATATCAGCTGCAGTGTATAGCAACGCATCGCGTGAAGTCAGATTTTTTCCATTGACACTTGCTGCTGAAATCAAGTACCAAATCCACCAAAAGAATTAATTTTCTTGTTTGCAACAGTTGTCTATTTATTTGTTATTAAGTTTTCCTGTTTTAACGCCGAGTTTCTTATTACTCAGAATTGCTCTATTTACAGATTTATTTATTGTTTGCATTTAGGGTTGTTTTCTACAATTTTCTAGATTATAATATTTTTCTTAATTTTGCTACGAAATTTGTTAAGTGCAGGGTTGTTAAAAATCGCGATTTTTTTAAAAAAATCAAAAAAATCGGATTTTTTTTATTTAAATCAGATTTTTTTTATTTAAATCGGATTTTTTTTATTTTTTTAAATATTTATTTAGTATAATATTATTTGTGTACTCTGCACATATTTATTTATATTTCCTGTATAGATTTACATATTTCTATTAATTTCATTACAATTTCTAGATAAGAATTAAAAATAACTTAAATTTAAAATTGTTGCAAACAAATTTAGATGATTCATTTAAAATTTAAAACATTCTAATATTAAATTGTTATACATATAAATATGTGTGTTATATAAATTTCTATTTAATTTTAAAGTTATTAAAATTTTCTTTCGTGTATTACTCCAAATAACACAGATTTTATATAACAACGTATAATAAATACAACAAAGAATGCTAAATGCATATGGGTATATATTTATTATGCATCATGCAAGAACAATTCTATAATTTTTAAGTTATGACAAAATATTAAATAGAAACAGTTTAACATTGGTGAATATCTATAAACAGATAATTGTTTAAATCATTAATATAAAATAATAGTTTAATATTAGATTACAATTCAATCTTTTACAAAATCTGGTTTTTATTTTGTAATTATTCACATATATGCATATGCAATTATATTAACATTTTTAACTATTTATGCATTTAAGGTTTTGTATAAGAACACCAATTTGGCTGCTTTATCATTTCCTAATTTATTTCTAAGTTTAGATTGAACTAAACCATATGTTGAAAAAATCCGTTCCACGGAGGAAGAAGTAGCTGTTGCTGTAAACAGTTGCTCTATGGCTTTCTTTACACTCCCCTCACCATCTGATACACAAATTTCTGAATCAAAGTGTGTTTTCCACCAGTCTAAGGGAGAAATCTTTGTTACGATGTCTTCATCAAATAAAAATTTAGAAAAAGGATCAGATTTTCCTTGAAATTTCATTATCACATATATAAAATGTGAACTGCATTTGTCTTTAGCAAAAAATAAGGCTTTCTTTTTTTCATCATTAGTCAAATTCACACTATACTATTCTAAGGCACCAAATGCAAGGTAATCCTATAACTAGAAGTGTGAAGCTATCAATTATCAGTGTTACTGCCCCCTCCCCTTACTCAGCCATGGTCAATTTTAGAAAACAATCTTGCTTACTTGACAATACGAATGACTGCTTAGTGCTTAGCTTAGTACAATAACATTTCTTATTTTTTTTCCATTGCAATAAGCAATGAATTCTAGGAAAAGAAAGAGGAAAGGGATCAGTTACAGGGATTAAAGTATTTTCAATTATAGAAGAAACATGAAACTGGAATTAATTCTATGTTAGACAAACAGTCCAAATATTTATGTTATAATTAGTTCATGTATTGATCACATTATATGATCAATACATAAACATCAACATATGGGATATTGTAATTTGCAGGTAAATGTAAAAAAAAACTTGTGAATTATGTATAATTTGCTTTAGAGACAGTGACTCTCCACTGAAAATACTATTATATTAAATAGCTTTAGCTTCAGCATCTTTCTTTCAAAAAATGGAAGTGACTAAGAAAAAAACTTTAAAAATTAGTAAGTATTTATCAGTAGTTTTGGAGAATGTACTATGGATAGATAATATTTTTAATGCAGTGTTGCATTTACTTTCATAATATAATCGTGTTTTTAATTTAAAAAAGTTTTATTTAATGTTATTAAAAGGTAATTTTTAATCTGAAATGAATGATTTTAACTTTTATTTTAACATGAATGAGGAATTTGATCCTTATTCAGCCAGTAAATATGAATGTTAAAAAAACTGATTTAAATCAAAGATTTTTTTTAAAAAATCATTTGATTTAAATCATGATTTAAATCACGATTTAAATCAAGCTGATTTAAATCAAACAACCCTGGTTAAGTGTGTATAAACTAATGTTTTGGAGACAAACACAGAGCATTTTCTTGTATGTTATCTTTCTTAATTTTTTAATGCCCTCGGTTATGTCGCATTTATTTAATTGTATCCTGGCAGACACGATATAACGAGTGGTCACTTTATTATTTAATCCATGTCTTCAATTTCTAGTGTAAATTGAACGCTTTGACAAAATCTGAAAGTAGCAAAGTAGTGACTACTTTTGAGAAGTAGTTTGTAGTTGCTACTTTTTAAAACAAATAGTTTTAGTTGTAGTTAACTACAGTTTCGACAAAGTAGTTGTAGTTCGCTACAATAAAAAAGTAGCTTTTCCGACCCCTGGGTATGCAGAATATTATAAAAGTGGGTTTCTGTGCCATTCGAAACATCTATCAATCAACTAAATAAATAAAAAAAAACTACTGTTACTTCTTTTTTTTAGTTTTCTGTCCGTTATGGAGTTTCTGAAGTAAGCTATACAAATATACATGCGAGAAGAAATAAATTAATAGATAATAATTAATTTAAAACAAAGTTCATAAAAAAAAGCACATTTTAAAATTTGCTTAGACATCCCATAAACAAACATAAATATACAAATTAAACTTTAAAATTTTTTAATTCATTTGCAATATTTATACTTCCTGAACTAAAAATCACAGCTTTTTTTTTATTATCATTATTATACAAACAATATTTAAGGACATTATATTAAGTCAAATATATGTGCATAATAATGTTTCTTTAATAAAGTTTATATTAATATAGTCAAAGAATTTCCTTTTTATCTTAAAGCGAATTCCACATAAGATAGTTAATCAATTTTCTGTATATTTTTTATTCATAAAACAATAAAAATAAAAACTAATAATTATTTAAATATATGAAAAAACTGTTTTTCAAGTAATTCATGTGTAAAAACATTAATATCAATATAGTTATCGTAGAGATCACAATAAATTTTATAAATTATAAGTAGCCTTATTAAATAATATCACAGCTGACAAACATTTGAGTAACAAAATCATATTTTCTTTCGTTTTTTAGAAATTTTGATAATGTAAAAATACTTTTTGCTCATGAATTCGATTTTTGTTTGATTTAGATAGTTTATAAATAATACAGTCAAAGCACCTTATAACGAAATCGAAAGTGTTCTGAAAATTTCCTCCTTATAACAGGTTTTCATTAAAATGTTATAATGAATTATTTCATTATATAGTAAAAACTCCAATTAGCCGGACTAATGTGTTTCAAACATAATCCGGGTATACAGAAATCTAGATAATGGGAACAGTAATAAAAAGGGCCATTTTTTTAAAACAAAAAATTCTGTTAAAATCGCCTTTAATACAAGTTGTAGAGATTATGTACGCACATGTTAAGCCTTCAAAGATCTTTTTTACTACAAACAGTTAAGAGAAAAAGGAAAATGTTAATTTAAAAATTAATTTCAAGGAAATTATATCTTTATTTAATACATACAATTCATATATAAAAGTTTTTATTTTGTAATATAGATCTGGATGATTGGATTAGGATAATTAGAATTTTGTTGTACTATTTTAATGGTATATACTACTAACTACAAATTAAAAAACTTGAACAAATTTAAATGCAAAAAAAAAAAAGATAATGGATTTAATTTTCTGTCAGGTAATTTTGCATACCAATATAGGATTGAAAATTGACGCTAAGAAGCTCTGTTTTCTTTTCTTAACAGCACTGTCTAATATTGAACTTTCTATTTTGCCACACTTCATTTTGCATGTATAAAAAAATCATCAGTGAATGAACAAAGAGAATCCATTTCAGTTAAACTGTTGCTCCTCTGTCTTAGAACACTGCCCCCATTCTCCTAGATCTCTCTTGTAAGCACAAAAAAAGTGTGATTGGCCCAAGAGAAAGAGATAAGAGATTAAAGGCATTTCATGGAAAGAATAGCTTCTCTTGGAGAAATAAAATTCTACTTTCAATACCTTTTTTAGAGTTTAAAAAAAAATCACTCTGTCATTTTTCTCTTACAGTTCATGCTCAATTTCCTTAACAGCACTGTCTAATATTGAACTTTCTATTTTGCCACACTTCATTTTGCATGTATAAAAAAATCATCAGTGAATGAACAAAGAGAATCCATTTCAGTTAAACTGTTGCTCCTCTGTCTTAGAACACTGCCCCCATTCTCCTAGATCTCTCTTGTAAGCACAAAAAAAGTGTGATTGGCCCAAGAGAAAGAGATAAGAGATTAAAGGCATTTCATGGAAAGAATAGCTTCTCTTGGAGAAATAAAATTCTACTTTCAATACCTTTTTTAGAGTTTAAAAAAAAAATCACTCTGTCATTTTTCTCTTACAGTTCATGCTCAATTTCCTTTCATTATATTGTGCTTTTTGTACATCATTTCAAATTTTGTATTTTTAAACATACAGACCAACTAAATGGCTAAGAGCAATTTGTTATATCATGCTTTTCATTACATCGTAATTCGTTATAAAGTGATTCAACTGTACTAATAGAATTTCATTCAAAATAGATAAGAAAAATTATATATGATATAAATTGGATGTAAAATTGGAGATAAAAACAAAGATTTAAAGTAATAAAGTTGTAATAAAAATTTAAAACATAAACATAATAAAACAATGTTTTGCTTTATAAGCATTTGGGTTTCTTGTAACAGACCAGGTTCTTTTAAACATGGGTGTAGCGAGAACGGTACAAATAAGTCAGTTGCTCCCATCCCCCTCCATATTCATTGGGGGGGGGGGGGGGGGCTTTATTTTTCTATAAGATTTATTGAAGCCTTTTTTTATACAATTTGTGCAAAATAAACTACTACTTTACTACAGGCATGCTTTACTTTAATCAAAAATAAATAAATAAATAATCAATAGTAAATTCTAATCAATGAGAAGTTCTAACCTCCCCATTCTTTTTCTTACATAATCAACTATTTAGTATTGTTTAATCTTAAATAATAATAACATTTGATTAATTTTAGCTTGATTTTGCCTCTCACCGTCTGCCTACACCCATGCATATATACATGCATGCATACATATCAGAAAGAACAGAAATATTTCACTCAAATTCATATAAATTTACAAATATTAATTTACCGATATAAAGGGTAGTGCAAAATTATTGAGCACATTTCATGTTTGAAAAAAAAAAAGAACAAAATGAGGTACGTACATGTTTATTGTTTTCTTGGAAAGACAAGTTAAAACAGTTTTACACAACATTTTAAACATTAAATAAGTTTCACATAAGTCAGTAGATGGCATAACAACATTGCACGGGGAAAATCTACTGATTGTGTCAGTCTGCAAATGGTACCCCTTGACATTTAGGTAGCTTCCAATACAAAAAAGTATAAAGCTACCTATTGCAACCGTTCGGAAGAAAGTAATTCTGGAAAATTTTGATATATTTTCACAGATCATGAGCCCCAGACCCCAAAACCACCCTCCGTTCAAATGTATTATATTGATTTATATATATAGATATATCCATATATATATATATATCTGATCTATGTCATACGATAATGCCCGTATTTATAAATTAATTTTGATGAAACTAATTAGGTGTATTAAGCTCACCAATGCCTCGACCGAGTTCGTTGGCCAGCTTGATCCGCGATCTTGTTTCAAGATGGCGGCCACTGAAAATTTTAAAACTAAAATAAATATACAAAGAAGTTAAAAATTCAAATTTAATTTTTGCTTAAGTGTTAGGCTTTGATACAAGGATTCCAGAGCATTTTTTGTTTTACCTCTATCTTAAAAAATGGCTGAGATAGAGCAGTTTAAAATTCTAGGGTGGCTGACATTTTGAAACAAGACAGCACATTACAAAAAACGAACGATTAATTTATGAGTTTTAGTAAACGTGATTTCTCGCAAATTATTTTCTTTCATTGTTGTAATCATTTTCCCAATCATACGCATAAAACTATATATTCATACAACCACCCTCCGGACCACCCTCAGCATTTATATTAATATATATTCATATCCGTTAGCACTAAATTCTCGCCAAACTTGACGACAATTGGCGAAATATCGCCAAATTTGGCAACCAAAATAAGTCTTGATAAATGAAGCCAACTTGGCTATAGCTCAATAATTTGGCGAATTTCTTATTCAAATTCAGTATTAACGAATCTTTTGTAAACGGTTTCTTTGTATTTTAGCTTGCTGTTTTCGAGTAACATTAGCTAAAATTTTAAAACGAAGATATAGGAAAGCTACCTTTTCCTCCCAGTACAGGCCGGAAGGACTTTTTCTTTTGGGGGTATGTTAAAGACCGAGTGTATGCAACTCCAGTTCTGTATATCTATGACCTTAAACGACGAATAACTGAAGTCATTGGAGGATACCTGCTGAAATGCTGCGACAAACTTGGTGTGAAATTGAATATTGGATGGATATTTTAAATGCCACACAAGGAGCTCATGTGGCACTTATTTAATGTTTAAAATGTAATTGTGTAAAACTGTTTTAAATTATCCTTCTAAGAAAACAATAAACATATACAAGGGTCGATCTAGGAAAAAATTGTGGCCTATTTAGGGCCCCTTCACAAAAATCTATTTGGTAAAACAGGCCCTTTCACAAAATTCTTTTTACTAAAATAAGCCCTTTCTATTTCATAAACACTTATTATTTATTAATTATTTATTATTTTGTAATGTTTTAAAATGTGTAATTTGTAAATATACCAAGTTCATCAGAGAAGAAAACTTCAGCAAAAGGATTTAAAAAGTTTTTGTTTGTAAATGCTTGGTTCGAATTTGAGTAACTGGATTTCAACTTTCATTACAAAATGTTATTTTTCACAAAAATATAATAAATTTCACAAAAATAACTTTTACTTTTCACAAAATGGGCGCCAAGAAAAAAAAAACCTGCATCGACCCCTGATGTACATACCTCATTTTCTTTTCTTTCTTTTTTTTTTTTTTTTTTTAAACATGAAATGTGTTTAATAATTTTGGACCACACTGTATTTTTACTCCTTCCAAGGTAATCATTCCGAAAAATACTGAAATTTAATTATTTTTATCAAAAATTGCAGTTCAAGCTCTAAACCTAATTTGCAATAAAATGCATTCTCAGAATGACTAGAGTTAAATGAGAAGAAAGAAAAAAAGTTTTCTCTTAAATGAATAATCTTTTTAGAATCTATATTTAAAAGTTCATACAAACCACTACAAAAATGTTTTAGAACAATTCCTCTTTGTTAATAATTTTACTTTATAAATACATAACTGTAGGTAAAAAGTCTTTTAGATATTATTTAAATGTCATCATAATTTATAAATATGCTTAAACAGTTCATGAAAAATTCATTTAAAAATAATATAACTGTATTTAAAATAAGCTAAAGAGCCAAACAAATACATAAATATACACAAAAATAAATTTTTCAGTATGAATAGAAATTATTTAAATGTCATCATAATATACAAATGTGCTTAAACAGCTCATGGAAAATTCATTTATATGATAAAAAACACAAAGTTCTGAACTAAAAACACAGAATTACGTACATGTTAATGTGCACATGTATTTCAGTTATATTTCATAATTTACAAATGTGCTTGAACAAATCATGGAAAATTCATTTATAATAAACAACCCAAAGTTCCGAAATAAAAATACAAAACTACACATTAATATGTACATGTAATTCAGTTACATTTCATAAATTAAAGCGTAATCCATAATATTGCAATAGCAAATAAAAAAATATTAAGAAAATATATTTTATCCGTCATCATCATCATCAATAATGATTTCTGGTATAATTTGTTTAAAAGGATGTTCATTTTTTGACAAATTATTTTCAAGAAGCTCAGGAGTACTGTCTGAATCTACTGTAAAATTATCACAGATTTTACTGCTACTTTTATCGCAGTCTTTATTTTTGTTGGAAGGACCACTTTTATCCCACTCAATTTTTCTTCGCTTTAAATCACAGAAACTTCCTGTAAAAAAATTACTGCTATTACTTGTTTTAGGTACATTTGGAGCAATAAGGCTTGGACTATCATCTAAATCACTAGATGAAAGAACTTCCTCAACTATAACACTGGAACCAGATGAAGACTGGGTGACTGTTTTAATTTCCCAAATTGAGCTATTTTTTTCTAAAACTTTATTTTCGCAAATTGAACTTTGTTCATTTATAAAGTGGTTCTCAGATAATATTTCAGGTGAATCCCCTGAATTTTTTGTGCTACTTGACTGCAGAGAATTTGTGTTCCTAAAATTATGTTCCAGGTCATCATTAGGATTACATTTTGTAGTACTTTTGGGATATATTGAGTTATCGTCAACATTAGATGTGTTTTCTTTATTTGGAGTGAAAATTAATTTTGAGTTGATAGGACTATTTTGCTGTTTGCTTCCATGTCCATTTCCAGTAAATGATACCTTCTGTGAACTGAAATTGTTTGCATTAAATAAAATTTTACACTCTGGATCTTTCGCTGGATTTACTGTTAATATCTCACCACTAGAATGATCGGGTGACAAATCTATTAATCCCAAACCTGAACTTTTAATTTCATCACCATTTAATGAGTTATTTTGATATGTTTTTACGAGAGCACTAACATTCTGAACTGCTGTTGAAGTTTTCATAGCCTCTGAATCAAAATGAATATCTTCAGTATTTTTAAAAATAGACTCTTGATCTTTATGATTATTAAGTGCTTTAGATGTCATGTTTCTATTATCTGAATCCTTATTATTATGAAACTGTGACTGATACTTTAAAGAATTGTATAGATCACATTTACTGCTACCCTTACTTTGATTATGGGATTCATCATTATGTTTATTATCTGTTTTATTTGTTTTAACTTGTTGTGAGTTAAATACTTTAATTGAAGCATCCACACTAGAAAAATTTTGATTAACCTCATTTTTAGTACCTACTGTTTCTAAATTTTTCTCTACTTGAGAGAGATTATTCCTTAACTGAATATGTTTATTATGGTTTAGTAATGAGTTAGAATTGCAAGGCGTATTTTTCTTTTGATTACATATGTTTGAACTTCTGGGATTTTTAGAAGAGTTTTTAATTACATATTTAAAATCATATTCGTCTTCTGATTCAGAAGAAGAATTTATCTTTTTCACAAAACGAAAGGATTTTGACCTATGACCATTAGTTTTAATACTAGATTTTTCAGATTTAGCAATGTACTGACTTCTAGATTCAACTTTCTCTCCACAAGTTGGATAGTGAACAAAATTTACACAATTATTAGTCGTAAAATCTGAAAGCTTCAAGACTGTTGCTTCATGTTTATTATCACAATGAATATCACTGCGATCAATGGGCATCAAATAACGAGGAGGACTTACTGCAGTTGTTTTCTCTGCAGGTTGTATCTTCAAGTAATTTACACAAGTTCTTAATTTATCATCTGTTTCCAGCTTTTCAGAAGAAGCAAAGTGTGGAAGGTGCACTTTACTAGATGAAGCTACATTATAATTTTCATATTTTGAATTAGAATTATTGATAAACTTTAAATTTGTAGAAGTATTTTGTTTTTCAGGTCTGCATTGTGTGTAATTAGCAGATGAATTTCTATTAAATGTTAAGTTCTTGGTGTTATCTATATGAGGTGATATAGCACTAACTCCATTGTCAACCTCTGATATTTTAAAATACTCTTTATCAATTTGAGATGAGATTTCATTAGGAAGGAATACATTGTTCTTATTAATGTTATAATTAGAGGTACTTAAATAACTAACATATTGCTCATCAATTAAAGATTCAGATTCTGTACTTTTAGCAGATGAATCTACACAGTTATTTAATTGTGTTTTACACATAGTTATGTCATTAATTTGATAATTTTCTTCAAACAATGATTTCATGCTGGTCTCTTGTGATTTTTTATCAATACAATAACTTGGCTGTAAACATTCAGTCCTATCTTTAATCTGGTCTTTTTCTTCTAAAGATGATTTTACAGCAGTTTCTTGAGATGCTTCACCAAAAGTATCAGAATCATCATTATCTTCAATAGAACTGTCAGAAGATGATTCAAAAATCTCTTCATCAGATGATACAACTGGGTTTTCCCACTTCAGTGGAGATTTATTAATTTCATTACAATTTCCATTTTCTATCTTTTGTGAATATATCTCTTCTCTCAGCATAGTCTCTAGCTCTTTGGTATTTTCATAATCAGTATCTACATTTAAATTATGAGACTGAGATCTTTTAGCAGAAGACCTTGTGGTACTTTTTTTATCTGTACCAAGTGCATAACAGTCATCAAAAAATGGTAATGAGTCATTTTCTTGACTGGATGCATCTAAAAGTAAGACAAAACATTAAAGGAATGTATTGTATAAGTGTAAAGCTCTATAAAAGTAAGAATTTTAAAATATGAACAATTAATAACTAAATGGAAATTTTTATGCATATAATATATTAGGCATGGCCAAAAGTTGGCCACTTTTGTATTTTTTATGCATATAACATATAAGGGTTGTGGCTCTTTATTCCCTACTCTACAGCTTATGACTGATCCCAAAAAACCCTAATATTTTAGAAATTTACATTATTAAACAATTTTATTAAATATTTCAAAACCTGCCGTAATTAAATGTGAATGGACTTTTGGGCACACTGCACATATAAAATTTTAGCAAAGATAAAAAAAAAAATTATCAGAAAACGAGATATAAATGGTCTAAACAAAATAAATTTAAAATATGAATTTATCATTGAGATTTGGTGATCAGTTTTGGACTTTTACATTAATAACATCTAATTTTGTGCACCTACGCTTGCTTTGTCACGAATAATTTCTCTAAAAAAATGTGACTGGAATTAAATAGTAAGTACCAGACATTTAAATATATTTCATGATAAAAAAATTAATTCATCTTTCCTCAATTTAAAAATACATGTTGATTTTAAAAAAATTTTTAATTAAAATAACTTTTTTTTTTTTAATAATTGCCAACTAAAGTTTGTTTTTCTTTCTTTTTTTTCTGAAAAATATTTTTTTCCCCTGTCACATAATACAGATAAGAAAAATTCAGATGCTATAATTAGTGCATATAAATGATATGCTTTAATACTCATATACAATTATAAGAATTAAGAATACAAAATACAAAGTATACTTGAATAATTTAGCTTTTACCTTTTGGAGAAGGACATTTGAGTAATCCTAATGGAGATAAACTTTCAGATATTTCACTGTTGTTTCCTGTAGGTGTTATCTCACGAGAATTAAAGATTAAATCTAATATCTGAAATAACAAAAAGAAGCATCAATTATCCAGTAAATTAAATAGCAGTTAATACATCAGCTATGTAGGTTTAAAGATTGATAACTATATATTTTTCAAAATAAATAAATAAATATAGCATTTGATTAAAAAAAATCAATATATTGAGTTGGCAACTAAATAATTGTGGATTTCACTCACAGATGGCGATAACTGTTGTTTTAGGTATCTTTATGTACTCGGAAAACCAAAGCCATATTTGTTTTTACATAGTTGGTACTAAAATTGACATTCAGTAAATATCTTGAAATGTGCAGTTTTTTTTAGACATAGATTGAAAAATGGAAAAACAAATGAGAATTTTTGTCTTATTTAACTTTACCACTTCTGCAAAGGATAAAACATGCCAGCTCACAAAAATTTATGTGCTGCATAGAGAGCTGAAGCTTTTAAAAAAAACGGCAGAATCAAAATTCGTCTGTGAAGTTTCATGCAGGTGATTTTTCCCTCAAAGATAAGCAATGTCCTGGTTGTATGGTTGAAGTTGTTGACGACCACATCAAAGTAATAATTGATGCAGTTCATCATAATACAATATGTGAGATTGCATTGAAGCTCAATGTCTCTCATACATGCATTGAAAAGGGTTTAACATAACTTGGCTGCAAAAAAGAGCTCAATTTATAGGTTGCTCATGAACTTAAAGAAGTTAACTTAATAAAATGCATTGACATCTGCAATTTGCTCATGAAACCATAAGTGATCCAATTTTCAAATGCTTGATAACTAAAAATTAAAAATGAATTGCTTATAACAATATCAATCAAAAACTATCCTTGAGCAAACAAGGTGAACCAACACAAACAACATCCAAAGCTGGCATTCATCAACAAAAGATTATGTTATCACCTTGATGGGATTACAAAAAAAATTTTCTTCTTTGAAATTTTACCCTGCAATCAGATGATTAGTTCAGATGTGTACATTCAACTACTAATCAAATGCAATTCAAGAAAAGCAACCAGCATTAGCAAATACAAGAGGTATTGTGTTCCACCATGACAAAGCAACACTATACACATCTTTACTATCTCGGCAAAAGATTTTGGTGTTTGGTTGGGATAAGCTGTCTTATCTACCATCTTGCTATAATAGATTACAATTTATTTCATTGTTTTCAAAATTTCTTGAATGGTAAAAATTTCAATAATGATGATGATGTCAAATGGTGCTTGATTCGGTTATTTTAATGATAAAAATCAGAAAATTTATAAATGGGGAATTATGAAGTTGCTTGAAAGATAGCAAAATGTCATTGACAAAAACAGAAAATATGTTACTAAATAAAGTTATTTCATTCCATGAAAAAACTGTCTTTTATTTTCTTTAAAAAGCACACAATTACGTATTGTCAAGCCAATATTTTATGACAGGCATACTCAACCTTTTTTTCTCGCGGGCCACAAACATATGTGTGTGATGTTAGGTGGGCTGCAACACACTTATAAAAGGGTAAAAAAGAGTAATTAAAATAGTAAACTGACATAAATAGTATAACAAAGCTAATATTATCAGTGGGATTAAACCTTTGTCACGGATGAAATGTTACAAAAAAATTTAGCATCACTATTTCTAAACAATATTTTTTTAGGTAGATTTCTATTGCAAATTTAGAAATAAGCTGCAAAATTTTGTTGTTTGGAAAAAGACGTGTAAAACTTTTTTGGTACGAATTTTTTCTACAATAAACATTTAACCCTAAAAAGCAGTATTAGCTATATAATAAGTATAAAATGCAATAATATGATAATGCAGAATTTCCATGTTCTAAAGGGGAAAAAAAAAACAGAAGATTTCCTCTAATAAATCAGTCTTTTGCTCAACGGCTAAGGAAAAAACTTTTTTTTATGATAAAAAAGATCATTAAGAAACTTTTGTACTATTTCTTTGCATAAAAAGTGTTATATTACAGTAAGGTAAAATTCAAGCAGTAGTAACAGCATTTTTTAAAAAAATAGAAAGCTATAAACATATTTCAAATTTAAACAAAATTGCCAAAAATGTTTAAAGGTAATTTTTCTAAAAAAAGTTATGCAATTTTTCAGATTTGTTTACAAAAATCATAATTTTCAAATAGTTTTCAGATAGAATTTAAAATCATAAAAACTATCACTCAAAACTTTCATAACAATTTATTAACAATATATTAAGTTTAAATTAAATAAGTTAATATTAAATTATTAACAATACATTAAGTTTTTATAAGTAATTAGAGCATATATAATTTCATATCTAAGAAATTCATATTACTTTAATTTCTAAAACAATTTAGTTTATAATTAATTATAATTTATATAACTTCGTATTTAAGCAACTTATATATACCTTAGATTTCAGAAAATTTTCAGTTTAGTGTCAACTTTTATTTTAACATGTTAAAATCACATGCTTTATTTATTTATTATTGTTATTATTATTATTTTGCTGTTGCTCAAAATAAAGCTGGCATGTTTATCTGATTATGCCAAAATCACAACACTGGAAACTTAGCTATTTTCACTGCACCTCAAAATTGTAGTTAATTTTAGCTATAAAAAGAAAGTTCAAAAAGAAGATATTAAAGATCTTTGAAAGAGATAACTGGATTATGATTAAAAAGCAAATTAAATTATTATGCATATTGAATAGTATAAAAGAAAACAGTATTAACTATCAAAATGTTTGGTTTTATGACCAAACATTTTATGGACATCGCATGAGTCATCAACTAAGTCATCCATTGAGAAATAGCATTGGAGATTTTTACATACATGATTAGAAGAGCTTAAAAAAAGAAATACACATTATTATCTATTGCAATTTTCTAGCAGAAACACAACTTTTGACTTTATTTAGTAACATTAAATAAATGTGACAGTAATGATAAGAAAAAAATAATAAAATAAATTGGTAGCATCCTTTATGTAGCATGGTAACATCTTTTATGGTTAATCATAATGCTCATAATATACATGGCTTTAATTGTTAGATTACTGACAGTACACTTCTGTAATAACCGGAGTAGAGAATGGTATTCTAACCAGGAAACTACGCCTTAATGTAATAATGAAAAAAATCTAAATACGTAGCAATCGAAAGAGCATAGTGAAACATGGTTTTTGATGCATAAATCATTTGATTTCGCCTGACCGTTATCAAGATATAAAGTCTTAAAGTATGCTAATTTATTTATTTCATTTAGGGAGAAAAGGCATAGTTATGATTCAGAAATTTTAATAATCAGATTAATATAAAATGCAAAACATATTTAGATATAGTAATATAAAAATGTAAGAAGCCTGCCAAAAAAAAATGCTATTGACAAATATGATACTGAACAAAAAAATAATTGAAGCATAGAAAATCATGGCACCAAGAAATTTTCATGAACTCAAATTTAGTGCAGATCAAACTCCTGTGAAAAAGAAAATTGCAAAGGTGTTTCAAATGGAAGTGGCCGAGTTTGCACTGACCTAGACTTGTACCAAACATAGGGAATCATGTCGTAGTATAACTGTGCAATAAACTGGAAATGGACAAGTGACTGGAGTTTGATGATGTTACATTGAAAACATAACTCCTCCTTCCATCCTATTAAATCAATAAATTCGCAAATTTTAAGACTTTATATCTCGATAACAGGGAGACGAGGGAAAATGATTCATGCGTCAAAAAGCACATTTCAATATGCTCTTTTGATTGTTGATTATTTACATTTTTTTCATTATTACATTAACAGCGTGGTTTCCTGGTAAGAATTAATAAAGTAAATCAAATGTTATAACGCTAATAAACATTTTAATAACCTTAAAACCATAGATGCAGATTAACAAAAAAAAAGTAAATCAATAGATATGAAAACTTACTTCTTCCGGTGTCTGGCCATGCACAACGTTAGGAAACACTCGCTTTGGTTTCAAATAAAAAACCATATCTTGGATTTCTGATAATGAAGGATGAGTAGAATAATACACCCTATGCAAACTTGTTTTATAGTTGAAATCAGAAATACTTGAAAAATTATTTCTTGTAAAAAACATGGCACTTGGCTTGATTTTTTTTATATATATCTAAATGAAAGAAAATATACTGTCATAAAGAAGAAATACATATATAATATACATATATATAAAATATACTAAAATTATGTACTAAAATACAGAAGATTTACAAAACAATAATAATTAAATTAAAAATGCAGAAGAAATAGATAAAAATGGAGAATATTTTACACAATATTATTTTGTAATAATAATTTTTTTTTAATTAGCTTGATTGGGGGGAAAAAATGGTTTTCTCTAACTTATTACTATTAGACAAAATAATTTCCACCATTCAACTATTCTGCCCTCTCCCTCGCATGCACGCAATAAATACATGTCGGTTGCAGCCACATTCTGCATCCTGCTCTCAGATGGAAGGTAAGAAAAAACAAAGAGTCGAAAATGGTATCCATCCAGCTAAAATCACTCTCATCTGCTGATAAAACTGATAAAAACAATTAAAGTTGAGTTCAGTGTGATAGAAGGTCGATTCTTTAAAAAGTCGTCAGAAAACGATGACAGAAGTATCAAATTAAAAGGAATTAAATATGCTGAAATAGGAAATAGGGGAATGAGGAATTAAATAAATAATAAAGAAAAACTATTGAAAATGAAAAAAATAAAAATATGGTAATTTAGGCGAAATTGCCATGACACATGATTGAGAGACTGTCTCAGTTCCACGTGACACTACCTGAGTAAAAACACATATTTTTAAAATGAACTTTCTGATGCCATTTTCAAGTAATGCATACCTAATTGTTTTTATATTTTAGATGTGATGTCACAATTTAGTAACTCCCTCCTTTCCCTGTGTCACACTTTATGGATTCTCCCCTTCCCCCCACTTCTGGAAGTGTGACATAATAAATGGATGAACTCTAAGAGAGGTATATGCTGAAATTGTCTTCCTCAAAGCAGAATATGATTAAAAGTGTGATGTACATCGCAGAACAATGGAAGAAAATTTCAAATTATCCTGCAGAATTAATTCCTGCTGAACATTTCAAATTATCATTTTCAAGAAAAATAACCATTCAATCGAAGGAAAATCGCGAAATTCATCACTCAATAGCCGGGGGAAAATATCAAAATTCTTTAATCTTTCATTTAAAAAGATTGCGGAATTCATCAATGGGTCGTGAAAAAAATCTTGTGCAGTACGAGAGTCAATCATGGAGAACAAATCATAAAATTCTTCAGCCTGTTGTGCAAAAACATGCAAAATTTGATGAACAGTCACGGAATATTCGCCAATCGGTCGCAGGTAAAAAACACTGCAAAGTTCGCCAGCGTGTTGGTGGAGGAATTACCCACGATTTTCTTTAATCGGCTGCAAGAAAAAGCCTCAAAATTTGGCTACGGTACAAGGAAAAAATTGCAAAATTGGCAATTTGGTCACAGTTAAAAAATCGCAAAATTAGGAAGAAACTGTGAAATTCATCGAACATTAGAGGAAAAAACTCACGATCTTTTCCAATTGGTCTCAAGAAAAAGCTACAAAAATTTGTCTATTGGTACAAGAAAAATATCGCGAAATTTAAAAATCGGTCACAGGTAAAAAACGTGAAATTTGTCAGTGGATTGTCGGAAAAAATCGAAAATTCATCAATTAATCGTGAAAAATTTCCAGAATTGGCCAATAGATTGCAAAAAAGTGATAAAGTTTTCCAATCAACAGACAGAAAATAGCACAAAATTCAACGATTTGTCATGGGTAAAATGAAAAATTGGTCGAACAGTCGCAGAAAAAAGCATGATTTTTATCAATCGTTCGCAAGAAAAAGCAAAAACAACTAGCCAATCAGTAGAAAGAAAATGTCACAGAATTCGTCAATCGGTCGCTATTAAAAATATGCAAAATTCGTTGATCAATAGCAGAAAAAAATTGCAAGATTTTCTCCAATGGGTAGCAAGAAGCTGCTGCAAAATTTGCTTATTGATACAAGGAAAATTTCACAAAATTCCTCAATTGGTTGTGAGAAAAAAACGCGAAATAAGTCAGTGTTAACATGAGAAAAAAAATCGGAAATTCGGCGATCAGTCATGGAAAAAATCAACATTTCTTGCCAATTAGTCACAAAAAAAATGACAAAGTTTGCCAATTGGTAGAAAGTAAATAAATATCGCAAAATTGGGCTATCGATCGCGACTAAAAAAATTGCGAAATCTTTTAGTGGATCGTTGAAAAAAAATGGAAATTCGTCGATCCAATCACTCGCAAGAAAAACAGTAAAAAATTGCCAATTGATAAAAAGAAAGTGTAATGAAATTCGCCTATCAGTCGCGTGTAAAAAAAAATTTAATTGTCAGGAAAATCACGAAATTTTTCTATCAGTCATGGTAAAAAATCCACGGTTTTTTCCAATCTCTCGCAAGTAACAGCTGGAATATTTGCCAATCAGTCGTCGATAAATATCACGAAATTCGTGGATCAGTTGCATGAAAAAACTATGAATTTCGCCATTCGGTCCAAGAAAAATATTGCAATATTTGCCTATCGGTTGAAGATAAAAAAAAACAAAATTCGTCAGAGAATTGTTGAAAGTATCTCGAAATTCCTCAATCAGTCGCGGGGAAAAAATATTAGGAAATTCGACAATTGGGCCCGAGAAAAAAACGCGAAATTCGCCAGTTGACATAGGTAAAAATCTGCCAGGGTTCATACAGAGTTGGGAAGAAAAAATCCAAGGAGTACCGAAAAAATCCAAGGAGTCCAAAAAATGTTAAGGATTTGTAATTTTTTGTTGTTGTTGTTTTTATGTGCTGCATCGTTATGTGGTATGCACACTCCAATTCTTAATGGCCAATTTGGAGACAAAAACAAATTTTACTCTATTAGAATCTAATTGTTAGTGCTGGAATTGCACAGTATTCACAAAATATTGCTTACTGATTTCGTAAGTTTAAATACAAAATAGACAATCAACTTTTTTATGCAGCGAACAATGATCATATAAACAGAGATTAGTCAAACCTCAAACACTTATTATGTATATCACATACATGATACATCTTTAAAAAAATTTTAAAAGGTAAAAAAAAAAAAAAAAAAAAAAAAAATGCTAAACGCAACATACAAGAAAAAATATAACAAGTTTTGAATTTATACTTTTAGAACAGCTGTAATCGATTTCGTTGAAGGTGAAACTTTGACGAAATTCACGTGTTTTTTGCGACCTTCTTGGGGAAATTCGCGATCTTCTGGGAGAAATTAGTGTTTTTTCACGATCTTTTGACGAAAACTGCATGTTTTTAGCGATCTTTTGACGAAATTCGCGTGCTTTCTGCGATCATTTGAGAAAATTTGCATGTTTTATGCGATCTTTTCAGAAAATTCGCATGTTTTTTGCGATCTTTTGAGGAAATTCGTGTCTTTTTTCAAGATCTTCTGGGGGAAATTCGCGTCTTTTTCGCGATCTTCTGGGGGAAATTAGTGTTTTTTTGCAATCTTTTAATGGAATTCGTGTTTTATTTCGATCGTTTGACGAAACTGACGTTTTTTTCCAGATCTTTTGATGGAAACTGAATGTTTTTCGCGATCCTTAGACGAAGTTGCCGTGTTTTACGCGATTATTTGAGGAAATTTGTGTGTTTTTTCGATCTTTCGAGGAAATTCGCGTGTTTTTTGTGATCTTTCGAGGAAATTCACATTTTTCGTGATCTTTTGAAGAAATTCGCGTGTTTTTCGCTATATTCTGGGAGAAATTCGCTTTTTTTTTTCGATGATCTTCTGGGGGTAAATTCGCGATCTTCTGGAAGACATTCGCGTTTTTTCACGATCTTTTGATGGAAATTGCGTTTTATTTCGATCGTTCGACGAAACTGACGTTTTTTCGCGATCTTTTGAGGGAATTCGCGTTTTTTTTCACGATCTTCTGGGGGGAAATTCGTATTTTTGCATGATCTTTTGAGGGAATTCACATTTTATTTCTATCGTTTGACGAAATTGACTTTTTTTTTTTCGCGATCTTTTGATGGAAACTGCGTGTTTTTCCTGATCCTTTGACAAAATTCGCGTGTTTTCCACGATCCTTTAACGAAATTTACTTGTTTTTCGCAATTTTTTGAGGAAATTCGCGTGTTTTTGGCGATCTTTTGAGGAAATCCGCATTTTTCTCGATCTTTTGAGGAAATCCACATTTTTCTCAATCTGGTGGAGAAATTAGAGTTTTTTCACAATCCTTTGACAAAATTTACTCATTTTTTCCGCGATCGATTGACGAAATTTGACAGTATTTTTTGGGACATATTTGCGAAAAACGCGATTTTTCCGAGATTTTCGGCTAAATGCCAAACATTGATAAAATTTAAAGTAAAGTACAGTGTTGAAAAACGAACTTTACGGACCTAATAATTGAAAAACGAACCTAGTGGGAGCCCTGCTATAAGATTATCCTAACCAATCAATGCTGTGCTTCAGATAAATGACGTGTATAAAGTATTTACTGTGCGTTTTACAATCCCGATTTTTTCCCCTCGGCAGCAATATCGCTTGCGTCCGAAGCTGCAATACAATTTAAGGAGTTTCTAAGGAGTGGTTTGCTTATCTAAGTAGTTCTAAGTACTACTTGGGAATGTTTTTATTTCTAAGGAGTTTCCAAGGAGTCTAAGGAGTCTGTGAGAACCCTGTCTGCAATATTGCAAAAATTATCAATTGATTGTCGGAAGAAACCACAAAATTCATTATTCGATCATGTAAAATCGCAAAATTCACAATTAGTTTCTTTCGTGTGTGTATGTCAGCATTTTACAAAATGGCTTTTGCATTTCTATAAAATATGCAATTGCACTTCTTCATATATAAGAAAATATCCCTGTGTCTTTATTTTTTATTCCTGCAGAACATTTTTTATCAACTGAAGTTCGTTGCAGAACATTGCAAAGTATTCTGCTTTTGGGATTGTCTTATTAGTAGTAAATATAAAAGTAAAGATAGTTTTTTAAAAAACACTTTTAAAGATTATACAATGCTTATATTAAAAATTGCACCTAATTTCTCACTGCAATTCATGTTGTTCCAAAGCATGTCCGTTACAATATGCAATTAGCACCGATTCCAATTATGGAAAAGTCACCACTTTTATCTATGTTTGGTAGAAGGTGCAAACTAGTGAATTTATTTCAAAAATATTTTTGTTCAGTTACTGTTTAAAATATAGAAACAAGAAAGAAAAAGAGCTTTTTTGTACTGCAAATGTTGTATTATTATGACAAATAAATATTTATTTTTGAGTCATGTGGTAATACATTAAAAAAATAATAATTTTTATTCAGTTTTTTTTTTTTTTTTTTTTTTTTTTTTTTTTTTTTTTAAGATATTGCACAATAAAGAGAAACAAAAGCATTAGTTAAAATTATCTATTCAGGATTTCTACATTGTTTTCTCAATGTATAATCACAATATTATTAAACTATGAATAAAAAATTAAATACTAAAAATATTAAAATATTGTGCTGTCATCGGGAACACACAACTATACACAATTTCTAGAACTCTAGCACATCAGGGAGTGGGTGAAAAATAAATTGCAAACTTCCATCTTTAGATACATGAGCCAAGTTAAGTTATATATAAACCTGTAAAAAGAAGACCCATTTTTGCAAAATTAACATTTCTCAAAATAGATAAAAATATATAGTTTTGGAACAAGTTTAGGACTCAGATTTTGGAAATGTTTGGGTTCCAGACATGCAGGATTAGAAAAGTTCAGCACAAGAGTTCCCAACTTATGCTCTCCAAAGCCCTGAGGGCTCTTTGTGTACTTTGCAGGAGCTCAAACACTGATGTTGTGAAGTAGAGTCCTGCACGGTTTGGGTTGTACCTGACCCGAACCCACAAATTCCATTTAAAGTCAACCCGACCTCAACCCGACAAAAAAAAAAAAAATTCTGGACCTGCAACCCGACTCGAACCTGCAAAAATAATTTTCGCCGACCTGCACCCGCACTGAAAGGACAATAAATCATGTTTTAATGCTATAATGAAAAGTAATGTACAATTATATCTCTAATACCAATTTTATATTTTATATAGAAAAATGGACAAATCTATATTCTTTAATATTCATACATAGTGAAACCTCGGAATAGCGGACACCTCAAGATCGTTGAATAGAGTCTTGCAACGGGTCGAGTTGCTTTTATTTATTTTTTCGGGTCGGAATGACTTATTTTCTTTCTACGAGTCAGGTTCAACTTTGAATAATTCTTCGGCTCATATTTAGGTTTTAGCTTGTCTGATTGTTGTGATTTTCACAAAAAGTTTGAACAGAACTATGAAAATAAATACGTATTTGAATGTGAATAAGTCAGGGGTCTGAAAAACTACTTTTTTTAGTAGCGAACTACAACTGCTTTATCAAAAATGTAGTTAACTACAACTACTTGTTTTAAAAAGGACAGAGACTACAAAGTACTTTTCAAAAGTAGTCACTATTTCACTACTTTTAGATTTTTTTGAAAGGTTCAATCTACACTCGCAATTGAGGACAAGGAATTAGAATTCTGCACAGGTCGAGTTGTGTATCTGACCCAAACTAGAAAATTCTGCTTAAAGTCAACTCGAAACTGACCCGAACCCCAAAATATTTATACTCGAATCCAATCGAAACCGAAGGAACAGAAAATTAATCCATATTTCAATACAATTATGAAAAAGTAGTCCATAAAGAAGATACCCTATATTAAAACATTAGATATAATAATGCATTAGTAGATAAAGGTTAACCACAATGAAATTTATTCTTTATGTGAGTTAGCAGTTTGTTTTGTTTTATCAGCAAAAGTAAATGGAAAAAGCTATGACACTGAAACTGAGATTTGTCGCTGACATTTGCAAATTGTTGCACAGAACACATTTTGTAAAAGAAAAAGTGAGTTATGATCAAGTGATTAGAAGAATGACATTTTTTCTCCCATTCCAAGTAGCGTAAAAGGTCGATTTTCGAGTGTGTCTGTTATGGAGGTCTTATTGTATACATATTTTGAACCTGCAAAAATATTGTGTATATTATTTTGGAAAAGCAGGTCAACCCGAACACACAATACCTCAACCCGCAACAAAAAAGTAGAAGTCAACCTGACCTGAACCCGAACCGCAGGTTGAGTCGTGTGCGGGTAAAAGCGAGTAACCTGACCTGATGCAGGACACTATTGTGAAGCAATCACGGATGTTTCATTAAATGTTTATATTTTTTTTATACCTTGCTATTGCTTTCACTAACAATGTAAAATTTATAGTAATACAAACTGTTTATTTTATTGAACTGTGAAAGAACTTTTACAATATAAATTTTTAGAATATCAAGTGTATTGGTGTAGATGGGAACAAATTGAGTACTATGTTAAGATTTATTATTATTCTTATTTTAAACATAAACTAGCTGACCCACCCAGCGTTGCCCGGGCCTGTGATAATAAATTTTAAAAAAAACATCAAGTTTTTATTATTTTATATTTTTAACCCGATTTTGTATGAAATTATATTTTAAAATGAAAAATTCTTGAAAAAATATTAATATTTAGTGATAAAAGCACTCATTTTCTTGTTTTTTCATGTAGGGTAGTTTCATAGTTTTGAAATAAAAAGTTCTTTTGGTCCGAACTGTTTGAAATCTTTATTGGTTATAAATAAAATGATTTTACAGCCTGTGTAAAAATTTCGTGAAAAAATATTGTTATGTAGTTGTAAAAGAAATGTTTTCTTCTTGCTTTTTTGTTTGTTTATTTGTTTTCACATCGGCTCTTTTAACATAGCAATAAAAAAACAGTTCTAATCTTCCAAACTCTCTGAAATTTCAATCGCTTATAAATATAACTGTATCCAAGCTCTCTTTAAAATTTTGCGAAAAAAATATGCATATTTAGTAGTAAAAACATCAGTTCTTTAAAAAAAAAAATTAGCTTTCAATGCAATGGCCATATAATGTGTCCATCCGTTTTCAATCAACCCTTTTCAATCTCCCTATGCTAAACAGGTGACGCTAAACCGGTTTCCCATTTCTGAGGGGAGAAACATTCATAAAAACATTGAAGCATCCACAATGAGACCATTTTTGTGTGGAAAAAAAAATGTGGAACTTGACAGAATGCACTTTTTACTTTAAATATATGCATTGATTGTGTGGACATTGAGCAACTGTGTAGGAATATATTTATTTTACATTTCATCACTATCATCACTTCATCTCCTTTTCTTCTATAACACTCTTTCTAAATACCATTAATGTGGAAGATATAGGGTATGGTACAGTGACTAAGAGGCTCAACCATAACAAATGATTTTTTAAAAAGGTTCTGCAAATCAAAAAGATATGGATGCAAGTAGTCCATCCAAGCCAAAATTGATTTTTAACACTTTCCAACCTAGTTGAAAAGTGTTTATGACTTCGGTTTGTCTGGCCGGATGGCCGTCTGCCGTCTGTCCGTGCTCTAACTCCCGTAAATATGCTCGAATTGCCTTGCAATTTTTATATGTTATTGTCGTTATTTATAGCATGTTCCCTATTTCAACTGAAGTGTCTAGCTCTTATAGTTTTTTTACAGGGACACTCAAAAGAATTCAGTTACATTACGGTCTATGGGGGAAAATCATTTGCGGTTTATTTTAATGATGTTACACAATTTCAAACACTTTGTAATTGATATATATCACGAAAGCGCATTACAAGAAGCTTAATATGGAATAGGTTGTGCATAGCACTTATAGTTACTTTACCCGGACAGTCAAAAGAATTCCGTTACATTACGTCTATGGAGAAAAATCGTTTGCGGTTTAATTAAATAATGTTTCACTATTTTAAACGCATTGAAATTTATATATATCACTAAGGTGCATTACAATGGGCTTACTACAGAATATTGTGTGTATAGCAGTCATCGTTCATTTACAGGGACACACAAAAGTATTCTCTACTCTCTGTTAAGAATAATTCTTGGAAGTGCGTTTTAAGTTGCTGAACGCGATTTTAAATTTAACTCACTTTTATTGACAGAAACTCCAGAAGGAGAATTTTAAACTGTGCTGCGCGTTTCCTAACTAAACTAAAATTTAGCATCCTATGTAGTATATATCCAAATCTATAGATCCTATACAGGGCTAAATAAAAGTATTCGGATATTTTTCCGAATATTGTATATGTTGGAAATTCCTGAAATTACGTTTTTAAATATGTTATGCATTTTCCAAATTGTTTACTTAGATGTTATCTTTCAGCTTAACGGTAATGATTTGTAAAATTATTTTGGAAACGTTGGAAAGTGTTACATAATCTATGCTTGACGCATTTTCGTTCTTGTTTTTTTTTTTCAAAGTAGTGAGCATCAACCAATAGATAAGAATATTTCAATTTGTCTTCTACTGATTAAAATAGATATTTTAATGTGAAAGCCAATGATTAAAAGCTTTTTATATAAAACTGATATTATTTAAGCAAATAATATAATTTACATAAATATACACATTCAATACATACATTTTAGTCATAGTAAATTTATCTTTATAAGTTGATCAGAAAACAGAGTGTAATTAATTTATAATCTTCAAAATATAGGAAAATGAACTGCCATATTTTCAACACATGACACATTTAAATCATACAGGTGTAAATCACATTTACTTAAATGCTCAAAAACAAAGTTTTTCTGGATGTGCAGGGGTCGATACAGGTTTGTTTTTTTTTTCCTTGGGGGCCATTTTGTGAAAAGTAAATGTTATTTTTGTGAAATGTATTATATTTTTGTGAAAAATAACATTTTGTAACAAAAGATGATATCCTATTACCCAAATTCAAACTAAGTATTTATTAAAAATAATTACTTAAATCTTTCTACTAGAGTTTTTCTTTGTGGTAAACTTGTTTTATTTGCAAATCACATATTTTAAAACTCATCAAAATAAAAATAATTAATGAAGAGTACGTTTTTATGGAACAGAATTTTACGAAGGGGACTATTTTATTAAGAGGAATTTTGTGAAGGGATCTGTTTTATTAAAATGAATTTTGTAAAAGGGCCTTTTTTAATTAAAAGGAATTTTGTGAAGGGGTTCGGAATAGGCCCCAAATTTCAGTTTCATGGAACTATGCCTGATACCAATCTGCATGTTAATAGGTTAATATGCCCATGCACTTAGCACTAATTTTCAAAATTAGATACTTACACACAGGGCTTTACAAATGTGGTCGCCAGGTCGCCACTGGCAAACAAGTTATTTAATCTGGCGTTTTAAAAAAATAAAAATTGACTTAAGAAATGAACACAAAAGGCATTTTCTCTCCCTCCCCTCAATATTAAGAAATAAACTTAAGAATTATATTCAAACACAAAAAATATTTTAACTTTTATTTTTAATTTGGCTAAAATAAGTTCATCAACTGCAAATTTTAAAATAATAAAATCAGAATTATTTGTCTGACTTCGACACGAAATTAGGCAAAAAATTGTTTTCCTGCTTCAATATTTTATCAATGCCTTTTCATCAGATATAGATTTTGTAGCACTCAACTATTTGGACATTTGAAGCATTCGATAATCAGCATTTTTCTAACATGCTGATTAATTCAGCCTTTACAGTATTTATTTTTTTTTTTCCACAGATATTATATATTAGATAAGTTTCATTGGAAAAGTTAGATATTATCTTCCCAAATCATGTGCTATTCTAAACTATGTATCTAACAATTCTAAACTGTGCTTGTTATTATTTTTTTTTCAATTTATTCATAAAAAACTTTTTTGTTTTTTGAAAATTAATGATGGGAGAGTACTTTTTACTGATGACTAGAATTTTTTGCTGGGTACCAGATTTTATCAAAATTGCAAAACCCTGCTCATACCACTATGACTTTAAATGCCTCATTGCTCCTATGATGCAGACAGCATTTTCTTTACAGGATGATGTACATCACAGGAGAAAAGTAAACAAACATGAGACAAAAATTGATTACACAAACATATTTAAAACTGCCATGAAAATTTTTTCACTAGGGAATTTTTCCCCCCAATATTTTATTTTTGAGACAAAAAGAAATTATTTAATAGGATCTACATTTTTCTGAAGTAATTTTAGTCTCAAGAATTTCCACAAGACTACAGGTCTTGCACTCATACAAAAAAGTTTTAAAAAATTGGTCTAGCAGCATCATTTAAATACTGATTAGAAGTACAGCAATTATAAATAACTAAAATAAACATACTTACTGGTTCTTCATTGGATGAAGTATAACCACAAGGTGATTCATCATAAGGATAAAACTTTTTTATAAACTTTGCCATCCTATTGTCTGGGTCAAAAATGCACGCATGAATTCTTGCTTCAGATGCACATACTGTAATTGCACTCTCAAGTTGCTTTATTCCTACATATTTTCTTTCCAATCCATTTTTTACATGAGTCTGTAAAACAATTTAAATTAATTAGGAATAAAAGGAAATTAGAAAGAAAGAAAACAGGAAAAAATACACATAGTTAAATCCCACTTATGAGGTAAGTCTCTTTAAAGTTAATCTAAAACAATTATGAAATATATATATATATATATATATATATATATATATATACTGAAGCACTTAATAAATAAATAATATAAGATCAATAACATTTAGCAGCAGAATTCTGATAAATAAAATTAAAACTTTTGAGTTTTATTTCAAAGCCAAGTATTTTGTATAATTTGGAAAACATTTAGCTTTGTGCAATTTATAAACAACAAAGTAGTAAAATGCTAGTGAATGCAATTAATTTTAAAACAATTTTATATGGGAGGTTTTTGCATAATTTTTTTCTGAATTAAACTGCAATTAATGACACAGCTTATTGCTGTTTATGGATTTTTAAAAAACAATGTACACAATTTACAAACATTAACTATTTACTTCCTTTAATTTTCTTTTTAATTATTATTTTTCAAAGCTGCAAAATACTATTTATTTTACTACTTTATTGGTTTTCAAACCTTTAATTTTTAATCCAAAATATTTTTTTTGTTCTCACAAAATAGCTGTGGATACCAAAGTATGCAGATGCAATATCATCAAAAAATTATTCAAAGAATTTACAGAAAAAAAACAACTAAATTTTACATAAGAATAAATTAAATTAAAAACCATATTGTCAAGTTTTAAAACAATATGAATGTCCAAAATACATTAATGTGCATAAAGAATGTGAAGAAGTTGTCAAAGAATTGGTTGGTAGGATGTATTGAAAAATGTTAATTTTATTTTTACTGACCTTAATTTGTATTACAATTACAAATATACATTTATTCATTAGCATATTAATACTCACATTAAAGTATTAGTAGTGAATAAATACAGTTGCAGAAAAAGTTTTTCAACATCAGTTTTTGAAATTTTCATTTTCCTATGCTTTTACAATGAAATGACAATAGTATTTTAAATACGGTTAAATAAAACATTTTTCTTCAGTACAAAGTTTATTTATTATATTACTAATTTAACTAATAATCTACTGTTATACTTAAATCAAATATTGGTAACTGTCCCTTTGGAAAATTCATTAAGTCATATTAATGCATAACAAAAGGGCAAATATTGTCAAATAATGAAACTTAATTTTTTTAATTATCAATGCAATATAAAGATTTTCCCAATATATATATATATATATATATATATATATAATATATATATATATATATAGATTATTCACATGAGTAATATCTTCAGTATTTATTTTTATTTTTTTATTTTTTTTAAATGTGCTGATGAAGATTTTTCCTGTTTCCAAAACTCTTGATGATTATAATCTGAATTTGAAGCATTAAAAAAAGAATAAATGAGATCAGATAAAGAAAATCACAAAATTAAAATAAAATAAAATAAAATAAGGTGGTTCTCAAACGACCTGTTCAACAACGTGAATCTGTCTGACTCATTTTTAAATGCAAAGGCATAAAATTGGCAGGCCTGATTATTAAAGCAATTTGGAATCGAAATGAGATTTCCATTTTAGGTAGCTTTCAATACAAAAAAGTATAAAGCTACCTATTGCAGCCGTTCGGAGGAAAGCAATTCCGGAAAATTTTGGTATATTTTCACCGATCATTACTCCCAGACCCCAAAACCACCCTCCGTTCAAATGTTGATTTATATATCTCCATATATATATATATATATATATATCTGACCTATGTCATACGATAACACTCGTATTTATAAATCAATTTGGATGAAACTAATTGTGTGTATTAAGCTCACCAATGTCTCGACCGAGTTCGTTGGCCAGCTTGGTCTGCCATTTTGTTTCAAGATGGTGGCCATTTAAAAATTTAAAACTAAAATAAATATACAAAAAAGTTAAAAATTCAAATTTATTTTTTGCTTACGTGTTAGGCCTTGATACAAGGATTCCGGAGCATTTTTTGTTTTACCTCTATCTTCAAAAATGGCCGAGATAGAGCAGTTTAAAATTCTAGGGTGGCTGACATTTTGAAACAGGACAACACATTACAAAAAACCAACGATAAATTTATGAGTTTTAGTGAACACAATTTCTCTCAAATTATCATCTTTCATTGTTGTAATCATTTTCCCAATCATATGCATAAAATTGTATATTCATATCGGTTAGTGCCGAATTCTCACCAAATTTGGCAACACTTGGCGAAATATCGAAAAATTTGGCAACCAAAATAAGTTTTCATAAATGATGCCAATTTGGCTATAGTTGACTAATTTGGCAAATTTCTTATTCAAATTAAGTATTAACGAATCGGGTAACGAATGTAATCGGGTTCTTTGAATTTTAGCTTGCTGTTTTGAATAACATTAGCTAAAATTTTAAAACGAAGATATAGGAAAGCTACCTTTTCCTCCCGGTACAGAACGAAAGGACTTTTTTGACTAATAAATTACTTATTGAGCTATAAGCGATGTGTCATGTGACAACATGTTTTCCCCCTTTCTCGGGCTGCACCGTTGGAAATTCTGTTCAAAACAAAGACGACAGTATTCTCTGAAAAATCTTCTGCTTTTACCCAAAAATGGAAAATGTCTTTCAATTACAAAGTTTCTGAATAAGAACACCTGACAATTTCATGCCTTTCTGAACAAAAATGAATTAAAAAGTATGTTGTAAAGTAGCCCGTTTGGATTTGAGAACAGCCTGAACTGAAAGTATTTGTAAATTTTTAGCATGTACTTAATTCATTCAGATCTAAACTCACTGATTTCTGATGCAATAATGAAATCATTTTAATCTCCACAAGCATAGATCAAAGTACCAAAAATGAAAGTTTTTTTCTTCAAGGAAAACATTTTTCAGAAAATATTGACAAAGTTTATATTTTAGTTGAGGATTTTACAACATAATTGCTAAGAAAAGCAAATTAATTAACATTTGATTATCATAAAACAAGATGGCTACAGAAATCGTGAAAAAAAGTTCCCTGATTTTTCCTTGACTACCTTTATCAGATTTCCTTGATTAACGATACACATACGGTATTTTTTAATATATGCTGCTTCCTCATATAACACACTTATCCAGCTTGTGAGTACCTCATTTGGGAGATAAAACAAGAGAAAAACATAAAAATTGCACAATATTCATAACTTACTGGTTCACAGTTTTATAAATCCAAACTCAAAATTCAGTACAACAACTTCATATAGTGGCCAATGAATGTCCGGCGACCAGAAAATTTCCTTATTTTCTGAAGAATATTCAATTCTCTAAGACATATCTGTATCTGATGGAATAGCTAATTGGATTAAGCTGGCCACCTCGTCAGCTTATGCTAATGTATCATAAAATTTTCAAAAATGGGTAAATGGCCTTCAATATATGCGCCATACACAGAAAATGAGAACATCTGATCACCTTAATTTGTGTTAAATACCAAAAATTCATATCATGTGCATCTTTTTAAAAAAATATAAAAATTTTACTTTTTTTATTGCGTACTATTATTGGCTTAAATATCAGCTGTTTATTGATGAATAAGTCTTGTGTAAAAAAGTAAAAACACAAATATTTTTGCATATAGACCTGATTTTCAACTACTTTTATGAAATTCTCCGATTTTTCTGGATTGATAAACCTCCCTGATTTTTCCCTGATTTCCAGAATCTGTAGACACCCTGTGGAAGATACATAGTCAGATCTCAGAAATGTGCCAATATATAATTTGCAATTCACTAAAATTCACAACTCAATTTGGAATATAAGCAAATAAAATCATATAAAATTTAAGCTCATGGAACAAATTTAATAATTTAGTAATTTCATCAACTATTAATTTCCAAACAATTGAATGTGATATATGTCACATATTGTATACTAAAGTAATAACTTTAACTTCTAGCAGTAAACAAGGTAAACAAAAAATAACAACATTCACTGTTATTAATATAAATCTAATATTCATAAACCGATTTTTTTTTTTTTTTCAAAAAATTGGATATTGTTTTCTACATACCTTGAGGCCAAGTCTTTTATGAAGTTCCACAAACACAAATTCATATGCTAATTCATAAGGACAAAGGAAATAGACAATGTAATTTGGTCCTTTAGAGAGCCATGGTTCAACAATTGATAAAATTTCATTTAAGCATTCTTCTCTTGAAGGAATGTACAAACAGTTTTTGTTGCAAAAAGTAGTATCAATATAAAGGCTCTTCAAAGGCTTTAGACTAAAAAAAAATATATACAAAAATATTGTAATAAACAAGCTGAATGTTAAATTACAATTATTCAAAAGAAAAGTCTACTAAAAAATATAATTTAAATAAAAGGAATTCCAGTAGAAACTCTGATGAAAATTAAAGCACTTTTACATCAATTTTGAGCAATAAATATTAAAATGAAGTACATAATTTAAATAAATTCATCAAAACTACTAAAGATTCTCATTTAATAATAACAATAAACTTAATACTTTTCTTCTTTAAAAATAATATTTAATTAAAAAAAAAGATATTGTTTCACAAAAAATAAATAATTTTCAGAAAAGATATAAGTGAGAATAAGTAAATAATAATTTGAATATCCTTTTTCTTTCTTTGCACGTTTAAAATATTTTTACAAAAAAAAAAAAAAAAAAAAAAAAAAAATTTGCTAAGTCTTTCTCAAGTTAGTATTTATTTATTTATTTATTTTCATTTTTTAAATAGCATAAAAAATAAATTTAACCTGTGAACTCCACACTAGTGTGAATTTGCACCGACCAAAATTTCAAATGTTCAAAATTTCAAATTTTTTGAAAACATGCTTTCAATAATTTGCATTTTTTATTAACAAAATGAAATTTTTCATCTAAATAAATACCACAGTTCAATTCCTCGTTAAATGTTGCACCAGAGGCAGATTTAGCCCTCTATTTAGAGGGGGGGGGGGGGTCATGGCTTCTTTATTGGAGGGTAGAGGGTGAAATAGGCAATCAAGCATACTTCTACCACTAATTTTAAAAAGTTTTTTGTATTAATTAATCACTATGATTAATTAAGACAAATATAACATTTTAAAATTAGTGGTGGAAGCTTTCCTGATTTACCCTGTCACCCCTGTTAAGGGACTGCCCCCCCCCCCTCCATAGGGAGCAGTCCACATGTCTTCATTAAATTTGTAAGCTGTATTTTACAAATTATTCCCATAACTATTTTAAATGTAAATTTCCTGTATTAAAAAATGAGAATTGTTAATGAAACCTAAAGGTATCCTTTGACTAAAACTTTTGAAAAATTGGCTAATGATATTTAAATTTGACTAGTGTGTTGAGAATAATAGCTTCAATTTCTTAGCACCTTATATCATTATGGATTTGATAAAAAATATTTTTTGAATTATTATAGCAAACATTAGTTTAGAGTACCTATCATATGCCAAACAAAAAGACAAGCTTAAAAAAATAATGTTGATCTTAAACAATCGATACATTATTTTTTTATATCATACACTTTATTGATGTCACAGACTGAGATTCCCAGTAAAAGATGTTAACTGATTGGTTGCATTAATTTTTTTATTATTATTATTACAATTACAAAAAAAAATAATGTTAAATTAATACAACCAATCTGTGACATCCATTTATGTTATTCTCCATAGATATACAAGGATAAAATTCTTATTGACAGAAATATTAACTAAATCATATAAAAATAAAACTATATTTACTGGCCATTTGCTTCATGAAGATGCATTAAACGCTTAGCACTTCCTACTGGCAGTCTAAAATCACCAGTATATAGTACATTTCCATTATCCCCTTCAAAATAAAACCTGAAAAAAAAATATATATATATACTCATAAACAATAGAAATCCTATAAATATAACTACTTCTTTTCAATTACAACAAAGCTGAGAAAATATGGGGTAAGAAAAAAGATTCCATAAGAATTTTTAAGGACCTTCATTTTGAAAAAAAAAAATCTTGGTGTTAGACTTTTAATGAAAAGTTGTTTTATATGCATAAAAAGAGTATATATACATATATAAAATTAGATATTTCCTCTTTTTAAGATTCTTGGAGCTTTTTTAAATTACATTGGTGTAGCTCAGGCTCAAGAAAGTTAAATTTGTTGTCAAATGATAGAAACAGTTATGAAAACAAAACAGTTGCTCTTGTTTACGAATGCATTAAAAGAATAGCTTCTTATTACACATATTAGATAAATTATGTCTGATTGTTTATAATAATAGGTAAATAGCTTCTGTATGCAGAATGTATATCTGTATTAATAAAAGAAAGATGTTTGTCTGTGTGTGTGTCTTTTGGCAATGGCTAGGGAAATCTATTGCATGTGAAAGTCTGCAAATTTGAATAAGAATAGATGAAGACAGATCCAAATGCACCTGAGACTAAGACTTTTCTTTTTTTTTAATAATTAGCCGAGATATTAATTAAAACCCTAATTGAATGCTAATATACTAGCTACCACTGTCTGGAGACCCTTGCCAGTAATAGGGATTAATACTGACATTAATAAATAAATAAATATATATATATATATATATATATATATATATATATACAGTAATTGTTGAAGGGGCGAGGCCAACGAGGTAAGCGCGTAACATCAGAATATTAAATTCTTCAAATTAAAATTAACTCTGGTCTTCAACATGCAGAAAGAAAAGGAATTGCTTACCTTTTCTAAGGTTTATCCAATTTTAGTAGTATCCACTGATTTATATACTTCCAATAATTGATAACTTATTATAATCACTTCTTGAATAATTCTATTTAGATGCACCACCGCTGAAATAAAACTTGTAAAAAAAATTATATTAATGCACAATTCACATTGAATAAATAAGTTCACGTTTGGATTGATTTTAAAAATTATATTTTACATTACTTAAAATTTTAAAAGGTTTACATTTAGATTAATTTTAACATCAGGAAACATTTTTTCCTGTGACTTTACAGAATGAAGGATAGTAATACACTGACTCATTTTCACAAAGTTTTGAAAGTTACGAGTAAAGTTGCATCATTTCTTTGAAACAAATTGACGTTGAATAATTGTCCTTTTAAATGTTTTAGTTCTGTAATAAGTTTATAATGGCATAATCACAAATAACAAATTATAAACATATTTCACATTATTAGAAGAGAACGATTATAACGAGGTAATAAATCTCTATTGCATGATAAACTTGAAACTTAAGAGTCATAAATTAGGTCACTTGTTTTAAGAGATGAGAGAAAAATTATCGTTGGGTTTTTATCTGCGTGCTTCATCATTTTCTTTATTTATTTATTTTACTTTGAGTGGAAAATATTAAGTGATTGAAATGAATGGATTAGTTTTTTACAATTTCCCCCTTAATCCGTTCATGGGGATTAACTAATATTTTCATTGAATTTCTGTGTTCGATGAATCGAGGCTTGGGTAAAGGTTTGGTAAGTGCATCAGCTATCATTTTTTCTGTTGGAAGATATCTTAACTCAATTATGCCTTCTTCGCTATATTGTTTAATGGCATTAAATTTAACGTCGATGTGCTTTGATCTTTTCGTGAATTTTTCTGATTCAACCATTTTTATGGTACTTTGATTGTCTTCATATAAAGTGATTGGTTTTTGCTGTGGAAAGCCTAGATCGTCAAGTAACTTCAATAACCAATTATTTCTTGGCTAGCATGTGCTGCGGACACATATTCAGCCTCTGCTGAAGATAAGGCAATGCAACTTTGCCTTTTCGTCGTCCACTGAATTGGGTTGTTGCCCAACATATATAATATTCCCGATGTTGATCTACGGGTTTTGGTATCACCTGCCCAATCGGCATCAGCGAATACTTTTAATATTGGTTCTTCATTAGTGTTAATTATTAATTTTAGTTCTTTAGTATGATATAGATATCTTATTATTCTTTTTACGGCTTGCCAGTCTTTTTCGCGAGGATTCTCATTTCTTCTGCTTAAAATGTTTACTGCTGCTGAAATGTCAGGTCTCGTTATGGTTGTTATATAAAGCAATGAACCAAGTGCCTGGCGATATTTAATATTATTTGGCATTAAATTATCATCATCATTTAAT
Organism: Maratus michaelseni; assembly: GCA_963931845.1. Taxonomy (NCBI): domain Eukaryota; kingdom Metazoa; phylum Arthropoda; class Arachnida; order Araneae; family Salticidae; genus Maratus; species Maratus michaelseni. The sequence goes on from OZ007593.1 coordinate 265,843,727, forward strand.
TTGTTATATCCTGGTTCCATTGGAGTTTTGCACGGTTTGGAGTTTTCAAGATTGAACTTTTTCGCTAAATTTTCAATCTTAATTGTTTGATCAAGAGAATAACCGTTAGGTAATTTCTGAATTTGAGTACCTAAATAGTTACTAATATTGCCTAGATCCTTTAATTCGTATTCTTGTTTTAGAGAATTTACGATTTCTTCTATTATTTCATCTTTGCTGGCGATGAGTATATCATCAACATATATTATTATATATGATGTATGATCTTTTTCTTTTCTAGTGAAAAGACATGTGTCTGCTGTACTTTGGATAAAGTTCAAGTTGTCTAGTGTTTCAGCGATTTTAATATGCCAAGCTCTGGCGGCCTGTTTGAGGCCATAGATTGCCTTTTTGAGCTTGCAAACTTTTTCAGGAAATTGTTCGTTTACATAGCCTTCAGGTTGATTTATATATATTTCTTCATTTAAGTTCCCATGAAGAAAAGCGGTGTCAATATCTACATGTCGCACATTCAAATTATTATAAGCTGCTGCTAAAAGAAGTGTTTTGATGGTACAATGTTGTGCTACTGGTGAAAATGTTTCTTGATAATCTTCCCCATATTTTTGACTGAAACCTTTGGCAACAAAACGTGCTTTATATTTTTGTATATTTCCTGAACTATCAATTTTTCGTTTGAAAATCCATCTACTTCCTATGCTTCTTTTATTAAGAGGAGGATCGACTAGATCCCATGTATTATTTTTCATTAACGATTGTATTTCGTTTTCAGTGGCTTTAAGCCAGTTTTTCTTTTCTAGTGGATTGTTTATTTTGATAAGCTGTTTCCAGTTTTCAGGTTCTGTTGTATCGCAATCATTTGCTAAAGCAATAAAATTGTCGGAAGTATATCTTTGAGGTGGTACTCCTCTGTTTTGTCTTTCAGATCTACGAGGTTGATGTGTTTCTGATTGTTTGGGCGCGTCAGGTGTACAGGGTGTGTCACCTATTTCTATTTCAATGTATTTTTTATCTTCAATTAATTGTTCGTGATCATTAATTTTCTCGTTTAAATTGTTCAGTTTTTCTTCCAGAAATTTTACAGATCTGGAGATTATTATTTCACCATTTTTAGTGAAAACGCGGTATCCCTTTGTATTATTATCATAGCCCATGAAGATACCCTCTTCTGCTGTGTCATCTAGTTTAGATCTTTTGTGTTTGTTTATGTAAGTGTATACTTTACAGCCAAATACACGTAAATAATAGAGGTTTGGTTTTCTTTTGAACCAAATTTCATATGGCGTTTTATTTGTCAATTTAGTGGGGAGCCTATTTTGAAGGTGATTAGCAGTATTTATCGCTTCACCCCAGAACCTATGAGGTAAATTTGCTTCGGATAATAGGCTTCGTGTCATTTCAATTAAACTTCTGTTTTTTCTCTCAGCAATGCCATTCTGGCTGGGACAAAATGGAACTGTGTATTCATGTTTTATACCATGTTCCCTTAGAAAGGCTTCTGTTTTATTTCCTATATATTCCCCACCGTTATCCGATCTAATCGCCGTCGGATATTTTCCTTGTCTGGTTTTGACCATTTGTACATAGTCTTTTATTTTTTCATAAACTTCATCTTTACTTTTTAATAAGTAAATAACTGTGAATCTAGAATTGTCATCTATGAATGTAAGGAAGTAATTTTTTCCTCCTATTGTGGGTGTTTTAAAGGGCCCACATAAATCAGTATGTACTAAATCTAATACTTTTGTTGTTTTATTTTCGATAGATTTAGAGTACGGTGCATTTGTTGACTTTGTTTTTATACAGGTTTCACAGTTTGTTTTATGATTACAGTTATTTATTTTTATCCCACTGGCCAAGTCATTTTTGACTAATTCTTTTATACTTTCATTATTTCTGTGGCCAAGGCGTTTATGCCAAATTTCGAGGCAATCTTTATTTCTGCAATCATGTGCAATGTTTATTTTATTTTGAGAACTTTCTTCTAGTGTTTCAACTTGATATAAGTTATGTTTCTTAAATGCTTCTAAGTATATATTTCCATTGCACGATAGTATGCATTTTTCATTTTCGAAAAATACTTTGTAGCCATGTTCTGTGGCTTTACTTACGGAAATTAAATTTGATTCCAATTGTGGAACAAATAACACATTTTTAAGTGTAATTCTATTTATACATCCATCAGATGTTTTTGTCATTATTTGTGTTTCGCCGGTTCCGTAAGAATTTAATGTATTCCCATTAGCAATTGTTACTGTAGTTTTTTCAGTATCGTTGAATTTTGTAAATATATCCCTATCGTTCGCTATATGCGAAGACGCTCCTGAGTCAATTAACCAGGTTTTATTAGCGGGATTGACAATTATGAATGCTGCATCTTTATGTTCACTTTTATTTATTTGTACCTGTTCATTTGTTTTTGATTCATTCATTTTATTTTTACTATCACCTTTTATATTTTCAAAACACAACGATGTGTACTTTTTGTATTTGTATTGTGTTTTAGGTGTAGTGGTCTGTGTGTTTCTGTTCTTGAGATGCCAGCATTGTTTGTAAGTGTGATTTGATTGTTTACAGTAGGTACAATATTTGTTTTGCCCTTTATAATCTTGAGTGTATTTCTTTTGTGTTTTAAACACCTTTTGTGAGTTTTCAACTTGCTCACTATTTTCTACCCGTTTATTAAATTCATCAGTAAGTTTGCTCTTGATGAATTCGGGAGTTAATTCAATTTCATTTCGGGCTTCGAGAGCTGTTATTAGAGTATTATAACTCGCAGGTAACGAGCACAATAGAAGTGCAGATAAATGCGAGTCGGTTATGTTCTCTCCTATTGCGGAGAGCTTATCTTTTATTTCCAGTATATTAGTAATGTGTTTGTGCATGTTCCCATTTTCGGGAAGTTTTGCACTATACAATTTTCGTAACAAATACAATTTACTGGACAAATTGGCTCTCTCGTGAATGTTTTTTAAACTATCCCATGTCTGTTTTGCTGTTTCTAAATGTTTTACATGAACTATTTGCGTATCGTCTATACTCAGGTTTATTAAAGCGCGAGCTTTTGCATCCTTTTTTCTCCAATCTTCGTTAATTGGTGTAGGGGGTTCCTGAGTTACGAGTTCGTACAAATCTTCCTTAATTAACAACATATTAATTTTAAACTTCCATATAGAATAATTATTATTGTTTAATTTATCTACTAATTGCATTTCCTTTATTGTCGCCATCTCGGAGAACTTGTTTATACAGTTTTTAAAGTTTTATTAGTTTAAATAGTTTATTAAATTCAATTATGTTTTCTTGAATTTTTAATCTAGCATAAGAGCTGAGTATTATTTTTATTAATTAGAGTCAATTATTAATCCTTAAGAATAAATTCTGAGTTCATATATTCATCAGGCTCATGATCACTGTTGAAGGGGCGAGGCCAACGAGGTAAGCGCGTAACATCAGAATATTAAATTCTTCAAATTAAAATTAACTCTGGTCTTCAACATGCAGAAAGAAAAGGAATTGCTTACCTTTTCTAAGGTTTATCCAATTTTAGTAGTATCCACTGATTTATATACTTCCAATAATTGATAACTTATTATAATCACTTCTTGAATAATTCTATTTAGATGCACCACCGCTGAAATAAAACTTGTAAAAAAAATTATATTAATGCACAATTCACATTGAATAAATAAGTTCACGTTTGGATTGATTTTAAAAATTATATTTTACATTACTTAAAATTTTAAAAGGTTTACATTTAGATTAATTTTAACATCAGGAAACATTTTTTCCTGTGACTTTACAGAATGAAGGATAGTAATACACTGACTCATTTTCACAAAGTTTTGAAAGTTACGAGTAAAGTTGCATCATTTCTTTGAAACAAATTGACGTTGAATAATTGTCCTTTTAAATGTTTTAGTTCTGTAATAAGTTTATAATGGCATAATCACAAATAACAAATTATAAACATATTTCACATTATTAGAAGAGAAGGATTATAACGAGGTAATAAATCTCTATTGCATGATAAACTTGAAACTTAAGAGTCATAAATTAGGTCACTTGTTTTAAGAGATGAGAGAAAAATTATCATTGGGTTTTTATCTGCGTGCTTCATCATTTTCTTTATTTATTTATTTTACTTTGAGTGGAAAATATTAAGTGATTGAAATGAATGGATTAGTTTTTTACAGTAATACCTCTGTTTTCATTGACTTTGGTTATTGTCAGTTTCGGTTTTCACAGATTTTTTTTCTGCAAAACATTTGTTTCGTTTTTCGTCGGTTGCCTCAGATTTCGTTTATTTCCAGTGTATTTTTGTGCTTTTTTAGGGTTTCGTTCATCTCACGAAACCCTATTACTCCCGCTCCGTTGTCTGTCTGTCACAGAACCATTCTCAAAAACTATATAACTTACAGAGTTGAAACTTTGTGTATATAGATGAATATCAGCTGTGAAGAGCTCAAAATATTAAAATTAAAAAAATTCATATTATTTTATTAAATAGAGATAAAAAACCAAAATTCTAACAGCCTTTTCCTATTAAATTTAAACATTTTTCGTTAAAGCAGATGCCAAAAATTAAAAATCCATGATGAAATTTTTTCTACAATAATTAATTTTCTATCAAACGATTTCCACGTGAAAAATGAAAATGAAATAAAAAGTTTCACCAATTGAAAAAAAGATAAATGACGGAAAATGTCTAAGATTTCTCAATAATACAAGAAGTATGAGTATGTGGATGTACACAAAGCAGATTAATATCACGTCATTAGAGAATTAAAAAGAAAATCTGACGTCATATTGGAAGTTTAATGAATTTTTCAAATGTTTGAAAATAATACAAAGCGAGTATCAATATGAGTAATAGAGAATAGTAAATATATGAGTTTGAAAAACATATTGAATCGGGATAAAAATCCGATTATGGAAATATTCGCATATTTTAACATTTTGAAGGTGTACAATTTGTTTAATTTTGAAATTATTTTTTTTAATATCTCATTTAGTCCACATGACAGAATTTGAACTGAAGAATTATGACAGAATATAATAGCGGGCTTCGACCGCTATTGGAAAATACTTGAAAAATAGACCGGTAAATTTTTACTTTATAAAAAACATGACTTTTTTTTTTTTTTTTTTTTCCCTGTTGCTAAATGAAATTTATTTGGATTTATTAAAAGGATAAAGTGTTTTGAAAGGAATATTAAACGGAACCCTTTGAGCGATCTTCGATCACACCTACCTGCTTGTTTACTGATTGTGAGGGCTCCATCATGAAACCAATGAAAGTTCCTTGTAAGCAACTTGTTTAATGATGATAATGTCTTGCCACATTTTGGGCAAATCTAAGAAAGGCGGCAGAAACAGACCACTTTAGACAGCTTTTAGAGTGACATAGGCAGGGGTGTAAAAACTGGATGCCAATGAGCCGATTGTTACCACTAAATTTTATTAGTATAGTTCGCCTAAATTGTATTAGTATTCTTATTAGGTGAAGAACACTAAAAATTTAGTGGTGGCAATTGACACAGTGGCATCCAGTCTTTACATCCCTGGACATAGGTCCTTTGATTCTGAAGCTAGTCCTACTGCCAAAAAGAAAGTGGTCCCAGATATAGTGCCTTGATACCATACGTCAAGAACATTTCTTATGGTTTTTAGTATTAAAACGCCATATTTATTCTTTATAAAATGTGTTTTTGTACTTTTTTTTTTGGAGTGTTTAAAACAAATTAATTGGATTTCCATAGATTCATATAGAAATAATTGCCTTGGTTTTCGCCGGTTTCGAATTTTGCCGATTGTTTTGGGAAGGTATCACTGTATATATATATTTTTTTTTGTTTGTTTTTGTTTTTGAGATTGTCCCAAGCAATATTACTTTATTGTCAAACAAGTACATTAATCAGAAATTACTTTTGGTGGAAGGGGGGAGGGGTATAGATTTGAAAGCCTAAGAGGAACTGCTCAGACTAGTAGAAGTCTGTAGAGCATAGTGTACCTCCCGGTCCCCTTTATTAAGGTCTTTAAAAAAAAAGAGAGAGAGAGAAAAGAAAAACAAATGAGATCTACAATGCCTATCTTATTTCGTCATGGAGGAGTCATGGGATTGGCCCTGCACTTCCTCCCTTTTTTCTTTGCCTATGGCCTTATTGTCAAACATGATTTCTGTTTACAACACAATCCAACATGTTTCATAAGACTGAGAACATTATCGAAATTTAAGTCAGTCCCCTTCCGAAATTAAATCTTGGGTATGCCACTAGATGGATAGAGTTAAATTTAAAGAGTTTTTAAAAACACACACATTTTTTCTAAAATAACTATATGTAATGCATATTTTAAATAAACTAAAAACATGACAATTTTTAAAAGTAGCTACTAAAAATTTGTATTTTCATTAAATAAATATTTACCCTTCAAAATAATAATTAAACATTGCTTTAGAAAAATTAATTTAAAGAAAATTATAGTTATCAAGAATGTCACCATTCTTTCCATGGAGATAATTACACATAGGATTTTATAGATCTAAACTCGATATACATCTTATTAATATTTCTAATTTTTGAATCAGAAGATTTCTCAAATGAGTCTCTGCTTCTTTGAATTGAAAGATTGTTTTTTTTTTTTTTTTTTACATTTAATAATTTTAAAAGAAACTATACTCTGATTTTATGATGTTAGTTACACTTACTAATATGTTATACCCTAACAAATCATAGAGTTCTCATTTACTCACATTTTATGTTAGTAAATCCCACAGAATTTATCAAAGGTCACTTACAATTTTTACAACAGTGAATCAATAATGAACTCACAAATTGACATCATCCCCCCTACCCCTATGATAATATATATACATATTTAAAAATGAATACACATGTGAAGAACGAAGGATAAAACTCCATAAGAAGCAATGGAATGGACACTGAAGGAATTATACTTAAAAAGATGAAAAAGCAAAAATTGAAAAATCAAAATTGGAAAACTATGAATATCTTATAGAATCTTCAGAAGGGCTTTATAAGAATATTCATAGTAAGTATATGTTATTTCAACAAATATTGTCAGCATTATGCCTAAAATCGACAATATTAAGCCCCTAATAACATATATAAATGAAACAAGAAAATTAAGGATCGACATGAGGTTCAAATGACAAAGTAAAATGAAAGAAGAAAATTAAAACTACATATATATATAAAATTATCTTTCATGAATACCTGTTGTCCTCCCAAATAACATTGCTGTTTACCATTATTTTAAAAGCAGTACAAGCAACTGAGAAATGGTAGATTAGCTATAGACTTAGAAAAGAAAAGAGTCTTTCAAAAATCCAGTTTCAACATGTATAAAGGATTTTCTGTTTCAATTTTGATATTTTCTAAAATTAACCCTACTTTCAATGGCTAATTGGAAACAACACCTTTGATTATGTGTAACAAAACCATCACAATTTTCCAAATCTAAAAAATTTAAGGGTTTGAATGAAAAAGAGACAAAACATAAATAAATTATTTTATAACATTTACTTATAGTAGAGTGATAGTCTCCAATTATAGCATCCTTTAATATATATGCAACATGCCTAATATGAATGTTCTAATAAATATACATGATTTTTCTCTTTTTTTTTAAACAAAATTGATAAAAACTTACTCATGATTTTTCTCAATTGGCTCAAATGTCTTGTTGAATGACTCACAGTTTTATGATTAATGAGTCAGGCTGGCCCGTAAAATTTTAGGCGAAATGTAAACCCTGATTATCCCTCCTTGTAAAGAATAGTAACACTACGAGTTGTAATTTTCCAACTGGACGAAAAATGTCTGGGCCAGGATTCGAACCTGGGATCTCTTAGCTGAAGCTGCCATACTCTACCAACTGAGCTATCCCGGTTGAATATAGAGGACATAATTCATCCAGTAACCTTATTGATCATAGCATCTGGTCTGATATTTTAATCAGCTCAACAGAATAGATTGCAGGTAATGGAACTCCAGTAAACGCTGGATACGTGATTATACTAGATTAATTTTAACACAATTATTCAAATTGGTAAAGAAATCATACGAGTTGTAATTTTTCAACTGGACAAAAAATGTCCGGGCCAGGATTCGAACCTAGGATCTTTTGGCTGAAGCTGCCATGATAATATGAATTATGCCCTCCAAGTTCGAGCTCAGTTGGTAGAGCATGGCAGCTTCAGCCAAGAGATCCCGGGTTTGAATCCTGGCCCGGACATTTTCCGTCCAGTTGGAAAGTTACAACTCGTATGATTTCTTTACCAATTTGAATAATTGTGTTAAAATTAATCTAGAATAATAACACTATTGGTAGCTATAAAATGATTTTTCTTCACAAATCTGTTAAAATAAATATGAACTGTACTGTAATAACAATAATAACTTACATTACAGATCCAGGGCAATGACCAGCTGTTAATAATGTCACAGTAACTTTTGAGTGCTGCAATTAAAAAAAGTATATTAATAAACAGAATCTAAGTACATATTTTTGTAGCAATTAAATAATAAGAAAAAGAAAAAACATAAGGAATGAAAAAATAATTCATATACAGCAAAATACTTTATATATATATATATATATATAATGCAAATACAATACAAGAGATTTAATATATAATAACTTTATATTATACAAAATGCTTATTATATTAAATAAGTCAGACCAATAAATAACATTCATATTAAAAAGAGACATTCTTTTTTTTAACTACAATCAAACCTTGTTAACACGAACACTCAAGGGGAATTTTTTTTTTCATGTTAAAAGTAGTTCACGTTATCTATACTTTAAAAATATTATATGTTCCATGTAAGGGTCATTCCATGGTAACTTACGTTACATTTAGAATAATTGACTTCAGTAATTTGAGTAATATAACACTAAAAAATATTCAAAATGTATGGTTTATATGATTTGTTAATTAAACCTAACAAAGCTAAATTTGGATGAAAATTACTTAAATTTATTACTATTTCTTGAACGCTAAAAAATATATTTACTATGGTAACTTACGTTTCTGACAAAAAGAACATAAGTTACCATAATAAATATAATGGCCATTGTTCAAAAAATAGCACTAAAGGTAGGTAATTTATATCCAAATTTCACTTTGGATAGGTTTAATTAACAAATCATATCAACATTACATTTTCAATATTTTTTGGTGTTATATTATGAAAATTACTAAAGAAAATTATTCTAAATGTAACGTAAGTTACCATGGAATGACCCTCAACAAGAATTTGCGAGAATGAAATCAGAAAAATTATCAATGAAGTGATTATCATCAAAAGAGACAGCTTTAAAGTGCCAAAAAGAATGATGAAACTTTCTGACTTAGCTGCTATTAGACTTTATTAGAGTAAAGGATCAAACATACTACATTCTAGTTTGTGGCAATCTCTTATGTGGTGAAGCCTTTCATCTTTTATGACTTCCTTAGCATCTCTAAAGGACAGAGGTCAAGAGCAGGAGCTGCCAAAAACTCAGAAAACATCCCTTTATTTTGTCGATGGCCACAAAATGATTCGAGAAGAATTGGAGGATATTTGATTTATGCTCATCTTAGTACGACTTGCTCAGGATGTCACTAAATGCAGATAAGTGACCAGACCAGACCAGACTCTGGAATTTCCTACCCAGTATTTCACAAGCTTTTTTTCGTCCCTTCAATGCAATTTTTACCATAAAATTTTATCTCTAGAGTGGGCAGAAGGTGGGATCTCTTGACAATTTTAGAATCGGTGGTCTGCCACTATCAAAACAAAAGACATCCCTCTTCCCAGACAAACATTCTTTCAAAAATTTGGAGCTTAAAATATAGAATTTATACAATTGCAGCAAAAAGTTGGGAAACTTGCTTCGTTCGTACTATGAGTAGGAAATATTCAATGGCCGATCCTTTTCAATTCATGATAAACAGCTTTTCGCGTTAAGTGTGTTCGTATTAAAAGGACTAAAATCACAATAAATGCCTATACGATTTGACGGGATAACTGGAACCCGTTTGTGTCAAAAGTAATTAGTGTTAAGCATGTTTGTGTTAACGATGTTCAACCTTATTTGAAATATGAAATAATGAAACATTTCTGCATTGAATAAAGGATCTAGTATTCAATTTGAGATACCAGTATATAAGTATAAAAAAAATTATTGCAAGCAATTACTTGGACTCAAACTTAGCATTTTGATTTACTTATTACTTATGATCATGATCTTATTTTAAGCCAATAACTTGCCAAGTAAAAGCCCGAGTAGCTGCACCATGTACATTTTTTTCTGTATTTATTAAATAAAGGACTCTGAATTCAATATAGAAAAGAAACTTGTCTTTATTTTAGATTTTAAATAACTTTAAAAAATAATATTGAAATATAATTTAATCTTTTTATTTCTTTTATTTTTTAAACATTAATGTTTGAAATCTGATTTCAGTACTTTTAGAGCATTTAATCCTCTGAATAGCTGAGGGCTTTCTAGCATTCTGAAAAGACTGCTCATTAAATGTTGGTAAATTATAAATTTATTTGACAGTTTGCTAATGTTAATATCTTACATACTCTTACATCTTAATACACTTGCTGAAATAAAATTGGTTTAAAACATTTTTGTATACAACAAATTTAAGCAGTATTTAAGAAATATTATAAGATATTTAAAGAGTTAAAATTTTCAAATAAATTATGTTTTTAATTAATAATCAGGGGTAATTTTGAATCACTAATATCATAGTTATACAAATTCTCGTAATTTTAAGTCATCATTAAGTGATATTTCAATACAAAAATAATATAAAAATCACAAATTTCTACATTTTAGTTGGGGTGATTGAAAAGTTTCAAGCCTTCATAATAATAATAAATAAATAAATAAAATTAATAAATTTTCTCTTTTTTTTTAAATTCTGAAGCAAGAAAAAAAATAATCCCAAGGGTACATTAAAAAAAAAAATTATATTTCATAAATATTAATATATCATTTTGTTGCCTAGCAACATTTTTTATGAATCAAATCTTTTCAATTAATTAATATAGTGAAGATAAAAACTGTGATCTGCATGAAAATTATTGCCCACCTGTCACCAGGAAGAAACTAAATGTGAAAAATACCCATTAAAAATGTTGCACAGGCTGCTGTTTTTACAACTTTGGTATTTTGATAATAAAATATATATTTTAGCATTAAATGGGATTTAGACTATGTTGAGTTTTTGAAATAACTGGTCAACTGGGAGAACATTATTAGAGTCACTATCTTAAATGTACAAACATTAAGGGGACCAGAGTTTTGAAATGCTAAAAAAATGTATTTTTCTTTAATTATTATTTTTATAATGTTTGAATCTTTAACCCTCTGACTACCAAGCAAAAGGGCAAAATTGCAATATTGTTTTCTGTTTTTTTTTTTTTTAGCCGTATTCTTTCAGGCAACAGTAAAATTCAGGTTTATGAAAAGTCACAGCCATCCATCATTGCCACAGGTTAATCTCGAAAAATGAAACATTTGAAGTTACCTGAAAAAATTAATAGCTCGAAAAGTATTTGTCACAAAATTGTTAGACAAACTGCGTTAGAAAGGTAAAAAATTGTATTTTTCTTGATATAAATTTCAAATTTAAAGATTATGCCGTTTTTCAAATATTGAATTTCAAAAATTACCAAACTTCACAATGAAGTACCATAGCAAAACCTTCACGCATAAAAAGATAATGATAATGGCAACACTATAGCATTAGTAACAAATTATAGTAGACTTATTATTCTGTTAAAATATAAAAGTGAATTATGTATATACCTTTTTTTTTAAAATAAAGAAAAACATTTTATCACAAACATCAACAAAACTTTTTCTTCTATTTATTCCCTTATTCCAAAGATATCGTTTTATTGTCTGCTGTCATAGCAACATGATAAATTAAATTTCATTAAAAAAAATTGCACAGTAGTAGAAAAATATTTTTCTAAATCAAATAGTTATTGAACAACTCAACACTTTAACAGAGGAATTCTTATTTGTTATTTAGATATTTTAAAATTGTTTGTTGTCATTGTGTTTTTATGCTAAGTTAAGAACAGGTTAAACAGCTAGTTAATTTGGTTAGCTTATCGACACCCTTTATACATAGCTATACAAATGGTTGTTACTGACGATATTAAAAATCAAATTCACTTTCTTTATTATGCTGATACTTCGATTTCTGAAATTGCACGTACACTGGATATTACACATGCTACTGCTCGCTATTGGATTAAGAAGCACGAGAATGATACAGCTGGTGTTCTGCGCCTTAAAATGGGTCGTTCTCCTAATTCATTTTCCTCTGAAGAGGTTCATCATAATAAAATGCTTAAAATTATGCAGACTAAAAGAAAAGATACTAATTTTCGCGCTCATTAAGCTATCTCATTGCAAAGGGCTTATAAACATAATAAATTAGTATCTCCACTCAATGCGCTGATGTCAAACGATAAAAACGGAACATCGATCTCAATTGGGCCCGTGAGCAACCAGAATTTCAAATAATAGCTAGTCGGTTTTTTGACACTATATCCGATGGTCTGTACCACAAATGTTACTTCTGCGATTGACTATGGTTTAAAAATTCGATTCGACCTCTTTCAAAATCGAGATTAATCGCTAAAGGAGTGACCAAAGAATTTCTAAGGTTGACATTTTATAAAAATATCGCCGATGATGTCTCTTTCTGTAAAACGTATTACGGTGATATGATGAAACTCAAAATTCCCGAGTACGCCATATCAAACGGTTTTGAATTTCCAAAAATACCTGACTGCTTAAAATGTTTGAATCTGTTATAAGAGTGACTGGTGGCATTGCTTATCCCTTGCATGCAAATCTCTGCCGTTCACGGATGCCAATTCAAATTGAAGGGTTCGGTGGTAAACGTACCTATAAAATTAGATTCCACCGTGGATCACCTGCCACAAAATCTAGATGAATGCTATTATGGTCTATGTCAAGTTAAAAAGACGTTTGACTGACAAATCAGACTATGAGCTCGATCGTTAGTCTGCAAAAAATCCATGCAGCAACCCAGTACCTCACTCGACAGGAACTCTATCAGCCCCTTGAAGTATGTTTGTCGAAAGATTGGAAAAGAACATGGCAAAACTTTGACGTGGATAAGCTAATAGTCGAATTTAAAGAAGAAGAAGAGGAGGTCGACGAGTCAGAAGTAGACCTGAGTGCGATGCACATGTTGCTCACCAATGACTGCTGTATCTGCTTAGCACCGTTGAAAATCAAATACCTAAGTCACTAATCTTTGATCAAAATGCCGAAGAACTATCCTTTCCGACTATTTACTGTGGGAAAGTGAGGCACCTTAAAAAGGAGTACACATACACCAAAATCGCCAATTCAGAAATACGAAGGTTGGATCGACGGGCAGTCCGACCCGATAATTTGCTGTTTGCGTACAGAAAATTTAATCACTTTTGTCTTAAGAATGCTATTGACATTTCCGTTCGGAAAAAGAAATCATTGGATGGAAGATTCACGGCCAAAAATTTGCTCGATAAAAGTTTTGTGAATGACCTAATTCAGCACAACGACGGCTACAAATTCCTCAAAAACATAAAAGATGCACCTGCATTGGGAAAACGAGAAAAAACGTGTGTATGCCGCAATGCGACAGTGGGGAATCCCGACTTTATTTGTCACATTGTCTGCGGCCAAGCTGCAATGGTTTGAATTGATGCAGGAATTATCTTTGAACGTCGACAATCACATTTTGACGAGGGGGGGAATTTGAAAATGATAAAACGTTTATCAAAGAAAAGAAGTGCGAACTCATTCAAAAAGATCCCATGAACCACGAGAAGCTGGCTTATGCTAACAAACACGTTTTTTTTTTTTTTTTTTTTTTTTTTAAGGAGCTAGATGTGGCTGAAACAATCTCAATGATAAAAGCCGCTATATTCTGCCGTAAGGTAGAATTTTTCCCGTTTTTTTTTTTTTTTTTTTTTTTTAATGCTAAAAAAGTTGATTTTTTCAACATGACATAAAAAACTTAATTATGTGTTTGAATATAATCTTTGACGGTATTAACCATTAGGAATGCACCAAATATTCGGTATGTATTCGGCCCTACAACTGAATATTCAGTTCGGCCGAATATCAAACTATTCAATTTGATGAATATTAAACTAGTTGGTCTGCCAAATATTTGGTTTTGCCGAATATCTTGATATTCGGCCAAAGCAAATACTTAATGAAAATACTTTTAAAAACCTTAGGTAACTTATTTTTTTAACTGTCATATTAAGGAAAATTAAGAAAGAGAATCATATTCAAATAACAGATATTGTTTGTTTTTTTTACATTATTTATTTGCTGTTTGAAAAGTAACAATTAGAAAATTAACTGTTAATGATTATATTCATAGGAACTAATGATGCATAAATGAAAGTTCCTGAATATTGTTTGCTTTTTCACAACTGGCTGTTGTGTTTCTAAACACAATGAAAGATAATACGCAGCTTTCAGGTGTTATTATAAGAAACAAGACAATTGTAAAACATGTCACCAGGATCGCAATCCACTTATTCAAAAATACAGTGTATCTCACTCCAAGTCAAACTTGTATTTTCATTTAACTTTAACAATAATGAAGATATTGTAACAATATATTCAAAGATGAGACTTACTTTGCTTTCTGTGAAATATGACAAGAAGTGCTAGAAATTGGCACCATCGCAGTGCAAACAGTACTAAGCTAGACATTTCATTATTCAGAATGTAGCTGATAATACATATACTGTGTCACTGACTAAAATTCAGTCACTTTCAATGATTTTATTACATTTCATACAAAGCAAAGTTAATATGATAAAAATCTCGCTAAAATTTCTTCATTATTGTGAACGAAAATTCAGGTTCAGTTTTGTAGTGAAACACCCTGCATTTTAGATTGAATAAATGGTTTGCAATGCCAGTTTCCTGTACAGAAAATTTTTCTCTTGACTGCATTATCTTCCTTGAAAATTTTTTCTAAAATTTTAGGAACACCCTGTACATTTCCAATTTCTGAAATAATCGTTCACTTTAGACATTATTTAACTTTAAAGTTTAGGATCTCTAGTACATTCAAAAACTTTCTTGCTAAGTTGCCACCACTTGAATATTTATTTTTTTTACTCACTTACTGGCAAATAAACACCATAAGGCTGTAACATATTTATTCAAAAATTCTTTTTGATTTTAAAATATTTGTTTTAGAATATAAGAAAATTTTATTCATTTATTTTAGTTTTTGATTAATTAAAAAAGTTTTAAGACTATCCTTCTTAAATAATAATTCAAAGCATATATTTCTTTTTCTAAGTTTAATTGTGATTTGTCATCAAAATTGTCTTTGTGTTAAATATGATGCAAAATTATTTTAAAACTTAACTTTTAAAAACTTTCAAACGCTGAAATATTGGAGTATTCGGCCGAATAGTTACTATTTGGCCAGCTGAATATTCAGTATTCGGCCAAACAGTTACTATTCAGCTGGCTGAATATTCAGTATTTGGTTCAACTGTGGGCCAAATATTTGGTATTCAGGCAAAATCACTATTCGGTGCATCTCTATTAACCATTACTGAAACTACATTATATTTGTAGAATTATATTAATTTAAATAGCACTGGTATTGTAGTGAAACCTACAGTTCAGTGAACATATATATATATCAGTTCGCGACACTGAGAAGGTTAAGAATGTCATGCAATTGGTCCAATAGGAAAATTCCTAAAATTACGGTCACACTAAAGGTAACTAAGTTAAATGACATTTAACTATGAATAATTATGTTTAAAACTTTAAAATCAATTATCTTGAAACACTGTTTTTCAGCGGTTTTGCTACAATAACTTTTAAACAAGTGAATGGATTACGTTATATTTTTTTAAATAAAGAAAATTAAATTCTCTTACAAACTACAACTGAAAAAAATAAATCTCTAAGTTATAACAAAAAATACGATCAATATTTATGGATTTTGAATTTTTAAATACATATATGCATATATATAGATATAATGGAGAAACAACATAATAAGCAGCATAAAGAAGAAATGACAACTCATAAATATGGAACCTGAACATAAAAATCATGGCAAAACTAGTTTTAAAAGATTAATTTTACCGTACAATTAAAAAAAAAAATTGTTTCTTTTACAGTTTAACAATTATTTTTATTTCTGTAAAACATAAATAATTAAATGCAAAAAGAAATAACAGTCTAAATTAATTACAGGCTTCTGAATCCCCAATTAAACTTATAGCAATTTTCATCATTTCATACCTCTCCTGGCTCTTTTAAACTATTAATAAATATGGTATAAGTAACTGTATATATAATAAGTAACTGTACTAAATGAAATATTTTAAGTAAAAACAAGACAAAATAAGAAAAAATCTATAATTATCTTTTTATTTTATTTTTTATCATTGGAACAGAAAATAAGATAAATTTAAGAAAAAAGTTAGTGATGCATTAAAAGGAAGATAGCAAAGAACATTTTTCTTTAAAGCAGAAAAACGTAAGTCAACTTACAATATTCCCTAATTCATCATAAATGTCAATAAGTGTAGGTTCTTCCATTCTCAACTCTACCTAAAATGATGAGGAAATAACAGTAACAAAAAATAATTTATACACAACATTTAGAATACAAATTAGTAAACTAACATGAAAAGAAAATTTTACAACTTTCTCATAACAGAATAAATAAGAGATTGATCGGATAGTACAAGACCTGAGATCTAATCAAACATAGAAAATACAAATGCATTATATAGAAAATTTTGGCAAATATTCTGTATTCAGCCAAACCATCTATCCATTACAGCCCTACGTGTGAATGACGTGTGAGCCCCAGTGGCAGAACTATCTTCAAGTGTCTGCAACGCTAATAATGTTTTCAAAAATAGTCTGCAATACGCAATGTATCATATAAATCTATTCTTGCTGCTGTTGTAGTTGTAGTGCTAATTAATTAAGGCATCAGCATTTATCTGCCTTTCTGAGTTAAAAAAAATTCTGAAATTCAAAGCAAATATTCTGAAAGGTTAAGCAGAGGGGGGAGGGGAGAAAATCCCCTCTCGGAAATAATTTTTCTTGTTGCAGGTCGAATTAACTCTGCTTTTGATTCAAGTCAGGCTGAGTGTAGATTCTTGCAAATTAGGTTCGGGTTAACCTGATTTTTCAAAAGTTAGTTCAGTATATTGTTTCAGATTAAAAACTATGCCTATATTAATAAGCATAGAACTTTGTGTGTCTGCTGTTTTCTAAAGGAATGCTGCATATTTTCCGGGACTATTTCACAAAATTCATGTTTTTTTTGTGAACCTTTGACGAAATTAGCGTTTCTTTTTTCACCCCGCGATCCTTTGGGGAAATTCACGTTTTTTTTCTTTTCGTGGTCCTTCGACGAAATTCGCACTTTTTCCAAGATCCTTTGACGAAATTAGCATTTTTTCTGCGGCTCTTTAACAAAATTTACGTTTTCTCTGTGGCCCTTTGATGAAGTTCACATTTTTTCCACGATCCTTAAACGAAACTCATGGTTTTTTTAACAGTCTTTTGACGAAAATCAATTTTTTCTGCGGCACTTTGACGAAATTTGCATTTTTATTGCAATCTGTCGACAAAATTAGCCATTTTCCCAGATCCTTTGATGAATTTCACGATTTTTCTTTGGCCTTTGGACAAAATTCGTGTTTTTTCCATGATCCTTCAACGAAATTTGCCGTTTTTTCGAGATACTTCAACGAAGTTAGCCTTTTTTTTAAGATCATTCGACGAGATTTGACGTTTTTTCGAGATCCTTCGATGAAATTTACCGTTTATTGGCGATCCTCCGACGAAATTTGCCATTTTTTATTCATGATCTGTCAGCAGAATTCTCCGTTTGTTTGCAATCCAATGACGAAATTTGCCGTTTCTTCGACGAAATTGACCGTTTTTTCTACGATCTTTCAATGAAGTAGGCGTTTTCTCCGTAGCTCTTCGGCAAAATTCGCATTTTTCTGCGATCGTTCAAAGAAACTCGTGTTTTTTTTACGGCCTTTTGACAAAATTCATGTTTTTTCACGGCCTTTTGACTAAATTTGCGTTTTTTCGCGATCTGTCAACAAAATTACCCATTTTTCGCGAATTTTAAATGAATTTCGCATTTTTTCCGCGATTCTTCTACGAAATTAGCCGTTTTATTCGCGGTCCTTCGACGCGGTTTGCCTTTTTTTGCATAATTTACGTGCTATAGCGCGTCCACGGCATCGCTGTATGTTTTTAGTCTGCAGGTGCCCTAAAAAGTCTGCGACGCCCGTCGCATACATTCTGCCACGGGGGTGTGAGCATTATGCAAATTCTATAGATGAGTATTTTGGTATCCAACATGCAGTCCCACAAGGTGCATCTGAGCAAAGATTGATGCAAAAGGTCTGTCAGTAACCTGATAGTGTAACATATAAGCAGGTAAAGCCACTTTACACTGAACTGGAAAACAGAAATCTAAAGAAAGCCTATCAAAAAGCAAAGAATTTTCTATCATATAATATGATTATATGATAGACGTAGCAAAATGACCTTACCTGCTTGTAGATCAGGAGAGTAGCATGCAGGGATGCTTTTATGCTTGGCATCTCCTGAATAAACCCATAATTTAAAGTACAAGCATTAATGGAAACAAATTTCAATTATTTTCTTTTCATTAATGAAAAAGTACTTAAATATATCTTTTTTTTTTAATGGCATAAAGTGAAACTCATTTAAAGCACATTTCTCGGTATGAATAAAAAACAGAGATCGCACTCACGAACCAATATATTGTTAGGCAGAAAACTGAAACACAAGACTTTAGAAAATGCCAATGATTTTCAGCATATGATTGCTATGGAAACAGTAGAATTTAGTCACCTTTGCAAGTGCGTGAAAAGAAGATATATTGGCATTCTGAATGAAATGGGATGCTGACATATGGAATAGCCATACGACAGTCTGCAGCTGTCTTTTTCTGAAATCATTTATATTTTTTTGTCACTTTGTTCTTCTTTAAGGAAAAAATGTAAGATTATTATTTTATTGTTATTTTCCCTATTAAACTTATTTTTCTTTATTAATAAATTATTTTAAAATATTTAATAACTTTTCATTTTAAAATTGTGAGCCCTGTCAATGTATCATAGTATATTTTAAAATAATAGGTAGGCTTATTTTAGAATAGCAAATATTTTAGGATAATAGATAATTTATAGAGCAGTATTATTTAAATGCTGGTCCCCGGTCCACATGAACAAAAAAAGTCTTGAAAGAGTGATGCTCAATTTCTAGGACATGTTTATTTGGTGATTTCATTTTTGTAAAATTGATGTTTCCTTTTTGGACAGTTGATATTTCATTTTTAGGCCATGTCAAGCAATGTTTCATTTTTGGCTACATTCTTGTTTTTTCATTAAAACAAAATGTTCAATAAATATTTCTAGGGAATATGAATGTTAATTTCCAATGTGCTTATCTCTTTTATTCATGGAAAGCCCATAAACAGAAGGGAAAAGTTGCAGAGTATGGTTGAAATCTCTTCATATTAATTTCTTTGCTGCATTCTTTTTATATTTTTGTAAGAGAAATGCATTTTTATTAAATCATTTGAGCATTGTGTGTGTGTGTGGTAAAAAGGTTTTTAACTGTTTTATTTTAACAAAATATTTATCTCACATTATAGATATTACTGCATATAAAAATTGGGCAGGGACGGTGGAAAGAGTTAAAACATTTAGTAGGCTGCGAAGAAGAGGTATTACAGTGAACTGCATTGTGGGAAAAAATTGTGCTAGCATTATGCTCTATATGAAGATCCATAGTATATGAAATATATGAAGATCCATATTAAATTGATCAGTGCATTTAGATTTTTAAATAGTTTTCATATATAATATTATATGGATCAGATTCACTTAAAAATGTCTCTTTTAATTCACATTTCTGATATGGAAACTAGCAAAAATAAAAACAAAATAATATAAAATATGAGACTTAGAGGAAACTTTCTCTAAGGCATTTCATCGATTAAAACCATTTTTCAGTGCTAAACATCTTAAATAGAAAAAAGTCAGTAATTTGAAACCCTGACGTGATTTTACGAAAACACTTTCTTAGTTTTAATATAATTTTCAATTAATCTAAATTTTCTCTATTAAATACTATTATGTAGAATGCATAGTGATTTTCCATAGGATGAAATGCTATTGATGATGAGATTATTTTATATGTAAAATCTTTTAATGTTTTTGTCTTATTTAGATTTTTTGTAAGTTCTCAAAAAATAAATAATGGTTCAGTTTGTAGCCGCTACTTTTTTAAAATAAGTAGTTATAGTTGCATTTAACTACGTTTTAGATAAAATAGTTGCAGCTGACTACAAAAAGAGAAGTTTTTTACGACCACATAAATAGTATATGTATGCAAAATGGTGTTGCATTTGCAACAGAATATTTTTTATTATTTAGCTCTAAGATTCCTACACTTTAATTATGACCACACTGTATATTGAAATATACTGTGTTAAACTTACAACATTAATCCTCGTTAAACGTTTCAAGTGATTTATCAATACATAATTTTTGTAAGTAAATTATTTAAATATACAAAAAAAAAAATCAAAAAAGAAAACAGCCTCTTAAAAGAAAAACATTTTTTCTTATTAATGATTGAAGATTTAATATCATAAGCAGGGGTGGGGAATTTTCAGAAAATCTTACTAGCCAAGGTTTTATTTTACTAGGCAGCACGACTTGAAAATTGTTATGACAAAATGTACATGATTGCATAAATAATTCATTACTATTATTACAATGCATTTTCATAATTTTTTTCTATAAAATTAAAAAATATATACAACAGAGGGAAGTTTAGTGTAGGATAGAACTTAGTACCATATTTACATCACAGTAATTTAGAGAGTTTCAGAATATAGCTAACTAGTAGAAAAATGAAGTTTTTGGCATGTGTTCTATAGCCTGCAGTTTTTCAAAGACTGTCTAAAAAATCACTCGCCCTGTCAGAAAATTAACTCGCCAGTGGTGAGTAAAATAATGTATTTCTCCATCCCTGATCATAAGAATACTGGTTATATAGTACCAGAAAATCTGAGAGACTTGAAACTATTTTAACAAACTTAAAATTGACTACATGTTAATATTAAAATGTGATTTAAATAAAAATAACTTACCAAATAATTTGTAAGATGTTGATATGTTTCATCATTTTTTAACAAATGACCTGATACATCTGAGAGATAAATTTTGCTGAATTCCCTATGTTAATATGCAAGAAAAATGTTTAAATTAGGAAAAAATGTTTCAATTATAAGTTAATTTAAATTATGCAATATGAATAAATACATCAGATAATTTTCATAAATGAGGTAGTGTACAGTACACCAATTGGATTTTGTTAACAATAAGTTAAATTGATATTAAAAATTACTTGCAAGGAGAGAGTCAGAAATTGGGAGACCACTAATATTCTTTACACTTTTACACGTTGGTAGAAAAACAAAGTATAAGATATCCTTGAAGTAATATAAAATACACTTCTCAAAAATAAGAAAGAAAAATTATTTTAAAAAATTTACAAAACTGATATATATTTTAATTCTATTTTGTTATTCATTGACATTGAATATTAAAGCAGGATTGGTCAGGTATCTTTCTTTTACACAGTAGGGCCTGAACCTTTATTTAGGACTCTTTAAGGCAGTGATACTTACTAAACTTTTTATAAGAGACAAAATCTAGTAGAGAAGTGAGCTCAAGGTCCATGCTTACTTTTTTTACGGTCATAGGTCTATTATATTATAATAAACTATTAATTTATACTAATTAATATGTAAATATTAATTTTAAACAATATTAACAATTTAATATTAACTGCATTGTAAATAAGGCGCATTAGCTAATTGGAGAGGTTCCTGAAAGTGAGATGATATGCTGTATGTCAGACTTACAATATTCCATTTGAGTAGGGTTATTAATTAGAATTTTTTTATAAAAGTCTCATTTATTTTTATTGCATCAGAGTTTTTAAAAAATTACAAAATATATATATTTATTTATATTTGTATATTTTTTAATTAAGGGACAAACTTGTGGGGCTGCATAGCGTTTCTTTAAGGGGTCAGGTACCTTTGAATAAAAAAATCTTAAAATATTTTTGTTACATACTAAAATTTAGTACATTTGTAATATTTTAAATAAAATCATGCTTAAAATTTTGCTTTAGAACTAAAGTTGTGATAAGCATACAAAACACATACAGCATATAAAATGTTCATTTTTTAAAATAACTTTGTTAGAAAAAGTTATTTTGTCACTTGTATCCATGATTTCAAGAAAATAGATAGCCAAATTTTCATGAAATTTTAACATCTTGTATAGTAAATGAATGTATATGAAAAATTTTGACCTTTCTGTTTCATTTTTTAAAATTATGTTTGCTTTATTTAACTATAAAATTCTTAAAATTTCTGACTTTTGGGAAATATTAACATCTTACTATTGGAATGATACAAGTTTTGTTTCAATAATAGGTCCTGTCAATTAGACACAATTTGCTGATACTGCATTAAGTATGCTGTATGTACATTCATGTATTAATGGCATAAATCACTCCAACATATGTTCATCACTAGAAATTATAATTAGATGTAATAAAAAAGAAAAATGTGCTTTATGACAATACAATAAGTAACTTGATAGTAATAATGAACATTTGAAGTATCAAATTTAATAACATTTTTCAAATCAACAACTGTTGATTAACCATTTGTGTATTTTTATTCAATATTCCAGTAACAAAAACGGTGCCTTGCTGCACAGCTTCTTCGACTGAAATTACTTGGCATTGTAGATCATTGTAAACCTTACAGATTAATCTAACAGCTTAAAAAGACATTTTCTTTTTATATTTATACTTGTAAATTTAAATTTTGCTCATTTTATGGATTATTATTATTTCTTATGGTTAGTAAGTCTGGTCCACTAAAGTGGGTCACAGATAAATTTTTGTTTACTGCAGATTGACATAGTAAATTCTGCTGCTGTGATCAATATTATAAATAAAATTTCAATTTTATAAATAATATCGAATTTAAAATTAACTTTTAAAAAACAACTAAGTAAATATAGAAACAAAAATTTAAATTTAGGAAAGTATGAACTTTAAACTTGAATGCTGCTGTGTAGAAAAAAGTCCTTTATGAATCATACAAAGATATTTGAGCACAATAGACAGCAACACATCGTAAGTAAATTACAGTTTTTGAAAAAAAATTAAATGTACTTTTCTTTCACATATCTCAGAGTGTACTTTATTATTTACCTTTATATGAATAGCAAAATAAGACAAAAAGGGAATAAAAGTATACAATTTCATAATTTTACATCTTCCAACCTATATAATGAAACTGACATTAAATAAAGACTTCCATTAGAAGCTCCCTTCCATATTTTTCTTCTCAATAATTAAGGAGATATTCTTAAATATATATATATATATAATGTTGTTAAAAAGAAAAAAAAAGGACAAAATATTTACTGTTTTTAAAAAAAGTAGAAACAAAAATTTCTCTTTTTATAAATGGTTTTAAAGTATATTAAATTTCCTACCACATTCAGTAATTATTGTTATTAATTTTTAAAGAAAATATCCAACGTTTGTCACATAAATTCATTAGGTTATCAGATTGCAGCTGCATCGAAGCAAGACAATTAGGAAACCACCTCAATTATGAAAAATTCTTCAGAAAAATATCAAACCTTCTGTTTAAAAGTCTGAAGTATTCATGATGATTCAATCCGTACATGTGATCTAAAATATAAAAATATATACAATTAAGTAACATTCATAATTGAAATTTATCACATTTATACCATTACCACCTTTCAACTGAATTTTATTTTTAAAATGAGCACATGGTTATTAGCCAATGACCTATAGCAGCAGTTCCTAAAATATATTTTTATGCAACCCACTTTAAAATATGACACATTTTCATAACCCACCTAATATATAAGTATTACAGTATAATTATTAGTAGTATATTACAGCCTTTTTGCGTAATTTATCTACTACAATCAATCACACTACAAGCAGCAAAACTACAGTAGTCTCTACTTTTTCTAGTAGTTTGTAGAGCAGTGTGCTACATTTTCTGGTAGTTTTCAGTCCGCTACATTTTGAAAAAAAATCCATGACGGCTCGGCCTACAGGCACAGGTAGATTTTGAAGACACAGACTGTGGTGTGCCTATTTATTGGGAAGTGCAGAAGAAATTACCTTTTTGCCATTATGTGGCAGTTGGGACTGCCCACTTTGAAACATACCTCTGCCTGTAAGTGGAGTCAGCAGGGATTTTTTTGTTTTTAATTTTTTTGCTGTACGGGTTCGTTCTATAAAAAACTTGTCACTATAAAAGTTGTAGATAATATTAAGAGGATTTATAATAAATTTAAGCGGTTTTGATATCCTGTGAATGGACAAAGTTATGAATTTTTTTCTTAAACCCTCCCCCCCCCCCCTCCCCCTTTGGGCCATTTTTAATTATATCAAAAATGTGTCATACATAAATTTTCGTCCCTTTTCCCAGAAGTAATAACTTTAAACAGATTCGATACGTATCATAATTAAGAAGTTATGGAGTTTTTTTCTGTTTACACAAAAAGCCCCTCCTCCCTCATTGGTTCGATTTTGCCCATTAACGAAATTGACCGAGATTTTATGCTGCTTGATTTTATGTACCAGTTTGGAAGAGATTTGTGCAGAATTATGGAAGTTATCATGTCCATAAAAAAGTGATATAGATAGATAGATAAAGTTTTGAATTGGGGGTGGTTTTGGGTTCTAGGAGTTATCATCGGTGTAGATCTGCAAAAATTTTTCAGGAATTCCAACTGAGGGGAGAATGTAATAGATAGTATTTCTTATGAAATCTACCTCAAATGTAATGTAGCATGATACAAAAAATCAGTAGTTTGTAGTGAGCAAGGACGCTATTTCAGAAAGAAAAAAAATGTCATTCTTCTGGTCACATGATCATAATTTGCTTCTTTTGTGCAAAATGTGTTCTGTGCAACAATTTGCGAATGTCAGCAAGTCAGCTGCAGTATTTAGCAATGTATAATATGACATCATGGATTTTTCCATTGACACAAATAATAAATCCAAATCAAAGAAATTAAATTTCTTGCTGAAACCACTTGTCTTATTTAACATTATTATTCACCCCCAACACTCCTGAACCCACTGGTTGTTATTGAACTTCGCTTTAAATTTTTTAAAAATGAGATCTTCCATGATCGGGCATGCTTCCCGGCTTATGAATGTGGTTCTATTTCTATATTTTTCCTAAAGAAATGAGGAGGTTCTATAATTTTGTAAAGCTCTATAGCAAATTTTCGATAAAATTTTGACATTGTTAAGATTTATAATGTGAGGTTTCGAAATAAAAGAATTTCACTAGGAAGGAAAACTTCAGCAGTATTATTTACGAAAGTTAGCACAGTAAAATCTCCAAATAACAAACACCTCAAGACTGCAGAATTTGTCCACGATTCAAAAGTACAAATATATAGGAGTTGGTGATTGAAAAAGTGTCTGCTACTCAGGAGTATTTCATTAAGGAGATTTTACTGTACAAATAAAAGTTTATTTTGGAATTTGATCTTTCATTACAAAATTTTATTTTTCCCAAGATAAAAAAATCCTGCTTCAACACCAGACCTTATAAATTATACATCATGTTCCTATGGATCCAACTGTGATTATTAATAACCAACAACTTAAAACATTTTAAATAAAAAGTTAAGAAAATAAAAAACAAAAATTTTAGATTTTCATTTCAAAATATAAATAAGGAGTATAGGAAAATTTTCCCTTATTAGGGTAATCTCCAAAATGACATTTTCGAAACAACAATTTTGTTATGGAAAATACATATTCAAATTTTAAATGGGGGGGGGGGGGGAGAAACACAATATTTATTTTAAAAAAATGAAAAGAAATATTTATAAAATGTACTAATAATATACACTGAAGTTCATACTAATCACAATCATTCTTATTTAATTTTGGCAGACATCTTCTACATTTATTGACAGCAAAACAACCTAGTGTAAAAATACCCAATTACAGAAAATTTGTTGATAAATTAGCCAGTAAAGAACATTTTAAAATTCACAACAGCAGTCTAAGGAAATGTAAAAAAAAGAAATTGGTACTTTTCCATTCGATGAATATTACTTTGTGCCATTTATATAATGGTGGGCGTGAAAGCTAAGAAAGATTGCAACTAATTAATAATTATGAAAAGTATGCATTAGGGATGCACCAAATAGTGATTTTGGCCGAATACTGAATATTCAATACACAGGTGAATCAAATACCAAATATTCGGCCAGTCAAATAGTAATTATTTGGTCGAATAACAAATATTTGGTTAGCCGAATACTCCTATATTTAAGGGTTTAAAAGTTTTAAAAAGTTCAATTTTAAAATAATTTTAGATCATATTTAACACAAAGACAATTTTGATGAACAAAACCTTTTCACAATTAAACTTTTCAATAAAAAAAAAAAATCTATGCTTTGAATTATTATTTGAGAAGGGTGGTCTTAAAACTTTTTTAATTAATAAATAATTTAACTTCACAGCTTCTTCTATGAGCTGAACTAAAATAAATAAATAGAATTCTTATATTCTAAAACAAATATTTTAAAATAAAAAATCTAATGCTTATTGCCGAATGCTTCAAATGTCCAGATAGTTAAGTTTTCAGTGCTACAAAAAATCTATAGCTGATGATTTAGCAGTGCATTTTTTTTCATTGTATCCAATTTTAGGTGCTATAAATCTGCACCCTTCTCACATTCTAATTACATGACATGCTAGCTGGCTAGAGCACAAAAGAATGGCTTTTTCTGTGCATGAGATCAGGGCCCAACTCAGACTATCTAGGGCCAAGGGGCAAGCATCATTCTGGCGGGCTCCCTTCTAACTATCCATAGAAACTGTTTATGAATTACGCTGTAGTGACTAGTACTAAACTTCATACCTCTTGTATGTATACATAAATTTTGTAACAGGTACTATTCACTCTGTATACAGGATATTACAAGAAAGATAGTCAAGAGTCAAGATGAATTCCTATTAGTACTTTAAGAAAGTAGGAAAACTAGTAGAAAAAATGATGGATTGGTTGATGGGAGTATTTGATTGCAAATTTTCCTTTGATTATCTGCATTAGTCACATGATGAATGCTTTTAGGAAAATACCAATAATGAATTCCTTTTGAAAACAATGGACTACTAAGTTGTTATAATAAAACTTTAATCATTATTCTAGTAATATAATTCATTCTTTTTTGCAGAAAGGGGGGATATGGGAAGGAAAAAGGGGAAAGGGAAGACCGCACTACCTTCCTAAATCTTTGAAAATGTAAGAATATCTGGTCATTTTTGACAAATTTTAATCCTTTGGCACCCTCTTAATAAAAACCTGATTACTCCCATGAGGGAGACTCCTCAAATGGGGGGAGGGGGGGAGCTGCCCCGCATGAGATGAGATGGAAAATGCCTTTTAAACTTTGTTCTTCCATTGAAAATACAAGAGAAGGGGAATTACTGCTTGCATAATGCTGGAATATTAGGGATGAGGGAGGGGAAAAAATGCCGTTTGTGCTTATTTCGGAACAGATGTGTTACACTCACGCTAAAATGTAAACAAAAGATTGGCGACTGTTTGGTTGGCGCAATTTTCAAGACTGCGCCAAACGAATAACTTAATACAATGGCTAGGTTGCCATTAAAGGAAAAAATCCCCTAAATTTGGCGACTTTTTCCTTTTTTTTAACCGATTAATCTTTTTTTTTTTTTAGCGTGAGTGTAAAGCATCTAAGCCCTTATTTCTTAGTTCAATTTTTGTACAAAAGAAAAAAAAAAAAACAATAGTTGTCCTCAAGCAAACAAAAAAACCCCAGAAGATTAAGTGATTTGGTCGCCAGATAAAATACTTGGTCGTCAGTGGCGACTTCATTTGTCAAGCAGTTATATTTGACGTATATATAAGCTTGAAGACGACATCCGCAAAATCGTAACTGCAACCTTGGCGTAATCGTGGGAGCCCGATATAACAAGAAAGTAACCAAAATATTTCTATTTGGGGTTTAATACACCTGTCAATATAAAAGCAGTTTACGACATTTGGCACAAAATTACGACTGGTGTTCATCTAACGGAAAAGTACCAGAATTTTTTTAGGAAGCTTCTGTAAAGATATGTTCAAATTATTTAACCTTTATGACAATGGGAAAGGAAATAAACTGTCGAGGAATAGTTTTTAGGTTCCAAAAAACAATCTATTGATATAAGAGGGTATTCTTCCAGAACTCCGTCAAAAGTACTCATATTTCAGAGGTGATATTTAACATAAAAATTCTTCAAGCACAATAAAATGAACTCTATAGGTTTTCCTAGATATAGTTAATGAACTTTGACGACGAGCAAAATTCTTGCTATTTCTCATTATAATTTAATTTCATTTAAATAGAACTCAAATGCAGCATTTGGAAGAAATTCATAGAAGTTATTATTTTTATTATTAAAAATCAGATAAAAAGTCACTCATCACATGCACGCACGGACAGGAATCGGATGACGGATGTAAACAACATTTTAAATGGTTGGTTGGTTGGTTTGTTAATAAACAGAAAAGGAACACCGTACACCTGTTAAATGTAAAGTACAGGTACATTTTTCAAGTTTAAAATATGAAATAAATTAAAAAAAATAATTTTATTTTCATATTTTTTTATAATTTATGATTCAATATTCTTTTCTTTTATCATTCATGTATAAATTTGGAATATGATGAAGTTTGACATTTAAAATTTTATTTATGCATAAAGTTGCTTTTTTTGCAATTGTAAAATATTAGAAGAATCTTTAGTATAACGTTATAAAATAAATTATTAATATATTTATTTTATATGAAAATACAACTTATATTTTTGGCAACTTTTTTTATTGGCAAGTTTTGTTTACATGTTCAGCTGTTGTAATGGTGTAAGTACATGACAGCAGCATCTGCATGCAAGTATAAATTTTAACTCTCTTTGTTCTCATGCAGCTGATTTTCTCTTGTATTTCGGTCATGGCAAACCCTTTATCTCGATCCGAAATTAGCTTTATCAGGTTGTTGACTAGATGTGAAAATTTTGTGCCAGATCGCGAACCAAATGAATGGAGACTTGAACAGGTATTTATTATTGATTTACTGGTTTTTGTTATTGATTGCTTTATTTAGTTTTTAATGGTTGGCAGAATAATTTATATATGTTCATTAATTCGACTTTTTTTTTCTTTTTCCCTTAGTATGTGAAAAACCTAGAAGAACGACTGTTAGAATTGAGGAAGATGAATACATGGTAAAAAAAAAAAACTGCACTTTTAAATACTTTTTAATTCTATTGAATGTTTATAAAATTCATTTTTTACTGGAAAAATACGTTTATTTAATTCCTGAATCCATTCCAGTGCCCAAAATTCCCAAACTATTTTCATTTTATTCACGGATTACACTAGATACATCTATACCAAATTTTATTTCAAAATATGTATATATATTAATAATAATAACTTCACAAAAATTGCTGAACAAAAATGAAATTTTTATTGTAGTTTTCTATTAGTACAGTAGAACCCCGATTATCCAAATCCCGGTTATCCAAAAATTGGCTTAACCGAAAGATTAATTTTTTTTTCTTTTAAGTATGAAAACTTTATTTTTAAACAAGCATGCTGTTTATAAAATAAATAAACAGCGTCAACTTACTTATTTGGACTATTGCGTAAATGCAGACATTTTATTGCATAGCCACATACAACACTTCATTTCTTTATGAAATGTGTTGTGATTTTTTTTTTTCAACTTTGCATTGCTTCAATGCTGCCTTATCACGCCACCTTTTAAACAACAGATCCGACCCTGTTGCATCTACTTGCACTTTAATATATTAAGGTGCCAATATCAACTTTTTCAATTCATTGAGCTCTTAATGCTTATAAAAACCTGTTTGTATTATTACTCATCATAAGTAAAGTTTGGAGGAAATTAAAACACATGTAAACAGGGAGGGGAAATCGAATAGAATACGGACTCTTGGAGCACCTGCAAGCACTAACGCTTTACCTGACTGTGGGGAAGTAAGAAGGGTGAGTAGTGTCATCTGGTAGAATAAAATTAGGAAGCCTCCTGGTTATCCGAAAATCCTTTGGTCCCATGCTTTTCGGATAACTGGGGTTTTACTGTATTCATAAGACTTTGACTGAGGGACTAAAAGAGTGTTATTTTTTTGGATGAGGAAGGCAAGAAAGTAAAGGAGGAGGAAAGAATTAGTATAAGTATATTTTTTTTAAAAAACCAATGGGCAAACAGGGTGCAGCACCCTCCTGAAACTCTCGGAAGAAAATTCTGCCTGTAGGGTCATGGCCGGAAGTACCCAATTCTGCTTTTGTGGCAATGAGTGCTGCAGTGCTATACTTATATGGCATATGTCCGGGTCAAATGGTCAGTCTCACGTAGAACCTGCAGTTTCTAGTGTTTAGTTCCCCAAGCACTCTTGGTTCTGATTTTATCAACCCCAAAGTTATGAAAGGTTAAATGAAACCTTGCGTAAAGCTTTAAACAAAACCATTAGCTAACCACTGAGCTACCTGACATCAAAATCTAAATTTAAGTCTTAGTAAATCTCAGCTAACTATTGCAAAAAACAAAATTCTGTATACACAAATTTTCATGTACCAAATGCATAAGTAGATCAAAAACAAATAAATCGCGTTTTATTTCTAGAAGATATTGTTCATAACCATTTATTAATTTGGTAGCCACGCCTCTCATACCTAACTGATGGATTTTTTTTTTTTTTTAATCATAGAATTATGACAATAGTAAGTTAAATCCTAGAACAAGAGAGGCACTTGGCAGCGTTGAATTTGGCAAGGTGATAAATGAGTTTTTCTTGCTACCAGTTTGTTTCTTACATTTCTTCCCTGCTTACTGTGGTTGGATCTGGAAATTTGATTTGTTTATGAGTGAATTAAATTCATTTGGTCAGATTGGTTCATTATTGTGTGTCGTATTATTCAATTAGTTGAAATGTGTTTCTAGCATGGGTTTTGTGTTGAGTTGTTTTTTTATTTGTGTGTTTTTTTAAGTGATGTGAATTGAAGTTTAATCTTTTGTGTATCGGTGAAAAAGCATTTTCATGAAGTTATATAGTTATTTTTTTTATTTTGTGTGTAAATTCGATGCCGGGTGTGG
This sequence comes from Maratus michaelseni, assembly GCA_963931845.1. Classification (NCBI taxonomy): domain Eukaryota; kingdom Metazoa; phylum Arthropoda; class Arachnida; order Araneae; family Salticidae; genus Maratus; species Maratus michaelseni. The sequence goes on from OZ007593.1 coordinate 265,875,157, forward strand.
TGCGGGAGAAGGCAGAAGATTGTCATTTGAAGTGGATGTGTGTATTGGTGGAAAAGCATTTTCATGAAGTTATATATAGTAATTTTTTTTTAATTTTATATGTAAATTCAATGCAGGATGTGGTGGGGGAGAGGGCAGAAGATTGTCATAATGTGTGTGATTCAACAGCAGATGAAGAGAGTGATGATGATATTAATAAGCTGGGAACCTCATAAAAAAAATGAAGTATGAGAAATAGAGTTAATTTAATTATTAATGATTTTGTTTAATAAGTATTGTATTTCATGCATTTTAGAGATTGCTGTGCAGCAAGTTTCACGTGTCCAGTGATGGTTTTTTTTTTTTTTTTTTTTTTTTTTTTTCAATTAATATACATGAAGCATGCATACATAAATTTCTGACTGCTACTTCAATGAATTTCATGCATTTTAGAGATTGCTGTTCAATGAGTTTCATATGTCTAGTGATGAGTTTTTTCAGTTAAAGTACGTGAAACATACATACATAAATTACTGAGTTCATGTGTCCAGTGATTTTTTTTTTTTTTTTTTTTTTTTTTTTTTTTTTTTTTGTTAATGTGTTTGAAGTGTATATACATAAGTTACTGACCGCTGCATGAATGAATTTCGTGTATTCGAAAAATCAGGAATCTCTAAATTCTCCCCAATCGTAACCTGTGTGCTTTGTGGCAGAAAACTCACTTACTTACACAGTTCCTATGAGAATTTCTTTTACTAAGTAAGCATTGATTTTATACCGTTTTGTGACAATTTACAAAGTTTAAGCAAGTTTTTCTCAGAAATTTTTTAATTGTTAAAAAAAAAAATTCATTGTTAAAATTGCTAAAAATTTGTAAAAAGGGAAAAATCCAACAAAAAAAATAGCTAAAAATTTGTAAAATTGGAAAAATCTGGAGGAAAAAAGCTAAAAATCTGGAGGGGGAAAAATGGAAAAATTTGGAAGAAAAAATAGTTAAAAATTTTAAAAAATCCAGAGGAAAAAATAACTAAAATTTTGTAAAAATGAGAAAATCTGTAGGTAAAAATAGTTAATAATTTATAAAAATGGAAAAGTCCAGAGGAAAAAATAGCTAAAAATTTTTAAAAATGGAAAAATTCGTAAAAATGAACAAATCATGAGGAAAAAATTGTTAAAAGTTTATAAAAATCCAGAGGAAATATTGGTAAAAGTTAGTAAAAATTGAAAAATCCAAAGGGAAAATATTGTTAACTTTGTAAAAATTGAAAAATCCCAAAGAAAAATTTACTAAAACTTTGTAAATAGTCTCAAAATGGAATAAAATCAATGTTTACCTTTTGAAAGAGATTGCCGTAGGAAGCGTGTAAGTAGCGACGTGTCTGCCGGAAAACACTTGTTCTGATTGAGTAGAATTTAGAGATTGCTGATTTGTCCTTTGGTGCATGTAAAAAAAATTTGCCAAATCTCTCGCTTGTTCTAGGATTTTGCAGAATAATGCGTATGTATTGCTTTCTGAGACTATACATAAAATTGTAAAAACAATCAAAATTGAAGTGCACTTTATCATTTCTGTGTTTGACATATGATGGAAATAGAGAAGATGAGAAAAAAAGATGTTGTTACCTTTCTGATTCTCTTCTCTTGAATTCATTGATGATTGTCACTCACTTTGAACTCAATATTAAAAAAAAAAAAAAAAATTAAACAGTCAATAATCAATCCACAATTTCATCTTGTAATGCTGAGATATAAAATATTCAAAAGTACATCTAAAGAATTACATTGTTAATGGAAGCTTCTTAATAGAATATATCTGTGTGTATTAAATAAGAAAATGGTGACAATGTTATTATTTTCCTCTTATTCAGAACATCTGTTTTGGTAATATTTATGCTGCTAGATTTTTGTAATCCCTAGTACCCAGACACTTCCAAAATGTGGGTCCTTTTTTGCACAAGTTTTAGCAACAAGAAAAAATTTATATATAGTAGAGCACTGGTTATCCAAACTTCAATTATCTGAACCTCTATCAACCTTTTTTTTTTTTTAATTAAATCTTAACAACTTAAACATAGATCTATTTTTCTTTATTAAAAGGGGGGGGGGGGAGGGAGAGTAAAACCTAAAAATAATAAAAAAGGATCAACTCCACATACTTTTTATCATTTTTAATTATTTCTATTCTACAAATTTTTATAAACAATACTTAATTTTTATAAACAATAGAAATTTTATTTTTAAATACTATCAAATTAAATATTTGTGATGAAATTAAATAAAATCTGTGGTTTGTTCAATGAAAAATGCATATCAGTAAAAATTGTAGCAACTTCATTATATTTTTAAAAGAAAATCCAATTTAAAATTATCTATTCCATACTACTCTATGGGAGGAAATCTGTGTTTTGTCATAAATTTTCCTGAGAAATTCTCTGGCATTGTATTCATGGCCAGACTGCTGGATTCAATGCAACAGAATAGGGAGTTAACTCTCTGTACTATTGTGGAGCAATAATGTTTAGAATTGGACCTTGTCCTAACAGGTTTGGATGATTGGCACTTTACTTTAAATATGTCACCCTTAGTATTAAGATTAGTTTTAAAATTATTTAATTCCTTTCAAGTAGAATTTGCATTCTAAACATAGTATAATTATTTTTTTAAATATACCTTCTTCAATTATGATTTAATAATTGTTTCTCATAATGTTGAGTACTTAAGTTCAATTTTGAATTATTAGTGTGTTACTGCACAATCACATTCACACTAGCATAGTGATTGTACATTTACGGTATCATTATGATAATGTTGTTACCCTTATTCTTGATTTTAAGACATCTACTGCTCAAGTGGCAGCTTATTCCAACAATTTGTAATCACTCCCTCTTCCCCTAGGTTTTAGTCAATATCTCTAAATATTAGTCTGATGTCTCCATATCCGGAACGCTCCAAAAACCAGAATGCAAAACGATAACCAAAGCTTAATTTGTTTAATTTCAAAAATGTAAAAAAAAAAAATGTGAAATTCTTCAGTCAGTCGCGGGGAAAAATCACAAAATCATTCCATTGATCGCATGAAAAAAACCCTGTGAGTTTTGCCAGTAAGTAGTGGGAAAAAATCTGGAAATTCACAAATTGTTCACAGGAAAATATTGCAGGGAAAACCCTAAATTCAGCAGTCAGTCGCGGGGAAAAATCATTAAATTCAGCAGTCAGTCGCGGGGAAAAATCATTAAATTCATCTGTCAATCGAGGTAAAAGTTGCAAGGATATTGCAAAATTTGCCAATCGGTCGCAAAAATACTGATAAAAGAAGACTATAAACAATCCAGTTCAAAATATGTTTTTGGAACATTGTGCAAGAGTGCCTTTTTTTTTTAGAACAGGCCTTATGCTCTTTTTTTAATAATTTCTGCTAGGCGGCGCTTTTGTTCTAGAGTCAACACAAAGAAAGAAAATTATACTGCTGGCATTCATTAATTTATAAATTCAATAAGTAAATATAAACAAATTATGGTGCAAAAAACATTAACAATAAAAAACATTAAAAACTGATAACAAGAACAACTGATATTTTTCACTGAACAACTAATTTGTGGAATGCAGCAGAGAAGCTACTTCATGAATTGCAAAGCATGTCAGTATACAGGGTAGAAGAACAATTAATGGAAGAGGACATGCTATAAAGCAACCAACTTTGATAGAAATGTTCCAAAAATCCAACTCAAAGGATTTTGCTCCCGAGTCCCAAAACTGATTTTTAATTGTTAACGTAACATTTTTATAACTTGAATTGTAATTTAGAATGTTTTTTATTCTGTGTAAATAAGTTATTAAATTAACAAAGTTGTGAGTATGCATTTAACATATATTATACATATTTATCACTATTTGTGAAATTAATTATTTTTTACATTTCTTAATACTTACAAGAAAAGTGTTCCGAATTACAGAAAAACCCCTTATCCAGAATACCACAGGTCACAAGCATTCCGGATGACAAATCCTAATCCTAGACTGTACATCCAAAATGCTACTGGTAGAATCTTTGCTTTGATTTCTGTGGATGATATTTTTTTTTTTTGGTACTTTTCAGTTAGCCGGGCGCCAGTGATATATGTACAGATATAGATATATATATATATGCATATTTATGTATATTCATACATATATGTGTGTACATATATGTATGTATAGATATGTGTATGTAGATATTTTTGTATCTATATATATGTTTGTATATATACATGCATATAAATCACTGGCGCCCGGCTAACCGAAAAGTACCTTTTTTTTTTGTAACTGATAGATGATACTACCAAAAATTAACTAAAACAAAAACAATGTCAATAAGTGGGCCAATTATGAATTTATTCAAAGCGTAATAATTCAAATGCCTAAATGAAAGTATGTTCATATAATGTAAGCGTTTTATAAATGTAGATTTATTTAATAATTCAATCATTTTATATGTTGCATATTTTTAAATGTGGTAATTTTACTTTGAGTTTAAGTTATTAAATCTGTTCCAAAATCTGTAAAACCCAGAAAGTTCCATAATTCAGAATTGTCACATCCCATTTGGTTCTAGATTTTCAAGATTGCACTGTATAACAATGCCGAGCAGAAGAAATGTAATTTCATTTGCATTCATGTGAACCTCACATTTTTATCCAAGATTCAAATCATATTTTTCTAGAATTATTTTGCCAAATTTAAATTATTCAAGTATCAAAATATTCATCTTTTAAGTATCCACTGTTTTGTTTTTAAATAAAAAGCCTTTCTATTGATTTCAAACAGTGCATAATTTTTTTTTTTAAATATGGTCATTTTTATATTAATCTAATAAAATTAATCTTTTTTTTTTAGTCAGCCAAGCAAAGATACTCTTTCAGATTATACAAGACGTGTAGAATTTCTGAGAGGCATAATCGAAGCAGAAAAACTGGTAATTGTTTTCTATATCTATCAATATAAAATAAAGTATTTTCCATTTCAGAATTTATATTAAATGGATGTGTTAAATATTTTGTATTAAATTTACTCCAGTAAAACTTGCTAAAATAGAAACACAAGGAACTTTGAAAATTTTCTGTTTTAGACAGGTTTTTGTCTTATCAGATACCTTCTTATTATTGTATATTGAATTATTTTTGTCTGAACTGTGCAGTTTTCCATTTAATGCAAGATTCTGTTATAGAAAAGCTCTGTTTTAACAAGTTTCGCTGTATAACAATGCTTACAATAGTTTGCTTTACTGACTTTTTCCTCTTTCAAGTTTTATAAATTAATCCATATATAGTTATCATTTGTTAATTACGTAGAAAAATTCCTGTAATTTTAGAGAATTAAATAAAATAATTCATGAGTTTCTTTCTTAACACTAGATTTATGAATCAATTTTCACTAAAATCCATCATTTTGAAATGTACATTTAGTAATTCTTTACTTTCATTTACTTCTGAAAAAATTAGTTGTATATTTCCATTGTTTTATTTTAAAAAATATAAATAATTAACATATATATAGTAAAATCTCCATAATGGACATTCTTGAATAGCATTACCTCTATTTAACGATGACCTTTTTCAATCCACAGCACATGTATATTTGTATAATTTTAACTCTGAAAAGTAGACAAATTGCATGGTCACTGTGTGTCTGCTATTGAGAGGTTTTACTGTATATACTTTCGGAAGCCTGTTAAATTTTCTAAAATGTTATAATAAAGATAAACATAAATGATAAGAATCATAGAAACATTTGCACTCAGGATTATAATTAAGGCTTACTCTTTTTTTAAAAAATAGTTTTTAAGTAGTTATAAATAATCCATTATCATATAAAATTATGTATGTAATGCTGGAAAGTTGTAATATGACTCATTCTCCCATAATTTTAACTTTCAAAAGTAAAAAACTTGTGAAATTCAAATTTATAAAATAACATTTTTAAACTTTCTTGTTCTTATTGCTATAATTAAACATGTTCTTGTTCTGCATTAATGTTTAATACTGTATTATCCCTGTGAGACTCTTATCATCCATTTAATAGGGAAATAGAACAGGGACAGTAAGGAAAATTACTACCTGTTTTTAGGCAAGTCTTGTTAAACCTAAGTGGTAGCCACAGTGTTCATTGATTTTTAGCAACAGTTATTTACATTGAACTAAATAACAAAAAAATTACCTCTTGAATGTTTATTCAGGAATAAATCTTGGGAACGGTAAGACTACCAATAAAGCCACAATGCTTGAAATTGATATTTAAATTCTGCAGAAAGTTTCCTGTCAAAGAATCACAACCATTTTTTCTCTAGCATAGTTCTGTATGAGAAAAAAGTTGAAAAAGACTCTGTTGCTACATCTGGAATGATTTTTTGCATCATTTTAGCAAGAGAGATGGTAAGGAATCTCAAAACAATAAATAAGGCTAAAAAAATAAAAATAAACATAGAAATGTGTGCAGCCTAATTTTTGTTACATATTTATATAAAACAATAGTTTCAGTTTTGTTAAAATGTTAAATAGAACTACTTTTCTTGAAATAATTTTATCCAGACATTTCCAAACTTAAACATTAGCATCAGGGACAAGGGACGGTAAAGAATTTAATACTACATTTTGAATCCCAAAATCATTCAACACAATTTATATTGTTATGCATTGGCATGTTTTATAATATAAGGAATAAAAAAAACCCACGAATATGTACTAAAATAAAAATTATTATTAAGAGACTTAAAAGTCAAAATTATATGAAAATCGCTCATATATATATCTTTTTCATTTATTTCCATGCACACTGAAAGTATTATTAATCATAAAAACAATATTTTTGTAAGTTTATAGATAAGCATTTTGTTTGAAAAGATCATGATATAAAAGATTAGGGTAGTTCTGAATCAGTTTAAAACTGGTTGATAAAAATTAATTTCTTCTGTTAATGGATTTTTTGGAGTTCTTTAACAGCTAGTTTTGTCTAACTAAATCCATTTTAAAATAAAGTTATTTGTTTTAAGATATGGGTGTATGTGTGCATATATTTAGATATGTTAATTCAGACGCTAGCCTATAACTTAATATAAATGAAATAAAACAATTAAATTACATGGAAAAGGAAATACACAAAAAAATCAACTATAATTGACAAGATGAACTGATTTATATGAGCTACATTGTAAAAAACTTCACCAGGGGGCAATTCTCACAATAACTACTAAAATATGTGATTGCTTGCAATAACAATTAAAATGAGAATGCCTCCTGGCCATTCATGTGATTTACCAGATGTTGTCATTACAATCTGAATAAAAAAAAAGATAATTTTGCTATTCTTCATTGACGCCCTGAACACAAATGTTTGTTGCAAATAATTATGGATGAAATTTAAAGGATGCTTTATCATAATTTAAATTAAATTAGTTTTGAATGACCATATATGAAAAACTTATAGAAGAGAAATAAATTCCATTTATTATTTTTTGGAAATTTTTTAATTAATAGGTATAATTGTTGATGTAGAGATAGTTAAAGATACTGTTTTAATAGGATTGAGTGCAATAAATGTATTATGTTTTAAGTAAACGTAGATTAATAATAGAATTTATCAATAATTTTTGTACATGGTTAATATGCAGAGTGTATCCAAACTTTTGGTCAGAACTTTGAGGGGTGATTATACACATGAACAGTGTTGAATTCAGACACTTTTCTCCTGGAGGGATTTCTGTGGCTCTAGGGAGGGGGGGGGGGAATTGCACTTTTTAAGCATTAAAAGTATAAAATCTCAAATCTTTGAGTATAATATCTCAAACACCGAGGGGACATTTCAATGCTCCGAGGGGAATGTCCTCCCCGGGCCACCCTCTGAACTAAATTCAACACTGCACATGAAGGCATAATTTTTGTATAGGAAATCAAGATTGCAATTCACTTATTCAGTCAAAAATACACAATGACTCACCACAAGCTGAACCCAAATTTTCATTCACAAATTCAACAATAACGAAGATAGTTTAGTAAGATTTTCATTTGATTAACTTTGCTTTGTATAAAATGTAATGGCAGTATAGAAAATGCACTATATAATGCTGAAATTGCACTATAATTTGGTCAGTTACACTGTATATTCTGTCAGCTACATGTAATATTATGGAGCAAATAGCTCAGTGTTGTTTCAATGCAAATGGATACCATATCCACCTTTTCGCATGGTGTCATCATATTTCATGGAAAACAAAGTAAGTCTATTGAAAATATTTCAAATTAAGTAATCCATTGTTAAAAATAATAATTCTTACAAAATCTTCTTTATTGTTAAAGTTATGAATGTATATACAGCTTGGAATGAGATACCCTTGTATATTTGATTGAATAAATTTATTGTGGCCCTGATCCTGGTTTCCTGTACAAGATTTGTTTGTCTTGACATGTATCATTACTCCTGGAAGTTCTGACTATCAGTTCAGATGCATCTTGTGTATATGTAAGTGGATTTTTGCAGAGAAGTTTTGTGAAAATAGTTGTGTTTCAAAGAGTTTTCAATTTTATATTACTGTTGCTATTTTAAAAAATTTCAAACTCACATGTACATACAGATCATTTCATATACATGCATTATTTTCCCAGCCTAATGTAGCAGAAAAAGCTCTTGCTAACCAGCTGTTGTCTCCTGGAACATTTATACCCACGAGTAATAAGCTGCACCAACAAACCAAAGCACAGTATCTACGGGAGATGCGTGAAGAGTTACTTGGTACAAAAGAGGATTCTTCCACAAGTAAGTTTTTAATATCTATTAACACAAGGGTAACACTAAAATTTTTGAGACAGGAGAGACGATATGTGCAAAAAAAAAAAAATTATTGTTTGGATCTTTAAATTTGAACTCTTTTCTGTCCGCATATGATAATTTGTGGCAAAAATTGCAATTTAGCTACCGTAGAATAAATTTTGAAGGATGAGAAAATGGAATTGATGCGAGCGCATTATCAAGCTTTGATTTTCTGATTTTAAAGTGGGGCTAAATCAAGAAGAATGCTTTCGCGTTTATAATTAGCATATGGAAAGTAATTTCGATCTCATGCCACTGTGTTCAGATGGTTTACAGAATTTAGAAGAGGCCAAAATTCTCTCCTGGAGGGAGACTTTAGTCAGCTGTATTCCCAGAAAATGTGTCGGACACACAAAAAATGTTAATCCACAATAATCGTTGTACCTACTAAATGACAAAAAGGGAACTTAACATTGGATTTGCAGCTATATATAAATTTATTCATTAAAAACTGCATATGAAAAAGTTAATTTGTCATTTGATTTCCCATAATTTAACAAAACACCAAAAAACAGTGTGTGTCAGAATCAGTAAAGAAACCTTAGAGTTACTTAATGATGGTGAGCACCGCCATATTTCTAAAATCATATTTGGTGATGAGATGTACATACCTTTTTTTTTTTTTTTTTTTTTTTATTCTAACTCGTCAAGAAAGTAAAGTGTGGATCTTTGAAAATGACACAAGCCAGCAATGGTGAAAAGACAATGAGCAATGAAAATTAATGTATGTTGTATTTGTTAGAAGTACAGGGCTGGTCAAAACCATAAAGCTAGAAGAACAGGAGACTATTTCAGCTAATTTGTGTGAGATGAATTCTCACATTATTTACTTTGCCGTTCTTTTTAATGTTTTGTTTGTTCTTTTTAATGTTTTGTTTATCAGCATTTTTGTGCGTGCGTATTACAGTGCTTCGCTATTTATCTTTATTTTAGCCCTCGTGCTTTTTTTAAATACTGCTTCATTCATTTTAGCGATACTTTGTCCCGATACTTTGTCCCAATCGGCTGTTTGTTTACATTTCATCGGAACCTCGTTAGCGGCGCACGCGCGCGCATTGTTAGTTTTTTCGCACCCGTAATTTCTCTCTGTTGGAAAAACTGGATAGTTTTCCCTTGGGTCTTATCACTCATTTAAATCATAACTTAAGTGACCTATTTCATCAATTCATGACTTATTATATTTATTCTATTTATTTAATATTTAATAGTTTATTCAGTTATATTCAGTAATCAGTTCAGTCTCATTTGAGTAATTAATCCTTCAGTTCAATAACTTCAGTTAACAGTATGAAAGTATATTTTTTATTTAAAGTAATTCATTTAGTTTTAAATCTAAAATATCTTTATTTAGTTACTTACCATTTGGCCATATTAGTTATCCCAATTCTCCAGACGTTTTCCATTTACTTTCATTTCATTTTTATTTACATCATGTTTTTCACTTCCTATGGACATCGTTATCGCTTGTTTACATTAGTCACGTCTCCTCATTTCTCGCTTCTCGCGGTTTTCGGTAGATTGATTACGTCACGATACAAGTGATTACGGCAGCTGGTGATAGATGGCTCTGATAATCTGTCATTACCTGTAGTATCTACCTGTGACCGTAATCGATCGTCACGTACCTTCGGGAGGCCGGAAGTGACCTGTTTGCTGCAGGATGAGGAGGTTACGTCATTGACCTTGACACGAGGCGGTAAAGTATTTAAGGAATGGGACGATCGTGTGTTGGAATGTTCCAGCTGGCTGGAAGCCGTCTAGTTTGTTGTTTTAGTGTTTGTGTCGTCTACGAGTGTTTAGTCTAGTGATGTTTTGTTTTTAAGGAAGTGCTTTTTAATTCGAGTGGTGATGTGTTATATTTGAAATGGAAGATAATGTTTTTCAATGAAATGGAGTCTGCAAGTAAAGAGGCCTTTTCTTTTTAAAGAACACCACGTCTTTCATTTTTGGCGATGGAGCATTTGATGTCATTATGTTTTTAAAGGAAACTTCTTGGAGCAATAGTTATTTAATAAAAAGAGCAGCTTTTTCTTATAATTTCGTGCAGCTAGTTTCATATATCTTTTGATTTAGTTTTTCCATTGGATATAAAGCTTTTTATTTAAAGTGAGTAAAGCTTTTCTTTTTTTGTCCTGATGTTGTGGTTTTTAGACTTTCATAATATTAACTTTCATGTCATCAAACGGCTATTGATATTTTTAATAGTTCAGATCGTGATTCCATTTAAAGTATGTTGACACCGTTCTGTCTATTATTCTTGCATCAGTAATTTCGGAAGCCGAAATTACTTGTTACCGTTTTTGCTATTTGAAACACCAAATACGGTTATTCGATTTGGGTTTCAAGGGATAGCACTTTATATCAGTAGACCGTTTGCCATTGGGCTTGTTACTTAATAAGTATAGATAGTACCCTGGAGTGGCATGTTTTGTCCGGCGGTTCAAAGTACGACTGTATCGTGGTCGAGCAGGTACGGTTGGCCGTTACTGACAAGTTGATGAATGGAGGTTGTATTTGGAAGGATAGAGGCATTGGATCGGGAAGTGAGGAAAGATATTGTTTTATGTTTTATTAAAGTTTGGTTTTAGATTAATGGAATTTATTTAATGTTAATATAATTTTTACATGTTTAAGTTTGTTTAAAGTTTATGGTTAAAGTAAATTAGATGTTTCTTTTGAATCTTTATTAAAGCATTTAATTAAAAGTAATTGTTTTCCTTTTAAGGTAAATTGGTAATGAACTTGATTTAATTAAAGGTAATTCTGTTGAAGTGCTTTTTCCATCGGTGCTCCAGTTTTCACATTTAGAATATGTGATATAAGTTTAAGGGTCTTGATACTTATATTGTAAGTTTATATGACTTCTGTCTTTGATAAATGAAGATAAAAAGCAAATGTTAATGTGACATCGTTTTTGACTTTGGTATATTCGATATATGTATTTTTATTTTGAACTTGGTAATTTGAATAAACCTTGATTAAGTTTAATTCCTTTTGTCTGTTATTATTTCATTAATATCTTAGAACTTTCAGTTATCTTTATTTTTGCTTTTGAACATTTTAAAACCTTGGTCAATTACAGCATAAACGCACCACTTGTGCCTATGCTTTGCTTACTTCATATATTACCTTAGGGTTTAAATATTACAAGGTTATGGGCCTGACCGTTTGGCCAAGGATTTGTTGAGAAGCTAGTTTTCGAGGGTTATATATTTTTATAGATGCTTTTTCAGTTTTTCATTTTTTTATTATGTCAGTCCTCCAGTTCATTTCAATTATTGAGCTTTGAGATGGGGGGGCTGGTAGCATTTTGCTAAAAATAATTTTTTTTAAAGTTTTGAAATATGTTTAAAATTTTTCAGTTTCTATTCAGAAATGGTTTTTGATTCCAATTTTTTTAAGTAGTCTGAAGTTGTTTTTCTAAAGCTGCAATATTGAAATGATTTGATCATGTATGATAGTGTCACTACATGCTTTTGCATAAAGAAGTATAGTTATTAAAGTAAAGTTGGTGAAATAATTTTTATAAGTCTTTAGTGCCTACGAAAGATGAATCCTGATTGGAAAGACGTGGATAAAGTTCTTATCTGCATCTACGTGTAAAAAGTGAGAACTGTGTGGCTAAAAGTGCAGATCCAGTTTCGGTTGAGGGATAAAAGAGAGGAATAGTTATGAGATTTGGTTTTTTTTTTGAAAAACATCGCCAATTTTAAAATGTGGAGTCTTTATGGTGGATTGTGATCTACAGTGCCGGTCAAGTATTTTTTAGTGTTAAGTGTGCTTACGCAGTGGCAGCTACTGGGCCACTTATGAATATAGTTTTATTGAGTATGAATATAGTTTTATATAGTTGACTTCTGTCTTTGACAAATGAAGATAAAAAGCAAATGTTAATGTGACATCGTTTTTGACTTTGGTATATTCGATATATGTATTTTTATTTTGAACTTGGTAATTTGAATAAACCTTGATTAAGTTTAATTCCTTTTGTCTGTTATTATTTCATTAATATCTTAGAACTTTCAGTTATCTTTATTTTTGCTTTTGAACATTTTAAAACCTTGGTCAATTACAGCATAAACGCACCACTTGTGCCTATGCTTTGCTTACTTCATATATTACCTTAGGGTTTAAATATTACACTCTCCTCCATCGGCGGCGGTCGCGCATGCACAGTATGCATGGCTCTGACCGTGATTCGTTAGAGCGGCTTTTTAAATCTCAGCGTACGTAGGATTTTTGTAGGCTTAAAGTTATATTTTTGTGTTTTCCCAGCTCCTCATTTTATTTAATAACCACCACCACCATATAAAAGCTTGCTTCTATTAATAGTTTAATTTATTTTCTAAGTATCTTATTTAGTTAATCATTTTTAATGTTTAAATTCAATAGTCTGGTACTTACAGCAAGTGTGCATGCTTGTTTACCTTTTTCTGCATATGGTTGGGTGGTTGGTAGTGAAGTTAACTTTCTGTTACTTTTTAGTTAACCTTTTTCTGATTTGTTGTTTCCTTTGATGTCATTCTGACACAGTGATGTCATTTTGTTCTAGTGGGTGTGTCTATCACTTATTGAAAGTTATATTTACTAATTTGGCAACATTAAAATGCAGATTTTGTATTGTGGTTGAAGTATATATTTGGGAAGTTGTATTCTGACAAATCAGTTCAACATGTGAGTAGCTTTTGCAAATAGGTCTTATTTTGAAGATGTTTTTTACTTAGTGTTTTATTTAGTAGCAGATGACTACTTGTTTTTTTAGTGTATAAAATATTCAGTTAATATATGCAGTATAAATGAACTATGTTTGGACTTCAGAAATTATTGAAAGTTTGACTTATTATGTGCCTGTGATGATGTATCTTCTAAAAGATGTGTTTGCTACCTATAACCTACAGTTTTAATAAACCTTTTTTGTTTCCTTCAGAAAATGTTGCAATTATTTTAGCCTCCATCATGCACATAGTTATTTTACTTAAATGGTAAGCAGTGTGGCTCAAGATATTGTGGGGGAGGTGTTATCTAACCCTACAATGTGGTAGCAGAGCGTGGTTGGGCGCTCTGCTTACCTTTACTGCTTTACCTTTTATTTTGTGGTGCTGTATTTTGTGATAAAATGAGTAAGATAACTGAGCAGACTCTCTCTTTCCCTAAATTGGGTAATGATAATTGGAAGGCATGGAGGTTCAGCATGGATATGATGCTAATTAGCCAAGGCTTAGAAATTTATACTTCTGATAAAGAAAAAGGTAAAGCAAAAGCAGATGGAGGAAATATTGAAAATTTTGAGGAGTATATGAAGAAAAGTAAGAAGGCATTGGCATACATATGTTTAAGTTTGACTGAAGAGATCAAAAGTGTAGTTTTTAGTGCTGAATCATCTTTTGAGGCGTGGCAGTTATTAAAAGTGCTTATGAACCTACATCACGTGCAAGAGTTGCTCACCTTCGGAGAAAGTTCATAAATACAAAGTTTGAGGCCAGTGATACTATGAGTCAGTATATTGGAAAAGTTTTGGAAATAGTTCGAGATTTAGAGCAAACAGGAAAGAGTGTGCCTAAAGATGAAATTGCTTTTCAAATCTTACAGAGTTTACCGCCATCTTATGAAACCCTTGTATCTCGTCTTTATCAATTGGCTGATGATGAATTCACTGTGGAAGGTCTTCGACCATTTTTACTTGTTGAATATGACCGTTTGCAAAATAAACAGATCGATGACCAAGATATATTCAAAAATCGAAATACAGCTCTAATGTCTTCTAGACATTTTTCGACTGATACTGTACCAAAGGTCCATCCTCCTAGTGCTGTGAATTCAACTGTGCAACAAGAAACCCGAAAGTGCTACTGGTGTGGTCGAGTTGGCCACTTAATCAAGAATTGTAGACATAGATCCCAAACCAGGAGATTAAATCAGTATAGACCAAGATTCAGATCAAGTTCAAGGAAATCCCAACTGCCTAATCAAGCTTTCTTCGCATTCGCCCTATTGTCTGATGGACCTGAACTCGAATTTATTTTGGATTCGGCTGCAACAGATCACTTCAGTTTTGACCAATCTCTCTTCTACAATTTCAGAGAATTAGAAAGTCAAGCTTTAATAGCAAAAGGAATTGCTGACATTTGTGGTATAGGGGACATTGACTTACGAGTGAACTGTGGTACTGTAGTAAGAACTTTTACTTTAAAAAATGTGTATTATGTTCCTGATATGGTGAGAAATCTTCTGTCCGTTAGAAAATTAACTGATAAAAATTTTAAAGTAAAATTTGAGAAATGTAAAGCTATAATTTTTAATCCTGATAATTCTGAATTTTTAACAGTGCCTTTAGTAACTAAATTTTATTGTATTACTGCTAAATGTGTGTCTAATGAGTTTTGTGCTTATGTTGTTAGAAATAGTAAGTTAAATAATTGTTCTAATGACTTAGTGCTATGGCATAGGCGTTTCAGTCATTTAAATGCTAAAAACTTGGTAAAATTTTCAAAAACAAATTATGTAACTGGACTTAAAAATTTATCCGGTGAAATGGGGTCATGTGAAGTTTGTAATTTAGCAAAAAGTACTAGAGAATCTCATCATGTTATAGATGATATTAAGACAGGTGGCATTTTAGAGTTAGTGCACCTCGACATTTGGGGACCAGCTCCTGAACCTTCTTTAGGTGGGGCTAGGTTTTTCTTGAGTTTAGTTGATGATTTCTCTAGGTATGCACATGTATACATTCTTAAACATAAAAGTCAGGCATTTGATTACTTCAAGCATTATAAAGCTTTAGTTGAGAAGCAGACAGGTCATGTAATTAAAAGACTCCGTTCTGATTGGGGTAAAGAATTTGATTCTAATCAATTTGAGAAATTCTTAAAAGATGAGGGGATTAAACATGAGCACTCGAATACGTATTCGCCACAGATGAACGGCATCGCGGAAAGATACAACCGTACTTTAATGGAGGGAGTTAGAGCTATGTTAATTCAGGCAAATTTACCTAAAGAATTATGGGCTGAAATGGTTTGTACTGTAAATTACTTAAAAAGTAGATACCCTCACACTAAATTGCATGGGAAAGCCCCTCTGAATGTTTGGAAAGGTGGAAATTTTTCGGTTAAGTACTTAAGAGTTATAGGCAGTACTGTTTTTGTTCATATTCCAAAAAGGTATCTTAATAAATTAGAGGCAAGATCTAAAAAGGGAATTTTAATTGGCTATGCCAGGAGCACGAGAGGTTATAGAGTATGGTTTCCAGGGACTAAAGAAGTGCAGGAAACTAAACATTTGAAAATCATTGAAAATGATTTTATTTCAGAACCAGTTAAAGACTCTAGCAATAGAATGGTTAAATTTAAAGTGCAAGATGACCCAGTTGAAAATACTTCTTTTTCAGATTGGAAGAGAATTGAAAAGGTTAGAGAGTCGGGTAGTTCTGCAGGTCGTGTAGATGTTTACTACTATCCAGAACCAGGTATTAGGTTAAGAAGTAAAAATGATGTGAAGGATTATTGTAAGAAAAAGGGTATAGTTTTTAAATCTGAGGAATTTGATTTTAAATCACTTAAAACTAATTCAGATCCCTCCCAGCCTGAAGTTAAACTGAAAAGTGACTCTAATGCTAAACCTGTAATAGAAATTGATGAAGAGGACGTAGAATCTAACCCAGAAGCACATTGTGCTGAGATAAAAATCCCAATTAGTTTTAGTGAGTCCCAAAATCTTCCTGAGAAAGAAGAGTGGGTTAAAGCTATGATTACTGAACTTAAAATATTAAAAGATAGGGAAGTGTATGACCTTGTGACCCGTCCTGAAAAGAGTAAAGTTCTTGGTACAAAATGGGTATATACACTTAAAAAGGATGTGTCAGGTAAAGTTAAAAGTTTTAAAGCTAGGTTAGTAGCGAAGGGATTCCGACAAGTTGAGGGAATCGATTATTTTGACACATTTTCACCTGTCATAGCTTTTCCACTTGTTAGATTTTTCTTTACTGTACTTGTGGTTCTAAAGGGATGGTTTAGCCAGCATATTGACGTGAAAGGTGCATATTTATATGCAAAATTAAATGAACAAATTTATGTTGAGCAGCCAGATGGTTTCCGGGAAGTTAATGAAAAGTATGTATGGAAACTTAACAAAGCATTATATGGGCTCCACCAGGCTGGGCGCGAATGGTTTAATGAATTAGACAGAACTTTTAAGGATTTAGGTTTTGATAAAGTATTGAATTGTAACTGCATATATGTTTATAAATTAAAAGTAGTAATTCTAGTTTATTTTGATGACTTAGCAATTTTTGCAGAGAATGAGAAAATATTAAACCAAGTAATTGAATTAATAAAATCTAAGTTTGAAATAAAAACTCTAGGTGAAATTAGAAATTTTCTAGGAGTTGAATTCGAGCAACGTGAGGGGTCTTATGTACTGCATCAAACTAAATATATTGAAAGAATTGCAGAAATTTTTAATGTTCCTAGAATAAAATGCAAATTGCCATTAACACCAGGAGCAGTGTTAAACGTAACAAATGAGGGGGAACAAATAGACGTCCCTTACAGACAGTTAATAGGTTGCTTGTTGTTTTTAGCTTCTAGAAGTAGATCTGATATTCAATTTTCAGTTATTGCATTATCTCAGTTTTCTAATAAACCATCATGGGATCACTGGAGAAATTTGTGTCAGGTTTTGCAATATGTTATTGATACAAAAGAATTGAGTTTAAATCTATCTAGAATTTCAAATTGTAATATTAATGTCTATACTGATGCTACATGGGCTTCAGATTTAGTTGATCGTAAATCAGTTAGTGGTTTGGTAATTTTTGTAGACCAAGTACCTGTTATTTGGAACTCTTCTAAACAAAAATGTGTTGCCTTATCAAGTATGGAATCTGAATATGTTGCTTTATCAGACTCAGTCAAGGAACTGTGTTGGTTAACAAGAATAATTGATGACTTTTCTTTTTTGAACTTAAACTTAACTAAACCAACAATTCATTGTGACAATCAAAGTACTATAAGTTTTTCTAAAAACAATATAGAAAATACAAGAACCAAATATATTGATACACATAGTTGTTTTGTAAAGGAAAATATTGGAAATTTTGAACTTAGGTATGTATCTAGTAAATGTAATGTTGCTGATGTAATGACAAAAGCATTGTCAAGTGAAAATTTTTTCTATTTTAGAAAATGGTTGTTTGGCTAAAGCAGAGGACCTGGGGAAAAAAGGGGGCATTTGTAGGCTTAAAGTTATATTTTTGTGTTTTCCCAGCTCCTCATTTTTTTTAATAACCGCCACCACCATATAAAAGCTTGCTTCTATTAATAGTTTAATTTATTTTCTAAGTATCTTATTTAGTTAATCATTTTTAATTTTTAAATTTCAATAATCTGGTACTTACAGCAAGTGTGCATGCTTGTTTACCTTTTTCTGCATATGGTTGGGTGGTTGGTAGTGAAGTTAACTTTCTGTTACTTTTTAGTTAACCTTTTTCTGATTTGTTGTTTCCTTTGATGTCATTCTGACACAGTGATGTCATTTTGTTCTAGTGGGTGTGTCTATCACCTATTGAAAGTTATATTTACTAATTTGGCAACATTAAAATGCAGATTTTGTATTGTGGTTGAAGTATATATTTGGGAAGTTGTATTCTGACAAATCAGTTCAACATGTGAGTAGCTTTTGCAAATAGGTCTTATTTTGAAGATGTTTTTTACTTAGTGTTTTATTTAGTAGCAGGTGACTACTTGTTTTTTTAGTGTATAAAATATTCAGTTAATATATGCAGTATAAATGAACTATGTTTGGACTTCAGAAATTATTGAAAGTTTGACTTATGTGCCTGTGATGATGTATCTTCTAAAAGATGTGTTTGCTACCTATAACCTACAGTTTTAATAAACCTTTTTTGTTTCCTTCAGAAAATGTTGCAATTATTTTAGCCTCCATCATGCACATAGTTATTTTACTTAAATGGTAAGCAGTGTGGCTCAAGATATTGTGGGGGAGGTGTTATCTAACCCTACACAATATGTTAGTGTAGGGTTAACGGGGGGTTAAATCTCAGCGTACGTAGGATTTTCAAGACATCGATGCGTATCCGTGTCAGCGAATAGGGGATAATTTTACTTTTGGTTTCGTTTTGAGAGCGGCGATTCGTTTGTTTATTACCATTGACTTTAAATTTTAATCAATTAAATTGAAAGGCCCGTGATTTCACTTTGGCTTTTCCCGTATGCATCATATATATAATTTTTCCATTATTTTTTGAAGCAGTTTGTTTGATGGGAGTCGCCGGAATTGGACGTGTTACTTCTTTTTTTTATTTTTTGCCATTTTATTTTTCAAGTTAAAATTTTAATGGATGATGCCCTGCAGAACGACGAAGTCTTCGTGTAAAATAAAATAAAACCAGGATGGGTTTTACCGTTCTCATGGTGGCCAAGTGGAAGGAATATCTTTCTTCTCCTTTAAAAGAAATGAATAAAGAACTTTAGTTATGATTCAAGTCTTCTTCATGTCTCCATATTTTCAACATACGACTGTTTTGGGTGAGATCCTTTTTATTTATATATTTTCTCAATGACCGTAAAGAATTCTTTTAAATATCTAAAAGAAAGGGTTATTGCAAATAACCTAACTGCAATTGTACTAATTAATCACGATCATAAAATAATATATTTCAACCATCTCCTCAAAATAATATCACAATTGGTACACCACAAAGAGTCTTCCAGAAATTTATCAAGAGGTGAATTTTAATGCTTCACCATGACTATACATCTTCTCATTCAACAAAGATTACAGTTGAATTTCTAGAACAACAAAAAAAAAAAATCAAAGTGATAGAACATCCACCTTATTCTCCTGATCTTGCTATGTGTGACTTTTGGCTATTTGTTAATCTAAAAGAAATTTATATGACCATCGTTTTCATTCTGAAGATGAGATTGATGAGGCTGTAAAAGAATATTTTTTATCGATTCCAAGAATTGGATGACTTGATAAATTTAATCTTTGGAAAATTCGTCTACACAAGTACATTGATCATGGAGGGAACTACTTTGAACACTCCTAAAAGTTGGTAAGTTTAACTTGTACCACTTAGCTGTATCTCAAAAATTTCAGTGTGACCCTTGTATTTAAAATGCAATAATATTGAATGTTTAAATTATTAATTCTTCAAACACATTTAAAATATAGTGTTGCTAATTCTACAATAGAAATTTATTAAAATACCATTAAAAAACACTACATAAAGACAAATTGGATTAACTAAAAATAGCTAGAATACAGAGTATTCCATAAATACTGTTCACATTTCGAAACTTTATAACAAATTAAATTGTCATTGGAGTGCAGTTTGTTCCATAAGGTTTGACAAAGTATCAAATTTTTATGGGAAAAGCAAAAAATAGTTAATTTTTCTTTGAACTAATTTTGGCTACAAAAATTCTGCTTATTTGACGTCTGGTGCAAATTCCACTCTGGTACAACAATCAGTTAATTTTTATGATTATTTAAAATTTGAACTTATGAGAAACTGTTTTTTTTTTTTTGTTTTTTTTCATCACAAAATATTGGCTTTTTGACAAGTCTTATGGTTTAACCAGCACTCGGATATCACCATTTGTTATTTCTATATGAATTTGATAATGTGAACGTACTAATGTACCCTTGTATATTAAAGTAGATATAAGGTAGAAGCGGGTTCAGAGGTAAATATGTAGGAATGACTGAAAATAATTTTAAAAAAATCAGAAGAATATTTTAAAAAGGTACTTTTCCACTATAAGGACCTTGTCATTTTTTTTAAAAGTGTGGTGTGATTTTGGTTTTAGAAAATGAGATTTGTTGCCAAATGATATAAAAAGTTATGAAAGCAAACCTAGTGAAGGTTTTTAAGATGAAGAATTTTGTCAAGGTCTGTTTAGAAAATGAAAAACTTAAAAATATAAACAAATTTGTAAATTCTTTTTTTTTTTTTTTTAATTATTTAATTTTAAAAAATTATTAATTTTAGCCGTATTTAAAAATTGACATATCTTTTGAAAGAATAGTGCTTTTTGCTTTTTTATTATTATTATTATTCATTTTTGAGTACAGAAAATAATAAATTTTAATTGGTCTTCAGGATTTACAAAAATATTTAATGTATTTTTTTAACTTCGAATTTTACTGTTCCTTTTATTCTGTTTATTTTGGTGAAAAAATAATTTTCACTACCTGCTGCATTGGGGGGGGGGGGGATTTTACTTGGAGACCTAATTAAATATGACCTAATTGAACATTTTTTTTTCTCTCTAAGCACATGTTATAGCTTGTGAAAAAAATGTTTATTAATGAGAATTATTTTATAATTAGGGAATGTCTGTGTTCTTCATAATAATAAAAAAAGAATTCTTTATTTCTTTCAGCTTCAGATAGACTTCGTATGAGACATATTGATGCTAATTCTCCTGCAGATGATTTTGATGCTGTCATGCAGTACCATAATTCCATGCAAGAAAAAGTTGCCCAAGAAATGATGTCTATTGTGCAAAATTTGAAACAAAATAGTTTATTAGCAGGACATATTATAAGAAAAGATACTGAAGTAAGCTCTGCTTTGCATTTATTTAATATAAAATTTCCATGGGTTTCAAAATGTCCTTATAAGATTGTTACTATTAAAATTTTATCCTTAAAATTGTGTATTATAATAAAGTGCAAGACAATTTTGCACCTGTTGTCATGTTCATAGATGTGTTCATAGGTTTCTGTAGAAATAAAGATACTAAATAGCATCAAATGCCTGGACCACTGCAGCTGCTAAATCAGGTGTTTGTGGGCTGTGGAGAAAGTTCATGAAGTGAACACATTTTTAAAAGTTTGCTGTGATGGCTGGACAATCTAAAATGTGCTTTGGAGTTAATTGGATGTCTAAAAATTTATGTTTTTAATGTACTATCTTGTGCTTGTATGGGGATTTTTATGCCTTTAAAGTAGTTTGTTTTAAATCTTGCTTACTGTAGATGCTTTTACATATATATATAAAGCAGTTAAAATCTGTAATAATGGTTTCTGAGTTCTACCCATGGGAGTACATATGTTTTGCTTTACATAAGAACAATTTTTCAAAAACTGTAATATATATATATATATATATTCTTTTTCTTTGAGGCTAAAAAAATTTTTCTCTTGAATTATCCTGGTACTTGGTATCAAGATTTTAATTTGGTAATTCTTCATCATCGCAATAATTTTGAAACAAGTTTTTTTTTTTTTTTTCCATAAAGTAAAAAAAAAATATATATAGCAATTTTATTTTTATTGTTGATAAAATTCTGAAAATTTTAAGAAATGTGTAGTCAGAATTAACGTGTACTTTTTAATGTGCATGTATCTTTCAGACTATTTTTATAAAATGTTGAAGTGCTAAATCTACAGTCAAATTTAAAGTTCAGTTATTAATATGGCATGAAAATAAATTTCTCTATACTAAAAACTCTTTTAAAAAAATTAAAAGAAACAACTGTAAAAATTGTTAACATATATGTTTCCATGGACAGTAGGTGATTAATGAGAGAAAATAATATATTATAATAAATCCGAGAAAATAATGTCATTCTATTATATGTTTTAAAATCTTTATCAACAAAAAATTGTATCGTGAATTTAATACACCATGAATAATCTTAAATTTAATACTACTAGTAAATTTAATTTGTTAATGGATGATCCATGATTCACAAATGCAAGTTTTTAACTGTTCCTGACTTTTTTAAATCTGGAATCTGTAAAGTAAAGCCACAAGCCAAAGCCAACCCTTGATTATCAAGAATCTGGCCTGCAGTATGTAACTGGATATTCCATGTACCCATCTGGATTGTTGACTTTATTTATTTTTTTTTTATATAATAAATAATCAAATAATTTAATTTGAAAAAACAATACATTTGCACAAACTGTAGATATAAAATAAAAATTAGTTTTTATAACTGGTGCTTTTCTGCTGACAATTGTAATCAGTTATTGATAAATGTGTGCATAACTAAGTAGGTGTCAGAAAGGGCCTGGAATGCTTTTTTGATGAACTTTCATTCTCGTTTTTAATAAATATCTCAGTTAATTAGCAGAAAAGAAAAAATCTGAGCCCCAGGTTTATCAGGACCTGCCTTGGACTATCCTCAGGCAAATTTTCAGACTTCCACATGTGGTAGATTTTGGTAACCATCATGTGCATGCATGCACACACACTTTCTTTTTTTATTAGTGTACTAGCTAACCTGCCCGGCGTTGCCCGGGCCCGAGATAATTACAATCTCAGAGAAAGGCGTTAACCCCCTCCCTCCCCATACCCGCAAATATAATGAATAATTTGTTCAAGAGAACCACCGTCACCTACATCAACGCGATCATTAAAAAAATAATTACATTTTTATGATAATTGGAACATAACGAAGACGCTACGCTAAAATAGCTGGCAGATGTCACCCCTTCCCGACCACAATTTCAAATTTATATCTTAATTAGTTACCTAAATTTTTGTTCATTAGTAAAAATTGGCAATTGTTTCCTTTCATTTTCGCAAACTAAATGGAGGGATTTTCCCGAGAAACAGATCTCTTTGTAGTTCAGTTTTTAATGAAAGCTGATCCCTGTCTGAAACTTTCTGGGATCGTTTTCACTGGCGCCTGCAGATTTTTGGCAGTTTTTTGCGTAAATAAAAAAAAAAAATACCAACCGAATTTTTCAAAAATCACATAGTTAGACACAGAATATTTTTTTAAATATGCTCAGAAATTTTCAAATTGATATCTCAATTAGTTTTCTTAAAATTCGCTAATTAGTTAAATAATTTCGAATTCGTTCATTTCCGGTCGCAAATCCAATGCGCCAGTCTGTTTCTTTCGCCATTTTGATTTAAAAGTTGGCATTTTAGAAGCGATGGTTAATGATAATCTGATTAATATCTAGGCTAATTATCAAAATATTAAAATTCTGAGGCTCAGGTGCACATGGCCAGACCTTGGACTATCTACACCTAAATTTCCAGCCTTCTAAGTGGGCTAGATTTTCCTAGCCATCGCCAACAGACACACAGAGTGAAACTTTATTTTATTAGTATAGATATATCAGGGGTGGGAAGTAGTGTGCTACAAGTAGAGAAACTACAGTAGTCGCTACTTTTTGCAGTAGTTTGTAGTATGTTGTGCTACATTTTTAACAATGTACAGTAGCGAGTAGCGCAAACAAAAAATCAGTATAGTAGTAGTTTGTAGTGAGAACCGAAGCTACTTTTAATGCTACTTCAGAAGAAAAGAAAATGTCATTCTACAAATCACGTGGCATGGACTTGCTTTTGCTTATTTTGTGCAAAAGTTGTTCTGCTCAACAATTTGCGAATCTCAGTGACTAATCTCAGCTGCAGTGTATAACAATGCGTCGCATGAAGACATAGGTTTTTGCAATTGAATTTGCTGCTAAAATCAAGTACTAACCTTAACCCACCAAATTACTTTTCTTGTTCTCAAGACTATTTACTTATTATTAGGTCTTTGTGTTTTAATGCCACATTTCTTATTATTTGAAATTGCTTTATTTACAGATTTATTTATTATTTGCATTTAGAGTTATTTTCTGTAATATTCTAGATTTAAAAAAATTAGACAACTCAATATAAATAACTCTCAACAGAACTCAATTCAATTAACATAATATGAGTGTATTGGAGAGTTAAGTAAACAAATCTTTTGGTAAATACAGTAAAACAGCCATAATGGATAATCCTGAACAGCAGACACCTCAATTTACCAAAAAAAATTTCGATCCCCAATGCCTATAAATGTGTACATTTTTACCTCTGAATACCGCCCCACCAGTGGCTGAGAGGTTCTGCTCTCGAAGCTGGTAGACGGGAGGTGCTGGGTTCGATCCCAATCGCGCCCGTCGGCCTAATCGTTCGGAGTTTTTGTGGTTTTCTTCGAGCCGTGGATTTATCCATGCGTAAATACGGGTTAGGTTCCCTTAGAAAGACCCCCACAAAGGGCACTCCCCCAGGCCTATATCCCTAGTGTAGATAATTGGCCGTCATTAATCAACCCAACCTCTGAATACCTGTCAAATTCCAAGTTTCCGAGGTATCTGTTATTTGGAGGTTTTACTGCATATGTCAATGGTAATTTTATATCTTAATATAATAATTACCTTAAGAATAGTAAATAAAATTTATACAGGGTAAGGTTGTGAATAAGTATGTTATATGTAGCCCCTCGTTATATCGCTTGTTCATATATGTAGCTCTGTTTCCATGACTCCCTGAAAAAATAAGCTGTAGTTTAATCATGTTTTTACTTTCCGTACACATACAATTCAAGAAAAAGTATTGTAATCATGATTAAAACCTAATTATATAAATAATGGTATATTTTGAGGTGCTTTGAATATACTTTAGCTATTTTTACAATGATTCTACATGTATGTGGGGCGAGTGTATGTGTGTATATTAAAATTTCATAATGTTTTCAGATTCCCAGGGCTCACCTTTTTATAAAATTAGGTTTTATTTATTGTTATATTACTATTTATTTGAAACCACAGTATTCTGTCATGTTTGGAAAGTCGAATGGAGTCAATATAGATTTGTATAAATAACTGTATTTAAATATTGATTGTATTGAATATCTTTCTTAATTTCACCAAGAAATTCATAATATGTGTATAAATTAACATTTTGGGTAGAAATACAAAACATGATTTCCTTGTATAGCTTAATTATTTAATGCCCTCTGTTATATCACACTTATTTAATTGTATATTGTATCCCAGCAGATGTGATATAATGAAAGGTCACTGTATTATTTTTTCGTGTCTTCAATTTCGAGTGTAAATTGAATCCTTTGACAAAATCTTAAAATAGCAACTACTTTTAAAAAGTAGTTTGTAGTCTCTACCTTTTTTAAAATCAGTAGTTGTAGTTAACTACATTTTCGATTAAGTAGTTATAGTTATAATATCTTATACATATGTCTGTCTCATATCAGCACCTTTTAAGCATATTTTTAATAAGTATTTTATCTGTTTTAACTACAAGGTGAATTTATCATTCCACTTTAAATTCTTGTTGAATTTTTTCTGTTAGTTGTAGTTTGCTACAATAAAAAAGTAGTTTTTCCAACTCCTGGGCCTGGTCCTCTTCAGAAGTCTGAACAACCTCCCTAGAAATTTTTAAAAAGGTGATTTAAACAATTTAAATGCAAATATTAGAAACAATTTTAAAGATACAGTTTTATAGAGTTAAAAGACAAAGAACTGTCAAATGATGTTGAATTTTTATATCTGTTAATTCAAAGTATAGCTTTTTTTTTTTTTAAATCAACTTTAATGGATGACATAGTGCATATTTGTAACGGTTTTCTTTCCAAATGAAATCAGAAAGTTTGGAATAATTAATACATGCCTATCTTCCATGTAAGGATTAAAAATGCAGTATCAAAATTTTAAATATCAGACTGTGACTTCTTCTTTCGTAGGGCATATGCTTCTTTCTCATTTGTAAAAAAAGAGTTATAAAATTCGAAGAGTTCTTGCTAAAGGTTCTCGTATGCCCCCCACACACACATACACAGCCTCCAAACACTTCTGCGCTCCTACTAGAAAAATATTCTAGTTACATCATAGAATTAAGAAGAATGAGAAAAAAAAAAAAAAAACAAGGGGTGTTTTACACAGGACTTTCCCTGCTCACTGTTTGCCACTGGATTTTTTTTATTTAGTAGTTAATACGGAAACCAACTCCTAGCAGGGAGATAGTATAGCATACTTATCACTTGCTTGGCAGATCTTTCCCTGGATATTTTCTTATTTATTTTAATGTTTGATCAATTGTTAATGTGTTATTCTATGAAATTTCCCATTTTAATCATGTGGGTGCATCAATCACCCTTTTCAGTGCCTCCATCCTAGAGTCTTAATCCTCAGGCAACGCCCTATTCCCTCTCTCCCTACTCCAGCCACACTCATAGGTGTCTTTGCCACCAAACTCTATTGTGTGCCTTAAACAGCCAAGTATTCACTAATAGCAGTAGGGTTGCAAGCACCATATCGACATTCCCATCAGCCCCTGCACGCTTCAGAGCTAAACAGGCTCGTCTTCTTACTTCTATGAGTTACATCTATGTAATACAGGGCACGAAATTTCCGCTCGTCAGCTCGCTATTGACGAGCAAATATTTAAGATTGGTGAGTAAGATTTGTCTTTTGAAATGTTGTGCTTCAAATCAAACTGTATACGCTCAGAATATCGTACCTCGATCTAGCGACATGCGGAAGTGTTTTAAAATCACGCGATGGCATTTATCTTCCAAAAGAAGAAAAAATGCGGTGTCACCCACTTCCATTTCTTTCATACGGAGGAACGAACTTCCCCCATCTGCATTCGTTCCCCGCTTTCGCACCGCGCAAGCACCAAGGCTGCTTTTTTTGCTTCCAAGGCCGAATCTGGTCGCTCTTCACTCCTGTGCGAAGTGAATCAGGTTTCGTCACCTAAGTCCAGCTGCTTGAAACACGGTAAAAATTATTAGCTTTCTCCCGAATTTTTAAAAATTTCAAAAAATTTTCATATTTTTCATGAATGTAAAATATTCTGGATTTAACAAACAGCTCCTTCTAACAATGGTCAATTTAAATTCCGTTTGTCATAAATAGTTCATTTTCTGGGCAGGTGTGGTGGCCGACGTTACTGTCTAAATGAATGTAAAATAATGGCGAGCAAAAATTTTAGTCCAGCTAGTATCTTTTCAACTGAAATTTCATGCCCTGATGTAATAGCTGATTATCAAATGCAGGACAAAACCATTGAGCAAGTTTATACATTTGATCTATGGTATATATAAAAGACTGATGAAATTTCAAACAAGAATTTTTGTCTTTATCATTATTACAATGCAAATCATTCACTTACATTTGAAGATCTGGAGAGAGAATTTTTATGTGTGGATCAAAAGAATTCTGAAAAGATTTGGTGTCATTTGCAACTGCACTAAAATTTGTAAAAGGGATTCAAAATGGTAAAGGAAATTTTTTTTTTGTAGAAAAGTTACTGTATATCAGTACTATGTTGTAGATTTTGGCTCAGATTTGCAAAACAATTAATCTGCCCCTAGGATAAAAAGATCTTTACTCCAAATCTTCAAAATTACATTGACAAACCTGATAGTTAATCCTTATATATTATTTCTCCTGTCAACATCCCTTTTTCTAAGAAAATATGAAACGCAGAACAACGAATGAGATACCATATGAAAGGTTTTAGAACCGGCTTCTGACATAGCCCACTTAACAATTCGTTAAAACATGTTTTTGATTAAAATTTGTTGAAAAATAAAAATTAAATCGGCATTGCTTTCATAAAAGAAATGAAAGATTTTCCTGAAATTATTGTTGCCAAAAAAATAAAATACCACATTATATGATGCTCATAGCAATTATTATAAAAAACACCGCACGGGTTTATTTTATACTTATGATTAAAAAGCGAAATTGAAATTGAAATGTTTAGATTTATATTTCTAAGTTCCATGATTTTCCCGAAGCGGATGACGTCATCCTCTAATACAGTCAGAATACGATTGTTATTTTTTTTTAAAGCGCGCGTGCCTTTAGCAATCTTGGATCAGTTTTTGAAAATTTTTAGATAATATTATATGTATTTATTTTGTATATTTTCTCATTCTGTTTTTATTTATCTGTCCAGTTACATAGGTAATTAGTTTCACTAAACAAACAGACAAAAAAAGTCCTTCTGGCCTGTACCAGGAGGAAAAGATAGCTTTCATAGTCCATATTTTTAAAAATTCAACTCATTTTACTCAAACACCTGAAGCTAAAATGTTTGGAACCTGATTATAGAAGATTCGTTAATACTGATTTCGTTTGAATTTTTAGATTTCATTAATACTGAATTTGAATGTGAATTTCAGCATGAGAGTTACAGCATAACAAAAATCAGAATGTTTCAAAATGTTCGCCACCCTAGATTTTCAAACTGTCATATCTCAGCCATTTTTTAAGATAAAGCTAAAACAAAAAATGTTCCGGAATCCTTGTATCACGATCTAACACTTAATGGAAACAACTTTTTCAATTTATAATTTTTTTTACATCTTTTTGAATTTATAAAACTTAAATTTAACTGGCTGCCATTTTGAAACAAGATGGTGCATGAAGCTGGCCAACAAACTCGGTCAAGACCTTGGTATGTTCTGTACACTTGATTAGTCACATTAATATCAGTTCATAAATACCAGAATTACAGCATAACAAATATCAGATCATTTCAAAATCTGAGCCACCCTAGAATTTCAAACTACCATATCTCAGCCATTTTTTAAGATATAGCCAAAACAAAAAATTTCCAGAATCCTTGTATCATGTTCTAACACATAATGGAAACAAATTTTTCAATTTATAATTTTTTGTACATCTTTCTGAACTTTTAAAAAATTTTAAACGTTTGACTGGCTGCCATTTCGAAACAAGATGGCAAATGAAGCTGGCCAACGAACTCGGTCGAGACCTTGGTGTGTCCTATACACATGATCAGTCACATCCAAATAGGTTCATAAATAAGAGAGTTACAGCATGACAAATGTCAGATATATATATATGGATATATATATGGATATATAGATCAACATTTGAACAGAGGATGGTTTTGGGGTTTGGGGATCATGATCGGTGAAAATATATCAAACTTTTTTGGAATCTCTTTTCTCCGAACAGCTGCATAGGTAACTTTTTGTAATGAAAGCTACCTAAACAAGTGTGGTAAGTGTGATCAAAGATCGCTCTAAGGGCTTCGTTTAATAATACTTTCAAAACACTTTATCCTTTCTTTAATAAATCCAAATAATTTTCATTTAGCAACCAAAAAAAAAAAGTCATGTTTTTTATAAAGTAAAAATTTACCGGTATATTTTTCTCGTCTTTTCGAATATCTAAACCAGCTCGACAGCGGGCAAAGCCTGCTATTATATTCTGTCATAATAATATCTGTCATGTGGTCTAAATGCGATATTAAAATTTTTTTTCGAAATTAACATGTTGTACACCTACAAAATGTTAAAATATGCGAATATTTCCGTAATCGGGTTTTTATCGTGATTCAATACGTTTCTCAAACTCATATATGTACTACATTAAAGACGTGAGTATAAAACATCACAAATTTACTGAATGGTGTATATGTATACAAACGTTTTGTATACACCATTCAGTAAATTTGTGATGTTTTATACTCATGTCTTTAATGTAGAAATGTTTCATGGTGTAATCGTCCAGCATTTATATCATATATTTACTATTCTCTATTATTCATATTGATACTCGCTTTGTATTATTCTGAAACATTTGAAAAATCCGTTAAACTTCCGATATGACGTCATATTTTCTTTTTAATTCTCTAATGACGTGATATTACAGTGCCTAGAATTGTATTCTAGGCACTGTAGTGATATTAATCTGCTTTGTGTACATTATACATACTCATACTCCTTGTATTATTGAGAAATCTTAGTTTTATTACCACTATGACGTCAATCAAAATTGATTGACGTCATATTTCATATTATTACATTTATTTCATATTAATCTGTTTTTCAATTGCTGAAACTTTTTATTTCATTTTTCACATAGAAATTGTCTGATAGAAAATTAATTATTGTAGAAATAATTTCATCGTGGATTTTTAATTTTTGGCATCGGCTATAACAAAAATGTTTCAATTTAATAGGAAAAGGCTGTTAGAATTTTGGTTTTTTATCTCTATTTATTAAAATAATACGAATTTTTCAAATTATAATATTTTGAGCTCTTTATAGCTGGTATTCACCTATATAACACAAAGTTTCAACTCTGTAAGTTACATTGTTTCTGAAAATGGCTCTGTGACGGACAGACAACGGAGCGGGAGTAATAGGGTTTCGTGAGATGAATGAAACCCTAAAAATTATCAATATAATTACTGATTTGGTTAACTTAAAAAAATTTTAATGTCATAAGGAAATTTGGTGTTTCATTGATATGCATAATGGTTTTCTACTGTGCAGTTATATCTATTTTATCTGTGTATTGATAAAGTGTAGTCCTGGAAAAAAAGTCATAATCCCTACTAATTCTGCTTTGAATAATTGTATATAAAAGATATAAGTACCAATTGACTGGGAATAATGCTTACTATATAATGCTATGCATAAATTAAGTTTCGGGGAGCCGTCTATATATTACTACTGTATTGTAAAGTGGATTTAATATTAGCATTATATACTTTTCTGGTCTGATTTAATCCGAGGAAGTCACATGTGGGTGTTACTATTTGAAAAATGAAATTTAGTGCAATGTTTAATATGTAAATAGCCCTGAACAATAATTTATGCATAGCATTAATTAGTAGATACTATTCTCAATCGCTTGATACCTATATCTTTTTCATACGATTTTTTGCAACAGAATTAGTCGTAAGTGATCACTTTTTTCCCTGCAGATTGTATAATACTGGATGTTTAAACAAGATGAGACACTTTAAGAGATTGTAGAGCACACTATGACAAAGATTTTTTTGTATAGACAACTAGGGCTGCAATCTACTTATGCAGCCACAAATACAAGGGTTCTGTCAATGTTGAATACAATTTTTTGCCCATAATGCTATCAATAATAAAGAAAATGTAATGATAATTTTAACAGGCTTTCTGTAAGATGTGATGGCCTCATAAGAAGTGCTGGAATGTTCAAGCAACTCTGACTTACACACTCTTTAATTTGAATATAGCTGACCGTAAATACAATGTCACTCATCAAGTGAAGTGCACATCTAGCATATCTCATTGAAACAGGTTCGCAATATGTCATCACATTTCACACAGAGCAATTTCTGTTGAAAATTTTGATAAAATATCTTCATTATTGTTAAAATTATGTATGAAAATCTGGGCTCAGCTTGAAATGAGACATCTTGTATTTTTTATTATATTGCAACCCTGGTTTGCCCATACAAAAAATGTTTATTGTAGTGTGCTTTACCACTTAAGTTTTGTCCATCCTTTTTGAAACACTTTGTATAATTTTTTCCATGCAAGTATTAAGAATATCATCCTAATTTTATTTTTCTTTCCCTGCCTCTCGTCTTTCAGGTTCTTCGAAGTTCTGCTTCTATGGCTGATGATCGCTACAGTGAATTGAAAGTACAGAGCGAAAAATTAGAAGTTCATGCAAAAAAATCTTGTAATTGGTGTGTATGGTTAATGTTAGCAGCGGTATGTTTAATTTTTATGTGGATGATAGCTTTCATCAGGCTATTTCCAAAGAGATGAATCTCTAGTACTTTAATAAAAGTTTGTACAGTCTATATCACAATAAAATATATTTTTTTAAGATTTAAAATTTTCTGTTTGATTTATTTATGTTTGAGATTACTTTGTTTAGTTAATACTTTAATGAATTTGTAAAATCTCAACTTAACTGGGTTTAAAAATTACATTCTGATTTTAAATATTTATTTTACAGTATGTCCCTTCTTATGATTATCCAATAGCTAATTCCTAAATCATCAGCTTAGAGGTTTAGTTACAATTGCAAAAAAATGTTTTAAATGTTGTTCTTTCTCCATCAAACACAGCCTATGTCAAAAGCTATTTATGTCAAAATAGTTTTCTCTTTTTTATTTTTTAACCCTATAAGCATGACAATATTTTTGTATCTCTGTTTAACCCCTTTACAATGAGCAGCATGTATACATTAACACATGGATTGCAGAAAATCCTTAAATTTGAACAGAAATTTTTGCCTTATCTAATCGCAAATTCTAGAGATTCAATAAGGTGTGTAATTACTATCTAACTATACAGAAAAACCGCTTCAAAAAAATTAAAATTGTAAAAAATGCTCGCTAATCATGAAGGGATTAATGATTCATAAAATAACAGCTATGAAAAGCTTCAATATGATTATTTGTATTTGAATACCTTGCGTATGTATTTACCTTATGACTGGAGAAAATCCACATGAAAATTTTGTTACATCAGCCTTTAAGTTCAGAAATTACTTTGTGGAAAAAAGATGGTTGGAATGCTTAGCTTACGCTCATATTCACGAATAACTTCAACCCCGAGTTAAGCCGAAAACCCGGGTCGAAAGCTAAAATGGTATTCATCGTCTACCTGACTGGACCGGTTTGAAGCCGAAATCTAACACTGGGTTCAGTTACTTGAACCTGGCTTTACAGAGGGTTGAAGTCCAAGTTTTTCAACCGAGCATGCGCAGTTAACGAAAAACAA
Source organism: Maratus michaelseni (assembly GCA_963931845.1). Lineage (NCBI taxonomy): Eukaryota > Metazoa > Arthropoda > Arachnida > Araneae > Salticidae > Maratus > Maratus michaelseni. The sequence continues at coordinate 265,908,282 of OZ007593.1, forward strand.
GACGGGAGAGCAAGTCGGGTCACATTTTACAATAATGGCGGCTCACAGACTGAATCAAGTGTCTGTGTATAAGATATATTAGAAGTTTAATACTATTATAAAACAGAAGAACAATATGCAAAGGTATGTGATCTCATATATATGTATTAGCTTCAATTTTTTTTATCTGGTTTGTTTATATTTATATATAAATCCTCTATATTTTATGTTCAATTGTTTGTTTACATAAATACGCATGGTCACGAAGAATTTTATTTGCCATAAAAATAGTCAACATTACATTATTGGCAGATAAATTGCTATTCAAATAAAAACTGTTGCATTTAAGGTTATTTGTTTTTTGCAATTTTGATCTTAAAAAGAACTTATGAATGTATCTTAATAGTAGCGAAATAAATGTCGTACTTATGTAAGTTCTAATTAAAATTTAAGACATCAGACTAATTTGCATTTTTCTTTAAGTAAAAAATACTTAGATTATGTTCAAGTATCCATCGACTCAATGTAGGTTTTCGATTTTGGTACTTGTAGAATATGGGTAAAAGTTAAATTTTGGGTCTTGTGTGAAATATACACTATTATTATTTATCTATGATCTGTTATATAAATATAATATTAGCTCTATAAATTAGGTATTGTAGTTTAAAATTAAACAATATATCATCTGAGTTGTATTTATTTATTGAAGATTTTTAGTAGATTTATTCTTTTTAAATCACGAATATCTTTATATTAATTAAACAACTCTATCATTGATTAACACCCTACTATTGTTATTTCTGTTTTTGAGCTTTACATTATATTTCCCAATTTTTGAGAAATTTGAAATATTTATTTAATTACATTTAAGTTACAACTGTGTTTTAATTTCAAAATTATATATAATTTAAAATATTACAATAGAAGTAAAGGGCTGAAATACATTGATAAAAAATTGTTCATTTTTTAAATAACACTAGGCAAAAAATTCAGAAACACCTTTGTTTTAAAATAATGGTTCTCTTCAAATAAACGTTTTGTCACTTCCAATTTTGTCTATCATGACAAAATTGATATGACCTAAACCATTGATTGTACAGTATATAAAAAGTTATAACAGCTGTACATATAAACTTTCAGAATCAAACTTACCCCCTCCCCCTTTTCCCATCATGTTTCCATTTATACACATACTAGGGGTGAATCCAGACAAAATTTGGAGCCTATTTAGGGTCTCTTCACAAAAATCCATGTAATAAAACAGGGCCTTTCATAAAATTCCTTTTAATAAAACAGGCCCTTCACAAAACTCCTTTTAATAAATCAGGCCCCTTCACAAAATTCGATTCCACAAAAACGTACTCTTCATTAATTATTTTTATTGTGTTAGCTTTTAAAATGTGTAATCTACTAACAAAACAAATTCACCAAAAAGTAAAACTTTAGCATAAGGATTTGAAGAAGTTATTTTTAATAAATTCTTGGTTGAATTTGAATAACTGAACTTTAGTTGGTAAATCAAAAATACTAATTAGTTTGATATCTGAAATTTCATCTATGTAAACAGGGGTCATTTCACTACTGTAAATACATTCGTTATTCCTAATTTTTTTTAAATGAAAATTTGAAAAAAATAACCTTAAATGCAAAATATGTTATTTTAGTAATGTTTTATCAGTTCTTTAGGTAATGTTGACAATTTTTTAAGGCAAATAAACTCTACTCTTCATGATCTTGAATGTTTATGTAAGTAAATAATTAAACATATAATATATGAGTTGTATGTATAAATATAAACAAACCAGCTAAAATGTTTGCAGATAATATATATATATATATATGAGATTACATACATTCTATTTTTAATACTTTAAACTTTCTTTTTATTTCTATATCTTACACAGAATCTTGAGTCAAGTTTTAATTTACTTTAATTAACTTATGACACTGACAAAAAAAAAGGAAAAAAGATAGACGAGAGATGCATGGGCAGGGTGGGGCAAATGGGGCACTTATTCTTCTCCACTAAGTCACATTAAAAAAAGTTATATTCCTTAAAATTCGATACTGTAAAATTATCTGAAATTATCGTTAATAAATTCAGATTGTTTTATCAGATTACCAACTATCATTATTATCCCTATCTTAGTCTAGAAATCTATCACCATTCATTCATAAAAAATATTTAAAAATCTCTTTTTTTTTTCTCCCTCTCTCTCTCTCTCATAAATAAAATTGTAATTGAATCTATGAAGTGAAATCTAAATGAGTGAAAAAATATAAAATTTAAAAACTAGAAAGAATATAGAAAATGAAGTAAAATTTTCTATATAAATACATCTTTTTCAATGATGCACTGGATCTAAAAATAGGTGTCTGTATGCATGTAAAAATATTTTGTAATTACTTTAGGCTAATTTATTAAAAAATATTCAAAGGCAGTCAAGTGAATACCTTTGAACTTGTAAATCTGATAATGGAAAAATTCTTATACAAAAGGGCTGAGGGGGGGGGGGGTGCTTCTAAAAGCTACTGAAAAAAAAGTCAACTTTTTATAATATTTCACAGTTTTATGTCTAGGTAGTATACAGAATTCATTTACCATTATTTAAAATAGACTTTACTCGATTCTGTAATAATAATACATAAAATTAGTAATAATAATACATAAAATTAGTAATAATAATAATACATAAAGTAATAATTATAATACATAAAATTTGAATAAATTGTTTAAAAAAATATTAAACTTTGTAAAAAATTAAAATAAGTTGATATCCATATTTAGTAATTACAAGTTTTTATTTTGTGCATATATTTTGTAAAAAATAAAATAAGTACTACATTTAATTTCCTTTTTTTTCCAGCACTTTTCTTCAATAATATAAACAAACAATGCTTCAACGCGAAACTGAAAACGTCATCTAATTCTTTTAACCAATTAGCACGCTTTATTCAACCGGGGTCGAGAAACTCTGAGTTGGGTAACTTTTCGTCCGAAGTAGACGGTGAATACGAGTTTTCAACTCTGGGTTGAAAACATCAACCTGGGGTTACTGGACCGTCGGTTTAACTCTCGGTCGAAGTTATTCGTGAATACGAACGTTAGACAGTTAAGTTACAAAATTTGAATTTTTAAACAGTTCCTGGTTCTTAAAATTTATATTTGGAAAGCTTTTCTCACAAATTCTCTCACTTTGAAAAGCATTTCTAACAAGTAAAACAGTAAAAATCCTTTCTTCTACAACCAAAATTTACTGAGTTATGATACTTTGAATCATGGATTTTCAGCATTTTCTGGTACTGAAACTAGAAAAATACATTTTTAGTGCTGGAAAAAACTAAAAAATCATAAAAACCAAATATTTTGAATAAAGATTTTTTTTTTTTTTTAAATACAAGAATTCATTATTTAATATACTAATTAAAATAGTATTTAGTGAATGTACATCTTGTAAAAACTCACATACAAAAAGAACATAAGTCAAATAACCATAATGAATGTAACATATAGCTGCTGTCAAGCTTCATGAAAAGAGCCCCTTCCCAGTCTAAATGAAAAAAAGTTGAACAAGTGAGAAAAGCTGCAGCAATACATATATTAATAATACTTTTTTCTTAATTGTTTCACTTTGCATTGAAGACAAGTGTTACTGCTGTTATTTATCATTCTCTTATTTTGTCAATTTCCTCTGAAAACAGGCTCCTTTTTATAAAAAAAAAAAAAAAAAGCCTTCAGATACTTATATGTTACATTTATGTCAATTGTTTGTACTTTTCTTTTAGTAAGTTTTCACAAAATGCAATGATTTTTTGCATTTTATCAGTTTATTGATGATCTGAGAAGGATGTCAACCATGCTACACTTGTGAATTAGAAATGAAACAGGCCCGAACCCGGTCTTCATTTTTATACCAGTCTTTGAGCTCAGGCACAAAGTTTTTATTTTATTTTTTCACAAATTGAAAAAAAGAAAAAAAAACTTGTGATTTGAGAAACAAGAATGTAGTCTTAAGTTTCTTAAAGTGTTTTACTACCCTTTAAAAATCAGTTTGAAAGAGAATTGAATTGTTATTCATGGGATATAATTAAAAATATTCTATTTGATTTTAAATCCTGTGCAAGGTCAGTGTTAGTAACAAACAAGTCACGGGATATCCCTTGTCTATCATAGCTTTTTGTTTGAAGTCCTTTTCTAGAATTACTGGAAAACAGAACTCGTCTTTTTGCCATAGTTGTACAAAGATATTTTAAAAGAATAAGAATGACTTGACTGCAGATTTGCCAGTGGTTGGGTATAAATAAGAAATTTGCTATTTTAAACGGATTTTCAGGGACATAATAAACACGAAACATTGTCATTTAGGATTAATACTTATTTCTATGTAAGAGATACTTTTAAATGAGAAAATTAATCTTGAAACAATTTTCTACTGCATTTATTATAAGTAATGGGATTGGGAGGGATCGGATTCCAAATTGGCAGTAAGGGCTCTGAAAAAAAGTGCTCAAACTCAATAATTTCAGCGGAGTTCAACATCTTTTTTCGGAGCTCGAGCTTGCCGATTTGAAATCGGAGCCAATACGTAATTCTTAACATATGAATTTGAGTTGTTGTACAGAATTTATGTCTTGAAACAGCTGAAAAATGTTTCAGTTTCGTTTTTCCAAATAGAAGAAAATATATATTGTGTTCTCAATGCATATAAAAAATATTTTTCCATAATTATCTCATTTATTATACATAGGATATTTAAAAAAACATGGGACAAATTTTTAAAGAACAACAAACAATTTTTATTTAGGAAGCCGGGTTTGCAATGTTTTCTCAGTCAAAAATAAAAGGTGGCTCACTGCAATCTGAACCTGGACTTTTAACAACTAGTAAATCTAAATCAGAGGCCTCAACGTCAGCTCTACAAATCATTGTTCAATAATCTCACTAATTTTTAATATAATCTGCATAATATTTGATATCCTAAAATTCCATTTTTTAAAGTTATTTATACATTTATAATATTAGTTTTTTTTTAACTTCCAGAAATTTTAGAAGTATCACATTAAACACAATTTTATGCAATTATAGGATAAACTACTTATTACTGTATTTTTTCAGAATAAGAATACATAACTTGTATTCTTACAAGTTAAATAGGTTCAGGGGTTCAGGGGGGCTGAGCCCCCCTGAACCCCCCTTTAATTTTATATTCTCAATTTCCAGTAATTGTGCTACTTCATTATTCGAGTATAGTCTGAATGCATTTTCTATTGTAATTTCATTAGATTAACCATCCCTTTGTACAGGAGATTTTATCCTATCCTTTAAAAGAATACTTATTTTTCAACCACTAAAAATTATATGTTGCTGACATTAAATAAAATTTCGTGTATTAAATATACTTATACGAATGTAAATTCCTCTTTTGAGACATATATTCAGTTTACACATTCAACATTTTTATAATCTCTGTTTGGAAAACCGATTTGGTCATCTTTCTTTAGTAGCTAAAATAAATCTTCATCTATTCCAATAGAAAAAGCATATTAAAAACTTAAATAATCCAAAAATGAGCTATCTTGTTAATAAAATTCCGCATTAAAATAATGCGATTCACTTGAGTTTTTTTTTTTGTTGATATTCTTTGAAATATAGTTGCTTGGCAACCATTTAATAAAAGAGAGAAAAAAAAGAAACACATAGGAAATTTTTGTAAAAAAGTGAGAAATTAAAATGTTTTATATCTTTCAAATTCATGCGTAAAATTTCCCAATAATTTATACAGTTAATTTCAAAATTCTAATAAATATGTTGGCAAATTTTCAAAGCGATCGGATTAAATTAAGATCTCCATTTCGTAAATTTAGCATTAACAACTACCCCAATGTGTGATTTTCTTTTCGGTGAATGTTAAAATTAAAAAATCGTCCGACTTCCAATTGAAAAGCATTATGACTTAAAAGAAAATGTTCTATATTTTTTGTACGAATGAACCAAATTTAACCAAAAACTATAGAGCTAATTCCTGGTACCTCGCCAACATACCCACCAAAAATCAACCTAATCGGATGATTTTTGTGGCAGTTACCATGGAACAGAAAAACAGACAGACAGAAAACAAAAACTTTTCGCACCTCCACTTCTCGCGTACCGTATATACTCGTGTATAAGTTAAATTTTAAACAAAATTTGAGAGTTGAAAATGGGGGGGTCGACTTATGCATGAGTTAGTAAAAAAAATATATAAATAAACATTAGATTATTTTTTCTGCTATAGACTCTTTGCATGCGACATCACACTCCGGAAGAAGTGTGAAATTTGCAGAGTGAAATACCAGAGTCATGTTTTTTTTTTTTTTGCAGATAATCGGTGAATGGGCAAGTCTTTTAAGTAATCACATATGGGTCTGGGTTGGAGAGAGAGAGATAAAAGCAGACAATGGTCATTTCTCTGTGACTGACAAAAAAAGCTCAACAATAATGTCTTTGTAATTGTTCTGAATCCATTTTCTCTTGGGATAGAATTCCCTTTAATACAGAGGCATTCCTTTCAACATTTTAATCCTTTTTTTTTAAAGAGTTCAACTTGAGAATGCTTCTAGATTTCTCTCCTAAAAGTCCTACAATACAAAGAAGTACTATATTTTAGCAGTTTAAGAAGTTGTTTACCCTTGTAAATAATGCTTGAATAGATTTTTCAAATAATTTTTTTCTTTTTAAGTATCATTAAATTGATGTGAATAGGTTTCAAAGTAGTTTAAGCTTCTTCTGTTTTACATAATTATACAGTTTTCAAATGTTGAATTTTTTTTTAAAAAGTCTGATTAGAAACATAAAAAAAAGAATTTTTTTGTTTTTTTACTAATTTAATGAAAATTTATTAATTTTTTTTATCCTCAATTACAAATCATTTTTCAACATACTACCAGAAATGTGAATTGACTTATACATGAAAATTAAATTTTGCATAAGAATTGGGATGTTGACTTATACACGAGTATATACGGTATTTGAAGGTCACAAAATTTTATTAGTGACACTGCATGTAATGCCAACTATATTTCAAAACATGAAGTGCCTAGTTCAGTCCTGCTTTAGCTTCTTCCATCAGTTATAATTATATTTTTACATAAAGTAAGGTAAGTTAGTTGAAAATTTAGTTAAAATGTTTTCATTATTGTTAAAATTACAAACAAAAATCTGGGTTTGAATTGAAGTGAGATACCTTGTATTTTTGACTGAATAAATAGACAGCAACCCTGTTTCCTATACAAAAATTATTTGTTGTATTGTAGCCTACCACTGCTTAAAGTTTGTCCTTTTTTTTTTTAACACTCTGCATGCTCTGAAATATTAAATTGTTATTGTTAAAGATGTTAGTTTTAGGCCCGTAATACTATTAGAATTTTGTATAAAATCGAAAATTCATATCTATTTTTTAAATTTTCTCCTAAAATCACATTTAAAGCAGCATGATTTTGATCTTTAAATTTATATTTTTGTTTGTAACAGTAAATAAATGCAATAAAATTTGTAAAACAGAACTTGTCTATAACAAAATCCTGTTTTAACAAGGCTGCAACACTTGCTAAATACTATTAGAAACAGCTGATATTGATGTACCTTTTACTTAGAAATTACTGAAAATTGCTACTTCAGGTTTCCTATGACTACAGCCTAATTTACTGCTATTGCATTTTTGACTGCATTTACTTTGCTGGAAATAAAGATGGAAAACCATGATAAACCTGCCAGAAGAGGACGTGTATTATAAAACATAATGGTACATTGAGTGAGATTGCATTTAAATTACCAGAAAAAATACATGGCACCAGGCTGAGAGGCCTGGAGTTTAAGAGCTAACAAATGAGAAGGAATCACTCAAACATTATTTAGATGCAATGGATAATCTCTCAATCACTGTAATGTTCTCCATTTCAGTAGTGAGGTGACTAGAGAACAACTTAATTCCTGTTGGCATATCAGCCTGATTTCCCTACTAAATTGTACTAACTAAAATAGTTGGTTCTTGATAACTCAATTTTTATCCAACAAATTAGAAAATATAATAGCACAATAATGTTTGCATCGTTTTCAGACACACGGAAGGACATTCCATATAAAGATTGATATTGCTTTAAAATACAAGGTGAAATTCACAGATAGATTTCGAATTTTCTTCCACGCAATGGTTAAGATCCTTCATACGAACAGCTGTATTTATAGATTCGATGGCAGCAACTAATTATGGATTTGGCCAGCAAGAAAGTAATGAATTAACAAAAGTGGTATTGATAGCTTTACAGAATATTTTGGCTCAAAACCCCTAGGCCCAAACCTGTCAGACTGCAGCAAAAGCTATGAGCTCCTTATTGGTGGGAGAAGACCTGGACCTGAATCCATCGACAATGTATCAATAGACAAGCACATGTATAAGAACCCCACCACTAAAGAAATTGACATTGTTTTCAGGTTTACTGATGGGGAGCCACTGAGTCATCGGCATATTGTTGTTTACTACAAGCAAAATGGCCTAAAGTTACTATCTGTTCTCAATTCTCACTGTAATTTAATGATTACTGTGAGAATAATGATTTACCCTTTACTGTTCCCAAATGGTGAGTCAGGATAGAACACAAAAATGATTCACAATGGTCAACGAATACAAAGTAAAGTGATCATTTAACTATGTTGTAATTCGCGTATGCTTAAGCTTAGATTGGCAGTCAGAGGACAGATTTCACACCTTCACCAATCTAAATCAAAAGTTCAATTACCATTTTGTATACATAGTAAACATGTTTCATAATATATATATATATATAAAGCAAATTTATATGTATTCATATGTTTATTTCTAAAAAGCAAGTGTTTGTAAATATAATGAACAATTTGTAGCAAATGTAAATTTGTTAAAATTACATTTGCTACAAATTAAACATTTTGAAAAAATTAACATGTACCGGGGAGTTTAATTTTAAAACAAATCCTTTAGCCAAATCGGAATGGGATGAGATGAGAATGACAGGAGAACCCTCCTCTTCCTCCCTCAACGCCATCACTTAACAGGTGACTTGATTGTGAAAATTTTGTTTTATACATTGGGACAAATACCCCAATAGGCCCCTAGTTATTACCTAAACCTAAATTGATATCAGCAGAATCGACCATAAATGTTGATTTTCACTGCAATCTGTAGAACCCAGATCCTTTCTGGAAGAATTATTGTCCAATTCAAAGTAGAGATCAGTAGAATCACCTTAAATGAGGAATTTCCACTGTAATCAGTAGAGTCCAGATATTTTTCACTTGAAGAATGTGGAGTGATAACTGTATTTATACAGTCATTCTGTATTTTAGTTTTTTTTCTTTGCAAAAAAGATTGAAATTTTATTTTGATTTCTGTTTTTGCCAGGTATCGAAGCAGGCATTGTGGTAGATTATAGACCAAGAATGGGAGGGTTTTTTTTCTGTTCGGACGTGAAAGCTGCACGCAAACATTGGCAATTATCAGAATTCTAGGAGAAGAAGGTAGTAGAAACACTTTCCCCCCTCCCCCTAGTTTTAGATTTTTTTTTACAACTTGAGACATATGGTTCTTTACTTATCAATTAAACAATGTGATGAAACTTGCTTTCCCCACACCTGTGAAATGCCTCTCTGTCTCAGATGTGTGAAATATTGAGATGGGTAAGGATTCAAAATAAAGATTTCGGCTGGCCAATCGATTCCGATAAATTCTTTAAACAGTTCTCCCCCCCTCCCCTTTGAGAGATAGAAAAAAAATTCAATTAAATGATGTAAACTAAATTTCCTTTCTTGGGAAATGCAGAGGGGGGGCTATCCTCAAAACCTCCTGCTCTAGCATATATCCTCAGCCTATAGTGTATATCTTCTGTTTTGTTTACGACTACAGTACTCGGTGGGGGGTGTCTTCCCATAAACTAACCCATGAATCTCGGTTGTCAAAATTAAATTTACAGATGAAAAATATGACTAATGACAGCTAATGTCAATATTCTTGGGGAGGATGAGAATATTCTGGCTGCGCCTCTGTATATAACATATAGTACTTTCTGAGGTTTTTTATGATACAGTAAAACCTCCATAACGGACACTCCCGAATAGCGGACACATCTATTTAACGGACATTTTTCATATCCCCACTCCCAATTTTTGTATGTTAAACCTCTGAATAGCGGACAGTAGTTTTGACGATCAAGGATGAAAAATAATTTTTTAACGAGAAAGAAAATAGAAAAAAAGTAAAAAGCCTCGAAATTTATCAAGGCAATGTGTCACAAATTTTTTGACCACAGATAAATGTAGGGGGTGGTCTCTGGAAAATTCCCAATGGCCTGGGGAATCCCCCCAATATTGTATGTATTTTGTATCAATTACTGTTTGATTCTTCAGATTTAATTGACAAACAATATTCAAAGCTTCAAAATATGTTAAAACCATTTTTATCGTTTTCTGAATATATTGAGTTCTGCGTCTTCTGAATTTAGTATCTTGTTTGTGATTAATGTTTCGAGAATGACCTCAAAACGAAAGCTATTAACTTTAAAAGAAAAATTTGAAATTGTAAATGTAAGTGAATCTGAAAAACCGAAATACAGTAATAGAGTTTACGAATACTTGCCGAATGTTTTAAAATAGGTAAAACACAAGTGGGAGAGATTTTACGAAATAAAGAATTTGTGGATTACTAACTCTTAACGAGAAAACCAAAAATGTGAAATTCAGGTATACTGATTCCATTGAAATTAATTCTATATTTTTGAATTGGTTTACTTCACTTCGTTCAAAAAAAATTCCTATCAATGGGCCTTTGATTCAGGAAAAGGCTTTAAAAGTCGCCAAAGAACTCAGATTACATGATTTTAAGGATTTAGGTAGATGGCTGGAAAAGTTCCTGTCTCGGCACAACATCTCTTTCAAAACAATATGTGGAAAAGCAAATCTGCAGCTCTGAAAAAAGTGGAGGATTGGCATGAATAACTAACTGCAATCAATTTGTGAAGGTTATGAGAAGAGAAACATTTTTAATGACGTGGAAAGCGGACTCTTTTTAAAAAGGATGGCTGTATCGGCGAAAAAATCACAAAGGAGCAAATCACTATATTATTATGTGGCAATGTATTAGGGGAATTTTAAATTTTTCTTATAGTTTAAAAATCTCTGAAACCCATGTGTTTCTTAAAGAACATCCGATTTAAAAAATTTGGTGTTATAGAGCGAATAAAAAAGCTTGGATAACCAGTTTTTTAGTGATTAAATGGTTAACTTCCTTTGATAATAGAATGAAAAAACAAAGAAAATTTCTCTTTTTTTTGGACAGTGCAACTTCGCATCCAAAACATTTTAAATTGGACAGTGTTAAAACTGTGTCCCTGTGTTAAAAATGTATGTATAATTTCATTTAAGTTTTATTGCTTAAAAAAGTAATTTTAATTTCTGATTAATCATATAATAGAAGTTCTCGGACATATAAAAACCAATTAATGAAACGTTAAGCATTTCTTAGCAATTTTGTGAATCTCTGAAGTTTTCCCAATAGCGGACACCTCCGAATAGCAGACAATTTCTGCTCTCCCGAGGTGTCCGTTATTTAGAGGTTTTACTGTAACATCTCAGCCAAAAATCTACCATGCTATTCTGTCACAACTTAAATCTTAAAATAATTCACAATAATCTTGAGTGAGCTCTTTCTTCGAAGTGAAAGAATGAATTGGGCATTGAATGTTTAAAACTGACATGAATTTATTGCATTTTTTTTTCTCATTATTTTAAGGGTTGGAGTTGTCCTAACTTCTTTAATTTTTTTAGTTTCCAAATTAGTTTTTTTTAAATTGTTTTCCCAGTTTCCTTACAAAATTTAGACAAACCAGGGCAATAAATACAAAACTAAAGCCTTTGAGAGCATAAAAACAATTATGAAAATTAGAATTGCAATTTAAAAATCATACAGATGCACACATTCACACAAGCTTGCACATTCATAATACATATTGAAAGTTCAACTAAAATATTTAAACTGTTTGCATTTTCAACAATAAGAAGAGAAAAACGAAGAAAATTAGGCAAAAGTTTAGGGATAATTTCCTTTTTATTTTGTAACAAGTAAACTGAGTACCAGAAACAAAACTACTGTTGGTGCAGTGATGGAGTAAGTGAACAATCTTAATTTTACTTACTATTTATCTTACAACTATTTAACATGCACCCACAGCACAAACAAAGCATTTTTTTCTTTGCAACAAATTATATATATATAGATATATAATATATATAATACATCTTACATTTTTCAACACAAAAACATCATAAAATTTTATTCACATTTAATTACATTAACCAGACTAATTTTTTTAGATTTTTAAAGCTTTGATTTGGAGAATTTCAACTTTTTAATTTTTTTCTTTTTTTTTTTTTTTTACATTGAATACCCTGAGAACAACAAATAATAATTTTGATACATTTGATTTTTCAATAGAATATAATCTGAAAAGCAATAAAATTGTACAGCGCCAGACATATATACACAAACAAAACACTTACCAATTCTCTAACAAATGTACATATGAGACCAAGAATTGCAATTCAGCACAAAACACAACACTTTTACTTAACATGTGCAAATTTATACTTCACATTTTAAGTGACAACATATTCACAATCAAATGTCAACAGCATCAAATATATATATATATATATGGCACTCAGCGCAAAGAACAACACAACTGGTAATGAACTAAAAGGACTTTTAAATGAAACTGGTGTGATTCATGAATCTGCATGAATATTATATGCAGACTTATACAGCATATAAAGCAAGATAAAGTTCACAGAGGGTCTAGGAACTATTCTGTGGTGGCAATATCAGAATAGACAAAATGACATATTTTCTTGTGAAATACATCTTAACATGGTTTCTGTATTTAAAACTTTTCCATTTTCTGAGTACAGAAATATATTTTTATTTATTTATCCTAAAATAAAGGGAAAAGAATTTTTTTTTCACAGGTGTTGGAATAACAACAATACAGAGCTAGAAGTCATCTTGCTTTTTTTAGTACATTTTATAAAATATTGCTCAAAAATGCAATCTGTATGTATCAAAAATTGCACAAAAATTAAAGTGCAAGTATCTTGTAACCTAGTACGGATTTAAAAAAAGAAAGAAAATAGCCTATCAATGTTTATTTATTTATTTTTGTAGTAAAAATGTACATATTACTGACATCAGATAAATAAAGCAGAAAACTTTGTTAAGAACACCATATTATTATACTTTTATGCTGATCTCAACAATTTTTTCTACTTTATTAATATGTATTTTTGTTTCAATACAGATACTTTGTTCTTTTAAAAGTAAATATTTTTTTATATATATATTTAACAAATAGTATTAAATTATAAATGATTAAAACTATATTAGTAATTAATGTAGCTATCAATTACTTATAAATAAAAAGAATTTTTTCCTTAATTATCATCAAGAAAGTAAAAAAAAAAAAAAAAAAAAAAAAAATCTGTAGATTACAGAGGCTAAAATTACACAATTGATTTACATAATTATAAGGATTTATTGTAGCAAAGTAATTCTAATGTTTAATGTATAAATTATCAAAATGAAAGAATACAACTTAATCTAGAGATATGGATAAATTTTTAAGTAAATTAATAAGCAAAATTTAGTTTCAATTTTAAAATATCTGGTTCTTTTTTTTTTTTTTAGTATCTAAACACATACCTAATATGTCCTTGGACAATACAAGAGATGTGCAACCTCTTTTCATAGTTAAAAGTTCTTTGCATAATAAGAAGCATGATTTTTTTTTTTTCAGACTTTTCAGTAATTTTGTCAGTAATGTCACATTATCAGAAATCTTAAGGTGATATCATGATTCTTTTTCAAGGATCTGTTTAGAAAATTGTGGTTCCTTTAAAGGAGACTTCATAAACTTTTCCATCTTGAAACAGACCCCTTTGCAAAGTTATTCATCTTAAAACAAGGACCCTTCACAAAATTGACTGCTTTAGAAATAGACTTTTCAAAAAAAATTTCTCTCTCCAAAATAAACCCTTCACAAATTTAATAAAAAAATAAATTGGACAAAACAACTGACATCACCACAATTTGTCACAAATCAGTTGAAATCACCAAAGAATCTATTATTTAATAAAAATAAAGGACCTATAAATATGTACAAAGAACCTTGTTAAAAATGTCAAAACAGAAACCTGAAAATAATAATAATTTCAGATTCACAAAATTACGATTACATTTTTTACAACTGTGAAAAACCGTTCCCAATTTCACGAAAACAGAATTCTGTAAGAAAATGTTCGATAGACCCTTGTTAACATTGATAGAACTTTCAACTACGGAAAGGGGTTGGCATATAATAAAAACTGAATTTCTATGTTTAAATTTCATTTTTATAACTCTAAAATTTTATACTGAATTTGGTCCTATATTACATTAAGATGTTTCTTCCAGCTCTGCTGGTGCTAAATTAAAAATACAATCCATAACAGTAGCTGATAAGATGAATATTTAGGGATAGAAAACAAAATTATTTCAATGGCACAGTCAAGTAACAAAATACTTTGTGACTTTATAAAACTACGAATTCTTTGAGCAAACAGTCCATTTAACTTCACAATACATGTTTTCTGTATACAGCATATATGAACACATTTATCTATATTTATATACGATAAAATATCTGCATGAAGGCAAACAATAAATAAATATGTAGAGGGTAAATGGAGCAGTCTTTATGTTTCACGCAGTATTCTGCTTTTCAGCGATAAGCAATTTGAACCAGATTCTCTCTTTGTGCTCCTATATCACATTCTAAAATATGTAGGTGTAACATTTACAATTTTACACTTCTTCAGTATTTTCACAGCAATGAATATCAAATATACAATTAAACATGAATGACATGTTCAACCACCTCATGCTTTTTACAGATGTACGATGAAATAAGAGGACAGTTAAGCTTCAATTTGACATCTTATTTTGTATACAGAAAATAATGAATTTGCATTTGTGAAATATAAGCAGTAAAATACAGTAAAACCTGTCTATATGTCCATGTATGCAGAAGGAATGGTCTAAATTAATATTCATAAAAATTAAAAACTATAAACTCTAAGTAATGCTGTATGAAGATAAATATTTTATCTTGTTTAAATAAGCTGCATTGTTAAATGAGAACAGAATAACTTGCAAAATACACATCACTATTTTGCAGCAATTTCTACAGAAAGCAACTAGCTTTATGTAGCAAATATGTAATTGGGATTCACACAATTACATACATATTTGTACGTGCATATATGTAATTTATGATTATTCTAATAACTTGTTTAAAATATCTTCTTTAGAATTAAGGAATTTTTTTTTTAATGGAAAAGCAATAACAAATTTTTAAACTATAATATGAATATTTTTTATAAACATGACATTTCATAGCTAAGAATTAAGAAATTATTTATTCAAAGGGAGGGAGGAAAAAAAGAAAGGTTTATGTAGATATGTAGTGTTTAAAAGGTGAAACAGCAATTTCTGGGAAGACATTTACAAATATAAAGTTCATACAGCTTCATTTTTTTTTTCATTTCATAGTAATCAGAACTTTATTTTCTTTATAAAATATAATCAAGTTATTTTAAATAGACATACATCTAGAATAAATCATGGAGCATGACATGAAATAACAAATTGTACACATATTAACAACTTATTTTTCTTCTTAGGACAATTTAACTAATGCAGCTCATTTCAACATAGTTAGCTAATTCTACTAATAAAAATATTACTAAGTAGTTCTACACTCACTTGCATGTTTAAATATAAAATCCTACTTTTTCAGTTCATATAATTCTTTCATGCATTAAAAATAACATAGTGAAGGAAAGTGGAACTTTACAAAGCTAAAATCTTTAAATAATAAATTCTTAATTTTACATATTCATTCTGTTAGCTGTGATTAGTAATGTTGAGCCACACCAGCAAGCTCCTTAATAACAAAAGTCAAGGGAATGGCTAAGCAGTAAATTACTATAGCTAGAAGTTTGTAGAAAATAACATAATTTTTAATCCTCTAAGCATTTGAAACGTCTTTTTTTTCCTTTTTTTCCACCCTCCCCATCATGTAATTTCTTAATTCAAAAACTGATGTAACAAAATTTTAAAATCCGTATTAATTTTTTTCACTGTAGATAAGATAAATAAATATGTAGAGGTATTCAAATACAAATCTTCATACCGATGCTTTTTACAGCTGTTATATAGTTTATGAATTGTTTAACAGATATGCAAAAATACTGCCACATGCTTAGAGGGTTAAAAAGTGAAATAATTTTTAAATAAGACTTCTTATATCTTAAATTGATATTAGGTATCATCCATTAATCATTTTAGGCTAATTTCATGGGATTTTTACTCCCCTTTAGTCCAAACTATGTTATTGGCATACCACAGTCCAGCCCCTTCTCCTATTATGACGTTACAATTTATGCAACTGCAAATTTTGATTAAAACAAGATTGAGATCATTATTATTTTATTTTTAAAATCTTTTAGGATTGTATAACAAATCAAAATCAACCTTTAAAAAATTCTTCCATTTTCATTAGTTCATACATTAATCATATTGAGTCCATGGACTTTCATGCTATTTTTTATTGGCATGGCTCATACTCTGCCTGCTTTTTGAATAATATTCAGAAGATAGCTATTGTCAAAATCTTCTACAGAACAATGTCATCATCACTGCAAACAATACCTACCTGTTTTTTTTTCTCCCCCCCCCCCCTCATATTTCAGACACGATATCACAACATGTTATCCAATCCCTTCTCCTGTCAGACTTTGTAGACTTCCTTGCCCCATGTGATATAATTAATGGATGATCCCTTACATAACTGAAATCATAAAATGGAGATGCAACACAACATATTTTGACAAAGTCAGATGCAATTATTAATCAAATAATTGTGTGTTTGTGTGTGTTTACTGAATCACTTGATGCTCGTGCACTTAGACCATATGATTTTAATATTTTCTATGTTTATTATGTTTTTAGCATTAGAAAATATCAGTCTTACTAAAAATTCATTAAAAAATATGTGAGAAATTTAAGCATATTTTTAGCCAGCAAAACTGGGCAAACATTTAAACAAAAAAAAAATCCCTGAAATGTGGACATCACAGTCATTGATCAAAATATAAAAATTTACAACATATTACTTCTCAACATAAATTTATCTTTACATAATTCATTGCACTAATAAAATTTCTTACCGATGTGCAGAGGATATGACAATTATTTTTGAACATTTTTTTGCAAGAATTTTTAAAATTGTGCGATGAATACAATGTTTATTAAAGATATCACTTGAATAAAACATTATTTTGCTAAATAAAATTCGATAACATAAGATATATTTGCAATAATCCAGAAGAGGAGGTTTGTCCAGAATATAAGGATGTAGATTCATTTTAAAATTTGAAGCTTAATGGCATAGCATTTTAACACTCACCACATGAGCTTCTGAAATCAGAGAGTTATAGTCTATTCTAAATTAATGGAGACTGAAAATAAATAAAAACACATGCAAATTGGCAGCCTTTGCAATTGGTGTTGCTTACCTTGATTAAAATCAATGCCAGCAAAGGAGATAATCATTAATTTGATACAAAAAAAAAGGGTTTGTTTATATTGTTTAAAACAGATAAAGAAAGTGTAGGGGGTTGAGGAATTAGTGTGATCATTTAAACAGTAATTTATTAATTATTGCACCAAATGAGTAATAAAAATGCAAAACTGGAACTCCCTGCTTTAAATTTGCAACCCTTATATTGACCGAAAGTCTCATTAAATCTTGAATGAATCATAGATGTTAATTTTTCCCTCCTCTCCTTTGTGAAATTTCAATAAACCTTGTAATTTTAAACTTAACTAAGGCTAAACAAACGTTACAAACTCATCTAGCAGTTGCAATATTTCTCTTGAAACAAAAACTTTCCAAGACTGAATTTCAATATCATTCAATGCATTTGAATGCTTTAAAACTTTTGTTATATCAACAATTAACTAATTATAATTATAAACCCTTGAGTATAACAACATGGCTATATTTAAAGACAATATAAGTAATTAAATGTAAATACATGCAATATGAATAAAATAATCTTTTTAAAATAAATTTTGCAAAGTATAGGAGCTAATGAAACTACAGAGTCCTTAGGGGCTCAATATCACTATTAAACCAAGTATTACGAAGTAAATTAATCAATTACAGTTTTAATTTCACATTAATATAAAATTCTGAAAAATATCCATCATTTATGTTTATGACATTTTCACAGAAAAAGAAAAGATGACAATCATGGACCTTGGGCGTCAGCAGAACAAAATTCAGAGAGGGGCAAGATGTTTGGAACAAATGTGGCTATAGTGCACTGCTGAAGCTGTGTTTTTTAAGGTGGAATATATAAAGATGAAATAAGAATTTTTTATCAGAACACCCCATGCAAGATAATTTTGAATCCCATCAACATAAAGAGCAATACAGAAATGTAACAATTAAGAAATATAAATATAAAAGTAATCTTCTACTGGCTTTTTTTAAAATAGAGAATTAAAAATTTATTCTCATTTTTCAACAGGGGGTGGGGAAGCACCACCGCTCCTACCTATGCATTAAGATAAGTTTTAAACACATGAATGTAAAATGAAAAACAAAACTAAAAATTATCTTCCACAGGGGTTCAAGAATGCAGGACATCGCTGATGGAAAATTCTTAGTTACTTTGTCTCTTAGTGTTTAATTATTTTAAGTAACTTGAGAATATATATGTAGTTTAATCAGTAAAAAAAAAATAGTTAATTAAAGATGAAAATTCAAGTAGGGATAATGGTCCTCCCCTGCCAGCGCCCATGTCATAGAACTGTAACATATTAACAAAATAAAAATATAATAATATTTTCATACACTTTTCTCACATCTCTGACCATATTCATTTGGTCCTAAAGTTGATTACATTATAAAAGAAGAAAAAACAGGTTCTACTGTACTTATAAAACAAGTAACTTCTAAAAATATTTCAGTTATCCAGCAAAGACAACAGACGCTGCGTTTACATCACAAGACACGTTTAACACATGCAGTTTTTATACTAAGTACTTCATTTAGAGGGTGGTTCATGCAATCACCCGAAGTTAGCAACACACATAAGTACTACTGTATCCACAGCATTATTCACTCTGTGCAAAGTAGTCTAAAGAAAATATATTTTATTTTTTTTCTCAATGTGCCCAAGTGATGTAAAAAACTGTTTTTTGACTAACTCTGCTTCACTAACTACAGTTATGAATGAAAGAGCATCTTGGATAAGAGTAAAATAAGTTTCCAAAAAAATAGTTAAATTACAATAAAGCAAGAAAAAAAATTTAAACGTTATGCATGTAATGAATTACTACACCATCACGGCATGACAGGTCACTCTCTGGAAATATTTTGAAATTTATGAAGTATTTATGAGCCACAATTTATACAAAGCAAGAAACCTGTTTTAGAAAATAGTCTAGAATAGCAGTTTTTTCTTGAATACCTCACAAATGTTGTTGTTTGTTTGTTTTTATAGCAAAGAAAAGTGACATTCAAAAAAAAAAAAAATTAAGAAATTACATTGAATAATTTTGGAAGATAATTTATCAAAAACAATTAAAATGATCATGAAATCATCCATATATATATTTATTGATAAACTACTTAATAAAATCTAATCATATAAAAAAGGCTAAAATTTACACATTTAAAATTTATAATAGAAATACATGACAAAGTTATTGCATATATAGAAGTAGAATTTTTTTTTTTTTTTTTTCCTAGATGGTGAGTTAAAGCATATGACTATAGTTTTGAGGGCAATTAATTAGCAGTTCTCATCATCAGGTATCAATAAAAGAGAGGTAGTTAACCATATGAAGGTAAAACATCTTCTGTATACTCACTGTTGTTGTGCACCTGATGATGAAAGCTGCTAATTAATTTTTTTTTTCCCAAACTATACTCTTGTATTTTACTTATCATCTGGAGAAAAAGTATCTATATATTTTTCATCTCCAGTTACATGATTTTAACCAAAGTAATTACAATTACTTAGTAATTTATTAATTTTAACAGTGCTATAAACTGTACTTAAATTAAAAAATAGTATTCTTATGTTAATAAAACAATCAATAGTTAATATGTATACTATAATGCAGACTTAAAAATTTGATTTAAACAAAATAATAAATATCAATGTTAAAAAAAATCTTTTAAACTCTATCAATCAAATATTAATTAATACCTAAGGTAAAATCCCAGTCTAAAAATATTAAAAGTTATGCATGCTGTAATTTCTCATCTTTTAAAATTTACTTTCAAATGCATTATTAATTTCAAAAATTCCATTTTACTTAAGCTAGTGAATTTTATCTTTAAAAACTTTGAGCTTAACAGAAACAACTAATGATCTAGGCTTTTCATACTTGTACTAAATGAAAGCTACATTTGAAAGACTGAAAACTAAAAATGAATTATCACTTTTCAAATAGTTTTAATTTCTATCACTATCAATAAGGAATATAATTAAAGGCATGGTAGAATGGCATTATTCTGTAGCTGGTAATGTTATCAAAAATAATTTAAAATAAATAAATAATAATAATAATAACATAAGACTAAAAAAGGCACTTGAAATAGCAAAAGGTAAGTACATGCATATTTATGATGCAGTTACCCTTTGACGATATTGTTAATGTAACATTTCATACAAAAATATGCCTCTTTGACAATATGTAAAAAATCTTCAGGCGGTCATTAAACATGACTGGTCAGTTAATGACTCACAACATATAATAAACATTTTGTAAATCACTAAGAAAGAATGGCTGCTTTAGGGGAAGAGAGAGGGGAGTTTTTTATTAAGGACAAAAACAAGCATAAAATGCATAACAAATAATATTTGTGATGTTCCCTGTCATATTTTTCTTTTCTATTATTTTGTTCCTTATTTGGAAAAATATATATGGCCAAAAATATTGTAATAATTGAATCCAACAAGTTTTTTACAGATTTAAAAAAAAAAAAAAAAAAAAACACCAGTTTTGCATTAGTATAATCCCACTGTTATAGTAGAGTATTTTTCAAATACTCTAAAAGCTGATAAAAGCTAAAAATTATTTTTAAAATATTACATGAAATACCCACATTGAAAAACAACAATAATTCATAGTAAAAAGGAAGAAAATTGAAATTAATTATTTTAGAATAGATGTCCCATGTTATTTGAACTGGAATAATTATAAAGAAGTTAAATATCTAAAAATATTTTTACATTTACACTGCTTTGAAAATAACAATTGCAACATAAGGATTATACAAGTAAATTTGCAACAAGTGGGTAATATCAGCAAATTCATAATACCACTTTTTGTAACACTACTAATGATTTTATTTATATTAATACTTAGAATTAAAAAAAAAAAAGTAAAAGCTAGTAAATATATATAACTACACTTAATTAACTTGCACATTCTATAAATTAAATTCCTACTGTCTAATTTTGCATAAATGAAACATTTTGAATTTATCTGCAAGACTAAAGTCATATTATGTTTAATTGCTACAGCTACTATAACACTATAATTCTCTGACAATCTACAAAATGTTTATTACATATTGTTCTACAAACATGAGTTGTTTGGGGGGGTTTTGGCGCTCTCATTGTAGTCAAAGATTTTTTGTCTTATTAATAGCATTACAAACGATTATTCGAAATAAAAGTTGAAGTGTAATAATGATTATCATTTTTAATTATATTATTTTGATTGGAAATTTTAGAATACCCATTCCAAGATGTCACTTTCATACATGTCACAAAAAACTACTCGGTGCTTCATTGGCAGCTTTTCAAATTGGTAAAGTCTTGCCATTTAAGAACTTGGTGAATCACAGCAGGTCTTTTCCTTACGTAAAAATGTGCTATATAACAATGATATTGCATCAATACCTCCAAGGAGTACTGCAGCAATTCACAGAGCATTAAAAAAAAAGAAAGAAAGAAAAGGAATTGGTATTTTTGAATTAACAGAACACCAGTCACAATCATGCACCACAGCAGCAAATATGTTAACTTGCTTATTCCATATAGACAAACATGATAACCTATTTATTTCCTATCACAAGTTGATATGCAGCGTCATCATAATGAATCATTATATGATCATAATGAAGAATTTTTTCTTAAATGAATATGAATGTGTTTTTAATCATCATCTGAAGAAACATGAAAGGGCAGCAAAAAAAAATCTATGTATATTTTCAACTTCAATAAATTATGAGTGAATGTATAAATACAAAGATAATTTTAATCATTATCTGAAGGAAAAAGAAAAAAAAAATATCTGTATACTTTTTGTCTTTAGTTAATTTAGTATCACTGATCATTATAAAGAATCACTAAAAATAACTCTTGCTATTGTAAAATAAAAGTGAACAAAATATAGTTCAATATAGCTTACAGACAGCATATAAAGCAGATGAACTAGAAGATACCAAATAAGAACATCTTCAAGTTAATCAAAAATATAACTATATTGATTCTGATAACAGATGTTGTACACAAACTGTAGAAAAGATGTAGGACAGGACAAAATAGTGATATAAATATCAGTACAACACTGCCTACCACTACTTAGAAGCATACTCAATTGAATTTGTGTGGCAGTAATTGTATGAGAAGATAAAAGATGGCGATGTCAAATATAACTGTTTTATATATATATATCTCTTGCATAATATTAAGTTATTGTGACAAAATCAATTTTGTTTTATTCTTATTTGTGAGCTTTTGTATTCATTTTCTATTTAATTAAAAAAAAATTATATTTTTCAAGAAATTATATATATCAATAGGCTTATCATGCATAGCTGTAGTTAGATTGTGTGTCAGTATTTATATTTGGTGCCAAATGGTGTCCTGTTAACAAAAAACTACCAAAAAGAAAAAAAAATATGTTTCATGCAAACATATAAAACAAAAACTGATGATAAACCTATTAAGTGGGAAATATACAATGATTAACAATAAATGGGTCAAATTATTTACAGTCACATTTCAGCAATATATTTTCAAGTATGCAACAAATAATATACATTACAAAATATCAATGTACTATTAAAAAGAAATAACACAATAAATGATTAAAACTTACAAAAGCTCATAAAAGTTACCAGTCTTAAAACATTTTAATTGAATAAGTTAAAAAAAAAAAAAGATTGAAAATATTTTTCAAAACAATATTTATCACAAATAATATGCCATACATAAAATAAAATAAAATCTTGTACAGGGTTCCTGCTTAGTCTACAGAAAAAGGATTTTTTTTTTTAATTCTCTGAATATTGATAAAATATTTTTTTTAATTTATTTTCATTTCAAAGTTCCATGCATTAAAATTTCGATTCTTTTTTAAAAAATGAAAAAAAAAATTGAAACGTTGCTGTATTGTAAATTAAGACTTTTGATATAAAATATTGTATTATGGAAGAAAGTCAAAATTTACAGCAAATTTTATCATAATTACTTTTAAAGTAGCTACAATGCTTTAGATACATGTAACCTGAAAGAATGGACATTTATTAATTATCTAAGGCCTCTCAGATTTCTTTTTTGGTAATTCATATATAAAAAAAAAATATGGCTGTGTAACTGTGAACTTCAAACAAACTGTTATAAGCGCTAATCTAATTTTTTATTTGTAAAACTGGTCTGACAGCTTCTGAGCATCTCAATCCATTCATATAAATATTCTCTTTTGTAAAACCCTCATACAATATTGCACTGAAAAACAATGACGCATTTTAGCCTCTGGATTGAGGTCATTGATTTTTAAAAATCCTCAGAGATGGCTAATCAGAAATCCCATGTATATAAATAAAATATTGTTAATAGACTACAAATAATTATAAAAAAAAAAAGATGTTGCCAAATCATGACTTTAATTTGTAACACAACACAATTTCCTCAGTTCATACTAAGCTGAATTTGTCTATCAATTTTCAAACACATAAGCAAAAAAAACCAGAACAGTTTGTTTACTTTAATCATTCACTCTCTTTGTAGTGCACGTTGGTTTGCTTCATTTGGTATAATTAGTGTTGCATGTAATTTTTAATTATTATTAGTGCTTTTATCCTTTATTTTAGTGTTTTAGAAATTAAACAATATTGGATACTGAAAGGACCATTTTCTTCTTTTATAATGTAAATATTGATCTAGCCTGGGTTTCCTATTTTTTAAACATTCAAAATTGTATATGGAAAATGTTTGTGTTATAAGTTTATGTTTCAATCCTATTCAAGTGCTTGATTGGTGAATTCAGAATAGTTATTAAATACAATTTCAAATGTTAATACTTTGTTTATAATAAATAAATAAATTTATGTCTAATTTATTAATAACATTTAATTTATAACTAATATTATCATTATTATTCTACTTTTCAGAAACTGGATTTTTCATAATTTGCTTCCATGGCCTAGCTAAATTGTGAGGTACTGTAATACATAAACAACAATTTAAATGTGAGTAATATTTTAACTCATAGACATATCAGAATTCAATTATATTTATGTTCCCTATAGCCTTAGCCTGGGCCAGTATTAGTTATTTCACCATGTTAGGCAAATGCTGTTTTGATACATCTCGGACAATTTACTTTTACTCTATATTACAATATAGGAATGAACTGCCACTTTGTCTTTTAAAGATGCTACTCTAGAACAATTGTTGTTATCTCTAGCCTAGCCCAGACTACAGTTCACAGTTATTTCATAAGCTATAAATTAATGGCTAAGTTTAGAAGGTATATTATTCTATCACCCCTTTCTCCACAGAGGAACAAAGATTTTTTTTAATCAGTTTTCCTTCTCTGTTATAGATAAATTAATTAGATTGTAATGCAATTTATTGTGGTTTGTAGTTTAATTCAGTGTGAACTACACTACAAATCACACTGTGCTTCTAATGGTGGCCTCACAATAATTCAGAGCCAAGTGAGAATTTTGCCATGCTAATATTATCTAAAGTTCATAGATATTTTCTGTGATATAAAATAATAGATCTAAATTTTTCTACTACACACATAATTCAGTGGTGTGTCAATAATTTAAAAAATAAATCACAGCCAAAAATACTAATGCTAAAAATTTTTACAAGCTAAAGCCTTTTAAAAAAACATAAAAAATCTATATTCCTTTTTGGAACTATAGCAATTTGCTTTAAAATATTTAATTAAGAAAACGTTTGATTATTTTTCAACTGATGCAGGATCCCTGTCACACATAGTAATAAAATATATTATCTCTCATCTAAAACATATTTAATATTTCTAGAATAATTTTATTTCTCAACTTTGATATCAGTAAATATATAAAGTTTGATTGTCCATTTTGCAAAAATTTACATCCATATAATCAATATATTTTCTTTTGTGTTTAAGCATAAGCCACAGTACTTCAAGGGGATACACAGCTTTTAATTTCACTAAAGAACTGGTCATACTTTTATTTACTTATATTTACATTCATTCATTAACTACACAGATTACAAACAGCAAACAGGCTGTGATATTTTAAGATGGCAGGTGCTCAGATGCTATGTTCCCCAACTGTCTGCGCTAATTTTCTGGCGCTTACTGAGGCTGCCCTCATAGTCCAAAGTGGGTGGGTCAGGAGATGGAGAGGCAGAATGAGTGAGAGTATGGCAAGGGGAGAGGTTTCCGTGCACAGAGGGTGGCCTCAGACCTGGAGATGGGCAGGGCTCAGTTTTTATTCGCATGGATAACGGCGACATTTGGGAGCCATTGGAGTTCAGAGTCAGATGGGGCATTGGACTCCCACTGATGTGTAACGAATTTGAACTGAAACAGAAGTGATAAGCTTTCTGTGAAACATGTTTAAATAATAACAAGATGGTTCATAATAATAAGAAAAAAATTGAGCAATAAATAGTAATAATAGTGTAAGATTTTATAAAATCACCACACATACCTTAAAGCGATGTACAAATAACATTAAATTATACTATGCAACTGTTTTTTTTTTTTTCAAGTATTTCACAAGTTAATTAATATTTAGCAAGTCTCAGTTAATATTTCTTAAAAGTAGATGTACCATCATTAATTACCATCTACATTTTTAACCTACTGAGCAGCTGTTCCCATACCTTTCTGTTTCTCAAAACAAATTAGCTGTAGATAAAAATATGTTTAACAGAATTGTGTTTTACGAAATCTCAGGACTCTTTATCCTTTGAACTTTTTTTTTTTTTTGAGTATTTAATATCTTACTGATATATTATTAAATGGTTTTATGAATGAAAATGATTTAATCAAGCAAACATTCATTTTTATAGTAAAATTTTAATCTTTAAAAAATATTTAAGAAAATTTTAAAACTACACTTCTTTTACAATTTTGAACATTTTGAAATACCTTTTGTTACATATTTTTCTTAGAAGTGTGCCCTATAAATGTATGGGTCAGATTTTCAAGGAGTTAAATTAGATTAAGAAAACATACATAAAATATCATGATATATGTAAAAAATACAATCTACTTAACATTTTTATTTAAAAAAAATAAACTATTTATATTACTGGAAATCCTATCCTTATTTCTGCTGCTTAAGAAGTGCCCTAAAAAAATAGTGAGTGAATTGAAAAATATTGTTTGAAGTTTTGCCATTTAAAACATATGAAAAACCACAACTGGGAAAAATGAATTTAAAGATTGCATCTCGGAATCATTTAAAAGGAAACGCATGAAACAAAAAGCTTTTATTGCATATTTTTAATTATCGGATCTTTATGGCAATTCATGATAATATACTACAGATGTCTAAATTCATTTTCAGAAAAACGTTGGAAAATTGATATTTTCATCATTTTTTTGCAAAATAAATTTATTGCATCCCTTTAAGTAATGTTTTAAGAATCTCCGAAAAAGAAATATGATATATGAAAGGTATTTCATCACCAATTCATGAAAAAAAAAATTAGGTCAATGCAAACAATAAGTATTTTGTTAAAATAAAAGTTACAAAAATTTTTGTAAATGGAATTTTAATAATAATAATGTCCTTCATTATTCATAATTTTTATATTTATATTGTCATACAGTACAAAGTCCAAAATCCGGAACTCTCCAGACAGGCCCGTAGCTAGGTGGGGGCCAGGTCGGGCAAAGCCCGACCTGCAAAAGATTTTGCCCGACCTAGCGTGAAACTTTACATCCCGATTAAAACAACATTAAATTTCTATTATTTTTTTTATATAATTTTTTGTCTAATCTAGTGTGAGACTGGACGTTCCAATTACTTTATCAGCCACTATTTCACTTTAAATTCCCAATTTTTTCCATCTTCTTGCCAGATCTAAGCAAAGAGGAACCCCCCCCCCCCTTCCTCCTCCCAATTTCGTTTTTAAACTGGAAACAAAGCCAGAAAAATTCCATCTATAAACCTTCTTTTTTCTCTATTTCTTTAACATACAACAGACTGTCGAAGATTGTCCCTTAGGACATTCCCTGCTTTGTTTCTTTGTAAAAATTACACCGTACCGCAGGATACTCCTGCCCGTACCGACCCAGCAACAATTCTGTATTGACTGATATCCATAAAGCTTACTTTCTTTGTAGGATTGTCACCATGTGAAATTTATCTTAAGAAAGCGGGGTTGAAACCAATGGCTTCTGAATCTGAAAATAAAGCGAAACAGCCTACAATAATGTTTTTGAATTTGTCGTACATGACAAGTTTGCAGCTTCTTTCATGGAACTGGTTCCAATTCCATGAAACAGATTGTTATGTTTACTTGTTTGCTTTGGGAAGAGGGGACTAATGTCTTTCATTCTTCTGATCTTTCCTTACATATTAGTGAATGATAAAAATTTGTGAAACTTATGTCACAATAAAAAAATTATGGGAGGAGTTTTTCCGCATAAAGAAGAACTGGAATTACAATGAAAATATCATCTTTAACCAATAGAATATAAAATTTGTTTTAATTAAATGATATAAATTTAATTTATAAATAAGAAATTTACAGAATTATCTGTGAATTGTTTTGAATATACATGTGTCTTAAGTTATATATATATATACAGTCAAACCTCGTTAACATGAACACGCTTAACGTGAATTACTTTTAGCACGAACAGTTTCTGATTGCCCCGTCCGGTTATATGTAATGTATTTAAGTTCGGATAACACAAACTACTTTTAACATGAACAAAAAAAGTTTCCCCTTGAGTGTTCGCGTTAACGAGGTTCGACTGTATATATATATATATTTTTTTTTTTTTTCCCACGAGTTTTACAAGTAGTGGTTAGTAGAGGAAATTATATTACCACGTTACACGTTTGAATGTATTTCACTTTAAATAACTTTCATGTAACATAACATAAATAACTTTTCATCTTAAAGTACAAAATCTTCAAGGAACAAAATAATATCAATCAATAATAAATCAAGGAACAAAAAGAAAAATGTAACGATATGATATTGTTAAGTTGTTAAGTATACTTAGATTTTATAAAATGTTTTATTTCGCGTAAAATATATTCTTTGAAGGAATTTATTTGTAGATATCGAAATAATATGATAAAAGTAGCTTAAAAAAGTTCATACTTTTGCTTACGGCTTGAAAATATTTATAATAATGAACAAGATAACAAATTAAATCCATCATAGGCGCCGACTACAAGGCCATAAAAATTCTCTGGAAATTTTCACAGGGGCATCGCCCCACCTCTGGAAATAAAAATTAATAGAAGGTCTGTCCCTTTATCTGTTCAATCTACTCTTCCCCAACGCCCCCCCCCCTGAAATTTTTAAAAGTTGGTGCCTCTGAAATAAACCAATCATTTTTTCAAATTTAAAGAATAAAATATGCCGGGCTACTTACGATTTTACAAATCCAAACTAGTTATCTTCTGACACATTCACAAAGTCATTCACTATTCTTAAATTCAAAATTTTTTCAGGTCCTCTTATTAAAAACAAAGAAATTAAATAGTATTTTCCATTTTTTTGTAAAAGGAAATCAGTTTTCAGAAAATGACCGTCAAAGTTAACGATATAAACCAATTTTCTGGACATGACAGTCTGATAAAGTTCATAAGGGAGAAATCGATTACAACTCAAAATCTATAGAAAAGTGAAAAACGTTATTCGATTCTAAATCACTTTAGTAGTTAAAACTTGTAAATTTCATGCTTTTATGTATAAAAATGACAGTGCGAATATAGCAAAAAAGTTCCGTGTTGTTCAGCCGGAAAAAATTTTGTATATATATATATATATATATATATATATATATACATACACACAATTAATATACATATAATATTTTTTTGGAACCTCATGGAGGATATCTGATATGGTATTTAATTACGGGTAAATGTGACCTTAATGTCACAACAGTCTTAAGCATAAACAATATGCATAGCTCTTTTCAAAAAATATACGGCGATTGAAGAAATAGCGATGCTTTATAGGAAATGGACAGTGAAATAAATAAATTAAAAAATATTTTATATTTGCACAGACTCTTCGACACTAAACATTCTGCATAAATAGTGTTTATTATTATTTTTAATGTAGCAAGGAACAAACAAGTTGGAAATGTACGTTAAACGTGACAAATGAGGTGCGACCTTTTTCAGAACTCGACACAGAATAACACATAACAACAGAAGCGTGAGAATTTTAAGACTTTATCTGTTTGAAAAACCGGAGCGTCCGTTTGCAATTTTGAATTTTCTGCCTCTTACAAGTTCCTTTTATTATTATTATATCTTCATTTTGTTTCATTTGTAATGCTTATAGTTAGGATTGCACGAAAAGTTTTTAACTTGACTTCAAGACTACTATTAAATCGCCTGTCACAAACAAGCGCCATCAAAGCAGCCGAATTGCTCAGCACCCTTTAGTACTTAAGTGATTTTGGACTTTGACTTTCTGACACATCACTGGACCACCTGTGGTGTGAAATTGTGTTACCCGTCCTCTGAAATATAAATAGAGAAGTAGTATGAACTATTTTCTGAAAGAAAGATTTTGATAATTTTACAATGGGACGATATAGGCGTAATTTGTCGCTCCTGTGATTGTGCCGACAGCGGGCCTGTGTTTGTGCAAGACCACCCGGATGTTTTTGTGTGCAGTTCAACGATTTCGAGGAATAGATTTAGTGACTCTTGAAAATCCGCTCGTGAAAATAATGCATTCTGCCTTATTACAGTTTTGTTTAACCGTTGTGGTTTCCAGATGCTAACCAGTTTTTGGTGACAGTGAAAAAAAAAAGGTTCTCGTTTTAAAAGCTGTATATATTATATTTGGATAAGTATCTATCTGTGAACGGAACGGATTACTTTATCTGTGAATACAAGTTATATTTGAAAATATGGATATCCGTTCATTTATGTATAAGAAGCGTCGACTAGAAGAGAAAATAGAGAGTCCTGCTCCTGAATATTGTGCAAATAGTAATGATAAAAATTCATTATCATTAACTGGACCTACTACAAGTAAACCAGATTATTCTCGATCTCGATTTGCCTAAAAGAGACGAGCGAGTTCAACAAATTATTTTGAAGGAATTCCCACGAAAAAATCAACGTTCTTTTCGAGCTGCATGGTATAAGCAATTTGAATGGCTGGAATATTCTGTGGCAAAGGACGCAGCATTCTGTTATGCTTGTAGACATTTTAACCGGTTCGGATCCAAAGAAGCCGCATACACCGAACATGGTTTTAAAACTTGTAAAAATGCTTTAGACAATGGCCGCGGTTTTCCAAAACACGAAAAATCAGAAGCTCACATCCAAGCCATGGCAAAGTGGAAAGAAAAACAGATTCGAGTTAATTCCTCTACATCTGTATCGACTTTAATCAATGAAAATTTATTGGAAAAACATCGATGAAATGAAAATTAAAAAAAATATTTATTCACTATCGGTAAAGACACCCTCGTTACTTGTTCTATTCATTTTATTCATTCTGTTTTTTCTTTCTCATATCTTTATTGCATGATGTAAATATAACGAAACATCATTTAACCCTTTCCGGCGCGGAGTAATTCTGTTTTTAAAATGATGAAATAATGGACTGACATCAGAATTTACAAAAGAATTTATTACAAAATAAAAACTTGCTAAATTTCCAATACTTTATAAAAGGAAAAAAATAATTAAATATTCTTGGTGCCGTTTGTCAGTTTTGGAATTAAAATTAGGTGTTCTTTTTTGTGAAAATCGCCCGCTAAAGGGTTAATAAATTGTACTTGAATGCATCTATTAATATAAACGAACATAAAACCTACATAAATTTAAATTACTTAATTAAAAGGAAACAACTTATTTACGTTATGTAAATGTAAATATTTTATTTATGTGTCTTTGATATATTTTTATTGTGTCTTGGAACAAACATTAAAAATTTCATTCTGGCTTTGGAGAGATCTTACGTTTTAAATGAGAAAAAAATTACATTAAAAGTACAGTACATATTTTTCAAGGTATAAGAGACGTGAAAAAAATTAAGAAATCATCTGTCCAACCTGAAAAAATATTTGCCCCACCTAGAAGTAAGGTCTAGCTACGGGC
The DNA here is from genome assembly GCA_963931845.1 of Maratus michaelseni. NCBI lineage: Eukaryota > Metazoa > Arthropoda > Arachnida > Araneae > Salticidae > Maratus > Maratus michaelseni. The sequence goes on from OZ007593.1 coordinate 265,940,004, forward strand.
CTGTCTCCAGACCTCAGTGATTTAGGAGTTTTTCAGGTTATTTGTCAAAAAAAAAAAAAAAAAAAAAAATCATCGCAATTTTTTTTTTATCATTAAATTGGGATTTTTAAAATTGTATTAACAAGAGCCCACTGTATTTAGAAGCCTAATAAGTTTTGTACAATCTTTCAACAATTATATTGAGTTTAGAATGTATGTTACATTTATTTTCAGTTTTAACCATAATACACTTATTTATATCATTTTCTGTGATTATAATGAAAAATAAAGTTATTCAATTGTAATTTTCCAATTGGTGTGGAATAAATTAGCATAACTGGTAAAGTGTTTTAGCAGCCATTATAGAACATTCTTTAAAGGAAAATGTGTAAACTGTATATGAAAGCACATACACAGCTGTCATATAGAAAAGCACATGAAAATTACAAACTGATAGTATCTATTAACAAGTGGGTAAGTGTGATCGAAGATCGCTCAAAGGGTTTCGTTTAATATTCCTTTCAAAACACTTTATCCTTTCTTTAATAAATCAAAATAAATTTCATTTAGCCAAAAAAAAAAAAAAAAAAAAAAAAAAACTCATGTTTTTTGTTTTTTATAAAGTAAAAATTTACCGGTCTATTTTTTTCGTTTTTTCGAGTATCCAAACCAGCCCGATAGCGGACGAAGCCGGCTATTATATTCTGTCATAATAATATCTGTCACGCGGACTAAATGCAATATAAAAAATAATTTAAAAATTAAACATGTTGTACACCTTCAAAATGTTAAAATATGCGAATATTTCCATAATCGGATTTTTATCATGATTCAATATGTTTCTCAAACTCATATATTTACTATTCTCTATTACTCATATTGATACTCGCTTTGTATTATTCTCAAACATCTGAAAAATTCGTTAAACTTCCAATATGACGTCAGATTTTCTTTTTCATTCTCTAATGACGTGATATCAATCTGCTTTGTGTACATACACATACTCATACTCCTTGTATTATTGAGAAATCTTTGAAAATCTCCATTTTATTACCACTATGACGTCAATCATTTTTATTTCATATTAATCTTTTTGTCAATTGGTGAAACTTTTTATATAATTTTCATTTTTCACGTGGAAATCGTCTGACAGAAAATTAATTATTGTAGAAAGAATTTCATCGTGGATTTTTAATTTTTGGCATCTGCTATAACGAAAAATGTTTAAATTTAATAGGAAAATTCTGTTAGAATTTTGGTTTTTTATCTCTATTTATTAAAATAATACGAATTTTTCAAATTATAATATTTTGAGCTCTTTATAGCTGGTATTCACCTATATATATATAACACAAAGTTTCAACTCTGTAAGTTACATAGTTTCTGAAAATGGCTCTGTGACGGACAGACAACGGAGCGGGAGTAATAGGGTTTCGTGAGATGAACAAAACCCTAAAAATGACTAAACTGTTCAGTTCTTATGCAATTGGCCATGTTTCAGTGTTTTTAAAATAACTTCATATATTAGTTCAAGAAATTCTATTATAATTTTTGCAAAAATGTCCATATAATATGTATTTTATGCAACAAAATTCAACAATAAAAGCACATCTAATACAGCAATATATCACATTAATTAAGTTATACATAAAATCAAATAGAAATATTTGACATATTTAAGCCATACCTATTTAAGTTTGTTGAACCTGACCAACTGTGTGAAAAGCCTGAAGAAGTGAAGCTGCTATTGAGTCCAATATCCGGACTCAAATGGAAGTCACCTAATGTAAATGAAAGGGGGTAATTACAACACAGTTATAATGGACAAATACTTTTAAAAATAAAAATTTAAATTCTTATCAAATAATAACAAATATAATGGTGTTGTTCTAGCAGGTTTGGATATTCAACAATTAGCCATTTGCCAAAACAAGGCAAGAAGTGATGCCATATTTTAGGAAAACTATAGTTCTGTATAATAATTACATATAATTGTTTGGCAGGATTTCTTAACAATTATTATAAATATCCCCAAAAATGAAATGGTGGCCAATGACAAAATTTCTTATTCGCACATAGTTTACGTTTTTTCAATTTGTGAAGTTTGCTTCTACTAAATTAACATATTTTTGTTTGTAACATTTCCATGAAGGTTACTACAGACAAAGTTCTTTAATCCGCACAAGTTGAGATCAAAGGTTGTGCAGATTATAGAATATTGTGGATTATGGAATAATATGGATTAAGTGTCATTTTTTTAATTTCTGGACAACATTTTAATTCCATTTTCAGTATGAAATGAAAAATTAAATATGAAATGAAAAATTAAATATGAAATCAAATAATTAATATAATATCCTATCTCAAAAAATGCAATTTTAAATTATTTTATTGCAAAATGTATAGATATATATATTTAAAGAATAATTACATTGATATATGAGAATTAAGATTTTTTTTTTCCAGGAGCATTTGAGCAAGAAGTATAGCAAAAATGCTTAAAAAGAATAAATTATGCACAAAAAAATAATAATAACCAATACAAAAATAAAATACAGAAATAATGGGAAAGTATAAAATAATTTCATAACAGATACTGATGAGCAGAATGATTAACAACTGCAAAAGGAACTGTTCAATAAACTATGATGAAGGATGAAAAATAGCATCTTGGAATGTTGAATAATATTTATAAAGTTTTTTGTATAACTAAGATAGAGTCAAGTGTTGTTTGTTTTAAAACTTTAAATTTTTCTTTAGAAAGTTTATCTTGCATTCTATGAACAGTCATTAATTCTTGTTGAGAAATGCAACTCTGTTGCTCTAAAAAGTTCAGGTATTGTCTACCCAAAGCTAATCCCTAATCAACTGAAATTTTTTCTGCATTTTTAGGATCTGATTCAGTTTCAGAATCAGTAAGATGTAAAACACTAGAGATTATTTCAGCATATGTTACATGTTCAGTAATTGATGCTTGTCAGCAGATTCACTATGAAATCTTCTGTTACAGATTTAGAGACATTACTTCCAACTTTTTTACATACTGTAGGTTCTGCACTTTTTGTCTTGACGAGGGCTTAAACCCATGAAATTCTTCATTGCCACATGGACTATCAATAAACAAAGATTCAGTCCATATATTATGCCATACATTTACCAGGCATGACAAGCACAAAAAATGATGTGTTTTCATTGGTTATTTACTCTCCTGAACTTACTCAAATTAAAATAGCTACGAATAAAAAGCAGTAAAACATGTGCATGCATTCAGAATGTCCTGTTAGCCTATGTGTGTTCTGTAATGCAGTTTGGTTTTTATTGGTATATAAAAATATATATGTATATTAAAAATAATTAGATATTTTATGAACTTTTACTGTATTTTTTATTATTTCTTTTAAAAAATCATTTTTTGGATCAATAATTTGTAAATTTGTTTAACTGTTTACATTTGTTAAGCAACGCGAATTATAGAAAATTGCGAATTACGGGTGCGCAGATTATCGATCCTTGACTGCATTTTCAATTTGTCATATACAAAAAAAAATACATAGCATTTTTCTAAAATAAAGGTATTTTACCTTTTAAAGGAATCTGTGGAAATGACCATAATATGGAACTGTATGTTGATAAGGAATCATTGTTAGCAGTAATTACTGAACAGTTATAGGGACAACCAGAAAGTGTTTATCAATAATAAACTTGTTCTGGTATGTATACACTATTATTTGGTGTATTTATTGAATAAAACTGTTAAATTATCTGTATATATTTTTTAAATTCATTTTTACTAGAAAAACTGTCTCTAAATAAATAGTGTAAATATTGGACAAGTTATTTATGTGTATAAAAAAAGTGAATGGGTTGCCAAAAAAGTGTTTGGGAATTTTCTCTTCTCTTGCTGAAACTATTTCATCTATCTCATGAAGGCTAATATAAAAAGGAAATACCAATTTTTTTATATAAAAGTTTTTCTATATCTATAATACAAACAATACTCTCTGACTCACTAAAGTTCCAATACCTATGCAAAAATGTACTTTCAGAATAAAGAAGAGACTGACTATCCTGAGAGTAGCTGAGATGGTAAGAGCATTCACTTAGCAAGCAAGAGGTACTAGAATTGATACATAGTGCTTCAGGCAAACAGGTTTCAGAAAATAGTTTGCCTAAAAGTTTGCCTAAATAACAAAGTTAAAATGGAATAACATAGTTCAGATTTTTTAGCCACACACAGGGTGGCTTATTCTTTCAATCTCTATCATTTTTCATGTTTAGGAAAAGTCACAGCAATCCATCGTTGCCACAGATTAATCTCGGAAAATGAAACATTTGAAGTTACTTAAAAAATTAATAACTCGAAAAGTATTTGTCACAAAATTGTTTTACAAACTGCGTTAGAATGGTAAAAAATTGTATTTTTCTTGATATAAATTTCAAATCTAATGATTATGTCGTTTTTCAAATATTAGATTTAAAAAATTACGAAACTTCACAATGGAGTACCGTAGCGAAACTTTTACGCATAAAAAGATAATGATAAAGGCATTGTGGCTCGACGTGTATCGTGTATACTGGCCATAGCATGAGTAACGAATTATAGTAAACTTATTATTCTGTTAAAATATAAAAGTGAATTATGTATATACATTTTTAAAAATAAAGAAAAACATTTTATCACAAACATCAACAAAATTTTTTCTTCCATTTATTCCCTTATTCCAAAGATATCGTTTTATCGTCTGCTGCCATAACAACATGAATTAAATTTCATTAAAAAAAATTGCTCAGTGGTAGAAAAATATTTTTCTAAATCGAATGGTTATTGAACAACTCAACACTTTAACAGGGGAATTTTTATTTGTTATTTAGATATTTTAAAATTGTTTGTTGTCATTGCGTTTTTATCCTGAGTTACAGCTAGTTTATTTATTTTTTAGCCGTGTGTGGCAATCTATATTCGGCCTTATAGCAGAATTTTCCCCTCTTGTTTTTTTTTTTTTTGTCATTGCAATAGTAAAAAAAAAAAACTTTCAAAAGAAGGCAAAAGTAACTCCTAATAATGGATTCTACAATATAAACAATGTGATCCATTGAGTCACTAACGGGGGAGGGGGGGGGGGGATTTATCTCAACAATGATTAAGACTTATTTAATATAATGAATTCCCTCTTCACTTTTACACTTTATAAAAATAAATAACGATGAGATGATAAGCTGTTAATCATAAAGGTGTACAAATACAAAATAAAACTATATATATTACTTTAATTAATTTAAAATAATAATAATAATAATAAATATTATTCATTTAACAGCTTGTAACTTAAGCAAATTTCATTTTAAAGATTCTTTTAATTGACAAAACTGAAATTATCCTACATCATAAGAGACGGTAGTCTCTTGAGTGACGCAGCGAAAAACCGAAAACCGTAAGGCCAAAACCGAAGATTCCGTCACTCTCATATATACAGCTAGCAGGACATCAAAGGAAAATCGAAACGCCGACATTTAATATCTCAGTAAATATGAGGCATACCGTTTCGATTTTTTCACATTAGTCTTATATCTATGGCCTAACTCTATCCTGAAATTTATAGATTTCTACATGCAGTAGATTTTGAGATCTGGAAACCAATTTTTAAGCGAAAATGGGAGATGTAATGGTGTAATGGGCACAGAGGTGTTATCTTGAAAATGAATCGAACGATTTTTTTAAAATTAATATATTATATTAATCGCTTTTAGATGAAGAGAGTAAGATTTTGAGCTAACGTAGGAAAACTCTTGTTTTTTATATAATCCAGTTTAAAAATCGGACTCTTTTCTTATGCTTTTTCTGGTAGACTAACATTACAGATCTTCAGCCTTTTCACTGCTTTTTATTACTGCGCAATAAGGAAGCTGTTGCCTATTACGGTTACAGTTAAACGTTAAAGCATATCCATATCGCTGAAAAACTATTTTAGATTCTTTTTTGTTTTAATACGAAAACAGTTTTTAATGCAATTTTTAATATGTAATATATATGTATTAAATTAAATTATTGTTTGTATATTTTTCTTTTTTGTTATAATAAAGAATTTCTTATTTCAAAATCTTCATTAAGTCGGAAAATATTTAGATTCCTTGATTAAAATATTGAAATATTTTATAATTATATTTATAATTATATATATACAATTTAATTGTTATTTATATATTTAATTTGTCATTTTTTAAAGGAAAAAAAGATTCAGATTTTTTTTTATCAGTTAATTTGAAACAGCCTCTAATCAACAAATCAATCATCTGTTTATTTTCAACGAGTCTCGAATGTTGTTTTTGTAAGAATAACACTCATATGAGGTATTTTATTATTTATTTGTTGTTTGTTTACTTATTTTGATTAGATTGTCCTTTTAGAAATTGCCTTTTGATTTAGTGGCGTAAATGGTGAGATAATTGTCAATAGTATTACCTGTTTTATCGTTAAAAATAATATAAGGAAGGTACTTGTTAGCTATATTTTCCAACTCTCCAAATTAAACTTTCCCATCATTCACCTCACACAAATTTAATAACTAAAACTTTTTATTTCAGTGTGATTGAAATACGTTTAATTGTGATGAAACTTTGGTATATTATATAGGGAATTTATATAACGTAAGTTTTAACTTTTATGTATATAAAATTAGATACGATGTTTTCATTATGAAATACAATGTTTCTAATTTATGTTATGGCTTACTTTAACATTTTTGTTATTGACTAAGCCTATCATTAATATAGGGGAGACCAGTACACAGTGAACCTATGGACACAGTGGACCACCCCCTAATATTTTATTTATTTAAATTTTTTTTAAGCTTCTCTTCTATCCTAATAGACAACAGCACTGCAATGATTATTTATAGCCTTCAGAAAGTATGTTTAGCTCAGATTGAACTATTTTATCCTGCTTTGTTGTTTTGAGCTTCTAAAAGTAAAATTTTTCATCATCATATTATTATTTTTTTAGTAATTAAAGGTTGTAGATAAATAAAATAAAACAGCTTTTTTGAAAAGCTAAGATACTTGTTTTTATTTTACTTTAAAGTTAATATGTTTAAAAGAAAGCTATAAACAATATTAATATGATTATTTATTGAACTTCAACATGGGATACAGTGGACCACCCACTCCTGGGGCACAGTGGTCCACAATCCACTCTGCTCCTCTAATGCAGAATGTTCAAAATATGTAATAATTGCTTGGTTTCTATAAAGAAAGATTGTTTTAAAGTAGAATTAACTGTAAAATAAAGTAAACAAATAAAAATAACAATTTTTTTAACATAGTAAGAAATATTTTGTTTTGTATTTACTGCCTTTGATAAATATAACTGTAGTCTAATTGTTTATGATTCTATTCAAGTAAGATTCATGAGATGCAAATTGAATGGAAATCAGTTTATTTCTCCCGAAACTGTAGATGAATCTGCTGTTGATGTCAATGATTTCATAATGTTGCTCGCAGATCCAAAATTATTTCTTGAAAATTCCAGGCTCAATCTTACTGATAAGTATTTTGGAATTTCATTTGCAAATTTTAATGTGAGCTGATTTTTTTGTACTTAAGTAATAACTTCAACTAAATTGCAATTGTTCCTGTATTAATCTTATTATTTTCAAAATATAATTAATTTTTTGTTTTTGTTTCAAAATTTATATTACTATGTTACTTTGCGAATGAAGGGGCAACAAAAAAGAATTAGATTAATGAAAAATAGATTTATATTATATTTTAGACAATACCTAATAGTGGTCCACTGTACCCTGGTGGGTGGACCAGTGTATATATATATTTTTTTTTTAATGTATTGAAAACTATGTTGTGAGAAAATTATGATGGATGTAAGAAGGTTTAAGGAATATTCAAAAATATTTTCATACAGATTGGTCAGTCTGTTAAAGAGAAAAAAAAATTTTAACTGAAAAAGTGGTCCACTGTGTACCGGTCTCCCCTACCCGATTACATGAGATTTTGTTATTTGTATTGATATGTTTGTGTTTACGTATTTTATCAAGATTATATTTCAGCTATTTTTAAGTAAGTTTTTTAAGATACTATATAGCAATGTTAAAATGTTGGCTATACTTTATTAGCTTATGTTAAAGATTGGTCAGAAAAAAAAGGTTGGCGAGATTAAAAAATTTTGTCGATCAGCTAGTGCTCGACTAACATAACAACAAGGCTGCTGGGATGGAATTTAATTTTTAAAAAGGACACATTTTGAACCGGTTTGTTTACAGTCCCATTTTATTAGTAGAATTTTGTGATAATTTCCCGAATAACTGGCGAATTTTGCATTTTTTGTAAAAAAAAAAATGTTTAGATGTAATTTTAAACAAAATCTCTTCATTCATTTCTTTAATTTGCAAATATTTTAAGTTTTCTTATTTAAAATACTGTGATTAAATGTCCAATGCAAGATTTCCCTTAGTTGAAAATTGTTATGACAGAATTTACATAACTGCAAAAATAATTGATTACTACAACAATGCATTTTCAGGGTTTATTTCCAATAAAATTAGCTATACAACAGAGGAAAGTTTAGTATAGTATAAAACTTCATACTATATTTACATTGCAGTAATTTGGAGAGTTGCAAAATATAGCTAACAAGTAAAACACAAATCTTCTTTAATCTGCGGTTTTTAAAATACTTCCTAAATATTCACTCGACACGATGCAATTTCCTTACCTTGTATCATTTTTATCGATAAAACAGGTAATTGACAATCATCTCACCATTTAAGTAACAATCTAAAGTCAATTTCTAAAAGGACAAGAAAATCAAATCAAAATAAGTAAACAAACAATAAATAAATAATAAAATACCTAATATGAGTCTTATTCTTGTAAACAAGAATTTGCATTGCAATCACCGCTCATGAATACATGACACAAGCAATAGGTTAATTTATTGTTAATTGATAGTACAGGTGCCCAATCTTGTTAGGCGAAGGGCCACTTAAAAAATTGTTGGGTTATCGAGGACCACCATCAGTAGCACAGAGAGAATTTTGTTTCGAGGAGATGTTGGGTAGGGGGGGGGGGGGATAATTAGCATTATCCATACATACAGCGCTGTTCAGTTGCAAATTTGGAAGAATGCACCCACTAGATGGATTTGTCATTTTTATGCGGCTACTTGACAAAATTGTGATTTTTATGTGCCCGTTCTAAAAAATTCATGATTGTTATGTATAGGTTCAACTTTTATGTATAGGTTTCAACTTTTTTACTCCGTGGCCACTGGCCAGTACATGGATTTTTTTACTTCTGTTTTTCAGCAATAACCAATAACAAATTTACAAATACTTGATAAAAATTTAAGAAATTTGTCAAACGATTGTGGAATAAACGGCGAAATTTGTCAAATAGTGTTGGGAAAGAAATGGCGACATTCGTCAAATGGTCTCGGGAAAGAAATCAGGCATTGCAGGAAAAAAATTAATTATGTCTAACTGTCGTGAAAAAATTAGAGAAATTCGTCAAATAGGTTCAGGGGGAAAAAAATCACAAAATTCATCAAATGATCTCAGGAGAAAAATAGTGAAATTTGTCTAACAATCGCGGAACAGAATTGCAAAATTCGTCGAATAGCAGTGGAAAAAAAGTGCACAATTTGTTCGTTCATGGAAAAAGTCGTGAAATTCATTAATCGATAGTCGATAAATCATGAAATTCATCAATCGATAGCAGAAAAATCACAAAATTCATTGATAGTGGAAAAATCACAAAATTCATCAACTGGTTTCAGGGGAAAATTTTTTCGAATATCGTCGAATGGCTTCGAGAAGAAAAAAAGTCACAATCCGTCAAATAATTTCGGGGAAAAAATCGTGAAATTCGCCAAATGGTTTCGAAATTTGTCGAGCGACAGCGGGGATAAAATCTTTTTCCATTCAATCATCGCAATTGGGACTATTAAGTTTGACCAGTGGTGGCAGTAAAGTCAGTCGCCAAATTTTCAGTATTACTCGCCGATTGGCGAATGGCAATTTTGTCCTATATTTTTACACGCCTGATTGATGAAATTCAAGATTTTTACGCACCCGATTGATGACTTTCTTGATTTTTATGGATCCGTTTGACGAAATTAATGATTTTTATATGCCCGATAAACAAAATTCATGATTTTTATGCATGCGTTCAACAAAATTTATGATTTTCCTTCTCCCGATCCACAAAATTCATGTTTTTACTGTGCCTGATTGACAAAATGCATGATTTTCAACTGATATGCTTTCCGTCGGCCATTTAATGAAATTCACAATTTTTCTTCTCTAGACAATGGCAAAATTTTCATTTTTTTTTTTTTTTTTTACTGTTTGTTGAAATTTACAATTTTTTCACAAACATTCGATGGAATTCTTGATTTTTCCACGCCCAATATACGAAATTTCCGATTTTCCATGCCTATCGACAAAATTCATAATTTTGCAGAACCGATAGACAAAATTCATAATGTTTTCCCACAATCTATGAACAATTTGCAAATTTTTTCCGCGACTGTTTGTTGAAATGCGCGATCTTTCCATGCCATTCGATGAAATTCGTTGCTTGATCCATGAAATTTGCGATTTTAAGTGCCTTATCGACAAAATTTGCAGGTTTTTTCAACTGATTTACAAAATTCAAGATTTTGAGTGATTGACGAAATTTACAACTCCGGAATTACCGATTTTGACATCTCTGGTTTCTGTTGACCGATTATTGAAATTTGAGTTTTTTTTTCTAGCGACAAAATGGCGAAATTTGTGATTTTTCCATGCCCATTCGACAAAATTTGCATCCAGTCGATGCAATTCATAATTTTATGCACCTGATCGATGAAATTCATATTTTCCTATGATCTATGGACAAAATTTGCACATTTTTCTCACGAATTATTAAGGAAATTCGAAATTTTTGGATAGGTTGGCATGTATGGTCTCTGCGGGCCACAGGTTGTGCATTCCTAATCGTGATGCAGTTTGTTCTCATTCGACTCGACCTTGATAGAACTTACTGATTTTAGTTTCACCACCAGGGGCAGTTATGTTCATATAGAACAGAGTGCGCCCCTGGCAGTGGAAGGGGAAATTAATGGATTTTGGAACTAACTCGAGTTCTATGGGTCCCATCACAACATGGTTTGATTCATTCAATTTGACATTGACAGGATATATCAATTTTAGTTTCAAGTTTGACCACCAGGGGGTGCATTCCTATCTCAGGTTCTATAGCTCCGATCATGACAAGGTATGGCTCACTCAACTCGAAATCGACAGCCTTAACAATTTCAGCTGTTTGTATAGAACAGAGTGCGCCCCCTGGTGGTGGAACATGGAACTAACAAATTTTGCAGCTAACTTGAGTTCTATGGGTCCCATCACAATGCAGTTTGATTCATTTGACTCGACATCGACAGGATATATCGATTTTAGTTCCAAGTTTCACCACCAGGGGATGCTACCCTATCTCGTGTTCTATGGGCCCGATTACGATGAGGTATGGCTCATTCGACAGCCTGAAAGATTTCAGCTATGTTTGTATAGAACAGAGTGCGCCCCCTGGTGGTGGCAGATGGAACTAACTGATTTTGCAGCTAACTCGAGTTCTATGGGTCCCATCACAATGCAGTTTGATTTATTCAACTGGACATCGACAGGATATATAGATTTTACTTACAAGTTTCACCACCAGGGGGCGCTTTCCTATCTTGTGTTCTATGGGCCTGATCACGACGAGGTATGGCTCATTCCACTTGAAATCGACAGCCTGAAAGATTTCAGCTATGTTTGTATAGAACAGAGTGCGCCCCCTGGTGGTGGAAGATGGAACTAACGGATTTTGCTGCTAACTCGAGTTCTATGGTTCCCATCACAATGCAGTTTGATTCATTCGACTCGACATCGACAGGATATATAGATTTTAGTTACAAGTTTCACCACCAGGGGCGCTTTCTTATCTCGGGTCCTATGCGCCCCAGCACGACGAGGTATGGCTCATTCGACTCGAAATCGACAGCCTCAAAGATTTCAGCTATGTTTGTATGAAACAGCGTCCGCCCCCTGGTGGTGGAAGATGGAACTAACGGATTTTGCAGCTATCTCAAGTCCTATGGGTCCCATCACAATGCAGTTTGATTCATTCGACTCGACATCGACAGGATATATTGATTTTAGTTCCAAGTTTCACCACCAGGGGCACTTCCCTATCGGGTTCTATGGGACCGATCACGACGATGTATGGCTCATTTGACTCGGAATTGACAGCCTGAAAATTTTCAGCTATGTTTGTATAGAAAAGATTGCGCCCTTTGGCGGAGGAAGATGGAACAAACGGGTTTTGCCATGCATTTTCATCCTTCTAATTGTGTTACTCTCTCGCTGTATAATTTAAAAGTTGAGTCTTGAATTCCTCTCCCTGGGCCACCACCCTCATATTTTATTGGGGTCCAAGGGGTCTTTCTTAGCATTTCTTTAAAATTTTATTCTAATGATTAATTTATACCCTATACTTAATTTCGACTAATTGACATTTTCATCAATAACCTTAAAAAAGTAATGATATCAGTACAAAAACCCTTAACGGGTTAAAAGTGTTGACGCAGCACTTTCTTTTGGCTCTATGAATTTTAAATATGGGTCTTAAAAGCAATGATATCAAATTTAAGTGACGCTATGTTAATAATTTTTTTTTAAATCATAATTTTCTTTTTAGTTTTATTTATGTTCACAGGTGCAATTATTATCTTAATATGAAAAAATATATAAAATTTATTTGCTGATGCTTTTTTCATTCACATCTCTCATGAATTCAAAATATGGGTTTTAAAAGAAATGATATCAAAATTTGAGTGACACCTTGACGTTAATTTAATAGGACTCTTTTAAAATTCAATTTAAATTATTTTTGGTTTGTCTTCTAAAGTATATTTACACATACAAACAATACTTTTAATTTTTCAATACACTTTTAAATATATTACTTTCACTGAGCCTATATTATGTATTGAAATGTATTTATTTCAATAAATTGATTTATCTTCTGTGCCCCGCTATCCAAAATCATAAGTAAAATTTATGTAAATGATTATTTTGCGTCATAGTATCCAAACAAAGGGAAATGTATGCAAGTGGATAATATGACGCAAAATAATCATTTACATAAATTTTACTTATGATTTTGGATAGCGTGGCACAGAAGATAAATCAATTTATTGAAATAAATACATTTCAATACATAATATAGGCTCAGTGAAAGTAATATATTTAAAAGTGTATTGAAAAATTAAAAGTATTGTTTGTATATGTAAATATACTTTAGAAGACAAACCAAAAATAATTTAAATTGAATTTTAAAAGAGTCCTATTAAATTAACGTCAAGGTGTCACTCAAATTTTGATATCATTTCTTTTAAAACCCATATTTTGAATTCATGAGAGATGCGAATGAAAAAGCATCAGCGAATAAATTTTATATATTTTTTTTATATTAAGATAATAATTGCACCTGTGAACATAAATAAAACTAAAAAGAAAATTATGATTTTAAAAAAAATATTAACATAGCGTCACTTAAATTTGATATCATTGCTTTTAAGACCCATATTTAAAATTCATAGAGCCAAAAGAAAGTGCTGCGTCACAACTTTTAACCCGTTAAGGGTTTTTGTACTGATATAACATTACAAACATAAACAATGTTTTAAGCACAATACAGAATTTTATAAATACATAAGTAATTTTTGTTGTAGACTTCTTAAAAGCAATAAATTATTACTTACTTGAGTTAAAAGAAGAAAGATTGGACGGATAATTGTTGGGAGTGGACACGGATACAATAGGAGTAGTACCAAGACCAGTACGACAATTCTAATTGGAAAAAAAAATATTTTAAGAAACAAAAAACATACAAGCTTCAAAATAATTCAAATTTTTTCAGACAAATTTTTTTTATAATAATGCTGTACATGTAACAATTGGAATTAGCGATCTGAAAAGGCTGAAATTTCCAGATCCAAATCAGGTCTAATTTGTATGGGCCTACCTTATTGGCCCAAACCATTCTACTATAAAGATTAAAAGTTTGGCCTAACAAGTATAAAAGCTTTATTGGCCTCATCTGGTTTATGCAAAACTTAATAAAATTAGTCCTGGCCCAAATTAATTTCTACAAAATTGCCAATATTCCAATAACCAACAATGTTCTATAATTAAAATTTCTTTAAAAGAATATTATGTAAAAATTTTAAAGTGCAGCATTTTTCAGATCGTATATCTGCAATTCATGATGTAGAATAACAAGTTTAATGATCACTTAAACAATTACACACATGAACACCCATTAAAAAAAAATTATATATTGATATAGTTTAGAATGAAAGGAAAAGATGGTTAAAGAAAATCATAATTTTAAAAGCTCTGTATAGTTGTCGTCTTTGTGTCGGGAAAAAAAAAAATAGATTTTTAAAAAACAGTTTTCAGTAATTTATCAAATCAAATTAAATTTTTACAGAATTCATTAAATAAATGTACAGCATGACTGCAATTGTGCACAAAGGTAAACAGACACTCAGAATTATTATATAATTAAAACGCATTAAAAGAATTTATAGTAATGATTTCTTCTGTTATAAAAATTTGTTTACATTTTCATCTTTATATAGGAGAATGTGCATTTTTTCTGAAATAAAAAAAGGATTTGAATCTTAAGATTATCAATTTGTTTGAAAAAGGTAGAAAATTATTTCAGCAGACACTTTTGAGTTTCAAGAAAAATTGTTTAATATAAACATAAAAATTAAATGCATTATATCAATTGGTATCAAAAGTAAAAGACAAGGCATTTAAAAATTATCTGTTCATGTTACTGAAATAATTTTTGTTGATTTATGGAACATTTTATATTTCATTATTATACTTCTAGAAAAAAAAAACCCTTTTTTTAGACATTACAAAAAAATTGCATCTAGAGAGAACAAAATCTATAAATAAAGTTGTTGAAATCGTGAATTTAAAGGAGCTGACAATCTTTGGCATGGTTAAATTAATTGTGTGGAATAAATAACCATTGTAAAAATATTGGAATAAGAAGTAGAAGGTGTGAAAAATATGGAGGATTTTTTTAAAAGCATTTATTGATGTTAAATTTCCTAGAAGAGAAACGTAAAGTAATTAAAGAAATGTCTCCCTTTAAGATAAAAATAATAATTAATATTAAAAAAATAAATTACAGCTGCAGCAGTTATTTAAGTGAATTTCTAAACAGAGGGAACAGGAACACAGTCCATTTTTAGTTTTCAGGGGTATTCTAGGACAATAATAATAACAGTAGTACATTAGCGAGGGAACATTAGTAGAATCTTAAAGCCCTGTTGCTATATTTCTCTACAAAAATGGACCTATCTGAATTTAAAGTCTGTGGTAAAACTTATTTTTTTTACCTATCATAATTTCCCAGTATGAACAATATGATCAAATGTTTTAGACTGATTAATTTTTTACAGGAAGTACTAATACATCACACGTCTGTTGATGCAGCATTATTGGTCAGAAATTCTCCTAAGCTCGTGGAAGAGGTGAAAATAGAAAATCACAGGATACAAACACAAAGATCAGAATATGCTGATTATACACAAAACTAAATTCAAACTTGACTTTAAATTTGATTATGAAATCAAAATTGCTAGAATATGTGTGGTTAATTTGAAATCCTGCTTCATTATTTCAGATTTTTCCATAGATGCTTCAGCTGAAAATCACATTTTTTTTTTTAAACTTTAATTTTCTGTAAGTAAACGGTGCAAAAACTATGCAATCTTCTGTTTGGGAGGGGCCAAAATTTTTTTTCAAAAATACAAGGTGTGTAAATTTTACAGGGGTGCAAATTATGTGAGTAAATACACTAGTTGTTTTTTATCTAAAATATTATTGTGGGCTTTCCCAAAACTGAGCTGAATTCAAAACAATAAGAATGAAACCCGAAACTGACCCATAGCAAAAACATATAAGAATCAACACAATCTAAAAAAGAAAGAAAAAAATTGCTAACACGATCCAACCTGAACCCTAGGCTGGGTTACGTTTAGGTAAAATCAACTTACCTAACACAATGAAAGAGTCTATCTTGCTGTACAGCAAAATATTTCAATCAAATTTCCCTCAATAAGAAAAATAAAAACAGCAAGACTTACCACGGGGGATGGAGAATGAGGGGCATTTGGTATGATGACGTGGAAATTAGATCTGGAAGGTGATGGCTGTCTACTGTGTCGGCCATCTACACTGCCATCTGGTGAAATGCTTCCAGGAATGGAACAGGGTGAACTACCACGCTGATAACCATTGCTGCCTCGACTTACATCTAATAAGTTACCTGCAAAAGTAGAAGTTTAAACATACTTCATTATTTGCATATTTCTTATTTAATACATTTTTTGTTTTAAATCAAGACTGCAGTTAAATATTTTCAACTGTTGCACTATAAACCTAATTCAATAAAAATTTTATAATTATTTTTAGAATTAAATCTGAATTAATTAAAAAAAATAATATTAAGAGATAATGAGACATAAATGTCAATTATTCTTTTAAATGTTATAGTTTAAATTTAATAGATGCATATGCTTGATTTTTATTTTCACCGTATAATTTCATTTTAGGTATTTGAAATAGCTATGTATTGGTCATCGGATTGAATTATTTTAGTGGCTTTTCATTATTTCATATACACTGTTAAATACAATTAAAATATAATAAATTAATTAAAATAATAGACAAAGTTTGTTGACCTTTTAACAGGTTTCTGTACATCTGTTAACAACAATTTAGAAATTTTACAAAATTTACGCATATATTTAATAATAATTTTAATATTCATAACAACGAAAAAAAGAGAAGAGTAAATAAAATAATTTATAAAATACTTTTATTTCTATGCTATAAATTAAAAAAGCAACTATTGAAATATCAATAATATAAAAAGGTACTTGTTTATTATCCCGTCAACCACTTTCTATTAAAAAAAACTGTCAACAAACAATGGGATTTAACGGCAATAATACAAAAACATGATGTCATGTTTGATTTAAAATGCAATGCTAGCACACGATGTACGTATTCCATTTTTACTTCTTTTGTGGATAAGCCAGTTTAATTTTTCTGATGTAGGATATACGTTAACTGCTATTTCTCAGTTTTTTCTCACATTTTGATAGAAAAATTATAAAGATTTGGGATCTTCCATCTACAGAACTTAATGTGACCAACTCCTTTCAAGATTATGGGATTATGTCATATTAAAAAAAGTGTGCACTAATGGACATGAGATGAGACTATCTGCAAACGAATAAACAATAGTGATGTAATGTTAAATACTGTGGCAAGCAAATATAACATGTTTCAACAGTTCCAAAATCATTTGTAACTGCATTAACCCATTCAGCACCAGAATTGGCACAACATATAATTTAGGCGTCAATTGGCAAGTTTCCAAACCCTACCATGAATCACTTTAGAGACGGCAGTTATTTTCCACAAAACGAAATACCACCACACACTTCAATGTTACATATGATGTACAGGTAGTACGTCTGGTAGGGATCTACAGTGAAATTGTGATGTATGCAGCATACATCTGGTGCTGAAGAAGTTAAGCTTTATTTATGGTTGGTCAGATGAATTGATATCAATCAAGGGGGTAAAAAAAACAGATTTAAGCAAAAGTACAGTGATTGATTGGAATATTTATCTCCAAGAAGTGTGTATGTCTAACCTTATAGAAAGTCATTTCAGAAAAATCAGAGAACCTTAAAAGATAGTAGGAATTGCCAAAAATCTTTTTCCAAAGCGAAAAAAATTAATCAAGTATTGTTAACATTTTTGGCAGTGTATTTTCCCAACAATCTTCCATATTCTGGATACACGAGCGAGGCATTCAGCCACAGTTAGCCTAAAATCATGAACGTGTAATGAATAGAATGTCAAGTGAATGTGGCATAACGATTATGGTTTTTTGGTGTTAAATCTTATTGTTTGGTGACAGTTATTTTTATTAAAGAAAGTGGTAGACAGGATAATAGTCAAGTACCTACGATAAAGTAGAGAAACTTGTAAAAGAACTATGCTTCACAACAACAACTATTTTAAATTAAAAAATATAAATATGCATAATCTTTTATGAAGATGCACCTTCTATTTGATGCATTTATTTAACAAATTCACTAAATTCAAAAGAAAATTTTTATAAATTAAATTAAAAATTATTACAATTAACATATCACTAATAAAGTGATACAAATAAATTAGATTAAAGAAATACAGATATAGGCAATTCAAATGAATGTAAAAATAGTTCAAAGCATGTCATAAATGAGTTAATATTCTAATACCACACTTATTCATATAACACACTAGGCTAAAACTATTACATGCATAATGTGTCTTTTTTTTTTTTTTTTTTTGAGACTGTAGATGTTTCTGCTCTTGTTATGTATGATAACATGTCATATGCTTTAGCCTGAAGCAGGATATATTCATTTGATTCTTGTCTAATTTTTCTTCAAGTTTATGGAACTTTACTTTTTATGGATTTTACTATGTATTCTACCTCACTTTAAAACAAGCTGGAAATTGTACGTCAAACGTGACAAATGAGGTGCGTTCGTACTGTAGGCTATATAACTATTTAGATCTTGATGATTTTTAATTCTGTGAAATGAATGATATCGTCTGCAGATTAATTTCTGTAATAGAATAAGTATCTCGGTCTCTTGACGATTAAACTTCGGAAGCTCCTCTAACGAGAAAGCACAGATTTAAAAAAAGAAAATTCAAATTTCTTAATAAACATTTTTATTAATATCTCCTAAAGTTTTGATTCGATTTTAATAAAATTTGAAATGTCTCGACAAAATTCTGCAAAGATAATATATCTTAAATTTCAAACCATTCAGTTGGGTAGTTTTTGCGTTGTTATATGCGGACGGACGGACAAACAGACAGACGGACAGACCAAGCGACGACAATAGGTGCTACGTATTTATATAATTACGAACGCACCTAAAAAGTTACAAATTTTATGTTGTGAAACAGAGTGTAAGAATATTTTTCAATGTTAACAATTAAGTTAAAAGTTTTCAATTTATACGAAGTGACCAACGCCAGGCTTCCCAGGTTACAGAACACACTGCCTGATGTACAGAACACGGGAGAAAACAATTTTTAATTGGAAACTATAATAGAATTTTTGTATTTAAGTTTATATATATATATATATATATAAATTGCCCACTACACCACCAAAAACTATTTTTAAATGAAAATATCAATTATATACATTTGGCTCTCTATTTAACGACTTTCAAGAAACCTCGAAAAATCGTCCTTAAGTAGAGATCATCCTTAAAAAGAATTTGTGGAAAAATAGCATTTGAAAAACATTTTCCTTCACACTTTACAGGCAATACATTTCTTAATATATTGGCACGTTTAGAAATGCTTTATTTATTTATTTTATGTTTTATTTTAATTTTTTTTTATTGATACAGATATAGTACTACATATTTTTATTGCACAAACACAAATCGCATTCATTATACAGTATACAAGAACAACATTACAGTATACAATGTTACTTACAGTACAAAAAAAAATATTTATAATACATTTAATTAAACAAATCAAGTTTTTAAAAAATCAAAAAGTGTAGATTGTTTCAAATGCGGTCTTGTTTTTAGTAACCTTGCTTCAAGCTTCTCAAGAAGGTTGAATGAGTCATCCTTCATATTTGATGAAACAATATAAAGGTGAAGAAAATCCAGAGCAGAATTTGCATCTGAGTAAGAAGGTGGTGGTGTCTCGATTTCTGTATCATCAGCTTTATCATCCTTTTCTACATCTAAAGCTGCATTTTCATTTATGATGCTTCATAAATTTGATCAAAATTTCTGAAGTCAGAATTAAAACATCTTCGTCACAATAAAAAAAATCTTGTACTGAAACATCGTCATCACCAACAAGACTTTTCCATTCTTCTGTGGTGATATCTTCTGTGTGTACAGCTATTATATCCATTTCTTCTTGATTGCCAATTCCAAATGCCCAAAAACAGTTTTCAATTGTGTAAGGAGATACTTCTTTCCAGGCTGATGTAATCCTGTGCAGGGCTTCCAAAATTGTAATTTTTTTAATTTCCTTTTTGTCAGCCAAATTATTTAATAATTTCTTAATTAAGGATTTTCGGTAATATGCTTTTACACTGCAGATGATCAACAGGTCTAATGGCTGCAACTTACTTGTGCAATTAGCTGGTAAAAAATGAAAAGACACATTTGTAAGTCCTGGAATATTTGGAGGATGTGCAGGGCAATGATCGATCAAAAGTAGAAATTTTTTTTTTTACCTTGTGCATTTTTACATCAAATTTTTTAACCCAATCAATAAAAATAGATGATGTTAGTCACGATTTGTTGTTGTTTTTGTATTCGCAAGGTTTTCTTTTAATGTTCTTAAAACACCTAGGTTGCTTTGATTTGCCTGTAACGAGTGGGGGAAATTTCTCAGATCCATCCGAATTAGTACACAGTAAACAGTCAATCGCTCCTTACCGTGTTTTCCACCAAAATATTTTTCATTCTTAAATGTCAAAATTTTATTAGGCATCATATTGTAAAGAATAGATTGTGTAGAATAGGCTAGTATCGTATGCATTACTGATTATCTTCCTATCACATCCATCTAATATCATCTCTAATTCATGTTTGGGGCTGTCCATAAATGATGTCACACTTTTTTTCAATATTTTTGACCCTCCTCCCCCTCCCCCTTTGTCACAAAGTGTCACACTTCACCATACCCCCTCCCCCCCATCTTGTCACATGTCACACTATATTACATAAACATATACTTGCAGTTCAGAAACAAAGCACTACGTTATAGATCATATTTCAAATTTTATTTTTAAACTTTCACTATGTGTTTTAATGACATTTGTGAGCATAACAATAAAAATGATTCGTGCACTTATTTTGTATGAAATAAGATTAAGGTTTGCAACAAAAAATATAATTAATATACAATAGTAATAAAATATTAATCTGAAGGAACAATTGACTTTTTTTTAAAGAAAGGAATATAAGTAAAAACAAATCACATGAAAGTTGTTTTAGCCTCGATTAAAAAATACCCTCTAATTCTGGTAATTTCAAAATAACTTCAAAATTTAATCTGCTGATTTTAAATGATTTTATTTAAATCAAAATGTGTGATGTCACACTTCTTCTTACCCCCTCCTACCCCCTTGTCACAAACTGTCACAATTTCATGAACCCTCACCCCCCCCCCCTCTCCAAGCATGACATCATTTATGGACGGCCCCTTTCCATTCTTCCACTATTTTTTCATCCATTGAGCCACTTTCGTCGCATATGCTTTTAAATGCAAGTCCATATCTTTCTTTAAATTTCGCTAGCCAATCAGCCGAAGCTCGAAAATTTTTCAATCCAAAGTTTTCTGCTAAAATTAGAGCGATTTCTTTGAATATTACTCCGGAAATTGGAATATTTGAAGCTCTTGCTTCATGAAACCATTGCAGAAATAATGCTTTATCAAATTCTTCTGATCAGCCATCAAATTTTTCTGATCAGCCACCTTGAATTTTTTGCCATTTGGAATCTAATCCATACTTTTGTGCTCCTTCAAGAATTTTTCTTTATTTGCTAAAATGCCTTTGAATGTAGACTCGGGTAGATCAAACTTTTTTGAAAATTGTTGGTATACCAAAACTTTTATTCCACTCTTCAATAATTTTCACTTTTTCCTGTAGCGTAAGATGCTTTCATTTCAATGTCATTATTCTTTCTTTGTACTCAAAATTTGGTTTCGCACAGGCAATGAGCAAGCACTACTCTAAACCCCTAAGCTCCTTCTCTGACAAAGAGCTGTGGCTGACTGGTTGGAGAGAAGGAATGGAATGTGCCATTGGACGATGCAGGGGAGGAATGGAATGTGCTTTTGGACAAAGAGAGGGGTGGAGGGAGAAAACAAATCATCACATTCTGGACAATTACACCCCTCTCCATTATCTGTACTCGTATGAATTGCAAGAAAACTTGTTTTTCTATCACAAGAAGTAACGTCGCTTAATATGATTGAAAAGATTAAAAAAAAAAAAAAAAAAAAAAACATGAAAATTTTTTTTAAATAGAGACTTTTGTACTCGAAGCAGCGAAGACTGCAAAATACCGTCCTTAAATAGAGATTGTCATTCATTAAGTAGAGCGACGTTAAACCGAAAACCAACTATATTCAAATAAAGTTTTGAAGTTTTTTTTAAAGTGATATTTTCATATTTGCCAGAGGTTAATAGCCAAAGAAACCGCGAACGACTTTGCTACTTACAGCATCCTTTTTTATTCTGATTATTTCAGGTCTTAAGCAAGTAGTTCTATTAGACGGTAAAAAATTTGCAGCAAATTTTCTAGTCATTCAGCTTTTTTTTAGAAAATGGTTACTTAACCATAATTTATATTTATTCTAACCAATGAGAATATTTCTTAATATGGTGTCAAGTACCTATTATCTATAAAAACGGATTCATGACTGAACAGTTTGCTGCAATTTTTTACAGTGTACATATCTGTTAAATTTCTGTTTTATTTATGTATTAGTTTATTTATTTATTTATTGATGAAGTGTTAATTTTATCATGGAACATTAGCCAGAAACAAGTGTTAAACTATTTATACTGTTTAAATATAAATGGGTTAATCTTCTGTAATCAAGCCGCATGTGATATAGATTTTTTTTTAATTCATGATTGAATTTTATTTTAAAAACCATAAAAAGTAAAATTGTTGCCACTGTCGACATGACTTTGGTGTTACTCTGGGACATGTTTTTGCTTTATAATATAGATACTATCCTAATTAAAGAAAAAAAACAAGTTAATAAAAATTTTACATGTAAACTGCACACAGAAGTGGTATTTCAATTCATTTTAAGTCTGATATTTATACGTATGGAAATGTACAAAAGATCATAAATGTAATGTTTGTGCAATAAATGCATAGGGAGTATTAGACTGAACTGTAAAAAGTGATAAAGAATGGTACTAAAAATTTAAATAAAACAGAATGATGACAAACAAAAAATGCTTTGCCACAAAATTTGAAGACATAATTGACAACTTATATTTTTTTAAGACAAGCCTACTTTTGTTCTGATTTAGACAAAAGCAAATAGATAAAATTAAATGAAACTGAATGAAAATACAGTAGAACATCTTTATAACGGAAACATAAAAACATGAAGTTGTGCGTTATATAGAATTTTGCAGTATATAGATCATATTTCACACATCATTAAACTTACATTGTAAACATGGCCAAAAAATGTCTAGAACTTATCAAAATACAGTTAAATATCTTTATATTGGATTCCTTGGAACCAGAAATTGTGCAGATTATAATTTTTTTTATAATACAGATCATTTTACACATTGTTAAATTTACTTTACAGAATTGGTCCAAATATGCCTGGATCAAATCATTCTTTAATATTAGGATTATTTTCAGAAAATTCTATTGTAATAATAACAATTTTTTAATTGAAAAGCTATGAAATGAGGAGATAAAGATGAAATAATGTATCCAATTTAGTCTTCTAGAGAGTAGCAATTTTTTTACAATGTGGAATATAGGTGCTTCTTAACTACAAAATTCATTGTTTATGTCTGAGATGTTGTGCGTTATATAGAATTGTGTTATAAAGATCTTGTACTGTTCACTGGTTTAGATAAGTTATATTCACTATTAATGTGCAAAATAATTTCAGATCTTACCACAAGATGCTGGCTGAGGACTGACTGAAGGTGGACCATGCTCAAGTCCACTAGGCTCTGGGGTATAACTTACGGTAACTGGCATTGGAGACAATTCTGATGCTGCAGCAGATCCAGGTGGGCACTGAAAAAATAAATCAATTTGTTAGTCCAAGAATATTAATACAGTTACCAATGCTAAAATGCTAAAAATCCATGAATATGCAAGAAAAATACTATAATAGGAACAGACATGTCTTGAGTTGGCCATCATTAAAAGATTTTTTAATAATTAAAAAGAAAAAGTTAACAAGTAATGGAAAAGGTATGATAATAAATTCTAAAGGGGTTAAACTCCCTTAGAATGATTTGTAGTAGCTTTTGGAGCAGAAAAACATGAACTTTGTAGCAGCAAAAACCACTCTCATAAAGTAAAAACAATTTTTGTAGAAAAAACTCCACTTTTACAACAGAAACAAGCATGCGAATACACAATATTCATTGTGGAATAGCAAAAAGTGACTTTGGAGCAAATTAAAATTTTAATATTATAAATATATATATATATACTTTTTTAGTATTATTTTTTTTTTTTAAAGCAGATTTAGGAGACTTTTTGATTGCCCACAACCAAATTTCCTGTCTTTGGCAATGATAATTTCCAAAATCTAACAAGCCTGTTAATAACAATTAAAAATCAGTCTTTATGTATCTCTTTTTTTTAAGAATATTATATATGGAAACATCGTAACGTAGTACTGCACTTATCCATTGTCCAAGATAAGCAATAAATTGTATCAGACGTTTTTAAGAATGCAACAAGACATATTGGGCGTTTGGCAAACCCTCCCATCTTGTATAGCAAGGGATGAAAAGAGACAAGGGACCCGAATTTCAAAAAATGCCTTCTATTTCTTATGTATATGTATGATGAAAATCAAGGATGATAAGACTAAACAAACTGGAAAGAAAAATTTCTTTTTGCTTTGGCCCCTTTCCATATATAAAAATTGCTTTGTTTGTTAGGGGAAGGCAGAAAGTTTAAGGAGAATAAATTAGATAATTGATTGTTTATTGTTAATAGTTAGAAACAAATTGAGCAATGTTTATTTTTTTTTAATTAGAATTTCACAAACTTTAAACTTTGTGTGTTAGGTGAGAAGGGGGACAAAGAAGAGGCAGAAGAAAATTTAGTGGGAGAGGGTAATTTAGATGAAAAATTATTTATTTATTTTTATTGTAAAATAATAAACAGCACACACACACACAAAAAAAAAAAAAAAATAATAATAATAATTAAACAATTTTTCAAGATTTTAAACTTTGTGTGTTGGGGGGGGGGGAGAAGGGAGGAAACAAACATTGTAGAAAGATGGAATTTAGATGATTATTTGTATATTGTTACAAGAAAGTAGAAAACAGAGCAGAAAACTCTTAAAAGTACTAAGTTTTTTTTAATTTTGTATGAGGGGTGGGTAGTGGAGGAGGAGGTAAAGGGTTCAAATGGAAATTTGGGCATGGAATTCAGACAAGATTTTTAAAAAAGTGGAAATCTACTGAAATACACACAAGTTCAGCTTCTACAAATCCCAAAATCTGGTATTTGATCATTCATTAGCAATTAAACTATAATAATAATCAATAAAAAATTAGAAAATTCAAAATACTGAAATAGATGTTCAAAAACACTCTTGCGTGAAATTTGTAGAATTTATGTGCAGCAATAGTTGCTCAATCATGTCCTGAAAAGCTATTCATCTATCTCTCATAAGACACCCATACCATACAGCAGGGCTGTCCAACCTTTCAGTAAACAGGGGCACATCTCAGCTGTTGTCAAACATTGAAGGGCACCATTATTCACATGACTCAAATCATGCAGCAGTATTGTCTCGCTGTAGCAGTATCAATACACACACGTCTTATAAGATGCAAAAGGGTCCCATACTGGTATACATAAGACCGTTATGGTTCAAGAGCTCTATTTAAAAATAATTTTCAGAGAAAACATAAATCGTAGTAAATTTCGAATTACACATTTTCTTGCAAGAGGTCTATCTCATACATTTTTGTAGGGAAAGATTCCAAAAAGTTTAATATTGCCTATAATAAAAAAACGTGGAAATCAGATATTACTAGGGTTTTTAAGGACGTGAAAATACACTTAAACTTGTTTTGAAGACGTAAATTTAGCTTGATAAAAAGCACAAAAGCAAAGACAGGCTTAATAGTGACAAATCCATTGGAATGTCCAGATAGCTTGGAAGAGTTATTATTTATATTTGAGTTATTATTTATAAAATTTCGTATAGTGTAATCGTAATGGTTGAATTTGGTAATAATTGCTAATAGAAATTTTAATACGTTTAGAAATAAGACTTAAAATAATAACTATTTATCAACCCCTTCTCTCTTATGAAAGTGACATGTGTATGAAAGTCAATTTTTTTCCCTTGTTCCATTGGCTGATTACCATTTTTTGATTGATTGAGAAAGAATTCATTTACAGAAATCATTTCGCACTGTTTTATCGATTTTTTCAACAAATTGACAAAAATTACCTAAAGTTTCAAACGTCTGGAACGGAAAATTATTATTCCCCCTATAAAACAGCCAATGGGTTAATGTAACAAAGGGAAAAAATGAACTTTCATGCACATGTCACTTTCATAAGAAAAAAAGGGTTGATAAATATTTATTATTCTAAGTTTTATTTCTTAACATATTAAAATTTCTATTAGCAATTATTACCAAATTCAACCATTATAGTAATTACACTACACAAAATTTTATAAATAATAACTCAAATCGTAAAAATATGCATGATTCAATTTTTAAAGAATTAATGGTTTTTAATGCGTGACATACACTTTTATAAATGAAGAAAATATCTCTGATGCAAATATTAATGATTTTAAAGAAAGCATCCTTCGAAACGGAATTTTATTTCTAAAAAGGCTTTTAACAGAAACCTTCAAAAGGGCGCCAAGAGAACCTTCAAAGGGCGTCGCGTTGGACAGCCCTGCCATACAGCATTTTGGTGCAAAATCAGCAGAAACAGCCATTGTGGCACAGAATGGCACAATAATTGTATTTTGACACAGGAGTGTGATTCCTGCATCTAATAGTACAAAAAGTTTTCATGTTTGTTTTTTTTTCTTACCATAAACTGTCTAATAATATTAATTTTAGCCAATTTATTATTACTTACAAGAGATGCTACATTGTGAAATTTTGCTTGCAATTTAATCAAAGCAGTACTTTATTAAGAAAGTAAACATGTCTTAAGTTTTCAAGATTGTATTGTTTGGAAGATCAAGATTGTCTTGTTATGAATAGGAAGATAAAATTTAATTTTTTTATTAGTTAATAAATCTGTATAAGAGAAGTAGTGTAATATTGAAAATTATATTTTAAAGTTTTGTTCATTACCTCTCAACCTTTCCTCTGTTCATTATGACCTAATTACATGGAATGCAGAAGTTTCCGTTTTATTTCAGATTCATCATGTAAAATGCTATAGTTATAGTTTGGATGAATGAATTTAGCGCTGCAGTTCCTAGCTTTGTCCAAGAAATAAGAGTGAAAAATGCCAGTTAGGATATTGTTGGGATAGCTCAGTAGGAAGAGAGTTGGCATGGAAAGCCAAAGTACCCAGGTTCAAGTCCTGGTCCCAGCATTTTTTGCTCTGTTGGAATAAATCTCAACTATGATACTCCAACCATTGAATATAAATATATTTTAAACTCTAGTAAACTTTTTTTTTGTATATTTTAATTTATAAAATGTGTAAAGGAGTTAAAATTTAAAAAAGACTAAATGCTTATTAAATAATCATTTTTAAAAATAAAGTATGCTAAGTAGTAAAATGTTACACAAATATCATGAAATACAACTGCCTTTAAGTGAGACATATCTGCATTACATCATAGTGTTTCAATGATTAAGAAAATACAGCAAATCTACTGTCCAAGTAAACTATAAGATTCATTAATTAAAAAGTGGATAGGGAGAATTGCCAGCAAAAAATATCTACATTAAAAAAGATAAATGTCAAATACAATTACTTCATAAATAATAAATCTAAAATGAAATATTATTTACATAATTCACGATAGTGCTTAAAAAATCACTTATTTTTAATACTTAAATATTTAAAAATTTGTCTTTGGTAACAAATATAAATATAACTTGAAATGATACTTTGATAATGTGTGACTTTAATCAAGAAGCATAAAATTGTCAGATTTTTAAAAAATTTATAACACAATCATTTCTTTTATAAAAAGAAATAAATATTTCAAAATGTTATAATTAATAGCAAAAGAATAAAGAAAAAGAAATATAAACAGACCAAGAAAGAAATGTAAAAGGTGGGAGAAAAAAAAGAGAGAAGCAAACACATTTTTAAAATTAAATTTTTAAATTGAAAAGTATTCGTAGACATAAACAAATGAAGGAGTTATGTATTGGAGGAGTATTCTCTGGAGAATATTGATTTCTATTAAGCAATAATTAATAATGTTCACTCAGAAATAAAATATTAGTGTTCCAAAATAATTGAAAAATTACTATACTGCTTAGAAAGTAAAACTTGGCCTTTACTAAAAATGTCTATTAGACAAATGTTTCTCAAAATGTGGTTCTCGATGTTTGCACTTAAGGTTCTTAATTTCCAAAAAAACTCAAAAAAAAAAATCTGATGAGTTGCATTTCACACACTGTAGCTGAAAATATCAGAGTAATAAACACAATATAAAAAAGTGATGTCCACTTGAAAAAAAGTTTGAGAAAATCAACACAGACACCTTGATTAAAGCAAAATGTCTGTGCATTTGTCTACTATGCGTGCAGAATTAACAGAATAGAAAATCATTTATTTCTGCCATTCTTTTTTAAAGTGAAATATTCAAAGTAAATTTCTCTCATTGGAGATTATGTTATTTTTCATTCAAATATAATTTTCCTTGCCATGCCAAAAATATGAATGTAAAAATAATAATGTGTTTCTTTATTAACATTTTACACTGCCTTTTAGGCCTTGAAAGAAACAAAGAGGAGAATGGACAGATTTGATCAGTCCCACTTACACATAAGACAGAAATCCAGCCCTATCTAATAAATTTTTATTATTTCATTAATATGATATAAATTACAGGAAAATTTCCAAAACAAGAAGCAATTTCAAAGGCCTATTGGCATGTAAGACAGCCTTATTTATCAAACTTTTATTGTTTTATTAAATTAAAATTTTATTAAAATGACATAAATTAGAATACAAATTCAGGAACAAGAAGCAATTATCAGAGTTCTACTTACCCTGGCACTTCCATTCATTTGTGAATTTCTCTGCATCATCAGCTCAAACTCTTCATTTATTTTTTGATATTTTGGGTCGGATCTGGAGGAGATTGAATACTGCTCCATGTCAGGCTCAGGGCTATCACAGCTATTGGAAGAGCCTTTATGCTCTTTTTTGTTTAAAAACTGAAAAATTAAACACAAAGTTGATTTCATAAGCAGTAATGTTAAAATAAAACATTCAAGTAAACACTGATTGTAAATTCATAGAAAAATACCTGAAAGATTTGAGTGAGAGAATGTGACAGAGAAATATTTTTTTTTTCATTTAAGAGAAACTGCTATATAACATAACTGCATTTTACACAAATATTAAAATAATATTGCACAATATTATTTATGTGTCTAATAACATTATATACAAAAATATTGGAATGTATAATGAAAGACCTAGATTTACACTTTTATAGTGCTGAAAAGCTTCATGAATGACAGATTAATGTTTAGAAAATTATCAAACATTATGAATTCCATTTCCTGAATAAAGTTTGATCTCAATTTTGAAGATTTATCATCAATTAATGAATGTTGAATCAGAAAAACAAAATTCTAGGTCTGAAATGATACAGAATACAAGGATACAATCACCAGTGATAAAAAGTTGGTTATAAAATGTGACTAAAATACAGTGAAATAAAACAAAACAATCGGAAACGTGTTTAATTTATAACATTATTTTTAATAATCAAAATTAATTTATAAGTACAGCATTAAAAAAGTGTAATTAAATCTTTTAATCCTATGAAAAAAAAATACAACATATAGTTAACCCATTTTCGGCCAAAGGTGCGTAAATGCACCATTTCAATAAATATATTTTTATTAACACTGTGAGGTATATTTTTCACTAATTTTATTTTTCTGCTATTTTTAAGGGTTCTGGAGACATCTATAAAATATTAGTAATTCAATTGAAGTAATCACTTTCTGTTGAGAAATTTTCAAAATACGCTGGTGTTTTACTTGAAACGGTTATTGACAAATTCGACTTTTTGAAAATGTATAATTATTCCACTTGAGATTAATCATATGTTTTTATAACGGAGTAAAGTTGCAAGTTCTGTAAATAAAATAAAAATAAAACACATGCCATAAGAAAAATAAAATTTTTTATTTAAATTTAATGGTAAATTGTTAATGGTAAATTAATAATGGTAACGTCAAATTAAATAAAATATTATTTTTCATGCACAAAACTTTTTTGGTGTCTTAATGAATGTAATTTAAGCAAATTTCAATGCAAATAATACCACATTTTATATAATTTCTATGCTTGGCCTAAAATGGGTTAAACAACCATAAGTCTCTCTCTTTTAAAAACTTGGCCACAGAGGATTTATTATTATTATTAACACTTTCCAACATAGTTGAAAAATGTTTATGAATTTGGTTTGTGTCTGTCTGTCTGTACTTTAACTCTCATAAATATACTTGGATTGTCAATAAATTTTCATACAATATTGAACTTTACTATAGAATGTTCAGTATTGAAAATGAAGGGTGTCTAAATTCTAATAAATGTATCGGCACATTTTCAAAGCTATTGGATATATTTAAGACCTCCATATCGATGCATTATTCAAATCTGCGATTTTCATTTCAGTTAAAAATGAAATTTGAAAATCGTGTGCATTCCCATAGGAAAGCATTATGACCTAAAAAGAAATGTTTTATATTTTTCGAATGAATGAACCAATTTTAACCAAAAACTATATAGCCAAATCTGGGTACCTCACCAACATACCTACCAAAAAACAACCTAATCGGACACTTTTTGCGGCAGTTATCGGGGAACAGACAAACAAACAAACAAACAGAAACCAAAAACTTTTTGCATCTCCACAGTGAACCTTCACTGATGTTTCGGCAATTTGTAACATTTATAGTTCAATTACAGGGACATACAAAATAATCCCTTTACATTATGATCTATGGAGAAAAATTCTTTGGAGTGCATTTTGAACATGTTATGATACTTGAAATATAATAAAATTTAAAAGGATCACTAAAGTTCAATACAACTTATTTTCTATATATATGTAGTTTGTACGATTTATCGTTCATGTACAGACACGTACAAGTTAATTCCATTAAAGAACTGACTATGATCGGTAATAGCTGGAAGTGCTGTTTCCACTGTGATATGAAATTTTATGTAATTTTTAGTGTACTAAGTGTTGTTTACAAATTCTGTAGATCATATACAGGGCTGCACAAAAGGCTTCGAATATGGCTAGAAATTGCTGAAAATGGATTTTTACTGAGTTATGTATCTTTTAAATTGCTTATTTCGATATCTCATTTCATCGTATGAAAAAATGAAATTTCTTAATAATATTCTGTTAGTTTTGGAAAGTGTTTCATAATCTATGCCGGATGCATGATTTTTCATTGCTATTTTAAGAGTAGGTTTTGTTATTTAAAGCATCATCTGTTATGTCAAAACAAATACTTGAAGAAGAAGAATTTAATTTGTATTAAAAAATGTCTAATAAAGGGCATATAAAATGTCTTACAACATTTTATACTGGAATATCCATTTGAAACCTACTAAACCATGAAATTTTCATTCTTAAATAAATGCAAAAATGTTCAATGAATTAGTTGTTTTACTAAGGATAATGTAAAATAAAAATATTTTCTATCATATTTCAATAAAATAAATAAATAAATCACATTGTTTTTTAAACAGAAGAAAAAAAAAATTAGCATTTTTTTTAAGATTTTTTTTTTTTTTTTTTTTTTTTTTTTTTTTGCCTTCTCTTGTGCAAATCAAAATACTTTAAAAAAAATTCTGGAACAATTTTTTTTTTTTTAATTCTTACCAGATTATTTTAGATTCCTTTAAATAATATAACATGATATTAGATGAAAGTGCATTATTTACAAGGCATACATTGAGAAAATCCTAAATATACAAACTGAAAATAGTTAACAAAAAAAAAAAAAAAAAAAAAAAAGAAAGAAAAATCCTTAGACTGAGATATGACAATTAACACAATTTGAAATTAGTTAAAATAAATGATCAATACAGAAATAAACAAAAAATACAATAAATTCTGATTAATTCAGATTAATTAGGACCCCTATTTGTCTGGGTTTTAAAAGATAACCTGCAAAATGAGCCAAGCTATAATTAAACACCCTATACAATAAGAAAAAACTTTATTTTTATACTTGAAGTGTTCCAAAAAGTAAGTGAAACTACAAGAAATAAATCATTATGTGATATGTACAATGTAACTTTAAGTTGTACACTGTGAATATTAGGTCCATATACACTCGCATTGCTTTATAAATGGAATGGTTTGGAGAAAGTACATATATTTTGTTGTCACAAGAAATACAGTAGATCTTTATAACACAAACCTAAAAACACAAGGTTGTGCGTTACATAGAATTTTGCGTTATATAGATCACATTTCACACATCATTAAATTTAGCTTGTAAAACATGGCCAAATGCGTGTGAAGCATACCAAAATACATTAGAGTATCTCTATATTGCATTCTTTATTACCAGGAATTGTGCAGATAATTTTTTGCATAATATTACAACATTTCACACATTGTTAAATTTACTTTAAAACCATTGTCCAAACATATCTGTATCACATAATAGCAATTTTTTCAGCAATTAGCTCTGAATTAAGGAGATAAAGTTGAACTAATGTATCAAATTTGGTCCTCTAGAGAATAGCAACTATTTATAATATGAGAATTCAGGTGTTTCTTAACTGAAAATTCATTGTTTACATTTGAGAAGTTGTGCATTATATGGAGAATTGCGTTATATAGAATTGTGTTATAAAGGATCTTCTACTGTAAATCAAACTACAAGAAATAAATCAATACATGATACATAGCCCTCACAGTTTAACCTTAAGTTGTATGCTTAAAACATTATGTTCATGCATGTTGCTTGGATATTTCACTTGTATGACAATTTTTTACAATATAATCAAATAATCAGAGAAATTTGTAGAGAAAGTTAATTTTACAAATTATTTAAATGCACCTTTAGGCAAATTTAAAAGAAAAGAAAAAAGAGAGAGAGAACATACACAAGCATAAGATGAGAGAAATGTAAAAAAAAAAAAAAAAAAAAAAAAAAAAGAGGAAATGTGAAATTGTATAAAAGAATGCCTGTACAAAGACAATTCTAGAAGGCTACTTTATGTGAGACAAGTATTATGTTACAATTACTGCTTTATATATAAAAAAAACTCATTTAAAATTTATATAGTTTAAATGATTATATAAATAACAAAAAGTGGAAGATTACAGATCTACAGATAAATCTCATGCCTGTTTAAAATAAACTACATTTTATTTATGAAAAATTAACAGAATATCAATCAGCTCAATGGTTTAAAGAAAGTATAAGATATTATGCTGCCTACATTCAAATCTAATTTATTGAGACAGATTTAATTTATTAAAACAGATGGTTCAAATCCTGATAATATCCAAAATTTTCATTTTTGCTGTCTTTGGCATATTTGATCATAGAATTCAAACACCTTTTGACTTCACTATGATTTTGCTACAATGTAAACAACTGTCTGAATTTAGCAAAGCCTGGATTAATGAGTGTTTGCTGTTTTTTTTTAACAATTAAAAAATATATTAAATATAATATAAAAACAATTTTATGAGATTTAAAAAATGTGTTACCTCAACTATGTCACTGTTAGTTCTGCTTTCATGAGGCTCATTGTATTCGGTATACTTCAGAAGAACTTTATCCATGTCAGTACTTGCATACTGAAATAATTTGTTGGTACTGTTGAAAATAATAAGTGCTATTTCACAGTCACACAAGACACTAAGTTCGTATGCTTTTTTCATTAATCCGAACTTTCGTTTGGTGAAAGTTACCTAAAAAAGATAAATATAGTGATCATTTAAATATTTCACTTGTATGACAATATTTTTTTACAATATAATCAAATAATTAGAGAAATTTGTAGAGAAAGTTAATTTTACAAATTATGTAAATGCACCTTTAGGCAAATTTAAAAGAAAAGAAAAATGAGAGAGAGAACATACACAAGCATGAGATGACAGAAATGTAAGAAAAAAAAAAAAAAAAAAAAAGGAGGAAATGTGAAATTGTATAAAAGAATGCCTGTACAAAGACAATTCTAGAAGGCTACTTTATGTGAGACAAGTATTATGTTACAATTACTGCTTTATATGTAAAAAAAAAAACTCATTTAAAATGTATATAGTTAAAATGATTATATAAATAACAAAAAGTGGAAGATTACAGATCTACAGATAAATCTCATGCTTGTTTAAAATAAACTACATTTTATTTATGAAGAATTAACAGAGTATCTAAATGCTTTTAGAAAAATTAAAAAAAATTACAGTAAATGGATTTCATCCAATTAAACAAAAATTATTTACATTATTATTATTTATATTAATTTGTAGAATACTTAAATAACAACATTACAATTTTTAGTACAAACAGATCTCCGATAAAAAGTCATTAGTTTTTTATGTATTACTTTTCATTTAACAAAACTATTTGAGGAGAAACGATATCATTTGATAAAATAATATTTACTTGCCAATAATTTGAAATAGATTTTTGGATTTTATACTGTGAAAAATTTTAGTTTTAAATCGTAATTTTATAAGTGATAAATTTTACAACTTAACTAGTTTTAAACACATTTTATTGAACTAGAATTTACGTTCAAAGACTATTTTCTCAATATTGAAAACAGTATTGGAATGACACATGCATGGCAGATATGGCTATAAAATGGCTTACCAGTTGTTTTACCCAACTTAATTCTTTTTAAGAAGCTGGTCCTTTTAAATGGTTAAAACAAAACAAAAAAAAAGGGGGGGGGCTTTTTTGACTTGGTAGATAATCACTGATTTTTAGCCTTCTGATAGAGTTTATATATAAATATAAACTTAATGTACAATTAATCCATTGAATTATAAGATATTATACACAATGAAATCAGAATACCAAATAGCAGAGTCAAATTACAAATTAAATGATGTAGTCTTAAGAAATGAAATAATATAAATCCAAATGAAAAAACAAGAGTATAAACACAAATGAAAGCTTATAATGTAAATCACTTCTTCAAGGGCAGAGGATTTACAATTATAAGCAAAGAACAATCGATTTCTGTAGAAAACACTAGCTTTATGCTAAAAATTATGTTTCTCTCTGCCCTATTAATTGTTAAACAAGATTGAAAAACAAGAAAAGCTTTAATATGTTTTGATTGTTTTAGTATAATTTAGCATGCATATTTTCTGCCTCTTTGATTGACATTTATTGCAAGATTGTTTAAATGTGTAATACAAGATCAGAAACATAGGTTTATTTATCAAATTTTAATGTATTTCAATTATACCAACTTGATTTTTCTTTTCAATATTCACACTCATTATAATCCAAGGAAAAAAAAACTACAGTGGTGTTATGAGCACTTTATACCAAGGGAAAAAAATGAAAACCATATAGTTGAAAAACATTAAAATTTGCTAAATGAACTTATACTTTTGATTTTCTATATATAGCATATTTAAACAATATTCAAACAAAAATCAATTATAGAAGCAATAAATATAAATTACATTAAAACAATATAAAAATCTAAAAAAAAAAGGAGGTGGGGGGGGGGGGAATTTTTACTTTTTATATCTAATTGGAACTAAAAAATCAATGCTTATCTACTCACCTCTTTTACTATGAAAAATTACTTATCACTATAAAATGGGATACATACTTGTCTGTTTCGTTCATCAGTTATTCTTGATATCTGAATCTTTTTCCGACCCATTTCGTGCCTTTTCCTCACAGGAGTAGAACCCAAACCGTCCAGTTCAAAACTTTTGTGCTTGCAAATAAAACAAAACAGTTGCCTATTTTTCCCTTGGGCAACCTCTCAATAATTCAAACAGCTGAAAGAAAAAATAAAAGGAATTGTCAAAAAATCAAATATTTTTTACTAAATTCAAAATCGCAAATTTTAAAAGAAAGGGAATTTAATAAGGTGCTTCAGAACTGATCATTCAAATTTTAAAGGGCAGTAAAGCACAAACAACGATCAATTTTTGTATAGAAAACCAGGCTCATAATCAGTCATCATAATCATTCATACAAGGTGTCTCATTCGAATAAAACCTGGATTTTTGTTCATAATTTTAACAATAATGAAGATATTGTAATGAAATTTTCAACAGACTTATCTTTCTTTTTGTGAAATGTAATGATATCATGAGAAATGGCCACCATCCACATCCAAACAGCACTGAACTGAATGTGCTCGATGGTTCTAAATGCAATCCCCATTACATAAGGTCTCATTGACCAAAATATTGTACATATTTAGCACTTGCCATGATGTTATTTGCATTTCACACAAAGTAAAGTAAATCTGTTGGAAATTTTATTAACATACATTCATTATTGTTTATATGAGCAAAAATCTAGACTTGTATTGGAGTGATGCACCCTGTATCTCTGACTGAAAAGGATTATGACCTTGGTTTCGTATTTAAAAATTATTTGTTGCAATATTCACCCCTTAAAAATTGAATGCTCAATTCTGAATCACCATGTATATTTATTAATCTATTGCATAAGCTGCTGAGTGCAAAAGTGTCACATGTCAAAATATCAAATATCGAGGGTCAAAGTTTATGTTTTATAAAATATGATATAAAAAAAGAAAAGGGGTTGTGGAAATAATGAAAAATGACCTGTATTCCAAAAGATAATTGAATTATAGTATAATAGCAAAATGTTATGTAATATCTAATATAAGCTTTGATACTATCATTTAGACAAATATATATACAAAATCTTTCAAAAACTTTATTTGAAAAAAAAAAAAAACTTTCACAACAAATTCTACAAAGTAAAAAAAAGATAAAAAATAAATAAATAAAGCATTTCTTATTGAAATTCATAATTCCCTATAAAAATAATAAACTAATAGAAAAATATGGTTAAATTAACAAAATTAATTTAAAATAACTTCCAATGAATGTACTTTAAGGACAGATTCACAATAACAAATAAGCCTTTATAAAATAAAATTTTTACTTTTTTTTTTTTTTTTTTTTTTTTTTTTAGTAATGAACACAGTTAAACTATGTGTATGATATGAGTATAAAGACTGTACATAATTTGATGCATGAGCTATCAATATCATATAAATTTTTGGACAAGCCTTTATTTCTCCAATACAGAAATACCTATATTTGTATACAATAAGTACCTTTCACAAATTTTTCATCTTAAAACAGGATCCTTCACAAAAATTCACACTTAAAACAAAAGCGAACCCTTCACAAAATACTCTGTTTCAAAGATAGATCATTCAAAAAACTTTTCCTTTCCAAACCAAACCCTTCACAATTTAATCATTTTAAAATGAAATTTGAACTATTGTTAAAGAACCTATTATCTAGCTTATATATATATATATATATATATATATAAAGATAAAGGATATTGTTAAAAATAGATAAACAAGAGACTGAATATATTGCTAATTTCAAATTCACAAAATTATGACTAGATTTTTCACAAATACTAAAACTGTTAAAATTTTCACAAAAAAGGATTTTGTGACAAAAGTCTGGACAAATCCATGTATATTTAAAGGCATGGCAGAATTTTGTATAAAAACAAAGGATTTTTAAAGCATGTATACTCACAATTATACAAAAGATTAATTTACAAAAAAATAAAAAATAAAAAGCCATAACAAACAATGACAGAAGTTGAATGAAAATATGTGAATTAATTACATTACAAATAAATAAATATTACATGAAATGTTATGTTTCATATAGAAATCATCAGACATTACACATGCCTCACTACAAAATAATGCTATAAGATTATGGGAAGAATTATAATAACAAAAAATAAAAGTAAAAAAACACACAAACCTAAAACAGAATGAGTAAAGACAGAGCAAAAATGCATAATTTATCACAAATAATTTTATGTGTGTGCATTTGTATGCACACAAAAGAAAAAAAAGTTCATTAAAAATGAAAATGTAATGTTTCAAATCACAAATATTAAATTCTCAATTTTGTAGTTTGTCTGCTTTTTAAAAAGCCACTTCTTCTGGTTATAATAGATGGCTGAAAAAATATCCTTGTAAGCAAAAATTATGTCACAATAGTGAACAAACAATTATTTTAAAAAGCTGGATGATTTAAGAGCTTATTGCAAAGATTTAAAGATAATATACTCCTACTGCTGCTGAATATTTTCCCCTTACCTAAGAAAAACATTCTTTTCACCACTGCTCAGCACTTAGGGAAAGATACAAGCATTGTTTAAAGGTTTCAATAGCATAATTATTTTTCATTGATTTTTACATATAATGAAATTTATTCTTTAAACAAGGTGAAATTACCTAAGTTGAAAAAAAAAATGGGAGGGGGAAGGGGTGATATTTTAAAAAATATTACTTCAAATTTCGAAGTGATATTTTAAAAAATATTACTTCAAATTTGAATTTTATCATTCACCACACAAGTGGCATACAAAGTAGAGTTTACCTATTTAAAACAGTGTGCCAAATATGGAACAAAACCAACTCTAACTAATGAAGACAAGACCATATATTTACTTGTTAATATTTCATTTCATATCTGACATATTTAAAAATTAAATATTGAGAAAGAAGTATAATGTCTATTATATACAATAAAATGCAATATATTAATTAGTATGAAAATATTACAATATATCAAAAGTTTTATTTATATTTTCATTTCAGCTGTTTATTTATATTGCAATGTGATGTGATCTACATATAGGTATGTGATCATAAATTATATTTTATATTTTATAATTATAATTATTATTAAAAAGGTAAAATTATTTAAAGTTTTGAAGGCTCTTAAATTCTAATGTGTGAAACATTATTATTGTTGGTGGTCATGGTGAATCTCTCTATTTTCACTATTCAAAGATTTAAATATTATTCAACTATTTATATATTCTGCATTAGAACCAACTAATTAAATATTTAAAATGAATCATTTGTTAAAGTTCAAAATTAGTGAATGTGTCATTTAAGAATTAATTGAAAATTATACAAGAAGATGATGCCACAAAGTTAAATTAAAGGAATAATTATGATACTAACAAATAGACCTTCTCATAAAAAATATTAAAATAATCATAATTTTAAATATCACTTTCATATATATAATTGTTAATATTCTAAAAATTCTAAATATTTATAAATTAAAAAGTATAGGAATAAAAATAACAATTTTTTATTTATAAATTTAAAACTATATTAGTTGATTTAAAAAAAGGGGGAGAGAGATAGAGGGGGTGGGGGGGGGGGTAATATAGAAAAAAAAAGTCTAAAATTATTAAAATTCAGGAAGAATTATCAAAAACACCAACTTAACACCTCACATAAATCTAAAGAAAAATTTTTATATACACTTAATTTTTTTAATCATACATGTTTCAAAAGCACAACAGAAAGAAAAATTCAAAGTAAAATAACAATGCTAATTTTAAAGAAGAAAAAAAAATTCTGAAGAGAAATATTTTTTTATTGTTGTTTATTTCAAACTGTTGTTATTGTTTATTTTCATTATTCAAATATTTTAATAGTTATGTTGAATAACTTCACATAAAGTACAAAATATTCACATATTTTGTACTACAGCTGAATAATTAATACTGAAATAAATGAAATATTTATAGAAAATGATTTTTTTTTTTCGATTTAAAATTACATAAATGGCAAAATCTGAAAACATTAAAAAAAGTAGGGTTTTTTTTCCCTTTCTTTTTTAAGTATAAAAAAAATAAAAAGAAGTTATGAAAAACACTGACATTAAGATACATTAAAATTAAACTTTGAAAATTTAAATTTTTCATAAATGTGTTTAAAAATCCTTACAGAAAGAAAAATTAAATAAGAGTGATTCAATAATAATACATAATAGTAATAATAATAATAACAGTATTAGAAAGCATAACATGTTTAAAATAAACTAACCCGAGTAAAAAAATAAAAATGTTTAAAAAAATATTTTTTTCTTACACATTTTTATGATAATTACTATTTTAATACATAATTTAAAATAGTTCTTTTTTTTTAAGTGATAATATACCCATTAATGATCAAAAATTTCAAAAACATTTTTTTTTTAAAGGCATTACAAAAAGAAAAAATTAAAATAAATAACAAAAAATTAAAAACTTATTAATGTATAGTGTAAAATTAAAAATATATTTAGAAAATAATATAATAATAAAATCTATGAAAAAATACTTCTCGTGTATTTTTATGATAATTATTATCTTAATAAAAAATTTATAAGTTTTAAATTTTTTTAATAATGTATTAATGAGCCAAAACACCTTACACACTTACAAAAGCATTACAAAAAGAAAAATAATAATAATAATAAAGTTTACAACAAATAATAATAATAATAATGTAAAACTTAAAATGGATTTAAAAACTTTTAATATAAACTAGTACAACAACAAAAAAGATGAAGAAATATATATTTTTTAATACAATCAATATTTTAAGATATATTTTGAATATTATAATAGGTTTAAAAAATGGTAATAATATGATTATTAATGAATCAAAACACGGGTGTAAGCAATATACAAAGAAAAAAAATCTAAATAAATAGCAAGATTTAAGAAAAAAATAAAATGCATAGTGTAGCTTTTTGTTTCTTTCGTCTCACGATTACTATCTTATTAAGTGGTTTATAATAGGGTTTTTAAAGTGGTAATAATGTGCCCATTAATTAGTCAAAATACCATACACACTTACAAAACCAAAACAGAAACTATATTTAAAAATGCTTGAATTTTAATCTTTTGACAAAACTATAAATAAAAAAAGATAAAAAATAAATATAAAAGTAAAAAAAGTTTCAAAACACTTTTTTATTTCAATGTTAATTTTGAAAACCACACCTAATTTCATGATTCCATATTTTTCACATTCACGTTTTTTTAACCAAAAATTTCCATTTTTATAATACATTAATTTGGCATTGGCACGAAACTTGATTATGCAAAAATTAAAGTTTTTACACGCTTAGTAGAAAGCATAAGTTAATGAATTTATTAAAAATATATATATGTTTTTTGCTCAGTTTCTTTATTTCAGATAATGGCAACAGGAAAGAGAAAATGAAGCATTATTTAAACTATCTTTTAGGATTTGTAAATTGATTTCTTAATTAATGATTTAGATGAAGTAATTATTTAACTAATATGAAACTATTAATTGATTAAAGCATATTTTTAAAAATGTATATATATCTGTCTTTATTTTTTTATTTATATTTTCTACTTTTTAGTGTTTAAAATAGTTCTTTGTTGCAGTTTCACAGCTAGATGGCCTAATTTGGCGTGTGTCGTTTGGTGCATCATTAAATTCATTGTTATTGTAACTCATGTACAATTATAACCATAAAGATTATTTGAAAATTTATCACTTGGGCTAAAGAAAAAATGACTTAAAATTAATTTATTAATTCATAATTAAGTTCTAAAAATATTAAAATGTTGTATTGTCATCGGAAACACACCTGCGTGCATAATTTTTATAATTCTAGCATATAAAGAAATGAGGGGAAAATCGATTATAAAACTCCATCTTTTTACATACCAAAACCAAGTTGAGTTGAATAAAAGAGTGCAAAAAATGCTTAAACTTTTAATGTAATAAATAATGTAAATAATTTTAATGTAATGAAAACTTAAAATATATTTTCAAAATAATATAAACTAATATAATAATTGTAAAAATCTATAAGTACATTTTTATACTGGGTTGTAAAATTGGTAATATGTTAATTTTTGAAGCAAAATACTGAAGACACATGCACAAAATGTTACAGAAAACAAAAATTAAAATAAATAAATATTAAAAAACTTATTAATACATAATGTAAAGCTTAAATGAATTGGAAAAAAATAATATAAATATAATGATACAAAAAACCTAAGAATTTTATTTTATTTTTTTAATGATAATGACTAACATAATACATAAATTATGACATGGTTTTAACATGCCCATTAATGAGTCAAAATACTATACATGCGTACTTACAAAAGTACAAATAAAAATACATTATTTTCTAAAGAATAATGTAAAACTTAAAATGTATTTAAAAAAAACATTCAATATAAATTAATATAATAATAATAATAATAAATAGTAATAAAATCAATGAAAAAATACTTTTCTTAAAAAGTTTTATGGTAATTACTATTTAACAGATAATTTACAAAAGAATTTAAAAAATGTTAATATGTCTATTAGTGTAGCAAAACATTATAGTCACCCATCCTACACAAGCATTACAGAAAAAATAAAAAATCGAAATAAATTTAAAAAAAAACATTAATATATAATGTGTAAAGCGTAAAATGAATTTGAAAAGAAAAATTATTAATATAAATATAATTATTTTAAAAAAATGTATAGAAAAATTCTTGTATTTTTATGATAAATTACTATTTTAATATCTTATATTTATAATAGAATTTAAAAAAGGGTAAAATATGTCCATAATTGAATGAAATCACTATACACACCTACAAATGTAAAAGGAGAAAAGAAACATGAAAATAAATAACAATAATAATTAAAACTTCCAGAGCATTAATTTAGAACTTAAAATGTATTAAAACTATTTAATATAAAATAATGGGATAATAATAATAAAAAAAATCGACGAAGAAATGTTTTGCTTATGCAAAATCTTTTTTTAGTGGATATTTGTAATAGGGTTTTAAAAAAATAGAAATATTATGTCCATTAATGAGTCTAAACACCATGCGTGCCTGCACAAGCATTACAGATATATATATATATATATATATATATATATATATATATATATATATATATATATATATATATGCAATAAGTTTATATATATATAAACTAATATAATAATAACAATCGATGAAGAAATACTTCCCTCGTACATTTTTAGACTAATTATTATTTTAAGAATTTTAAAGGCTAATTTAATATCATTATCAAATTAAAGTTTTAAATAAAATACATATAAGAAAAAGGGTGTAGTTACTTAATCAAATATAAGTATAACAATTTTTCTATAAATAAATATTATTAATAAAATACTTTATAATTTATGAAAATAAAATTACTTATAAAAGGACAATTAATGAGTGAAAACTTTAAATGCACCCACAAACGAAACTAATAATAATAATAATAATAATAATAAATGCATAAATAAATAAATAACGTATATAGAAATAATACATTTCACAGAGATAAATAAAGAGCAATAATTATACATACAACTTTAAATTTAAAATATAATTTTTAATAATAAAACATATATCTAAAATTATTACTTAATATAATTATCAAATAATTTTTTTAAATAAAAATATTTTAATATATTTTTTTATAAAGTTAATTATTTAATCTATTATAATTAGCAAAAATTTTCTGACATAAAGTAACTTTATAATTTATAAAACAAATTTAGTTACGAAACTAATTATAAAAAAAGACAATAACTGAAGCAAACTTCATACACACCTACACAAGAAGAACAAAATGAGACGATCTTGCATAACATATTTTGAAAGGAGCTACATAAATATACGTACTGAGACCAATCTTTTCACAGAGATAAATGAAGAGCAATTATTACACATACAGCCCCAAGTTTAAAAAATAATAAATTTTAATAATAATAAAAGAAACATATTTTCGTATATCTACATTTAATGAAAAGTGATATCCATGCGAAGTAATCGAAGTATTTAATTAGTCAAATGATGTTTATGTGTAAGCAAACATTCAAATCAACAGCATCAAATCAAATTGATTTTTAAGAAAATATTGCGACATGCATCTTCTGGCATACAAATGTATCAGCGATCGACATTTTAGAGCCTTTTAAGTTATCACTAAGGGAGGACCATAACAACGCAGTTTTCATTTCTCAATACCAGGCAGAGGAGCACAAAATCGTTTGGTAGAGGGGCGAGATAAACAGGAGCAGTTCACCGGAAGCACAATTGATGGATAGTTAAAAATCCACACAACAGATGAAAAACCGAG
Source organism: Maratus michaelseni (assembly GCA_963931845.1). NCBI lineage: Eukaryota > Metazoa > Arthropoda > Arachnida > Araneae > Salticidae > Maratus > Maratus michaelseni. Next base: position 265,984,306 of record OZ007593.1, read on the forward strand.
AAAGAGAGAAGAGAGGTGTGTGGGCATGTGTAAACTCATATCCCAAAAATAGTAACATACCTTACATCCCTTCAGCGCCTAGAGATCTAACCGTTCCTCCATCGGGCATGTGCTTCACAGGGTTGCAAAGATGAGTGCTTGGCGAACGCGATATTGCCAACGGATGCCAAACTCAAAGATAAAAATCACAATTTCAGTGGGATCTCATGGTGACGATATGCTTCGGTTAAGTGAATGATGGGTGAATTTCCGTTGATTCAGTGATTTGATTTTTGCAGCATGTTTATGCCTTAATGTTTTTCGATGAAAGACATCAAAATAAAACATTAAAATGACAATCAGGACAGAAAATGACAACCTTACGGAATTTTTAGAGTAATTTGGACTCGCAAATACAAAATTTTGCCTAAAATGTATTTTAAATGTATGGAGAGAAAAAAATTCTAGATAAATGATATAGTAAACAAGAAAGAAAAACTTCTGTTTTTACAAATTTTGTTTACGTACCAAAATGACAAAGATTAATAAGTCATTCTTAAATTACCCATACTTTTACCACTTTTTATCTACATGCTTAATTCATGCTAAATATATCATTTCCATACATACTTACATGCATTTTACAATTGCTTTTAAAACAACAATTTACAATATAGAAAGTATATGTATATACAACACTTTGACAATTGTCTGAAAGAAATAACCCTCTGTTAATAACAAATACATATTTAAAGTACGAATGGAAAATTTTATTAAAGAAAATCCATTTTTCTTTCACACAATCATACGAAAGTAACAAATAAATAATAATAAAATTAATTTGCAAGTTAATTGAAAAAAATATTTTTTTTTCTTTTAGATGAATGAAAAGACGCTTTCTGATATTTAAAATAAAGTAAAATAACTATTACTTTACGCCTATTTAAAATATGGTAAAGTCTCTTTTAAAAAATACAACAACAGAAATTATATGCAAGAGAAACTTTCAGTGTAAAAATTGTTTTAAATCTCGTTGAATCTCAATTTTTAAGAGTCAGTAATTACACAAATTTAATAGGGAGAAAATGCGGATATCTAGAGAAATTACAAATAAATGTTCCTGTAAAAAATATCTTCTAATCCGCGAGGGGAAAATGACAGATATAACTTAATTCATGCGAACAGTGCAAAAACTGTCACAGAAAACCCATTTTTAATAGGTATGTGTGTGTCCTGGTTTAGACAAAAAAAAAAAAAAAAAAAAAAAATTGAAATGCTTTCTATCTCTCTTTCTCTCACACATAAACATCTATACATACAAACATGCGTGTATTCGGATGATGTATGCGTGCACAGTCGTGAAAAAAAAGAATACCCCCTCTCTGCAGCAAATCATGGTAGAAAAATGTGACTGGTACCAATCGATTAGTAATAAATCTACTAATTAATGCTATACTTAAATTTTGCATAGGGAGTTGTCTACAGATAGAAAGTGTACCAAACTTTAAAATTTTAAATATTAACACCTAATTTAGACATCATATATGAATTCTTCAGTAAATTTTACAATTGACAAAAAATTACTGTTTTTGAAATATCTCAATTCTTATACATATTAAACGTAACTGTATGGTTTTGTCTGTAAATAGACAATATTATTCTGAGAGAAAAATTTAAATTTTTCAACAAATAGTATTTGTTTATATATAAATATTTATTTTTTTTTAATTTAAAATTAATTAAAAGCTTTATAAAATTTCCGTTCGTTCTAAACATAGTAAAGCTAAGAATTTTGTATGAAAAACAAAATATATTCTTATTAAGAGAAGTATTAAATAAATTTTTTATTAAATTTTTAATACGACTTTAAAGTCGCATCGGGATAAAAAGTGTTAATAAATTTTTAAAAAAATGTGTCATATATTTGTTTTTGTTCTATAATTAACAGTGAGTGCTTTAAATCAAAATTCCTTAAGATTACCATACTTGGATGTCAATAATTTACATCAATGAAATACAATCTTTCTAAATCAGCATCGAATTCGAATAATTAGAAATGAAATTTTTTACAAATCAATTTTACAGTAAAAGCAATCTAAACTGTTCACTTCTCTTCGCTTCAAATGGCAGCAGTAAAAATCTATGACGACATTTCCATTGTTTTATCATAAGTACTGGGAGGATACCCATGGGTTTAGAATCAACATCTGTGACCAATTGCTAGTTCTGTATGAAAAACACGTACTAAAATTCTTGAGGCCTTCATTTGAAATCTAGTTAAAGCCTTATGAAGTACTGACAGACATAAAGATATGTATAATAAAATTTGAAGATGAAAAAGACAGGATGCGCATAAAATTTAAATCTACATATCACCAATTCAACAGGCAGATTTAATAAATATGCAAAGATAAACATGCATAGATACATATTGATGAAACGACGTAGCTTTACAGTATTGTATTGGTTTGTTCGCGTTTAAGATAATTTAAAAAGTTTACCAGATAGTAAATGTAAACTTGTGAATTTTTACTGATATCTACATGCAATAAAATTTGTAAGCAAATGATTGATATTTCCAGTTAAATTTTCAGCAGGACTGAAACTGCGCGTAAATTTAATAACACTGACAAAGGATGTGATTAATTTTCAATTTGCTAAACAACGCATAACTAAAACAAAGTTAAAAAAAAAAAACGCATAACCAACCAACAGTGTGTTTTTTCACTTTGATGGTTATGCGTTGTTTAGCAAAGTGAAAATTAATCACATCCTTTGTCAGTGTTATTAAATTTACGCGCAGTTTCAGTCCTGCTGAAAAAATTTAATTGGAAATTTATATATTATCCGATTCTGGGAATTTATTCGTCTCATGTACGCCACTGGGTAGTGTGCTCATGTATGACATTCCATCTTGCGCTGCGAAGTTGCAGCCCTGCCAAGGTATAAGTGAAAAATGCCAGACTGGATTTCGTCCAGATGGCTTAAATTGTAAAGCACTTGGTGCGCTGTACCAGGGTATATGGGTTCGATCCCCGGTCTGGACAAATTTTTCACTCTGTTGGTTATGCGTTGTTTAGCAAAGTCAAAATTAATTCACATCCTTTGTGAGTGTGATTGATATTTATGAAACAGTAGAATTAACTAGCTGTAAATAATAAGATTTTCATCTATAAAGGCATGCAATTGTAATAATGCTTTAAAAAATGTAAGAAAAGTGACAATATAACAAAAAAAAAAAAGTAACAAAAAGCGACTAACACATGAAAAAAAGTTAATAGCGAAAAAAAGTGACAAAAACGGTACACGACACAGATAATTTTTTTTTCCTCAACTTGTAAATTAAATTATGCACATAAAACATATTTTTTTGCTTTTAGATGAAAATCCCCTACTTAAGCTACATAAGATCAAATATTAGTATTTATTTAATTACAAGCTGACCCGCCCAGCGTAGCCTGGACCAGGGATAATAACTTTAAATAGGATTAAAATAAGTATTGAATTAAATCGTTTTTCTTCAGGGGAGATTTTTCTAGACATTGCAGGGTTCAGGGGATAGAAATTGCACTTCTAGACCATCAATAGGCATAAAATCAAAAATCATTTATTTTCACGCACTGAATAATAATAATAATAATAATAATAATAATAATAATAAAGTTTTTCATTGCGAGATCACGTGCGTTGTCATAGTAACGGTTTTTGGTGATAAAGAGGGTTACTTAGAAAACTTTTCTGCTCTACATTTCAGGGGGGGGGGGGGGAACGATGGCCTTACTTTTTTTTAATAATGAAAAAAAAATTTCATAAATCAAATCTCTTTTTAATCGATTCTAATTTACAGTCTGCTCTTTATAGACTATAAAATAAAAGATTGGATGGATAAGGTAACAAATAGAAATTGGTTGACAGAAAACAAATATCTCATTTTCGGCAAAATAAAGACAAATAATAATAATAATAATAATAATCGCGAAAAATTCTAAAGTTGTTGTACGAATTCCGAATAAACTTTATTGAAAAGAGGAAAAAAATTACTATATCAAGTAAAAAGATTGAATTCGGATTGCTTTTATGAGTGGGTCAAAATCGATGGCAACTTGGAAGATCGGGCTGAACACGCGATTCCTTCCGCTCAACATAAAATAACAAACAATCTAATCAAAAAATGCAAAATCCGGAATTTTTTTTTCCAAAAGAAAAAAAAAAGGGGGGGGGGCAGAAAAAGAAAAAAAATCACTGCCATTCAATCTTGGACGCGTGAGGGAGACGCAAGCATATTTACATGGCTTGAGCTTTTTAACCTTTTAACGTTCATTGGTTTCCCCACGAAACCACAAAACTTTAATTACAAAACTCAACAATGACAGCAGAATTTTAATAGAAATATTTTTCATTTATTATATATGTGAAACATCGCTTTTTTCTTATATAAAAATAAATTTGTTCATAATTTCCGGTGTAAATCATTTATTTCAACATCTTAACAATTGAAGTGCTTTATCCGTTAAAGGGTTTAATCGGTTTTTAATATTTTAAATTTGGCACTGATGATGGAGTTTTAGGGGCTCTGAAACAGCTGTTTGCCATTTTACATATTTTTATTTGTGCTATTTTACGTTGTTCATTTATTTTTTAATATAACGGCACAAAGTTAAATCCAGCAATTTAAATATACATAATTATATCGACATCTTTTGACAATGGAATAGAAATAGTTGAACTGTAATAACATACGCGTCTTTGAAGAACTACCAAGTGAGATTTTACGAGGTTTCCATATATAATATGCTATATATATAATATGCTATACACCAAAAAATCTTAATTCCATATTTTAAAATAATGTTAAATCTAGTTAAAGATTGGAGAAACATGGATTTTTATAAAGAAGTGTATCATAAAGTTTGAAAAGGTCAAAGAAAAAAAAAGTAGAGCATGAACTTTAAATCCAAACATTACTAATTCAATGGACAATTTAATAAATATGCAAAGATAAATAATGCATGAATGGCTTGTTCTGAAATTAAATGAAAATTTGAGTCCCAATCAATATTATGTACCTTTATACAAATAATTGTTCAGTTAATTAGATGATCTATGAAGGCACATCTAAAACTTATATTTAAAAAAAATTACAATAAATTACAAATTTTAAACTATTTTAATTAAATTAAACCCATACTAAATGTCACCTCCATGCCTGTTTTTACTTTACAACATAACCGTGCCCCATAAGATGAAATAATAGAACCGTATAAAATATAAGAAGTTAAAAAATGGATGTACTTTATTTACTTGAAAAAAAAAAAAAAAAAAAAAAAAAAAACACTGAAAAATTATATTAAAAAAAAGATTACAGCCCGACACTTCAGTCCCTACAATTACAGTCACTTCCATAGAATATCAGTTTAGTTATTATAAAAATCTATTTTATGGCAGTATAATCTAGAACTTGGAATATAAATTAACTACAGAAAACTACTTGTTGGATGGAACATTTTTTAAGCCTTTTAAGTTGTTATTTCATCTGGCTTTAATTTAAAAATTTTATTTACCATAGTGTACTTTTATAGGATATCAACTTCATGATCTAGTCAATTTTAAAAATAGCAGAACTCTGTTGATACGTATCTTATATTGCTCTGTTTAATTTTATATCCAAGCTGCATATGTGAATGTTGTGCATAGTTTAGAAAATATTAAGCCTAATTTCTGATATGTCACCTCCATAAATATCACATCCATGCCAAAGTTGTAGCATGTAGGTAGCATTAATCCATGGATGTGACATTTATTGATGTCACATGTAAACAATATTTCAAGGGTGCTTAAAGTATTTTCTTTTTCAATTATTGAACCTGTGTTTCTATTTTAGGGTGATTTTATATTAATATTTACATTTGGTATTTAACAATTATATGTGTCACGTACATATGTATATGGGAAAAAAATTAAAACTTGACCTCGAATCATGATTTTTTTTTTTTTTTTTTAATCTTTAAAACTTTAAGAAAATGTTGGAAACACAACTTAAACATTACAATTTGATTTTTTTTTTAATTAACAAAATGAAATTTCCACTTAATTTCTGAACAAGCCAGATACATATTGATGCAACGATATAACTTTACAACGTGTGTCGGTTTATTCGTCTGCGATAGTATAATCAATTTATCAGATAGTAAACGTTAACGTGCAAACTTTTATTGATATATCAGCATGCAATCAATATTTGAATGCAAATATTGATTGTAGTTGCTTTGCTTGATCCTTATGAAATATTAAAATTAGCTAACTGTAAATAATTTAAAGATTTCATTTATATATAATTATTTCGAACTATTTTGTAAAAGGCAACGTAATAAAGAAACAGCGCGAATGAATTGTGAAGAAATTATACAACTCCAAGACATACAAACGGAGTTTTTACCAAGCCACATATCAATCCACCAAAATTTTGAAGTAGAATTAATTCGTTAAAATAATAATTATTATAAACAATTCAACATAATCAGTTATAAGTTAAAGGTACACAATCTAATAATTAGTTTACTAATCAACTAATAAAAGGTTTTTAAAAAAACAGTAAATTTCCCTCGTAACATTATTTACTGGGGTAAGGCGGAAGAACTCGGGGAGAGAAATAATGGGGTGGTACTTTTTTTTTTACTTCTTTTGTATCCATCTGATGTTAAAACCAAAATGTAAACGCAAGAAGTTTTGTATGTATTACTTAAATTTACTTTGTACTTTTTTTTTCAAAAATGAAATAGAATAATTAACTCAGGTAAGAAAACTTATTTTTCTTTCAATAATATTACGTTGTAGAAATAAGATATGCCAAGGTAAACAAATTTACAACAATGTTAAGACATCTTCATTTGTGCCGTTGAAGCAGGGTTGTAGCGGGTAGCTGCCCGGGTACCCACGCGGGCTGGGTTAAAAAAACGGGTTTTTTACAACCATAAGGATTGTAGTGAGTAGCTGGCCGGGTACCTGCCAGCTACCCGCCCGGGCTGGGTTTTTTACAACCCTGCGTTGAAGTCAAATAACAACAACCGCGCATCTTATTAGTTAAACAAACACAAAGGATAGGCAGAATAAAATAAAGCTTTGAAAGAAATACTCTCCCAACAAAAGAAGGACAGTGTGCTTTATTGAATGCCACGGGATCCTTAAACCCTACTTTAAAAAACAAATAAATTAAAAATAATAATAAATAAAGACAGTGGTGATTTATATAATAATAAGTTAATTAGGTCTGGAACATAAAACGTCCATGTATAACCACTGTATATCACTTCAAATAAGTATCACTTTAGAATTTTTATTGGCTTAAAATATAATTTGAAGTTTATCAATCGAAATAATAATATGACGTTTATCAGTCGAAATAATATAAATTCGATATCTGTATAAGTAACTCCAAAAACTATAAACATTTCATTTAGCATTATCCTTAGTGCATGCTACTTGTTTAACCTTTTTTTGCAGTTTTATCTCCAAATTGGATTTTTGGCAAATTTTCAGCTACAAAATAAATTAATTTCCTTTTAAGACATGGGTGGGAAATTTTGTAGTCCAGTAAATTGCACATTTATTCGAAAAGCAATACATTTGTTTGGATATATATAAAAAAAATTCTTTATAATAAATAGAAAATTCTTCGCTTAAAATAATAAAAAAATATAGCTTTTCTAAAAATAGAATAGTGAGCACGACAGTTTTTGCCTAGAACATACGTACCATATAATTGTACCATAATAAAGTAAAACAATTTTACTTTATTTTCAAGGTTTCGTTGCATGCGTATTAAACTTTGAAATTTCCAATACTAACATCTAATTTTGACAAGCATAACCCAAAAACTAATTGGGGAATGAGCTGTAATTTTGGATTCGCATATTTGAAGTTTCTAGAAATCGATTTCTGTTAGAAAATTCATAGGTTACAATTCTTTTTTTTTCCCCCTTTTCCCGAAAATTAAATTCAAAACTATTTATTTTAACATTAATTTTCGAAAAAAAAAAAGATAAACTGTGAATTGTAATCTATGAATTTTTTTTTGGCAGGAACAGATTTCTAGAAGCTTTAAATATGCGAATCTTAAAATTACGGCTCATTCCGCCAAGTAGTTTTCGTGTTATGCTTAAAAACTATCCGCATTGGAATCTGTTTTGCAACGATTACAAATTACACTAGATTAATTTTAACACAATTATTCAAATCGGTAAAGAAATCATATGAGTTGTAATTTTCCAACTGGTAATCACATTTACTGGAATTCCAAATTACCTGCGATTTATTCTGTTGAGCTGATTCAGATATCAGATCAGATGCTATGATCAATAAGGTTAAGTGGATGAATTTGGTTCTCCAAATTCGACCGGGATGGCTCAGTTGGTAGAGCATGGCAGCTTCTTCCAAGAGATCCCAGGTCCCAGGTTCGAATCCTGGCCCGGACATTTTTCGTCCAGTTGGAAAATTACAACTCATATGATTAGAAATTAATTTAACATTAGGAGTTCCAAACTTTAAATCTGCATAATTCCTAAATTACCTGAACGAATGACCTTCCCGTTTGGTATCCTAAGGTAAAGTTCATCGAAAAATCCAATCCAAATATGATGTCAAAATTAGATGTTAGTATTGAAAATTTTAACGTTTGGTACAATTTCTATCGCTAGACGGAAAGTTTAAGTATAGCATTAATTAGGAGACGTTATTACTAATCATTTGGTATCAGTAACATTTTTATACAATGATTTGTGGCAGATTCAGTATTCTGTCCACCCCCACCCCCCTCTTTTTTTAGGGTTTCGTTCATCTCACGAAACCCTATTGCTTCCGCTCCGTTGTCTGTCTGCCACAGAGTCATTCTCGAAAACTATGTAACTTACAGAGTTGAAACTTCGTGTATAAATAAGAATATCAGTTGTGAAGATAAGAGCTGAAAATATTAAAATTTGAAAAATTCGTATTATTTTAATAAATAGAGATAAAAAACCAAAATTCTAATAGCCTTTTTCTATTAAATTTAAACATTTTTCGTTATAGCAGATGCCAAAAATTTAAAATCCACGATGAAATTCTTTCTACAATAATTAATTTTCTATCAGACGATTTTCACGTGAAAAATGAAAATGAAATAAAAAGTTTCACCCATTGAAAAAAAGATAAATATGAAATAAAATTGATTGACGTCATAGTGGTAAATAAAACGGAAAATGTCTAAGATTTCTCAATAATACAAGGAGTATGAGTATGTGGATGTACACAAAGCAGATTAATATCACGTCATTAGAGAATTAAAAAGAAAATCTGACGTCCTATTGGAAGTTTAACGAATTTTTCAGATGTTTGAGAATAATACAAAGCGAGTATCAATATGAATAATAGATAATAGTAAATATATGAGTTTGAGGAATGTATTGAATCATGATAAAAACCCGATTATGAAAATATTCGCATATTTTAACATTTTGAAGGCGTCCAACAAGTTTAATTTTGAAATTATATATTTTTTAAATATCGCATTTAGTCCGTATGACGGATATTATTATGACAGAATATAATAGCGGGTTTCGCCCGCTATCTGGCTGGTTTAGATTTTCGAAAAAACGGAAAAATAGACCGGTAAATTTTTACTTTATAAAAAACATGACTTTTTTTTTGTTGTTGTTGCTAAACTATATTTATTTGAATTTATTAAAGAAAGGATAAAGTGATTTGAAAGGAATATTAAACGAAACCCTTTGTGCGATCTTCGATCACACTTACCCACTTTTTTTTTTTTTTTTACCGATTATACAACTACGATAAAACACCTTCATTTATTCGCCGTTGAATTTGAAAATAATAATAATAATAATAATAATAATAATAGCAACAATATATCTCATTTAATTAACAAAATAATTTTATTTATTTATTTATTTTCTTAGATACGTGAGTTATTCTTTTAATAAAGAGAAATGTCTCCTGTTAAAATAATAAAAAATATATAGGTTTTATATAGTAGAGGAAACGACAGCGTTGGCCTAAAATAAAATAATTAAATACTATGGTCAAGCAACACTGAAAGGGGGGGGGGGGAGTGAAAATCTCAGCAAAATATATTGGCAATTCGATTGCCAGTACTTTTGTGCTACAAATTAACAGGAAAATGTACTATAAAACTATTTTTCCTTTATAAGTTTGTAGCAGAAAACGATGCATTTATGCAAATTTTTAGAATAAAAATTACTAGAACTAAACTATAGCAGATTTTGCTGAGATTTTCACCGTGTTTTCTTGCAGTTCACGCTTCTTATAATTTGTCTTCAAGGTTTCATTTCATGAAGTTTATGGAACATGATAGTTCAGCAGGTTAACTCAGGGTGGAAAAACTTAATTTTCTACAAAAATGGAGTGACCCATTCCCCAATAGTACATTAGAGTAGCCCAATATAGTACATTACAGAAAATAGATATACTAATGTAAACATATTTACAACTACGTTAAAACATCTTCATTTATTCGTCATTGAATTGAGAAAAACAAGACTAGAACTAAACTATAGCAGATTTTGCTCAGATTTTCACCGTGTTTTCTTGCAGTTCGCGCTTCTTATAATTTGTCTTCAAGGTTTCATTTCATAAAATTTATGGAACATGATAGCTCAGCAGGTTAACTCAGGGTGGGAAAACTTAATTTTCTACAAAAAAGGAGTGACCCATTCTACAATATAGTACATTACAGAAAATAGATATACTAATGTAAACATATTTACAACTACGTTAAAACACCTTCATTTATTCGCCATTGAATTGAGAAAAAAAAAATTAAAAGAAAAGCAACAACGATAACAACAACGTATCTCGTTTAAGTTAACAAAATAAGCACAATGGAAAGAGGCAGAAGAAAATAAAGCTTTGAAAGAAGGAATACTCTCCCAGCAAAAGAAGGGCAGTGTGTTTTATTGAAAGCTTAAAGGATCTCCAAACGCTCCTAGAAAAAAAAAATCGAGCGAATGGGTGAAAAACCTGATATTCAGATACCGAAACTAGAAATAAATGGGTCACGGGGGGAAAAGTCGATGATCGTTCTAAAAAGAGGATGAAACACCCGTTCCCTGCCCTCTTCGGACGCTATGAAGCGTCAAAAAGAGTTAAGGTTCTGCTGACCGTGACAAGGACCAGTGTCAGGCCATGTTGCTAAACGAAATATTCCAAATATCTTGGTTGTTTTGGTTTTTTTTTTTTTTTTTCAAGCTTTTACTGTACAATGAAGAAGCTTTCATTTCATTAAATGTTTATATTAATTTTTTGTATTATTTTAAATTTTAAACAATGCAATGCGAAAGAAATCTAGTAACCTTATTATTTGTAAATAATTAAGCAAATACTCCATAACAATCACCTTTGAAGTATAACAGTTTAAGTCTTTTTACTTATTTATTTTTTAATTTCTATCTGGGATTTACTTATAAACAGTTAAAATTAAAAAGAATAGAAATGATTAAAAAAATTCTTTAGATTTCATGGGCTAATGCTAGTCCTTATATGACCTGTAATGCATCGAAATAGTCAAGTTTTTCTAACCGTGACAAGAACCACTGACAGGCTGTGTTTCCAAATGAACTACCCCAAATATCTTTTCATTTTAGATTTTACTGATGGTGAAGACTTTAATATACAGATGGGTGACAAAATAATACGAACACTCATGAAAAATGATGAAAAGAGCAATATCTAGAAAAATACATGAGGAATTAACCTGAAACTGCAGGTGTGTAAACAGTATAGTATAAGTTATATATTCCCGTGAAGATTTTTTCTCGAAATCCCATAGAGGACTGTCAACAAATTGAAAAATAACGAATATCTTTTGGATAACCCTGCAAAAACTAATGTAGCAAAAGCGTTCAAACTCGAGATTATTAATAAGTGGGTTATTGTAATATACTGTGTTCATTTTTATGAGGATAGCATGTATACTCGTAGAGAAATTAAGGTTTTTATAAAAACAGTCCCAAATTTCGCCTAGTTTTTTGCTTATAATTTGCAGAGTTTTTAATATAAAAAAGTTATTTTCAGAAAATATGACAAACAACATTGTACATAATACTCTGCAATCAGAATTAAAAAATAATAAAAATTGGATGAAAAATGAGCAGGTTTACTAAAAAATGTTTCACTGCGCATGCGCGAATGCAATCAAAATATAATATGCATAATGTATTAGCTAAGTATATAGAGTAACTTTTGTGAAAGTCAATCACAGCTTGAAAATTCTGTAAATTATCGTCGATAGAATAAGCTCGAAATCCGTTGTTCCCAAAAATAAGCAAAAAGATGAGGGGTTGTATCAAATATCTGTTTATTAGTGCCAAGATAGCGCACACAATATTGCACGTACTACTGTATTTGGATACAACCCCTCATATTTTTGCTTCCTTTTGGGAACAACGGATTTTGAGCTTATTCTATCGACGATAATTTACAGAATTTTCAAGCTATGATTTTGAGACTTTTACAAAAGTTGCTCTATATACTTAGCTAATACATTATGCATATTATATTTTGATTGCATTCGCGCATGCGCAGTGAAACAATTTTTAGTAAACCTGCTCATTTTTCATCCATTTTTTATTATTTTTTAATTCTGATTGCAGAGTATTATGTACAATATTGTATGTCATATTTTCTGAAAAGAACTTTTTTTTACATTAAAAACTCTGAAAATTATAAGCAAAAAACTAGGCGAAATTTGGGACTGTTTTTATAAAAACCTTAATTTCTCTACGAGTATACATGCTATCCTCATAAAAATGAACACAGTATATTACAATAAGCCACTTATTAATAATCTCGAGTTTGAACGCTTTTGCTACATTAGTTTTTACAGGGTTATCCAAAAGATGTTCGTTCTTTTTTAGTTTGTTGATACTCCCCTATGGGGTTTCGGGAAAAAATCTTCACGGAAATATATAACTTATACTATACTGTTTACACACCTGAAATTTACAGGTTAATTCCTCAGGTATTTTTCTAGATATTGCTCTTTTCACCATTTTTCATGAGTGTTCGTATTATTTTGTCACCCATCTGTAATTTGATGGAAGCGTTTATATTGCTTCAGAATATTATGTACATTATAAAATGCAGTGTAATTTTATTTTTTAAGCATTAAATTATTTGTAAATAATCAACTAAGTACTTCATTAGAATATTTGCTTAGCTGTTTAACTGTTTATGCCCAGATATCCTTTATGTCCTTTACGAACTTTTAAAATCCCATTATATTAAAAAATGCTTGATGTAAAATTTATTTAATGTATCTATTATTAGCAATAGATTCGAAATTCTATGTAAAAGCCTTTGCTTTACCAAGTTTTAAAAGCACAGACGATTTTATATATATTTTTAATGGATATTTTTTCACCTATTTACATATGGACAGATTTTATGTTGTTGGAAATATGCAAGGGGAAATTTTCCACTCAAAATAATGTCTCTGTTTACATATAAAACATCGATATGTTTTTATTACTTTATAGACATTCAAGGATTTCAGGAATTTCAAATGGCACATTGTTTAGCGACAGCCTACACTTGAGTACATACAAATTATTACTTGACTATTTACAACTTACAAAATATTAACCTTCTTTGTTTTGTACCATTCGATGATGATGAAATAATACCAAACAGGAAAAAAAGTTATATAGTAAATATTTTGATGAAATAATTATCTTATTTGATAAAATATATTTTGAAGAATTTAAGAAATTCCTCTAGATGAAATATTATTTAAAATAACACGGAAAATATTTTTTTCAACCTTGTTTATCGTAGTTATTCAAGACACACTTAGTTTGGTGCTATCCGGCGTTATTTTCAGAGTTTTTTTTATTGACAATATTATCTTTTAATTATTTTTGCAACGCAATAAAACTCATTTTAAAAAATAAATTTAAAAAAAGTTTGTTCATGGTAAGTTGAGGTATCAAAATAGTTAATAATCTGCCGACCGTAACAAATATTAGTGTTAGGTTAGTTGCCACAAAATGTTTTTAAATATCTTTGTTCTTTTCAATTTTAGCAGGAAAAGATTGAAAGATTCTGAAACAGGAAAAGACCAATGTAAATATCCAGTATTTGCATTACTCGCCAATTTGCAGGTTATTTATTTATTTTACAGTTCAAAAAATTCTTTCAGTGAACTATTACACAAAGCTTTGGTGTAAATCAGGGGTTATTAACCTTTTTACTACCGCGGAAGCATTTGAATATCTTTCTTAGCCGTATTCACGGGCGCCTCCCCTCCCCCCCCCCCCCACACACACACCCTTTCACAGAGATATTTATTTATACAGTAAAACCTCCATAACGGACACTCCCGAATAGCGGACACTTTTGTGATCCCCAAAACCTGTATATTTGTACATTTTTATCTCTCAATAGCGGACACCTCCAAATAGCGGACAAATTCTGTGCTCCTGAGGTGTCCGTTATTCACATGGTTACTGTATTAGCATCGCATAATATACACGATCCTGCATTACATAGATTTTGATTGGATACAGATAACTAAAGAAAAACATGGGGAAAAATGAATCAACAAGGACCGGAAAAAATTCCGTTTCAGTCAGTTTTCCGTCTGAACAAGTAGATTCGTACGTCATTTCTTTCGTCGGGACAATGAAATTTTCCTGTTTAAGACAGGATTTCGTTACAGACAGATTCCATTTTCACAGGTTTATTGTACGAAAACATTAGAGTGCAAAATCCAGCAAAACTGAAGTGAAATATGTCTCTATGCAAACAACATTGGATCAGGGTAACCAAATTCGCTATTAGGTATAATTTTTCTCAAGGTAAAAATGAAATAAAATTTCTCCATGGAAACAACACAGAATCAGAAGGCTATTAGGATATAGTTTTTCTTTCATTAAAAACGAAGTGAAACGTCTCTATGCAAACAACACTGAATCGGAATAATGAAATTTGCTATTAGGATATAATTTTTCTCTCAGTAAAAAATTAAATAAAATTTCTCTTTGTAAACAACACAGAATCAGGATCCTATTAAGATTTGGATAAGGATATAATTTTTCCCTCATTAAAAACGAAGTGAAATATCTCTATGCAAACAACACTGGATCAGGACAATGAAATTTGCTATTAGGATATATTTTTTCTCTCAGTAAAAAATTAAAAAATTAAATTTAATACTGGCAGCTGGGGTGCCAGTATTATACCGTAAAATCAACATTCCCCCCCCCCCCCCCCCCCAGTGTAGCTGATATATTTATATGGTTTCCGTAGAGACGATGAATATTTTCCGTTATAGACAGGTACCGTTTTCATAAGATTTACTGTATTTTTATGTCCCAATTTAGAAGCCGCTGTCCCACTTTTTGTGACAGTGGATTAGTTGGTACTGTCGCTTCAAAACTCACAAAATTGACTATTACTGTTTTTCTCCCCGAGCTTTCAAATTTTCTCTCAGTAAAAATGAAGTGAAATTTCTCTATGAGACAAATGAAACCATCTCAGAGAAATAAGAAATATGACATATTTGGAAGAACCACATAAAACCAGATCCTCACTTAATCGTAACGCTGTCACAGTCAAAGACCTTCTATCACCATCCCACTTCAGCACTTCTGTAATTTAAGAAATCTCCATAGCGTCGGACACTGGCTAACAACCGAAAATGGGGAATGTGGCTCAGCGGAGAAATCAAATCTTCAGGAAAAAATAAAACGGACAGTAAAAACAAACAGGAGCAGCCGACCTGGATTTAGAAAAGTTTCCCTTACAATAACAGAAGTATGTCCGCAGACCTAGAGAAAAGTTAGCCAGAATTGCTTTCTCAAAGGCAATATTATATAAATGGTGAAAAGATAACTTTTTAGTTATATTATATACCTTTATACTTAAATTTCTTTTTATAAAATGAAGCAGCCAGCGGGGATTGAGAAATATTTACCTATTTAAAATTGGTGGATTGAACTCTGTGCCGTTATATTAAAATGAATGATCAACGTAAAAATAGCACAAATAAAAAATATATAAAAAAAATCCATGACGGCTCGGCCTACAGGCACAAGTCGATTTCGAAGACGCAGACCATAGGGTGCCTGTTTGTTGGGAATTGCGGAAGAAATGACCTTTTTGCCATGATGCGATAGTTGGAACCGTCCACTTCGAAACCTAACTTGTTTGCAAGCGGAGCCAGCAGGCGATTTTTTTTTTTTTTAATTTTTTTTTTTTTTTTTTTTGCTATAAGGGTTCGTCCTATAAAAAACTTGTCAATATAAAAGTTTTAGATAATATTAAGAGGATTTATAATAAATTTAAGCGGATTTAATATCTTGTGAATTGCCATCAATTCACTGATGACACAACATTGGATCAGGGTAACCAAATTCGCTATTAGGTATAATTTTTCTCAAGGTAAAAATGAAATAAAATTTCTCCATGGAAACAACACAGAATCAGAAGGCTATTAGGATATAATTTTTCTTTCATTAAAAACGAAGTGAAACGTCTCTATGCAAACAACACTGGATCGGAATAATGAAATTTGCTATTAGGATATAATTTTTCTCTCAGTAAAAAATTAAATAAAATTTCTCTTTGTAAACAACACAGAATCAGGATCCTATTAAGATTTGGATAAGGATATAATTTTTCCCTCATTAAAAAAAATTAAATTTTCTCTCAGTAAAAATGAAGTGAAATTTCTCTATGAGACAAATGAAACCATCTCAGAGAAATAAGAAATATGACATATTTGGAAGAACCACATAAAACCAGATCCTCACTTATCAAAATTTCACTATGAAATTATGATTTTTTTTCTAACCCCCCCCCCCTTTTTTTCCGCCTCGTGGGGCCATTTTCAATGATATCAAAAATCTGTCATACATAAATTTTCGGCCCTTTTCCTAGAAGTAATAATGACTTTAAACGGATTCGATACGTATCATAAAAAATAAATTATGGTTTTTTTCTGTTTTCAAAGCTCCCCCCCCCCCCCCCTGGTTCGATTTTGCCCATTAACGAACCTGACCGAGATTTATGCCCCTTGATTTTATGTATCAGTTTGGAAGAGATTTGTGCAGATTTTTTCGAGTTATCGTGTCCATAAAACTGTGACATAGATAGATAGATAGATAGATAAAGTTTTGAACTGGGGGTGGTTTTGGGTTCTGTGAGTCATGATCGGCGTAGATCTGCAAAATTTTTTCAAAAAATCCATCTTAGGGGAGAATGTAATGGGTAGTATTTTTTACGAAATCTACCTAATAGCAAACAGCTGTTTCGGAGCCTCTACCGACATTCCACCTTGGTCGCGAGCGGAGACGCAAGCATACTTACATGGCCTAAACTTTTAAATCAGTTTTTAATCTTTTTAACTTTGGCACTGATGATGGAGCTTTAGAGGCTCCGAAACAGCTATTTGCTATTTCATATATATTTTATTATATTTGTGTTATTTTTACGTTGATCATTCATTTTAATATAACGACACAAAGTTCAATCCACCTATTTTAAATAGGTAAATATTTCTCAAAAACTTTTCTTTTTAAATTTATTAACTTTATTTTGCTTTGCAAAACTAAGTAGACGACCCCGAAAAAACTTGAATTGAATTAACAAAAATTAAGTTCAAGTAAGCAAAATAACTTTCTGCAATTCACACTAGTTTTACTTTTTTTACATAGAAAGTATAACATTTTAAAACTTTTAATGATAATATAACAACTTGTACGTTTTAATATTTAAGGTGTTATTGTTTTGGGTATAAAGGTTAAAAAATGATTAAGACATACTTAAAGGTGTGAGTATTTTTCCATTTTTAGGTGCGTTCGTAATTATATAAATACGTAGCACCTATAGTCGTCGTTTGGTCCGTCCGTCTGTCCGTCCGTCTGTATGTCTGTCCGTCTGTCTGTCTGTCCGCATATAACAACGCAAAAACTACCCAACCAAATGGTTTGCAATTTAAAATATATTACCTTTGCAGAATTTTGTCGAGACATTTCAAATTTTATTAAAATCGAATCAAAACTTTAGGAGGTATTAATAAAAATATTTATTAAGAAATTTGAATTTTTTTTTTTTAAATCGGTGCTTTTTTGTTATAGGAGCTTCCGAAGTTTAATCGTCAAGCGACCGAGATACTTATTTTATGACAGAAATTAATCTGCAGACGATATAATTCATTTCACAGAATTAAAAATCATCAAGATCTGAATATTTATATAACTAGCTGATACATATATATCTGAATATTTATATAATTAGTTAAGATATTTGTATGAACAGTGTCATAAAATATATACTTAACTAGCTGTTTAACCCGTTCTACGCACGGGATATCATGAATTTAATTCTAAAACGTGCGTACGAACGCACCTCGTTTGTAACGTTTGACGTACAATTTCCAACTTGTTTAAATTTGTGTCGTGAGTTTATAATTCTTAAAACTCATAGAAAATTAATTACGGTAAAGTTCTTGGGGAAGGGGGGGGGGTGTTAAAAAGCTACATTAAAAAAGAGTAAAAGTAAACCTACTAATTCCGTTCGTAATGATCTCGAAGCCCGGTCGTCCAGCGCATTAAACGGCCCGGCCCACCTGAACCCGCTGGCCGATGTCTTAAACTTACTGAATTTAGCTTTTAAATTTTTCCGATAGCATCTTCCGTGATCGGATCTTCCACCGTTCCGGTCAGTAACTAAGGAAGGGACCTCCGATTCCTCCGCGCGCCGCCTGTTCCGCGAAGCAGCGGCGGTACTCTCCGTCCTCATAGTCCTTATTTGATGTTTTAAATTTTTTTCTTGGGCGGTTTCTCTAAATTTTCACAATATTTACAAAAGTGGAATACTTTTCTATTTCGTTTTTATTTATTCACGTGTTTAATTAATTTTGTTTTTGCAAAGCTGAGAAGCTGACCTATTTTTCGAAATTACTTCGTTAGCAGTGGAAATTAAATCCAGATGAATGGAAAATATTTCTACAATTTTAATCGAAACAGCATTAGAAAAAATACAAAATATATTAACAAAACTTTTACAGTTTGCATTTATTCATTTCATTTTGTTTTAGTCCACTTTATTTGTATTTATTGAAGCAAAAATAAAATAGAAGGCAGTAAATAATTGCTAGTGAGAAATACTTTGAAATATTTCGTATTATTTACGCAAAGAAATAACTAACGAGAAATAAAATCTGCGGATGCAACGTGGATTTTTGGACTAAATATGATGAGCTGACAAATATATAACAAAAAAGAAAGAAAAAAAACTGGAGGTTAGGAAATAGATGGTCTTTCACTAGCAAGTAAGAATAAAAAAGTATTTTTTATAAACACCTGTTTTTTCTATAATTGTTTTCAGTAAACTAATTTACATTTCTTCTGAAGCTCAGCAATTTTTTTTCCATCATACATTTGACCACACATGGGTATTCGGTTAATACGATTAATTAATAGTCCACCGCGTTAACCGAATTCATATAAAGCTAGGCAAAGAAATAATATGAACAAAGGTACGTAAAGGAAAAAAAGAAACAATTTTTCGTTACTAGCATATACATAAAATTGATTTTTCAAACGTTAAGGTCAAACACAGAAAAGTTTCTTCCTCATTTTCAACTTTTTTATTTACAGCACACTTTAAGCTTTGGTTAAACTTTCACGGCTCGCTTAAACTGTGATAAAAAGAAAGAAAAAAAAGAAAACGCTTTCTTTTTCACAAACAAAAATGTACCATCACGACCAAATAGTAAATCAAAGCAATTTATTAGAATTTGCAAGAAAAATGATAACAATTAACATTTTAAAGAAATACATTTAAATTTATTTATTCTTCTGTTATCCCTTTCCGGCGCGGAATAAATCTGTTTGTAAAATAATGAAATAATGGACTGACACCAGATTTTACGAACGATTTCCTTAGAAAAGAATAACTTGCTGATTTTCCCTGACTTTATAAAAGGAAAATTTTAATTAAATATTCTTGGTGACGTTTGTCAATTTTGGAATTAAAATTAGGTGTCCTTTTTTGTGACCACCGCCCGCTAAAGGGTTATTACAATTTACCATTAGATAAAGTAGCTAAACTTATTATTATTTTTTTTTAACTTGGTCTGGATAATAACTTGACAATTGTAGTAAATCTACCACCAATTAGTTAACATTACTGTGGAAAACAAATGTTCATTGTTGAGACAGATTTTTAAACAGTCACGGTTGAAAATTATTTAAAAATCATAGAAAATTACTCAATTGAAATATAGTTTTCAAACAAATTTCATTCGAAACAATCATTTTTTTCTTCTTCTTATTTGATAACGTAAAAATTGAAATTTTGCATGCGATATTCAGAAGTGATGTGTGATCGATAAAAATAGCAACCAGTTTTGGCCGTCCAAAAGAGGGCAACACATTTCTGACAACGACGGGAAAGTCCATAGTGCAAGAAATATGACTTGGTCTTTAATTACATAAAAGAAAAATGCATGCAGGCCTTGATGTATTTCGTAATATGATTTCATTTTGGTATTCCAATACTTCACAGATCTGATATCTGTTGGATTAATGGAAGATCTTCTTCAGTACCTCTCATTTTCATTAAAAAAAAAAAAAAAAAGTCGAATTTCAGATTTTAATCCTAAAATGAACCGTAACATCTCTAGAACATTGTGCCCAAATTTCTTGACGATCTCATAAATAGGAAAAGAGATGTGGTTAATTTTACGTATCTTTCTTTAATATATCTTTCTTTTTGTAAATGAAGTGTTTAAACTGATTTTTCTCATATCATATTTTTTTCCCATTTTCTAAGTAAATCAAAATGACACAATAATTGAGCAAATTGTCTGATTTTTTGTTTTTTTTAATGTATTTTCGGATTTTATAAGAGAACTAAGTAAGCGATTTTTTAATATCTTTGAAATTTTTGTTTAAAAAAAATTTTGAACATGCATGCGATTTTTATCCAATTATTATTATTATTTTAAACTTCTGATTTAATATTTGTATCAAAAATCCGATACTTAGGTTTGTAGAACAAAACACCCTAAGTACTATAAGATTTTTAAAAAAAATCTAGTTTGAAATACCAAAATTGGGGGGAAAGGGAGAGAAGAACTTTAAAATTGTTAAATTTGTAAAAAAATTCAATAAAAAAAATTATTAATTTATTAACATTTTAAAGCATTTTATTATCTGTAACGATTTTTTTTTAGTAGGACATTATCCAAAAACTTTAAATACAAGTGTTATTTACAGAAAGAAAAAAAAATTGGTACCGAGTCCCATATATTATTGTGCGCTTTATCTTTATACGTAAGTCGTAAAATTACATTATCTTAATAAGAAGCATATGGTAATTACACAAGTCATGATCAATAGAAAGTTCGATGTCGAAAACCACCTACAAGATTTACCAAGGAAATAAAAGAGAATGAAGGTCACATACGCCGCTGAGCTGACCTACGGAAAGCTTCTAAACTGGTCAAAAACTAAATTCGAACAGGTTCTGTGACTTCATTGAAAAGAAAAAGAATAAAGTAAAAATATTTCTATCACGTTGTTTTATGAACTGACAAAATAATTCTCTCAATAGGGAGAGATGATGCCGTGATTAACAAGAAGAGTTAAGATATACCAAAGAAAAGAAAAGAAAAAAGAAAAAAAGAAAGAGAAGAGAAGAAAGTAGAACAAAAAAAAAAAAGTTTGATCACAAAAACTGGGCGAAAGATTTGAGATTGAAAAAAAAAAAAGAAAAATCTACTGAATTACAAGAAAACCTGCTGTTTGAGATAGTATTTAAGTAATTACAGGTAATTAAAAATAATAATAACAAAATCGACGTAAAGACTTCCTATTTACAACCCAAGACTTACCAAAAAATTGAATTTAAAGCATTTAGAATAGCTGATAAAAGTCAAACCAGGCAAAAATTGGATCCTCTTTGGGAGACCTTACAAAATTCTATTTTGATAAAGAGAATCCTTCACAAATTTTTCTTAATAAAAGAAGACCTTTCATAAAATTACTTTATTCATTTTAGCAAAACAGAATCCATCACAAATTTCCATTCAATAAAGTGTTCTCTCTTCTTGTATTTTTTAGGGTTTCGTTCATCTCACGAAACCCTATTACTCCCACTCCGTTGTCTGTCCGTCGAATACGAGCTATGAAGCTCAAAATATTAAAATTTGAAAAAATCCTATTATTTTAATAAATAGAGATAAAAAACAAATTCTAACAGCCTATTCCTATTAAATTTAAAAATGTTTCATTATAGCAGTTGCCAAAAATTAAAAATCCACAACGAAATTCTTTCTACAATAATTAATTTTCTATTGAACGATTTCCACATGAAAAATGAAAATGAAATAAAAATTTTCATCAATGGAAAAAAAAAAAGATAAATATGAAATAAAATTGATTGACGTCATAGTGGTAATAAAACGGAAAATTTCTAAGATTTCTCAATAATATTTAGATTATTGCAGTTTAATATCACGTCATTAGAGAATTAAAAAGAAAATCTGACGTCCTATTGGAAGTTTAACGAATTTTTCAAATGTTTGAGAATAATACAAAGCGAGTATCAATATATGAGTAATAGAGAATAGTAAATATATGAGTTTGAGAAACATATTGAATCGTGATAAAAATCCGATTATGGAAATATTCGCATATTTTAACATTTTGAAGGTGTACAATATGTTTAATTTTGAAATTATTTTTTAAAATATCGCATTTAGTTCGCATGACAGATATTATAATGACAGAATATGACAGCGGACTTCGCCCGCTATCGGGTTGTCTTAGATATTCGCAGGGCCATCGCTAAGACTTTTTAGTGAGGGGGGAGAGGACCTTAAATTGCCAAGTCAAATTTCAGTATTTGCCAACTCATTGAGAAGTAAAAATAAATAGTTTTCGCCAATTCAACAAGTTTGCCAACTAGTTTTATAATTTTGCCAAGTTACCACAATTAGAAAATGTAATATAGTTCTTATTTGTAAAAAGTTTGATATATTCCCAATTAGATTTATAACTTTTGCCAAGTCTATCAGAAATAGAAAGTATATTGTAGTTTTTATTAAAGTTTTAAACAAATTTTCCAACTAAAAGTTTTTAAATTTGCCAAGTGTAACAGCATTCGGGAACGTTTGGTGGGGGAGGCTCCCCCCCCCCCGTCCCCCTTACCGAGGGCCCTGGAGATTCGAAAAAACGAAAAAATAGACCGGTAAATTTTTACTTTATAAAAAAACGACTTCTGTTTTTGTTGCTAAATGAAATTTATTTGGATTTATTAAAGAAAGGATAAAGTGTTTTGAAAGGAATATTAAACGAAACCCTTTCAGCGATCTTCGATCACACTTACCCACTTGTTATTGATTTGTTACGATTTGAAATGTATAATTTGCAAACAAAACAAACTCACCAAAACACACGCATGAAAATACTCTGGAATTACAGCAATAGATTAAATCGAATCAAGGTAATTTAAACTTTACTTATATTCTGGTAAAACATTAAAAAAAAAATTAAAATATAAATAAAAATTTAAACCATGGCGATAAACAATTTTTGTTGGGAAATTTTTTTTTAAACCTTTTTTCTCCTTATAGAATAAATTTAGCAATGATTGGCAGATCCTTAAAAAAATATTTTAGAATTTTTGAGAATATTTAGATTTCGCACTTAATTCCACAACAAGCACGAATAATTTAAAATTCTAAGACAATTCTAATGCTTTCTTTTATTAAAAGATTTTCATTCTATAAAGCTATGTTCGTGGAGTCCTTTATTTTCTTGCTTAAGCACGCATAGAAAATATTCTCAAGTCACAGCAATCGATTGCATCGTTTTAGAATGACTCCAAAATACTTATACTCTGATAAAAGATAAGCAGGTTAGAAGATCCTAATAAGTATTAAGCTTTTCGGAACCATAATAGAAATGAAATTACTGAAATAAAATCCTAATGTATATTTATTAAATATTTTCATTATAATACATCAGCTATGTTCATGAAGTATTCAGTTTAAACACACTCGAATTGCAGTAATCGATAAAATCGATTCACGGTGATCAAAACACTATTTATACTCTGATAAAAAAATAAACAAGTTTACAAACCCAAATAAGTATTAAAGCGTTTTTCAAAAAATATTTGTCGTCACACAACGCAAAACTTTCTAACACAATCTGGAATCATTTTTATTACCTTAAAGCACGTAATGTGCAGGTATGATTATTAAAGTAATTTGGAATCGAATAATGTTTTGAATTTTTCCATAAACGTATTACTGCTTAAATTATAATCGATTGCAATCTTAAGACGACCTTTTTAGGCTGTTGCATCATGAAAATCGGCTTAAGGGAGTTGGTCAGTTAGATTTTAAATTCCTCTCTCTAATGTTAAACCTATGGGAGTGGAATGCATTCTTATTTTTAAAACATCTCATAAGAAAATTAATATTCTTGACTTCATTTTTTCTGTATACTCTTCTTAAAGGATTTCTTTTTTCTTTCTTTCTTTTTTTTTAGTTGTCAAAATATTTCTAAAATATATACTTAATTTTATCTGAAATGTTAAAAGCCTTAATCACAGCTCGTACGATTTGAACACATAAAATATTAAATTAAGCATATTTTTTAGAAATATTGTGACAACTAAGAAAAAAGAGACATCCTTTAAGAACAGCACACAGAAAAAAGAGGTAAAAAAAATTAATTTCCTGAGGAGATACATTAAAAATAAGAATTCATTCCACTCCCACAGGTTTAACATTAGCGAGGGGAATTTGGGATCTGACTGATCAACCCCCTTAAAACGCAGACTTTGACTACATTTTCTGAAAGATCCTTTGCATTTATCAAAAAGTGGAAAACTTTATTCGATTTATAAAAAGACCTTCCAATTTGATGCGTTTAATAACAAAGACTTATGCGTCAGAAACTAGCCGGTTTGGATCGGAGAATAGCCTTAGGCTTTTGCAAACCAAAATGGGAACAAAAATATTTCCTTATCACTGTTTTTAAAATCCCCCTTTCCCTTTTAAAGAATACCAAGATTTCGCCTTATTGGTAATTCCCGCTTGATTGAAGAGTCAAAATAGCAGTAAAACAATGAGTTTATCATGTAACAGCTATATGGAATAAATAAAAGGATATTATTCTGCTTTTATACATATAAAACAGATGAGATTCTATGATATTGACTTTAATCGGTTAAATCAAAGCAGGATGTTTAAAAAACTTACGCATACACTGATAAAAGATAAACAAGTTTGTAAACCATAATAAGTATTAAGCTTTTAAAAAACCACAATGGGAACAATTTTTTTTTTAAACTAATATTTAAAAAACTTTTTTTCCTATAAAGAGTACATCTATAGCTATGACTGGCATATCCTTAATTTAATAAACAATTCCCACGACTTATTTCTCCAATCTAGACGGAGTTTGTCGTTTTATTGTAGTTCGCGCTTGACTAAAATGCCAAAGTAGTAGTAAAACAATGAGTTTATCGTGTGGCATACATATGGAATAAATAAAAATATATTCTTCTGTTTCTACAGTTACACACACACAAAAAAAGGAGACAATTCCGTGATATTGGTTCAACCAGATGCTCGAACAAAGCAATTTGATGACGTACGATTCCATGCGTTTCGTGTCCATAAAAGATGAAAAATGGTGAAAAGCACATTACCATTATTTTCATAGCACATAAGAATATTCTTTAAAAAAAAAATAGGATTCTTTTTTCAAAAGAATTTTCAAACTTTTCCAGAAAAAAAGGGGGGTGGGGGTGGGTTGGGGGGGGGACAGATTTGAAAAAAAAAAAAAGTGCGTTATTGGTAGATTATATACGTGCCGAGTAAGAGCGATACTAAATGTTTATTATTATTATTATTTCTGGCGGAATCCATTACTTGCTTGCATCCTTTCATTGCTTACATGTTTATATATTATTATTACATCCCTTCTATATACTTACATACGTCTTACAAATAAAATTTAGCATGTTCATAAAATTTTGCTACTTACAATCAATCAATCTGGTTATTAAAATCGGTAAGTTTTACCAACCGATTTACCAGTCAAGTTATCTACTTGTATTTTTTCCTAGACACTTGGTAGATTTAAAATTTGGCAATTAATCAGGAGAAAAGGAAAATAAAATATTATATTTTCAAGTCAATGCTTTGAAATAAGTCGCACATTACTGAAATGTAAACGAACATCACGATTATAGCAAAATGAGCCAAAGGAACAAAACACTTTGCCTTCATGATGGGTATCAACATCTTTCATTTGATACGCATGCCTATGGGATTCGAAGAGAAAAAAATATTCTGACATTTGACGTCTAATATCAACCATATTAGAATTTTGGTACCATCATATACACATACACTTCAAAAGTACTTTATTTGTCAAAATCTGCCCAACTGTTTGGACAGCGGAGTCTAACCACACATTTATGAGTACATCAATATTTGCATCATGTTAAAAATGTAGTAAATCATTTTTTAAAATTTACTTAGTCAATAATTAATATCAATAACATAACAACAGAGATGAAATGAATTTAATAAACACGACAAAAAATTAAATTAATGATCACCGATATGTATTTTTAATAAGTCACGCTCCATTTGGACGTAAAAAATCGTCGTAATGAACATCTTAATAACAGCGTTAGAAACGAAATATTTTGATTAATGAGTTTAACTCGAGACAGAAATGAAGTTTTAAACATATAGATCTGACCACAGGTAAACCTGATATTAAACACCCCCTCAGCAATTTAAGATGGGATGCTATGGAAGCATATGTAACCGAAATTTGAAATCGGTCGAACACCCACGTACATATAAACAACAAATTTTAAATTACATAATAAATCAAATGAAAGCTGTATAAGTATGAGCAGGTAGAAAAAATTATTTAACTTCGTTAAGCTCTTTTTTCACATATGTGAACATTTAGTTTAATCCTCTATGCTACGGCGGTACTTTTAAGTACCATTAAAGAAAATTTAATATAAAATTTATTTAATCCGTGTATTAATAAAAGTAGATTTTAGTTTTCATACAAAATACTTTGCTAGTTAAAAGTTTATATTATAAAAGTAAAAATTTTTTTCTTTTTTTAATGGTATTTAAGTGCCCAAAATGGATACACAGTGGTAACCAAAACAGGCATGATCCAATTTGGGCACATACCTACCTAAGAATCTTTCGACCCAAATTGGGTTTTATTTTTTTTTCTGTGTAATAATGAATGTACAGACATATACTATCTTTACTATAAGCAGATAATAACAAAAATATTTATTAAGACAAAATAATACTGAATGAAAAGACATGTACGATTACTAGGACACCAGACCCGAAGGGGTTAATAAGCTGAGTTGGCTTGATTATTTTCACAAAAATATAAAAAGTATACGTAATTTTGCTACAATAGTTATGATTTATTTTAGTTTAATTATACATTTATATACAGTATGCCCACTAAAGTCCCTTGCTACCCTCTTAACTTCGGAACGGCTGCTGCTATATTCATAAAAGTAGTGTCTAGGTATAGTAAAGTAGCCATGCGCCACTCAATGAAACCGCCTACTGCGCCACCTGGTGGAATGTTGCGGAGTTAGCATTCCTTACTTGAAAACGGAAAGAGATAGAGAAAAAAAGTGATTTACAAAGTTGAAGAGCATCATCGATTTAGTACGAAAAGACACATTGTGGACATTAATGCGAAGAATAGAACGGTTAAAACACGCATTTGTCTTTTCGGGATTTCCTACACTAAGACGTGACAAAACGATCTTAGAAAGAAAAAAGCAAGTAGTTATAATAATATACTTTAATTTTAGATTTTCAAATTTCTCACCGTCAGCTGCAATGCATATTGGATGCTTGTTTGAATTTCACGTTGGAGCATAGATGGTGACACATTGGAACAAGCGTCCGTAATAGCGTCGTTTAATGTCCTGCAATGTTTGTGGGGGGGTCGCAGAGACCTGCTGTTTCATAACTGGTTGTTTCTTTCTTTCTAAGATCGTTTTATCACGTCACAGTGTAGGAAATCACAAAAAAAATGCGCGTTTTAACCGTTCTATTCTTCGCATTAATGTCTACAAGGTGTCTTTTCGTACTAAATCGATGATACTCAACAACTTTATAAATCACTTTTTTCTCTCTCTCTTTCCGTTTTCGAGATAGGAATGCTAACTCCGCAGTATTCCACCAGGTGGCGCTGTAGACGGTTTCATTGTGTAGCGCATGGCTACTTTACTATATCTAGACACCACTTTTATGAATATAACAGCAGCCGTTCCGAAGTTAAGAGGTTGACAAGGGACTTTAGTGGGCATACTGTAATACATGTATAAAGCCCCTTGTATACTTTTGAATATAGCTACGTTTAGCCAATTTAATTTAATGTAATAAATGCAATATGCTGCATACAATTTCAAGCAAATGTTTAAATTGAGTTTTATCACTAGTGTAATCTATGCAGATCTTTGCTTTTTTATATATAAGTAAAAGATGGAGAAAGAGATTGCGTAGCTAGACAAATTAAAAACTCTAGCTACCTAGATTCAAATGAGTTGTGTGATGGATTTAATAACTCATTTTGCATGACTAATTAGCGTAAGAAATAGGGTGCAGTTTTATTCAGTTTAATTTTTAGATTTTAATAAATAAATAAAATAAAATAAACTGACATTCATGCTGAGGATGGAGAAGGATTGAAACATTAAAAGCCTTAGTGTAAATTTTGACCAAGCTGTCGAAAATCGTGAATTCTTTCCCTCACCGATCGACAAAAATCGCCATTTTTTAATGCCCAATCAACGAAAATCGTGATTCTTTTTTCTGTCTTTCTTTCTTCTTCTTCTTCTTCATTGTGTGTGTGTGCAAGGTTAAAAAAAGGAAAAAAAAGGAAATACGCGTTTTTGCAGAAAAATAACATATCTGCATACAGTCTATAACTCTGTTATAAAGAGAATAAAGGGACTAGTGCTCTTTCTCGTTACAACCAAGTTCTCGCAATAAACGAGTTTAAGCTCAGTCCAATTTACTCTCAATGGAAGTAACATAATACGTGTAAGTTTAATTAAATCAGTAATAACAGCTAAATTATGTTGTAGTGGTAAATTTATATTCATTAATTAAAAGTATGAAATGAAATTATAATTTATAATGCAGCATTTAGTTTTAATTTTGTTTTATTTTACCTGCTTAAGTAAATTAATGAGAAGAAAATGTAAAGAGAGAAAAAGAAATTACTCTTACCAGTTACTTATTATTATTAGCAGAATGGGGGGGGGGGGGGAAGAGTTGTCTTGACTTTTTTTTTTTAGAATCCTTTTCAACATATATTCATAGTTTTCATCTAATGAAGCTCACTGCATGGGAAACATTTTAACTTGTCTTTTTAGCGTTTAAAAAACTTTGAAATTTCGCGCAGCAGTCCAAAACAACTGCATATGTATTTCGAAGGAGAGGCTATTGTTTCCCACCCATGTGTGTCTCAGTTCCTCGCGTTTATCATGTTCAAGTCGATGTGCAATGAAATGGCATGTTTTCTGTAAAAAAAAAAATGTTTGAGAAACACTGCTGTAAACAGTACGATACCAACAATTTCAATCGAATGATTAAAATCTGTGATTTAAATCAGGGGATTTTTTTTAAATCATTGATACAAATCTGAATCTTTTTAGTGTTTAAAATGATTTCAAAAAGCATTAAAATTAAGGATAAACATAATTTACAATGTTTTTAAAGATA
This sequence comes from Maratus michaelseni, assembly GCA_963931845.1. NCBI lineage: Eukaryota > Metazoa > Arthropoda > Arachnida > Araneae > Salticidae > Maratus > Maratus michaelseni. Next base: position 266,014,124 of record OZ007593.1, read on the forward strand.
TTTTGGCAATTAAATAAATAAAAGAAGCTTTAAAAAAATTCTTAAGCTTGTAAACAAAGTAAACAATAAAAGGTGTAAATAGTTAGTTTGTATAAGGCATAAAAGCATTTCATTTACAATTAGTATTTATTTAAATCTGTTATAATTATAATTCACATTGTTATAACTTTCTTCGAGTAATCGAATTATTCATTCTTATATATATATATATATATATATATATATATATATATATATATATATATATATATATATATATATATATATATATATATATATATATAAGCACAACTAAGATAATAAATTTCTGTGGGTAAAAGAAGGATTCTCTTATTTTTTCATTCTATTCTTACAAATAAACATATAACAACAAATTGGAACTAAAGGACAATGAAAGGATGATAACATTTTCTCAACAACTACTGAGAAAGAAAATTGTAAAAGAAAAGAAACTTATTAGTATCAAAATCGATGTTTAGCGTAGTAAGAAATACTTCAGTAGAAGTCGAAAGAATGTTTCTACTTTTGGACTTGTACACAGCAAATAAAGAAATTAGTTAGAGATGAAAAAGTGAGCAAAGCCCATCACCCGCCCATCCAATTCAAAGCACCAAATGCCAATAATTTAATCACTAAATGCCATCAATAAATTAATCACTAAATGCCAAAAGTTTCTGTAGAAACTTTTTTTTTTTTTCAAAATTTCTGGTAGCAATTGAATAAAAAAAAAAAAAAAAAATTGAAGTTTGACAGATATGCTTCTGCGCATGCCCGAATGATTCATTCGAATAATCAAAATAATCGTTATGCCCATCACTACTCCTGTTTAAAATCTATCGATTGCATTGGTGAAATAAACCTTCAAAATATTTTCTAGTTCGAAAAGCTTGCAACCAGGTTTTTTTTTTTTTTTTTTTTTTTTTTGTAGCAAGCCCAGAAAATGTAGAGCTCATGTTTAATTTGAATTTTATGCTTAAATCGAAGCATTGTGGAAAATTGGACTTGTTGTTTTTATAACAGCACAACATATTTGACGTAAAAAATAACAATGGATAGTCCAATTTATTATTTGAATTGTGCCATTTAAGCAAAAACTGTATTCACGCTCAATTCATTTGTTCATTTATATATTTAACTTGCTTCTTTTTTAGGCCTTTTAGAGTGTTGCTTATTTTTCTTCTATAAATTTAGCACTTACATATTTTGCATATACAGTGTCATCCTAAAGGAAAGAAAGAAAGAAAAAGAAAAGAAATACTACAAAATTAGGGTTAAAAAAAAAATCTTGCATACTTTTGCTGTATACAAACGGAAAACTTTAATATGTGACTTTCACATTTGACTTGCACTTATATAAACAAATAAAATAATTTTGACTCCCAATTTTATTGACAACAATTAATTTGATTAATGGGTTTTAAAAAAGAACAACAGAGATCGGAATTAAAGTTATGCTCAGGATGGCTATAGAAATTGCGAAAAAAAGTTCCTTGACTACCTTTATCAGTTTTCCTTGATTTCCATTATTAATTATATACATACGATATTTTTTAATGTATGTCGCTTCCTCGTATAGCACACTTATCCAGCTTGCTAATACCTCATTTGAAAAAAAAAAAAAAAAAAAACAAGAAAAAAAAATTGCACAATATTGATGAAGTACTCGTTCAAAGTTTCATAAATCCGAACTCAAAATTTAGTCCAAAAACTTCATATAGTGGCCAATGAATATATGGCGACTAGAAAATTTCCTCATTTTCTGAAGAATGTTGAATATTAAGACATATCTATATCTGCGGGATAGCTAATTGGATTACGCTGGCCACCTGGTCAGTTTATGTTAATGTGTCATAAAATTTCCAAAAATGGGTATTGTCTTCAATATAAGCGCTATCCACAGAAAATGAGGACACCTGATCACCTTATTTTGTGTTAAATACCAAAAACTCATACCATGTGCAATTTTTAAAAAGTATATACATTTTACTTTTCTGTATCGCGTATTATTATTGGCTTAAATATCGTATGTTTGTCATCGAATCAGTCTCATGCAAAAACACAAATATTTTCGCATATAGACAAATTTCCCTGATTTTCCAAGTACTTTTACGAAATTAATTGACTTTTCCAGGTTGATAAACCTCCTGATTTGTCCCTGATTCCCGAAATCTGTAGCCACTCTGATGCTACACATTTTTTACGCTCACTTATAATAGGTGTAAGTAAAGAAAAAAAGGTCATCTAACCAAATCCAGCTACCTGCATTATTATCATAATAAATTCATATTATTCATTAAACAAAAAGAAAGAAAATAATTAAATAACAACAAACATTTTAATCACTTCTAATTTGTCTATACGTTCAAAAAATAGCCCATACATTAGAATATTTAATTTTCAGAAACATGAAAAATTTCGTTGCTGAAATTATTTATATACAATCCATGCAGGACGGACGATTAAAATTTACATAATACTTTTTCTAATATTATCCGATACGAAGCTGTTAGAACAATAAAGTATAAATAATTATTTCATTAAACACTTTAAAATAAATTTACAAAAGTTCAACTTCTTTAAATTTTATTGTATAATAATTTGGATCTTCTACTTGCTAAATAATAAATAAGTATTAGATTTTAAAACAAAATCCTTAAATTAACATCATTACTTAATATTGAGTTGAAGAGCTGCTGTTTAATTTTATGGGGTTTTAAATAAAATCTAAACAAGACATAAGAAAAAGACTGCGTAAGTTCAAAGCAGACTATTGTTAACAGTAAAATTTCTGTTAAAACTCCAACAACATTTTTTTTTTAAGCGTAACAGTGAAAATTATGCTGGTTTATTTCCCGAAGACTTCCACAATTAACAAATATACGAGGGGGAATCAAATGAAAACCGCAAAATTGTCACTAAAATTATGTTTTTCGTCCTAGGTGGTTGGAAACTGGAAGACAGGGTCCGTGAAGTCTTCCGGAGCTGGTAGTACGGTGCCGGTAGGTAGGGTTGGAGGTGCGGAGCAGCTGAATAAATATGGCGGCACCACTATGCAGTTGCACCAAAATTGCTTCAAGTGTCTCCCACATCCGCCGTACTCGCCAGATTTGGCACCATCGAATTTCCACATCTATGGTCCATTAAAGGATCACCTCGGAGGCTAGAAGTTCAGGTCTAATGAAGACGTCCAATCTGCGATGCACGAGTGGCTACACAGCCAACCAAAATACTTTTTCGCACGCGGTATCGACGCGCAACCTGTGCGCTGACAAAAGTGCATTGCAAGGGGAGGGGACTATGTATAAAAGTAATGTACCACCAAACATTATCCATGTAATAAAATAGTGGAAAAAATTAATTGCGGTTTTCATTTGATCCGCCTTCGTATATATTCATCAGTGTGAGTATACGTATAAAACTATTATATGTTATGTATCAATTTAGGGTAGGAGAAAAAAAATTCTTCAACAGAAATAACAAAAATATAAAATATTTAAATAAAGATTTTGATTAAGAAAATATCGCAATAAAATATTTCTTCTAACTTTAACATTTTATGCTCCAACAGGACTTAAGCTTTATTAAAGAAAATCTGATATAGAATTTATTTAACATGCCTACTAATGACAGAAGATTTTAGATTCCATGCAAAATTCCATGCTTTAACATGGTTAGAAAGCACAGCCTATTTTACAAAGCTTCGCAATTTAGGACCCAAAGGGTTAAATATTAGTAAACATTTTGAAATAGAATGACCAAATATCTATAACTTTTTTCAAGTAACGGCACTTTATCAAAATACATTCAATTTCCATCTCATTATTAATTAGTTCAAACCAAACGGAGCGATACAACATTTAAATATAAAAGCTATAAAACCGAATTCCACTTCTATCGCCCACACTGAAAAACAAAAAAAAATTTTGATTTTACGGTATATTACTGGCATCCAAGCTGCCAGTATTATACCGTAAAATCAACATTTTTTTTCAGTGCTTTGTTGCCGCCAGTGTTGAAATTCAGCGGGTGGCCCGGGGGGGGGACATCCCCCCCAGAAGATTTGATATTTTATGCTTTTAATGGGTAAAAAGTGCAATTTCCCTTCGAAACTCTACAGTATCCACCCCGGGGCAACAGAAATCCCTCCCGGAGAAAAGTGGCTGAATTCAACACTGATTGCCACCATAAGTATACTTCACTTCACATAAAATACTCTGACGAGGGTAAACTATTTATACTATCAAACATCTCTTTCGTCCCTCACAATTATTTATGTATTGTTAGGATACTGCACTGATTACGAAAATAAAAATTTTAATTACAATTTTGTAATTTTTTTTTTAAATACTAATTTGAAATATTTTTTCTCTGAACAGTTGAATTTTGTTTTTATGTTTCTTTCAAAAACATGTTTATTAATATTATTATTATTAACATTATTTTCCCCCAAAAGATTCCTACAGTTAACACAGATATGCATAAAGGAAAAAAAGGTTAATGCATATAGTTATATATATATTAATCAGTGTGGATACTTATATAAAAATATATAGTGTGTACTAATAAAAGTTTTTTTTTTTTTTTTTTTTTTAGTAACAAAGGTATAAATAATTTAAAAAATTGTATTAAGAAATGATTACAATAGAATATTTCTAGCAACTTTAAAAATTAACGATTAGGAAACATTTTGAAATAAAATTAAACGTACCAAATATCTATTTCTGCTTTCAGGTAACGACATTTTATCATTCTGATTCATCTCATTATTATTTAATTTAACCAAGACAGCAATTAATTGAAACAAACACATTTAAATATAGAAAGCAATAAACCGAATTCCCCCTCCCCCCCCCCTTTTTCTCTTACCCATTGTTACCACCACAAATATGCTTCACTTCACATAAAATACTCTGACACGACACGAGGATAAACTATTTATACTATCAAACATCTCTTCATCCCCGCCGCCTTCAGGAGTCAACGCAATGCATTTTTTAATACCCCAGACGCCTGTAAAACTCCTTTCACCGCATACACCCGCGGTTAGAGGGAGCTGCCATCGTGAAGGGGGTCAAGGCCATCACGTCACTCACAACACAGCGGAGATCGTCGCTCAATCGGATCAACACAAAGCGATTACAGCAAAAGGACAGAGGAAAAGCGAAGAGAGTCAGGATCGACCTTCAACAGGCCCTGTTTTTCCTTCTTCTACTTCAGAAGTTACGATTATGTATTCTGCAAGTGCACTTACGTAATAGGAGGCAGCGATGGGAAGGTGTATCGGGGCGAGATAAGGATATCTACTGCGGACGTTCATCGGAGAATACTAAGTAAATAAGCGATGCAGTATAAACAATGAATTTTAATGCAAATTAGCGTGTGAAATACAATCTGACAATTTATTCGGCGCCAATTTGAAAGTTCATTGTACATAGCAGGCATCCGGCCTTTAACTATCACTGAAATACAGGCGCATCCGATTTTAATTAAATCAAGTATTTTTACAAGGCGCTTTCTAATTAATGCAAGTGCAGCTAAGATTCTGAGATAAGCTAAAAAAAACCACAGTTTTACTTTATAAAAGCTCTAACTACAGCTAAATACGCATCTAGAACAAAAAGTATATAGGGCAAAACTGGTTATAGGTGCAGGCAATAGGAGCGCAGATTCTAAAACGCGCAATCCATTCACGACACGTTTACAAAAAAAAAAAAATGTATTTTTGTATTGCAAAATCAGTCTTGCCTTAGGGGAGAGTAACCCAACCTGGAAAGCTGAGTAGAATAAAAAACAGAGAAAAATAAGGAGTATTCAGTCTAGGCATTTTTCTCACTCCGGGAAGAGGACATTATGGAGTTCCAGGGGAGGAACTGGGGAGGTGTCCTTCTTCTAGATCAGTGGTATTCATTATAATATCTGTAAGAGCCAAAATCTGGATGGCCACCAAGCTGTTTTAGACATATGCCAATATATTACAATGAACAGACAAATGTCTGTATGTTCTACAATAAACTACTATTATACACTACTTATTAATACGTATTAATTTCAATCAATGTTAACAATTTAATTTTAACTACGTGGTGGTTACAGTTCATTAGCTAATAAGGAAGTTGCCTGAAGATGATATGAAATGCTATAGACCCAGACTTGTAATATTCTATACTAGTATTGGGGTTTTTATTTGGAAAAAAATTATAAAGGACTTATGCGTTTTTAATTGTACGAAAAAAAAAATTGTGTGTATATATTTATATATATAACTTTTTTTTTTAATTTTGTGCCCAAATTATGGGGCCGCATAGTGAGTATAGCAAGCTCACTGTCCACTGAACCACTGTCTAGACCACTGAATGATAAGCACAAAGTTCGAAGTCTTCCGGGTAGGACAAATTTTGTGGTCTGAGACGCGAAAAGTCCTCATCCCCCACACCGCAAAAAAAAAAAAAAAAAAAAAAAAAAGACAGCCTCTATTTATTCCAGACTTTATGAGAACACCTTAAAGAAGGTTATTTAAATTTGACAGTTTTCTTTTTCAATGACCTGTTTTAAGTTAATATTGTCCTACATAATGAGTGGTTCTACATTTAAAAATTCAACTTGAAACGTAAAGCTTTGAAAATATTTCTTTTTCTTTCTTTCTTTCTTTTTCTTTTTTTTTCTTTTTTTTTTTTTTACTAAAATAGCCACTGCTAGAGGCAAAAGTTCTTTCTTTGTCTACTAAACGACGCAGTCAATAACAGTTGAAAAATTGATTTATAATTGTTTTGGCTAAAAATATCAAAAACCCCATGCACAATGATATTTTGAAAATAAATATCAAATATATGAAAATATCAAACAACAGGATATTTGGAAAATAAATATCGGTTATATCACGATATATATCACAGAACCCTGAGTAGTAACACAGCCAGACAGCAATCTAAAGTAACAATCACTAATAAAAAAACATTGATGCACATCATATTTGCATAAAAAACAAGATCAATGACCCTGAACTCTACACTTTTATTAAATGCATTCGTTGATTACAATCTAACAAGAATTCTGTTTAAATTTTAGTTTCAACTAAAACGGTCTTCTTGAAAAAATACATCAAAAATAGAAAAAAATCTCAAGCAGAGAGACTTCAACCACGGCCATCGGCAAAATAATAAAAGCTTTTCCACATAATTCAGATATGGAACATCTTATAAGAAGGTATCCCTGAAAACAACAAAGATATAAACGAGCACAATAGAATATACAAAGCTAATCAAAATACCATAAATATATCTAATACCTTGGATACAGGCCGGCACGTTTATGACATCTATTTTTTGCGCAACTAAGAATTTTTGCAATATAAAAATAACAATAAATAAGGCAAGACAACCTAAATAGAATATTTATACTGAATTATTATCTTCTTCCTAAAAAAGATCCTTTTAATTAAGCAAAATTTAATAAAAGCTAAATACATTAGAATAGCTTTTAAAAAAAGGCTGCACTATAAGTTAGTAAATATAGTTAAAAATAAAGATAAACTGGAAGATATAGAATGATAAAGTAAGTCAGTTTACTGATAAGATTTTATTAATGTCAGAGTGGATTTTTTAAACAACGGCTGAAGAGTTGTTACTATATAAGGCTCCTATAGAGTATTCTAGGAGCTCTATTATTAAATAGACCATTCAATGTTGCAAAGCTAATCAAAATATCATAAATGTATTTAATTCCTTAGATACAGGCCGGCAATTTTATGACATTTATTTTTGGGTAAATAAAAGTTCCAGCAACATAAAAATAACACAAAAGAAGGCAAGGCAACATAAATAGAATATTCATAATACATTATTCTCATCTTTAAAAGAAACTTTTGTATAAGCAGAATTCAAAAAGAGTTAAGAGCATACTTAGAACAGCTTTTTAAAAAAGCTGCCCTAAAGTTAATAAATTTAGTCAAAAACAAAGCTATACTCGAACACATGCAATGTTAAAATAGTCAAATTACTGATAAGTATAATCGACAGAATGGTTGCTACTTTTTTTAGACAACGGTCAAAACTTTATTACCAAATAAAACACACATTGTCATGTCATCTTTTTAAATTTGCGATCGCTTATCGGGATTTTAAATCGGGATTTTTTTTTTAATTGTCAATTGAAAATATAAATAAAATCTGCATTATCTGCAGATTTCATTTAAGCATGAGAGTGACAAAATATGTACTTTTAAAACAGGGTTGTATTGGTTTTAACCAGGGGTGGTTCTAACTATGGTTAAAATACGTATTAACCGTCCTAGTTAAAATATGTTGATGATCAATACTCATTGACTGGGAAAATAAATTAAAATTTATTTTGTTAAATGTTAAATTTAGTGCAACAATTAGAATGGTTTTTCAAAATAAAATTTAACATTATTCAATGCAACATTTGGAAGTGTTTACAAATCTTTTACTTAGTTTTATACTTTAATTTTTATTAGTACTAACTGTTGTTGTATTAAGCTAAAAAAGATGATTTCATAGTTTATTTTGGATGAGATCAAAATTGAGATCTTCATCCTTCATCTTTCTACTGATGAAGAATTAACACAACCATCCATCAAGTGCATGAATATTTTCCAATTTTTCATTAATTCAGACCAAATATCACAATGTATTAGTTACACTTTAAGAAAAATAAGATTTACTAAATGTATGTTTCTGCATGAAATATTACTACATAAGACACAAAAAATTCAATCTATACTCAATAATATTAATTATTATATAATATGACATCAAAGTATTCACATAACTTATAACAGTTTAAACAATTTATGAAAGCTAAAAATCTCGATTTAAAACCCTGATAAAATAAATGAATAAAATGAATTAATCATTATTTTGAAAATTTGTCAGCAGGGTTAACATATCAATCAACCTGGAGAGAACTTATTGGCACCGATTAAAACAAAACTGAGTTGTTTTGTTTCGCATATCGCATCGTCTAATATTAACCAGGCATTTAATTCAAACACTCGAAAATACAAAATAATGATTAATTCACAAAAAAATAAGACCTCGAATTAACTGAAATAGAACTGTCAAAGATAAATATTTGCACTAATTAATTCAAGGTGGATGATCACGAGGAAGAAATACACTGACTCTAAAAGTTAAGGTACAACCAGTTTTTCGACGTTCACTATTAAAAGAAAGATAGTAAAGGTAAAAAATACGGTTTATATGAATAATCATAAGCAACTTCAATAAAATCTAGTGAAATATTTATACCCATCTCTATTTTTTTTTTTTTTTTTTTTTTAAGAATTGGGCATTTTTATGGCAGTTAAAGGGAAAGTGTAAATATCACAATTTTGTAATTTGTGTGAAATTTCATTTTATGCTTGTTGATCTTCAATTGTTGGTGCTAAAATATTGTTTTCCATATCTAGGAGATAGGGTAGATGTGCCAGTAATGGACCGCCTTCCAGTAATGGGTCACCTTCAACATTTTTGGTTTATAAAAAAAAATAACCAATAAAAAATCAGCTTTTTTTATTTCATTAATATGCTTTGTTTAAATTCTAGTTTTAAATACAACCATAATATCAATTATCTATTACTTTTTGTGGGGTGTCCATTACTGGAATTTAGGGTGTTTTGATTTATTTTTTTTATTTACAATTAAATTTCGATTCACATTGGGAAATGTGACTATGAGCATGGTTAAATATTGTTGGTAGATTAATATAATATTAAAAAATGTGGAATATAACAATTATAACTATTAATTAAAAAATAAGTTTTAAAGAAATTCCTTAAGGGTGTCCATTACTGGCACATGTACCCTATGTCATTTTTCCTAAGTTGTAAAGATGTCCGGCAATCGGATGGATAGAAATGGGGTTATCACAAGCTGATGCCGGTAGACGTCTTAATGTGTCTCTTAGTGTCCAAAGACTCTGGGATCAATTTGAATCCAAAAATTCAGTATCAAGAAGCCTTATTACAGACCGCTAATGGGTTATAACCCCTGCACAAGTTTGCTTCAGTGACCCGAATTATCGTTCACATACAAGATAAATCCTGAAAAACTTGCACGAATGGAATGAAAAATATCAAGATATTTATTTATTTATTTTTTAATTCTGTGTTTCTAACTTACAGCTTGCACTTGATTAAAAGTGGACAAAATGGTATTTTGTCCGGGAAGGTTTTTTTTTTCTCCAGGATTTCCCCAACCGTGGAAAAAAACCTAACAACCTTTCTAACAGGAATAAATAAGATAATGTAAAATTAAATCTGGCAGAAGCAACAAAAAAAGTTTATTTACCTTTTCTTCAACTTTTTTTTTTTTTTTTTTTTTTTTTTTTTCTTTTTTCAGGATCGGCTTGAAAATAATATTAATTCACTAGGGAGGGGAGAAAAAAGAAACGAAAACAGCATTTTACTTGGGTAAAGTTTATATTCCTAAAATTCTGTCCACAAAGAAACAATAGTTCGTAATTGTTCGCTTTGTATACTCTCTTATCAAACCTTACATTACAAAATAAGGAAGGTTTTCAACTATCGGAAGACTTAAGGTTAAGCAGGTTTGATGATAATATCAAAATGTACGAATTCCAAAGATTTTCAGAAACATTATTTTTATGCTAATAGGATGCAAGGATAAATTAAAAAAATATATATCAATTGATTTCGATAAAACAACGGGGGAAAAAACCTTCTCCAATTTAAAAAATTTTGAATGAATGGATTTAATAATAATATTCATTCATGGGACAGAAAGGTAGGGGGAAATCAGCATTTCATTTAGACAAATTTTAAATTCCCAAAGTTCCGTAAACAAGAAATCACCTGTAGCATAATTGCTTCATGCAAAACTTATCAAATCTTATTTTCAAAAATATGGAAGCTTTTTAATCAGCAGGAGACAACTGAGATTCAACAATTTGATGACAATGTCGAAATGCTTTCAAATAATTGCTAGAAAAAATATTATACTATTCTCTTATGCTAATAGCCTTATAAGACTAAATGAAACAAACAAAAAAATATTTTGCAGCAGTTGAGGGAAAAAAAAATGTAATACAGTTTCCTTAAAGTGCAATAAAAACATCAATAAAAAAAAAAAAAAAATGAAAAAGACAAATTCCCAAAATGCTAAGAAAAATAGAAGAAAAGGTTCATAATCTAATTACCGCATATAAAATGTAAAAATTTTAAACATTTTAAATGATAAGAAAATGGATCAGCAAGTCTAGTTTCATTATCATATTACGGTCAAAAAATGCATCGGAAATAACAAAATGTTAAGTCTAATAGGATACGGAGTTAAATGTTCGCTAAAATAATGTATTAGGAAGAGCAAAATGTTAATACTAATAAAATACGGAACTAAATGAAAAAATAATAAAATTTATCATAAAAGAAATAGAGAATAAGTTGTATTTTATGCACCCAAGAACTGATTTAAAATTCGTTAAATAGCTTTGAATAGGAGATAAGGCAATTTTAAAATGTCAAAAGTTAGCAATGGTTTTAAAGCTTATTACCTCAAAAATTATACGATCACTTGTAGAAAACTTTACAGAAGTATTTTTTAAATATTCCTACGAATTTTTGCCTTTTAAGAAACAAAGCATACTATAGTTAATTTTAATTAATTTTAACTCATAAATAGATGCATATTTATCCATGTAGGTGTACATTGTGCAGGATAATACTAGTACAAATCAGCTGTATGAGCTATTATTATTATTATCTACCATATATAAAATGCAAATGGGAATTTCGTTCCGGCTGCTTATAACTTGAGTTCTGCTCAATGGATTTTGATGGGACTTGTACTGTTAGTTAGATAATTTTTCAGGGAAGGTTTTAGAATATTGCATATCGTTATACCGTTGCTTATTTCTAGAATTATTAGGGAAAGTTCTGTAATCAGGTGAACCCTATTATGAAGGTTATGAGGTTAGCTTTTTTTAAAAGTTCCACTGGACGGATTTTCATGAGACTTGCATTGTTAAATAGATAACTTTTCAGGGATGCTTTTAGTATATTGTATACCGTTCAACCGTTGCTTAGTTATAGAATTATGGGGGAAAGATCTATAATCCGGTGAACCCGATTATGAAAGATTATCTTTTTTTAAATGTTATACTGGACTGGTTTTCATGAGACTTGCATTGTTAAAAAGATAATTCTTCAGGGATGGTTTTAGCATATTACATATCGTTCTATCGTTCTTTACCAAATCCTACGATAAATGATCAACTAAAAGAGTTGATCCTTAACAGTCCAAATTTTGTCTGGCAAATTAGAAAATATAATAGCACAATGGCGTTCGGGACATTCCCAATAATCTTTTATTTGAAGAGGGCATGTAATTATACATTGCATGAATTGTTATAGAAATTATTTTAATCCACAGTGCTTTAAAACACAAGGTTAAATTCACAGATACATTTCTTTTGGTCGAATATTCGTTTAAAAAAAACAAACCAGAGTAGTGGGCGAAGCCTGCTAGTTATTTATACAAATAGTATCTAATTAAAATGACCTACTACGGGAACAAAACTTGTATCTTTTATATAATAAAAAATAAATACTTCTTGAAAGTTGGAAATGTGAAAACTTATAAACATATTCTGAGAATATTAAGCGGAAATTCTTTTTACTATAAATTTTATTCTAACTCAAAAATTTGAAAGCAGTTTAGTATAAAATATTACAAATTAACTATATATATATATATATATATATATATATAATACTATATTATACTAGCTGACATGCCTGGCGTTGCCCGGGCCTATGATAATACCTAAAATCAATGTTGAATGATTTTATATTTTTAAGTGAAAATCTATCCAAACGAACTGAAGGACAGTCGTTATAGTTATTGCCGATTTAATGTCGATTTAATTTCTGATGTTTTGATATATTAAACTTTCAATTCTGACCAAAAGTTTCTGGGGAAACATAAATAATATAAAGCGCTTCCCCACCTTTCCTCTTTTAAACTCAAAATAATATATTATTGGACAATTTATTAGTCCCATTCGAAAAAAAAAATTCTAAAACCTTGTTTCTAAGATGATTATATTAAGATTAAATAAAAATCATGCACTCGTGGCATCATAATTCACTTTTATATTTTAACAGAATAGTAAGGCTACTATAATTTGTGACTCGTGCTATAGCCAGTTTACGTTAGGACACATGGCCGTTATCATTATCTTTTTATGCGTGAAGATTTCGTTAGGGTACTCCATTGTGAAATTTGATTATTTTTGAAATTCAATATTTGAAAAACGGCATAATCATTAGATTTGAAATTTATATCAAGAAAAATACAATTTTTTACCTTTCTAACGCTGTTTGTCTAACAATTTTCTGACAAATACTTTTCGAGCTATTAATTTTTTCAGTAACTTCAAATGTTTCATTTTCCGAGTTTAATCTGTGGCAACGATTATCGAAAATCCCAGTCGTCAGCAACGCATAGTTTTTTATAAAAGAGGATTATATTTACTATAACAATTCATGCAGTGCACAATTACATGCTATTTTCAAATAAAAGATTTGGTAACTTTTGTTACACGAACTTGTAAGTTATTTTTTTATCACAAAGGTATGTTTTATATATACAAATGTGTGTGTGTGAAACATTTTTGAAATCTATAATAAAATTTTCAAGTATAAATTACTACCGATTCCACAAAATATGTACGATTTCATCCTTGCACGAGCTACAATAAGCTTTAAAAAATATATATAATAATAATAAAAGGCAAGATTTGGGCTCTTGTACATAAAAACACATACACAAAATAGATGAAAAATGGGAGCATACAAAATTAGCAACACTGAAGTATATTTGCGAATGTAACTCAAATATATATATTATATTCCATTCGGATTATTTATTTATTTATTTATTTACTTTTCTGACGCTTGTGTCTTACTCTGGATTCAAAATCTATAACTATTAAGAATTTTGCAATAAATGCCATTCTGAATGTGTTACGATTTTAAATATTGTACACATAATTGAATCAATGATTGATCATAAATTATAGTTCTCTAAACAAATGCTTCAGTTATGCAGAAGATTAAAAAAAAAAAAAAAAAAAAAAAAAAAAAAAAATCAGACCAGTTAGGCGGTCATTCTTAAAAGGAAAATGGTGCACACTACTGGCACATAAACCGAAACTTCATTACGATTACATTTTCAGAAAAAAATAGAGCGTGCATGAAAAAGTTGATTGACTTATTTCATCCGATTCGAATAAAATTTACAAAGAATCTCCAGAAACGATTTTTTTGCGATCAGAATCGGGGCACCTATTCAAAAATTACGTATAAATAAACACAATGTATATAGATACGCAATTACCAGACGCAGAGGGAAAAAACCTCTGGTACTTTTATGATGATAAACGGGCGAAGGTAACAAATCGCCAAATATTGTTCCCGTTGCCGTCATTTGTATTGCATTTATTTCATTTAAAATACAAACCTTTCACTTGTTTAGTTCAAAATACATAATTTTCATTTAAAATATTCACTTTTCACTCATTTCATTTAAAATATATTACTTTCATTTAAGATGCATGCATTTAAATACATGACTTTCACTCATTTTATTTAAATACCGAAATTAAAATTAATAAAATATAATAGCATAAATCGAAACATTTTATTTCATCATCAAAGCATTGTTTCTAATTTACACACGCGAAAAATAAAAGCTGCTATTAGCGAGGAAAAAATGGAATTGGCGCCCGGCTAACATAACAGTACCAAACCTCCTAATTTAAAAAAAAAAAAAATACCTGAAAATCTTAAATTCCGAAAATTATATGAACAAAATCACAAACCTCATACCTCATAGCTGATTGCCTCATAGAAAACACCAAATCTTATCTTCAAAATCATGGATTCTTTCATATGCTTACGAAATCATTGAAACTCAACAGGTTTGATGATGATATGATTCGCCCAAAAAATTATCAAAATAAACAATACATTTTTACGCTAATAGGATATAGAGGTAAATGAAATAATGAAAAATTAGCCGCCGAAGTAATGGAAAGAAGGAGGAAAAGGAAACAGCATAAAAAGTGAAAAGGAGAAACAGCCAGGTAAAGTGAAAAAACACAAACCGTGTTATAAGGTCAGGAATTAGTATTTGCTCTTCTTTTTCACCAACGATGCCTTGGGATAAAAGAGAAAAGATAACATCAGACAAGTTAGAACTGGTTGTTTTCTCCCGTTTATCTCAGGGATATCCTGATGCATTTGGTCTGACAAGACCAAAATGAGCATTATTTTCCGTACAATAGTGAAGAAAATGAAATGAAAATGACTTTAATTTCTGTGCAGGAATATTTCAAGCACTAAAATTTTAAACTAACATAGCAGGATTGTCACTGCAAACTGAATAATAATTTTTTTTTTAATTTAAATTTACGTACCTTTTTTGTTTATTTGTTTCTAGTTATTCAATAACCAGGGTTGGTCGATTTAAACTACAGAGGCTTAAATCACAGTTAAATCTTTTTTTTTTCTTTTTTGAAGATATATAAAATATATATATATAGTAGTTTATGAATTTATTTTTAAAGATATAAAAATATTTTTAGTTTTGAAATACTTTTTTTAAAAATTGCTCTTATCTTATACTAATAAAAAAAAAAAATTGTGTGTCTGTGTGCGATGGTTAGCGAAATCTACCGCACGTAGAAGTCTGAAAATTTAGGTGAGGATAGTTCAAAAACTTGTGCTGGTGCACATGAGAATCAGAATTTTAATATTTTGAAAATTAGCCAGATATTAATTAATAATCATTAAACATCGTATCAAAAAATTCATTAAAACGCGCTTCGAAAATGGCTATTTTACCGTAACCGCAAAAGAAATTATCGTTTTGATAATTCCAGGTTTATATTAACTAAAAACGTGGAGTTACTCGGAATCAGGAGAGGACTACTTGGGACCTAAATAAAAATGTTTTAAATCAGTCCTGGTCCTGGGTGTATTGCGTTGTTAGTTAGTTCTGTTATTATATCTGTAGAGTGGTGAATCGCGTTAACACAGTGGGCACAGGATTGATTTTAAAATACTTTTACTTACCCATCATACGTAGTATAGGGTAAGTCTTGTAATCGTTTTGAAAATCGAATTTTTTTTTTTTGACGGATTTACACGTTTCAGACACTGGAGATTCCGAAAAACATATTTTTAGAAAAAAAAAATTGCCGTCCGTCTGTGTGTCTGTGTGTGTGTCTGTAAACGCTCTATCTCCCGAAAAAATTGAGATAGAGACTTGCAATTTGGTATGTACTTAGTATGTAATAATGGGAAGAAGCCTATTTCATTTCAATAACCTCGATTAACCGGAACAATTTTTTTCGGACTCTCGAAATATTCGTTCTGATGAAAGGTATATAAAAATTTTCGAAATTGTTTATTTTAAGAAATGAATATAAAATACAATAAAAAAACATAAATTTTGCATAAAGCATGAAGTCGATCGGATAATGAGTTGCCGAGATATTTGGAATCCTATTTTCCACACTCTTCGATTTTTCATGACCCTGTATTTCATCCAAATTTCACTTCAAAGATATATTTTAATTGGAAATTTGACGCTTAATCAGATGCAATAAACCGCTAGTTAATAGGATTATTATTTTTGGAGTTATAAGGATGTTTCTTTCAAGCAATTCAGTAATCGAGCCTTTAAAGTTTGTGACGTCATCAAGCCACGATTTTATTTGAATTGCAATGCATTTTATAAGTAGTTTACACATTTTTATTTTAATATTTTACATTATGCATATCCATGATGGGTAAGTATTACGGTGGCCCCCAACGACTAGTTTTGTTTTGTGTCCAAGTTCCAAGTAGCACCCCTGGGTTCAAAGAACCCCAATTTATGATACTTATATTATCTTCTCTTATTGACATTCATACACTGAGTAGCATCATGACTGCACATTAATAATATGCAGAATATCTTTAAAACAATTTGATGAGGGGTGCTACAACAACTTCATTGGCATTCGCTTATTGTGTACTAGTGGCTAACTTTTATATACTACCATGGATATGCTTGATTTGAATCTTTAATGAATGGGCTTGCTTAACCAAGCGTAGCTTTTCCAAATCCAGTTTAATATATTTCTTAATTTTAGCCTTGTCTGATTCAGTACTTAATTTACTCTTGAATCTTATTTTCTTATAACGAAGGGAAGAAATTACATTCTCATAAACAGTCATTAACAAAAGTTTAAGACCACTCAATTTATGACAACATTTAAGATCACTTGCTATTCACGATGACAATCTGAATTCCTTTCTTAAATGCCTAAGTACCGTCATGAGGCTTACATTTCTTCCTGCCGCAAACAAAACTGTCTTTATTTTCTTTCTTATACAGAGTAATCGGAAACTATCTTATTCAAACTAAGCACTTTTTGTCACAGAATGTGTGTCCGTAAATAACAGTGTATAAGCGCCAATATTGCACCATTCACATTTTTCTCCGTCACCAGCGCTTAAACGCGCCATTTCCGGACATACATTCTATGACGAAAAATGCTTGTTTAGGTTCCCTCTACCACCCTTTAAATCCAGTTATTTTCCGATCACCTGTATAGGAACACCTAAACGAACGCACAGCTATTGAACGTATGATATGGTTGTCTCGAGACGTTGTTGCTTTTGGTCGACCTGAACAGTAAATATCTCATCTAAAACTAAATACAAGCAAGACTGCGTGTACATAATGCCATAGTGGAGCATGAAATAGATGGGATATTTACTGCAAGGGAACGATCAGGTCGACCAAGAGTAGTGGTGGGCATAACGATTATTTTAATTATTCGAATGAATCATTCGGGCATGCGCAGAAGCATATCTGTCAAACTTCAATTTTTTTTTTTTATTCAATTACTACCAGAAATTTTGAAAAAAAAAAAAAAAAAAAAAAAAAAAAAGTTTCTACAGAAACTTTTGAAGTTTGACAGATATGCTTCTGCACATTCCCGAATGATTCATTCGAATAATCAAAATAATCGTTATGCCCATCACTAACCAAGAGCAACAATGTCTCAAGACGACCATACCATACAAAGAACGACTGTGTGTTCGCCTAAGGACAGGGACGACGAACCTGTGTCCCTAACATATTTTCGGTACGGCATAAATTTACGTTATAAATAAAATACAATGAAATTGTACAAAATGCATGAATTTAGACTATCTGAGTTTGAATTCGATTTGCTCGATTGTCGTTTACAGATTGAAATAAATCTAATTTAACTTAATATTGACTCTCTTTTTTTTTTCTTTCAAGATTAAGGACGGATTAGGAGATTATCGGAAATGAAACATTATAAGATATTATAAGCAAAAGTATCGATGGCAAAATTATCAAAACTTTGAATTCAATTCCAGACACGAAGAACTGCTTAAAGAAGTGGCGTTTTCCAATTTGCCATTTTTTTTCTGCGAGTGATCATTTTCCAAACTGAATAATATCAAAACCTCAAGTAATAATCTCTTGTCAGTTAACTCCAATTCAGCTAACATTCTTTAAAAAATAAATTCGTACCAAGCTTATATCAATTATTTGGTATCTATAAGATGAAACGACAGAAATAGCATTTTAAAAATGACTTTTTAAAGTATAAAATTATATGTTAATTATATGTTATTATAAAATTATATGTTAACTATATGTTATTATAAAATTATATGTTAATAATTATATGTTATTATAAAAAATATATGTTAATAATTATAAAATTATATGTTATTATAAAATTATATGTAAAACCCATATTTTTTTCACCCTAAAACCAAATTTTAAATAATTTTCATTCTTTATTATTTGATTTACTAAATGTTTTGGTAGTTGGTATTACCACGTCCTGATTATATACTTTTTTTTTTCTGAAAATTTGGCAAGCGGATTTTGCTTAGAACTGCTCTAAGGGATTTTGTAACAAGGTTTGCCGTCGCTGGCCTAGGAGTTCCTGTAAGAAAATAAAGAACAGCTTTGCTTGTAGCAGAAATGTAAGTCTGATGAAGCGCATCTAGGCGTTTAAGGAAGGAATTTGGATTGTCATTGCGAATAGTAAGTTGGTCTTAAATAGTGCTGAGCGATGTCGATATTTTTTATCGATTTAATCGATACTATAGCCAACTCGATCATATCGATATTATCAATTATGTTATCGATGTCTCTAGTCAGCAAATTATTATTAACCGACATCAAATCTGATTTTATGAAGAATTGCCATACAAAAATTAAGATTAGTTTTACTGTTTGATTACTTTCGCTGTAATATGACTAATTTTGCATAAACTGTTTCACATCAGCTCTTGAAACATTGGAGATCTTGTTTAAGATTTCAAGAAGAGACAAGGGACGACAAAAAGCTTAAGGGAAGTTTCATTCCCCGAACGCCCGTCAAAAACTGGAAGCTGGAGACAATATAAAAGCCAATACAGGAAATTACAGCACCTCTTGGCGAAGAGAAACAGAACTAAAATGGTGGGGGGGGGGGGGGCAAACCAAAACGAATTCTTCAAGTTGTGCGAGGATCGAACCCATAGAACTGAGATATCGAATAAAGAAGAAATGCACACTATGCAGCATATAACATAAAGAATTACAGCAACCTTGGAGAAAAGATCTAAAACAAAAATGGTAGTGGTGTTGGCGCTAAAAAAACCAAGACGAATGGTCCAAGTTGTGCGAGGACCGGACGCATAGAACCTGAGATATCAAATAAGGAAGAAAAATACACTATGCAGCATAAAATACAGTAAACTGCAGCGCCCCTAGCAGAAAGAACAAGAACTGAAATGGTGGTTATGGACTTAAATGTTGTAATAAACAACGAGTGGACTTAAATGTTGTCATGAACAACGAGTGGTCTTAAACTTTTGTTAATGACTGAGAATAAGTTTTGCTAAACGCAAGATTAAATTTCACAGCTTTCGCAAAAACCAGTTGCAATTCTGCTTACATTAGAAAACAAAAGTCTGTTAATTCATCTTTTTTTTTATATAATACTGTCAAGAGTTGCATCACAAAATATAAGTTCTTTTTTCTCTCTCGTCAATGACAGTGATGGTGCCAGAGCATCTTCAATTAAAAATGGATTTCCTCATAACAAAAAAACTCTTATTTTTTTTTCTTTGAAAAAGTCATTTAAATCTGTTCTAGGGTACTTATACTATTCATTTATACCACAAACAATCATCAATTCAGTATGTTTGTATGCTATTTCATTCTCACCAATAAAATAGTGTAAAAATAGTATTTTACAAACTGTTCCACCGTTAAAGAATTCCTTTGAAGTGCCAACACTGTTCAACAATGTTCAGCAAGAAGTTGACAGCAAAAGAAAGATATTTGTCTCAAAGATTTCGTTTTGTCATGGGTTGAAAAGGGTATTATTGGGTAGGAACTCCGAAAGCTCTTATTTAACTCAGATTCATTCAGAATAGAATGCTCACGTATCAGCACTCAGCACTAGCACGCGCACCATAATTTGGGAACCCCTGGTCTAGAACATTGTTTTTCAACCTATGCGTCGCACGACATACAAATATACTGCGAGTGTACCCCAAGTGTGTCAGCAGAAATGTTAACTTGCTTTTACGGTTTTAAAAGTCTCAATGAACATTTCCTTTTTTTTTTTTTTATCGTTGATGAATCTAGCCAAAAATAGTCAGCGAGGCAATTGTCGAGCAAAATTTCTTTCAATTCTCAGCCCACACCAAGTAATAATAGCAAAATTTGAAAAAAGTAGAACATAATAAAATTTTCACTATTGATAAAACTATTATGTCAGCATAAAAAACAACATAAACAAAAAAAAAAACATTTGGGATTTTATGTATTTTTAAGCAAATAGAATTATGTATTTTCAAAATAAATTTTATTTTTTAACTGTTTTATTATATGAAATTATTGAACTATTTTTCTTCTAAATGAACAAAAATACCAGTGTGAATTGCGGTAATTTTACTTTATAAAATTATGGTGTGTCGCCTAAATATGATTAAATTTAAAGTGTATCGTTTATCCAAAAAGTTTGAGAAACTCGAATAAAATAATAGGGGGAAAAGAGAAAGATGGAAAAAAGATAACAGATAAGGGATGTTGACATATCGCGACAGTTATGTTACATTATTTTATATTGTCTCCACTATTATACGTACATTATAATGTTTCCTTAAATTGTAACCACCCGTAAAAATACTGAAGTTCATGAACATAAACAAAGCCTGATAAAAAACGTGGCCTAAATAATAAACAAAGCCTAATAAATAAAGGCTTATACAAATATATTAGTTCTTCTATTTTTTCCTCATTTTAGTTATCACATAAACATATTTTAGTAATGATTAACTTCAATTAGTACGTGTATACGATTAAAAAAATCACGCGTAAATTACCACCAATTCATCTTTCTTAACCGACAAAATTCGTCGCTATCTAAACAAACAAGATAAACGCAGGTTTGATAATAATAATTATGTAACATAACAACGTAATATTTATTCAGAATCCAACTACTATTCCCAAAACCGATCAACGATAAAACTTAAAATGTAGTCAAAGTCCGAGGAAGACCTTGACAGTAGAGAAAAATGATACAATATAACAGAAAATATTTTTACATTTTCGGTCTGACAAGTACAATGACACCATTATAAGGAAAGTTTTTAAAAATGTCCGCTAATAGTTACCAATTTTATACTACTACAACCTGCTAAGATGGGAGCTCAAGAGGCCTGGTAATTCCGCTTTAGCAAGGGTCGAAGCAGGTTTTTCTTTTCTTGGGTCCCCATTTTGTAAAATAAACATTTTTTGTGAAATTTAGCATTTTTTTTATGAAAAATAAAATTTTGTAATAAAAAGATCAAATCTAGTTACTTGAAGTCAAATTAAGTACTTATCACAACTAACTTTTTTAAGTTCTCCTGCTAAAGTTTTCCTTTTTGGTGAGTATGTTTTGTTTGCAAATTACAAATTTCAAATCCTAATAAAGTAAAAAACAAGAACGAAAAATTATGCGTCAAGCAATAGATTATGAAACACTTTTCAACACATCTAGAAAACTGTCACGAAACTTCATCGTTAAATAAGGTGAAAGAAGATATGTAAGTAAACAGTTTAGAAAACATATAACACATTTAAAAATCCACTTTTAGCAATTACCTTCCATAATTAAAAAATATATAGTCTTTATTTTGTGCAGCCCTCTGTATGATTTATAGATTTACATATATACTATAACATGCTAAAATTTACTTCATTTAGAAAATTCACTTTTAGCAATTTTCGACAACAGATGTAAATGCACTCGAATTCTTTTGTACAGTCCTGAATAGTATCAAAAGGCTTTTGTACACACCACATATTAAGCTAAAATTTAATACAGGTAAAAAACGCATAAAGCAACTGAAAACACACTTACAGCAATTATACCAACCATAAACGGCAATGTATTGTTCTTTGCGTAGCCCTTATATGAATTTATTTATATTCCATAAACTTTTATGTATACTAAATATCGTGCCCTGTATATGATCAACAGAATTTATACACACAACGCACTATGCAAATATTTAGTTAAACTTAAAAACGCAAACAAAAATTGATAACGCATTTCCAGCAATTATCGCTCATAGAGACTTTTTTTGTGTATCACTGTAAATGAACGATGAATGCAATGCACACCATACTTTTCAGTAAGAAAGTTATAGTGCACCTCAGTGATGTATATAAATTACATTATGTTTGAAACAGAGTAATCTCTCTATATATAAAACAGTATAACATTTAAATATACAGCAAACGATTTTTCCTCACCCCAAAGAGCATTATGTAACAGAATTCTTTTGTATGACTCTGTAAATGAATAATAAATGTTTTGCCACAGTTTTATTCCACAGAAAGCATGCCTTTCACAAATTCAGTTCATAATTTCAGTCATTTCCTTTCACAAATGCATATCCATTTCATTATGTTTGAAATGATGTAACATCATCAAAATGAAACGATTTTTTCAAATTAACTGCAATGTAACGGAATACTTTTGACTGTCCCTGTAAACAAACTATAAATGCTATACACTTCATTTTCAATACTGATCTTGCTATAGTAAATATCAATGAAACATAAAAATTACAGGGCAATTCTAGTATATTTATGAGAGTTAAGAGTACGGCCAGACGAACCGAAGTCAAACATTTTTCAACTATGTTGGAAAGTGTTAAAAAATATGAAGAGTTCGCTTTTATGGATTGGAATTTTGTAAACAGGCCCCAAAGCAGACCCGATTTTTGCCTGGATCGACCACCGTCTTTAAATATGTTTTCGCCTTAGCAGTTACAATTTACAATTGCATGATATTCTTTTCGCCGGGGACTATGAAAATCTCCGTCTTAGGCAGATTCCGTTTTCGAAAGTTTTACTGTACTATTTTTAACACTTTCCAACCTAGTTGAAAAGTGTTTATTGTCACGTGGACAGTTTTTATGTAATACTACTTTCACTTGGTTATTGTTACTTGTTCTAGAATAAACTACTGGTTTTGTGTTTCTTGATATTTCTCTTTATTTTATAACACCTAAGTTAATAGGATGTTACATGGTGTCAGAAGTTAAAATAATTAAATTGAATTTATCTTTTTATTGCTGACATTTTTTTAAAAAATGCAGCGAGAAGCTACGAACGCTCGCCTTCCGGCAGAATTAGAAGTTACTGAAGATAATATGGCCGTTAAATGGAAGGTTTGGAAACAGGCATTTGAATTTTATGCCATTGCTACGCAGTTAAATACTAAACCTGTGGAAATTCAGGCTGCTACTTTTATGTCAGCTATAGGATCTGCTGCAATAGTTATATTTAATATCTTTAATTTGTCTGAACAAGAGCAGCAGAATGTCGATATAATCAAGCAGAAGTTTGACGAATATTTTTCTCCTCAGATTAATGAAACCTACATATCTTTTTTACATGCATTCAAGGTAAGCAAGAAACTTTTGATTCTTATCTTACTAAATTACGTACAAAAATTAAAGAGTGTGCTTTTGGTAATCTACAAGATAGTTTATTACGGGATCAAATAGTTCGTGGTATTAATTCCGATAAAGTACGTGAATTACTATTGGCTGAAAAAGATTTAACGCTAAATAAAGCTGTGGATATATGTAGAGCTAGTGAACAAGCTACTTTTCAGTTAAAAGAAATGCATGCAATTTTCGATAATACAGAAAAAGATATAATGATGATTCAGAAATCGAAATCTAATATAATGGCTCATTCACATAAAAATAAGCCAAAAGTCAATAAAACAAATAAGGTATGTTGGCGATGCGGCTTAATACATGAATTTCGTAACTGTCCAGCATTTAATGTCACTTGTAATCTCTGCTCGTTAAAAGGGCATTATGCTCGTCAGTGTAAACTTAAAAAGAAACATGGGTCAATAAATCGAGCCGTACAGGAACTTACAGAAGTTTCTAATGATAGCGATGGGATTAATGATTATTTTAATAATACATTGCATGTTGGAGAACTTACTGACTATCAGAATAATGCTTGGTTAACAACTGTCAAGTTTGAAAATGGTGTAGCTGTGAAATTTAAACTTGATACTGGTGCTGAAGGTAACATTATAACGGAAAGTTTAGCGAAAAGGCTTAAAGCCCATATTCGTAAGTCCAATATAAAACGTTTGAAATCTTTTAATAATGAGTTTACTCCAGTAATTGGTGAAACTGATATTAAGTGCATAGTTCAAAATACGCCAGTTAATCTGAAATTTTTAGTAGTTAATGGAAATTTTAATTGTATATTGGGATGTTCTACATGCGAAAAACTTGGTTTAGTTAAACGTTCATCTGAGTCTGTACAGGTTAATGAAATTGGAACTCAAATTCCAGAGGCTGTGTTTCAAGGTATAGGTTGTTTGAAAGATTTTGAATATGATATAGAACTTCAAAATGGTGCAAATTTAAAAATACATCCACCTCGGAGAATTCCATATGCCATTCGAGATACTGTCAAAAAAGAAATTGATCTTATGGTAAAAATGAAAATTTTAAAACCGGTAACTCACCCTACTCCTGCGGTCAGCCCCTTAGTTGTTGTAAAGAAAGGTGATAAAATACGTTTATGTTTAGATCCAACTGATATTAATAAAGTTATAAAACGACGCCATTTTCCTCTCAAGACAGTTGAAGAGATAGCAGCTCGCGTAGGATCAGCAAAATATTTTACAATACTGGATGCTAAAAAAGGATTTTGGCAGCTTTGTGTGTCACGACGAACATCAGATTATTTGACTGTTAATACACCTTGGGGTAGGTATTCGTTCTTAAGAGTACCATTTGGGCTTGCATCAGCTCCAGAAATATTTCAGCAAGTAATGCATTCGCTCTTAGGTGATTTTGAAAATACTGAATGTTCTATGGATGACATTTTACTATGGGCAGACACAAAACAAGAACTACGAAAATTAACTGTAAAAGTAATTAGACGTCTTTATGATTCTGGACTTCGTCTGAACAAAGAGAAGTGTAAGTTTGAGAAAAACAGAATAAAATTCTTGGGTCATTTATTTACATCAGATGGAATCGAGATAGATCCTGCTAAAGTTCAAGCCATTGAAAAATTGAAAACTCCAACTTGTCTAGCTGAATTGCAGAGATTTCTTGGAATGGTGAACTATGTGTCGAAATTCATACCTGATTTCTCTAGAATGACAGAACCCTTACGTAGACTTTTACGCAAAAATGTATTGTGGGAATGGTCCACAGATCAAGAAAACTCTTTCTGTAAATTAAAAGAGGTTCTTAAAAATACTCCTAAGTTGGCCTACTTTGATGTTAATAAACCTGCAATAGTTTCTGTTGATGCCAGCTCACATGCTGTTGGTGCAGTGCTTCTTCAAAATGGTAGACCAATTGCGTATGCTACTAAAGCATTAACAGATGCACAACAGCGTTATCCTCAAATTGAAAAGGAATGCTTTGCTATTCGTTTCGGATGTAAAAAGTTCCACGATTATATTTATGGAAAACCAGTTACAATTGAAACTGATCATAAGCCTTTAGAGGCAATAGCAAAAAAATCATTACAAGCAGCTCCTGCACGTCTTCAAAGAATACTTTTTGATGTTCTTCAATACTCACCCAAGATAGTATACAAAAAAGGTAAGGATATACCCATTCCAGATGTTTTAAGTCGTGATTGCGTTACTGACCTTGCAGAAGATGAAGAGATTGAAACTTTTGAAGTTGTATGTGATGTTCCTCTTCCATTATTGACTTTTTCAGAATTGTTGAATGCAGTTAATGAAGATCATGAATTACAGGAGTTAAAACGTTTAATTCTTGATGGTTGGCCACCTAGGATTAACTCAGTTCCTAAACAACTTCGTAAATACTGGCACTTTAGGGATGAATTAGCTGTTTATGAAAATTTGTTATTCAAATCAGAACGTTTAATAGTTCCCTCTGCATTAAAATCGAAGTATTTGAATTTAATACATCAAGGGCACTTAGGAATTAATTTGTCCTTACATCGTGCTCGAGAAATTATATTTTGGCATGGAATGAGTCGTGATATTGAGTTATTTATACAAAAATGTTCTGTTTGTCAGCAGACAGCCCGTTCTCCCAATACAGAACCATTACAAATGAAACCAGTTCCTCAATTCCCGTGGCAACGAGTGGCCACTG
This sequence comes from Maratus michaelseni, assembly GCA_963931845.1. Classification (NCBI taxonomy): domain Eukaryota; kingdom Metazoa; phylum Arthropoda; class Arachnida; order Araneae; family Salticidae; genus Maratus; species Maratus michaelseni. Next base: position 266,040,883 of record OZ007593.1, read on the forward strand.
ATATGTTTGAATTTTGCGGAAATCAATACTGTCTTATTGTTGACAGTTACTCAGGATATTTTGATTTTAAAAAATTAGTCCATCCTTCATCACACTCTGTAATAGAATATTTGAAAGATTCGTTTGCAACTCATGGAATACCAGATATTATAGAATCAGACAACGGTCCGCAATATTCATCAGATGCCTTTTACAAGTTTGCTAAAGATTGGAAAATACAACATATTCCGTCTAGCCCGCGTTATCCTAAATGTAATGGCTTAGCAGAACGCTATGTTCAAATAGCAAAATTAATCTTAAGGCGGTGTTCTATAGAGCATACAGATGTCAGATTAGCACTTCTGAATTGGAGAAACACACCACGTGAAAATTTGCCTTCGCCAGCTCAACGTCTCTTCGGACGACCTACTCGAGGTCTAATACCTATACATCCCTCGTTACGTTTGCCACGAATGTCATTTACTGTACCACTTCAATTAAGTAGAGAAAAACAACGTGCAGCTTTGACCACTTCTTCACGAAATCAGTCTCCAGTACTGAATAAAGGCCAATCTGTAAAGCTTCAAACTGATCATCGTACTTGGATTCCGGCTAATGTGTCAGACGCTGCTGAGACTCCCCGTTCTTATTTTGTTACTACTCCTACAGGCAAGACTCTACGTCGAAACACTGCGCATCTCCGTCCAACAAAGGCTGTGATTTTACCAGACCGCCAGGTTGCCGTTAACCCTTCAAGTTATTTTCAACCGGAGAATGATAATAGTACTTCATTGAGCCAACCTGATGTTCCTCCGCTTCCTGCTCCAGCTGTAACTCCCTCCAAATCTAATAAGACAGTGACGACCCGTTCCGGAAGAGTTGTTCGCCCTCCAGAACGTTTGAACTTATGAAACTTATTATAATTATGACTTATCATTTTTTTATTGTAAGGAAAGATGTCACGTGGACAGTTTTTATGTAATACTACTTTCACTTGGTTATTGTTACTTGTTCTAGAATAAACTACTGGTTTTGTGTTTCTTGATATTTCTCTTTATTTTATAACACCTAAGTTAATAGGATGTTACATTTATGACTTCGGTTTGTCTGCCGTCTGTCCGTACTCTAACTCCCGTAAATATGCTTCGATTATCCTGAAATTTTTGTCGTTTACTATAGCATGTTCCCTATTCCAACAGAAGTGTGTAGCACTTATAGTTTTTTTACAGGGATAGTCAAAAGTATTCCGTTACATTACAGTCAATGGGGAATAATCGGTTCAAGCGCATTTTGATGACGCTACGTCATTTAAAACATAATAAAATTGATATATAACTATGAAGCGCATTAAAACATACTTTTTGTAGAATGTGGGGTGCAAAGCATTTATTATTCATTTACAGGGTCAAACGAAAGAATTCTTTTACACATCGTTATATGGGGAAAAATCGTCTGCAGTGTAATTTAGTGATATTTCACAATTTCAAACATAATGAAAATTATATGCATTACTGAGGTGCACTATAAATTGCTCTTTTGTGTGCATTGCGTTTATTTACAGGGATACACAAAAGATATTGGTTACAGTACATGTGCGATATTTACAGTCTATGTGTGATAAGTGCGTTTTCAACTTTGGTTTGCATTTTTAACCTTTTTTTTCATAGTACTTGTGTGTTTATAAACTCGGTTGACCATATACAGGGCTACACAAGGAAATTCGTAAGTACTACAGGCTATGGGATTGAATTGCTTAAGGGTAGTTTTTAATTGTGTATACGCATTTTCCTAACTTAGTAGACTAATAGAAGTTTGTGGAATATAAAAAATTCATATACAGGGCTACGAAAAAAAAGATACATTTGGTCGTTTACATTTGGTAAGTGAGTTTTAAGTTGCCTTTTAGCTTAATAGACGGTGTGTACAAAAGTCTTCAGATAATATACAGGACTGTACAAAAGATTTCGAGTGCATTTCCATCGATTGGCGAAAATTGCTAAATGTGGTTATTCTAACTGAACTAAATTTTATCATACTATATATCCACATCTATTGATCATATACAGGGCTGCACAAAATAATTCGACTACTTTTTTGACACTGGAAGGTAATTTCGAAAACTGTGCTGTTATTGTGTTTTCTAAACTGTTTACTTACATATCTTCTTTCCCCTTATTTAACGGTGAAGTTTCATTACAGTTTTCTGGCTGTGTTGGAAAGTGTTTCATAATCTATGCTTGACGCGTGATTTTTCGTTCTTGTTATGAATTACTGTTAGTATGGGAATAAATATACGTTAAAAAATGAGGAGGGTAGGGAGATGAAAGGAAAAATAAAAATAACAGATTAGGAGGTAAAAGTAAATTGCTGAGAATCATAATGTAATGCCCAGGACTCTACAAATTGGAAAAAATCTGGTAGCCAGCAAAGATTTTTAGTCGCCAGTAAAAATAATTACACCCCCCCCCCCCCTCCTTCTCCCATCGTTGGCAGTTTTATTTTCCTATTTTGCAATTTAATCGTAGATTTTCGAAAAGCATAAAAGATTTGTTTTATGAACTGATTGAAAAATAATAATTATGGTCACAGATATAAGCATATCTTGAATATTGCCTTAACTCTGCAATTCAGTTTAAAAAATTGATTCAGAAAGATAATATAAATTAAGTCTCTCAACTAAACTTATCAAAATTATTTAACTCTAAAAATATGAAATATTATGTTACAAATTTTGAATAAATAAAGTACGCGGTATCATGAAAATATATATACCGTATATACTCGTGTATAAGTCGAAGAATTTTAGACAAATTTGGGAGTTGAAAATGGGGGGGGGGGGGTCGACTTATATACGAGTTAGTAAAAAAAATTAATAAAGAATATTTCACACTCCGGAAGAAGTCTGAAATAGCGGAGTGAAATACCGGACTCACCGGGTCTAGGTTGGAGAGAGAGAGATAAAAGCAGACAATAGTCATTTCCCTGTGATTGACAAAAAAAGCTCTACAATAAAGTCCCTGTAATTGTTCTGCACCCATTTTCTCTTATGATAGAATTTCCTTCAATACAGGGGCATTCCGTTCAACATTTTAAACTCCTTTTTAAAAAGAATTCAACTTGAGAATGCTTCTAGATTTCTCTCCTAAAAGTCCTACAATACAAAGAAGTACTATATTTTAGCAGTTTAAAAAGTTGTTTACCCTGTAAATAAGGCTTGAATAGATTTTTCAAAGAATTTTTCTCTTTAAGTATCATTAAATTGATGTGAATAGGTTTCAAAATAGCTTAAGCTTCTTCAGTTTTACATAATTATACAGTTTTAAAAAGTTGAATTTTTTTTTTTTTAAAGTCTGATTAGAAACGTAAAAAAAAAAAAAAAAAAAAAAAAAAAAATGTTTACTAATTTAATGGAAATTTATAAAATTTTTTTATACTCGATTACAAATCCTTTTTCAATATACTACCAGAAATGTGATCGACTTATACACGAAAATTCATTTTTTTTTTTTCAAAATTTTGCGTAAGAATTGGGGGGGGGGGGGAGGGGGTCGACTTATACACGAGTATATACGGTATATATAATTTTTTTTTTACTAACATCATTATTTTTTTCCAAGAAAATTATTTTGAAAAAATTACTTGGACAAAACATCTACCAGTATCCTTAAAATATCAGTGTAATGGCACTTTACCTTAGATAAGAATTGTACAAATACTTTTTCTGACATGGTTTTTCAAATTCTGCATTTTTCTATCTTTTTGCTTTTAAGTTTCTGACAAATGTTCTTGTGTAATTTGATTTTTTTTTTTTTTTTAATTTAAAGTACCACCTATCTACAGCTTTCTATGGTTTATAATAATTAAGAAAAGGGGCCGTTCAAGTTAATTATTTCAATTTTGATGCTCCCAGTTGCTAATTAAAATATTTTGGTCGCCATCGGCGACCTGGCGACAGCGTTTGTCGAGCCCTGGTAATACCTATTATGTTACCAAATTTCATGAACATGAACAAATTGTTAGAAATAATTCCTCATATTGGATTAACTTAGTATTTCTGCAACCACTTAAAAACCAGATGTTCAAAAAAGAAAAACCAAGCGGGAAGTTTTCTTCTACTTAGTGCAATATCTCGCGAACTGATTCATCGAAAATAAATATCTTGCTGACAGTTATAGCCAGTTATCTTGAAATACAGTACCCAGCTTATTTTTCATAAAAAGCGATAGTGAAATCATTTAATGACTATTTTGTTTATATCATCAAATAATGAACAAAGTGCACACACTAATTAAAAGAACTTGTATAATTGCTGCAACAAGTACGAAAACCCAGACATTTCTGAAATGTGTTTATATTTGTGATGTACTTTTTATGTTCGTGAATTGTGCTCATTTATTCGTGATGTGTGCCAGAAACTGTAATTAAAAGAAAATCTCGTGACTGTATACAGATCAAGGACAAACTTAATAACTTAAAAAAAATTCTCATTCTTTTTTACTTTAAAAAAACTTTTAATTCATTCTGCCGATAAAACTAACCCTGTCAACATCTCTGAAAGGAGCAAATGACTCTCATAATCTGTAACAATCTAAGATATTAATATTGTTTTGTAACTTAAGTAAATATAATTTAAATTTAATTAATTGTAAAATTCAGTAATATTTTCAGAATCTTAATATATTTAATAATAATACATATTAATATAATTAATATAATGTATTCAGTAAACTTAATGCTTGTACACAAAAATACTAATTATTTGATTTTCTTCTAACATTCTAAAAAGTCTTTCCAGACTTCTAAATATAAAGGATTTATTCATATCATGTACCAGTGATCTATATGGATACTACTGCGGAATACAAGGTACGATGATCACCGATAGAAAAGGTAGGACAATTCCTTTTCATTTCTCATTTATTGAAGATATCAAGTAGCGCCGCTGTTGAATTCACACCTCCAAGACAAAGCCTATTAATATATGTATAGCCTAAGCAATTACACAATGCCTAATAAATGAAGTCTGATAAAAATACATTTATTCTCCCTTTTTTTCTAATCATTTTAGTAATTATAACAAAATACACTAAAAGCCTTAAAAACGGAATTTGCTTAAAACGGAAAATATTCATAATTCAAGCAAGAAGAATTACCATGCAATTGTACCTGCTAAGACGAAAAACTACCTACAGCGGAAATTCCTTAGTCCATTGAGATTAAATCTAAGCAAGTTTTAGATATTCAAATATAACGATTATTCAAATTATTATGTGCATACAATGAAAAATCATGTGTAAATGATTATCTATTTCATCTTAACTGACAAAATTCGCCGCCATCTAGATACACAAGATTAATAGAGATGTGATAATATAATTATGTAATAAATCAACACAATATTTACCATCCAACTAACTCGCAAAAACAACGATAAAACTTAAAACGTAACCGAAGTCCGAGGAAGACCTTGACAGTAGAGAAAAATGATATTACAAAATTATTTTTACATTTTCGTTCACAGAGTACAATGACACACACCATTATTAGGAAAGTTTAAAAAATGAAAAATACTTTTCCTGTATATGATAACAGTAGACAGATTAGTAAAAAGAATTTAAATTCATCAAGCATGAGTTAACGTGTTTTATACTCTACATATATTATTGATCAAGCAGTGATATTCGCAATATTTTTGCCAGTTATGCGTTTATGTATCGTTCGCGATTTCGCTTTTGATAACAGCAGATTTATCCGAGCTGATGATATTTAGGATTTTACTGAATCCAATAAGTCAACACACTTTAAGCGGACGGTGAATTTTAAAATGAGCAAAAATCAACCAAAAATACGATTTTTCGTCTTTGTGTTAAAATTTAAACAAAAGAGAAAAATCATGCGTCAAGCACAGATTATAAAACACTTTCCAAAACATTCAGAAAACTGTAACAGAACCTATAACCGTTTAATAAGATGATGTATAAGAGGCTTACTTCACTCACGCGAAAACACCCGCTCGCCAATGTTAATAATATGGAGGAAATATTTTAAGATATCTCGTTCGCATTTCAATATTTTTAAATGATTTTTATTGCATTGGATAGCTGAGGTCAATTTCTATGCAGGCCCTTTTTTACTTTTTCGATTTTGGTTGCAGTTTTCTTTTTTTTAATAATTATTATTGAGGATAATTTCACTTTAGAAACCGGTTACGAAAGTGAAAGTATCTTAATAACAAAAACTTGTAATCAAAATCGAAAAAATACAAAAGGGCCTGCATACAGATTGGTCTCATCTAACCAATAAAAAAAAAAATCATTTAATATATTGAAATGCAAACTAGATACCTTAATATATTTCCCCCATAGCATTAACATCAGCGATCGGGTGTTTTCGCGTGAGTGAAATCGCCTCTTAAATAAACAATTTGGAATCACACATTTGTAAACCCAATTTCAGCAATTACCATCTTTAGTTGGAAAAAATATCCGAATTCTTTTGTGGAGCCCTGTATAGGATCTATAGATTTGTATATATACTACATAGTATGCAAAAATTTCGTTCAGACAGGAAACGCATCACACAGTTAAAAATTCGTCTTAAGCATTTTCCGTCAATAAATGGAAATGTACTCGAACTCTTTTGCGGAGCCTTTTATATGATCTACAGAATTTATACACACCAAGTAATAGTAATATACAAAAGAAAAAAAAATAGTTAAATTTGAAAACGCATACCACAAATGAAAACGCACTTCCAGAAAATTATTGCTCATAGACAGTAATGTAACCGAATCCTTTTGTGTCCCCCTGTGAATGAACGATGAATACTATGCACAGCACATTCTATAGTTAGCATTTTACATTGCACCAAAGTGATGTATATCAATTTAATATGTTTGAAAAAAGTGTAACATAATTAAAAAACGCTGCAAATTGTTTTCCTCTATAGACCATAATGTTTGAGTGCCCCTGTAAACGAGCTATAAATGCTACACGCTTCATTTTCAATACCGAACATGTCATGGTAAACATGAATAACATGTATCAATTGCATGGCAATCCGAGTATATTTACGCGAGTTAGAGCACTCACAGACAGACCGAATTCATACACACTTTTCAACTATGTTTGAAAGTGTTAAAAAAAAAAATCAATATATTTACAGAAAATTGGCAGAAAATGTGCTTTCATACTTCTTAAAGGAAATTAATGAAACTAACATATAAAATATTTCAAATGTATTTTTTCTCAAAACAAATTTTCTGCAGTCTGTACATATTTAAAATGCTCTATTAGTTTTTATTTGTGTTCAAAATTCTTAATAACTTTAGGGAACAATTTTAATACATACTATAACAAATATGTTTTGGAATCTTGGTATTAAGATCCTCCAATTAGTAATAAAGTTTATTAATTTAAAAAAAATTAAACAAAAAATTGAAAATATTTAATAAAAATTCAAGACAGTTTTTGTTTTTAAATGTTTGTTGTATTAAAAAAAGGTGCATATATATATATATATATATATATATATATATATTTAAATAAAATACTACTAGATGGTACCCGTCTAGATTTGACGGTAAATAACTTGAAAGCTCCTTTAGAAATATGCTTTTATTTTCAATTAGTTGCTTTTAAATTAATTAGGTATTGAAAATTTGGAAACCGTTCCGTTTTTTAGGGTTTCGTTCATCTCACGAAACCCTATCACTCCCGCTTAGAGCCGTTCTCAGAAACTATATAACTTACAGGCATGAAAATCTGTGTACTTATAGCTAAATAACCTACTATGAAGCTCAAAATATTAAAATTTGAAAAAATAGTATTATTTTAATATAGAGAGATAAAAAACCAAAATTCTAACAGCCTTTTCTTATTAAATGTAAACATTTTTCGTTATAGAAGTTGCCAATAATTATAAATCCACAATAAAAAAATTTCTACAATAATTAATTTTCTATTGAAAGATTTCCGCGTGAAAAATGAAAATGAAATAAAAGGTTTCACCAACCGAAAAAAAGATTAATATGACGTCATATTGGTAATAAAAAGGAAATTTTCAAAGATTTCTCAATAATACAAGGAGTATGAGTATGTGTATGTAAAGAAAGCAGATTAATATCACGTCATTGGAGAATTAAAAAGAAATTTAATCTGACATCATATTGGAAGTTATACGAATTTTTCAAATGTTTGAGAATAATACAAAGCGAGTATCAATATGAGTAATAGAGAATAGTAAATATATGAGTTTGAGGAACGTATTGAATCATGATAAAAACCCGATAATGGAAATATTCGCATATTTTAACATTTTAAAGGTGCACAACATGTTTAATTTTGAATTTTTTTTTAATTTTTAATTTTTAATTTTTTAATTATCGCATTTAGTCCACATGACAGATATTATTATGACAGAGTATAATAGCGGGCTTCGCCCGCTATCGGGTCTGTTCAGATATTCGAAAAACCGGAGTTTGTTATAAAGAGAGTTACATATGTTTTTAATTATCGTTGGGGAAACGTTTTCTTTAATTAATGTATTTATTTTTCTTTTAATGTTACGTGAACGACGCCACGAGCAACAGCTAGTAAAATATAAAATAACTAATCTTCCGTAATCTGTGGGCAAGGTTAGCTCCAAACATGGGTGTTTGCTAGCAACAATATAGTTTAAAATCAATGTAGATACTTTTAAAGAACTGTCACAAAAAGTATCTCTTTCTAAAATACGCAATTTGGCAGTAGGACCTGGATAACATGGGATTACGCAATAGGTTGAAATATCTATTTTATATAAACTTTTTTTTTTAAATATCGCATTTAGTCCACATATTATTATGACAGAGTAAAATAGCGGGCTTCGCCCGTTATCGGGCCGGTTTACATATTCAAAGAAACGAAAAAATAGAGCGGTAAATTTTTATTTTATACAAAAACATCAATTTTTTTTTTAATTTATTAAAGAAAGGATAAAGTGTTTTGAAAGGAATATTAAACGAAACCCTTTGTGCAATCTTCGATCACACTTACCCACTTGTTTAAATCTTTCCGTAGGTTTTTTTTCTTTTTTTTTTTTCTTTCTTGCAAAAAGTATTTAACTATTAATTAAATAATTGTTGATTCAAAACGTGCCTTTGCTAATGATTTCTGCTTGATATTTTAATTTCCTACACTGTAAGAAAATTCTGTAACATCACTAATTATTTCCCGGCACGTTCCGTATATCCATAGGTTTCTATCAGATTCCTGAGAAAAACAAGTTTCTTTTGCATATAGTTTCCTGAATTCAGGGATTAAGCTTTTTTTGCGTGCAACGGCTCTGTTATCATAGTTATTAGCTTTCGCTCTCCGCCATCTTGGCTCCCTTGCACCAATGCGAACAGCAGCTTTGAGTTAAAAAATATATTATTGAAAGAAGTGCTTATAGATATTTATTAGGAAATGAAAACTTTCCTGAAAATGTTTTGCGGAAGTGAGGCGGTCATCTTATCATCTGCAGAAGAAAAACAATGAATAAAAATCAGCTGCCATATTGGATACTGTCAAAAACCTGCCATTTTATTCTTTGAACTACAAGCTGGTAGACGTACGTTCTTTTGGCTAGCGAAAATATTTTAAAATATAATTTTAACCTAATTTCATGCAATAATTAGTCAAATGGTAACTGGATTGGCTTTGCGAAGTGTTTTATAGATTTCTTCCATTGTCATCCGGTCGCTTTTTAGCTTTAGTTTATTAATTGTTCTTGATTCTTGGATTAAAATCTTCTTACAATTTCCCAGAATAATAGTTGGATAATCAAGAAAAAAAAAGGTATGTACGTAATTTAATATAATTTAAAATATTTTAAATCAATAAATGATGGAATTTTTTTCCACAATTGTGTTTTTTTTTCCTTTAAGCTACAAGCTTTTAATTTCTACAATCTAAAATTAGTAAACATTACTTACTGTTTAAAAGCATTTTTTTTTTCATGCTTCTGACTTTTAAAGTTGTTTATGTAACTTTTTGTACCAAATAAAATCTATAAATGGGAGTGTAAAATAATAATAATAATAATTATTATTATTATTATTATTATTACTTTTATAATTTGATGCATACATTGAGAGCAACGGAATGTAAGTGTATAAAATACTTTTTCTGTCCCATTAAAAAGCACCCGACAATCTTAAAAAAAAAAAAAAAAAAAAAAGGAGTTAAACCTATATTGCAAGGGTTATAATATTTTAAAATGTACATTTACTCATAAATGAAAAATATTACTATGTTTGTACATTTGGAGTATGCCTGCTTTTTAAAAGAAATTAAATTTTAATCTTCAAAAAATTAACTTTTTCGAAAAAAAAAAAAAAAGCACGAAAGAACACCATCGTTTGAGCATTTTAAGATAACCTGTATTAAAAAATCCCGATATTTACACGAGTAATGGCTAAAAAATATTATATGTTGTTCTCACTGTAAGCAGTGATTAAAAAGATACTGTAAAGTGGTCTATCTCAAAAAGTAAAAAACATACTTTGTTTAAATTGTGCACAGTAATTTTATAAAATTAGTTAATGTTTCTACCTGCAATCTTTGTGAATTTATTACATTAAGATTGAACCTAAATTTGTGTATATTTTAGCAAAATTTCTGTTTAAAAATAAAGTTAAACAGGTTGCATATTTTTTTCGGAGTTTATCTATGCTTTTTTTTTCTGTATTTGGAATTATAAACAAATTTTGGCCCAATCTTAAGACATAGACATAATCTCTGAACCCGTAAACTAATTTTTAATGCATTTCATGAATTTTCAAAATATTTAACTTAAAAAAGAAAACATTATACAATTTTAAAATGAAACAACATATATTTATCTTAAAAACAAGTTTATTTTTAACATCAAACTATATTTTGTAAGAAAAAAATGTAAATACAGTGACATTAACAAAAAGAAATACAGACAAATATGATGTTATAATTAAACAAATATGTTTATAAGATAAATATTAAATTAAAAAATATATTTTTTATATGTTAAATATTTTAAAATATTCTTAAAACACGCAAATATTACTTTGCAAAACTTTTAAGCTAATTAAATTGTGAGTTACCTATCAACAAAAATCATATTGCTGTATCAGAAACATCCCTGAAATATATAGGCTGTTTCCTTATATTTTCAAGTACTATTACTGGCTTTCTGCGGAACTTTTCTAAATTCTTAAAGAATGTTCTTGGTTTTTACCAGGAAGATGACAGGATGTGAACACATCTAAATCTGTTTGGAAGATTGCTGATTTATTCCAGGAAGGTTACTGGCTTTTACTGGGAAGATTTTAGTATGTTCATGTTTTTTTTTTTTTTTTTTTCCCAGGAAGGTTACCGACTTAAACCTGGAACCTTTCTGAAGAATTGAGAAACCTTACAACTATAAATCCAGGAAAGTTACTGACTTTTAATATTAACTTTTCTGAATTCTTAAAAAAGTTTTCTGCTTTTTGCCAGAAATGTTACTGGTATAAATTAGGCGCATTAGCTGCCCATTATTTTCCAGAAATGTTCCTGATTTCTTTTTTTTTTTTTTTTTTTTTTTTAAATGTACGTGTGACTTTTTGTAATTTTCAAAATATTTTTTTTTCCTGAATTAAATCAAAATTTAACATGAAATCGCTTATTAGAGAATGACAAATGATCTGTGTATGCAAATTAGAATTGATGCTGATAATGTGCATTATTATTTTCTGGAAAAAAGGAAGATTATGCTTATAAGTAGATGGTACCCGTCAAGATTTGGCCGCAAATAACTTGAAAGTTCCTTTAGAAATATGCTTTTATTTTTAATTAGTTGCTTCTAAATTAATTAGATATTGAGAATTTGATGAATTGTTATATTAAGTAAGCGATTCCTATAGATATAAGATGATAGATGGTCTTGTCAGTCCAGTCTACTCAACTAATGAAGTAAAATAATTTTAAGCTTCTAATTTACATCCTGTTATGCTTGAATTAATTTAGCAAGAATTTAACTAAAAATATTAATTGAATGATTTGTTTTTACTTACTACAGTCTCATTTTTTTTAAAAATATATCAGTACTTAGTATTTTCTAATTTTTTTCTTTTTTAATTACGCGACCTTTAAAATTTTTCATTAATTTTATTTTTATCAGCCTGACTCTAAAACCCAGAACAAATTCCCAGAACAAATTCACTGGTTGCAGCTAGCGATTTATAATAATATATATTTTTTAATTACTTTAATTTTATTTTACATTTTCATACATTATTTACACATTAAACCAAACCACGGATATCAAGGTGATTTCTTTTATAATTCTTAAATGAATATTTTTGCTTTTTTTTTCTCTTCTTTTCTTTTCTTTTTTTAAGGAGAATAATCACATACTTTTTTTAGTTATACAAATATATCTTCTAGCTAATGGTGTGGTCTTACAAAATATAGATCAAAGTTTAGATCACTTTATTTAATCGATAACTACATGCAAAATCTTTTAATTTAAATATATTTAATATAACATAATTAAAAAATATATTGTCGGTTGTTAAATTTTAGTTACCACAGTCCCAATATTTTGAAAAAATAATAATATTTAATATTACTGATTATTATTTAAAAAAAAAAAAAAAACTACGCAGCTTTTAAAATTTTTCATTAAATTAATTTTTATCAGTCGGATTCTAAAACATTGAATTTAAACTTTGCTGTTTGCAGCTAACGATTGATAATACATATTTTTTAATTACTTGAGTTTTATTTTACATTTCCATACATTGTTCAGTTATTAATTCATGGATATCAAGATAATTCAGAGTTCCTGTATGAATATTTTCCCTTCTTTTTGTTTTATCTCCTTTTATTTTAATTTTTTTTTACGAAAAATAATCACATACTTATCTTAGTATATATATGACACCTTGCTAAAGGTCATACCAAATATAACAAAAATTGTAGATCAGTTGAAAACTATTCTGTTCGGAGTGGGTATCGAATCGACGAACTGAACAACGAAACACCGCGCCTTAAACCACTCGGCCACCCTTTCCTCGCTCGAGTGTACTCTAAAATTGGATAGGTTATAGATTTAATTTTAAGCATGCGCAAATGTGTCATTTTCTTGTGAATTTGAAATTTGACAAAATGCTCTTTTAGCTTTAAATATATAGATTAACTCATATTTTACCATTGACCTATGTACAGGACAGTTCAGATTTATCGAATTTTCATAAGTACTGTCGCTTTCTTTTTTTTCTTTTCTTTCGTTTTCCTTTTTTTTTTTTTTTTTTTTTTTTGGGGGGGGGGGGGGTGTTACTACTAAAATAGGTTTTAAGTTTGATAAGTGTCGTTTGTAATGGCTTGAAATTCACTTTAAATATTTTAGTTTACTTTTCTAGATTTTTGACTCAGCTAATTTTCTATATTTTTTTTATGTGACATGAATTTTTTAAACTTAAATAATTGGGTGAAAAAAATGTCAAAATTCAAAATCTCTTCAAGTTTAATATAATGTCAAATCTTATGCATTATTGTTGTGTAAAACTGAGTATTGCTGAGTGATTACGAAACAGATGAATACAATTTATAGTAACGGATTGTACCATCGTCTTATAGTATATAGGACATTTTGTAAATAGAAAAGAAGAAAGAAAATTTTAGTACATTTTTGAGTTTTATATTTTTATTTGCTATCTAATTAGTCTTTAATAGTTTTTTTCTTTTTAAATGTATTTTTAATATGGGTTATGTAATTAAAAAAAATTAAAACAAAAACAATAAATAAAAATTAGAAAATTGGAACACCACGAGTATTTTAATTATTTTTAATTTATTAATATCTTAAAAGAAAATAAATTTTCAGCAAATCATTCCTTTTTTTACTTTTTTTTTCAAATATTCATTGAATTCCTGGTACAGTATACTTCTTTGAAGATCTTCTTGTTGGAATAACATTAATAATGAAATATAATTTTTAAAGTCCATCGTCCTAATAAAATTAACCTTCTTCCGTTATCCGCGCATGAATCCAACAAAACCGTAACTTGTATTTCGTTTATTCTAGCCATTAACTTTTCATTGACTATCGTAAAATCAAACAGAGAAACAGACGACAATGTAGAGCAGGGTGTCACCGATCTTTATAGTATCCACCGGAGTATTTGAATTTTAACATTCACTTCGTGGGTGCATTTACTTCCCATTCCCTCGCAAGAATACACACACACACATTTATTTATTATGTGCTCATATCAAGTGTTCATTGCTACAGCATTCATAAACATGATATTATTGAAAATATAAAAAATAGTCGATATTTTTATATCCGATATTTTCAAAATAGTCAACTTACTGCTGATTATAAATATTTCCAGACTTGATATAAATTACACTGCAAAAAAAAAAAAAAAAAAAAAAAATGATTTTACAGTATAATACTGACACTCCAGCTGCCAGTATTATGCCGTAAAATTAACAGTAACAAGAACGAAAAATCATGCGTCAAGCATAGATTATGTAACACTTTCCAACGCTTCCAAAATAATTTTACAAATCATTACCGTTTAATAAGCTAAAAGATAACATCTAAGTAAACAATTTGGAAAACGCATAACATATTTAAAAACATAATTTCAGGAATTTCCAACATATACAATATTTGGAAAAATATCCGAATACTTTTATTCAGCCCTGTATAGGATCTATAGATTTGTATATATACTACATAGGATGCTAAATTTTAGTTCAGTTACGAAACGCGTAGCACAGTTTAAAATTCTCCGTCTGGAGTTAAATAATACGGAAATGTGTTCGCGAACTTTTGTGCTTCCCTGTATAGGATCTACAGAATTTATACACACCACGTAATTAATAAAAAGTGAGTTAATATTAAAATCGCGTTCAGTAATTTAAAACGTACTTCCAGGAATTATTGTTAACAGACAGTAGAGAATTCTTTTGTGTGTCCCTGTAAATGAACGATGACTGCTATACACACAATATTCTGTAGTAAGCCTCTTGTAATGCACCTTAGTGATATATATAAATTTCAATGCGTTTAAAATAGCGAAACATTATTTAGATAAACCGCAGACGATTTTTCTCCATAGACGTAATGTAACGGAATTCTTTTGACTGTCCCTGTAAATTAACTATAAGTGCTATGCACACCTTATTCCATTTTAAGCTTCTTCTGATACACCTTAATGATATATATCAATTACAATGTGTTTGCAATTGTGTAACATCATTAAAATAAACCGCAAATGACTTTTCCCCATAGACCGTAATGTAACAGAATTCTTTTGAGTGTCCCTGTAAAAAAACTATAAGTGCTACACACTTCAGTTGAAATAGGGAACTTGCTATAGATAACGACAATAACATATACAAATTGCAAGGCAATCCGACCATATTTACGGGAGTTAGAGCACGGACAGACGGCAGACGGCCATACGGCCAGACAAACCGAAGTCATAAACACTTTTCAACTATGTTGGAAAGTGTTAATAAGCAGTAATACACAGCCACGCATGCGCGGTAGAATCAACAATTTCTTTTTGGAAGTGTACCTGTTCATACTTGTCCAGCTTTCATTTGATTTATTACGTAATATAAAAGCCGATGTTTATATGTACGTTGGTGTTCAACCGATTCTAAATTTCGTTTACATAATGCTCCATAGAATCCATCTTAAATTACTGTGGGGATATTTAATAATCAGGTTTACTTGTGGTCAGAACTATATGTTTGAAACTTCATTTCTGCCTCGAGTTAAACTCATTAATCAAAATATTTCGTTTCTAACGCTGTTATTAAGATGATCATTACGACGATTTTTTACGTCCAAATGGAGCGGGACTTATTAAAAATACATATCGGTGATCATTAATTTAATTTTTTGTCGTGTTTATTAAATTCCTTTAATGTCTGTTGTTACGTTATTGATATTATTAATTATTAGACTAACAAGGAGAGGTTACGAGGTCGTCGTCACAAAATGCGATGAACCTTTGTGTATTAATAGTGTATAGTTAGTATATAAATGTATGAAACCTGTAAAGTGCAATACCCAGGGGGTCTTGAGAAAAAAGGCCTCAAAGTTTATACCATACTTTATAATTGGATAAATTTCTTCCTTTGCCAAGCGTCTTCGTAGCCTGGTCGGTATGCCGCTGGTTTTGAGATTTTTATGTCTGGGTTCAAAATCCCCAGCTTGACTTATTTTTCACAGCGAAAATTTTTATCAATTATTTTTGAACTACAGTCGAAAAAATATGTATAATCATTGAAATTTACGAAAAATATAAATTAAATATACATTTTGTATCATATAAATACAGTTTTAACTATGAAATTCCGCATGTTTAAATATTTAATAGAAAGATTTTTAAAAAAATGTAGACAATTTGTATTTAAATAGATCAGAAATTTTTGCTGTTATTGTGAATTATTTACAGTTATTTAAAGGAATAATCTACTATTTTTCATAATGAAATAAATTGAAAAAAAAAATTAAAATACGGGATATAAATCTATAATATATTATTTTAATTTTGTTTCATTATCCAAACATTTAAAAAATTCATGACATATTAACTGTCTACGTAATAATTATTTTTAGCAATTAAAATTATTTTTTGTTGTTTAATATGTTTTTATAATACAGTTTACTTATATAGATACAATTTAAACTATGAAGTTTTTCATGTTTACATATTTATTGAAAAGTACAATAAAAATAAATAAATAAACAAAAAAAATAGGCAATTGGTACTTCTATAGATCTGAAAATTTTGCTCGTTTTAAAATTTATTTACCATTATTTGCATAAATAAACTACTATTTCTCACAGTGAAATAAATTAAAATACTTTACATAAAATTATAACACGCTGCTGTAATTAAAAATTTTCTGTTAGTATTAATAGTATTTCAATCATAATAGTACTTCAAAATATATCGTATTTTAAACAACTAATATTTTTATTTTGAATTTTTTAAATCTTGCATCCTTGTGTTTATAATTAGAATAACTGCCCATGTACTTAAAAATTAGTTCTAAAAAGATACTGAATTAGTAAAAATAGTTATTTAGGCAGTAAAGACAAAACCAAGAATCCGAGATTTTAAAAAATCATATTAAAAATTGAAAAGTATATTTTTAAAAAATCACGAAATATTTAAAATATTTATATAATAACCCACACAGCACATACGTTCATATTACATCCAGTTTTCATCTACCAAGTTCGAAATACGTCTAAAGATGTATTTTGGACGTAGACAGCCAGCTAAAATACGTCCAGATTTTGTTAAATGTTTGACATTACGTACGCACATAATATCTACAAAATATGGACGTCATTTTATGACGTAAATTGGATGAAAACCGAACATACTCTCGTCATATACTTATGGACGAAATATCTACAAACTATGGACATCAGTTTAGAACATAAATTGAATGAAAATGCAACTAATCCAATTTTCATCAGATCCGGAACCAAATCTTAACAAGTTTGTCCCCATTTTCTATTTTACGGACGTAAACTGGATGAAAACGGTACTAATCCAATTTTCGTCAAACTGGATAAAAATTGAACCTCTCAGCCGCCATTTTTTTTATGACTGCGAACTTTTCAACTGCTAAACCTTGCAGACTTCTAGAATTTATTTTTATTTATTCTATAAATTTATTTAAACTAGTAGTAAAGCCATCTCCATTTTTAAATATATTGCGTTTAGTTCAGCTCCACTTCAGCTAATCAATCAATCCATCACTGTTTGTAAGATTTTTTGTTGATATTCATGAAAATTGCCGCGACGGAAGTTGGTAAGTAAATATTACATTTTGTTTTCTAGATTTATCGTGGTGATGTGTGTACTTTACATAAAACATTTCTGTAACGATTCTTTTTTCTTACTTATTTATACTTATTAATAATAATTCATATGATTTTACAAGTCATACGTAAGTGGTAGAGAAATAGAATTTCGATTACTTTTGAATAAGAAAATTTTGTAATATATTTTGTATTGTTGTGTATAATGAGTAGAAATGTTATGTTATGAAGTATTATAAGTCTTTAATCCAATTAAAAAGAAAGTTTTAATGTTTTTTAAAACACAAAAATCCAGAAGATTGTCAGTTAAAAACAAATCTAGTCTTGTAAAAATGCTTTTATTACCACAGATTTATGCAATATTTAGTTAAGATGCATTTTTTTGGTATGATTTAAGAAAATATGTGATATTTCATGCCTCGAAATTAAATTACTAAT
Source organism: Maratus michaelseni (assembly GCA_963931845.1). Lineage (NCBI taxonomy): Eukaryota > Metazoa > Arthropoda > Arachnida > Araneae > Salticidae > Maratus > Maratus michaelseni. Next base: position 266,059,147 of record OZ007593.1, read on the forward strand.
AATTTATATGATTTTAGAAACCATAGGTAAACGAAAGAAAAATCGGAAAAAAAGGCTGTTTTTTTTTTTTTTTTTTTTTTTACATTTCAATAACAAAATTTTGTAATTAGTTTCTACTATTGTGCACACTAAGTAGTAATTAAGTAGAAATACTATATTATAAGCCTTTAATCCAATTAAAAATAAAGTTGTATTGTTCTTTTAAAACACAAAAATCATAAAAATTATTCATGGTTAATTTTACTTATTACTACAGTTTTACATAATACAGTAACCCCTCAATATATCGTGCTACTTGGGAGATAAGAAAAAAACATGATATACTGGGGGGGGGGGGGGGGAGAAGAATGTTTATAAATTAAAAATAAACAGCTCTAAATTTAGATATGAGGTTTTCGATATAATACTTGTTTAAACAAGCTACGAGTTCAACAAAAAAGAGATGGTAAAGCATTGAAAAAATAGAAAACCATACATATACAGTACACATATTTATTTACATTTTACAGTATTTTCTGAAAATAAAAATCCAGAGTTGTTTGTTGTTTTATTTTCTTTGATTGTCTGCTTGCCACTGGAAATTAAAGAACAAAAATGAACTAATTGCATTTCAGTTACTTGCTTAGATTTCGTCGTTTCAAAAGTTGGCTATGATGTCATACACTCATGCACAGTTTTTCTTTTTTTTAATTGGTTATAAAAAGGAAAAAAGTTGCCAAATTTAGGGGATTTTTTCCTTTAATGGCAACCTAGCTATTGTATTAAGTTATTGGCTTGACGCAGGCTTGAAAACTGAAAAGTCACCAAACATCAGTGCGTGGGTATAACACATCTGTTCCCAAAAATTTTACATGCTTTTTCGAGAAACTAAATTTATCGGGGGATAACTGAAAAAGAGCAAAATAGCCGAATGTGCAATATAACAAGGGATTACTGTATATCTTGTAAAGCTGTATTGTTTTTACATGATTTAAGTATATAGAAGGTATTTTGTGCCTCTGTCTAAATTAATAATAGTACTTTAAATGATTTTAGAAATCATAATAAACAGAAAAAAAAAATCACATCAAGAAAAGCAGTTGTTTACTTTTCAATAACAAAATCTTGTAATATATTTTTGATGAATATATTTTATTATTTTTAGTTAGATATCAGTATTGGTAATTAAACAAACATACTATTATTGCACTCATATGCATTTTTTATCACAGATAATTTATTTCAGTATTTTTACAACTAACCTCTTCTAAAGAATATTACATTCATGAACTGAGTTGCATAAAATGTTATCTATATACAAGAGTGAGTGGTGACATCTGTACTTCTTAGTTGCTAGAGATTTTTATATTACTGACTAGCTTATACATTATTTTACAGTACACAGTGTACATTGGTTGTTGATTATTCATTTAAACATTCAAGATCGAACATCAATTCGTTTCTTGAATGAGATATTTGATCAATGTTTGGTTCTCGACCAGGGAAGGAAAAATAGGGAATAAGCAACTTAATTTATTATTTATTTATTGTATTGTTATGGGAGTAAATTGTACATACATGAGTTAAAGTGATCACAACATTTGCAAAATTCATGCATTTTGCTTTAGAACAAGGTTGCTGGATTCGCTATTTTTTTTTTTTTTTTTTTTTTTCTTTTTCAAATAACAGTTACTTAAGCTTCTTGTGTTTAGAAAATCGTCTGGCTTGTGAATAGATGTCAATCTTGCTTCAGTTGTTTTTGCTTCCAGAGGATCTTAGATGAGTAGTTATGTGTTCGAGAAAGTGATTACCATCTAAGATCCTTCGCAAGAAAGTCCTATACAAGATAATTGGTTAAAGGATGGACTCTAATATTTCAAGCAGGATCGAACTTTGAATAGGGTAAACTTTCTTTTAAAATCTATAAATGTTATTAAATAAAATGTTATCTTGTATGGTTATAGGTTTTGCAATATATATATTAATTTTCTGCTTCCATAAAGAGTGAATAATTTGGTACTTTTATGTTAGCTGGGCACAAATTATACTAACAATATATTTTTTTCAGTTACCAATAGCAACCTTTATTTTTCCCATAAGTAAATTAGAAATGAGGGTTAGGTATTAAAATAAAATGTTTTGGTTTATGGTATTATTATTCTTATTACATTGTATTTTAAATGAAATAAGTGAAAGTCATGTATTTTAAAGAATGTGTTTTAAATTAAAGTTGGGTATTTTAAATGAAACAAATGAAAGGTTTATATTTCAAAGGTAATGAATACAATATTAATGATAGGAATATTATTTCGTGATCTATTACCTGTGCGCCGCTAACATAATAGTACTCCATTAATTTTGTTGAATATAAGCTAGCACAGGTGATAAATCGTCAAATATTGTTTGAGATGCTATCGTTGACATTGCAAGCATTTCTTGTCATTCTTCATGTGGTATTGTAACAACTAAATCTTGATTATATGAACAAGATTCGAATATGCTTAATTGTAATGAAAGTTTGGGACATTCGTACAATGGCTGAACAAGTAAAAATAAATAAATATATTATACACTATATCAGAGTTTCCTCCAGTTTAAAAAAAGGGCAGGGTGCTGCTGGTGAGAATAGAGCACTTTTTGAATTCTAGAGGGCATTTTTAAGATTCTTAAGGGCAGTTTTTTTTACTTTTAAAGGTATTATTTTGTTTTTTAAAGACACTTTTAATAGTTAAAAGCCTGAGCACTCTTTTCAAGACAACATTGAGTTAATTTTTTCTATGAATTATAGGTGCAGATTCACGGTCGCCAGTCGCCACGTGGCGACTAATTTTTTTGCTGTGGCCACTAACTTTCGGTGTTTAAGTCGCCATGTGATTTAAAAGTAATCAATTTCTGGTATTCCCAGTCTCCACCGTGAAATGTTAATTTTTTTTAAAGATTAAGACCAAAACACATAACAAACATTATTATTATCTTTTAATAACATTTCAGAATGATCTGTTTAACACAGCAAACTATTAAATATATTCTAATAGCAATGTTATTCGTAACAGTTTGTATCTGATAATTTTGCATAGACTGTGATTTTTAAATATTAACTGTGTTTTGATTTTTTATAGTGCAAAATAAATCTCACGAATTCAGATTTTCTTTCATATGTACTTTTGTCTGGCAAAATTAAAATAAGAAATATTGTTTTTTTTATATTCCCCACTATCATGATTACTTAGCTTATACATATTTTTTTTTTTAAACCGTATCTTGCCCAACTTTATCTTCAGACTGTACATGATTTAAGATTTAATATTAAAAATTTTTTGTACATGTGTTTACATTAAATTACTTTACACTTTGAATTTTTTTTTTTTTTTGTACCCCATATAAAGACTATTGTTTTTATGCGTTTGTTTTACAATTGTGGCCACTGGATTTTTTGGGTTTAGGAGCCAGTGACTCCTTCCAAATTTTGGGAATCTTCACCTATACTATGAATGCAAAAAGGAGAAAGTACACTTTTTTTACTGAGGGGCAAGAAGGGTGCTAATTATTTTACTGGGGCACAAGAATGGTGCTAATTTATTTTATGAGGGGCAAGAAGGGTGCCATTTTGTAAACCAAAGGGCAGGCAGGGTGCAGCACCCTTCCGAAACTGTCTGGGGGAAACTCTGACTATATATATACACACGCACATACATATCTATAATAAAAAGAAAAGTTTTTAGTTAATGGTATTACAGTAGAGTACCTCTAATTCGCAAATGTCTGTAATCTGCACAGCATATGAGAATGTAAACAAAGAAATTTAATTCTTAAAACCAATATTTATCAATAACATTATTTTTTTCACTTCAACTTTAATTTTATTTCTGATATATATTATCACTTTTCATTTAATACTCTTTTTTATAGTTTAAAATGATAACATATATATAAAAGTATTTTAATTAATTAACCATTTATATGTAAAAAAAAAAAAAAAATCCTTTTAAAAATGTATTTGTCTTACACATATATTTTTTACAATAGTTTGCCAAGGATACCGAAATTACTAAAAAACAAACTTTTGTGATTCAGTAGACAATTATGCCCATTTGTAGGCTGCAAGATACAGTATAAAAACATAAACCAAATGTTTTAATACCAACAACTATTGATGATAGATTTAAAACATATAAATATAGATAAATTATTTTTTTAATAATTTTTATTTTATTTGTGTGTTTTTGTTTATTTTTCAGCATTAACAATCTAAACTCATCCGAAGTAATAAGTTAAAAAAATGTAAACAAAGATTAAATAGACATAATCTGTAATCCACAAAAGTCTCAAATATGCAAAACACTCAGAACCAAGCTGTGCGGATTCGTGGTCTTACTACTGTATTTGGTACTTCTCCATTATCCCGATGTTCACTTTTCATTAAAAAACTCACCAAACTATGGGATTTAACACCAAAAATGAATGATCGTGATATTTACTTATTAGAAACACATTATTTAATTTTATTGACTCATTTATATATAATGATAAAAGTTTTTAATACATTTTGATTTTAAAAAACAAGATGGCGGACCGCAAGTGAATATGATAGCTTAGCCAAAGTTGATATTTTATTCAAACGGGCTTCTTCTTTTTTCTTTTTTTTTTTTTAGATTCTAAGGACAACATTCTTTTATTTGTTTATTGGCATTAGTGTTATAGCTTGGCAATAGTTTTTATGGAAAGTGGTTGATGGGATAATGGAGAAAAGTACCTGTTATTTCTTATTAAACCTTTTTTCTTTTCGTATTTCAAATGTAATGAGTAAAAAACATTCTTATTTTATTTATTATTTACAACTCAGTTTAAAGAATTTTTTATGTATATCTTATAACATCTTCTCTTATATTCATTGAAAATTTACATTCTGCCAATGGTTGGCATGATTTAAAAAAAAAGGTAAATTGACATGCTTTCGCATCTTGTCTTTTGGAGTTGCAACCTAATATCTAAATATCACAAAATAAATTTTGGGCAGGGGGGCAGGCTATGCTTGCAAATTGTAAAAGTATTAATATTACAGTTAATTATAGATAAAAATTAACTTCTTTACTCACTGGTCACTGGCCAGTACATGGATTTTTTTACTCAGCAGTTTTTTTTAAGCACTGGCCACTAACAAACTTACATATACTTGATTGAAAAAATTTGTCAAATAGACTCGGGAAAAAAATTGCAAAATTTAAGAAATAATATCAGGGGGGGGGGGGGGGGGAATTGCAAAACTCGTCAAACAATCGAGGAACAGAATTGCAAAATTCGTCGAACGACAGCGGAAAACAGTGTGCAATTCGTTGAACATCAGCGGAAAGAAAGTGTGCAATTTGTTGAACATTGATGGGACAAAAACATGAAATTCGTTAATCAATAGTCAATAAATCGCAAAATTTGTCAATCGATAGTGGAAAAATCACAAAATTCATCAAATGGTCTCAGGAAAAAAAAAATATGTGGATATCGTCAAATGGTCTCAGCTATAGGTGCAGATTCATGGTCGCCAGTCACCACGTGGCGACCACGTCCTCCATAATTCTGCAATATTTAGCAATTTTATGTATTTTCCAGGCCATAATTAAATAAATACGATTTAACATAGATGCCACATTTCTGCTGAACCACAAATTTTTTGTTTACTTCTTTAAAAAAGAAAAAAAATAGTAATAAAAAAAATCATGTTGATATGCGCTGTGAATGAACTCTGTGGTGGCGACATACCGCAATTAGCTTGCAACACAAAAAAATTCGTAACGAGAATACAATAATTTTAGATCCCACTCATTAAATTTGTAGCTCTGGGATTTTTCCGATATGTTCTTACAAGTAGACATAGATATCAGCATGCAATTCTTCCATGAATAAGCAGAACTCTTCGAATTATCATTATTTATTTAGTTACCGTATTTACCCGCATATGCGTCGATTCTGCGTATAAGTCGACCCCCCCCCCACTTTCCCGATCAAGAAATTTGAATTTTCTTAAATCCCGCATATAAGTCGACTCCGCCCTTTTCCGAGCAAGAAATTTGAATTTTTTTAAAAATACATTATTCAAAATCACCTGGAAAGAAAAGAAAGTACTAAATATACAATAATAAAGAAACTTTGATTTTTTTTTGTGCATTGATTCGAAATCATCTGAAAAAAAAAGTTCTAAATATACAATAATGAAGATAATAATATACTAAAGTAATATACAAAGTTAAACTGATTCAAGGTCCAATTCACTATCGGACTCACCAAATAATTCACAAAAATCTTTCGTCGTCATCGGCTCATCATGATACACGTCTGTATCGCTACATTCTTCCTCGTCGTTATCACTTTCGAAAATGGCATAATTTTCTGTGCCGTCTAGTTCGTTGCTTATGCAGCATTTCTTGAACGATTTTATAATCATTTCGGAAGAAATTTGATTCGACGCATCTTTAACCCACTGGACAATTTTTCATGAACCCCAAACTGACGAGAAGAAGCACAGTTGTTAGACTCTTCCGTAAAAGAAATAACTTTAAGTTTAAATCCAGCTGCGTATGAATTGCGTTTCTGTTTTCAAAAGTGCAGTAAGATAAACGAAGAAATAATGAATAAGTGTACTATCAAGAACACGTAAGATAGAACACGGGTCACGTGTTTTTAGAGAGTCGCATGTTTCTAGCCACTCGTGGATGATTCAATTGCACATAGGGGTGATACATTCTCGGAATTTTATCTACTGATCTTTCAGACGGAGGGGGGGGGGGGTAGGGGAGTAGTAGGCTTAAATTCATCAGCACCAAACCCGTTACTCAGTCTCCAAACCTTTACCTCAGCGCTGATAAAGAAAATCAATTAATTCCTCTTTTTCTCTCCTGGTATGGAAATCGACAGTAAACGACGTCATTGTGTTATGGAATGTGAAAAGAAAACAATTGCCTTTCAGAAGGGCATTTTTGACTTTTGGTTAAAAAAAAAAAAAAAAAAAAAAAAAAGGACCCTCGCATAAGTTGACCCCTCTAACTTTAAACCGTTTTTTAGTCCAAAATTTCTCGACTTATACGCGGGTAAATACGGTAGTTAGAGTTGTTCTGCAAAATGAATTTGTCAATCGTTCGCGAACTTTGTGAAAACGGCCACGGAAAAATCCAGCAAATTTCATAGCTCATGAAATAAAACTGCAAATTTCGTGAACCGGTCGCAAATAAAACTGCAAATTTCCTCAATTGGTCTCCAAGAAATAATAATTAAAAAAAACGCGAATTTCAACAAACGGTCGAGGAAAAAAAACCCGTTAATTTCATCAATTGGTAGCAGAAAAAAAAGCAAAACTTATCAGTCGATTAAAAAAAAAAAAAAAATGTGAATTTCGCCAATTAGTCCAGGAAAAAAATTATGAGTTTTGTCAGTTGCCCGTGGTTTAAAGACGCAAATCTCATCAAGCGGCTACAAAAAAAAAAAAATAAATAAAATATTAATCAATCACAGAAAAAATTGTGAATTTCATCAATCGGTCACAGAAGGAAAAATCCTGAATTTCGTTAGTCGCAGAAAAAAAAATACAGAATTTCGATTATTAGTCGCAGAAAAAAGCATGAATTTCGTCAATCAGTTGCAAAATAAAATTGCAAATTTCGTCAAGGAGTTTCGATAATAAAACATGAAAATTGGCGATCGGTCACAAAAATTGTAATTTATTATTAAGGATTTAAAAAATCCCCTTGCCAACAAAAGTTGCAACGAGGCTTATAGTGTTCGATCTTTCTCCATCATCCCTGAATGTCAGAAAGTGTTGAATTTATTTTATTAAAATCTATAACCTAAAAGAAAATAAATCTTCTCCATATTTTTTCATATATTCTTTTGATTTTATAGACATATTTTTTATGCAAATCTCCATGTTGAGTGTTTATTTTCAGCTATATAAAACACCTTTTTTTTCCTTTTGGCATGGGAGGGGTGGGGTGGGGGAGTTTATTCATAGAACAAAAAAATTTAGGGAATTGTTTATATACAACTATGGTGGGAAGAGTCTATAAAATCCCGCTGTCCAAATTTAAAAGAGAAAAAATATTGTTTTTATGCTTTTGTGTCAAAATATGGCCACTGGATTTTTTGGGTTTAGGAGCCACTGGCTCCTTCCAGATTTTGGGAATATGCACCTATAGTCTCAGGTAAAAAAAAAATAAGAATATCGTCAAATGGTCTCAGGTAAAAAAAATTGAGAATATCGTCAAATGGTCCCAGGTAAAAAAATTGCAAATATCGTCAAATGGTTTCAGGTAAAAATTGAGAATATCATCAAATAGCCTCGAGAAAAAAACTCTTAATTCGTCAAATTATTTCGGGGAAAAAATCGCAAAGTTCACCAAATGGTTTTGAAATGCGTCGAGCGACAGCAGAAAAAAATCTTTTTCCATTCAATCATCGCTTTTGGTGAGTGTGACTATTAAGTTTGGCCTGTGGTGGCAATAAAGTCAATTGTCAAATTTTAAGTATTACTCGCTGATTAGCGAGTGCTAATTTTTTCAATACAGATAATTGTTGAAAAATTTTATGGTGAATAGTTTAGTGTAATACAAAATTTGAATTTTGAAATGGGCTTTACCTGCCTATTAGTCATTTTGTAAAAGATTCATTTGATTCAAAATTCATTTCGAAGGAAATTTTTTGTAATTGAAGCTCTCAATGTAATTAGCAGCTCCGCTGACTAGCAGGCAAAATTCGCTAGTTATGTATTAAGAATAATTTATGAAAAATGTTTTATATATATATATATACACATTTAAAAGTACAAGATAAGTTTCTTTTGTGGGGAATTTGGTGATTATCGGTCTCATCTATTTAATTTTTAGGTACTTTCTTGTTATAGCAGACTTCGATGGTGAATTGCCAAGTAACCAAGATGTATCACATATTATAGTCGTATATGATGTAATGACATTTTATTATTCTATTGCCAAATTATAGTCATATATGTAGTATATATATGTATGTAAATAAAATATCTATGAAGTATACACATAAATAATGTATATTGTTTGAATGTAGGGAAGACTGGTACACACTGGACATATGGGCACAGTGGACCATCCCCTAATATAATATTTTATTTATATAAACAAATTTTAAGCTTCTCTTCTATTCTAATAGACAACAGCACTGGATTGATTATTTACAGCCTGCAGAGAACATGTTTAGCTCAGAATGAACCATTATATCCTGATTGGTTGTTTTGAGATTCTAAAAGTAAAATTTTTCATCATCATATTTTTCTTTTTTTAGTAATTAAAGATAGTAGATAAATAAGATAAAACAACTATTTTGCAAAGGTGTAAGATACTTGTTTTTATTTAACTTTAAAGTTAATATGTTTAAAAGAAAGCTATAAACAATATTAATATGATTATTTATTGAAAAAAAAAAAAACCCCTTAATATATATATATATAGTCATGATTTTTCTGGAATTATTTTGATTTGAAGCATAAGAAATTGGTAGTTTTTTCAAACTGAAATTTTCAATAGGGTGGTCTAGAATATTATATTATATTCAAATCAACTTAATCTAAAATTTAGACATAACCTTTTTTTTTTTTTAATTGCCCAGTGTAATGCCAAAATTTGTAAATTAATGCTAGTTTTCAAATTCTCAGTAACTCAGATAATGTCTTTTTTTTTTTTTTTTTAATTCTATTTTCTGGTCTGTGGGAAAAGAAGTAGTAAGGTCAAAATTGTAAAATTTTCTCACATTTTTTCAGAATATGCAGAACTCAAAGTAACATTAAATTGTATATATAAATTTATATATAATTTTTTTGAGTTTGTGTTCTGAAATAATACTGAAATACTTAGTAAAATTTCTGTTTCTTTTCTCCTTTTAATTTCAATATTAAAGAAACTAAAATTGCAAAATTAATGTAGGTGACAATGTGAAATTTTCACCTTTAAGTTGCGGAACCCGAATTTACCTTTTCAAAGTCATGGTAAAACCCAAATGCTGAAATAGTAAAATTTCATATCTATATAAGTAGATATTTTTTATTATTTATGAAGTCTTCTATTTCTGTAATATTAACTAAACATGTATTTTATAGCTACTTTTTTTTTTCTCTTCATAGATGCTGTTGAGACTTCTATTTTGACAAATGAGACGTCAGATTGCCAAATTGAAAAAAGTTATTGCAAATTGGTTGTGGCATGCAAAAGACTGATTAGGGGGGGGGGGGGGATTTAAAAGCTGTTTTTGTTTGCAAATTTGTATTGCATATTTTTCTTCAAACAGTGGCATGGGCTGAATGATTTTATAGATTGATTCTTTTAAAAATGCATTATTTTTTATATTAATGAAAGTATTAAATATATATTTTTAATAGATTATTTAAAGGATAATATTTTTAAAAATCAGCCTTAAGCCATGGCTTATTTTTCATAAATTAACAAAATAATTAAACTGTTTTGTTATTTAAAACTCATTGTACAATGAAAAATTTATATAATTTATAAATGATTATGCAAAACTCATTTCTTTTTTATATTAATAGATGACATCAAATAGCTGAATAGATTATTTTTTTTAAATTTAATTTCATAGTATATGATTAAATATACAAGATTTTTTTTCTGATTTAAATAAGTTGTAAATAAAGTACTTGCTTTCATGTTAAGTGAATGAAATTGAACTTTTTTTAAATTCATACATCTGTAATGAGAGTAAATTCTTGTATGTCAATATTTTTCTTTGAATTCTTCTGCTCTCTGGAACCAGAAGTGAAGTCGATATTGTAAAACTTTGATACTTTTTTCTCCCAAGTATGTCTTAAATAATACCAATTTTACTGTCAAGAACTTTTAATCGCTTTCATTTATTGTTAGATATAAATTTTTAGCCATAATGCAAGACATACAAATCTTCTAGCCTATTTTCATTTGGTTATTCATAATATTGTTAAAGTTTTCAGTTTTGCCTTGAATAGGTTTCTTGCACCCATGTGTTTTCGCCTTTTAATTTCGTTATTCAGGAAGTTAAATTTGTAAAATTTCCAATTGAAGCTATGGAATCGAATTAATGCTGAAATAGTAAAATTCATATACGTATTAGTAAATACTTTTTTTTTTCATATGTCTTCTGTTTTTGTATTAACTAAATATGTGTTTTTTTTTTTTTTTCATCTTTTTCTCATAGGTGCTGTTAAGACTCATGTAAAGTGGGATGAAACATTAGAGTGCCAAATCGAAAAAGTTATCTCAGATTAGTTGTGGCATGCAAAACGTCGATTGGATAATAAAAAATAAATAAATAAAGCATTTTTTGTTTGCAAATTTTTATTGTATATATTTTTTAAACAATGATGTTGGCTGAATAATTTTACCCATTGAATCTTTTAAAAATTCATTAATTATTATATTAATAAAATAGATTTTAAAATAGATTATTCAAAGAGTAAATTTTTTTAACAATCATGACCTTTAACTATCTGCATTACTTGTAAACCCTTAAGCCATTATATTTTTCATAAATTAACAAAATAAATAATTAAAATGATTAATATATATATATATATATATATATGTTTAATTTGCTGTGCAATTAAATTATTTAATAATTTTTTTTATGTATAATTAAAAATCAAATATGCTAAAGAAATTTAATAATGGCAAAAGTAGATGAAATTGAACTTATGGATTTTTTTATCCATGCATGTGTAATGAAAGTACAATCTTGTACTCAAGGAATGTATTTAAGAATATTAGGGAATGAGGTGTCAGGTTGAAAAAGTTACCACATGTAAAATACATTTCTTGCATACTTTCCTACAAATTTCAATATGTAAAATTTTATACACAATATACAAAAGTTGGCAAGAAATATCTCATTTGCCTCCATGAGTTAGCAATATTTGAAAAACTAAAATTTCTTCTTTTTCTTCAATACATTTAGTCATTGTTATTCTTAAGTATAGCCATACTTAAAGGAAAAAATATGATTTTGCCTTCGAAAAAGCTATTTTAGTGAAAAAGAAAAGTGCAATAGTTTAAAAGCAATGATTTTACTGACAATTTAAATGGGGGAAGGGGGGGGGGGGAATGATTCATCAAATGCAAGACCTTGCAAAATAGTTTAATAATTTAAACATAATTGTTTAATAATTTAAAAAATAATAAGTATCCAATTACTATTTGTATATATTTGGTATTCTGGAATCTACAAATTTAATTATTATCAGTGAATAAATCAGGAATTTTTTCAACGAAAAGCAAAAAAGAGGTTTTTGAGATGGAAAAAAAAGATTAAGACTGAGACTTCAATTTTCAGCAGAAAATATAGCAGTATGGTACATCAGCGGTTCCGAAGCTGTGGTCCAGAGGGTTCTTCAGGGGATCCATAAAGGCCCTGTGTTCAATATAAAAACTTTCATTTTCTGAAATCGGTGACTAATCTAGTGAATAAAATAAAAGGCAATATAGTAAAACCTGTGAACATGGAATCAGGATAAAATTATTTTTTAGACAGATTTCTGTCTTCACAGGTACATTTGTCCGGTGTTTTTCTCATTGGGACCATGGAATTTTTTCGTTTAAGACAGAATTCCGCTACGTTAGAGACATGTTCTATCTTCATATGTTTTACTGCACTAAGAATTTTGTCAAAAAATGTAATACAATTAATTTGCTTATACAGTCGGACCCTGATTTAATGAATTCATCAGGACTAAAATTTTTATTCGTTAAATCGGGGTTCTGTGTAAGGCTCTCTCTCGGAAAAATATAATTCTCAATTTACTATGATTTATATCTTGTATGATTTATTTTTATTTTTGTCTAAATTATTTTTACACGGAGCTCTTGAATCCTAGAGGCCTGATGTATGTGCATCATATAAGACATTTGTGTACCAATTTCAGTACTACAGTAAGATAATATTGTTGCATGTTTTGAGTCAGGTAAATAATGTTGTCCTTCACTTGACCATCCTCTGAGGTGCACTTCTGCTTACTGAAAGGTTAGAGAAACCTGTTCTAAAGAATCAGTATATCCAGTCTTAAATCCTGGGAATCTGTGAAAAAGGGTCTATAGTAAATAAAAAATTAAAAACTGCTGTGATAGATCATATCATCAGATCTAACTGGAAATTTTCACACTAAAAAAATAAATTTGATGTAATTTAAAATGTTTAGACACAAAAATGTTGCAGTTGGGTAATTTTTTTCTAATCATGATTAGAATACAATACAGCAAAAAGTATACAAAAAAGAAAAATCATGCATCAAGCATAGATTATGAAACACTTTCAGAATACTTTTACAAAACTTCGCTATTTAATAAGGCAAATAAAATACCTAAGTAATTATTTTAGAAAATGCATAAAACATTTGAAAACCAGATTTCAGCAATTACCACCCATAGACGGAAAGTACTCCAATTCTTTGATACATTTTGTCATTGACTTCTTAGTATAACCATACTTAAAGGAAAAAATATGATATTGCCATCGAAAAAAGCTATTTTAGTGAAAAAGAAAAATGCAATAGTTTTTAAGCAGTAATTTTACTGACAATTTAAATGGGGGGAAAAAAGGATTCGCCAAATGCAAGACATTGCAAAGGGCAGTATTGTCTGCTAATAAATGAATATAATAAATTTTTACAACTGGGCCACCTCTGATTTCTAATGAAAATATTTGCAATACTTAATCTCAAATATCTGCAATTAAATAAGGCGAAAACTTCCGTTTAAAAATAGTGCTGGTTAAAAATCATATCAGCATCATTACTAATGAGAATATTATGACAATGCTGAGAGACCAAAATGATATGAGAAAAAAACCAAAAAGTTTTTTTTTTTTTTTTTTTTTTTTTTTTTTTTTAAAGTAGATAGTAAAATAAAAATGTGAACAGCTGAAGTGCATAGATTTGTAGTAATCGAGAATGGATAAAAGCCAGAAGGTATCTTATAATTTCCATTTCTTATATTTATCATAAAAAGTTATTGTTACCCAATATGAAATCATACTGTCAATTTGAATACATTCACTTAGTTTTAATAAAATGACACAAAGTAATCATATACATGATTTTGGATAGCAAAAGATAAATCATTTTGATGGAAAAGATTAATTTATTGAAATAAATATATTTCGATGCATAATATAAGTTCAGTGAAGGCATGATATATTTAACTGTGTATTGAAAAATTAAAAATATTGTTTGAATGTGTAAATACACTTTAGAAGACAAAACAAAAGTAATTTTACTTGAATTTTTAAACGAACCTTTTAAAGTCACACAAATTTTGATACATCTTTTAAAGTCTAAATTTTATATATTAAAGCTTATGTCATTTTCTTTTATAACAATAAATAAAATTAATTTAAAAAAATAACTGTGTTCAGGTGAAGGACACTTAACTAAAATAGTTTCTTTAAAGGTCTTACAGAATTAAAAGTAAAGTTAAATAAGTTTTATTAGTAATAATATTAAAAAATATTTATATGCTCTCAATATTTTGAATATATATATACTTTTAAAATATTAAAAGCACAATAAATTTGACTGAAAAAGTTTTTACTTTTTATTAATTTTTATCCTTCCCTATAGGAACCCACATAACACAGATTCATCCAATTTTGGTTTAAAGTACGTAATTTGGACTTATGGACGTGTCCAATTTTCGTCCAAAAGTAGTCTGTACTTCATCTAAATCTCATCAATTTACGTTCAAATGTCACCACCTTTTACGTAATAAGTACGTCTTTTAGACGAGAAAGTGAACGTAAAATGAACATAAGATGGACATAATACGGACGTCCAAAATTTGTTCATATTATGTCCAAAATTTGTTCATATTACGTCCATTTTATGTCTTTCAGACGAGAAAATGAACATAAAATGGACGTAATATGAACAAATTTTGGACGTCCGTATTATGTCCATTTTATGTTCATTTTACGTTCATTTTCTCGTCTAAAAGACGTACTTATTACGTAAAAGGTGGTGACATTTGAACGTAAATTGATGAGATTTAGATGAAGTACAGACTACTTTTGGACGAAAATTGGACACGTCCATACGTCCAAATTACGTACTTTAAACCAAAATTGGACGAATCTGTGTTATGTGGGAATAGATTAAAATTAAAATAATATATTATAGATTTATACCACGTACTTTAATTTATTTCTCTGTGAAAAATAGTAAATTATTCATTTAAATAACTGTAAATAATTCACATTAACAGCAAAAATTTCTGGTTTATAAAAATATAAATTGTCTTTTTTTTTTTTTTTTTTTTTTTTTTGTTCTAAAGTAATTGATAAAAATTTTCGCTGTGAAAAATAAGTCAAGCTGACGCTTCGCAAAGGAAGAAATTCATCCAATTATAAACCGTGATGTAAACTTTGAGACCTTTTTTCTCAAGACCCCCTAGCTATTGCACTTTATGGCTTTCATATATTTATATGCTAACAATACTCTATCGATACACAAAGGTTTTTCGCATTCTGTAACGCAGACCTCGTAACCTCTCCTTGTAAGTAAAATTAAAAAGTGATGTACTACATTTTTAAGATGGTGCATATATTGATGTACTCATCCATGTGTGGTTAGACTCTGCTATTCAAATTGTTGCTTTTACAGTATAATACTGACATCATGCGCGGTAGCGTGTTACTGCTTATTTTACTGTTCATTACTGTTAATTTTACGGTATAATACTGGTGCCAGTATTATACCGTAAAATCATAATTTTTTTTTTTCTTTTTGCAGTGTAGAAACTAAAACATATGTTAACAAAAATAACAATAATTTGCTGAAAATGTAACTTTTAAGATATTAATAAAATTAAAATGCGCCGTACGCTCCAATTTTCTAATTTATTTTATTTTATTTTATTTTATTTTATTTTTAATTACGTAGCCCATACATTACCACATATTAAAAATACATTTTTGGGAGGACATAGGTGGTTGGTTGGGTTGATTATTGAC
This sequence comes from Maratus michaelseni, assembly GCA_963931845.1. Taxonomy (NCBI): domain Eukaryota; kingdom Metazoa; phylum Arthropoda; class Arachnida; order Araneae; family Salticidae; genus Maratus; species Maratus michaelseni. Next base: position 266,075,122 of record OZ007593.1, read on the forward strand.
GGCCAATTATCTACACGAGGGATATAGGCCCGAGGGGGGAGTGCCCTCCGTGGGGGTCTTTCTAAGGGAACCTAACCCGTATTTACGCAAGGTTACCCAAGGTTCGAAGAAAACCACGGAAAACTCCGAACGATTAGGCCGACGCCCGACGGGAGCGATTGGGATCGAATCCAGCACTTCCCGTCGGACAGTTTTGAGAGCAGAACCTCTCGGCAACTGGTAGGGCTTGGGGGAACATGAAAACTTAGTAAAACAATATTCTAAAAGTCTTTTTCTACCCCCCCCTCCCCCCAACTTACAACAAACCTGAAGATAAACTGATTGAAAAACAGAAATAACCCACCTTTTACGTTCATCGAAAAATGAAATATAGGATTCAGTATCATGAAAATTGTCTGTTTTATTCAACAACATTTTAAATACAAAATATATTTTTTTTAATTGAAAAATTTTAAAATATACGTAAGTTTGTCTGCTTTTTCATTCCTTAATCTGTTGTGCAGTTTAAACTGAGTTAAACAAAAGCCACGAAAGATTATTTCTAATGCGTAGCTGTAAAAAACCGATTATCTAAATTAGACAGTTTATCTTTCAATGACTATTCTAAGTTGATATTGTCTGACATACGAATTGGTTCTACATTTAAAAATTCCACTTCAAACGTAAAGCTTGGAAGAAAAAAAAATTATTTTAGCTAAAAAAGTCACACGAGGCAAAAGTTCTTTACCTACAGACCAACACAGTCAATAAAAGTTGAAATATTCATTTACACTAGTTTTGACTAAAAATATCAAAAATATCATATCACAATACTTTGAAAATTAATATGAATGATATTTTGAAAAAAAAAATATCCTATATATATATATTCATTGATATATATCACCGAACCCTCTTGCTTAATTACACACAATCTTACAAATATAGATTTTGAATGGATATAGACTTACTTTTATGGAAAATTTCATGTGCAAGGTGTAACAAGGATTTTTCAGAACCATAGTGTCGAGGATACAAATTATGAAATAAACACCAAAAATACTTAATTTTTCAATGGAAGTGAAGCTTTTAGTATTTTGTTCAAAGCATATTTTATTTTACAAACTGTACAGATTGAGAACGTTTTACTTTCCTTCAAACCCAGTATTTACTATTACCCATGAGTGCAAAATATGTATTTAAACATATAAATTCACACAGGCTTCGTGGGCGCAAATGAGCGCCCCAGGTACGTGGACGGCGATCCCTGATGCCTTTTTATGATATGAAGTCTGCAAAAGAAATAAATAAGAAAGTAAAATCATGCATTAAGCATAAGATTATGAAATACTTTCGAACACTTCCAGAATACTTTAACAAACTTTCGCTGTTTAATAAGTTAAATAAGATACCTAAGTACACATTTTAGAAAACGCAAAACACATTTAAAAACCAGATTTCAGCAATTACAGATCGCAGAAAAGTACTTCCAGAAATTAACGTACATCAGCGGCCATGAATCGAGTTCTTTGCACGGTCCTGTATATGATTTTCTTTATGTTCAACAAACATCTCTAAGTATACTAAATATATTTCACGTTCAAAAACATGACTCGATTTTTAAAAAAAACTTTAAGAAATTTGCGTGAGTTAGAGCACGTCGAGACGGTCAGACACACCGAATTCATAAATACTTTTCAACTGTGTTGGAATGTGTTAAAAAAGAAAGAAAGAAGAGTGGATGGCGATCCCTGATATCTTTTTATGATATGAAGTCTGCAAAAGAAATAAAAAAAGAAAGAAAGAAGAGTGGATGGCGATCCCTGATATCTTTTTATGATATGAAGTCTGCAAAAGAAATAAAAAAAGAAAGAAAGAAGAGTGGATGGCGATCCCTGATATCTTTTTATGATATGAAGTCTGCAAAAGAAATAAAAAAAGAAAGAAAGAAGAGTGGATGGCGATCCCTGATATCTTTTTATGATATGAAGTCTGCAAAAGAAATAAAAAAAGAAAGAAAGAAGAGTGGATGGCGATCCCTGATATCTTTTTATGATATGAAGTCTGCAAAAGAAATAAAAAAAGAAAGAAAGAAGAGTGGATGGCGATCCCTGGTATCTTTTTATGATATGAAGTCTGCAAAAGAAATAAAAAAAGAAAGAAAGAAGAATGGATGGCGATCCCTGATATCTTTTTATGATATGAAGTCTGCAAAAGAAATAAAAAAAGAAAGAAAGAAATTCTAATATTTGAACAATGACATTCTATGTAAACAAAAATCAGTCCCTTGTGAAAGTTTACTCATATTTCTTCAGAATTTTAATGATTATTTTCTTAACCAAAATTACAAATTACACAGGCAGATAACACACAGATAAACCGGAAACAGAAAATACTTCTGGAGAATTTATTCAGCAACACTCAGAAATATTCAGATGTAAAATAATTAAAGTTTATTATAAATATCCCTAATCGTCATGCAAAACGGAAGAATAAATTATTCAGAATGTTTCTTATCAATTAATTATCACCAACGCTTTCCGAACTTGATGATGGGGGCTATGGCATACAATTTAATCTTTTTACGATTCAGTTTTTTTTCCCCAACGCTCTAAAAATAAATCCATAAATTAAAAAGTTTTTTCGTACCCCCCCCCCCCCCCGCGCAATTAAAACACGAAAGTTTCCCCCTTTGATTTGCCCATTTTTCTCTAAACTACAGAAGATTAACCAATTTAATGTAAAAACTACCTGAAAACACCCAATCTAAAGCTGTATTTCCGTCCAATCACAAAGGGTAGTTACTTTTTAGGTGCATTCGTAATTATATAAATACGTAGCACCTATAGTCGTCGTCTGATCCGTCCGTCTGTCCACATATAACAGCGCAAAAACTACCCAACCAAATGGTTTGAAATTTAATATATATCGTTGCAAAATTTTGTCGAGTCATTTCAAATTTTATGAAAATCGAATCAAAACTTAAAAAGATGTTAATAAAAATATTTAATAAGTAATTTGATTTTTTTTTTTTTAATCGGTACTTCCTTGTTATAGCAGCTTCCGAGGATTAATCGTCAAGCGACCGAGATGCATCGTCAATTTATCTGACATGTATGACGTTATAGTCATATATGACGTATATGACATTTTACAACTTCTATGACCAAGTTATAGTCATATATGACATTTTATAACCTCTATGACCAAATTATAGTTACGTTATTCATTCTATTAAATCCTATCATACGTAATTAATTCAATGATATCCCATGATTGGTAATGATATTAGGTTGCCATGATGATTATGTCCTATTTAAGATGGAGTCATATTATTTCCGTATTACTGAATTTTAAAACCGAATTTGCATACTAAAATTGTTTAATTATAGCAATCCTATAATCTACCGTCAGTTTTTTGGATAGATGTTTCCGGAGAAATAGACACTAAATGAAAAAAAAAAAAGTCTAAATATGGATTTCAATTTATGAAATTTTCAAAACTAGGCTTAAGTTTCCCATTTGAATTTTCAGTAAATGTCAACAAAAGATTAAAATGTTGCCAACTTAAAATGTACTTATTTTATCACGGAAATTAATCATATCATAATAACATACGATATAATTCATTTCACTGAAATAATAACAGTACGAACGTACCTCATTTGTCACGTTTGACGTGCAATTTCCAACTTGTTCGTATTAGAAACAATATTTTTACGATGTCCTTTTCCCCTTCAAAATACGAAGAATTCACGAACCGAAGTTTAAAATTTCTAAAATTCTCCAGTCAAAAGACAGAAGTTTCTTCAAATAACAGAAAAATATCTTCCAATCACAGGGGTGTTCTGCAAACTTGCACTTGCTGCCTGTACTTTTTACGTTTTTTGACGAAATTGTTCTTGAGAGTGATGTTTCAAAAATTCGAAACATTTTCGGTAAAAATAAAATTACTTAACCACTGAAAATTTTCTGGGTTTTTTTTCCGATTAGGAAAAGGGTATAACAAACACGTTTGTTTAAAATACAGTCGCCCCCAGTAACGCCTGATTTACGGCAGAGCATTCGGGGCACATGCCTTGGGGTCTCCTAAAATTTATAATAGGCCGAATAAGAAAATTAAAATGTATAAAATGTATTGTAAGAGTTCCGAAATAAGGAAGTCTTTACCCAGTACCCTCATATTAATACCAGTCTCTTGCACCCCCTCCAGTTATATCGCTCATTCGTATGTATTACTCTCTTTTTTTCGGTGTGTGTGTGAAAAGGAGAGGAGGGGGGGGTCTAGAAACTTGTTTGCATTTTTTAAGTATCTAGCAATTAATAAGTACAACTCTATTGATTTTATTATGAAAACTATAATATGCGTATGAACCATCTTTTAGAGAAAATATATAAACTATTTACTTACACATTGGTGGCGGAAAAAATATAGGAACATGTTATAAATTGGTAAATCTAAAGTACAATAATATTTTATAAAATTTATTCCATTTTTACGAAAGGAAATACATTTTAAAATCTATATTCTTTCAAAAAATTAAACAGGTTTAGTTGTATTTTTGTGCTGTTTAATTATAATTTTAAAAGAAAAAAATTGGAAAAAAATATATATAGAAGCAGTGGCAATAAAGAGCTAGTAATTATTTACAATTAATTTAATAATTATGTAAAGTACATAGAATTAGTCTTCATTTTCAAAAAAGAGAAAACAGAGTTCTCTAAACAGAATGGCTTTTCATACTGTTACCCAGTAGAACGAGAAAAGAAAAAAAAACCATGTAAAACAATGAATATTTCAGTCACTAAACTAAGACTGAACATTATTTAAAACGAAAAAACAAATCATCTCGTTTCAACAGTACATCTCTTGTGAAAAACATAAGCAACTACAGTAAAACGATCGCCGATCCATGAGAATCGCACCATATTTACGATAAGGCACACGGCTTATCTAAACCTACCATCAAAAACTCAGTGATCCACTGATAATTCACCCTTTTGCAAAGCATGGCGATATCTCGCCAAAGACGGCACATCCTTGACCATGACGATGGTAAGAGATCGGCCAACCAATGAGCGGTCGGCGTGAAACCGCAAATGTAGCGGCAGCAAGGGAAGACGATTGCGTCACTGAACGATGACGACTTGAATCTTCTCAGTGAGAGGTCCGTTTGATTTTTTCCTCAGCTGTCGAAAATATTGAATTCAACTTTTACATGCATTAAAATTCGGGTTGATGAATGCAAGAAGAGAGTGCTGCTGCGTTCTTTTACAGAAAATAGGTTGTTATTTTCCCCCTACTGCTTTGCGATAAAAGGATGACGTACTTTTATAAAACCGAAACTAATTTGCAGTCATAGAAGAAAAATAATTTAAACGTACGCCCTTATATTTAATTAGCTATATAATCCAAAGTATAATTTTAATTAGAAAAATAAATTTAACACTTGACAAAATATCCTTCTTTTGATTGAAATATTCTTCTATTTTCTTCATTTATTTATTTTTTATAACGAAAATGAAATAACACAAATTTTAAGAGTTTCTTTTATGTAATCGGGGATTAAAAAAAAAAAAAAAAAGAAAGAAAGAAAAGAAATATCTATTATTCACAGGCAAATCAAGAAGAAAACAAAATATGATTAAAATGGTAAAACATGAATGTATTATTATTAAAAATACACTCATAACAGCCTAGCCAGCATTTAAAATTTTATATTTTTCATTGATTTAGCCTAAGTTAGAGTGAAATATGGAGACTTAATGGAAAAATTTTACATTTTCTGGCTTTTTTTTTTAGGAATATTATTATCGTGATATTAAAATGCAGTTAATATTTTACCGTTAGCTGAATTAAAAAAGTGAAATTGTTAATAACCATCAGAAAATTATTTAAGATTGTGCGAAATAAATGTAAATTAGTTCCTCTTTCTCTTTATATAGAACACAATAATCAGAGCACAAAATGCAGTGTAATATTATGTACTACCTGCCCCGCCCGGCGTTGCCCGATAATAATCTTTAAAAATACTTTAAAAAAGTATTGAATTCAGACATTTTTCTCCGGGAGGTATTTATTGTTTGGAGGGGACTCACACCCTGGAATTTGTAGGATAATTTATTTTTAAACGGAAATCTATCCAAACGAACTTAGAGCCTTTAGCAGCATACATCCAGGAGTGCTACGCACGCTCCAGTCTGCTTTTGAAAACGACACTTAAACTGCCATCGGAGGGATACACCCCCCAAATCTGTAAGATTTTATATTTTTAAATGAAAAACTTTCCAAACAAATCAAGAATTGCAGGCCCCACTGACTTCGGCCGCGTACGTTAAAGCACAATTTTCTTAAATGCGAAATGATATCGGAGAAGATACTGAGGGAGAAAAAAAAAAAGTCTCTGGCAATTTCGTAAAACTTCCAGTAAATATTATTATTATTATTATATATTAAACGAGCAGGGAAGACCGAGCTATGCTCGGTCAAAATTAAATTTGAGCTCAAATATCATGACCCATGACCAAAATGACCCACTAATTAAATTTTCTCGAACATGTGACTTAGCCCAATAGTCTTCTCGTGCCCGAAAACCATAGGATGCAAAATTTAGTGTAAATAGTCTGAGCCGTTTTTAAAATAAAATAGCTTGACCCATAATGACCCATGACCAAAATGACCCACTAATCAAAATTTCTCGAACATCTGACCTAGCCTTATAGTCTTCTTGTTCCCTAAACCTGTAGGGTGCTAAGTTTATTTCAAATCCTCTGAACCGTTTTTAAGATAAAATAGCTTGACCCATGACCAAAATGACCCACTAATTGAATTTTCTCGAACATGTGACCTAGCCCAACAGTCTTCTCGTGCTCGAAAACCATTGGATGCAAAATTTAGTGTACATTGAGCCGCTTTTTAGATCTTGACCCAGAAATGACCCACTAATCGAATTTCCTCGAACATGTGACCTAGCCCAATGATTTTCGCGTGCCCGAAACTCGTAGGATACAAAATTTAATCAAAATCGTTAAATCCGTTTTTTAGATAAAATTAATTTGACCCGCTTTGACACAAAAATGACCCACTAATCGAAAGTTCTCGAACATGTGACCCAGCCCAATAGTCTTCTCGTGCCCGAAAATAGTCGGATACAAAATTTCGTCAAAATCGTTTGAACCGCTTTTTAGATACAATTAGCTTGACCATGACCCAAAATGACCCACTAATTGAATTTTCTCGAACATGTGACCTAGCCAAACAGTCTTCTCGTGCCCGAATACCATTGGATGCAAAATTTACTGTAAATTGAGCCGCTTTTTAGATCTTGACCCACAATGACCAAGAAATGACCCACTAATCGAATTTTCTCGGACATGTGACCGAGCCCACAATGATTTTATCGTGCTCGAAACTCGTAGGACACAAAATTTAATCAAAATCGTTACAGCCGTTTTTTAGATAAAATTAATTTGACCCGCGTTGACCCAAAAATGACCCACTAATCGAAAGTTCTCGAACATGTGACCCAGCCAAATGGTTTTCTGGTGCCCCAAAATGGTAGGATACGAAATTTCGTCAAAATCGTTTGAACCGTTTTTTAGATACAATTAGGTAGACCATGACCCAAAATGACCCACTAATCGAATTTTCTCGAACATGTGACCTAGCCCGATGGTTTTCTGGTGCCCCAAAACGGTAGGATTCGAAATTTCGTCAAAATCGTTATTAGAATATATGATATTAATATATTTTTTTAAAACCGATATTGTTAAAACCCCGAAAAAATAACTATATTAAGTTTTTTTTTTTTTTTTTTTTTTTTTTTTGAAAAATGGGATGGTATTTTAAAACTGCAGAAAAAAAAATGGAAAAGATGAAAACTAACACGAAATCCCCCCCGAAGAAATATGTATATATATATTTTTTAAATAGTGAATAATAATATTTTTTTTAAACCAAAGATACAGTTCGAGCCAGAGAAGTACTACGAATACTTTTTTTTTCTTTTTATCCTCTCCTTCCATCCGAGAAATCGAGATAACAATTTCAAAATGTGGTGGGGGGGTGTAAACGAATTGGAAAACATGCAAAACGTAATAAAGTCGAACTTTAGAAAAAAAAAGATATATATATATATATTTAAATAATAAATATTAATCTATATATTTCTTAAAGGGCACCATTAAAAACGGGAAAATATCCTGAATAAGTGTTCCCCCAACCTGAATTTGCGTGTAGCAGTTTAAAACTGCAGAAAAAAGGGAAAACTAACACGTAATTAAGTGCTAGAAAATAATGTTTTTTTTTTTTATTTTAAATAGTAAAAAAAAATTTTTTTTCTTAAAACAAAGATAACGATGGACCCGGAAACGTACAGTGAAAATTTCTGTGTTTCAAAATGCAGAAAAAACGAAACTTATTTCCTTCGTCTGATTGAAGAAACAAAGAAAGCACGGACAGGCACAGAAATAATCGGCAGCACGAGGGAAGCTCGCCATTTTGCGATGTTCATTAGTGATTTTAATTATTATTAATTATAAATTTCTCGACTAATTATCAAAAAAACCCTAAAAACTGACTTCGAGATGCATAACTTCAGACATATACAGGCCTGCCAAACGGACATTACCTGCGACAAATCTTGTAGCTCTGTTTGCAGCGGTATCTTCAGAACACAGCACACAAACACAAACACAGACAAAGTTATCGCGAATTTAAATTTACTTGCTGATGTGTTGGGGGGGGGGGGAGAGAGAAATAATTAACTTTAAACAATATCATTGCCAAACAATTGGTGATTAAAGTTTACTGAAAACACTTCATGAACAGTGTTGAATTCTCCCCCCCCCCCCCGGAAGATTTGAGATTTTATACTTTCAATGGTCAAAAAGTGCAATTCACCCCCCCCCCCCCAGAACTGTATAATGTCGCCCCCGGAGCTCCAGAAATCCCTCCCGGGGAAAAGTGTCTGAATTCAACACTGCTTCATGAAACACGTATCACACACGCAGAACACAGGTCTGCCAGATCTATGTTTACGTTTTGGGGTTCATATTGAAACTGCATAAAACGCTGAAATTTTCAATACGAACGCCTAATTTTAACATCATATTTAACTTTTGCAGTAAATTTTACTTTAAGAAACCAAAAGAGAAGACTTTCGGTACAGTAGTTTAGGAATTATGAAGGCTTAAATTAAAAGTTTAGAACTCCTAATGTTAAATTCGTTTTATAGTCGTTTCAAAACAGACTGCAGTGCTGGTATTTTTTTTAAACATAATTCAAAAACTATTCGACGGAATGAGCTATAATTTTGGATTTGTAATATTTGAAGCTTCTTCGATTTTTTGTTGCCAAAACTTCATAAGTTCATAATTTTTCGGGAAAAAAAATATTTCTTGAGATTAATTTTCGAAAAAATTTATAAATTGTAACCTATATAAACAGAAGTCATTGTCTAGAAGCTTTAAATATGCGAATCCAAAATTATAGCTTATTCCGTCAAGTAATTTTTGAATTAGGCTTAAAAAACTACTCGTATTGCATTCTGTTTTGCAACGATTAAAATTAAATTTAACATTAGAAGTTTCAAACTTTAAACATCCACAACTTCTAAACTAATTGACCGAATGACTTCCCGTTTGGTATCGTAAAGTAAAATTAACCGAAAAAGCCAAATATGATGTCAAAATTAGATATTCGTATTGAAAATTTTAGAATTTGGTACAATTTCAGTATAAAGATGACCCCCTAAGCTTATTCTTTTAACATATATTTAAAAAAAGACATAACTTCCAATCGATTGTCTATTTTCGACAGTTTGGTTATGCATTCGGTGATCTCTCGTTTTTTTTTTTTTTGTTTTTTTTTTTTTTTTTGTGGCCGATTGTATTTAGCCTGATAAGGTATAATAAAGTCCACGATTCACACAGTATACTAACTACCAGATTTCAGCTTAACACAATGGAAGAAGTGCGAAAGAAACTTCTATTATTTACACTGCATTTACATTACAGATTAATCCCTTCGCTCTTAGATGGAATAAATCTATAGAGCTGGTTTCCACTAGTCACTAGTCTATGCATTGGACGCGATAATAAAACCACTAAATCGATACTAATAGTCAAATATCAAAATATTTTTAGCTTAATAAAAGAAAAAAGGGCTTTGAAAGAAAAAAAAATCGGATAAAAATAAGAAATTTTCACTGGTGGAAATTTCCACAATGGGATTTATTGTGATACATTTTATGATCTTATGTGATACTTAAAATGATCTTATGTATGAGATCAACGACCAAGGCCCGGCCTTTTTCCTTAGAGAGGTCTGGGTACAAGAATAATTTAGAGCTCTAAATTACTTCGAAGATTTTTAAAAATATTTTAGTCTCATTAGAGGCTTCTATAAGTGCGGGCCCGTATGTAAAATTTTTAAGGCTTTATTTTATTTATTTATTTTTTGAAATATTAAGAAAAAAGGGATTTTTTAGTTTCTTTGGGGAATTTAAAAGAGCGGGACTGTCTTTGAATCAGCCCTGTCTCTGTCAATGACCAATTTTAAACTACATCTTTAAATTACCCGCATGCTTTAAGTTTTTATTTTATTTTTATTTTGAAATTATGTATTTTGATTTTATATATATATAAGAGAAAAAAACAACAACAATAGCAATAATATTGTTTCATGTGCATTAGTTTTTATTAGATGTGCATTTCTTTTCAAAGTGAAATGTGGATTCGGACTGTGTAGGGTAATCCAACCAGTAAATAAACACCTAAGCACTTTTTTTTTTTTTTTTTTGATAATATTTTGATAGATATTTAGATAGATTGATAATATTTTAATAAACAGTATCTTTTAGTATATGACAGTGCAAATACTTGTGTTGGTATACAAAATGATTTAAAATTAATAAAAGGAAGTTTATATTTCATTTGTTTGGGATATTAGGTCTGTATTAATAAAAAGCTATACAAAAATCAAGTAAATGAAGACTTTTTACCAGTAAATGAACGCAAAATTTTCCAGTGAATGAACAGGCAGCAATTTAATAACACTAAAGGTTATTACTAAGTTACAAAGTGTTATTTATTTTACAACTTGTTCAAATAACTATACAAAGTTTTTACTGAATTACGAGTTTTTTAAACACAGCATGATAATTAACTAGTGGGGAGTTTTCAAACCTTATTCCATTAAAATATTTACTAATTGTTCATTCACTGGGGGCTCTTCACCAGGGTTGTAGTGAGTAGCTGCCCGGGTACCCGCCCGGGCTATTTTTTTAACCGGGTTTTTTACAACCCTGAGGGTTATAGTGGGTAGCTGCCCGGGTACCCGCCCTGGGTGTTTTTTTTTAACCGGGTTTTTACAACCTTGCTCTTCGCTTACTGACCTTTACGGGGATTTTCGGGGATACAATCTAGCAAATCGAAGGTTACATGTTCTCGAAACAAATTATGTCGAGGACATCTTCCACGAAATACTTTTCAATTTCCGGAAGCACGGCTTTCCTTTCTTTCTCCCCCCCCCCCCCCTTCACTAAACTTTGGTCGACAGCAAAACATCATATCTCATAGTATTTCTGATTTCAATTTACATTTCAAAAAGTTAAGATGTGAAGATAAAAGGCCATCATTTGATACAGCTGTGGACTTTGATCAAAAAATCTGACTGACAGACAGTTGATATCTTTGTAACCTTTTAATGAATCACGCAGAAACAAAGTTCCTTGCTGAATAGGAGACGATCTCTGTTGCTCTCTAAGTTTGTCTTCTTTTCACCTACCTAGAGAAAGTAAACTTAATTTGTTAACCCCTTCGCAACGAGCGTCTTTTACTGAATTTTTAATCTTTTGCCACCGGTTTTTCCAAACAGAAATTTTCGCCTAATTGAATCTCAGAAATGCTGTCATTAAATAAGGCAAAGTTTACAATAAAAAGTTACTGGTGGGAATAATCGAGGATTCTGAGCACCTTATGCGTCACGTATAGGTGTCGCTCGTCCCCAATGGGTTAAAAAATATGACTTACACACATTTGGTGCCAAAAAAGAATAAAAAAACCATAATAAAAGACTTTGCGGGAAAAGTTTCCTGATGAATTTTTAACTGTACAAGCAATACCAACTTTACGGGTGCCCCAACGGAGCCTAGGCAGGGCCTTATTAAGACATGGACACATGGAGCACCGGCCCACGGCCCTTAATTTAGAGAGCATCCAAACCTGTAGATAATTTTTAAAAAAAACTGCAGTGTGTTTTGCTAATCGTTATTTGTATAATTAAAGCAAAAGAAAGATTTCTATTACAGTGCCGGCTTAGATATTACGATTTCAAGAAGTAGGCCGCGTCTAAAAACTGCCATAACGAGTATCTTAAGTTTTTGTTTTAGAGTGGCAACCAGATATTATGATAGGGAAAAACGGGCTTCACCCGTTATCGATTTTTTTTTTTTTTTTTTTTTTCAGTTTTAAGTTTTCCTACAGGTCCCTGTCTTTGAACTTAGTCCGGTAGTCTAAATAAGTTGTTTGACATCAGATTTTTTTTTTTGTTTTTTTTTTTCCGGCAGTCTAATTCAGTTGTTTAAGGAAAAGCAGTGTCCTCCCCCCCCCCCCCCCCTTCAAGTTTTTTTATCTTAACTGTGGGGTTCTAGAGGTTCGTTCAGTTCGAGGTTTATCTTATTCGAGGTTTATTTTTTCTATTTGCGCCACCTGGTGGCGGAAGGTGGAACTAACGTATACTGCAGCGCGTGCGCAGCACGACTGCTATACGGTGCCGCAGGCAGCGGGGACCCGAGCCGGAGGTTCGTTCAGTTAGAGGTTTATACTATTCTATGTGCAATTTAAGGGATTATCCGGTGCCGAAGGCAGCGGGGACTAGGGTCGGAACAACTGCTATACGGTGCCGCAGGCAGCGGGGACCCGAGCCGGAGGTTCGTTCAGTGACAGGTTTATACTATTCTATGTGCAATTTAAGGGATTATCCGGTGCCGAATGCAGCGGGGACCCGGGCCGGAGGTTCGTTCAGTTAGAGGTTTATACTATTATATGTGCAATTTAAGGGATTATCCGGTGCGTGCGTAGCACGACCGGTTTACGGTTCCGAAGGCAGCGGGGACCAGGGTCGGAGATTAGTTCAGTTAGAGATTTATACTATTCGATGTGCAAATTAAGGGATTATGCAAATTATGGGATTATCCGGTGCGTGCGTAGCACGACCGGTGTACGGTGCCGAAGGCAGCGGGGACCCGGGTCGGAGGTTCGTTCGGTTCGAGGGGGATGCGAGCCGGAGAATACAAAAGTTTCGAGGCACCGATGTAAATTAGGGGCCCGCTGGCGGGCGAAGCCAGCTAGTCTATTTAATATAACCTGTGGGGACAGTTAAAAAATAATAGAATCATACAAATATCAAATATATATATATATATATTAATTAAGAAAACAAAATATTTATTATTTTTAATATTTATTTCGTCTTCTCTAGAACTTTATCCTGTTTCATTATTATTATTAATGTATTTCGTAATTACATTTTGGTACTATTAGACATAAATCTGATATTCAGTTATTTTTAAAAGAAATTGTTTGTACAGAGTCGAGCCGAAAAAAATCAATTCGACCAAGTGCAGAATGCATTCGGACGGTCCTGTGTACAAGTCATAAAAGTTATTTACTTAAAAAAAGGGGGGGGGGGCGAATATTTCATTATATAAAAATGTTCTTCATAGAAGCAGGAAATTTTCTGACGATCTGCAAACCTTTTAAACTGGCAAATTACATGTAAAAGTGACTCTAATATGAATTGCAATAACCCCACATCTAATTAACTTTTGCATATGAAATTTTAAACACACATTAAAAGATATATATATTCTAACACTTAATGTTCTGAAAATAAGTCTAGATGCATATAAAGTTTTTATTTATTTACTTATTTATTTATTTATTTATTTATTTATTTATTTTTTATTCAATTATAAATTTAATGTTTTTTTTTAATAAATGAATTTACCTTATATGTGTTGCGTGCAGGATTTCTCATAATTGAATTGTCACAGGGAGCTATTTATTATTATTATTATTATTATTGAGTAGAGAGAGATAATATGTGTTTAAAATGAACTAGACTGGAAAAAATATAATAATTAGCTCTTGATTTAAAAAAACCCTCAAATTTTCGCATTTTTTAAAGAATAAAAGTATTTATAATTTTTTTAATTCTTACTTGAGGAACATAAAAGTAGATCATTTTTTGCATCTAATAAAGTTTATATCTTCAGACAAAATTTCATGAAATTCTATCCACCCATTTCTTGGAAATCATGCGCGCAATGAACAAAATCGTCGTTTTGAAAACTGACTTTAAAGATAAAATTACCTCTTGATCATATAAAAAGAGTTCAAACTGTTTTCGAAATAACTTCACTTCTAAAGCGAATTTTTGCGCGTGGTTTCTTTTAAAATGTTCATAAAGAATCAAATTTTAATATAAGCTATTGAAAAAAAAAATTTTTTTTTGACACTTTAAAAGGTACCGACATAACCGACACACACTTTAAAAGGTACCGATTGTTTAAGTCACCTTAAACAATCTACAACTACATATAAAATAGGCAGATGGAAAGAAAGAAAGCTGTAAAGAGCAACGAGATGCTGGATATAAAATAATTGACTTTACTGCATTTACCTTAATCTATTTCACAACAATTCACTAAAAAAAAAAAAAGGACAACCGACAAGCACATGTGCATAGCATTAAAAGGGGGCGCGAGGGTGGGGCCACAGGCAAGTTTCTGCTACTTGTTTTGTATAGTAATGGTAGCTATATTTATAAATGCAGAATCTCTGTCTTAAATAACGCGAAAAATTGTATTCGGTAAAAGAGGTAAACGCCCCCTCCCCCGCACCTGACGCTACGCTTACGGACACACTGATATACAAACAGATTATAACAAACAGACACACTTCGAAAGATCGAAGCATAAATCTTTCTCAAATTTACACCCAGTGTTGAATTCAGGGGGTGGCCCGAGTATTGAAATGTACACCACGGAAAATTTGAGATTTTATGCTTTTAATGGTTGAAAAGTGCAATCCCCCCCCCCCCCCTGGAACTCTGTAATGTCCCCGACGGAGTCACAGAAATCCCTCCCGGAGAAAAGTGCCTGAATTCAACACTGTTTACACCATACGAGTGAGATAATAATGTATAATCTAATCTAATAATAGATAAAGAAGAAAATTTTAATAAAAATATCTGTGTGTTATGCTGAAAGTGTGTACACGAATCGAATTGTGAAGTTTTTTTCTTCTGTACATCAGTTAAAAAATGCACGCATTATGACATTTAATGTACCAAAATATAAGACCTGTATAAAATCGTGTATGCTTAATGTAAAAGAAAAAAACAATAATTTAAAACCCGCTTTGCAAATATTGCTCGATAGCAAAATACACTAAAGAAAAATCACTTGCCAATATTCTTGTTACAAAATAAAAGGACTATGTTTCCCATCGAAATATTTCAAGTTTAAGAAAAATCAATATTAAAGATAATATAAAAATCATGACATTTTGATTGCTACTTGCAGACTGTGCAGGCAGCAATCACTCGCCAAAGAGAACGGAAGGAGGGCCTCTTGAAGAAAAAAAAAAAAAAAAAGGCGTGGAGATAATATGTTGTCACGTGAAGGGGTAATCTTGTTTTGAAAAAAGTAAAAAAAAAAAAAAAAAAAGAAAGAAAACTGGCTGTCTTCAAGAGATGCGATATGGATTGCGCAAATGTATGCAGAATTGAGATACCACTCGTTCAAAAGCGTGGATAGAGTAACTTTTTGGGAAAATTATTAGAATAATAATAATAATAATAATAATAAAGTCTTCTTATATCTCCATATTACTCCATATTGACATAGAGAAAACGAGACGATAATTTCAGGAGCACATAATAGACGGTTCTTTTCATCACATCATCAGGTAGACCAAAACAATTGCATGCTGTACCAACAAGCAGGGCCTGATTTTCCACCTTAGCCCCGTGTCTTGAGCCTTAAAATTTTTAGGTACATTCCAATAATAATTTTATGGTTATGTGAAGATATTATATTATTTGAAAGTATCATATAAATCAATAGGTAGATTGTGGGAGACAGCTGCGCAAAAGGGCTCCACGGTAGTGTCTCTGTCTAGGGCTCTCAATTTTCCAAACCAAACCCTGACTAAAAGGGTGTAAGTGAAACTACAAATCTATGTATAAATCAGAGTTGGGCCAATTTTTAATTGCAATTATATGCAATGTAATTAAAATTTAATTGTATGCAATTAATTACAGTTACAATTACATGATGTAAAAAAAATCTTGCAGCACTGTAGCCGGAATAGCGCCCACCCCGTTATTTGATGAAATTTCTGCGCTTGAATATGTGTGTAACTATTTGTAATTACATTGCAGATAATTGCAATTACAAATTTGTCCAACTCTGCTATAGATCCACACAAGCCAAAATTGTAAATTTTATTTTTATCACAAATAAATTCACCCACTTTACTCCCTTAAACTGGAAATCAATACTGTTACGAGAAATCTCATACATATAATGGAAAACAGAAAAACGTTCGTCGCAAATTACAGTTATTATTATTTTACTATTGTTATCATTTTACAGATTCTTTTCAGTGCAATACTAACTGATTACTTTTTTCTAGATTACATTAATTATCATATCTTATTTTTGGCGTAATACCACTTATATGTAAGAAAAGCATAAATATTTTTGCGAGAAACTCTCGAAAGATAATCACACACTACACTATTTATCTAAATATTATTTAAAAAAAAAAAAAAAAAAAGATTTTACGGTATAATACTCGCAGCTGGGGTGCCAGTATTATACCGTAAAATCAATATATATATATATATATATATATATATATATATATTTTTTTTTTTTTTTTTCCCCAATGTACAGTTGAAGTATGGATTGTCAACCTGCATGCAGTGCTTTAATATTTGAAAAAAAAAAAAAAAAAAAAAAAAAAAATATATATATATATATATATATATATATATATATGGATCTATTTACAAATTAAAATTATAACTAGTCGTTGGGGGCCACCGTAATACTTACCCATCATGGATATGCATAATATAAAATATTAAAATAAAAAAATGTGTAAACTACTTATAAAATGCATTGCAATTCGAATAAAATCGTGAGCCTCAATCGTGGCTTGATGACGTCATAAACTTTAAAGGCTCGATTACTGAATTCTTAAAAGAAACATCCTTATAACACCAAAAACAATAATCCTATTAACTAGCGGTTTATTGTATCTGATTAAGCATCTCATTTTCAATTGAAATATATCTTTGAATTGAAATTTGGTTGAAATACAGGGTCATGAAAAATCGAAGAGTGTGGAAAATAGGATTGCAAATATCTCGGCAACTCATTATCCGATCGACTTCATGCTTTATGCAAAATTTTTGTTTTTTTTATTGTCTTTTATATTCACTCCTTAAAATAAACAATTTCGAAAAATTTTATGTACCTTTCATCAGAACGAATATTTCGAGAGTCTGAAAAAAAATGTTCCGGATAATCGAGGTTACTGAAATTTAATAGGCTTCTTCCCATTATTACATACTTAGTACATACCAAATTTCAAGTCTCTATCTCAATTTTTTCGGGAGATAGAGCGTTTACAGACACACAGACAGACGGCAATTTTTTTTTTTTTTTTTTTTTTTTTTTTTCTAAAAATATGTTTTTCGGAATCTCCAGTGTCTGAAACGTGTAAATCCGTCAATTTTTTTTTTTTTTTCGATTTTCAAAACGATTACAACACTTATCCTATACTACGTATGGTGGGTAAGTAATTAATAAATAAATTTAATACCTTAAAAGGTAAACCTTAAAAATAATATGCTTGTTTAAATATTACTTTAGATTTAGAGTTTTGTACAAATGTATCTAAAAAATTTTTACGTAACAAATCACTTTATAGATTTAGAGTTTTGTACAAATGTATCTAAAAAAATTTTACGTAACAAAGTTTAAAACTTTTGGTAACTTTTAACATTTCAAAGGTAACTGACCCCTCAATAAGTGTGTGGAATGTGTTTTATTTATTTCTTTTCATTTCTGTTTAAAGTGAAATCAAGCTGTTGGTCTAATGTAAAATCTGTAAAGCTTGATTAAACTTGTTGATTGAACAGCGATAAAAAGTTACTTTTAGAAAATTTCAGTCGTTTTATATCTAACATCTAATGTCCACTTTGTCTATACCCCTCCTCGTCCAAAGCTGTAGATTAATTTTAAACATAGAAATTGCTGTTTCAGTCGTCAGAAAATTTTTTGCTTCTTCAGATACAAGTAATTTTTACTCAATCAGAAATTAAAGAACGAAATCAGAAATAATTTCAGTTTTATAACATTAATAAAACCTTCTGATTCACTATTAAATAATGAAAAATTTCAGATAGAAATTAACCCTCTAATGCCCTTTAGTTGTCATACGCTACAAGTTGAGCGTGACCCCCCCCCCCTATTATTATTATTATTATTATTCAGATTGCTTGACTGACACCACTTTTTTGAAATAGTAATATTTGCCTTATTTAAACCCGTCATTAAATAAGGCGGATTTAACTATTAAAAAAAAAAAAAAAGTATTAGCAATCAAGCCTTCTGAATTTATAAAAAAGAAGAAAAATGCTATCAGGAGTATCAGAAGGTTAAGATATAAATAGTACAAGATTGCGTATTAATTTATTTTTGTAACTTATTATTATTTCTTTAATGTCTTTCACTTTACAAATATCATAACATATTATAACACTACTATAATAACATAATAAAGCCGAACTCGTTTAATACGAGCACAGCTAAAACGAGGAAACGGTTAAAACGAGCAATTTGAACTTTAAGAATGATTCATCATTTAAACTATACAAAGATTTTCACGCTTTTCATGAGCTACAAAAGCAGGATCACGGATTATAATAAGAGCAAAAACATCTGTTCATTTCAATGTGATTTTCGACGAAAAGTAGGGTAGAAATAGGAAATAAATCCCTTTCTTTCGAACACTGTCCTCTCTCAGCAATAATATTTCGACATTACAACTATCTGTCAAAATGTAGTAATTTATCAATTTTATCAAACAGAATTTCAACTTTCAAGGATACCTCCCACCTAAGAAAATGAAAAGGAATGTTTCGAGATCGTGAAAAAAGGGAGGGGAAAGGGATTTTTCAAATACTTCAACTTTGTGAGATTTACAACCGAGCCATGGAAAAGAAGGGGGTTAGAAGAAAATCTTTATTTGTTTTTCCTTTAAATTCAGACTCTGGGCCATATTAACTAACATTTTCATGTATCTTATTGCACTGTTAAAATGAAAAGGATATATTAAATCAATAGCTCGAAACTTGAAATGACTTTTGCAATGTTCGCCGAGTTTTCAGGGAAAAGGGGAAGTGATCAGTTGCATTACTGTAAGTCGTTCATGTACTTTGAAATTATTGTTTTTTTAGAGGCTTTGACTATAATACTGCGATTTTGTCTGAAGAAAAGATCCAATTAAAGAAAATGTCACTAACAAAGAAAGGTAAAACTAAATACTTTATGTTAATTTTATTATATTAAGTTAACTTTTGCATTGAAATAATTAGAGCAATCAATACTAGTAAGTAGTTTAATTATGCGCGTGTTTTGGAAGATTTTTATCACCATAACGGATATTACGAGTAACGGTTAATAAGGGGATTTTTATAATTTCCTTGTTTCTCATATTAAAAGTGTTCGACTGTATTATAATACTCAAAATATTATAAGAAGTAAACTACATAACCTGTCAGCAGGCGCACTGACTTTTTTTTTTTTTTTTTTTTTTTTTTTTTTTTTTTTTTTTTACATGAGTAGACAGACGTATATTGTATTTTTTGCGAGAGAAGTTAGAAAATCATTGATACGCATCAGAAGCAAATATTTAATTTGAATTTCGGTGTTATATGAGAGAATTAAGTGTAAGAAATATCATTTTTATCGTAACATTTACGAAGGCGCAGTCTCTGAGGTTCAGGTGAGTGACTACGTTCGGTACCACTTTTATGAAAAAGTCTAGTTTTTAATTACTTTTCAGGTTTATATGTAAAATACAAAATAAAGAGACATGAAATTTTACTAAATATTAATTACTTATATAATACTTATTGAAAAATTGAATGATTTCAAATAAATTTTTAGTGAAATTTTACCAAAATAGCTAATATCTTACAAATGCAAATGTAGCTGTCTCGTGTTCTTTAATACACACGGTATATATGATATAGTATCCTTCAAAATGAATTAAAATTTAACGGAAATTTTGAAGTGAAAAAAAAAAAAAATACATGTCACTGTATGCTGGAATGAATTATTTTTTGTAAAACTTACAACTTTTTTACAAACAAAAAGATTCATAAAAAGAAAAATATTACATCTACATTAACTTTTTTAGTTCAACAGCGAAAACCTTAAGAAACCTTAATCAAAGACACATTTATGTTAAAAAGAATATATGGGTTCGTAAAAATATAATTTCTATGAAATTTCTTTAAACTAACGTTAAAATTTATATTTGGAATTTACAAAGTCTTATATGTGGAAGAATCTAAGCCGTTATTTGCAGTCTTTTTTAAAATAAAAAACTTTGTTGGACAAGTTCAACACATCAAAATGTATATAAGTATAGTACTTTTTTACAGTTTTTTTTTTTTTTTTTAGTAAAAGGGATTTTTTTAAAAGGTAAGCCTAGTTAAATTTTCGTTAGGCATACATTTTTAAAGTGAACAAAAGCGAGTTCAGATAAATTTTTATTTCCCAACATAACCTTCTTTTGATGATTATGCTCTAATCATACAGATTTCTGCATATCCAAAATGCATACCAAAAAAAAAAGATTTTACTGTATAATACTAGCATTAATCGCGGTAGCGTATTACTGCTTATTTTACTGTTTATTACTGTTAATTTTACGGTATGATATTGGCAGCTAGAATGCCATGCCAGTATTATACCGTAAAATCAACATTTTTTTTTTTTTTTTTTTCAGTGTAGAGAACACGTTAGTTCGGATAATTAGAGTTTCACTGTACAATACTTAATTCATTTTCAATTAGAAATATTTTAAACACACTTAAATTGCCTTTTTAACATATTTCCAACATAGTTGAAAAGTGCTTATGAATTCAGTTTGTCTGTCCGAGCTAACTCGCGTAAATATACTCGGTGTGCCATGTAATTAATATATGTAATTGAAATTTCCTATGGCATGTTCGGCATTTAAAATGATGTGTGTAGCATTCATAGCTCATTTACAGAGACTCTCAAAAGTATTCCGTTACATTATGGTCTATGGCAGGACATGAAATTTCTATTGAAAATGTACTAGCCAGACTAAAATTTTTGCCCGCCACTATTTTACATTCATTCACACAGTAACGTCGGCCAGCACACCTGCCCAGAAAATGAACTATTTATGACAAACTGAATTTAAATTGGCCATTGTTAGAAGGAGCTGTCTGTTAAATCCAGAATATTTTACATTCATGAAAAATAGTAGCAATTTTTAAAATGTTAAAAATTCGGGAGAAAGCGAATAATTTTTACCGTGTTTCAAGCAGCTGAGCTTAGTGGCAAAACCGGATTCACTTCGAGCAGGAGTGAAGAGCGACCAGATTCGGCCTTGGAAGCGAAAAAAGCAGCCTTGGCGCTTGTGCGGTGCGAAAGCGGGGGAACGAATGCAGACGGGGAAGTTCGTTCCTTCGTAGGAGAGAAATGGAAGTGGGTGACGCCGCATTTTTTCTTCTTTTAGAAGATAAATGCCGTCGCTTGATTTTAAAACCCTTCCGCGTGTCGCTAGATTGAGGCACGATATTCTGAGTGTATACAGTTTGATTTGAAGCATAATATTTCAAAAGACGAAACTTAGTCGTCCACCTTAAATATTTGCTCGCCAATGACGAGCTGGCGAGCGGAAATTTCGTGGCCTGGTCTATGGGGAAAAATCGTTTTGCAATATATTTTAATAATATTACAGTAATTCCAATGTATTAAAATTGATATGTATCACTGAGATGTATAAGAAAATGCTTACTGTTCAATAGGGTGCATATAGCATTTACCGTTTATATACAGGGACACACAAAAGTATTCTGTTACAGTACTGTCTATATGAGCGATATTGCTAGAAATAAATTTTTAGTTCTGGTATGATGTAATTGATGACGGAATTTGCTGAAAAGGAATTTTCAATTGTGTTAAGAGTTTCCTATAACTGAACTAAATTTTAGCATAATATGTAGTATATATATACAAATCGATAGATCGCATATAGAGATTCACAAAATAATTGTAATTCTTTTTCGACTATAGATGGTAATTAGCGAAATTGTAATGTTTTATACGCTTTCCAAACAGTTTAAACTGATATAATCTTTTACCTTATTAATTAAACGGTTAAGATTTGTTATAGTATTCTGAATGTGTTGGAAAGTGTTACATAATCTATGCTTGACACATGATTTTTGTTTCTTGAATTCCGTACATTTTTACACACGCGCCATTCTTTAAAAAAAAAAAAAAAAAAAAAAAAATCATAAAGTTATTTATTATTTATGCATGGCGTTGGAAACCACATTGATTTTCTCAGTGACTGCAAAAAAAAAAAAAAAAAAAAAAAAAAAAAAAAACGCGACGGAAAAAAATTATTTTGAAATGAAAATGAGCATGCTTTAAATTAAATCTAACAAACATGCATATTTTTTTGTCAAAAACTTATTAACCCATTAATGACGGAATTATTTTTCTCTTTAAAATGCAAAAAATTGCATTTCGTACCAATTTTTTAGAACAGCATCTTTGGTCCCTTTTTATTGCGGATTTTCTGTCATTCAATAAAGCGAATATTTCTTTTAAAAAATACCAGTACTTAAATAGCAAAATGGTTGGCAGCTATTCCGTTACCATATGGTGCCGCTAGTCCTTAATGGGTTAATAAGAAGTACGGCCAATATAATTGTTTTCATTGTGTAGTAAATCAATAAGGGAAAAAAAATAAGAATATTAAAAAAATAACTTAACTCAATTTTGATCGAAAAATAAAAATTTTAAATAAATAAAAACATAATTTGACAAATTTAATGATCAATTCACTCCCAAATTTATGCTAGAATTCAAAAGGAATAACACATAGTAAAAATATAGCTCAAAAACTATATTTAAATGAAATTACAGTTGTTTACTTTTAGCTTTATAGAAGATAGAAATAATACATAAAATAAATAATTATTTTATAAGCATCGAGAACCCAGCCTTTCTTTTAAATTATTTTTTAAATATCGCATTTAGTCCGCATGACAGATACTATTATGACAGAATATAATAGAGGGCTTAGCCCGCTATCGGGCCCGTTTAAATATTCGAAAAAAAGAAAACTACTGGGTAAGTGTGATTCAAGATAGCTCAAAGGGTTTCGTTTAATATTCCTTTCAAAACACTTTATCCTTTCTTTAATAAATCCAAATAAATTTCATTTAGCAACAACAACCAAAAAAAAAGTCATGTTTTTTATAATGTAAAAAGTTACCGGTCTATTTTTTTATTTATTTTTTTTTTTTTTTCGAATATCTAAACCAGCCCGATAGCGGACGAAGCACGCTATTACATTCTGTCATAATAATATCTGTCATGCGGACTAAATGCAATATTTAAAAAAATAATTTCAAAATTAAACATGTTGTACACCTTCAAAATGTTAAAATATGCGAATATTTCCATAATTGGATTTTTATCACGATTCAATATGTTTCTCAAACTCATATATTTACTATTCTCTATTATTTGTACTGATACTCGCTTTGTATTATTCTCAAACATTTGAAAAATTTGTTAAACTTCCAATATGACGTCAGATTTTCTTTTTAATTCTCTAATGAAGTGATATTAATCTGCTTTGTGTACATACACATACTCATACTCCTTGTATTATTGAGAAATCTTTGAAAATTTCCGTTTTATCACCACTATGACGTCGATCATTTTTATTTCATATTAATATTTTTTTTCAATTGGTGAAACTTTTTATTTCATTTTCATTTTTCCACGTGGAAATCGTTCAATAGAAAATTAATTATTGTAGAAAGAATTTCATTGTGGATTTTTAATTTTTAGCAACTGCTATAACGAAACATGTTTAAATTTAATACGAAAAGGCTGTTAGAATTTTGGTTTTTTATCTCTATTTATTAAAATAATACGATTTTTTCCAATTTTAATATTTTGAGCTTCATAGCTGATATTCAGCTAGATATACACAAAGTTTCAACTCTGTAAGTTACGTAGTTTCTGAGAATGGCTCTGTGACGTACAGCAACGGAGCGGAAGTTAAGGGTTTCGTGAGATGAACGAAACCCTATAAAAAAGACCGGTAAATGTTTACTTTATAAAAAACATGACTTTTTTTCTTGTTGCTAAATGAAATTTATTTGGATTTATTAAAGAAAGGATAAAGTGTTTTGAAAGGAATATTACAGGAAACCTTTTGAGCAATCTTCGATCACACCTACTCACTTGTTTTAATTTCTGAGAAGAGTTAAGAAAACTCTTGGTTCATTTTTTTTTTTCGTTCTTAGAATAGAGAGAAAAAAAATGTTTAATTAAAATTATTGAATACTTTAGATAAAAGTTTAATTAGAAGAATTTTATTTAACACAATCAATTATTTATGCTGTATTTTTAGACAGTCATATGAAAAGAAAAAATAAACAAATAACAAAAAGTAATGAATGCTTTTAGATATAAATTCTTTAAAACTAGGTGTCATTTCCTTTTTATTAACACATCTTTTTCCAGTTAAAATGGAATAATTTTTATGCGCAGATGATAAATGAAGAATTCAACAATCGTAATGAATGGCGGTTAATATATGACGAAAGAAACGAATAATTGTATCAGGCCCTTGAGAAATTACAGCCTATCGCAAAGATCGCTTTGACAGAATTTATACTGCACAAAGAGCTTTTTCAAGAAATCAAGAGTTGCTATTTGATATCAAGATGTCTTCGCGGAGCCATTAACACGATCGAATAAGAAAACATATACGAAGAGAGAAGAAAAAAAAATCAAAAGAAGAATGGAAAATATCCAAGACAACAACAACCCAGTGTGTTGGCATAAAAAATAAAAACAACAGACGACTTTTTTAAGAACGAAGGCATACATAAATGGTTGTACAAGTACTTGAATAGGAATTAATTTTAATTAAAGAGAATTGTGAAAAACATAACCCACCAAAAAAGTGTGTAAACCTAAAAAAATAAATAAATGTCCCTTGAATCCAACAAGCAATTAAAGATAAATAAACTTTCAAAAATGTATTTAATGAAAAAAATCTACAATAAAGATAGATCTCTTTACAGAGAAATAAGTTTTAATTACAAAGTTACTGAGAGAGTTACAACAAGATATTACAGTGAAGTATCACTTACGAGTATTTATATTCTAGGTCTTAGATGGAATTTTCGGTAGTAAACTTTAAATTTATATTATACTCGAATAGCAGAGGCTAAGTTTCATTTTTAGATAAATTTATTTATGATTCGAAGATTTGCGATTAAGACTTAAGAGCAACAGACTTA
Organism: Maratus michaelseni; assembly: GCA_963931845.1. Classification (NCBI taxonomy): domain Eukaryota; kingdom Metazoa; phylum Arthropoda; class Arachnida; order Araneae; family Salticidae; genus Maratus; species Maratus michaelseni. Next base: position 266,100,785 of record OZ007593.1, read on the forward strand.
TTTCAGTAAAACATTTAAGCTGTAAACATTAATAAGCTGCATTCAGGAATTTCGCGGTCAAATAACTGGAAAACAGAAAGCATTCTGAAATCTTTAATTGTGTGTATTGTTGAAATTAAAATAGCTCTTTTTTTTACTCCGTTTTTACTTATCCATCATACGTAGTCTAGGGTAAGTCTTGTAATCGTTTTGAAAATCGAAAAAAAATTTTTGACGGATTTACACGTTTCAGACACTGGAGATTCCGAAAAACATATTTTTAGAAAAAAAAATTTGCCGTCCGTCTGTGTGTCTGTGTGTCTGTAAACGCTCTATCTCCCGAAAAAATTGAGATAGAGACTTGCAATTTGGTATGTACGTAGTATGTAATAATGGGAAGAAGCCTATTTCATTTCAATAACCTCAATTAACCGGAACATTTTTTTTCGGACTCTCGAAATATTCGTTCTGATGAAAGGTATATAAAAATTTTCGAAATTGTTTATTTTAAGAAATAAATATAAAAGACAATAAAAAAACATAAATTTTGCATAAAGCATGAAGTCGATCGGATAATTAGTTGCCGAGATATTTGTAATCCTATTTTCCACACTCTTCGATTTTTCATGACCCTGTATTTCATCCAAATTTCACTTCAAAGATATATTTTAATTGGAAATTTGACGCTTAATCAGATGCAATAAACCGCTAGTTAATAGGATTATTATTTTTGGAGTTATAAGGATGTTTTTTTCAAGCAATTCAGTAATCGAGCCTTTAAAGTCTGTGACGTCATCAAGACATGATTTTATTTGAATTGCAATGCACTTTATAAGTAGTTTACACATTTTTATTTTAATACTTTACATTATGCATATCCATGATGGGTAAGTATTACGGTGGCCCCCAACGACTAGTTTTCATTGCGCGCATGATATCTTGAGAACGTATGTATGGATTGTTAAGAAATTTGATGTATATAATAAGCAAATATGTATTTTGAAAATGATCTCCTCTTAGGTTGAAATTATTTCATTAACCATGTAAAAACAAAATCAAAATTTTACATTTTTTAATGAGTAAAAGTAGTTATAACTACACTGATGTCCAGAAATTAAAGGGCAGTGATTGGATACTTTCGATTTCAGACGTTTTGTTGACTATCTACTGAAATTCGAGAGGAAACGCCCGAAATGCCCTTGAACTTTGAGCATGTAAAGAACATGTTTGACTTCATGTTTTTCAGTGACGATTTAGTCCCGATGACAATTAGGGGGGGGGGGGTAATAATAAATTTAATAATAAAATGATATTTGGGATTCCCCGCAAGAAACAGAAAATACTCGTCAAAATGATCCGTCACTGTAGTAAATGACTATGTAGGTCCTTCTTAAAGATGTTAACGTTTCTGTGAAAATTTGATTTTTTTTTTTTTTTTTTTTTTTTTTTTTTTAAATAGCAAGCAGAGTTTTTAACCGAATTTAACACCGCTTTCCAAAAATTTGACAGAGAATAGTAGAAATAGTAAAATGCATTTAAAAGATGAATATACTGAATATTCCATGACATATGGGTATTTGTATGAAATAAATTTTTGCTGCGCATGCGCGAACTAAGATATTTTTTCATGATTTGGTAGTTAATTCTATAGAGCAACTTACATAAAAAGTCCATTCAAATATCGCGAAAATGCAGAAAGATGAAGGGAATACAGTGAGCTAATTGATAAATTGGGGAGGAAATCCCCTAGGATTATCTGTAATTCTCGCATGCACAGTTAAAATTTATTTCATACAAATACCCATATCTCATCAAATATTCAATATATTAATATTTTAATTACAGTATACTATTTCTACTGTTCTTTATCAAGTTTTCGGAAAGTGGTGCTAAATTCGGTTGAACACTCTGCATGCTTAAAAGAAAAAAAAAAAAAAAAAATTCAGTTTTCCACAGAAACGTTAACATTTTCACGAATGTGCGTGCTATTCTTACACAAGTGCACAAAAACGTTGATCAAGACCTACATAGTCATTTTCTACAGTGACAGACCATTTGGAGTATTTTCTGTTACTTGTGTGATCGCAAATATTATTTTATGATTAAAATTATTATCCCCCCCCCCTCCCCGAATTGTCCTCGCGACAAAATCTTCACTGAAAATTATGAGGGCAAACATATTCTTTACATTCTTGAACTTCAAGGACAATTAGTACAGAATTTCAGTAAATATTCGACAAAACGACTAAAATCGAAAAATATCAGTCACTGCTCCTTAATTTTTGGACATCAGTGTAAAAACCTTATCACTGTAAATACTTAAAAAGTAGATAATTTTAAACACACATATGAGTTTATTATCTATAATATATTTCATGACAATCCATTACATATGTTCTCAAGATTTCATGCGCACAATGACTTACGGAGTATTTAAAAAAAAAAAAAAAAAGGGAGTTATTTTAATTTCAATAATGCACAAATTCTGTAAACGACTAGTCGGTTTCTAATGGCAGCATATTAAAAAGTACAATATGTTTATAATAGTCAAATTTTCATGTTTATACATGAAACGGTTTTAAAGATACACCAATTTAAACTTTGAATATTTTTTGTCGATTTTCATCGCGTTTGAAAGGTACAAGACACCCTTACGAACACTTAAAAAAAAAAAATGATCTTACGGCATAACTATTTTACGGTACATTACTGTCAGAATTATACCGTGTAAAAAACAGTAATACGCTACCGGGCATGCGCGGCAGTGTATTATTGCTTATTTTCCTGTTTATTACTGTTAATTTTACGATATAATACTGACAGCTGAGATGTTAGTATTATACTGTAAAATTAGTATTTATATTTTTTTTCTTTGCAGTGCAACAGACTTCATTTAGTAAAACATTTAGCTGTAAACATTAATAAGCTGCATTCAGGAATTTCGCGGTCAAATAACTGGAAAACAGAAAGCATTCTGAAATCTTTAATGAGGCAGATCTTTTATAAGTTTCAGTATACTAATACGTGAGTCTTGAGCCTTGACTTCCTAATACTAAACATTCAATTCTGGTTATTTATTTATCCTTTCGGGAGTAAATGTGCTGACCTATTAAACAGATTAGCTATCATATTACCGAAATCATGCATACGCTAAAAAGATAAAATATAAAATGAATGATATGGATATCACATGAACATAAAGTGAATAGTGAAACCGAATATTATATTAATATATCTCTTTTATATGATAAGCAACTTGCTCGCACATTCACAGCAAAAGAAAAAATAAATAAAATAAAAAAATTTAATTTTACGGTATAATACAGCTGGGATGCCAGTATTATACAGTAAAATCAACGATTATTTTTTTTTTTTCAGTGTTCAGATACAGTTTAAGAGGGCGAGAGGATGAAATTACTTTAATTAGAGTAAATCAAGGATTTCAACAAATTATTTACCAGACATTTTCGTAAATATAAACTTAACAGGAATCAGAATCATCTTTTTAAAACTTCACAAATCGATTATGCATTCTTTTTTTACCAACATAGTTGAAAAGTGTTTATGAATTCGGTTTGTTCGGTTCGGTCTAACTCGCGTAAATATACTCGGATTGCCTTGAAATTGATACATGTTACTGCGATTTACTATACGTTTGGTATTGAAAATGAAATGTGTAGCATTTATGGTTATTTTACATGGCCATTCAAAAGAATTGAATTGCATTACGATCTATGGGGAAAAATTGTTTTCGGCGCATTTTAATGATGTTACTAAATTTCAAACATGTTGGAATTGATATATATCACTGAGGTGCACTATAAGGCGCTTCGCTTACTCTAGAATATGGTGTGCATAGAATGTGTTTAAATGTAACAAATTTGCATATTAATTGGTGCATATAAATTCTATAGATCATATACAGGACTGCTCAAAAGATCTCACGTACATTTCCGGTTACTGAAGGAAATTTCGAAAGGGGCATTTTAAATTGTGCTATGTATTTCCTTACTGAAGTAAATTTCAGCATATTGTGTAGTATACATACAAATCTATAGATCATATGCTGGGCTGCACCAGAGAATTCGGATAGTTTGTTTGACTTTTGGTAGTAATTTCTGAAATTGGATTTTCAAATGAGTTATGCGTTTTCTAAATTGTTTACTTAGAAAACAGCGAAGTTTTGTTACTACAGTATTATGAATGTGTTGGAAAGTATTTCATAATCTATGCTTGACGCATGATTTTTCGTTCTTGTTTCTTTTTTCTACGATAGATTTTATTTTTCCTTCTTGTTTTTTTTTTTTTTTTTTTCCTTCGATAGATTTTAATCTACTTAATATTCTCTGCAACAAATACATATTTAATTTTTTTTTTTCTGAATACTTTAGGAATATGCAAATTGACCATTCAATAATAATAATAATAAATGAAAGGGAACAAATTTATCATGCAATTAATTTTTTTCGAAAAATTTCCCGTTAGTTATTTTGGGACAGTTCTCTATTTAATCTATGTATTTGATGTCTCATTTTTCTCAGATAGATTTTAACAAACTCTCCAAGAAACAGTGGTGTTTGCAATCCTATTTTTTTTTTTAAATCATGAAAGAAAGTAACAAGTTGGAAATTGTAAGTTAAACTTGACAAATGAGGTGCGTTCGTTTCGTCATCATCATCATCATCAAGTGATTAGTAGCAGAGTAGTAGTTAGAACGGGCAAATTGACCATTTTGACGTGTGAACGCGTCAAAAAAACTCTCACTTGCGCAAAATTTTAGAATCGCCAATTTATGCACCGATTATGCATTTATTTCAAAATAATTATGACAGAAAAAAAAATGAAAGAAAAGAAGAAAGCGAGAAAAACAAGCATAATAAAAAGTACAATTTCATCATGCAACGAAATGTTCGGCAAAATTTTCCACTTATTAGAACAGTTTTTTTTTTTTTTTTTTTTTTTTTCATTTCTTTTTCATCCTATAGATTTTAACATTTAAATTTCTCTGCAAGAAAGACCAATTTAAAATCAATTCCTAATAATTTACGAACCTGCAAATTGCTCATTTTTACTTGTGAACGGGTCAAAAAACTGACTCTCATTTCCGCAAATACAAAGCCTTAACAAACTTTAGAATCAATCGCCTTTTCCAAAATCCCAGTCGAAAGCGAATTCACCGCGAGGAAAGTTCGGAAAAGTGATGAGCATGCAATGGGTGATCGATTTTCCGAAATCTTTTCTTTCTTTACACTTATGACCCCTTTATCATACCCCGCAGGCACAGATTCTCGATTTCTGGGTCGAAGGCACCCAATTTTCATGACTGGCGAGATCTTTAGAATGAAAAGGTCAAATCATCACTGCTTGCAAAGAAGAGTATCTCCACTGACACAATCATTCGCAACCAGAAATCCATCATCCGTGTCACATTAAAAACAATGCTCTTTTGTTTTTATAACGTCTTAGTCTGAATTTAGAAGGGAAAAAAATTTAGAGATTAAAATTTATATAGATCTGTAACGATTGATAATATCGTCAACATTTTTTCTTCACATTTAAAACGAAACATCAGATTTTTATTATTATTATTATTATTATTATTTGTATGTGAACAATAGTGCTCGGATGATGATAATAGGACAAAAGCACTTATCACGACTGATTTTGCATTGCATAAATAGGATTTAGTAAATTAAAAAAGCATATATGACTAGTTTGGAAGCTTTAGGGTTGGTGAAGTAATCATTGTAAGAGTTGTATTTAAATATTATAAGACCCTTTTTTAGGTAGATTTCGTAAGAAATACTACCTATTACATTCTCACCTAAGTTGGAAATTTTGAAAAATTTTTGCAGATCTACGCCGATCATGACTCCCAGAACCCCCAGTTCAAAACTTTATCTATCTATCTATCTATCTATCTATCTATCTATCTATGTCACTTTTTTCTGACCACGATAACTGGAAAAATTCTCCGTTAATCTTTTACAAACTGATACATAAAATCTCGGTCAAGTTCGTTAATGGGCAAAATCGAACCAAGGGGGGGAGGGTGGGGGGGCTTTTTGTGAAAACAGAAAAAAACCCATAATTTCTTAATTATTATACGTATCGAATCCATTTAAAGTTATTAATACTTCTAGGAGAAGGGCCGAAAATTTATGTATGACAGATTTTTGATATAATTAAAAATGGCTCCAAGGGGGGGAAAAAAGGGGGGTTTTAGAAGAAAAAAAATCATAGCTTCGTCAATTCACAAGATATCAAATCCGCGTAAATTTATTATTAATCCTCTTAATATTATCTAAAACTTTTATATTGACAAGTTTTTTATAGGACCAACCGTTATAGCAAAAAAAATTAAAAACAAAAAAAAAATCCCTGCCGGCTCCGCCTGCAAACAAGTTATTTTTCGAAGTAGGCGGTTCCAACTCCCGCATCTTTTCGAAACTGATACATAAAATCAAGGGGCATAAAATCTCGGTCAAGTTCGTTAATGGGCAAAATCGAACCAGGGGTGGGGGATGGGGGGAGGGCTTTTTGTGAAAAAAAGAAAAAGAAACATAATTTCTTAATTATGATACGTATCGAATCCGTTTGACGTTATTATTACTTCTAGGAGAAGGGCCGAAAATTTATGTATGACAGATTTTTGATATAATTAAAAATTGCCTTAAGCGGGGGAAGGGGGGGTTTAGAAGAAAAAAAATCATAACTTCATCAATTTCCAAGATTTCAAATCCGCTTAAATTTATTATAAATCCTCTTAATATTATCTAAAACTTTTATATTGACAAGTTTTTCATAGGACCAACCGTTATAGCAAAAAAAATTAAAAACAAAAAAAAAATCCCTGCCGGCTCCGCCTGCAAACAAGTTATTTTTCGAAGTAGGCGGTTCCAACTCCCGCATCTTTTCGAAACTGATACATAAAATCAAGGGGCATAAAATCTCGGTCAAGTTCGTTAATGGGCAAAATCGAACCAGGGGTGGGGGATGGGGGGGGGGGGGCTTTTTGTGAAAAAAAGAAAAAGAAACATAATTTCTTAATTATGATACGTATCGAATCCGTTTGACGTTATTATTACTTCTAGGAGAAGGGCCGAAAATTTATGTATGACAGATTTTTGATATAATTAAAAATTGCCTTAAGCGGGGGAAGGGGGGGGTTTAGAAGAAAAAAAATCATAACTTCATCAATTTCCAAGATTTCAAATCCGCTTAAATTTATTATAAATCCTCTTAATATTATCTAAAACTTTTATATTGACAAGTTTTTCATAGGACCAACCGTTATAGCAAAAAAAAATTAAAAACAAAAAAACCCCTGCCGGCTCCGCCTGCAAGCAAGTTATTTTTCGAAGTAAACGGTTCCAACTCCCGCATCTGTTCGAAACTGATACATAAAATCAAGAGGCATAAAATCTCGGTCAAGTTCGTTAATGGGCAAAATCAGACCAGGGGGGGATGGGGGGGGGCTTTTTGTGAAAACAGAAAAAACCCCATAATTTCTTAATTATGATACGTATCGAATCCGTTTGAAGTTATTATTACTTCTAGGAGAAGGGCCGAAAATTTATGTATGACAGATTTTTGATATAATTAAAAATTGCCTTAAGAGGGGGGGAGGGGGGGGGTAGAAGAAAAACATGCATAACTTCGTCAATTCCCAAGATTTCAAATCCGCTTAAATTTATTATAAATCCTCTTAATATTATCTAAAACTTTTATGTTGACAAGTTTTTTATAGGACCAACCGTTATACCAAAAAAAAAAAAAAATTAAAAACAAAAAAATCCCTGCCGAATCCGCCTGCAAACAAGTTAGGTTTCGAAGTAGGCGAAGTAGTTATAGTCAAACTGCCGCATCATCGTAAAAAAGGTCATTTCTTCCGCAATTCCCGACAAACAGGCGCCCCACGGTCTGCGTCTTCGAAATCTACCTGTGCCTGTAGGCCGAGCCGTCAGGGATTTTTTTCTTTAACGCAGTGATATTATTCTAAGGGTTAAAAATCGTCAACGAAACAGATTACAAGAAATAAAAATAACTTTTTTATAAGATAATCTAAAGAAAAAAAAGAAAAGAAAAGAAAGAAAGAAAGAAAAAGAAAGAAAAATACATTATTGTTTAAGTGTTCGGGGGACGGAGTAAGGGAGAAGGAAGGAGAGCAATTTATATAGCAGATATAAAAAAAGAATAAATGCTCTTAAAAAATTTTTATTTATTTCATCTACCCTATATATATAAAATCCTAATGAAACGAATTTGTGAAACGAATTTATGAAACGATTTTATGAAACGACTGATTAAACGACTGATTATGTTTCAGGGCTATTTTTAATAAAATATTAAACGCTTGATGGTGAAATTAATACCAACTGTCCATAAAAATCCGCGGATGTCAAAACTGGTAATAGATTTTTGAAATTGGAATTAGTTTTCGAGATATTAATTTTTTTCTAATTTTAATAACATTTCTGTAATGATGGCAACTAATTACTCAGTTTTTTTTTGTAACAAAAAAGGGAAAAAAATCGAAAAGGATCCCGATAGGGATTATTGATTTATTTTTATTCGTCATTTTCAAATTGAAATTGAATTTATCTTTTATTTCAATCGATAATGAAGACAAGATTGTGATTAAATTATGTTTTTCATGAAAATTTGAAAAAAAAAATCACATTTCTATCCTCAGGATTCAATAGTCTGTCAGCATTTAATTTAATTTATAAACTGAAAATATTTTGAATAAATTCGTCCAAATGACGTCATTTATGTTTATACAATTTATTTAATATAAAGACGCCATTTAGCAATTTTTATGTACAAAAAGAGGTAAATTGAAAGACAATTATAAATAAATTGTATATATACATATAAATACATGTATAAACAAGCATAAAAATTCGGTGCTTTTCCAGTATATGGGGCCTTGACGAAACAGAGAAAATAGCCTTGGCGGAAAAGGAAAATTTGGCAACATACTTTCTGTCAACCTATTCACTTTGTCATTTCGTATACAGAAGCATTTTTTCAATATTTATACAATTTGTTTAGCGTAAAATGTCATTTATCCTATTTTATATGTAATCAGAAGTAATTTGTATAGAAAAAACAATAATAATATACGTATAATTAAAATACGCATATAAACAAAAAAAATCGTCGAGTTTGTTTCCATGGCTGTTTATGTCATTTGGCACCAAATCTCACTTTCTGATGCCCGAATTGCGCCAAACTTTTTAAAAAAGCGACAAGACCCCTATAATAGAAAAGCACCAAAAGTTCACTGGGTTTGTTTTCATAACTTTTGGTAACAAATATATGTATATTAACGAATCTATTCGTTTTTTAAACTCGAATTACGCCAAACCTAAAAGCAAAGGATCCTATACTGGAAAAGTACCCGATTTTCTTATGGACAATATTCAAGTGACATAACATGGTGTAAAATTATCGCGGATAGCAAATTTGTTTAAATATCTCATCAATTGATGCCGAATAAATGCAGGCATACATGCACAAAATATTTAATTAATTTTGTATGATAAATAATTATTAGAAAATTCGTATTAATTAAAATAAATAATTTACATATTTAAAATAACATGAAAATATGCATGATGGTGCATTAAAATGGAGAGAAAATTAAAACCTGTTACTGAAAATGTCTATAACATTAGTACTTTTCAATACCGTGGTTCTTAATGTTATTCACAAGCAGAAATTTTTCTCATCCTTAAACGCAAAGGAAGAATAGAATACAGATCGTTTTTATAAAAGTCCGAGAGGTAGCCACAATTTAAACCTAACCATTTTATACAAGCTGGTTTTTCAAGGTGTAATTGATTTTACTTATCAATCCCGAAAACAATCGTCAGTTGTCGCAACAGCTGTGTATGAGGCCATGATAATAAAAAAAATGCCCCATTAAAACGTTAAAAGCATGGCAACCCAATTACAGATTTACCAATATTTTTAAAACAAAGCACGCTGTCATGTTTTTAGAGGCCTCGAAGTCTGAGCGGGGGTTGGCGAGCGTAGCTCGCAGGGGGTAGGCCCCCTAGTTTATTTATAAAATGTACACCTCAAAACTATTATTTTATGCTTCGCAAGCAAGCACACAGTCTCGATTTCTGAGTCGAAGGCATCTAGTTTTCGTGACTGGCGAAATGTCAAATAATCACTATAGCAAATAAGAGTACCTCCACTAACACAATCATTTCAAACCAAAAATCCATCATCCACGTCATATTAAATATAATGCGCTTTTGTTTTCATAACATCTTAGTTTGAATTTAGAATTTAAAAAAAAAAAAAAGAAAAAAAAAAGAGATTAAAAATTTATATAGATCTGTAATTACTGATAATGTCTTCAACGATTTTCCTATACTGTCGTTTTTCTTCAAATTTAAAACTGAACAGATTTTTTGTGGACAACAGTGTGTAGATCATGCCTTTCCAACTTCTCAGTAAGCAGGGGCGCACCTCAGCTATTGGCAAACAACGAAAGGCGCCATTATTCAAAATATTGCAAACACGCAACAATATAAACTCACTATGGTTATGGTGTGTGGTGAGGGGGAGGGGGGGGGGGTACACATACTTCTACACGATATATTTCCAAGCGCGGATCCAATGGGAAGGTCATGAGGGTCATGATCCCCCTCTAAACGAAAAACATTTCTATAGAACAATACATTTTTTTAATATAAATATGTGTTAAAGGTGTTTTCTTTCTTTTTAGGGTTTCGTTCATCTCACGAAACCCTATTACTCTCGCTCCGTTGTCTGTCCGTCACAGAACCATTCTCAAAAACTATATAACTTATAGAGTTGAAACTTTGTGTATATAGATGAATACCAGCTGTGAAGAGCTCAAAATATTAAAATTTGATAAATTCGTATTATTTTAATAAATAGAGATAAAAAACCAAAATTCTAACAGCCTTTTCCTATTAAATTTAAACATTTTTCGTTATAGCAGATGCCAAAAATTTTAAATCCACAATGAAATTCTTTCTACAATAATTAATTTTCTATCAGACGATTTACACGTGAAAAATGAAAATGAAATAAAAAGTTTCACCCATTGAAAAAAAGATAAATATGAAATAAAATTGATTGACGTCATAGTGGTAATAAAACGGAAAATGTCTAAGATTTCTCAATAATACAAGGAGTATGAGTATGTGTATGTACACAAAGTAGATTAATATCACATCATTAGAGAATTAAAAAGAAAATCTGACGTCATACTGGAAGTTTAACGAATTTTTCAAATATTTGAGAATAATACAAAGGAGTATCAATATGAGTAATAGAGAATAGTAAATATATGAGTTTGAGAAACATATTGAATCGCGATAAAAATCCGATTATGGAAATATTCGCATATTTTAACATTTTGAAGGTGTACAATTTGTTTAATTTTGAAATTATTTTTTTAAATATTGCATTTAGTCCGTATAACAGATATTATTATGACAGAATATAATAGCGGGCTTCGCCCGCTATCCTGCTGGTTTAGATATTCGAAAACACGAAAAAATAGACCGGTAAATTTTTACTTTATAAAAAATATGACTTTTTTTTTTTGTTGTTGTTTCTAAATGATATTTATTTGAATTTATTAAAGAAAGGATAAAGTGTTTTGAAAGGAATATTAAACGAAACTCTTTGAGCGATCTTCGATCACACTTACCCACTTGTTCTTTTTTTCTTGCTTAAAAATTCTAATCTTTCTGATACATTCACGGAGTTATTTTTATATAGAAATGCATAAAAGCTGCAGGGATTATTCTTTATGCAACAAATATTCGAACATCGTTTTTAATTTTCCTATAAATGGGGTACATTTTGAATTGTATTTAATTACTTCCTCCTTTCCATGATTGCAGAGCATAAGAAACATCTTAAAATGCGAACTTTGAGAAAACTTTCTGCAAGATTCTTTGCTTTTATAAGAAAATGGGGAACTGATATCTTGGTATCTGAATAAAACATGCAAAATTTATGCATTTACAAATATATCTGCTTTCATGCACTTACGAAAGAAAATGAATTCGGTATATGTTAGAAAATAGTCAGTTTGGATTTAAGATATAAAAATTGCTAATCAAGACATGTGACCCCCCCCCCCCAGAAAAAAACAAGAACGAAAAATCATGCGTCAAGCATAGATTATGTAACACTTTCCAACGCTTCCAAAATAATTTTACAAATCATACCGTTTAATAAGCTAAAAGATATCATCTAAGTAATCCGAATACTTTTATTCAGCCCTGTATAGGATCTATAGATTTGTATATATACTACATAGGATGTTGAATTTTAGTTCAGTTAGGAAACGCGTAGCATAGTTTAAAATTCTCCGTCTGGAGTTAAATAATACGGAAATGTGTTCGCGAACTTTTGTGCTTCCCTGTATAGGCTATACAGAATTTATACACACCACATAATAGACAAAAAGCGAGTTAAAATTAAAATCGCAATCAGTAACTTAAAACGCACTTCCAGGAATTATTGTTAACTTACAGTAGAGAATTCTTTTGTGTGTCCCTGTAAATGAACGATGACTGCTGTACACACACTGTTCTGTAGTAAGCCTCTTGAAATACACCTTAGTGATATTTATAAATTTCAATGCGTTTAAAATAGGGAAACATTATTTAAATAAACCGCAGACGATTTTTCTCCATAGACGTAATGTAACAGAATTCTTTTGACTATCCCTGTAAAGTAACTATAAGTGCTATGCACACCCTATTCCATATTAAGCTTCTTCTAATGCACCTTAGTGATATATATAAATTTCAATGATTTTAAAATAGTGAAACATTATTTAAATAAACCGTCAATGATTTTTCCCCATAGACCGCAATGTAACGGAATTCTTTTGAGTGTCCCTGTAAAAAAACTATAAGTGCTACACACTTCCGTTGAAATAGGGAACATGCTATAGATAACGACTATAACATATAAAAATTGCAGAGCAATCCGAGCATATTTACGGGAGTTAGAGCACGGACAGACGGCAGACGGCCAGACGGCAGACGGCCATACGGCCAGACAAACCGAAGTCATAAACACTTTTCAACTAGGTTGGAAAATGTTAACAAGAACGAAAAATCATGCGTCAAGCATAGATTATGTAGCACTTTCCAACGCTTCTAAAATAATTTTACAAATCATTACCGTTTAATAAGCTGAAAGATGACATCTAAGTAAACAATTTGGAAAACGCATAACATATTTAAAAACGTAATTTCAGGAATTTTCAATATATACAATATTCGGAAAAATATCCGAATACTTTTATGTAGCCCTGTATATGATCTATAGATTTGTATATATACATAGGATGCTAAATTTTAGTTTAGTTAGGAAACGCGTAGCACCGTTTAAATTCTCCTTCTGGAGTTTCTGTCAATAAACGGAAATGTGTTCGCGAACTTTTGTGCTACCCTGTATAGGATCTACAGAATTTATACACACCACGTAATAGACAAAAAGCTAGTTAAGATTAAAATTGCGTTTAGTAACTTAAAACGCACTTCCAGGAATTATTGTTAACAGACAGTAGAGAATTCTTTTGTGTGTCCCTGTAAATGAACGATGACTGCTATACACACACTATTCTGTAGTAAGCCTCTTGTAATGCACCTTAGTAATATATATAAACTTCAATGCGTTTAAAATAGTGGAACATTATTTAAATAAGCCGCAGACGATTTTTCTCCATAGACGTAATGTAACGGAATTATTTTGAATGTCCCTGTAAAGTAACTCTAAGTGCTATACACCTACTATTCCATATTAAGCTTCTTCTAATGCATCTTAGTGATCTATATAAATTTCAATGCGTTTACAATAGTGAAACATTTTTAAAATAAACCGCAAATGATTTTTCCCCATAGACCGCAATGTAACGGAATTCTTCTGAGTGTCCGTGTAAGAAAACTATAAGTGCTACACACTTCTGTTGAAATAGGGAACGTGCCATAGATAATGACAATAACATATAAAAATTGCAGAGCAATCCGAGCATATTTACGGGAGTTAGAGCACGGACAGACGGCCATCCGGCCAGACGGCCAGACAAACCGAAGTCATAAGCACTTTTCAACTAGGTTGGAAAGTGCTAAAAAGAAAGAAAGAAAGAAACAGCAACACGACCTAGGACTAACAATGACTGAAGATGACCCCCTCTAAACGGAGGGCTGGATCCGCCTTTGTATATTTCAGAGTGTAAATATAAGGACCTTACGATGCAAGTGTCTGATGCATGGGCGTCTGGGAGGGAGGAGGGGATATAGGGAAGGCAATTGCCCTTTCCTAAAATTTCAAATTTAATTAACTAAATGTTATTTTCTCTCATGGGTTTTTTTTATAATTCATCTTAATTCATCTTATAAATTGCATCAATTCTTTTTGAATTCAACTGAACTGAGAAAATCCTCAGTTCAGTTTATTTCCTGCTTATATTCTGTATTTTAAGTACAGGTCTATCTGTTTCAAAACCTTGTCATTCTCCTGATTTTGTTCACCCCCCCCCCCCCCCCCACATTGTCAAAATTGTACATGAAAAATGCAAGGAAATGTAAATCATAGAAAATTTAGCATTACATTTTTTTAGGGCAATTGGATAGGTGGGATAAGGATCTCAAATTTTTCTAAGGGATAGGGCTAGAAACTTTAATGCCTCATACAATAAATGAACATGCAAGCATTAATGATTTTAGAGTAAAATATGTTTTAAAAGGGATTTTTATTTTTAGAGAAAGCTACTAACATGATGTATTCAAAGGGCGCTAAGAGGACCTTCAAAAGGCGTCGTGTTGCTCAGCCCTGATGTAGATGATAATGAGACAAAGGTATAGATGTACATGCTTAAAGTGATAACAAACAGAACACAAAAAAGCTTATAAAAATATTTTAACATGATGATTGACATTTTTCGAACGCAAAAACTGTACCATTATCAAGATTTAGACGATAAACAAACTATTCTCGCAAAAATTTGAAAATAAACTAGAAAACATAAGCCACGAGATCATATGTGTAATAACAGCAAGTGCTTAAGAACAGTCAACTATAATCGTGAAAATTAATATTTCCTTACTGCTTTTTTAAAATTGAAAAACATCTCGTGCCAAATTTTAGGTAATTTAAAAGAGCTGATTTATTGCATATGCTATCAAATAAATTTTGATTAAAATTTTATTTGAAAATTGTTTTTACGAAAAGTAAAATCAAGATTTTCTTTCCCATCTTTTTTCCGCGCGAATCAATAAAAATCTATATACGTAAGATATTTTTCAATTTAAAAAAAGCAATAAGGAAATATTAATTTTCACGTTTACATTTGACTATATTTAAGCACCTACTGTTATTACACATATGATCTCGCTTGTGTTTTTTTGTTTTTCAAGTTTATTTTCAAATTTTTGAGAGAATAGTTTGTTTATCGTGTAGATCTTGATAATGGCGCCGTTCGTGCGTTCGAAACATGTCGATCATCATATTAAAAGGTTTTTATAAGCCTTTTTGTGTTCTGTTATTATCACTTCAAACATTTATACCCATAGTTTAATGATAATTAATGATTTTATAATATGGTTACGAGACAAAGGTATCTTGATCATCACAGATTTTACATTGCACAAAAAAGAGTAGGTAAATTTAAAAAATATTAATAGCCAGTTTGATGGTTTTAGTAATCACTGCATGAAATATATTGAAATATTATTAGACATCTATTTATCCTTGTAACGGAGTGAAACGTTAGTTATTTAAAAGGGTTAAAAAGTTCACCAATAAAGTTGATTACAGAAAAAAAAAACTTTTGTATAAGATTACATTAAGGCATGATGAGAAAAGAAAGAAAGAGACCAAAAAAATAAGCAGAGCAATCACAATTATTTTTTACCCGACAGAAAAAATAAATTTTTCATTAATGAATTAAAAATTAAAAGCTGCATTTAAAAACAAAAATAAAATTAATTATAAAGTAAAGTAACTAATCATTCTGTACCTAAAAGAAAAAGAAAAGTTTCTTTTTAAATTTTTTAAATAGAATTTTTCCAATACTTCAGTAATTATTTGGTTAAAATAGATATAATCTTAAGGGTCGCCCCCCCCCTTTAGGAATAACATTTAAATATTATATGGCAACTTTTAACATAGAGAAATAGAATCTATTTAAAAAGGGTTTAAATTATGATATTTCTTTGTTATAAGGGCCTTGGCGAGATATAGAACATAACCTTGGCAAGAGAAGCCGCGTTTAATCACCGCCGGCTAAATCAATTAGCCGGGGTCGTGAAACTTTTCTGGTTAAGGCAGGATTCCGTTATATACAGGCTTCATTTTGTCAGGTTTTAATGCATTGTCTTATCTCTAACTTAAAAGAAGTTTCTTCTTAACTTTTTTAAATAATTACTTTTCTACTGATGAATACTTCGATAATAATTTGGTTAAACGAGATGGATTTTTTTTTTTTATGTGTCCAAATATATAGTTTATTCTTATCACGGAAATGGTCCTTTTATGTAAAATAAACAGTACTACAGTTATAAAAAGAATCGCAAAATGAAACAGTATTTCCTTCACACACACCCGTACCCTCCTGCAATAGTTAGAAATAAAAACATTGCTAACCCCCGCCCGTCCCTCCTTTATTATATGCATACTAACACACAGCACTATAAAAGTAACTGCAGCAAAAGAAAAAATGTTTATACATTCCAATATTCAAGAAACAGAAAAAAAATAAATAAAAGAAAAATTCAAGTGTTTTTCACTGAAATGAATACAGGAGAGAAAAAAAAATTAATGAGTGCTGTTTTCAGAACATTTTTGTAAGAATAATTTATTATACTTTTCAGAAAAATTCTTAAATTCCAGTTTAATAATGAAAAGAAATGAGGAAAAGTTAAATAAAACTCGTTAAATATATGTTTAACCTATAATATATATAGTGAACCAGTGCAAACGGAATCATATCTTAGAGGCAAATTTCTTGGACACGGCAAAAAAAAAAAACTAAAATACAATTTCAGCAGATGATGTATCCAGGGCTTGTCTAATGCAGGGGCATGCAGGGCAGCTGCCCCTGCCGAGAGGGGGTGGGGGCATGAAAATAATAAGGATTTTCGTTAACAGGGTGCCAACTGCCAAATAGTTAAATTTGGCAAAAATTTTTAGACCAAAAACATTTTTAAAGATTTAGGAAGGGAGTGCGGTTCTCCCCTTCCCCTCCCTCGTTCCCGTACCTCCTTCCACCCCCCACCCCCAAACAACAACAAAAAAAAAAGATATACATCATCAGAAAACTAATGATTAAAGTTTTATTACAACAACTTAGTAGTCCATTGTTTTCAAGATAAATTCATTAGTGACGACGTTTTCCTCTTGCAAGTTAAAATCATTACTGATGACCAATTGGGTAATTGGTTTTCTTTTTCTTTTAGACATCTTATGGCATACGTAAATAAGCAAAGGGAAAGTTTGCAAACAAATACTACCTGTCAACCAATCCACCATATTTTCAACTAGTTTCCTATTAGTATTATTTTTAAAGTTGTGACTATCTTTCTTCTGATCAGGGTTGTAGTGGGTAGCTGCCCGGGTACCCGCCCAGCTAACCACCCGGGCTGGGTTAAAAAACGGTTTTTTACAACCATAAGGGTTGTAGTGGGTAGCTACCCGGGTACCCGCCCAACAACCCGCACGGGCTGGGTTAAAAAAAAACGGTTTTTTTACAACCCTATGCTTCTGATACCCAGTATACAGATGTAAATAGTACCTGGTACGAAATTTATATATATATTTGTTATGAACAATAGGTATGAAAATTAGTACTAATCTCTTAAGGGGCCGCTTCACTGAAAGTCCCCGATCGCGAAATCCTATGGTAACCTATAAAACTTAGAAGCGAGATTACTCACTACATAATATAATTATTAAAATACTGTTTTCACCATCAGAAAGTAGACGGCAGATGCCGAGCCGACGGTGAGCGTTTTTAGGGTTTCGTTCTTCTCACGAAACCCTATTACTCCCGCTCCGTTGTCTGTCCGTCACAGAGCCATTCTCAAAAACTATGTAACTTACAGAGTTGAAACTTTGTGTATAAATCTGAATACCAGCTCTAAAGAGCTCAAAATATTAAAATTTGAAAAATTCGTATTATTTTAATAAATAGAGATAAAAAACCAACATTCTAACAGCCATTTCCTATTAAATTTAAACATTTTTCGTTATAGCAGATGCCAAAAATTAAAAATCCACGATGAAATTCTTTCCACAATAATTAATTTTCTATAAGACGATTTCCACGTGAAAAATGAAAATGAAATAAAAAGTTTCACCCATTGAAAAAAAGATAAATATGAAGTAAAATTGATTGACGTCATAGTGGTAATAAAACGGAAAATGTCTAAGATTTCTCAATAACACAAGGAGTATGAGTATGTGTATGTACACAAAGCAGATTAATATCACGTCATTAGAGAATTAAAAAGAAAATCTGACGTCATATCGGAAGTTTAACGGATTTTTCAAATGTTTCAGAACTATACAAAGCGAGTATCAATATGAGTAATAGCGAATAGTAAATATATGAGTTTGAGAAACATATTGAATAAAAATCCGATATATAAAATATTCGCATATTTTAACATTTTGATGGTGTACAATTTGTTTAATTTTGAAATTATGTTTTTAAATATCGCATTTAGTCAGCATGACGGATATTATTATGACAGAATATAATAGCGGGCTTCGCCCGCTATTGGGCTGGTTTAGATATTCGGAAAAACGAAAAAATAGACCGGTAAATTTTTACTTTACAAAAAACATTACTTTTTTTCTTTTTTGTTGCTAAATGAAATTTATTTGAATTTATTAAAGAAAGGATAAAGTGTTTTGAAAGGAATATTAAACGAAACCCTTTGAGCGATCTTCGATCACACTTACCCACTTGTTAAAAATTATCTCCTTAAACTTAAAGTATTTAAAGAAAACCTACAAACTTTGAAATTTCCACTTGATGAAATTTTATCATCTTCTTAAAAATACTTAAAATTTACGGAGACAATTTTTAAAAACGCACATCGTGATGTGCTGATGGTACTTTCTGTGCTGATGTGCTGATGGTGCACTTTCTGATGGTGCACTTTCTGATGGTGAAAACCGTATTTTAATAATTACATTAGGTAATGAGTATATAATCGTGCTTCTAAGTTTTCCCATAGATTTCCCATTTGCGTTTTTAGCTTACGTTTTTGCATACCACCCACATGGTGTATATAAATTCTATAAATCATATACAGGACTACACAAAAGAATTCGAAAGCATTACTTTCTATGGGAATGAAATGCTTAAGGGTGTTTTATTATTGCGTAATGAATTTTCCAGATGAATTATATTTAGTATACTAAAATATGTTTGTAAGACTATAAATAAATTCTTATATATATGCAAAGAACTGGATACAATGGGAGATAATTGGGTGATAATTGCTGGAAATGCGTTTTTAGTTGTGCTATGCGTTTTTACCTGAATGTTAGCTTAATATGTGATGTGTATAAAAAAAAATCTGTAGATAACGCACAGTGTTGTACAAAAAAAAATTCCGCAATTTTCCGTTATGCGGACACCATGCCAAAATGTATGCTAACGCATAATGTATGTAAATGTATGTATGTAAATGTATGTAAATGTATGCTTGGCGACAATGGTGTCCGTGTAACGAAAAGTACCAAAAATTCCAGTACATTCCAGTCTATTGGCGGAAATTGCTGAAGGTCAATTTTCAACAGTGTTATTCGGTTTCTAACTGAACTAAATGTTAGCATACTATGTAGCATATATAAAAATCTACTGGTCTAATACAGGGCTGCACAAAAGAAACTGAGTACATTTCCGATTATGGACGGTAATTGCTGAAATTGTGTTTTCAAATGTTTTACGGGTTTTCTACGTTATAATGCTTAAGATATCTTCATTCATTTTTGGCATCTGCTATAACGAAAAATGTTTAAATTTAATAGGAAATGGCTGTTAGAATTTTGGTTTTTTATCTCTATTTATTAAAATAATACGAATTTTTCAAATTTTAATATTTTGAGCTCTTTATAGCTGGTATATTCAGATTTATACACAAAGTTTCAACTCTGTAAGTTACATAGTTTCATCAAAACGGCGGTGTTTCTTTACAATAATGGTAGTATTTCATAATCTATACTTAATATAATTTTTCTTTCTTTTCTTGTTTGTGAAATTGCGATCAGCGGTATTTAAATCGTGAATATGCTGTTCTACCTTGATCTAATAACAACTCTGCGATTCCAGAAGACGAAACATCTAACGCAACCATATTATATTATCTCACAATTTTTAAAACTGCATTAAGTAAAAATGATTTGCCGCCAGTCCTGACGCGTCAATAAAACAAACTTTAGAATTTTCATTTAAAACAGCAAGAGAAACTTCATCATAAATTGATTTTTGAACGTGATAATCCTGGCGCAAACGATAAATAGCCAGATATTATTTGAGTCACAATATATTTACATTGAAAAATATTTTATGTATCACAAACATCCCTTTGATTTTTACTTTTACTTACCCATCATACGTAGTATAGGGTAAGTCTTGTAATCGTTTTGAAAATCGAAATTTTTTTTTTGACGGATTTACACGTTTCAGACACTGGAGATTCCGAAAAACATATTTTTAGAAAAAAATTTTTGCCGTCCGTCTGTGTGTCTGTGTGTCTGTGTCTGTAAACGCTCTATCTCCCGAAAAAATTGAGATAGAGACTTGTAATTTGGTATGTACTTAGTATGTAATAATGGGAAGAAGCCTATTTCATTTCAATAACCTCGATTAACCGGAACAATTTTTTTCGGACTCTCGAAATATTCGTTCTGATGAAAGGTATATAAAAATTTTCGAAATTGTTTATTTTAAGAAATGAATATAAAAGACAATAAAAAAAACATAAATTTTGAATAAAGCATGAAGTCGATCGGATAATTAGTTGCCGAGATATTTGGAATCCTATTTTCCACACTCTTCGATTTTTCATGACCCTGTATTTCATCCAAATTTCACTTCAAAGATATATTTTAATTGGAAATTTGACGCTTAATCAGATGCAATAAACCGCTAGTTAATAGGATTATTATTTTTGGAGTTATAAAGAAAATCCTCTTTCAAGCAATTCAGTAATCGAGCCTTTAAAGTTTGTGACGTCATCAAGCCACGATTTTATTTGAATTGCAATGCATTTTATAAGTAGTTTACACATTTTTATTTTAATATTTTACTTCATGCATATCCATGATGGGTAAGTATTACGGTGGCCCCCAACGACTAGTTTAATTAAAAATAATTTCGATTTATGAAATAATCGCGCATCAAAACGTTTATTATTATTATTATTATTATTTTGCATTTTATGTAAAATCAGTAAAAAATTTTTCTTTTTCTTTTCAAGGTGTCTGCATTAATTTCTAACTAATAATACCCATTTCAATTCTTTAATCAACGATAATATGCGGTCACCAAAAGGGAAAAAATTGCCAATGGCAACCATTAAGCTAAAAAAAAAGTGAAAAAAATATATTTTTTAATTTTAAAAGCCATAATAAATCAGTCAATAAAGATACAGTTTTCAAACAAATTGCATTTGAAAGTAGATTTTTTCCCCTATTTAACGGTGTAAAAATTAAAAATATGAAATGTTTAGAAATTAAAAAAATTGCAATAGTTAAAATTGCAAAACCGAAATTTAATCGTCAACTGTTGCCATTAGTAAAATGACGTCAGCGTTACGCACGGACACGTTTGTCCTTTATATTATAGATAGATAGATACGCAGAAAATTAAAAAAAAAAGATTGAAATATTTTCCTAATTGTGAATGGTGTAGATATTTTCAATATAATATGTATGCACTTTTTTTAATTTTAAAGAGTATCCAGCAACTATTGTGTGCATGCAAAGGTTTTTATATGCACAATGCTGAGAAAATACCTCTGTTTTCATATTTCTAAATGGTATCCATATCTTATGATGTGTATGTATGTTTTATTTCAACGTACCCAGTCCTAAGTGGAGAAGATTTTATGTATGATATTTATACATATAATGCTGAAATTCGTGTATTCTAATACGCATATAGTATTTAAAACAGTAGACACTAGAGTGCAGATACTCTGCGCGGGATCGGCTAGTACTAAATATTGATATATATATTTTTTAAAACTGAGAGTGTAGTACGAAAAAAATAAATCATTCAATTAATATTTTTTGTTAAATTCTTGCTAAATTAATTCAAGCATAATAGTATGTAAATTAGAAGCTTAAAATTATTTCACTTCATTAGTTGAGTAGGCTGGACTGACAACACCATCTATCATCTTATATCTATATATAGGAATCGCTTACACACTATAACAATTCGTCAAATTTTCAATATCTAATTAATTTTAAAGCAACTAGTTAAAAATAAAATCATATTTCTAAAGGAACTTTCAAATTATTTACCGCCAAATCTTGACGGGTACCATCTATTTATAAGCATTAACTCTAATTTGCATATACACAGAAAATTTGTCATTCTCTAATAAGCGATTTCATTTTAAATTTTAATTTATTCAGAAAAAAAAAGTGTTTTGATAATTACAAATAGTCTGGATCAAATTCATAAACACTTTTCAACTATGTTGGAAAGTGTCATACATGGAACTAATATAAATTTTAAATCAATCAATCTTCCTTTTTACCAGAAAATAATAATGCACATTATCAGCATTAATTCTAATTTGCATACACAGAACATTTGTCATTCTTTAATAAGCGATTTCATTTTGAATTATGATGTAATTCAGAAAAAAAAAGTGTTTTGGTAATTACAAAAAGTCACACCCAAGTAGGAAATTAAAATATCAAGCAGAAATCATTAGCAAAGGCACGTTTTGAATCAACAATTATTTAATTGATAGCTAAACACTTTTTGCAAGAAAGAAAAAAAGAACCTACGGAAAGATTTTAAAAAACGGAACAGTTTTTTAACCAACATCATTTCCACCCCCTAACCTTCAGATATACAACTTACACAATCAGCATAATTATAGTTTTCATATCAAAGCATTTACTTGTGTCTTAGAAACGGTTTCACTCAAAATTTATTTTTTTTTCTTTTTAAACAAGAACGAAAAATCCTGCTTTAAGCATAGATTATAAAACACAATCGAACACATTCAGAATACTGTAACAAAGCTTCACCGTTTAATAAGGTGAAATACGATGTCTCTGAACAATTTTAAAAATGTATAACTCATTTGAAAACACAATTTCAGCAATTACCATTTATAGTCTGCAAAATATCCTATTTCTTTTGTGCATCCCTGTATATGATGTATAGATTTCTATATATATATTACTAGATAGTATGCTAAACTTTAGTTCAGTTAGGAAACGCATACCGAAAATGTACTCCAGATCTTTTGTGCAGCCCAGAATGTGATTTATATAATTTATGCACACCAAGTAATATGCAAAAAAATAATCAAATTTAAAACCACCAAGACCACAAGAGAATTGCCGCAACAGAAAACGTACTTCCAGAAATTACTGTTCGTGTACAAGTACTGTAATCGAATTTATTTTGTGTACCTGTAAATCAGGCATGTCAAACCCGTTTAACCCTGAGGGCCAAATTAAGTATTACATGTTAAAGTCGCGGATCACATTACAAAAAGAAAAAGCGCATATTTATATTATTATCATTGCACAGAATGAAATTCATTCTTTTAAAATACAACTATTTTCAGCAAATTTTGAAATAAAGTTCAAAATTTTTTATTATTGTTGTTTGTTTTATATTATTTTTTGGGAAGAAAAAAAACTTGAAAATATGTTTTACCAATTAAATCTACAAAATTCGGCTGAATTTGTTGAGTTGTAGTTAGTTTTAAAATTGTTGTTCATGCTGGTCTGTTATTCTTGATCTTTTCGCCATTTTAATACTGTATAAAGCTGGAAATAGTAAAGGTACTTGTTGTACAAAAGCCCGTTACCGAACATATCTGAAATTCGCCCAATTGCATATGATATGTTGGGAAACCGATCGACTGATAAATAATTACAGAAATTCGAAAAACCAACATGCACATATCCTTGTTCCAATATGGAATTACACTGAAACAAAAATTTCTACATCAATCATAAAAAGTGAGGTAGATATGTGTAAATGATTTTCACATTTCAGTTCAGATAGATTTCTACTTATACTTCTTATAATTATACTATATACTTTTGGTATTTGACATACCTAAACCACGACTGATGGAAGTTTGTTTGTGAAAAAGTATATTTTCTGCATTCGTGCTTCAATAACTGAATCAAACACAATTAAAATGCCAAAGGGATGACGGGCCACGTGTTTGACATGCCTGCTATACATGTACAACGAGTGCTATGCATACCCTATTCTATAGTAAGCCTCTTGTAGTGCACCCCAGTGATATAATATCAATTTCAATGTGTTTGAAATAGTGCAACATCATTAAAATACATTGCAAACTTTTCCCCCATAGACTGTAATGTAACGGACTTCTTTTGAGTGACCCTGTAAACGAACTATAAACGCTATATATTTCATTTTCAATACCGAACATGCTGTAATAAACCTGAATAACATACAGGGCGGTCATAAAGTCTTTCCCAGATTACAATCATTTATTGTAGAAAAACTAATATAATTAGTTTCCAAATTAAAATCATACTATGACAAAAAATATTTGAAAATCCTGTATATAATTTATCAATCATTCAATTTTCATTTTAAGTTTATAAAAAAAAATATATTGGCAACATTTAGTCCATTTAGAATCAATTTTGAAAGCCACATGGTGAATGTCAACACCACTTACAAGGGAACCACTTTTGGTGCAGCTCGCACCTAGCATTGCGACCTGGTGCATTTTAAAGACCTATATTACGAAGTTTGAGAATCGATAAAAAATTTCTGTTAAAATCATATATATATATATTTTTTTTTTTTTTTTTTTTTTTTTTTTTTTTACAGCAGCATAACTTTTGAAAATGCACTTTTCGAGACCACTTATCGGACTATTAACATAAACGTTAAAAAATAAATAAATAAAATAAAATAAAATAAAGTTAAAAATACAAATTAGTCAATAATAAGTATAAAATATTGAAAAAAGTTTTAAAATTCCTTCAAGAACCTACAAATTTGATTTTGAAAAATTACAACATTATGAACGATTTTTGGCGGTGTGAAATTGGCTATATTTGCTACCGTTGAATTTTAACGGCAACCCTGGACGAATGTTACACGTTACAGTCGTTTGCTGTGTATGAGTAAGTAGTGGTTTGGATTTGTAGCACCATATTTGGCAACTTAACTCGCTTTTGGCGTGAAATTAACAATTAAAATCCAATAATAAAAAACTAAAAGTGTAAAAAAATATAGAAAATATAATTTTAACAGAGAAATTTTATCGATTCTCTAACTTTTATTTATAGGGCTACAAAATGTACCAGGTCTCGATGCTAGGTGAGAGCTGTACCAAAAGTGGTACCCTTGCTATGCATTAACTTTATTGTCGCTTTTTATTTTATTGAATATATATATATATATATATATATATATATATATATATATATATATATATATATATATATATATATATATATATATATATATTTACTGCTTCGTTTGTACATAGCAATGTCCTTTATTAACTGTGAAAAAAAAAAAAACGGGTAAAAGAAAAACTCTTTATTTTTTAAAAGTTATAATTAAAAATGTAAAGTGGGGTGAAATGGGTATATGATTAGTCTTTAACACTCAATACATAAATAATGCTATTTTTCTTTATACCTAAAAATATTTTATTGCCCAAGTGATTGAAACATCAGATCCTCTTACTGATGTTGTAAAATTCCTGCGTAAATCATCAGTAGGAAACTTCTATCCTACCTTTCAAAGCAAAGATGACAAGGTAGAAATAGACAATAAACAACTGTCAGAAAGCTTAGCCAGCCAACGCTTAATAATCGGAGCCGTTATATATTTAATAAGAACGAAATTGGCCATTATAATTGTCAATAAATAATTTGATGTAATAAAATATATAATACTCTAAAATTCGGGTTATTAGTTGCTTTGAATGCCTTTTAAACTTGGTTACCCATCCCACCCCACCCCACCCTGTGCGGTGGAGTAGGTATAGAAACAGCCATCAGAAAAACTTTTTTTTTTTTAAGTTAAAATAATCTTTTGAAAAACAATTACAATGAAAATGTGATGTCTATAAATGCTTTGCCTTGAGCTCGGGGCTTGTCCCGACCATATGCCACAAGCGGGTCCTCAAGGTGGGTGACGACGACGTCTATAAATGCAATGTAAACACCGAATCATTACTTTTTATAAATTATTTTCCGTTTAGGAATGATTCCATAATCATTTCAAAAACTTGTGATTTTATACCCATTCCACCCCACCTGACCCTATTGTTTACTTAGTAAGCAGTTCTAGGATTTAAATCATTCTAGTCATAAAATCTTATTCTAGGAAATAAAAATGTATAACTATTATATAAAGTATGTATATAAGGTACATAGACTTTAAAATACAACATAGAAAAATTATTTACATATATTTACAATTAAAAATTTGTCACCTGTAAAACAATATTATTCACAGATATAGATTTATTAATTAATGATAGGCATAATATAATTTAGAGCACAAAAAGTAGTCACATTCATAAATATGTTAAAAAATCAAAGAACATTAATATGTAATAGCAAATTCCTACATCTTAAAATATATTTTAAGTTTATTTCTGTCTCTGTTTTAAAATTTTTCTTTGTCATTTATTTATTCAATGAATTTATTTTTACATTAATAGAAACACACCCAACATGACAGCTTCACTTATAAATAGCTAATTACACTTGCTTACTTAAGATAATAAAGTGTTATAGGTAATTAGCGTTATAAAAATATAAAGATACAATAAAAGCGTTAAAGATGGACGTTTACACCGTTGATTAATATATATATACGCATTTCAAGAATCATTAATCTTCTGAGCGTTGACAGGTTCAATAATATAATTGTAATTATTAATTTTTATCTGTCGTAAATAATCTGGATTATTCCTATTACAACATCAACAATTGACTCCAGCATTTTATATGTCCCCCCCCCCTCTCCCCTTTTTCAGATTTGGTTTTTCCTATAACCATTTCTGATTTCTCTCTCGTCAAGCTGTCAGCATCACAGGTTTTGTCCTCTGATGTCCCTGAAGGAGGATGACTATAAAGTTTAGCCGAAACTGCTGGAAGAATATGACTTTTAACCCTTAACTGCTGTTAGCGGTCTCAGACCGCTGTCTTTTTCAATTTTCATAGTTTAACTTCTAATTTCCAGTTTAACTACAGATACTGGTGAAATTTTGTTTCGTTTACAGCCCTAATACAATCGCTAGAGACTTTTGAATAGTTGAATTTTAATTGCAGTAGTCCTGACTATAAAGTTTAGTAAATAACTAGTATTCTATGAGTTAATCGAGCTTTCTATTCATCTTTCGATTGAGCGGTCTCAGAGACCGCTTCACAGTAGTTATGAAACAATTTCTGTCGCAGCAGTTAAAGGTTAACTAAGTTTTAATATTTCTATCTTACACTGCTTTTAGCAAAGTACAAGTACAATTATGTACTGTTTTTATTTTTACTTACCCATCATACGTAGTATAGGGTAAGTCTTGTAATCGTTTTGAAAATCGAAAAAAAAAATTTGACGGATTTACACGTTTCAGACACTGGAGATTCCGAAAAACATATTTTTAGAAAAAAAATTTGCCGTCCGTCTGTGTGTCTGTGTGTGTGTCTGTAAACGCTCTATCTCCCGAAAAAAAATGAGATAGAGACTTGCAATTTGGTATGTACTTAGTATGTAATAATGGGAAGAAGCCTATTTCATTTCAATAACCTCGATTAACCGGAACTATTTTTTTCGGACTCTCGAAATATTCGTTCTGATAAAAGGTATGTAAAAATTTTCGAAATTGGTTATTTTAAAAAATGAATATAAAAGACAATAAAAAAACATAAATTTTGCATAAAGCATGAAGTCGATCGGATAATGAGTTGCCGAGATATTTGGAATCCTATTTTCCACACTCTTCGATTTTTCATGACCCTGTATTTCATCCAAATTTCACTTTAAAGATATATTTTAATTGGAAATTTGACGCTTAATCAGATGCAATAAACCGCTAGTTAATAGGATTATTATTTTTGGAGTTATAAGGATGTTTCTTTCAAGCAATTCAGTAATCGAGAGCCTTTAAAGTTTGTGACGTCATCAAGCCACGATTTTATTCGAATTGCAATGCATTTTATAAGTAGTTTAACACATTTTTTATCTTAATATTTTACATTATGCATATCCATGATGGGTAAGTATTACGGTGGCCCCCAACGACTAGTTAATCTATGTATTAATCAACAATTTATACGTCCATCTTTAATACTTCTATCAAACTAATAATTTTGAAAAAAAAAAAATCGCTATTTGAAATATATTTTTACTTAGGGAGTATAATATTACATAGGATGTATTTAAAATACATTAATGATATTATTTATGAAAATAATGAAAAGTATAGAGCTTTCCTTCAATACTATGCACATCACAATAACTAAGT
Source organism: Maratus michaelseni (assembly GCA_963931845.1). NCBI lineage: Eukaryota > Metazoa > Arthropoda > Arachnida > Araneae > Salticidae > Maratus > Maratus michaelseni. Next base: position 266,129,527 of record OZ007593.1, read on the forward strand.
TTTTTGTAAAATTTTATACATAGACTCTTATAAGATTCCTTTATTATAATAAAATTATTAAATATTTTATAATGGGTCATTTAAATAGTATTTTTTTTCTTTTTGTCAGCTTTTTTCTTTGTTAAATTTGTCATTAATAATTTTTGAACAATTGTTTAAAAAGATTTTAAATATTGTAGCAATAAAAGTTTTTAAAGAATTAAAAATTGCACGGGGACAAACTTTATAACAGTCATTATGTATTTCATTCACAATATTTTAAAAATATGACTCACTTATAAATATCAATAAATTTAGTTGATTTTCATTTGTTATGAATGCATTATTAAAATCTTCCAACATGTTTTCGGATGCCTGAATGCAAATACAAGTTCCTTTAACAGAATAAACAGCAGGTATTTTTAAAGAACACCTATTATAGTGCATTCTTCAACAAATTTATATTAAAGTGTGCCACTAGATACAAAAGTTTCGATACAATGGTTACAATTTATTTTGTTGCATATTTTAAATGTTGCATAGCCTGCAATAAAAAGTATGATTAGCATTTTTTTTTTTTATCGATTGATCACACTAAATCAATTTTAAATTCGACGCACATAAAATTCAAATTTTAGCATCGTCGTTCACTTGCTATAGGAACTGATTTAGCATTCTTCGAACTGGTAATTATATCATAACAATAGCAAAAGTTACCCGAGAGTTCTTACCATTTAGAAAAAAAAAATAAAAAAATCGCTACAGGACGCGGAAAGCACTAAAAATCGCAGCGAAAAACAAATCAAAAATTGCTTTACGAATCCCGATTAAACATTATTGAAAATAGGACAAAATATTTACTATATTGGATTTCAATTTATACAAAAAATGCCGACACTTTTTAACTACAATTATCTTACAATTAAAATTATTTTATTGCATTTACATATTTCAGGGGTCTGTCCAGATTTTTTTCGCAGGGTTCTGTTTTTGTGAAATTGTGAACTTTGTTTTATATATATGAAAATTTTAGTCATAATTTTGTGAATTTCAAATTATCGTTTTATTCAGGTTCCTGTAATATCTATCCTTTACGCATAAAAAAGCTAAGTAATATGTTCTTTGATGAGTTCAATTATTTTGTGACAGATCAGATTTTATTTTTCTTCAATTCCTACTATTAGCTCACACTCTCTATATATTTATATATCTTGTTCAAATTTTCAATGGTTAATAAAATATTTTCTATTCATCCTATCAAGTTCAAATAAATTTTTTTAAACTTGTACTGGATGACAATTGATGTTAATACAGTTTTTTCAAATATTAATTAATTAATTAAATTAAATTAATTAATTTTAATTTTATATTTCATTTCTGTTCAAAAGTATAGACTCACTCCATATTTATAGTCTCACCTTCACACGTAAAAAGATAATGGGGCTGTTCACGGACGAAGATCAGGCGGCTCGCGGGCGAAGGAGACTATAAATGTGGAGTGAGTCTATACTTTTGAACAGAAATGAAGTATAAAACTAAAATTTAATAATAAAAGTTAATTAATTAATTAATATTTGAAAAAAACTGTATTATCGTTAACTGTAACATCGCTATGGCACTTTATTGTGAAGTTTGGTAATTTTTGAAATTCAATATTTGAAAAACGGCATAATCATTAAATTTTAAATTTATATCAAGAAAAATACAATTTTTTTACCTTTCTAACGCAGATTGTCTAACAATTTTGTGAGAAATACTTTTCGAGCTATTAATTTTTGGTATTTTAGCTATTTATTTTTTATTTAGTTTTTAATACATTTCAAAAATTTCTCTTATGTAAGATATTTAGCAGGATATAAATTTAGGAATAAATACCGTCAGTGGCGAAGCGTGTAGATCGCTGGAAAAAAATTTCTATTTGACCTAAGTAGGAATTGACTTTAAAAAAAAGTTTTTATATTACTTGTTAAATGATTAAATTTGTGAAAGGTTCAGTTTGGAGGTGGAAAAGTTTTGCGAAAAGTCTATTTCTAAGACAAAAAATGTTGTGAAAGGTCCTGTTTTGGAAAATTTTGGTGAAGGAACCTGTTTTAAGATAAGAATTTTTGTGAAGGATCCTATTTTAAGATGAAAAATTTTGTGAAGGGTGTGTTAAGGACCCAAAAATTTCTTAAACAGAACTCTGTATTTACGCAAAAATTTTAAAGTACTACATTTTTCGGATAGTATATACATCAGCACCAATATATGTCCAGGTCCAAGTACATATGCAGCTTCATTGAATTGTGTGCATTAATTATTGCGTCTCAAAACCTGCAAAATTAAAAGTAACAACAACATTCGAACCATAGTCAAAGCGCATTCAAAACATCGCAAAACGTGTGTTAATCCGAAAGACACTAATTTTCGCTAATTTAATACTTTTTTTCCTTATAATTATAGAGAAAAATAAATAAATAAATAATTTAAAAATATTTCAATAATTACAAAAAGCATACTCAAGTATGAAATTAAAATAACAGGCAGAAATTATTAGCATAGACACGTTCTATTTCAACAAAATTCACTTTTGTCAACATAGCATGAAGGGGGGGGGGAAGCAAACCACAAAACAAGATGAAAGAACAAGAAACGAATATTTAAATTTAAAACAAATTTGAAAAAAAAAATCTGTACGGAAATTGGTTTTACAACATAATGAATTATTGTCATCATACACGCCCGTGTGATCTCTCGCAGAATGATAAAGACTGGATAACAGCTGCTATCTCAAAGTGACAAAGCATAAATAGATTCATTAAGACTCGAATAGGACTCGTGGAACGAAAAAGTAGCACTTAATAACACAGAGGGAGGTCGTAGTACCACAGATCGATTCTTTAAAAAAAAATCTTCATATTAAACGCCCTGGTGCACATGGATACGAATTCTCCATGGCCTCCGGTATATTTAGCATTCTTTTCACAGGCTGCCGAAAGACAATAATTCAAAACGACCCTATTTTATTTAAATTTATCAAAGACACACGTAAACAATGATAATCATTAGATATTTAAATAAAGGAAGTTCGCCCAGCATAATATTTGACGGTCAGATGAACAGCATCATTTGATGCTATTAATGTCCCAAATGAAAACAAGAGGCATTGCAGCACGCCTCATCATGAGCTAAAAAAAGAAATCGGCTCATTACAAATGGGTAACGCGTTACGGTTTCTTTCGACTTCAAATCTGCATAATAGGTTTCGGTTATCGATGCTACACGCATGATCATACCGATATACGTTCACCTCGAGTTTATAGTTTTTTTCCCGTGAGGCTTTTGTCTAACTAGATGCAAATTTCACTTTCGGAAGCATGCAAACAGGAGAGCTGCGACAGAATATCTAATTTAAGCTTGGGTATCATTATTTTACATTCAATTAAAAATATGATTTGGATCTCGCCTCTTTCCATACGACAACACGGAATACAGATGTGACAAGATTTTAAACCTGTAAAAGAAAATAAATAAATACACATTTGAAACAAAGTAAAATTAAATTTTATTTCAAACTAGATGAAACCCGTCAAAACTTGACGGAATCAATAAAATCAGCTTCTTTATTATTACATAAGAATTACCTTTCCCAAGGGCTATTTTACATTATTAAAGAAAACTGATGGTCATTGTTGAGATAGAATTGAAAAATACTCCATGCTTGAAAATTATTTAAAAAGTCGTTAAATTAAGTGGCAGTTTTCAAATAAACTTCAATCGAAAGCTAATTTTTTTTCTAATTTATGATCTAATAATTAAAATTGTAAAATGTAGTAAAAAATTGAAATATGTAGTATTTAGAAGTGATGTAAGCGCGATGAAAGCTAAAACGATAGCGCCGTTTGTTGTCACAACCGTTATACATTTCTAAAACTTGCCACTCTATTTTGGCTGGCGTCCAAAAGTAGACTACCATTTTTTGACATCGAAAGAGAAATTCACAGTGAAAGAAATAGAACTTTGCCGCTAATAAGGAACTGTTAAATGAACTTATAACAAACCTACCAAAATAATTCCTATAAAATATTAGCCTTACATTGTTTATTCTAGCTAAAAATACAATCATTATTTCAAGTTTTTTTTTTTTTTTTTTTTTTTTTTTTTTTTTTTTTTTTTTTTACCATAACACTATTTTTAATAATTTTAATTTTCTTGAAATCCTTTACTTTTGCGAATTTTTTATAAAAAAAATGACATTTTCTAAGTTATAATTAAAAAAAGTAATTGGTAACATGTAATCAAGGTATGCAATCAAGATGAAGCAACCAATAAAGGCTACAGTTCTAATCTTTAAAATTAAAAATTGAAAAATCAGTTAAAATTACGTCATGTTGACAAAATAATATATTTTTTCTTTTTAGTTTTATTAATGTTAAAATGCATTTCAAGCTAAGCATAACGTCATTTAGTTTTATCAATGTTAAAATGCATTTCAAGCTAAGCATAACGACATTTTCGCCGGCGCAAACTTTTCACACGTACTTTGTATACGTTACTTTTAGGCTTAAACACCATGTTTACAAATAAAAATATATTTTGTATTTAATTGTAATGAAAAAATGGCATCAACAAAGTTATAATGCATAATGATAAAATAAACCCAATGGGCAATATTCTCGTGACGTCGCGATAAATATGATTCGTTTATAAAACACCCGAATAAATATTTTTACCGAAATTTAACTTGCAAATTAAAAAATTCGGTCTAAAAGCCACGTGCTTTTAATACTTATTATTTCTCTTTTATCCTCGCAACCACAGAGTTCAGAAAATAAACTATGTGCCTCGCAACAGTGGGCGTTATTCTTTTGCCGACTTTATGACGTCATAAGCAGATGTAAAAGTTTAATTTAAAAGTAGGGGTAATTAATAAAATTTTCGAACAGACGGACGTACGATAACAAATCTGTATCCCTATCCGGATATCTTTCATTAAAAGAAGAATGATGTAATTTAATGCAGTAGTTTGTTCTCACGGATTGTCAAAAGAAAACGCTTAGCGTTTTAAATATATAGATATTTATTCAATTATTTTCTGCTCAAGATATTAGAGAAAAATAATTATATAAAACCCTTACAGCAAAATAATAATAATAATAATAATAATAAAATAAAAAAATAATAAAAAATAATAATAAAAAATCCCTGCCTGCTCCGCCTATAGACACAGTTAGATTTCGAAATGGGCGGTCCCAACTGCGTATCATGGCAAAAAGATCATTTCTTCTGCAATTTCCAATAAACAGGCGCCCTACGGACTGCGTTTTCGAAAACTACCTGTGCCTGTAGGCCGAGCCGTCAGGGAATTTTTTTATTTTTGAATGCATGCAAACAGGAGAGCTACAATAAGATATACCCTCAAGATCAGGATATACTCTCCCCCTCTTTTTTTCAGCGAGGCTTTTGCCTTACACAAATTAGGTAGATTTCGTAAGAAATACTACATATTACATTCTCCCCCATGTTAGAATTTCTGGAAAATTTTTGCAAATCTACACCGATCGTGACTCTTAGAACCCAAAACTCCAGTTCAAAACTTATATATATATATATATATATATATATATGTCACTTTTTTATGGGCACGATAACTTCAATAATTCTGCAGAAATCTCTTCCAAACTAATACATAAAATAAAGGGGCATAAAATTTCTTAATTATGACACGTATCGAATCCGTATCAAAAATGGACTCACGGGGGGGGGGGATATAGGGGTTTAAGAGGAAAAAAATCATAACTTTGTCAATTCACAAGATATCAAATCCGCTTAAATTTATTATAAATCTTCCTCTTAATATTATCTACAACTTTTATATTGACAAGTCGTTTTATAGAACCAACCATTATAGGGGGGAAAAAAAAAAAAAAAAAAAAAAATTTAAAAAAAAAATCCCTGCAAGCTCCGCCTATAGACACAGTTAGATTTCGAAATGGGCGGTCCCAACTGCCGCATCATGGCGAAAAAGTCATTTCTTCTGCAATTTCCAATAACAAGGCACCCTACGGACTGCGTTTTCGAAAACTACCTGTACCTGTAGGCCGAGACGTTTTTTTTATTTTTGTATGCATGCAAACAGGAGAGCTACAATAATAATAATAATAACATGGGTATCATTCAATATACATTCAATTAATAAGCAGAAATTTTGGGGGTAGAGAGGTAATTATAATGGTTGATTATTTATTTATTGTCACTAGACAGGAACAAATAGAGCATATATTTTTTAATAAAGAGTTTTAAATATTTTAAGCTTTGTATGCTGAGGAGGATTGGAAACATAAATTTTGGATGGAGGGTGAGATTGTAGTTTGGAGGACAGATTTTTTACTTATTGTTGTCATATTACTAGCAATCAGTAAGAAGGCCAGAAGAATTTAAGATTCTCAAGATTTTGAACTTTTTGTGTTGGGGAGGGCAGAGAAGGGAATCAGACATTTCATGTGGGGGGGGGGGGGATTTCATTAACAAAATATAAAAGCAAAAGTGGAAATCTGCCAAAATCTTCAAAAGATTGAAAATTGTCTTCCTTAAATTTTTACAATACTTTTTTTGTGTAATTTTTTTTATGTAGTAGGAGGGGGGGGGGGGGGTCTTATATTTGGGAATGGAAAAGAAAATCAAAATTGCTTAAAAGTGGGAGGGGGTTTACATTCGAGGGGGGGGGGCTTACTTTCGGGATTTTACGGTATATATATATATATATATATATATATATATATATATAACCATAAATGAAACATTACCATAACACCAACTTAAACTATGAAATAATGATTAAGTATGTAATAATTAGTGTCAATGAAAGTATTCCCCAACACACTGAATATGGATACCAAAAACTTATTTAAAAGAATAAGAAATTAAATTAAAAATTGAATAAAAGAAATTAAATGAATGAAATGAAATTTGTGGAATTTAGACAGAATTTTCAAGTCCCAAATGCCTAAATAACACAAATAAAATGAGTGGTTTCATCATCATATTAGCCATAACATTGCTAAAGAATATGATTTTGGGACTACCTACTCATAAACATTGAATCAAACCTGTGAAAAAATAAAAAATAAATACAATATTAAAAAGGAAAAAAGGCCATACCTATAATATACAGATAAAATATGAAATAGAGTCGGAAAGTCTATAATCCATTTGGATTAAAATAGATACCTGTGCATCACATGAACCACACATGAACATAACCAAAACGAGGGAATGAATTGCAAAAAATCATTACATGTTGCCAAATTTAGATTTAGAAAATGATTTACTATGTTGCCAGAAAAGATTTTAGAATAATATGAATATTATTGTAAAGCAACAGGAACATTGGTGCTGCCAACTATAATGATAAAAAGTGAATATACGCGGAATAAAAATAGTATTGGATGAAAATTAATATTTAAAAATTAAACCATATACTATCTAAAGATGATAGCAATTAGTTAAATAATAAATAAATGAAATTAAGTAATAAATAGAATATCCAATTACATTAAAGTAATGTATGTATTAATGAATAATTCTATGTTAAAAATAAGATATAAGATGGAAAAATTAATAATTAAAGTAACATAAAAATATATGTACCATGAAATGACATAGCAACTATTAAATAGCTGTGCCAAAAATGCAACATCACATAAATTAAATTAAAATACTAAATATTTGAATTAAGATACAAATGATTTAAAATTAATATTAATTAAATATTGAAATTAATTAGTAAAATATAATGTTTCTTCATACAAAGTTAAAAATTATATACACTTAATATAAGTGGTAAGGGAAGAACGTTTAATAAAAATTAAAACATATATATATATATAAAATTGGATGAGACTTTTTTTTCCATAAGACAGCATGGAATATAGATCCGACAAGATTTTAAACTTGTAAAATAAAATAAATATTCGAAATAAAATAAAATAAAATTTTATTTCAAATATTTATGCATTTATTTTCACTTCAAGATATACTTTATTTTCAACTCAAGATATGTTCACTTCAAAATAGACTCCTTTTTTTTTTTTTTTTTTTTTTTTTTAAATAATGCCAATTTCACTTTCGGATGCATGTAGGCTGGAGAGTTGCAACAGGATAGTTTAAACGTGAGTAAGTATCATTATTTTACTTTCAACTGAAAATACGATTTGGATCTTACCTTTTTTCATAAGACAGCACGAAATATAGATGCAACAAGAACCTATAAAAGAAAAATTAAATGTCATCTACAAAAAAATTTACAATACTTTTTAAAAATATTTTAAAAGTTTTAATGGGAAAAAAGAAATTTAACAATAACAAAAAGTTCCTTAAAGATTTTTGTAACGGCCGCGTGAGACAATTTTTGACTCAAGTTATACAATGGCGCAGCGAAGAGGAGGATTTAGGGGTTAAAACACCTCCAAGAACCCTTAAAAACTAATAAGATGCATATAAAATACATTGTGTTAAGATGAACCTGTGATGCGAAAAATAAATTAGCAGTTTTAAGGCTTCAAAATAGGAGCTCCTTCTTCAAACTCCTTCAAGCTCTTTTTCTTTTATTGTGATGTAAAATTGAAAAATGGATTCATTTTATGAAGCCTCGGAGTATCTGAATACTAAATTTATTCTGGATGCTTGTGCTTTTCATTACGTTGGTTTTTTTAGTCACATTTTTACTAAAAACTACCATACAAACATGTAAAACAACGAAAATGTCCGATTTATGAACAATAAGGATCCCAAACTCTTCCCAGGTAAAGATCTTGACACCATTCAGACAAATAAACAAATCTCTAACCAGAAATTCTATTTATTAACATATAACTTATTTTTGTATGGCATACATATGATTTCTTTAATTCTGGTTCTAAACATGCTTCAACAAACAGGATTGAACTGACTGTTACAGCCGTTCTACTGTTTAAAAATTGTTGGGAACATACACTTCAAACAGAACATTAAATACCGTTTGGCACAAATGGCTTTAAAAAAAAAAAAAAAAAAAAAAAAAAAATCTTTTGATGTTACTCTAAGCTTTAAACCAAACAATAATTATGAAACCTAAAATCAAACATTAATTATATACGATTCACAATATTTATTGCTCGTTAGATTTTGAGCTAAAGCTTAAGCTCAAATTTTCAAGTAATTTAATCAATTCAGCATTGCATATGCAAACTGAACAAGAAGAAACAGGAGATAAATAGTAACACGAAATTTTTACGTACAGCAATAGATTAGAAAAAACAGTATAAAACACATACTTGAATGTGTTTAACATACTTGAATTTTTAAAATAGTTACCCAGCCAACACGCTGGTATGCTCAAAATATCCAGTGGACACCATATACAGGATAACAGAAATTCTTCGGATGATTGAAATTATCTTATAGACACTCACAGAATATCCCCTGGATCTCAAGATGTCACAAATACAAACGCCCTACGAATAACTTTGTATGGCTTTTTGGACACTTATGGGATTTGCGGAAAATTACAAAAAAAAAAAAAAAAAAAAAAAAAAAAAACAATGCGTATGTGCGCCAAATTATTGAAACCACGGGAGATTTTTTAAGGAGAATGAAATCTCTAACCAAAAATTCTATTTATTAACATATAACTTATTTTTGTGTGGCATACATATGATTTCTTTAATTCTGGTTCTTAACATGCTTCAACAAACAGGATTGAACTGACTGTTACAGCCGTTCTACGGTTAAAAAATTGTTGAGAACATACACTTCAAACAGAACATTAAATACCGTTTGGCACAAATGGCTTTTTTAAAATATATATATATATATATCTTTTGATGTTACTCTAAGCTTTAAAACAAACAATAATTATGAAACCTAAAATCAAATATTAATTATATACGATTCACAATATTTATTGCTCGTTAGATTTTGAGCTAAAGCTTAAGCTCAAATTTTCAAGTATTTTAATCAATTCAGCATTGCATATGCAAACTGAACCAAGAAGAAACAGGAGATAAATAGTAACACGAAATTTTCACGTACAGCAATAGATTAGAAAAAACAGTATAAAACACATACTTGAATGTGTTTAACATACTTGAATTTTTTAAATAATTACCCAGACAACACGCTGGCATGCTCAAAATATCCAGTGGACAACATATACAGGATAACAGAAATTCTTTGGATGATTGAAATTATCCTATAGACACTCACAGAATATCCAGAATATCCCCTGGATCTCGAGATGTCACAAATACAAACGCCCTACGAATAACTTTGTATGGCTTTTTGGACACTTATGGGATTTACGAAAAATGACAAAAAAACAATGCGTATGCGCGCCAAATTATTGAAACCACGGGATATTTTTTAAGGAGAATGAAATTGGATAAATCCATCTCTATATCCTCAGGATATTCAGTGAAGAGTTCTCATAAGATATGACAACTACAGGATATGTAGGATCATTGTAGGACGTCCGGAGAATGAACGTGGTTCTATATAGCTAATAACTCTTAAACTGTTTTTTAGCAATGCCCTGAGAATTTACATTCAGACTAATTGAAATTTCTTATTATCATTATTATTATTATTGTGTCAGATATTAGGATGACTACTGAAAATTTTAAAACATTTGTTCATATTAATACGGAGTTAGTTATACCTCTCCTCCCCCAACAAAAGAAAAATCCAAAAATGTGGTTGCAGATGCAGAGTATTTAAAGTATAGTGTTTTTAAATACTCAGAACGTTTGAACGCAGTCAAATGCCTTATTGAAAAATTTGCAAGTTGCTTGGTGTTTTGTTACGGCCGATTATCTGCGCGGCAGGAGATTGCTCTCAATATTTCTAATATATCTTTTAGGTGATCTTTAACCAGTATTTACGCAAGATTCGAAGGACACAATGGAAAACTTGGGTTTGAGAACAGAATCTCTCAGTCGCTGATGGGGAAATTGAAAAATGAGAGAGAGAGAGAGAGAGGGGGGGGGGGGAGCTCTTTATAAAATTTCGGAAATTATTTGTATGTACATTCATTTATAATGTATTTACGATTTACAAAATAATTTCCTTCGTGATCTTTCAATAGATTTTGGATTCTTCTCAAGCAGATTCGAGGGAAAAAATATTAAAAACTAGCAAAATAAATCCAAAACAAAAATTAACGTTTAAACTGGAATAATTATTCAATTTCTTAAGATAATCGTTAAGAACATTTTGCACTAACTGAAATTTACACGCACACACACCTTTTCTCGTGACTACTTCTCTGAAGATCTAGTTTTCAATTATATTGCCATAGCAAATCTCAAAAGTATAAAGACTAATTATTAATCATGCAATAAAAAAAAGGTAGTATAAAATTAGACTGGCGATTATTAAGAGGTCATATGACAGTTTTATCTTATCAATCTTTATAAAGTTCGATTTGTTTTTTAAATAAGAGATTCGGTCATTTTTTTTTATACGAACTTGTAAGTTATTGTTTGAATTCAATATATATAATACAGGCTGAGTTTGACATAATATGCCAAACGAAAGGGAGTGATATACGAGTACAGTGGATCACAAAACATCATAGAAACCCTGTCCTATCTCTAACCGTTTCCGAGTTATGCTGGATGGAAGGAATGACGTCAAAAATGCGTCAAGCCTGATAAAACCCAAATTTGTGATATTTCTGTAAAACCTACACGTAAAATAAGCACATATTTGGGATAAAAAGAAAAAGTCCTATAATGTGACACCATTTTCATAAAAATATCTGGATTTAACGGTGAGCTACAAGCGCTGAAAGGTTGGCGAATTGAAAAAGCTAATGGTCGCCAAATTTTTTAACCGGCAATATCCATCTAACTTACAATCTGTCAAACGTACCAAAAAACTTGTCCATTCCACCAGCTTTCGAATAAGTTTACAATAAACCAAATCGGTTTTCTACTTCTAGAGAAATCTAGCCTTTTATTTGAAATGCATCACTGAAATCCAACGGGATAATATGTTAAATTTGCACAATTGGTGTCGTTACGTCCAACAAAATCCACTTGCAAGAGCGAAACTCATCTTTCCAGAGCGGCCCCGATCGCGAAATCCCACGTTAACATATGGGAAAACTTAGAAGCGCGATGACTCATTACCTAATATAATTATTAAATAACGGTTTTCACCATCAGAAAGTACACATCGGATGCCGACGATATGCGTTTTTAAAAACTGTCTCCTTAAACTTTAAGTTTTTAAAAAATTCCTACAAACTTTGAAATTTCCACTTGATGAAATTTTCATCTTCTTAAAAATACTTAAAATGTACGGACACAATTTTTAAAAACGCACATCGTCGGCATCTGACGCATACTTTCTGATGGTGAAAACCGTAATCTTAATATAATTATATTACGTAATGAGTAGTCGAGCTTCTAAATCGGGGAGTTTCAGTGCCACTTAAATGTTTGGCTTGGAATGGCTGGCGATCGCTTGTGATGAGTTTCTCCCTTGTAAATAGATTTTATTGGACGTAATGATGCCAAATGTTTAATTTAATATACTATCCCGAGTGATTTCAGTGATGCATTTCAAATAAAAGGCTAAATTTCCCCTGAAGTAGTAAAGCGATTTGGTTTATTGTAGGCTTTTATTTTATTTTATTTTTTAGACCGCTGACCAGGCCCCTACCTGCCAGGCTTTTGCCTAGCTTAACGGGTTGATACTTGGCAACGGTGCGAGGATTCGCCTGCTCTCCGCTTGGCGAAGATGTGTTTGTTAAATCTATAGGCCGACGTGGCTTCAGTGCGTCTTGTTGCCTTAATTGCTTATTCTTAGTTCGCCGGTTGCTAATTGATTTTGGATGAGACGGTTCAGCACTGCGCAGTGTAGCGAAGTCATGCCGGACGGATGTGAGATGCTGGGATACTTACTATTTCCTCGCTGCATCGCTCATCCATACGTCATGCCATCACTACTCGAGTTGGTCTCGTAATTTCGAACCTTGATCTGGTGACGAGACCTTCACCAGACTAGGCACCCCTAGAGCTCCTATAATACAGGCTGACGCATCCTCGCAGATATGTGTCTCAAAGTCGAAAAACCAAGCTAATTTTCCGCCATTTAACATCCAGCCTCTTTCAGAAAGGGGAGGAACGAGGCCTTAGGCAACCCCAGCTCCGGCAGCTGTAGATTGAGATGCTGAACTGAGACCCGAATAATGCGAAACAAAATGGATATGCGTCAGCTCCTATTATAGGAGCCTTAGGCACCCCCAGAGGTGTAATTCACAGGTAACTTGGAGGACTTTACACCCACGACGGATTTTACATGCACCGGGCGCCATTAACGTACATGATGTTTATTGTAGGCTTATTAGAAAGCTGGTAGAATGGACAAGTTTTCGGTAAATTTGGCCGATTGTAACTAGAAGAGTGTTTGCAATATTGCCGGTTAAAGATTTTGGCGACAATTTGATTTTGCCCTTTGCCAATATTTAAGCGCTTGTAGCTTGTCGTTAAATCCAGGCATTTTGATAAAAATGGTGTCATCTTATAGAAATTTATCTGATCTTTCCAAATATGTGCTTATTTTGCGTGTAGATTTTACACAAACATCACAAATTTAGGTTTTTTCAGACTTGATGCATTTTTTCCTATCTACCATAACTCGGAAACGGTTAGAGATAAGGGTTTCTATGGTGTTTTATGGGCTCTTATATCACCCACTTTCGTTTGGCAGATTATGTCGAACTCATCCTGTATATATGAAAAAGCAATATCTTCTGAACATTTAATTTTTAAAAAAAATCACACACAAAAAATCCTATAATTACGTTAGTTTTGGCTAAAAATGTATAAAATATTATCTGTAAGCAATGATTAAAAAATTATTATAAATGATTTATCTCAAAATGTGTTTTTTTTTTTTTTTTTTGTTTAATTGCTGAACTATTTTAATATTTCTACATGAAATTTTCACAGATTATATAGTCATAGATTATATCTATATTTTACTACCAAAGAACTTACATTTGTTTCACATATAATAAGATGTACAGAGATAACTTTTTGGATATACTTTCAACTTCATTTTAATAGATTTTTTTTTTTTTTTTTTTTTTTTTTTTTTTTTTTAAATACACAAAATTTAGGTTTAGAATATTCTACAACGTCTGAAATATGTTGATAAAGCAGATTTTTTTTTTTTTTTTTTTTTTGGTTAAATTTAAGATGTTTTTATTTTGTTGATATAATTTTTTTTTTTTTTTTTAAGAAAAATATATTTATTAAAGTTGTTAGTCAACTTCCGAATTCCCCTTCGCTAATGTTAAACCTATGGACATAGAATGCATCCCATTGTTAAAATATTTCCTCAGGAAATTAATATTTTTAACTTCTTTTTTCTGTGTACTCTTCTGAAAGGATGTCTCTTTTCTTCTTTATTCTGTCGTGTCTCTAAAATTGGGGTATTTTAACATAATTTCAAATTATCCTTCATTAATTGTAATTTCTAATTAATTATTATTTACAGCAGTTTTATTGCATTTTAGCACGAAATTTACAAATACTTTTAGTTGAAAAATGCCGGAAATTGTAATTTTTAGATTTGACCTGAGCTAGAATTATGAAAAATATTTTCTGATAAAATTTTATGTACTTAATGGAGGAAATACCTTTTTTTTTAATCTTTCTGGACAGAATTAAACGCGCAATTCAATACAGCATTCTTTAGTTGTGAAGAATAAGTTGTATTCAATTTTATTTACCAATTTAAAGAAGTAATTTATCAAATAATGTAATTTTAACTAAATTCAGATGAAAATTTCATTAATACTTATTTAAATTAATTTGTGCGTGTGCCAGGCAAGTTAGGTTTTTAATGAAATTTTAATTAATTGTAATATTGGCAAATCAGGTGTTTAAAATTTTATTTTTCAAATTTTGGCTCAGGTAAAATTTTCTAGGTTACCAGGAAAATTATTTTTTTTTTCAATACTAAAAAGAAAAAAACTAAATATAAAAATGATTATTTTTAATTTTCTTTTTATTTCCATTCTAAATCTATCTTCTATATCTTTATGCTGAACATCCATGTTTGCCATTTTGCAAAAAGCGCCGGAAAATTCGCGGAAGAGAAGCCACGCCCAGGCCTCATCTTGGGTGCAATGCGATTATTAAAAAATATGGCGATGCCACGATACAGTTTTGGCGGGAAAGCATAAAGGAACAGCCAGAGAGAGAAAGGGGAAGCGTGGAAGCAGCAGTGTCAGGACTGGGGCTGAAACTGGGCTATGATAATTAAAGGCAAGACTCTAACAAAAATCAAGAGACTGATGTGAAATTAGAACTTGAAAATGAGAAAAAATATTTTATAGTCACAAATTATGCCAATATAATGTTTCTAGATGACTTAAGAATAAATTATAGAGTATGGGCAGGCCTTTTAGTAAATATGTCTTTTCTTGTCCTTATTTCCTTTTCTAAAGTTTTTTGCTAGCTTTTCAATAAAATCCATTAACTTACTTAATGTTCATTTAATATAAATAATATTTCAATTAACTAATCATTAAATCTTGCCTGGTAATTTAAAAGTTTAGAAATAAATGAAAATAAAACACAACTAAGGACTAATTGCAAATTAAATGTTCAAGGATGGAAATTTTGTGTAAACTACAATTAACTGTGTTTTCATGTATGCAGGATTTTGTATAATATCTAATTTATTTCTTTTAAGGTTTGTGCATACTTACCCTTCAATGGCCAGGCCATGTATTTTTTATTTTTTATTTCTGCAATAATAATTTTAATGTATAATGATAATGAGTTTCATTAAAATTGGCCACATATGTGTTCTTTCCTTCATATTTGTTCTGCTTGAATTACTTGAGGGGAATGAAATTTTTGTTACAGGTTTCCTTAAGGAATATCCTAATTTAAGTACGTTGAATTTAAAATCAAATAGTCACAGTGACTATACAAACTTTGTATAGATTAATTTTCAGTAAAAACACTGTAACTACGTTTTTAAGGGGTTCAAAATTACTATAGTTTTTCACACTGATTATATGATTTTTGGATTCTTTAAGTGTGTTGATAAAAACACAACAGTTCTCAAAATATATCTAAATCTTATGCTTAATTATTTTATTTATTATTAATATTTTACTTATAATTAATATCTTATTTATTATTAATAATATTTTATGTGTTAAAAGCTGACGAACTATGAGTAAGACATTAACACTTCACATAAAATTAAGTATATATTTTAGAAATATTTTGATAACTATGAAAAAAAAGAGACATCCTTTAAGAAGAAACTTCCTTTAAGAAGACATCCTTTAAGAAGAAACTCTTGTTACTTCGGACACTACACACCCGTCCACGGAAATTCGAGATACGCCACGTTATGAGAAACGTAAAAGAACTGAAAAGCTAACGTAACAAGAACGAGTGAATCTACATCTTTACATATATAAATAATTAATTCGAAAATTTATAGAAATTTATTAGAAATTATTTGTTAGAAATATATGAAAAAAAAGAGACATCCTTTAAGAAGAAACTTCCTTTAAGAAGACATCCTTTAAGAAGAAACTCTTGTTACTTCGGACACGACTACACACCCGTCCACGGAAATTCGAGAAACGTAAAAGAACTGAAAAGTTAACGTAACAAGAACGAGTGAATCTACGTATCCTTACATGTATAAATAATTAATTCGAAAATTTATAGAAATTTATCACAAATTATTTATTAGAAATATTTTGACAACTATGAAAAAAGAGAGACATACTTTAAGCTGAAACTTCCTTTAAGAAGACATCCTTTAAGAAGAAACTCTTGTTACCTCGAACACGACTACATACGTGTCCACGGAAATTCGAGAAACGTAAAAGAACTGAAAAGTTAACGTAACGAGAACGAGTGAATCTACGTATCTTTACATATATAAATAACGAGCAGGGAAGACCGAGCAATGTTCGGTCAAAATTAAATTTGAGTTCAAATATCATGACCCATGACCAAAATGACCCACTAATTGAATTTTCTCGAACATGTGACTTAGCCCAACAGTCTTCTCGTGCCGGAAAACCATAGGATGCAAAATTTAGTGTAAATTGAGCCGCTTTTTAGATATTGACCCACAATGACCCAGAAATGACCCACTAATCGAATTTTCTCGAACATGTGACCTAGTCTAATGATTTTCGCGTGCCCGAAACTCGTAAAATACAAAATTTAATCAAAATCGTTAGAGCCGTTTTTTAGATAAAATTAATTTGACCCGCTTTGACCCAAAAATGACCCCCTAATCGAAAGTTCTCGAACATGTGATCCAGCCCAATAGTCTTCTCGTGCCCGAAAATAGTCGGATACAAAATTTCGACAAAATCGTTTGGACCGTTTTTTAGATACAATTAGCTTGACCATGACCCAAAATGACCCACTAATTGAATTTTCTCGAACATGTGACCTAGCCCAACAGTCTTCTCGTGCCCGGAAACCATTGAATGCAAAATTTAGTGTAAATTGAGCCGCTTTTTAGATCTTGACCCACAATGACTCAGAAATGACCCACTAATCGAATTTTCTCGGACATGCGACCTAGCCCAATGCTTTTATCGTGCTCGAAACTCGTAGGACAAAAAATTTAATCAAAATCGTTAGAGCCGTTTTTTAGATAAAATTAATTTGACCCGCGTTGACCCAAAAATGACCCACTAATCGAAAGTTCTCGAACATGTGACCCAGCCCAATTGACTTCTCATGCCCGAAAATGGTCGGATACAAAATTTCGTCAAAATCGTTTGAACCGTTTTTTAGATACAATTAGCTTGACCATGACCCAAAATGACCCACTAATTGAATTTTCTCGAACATGTGACCTAGCCCAACAGTCTTCTCGTGCCCGAAAACCATTGGATGCAAAATTTAGTGTAAATTGAGCCGCTTTTTAGATCTTGACCCACATTGACCCAGAAATGACCCACTAATCGAATTTTCTCGGACATGCGACCTAGCCCAATGCTTTTATCGTGCTCGAAACTCGTAGGACACAAAATTTAATCAAAATCGTTAGAGCCGTTTTAGATAAAATTAATTTGACCCGCGTTGACCCAAAAATGACCCACTAATCGAAAGTTCTCGAACGTGTGACCCAGCCCAATTGACTTCTCATGCCCGAAAATGGTCGGATACAAAATTTCGTCAAAATCGTTTGAACCGTTTTTTAGATACAATTAGCTAGACCATGACCCAAAATGACCCAAAATGACCCACTAATCGAATTTTCTCGAGCATGTGACCTAGCCCAATGGTTTTCTGGTGCCCCAAAACGGTAGGATACGAAATTTCGTCAAAAACGTTAGAGCCGTTTTCAAGATAATTTTTGCATACATATATATATATATATATATATATAACCACCCACAAGATTTGCTCGTATTAGAATATACGATTAATTCGAAAATTTATTTTGCATGTTTACTAGATTATTAAATGAAGTTTTACATACGCTAACCAGTAGTGCACTTTCTTTGTTTCTAAGTCTAAATAATAATTCATCCGTTTACATTTGGGTCTACTATATTTGTGTCCTATGCCACTTCAGAAATTGTTGCTTTATCACTTATGATGCCATGGAAAAGCAAAGATATTAACAATTATTTCGAAATTTTGCATTGTTAAATCATAGATTTAATATTCTAGATATTCTTCTGATAAATAAAAACTGCAATTCATAGATTTAAAACAGATTTATTAATTTTTACTAAATAGAAAACTGCGGAACAGGAATGGTATGTTCTCGCAAAAAGTGCTTGACAAATGCGGTTATTTAATCTGGCGTTTTTTCCCCCCTACAAATATTCACACAAAATCATGACCTAAGAACAAACGGCATTTTTCTTTTTTCCACCCCTCTTCGTACGCTTCAAACAGTGATCTCCTTCTTGTACATTTATACTTTTAATGGAAGAACCAAATTTAAAAGGCATTTTCCATCTCAAGCATAGAAAACGTCATCCATTTCTACTCTAGACATCTAGCAAGTCTTGTGATTAGACTGTGGCACGGGGGGGGGGGGGGGATATTTCAATAAAACAATAATGAATAGTGTCAATCTAGTCTCTGTAGCATGCAAAATTGGATACACTGCTAAAAAAATCCTGACTTCGACAGGAAAATAGGCAAAAAATTGTAGCACTCAACTATTCTAACATTTGAAGCATTCAGCAATTATAATTTCTGGAATATGCTAGTTAATTCAGCCTTTACAGTATTTTCCTTTTCTTTTAGAGATACATAATTATGTTTCATCAGAAAATTTAGTTAATATTATCTTTCAAAATTATGTACTGTTCTAAACTATGCTTGTTATTATTTTTCTGAATTAATTTCTAAAAAACTCTTATGGGTTTTTTTAAATCAATGATGAGGGCGATTTTTTACTGGCGACTACAATTATTTGCTGGCTACCAGATTTTATCAAATTTGTAAAGCCATGCTCGCAAAGAATAGTACTATAACCATATTAGTATATGCCTATAGACGAACGCAGTTCGCAAAAAATTTTAAAGAACTAAATAAAACAATTCTTCTTTTGTTCTTATTTTTTCATTTGGTACAACGAACACTGAAAGCATTTCTTAGGTAATATTAAAAACTAATATTTTTGTAAAATAATCGATAGACATTTTGCAAGAAGGGTTGCATTTTTAAGGATTTTGCTAATTTTAAATCTATTTACTAGTTGATAGATGAAAATATCAAAGGATTTATGGCTAGCTGCAATAAAATTGTTTCAGGACTTTGAATACATAAAAAAAGTTTTTATTAAAAAAAACCCATGAAAGTCTTCATTCAAAAAGTCAAATGTTTACTGCAATGTTAAGAGACATTTACAATTCTATGCCTGTAGTTTAAATTGTGTTTTTATTTTATCGTATATTTATTTTTATTTGTTCTTTTATTTTAAGTCTATATTTGTGCTGATTTAATAAAATAGTTCGTGAAAGTCTGTAATTTTCAAATGTTATATTTTTAATTTAACCCATTATTTTCATCCATTAAAAATGATCCACTAGTAAGTTTGTAAAATAAATGTATTCGTTTTTTGAAACGTGTGTGCATGTTTCAGCAGATTTTTGCAGAAAATTTTTCTCTAAAAACTTACGTTTGCAGATAATTTTCAATTTTAAACAATTTTGCTCTTCCAAATGTCTTGAACTATCGTCAAAACTTTAAATTGGACAATCCTACCCGAAACCCCTGCAAGTTACACTGAACTCATCTCTAAAGGTCATCCTGTTCAGAATATGCAAGATCCAAACTGCGAATTTTGCCTCCAGCACTTTGCATATTTTGTGGGAAAGCTAGTAATTTTAATCACTGGACTGGGAACCTCGTTTGTTAAATCACATTAGAAAGAGTACTTTATTACAATTTATCGATTCTGCTGAATAAAACATTCATTGATAAACCTCTACATTAATCTCAACCCTGTGCACTGCAAGTTCAATTTTAGAAATAGCTAATTTGAGTATAAGAAAAATATCATTTTAATTATATTTATAATAAAAAGAAAACTGTCCAGTTAAACTGAGGGCATTGAGCTCACAGGCTATTCACACTAATTGTATATTATACTCTTCCCTCGAAAAATAAGAAAATCAACAATATATTAAGGGGAATCATCCCCCCGTTCCCCACCTTATAATTAACCAATGAACCCTCAAAACTAATCAGGGAAGCCCCTTATTACAATGAACATATATACAAAAATTGAAGTAAATCGGATAATTCTGCACGAAATACCCATTTATCTAAATTAAGGGGGGGGGGGGGGATTAGCCCCCTTTCCCCCTTTATACTTAACCAATGAACCCCCAAAACTAATCAGGGAAGCGCCTTATCACAATGAACCTATAAACAAAATTTGAAGCAAAATGGTTATTTATATCGAGTTATCGCGCTACGTACATACGTACCTACATACAGAACCGGCGCACAGTGGAGTATTTGACCCGAAATCCTGGTCAAAAATATTTTCCTATGTAAATATAGTCCGATTGCCTTGAAATTGTTAGATGTTATTGGGTATCAATACGGCATATTTGGTATTGTAAATGAAGTCTATAGCATTTACGGTTCATTTACAGAGACACCCGAAAGAATTCCCTTACATTATGTCTATGGGAAAAAATTGTTTGCTCTGTATTTTAATGATATCACACTATTTTAAACGTACTGAAATTTATATACAACACTGAGGTGTATTAAGGCACTTATTGTAGAATATGGTGTGCATAGAATATTTCGTTCATTTACAAGGACACACAAAAGAATTTGGCTGAAGAATAAATTTAACTATTGAAGTCTACGACCAATAATTGCTGGAAATGCGTTTGTAGTTGTGATATGCATTTTTAATTTGAAATTTTTTTTTTAATATTACTTGGTGTGGATAACTTCTATAGATCATATACAGGGCTGCAGAAAAGTTCTGAAGCGCATTTCCGTTTATTCACTGAAATGGCTGAATGGAAATGTTTAACTGTGTTATGCGTTTCACTGAACTAACATTTAGCATACTATGTAGTATACATACAAATCCATAGCTTAGTTTAATATTTTATATCTTAAAAGCTGACGAAGTGTAAGTAAGATTTTAACACTTCACATAATAATAAGTATACATTTTATAAATATTTTGACAACTAAGAAAAAAAAAGAGACATCATTTAAGAAAAGCACAAAGAAAAAAGAAGTTAAAATATTAATTTACTAAGTAGATATTTTAAAAATACGAATACATCACATGCCCATAGACTTAACATTACCGAAGGGAGTTTGGAAATCGAATGATTTGCAGCCTTAAATGTTTACTGTTTATAAGAGAAAAGTAATTGTCGATAGATTTTTTTTATTTACTAGTAATGTTTAATAAAATATATTTAATTGTACTATCTATAAAATTTATTATTTACATTTAATTTACTTTAATAATAATTATTGCATTTAATTTACATTTAATAAAGATTATTTACATTTGATAATATATTTAATACAGTGGAGTCTCTACAGTATAGAGATGCTGGTTTTTCAGTGTATTTAATAGATTACCAGTTTCAATCTGATTCTTCAGAACTCTGTTTCTCATCTTCTTCATCACGCTTTTCTTGGCTTTTATCAGGAATACCATCAGACCTACACTGTTAAAACTACAGGTGACACATGGCACCCAAAAGGGGTGAAAGGCTTGTCTCACTGGTGACACCCCTAGGGGAGCCAAAATGGCACCCTTAACTCGGGTGAAAGAATGGCACCCCTAATACAGGGTGCCCCAAGGGGTGAAAGGATGGCACCCAGGGGAGAATAATGGCACCTCTACTCTAAGGTGCCCAGCGGCACTCCACAAATGAAAGCATCTCCCCCCCCCCCTCTGCCCTTGTCTAGCAATTATATTGAAAAGAGTTTGTAAATTCTCATACTTAAAAAAGAAAAGAAAAAGCTAAACATATATAATTATAATGCAATGTTTAACTTTAGCTGCAATAAACTGATCAATACTTCATTTTCTCTGTTGAAATTTATACAAAGTTAAAAGTTGATCATCTCATGTCAAGGGTCGATCCCGGCAAAATTTGGGGCCTATTCAGAGCTCCTTCACAAAAATTTATTTAATAAAACAGGCTCCTTCACAAAAATCAATTTTATAAAATGGGCCCCTTCAGAAAAATCAATTTGATAAAATGACACCTTCACAAAATTTCTTTTAATAAAACAAATCCCTTTAGAAAATTCCTTTTAATAAAATAGGTCTTTTCACAAAATTCTATTCCATAAAAACATACTATTTTTATTAATTATTTATTATTTTGTTATGTTTTAAAATGTGCAATTTGTAAACAATCAAGTTCACCAGAAAGGAAAACAAATAGGACTTTAAAAAGTTTTTGTTATGTTAATAAATGTTTGGTTCGAAAGATTGTTTACAAATTACACATTTTAAAACATATCAAAATAATGAATAATTAATAAAAATAGTAAGTTTCTATGGAATAGAATTTTGTGAAAGGGCCTATTTTATTAAAAGGAATTTTCTCAAGATACCTGTTGTATTAAAAGGAATTTTGTGAGGGGACCAGTTTATGAAATAGATGTTACTGAAGGGGCCCAATTTATTAAATTGATTTTTGTGAAGGAGCCTGTTTTATTAAATAGATCTTTGTGAAGGAGCTCTGAAAAGGCCCAAAATTTTGCCTGGATCGACCCTTGACATGAGATGATCAACTTTTAACTTTGTATAAATTTCAGCAGAGAAAATGAAGTATTGATCATTTTATTGCTGAAAAGTTAAACATTGCATTATAATTATATATGTATAGCATTTTTTTTTTTTTTTTTAAGTATAAGAATTTTCAAATTCTTTTCAATACAATTGCTAGACAAGGGGGGGGGGGAGGCATTTTGTGAAAAATATAATAAATTTCACAAAATGCCCCCCCCCACACACACACACAAAAAAAAAAAAAAAAAAAAAAAAAAAAAAAAAAAAAAAAAAAACTTGCATCGACCCCTGCATGTGCAGGTTAATATCTATGAGAAATGTATTATATACATCATCAGGTCATTTTTGTTACCTTCAAAACCGGTTAGTATTTATTACCATATATATTAGTATTTATTACCATTTTAAGTTAGATGTAGTAGTACAGAGATATTTATTTATCATTATTATTTTAAGAGGGGAAAAAAATCTTCTAGCTATGCGAGTTAAATATATTTACATAAATCACTCAATCATCTAAGCCATTCTTACATCCAGCAACACTACTGTGAAATGTTCCAGTGTTTTATTATTATTAATATGTTGTAGTACAAGAGACTCACAAAACATTTTTCAAGAAGACACATGTATAAATGTCAAAATATCAATTCAGGAATTACGATTTATTTATTTTGTTAATAATTTATAATACGTAATGAGGTATATTTTTAGTTCATTTCATCATCAAACACAAGCTCTAAAAATTTCGATAGTAAAAAGTATTTGATTAGTAAAAACATCTGCAGAAATTTATATTTTATCAAGTTTACTATTTCTTATGTTACAAAGTTTACTATTTCTTATGTTACAAAATTTATTATTTCTTATGTTACAAAGTTTACTATTTCATATTATCAAATCAACTAATTTAAAATTGTCAAATATTCAAATTAATACGTTTCAAGTTAGTAAAAATCAATTCCCTTTAAAACTTGTAAATTCTTTAATTGTTTACAAATAGTTTGTTTATATATCAGAAAAATATGAAATTAAACTATTTTTTTAAATATAACAACTTATGTTTCGCTCTCTATATTTTTTATTACTATAATAATGCATCATTAAATTTATTTCTAGATCGTAAACAACAAAAACTGTGCGAGAAAATTCATTAGATAAAAATATGAATAAAATGAAATTATTATAAGCTCTGCATAAATAATAATTTAAAAAACAAGCAAATAGGTGAGGCTACATCATTCTAATTTCACGAGATACAAATTTCAACTTTCCACATCAAGATTATAACTTAAAATGTCTGCTTGAAAATAATGTGTGGAGCCACTTGTAATACAACATAATATAAAATCTTTTTATAATAATAAAACATAATATACAAACAACACTGAAACATTTCACATACCTGTATATAAAGAGTGATACTTTTTATTGACTCCCCTGGTTTATTTATTCTAAATAAATGTCGTTATTTAGTTATTATATTAATAACTATGCGGCAACGATTATGCAGCAGCGATGCACTGAAATTCAAAGTCAGCCATCTTGTTCGAACTCCCCTATGACTTGCGAAAAATGAGAGGAAACAAGTCAACACCTCATGAAGAGGAAACGAATCAGCGCATGCGCAAGATACCAGTCGAATGGCGGGGTGAAAAAGTTCGAGCAATATGCATTGTATGGCACCCTAATTAGCTTCAATCACCCAGTGAGTGACCAAATGGCACCCTAATCACATTTTCAAGCCTGTACGGCACCCTAGCGTTTCAAACGGCACCAGAATTTCACCCCGGGTTCCCAAAAGGCACCGAATCGTCACCTCTAGTTTTAACAGTGTAGCTGGCAGAAGAAGTTGTAAGGTCTCGCTACTGTATGGCTTGCTCTCTCTTTTCCCTTGGTCTTTGTCTAGAGCAGTTTATAAAAGGATCACTGCTTAAAAGAAGCCAATTTTGGAACATCTCTATAGCAAACTTATCTCTTGCGAACTTTTCTATTGCACTTTCTTGAGTACTTTGTACGGTACTGACTAAAGTGTTTGTTTCTGGACTCGGCAGCTTCTTCTGACCGTTGGCCAATGGGTACGACTGCTTTCTTAATTACAGTGCCACCAGGAATCAAAACCTTGTGCATTGTTGGAATCATGGGGTACTAATTGTAAAGGTTCACATACATTCACAGTCTTGCTGTTTCATCAGCAGATGTTTGGAACTTTTTTTCGTCAATGCGATGTCGACTTGTTATGACTTCCAATGTTACTTACAACCTTTTAATCATTTCTGCGTCTTCTCCGTACTTCTTTAATTCCCTCCTTTCTCCCCTTATTTTCTACCTATGAGCCCCCGAAACTAATTGGAGAAAATTTTTTCAGTAAATAAGTATTTACAATTTGAAGCCGATCTGATATTTCTATCAAGAGGTATCGAGTTGCGTAGGTATGTACGTACTTACATACGTACGTACATGCATACATGCAGGATATGTAGGGGCAAAAGCTCTCAGGCAATATCCTGTAAGCTAAAAATCTGCAATACTAGGGTAAAAATCAAGTTTTTATCTCTTCAATTCGGTTGCCTCAAAAAATGGGATTTAAGTAGTCCACCCGAAAAAAAATTATATAAAAACATGGCAACAATATGCGGAAGATTTTTTTGCAGAAATTGGCACTCAAGACTATAACTAATACGATTATAATTCAAACATGGTCCGGCAAAGCCCGGCACATATTTAAAAAGCTTTCGATATGTTTAAATTAGAGCCAAAAACGCTTTAAAAATGACCCTTTTACACATTTAATGTTTTTTTATTACATTAAAAACTAAACTATTTAAATTTATACATAGTTTAACACCACGCTCTGACCTTTGTTAAACACGCAAGCCCTGTTTAGTTTCAATTCAACAATTCATTGAGACACAAAAAAATTATATTTAAACATAACAACAATGCCTAAAATCAACAAAAAAACGCGTCTTCTCACAAAGAAACTTCCTCTTCAACTAAAGCCAGGAGCCATCGGATATAACTCAGGTTCCTAAAATAGACATAGATCGACGCATCAATTAGTTAGCTATTAAAAAATATAATTTTTATAATTGTTGACGAAATTTTAATTTTTGCATTTTTGGCCAAGTTTTTGGGTCAAATACTCCACTGTGCGGCGGCGGCCACATTAGCTATCAGGCTTTGATAGCCTGTGAGCTAAAAAAATAAAATTATAAAACTAAAATCACAAAAATGACTGTCTTATATATTGGTGGATTTTATTTACGTTCACATTATTTAGTTTTGGCACACAAAGAATGATCGTAGAACCACCGAAACAACCAGTCAACCATATTTCGCAATACAGTAAAACATCTTTAAGCAGGTTGGTCCGTCAGATCTGAAATTCCCCTCGCTCATGTTAACCTATGGGAGTGGAATGCATCCTTATTTTTAAAATATTTTCTCGGGAATTTAATATTTTTGACTCCTTTTTTTTCTGTGTACTGTTCTTAAAGTATGTCTCTTTTTACTTAGTTGTCAAAATATTTATAAAATATATGCTTAATTTAATATTTTATGTGTTAAAATTGTACGAACTCTGAGTAAGATTTTAAGATTTCAGATAAAATTAAACATATATTTTAGAAATATTTTTAAAATATCTTGCTTTAACTTGGTTTTTGGTTCGTTGGGTTATTAAATGGCGGTATGATTCAGCCTGTAGTATAGGAGCTCTAGCAACGTCTGATCTCTGATTAATCTCAGGTATTCCTTGGAACACTTCATCGTATTAACATTTTTATTACGTGGGCGTTCACTCTCTCTCTCTTTCCCTCCCTTTCGATTTCCTATTTCAGGGTCAACGAACCCTGGCACGCCGTTTATTTAATTTCTAAATTAAAATTCAGTCGAACTCCCCAATATTCTGCACCTTATTATTTTTCTTCCATTAATACACGAGCTTGACTGAAATATGTTTGTTATAATATATATATATAATATATATATAATAAATATATATAATAAATATATATAATATATATATAATAAATATATATAATATATATATAATAAATATATATAATATATATATATATATTAATAATATAATATATTATTATTAATATATTATATATTAATAATATATATATATATATATATATATATATATATATAATATTGTTTGTTATAATAAGTACTTGTGTACTTTTGACTGCCTAAGAGGAACTACTCAGACGTGGAATAGATGTTCCCCCCGGGCACCTTTATTAAGGTCTTTAAAAAAAAATTACAGCAATAAGTTCATATACTCGAGCCGCCGAAAGTACACGAGCAATGGGCGACTGTAAGAAACACAGAAGATACATAAAGACGTTACACTACAGACTATGGTCATAGACCAGATCGCCAAAAACGCGGCAAGCGGCGATAGTAAAAATATTCCTTTATGTACCAACTATAAAACTAATTACTTGATAAGTCCATTAGAAAACTAAAAACTTGGTTTAATTTTGAACGAAGTGCAGGACGAGAAAAAATATTATTAAGCCCATTATTAGGGGTTGATAAGGGGCGCCGAAGAGAAGATGCCTGCGTGAGGTAAGTGGGCTGTAGTACTAAAGTCAGTACTATAATATTTTATAGTAATATAGTAATGAAAGATTGTCCGAATAGTCGCAGTGATCCTGCCACTGCTTCAACAATTTGGAGTGCAAAATCCTCTTGACATATGACTGCGACGCTGGCAGAGAATGGTCAACTATTGGAAAATTGGTTGCGTTTTTAGCAAGTGTATCTGCAGATTCATTACCAAAGATTCCCTTGTGTGCTAAAACGTGGCCAAGTGAAGACTTATGTAAAAGATGTTTTAGGATCGTGATCTAAGACTGATAAGATTGCAAAGTTAAAGTAATATTTATTAAACACGGCCAATGTGGCTAAAAAAAAAACAGAAAGTGCAAGAAAGTAGAGAATTTTAAACATGAAGGTGGACTGAGAAATATGGGATGATTAATCAAGATGATAAAGCTCTGTGTGTTTTATGTTCTGGGACAGTGGTCTGCAGAACGTCATCTGTAAAACGGCATAATGAAACAAATCACAAACCTCTTTCCCAAAAGCGTTATGCAGAACAAAAAGAATTCATTGGCAATGCAATTAAAGATAAAAATGAACTGTCGACATCTATGATTAAATATATTAGCAAGCATTCTCAAACAAGTGTCGCAAGTTTCTCGGCTGCGAATGTTATTGCCCGAAAAACAAAACGTAAACTTTTCTGCGATGGAGAGTTTTTGAAGAAATCCTGGTTAACATGCGCTGAAGCCCTTTTTGACGATTTTGAAAATAGAGGTATAATAATTCAACGAATTAAAGATATTTCCTTATCAAGAAATACAGTGAAAGATAGAGTTCTAAAAATGGCAGAAAATGTAAGAGAGCAACAAAAATCTGATATCAAGTGTTCTCCTTTCACCTCATTATGTCTTGACGAAAGTACAGATGTAACTAAATCTGCTCGTTTAGCTGTTTTTGTACGATATTTTGTTGAAAATGACATTAAAAAGTAATTATTTTCGTTATTATTATAACCAGCTACAACTAAAGGTGCAGATATATTTGTACGGCAGTCATAAATTAACTTACTGAAAATGAAATAAATTTGTTTAAAATAGTTTCTATTGCAACTGATAAATATTTTATTTAAATTTAAATACTTTCTACTGGCGACAAGAATTTTTTGCTGGTTACCAGCTTTTATTAAATTTGTTAAGCCCTGTATATATATTACGATTACTATAATTATTTCTTATATTTTATAGTTTTTCTATAATTATTAATATAATTAATTAATCTTTTCATGTAACAAGTTGTTCTGGTTTGAGTTATCAACATTATTCATTATTTAATTTAATGTGTATTTTGTTATTACCTGCAGTATGTTATCCATGTTTATCTTAATCTAATAATAATAAACGAAAATCAATAATTTTCATTCTTTTTTTTTTTGGGGGGGGGGCGTTGTTGGCAAGCTATGGACACTTGATATTTTTTTTTTAATAAATTGATACGTAGAAGTGAAAAAGTTCGCCGCCACTGTCTTATTTATTAGGGATGTAACGAAACATTTATTTGGTACCGAATATAACTATTTTTTTCGGTCTCTCGAAATATTTGTTCTGATAAAAGGTATATAAAATTTTTCGAAATGGTTTATTTTAAGGAGTGAATATAAAAGACAATAGAAAAACATAAATTTTGCATAAAGCATGAACTCGATCGGATAATGAGTTACCGAGATATTTGTAATCCTATTTTTCCGCACTCTTCGATTTTACATGACCGTGTATTTTATCCAAATTTCAATTCAAAGATATATTTTAATTGGAAATGAGACGCTTAATTAGATGCAATAAACCGCTAGTTAATAGGATTATTGTTTTTGGAGTTATAAGGATGTTTCTTTTAAGCGATTCAGTAATCGAGCCTTTAAAGTTTATGACGTCATCAAGCCACGATTTTATTCGAATTGCAATGCATTTTATCAGTAGTTTACACATTTTTTATTTTAATATTTTACATTATGCATATCCATGATGGGTAAGTATTACGGTGGCCCCCAACGACTAGTTTTGTAATTTCTGGTTTCATGTTTGTATGAAAGTAGAGTAAAAATTAGCATGTGTTGATGAACATTTCTCATGCCCTAAAGAGTTATCTTAAAACATGTGAAATTAGCAAAGAAAAAAGAAAAAATTATATTCAATATTTAGCATAAAATATTTTCATTTAAAAAAATACAGATTATTTACAGCAGTTAATAACATAACAAGATGATCTTTAAAATTATGGTCGCGTTGTAAAAAAAAATTCTCAATTTGGGAGTTTATCCTTTAAAATAAAAAATAAAAAAAAATAAAAAATAAAAGAAAAAAGAAACGCAAGATATAAAGTTGAATAAGAAGACATTCAAAAATTGAGTGCCCATTATAGCATTTTAATAATACCAACCAATCTTTTCTGTTATCTGCTGAATCTAATGGTCAAAAATGTTGACTTGAAGTTATTACTCAAAAAATATAATCGCCAGAAATATTTGAATACAAAAAATAAACTAACAACCGCAGATAGTAATATTTATATATAAAAAAAGTGAACTATTATAGAGATACTATCTTGAAGATGGATTTGTTTATAATTGAGAAGTAATAATTAGGTCAAGAAGAAAATATTAAAACGTTCAATGAACTAGTTTTCACTGCAAAAAGATACTACCGTCAAAGTAGAGAAAATCTTTTATTAGTGTGGACTAACATAATAATAATTGTATAAAAGATTAAGTATTAAAAATATATATACAGTGTCTCACAAAAGTGATGGGACACTTGTGCTTTATAAAAAGAAACTGCAATAAAATAAATAAACAAACATGTGCAAAAATTTTTTGGGTGTGTTTCATATTTAAAGTTAGTAACAATTATTACATAACATACATTTTGTCAAAATATTAAAATATTAATTTAGTAAAAATACAATTGTTCAGAACGGAGCAAAAAATGGCTCACATAAGTGATGGGACACTTACTTTTCCATCAAATATTTATCCAAAAATTTTACTTTTTAAAAGGTTTTAATATTTTGTTGGATTTCCTTTTACTTTTAAAACATGATTTAATCTTTTTGGGATGGATTCGACTAATTTTTTTGTGATTTCTGGAGTGATTTCACTCCATTCTTCTTGAAGCACCGATTTTAGTTGTTGTTTTGAAGAAATGGTGTGTTTGCGAATTCTTGATTCCAATTCTTGCCAAATATTCTCTATGGGATTTAAGTCTGGAGATTGTGGTGGTGTTTTTATTATTTCAGGACAGTTATACAGCAGCCAGAGTCTAACGTTCAGAGCAGTGTGCTTGGGGTCATTGTCCTGGTAGAATTTAAATTGGTTATGAAGGTTCAATTTTCGTGCTGAAGATTTCAAATTTTGCTTTAAAATATCAATATACTTGTACTGATCCATTATACTGTCAATAAAAACAAGATTACCAACTCCAGCGGACGACATACACCCCCATACCATAACTCCTCCTCCACCATGTTTTACTGTTGGTACCAAGTTCTGTTTGCGAAATTCTTCCCTGGGTTTTCTCCACACCAAGATTCTACCGTCAGAACCAAATATATTAAATTTACTCTCATCAGCAAATATAACTTTATTCCAGTAATCAGAATTCTTATTTATGTTGGATTTTGTGAAAGCTAGTCTGAGTTTTCTATTCTTTTCACTTACGAAGAATTTTTTCCTGGCTACTCTACCGTGATATCCAGCAGATCGAATTACCCTTCTAATAGTCTCAGGATTAACAATTATTCCATATAATGATTGTAAATCAGCAGCAACTTTTGAAGCACTAATTCTTGGATTTTTTTTAATATTTCGAATGATAATTCGCTTTATTCCATTGGATAGCTTTGATGGTCGGCCAGGTCTTTTTTTATCCTGAATCATATGATTCTTTTTATATCGTTTAATGATATTGAAAACTGTTGAACGACTCAAGTTAACTGTCTCAGCAGTTTTTCTAACAGATTTTCCACGTTCAATATGCAAATTAATAACTAATTTTCGAATTTCAGGCGAAGTTTCTTTTCGTTTAGCATTCATGGCTACACAGAGCTAAAAAACACAAAAATTCCAAAACAAACTGGAGAGAAATACTGCAGACGATTTTATAAATTATTGCCAATTGCTTTTAAGTAAAAATAAAACCCCAAAAAATATTTTTATTGCTTATTTCAGACGATTTTTGTTGCATATATAATGGTGTCCCATCACTTATGTGAGCTATTTTTTGCTCCGTTCTAAACATTTGTATTTTTATTAAATTAATATTTTAATATTTTGACAAAATGTATGTTATGTAATAATCTTTACTAAATTTAAGTATGAAACACACCCACAAAAAAATGTGTACATGTTTTTTTAATTTATTTGATTAGTTTCCTTTTGTAAAGCACAAGTGTCCCATCACTTATGTGAGACACTGTATATATATATATATATAGAAAAAGTTCATTTTTCCTTTTGAATTTTTAAATCCAAATTCTGTTGAATAAGTGCCTGTTTACTTTTAACTAAAAGATGTAACAAGATATATTTAACTGCTCAATCACAATAAAACGCACTATCCTAAACCTAACAAGAAAATGGGGGGGGGGGGGGATTTGAGATTTGGTTCGCTTGAGGCATCGTTTCCTAAAAAATGCCTAAAAATCTATAATTTTGTTAATTTTTAATTTAGTCATTTAAGTAATTGTGTATTATTACATATATTTAAAAAAAAAAACCCATAGCCTGATGGCTGTTTAAATCTTTTAGTGCGGGACAACTTTGTGTAAAGCTAATGTGCATTTTAAGACCAATATTTTCAGTAGTCTAAAAAGCTGGTAAATAGTTTTTTTCTTCTTATTTACTGTCTCTTTTTTGGAAACCTGGCAGTTTCTGAGGAGACTTGTCAAGTGACAATACACAATACTTCTCCTAAGAAGGTGTGAGAACTCAACTGCTAAATGTCAAATCATTCCAGGAATTCCTTATGAAAAGCTTTATATATATATATATATATATATATATATAAGATCATAATTGCTCATTTAGTGTTCTTACAGAAAAATCAAACATACCGGATAACTTATATTTCAAAGAAAGTTTTTTGAATAGCCGTGGAAAAATATAATCATATTCATGAAACCAAATATTTATTATTACTAATCAAAATATTCTTCATAAGATTTCCAAGATATCTATGTTTCACTGTGTACAGCAGTTTATTCTTTGAATATGAGACATAGATGTTACTAATAATGACTAAATTACAAATGATTTCAATTTTCTATATTAACTGTAATTATTTAATTTGAATTATTTTCCAATGAAGGTAGACCTTCAAACAACTGCATATAAATTTAAACAAAATCGGGTTAAAGATATAAAGTTATACAAATGTGAGGTTTATTTAAGGTTATTATCACGAATCTGAGCAACGTCGGGCAGGTCATTTACTTGGAAATAAAGTAAAATAAAAATTAATCGTGTACTGTAGTTGTATAGGGCGATTGCTAGCAATTTAACCCTTTTTTACATACTGTCCACCACAGTGGACAAAAATGAAACTTTTTTTGTATCCAACATATTTCATTTACAGTTCCTATTCAAAGCTTATGCTACTCTGTGATATATATGCTAGTAGTAGAAAAATCAAGATCGCGCCACAACAATGGGTAACTTACTTTTAGAGATATCATCTATTTGGATGTTCCTTCAGAATGTCGGTAAAATGTTCCGCATGAACTAAAATGTTTCTAAACCTATAATAATGTTACTTAAATGGCATTTTGTTTATTAATTATTGTTTTCAGACTTCTTGGCCTAATGCGTAATTGAAACACAAGTATAAAAATACTTTATTTGCTTTGTTTTGAACTATAACGGACAGGCTGTAATTTAAAAAAAAAAATTAAATAACTATACATAAAATAATTTTTTTTTCTCATTCTGTATGACCCTTTAAATTAGAAAATAGCAAATTTAATGATGGGGATTTGCCAGTTTTAAGATATGCAACAAAGGGTAAACAACGAGCAATTTGCACGTCAAGAACGGTTCACCATTTAAACTACACTGACACTTTCACGCTTCTTACGAGCTACAAAAGCAGGATCACGACTAATACGAGCAAAACACCGATTCAATTCAATGTGATTTTCGGCCAAAAGTAGGGTAGAATTAGGAAAGAAATCCCTTTCTTATCGAACACTGTCCTCTCTCAGCGATAATATTGCTACATTGCAACTGTTCGTCAAAATGTAGTAAATTTATCAGTTTTACTAAACAGAATTTCAAACTTCAAGGTGACGAACCCGGCACCCCACCCCCAACAACAACAAAAACTGCAAAGGAATGTCTTGAAAGAATGAAACAAGTTAGAAACTGTACGCCAAACGTGACAAATGAGATGCGTTCGTACTATAACTAGTTTTATAAATGTTCAGATCTTGATGCAATAGCTGTTGCACTCTTATGCAAAAATGTACGATACAAAATTTATTTTATGGGCAGATTTTCATATTATAGATATTAATTTTGTTTTATGAAATTAAGTTTCAATACACTTTTACAAACAATTAGTTACAATTCTGTTACATTAAATTTATACTATGCGCAAATATACAAGACAATGTTTAAAAAAAAAAAAAAAAAAAAATCATCTTTATTATTTCATTGAAAAAATGAATTATATCGCCTATTATTATGATATGATTAAATTCCGTAATAAAATAAATATATTTTAAGTTGGCAACATTTTACCTTTTGTTGACATTTTTTGAAAATTCTAGAACTTGAAATCCATATCCAGATCCTTTTTCCATTTAATATTTATTTTTACGGAAGAATCTATCAAAAAAAATTGTCGGTAGATTATAGGATTGCTATAATTAAACAATTTTAGTATACAAATCCGGTTTTTAAATTCAGTAATACGAAAATAATATGACTCCATCTTAAATATGAGGTAATCACCATGACAACCTAGAATCATTACCTATCATGGTATATAATTGAATTAATTTACGTATGATAGGATTTAATAGAATGAAGAAAACTTTTATTAATATCTTTTTAAGTTTTGATTCGATTTTCATAAAGTGTGAAATGAGTCGGAAAAATTCTGCAACGATTCTATATATTAAATTTCAAACCATTCGGTTGGATAGTTTTTACGCTGTTATATGCGGACAGACGGACGGACTAGACGACGACTACAGGTGCTACGTATTGAAATAATTACGGACGCACCTAAAAATGAAGGGAGAGATAAGGACGTTTCAAATACCACCTCTTTGTAAGATTTATAACTGAGCCATGGAAAGGAAGTAGCATAGTAGAAAACCTCTAATTGTTTCTTTTTGTAATTCCGGTATATTACACATATTAACAAGCCCTTTTTATTGTCTTTTATTGCTCTGTTAAAATGAAAAGGATATGAGAAATCAATAGCTTGAAAATTGCAGCGACTATTGCATGCAATGTTAGCACGGCTTTTTTCGGGAAAAGGGAAGTGATCAGTTGCATTACTGTACGTTGTTCATGTCCACTAGAATTACTAATGAAATTATATTTACATGTTTGTGCTTTCTTCCCCTCCCGTCTAAAGAAAATGACCCTCACAGAGGTAAGACTGGATATTTTAAGTTAATTTTAAGGTATTAAGTTAACATTGAGATAATTACATCACCTAATGTGTGTGTTTTTAAGATTTTTAATTTTATGGTATTAAGTTAACACTGAGATAATTGCATCAATTAATAGTAGTAGTTAGCTTAGTTACGTGTGTGTTTTTGAGATTTTTAATTTTATGGTATTAAAGTTAGCATTGAGATAATTACATCAATTAATAGTAGTAATTAGCGTGGTTGTGAGTTTTTAATAATTTTATTAACTTCACGGATATTACGACTACGAGTAAAGGTAAATACGAGGACTTTTCTAATTCCCTTGCTTTCCTTATTAACAGAGTTCGGCTGTATTTACTAATTTCGTAAGCAGTCTGCGAAGCAGGTAAGCTTTCTCTGAAAATGTTTTCGTATTTGATCGCAGTCTGTCTGTCTGTCTCCTTTGGAGACTTCCTCTTCCTCGCAGCAAGCCGGCCAATGCATTTGTCGAAAACAATAAATTCGGACTATCGGATGACCAACTGTAGTTGACCGAAGACGAAAATAAGATTAGGAAGAAGGTCTATTCCGTGATAATGGTGTAACCGGATGTTATGTCCGTTCAGTAATTCTCGATATGATATTCGAGTGACCCATCTTGTATATTTTCGTCTTATTTATCTGACAGCTATTTTGGTCCCGTCTTCCCCGATTAAACACTGATAATCCACAAAACGGTAAACATAATATAAATTAAGACGACCAGAAAGTTTTGAAATGACAAAATTGGACTGAAGCGTAGCCTGTAATCAATTTAGACTATTACTATTTTGTGCATTTATTTATTTATGTTTTATAGAAATAAAAAATATTTGTTAAATTGTAAAAAAAAAAAAACAATAACGGAAGTTTTAATAGTGTACGACAAAATTAATCTTCCAAAACTAATTTTGACACGATTTTGTAGTCACAGGTTCCATATTTTTGAATTGTTATTTCTTATGCTGCTTATTACGTTATCTGGATTATACTTGATACTAGAGATGCACCGAACATTTGGTCGGTATTCGGCCAATTCGGTTAATCCGAATATCAAACTATTCGGTCTGCCGAATATCGAAATATTCGGCCAAACAATACTTTAAAAAATAATAATTAAATTTTAAAATCTGGCAACAGAAAAGACAATCTTAAAAAACATTACACGACTTCTACTTTTAACAATTGTCACTTAATAAAGATATTTAGCATAATTATAAATATATATATAATTATATTTAAATAAAAGAGAATGCTTTTAGATTACTCATTTACTATTTGAAAAATGTCACTTAAAAATTAACCATTATTGACGACCTTCATATAGGAATTAATGATGTACAAATGCAAGTTCTTGAATAAATTCTTTTTTGCTTTTTCGCAAACAGGGTGTTAGAATGGAAAAAAACTTTCAGGTGTGATAATAGACATCAAGACAGACAATTTTTGTCCAGGAAACCAGGATCACAATCACAATCCACTTATTCAGTCAAAAATACAATGTATTTCACTACAGGTCAAGCTTTGAATTCGTTTGAGACTTTTACAATAATGAAGATATTGTAACTATATTTTGAACAAAGTTACTTTGATTTCTGTGAAATATGATGACATGATGAGAAGCGCTGGAAATTTGACACCATTCATACCTAAACAATACTGAACTAAGCATTCCATTATTCAGAATGCGGCTGACCATACATATAATGTGTCAATGACCAAAATTCAGTCACTTCCAATGATATCATCACATTTCATATAAGCAAAGTTAATATGATGAAAATCTCGCTAAAATATTTTCATTATTGTAAAAGTTGTAAACGAAAATTCTGTTTTAGTTTGTAGTTTGTATTTTTGATCGAATGTATTCTATTTTTTGATGAAATAAGTGGATTGAGATGTTTCTTGTTCAACAAATGTTTGTCTTGACCACATTATCTCCCCTGGAAGTTTGTTCCAAGATTTTAGGAACACTTTGTATGTTTCCCACCTCTGAAAATGATCGCCTACTCCAGACACTGTTCTTTGATGCATTTAAGAACTTCCTTGCTAAATCAAAAGGAACAGGAATGTTATTAATTCTCCCTGAGTTGCTGCATTTGAATAGATTGTATTATTTATTTATTTTTTACTTTAGTCCTTTCCTGACAAATAAACAGTATATGACTGTAAATTTTGTCTTCCAATTCCTTCAAAATTTCTATTTGATTTTAAAATAGATATTTTTTAGAATATAAGAATATAAGTATAAAGGTTTTTCATTTGTTTTAATTCACAGAAGAATCTATGAAATTTAAAATTTTATTAATTAAAAAAGCTTTAAAACTATCCTCTGCTTATTAAAGCATACTT
Organism: Maratus michaelseni; assembly: GCA_963931845.1. Lineage (NCBI taxonomy): Eukaryota > Metazoa > Arthropoda > Arachnida > Araneae > Salticidae > Maratus > Maratus michaelseni. The sequence goes on from OZ007593.1 coordinate 266,167,378, forward strand.
TTTTTTTTTTTTTTTTTTTTTTTTTTTTTAATGTAAAGTTTACTTGTAAAAAGATCTTGTTTACCAAAATGAAAGTATGTGTGTTAAATATTATGTAAAACTGTTTTAAAATTTAACTTTTTAATACCTTTAAACTCTGAAATATAAAAGTATTCGGCCGGCCGAATATTCGGTTTCGGCCTAATAGTTACTATTTGGGTGGCTGAATATTTGGTATTCGGTTAACCTGTGTGCCTAATATTCGGTATTCGGCCAAAATCACTATTTTGTGCAACCCTACTTGAAACAAACAAAAAAAAAATAAAAACTATAATAAAAAATTCTAAATCCATAAAAATGCATTATATTTTTTGTTGTAACATTAAAAAAATTGTTTGTTTGTTTGTTTTGCAGGTATAATAAAAAGACAACGTAGTAGTCCGTATATAAAGAAGAAATGCCGACTCAAAAATATGGAACCTGGACTTCAAAATCGTGGCAAAACTACCTTTTGCAAGATTAATTTTGCCGTTATAATACTGAAACTTTTGTTACTGTTTTTTAGATTTTAACAGATGTATTTTATTTCTAAAAAACATAAATAAATAAATGCAAAAATAAGTAATAGTCTAAATTATTTACAGGCTTTCTAATCCACGATCGAACTTCAGTCAAATTTCGTCATTTCAAATCTTTCTGGTGCTCTTGATTTTGCAGTGTATGAAGGTGAAGGACCTTTATTTAGCAAAAAATGACGGAAGCATCAATTTTCCAAATTTTAGCTTACAACGTATTTACACGTCATTGTTATATTCCGATGAAATTTTGTAAATATCTGAGAATTACGATATATATATATATATATATATATATATATATATATATATGGGGAGGGGGAGCGTGGGTGTCCTATTACTATATCCATGTTATTGCCCCTTTAAAGGTCTTTATTTATTTATTTATTTTTATTTATTTTTTCAATGCATCATAATGTTTAAAATTCTAAAACTTCAATAAATAATTCTCAATTGATTTGATTTGATTTATTTATTTCTAAAGAAATTTTCTTATACTGCACTTTATAAACCTAAGGCTCGGATTTGCAATAATATGAAACTAATCTTTCTTGTTGTTGTTTATGGTATTTTATTTCTTTTCTCTCAAACTAGCTATACTTAACTCTTTGAATCTTATGCTTGAATCTTATACTTTAAATCTTATGCTCAATGTTATACACAACACCTCTATGAAGAATATATATTTTTTAAAAATACTACAATATTTTAATATCTTTCGGAAAAGTAAGTTTTTTTTTTCATTTATAGGGCGACAGCTACAGGTCCCCCCCCCCCCCCCATGAAAGTGGTTTCATCAAAAATATTACAGTATAGTTAAATTATAATATGAAGGAATTAAAAAAAAATCGATTTTTTTTTAGTTGATTTAAAGATATCTGATTTCTTAACTCTTTTCATGCTCAAAAAATTTCGATATATCGTATGATGCAGTTTCATTTAATACACACAATGCTCATTCTTTTAAGCCAAGTTATATGCGATTTTGTCTAAATTATCACGAATTAAATAAATTTTAGTAGAAGTGAATAATAATAAAAGAGAAAAAAAAATCAATTTTTTGGTCGATTTAAAGGTACCTGACCTCTTAAAATCTTTCGAATCGTCAAACTTTCATAGCTGCGATGTTAAGAGATTTCATTTATTGTTTAATGGTCTCTCGGACAAAATCTCTCCTCTGATAACAGTTTTTCTTATCTCTTTTCGTGTTCAAAAAATTTCGATATTTCGTATGAAGCAGTTTCCTCTAATACAGACAGTGCTCTTTCTTTTAAGCCAAGTTATCAAGTTTCGTTGCTGCGTTTTTCCTTTTATTCCTATACGAGAACCAAATTAAACAATAGTTCTTTGTTTGAAACATCTTTTTCGTTAGCTTTATTTCGGAGAGAAGAATGAAGGAACTTGTATTTAAGAGTTCAAGCTTAGTTATAATTTAAATACTATTTCTATTCAATGATACAGATTGTAGTATGAAAGTTTTTAATTACAAATCCATAATCAATGACCTCAGACAAAATGATTACTTTTAAGGATGCAATAAATATTCAGCCAATTTTACGTATTCGGCCAATATGCCGAATATCTGAACAGATAATCTACCTAATATCGGTGGCCGAATACAGTGAGATATTTGACTAAATAAATTCAGATTGATTTAAAAGAAATTAGAAATCCTTTTAAATGTATTTCACAAAGAATAGTACATAATTATATTTCAGAGTATTAATTTTTTAGAAAAATGTCCTTGCACACTTGCTGTTCAATTTAAGTTGATTAAGGGGAGGAGGGGGGGGTCATTTTATGACAGTTTATAGTGTCCAGTATATAACCCAAAAAAGATTTTTTGAAATTCGAACTACACTGCTCAAAACAATTAAAGGATATTGCAGTTTTAGGTGGATTTTGTATCTGGGAAACTTTTTAGCTGATTGATACATGGTCGACAGACATAGTAGGTTATATGAGAATAAATTACACATGTTTGGCAGAAAAAAATGCATTTTATTGCGCATTTGTGTACAAAAGGAAAAAAACACAATTTGTGCATATGAGAAAATAAAGAATAAGAAAAGGTGTTTTCTTCAAAGAAAATCATTTTCAGTAGAGGGTATGGTTTCCACGGGCGGCCAGCAACGTTGAACACCTTTGAGGCATGGACTCAATGAGGCTATTAATGACGAGTTGGGGGTATTCTGCCCCACTCTTCCAGAAGAGCTCTTTCCAGTTCTTGGAGAGTTTGTGGGGGTTGTTGGCGGCCAGAAACTCGTCTTCCTAGAGTGTCCCAAACGCGCTCGATTGGATTCATGTCTGGAGAACACGCTGGCCATTCCATTCGAACGATTCCTTCCTCGAAAAGGAAATCCTCCACCAGGTTTGCACGATGTGGCCTGCAGTTATCGTCCATTAAAATGAAGTTATCTCCGATTGCTGCAGCATAAGGGACTACAATAGGTCTGAGGATCTCATCCCTATATCGGCGACCAGTCAGAGCTCCATCTCGAATGATGTAGAGGTCAGTGGGCCCGTCAATGGAGATGCCACCATACACCAACACTCCTCCACCGCCAAATCTGACACTTTCGTGCACGAACGCAGGATTATTCCTACTGCCACGGTCCCTCCAGATGAAAATACGCATATTATCCGGATGCACAGAAAAACGGGACTCGTCAGAAAACAGAATATTGCTCCATTCATTGCTCCTCCAGTTGACATGCTCGGTTGCCCACTCCCTGCGGTTGCGACGATGCCTTGATGTTAATCTAACACATACCATCGGTCGGCGAGCATACAGACCTACAGCATGGAGCCGGTTTCGGACAGTCTGAGTTGAAATCGTGGTGCCTGTAGCCGAGCGAAGGTGTTGTTGGAGAAGAGTAGCGTTCATGTTTCGGTGTCTCCGAGCTGTTAACGCTAAATACCGATCTTCATTGGGCGTTGTTGCCCGTCTACGACCTTGCCCTGGTCTTCGGCCTGCACATCCACTCTCCAAAAAACGGTTCCAGATCCTGGAAATGACACTTTGTGACACTCCAATGGCTTGCGCTACTTCGACTTGAGTTTGGCGCCCTTCTAACCTACCATGGATTCTCCAAGCTTCTGAATCTGTCAAATGACTTCGCTGAGACATCGTACTCATCGAAACAAAGCAATCACTGAATGCCGATCATCCTTGTCTTCATTCTCTTTTATCCAGTTGAAAGTCAAATGTCATTCGCTGCCGCTGAAGCGACGTTTTTGACGTCGAACTCAAAATTTGCATACTCCACAGTTTGAAAACCAGAAAAATTTGCATTTGTGATTCTCTTCTTCTATTTTCGGCAAAAAAAAAATTCGTTTATATCTTTATTTTATATAAAACTTCAAATATCCTTTAATTGTTTTGAGCAGTGTATTACAAAAGTTACAAATATACAGGTACCGCTACAAGTAATTGTTACTAAACCAAATTGTAAGCTTTAATCGCATTTTTTTTTTAATTAGGTGCGTTCGTAATTATATAAATACGTAGCACCTATTGTCGTCGTCTGGTCCGTCCGTCTGTCTGTCCGTCTGTCCGCATATAACAACGCAAAAACTACCCAACCGAATGGTTTGAAATTTAAGATATATTATCTTTGCAGAATTTTGTCGAGACATTTCAAATTTTATGAAATTCGAATCAAAACCTTAGAAAATATTAATAAAAATATTTATTAAGAAATTTGAATTAAAAAAAAAAAATCGGTGCTTCCTTGTTATAGGAGCATCCGAGGTTTAATCGTCAAACGACCGAGATACGTATTTTATGACAGAAATTAATCTGCAGACGATATAATTCATTTCACAGAATTAAAAATAATCAAGATCTGAGTATTTATATAACTAGCTATAGGACGAACGCACTTCATTTGTCACGTTTGACGTACAATTTCCAACTTGTTTTTCTTCAAAATGACGTATTTTTAGCTGGTCGCTTGGATTACTCGACAACCGCTCGCCCGATTTCCATTAAATTTTAATACAAACTGAATTCTCTATGGTGCTACGTAAGATTTTTTTTAAATTTTTTTTTTTTCACAAGCAATTTAAGACTATTTTGTATGGCGCCCTTTTTAACACTTTCCAACCTAGTTGAAAAGTGTTTATGACTTCGGTTTGTCTGGCCGTATGGCCGTCTGCCGTCTGTCCGTGCTCTAACTCCCGTAAATATGCTCGGATTGCTCTGCAATTTTTATATGTTTTTGTCGTTATCTATAGCATGTTCCCTATTTCAACGGAAGTGTGTAGCACTTATAGTTTTTTTACAGGGACACTCAAAAGAATTCCGCTACATTGCGGTCTATGGGAAAAAATCATTTGCGGTTTATTTAAATAATGTTTCAGTATTTTAAACGCATTGAAATTTATATATATCACTAAGGAGCATTAGACGAAGCTTAATATGAAATAGGGTGTGCATAGAACTTATAGTTACTTTACAGGGACAGTCAAAAGAATTCCGTTACATTACATGTATGGTGAAAAATCGTCTGCGGTTTATTTAAATAATGTTTCACTATTTTAAACGCATTGAAATTTATATATATCACTAAGGTGCCATTACAAGAGGCTTACAACAGAATAGTGTGTGTATAGCAGTCATCGTTCATTTACAGGGACACACAAAAGAATTCTCAACTGTCTGTTAACAATAATTCCTAGAAGTGCATTTTAAGTTACTGAACACGATTTTAATTTTAACTCGCTTTTTGTCTATTACGTGATGTGTATAAATTCTGTAGATCCTATACAGGGAAGCACAAAAGTTCGCGGACACATTTCCGTTTAGTGACAGAAACTCCAGACGGAGAATTTTAAACTGTGCTACGCGTTTCCTAACTGAACTAAAATTTAGCATCCTATGTAGTATATATACAGATCTATAGATCCTATACAGGGCTGAATAAAAGTATTCGGATATTTTTCTGAATATTGTATATGTTGGAAATTCTTGAAATTATGTTTTTAAATATATTATGCGTTTCCAAATTGTTTACTTAGATGTCATCTTTTAGCTTATTAAACGGTATGATTTGTAAAATTATTTTGGAAGCGTTGGAAAGTGTTACATAATCTATGCTTGACACATGATTTTTCGTTCTTGTTTTTTTATGCTACCATTTTTACAAATAATACTTAAATTTTCAAAACTCCACGTTACGCCATTAGCCAGTATGCTAAAAATTAACTCATTAAGTTTTGTTTTCTTCTTATTTTTCGGGAATGCCCGTTGCACGCAGCCATCTGAAAGTGCATTTTCAAGACACCCTTGTTTACATATCACTTCAAAAGAATATTTTTTTTTTTTTTTTTTTTAAGGTAAACTACTGGCATCCCAGCTGTCAGTATTATACTGCTTACTGTTTATTACTGTTAATTTTACGATATAATACTGGCAGCTGGGGTGCCAGTATTAAACCGTAAAATAAACTTTTTAACACTTTCCAACCTAGTTGAAAAGTGTTTATGACTTTGGTTTGTCTGCCATCTGTCCGTGCTTTAACTCCCCTAAATATGTTTCGATTGTCCTGAATTTTTTGTATGTTATTGTCGTTTACTATAGAATGTTCCCTATTTCAACAGAAGTGTGTAGTACTTATAGTTTTTTTACAGGGACAGTCAAAAGTATACCGTTATATTATAGTCAATGGGGAATAATCGGTTCAAGGGCATTTTGATGACGCTACGTCATTTAAAACATAATGAAATTGATAGATAATTATGAAGCGCATTAAAACATGCTTTTTGTAGAATATGGGATGCAAAGCATTTATTATTCATTTACAGGGTCAAACAAAAGAATTCTTTTACACATCGTGATATGGGGGAGAAATCGTCTGCAGCGTAATTTAGTGATATTTCACTATTTCAAACATAATGAAAGTTATATGCATAACTCAGGTGCACTATAAATTGCTCTCTTATGTGCATTGCGTTTATTTACAGGGATACACAAAAGATATTGGTTACAGTACATGTGCGATATTTACAGTCTATGTGTGATAAGTGCGTTTTCAACTTTGGTTTGCATTTTTAACTTTTTTTTTCATAGTACGTGTGTGTTTATAAACTCGGTTGACCATATACAGGGCTACACAAGGAAATTCGTAAGTACTACAGACTATGGGATTGAATTGCTTAAGGGTAGTTTTTAATTGTGTTTAGTATTGTTATTTAATTGTGTGTAATTATATTTAGTAAACTAATAGAAGTTTGTAAAATAAATTCATATACAGGCTACGAAAAAAAAAAAGATACATTGTCGTTTACGTTTGGTAATTGCTGCAAGTGAGTTTTAAGTTGCCTTTTAGCTTAATAGGTGGTTGTGTACAAAAGTCTTCAGATAATATACAGGGCTGTACAAAAGATTTCGAGTGCATTTCCATCGATTGGCGAAAATTTCTAAATGTGAATATTCTAACTGAACTAAATTTTATCATACTATATTATCCACAACTATTGATAATATACAGGGCTGCGCAAAATAATTTCACTACTTTTTTGACACTGGAAGATAACTTCGAAAACTGTATTTTTCAATCTGTTATGTGTTTTCTAAGCTGTTTACTTACATATCTTCTTTCACTTTATTTAACGGTGAAGTTTCGTTACAGTTTTCTGGATGTGTTAGAAAGTGTTTCATAATCTATGCTTGACGCATGATTTTTCGTTCTTTTTTGTTTTTTGTTTTTTTTTGTGTGTGTGTGTGTAGATGTCAAAGAGAAAGTGTGATCTTTTTTTAATGAAAACATTAGAAAACAAAAACATAACTTAATAATTGCATCAAAAAAAAAAAAAAAAAAAAAAAAAAAAGTTTACATTGTTACTGAAAACCCACAAAATTTCCTAAAGTTTAAACTTTTTTTTTCTACGTTCACACTGATGTCCACTGATGTATTTACTAATGTTACAAATAAAAAATACTTTCCTTGCTGTAAACATCATATGCCGTTTAAGCTAGTATCGCAATCTTTTATGTTTAAATCAGGGTTGGGTTTTTGACATGACAGTGGTAAAAACCGTGTTTTTACCGGTTTATTCCGTCAAAAACCTATCATTTTCGATTGTCCTCCAATTTATGGTGTAAGAGTAGCATACAATACATTTCTAGAGTGATTTTACCTTGTTGTTCTTGTTATTATTATTATTTACAATTACATTTGTTAAATTTATTTAAAAGAAGATCATTTCCTAATATGGGAAAGATTTAAAAATACTAAGAGTAAAAGAAAAGAAAAATATTTGTCATAATCTTCACTAATATAGATTCTACTAACTGCAATTAACATTAATATTAAATGATAATAAAAGGTTATTATAATTATTAAATAACATTCAATATACATTTTTACTAAAGTACATTAAAATTATTTCAGAGATGTAAAAATGCTGTTACCAGATGTTAAGCATAGACCGGCAGTGAATAAATTTGAATATTCTTCGATATAATATTTTAAAATGCATATCTTATGTATTTCATAAATGCAATTATGGTGATTTTCATTTGCACTTCAATAAGTAGAATCTTAAAGTTTTGTTTTCAACAATGTAATAAATTGTACCGAAATTATACACATTGTTTAATCTAATACTTATAGGTTACAGGATTTCTTTAAAAAATGTATTTTTTTTTAGACTTTATCAAGTAGTTTAAGATTATTGTAGAGATCTTCTAACAGAGATGTACACGTATTATTCTAATGCAATTCTTTTCTGTTTTTCTTGGATGGATAAATATACTTTAGAGTCTTTTTGATACTGAATATTTTATGTAAAACAACGTAATATTAAAGATAGACTGAAAAAAAAAATGTAAAAACAAACTACTAAAAATGGGTTTTTGACAGTTTTTGACATTTTTAACAAGGAGGTTTTTGACATGACGGTAAAAACCATGGTTAAAACTGGTAAAAACCGTCATGCGTCAAAAACTTGCCAACCCTGGTTTAAATCATATGTAAATTTAATAATATAAATTTTAAATATTTTTATAGAACTCTCAAAATAATTTCTTAAGCTATAAAATTTATAAATTGAATATAATTATTTTATTTATATCTTGTAAAAACAATTTAACTCTTCTGCAGAAGTTTTTTTTTTCTATTATTTGTTACATTTTACAGTAGAGTAGTTGCTGTTTTTTTTTTTAATCAACTTTATACAACAAATGTCTACTTATTTAATGAATCTATTGTTGGTATGGTCACCAAATCTCTTTGCAAATTCCATTTATCGATTTTTTTTTTTTTTTTTTTGTTGTTAAATAAAGGTCTGTGTATATACTTTAATCCACAATTAAACTATCTTTGTAATATGTTTCTTGATAATATTTAACAGTGATACTAAGTTACTATCTTAAATAAATTGTACAGGCACTCTTATCGTTGTCAAATAGCTAATTCCTAAACCGTTAGCTTTAGAGGTATGGTTCCAATTGAAACTAGTCGTTGGGGGCCGCCGTAATACTTAACCATCATGGATATGCATAACATAAAATATGAAAATAAAACATGCGTAAACTACTTATAAAATGCATTGCAATGCGAATAAAATCGTGGCTTGATGACGTCCTAAACTTTAAATGCTCAATTACTGAATTGCGTAAAAGAAACATACTTATAACTCCAAAATCGATAATCCTATTAACTAACGGTTTACTGCGTCGGATTAAGCGTCTCATTTCCAATTAAAATATATCTTTGAATTGAAATTTGAATGAAATACAGGGTCATGAAAAATCGAAGAGTGTGGAAAATAGGATTACAAATATTTCGGCAACTCATTATCCGATCGACTTCGTTCTTTATGCAAAATTTATGTTTTTTTCTTTTTTTAATTGTCTTTTATATTCACTTCTTAAAATAAACAATTTCGAAAATTTTTATATACCTTTGATCAGAACGAATATTTCGAGAGTTCGAAAAAAATAGTTCCGGATAATCGAGGTTACTGAAATTCAATAAGCTTCTTCCCATTATTACATACTCAGTACATACCAAATTTCAAGTCTCTATCTCAATTTGTTCGGGAGATAGAGCGTTTACAGACACACAGACAGACAAACGGACGGCATTTTTTTTTTTTTTTTTTCTAAAAATATGTTTTTCGGAGTTTCCAATGTCTGAAACGTGTAAATCCGTCAAAAATTTTTTTCGATTTTCAAAACGATTACAAGACCTATTACCCTAAGTATGATGGGTAAGTAACTAATATGTTGCGGCCATCACAAAACTTTCTTCTATATCATTCATTATAATGGAGTAATTTAAACAACATACTCAGAGCCAAGCTTAAGACAGAAATAGGGGAAGCCCGACGTTACTCAGAGGGGCCCCCCCCTATTACTCTACCAGTTGCTTGGTTATTTACTAAATTCATTTTTCGTATGCTGCAACAATTTGAAAATTTACCATCAAAATTGCGAGTAAACAACGCTTTAGAAAGATTTAGATAAAATAATATAGATTATAATTTAGATAAAAGTTTTGTAAGGGAAAAAATGTATTTTTTACCCTGAGTTAATTTTTTTTTTCTAAAAATTAATTTTGAAAAATAAATGTTGGGGTCCCTTTGTATTTTTTTTTTTTTTTTTTTTGGGGGGGGGGGGGTATAAGCACGGGCTTCCCGGGCCTATTCGGTAAACAGGCCCTGAGTATACTCACACAGCAACAATCATGGATATGAAGTATAATGCCTTTCTTTGAATTTAGCATAGAATTACAGTGATCACTAAATAATAATAATAGAAAAAATCACACTCGCTAAATTGCATCAGTTGCTTGTGGATAACATTGGGAATCTTTCTTTCCCTTGTCCCAGTAGCAGAAACAGTGCAGCACGGCAGCGGACGCTGCATACCTTGCAGATCAATTTAACAGTTTAAAAAAAATTCTGGGCTAAGAAATATTGTTAAAATTTAATTTTTGTCTCTAGATTTATTGCATTTTCTTCTTATACTATCTTTGTAAATGCAAATTTTGCCTATTTTATGGGCTACTATAATTTCATATAACAGTACGCTTGGTCCAGCATTCTTGGGTAGCAGATAAATTTTGGTTTGCTGCAGATGAACACAGAAGATTCCTCTACTGTACCCCTAGCACAAGATACAGCGCCCCCTGTTGATTGATCAAATTCAGAATTAAATCAGCATCTATTTGTGTCAAGGTCAAACAGAATATGCAGCTTCATGGAATTCCATCTATTTTCGTCATATAGCCATCGCAGAAATAGGAAAAACACAGCACAGCAGCGCCACCTGTTGAGTAATATACACCCAAACCTTACAGAGCAAAACTGGGAAATTTCATTAGTGGCCAAGTAGCCAGTAGTAGCAATATTATAAAAGGCCACTTTTTCATTTAAAAATGCTAAACAGTAAACTTTTGCTAAAATTTCTATTAGTATTCATCTAAACTTAAAGGGCTCAAATAAATATGTTAATATAGACATATTGCAACAAGCAAAAGTAGAATCCTTGATATAGAATGCAAGAAAATTCTACTCTCTCTGTTTCTGCGTTTTAAACTATACACATACACACTGCTGGTTCTTAACTAAAACACAAATGCAATAATGGACTGTATACATGCGGTTTTATTCACACATAAATAAAGCGAGCCATCACACGGCTTATTCCACAACATTCTTTTTGACATTCTAAAAACAACAAGAAGCAAAACAGAACACTGAGTGTTGCCAAACGCGGAAAGTAAGAAATAGAAACTTACATAAACTCGGAGCACATGAAATCAAAGAACATGCAGCTTTTGGCTAGCTGCAGACGATAATTACACAAACATTCTGGCCCCCGTTGAAATCCCCTGGGATTTCAACAAATAGTTAGTTGCATACAATTTCTCACTATAATGAAAAAACAATTAATAACACAAACAAATTAATGCAAAGAAATAGAAAAATGTATTAAAAAGGTTTTAGTTCACAGTTTTTAGTTTCTTTAGGAAGAGGACACAATTTCACTACTGGACGATTGATTACACCACTACTAGTCTTGATCGTCACAACTCTGACCTTATTATCTGAACCTGGATGAACAGTTAATATTCTCCCTAATTTCCATTTAAGTGGTGGAAGATTGTCATCTTTTATGAGGACTAAGTCATTGACGTCTAAATTTCGCTGACTTTTCTGCCATTTAGGTCTTTGCTGAAGTTGAGCCAAATATTCCCGGCTCCATCTTTTCCAAAATTGCTGTAAGATGAACTGTCTCACATGCCATCTATCAAGGTGACTCAAGGAACTGTGACTTAGATCTTGTTCGGGTATGGCAGTTAGAGAAGTTCCAACTAGGAAGTGACCTGGCGTTAGAGCAGTCAAGTCTGTTGGGTCAGATGATATGGGACACAGTGGCCTAGAGTTGAGGCAAGCTTCAACTTGTGTAACCAAGGTTTGGAACTCAGGATAGGTTAATACAGTGTCACCAACGGTTTTCTTCAAATGTGATTTCATGGATTTTACTGCAGATTCCCACAGTCCACCAAAGTGTGGAGCAGAAGGCGGATTAAATGTCCAAGTTATTTCTTCTGACGACAAAAATTTGCAAATTTCTTCATTCTGCTTGCACTGCAAAAGATATTTGTTAATTTCTTTTTCTGCACCTTTGAAGTTGGTTCCACAATCACTAAAAATCTCAAAAGGTTTCCCTCTTCTTGCAATAAATCGTTTTAATGCACTTAAGAATGCCTTTGTTGAAAGATCTTCTACGACTTCAAGATGGACTGCTTTGATGACGAAGCAGACAAATACACACACATATGATTTAAATGATTTTACTCCGCGTCCTGCACGATATTTAATCATGAATGGTCCTGAAAAATCTGTTCCAACTCGATGAAATGGTCGTGATTGTGTTACTCTGGATGCTGGAAGATCAGCCATTATTTGTTTTGCAGTTTGAGCTTTATATCTGCAACACGTAACACAAGCTCTTACCATTTTCCGAATAACAGACCTAGCAGTAATGATCCAAAATTGCTGTCTAATTAAAGAAAGAAGAAGTTCTGGACCTGCATGTAAGTATTTTTCATGGAAATGTTTAATTATGATCTTAGTCACATGGTGCTTTGATGGTAATAAGATTGGGTGCTTTTCATTCTCCGACAGCTGTGCGTTTTTCAATCTTCCTCCTACTCTTAATATTTTGTTATCATCTAAAATTGGACACAAGCACATGAGACTGCTATTTGCAGGTAGCTCTTTTCCAGCTTCTAAACATTGAATTTCCTTACTGAAGTTCACTTGTTGAACTATCCGAATAATGCAGCGTGTTGCGGCTTGAATTTCACTGCTTGATAAAAAGGATGTATTTCTTTCTACACGTGTTACCTTTGAATTGGAGATGAATCTCAATATCCAAGCAAATATGCGTTGTAATTTGGAGAACGAAGATATTTTTGATATAACATCAAGCTCTTTTACAGTTTCAGAAGCTACAAATGATAAGGTTTTACGTGCTTCTGGTAATTCTTCTTCATTTATGGGAATAGGTTCATGCACTGGAACCTTACTACTTCTTAACCATAGTGGGCCGTTCCACCACAAGTCATGGGACAGTAGTTCTGCAGGAAGTAACCCACGTGATGCACAATCAGCAGGATTTTCTTTTCCGTCCACATGGTTCCAATTCTCAGCTGGTAAAATGGATTGGATTTCAGATACTCTGTTGGCTACAAAGACTTGCCATCTTTTAGGATTTGATCTTAGCCATGACAATACAATTTGTGAATCACTCCATGCGTGCACAGAATCAGGTTTTATATGTAATGCAGCTCTGACTGCCTGTATTAAGTGTGCCAGTAATACTGCAGAACATAATTCCAGTCTTGGAATCGTGACAGGTTTTAGTGGTGCTACGCGAGTTTTAGCTGTTAAAAGTTTCACATCAATGTTAGAGCTATCACAAGTTTTAACGTAAATAACTGCTGAATAACCCTTTTCTGACGCATCACAAAATCCGTGAAGTTCACATCGAGAATAATTGGGCAAAATTACTTTTCTAGGTATATATATGGAATTTAAGAGTTTGACTTCTTGGCACAAAATTTTCCACTTTTGGTCAACATTGTCTGGTACTGGGTCATCCCATGATAATTGTAATTTCCAAAGTTCTTGAAGGATCATTTTACTTAGAATCACAAATGGTGCAATCCACCCCAATGGATCAAACAGCGTTGAGACAAATGACAGAATAATTCTTTTAGTAGGGACACCTTGATAATTTATATCACTGAAACTACATTTGAACATATCATTATCAGGATGCCATTCCACTCCTAAAACTTTTGTGGCCTTATTCCCCACTACACTATACATATTTTCGTTAATTGTGTTTGCTAACCCAGCATTTTTCAATAGTGATGGTTCATTTGTGGACCATTTATGTAGCTCAAACCCACCTTTTTTTAGCATTTTTTGCAAATCAGATATCAATTCAGTACCTTCATGACTATTCTCAACACCAGTTAAAACATCGTCGACATAAAAGTCTCTTAAAACTATAGTCTTTGCTTTTGGGAAATTAAGACCCTCATCAATTGCTAACTGACTCAAAGCTTTAGTTGCAAGATATGGAGCAGCAGCAGTTCCATACGTGACAGTATTTAAGCAAAAGACTTGTATTTGTTTATCTGGACTATCTCTCCATAATATTCTTTGAAAATCCCTATCATTGTCATGAATTTTTACCTGCCTATACATCATTCTTATATCAGCTGTTATGGCAATATTATGAAATCTAAACCTTAATAAAATGCAAATTAAATCATCTTGTATTTTGGGACCTACCATTAGAGTGTCGTTTAAAGAAACACCTGTTGTTGTTTTAGCACTCGCATCAAAAACTACTCTTAATTTGGTAGTTAAACTAGAATTGTTTAAGACGAAGTGGTGTGGGATGTAATAATGTTTAGTTTCTAATTCACGATCTGTATTCGAAACAAAGTCCATATGGCCCAGAGATAAATATTCTTTCATAAATTGAACATATTGGTTGTAAATTTCTGGCATGGATATTAATCGTTTCTCAAGATAAAGAAATCTTCTGTACGCCATTTGGCGTGAATCACCTAAAATATCTCGATCCTGTTTGAATGGTAATGCGACTGAATAGCGGCCTGACTTTTCTCTAAAATGAGAACTCTCAAAATGTTTTTCACAATGTCTTTCTTCAACTGTTAAAGGTTGCACATTTGGAATTTTTTCTAATTCCCAGAATGAATTTACTAACTCGTCAGTTTTTGTACTTAAATGATTTACATGTACTGGATCAGTTGCCAACGTTTCAAAATTTGTAGTACCCGAAATTATCCACCCAAGTCTCGAATTTAAAGCAAATGGAAGGTTAGGTTCACGTTTGACAATTTCCCCAGTCATTAAATGCATAAATACATTTACACCAAATAAAATGTCAATTTTTTGTGATTTGTAAAACAATGGATCAGCTAACATTAAATCACTGAAATTATCGCAAATGACTGAAGGTAAAGACACATAGGGAATATTATCTGTCACTTTATCCATTACGAATGCTGATGTTGATACCCTAAGATCACTTTTGAAGTGAGAAGTGAATAATAAATCGACTTCCCCATTACTCACAGTATTAAATGTTCCCAAACATGACACAGAAATAGAACTATCTTTTACCTTTAATCCTAATTTGTTTACACATTCTCTAGAAATAAATGACTTCTGAGAGCCTGTATCACATAAACATCTGCATTTTACAAATTCTTGTTTAGAATTTTGAACTTTTATTAATGCGGTACACAACAAAATATGACTCTTTTGATTACTCTTTGCGTTTGATTCATAATGAGAGGCACAGACTGTAGACGAAACATTATCACTCGCTGACTCAACTTTTTTAGGGATAAATTCTTGTGCGTGTGGGGACATACTATTCGTTTGAGTCTTATTCCTTGAATTGTTTACCATGTGCAAAATACTATGATGTTTCTTAAAGCAATGGTGGCACGTATTTAGACTCTTACATTTATTGAGAAAATGCATATTAGATAGGCAATTGAAGCAATAATGATTATGTTTTACGAAATCTATTCGTTGTTGAACAGGCAAATTGAGAAATTTTGAGCATTTAGCTAAACTATGTTCTTCTTTACAGTAACCACAACTCAAAGTAGCTATAAAAGCATTACTCTTATTTGGAAATACAGATTTAGGTACCTTATTTACCACTAACTTGCTATTTTGAAGAGTTCTTGCGTAATTCTTAAGAAATTCAATTAAGTTCTTAAGTTTCGGAATTTCATTGCTTTTAAGCTGACGTTCCCACCACAATTTTGTAGAAGGATCCAATTTTTGCAAAATTAAATAAGTCATTAATGTATCCCCAAATTTGTCAATGGTTTGGTTCAATACTTCTAACGAGCAAATAACTTCATTAATGTTATCAACTAGATTTAAAATAGCAACAGCTGATTCTGTTTGAATTGCTGGTAAACTTAGAAATCGTTTAATATATGCAAAAATTTGTTCTCTCTTATTTGAATATCTTTCGTCTAATAGATTCCATGCAATTTCAAAATTAGAATCTGAAATTTGAATAGACTGAATGACGCGAGACGCTTCACCTTTCAATGAAGCCTTCAAATACTGCAATTTTTGAGCATTAGATATAGTCGTATTACTGTTTACGCATGCATTGAAAAGATCTTTAAATGCTATCCATTCAGTGATATTGCCTCCAAAAGTAGGTAATGATAACCTAGGTAATTTAATATTCTCAAAAATGTTTTCGGAAATTACACTATCAGATTTATTTTCACTCTTATTTAACTTCGCATTTTCGATTTTCAATACTTTTTCACCTTTAAATTTCCACAAATCAATTTTATCTGAAATTTCCTGTGCGGTATCTATCTCGCTCTCTAATTGTTTAGATTCTGTAATTAAACTTTCAATTTCCCTATCAAGTTTTTTTAGTTCCGTTTCTTTCTGTTTTAACAGTTCAATATTTTCTTCTAATTCTGTTAAATTAATCTCACCAACTGCGATTATACTTTCTATTTTCTTAATATAACTCGTTACACTTCTTCGTAGAGCAGTTCTTTTCGTTTTAAAAGTTGTTAATTCCCTCATTTTTACTTAAATCAAACACAAAACTAGTTCTAAAATACGTTAATACGAAATTTAGTTTAAATCTAAACTATTATTCTCATCACAATTCTACAGTTTTAAATAGCAAATTATTTTTACACACGAAAAATAATGTTCAAAGTTAACTTACCTCACAAGCTGAGGTAATATTTCGCCACAAAAAAACATCACACAGCAGTTCAGAAAAAAGTTCCATTCTACACTTTTTTTTTTTTTTTCACTAGCACTCCGGCTAGACTTGTACCAAGAATGTTTCTGCGTTTTAAACTATACACATACACACTGCTGTTTCTTAACTAAAACACAAATGCAATAATGGACTGTATACATGCGGTTTTATTCACACATAAATAAAGCGAGCCATCACACGGCTTATTCCACAACATTCTTTTTGACATTCTAAAAACAACAAGAAGCAAAACAGAACACTGAGTGTTGCCAAACGCGGAAAGTAAGAAATAGAAACTTACATAAACTCGGAGCACATGAAATCAAAGAACATGCAGCTTTTGGCTAGCTGCAGACGATAATTACACAAACACTCTCTTTGTAGGAAAGTGGCCATAAGGTGGCCGCTGACAGACAAATTTTTAATAGCCACTTTTTTCATTCAGTGGCCCTGTGGCGGGTACCAATTTTGTCCTTCACCAAAATTAATCAGCCTCTACTTATGTCAAGGTATAACGTAATATGAAGTTTGATGAAATTCCGTGCATTAGTTCTTGACATATATAGCTATTCTGAAAATCGTGAAAAATGCAGCATATCAGCGCCACCAGTAGGGCTATGTACACCGAAACCTTGTCAGCATCTATTTATGTCAAGATATAACATAATATGAAGTTTTATTAAATTCGGTGTAGCAGTTCGTGAGTTAGAGCGCCCACAAAATTTGTGTCACAAACAGACAGATACAGACAAACAGACTCATGGACAGATATTTTATAAAAACAGACTCACGGGCCATACATTTTCTAAAAAACAATTAGATCGTGTTCAGGACCATCTAAAACGTATAAATCCATCGAAAACCAGAAGTCAATTTTTTTTTTCAAGAATCCAATATTTTCTTCTTGTATATAGAAGAAAGTAAAAATGATTCCAATGATGTTCTTCATCGTATAGAAAGTCATCAATCAATCATATCATGTCAAGGAAGCGCTTTCTGGCACTGAAAATAGAAAACATGTTTTTATTGCCAGAAAACGCTGAAAATTAATAAAATTCAAAGTATCTTAACCCGGTAAGTTTTGGTCGTAGAAAAATGGAATTTTTACTATTTTAGCTATTACAGCTTGGAGAATGTTTTCTAAATATAATTTATAGGGCACATGGACCGTACGAAAATGGTAATTTTCTAATTTTTAAAACAATCAGTAATTTGACGTTAAATATTTTAGCATAAATGGTTTTTGATATGATGAAGAACAACATCTGAAAGCTGCAACATCACCATACTTCTAAAGCTCTGGAAATTTAAATGCGACTATCGCAATTTTCTTTATATATCGGTGATACATATGATAGTATGCTTTAAAATGAAATAAAATCTCGGAGAAATTTTTTAATGAAAAAAAAAATAATAATAAATATAGCTTTTTGTATACATGCTATATTCTTAAAAAATTCAACTTATTTATATACTTTGATATTAAGAATCTAAAACTTAAACTATAAAACCAAAACATATCGGGGTTGGTTTAAGTTTAGACTAGAAAGCTATATCAAAACTAAATACACGGTAAATGAACATTCTAATTGTAAGGGGGAAAAAAATAATATTGTAAATTAGTATAAATTTTTAAGAAATAGAAATTTAAAAATGATAATATTCATAATGTCACAACTACAATAATTTGTTTCTTTAAAATGGCATTATTTATACTCTTAAGCATGTTGAGGTGATAATTAATACAATTTAAATTTTCTTTCAAACTGCCGTGATATTGGTTGAAACTGGTAAGATTTTTTTTGTTGTTATTTTTTTAATTTTCTCTACTGTTAATTGAAGAAATGCAACTGAAAAATCATTTCAACAGAGACATGATATATTACAAACAATGGTGTTAAATTAAGCAAGAAAAGCTACTGTGAAAATTCTGAGACTGAAAGGCTTAACTTTTAAAAGGTGACTTTTTATTTTCTTTTTTGTAATATATTCAGGTAAAGTAAAAAAAAAAAAAAAAAAAAAAATTAGTATGCAGAAATTTAAAAAATGTTTATTATTTTATACTTTTTAAGAAAATGTAACTTATTTTGGTACTTTTCGGTTAGCCGAGCGCCAGTGATATATGTACATAGATATGTATGTATATGCATACATATATATGTATATTTATTATATGTGTATGTATAGATATGTATACGTAGATATGTGTATATGTGTGTGTGTATATGTATACATGTATATATACCACTGGCGCCCGGCTAACCGAAAAGTACCCTTATTTTTGAGAAACATTTGTAAGAAATCAATTTTTCCAAATTTTCCAGAAAAAAAAAAACTGTTTTTTTTTTTTTCAGTCGCTTCAAAATTTCCGGAAATTTTACATCTCTAGTTCAGGACCTTCTAAATCCGTCGAAAACCGGAAGTCGAAATTTTTCACGAATCCAATACTTCCTTTTTGTAAAGATAGAAGAAAATAAAAACCATGAAAGTAAGGAGGAACAAGTTTCGTTTGTTGAACGGGCATTTTATTATAAAAATTGGCTTGCATTTTCGGTATTCTGCGAAATTTATGAAATTCATGTTTCATATTCTTTTTATGCAGTGGACTTTAAATTACATTCTACGGCAAAAGAATGCTTTGAAGAAAATGATATTTTGATAGGTCAGCATAAAAGTTATGAGTTCACAAATTTCAGGTAAGTGACTACGTTCAGCAGAATTTTTTTTTTAAGTTAATTTTTATTTATTTAATTTTTTTAAAGATAATAAATATACTGCACCAAACTTGAAATTTTACAAAAGATTAATTATAAATATGTATCAATTCGAGAAAAATGAGCGATTTCAAGTAATTTATTGATATTTGACCAAAACAGCTTAAACTCTGTAAAAAAAATTAAATACGACTGTTGCAATGTTCTTTATATACGGGTAATACATATGATGATAACATGCTTAAAATATAATAAAATTTGCGCGAAATTTTTAAATTAATATATATATATATATATTAACAGAATATAGCATTTTGCATATATGTTATATTCTTAAAAATAAAAAAAAATTCCACTTCTTTTACTTTTATTTTTCATTTATTTATTTATTATTATTATTTTGACAAAAGCATTTATAACTAGAAAAATGTTTCATCTAACATCAAATCCTTTAGTTTATTTCACTGGCAATAGCATCTAGAACATTCCCTGAAAGCTTCATTAACGGGGTAAACGACTTTTTTATTTATTTATTTATTTATTTATTAGTATTTACTATTTTTGAATCGTAATCTTCTTATTTAATCGCAGGAATTCCACGACAGGTAAGGCGAAGATAACCATTCGGATAATACCAGGGGTCTGTGCAGACTTTTCTCCCAGGGTCCTGTTTTTGTTAAATTATGAACAGTTTTTTACATTTGTGAAAAATCTAGTCATAATTTTGTGAATTTGAAATGATCATTATATTCAGGTTCTTTTTTATACATTTTTAAATAGATATGTGTGTAAAATACACATATTTTCTTTATATATATACAGGGTGTTCTAGAAAGGACTCCCCAACTTTGAAATGACATAACTTCGAAACAGTGAGAGATAGAAATGTGAAACAAGTTGAATGTTAGACAGATAGGTCTGGAATTTTTTATACATCAATTTAAAAAAAAAAAAATCCAATATTGGACACGAGAGGGCGCTGCAATCACAAAGCTGTGTCTTTGAAATAGTTCCTGAAAGTGAGCTGTTTGAACTGAGATAAAAATCACATTACAATGGTTTCGATATGGTTACCTTTTTCAGCAACAACATGACGCAACCTACAGGTAACGTTCGAAATCACTTGTTGCAATACTTCTATTGAAATGGATGCACATGCCTCACAGAAGAATTGTTAGAGCTGTTCCAACGTTTGGGGATTCTTAGAATAAACAGCGTCCTTCAAGTAACCCCACAAAAAGAAGTCGCATGGATTCAGATCCGGGGAATATGGTGAATACGGCATGATATTCTTGAATTCCGAATTATTCTCTAATTCTATACAACTTTTTTACAATTGTCAGCAATGAAACAGACACACGAATGAAATTTCTGTAATTCTGAATACCATTTAAAGTTCCATGTGCTTGTGCTGCCACCTATTATCCAATATTGGAACTATTTTTTCAAATTCGTGCATAACAAATTCCAGACCTATCTGTTTAACATTCAATTTGTTTCACATTTCTATCTCTCACTGCTTCGAAGTTATGTCATTTCAAAATTGGGGAGTCCTTTCTAGAACACCCTGTATATATGTGTGTGTGTAGAAGTGACAGTCAGATTTTACTTTTAGGTAGCTTTCATTACAAAAAGCTACCTATTGCAGACGTTCGGAGGAAAGCAATTCTAAAAAATTTTGGTATATTTTCACCGATCATGATCCCCAGACCTCCAAACCACCCTCCGTTCAAATGTTGATTTATATATATATATATATAGGACATACCAAGGTCTGAACCGAGTTCGTTAACCAGCTTCATCCACCATCTTGTTTCAAAATAGCGGCCAGTTAAAAAATTTTAAATTTTTAAAAATTCAAAAACATGTACAAAAAAATTATAAATTGAAAAAGTTGTTAAGTGTTAGAACCTGATACAAGAATTCTGGAACATTTTTTGTTTTTCCTATATCTTAAAAAATGGCTGAGATATGGCAGTTTGAAATTCTAGACTGGCTGACATTTTGGAACAATCTGATTTTTGTTATGCTGTAACTCTCATGCTAAAATGCGCATTCAAATTCAGTATTAACGAAAGCCGGGATTGAATCTTCTATAATCGGGTTCCGAACATTTTAGCTTCGGGTGTTTGTGTAAAATGAGTTAAATTTTTAAAAACATGGACTGTGAAAGCTACTGTTTCCTCCTGGTACAGGCCGGAAGGACTTTTTAATGATTAAATTTGTGAAAGGTTCAGTTTAGAGAGGAAAAAGTTTTGTTAAAGGTCAATTTTCAATTTAAAAAAATAAATAAAAAAAATGAAGGATTTTGCTTTAAGGGGAAAAGTTTTGTGAAGGGTCCTATTTTGAGATGAAAATTTTTATGAAGGGTCCTGTTTTGAAATGAAAAAAAAAACTGTGAAGAGTCCTGTAAAGGACCCAATTTTTTCCTAAACCAGGTCCCTCAATACTAAAATATAAAGATCGCTACGCATCCTATATGACACGTATATGTGACTCTCATCCAAAAGGTGTTAAATTATTCTGGACCATTGCTTGAGTATAATGATTGGACAGGTTTTCATCGAAAAATTAAATTTTAAGAAAAATGCATTTAAATGCATGTTATCATCGAAACAAAAGACAAAGAAAGAAAGAAAAAAAAAAGAGCTGTATCTCTATTTCTAATTGACGTAACAGCAAAAAGAAAAACGCTTTTGGAAAAATAAAAGTTTGAAAAACAAGATTATTACATTAAAGGGGAAAAAAGTTGCAGGCAAAAAGAAAATTGACTTTTCGAACGTGGGCAGTCATTTTAATGGTTACTTTGACTGTTTTCTGTATGGAATACATTTTCGACTATTTCATCATTATTATTTATTTTGTTTTGTTTTTAAAGTTAGACCACGGCAGACAAAAAAAATCAATATCATTTTTCAGATATTTAAAAATATATTATCACATTTGAGACTTTTTAAATATAAAAATCATTATAAATTCGAAATTTCAGCTTTATTTCTTCACTAGCTGACACAACCTGCGTTGCCCGGTCGCATAAAAAAATAACACAAAATGCGAAAAACTCTGAAAATCACAATGAAAAATTACTGTACGAATTCCGAATAAAATTTAGTGAAAAGAGAACAAAATTTAGTATTTTGTGCTAGAAGATAGAAACAGGATTTTTTATATTTCTCTTTCTCATCTTCCATTATGTCGAAAAATCTCTGCGGAAAGCGAAAAAACTCTAAAAGATCCATAAAAAAATTAGCGGTAAAATCAAAAATTACTGTACGAATTCCGAATAAACCATATTGAAAAGGGGACAAATTTTAATATATTGCGCTAAAACATTAAAACCGTATGCATTTTAATGATGTGGAAAAATCACCTCGAATTGCAAAAAAACCTGAAAAAAATTGCATAAAACTCGCAAAGTTTACTATAGTGGGTTAAAACACTGTAACCGAAATTCGTTCCCGGATGTCAAATAACCGACGCAAAACTCGAAAAAACGTTAAAAATCGCATTGAAACTCGCGGATGACAAAATGATGTACTATAGGCAAAATGTTGGAAACCCTTTTACGAATGTGCAAAAATCGCCACGGAACGCCAACAAATGGCACAACACGATGAAAATCGCAAAAAGTCAAAAATCGCTGAGGACAAAATTTACTATAATTTGCTAAATGTTTGAACCGAATACCTTATGCGAATCTGAAAAAATCACCGCGAAACGCGAAAATACTGTAAAAATCCCATTGAAAATTTCATTAAAAATTGTTAGAAATTAAAAAACACGAAGATAAAATTTACTATATAAGGCTAAAAGTTTGAAATCAAATTCGTTTTCCGTACGTCAAAAAATCGCTGCGGTACTCGAAAAAACACTATAAATCACATTAAAATCGCTAAAAAATAAAAAATCGTGGAGGACAAAATTTTCGATATTAGGCTAAAAGTTTAATGCCAAAATTCATTTTAAGAATGTCAAAAAAATCGCCTCGAAACTCTAAAAATCGCTGAAATTCAAAAATCCTAGAGGACAAAATTTACTATATTAGACTAAAAGTTTGAAACCGAATTCCTATTCCGAATATCAAAAAATCACTGCGATACTCGAAAAGAAAAAAAACGCTAAAAATCGCATTAAAAATGCTAAAATTCAAAAATCGTCGAAGACAGATATTACTATATTAGACCAAAGTTTGAATCCGAATTCCTTTTATCAATGTCAAAAAATCGCCGCAAAATGCGAAAAAACTCTAAAAATCACATAAAAAATTCTCGAAAAATGTTGCTGTAAGAATTCGAAATAAACTTTGTTGAAAAGAAGATAAAATTTACTATATTAGGCTAAAAGATTGAAACCGGATTCTTTTTATTAATGTAGAAAAATCATCTCAAAACGTGGTAAAGTACAATAAAGGCGATATTTAATAAAAAGTCGTTTACTCCCCCCCCCCGTCCCCATTCCCGCAAATATAACAATAAACAGTTAAAGAAAACATGGATGTAAATTAGAGGCCCGCTATTCTGCTCTATCATAATAATATCTGTCATCATGTGGAATAAATGCGATATTTAATAAAAAGTAGTTTCCCCCCGTCCCCCTTTCTTTATTAATAATCCCTATTCGCATTTAGCAACTTTTTTTTATTAATTACATCACCGTCTATTAGCGTTTTATTTATTTTTCTATATATAAATCAGCATTTTGTTAAAATGAAAAGTCACAGGCCGATTTAAAAAAAATTTAGAAAATCTTAATCCCCAAGTACATTTTAAGCAAGGATACATAATTTTTCAATCTAAAAATCCAATATTTTTAATAATTTTATATAGTCTATAAAAATTATACTCCATTTTTAATACTCCCTTTTATTTTTCTCCATTCAAGAGATGAAAAGACAATATGTCCAGCGTGAAAAAATCAATTCTTTTTATATGAACAATTTAATCAAATATTAATTAATATCTGCGGTTGTAATAATTATCTGATTTTTATGAAAATTAGATTTCTGGGTTCAATAGATGTGTAATTTTCAAACAGGTAAATGCAATAATTTAATAATTGTATAGACGTATAGAGGCTAAGTGCCTAGTCCGCTATTTTATATTGTGAAAAAGATAATAATTCGTAGTGTGGAATTATCAAAACGCTTGCAACTCCAGTGCGCCTGTCCTGTTGAATAGAAATAAAATCATTTTCCATTTTCATTAATAAATTTTTAATTAATATTTCGTAAAATTAGTGATCGATTTTTATGAATTTTGATATTGCGATTTTTTTTTATGTCTATACACCTAATATCAAACCGATAAACGAAATAGTTTTATTTATTTGAATAGGTTCACAAAACTGTGAGCTGACTTTCAATCTGGCAGCCCCCATTTACAGTAATCCTCCAGACAGAAAGTTTGGGTGCAATTCTCAAATCTGGTAAATTTTAGCCGAAGTAAAGAAAAGTTATCGTCTAATTTTCACAAAATTTGCATATTTGGAATCAGACAAATAAACAACGTATATATATTGTGAGTTTCGAATCGATACCTCCAATAGATTTTTTTAATATTCGAGGAAAGTGAAAATTAGAATATTTCGTTGTCTGCAATTATCTTGTTGTTACGATAAAAATAGCCATTTTTAAAGCGCAATTTAATGAGTTTTTTGATGTAATGTTTAATGATTATTAATTAATATCTAGGCTAATTTTCACAATATTAAAATTCGGATTCTCAGGTGCACCAGGACAAGTTTTGGACTATCCTCATCTAGATTTCCAGACCTCTACGTGCGATAGATTTCGCACACACACAGTGCGAAACTTTCTTTTATTAATATAAGAGATTACTATATATATATATATAATATATATAACCATTAATGAAACATTACGATAACACCAACTGAAACTTTAAATTATGGTTTAGGAAGTAATAATTTATTGACAACGAAATTGTAACCCCAGCACAATGAATATAGATATTAGATACTAATATAAAAGAAGTAGAAATTAAATTAAAAATTGAATAAAATAGAATGAATGAAATTTGTGGAATTTATACAGAATTATCAAGTCCCAAATGCATAAATTCCACAAATAAAATGAGTGGTTTCATCTTCATATTAGCATTAAAATTGCTAAAGAATATGAATTTGGGACGACCACTCTATGACCATAACCATCTAATTAAAAAAAGACTGAAAATTCATAAAACAAATACAATACTTAAAAAGAGAGAAACCTTATCCAGAATTATAAGAGAAGAACTGGATAATAGATTGACAAAAGCCATAATCTACACGATGAAGATGGATTCCTACGACCAACACTTACCAGATACATGAAGACAAATAAAGGCAATGAATTGCAAAAAATAATTTACTAAATGTTGCCATAAACAGTTTTAGAAGATTATAAACCCTGTTGCCAATTTAGAAAATGAATTACATGGATATATGGAATTTTTTAAAAGCATCACAAACCATGGTGCTGCCATCTATGATTTTGAAAATAAACTACATGGAAATATTGAATATTTTAAAGCAACAAGCCATGGTGCTGCTATCTATGAGCAGAATATGTAGTGAAATACAATGGAAAAATCAATATTAAAAATGAATTCATTCTAGCTTAAGTGGTCGTAATTAGTTAATAAATATAAATGAAATAAAAATAAAATAATATTTAATAATAAATACATATGAAATTAAATCAGGGTGTTTCATGAAGGACCCCTAACTTTGAAAATAAATCACTCGGAAACGGTGATAGATAAAAGCATGAAACCAATGGTATGTTTACGATATGATACAGAAGATGAAAATATGATACAGAATATAAATAGTGCCGATAGATGGCGCTGCAGGCAGCATTACGGATCCCTATAAAGGGAGCTCAGATGCCAAGAACGTTCAGTCGTCGAAGATTTCGCCGTTGAAACGTGATCGTATTAGCTCACAGTGAAAGAAATTCTATAGGACATTGTTTACCGCAACAATCCTATAACACTCAACGAGCTGGAGGAGGCTATTTGTCAAGCGCGTGTGTTTATTTCCGGTGGCATAATACGGAGCGCCACTGACAATTTCATTCTTCGTTTGCGACATGTGTGTTGTGTGAAAGGTGCACATTTTGAATCGCTTTTGATGTGATACAGCCTACTTATGGTTATGACACCCGCAAAGCCATTTATTGGCACAATTTGTTAATAGAATTTTGAGGTTTCTGTATAAGATTTTTACGGTATTTTTAATAAACATACCACTGGTTTCATGCTTCTCTCTATCACCGTTTCGGAGTTATTTATTTTCTAAGTTAGGGGTTCTTCGTGAAACACCCTGTATATATATATATATATATATATATATATATATATATATATATATATATATATATATATATATATATGTGTGTGTGTATATATATATATATATAGAGAGAGAGAGAGAGAGAGGGGGAGGGAGGGAGAAATTGTAAAAAAACGCAAAATTCCGCCGCAACTTTCTCGCTCCTAAAAAGAACGAAAACCGAAAGCAAAATGAAATATTTTATTTTATGATAACCAGAACAAAAACTATTACGCTTCGTGGCTTTGGTATAGAGTGAATATTCGTATGATCTCCCCTGTCTCATCAGATAAGATGACGAAGTGCACCGATATAAAACGTGTGGGCAGCGCCAAGTTCGGTGGATAGCTGCAAGCAATAGCCCAGAAAGAATTGATGTTGTCATCTTTTGTAATGGGTTAGATAATTATACTCGAGCCTGTAGTCTAAGTACTGTTGAAATATGGAGTATACGAAAGTATGGTATATAAAAAGCGTCAGTTTAAAGTCACATAAAGTGTTAAGAAGATAAATCCTCCTAAACACATCGCTATTCAAGCTTTTTTGTATGTGTGTGTGTGTGTGTGTGTGTGTGTGCGTGCATTTAATGCAATATCGCTTTCAAATTCACGGTCACTTCGCAGTAGGATATTACATTTATCAAGGTTATAAATATACCCGTGTCTTAGTATAGCAACTTTTTGTTATAAATAAACTTGCCATCATTTGAATACCTTTTACGCCGCTAATGCTAACGACATTTTTGCGTCTTTGGTTCCTTAAATATTAAGCTAAATTGGCATCCCATAGCGAGCGTTTCTGCAAAGTTTTCAATATGCTTTCTTTGTGCTTGGTTTAGTAGAGTTTTTCTTACTTTTAGAATATAATGGAACGATATATTAAAGAAATGATGTTTTGATTAAGGAATGAAACATGAGATTGACAATATTTTCCGAAATTCCTATTTTTGATATGTAATATAGGATGGTTATATTATAATTAAACTAAACGTTAATGGGAGGCTTCTTAGAGGACGTTGAGAGCAACAGATTCAAATGAATTTTTTTTATGTGTGCTATTCAGATGACGTGAAAAAAAAATTGCAAAAGGGCAGCTAAAATGTTCACAATTTCGTCATCAGTTACAAATAGGACACACTAATGGTGACAATAACAAGAAAAATTTATTCATTGACGTAAAATCCACATTATAGCAAAATCGGTGAAAACAGAACATGTCATAACGAAATACTGCCTTAATCGAAAAATTTTCATGGTCCCGGCGAAAAGAAGGCACTAGAGATAAATACTACTATACTATTATTATTAGATAGGTATATCTTCTAAAATGGAATTTTTCTACAGTCGCTTGGATTCCGTCTTAGCACGTTTTATTGTATAAAGCTCCATGATGTTTAATAGCTCACTGTCGACTAAAAGCTAAAATGATACTCGCACACCTTTCATGCTTTTTCCCATTCTTAAACTGTTTTGCACCATCTGAATAGCTCTTGAGAAATTTCATCTGAATCAGTTGCTTAAAATCTCCTTTCGATGTATCTGAGTATCGCTAGTTTAATTAAAACACTTCGTTCATACTTTGAATTATTTTTACTCGATTGCAGCGGCAACCCAAGGAGGATTAAACATGTATTTCCAATCCACTATTGGATGTAGATCTGCCCATAGATTTTTCCCTTATTTTTTGTCTAGAGCTTTGGTCATCCAATTAACTCCGCCACTTTTCTCATTTCGCCCCTCCATCTTACCTGAGGTCGTCTTCTCGGTCATTTTATACATCTCTGGGAACCAATCATTATAATACCGAGGTAGAGTTTGTCTATATCGACGTCTTCCAAAGATCTGCTGCTGATGTGTAGAGGGAATCAAATGCTCTTTCTCTCGCTCTCGCTCTCTCTCCCTCTCACACACACATATATACAGTCAAAGCACCTTATAACGAAATCGAAAATGCTCCGAAGATTTGCTCGTTATAACGTGGTTTCGTTAAAACGTTACAACGAATTATTTCGTTAAAACGTTATAACGAATTATTTCGCTAAAACGTTATAACGAATTATTTCGTTATACGGTAAGAACTCCAATTATCCGGACTAATGTGGTCTAAATTTAATCTGAGTATGTAGAAGTCCGGATAAGGGAGACAGTCATATAAAAAGGCGGTTTATTACATAAAAATATCTCTAACAATCGCTTTTGTTTAATAAAACAAGAACGAAAAATCATGCGTCAAGCATAGATCACTTTCCAACGCTTCCAAATCATACCAAGCTGAAAGATAACATCTAAGTAAAGAATTTAGAAAACGCATACCATAGTTTAAAATTCTCCTTCTATGGAGTTTCTGTCAATAAACGGAAATGTGTCCGCGAAATTTTGTGCTTCCCTGTATATGATCTTAAGAATTTATACACACCACGTAATAGACAAAAAGTGCGTTAAATTTAAAATCTCGTTCAGTAACTTAAAATGCACGTCCAGGAATTATTGTTAACAGACAGTAGAGAATTCTTTTGTGTGTCCCTGTAAATGAACGATGACTGCTATACACACAATATTCTGTAGTAAGCTTCTTGTAATGCACCTTAGTGATATATATAAATTTCAATGCGTTTAAAATAGTGAAACATTATTTAAATAAACCGCAGACGATTTTTCTCCATAACGTAATGTAACGGAATTCTTTTGAGTGTCCCTGTAAAAAAACTATAAGTGCTACACACTTCCGTTGAAATAGAGAACATGCTATAGATAACAATAATAACATATAAAAATTGCAGAGCAATCCGAATCCGAGCATATTTACGGGAGTTAGAGCACGGACAGACGGCCATACGGCAGACAAACCGAAGTCATAAACACTTTTCAACTAGGGTGGAAAGTGTTAAAAAAGGGCTAGGCCTTATGCATTACTAAATAAGTTATGTATTCATATTAAGCCTTCATTGTATGAATAACTGTTATTACAAACAGTAAAAAGAAGAAAAGCGTTGATTTTAAAAGGAATTTCAAGATAATTATATTTTACGAATACATACTTACAATTTATATCACAAAATTTTTAATTTGTGATTACAGATCTGGATCACTGTATTTCAGATAATTATAGTTTTAACGTATTATTTAACGGTATATATTATAATATATTACTATGCTACATATGAAAAAAACGGACAAATTTAAAAGTAACAAAAAATTATTCCTCGTTAAGTAAAAAAAAAGGGAAAAATTCGCTATATTGTTTTTTTCTCACTTTTCATGCTCTAATTTTTTTTTCGTTATATCGTGCTTTTCGTTATAAATATTTCGTTACATCGTTTCGAATTCAGTATTATTTAACTTACAGACTAACTAAATGGTTATGAGGATTTTGTAATGGAGTGCTTTTCGTTATATCGTAATTCGTTATAAAGTGCTTCAACTGCATATACTAGTATGTATAAGAGGCTTTATCCTGACTGTTTAACGAACGCACAGACGAAACTATGGAAGCTAGACACTTGAACTCCGGAATGTATATATATATATATATATATATATATATACGTAACACATAATAGGGTTCAAATTGAAATCCAACTTTTAACTGGGTTAAAGAGGGTGTAGAATGTTTTAGGTCATTATCTAAGTCGTCATATCTAAGCAGCAGTTTTAGGTTGAAAATTGATAAGCAGCATAATAAATCTACTAAAAAATGAATAAACATGGTATTTTAGCGATTTTCTAAATTCAACCCGCTAAGGGAGATGTGAAAGGGGCTGTTGAAGATTTTTTTTTTTTTTTTTAAAGGATTTTTCCGTAGTCGGATCTACAGCCAATTTGTGTATTTTAGCGAGCGTGGTTTAACGCAAAACTAATTTTATTGTTCTAGCCATTGCTGTCACTCTCATAATCTTGAAATTGCATTGTTGCAAGCATCGCTCATGTTTGTCGCCAACCATGGCTATGGATCCAATAATGAAAGATTAGACGAATGAGGCAACTGTTGCTGATTTCTGATTAGATATTTTGTGCAAGACAGTTTTCCAGGTGAATTTTTGTTTGGTGTTTAAATTTCATGTTTTTATAAAAAATAAAAAATTACGTTTGTGTTTCGCGTTTTCGTTTGTCAATTGTGTGTTTCACGTTTTAGCGATCGGATTTCAATCGTTATAGAAAATATAGTACATTTCCTCCTCTTCTCAAAAACATTTTTTGGGTAGTAGATATTTAAGATTTAAATACTGATTGTCATATTAAGGATTTATGGCTTACAGGCGTACAAGGCCCTGTTAGAGTGATTGCCGTATTAACGGTTAAAATTATTGTCTTTGAAACAGTTTATGTACGCAAAGTTCACAGGACCCCGTTACAGTAAGTCTCATTTTAATGATTTATACGGCGCGAATCACACAAAGACCAGTTATGCATAGTGATCACTGTTTTAACGATTTATGGATACGCACGTTCAAGGCCGGGCATATCTGCCAGTTTATATATATATAACTCATAAATATATGTACTTCTTCATATTAAAAATGTATTGGTTTTATATGAAAGAATATTCTAATTTTTCTTTTGCAATATCGGGTATGCTCTAATCAGACCCGCAACAACAACAAATAAGTAAATAAACATAAATAAAAATAGAATCAACTCGACTCGATGCAAGTCTCTAAATTCTACCATATACCTTTTAGTTAATATGACAAAAGAGTAAGTTAATTTGCGATCCGAAACGAATATAGTTATTAATATTATTATACATTTTATAATGTCCGAACAACGTTCTTAAAAATTATTCATATTTTCCTTTTCAAAACTGTATTTGTTTTATATGAAAGAATATTCTAATTGCTCTAATGAGACCCGCAACAACAACAACAAATAAGTAAATAAACATAAATAAAAATAGAATCAACTCGACTCGATGCAAGTCTCTAAATTCTACCATATACGTTTTATTTAATATGACAAAAGAGTAAGTTAATTTGCGATCCGAAACGAATATAGTTATTAATATTATTATACATTTTATAATGTCCGAACAACACCTTTAAAAATTATTCATATTTTATTTTTAAAACTGTATTGAAATAATGTTTCTCCTAAAAGATTGTTTTGTAGTTCCAATAAAAATCCTATGTGAGCAACAACGATTCCGCAGCGTAGATTGCATAGGAAAAGCATGGGTTTTCTACAAAAGGAAACAAAGAGAATCAACAGTTCTGTAGAGTATTTAACTAAATCGTAGATTTTGAAATGTTGATGCCGGAAATTATTAGAATTCGGGAAATCGACAGTGGATTTCTATGAATATTTCTACAAACATTTACATCTATATCAGAAGAAAAGTATGTGCTAAGCAAAGAAACAAGGGGCGGAAGGGAGAAAGAGACTTAAGTAAAATATGGAACAAGATAAAAATATAAAGGCAGCGTACACATAAAGCTTAGTGCAATTTGATAAATGAATGCACACATAATTAAATTTGTTAAATTTCGTAAAAGTATCTCCACTTATTTAAGAAAAAAACAAATTCAATCCGATGAGGGATTTTAGTTTGAATTCACAAAATAAAAACTTTACCTTTTCGTTCACGATCCCCCCCCCCCCCCCCAACAAATCATTCTTTGAATAGAAATCATTAAAATGCTATTCAATATTGTGTTAAAAAAAAATATTTAATAATGAGGCCTGAATATTTTAAATATATCCCTCAAAATAAAATCTAGTCGAAAACCGTCTTGATGAAGGGAACTATTAAATTATTGCTACTGAAACTAATTGCCATTTTACAACCTGGATGTCTGAAGCGTTCGTTTTTCTATATCTGTATTGAGTTTAATTTTTATTTTGATGAATAAACGAGATAGTCTTTAAATTAGTCCGAATTCCGTTAACATAGTTATAAAATTTAAATACTAAATGCGCCGTACGAAAAAAAAAAAGTTTTTGGAATGAACCTTACAACAAAACATATATAAAAACTCATTATAGGTGGAACAAAATTAATTTTATAAAATAACATATCGGACATTTAATTTCGAATAAAAAAATTATAATGAAGTATTTCATTTACAAGTTTTTTTTTGGCACAATTTAAGAAATTATTTCTTATTTACTCTTTAAAATTCTACAGTGATAAAAAGTTTCAAAATATATTTCTTTTACTATTTTCTTTTTTACTGCTTAGTTACAATTTCGAATCGAATTTTTTTCTTCTCCATACAAAATAATAAAAGAATAAAGAAAACAAAATTATTTTTTTTCATTGCACGAGTTTAGTTGAACAGCACAAAAGAAAATTTTTAAATTTTAATTTGTTGCGTAGCAACGATCACTGGCTGCTTAATTAAATGCAAGGACCCAAAGAAAAACAGTACGCATTCATAAAAGTTTTTAAAAAGATGCTAATTTGAAATATTTTAACTTTTCCACAATAATCTGCAGTTTCATTTTGAATTTTATTCACTGATGAGAACAAATCAATGAGTATGGGAATGAAAAGAGGCAACAAAATATAAAAATTCGTCCATTTTTTTTCTTTAAAGGAAAATAGCAGCAGACAATTTTGAAGGAGGGTGTATTCAATTATAATACATCCTATTCTTTTAGTTTTAATTACTAAAAATGGTCATTGTAAATAAAGCGCTTAATAAGCTATTTACATAGGATTATTTTTGCCAAGCATATTACATTCTTGTCTCATCTTCATAGATACTAATATCTGAAATTTTCAAGTTAGGAAGAAGTATTAGTACTGAGTACAGCAGATTAGAAATCTTATCTTTTATTTCAATTTTTCAGAAGGGTTCTGTCATTGAAAAAGAAAAAAAAATGAGGGAAGCATCAGAGTCAGGATTGTCATTTTGGTCACCTTTTTTGTAAAAAGTCCGGAACGTTGGACGAAATTGGGACTAAATGGAAGAAATTGACAAAAGTAAAATCGACTCATAACCGCAGTTATTATTATTATTTTTTTTTTTTTTTTATGGTAGAGCAAGGGCAATAAAGATTAGAAGAAACCTGTTCTGCACAATGATGACTCCCTTTAATGATATTCTACATATTTAATACAGACTAAAAGGACAATACACGGGTCTTATTGGTCAGTTCTGACGTCATACCCTTCCATTCACAAACTATAACAAAATCGAACATTACTAAAACGGCTGATCAACGATTTTACCTAAAGCAGCCATACTCAACCATTTTTTTCTCGCGGGCCGCAAACACATGTTTGCGACGTTAGGCGGGCCGCAACACACATGTTTGCGACGTTAGGCGGGCCGCAACACACTTATAAGAGTCTAAAAAAAGCTAATTAAAATAGCAAGATAACAAAAGTAGTATAACAAATCAATATAACAAAGTTCTGGAGGCACGGCAGTGCCTCCGCCAAGTCGAGAGAGGACAGCCGTAAGCATACTTTTCTGGAAGCAACTTAGGGCACTTTTGACCCCCCCATATCTCCGCGCTGGAGTATCCCAAAAATTTTAAACTTCGTTTTTCTAGAGTATTTGGCACACAGGACCAAAATTTAAAATTACGACTTTCTGTCTTTTCTAGTTCAGACGATATATGAACTCAAACATTCGATTTTTTGTCACTCACTCACTCACTCCTTCACGCGTCATCAAAAAGATTAGGTAGATCCCGTAGCCCTAGAAACTTGACATTTGGAAAAAAGGTAGTGTTTAGGATACAAAGAAAGGAAAAATTATAAAATCCGGAAAATTCGAAAAAAAAATATTCGAAATTTCAACAAATTCCATCAAAATTGAAAATTGAAAATAATACGATCTTGTAGTCATAGAAACTTAAGATTCGGTGTGAAGGTAGTGTTTAGTATCCAGAAAAAGAAAACATCAAAAACACCAAAAAAATCGAAAGCAAAATTGAAAAAATCGAAAAATCGAAAAAAATCGAAAATTTTCAAATAATCCGATTTTGTTGCGCTAGAAACTTGGAATTCGGAATAAAGGTAGTATTTAGGATGTAAAATAAGGAAAAATAAAAATTCTGGAAAATTCGAAAAAAAAAATTCAAAAATTCGAAAAAAATTGAAAAAATTAAAATAATTTGATTTTTTAGCCTTAGAAACTTAAAATTCGCAGTAAAGATAGTGTTTAGGATTCAGAATAAGTTAAAATAAAAAAACGCAATAAAATTCGAAAATAAAATAAAAAAATCGGAAAAATCGAAAAATAAGGAAAATTTGAAAATAATTCGATTTCAATGCGCTAGAAACTTGAAATTTGGAATAAAGGTAATACTTAAGATACTAAATAAGGAAAAATTCAAAAATATGGATAATTCAAAAAATACCCATAAATTAGTGCAGACGATATATGAACTCAAAGTTTCGATTTTTTGTCACTCACACACTCACTCACTCACGCGTCATCAAAAAGATTGGGTAGATCCCGCAGCCACAGAAACTTAAAATTTGGAATAAAGCTAGTGTTTCGGATACAAAGAAAGGAAAAAATATAAAATCCGGAAAATTAAAAAATAAAAAAAAACATTCGAAAATTCATAAAAATCGAACAAAATTGAAAATTGAAAATAACACGATCTTGTAGTCTTAAAAACTTAAAATTTGGTGTGAAGGTAGTGTTTAGAATTCAGAAAAAGAAAACATCAAAGACACACACAAAAAAAAAAATGAAAATAAAATCGAAAAATCGAAAAAAATCGAAAAATTTCAAATAATCTAATTTTGTTGCGCTAGAAACTTGGAATTCGGAATAAAGGTAGAATTTAGGATGCAAAATAAGGAAAAATTAAAAAATCCAGAAAATTCGAAAAAAAAAAATCAAAAATTCGAAAAAAATTAAAATAATTTGATCTTTTGGCCTTAGAAACTTAAAATTCGCGGTAAAGACAGTATTTAGGATTCAGATTAAGTTAAAATAAAAACGCAATAAAAATCGAAAATAAAATAAAAAAATCGAAAGAAATCGAAAAATAAGGAAATTTTGAAAATAATTCGATTTTATAGCGCTAGAAACTAGAAATTTGGAATAAAGGTAATATTTAAGATACTAAATAAGGAAACATTAAAAAATATGGATAATTAAAAAAAAAAACGAAAATTTCAAAAAAAAAAAATAGAAAGAAAGAAAGAAAAAGAGAGAAATTGAAAATAATATGATCTCGTAGTCTTAGAAACTGAAAATTTGGTGTAAAGGTAGTGTTTAGGATTCAGAAAAAGAAAAAATTAAAAACACAACAAAAATTGAAAATAAAATAAAAAAATCGAATAAAAAACGAAAATTTGAAAATAATTTGATTTTGTAAAGCTAGAAACTTAAAATTTGGAATAAAGGTAGTATTTAGGATACAAAAAAAAGAAATAAATAAAAAATCTGTAAAATTCGAAAAAAAAATCGAAAATTCGAAAAATTGAAAAAATTTCGATTTTGTAGTTTTAGAACTTAAAATTCGGCGTAAACTTATTGTTTAGGATACAGAAAAAGGAAAAATTAAAACACAATAAATTCGAAAATAGAATAAAAAACTCGAAAAAAGATCGGAAATTTCAAAATAATTCGATTTTGTAGCGCTAGAAACTTGAAATTTGTAATAAAGGATACAAAATAAGAAAAAATTAAAAAATCCAGAAAATTAGAAAAAAAAAAATCGAAAAAATCAAAAATTGAAAATAATTTTATCTTGTATTCTTAGAAACTTAAAACTTGGTGTAAAGGTAGTATTTACTATTCAATAAAAGGAACAATTAAAATATTCGTTAAATTCGAAAATAAAATCGAAATATCTTTAAGAAATCGAAAATTCGAAAACAATTTGATTTTGTACAGCTAGAAACATTAGTTTTAAGATAATTGTCTAATTAGGTAAGTACAACGTCCCTAATTGTTTTATGTTATTTCCTCCGGATTATTGTTTTCTTTTCTTTCGTTTACGAATTTCGTTATAGAAAAGTTCCGCTATAGACTGGCTACGATATAGGCGATTTCTTTATAGACAGGTTTGTTTTCTTTCACAGGTTCTACTCTATTTACTTCACATATGAAATATGGATTGTTAAATGATGTTAGCCCCACAAAAATTTTCACAGCTTCCCCTACCCTCCCGACATTACTGGCTGGTTATGGCTTGATAGTCCTTTCTAAATAAAATCATGGTGACTCTAAGATTCACTTGATTTATCTCTAAATTGAACCTAAATGATCCTAAGAAGACGCATCAAATAATTACTATATTGGCATGACAATCAGGTAACTTAGAATTAAAATCGAAAAATCAATAAATTTATAAAAAGTCGAAAATTTGAAAATAATTCGATTTTGTAGTCCTAGAAGCTTGACATTTGGCAGAAAGACAGGGTTTAGTACACAAAGTAAGGAAAAATAAAAAAATCCGTAAATAATAAAAAAAAAAGACTAAAAAAAACGAATAAAAAAACATCAGAAAAAGGAATATAGTTTGAGGAATATAGTTTGAATTTTGGCTTTCTTTTTATACTAAAAAGTTCTTTTATGTTAAATATCAAGTATCTAGGGCTGCGAGTAATATCTCAGATGGATAGCACCTATCCTGGAAGCAACTGTGAGTACTTTTGACACTCTCTCTCCCACAACTTAGTGCTTGCCTAGGAACCTGAAATCTCTTTTTATCTACAGTGCTTTGCAAACGAAACCAAAGCTTCAAATTTTTGACACCTGTAAATAATAGGGACAGAGTGTGGGCTTAGCGAAAATCAGTGGATGATCTCCAAAAAGAACCCAACATAAAAAAAAGGAGGATTACTTACAAAAAAAAGTGAAATCTCATCAAAAAGTCACCTGTAAAAAATGCAGCCAAGTCTCGTAACTCCTTTACCGTAAAAAGTACTGAGATCGTATAAAGCCAAGTTTAACTATCTTATTAACTCTGAAATTTTCATTCACAAATCACTCCTAGTCTCTACATCTTTAGTTAATTATTATTTTGTGACTTGGCAATTACGCAGCACAGGAAAGTTATTACACCTTACTATGTTATGGGATGGGATGGGATAATTTAATTAAGGCAAATTATATACGCACAGGGAAGTTATTACACTTTAATATGTTATAGTATTATTTGATTAAAAATAACTATATACATCACATTCTCGTGCTACGTAATTGCCAAGTCACAAAATAATAATTAACTAAAGATGTAGAGACTAGGAGTGATTTGTGAATGAAAATTTCAGAGTTAATAAGATAGTTAAACTTGGCTTTATACGATCTCAGTACTTTTTACGGTAAAGGAGTTACGAGACTTGGCTGCATTTTTTACAGGTGACTTTTTGATGAGATAATATTATCAGTATAGAGTTTAACGTTTGTCGCAGAAGAAATATTACCAAAAATTTTAACACCGCTATTTCCAAACAATAAACTTTGTGGTAATAATTGTAAATGTTGTAGAAATAGGCCACGATATTTGTTGTTTAGAAATAGTATAGGTGTAAAAAATTTTTAGTGCGAATGTTTTTCCGCGACAAGAGTTCAACCTTAAAAAGCAGTACTAGTTATATAATAAGTAACACGGTATAAGTAATAAAACGTTATAATATAACAATGCAGATTTTCCAAGTTCTAAAGAAAAAAAATCAGGATATTTTTTCTAGTAAATCAGTATTTTGCTCAATGCAGAAACTTTATTTTTCTTTAATTGTGGAAATATATATTACAAATTTAATTAATTTGGAATAATATTTTATTAGTAATGCAGTTTAAGAAATGTATACAACACTGTACCACAAATAGGACTACATGTAAAAAGAACTTGAAAATGGCTATGAAAATGATATTTGACATATTTGAACATAATTTTAAATTAATTATAAATAACAGGGCAGATTTTGTCTTCCAATGAAAATATATAAAACAACAGTGAAGATCTTAAATACTTTTTATTCACATCTAAATTCATTTCATAAATATGGATTAATGATTGTGTCTCGGGCCGCACATAAAAGGTCGCCGGACCACATGCGGCCCGCGGGCCGCAGGTTGAGTATGGCTGACCTAGAGCATACATTGCTCGATAGCAAGACTGCTATATTGGTCAAGGCACAAGGTCCCCCGTATATTCCACAAGCTTCGGGCTTTGAATTAACCTAGACAAGGGGTGCACAACCTTTATAAGAGGAGGGCCACTTACAAAAATGACTGGCTTGTCGAGGGCCACCATCCAACCCGTTCGATGAAATTTCCTATTTTTACGCGCCCGATGGTCGAAATTCACGATTTTTGCGAACCCAATCGTTGAAATTCACGTATTTTACGCGCCCGATCGGCGAAATTCGCAATTTTTGGGCGTCCGATCGTTGAAATTCACGATTTTTGCACGCTCGCTTGGCGAAATTCGCGATTTTTACGCGTTCGCTTGGCGAAATTCGCGATTTTTACGCGCCCGATCGTCGAAATTCATGATTTTTTATGGACCCAATAGACTAAATTCATGATGTTTTCTGCGACCTATGGACAAAATTTGCAATTTTTTTCGCGACTAATTAGCGAAATTTGCATTTTTTGGGGATGTTGGCATTTAGGGTCTCCGCGGGCCACAGGTTGTGCAACCCTAACCTAGACCCACATGTGATCCTAAAGACAATTAGGATCACATGTGGGTCTAAGAATTAACAATACCTAGAGGAGGGACTGCGAACCTATAGCACGCGTGTAATAGGTGGCACGCGGTACAATTAGAATAGTTTCGGTACGGCGTTGATTAATGTTTTAAATCAAAATACAGTTAAATTAAAATGCAGCTTACTGAATTACAATCTAGTTCTCAAAAAAGTATTAAATTAAAAGAAGATTTGAAAATTATTGAAAAGAAAAGATCACAGACATTAAGACTTTATATAAAAATTGCCAATGATAAAATTATGGCGACTTCAAATGAAATTCTAGACTTGTAGAGCGGTAAGATGCTGGATTTGGCTATTTTGACATTTTTATTTCTCTCTGCCTACGCCTGCGAGTCATTATTTTCGAAAAATAATGATAAGAGCTCAAGTTAAAACCGCTTGTCAGCTGACTCCAAATCACGTTGCATTCTGTTAAAAGTATGAACAGGATACCAATTATTTATCATTCAAGATGCAACAACAGGAATCGCATTTATTATTTTACTTCTTTATAAAACATAATTGTTACTATAATTATTACAGTATAATATCTACATGCTTGGTACTATATTTTTTTATCCAAAGAAAATAAAATCAAGTAATTTTTAGTCATTATTTTTTGACAAAATAAATATTTTTGATTGTTTGCACGTCATAGTCACATAAAATATTTTTTGGAAATTTTGGCAGGCGGATATGAAAACCTTCGCCTTCCCTGGCTAGAGTAACAGAGGCTATCAGTCACAACGTGACAACGGGTAAACGAAAAAATACAGTTTTCTAAAAATATTTACAAATTAACACAAAAGTTACAAAAAAATAACAAATGAACGAAAAAATATATAAGTTAATGAAAAAAATCCAAAGTTTTCTATAAAAGCTTTAAAAATATGCAAGTTAGTAAAACGATTTCAATGTTTTCTAAAAAAAATAATAATAATAATAATAAATACAAATTAGTAAAAAAATTCAAAAAAGTTTTCAGAAAAAATAAACAAGTTAGTGCAAAATTTTCAATATTTTTGTTGTTGTTGTTATTTTGTAAATAGTTTTAATAAAACTTTATATATTTTCGTTAACATCAAAATATTTTTTAAACTGTTTTGTTAACATGCAAATATTCTTTTTAAACATTTTTGTTAACTTGTAAAAATTTTAAAAACCTTGATTTTAATTTTGTTTTACTAGCATGTATTTTTTTATTCAATAGTTGCATTTTTATCTAATAGTTGAAATTTTTATGTGACAGTTGAAATTTTTATATGATAGTCGCATTTTTTTTCGATTCAATAGTTAAATTTTCAAGTATTAGTAGAAAAGTTTATGTGATAGTTAAAATTCCTATTTATTAACTTGTATATTTTTTCGTTCATCTGTTAATTCTTTTAAAACTTCTTTGTTAATTTGTAAATATTTTTAGAAAACTTTGATTCTTTTTTCAATTCCTACTATTAGCTCACACTCTCTATATATTTATATATCTTGTTCAAATTT
Organism: Maratus michaelseni; assembly: GCA_963931845.1. NCBI lineage: Eukaryota > Metazoa > Arthropoda > Arachnida > Araneae > Salticidae > Maratus > Maratus michaelseni. The sequence goes on from OZ007593.1 coordinate 266,208,417, forward strand.
TCAATCGTTAATAAAATGTTTTCTATTCATCCTATCAAGTTCAAATAAATTTTTTTAAACTTGTACTGGATGACAATTGATGTTAATACAGTTTTTTCAAATATTAATTAATTAATTAAATTTAATTAATTAATTTTAATTTTATATTTTAGTAAAAAAAAGTATAGTATACAGAATAATATACAAAAGTATAGACTCACTCCATATTTATAGTCTCACCTTCACACTAAAAAGATAATGGGGCTGTTCACCGACGAAGATCAGGCGGTTCGCGGGCGAAGGAGACTATAAATGTGGAGTGAGTCTATACTTTTGAACAGAAATGAAGTATAAAACTAAAATTAAATAATAAAATTTTATTAATTAATTAATATTTGAAAAAAACTGTATTATCGTTAACTGTAACATCGCTATGGCACTTTATTGTGAAGTTTGGTAATTTTTGAAATTCAATATTTGAAAAACGGCATAATCATTAGATTTTAAATTTATATCAAGAAAAATACAATTTTTTTAAACTTTCTAACGCAGTTTGTCTAACAATTTTGTGAGAAATACTTTTCGAGCTATTAATTTTTGGTATTTTAGCTATTTATTTTTTATTTAATTTTTAATACATTTCAAAAATTTCTCTTATGTAAGATATTTAGCAGGATATAAATTTAGGAATAAATACCGTCAGTGGCGAAGCGTGTAGATCACTGGAAAAAAATTTCTATTTGACCTAAGTAGGAATTGACTTAAAAAAAAGTTTTTATATTACTTGTTTTTAACTAGCATGTAATTTTTTAATAATATGATAATAAAATATTTATCTAATAGTTGAAATTTGTTATCTGATAGTTGAAAAGTTTTTTATTAACTTGTATTTTTTTATTATTATTATTATTTATTCAATAGTTAAATTTTTATGTAACATTAAAAAAAATATATAACTACAGAAATTTAATTATAAAAGAGACTAAAAACATTAAAATGCAGGTTAATATAAACGTTTCGAGTACTTTTCGTACTCCTCATCAGTATACGTACACAATCACAAAACAATGAAAACAGTAAAAACTACAGCTTAATTAGGACATCATACTCAGCCGGGACCTGGGTAGCTTCATTAATTGAAGATTCAATTGGACAGCAACCTCCGGAAACTGTCTAGGGGAAACTCTCATATATAGAATTTTTCATACATTCTACAAATTCATTCTACAAAAAACGTTATTTTTTCGGTACATGGTAGTTAATTTTTGACAGAATGTTTTATTATTATTATTGTTGTTGTTGTTTTGTGGTTTTTAAATGACACATTTAAAATACATATTTGATGAAAATTGATGATTTGTTATTTTTTAAATTAATTAATTAATTAATTTAATGAACAGAATTATACATGTATACCTCCATTACGTGTTACACATAATTTTCTCTATTAACCTCTTTATTTATTTATTTTGTGAATGTGATAAATATATTATTCATTCAATAATGCATTTTTTCTCTAAAAATACATTTATGCGTAAATTTAATTTAGTAAAAAAAAAAAGAAAAAAAAAGTTTTTTTTTTTTTTTTTTTTTTTCTTATGTTTGAATTGTTGTTACAAGCTTTTCGTGTATCACCTGTTGCAATAAAATTATGTGCAATAATTTCCAAAACATAGTAAGTAGCATTTGCTGCCTTATAAAAATATTCAGAGGCAGGAGGTATCCCTTTTTAATTACAGCAAATTAACAGTAATAAACAGTAAAATAAGCAGTAATCCGCTACCGCGGCAGCGTATTACTGCTTATTTTACTGTTTATTACTGTTAATTTTACGGTATAATACTAGCAGCTGGGATGCCAGTATTATACTGTAAAATCAACAATTTTTTTTTCCCAGTGCAGTTGTTAGCCGTGGATATACTCGCAGTCGTTTGTCATCTATATATTTAAATTAATTTTGAATTGCTATCACTGAACTAGAAATGATCGTAAACTTTATATATCCTCCATTCTTGATTTAAAGGGTAAGCTTCATTTATTTTAATAAAAATATATTTTTAATTCATATATGTAAAAAAAGGGGGGGGGGGGGAATGGAGATATTTAATTCACTTCAAGTTTCAAATCTTACACTAAATAAGCATGGGATTATGAAACAAGATATTGTATATTTGTATTTACGTTACAATATTATTAAGGAAATTACTCCCTAAATCCGTACAAAATAAATTAAGCACCAAATAAAGAAAAGACTATACGATCACCTACATAAATCTTAAAAGAGGTGAAATGATGAACTATGGATATTAGTGCAATAATTTTTGCATTAAATTTATTTATTAAAAATTTTATGTTTAAAAAGTAAAATATTCTGTAGAATGGACCCATATATATCAATAAATCATTTCTACATGAGGTTTTCTTTATTAAAATCAACTTGTTATTTCTTCATATGACTCTTTAAAAATAATAAGATTTAAGACGATCAAGCATTTTATAATTTTATATTTACATTTTAATTCTGTACACAGATTGTGCCATATCACAAAGGCACATCTTTAACTTTCTGCAGATTATGAAACACTTCCCAACAGTCACAGAATAGTATTAAAAATTTCAGTTTTAATACAATGAAATGATACATCTAAATAAGCAATTTAAAAAACACATAACTCAGTAAAAACCTATTTTCAGGCAACTGCTATCCATATGCGATAATGTGTACGAATTCAGACGAGCGCAGCCCTGTATATTGATCTATAGAATTTATACACATCTTATAATACACTAAAAATTAAATACATTTTAAAATGCATACCACAAGGCAAAGCGGTAAACGTAGTCAGTCCTGTAACCGAATTGAATTATCTTGTGCGTCTCTGTAAATGAACTATAAATACTACACACATCATAAACTATAGAAAAGATGTTGTAGTGTACTTCGACGCTTCTTTTTAATTTAATTATGTTTGAAGTATCATAACATCATTAGAATGCACCGTTACCGATTTCCCCTGCATGGATCATAATGTAATGGATTTCTTACGTGCGCCCTGTAAACAAACTATAAATGTTACTTGTTCTATACTCCTGAGAAAGTATGTTTCCACTTCAGTGGTGCATATCAATCTCATTTTGTTTGAAATATCGTAACAACAATAAAATGCACCGTAAACGATTTTCCTCCATAAGACCATAATGTAACGGAATTCCTTTGTGTGTCCCTGTAAACGAACTATAATTACTACACACTTCATTTTCCGTACTGAACATTCTATAATAGACCTCAATAACATATAAAAATTACATGGCATTCCGTATATTTATGAGGGACGGACAAATGCAAATACAAACTGAATTCATAAACACTTTCCAACTTTGTTGGGAAGTGTTAAAAAAAAAACGGAGAACCCTGATCAGAGGAATTGTATGTTAGTTTCTTCGCTACCAGAAGATTAAAAAAATAATAATAAATAAATAAACTGCCTTCATGGTGGATTTTTTAACTTTTGTTTTTGTTTTATTTATTTATTTATTTATTTTAATGGAAAATAACTGCACAATGTATTTAATTTTATTGAACACACACAGCTTATCATTTATGCAACTTACTCTAAAAATCGATCACATTAATCAATTTTAGTTGCATTTTCTAATTTAAATTTCAATTAAAACTAATTGGAAATTTTAAAGGTGGGAGGAGGGGGAGAAACCTTACATCTTTCGTCTGCTATCGCTATTATAGTTTGAAAGAAAAATTTAATTGTGCTGTACATCCCATCAACACAGTACGTAAAACCTCCATAATAAACACGCCTATAAATAGCAGACGTCCCTGTTCAGCGAACACTTCTTTAATATCCAACACCTGCATATTTGTATGTTTTTACCTCTGAATAGCGGACACCTCCGAATACCACACAGATTTTATGGTTCTGAGATGTCTGGTATTGAGACGTTTTGCTGTATTTCCTTTTAATTAGTATACAAATGCGGCCAAGCACCCTCTTCTTGATACTGATTTATTTATATGCATTTGGGGATCTATAGTTAAGGTAACGGCAGACGAAAAGGGTAAATAATTCCAACTGCATTTTATTAATGAAAATGTATATTTCATTTCTTCCAAGAAATCTGGGTTATAATGTTAAAATATTTCTTGTGATTACTATCTGCTTATCTCTTTAAGGCCCAAGAAAGTTTTCGATTAATCAATATGTAATCAAAACAAAAGTTTTCAAAACATAGAAATATGCATAAAAGCAGCAAAATTTTAAACTATGAAGCTATAGAAGGCACTGTCAAAATCATTACTGGTGGGCATTAAAACGTTTCAAACGTATTAAGCAATAAAATGGTAATGTTATACACCATCATAGTAACTTTATCATTTTCATTAACTGGTATTATTAAAATTTTGCATATGAATTTTCATTTTTAATGAGAGAAGTAGTATTTAATTACCTTACAGATTATATTTTCCAAATGGGACATGGATTGCTTTCATGAAGATGACAAAAATATGAAGGAAAAAACACCAGACTATATCTAACATGATTGGTTGGTTGATTTATGACGGCCGATTATCTACACGAGGGATATAGGCCCTAGGGGAAGTGCCCTCCGTTGGGGTCTAACGGCTAAGGGATCCTAACCCGTATTTACGGCAAGGTTCGAAGAAAACCACGGAAAACTCCGAACGGTTAGGTCGACGAGCGCGACAGAGGTTATATCTATTATGAATATTTAAAAACAATATTTCAAATTTTCCAAAATTTTCAAGTGGACATAAACAAATTCAAAAAAGAAAAAAAAAAACGTTTCTTTATTCGAGCACATTTTTAATTTAAATCTTTGACCATTCTCTAGTGTTAGTTGGTGAAATATGAATGAATACAAATAGATACAAAGTGCATTTATTGAAAAAAAAAAATAATTATATATATAAGCTCCATTTGATACATGCACACAAAAGGGGTACGTATTGTAGCTAATCAGTTACAATATACCTTGCTTTGAAGGGTTAAGGGTCCTCTCCCCTCACGCGAAAAGACCCGATCGCTAATGTTAATCCTATGGAGCATTATTTTTCTAATATCTCGTTTGCATTTCAACATTTTTACACGATTTTTTTTTTCTTTTTTTTTTTGGGGGGGGGGGGGGGAGCATTGGATAGCTGAGATTAATCTCTATTTCCACAACCGGTTCCGAAAGTAAAAGTATCTTCGTAAAAGAAATCCGCAAAGAAAATGGAAAAAGTAATCAACGGCGGAAATACCGATTGATCTCAGTAACGAGCATGTTATTAACAAAGAATATAATTTTAATGCATCAAAAATATTTATATTATTCCTTCGGACTTTTATAGATAACATTAGATTCTCACATAGATCCCAATCAATCGATAAATTTGCACGGAAAAAAAATGTTCCTTTTATTCTGTAAAATGACTGATAAACAACCAAGCATTTTTAAGAGCTTAAGAACGAAGATATTTGATTTGACCATCAAAATAATAAGTTAAAGATATAGATAAGAAATCAGACGATGAGATTTAAGCGTTTGATAAACTTGGAAAATGAAAAACGCAACGAGACAAAAATGATAAACATGGGAGCTGGGGAGAAAATTCAATGCCAAATGCTTCACAAAAATCCTTTAAAAAAATAAACAATTTGAAAATCGTTTGGTAACTTTTATTGCGATACTAGCTGAGGACAATCCTCTTCGCTGTTTTTTTTTTTTTTTTTTTTTTTTTTTTTGTACATCTGAGCAGTTTTTATCTATATTTATAGACGACGTGCATTAAAATACATTTCTTTTTTTGTTTCTTCTTTTATTTTTTTAACACTTTGGTCGAAATGTGAAAATGCCTTAGATCGACCATTTTCAACCCCCATATCTCCCACACCCCCACAGAATGGTCCTCGAACATTCCAGAAAGTTCTACGATCCTCCCGATCCATATGTAAACCTAATAAAAAATATGTATATGTATGTATATATATATGTGCAAAAAAAATATATGCATGTATAAAATATGAAGAACATTTTAGTATATTCAAGAACTTTCTAGTACATTCTAGAAGGATTCCAAACTTTTTTAGAGCACTTAGGTCGAAATATGAAAATGCACTAGGTCGATCACTTCAAACCACCCTAACTCCCCACCCTCCCAACCCCACCCCCAGAGCTACCGACATGCATCCACAATAGTGCACGATGGGAGACTCGAGGCTACTACCACACACAAACACAAGTGGTCTGCGCTGGGTAGTTGTGGCTGGAAAGGGATACATAGGGAAATATCGTTTAGTTTCAATTTCCACCGCTAGGAGGCACGAAATCCTCTTACTAAGTAATCTATATCTTAATTAGTTCATGTTAAGTTGGATGAATCAATTCCCGTTGAAGAAGATACCAAACATTTTTTAGAACACTTTGGTCGAAATATCAAAATGTCCTAGGTCAACCACTTACAACCACCATATCTACTGCACCCCCACAGCTACTGCATGCAACCATCATAGTGCACGATGGGAGACACGAGGCTACTATCACACGCGAACACCAGTGATCTGCGCTGGGTAGTTGTGGCTGCAAAGTGAAATATAGTTTCAATTTCCACCGCTACGGGTCGCAAAATCATCTTACTTAGTTATCTATATCTTAATTAGTTAATTTTAAGTTGAATGATTCAATTCCCGTTGAAGAAGATTCCAAGCATTTTTAGAACACTTTGGTCGAAATATCAAAATGCCCTAGGTCGACCACTTTCAACCACCATATCTACCAAACCCCCACAGCTACCGACATGAAACCACAATAGTGCACAATGGGAGACATGAAGCTACTACCACACAACACCAGTGATCTGCGCTGGGTAGTTTTGGATGGAAAGTGAAATATACGAACACACACATCAATTTATATATATATAGATATATATAGAGAGAGAGAGAGAGATTATATTTCATTATTCCAGAAACTGCTTATAGAGTTGTAAATGTTTCTTCCAGAAAGTGCGATAAAGTGCATTTATAATTACACCGAGCAAATGATAGCATTAACCCAATGCTGCTTTTTCAAAATCTTGTGAAAGTAAAGTATAAGTGAGATTTTACCATTAAAAACTGCCTAAGAAATTTGAGGGAAATATTTATTTAGTTTAAACGGTACAATCTGCGAATTATAGTGGACAATATGATATAGTAGTAAAAGCACATAATACAACAGATTTCCAAATTGATTAACAATACAATGGCTAAAAATTAGATAAAAATTTCATTATTTATTTATTTTAAATCCAGCTGTCAAGTGAATTCGGAGATTAACTTGCACAACATTCTATTTTATATTTTTAGGCAATAAACAACCCACTTGCCATTTTCCAATTACCACTGCAATTATAATTTTGTATGATGATGATTATATCAGCGTTTCTCTGCCCAGCTTCACTCTAACATATAAGTCTCTCAGCTTCGGTAAAATCTCAGCTTGTTGTTGATATGAAATGCTGTATTTTTTTGAAAATCGTAACACTAATCGTAACACAGGTAGATTTCGTAAGAAATACTACCTATTACATTCTCCCCTAAGTTGGAATTTTTGAAAATTTTTTGCAGATCTACGCCAATCATGACTCCCAGAACCCAAAACCACCCCCAGTTCAAAACTTTATGTCTATGTATTTATCTATCTATCTATCTATGTCACTTTTTTATGGACACGATAACTGTAATAATTCTGCACAAATCTCTTCCAAACTGATACATAAAATCAAGGGGCATAAAATCTCGGTCAAGTTCGTTAATGGGCAAAATCGAACCAGGGGGGGGGGAATGGAGGGCATTTTGTGAAAACAGAAAAACCCCATAATTTCTAAATTATGATCCGTATCGAATCCGTTTAAAGTTATTATTACTTCTAGGAAGAGGGCCGAAAATTTATGTATGACAGATTTATGATATCATTAAAAATGGCCCCAAGGGGGGGGGGGATGGGGGTTTTAGAAGAAAAAAATTCATAACTTCGTCAATTCCCAAGATATCAAATCCGCTTAAATTTATTGTAAATCTCCTTAAAATTATCTACAGCTTTTATGTTGACAAGCTTTTTATAGGTCCAACTCTTACGGTAAAAAAAAATTAAAAACAAAAAAATCCCTGCTGACTCCGCCTACAAGCAGACGTGAAAACAGAAAAAAAAAAAAACATAACTTCTTCATTTTTATACATATCGAATCCGTTTCAAGTTATTATTACATCTAGAAAAAGGACCAAAAATTTATGTATGACAGATTTTTTATTTCATTAAAAATGCCTCAAGGAGAGGGGAGGGGGGAAATAGGGGTTTCAGAAGAAAAAAATTCATAACTTCGCCAATTCCCAAGCTATCAAATCCACTTAAATTTATTATGAATCTTCTTAATATTATCTACAACTTTTATACTGACAAGTTTTTTATAGGACCAACTCTTACGGTAAAAAAAATTTAAAAACAAAAAAAATCCCTGCTGGCTCCGCCTACAGGCAGAGGTATATTTCGAAATGGGTGGTCCCAACTGCCACATCATGTCTTTCTTTTGCAATTCCCAATAAACAGGTGCCCCACGGTCTGCGTCTTCGAAATCTACCTGTGCCTGTAGGTCGAGCCGTCAGGGATTTTTTTTTCTTTTTTTTTTTATGTCGTTTCAAAAAAATCTAATATGTTATCCTATATAGTTGTCGTAAAAATAACCACACTGCACCAAAATTTAAATATCTTTTTGGGGTAATTACCTAGCTGTAAAGTTTTTTTTTTTGTCTCCTTCCGAAAGTGATAAGCGTTCTATACATACTGTTTTGCTTCATACAACCAGAATTCAAATAAATATTATCTCTGTGATCACCATGGAATATTCAAATTATTACGAAATTAAAATATACTATTAAAGTAAACTGCACTATTTTATTCTTTTAAAAGTCATCTTTCTGCGTAAATTATTTCTAAAAGAGCACTTCAAAAATTCGAGTATATACATTGTCTGTGGTCGTTTATTGAATGGTGTTTGTAAATAGACTAAGATCATGACCATTAAATGGTTTTTATGCTACACTGGCACATTATTCACTTACGCTGGTGGTTCTCAAATCATAACTCAAGTGTGAGTTTAAAAATGGATATTTGAAACTTGTTATATATTTTTTTAAACCATTACTCGTTAAATTTTATTTATTTATTTTAATTAATTAATTAATTAATTGTATTTTTCGTCCTTTCTCTTACATAAACGCACTATTATCATAGATCGATCTGTTGCCAATAATCAATTAATAATACAGAATTCAAATTTTTACCAGTTAATCAAGCACATGATTCCGATAAAAGATAAACGTAATAGGGGTTTTTTCCCCAAAAAGAATCCGTAATATTCGCAAAAAGATAATTTACATACTTAAAAAGTTATGCTTCTTGGTAAATCATGAATACCACCACACTATAGGGCATTCAATGAAACAGTCGTAAGACTGTTATCCGGCAACTATGAATCCAAATTTTAATCAACAAATTTAGCATGTTATGTGGGGAAAAAATAGCAAAGAAAAATGGCTTATTTTTTTAAACAAAGAATAACTCGTAAATAAATATGGTTATTTGTGCATTTAAAAAATTGGTTACACCTAGGGGAAATGTAGAAAGTCGTAGAAATATTTTTTTAAGTTTTAAATAAAAATGTCATGATGAAAATAATAACAATAGTCAATTTTTGATTAAGGTATAAGAACACATTGTATTTGTCGCAAGAATTCTCTTGTACAATGTTCTATTTTACATCTTTGGGCAATAAGTAATCATACTAACCTACTGATGCCATTTTTCAAATAAAATTTCAATTATAATTTCGAGTTATGAATTGGAAATCGTCAATTCGCTTACTATTATTATTATTTTCTGTCCTTCTCTTTTACAGACATGCCGTAATTAGTATAAGATCGATCCGTTGCCAATAATCAACTAGTAATACTGAATTCAAATTTTAACCAAGTTAATCAGGCACATGATTCAGAGAAAGATAAACGTAATGGAAGAAAGCTTCTATCCCGAAAAAACTATAATTATTCGCAAAAAGACAGATAATTTTCGTACTTAAAAAGTTATGCTTTTTGGAAAATCATGATTACCATCACATTATTGAGTATTCAATGAAGCAGTCGTAAAACTGTTAATCGGCAATTATGAATCCAAATTTTAATCAATTAATTAAGCATGTAATGTGGAAAAAAATAGCAAAGAAAAATGGCTTCTTTTTTCGAAACAAAGAATAAAGATACTAACTCGCAAAAAATCTGGCGATTTGTGCATTTAAAAAATTGGTTACACCTAGGGAAAATTGATTAATACCGCATTCATCTTCAAATCACTTTAGCTCTGGGCTTTTCTTACTTCAATGAAGACAATATCTCATCGCATAATTAATATTTTTGGGTTTTTTTACTTTTTCACCTCATTCTTAAAATATCTTTCCTTTTCCTGCTTTTTGCTGATTCAGCAAAGAACGCTCAAAGATATATTTTTTTTCTGGTATGATTATTATTATTTTTTTAATTTATGAACTAGCCATTCTTTTTTACTGCAGTTTTTTCTCTGTCATGTACTGCGCTTAGAATTAGCACATTTTAGTATTTATAGCATGAAGATGGGTATGTTAACACTCGAACTGTTAACGATTAAGTAGCGCTTTTTTATACAACAGGAATGCATCATAGTAAAAACGAAAGGACGAGAATAAAAAATACGATTTTATTGATTGAGGAGAAACTAATAACAGTACAAAAAAAAAAGTATTTATGATTAAATAATATAACAGGTGAATTGATATATTAAAGGGCTCAAAGCAAAGATGCCTAAGAGAAGAAGAAAATAAATTTGAATCTTCGTTTTAGCTTGAACGTTTCATTTATATAGGGTGATCGTAAATTGTTTCAAGATGATGATATCCATCTAGATCAGACATGTCAGACTCCTTTCCCACCAAGGGCTACATTAAGTATTAAGTCCGCGGGTTACATTACAATTCCACCTTCCCATACATAACATCGATTTTATTTTATTTTTATTATTATTTTAATTTGGTTTAATTTGTTGAGCTGTAAAGATTTTGAATATTGATTGCAAATGCTGAATTGTTGATAATGATTTGTCTGCTGTTTAATACTTTTGTAAAGTTGAAAGCAGTTGTTTCTACAAATGTGCAACTGTGTAATACTGAATATACTCTGGCATTAAAAAATTAAGAATCAGAAATAAACTGAAAATATTTATTAGTAAATTTCTTTACGAATTGATAGAAATTTGCTGGAGGTAATCATATATAAAAGAGAGAAATTAAACCATTTGATTCAGCCTTATGTAAATTAGAAAACTCAAGGGAAGTGCAAGGATTCCTTTTTGTAATAAAATATGAAGTGGGGCGACTTGAATCTCAAGTTGTGCCGACTTTAAAAAAGAATATATATATATATTGAGATGGGAGAGGGGGGAGGGTTTTTACATCGAGTTATGGAATAAGTCAAGGAAAGCATATGGATGATTTTGTTTTGTGTGTTACAGGATTTTTGCCAAATACGAAGAAGAACAATGAACAAAATATTGTAGATTAGTTTGGAACAATCCAAAGTGTTGTCGCAAAGCTGTTTAAAACGTCACAAACAATTGGATAAGCAACTGGTCTTAATTAATGAACCTCGGGGGTAACAATTCCAGCAAAATCCTCTTTCTTGGTGATAACAGTGAAGCAGTTCAGCAATCCTAATCAAATATGATTTATTCAAGCACATAAATCAAATATCGCATAAAACTTTTAAGACGGTGAAATCGTACGGACTAAATAAATGCAGTTTGCTGAACGGTATTTGTAATTCTGCATTATCGTTAATTGCAATGGAATGAATAAGTATGAAATTATTGAAATTATAATTTTTAGTTTATTCTTTAACTTCTCCGATGTACCATCAATCATTGTGACTTAAGGTTATAATTCTTATTTTTTTAACTGTTCTTTACACTTTGCTTTACTAATATACATTCGTGAATGAAATTCACTTCTTCAATTTGATTTCCATTAAATTCAATAACAAATAACTAATTTTTACAGCAGCTGTACATCGCAATTCAGCTTGGTAAAAACCTTTTTGTTTTTGAAATGTCAACTTCATTTCATACTGACATTTGGCAAGCTTTTTTATAGTTTTCGTTATATTATGTATAACAGAAAAGAAAAATGTATTTTCTTTCTTTCTTTTTTTTTTTAACATTTTGTCAAATTTGAAATATACGAATGTGTTTCATGGTCATAGGTTTAACCATAGAACTTATTGGAAAGGGAAATGTGAGGTCTAGTTGATAACGAACTTTAATGTCCACATGTGCACATATGTCCACATGTGCAACAGCACACACAATATATAAATTCAATAAATTTACGAGATTTTGCCGATTCATTTATTAATCCAGATAAGTACGAGATGAACAACATTTCTAGGGGCCAGCGTATGATACTTGCACTGTTTTTGATGATGTCGCGAAAGATGTGGTGTAACTGGAGATGCTCCTTGCTCTTGGAAGACATTGCCCCTCCTCCAGGTAGGAGGACTACAAAGTTATTGTTACTACAAAGCAAAATTAGGGAAAAAATATTAAAAAATTAAAGTTTCAAAGATTTTTAAATTTTGTCTTCAGCGGAGGAAGGGTAAGGGGGTAAACAGAAATTTCGGTAGGAAGGGGGAGGGCTTAAATAAAATGTTTAAAAGGAACGAAAAATCAGGCATTAAGCATAGATTGTGAAACACTTTCCAACACTGACAGAATACTGTTAAAAAATTTCATTTTTTTCCTACAATGAAGTTAGATACCTAAATAAAGAATTTGAAAATCACATAACACAGTAAAAATCAATTTTCAGAAAGTGCTGTCCATAGTTGGAAATATCTACGAATTCTTTCGTGCAGTCCTGCATATGATCTACAGACTTGGCATATACCATTGTAATACACTAAAAATGAGTTAAGTTTAAACATGCTTACCAGAGCTGAAACTCATTTCCAGCAATCACTGCTCACAGTCAGTCATTTTCGTTGTGTGTGTCTTCGTAAAAAAATGAAAGATGCTATGCACTCCATAATCTATGAAAAAAGTTATAGTGCACCCCAGTGATCCATATCAATTTGATTATATTTGAAGTACCGTAATAACATTAAAATGCACTGCAAGCTATTTTCCCCATAGACCATAATGTAATGGAATTCTTTTGTGCACCCCTGCAAACGAATTACAAATACTACTTATTCTACACACCACAGAAGCATGTTATAGTCCACTCTTAACCAACCTTTCTTTCAGTAAGCAATGGCGCACCTCAGCTCCTGGCAAACAATGAAGGTCGTCATTATTCACATGACTCAAAACATGCCGCAATATTATCTCAGAGTATTATCAGCAATACACACATGTCTTATGCGATGCACATACATATCGCAGTGGTAGCCATAAGCCCTTACAATTCAGAAACTCCATGTAAAAATAATTTGCAGAGAAAACATAAATCGTAGAAAACTTCGAAGTATTCGAAGTAAAATCTCAAAAATTTTTGTAGGAGAAAGTGCCAGAAACTTTAATCTCGCCTATAAAAAAAAAAAAAAAAAAAAAAGCATGGAAATCAGATATATTTATACGTTTTTAGGACGTGTAAATACTCCTTGACTTCTTTCGGGGGTGTGAATTTAGTATTATAAAAGAATAAAAACAAAGACAGGCATGATAGAGACTAACTAATGCATGGTGTATTCCAGTCAGATACCCTAGAAGAGCTTACATTGACGAAAATCATTCCGCACGGTTTTATCGATCTTTCTAATCAAAATGAGAAAAAAACTACCTAAAATTTCAAAGGTGCGGAAAAGAAAAAGGCCCCCTTTAAATTTCTTCACGCTATAATACAGCCAATGGGCCAGTATAACAAAGGAAACAAAAGCTGAACTTTCTTTCATGCGCAGAGGATGGGAAAGGGGAGGGTGAAAAACGCTTATTGTTCTAATTTTACTTTTTAACATATTAAAAATGTTATTGCTATTTATTAGCAATTCCAACCTTTATAATTACACTATATACAAAAATTTTATAAAGAATAACTACAAATCGTAAAAAGACGAATGATTAATTTTATTTTTAAGTATATTTTAAATGCGTGAAATACACTTTCAGAGGTTTAAAAAAAAAAAAAAAACTAATGCAAACATTTATTATTTTTAAGAAAGCATCCTTTAAAATAGATAATTTATTTTTTAAAAAGGCAATAAAAGAAAACCTTCAAAAGGGCGCTAAGAAAACCTTCAAAGGGCGCCGCGTTGGACAGCCCTGGTTGTTGTCCACCTTAGTGATGCATACCAATTTCATTATGTTTGAGATAACCCAACATCATTAAAATGTATCGCAAACTATTTCCTCTATAGACTTTAATTATTATAAAGATATTCCTTCGTGTGTCCCTATAAATGAACTACATAATTTTCAAAGCGAATATGCTACAATAAACCTCGATAGCATATAAAAATGACGTGGAAATCCGAGTATATTTACGAAAGTTAGTGCACGGATACACAGGCAAACCGAAGTCATAAACGCTTTTCAACTACGGTGGAAAGTGTTTAAAAAAAACACCAAGTATATTGACAGAAGTACTACGCCAAAATGTAGAAAATTCTCACATCTGAAAAAAAAAAAAAGTATATTTTTGTGGAATTTTTCTTTTTCCACAGATTTGGCTTTGTTTTTTTTCCACAAATCGTAAAAAAAAAAAAAAAAAATGATCAAGAGCAAGTATAACTCGCGCTCAAAGGGTTACGTAAATTAAATTTATTAATTACTATTTATTAATTAACAAACTTCTACTACACCTAATTTTTTAATAATTTTAGTTTCAGTAGATTCGGAAATAGGAGGGGAAGGACACATTTTTGCAGAACATTTTCGACGATATCTCTGAAAATATAATACCAAAATTAAAACAAATATATATTTGAGTTTGGTGTTACGAGATTTTTCGAACGATACCCTACAAGATAGATTTTTTTTTTCAAGTAAATTAATATCTCGGCTAATTACCGACAGTTGTTTTCGAAAATCATTATCAAATATCCTTGGATGAATCTGCGTTGATAGATACCTCGAGCGCCTGTCAACTCCCTCGCTGACCGCCCGAAAAATAAAGTTTGTGTGAAACGGAAAAATGCGTTTTTCTCAAAAACTATATGACCTAGGAAAATCGCTATATAGTTTGCCTGCAAGGTTTAAATAGACTTCTACAACCCCTCTTTTTTTCATAATTTTAGTTTCAGTAGATTCGCAAATAGAGGTGAGGGGGACATATTTTTGCAGTGCATTTTCGACGATATCTCTGAAAATATAATACCTAAAATTAAAACAAATATATTTTTGAGTTCGGTATTACGCGATCTTTCACACGATGCCCCACACAATATACAAAAAGAATTTTTTTTTTTCAAGTAACTTAATTAGCCCCCTAAATTTTTCGTAAGCATATTTGTGAGTGGTTGATAATCTGAAAATATGTGGGGCAATAGTCTTTATAACTTTCCCAAGTTTGAATTTTCCACGTCCCATAGTTTACGAGAAAAAGGGCTCTGATAGACGGACGGACAGACAGACACATGAGTGATCTTATAATGGTTCCGTTTTTACTCTTTAAGTAAGGAACCCTGAAAATAAATGAATAAATAAAACAAATTCTACAATTAATATCGATAGTTCGAAAAAATTTAAGCTGGAATTATATACAGTACAACGTTTGACTAATGGACATTTCCGAATAGCGGGCATCAATATTTAACACTTTTTAATCCTGAAGAGACAAGACACTTCTGATTTATTTGGAACATGATTCCCGGGAGGTCTTCAATGCACAGCAATGTGCAACAGAACACGTTCATTTAATTTACGAGATTTCGTTATTTCATTTATCATCCAGATAGCTACGAGATGAACATAATTTCTAGGGGCCAGCGTATAAAACTTTACAGTTTTTTTATGATGTCGCGAGAGATGTGGTGTAACTGGAGATGCTACATACTCTTGGGAGTCACTTTCCAACTCGTACAGGAATGACTACAAAGTTATTGTTACTACAAAGTATATAGAGAAGAAAGGATTTTAAAATTAAAGTTTTTCCGCTCTTGTTCTTCTTCACAAGTAGAACAAAAAAAAAATTAATTAAATCCTCTAATTAATGTCTTTCGTTAAAAAATTTTCAAACAAGAGTTCTTTAATGTTCACATGTGCAATAGGTTAAATAAATTTTCGATGTGTCGCCGTTTCATTTATCAATCCGGATAGCTACGATGTAGCTGGAGGGGCGAGCGTATAAAACTTAACACTGTTTTTGATGATGTCGCGAGAGATGTGGTGTAACTGGAGATGCTCATTGCTCTTGGGAGTCATTTCCCCCTCCTCCAGGAAGGAAGTTCACTGCTGCGATGTAAGGCTCCTATAAGGGGAGCTGACGCATATCCATTCTGTTGCCCAAAATAACCGCCATATTGTGACCTAGCTCAGCATTAGGAATCCGCCTGAGCAGGTGTTCGCCGTCCTCGTTACTGTCACTCGCCGTCCACTAGTACGGTAAGCTAACCGGTTTTAGCTTGGTTTTTGGTCCGCTGGGTCATTAAATGGCGGTATGATTCAGCCTGTATTATAGGAGCTCTACTGCGATGTGGAGGAAACGTTCCCGCGTCATTGAGACACGATGGGGAAAAAAAAAAAAAAAAAAAAAAAAAAACGAAATTATTGGCAAAACAAAACATTTCTTTGTTGTGTTTTTTGAAGCGTTTTCTGAGAAAGACTGATTCATTCATTATTCGCCACATTCTCATCGAGAGAGGGTTTTTTTGATTAAGTCACAGTTAACCTAGCTCGGGTTTACCAAATTGAATAATGCGGCTGATGTAAGTATCCGGTTCAGAGCGTGCGTTTAATTAGTATACATCTCAGTGTTTTGATAAACTCTTAATAGCAGTTTATAGTTAATTTAAGACAATTGACGTATAAATACCATCGGTAGTCGTAAAACGTTTTAATTAAATAAACAGCTTCTCATTATCTTCTTTTATATTCATAAGAGGAAAGAACTGGATTAGAGAAAAATTTCAACCTTCGTTTTTTAAATGTTTTGGGATGTTCCGAATGCGACTTGAGTATTTTTGGACTGATGTCTCACCGTCAGTGTTACACTGATTTTGCGAACTTGAGAACTAATGTAGCAGTAATTTCATGAAAATTAATTTTTGAGCTGGGTTTTGAAATAAACTGATGCTGATTAAATTTTGGTGTTTATCGCCTAACTATGTGACGCTGCTATATACCGTGTATTTCATGATGAACTTGACAACTATATCGTGGCATCTATGGGGTGGAATTACGTTTAACTTAAAATTAATGGCAAAACAATACATTTCTTTGATCTGTTTTTTGAGCGTTTTCTAAGAAAGATTGATTCATTCTTTATTCGCCTCATTTCCATCAAGAGAGGGTTTAT
Source organism: Maratus michaelseni (assembly GCA_963931845.1). Classification (NCBI taxonomy): domain Eukaryota; kingdom Metazoa; phylum Arthropoda; class Arachnida; order Araneae; family Salticidae; genus Maratus; species Maratus michaelseni. The sequence continues at coordinate 266,225,983 of OZ007593.1, forward strand.
TATTATTATTAAATCACAGTTAACACAGTTAAATCACAGTCACGTTTTTCAAATTGAATAATGCGACTTATGTAAATATCCGGTTGAGAGCGTGCGTTTAATTAGTATAACCTCAGTGTTTTGATACGTTCTTAATAGCAGTTAATTTAAAACAACTGTCATATAAATACCAACAGCAGTTGTAAAATGTTTTAATTAAATATTAACCCCTTCGCGACGAGCGTCCTTTACAGAATGTTTAATCTTTTACCACCGGTTTTTCAAAACAGAAATTTTTGCCTAATTGAATCGCAGAAATGCTGTCATTAAATAATGGCAAACTTTACAATAAAAAGTTACTGGTGGGAATAATCGAGGATTTTGAGCATCTTTTGCGTCACGTATACGTGACGCGCGTCCCCAAGGGGTTAACTACTTTGTTCTATAAAGAAGAAAGTATTGGATTCGTAAAAATTAAGCCTTCCATTTTTTAATGGTTTTTACACATTTTCGGATGTCAAGAATATGATGAGTATTTTTGGACTGATGTCTGTCTGTGTCCTACTAATGGGAGCTGAAACTTAAAAACTAATGCACGGAATTCTATGTAACTTCCTATTTAGTTGAACCTGAACACAAATGGGTGCTAGTTAAATTTTGGTGTGCGTCGCCTAACAGGTGGCGTTGCTTATGTCGGGCTTTTTACGGTAGGGTATATCTATGCATCTATAAGAGATTGCATCTAACTTAATAAGCAAGTTGTTTATTATGAAAAAAAAAAAATCACTGCCACAGCAAAACAGTTTTGTTGTGTTTTCGGGAGCGTTTTCCGAGAGAAAGACTGATTCATTCTTTATTCGACACACTCTCATCAAGAGAGTTTTTTTTTATTTTTCATTTAGTTGCAATTAACCTAGCTCAGGTTTACCAAATTGAATAATGCGGCTGATGCAAGTATCCGGTTCAGAGCGTGCATTTAATTAGTATACACCTCAGTGTTTTGATAAGCTCTTAATAGCAGTTTATAGTTAAGCACTTGCCGTACAAATACAGTAGTTGTAAAACGTTTTAATTAAATAAACACTTTCTCTTTTTTTTTTTTTTTTTTTTTTTTTTTTTTTAACTATATCCAGATAAAGAGCGAAATTATGACAATGTGCAATCGTTGAAAATTGAATAGATAAAAAAAAAATAAATAAAAGTTCAATTTTCCTGTTAGTTTCATAATTAACCATGAGCAATCATTATCGATTGAAGACTTGATAAGCTTCACCGATTTAATTTTCATTTGGATTACTTTATAAATAATAAAAGTAAAAACGACTTGCCTTTCTGGTTAAATATAGCAACTTTTAATTTGTTCAATTTATTAAATTCAATTGTTGGAAATTTACTTGGCACCCGATAACAATAGAATGTTTTAGGTTTTAATCTAATCCTACTTATGGTTTCCTTTTGTTTAGCTACTTATCTATTTCATTTTTCGCAATATAATTTTCGTGAAAATGCTCGTTAGCCTTGATACGTTAATTAAATTAGCTAAAAGCTAATTAGAGTCCCCCTTAAAAACATTAAAACTTTATGAAATCCCCACAATAACCGAAAATTTTTAGGCTTGAATTACGTAAAAAATGCACAAAATCAAACGTAAAAGTCGTAAAAAGAAAGTGTATTAATAGCATTTTAAGAAAAACTGTTGAATTTAAAGAACATATTTTTTTTATTTTTTTTTTAAGTCATAATATAGAAAAAATTTAAATAAAATAATTGAACATCCAAAAAAGTGTTATACATAATCGTAGAATATAATGTTAAATATAATGTATCCGTGTTTCATCGAAATTTACAAAAATAATAATAATAATAATAATCGAAGAAAGGGTTAATACATTTTTATAAATATTTTATTAAAACTAAGAGTCATCACATTATTAGGTGGATTGATTCATAAAGCAGTCAGTTTTTATTTAGTGAGGCATAATTATTTATACTTTTGTATCCACACAAACATATATATATATATATATATATATATATATATATATATATATATATATATATATATATATATATATATATATATATATGTATGTGTGTGTGTGTGTGTGTGTGTGTGTGTGTGTGTGTGTGTGTGTGTGTGTGTGTGTGTGTGTGTGAAATACTTTCTATTTCATAATAAAGTATTTCGAAGACCCACTGACATATGATTTCGGGCAAGCGATTTATTGGTAGAGTCTCATATTTTTGCAGTCGAAGTGAACAAGATCGAAGGCGATGTTTTATGAAATCACTGGAAATTTTCCCATCAAAATAAAAGGAAGAAGCTGCATTATCACCAATGAATTTATTGACTGTATAAAAAGAAAAGACTAAACCACTAATCACCCATTTTAAAACTTATATCTGGGTTGTTACGCCATAGAAAAATAACAAAGTTCTTAAAATATTAGAGAAACACCAATTTGAAGAACATCTCCGCCAAGTGACATAGGTTTATTTAGCAAGTCGAAAAACGTAAAAATTCTGAGTTCCAAGGCTGTGTAACGGCGTTAAATACTAGCAATTCGCTCAAGAATATGTTGACGTGCCGAAGAAAAAGCCAACGGGATGTTAATTAGGAGGGAGGTAGGGGAAAAGAGAGGAGTGGCTTGCTTATTGATTGGTTGAAAAGGATGTGCGAGGCGGGCAAAAACATGACGAAACGTAGGTACTCTTTATCAAAAGCATAAAAATAAAAAGATGAAAAATTAGACGTGGAAATTACGTGCGATGAATGCTGGGATATCGAATGATAATTTTAATAAAATAAAAATGGTATTAAGAAACGTTCTAAAAAAATAAAAATTCAATGTCTCAAAATATGAAGGAATAAATCAGGGTTTGTTTGTTTTTTTTACAAAGAAGTGTCGCATTTAACAGATTAAAATTTTTAGAATAAGAATTAAAAGAATATGCTGATTAAAGGTTGGAATTAAAATATAAATTATATTTAAGATATTATTAAAAAACAGAGAAAAAGGTAGATATTGTAAGAATTTGGAATAAATTAATTAAGGTAAAATGGCGAACTTTTTTTTTATTATTACCTATATATATGTATATATCTTTGAAATCTTAACCCTATCACTATGTCCTATCAAAACATGCCCTGTTGTTGCCCAGGACAAATATGCTATCTATTTTTCAAATAAAAAAAAAAAAAAAAAGTACCACTTATAATACAGTTTAATTTGTACCGTGTGTTACCAACATTATGATATGAGATGTCACCGGCTGAAACTACACAGTGAGTGAGTGAGTGATAGATTTTTAATAACTTGTTGAAAGTGCTTGGGGTCCGCGCGGACCCCAGGACATAGGGATAGGATTAAACATAACTTACAAGTTCGCTTAACAGAAATGATCGAATCTCTTTTTTAAAGATGGCACGTAATAATATTTTACATTAATTGTTAAAGTAATATATATATGTAGAGAGAGATACAAAACATCTTAATAAATAAAACCTACCAGTTAATCTCAATATATTAAGAATCATAAACATATTTTAAAGGTAGATGATGATACCAAACAATATATGAAATAAAAGAGCTTCAATCATAAATTGGAGCAGAAATGGAATATAGAAATCATATGATAAAAAAATTAAAAACAAAGCGACGCGTGAGTGTTTATTCTTTAGTAGGCAAAAGAACAACCACGTATCGCAAATAAATACATTATTTCATATAATAGAAAGGCAAATAACCTAGTAATCTATCACTGCCGATATAATGCATTGAGTGTAAAGTAAAAAAGAATGATACAAGAGAGAAAAAACATTGAATAGAAAATCCTAAAAACATACACATGGAAAATTAAAAGAAAAAATCCAATAATAATTTAAAAAAAAAAAGATTGTACATTGTACTTACATCCTTTCAAACAATGTGAGAAGCACATGCAGTTATACTGCAGTTACAGATAAGAGACGAACGAACAAACAAGATGTTTAATTACAGCGGTTACAGTTAAGCTGTAATATAAACAGTTAAGTAGTTTATGAATTTAAAACTAACCATCAATAAATTATTACTTATTAAAATTAACTAAAATACAAAAAGTAAAACTAAATATAATTACTATTTGTAATAAATTTGTAAGACTATTAACATATTGGAAAAATATTATATTTTAAAGTTTTAAGACTGTTGAACAGTTGCAGAAATATACATTTTGTAAAAAATATTATGTTAAACAATTTAGTGTTGCCATCTGTTATCGAATTCATATATCTAATTTAATAATTATGAGTTACTTACATTATAAATTTCAAACATTAATAATAAATTTTAATTCTAATATTTAAAGTCAATGTTATACCAAATTAATCAAGCAATTTATTTTTAATTATTAATACTAGTACTAGCTGGCTTCGCCCGCCAGCGGGCCCCTAATTTACATCGGTGCCTCGAAACTTTTGTATTCTCCGGCTCGCATCCCCCTCGAACCGAACGAACCTCCGACCCGGGTCCCCGCTGCCTTCGGCACCGTACACCGGTCGTGCTACGCACGCACCGGATAATCCCATAATTTGCATAATCCCTTAATTTGTACATCGAATAGTATAAACCTCTAACTGAACTAATCTCCGACCCTGGTCCCCGCTGCCTTCGACACCGTATACCGGTCGAAACTTTTGCATTCTCCGGCTCGCATCCCTCTCGAACCGAACGAACCTCCAACCCGGGTCACCGCTGACTTCGGCACCGTACACCGGTCGTGCTACGCACGCACCGGATAATCCCATAATTTGCATAATCCCTTAATTTGCACATCGAATAGTATAAACCTCTAACTGAACTAATCTCCGACCCTGGTCCCCGCTGCCTTCGGCACCGTATACCGGTCGTGCTACGCACGCACCGGATAATCCCTTAAATTGCACATAGAATAGTATAAACCTGTCACTGAACGAACCTCCGGCTCGGGTCCCCGCTGCCTTCGGCACCGGATAATCCCTTAAATTGCACATAGAATAGTATAAACCTCTAACTGAACGAACCTCCGGCTCGGGTCCCCGCTCGTGGACTTATTGTTCCTATACCTCACGGGTGGCTGTCCACGAGTGGGTGATTTCGGTCCCCGCTGCCTGCGGCACCGTATAGCAGTCGTGCTGCGCACGCGCTGCAGTAAACGTTAGTTCCGCCTTCCGCCACCAGGTGGCGCAAATAGAAAAAATAAACCTCGAATAAGATAAACCTCGAACTGAACGAACCTCTAGAACCCCACAGTTAAGATAAAAAAACTTGAAGGGGGGGGGGGGGGAGGACACTGCTTTTCCTTAAACAACAGAATTAGACTGCCGGAAAAAAAATCTGATGTCAAACAACTTATTTAGACTACCGGATTTCTTATTCAAAGACAGGGACCTGTAGGAAAACTTAAAACTGAAAAAAAAAAAATCGATAACGGGCGAAGCCCGCTTTTCCCTATCATAATATCTGGTTGCCACTCTAAAACAAAAACTTAAGATACTCGTTATGGCAGTTTTTAGACGCGGCCTACTTCTTAAAATCGTAATATCTAGCCGGCACTGTAATAGAAATCTTTCTTTTGCTTTAATTATACAAATAACGATGATTAATTACACAATAAAATAATATATCGGCTCCTAATGAAGATATGAGAATAATTTTTAGATATTCTGAAAGCAGAATCCATTTTGAGTCGCCCTGTCAAAGTTTGGAATTAATGCGCCCCTTAGATTCGGAAATGCCCCCCCCCTTTCTGAAAGACCGCAGTTGAAAGTCACGTGACTATTTTATCTCTTTCAGAAATGACTTATCCACAGACGATTCGTCTGCGTTGAATGTTGAAATAAAAAAGAAGCTGTCTCTCCGGAATAGAAATAAATTCATTTGCCGTGTCATTAATGAGTTTTAATTGATATCTTCAAAAATTACTGGTCGATTTTTACGAATTTTTTTTTGTTGAATTCGCGATTTTTTTATACACGTGTTAGCAAATTTTCGCGAATGTAGAGTCATTATTTCCACTTGTTTCACAAAGGAGTGGGGCGATTTGATCTCGGATCTGTCGACCCTGCTTTCTTTACGGCAACCTCTTTTTATGTCTGCGGTCGATGTTGGATGTCTGGTCAGTTTTTGGCCGAAATAAAGAAAAGTTACGGTCCGAATTTCAAAAAATTTGACATTTTGGAACGACAAAAATCGGCCGCGTGTGTACCCCGATTTTCTCATCGATACCTCCGGTACATTTTTTTTTATTCGATGATGCGTTAAAAAGCGACGATTTGGATGTCTGCGATTATCAAAACGGAAATTTTTTTCGATTCTTTTTCCAGTTCGGTTTCGGTCGGTAATTAAAACACTTTCGCTCATTAATAACTCCCCGGATCCGGGTCGGAATCCCGACCCGATCGAAACTTGAGCGTCGCGCCTTTTTTGCGAATTTTTCGGTCCGCGTCCGGCGTCCGTGCGTCGCCTGGTCCCGGAGCCTTTGCGGGTACAAAGGTGGAGTGCACAGACAGACAGAAACACACACAGACGTTTACCGTTCTTAATATTAGGGACTAGCTGGCTTCGCCCGCCAGCGGGCCCCTAATTTACATCGGTGCCTCGAAACTTTTGTATTCTCCGGCTCGCATCCCCCTCGAACCGAACGAACCTCCGACCCGGGTCCCCGCTGCCTTCGGCACCGTACACCGGTCGTGCTACGCACGCACCGGATAATCCCATAATTTGCATAATCACTTAATTTGCACATCGAATAGTATAAACCTCTAACTGAACTAATCTCCGACCCTGGTCCCCGCTGCCTTCGGCACCGTATACCGGTCGTGCTACGCACGCACCGGATAATCCCTTAAATTGCACATAGAATACTATAAACCTGTCAGTGAACGAACCTCCGGCTCTGGACCCCGCTGCCTGCGGCACCGTATAGCAGTCGTTCCGACCCTGGTCCCCGCTGCCTTCGGCACCGTATACCGGTCGTGCTACGCACGCACCGGATAATCCCTTAAATTGCACATAGAATAGTATAAACCTGTCACTGGCTTCGCCCGCCAGCGGGCCCCTAATTTACATCGGTGCCTCGAATTGTAGAAAATCTCGAATCTTGTAAAACCTCAAACATGACGAACCGCCGACCCGGGTCCCCGCTGCCTTCGGCACCGTATACCGGTCGTGCTACGCACGCACCGGGTAATCCCTTAATTAGCACATTGAATTGTTCAAACCTCTAACCGAACGAACCTCCGACCGTATACCGGTCGTGCTGCGCACGCACCGGATAATCCCTTAAATTGCACATAGAATAGTATAAACCTCTAACTGAACGAACCTCCGGCTCGGGTCCCCGCTGCCTGCGGCACCGTATAGCAGTCGTTCCGACCCTGGTCCCCGCTGCCTTCGGCACCGTATGTCGGTCGTGCTACGCATGCACCGGATAATCCCTTAAATTGCACATGGAATAGTATAAACCTCTAACTGAACGAAAACCTGCGGCTCGGGTCCCCGCTGCCTGCGGCACCGTATAGCAGTCGTGCTGCGCACGCGCTGCAGTATACGTTAGTTCCACCTTCCGCCACCAGGTGGCGCAATCTGTTTATATGATCATAACTGAAATCGTTAAGACTTTCGATGTCGAGTCGAATGAGCCATACCCCGTCGTTTTCATGCCCGTAGAACCGAAGATAGGAAAGCGCCCCCTAGTGGTGAAAAAACGAAATAAAATCGGTAAGCTGTATCGATGTCGAGTCCAATTTATTTAGACTACCGGAGTTCTAGTTCAAAGACAGGGACCTGTAGAAAAACTTAAAACTTAAAAAAAAAAAAATCGATAACGGGCGAAGCCCGCTTTTCCCTATCATAATATCTGGATAGGGGGTCCTTATTACTTTAATTATGATGTTTGGAATCAGCTTGGTGGACATCCGTAACACAGTTTCTTAGTTATAGAAACGGACCACAGTTAAAAGAAAAAAGCGGGGGGGGGGGGGGGTTTGGCGATGACACTGCTTTTCCTCAAACAACTTATGTAGACTACCTGTGTTCTAGTTCAAAGACAGTGAGCTGTAGAAAAACTTAAAACTAAAAAAAAAAAAAAAAAAAAAAAAAAAAATCGATAACGGGCGAAGCCCGCTTTTTCCTATCATAATATCTGGTTTCCACTCTAAAACAAAAACTTAAGATACTCGTTATGGCAGTTTTTAGACGCGGCCTACTTCTTAAAATCGTAATATCTAGCCGGCACTGTAATAGAAATCTTTCTTTTGCTTTAATTATACAAATAACGATGATTAATTATACAATAAAATAATATATCGGCTCCTAATGAAGATATGAGAATAATTTTTAGATATTCTGAAAGCAGAATCCATTTTGAGTCGCCCTGTCAAAGTTTGAAATTAATGCGCCCCTTAGATTCGGAAATGCCCCCCCCCCCTCTGAAAAAACGCAGTTGACTATTTTATCTCTTTCAGAAATGACTTAGCCGCAGACGATTTGTCTCCGTTGAATGTTGAAATAAAAAAAAGCTGTCTCTTCCGAATAGAAATAAATTCATTTGCCGTGTCATTAATGAGTTTTAATTGATATCTTCAAAAATTACTGGTCGATTTTTACGAATTTTTTTTTGTTGAATTCGCGATTTTTTTATACACGTGTTAGCAAATTTTCGCGAATGTAGAGTCATTATTTCCACTTGTTTCAAAAAGGACTGGGGCGATTCGATCTCGGATCTGTCGACCTGCATTCTTTACGGCAACCTCTTTTTACGTCTGGGGTCGATGTTGGATGTCTGGTCAGTTTTTGGCCGAAATAAAGAAAAGTTACGGTCCGAATTTCAAAAAATTTGACGTTTTGCAACGACAAAAATCGGCCGCGTGTGTACCCCGATTTTTGGATCGATACCTCCGGTACATTTTTTTTTATTCGATGATGCGTTAAAAAGCGACGATTTGGATGTCTGCGATTATCAAAACGGAAGGCGAACTTTTCGCTGTTTTGACTTCTCTTCCAACTTCGGTTTCGGTCGGTAATTAAAACACTTTCGCTCATTAATAACGCCCCGGGTCCGGGTCGGAGGCCCGACCCGATCGAAACTTGAGCGTCGCGCCTTTTTTGCGAATTTTTCGGTACGCGTCCGCCGTCGGTGCGTCGATTAGTCCCGGAGCCTTTGCGGGTACAAAGGCGGAGTGCACAGACAGACAGAAACACACACAGACGTTTACCGTCCTTAATATTAGGGACTAGCTGGCTTCGCCCGCCAGCGGGCCCCTAATTTACATCGGTGCCTTGAAACTTTTGTATTCTCCGGCTCGCATCCCCCTCGAACCGAACGAACCGCCGACCCGGGTCCCCGCTGCCTTCGGCACCGTATACCGGTCGTGCTACGCACGCACCGGGTAATCCCTTAATTAGCACATTGAATTGTACAAACCTCTAACCGAACGAACCTCCGACCGTATACCGGTCGTGCTGCGCACGCACCGGATAATCCCTTAAATTGCACATAGAATAGTATAAACCTCTAACTGAACGAACCTCCGGCTCGGGTCCCCGCTGCCTGCGGCACCGTATAGCAGTCGTTCCGACCCTGGTCCCCGCTGCCTTCGGCACCGTATGACGGTCGTGCTACGCATGCACCGGATAATCCCTTAAATTGCACATGGAATAGTATAAACCTCTAACTGAACGAAAACCTGCGGCTCGGGTCCCCGCTGCCTGCGGCACCGTATAGCAGTCGTGCTGCGCACGCGCTGCAGTATACGTTAGTTCCACCTTCCGCCACCAGGTGGCGCAATCTGTTTATATGATCATAACTGAAATCGTTAAGACTTTCGATGTCGAGTCGAATGAGCCATACCCCGTCGTTTTCATGCCCGTAGAACCGAAGATAGGAAAGCGCCCCCTAGTGGTGAAAAAACGAAATAAAATCGGTAAGCTGTATCGATGTCGAGTCGAATTTATTTAGACTACCTGAGTTCTAGTTCAAAGACAGGGACCTGTAGAAAAACTTAAAACTTAAAAAAAAAAAAAATCGATAACGGGCGAAGCCCGCTTTTCCCTATCATAATATCTGGATAGGGGATCCTTATTACTTTAATTATGATGTTTGGAATCAGTTTGGTGGACATCCGTAACACAGTTTCTTAGTTATAGAAACGGACTACAGTTAAAAGAAAAAAGCGGGGGGGGGGTTGGCGATGACACTGCTTTTCCTCAAACAACTTATGTAGACTACCTGTGTTCTAGTTCAAAGACAGTGAGCTGTAGAAAAACTTAAAACTAAAAAAAAAAAAAAAAAAAAAAAAAAAAAAAAAAAAAAAAAATCGATAACGGGCGAAGCCCGCTTTTTCCTATCATAATATCTGGTTTCCACTCTAAAACAAAAACTTAAGATACTCGTTATGGCAGTTTTTAGACGCGGCCTACTTCTTAAAATCGTAATATCTAGCCGGCACTGTAATAGAAATCTTTCTTTTGCTTTAATTATACAAATAACGATGATTAATTATACAATAAAATAATATATCGGCTCCTAATGAAGATATGAGAATAATTTTTAGATATTCTGAAAGCAGAATCCATTTTGAGTCGCCCTGTCAAAGTTTGAAATTAATGCGCCCCTTAGATTCGGAAATGAGTCCCCCCTCTGAAAAAACGCAGTTGAACGTCACGTGACCACGTCCTCCTTGCCTCTTGAAAATCGATCCAGACAATCGTCTGCCTTCTGGCATTCGCAGCGCCGAAAGAAATGAAAAATAATTTTTTATAGATCGATTTTTAAAGAATTTTTTCGGTTCTAATGGTCGTACGGGAATGATTTTTCGATTTTCTGAAAGCAAATGCTCTCGTCAATCTGTCTGTACGATTTTCGAATTTCTGGTCCCCCGACTTCATTGTTTTTCGAAAGCGCACTGGAGCGATGAATACAGGCCGGTCACGTGAAAATCCTCCGGAACACCTGCGGTGGCGGAGAATGAAATCGTTTTGCAGCCGTGTCTCCGGCTGTCTGCTGTCTGACATTCCCAGCGGTGAAAAAGAATTCGAAAATTACATTTTATCGATCGATTTTTAAAGAATTTTTTCGGTTCTAATCGTCGTACGGAAAAGATTTTTCGAATTTATCAAACCTGACGACGTCCCGGTTCCGTACGTACGACTTTCGAATTTCTGGCCCTCCGACTTACGGAGATACGGGTCGGACCTGCACTGCGGTTTGGGGCTTAAATCGCTCCCTGGGAACCCCGCCGTCTTTTCCTTCCCGGACCCGACGGAGACTGGCAACCCTGTTCGGAGGCGAAAATGTTTGCTGTTTTGACTTCTCTTCCAACTTCGGTTTCGGTCGGTAATTAAAACACTTTCGCTCATTAATAACGCCCCGGGTCCGGGTCGGAGGCCCGACCCGATCGAAACTTGAGCGTCGCGCCTTTTTTGCGAATTTTTCGGTACGCGTCCGCCGTCGGTGCGTCGATTAGTCCGGGAGCCTTTGCGGGTACAAAGGCCGAGTGCACAGACAGACACACACACACACACACAGACGTTTACGGCGCTTAATATTAGGGATTTGCTATGTGTGATTGATATACAAATAATGGGATAAATATCTAACATCTTTAACTTGTATTCATTTGTTCCAAATAATGAACCAATTTATCTATATTATAATTAAATTACATAATTTTTTATACATAAAACTTTTCCATGCACTAAACTAAATAAAATTGTTCAATTCGAAAAATGTTTGCATTATATTTAATTTCAAAATTATATTTTCATTAATTAAGAAGATAAAACTAAATTCTAATTTAAATAACTTCGAATAATAAAAGATGAAAGAACAAAATTAACAAATCGTATTCACAGAGAGACTAATCTCGCGTTTAACTCACGTTTTTACAAGTAAATCAAATCTATGGTGTTGTTTTCTTGAATTTAACTCCAGGTTTTGGTAAGAGCTAATTTATTTTGGCTTTAAAAACTGACAGGTCCTAATTTGATTAATTATCTAATACTAAAGGTATCCGGGACACAAAGATCTAAAAAAAAAAAAAAAAAAAAAAAAAAAAAAAAATCGCATTTTTATTTACTATTGTTTTTTTTTTTTTTTTTTTTTTTTTAATGTTGTACGGCCTGTGGTTACTGTTGATAAACTCGTTTATCTTATTGCAAAATGTAAATGCATTTTTCTTATTTTTTTTTCTCTCAAGATTTGCCGTAGTGTAATTTACTTTTTTTTCACCAATGTGAAATATAAATTATGTTGAGTAAACAAAAGATTTTCTAATTATGTACGACAAAAAACAGTATAAACATTCTTTAAACTAATATTTTTGAAGTAAAGAAAACCATTATTATTATTTTAAAATAATGTTCATACTAAAAGGGGTTTTAATCGGGAGTGATAATTGAAGGAAATTTATATTTTAAAATAATAAAAACAGTAAAAAATACATTAAAAAACATGTTAAAGCCTGTCTGAAAGAACAGATAAAATTTTGCCTTAATCTTTATTTTATAAATCACTTATTTTTATGAATAATAATGGGGAAAAAAATGCAAGAATGGAAAAAGTAATAAAGAAATTCTTCAAAGGACGGCGAAAATATCCCAGTATGTAAATAAGAATGAAAAATTATGCGTGTGTTGCCATTTTAATCATAACAATAAGCAAGCTTATTATATAAAAGCCTGGTAGCGAAAGTACTTGTAACACCTTCAAGATGCTGTCCTGCATTCAATCAGCTGAAACACAAGCAGAAAACAATAAGCATCAAGGTACTTCACCTTTCGGCTATTCAGGACACTATCTCAAGGAACAGTAACCGGATGCCAAAAGCGACAAGCAAAGAGAGGAGGGGGAATAGCCAAGGTATAAAATAACAGGAAGAGTTAATAAGCCAACAGATTCAGAGCAGACGATAATTTTAATTAAAAACTGAAAACAATTTCTTTTGTTATTTACTACTGGTAATTAACCGAACGTTTAAACGAAATGGCTATTTTTTGTGTTTTCATAAAATTTTTCTCATCCGGGATTAAAATAGGCCATTAAGTTTGTCTCCACTAAATGAAACTGAGAAACCCAAGGGTCAAGAAAATTGTGTCAGTGAATCTCTTCACTAGAGGAAGAAATGTAGAACGAAGGAGTAAGCACAACAATTAAAAAAGAAATCCAAAAATCAAATGTGGTACAAAAATTGAAATTGCAAACAGCGCAGTATATGGGTTAATAATCAAAATTGTATTTTTTTTTTTAAATTAAATAACAAAATCTATTAGATCCAAAACAAAAATTTATGACGAATTTCATTGAAATAAGTAAGGTATAACGAATTAAAAAAGGTGAAATGAAAATCAGCCATCAGAACTTAGGAATTTAACAAATACGTCAAACTTCTCAAAATTTGGGTCATGTTTTAACATTAACTTGCATAATAAAGGAGTTTTTCATTAACGTTTGCGTATTACAAAATCATTTTCCTGTGAGCCTTTGAAATAAAAAATTACTTGACTACACATACAGTGAGCAAAAAAAAGTATTTGCACACCAGGTGAATTTGTTGTATCACACATAAATAAACACAAAATGAACTACGAATGAAAAATATAAAACAAATAAACATATTTAATATTTTACTTGATATATTTTAAAATATGAAAATATAACAAAGTAACATTTGTTATGCCAAAAAAGTATTTGCACACTAGCAGTGAGAATAAAAATAAATATAGTAAATATTTAAAAGTAAAAAACAGTACTAGTATTTAGGTGTGATAAGTTTAGCTTCTGATTTTTAGCCATTCTTCCTAAAGATCTTCCTTAAGATCAGTTTTGTTAGAAAATTTCTTTTTCTGTACTTGCATATCCAAAATATGCCACACATTTTCAAAGGATTGAGGTCTAGTGATTGTGGTGGCGTTTGCAATCGATCTTTTACATTACACAGCAACCATAAACTCGTAATGTTCGCCATGTGTTTGGGATCATTATCTTGTTGAAAATAATATGAATCAGTAATTTCCAATTTCAGAGCATTATTAAATAAATTGTCTCGCAATATACTAATATATTGTTTGGCATTCATATTGCCTTCAATAAAGGCCATTTCACCAACTCCATTAAAATCTATAACGACCTTCCTGATAAAACTTTACAAGATACAGATTCTCAATTATATAACACCAGAATCTGCATTTTGTAAAGTTTTATCAGGCAGGCCGTGATAGATTCTATCCCCCCATTCGGTGAGCAAGGGGAGCAAATTTAAAAAATTCACCCGATCTGGTGTTATTAGAAAATATCTTGCTAAAATTTTATCTTCTAAAGTCGTGATAAGATTCCTGGATAAGTTTTTGTAGCTCCCACCCCCCAGATACAAGGGGGGGGGGGGGGTAATTTAAAAAAAAAAGTTATCCGAATCTGGTGTTTATATTCTTATTCTGTGTACATTACAAAATTTTATCATTGAAACGGTGACATGTTTTGATATACGTTTTTGCACCCCCTCCCCCCTCCCATTCGAGAAGCCAGGATTCTGAATTACAAAGAATCATCCGAATCTGGTATCTATACTCTAAGGTTTACCATCTTGATTACCATCAGACTTAACTAATATGTGACTGGTGCATGAAATTAACTACCTTATTTTATATATGTAACAAAATTATACGATTAATGCAAGATTTTCAAAATTCTTCATTTGAACTAATTTTAAATTTAGTAAAATATCAAGTATTTAACAGTAAATTTATGTTTGAAACTGTATATACCCGTAGAGTTTTCGTCCGCGTCCCGAAAATTAGACATATAATTTAAATAATTTCCGATTTTCTTCTTAAGTTAATACTACAAAAAGACAATAATTAACAAGTGGGTAAGTGTGATCGAAGATCGCACAAAGGGTTTCGTTTAATATTCTTTCAAAACACTTTATCCTTTCTTTAATAAATCCAAATAAATTTTATTTAGCAACAAAAAAAAAGTCATGCTTGCTATAAAGTAAAAAATTACCCCTTCGAGAAGCAAGGATTCTTGCTTCTCGAATTACTTTCTGATTATGACTGTTCTAATTTTTGTAATTACAAAAAATCATCCGAATCTGGTATCTATACTCTAAGGTTTACCATCTTGATTACCATCAGAGTTTTAAACTCATATTTAATTAAACGAAATTTACGTTGGAAGCAAATGTTTGATGAGTATTTACTGGTCTATTTTTCTCGTTTTTTCGAATATCTGAACCGGTTCGATAGCGGGCGAAGCCCGCTATTATACTCTGTCATAATAATATCTGCCATGTGGACTAAATGCGATATTTAAAAAAAAATAGTTTATATAAAACAGATATTTAAACCTATTGCATAATCATCTGTAATCAAGGTCCTACTGCCAAATTGCGTATTTTAGAAAGTGAGAGCTTTTGTGACAGTTCTTTAAAAGTATCTACATTGATTTTAAACTATATTGTTGCTAGCAAACGCCCATGTTTGGAGATAACCTTGCCCACAGATTACGGAAGATTAGTTATTTTGTATTTTATTAGTTGTTACCCGTGACGTCGTTCCCGTAACATTAAAAGAAAAATAAATGCATTAATTGAGGAAAACGTTTCACCCCCGATAATTAAAAACATATGTAACTCTCTTTATAACAAACTCCATTTTTTCGAATATCTGAACAGGCCCGCTATTATACTCTGTCATAATAACATATGTCATGTGGACTAAATGCGATATTTAAAAAAAAAAAAAAAAAAAAAAAAAAAAATCAAAATTAAACATTTTGTACACTTTCAAAATATTAAAATATGCGAATATCCCATAATCGGGTTTTTATCATGATTCAATACGTTCCTCAAACTCATATATTCACTATTCTCTATTACTCATATTGATACTCGCTTTGTATTATTCTCAAACATTTGAAAAATTCGTTAAACTTCCAACATGACGTCAGATTAATTTTCTTTTTAATTCTCTAATGACGTGATATTAATCTGCTTTCTGTACATCCACATACTCCTGTATTATTGAGAAATGTTTGAAAATTTCCGTTTTATTACCAATATGACGTCATATTAATATTTTTTTCAATGGGTGAAACTTTTTATTTCATTTTCATTTTTCACGTGGAAATCTTTCAATAGAAAATTAATTATTGTAGAAAGAATTTTATTGTGAATTTTTAATTGTTGGCAACTGCTATAACAAAAGATGTTTAAATTTAATAGGAAAAGGCTGTTGGAATTTTGGTTTTTTATCTCTCTATATTAAAATAATACGATTTTTTTCAAATTTTAATATTTTGAGCTTCATAAGTAGGTATTTAGCTATAAGTACACACATTTGCATGCTTGTAAATTATATATTTTCTGAGAACGGCTCTGTGACGGACAGACAACGGAGCGGGAGTAATAGGATTTCGTGAGATGAACGAAACCCTAAAAATTAGTGTACAGAAAATGAGTTAGTAATTTTAAAGTATCAGTACAACTTTAGAGGCATTATTACAATTATTATTATAATTATTAAAATTACACTTTTAGATTAACTCATAAAGTTTCAAAAAAAGGTTTTTAATGAATTTAAAAAAATCATATTATCTGCTATAAGCTGTAGTAGCAAATTAATTTAAAAAATAACGTTGTTTGATTTTTAAAAAAAAAATAATTAAGGACTGTGCTTTATATGTAGGACACTGAGATAAAAGGTACACATCATTATACATCTGATTATTCAGCACAGAGGATGAATAATCAGAAAAATATTTTTTTTTCCCCTTTACGCATCGTAGTTAAGCTTCGCTTGTCCCCGTAAATACCTACTTTGAGCTAAGTAAATATGAGAAGGTAATCAACATTGTTTTGTTTATTACTTACCCATCATACGTAGTATAGGGTAAGTCTTGTAATCGTTTTGAAAATCGAAAATTTTTTTTTGACGGATTTACACGTTTCAGACACTGGAGATTCCGAAAAACATATTTTTAGAAAAAAAATTTTGCCGTCCGTCTGTGTGTCTGTAAACGCTCTATCTCCCGAAAAAATTGAGATAGAGACTTGCAATTTGGTATGTACTTAGTATGTAATAATGGGAAGAAGCCTATTTCATTTCATTAACCTCGATTAACCGGAACTATTTTATTCGGACCCTCGAAATATTCGTTCTGATAAAAGATATATAAAAAATTTCGAAATTGTTTATTTTAAGAAATGAATATAAAAGACAATAAAAAAACATAAATTTTACATAAAGCATGAAGTCGATCGGATAATTAGTTGCCGAGATATTTGGAATCCTATTTTCCACACTCTTCGATTTTTCATGACCCTGTATTTCATCCAAATTTCACTTCAAAGAGATATTTTAATTGGAAATTTGACGCTTAATCAGATGCAATAAACCGCTAGTTAATAGGATTATTATTTTTGGAGTTATAAGGAAAAACCTCTTTCAAGCAATTCAGTAATCGAGCCTTTAAAGTTTGTGACGTCATCAAGCCACGATTTTATTTGAATTGCAATGCATTTTATAAGTAGTTTACACATTTTTATTTTAATATTTTACATTATGCATATCCATGATGGGTAAGTATTACGGTGGCCCCCAACGACTAGTTTTGTTGATTTTAAGAAAACCATAAACAACTGCTACAAATTTTTATCGTTATTTTCAAAATAGGCGTAAAAATGGTCTATCAATAAAATTCAATGCCTAAGGCAATATATTCAACGCGAAATTTCTTCCTTTTAATATTTCTTCTAAATCTATATCATAAAGCAAAAACATGTCTGTAAGTAACTCTGACGTCATATTGAAGGTGGCAACATAAATAATAAATTTCGTTTTTACTGCATTTTTTTTTTTTTAATTCTAAACATCATACAGTTTTAATTTTTACACCGTCGAATAGAAGAGAAAAATATACTTTCAAGTGCAATTTTTTTTAAACTGTATCTCAATTTAATATTTTTTTATAGTTTTTAAAATAATTTTCCAGCATGAATATTTTTAAATTTGTGTACAACCTAATTACGGAAAAGTAAGCCGTTTGCACTTAAAAATAAATAAATAAATAAAATGTAATAACTTAGCATTTGTTTGTTTCCGTGTAATCTTAAATAACTAAATTGCCAAGCGAAAATAAAACTTCCCAAATAAATAAAAGACGCATTTAAGTAGAACTACGTGCTTAAACACTGAAATAATCATAATCAAAAAGGTTGCTGTAAATAGTAAAAAAAAATTTAGATTGACCGCTGACACCCGGCTCATACGAAAGTACCAAAAATACGATTTTCATCTACGTTTTGCACACCGGGCATTGTTAACCCGGGTGGTTCGGGTTGGATTGTCTGATTTATATTGATGCGCTATCATATGTGCACATTCGATGCTGCATCATTAGGCATGTATAATAATAAAAATGCATTATGTAATAATCAAATGTATAACAATAAATGTACGCGTGATCACACTTTAAAATGATATTTATTCCTATATTTGGAGTAAGCTTCCTTTCTTTTTATCTTTTATTATTATTATTATTATTATTGTCGTAGTAAAATATTACGCAATTAAAGTATAATGCATTATCTATCTTCTTTTTACGTATGTTTAATATATAAATAAGGAGAAAATGTGTTTCATCTTTACTATATTGTACTGGAATTCAACTTACATTTGGCGACATCCAAAATAATTATCATATATGATACTAGCTGATCCGCCCGGCATTGCCCGGGTCCCGGGCCCGTGATAATAACCTTAAATATACCTAAAATCCATGTTGAATGATTTTATATATTTAAACTAAAATTTTTCCACAAAACGAAAATCTTTCCAAACAAACTGAAAATTGGGGCGGAGCCCCATTGCCTTCGGGACGTACACAGGGCGTGCTACACACGCTGCGGTCTATTTTCATTTTATATTTTTAAACGAAAGACCGGCGTAGCCGACCGTCATAATAACCTTAAATATATCCAAAATCAATGTTGAATGAATTTATATATTTAAACGAAAATCTTTCCAAGCAAGGGCATGTAAAAATGCCCTTTTTTACATGCTAAGAGCATGTAAAAAATGTTTTCTTCTCACTTTTTTTTTTTTTCCACATCGTGTCATTTAATATTAAAAACAAAATACAGGCATCCCCCGACTTACGTATACTGCGACTTACGTAAATTCGCAGTTACGTAAAAAAATGTTTGAAAATTACATTTGTGAACTCACTAGCGCATTTGATACGCGTTTGTATACTTTTGATAACTATTTTATAAATAAAATATGTAGATAAAAATTATAACTATATATAATAATATAGTTTTATATATTAGAGAGAGTCATAACAACGAATATTTATTGTTCGTTGTTCATAGTTGTCATCTAATTCTTAATAAATACATTTTGTGCTTATCAAGAATTATTTTATTTTGTGAGTGCTATTCATTTGTCTTATCCTCGAAAATTCATGCAGAAGAGGTAAGTCAGTCCTCTTTAATTATTTCTTATTTTTATAGTCGTTTGAAGTAATCTCAAAATTGTTATAAATCACTCCATAAATGTTAAATTTATAAATCCCAAATTCCACAACATATTTTTTTATTTGAAAGTGTTTTTTTCCAATTTACCTTTATTATTATTTTTTTCATACTTGTATAATTTATATCGGAGTAAATACTGCCCCAAACGTAATGCCAAACCATGCATGATGCTTTATTTAAAAATTAATACTGTGTAAATAATCTAAATATATATATTAAATTATAATATATATTATTATAATATATATATATATATATATATATATATATATATATATATATATATTAAATATTGCAGTTTCTTAAGAAATTTTACTTAAGCAAATTACACATTCGACTTACGTAAAATTCGAGTTACGTAAAAGTCTGCGGAACGCATTAATTACGTAAGTCGATGCCTGTAGTTCTTATCGTCCGAAATCTTTGAAATTTTTATGGGCTATAAATATAACGTTTCGGAAGCCAGCATATAATTTCCGTGCAAAAATATCGATATTTAGTTGTAAAAACATGAGTAAAAGCCACCCGTGTATATGCACGTTCTGAACAAAAATTATTATTATTATTATTATTATTATTATTATTATTTTCTAATTATTGGAATGTTTTGAGATTTTTATACGTGATGTAAATCAAGTGTCCGAAGAACATGTTAAAAGACTGTGTTAAAATACCGACATTTAATATACTTTTAGTGTAGGAAAAAATGTCGCAAAGTGACTTCCAGTCCCGAATTTTTTTGAAAAGTTTTAATATTCGTATTGTTCGAAACGGACTACATCGTCGTAGAGAAGAAGATGCAATTCGGGCGGATGCAGTGCTGGTTTCGAAAAAAATGGGAGAAAAGGGGGGGGGAGGGAGACATGAAATCGAACTTTTTTGAAAAATGTTTTCGAAAAAGTAAAAATTCGTATATATATATATTTTTAACGGATTGCGGCGTTTGAAAGGAAAAAGTACAAAATTTCATAATGTGTTTTCAGTTACCCACATGTTAAACGGTTTCGCCGATGCGCGCTTCGAGAAACGACAGAAAAAAAAGAGCTTTCCGTTTTTCTCTGCTTGAGCGCTTCGGTACGCAGTTCTGGAACGCACCATTGCGACGCTTTTGTCGGGTTTTTTTTAATCTATCCTCACAAAACGCTATCCTCACAAAAATTTAGGTAGATTTTCCTAGCCATCGCCGACAGAGAGACATATAACAGAGAGAGGGAGGGGGGGGGGAGAGAGTGAGAGCGAGGAAGAAACTTTCTCTCATTAATATAGATATCTTACCGGATTTCTCACTCGTGGCAACCTTTGTCCAGAGAAAAACGAATTTAAAAAAAAAAATCGTGAACTAGTATAAATGTATCATTAATTCAGAGGTTTTTGCACTATATTTATTGAAGTTTTGACTGGCTCCATGTTTTTTTTCAATCGGAAATATTTTAAAACTCAAAGTGCTTTCAAAATGGCGTGTCATTTTTCTACTGAACTACTCAGCCAATCATCGTTTTTTTTAAATGAAAAATGGTACTTTTGGTTGCAGGTTATTCCAACAATATGTACCACTTGTAATAATTAGCTTTTCTTTGTGTGTGTGTGTGTGTGTGTGCACTAAACTTAAATAAAAATCCTAAAAATTGCTTTTTCTTGCAATTTTGCCAGTAATGAACATTTTAAACTACATGTTTGTATACGCTTCGGAGAATACTATAATATTTAATCAAAAAATTTATTTGAGATGACTGAATTGTGAGAAAAATGACCGGCCAATTAGAAGCCACTTTGACATATACAGTCCATCATATGAAGCTACGTTTTAAGTATTTCCCATTGAAAAAAGATCCTGGAGTTTGTTTAAACTTCAATAAACATGGTACAAAAACCTCTAAGTTATTATCTTTATCTCATTTTAAGAAAACAATCCCCCCCAAAACATGTTTTTTTTCCAAGGATAGTAAACCATTCCTTAATAGCGTTGTATTTTTTTAAGTACTGAAAGCCATCGTACTCTGGGGCTAAACTGTTTTAAAAATTATAGATGAAATTACACTAAGGTGACTACATTTAAAAATTGTTTCAACTTCAAAGCTTCCAAAAATTTATTTAAAAAAAAAAATAATAAGCTTTAACTGTTTTTTCAACTACATAAATTTATCAATATTTAAAAATTCAATAATTTTTTTTTTAAATCAAAATGTTTAAGCTAACAATCTAAACGTGAATTATGCCCCTAAAAATTGGAAACGTTTGGTCACCTTAAATTACACTAATCAACAAAGCAGAATAATATGATCTACATCTCGGAATAAAAAATATCAGATGAAAATCATAAAATTATTATTTATTTATTTATTTTGCAACTTGTTTGAAGCTAATCAAAATATTGGGAAACAGTATAGACAAATAGTAAACCTAATGCTTTCAATATTTCGGAGTATACCTGCGACATTTGAACTCGGTAAATAATGCATGTAGTTACGAAACGAAGGCCGAAGAGCGCCATGCAATTTCTATACATTAGTAGATATTTTGACAGGTGACGTCATCCGTGGGTGTATGACGTCATAATGAGGTCTAGGTCCGTGGGGCGGCGGCCAATGAAAGAGTTAGGAGAGATCCCGCGCTTCCGAACGGAAGGTAACTCAAAAAAATTACGTAGCATTCATGGAATCTTGTAACATTACTTTTAGTTTCACATTTTTGTTAACAAGTTTCACGCACGAACAATGAAATAAACAAACAAAAACTGAAAATAAGTTGATAGCCGTCTAGCGAAGGGGTTCGTCTGAACTGGAATGGAATACTAATTAGAATATATTTTAACAGTGGGCGTTAAACCACTATTAGATTTTTCAGATATGCTCAAGCTGATTTTGACTAAAAATAATATTTGGGAAAAAAAAAATTTGGTACAACAAAGCAAAGCAATCATGCAGCAAAAGATTTTAAAAGTGTAAATATTCAAGGTCATAGAAAGACTCTGCGGGTCCCCTCAAGTCAGGCAGAGAGATACAGTGTCTCACAAAAGTGATGGGACACTTGTGCTTTATAAAAAGAAACTGCAATAAAATAAATAAACAAACATGTGCAAAAATTTTTTGGGTGTGTTTCATATTTAAAGTTAGTAACAATTATTACATAACATACATTTTGTCAAAATATTAAAATATTAATTTAGTAAAAATACAATTGTTCAGAACGGAGCAAAAAATGGCTCACATAAGTGATGGGACACTTACTTTTCTATCAAATATTTATCCAAAAATTTTACTTTTTAAAAGGTTTTAATATTTTGTTGGATTTCCTTTTACTTTTAAAACATGATTTAATCTTTTTGGGATGGATTCGACTAATTTTTTTGTGATTTCTGGAGTGATTTTACCCCATTCTTCTTGAAGCACCGATTTTAGTTGTTGTTTTGAAGAAATGGTGTGTTTGCGAATTCTTGATTCCAATTCTTGCCAAATATTCTCTATGGGATTTAAGTCTGGAGATTGTGGTGGTGTTTTTATTATTTCAGGACAGTTATATAGCAGCCAGAGTCTAACGTTCAGAGCAGTGTGCTTGGGGTCATTGTCCTGGTAGAATTTAAAATCGTTATGAAGGTTCAATTTTCGTGCTGAAGATTTCAAATTTTGCTTTAAAATATCAATATACTTGTACTGATCCATTATACTGTCAATAAAAACAAGATTACCAACTCCAGCGGACGACATACACCCCCATACCATAACTCCTCCTCCACCATGTTTTACTGTTGGTACCAAGTTCTGTTTGTGAAGTTCTTCCCTGGGTTTTCTCCACACCAAGATTCTACCGTCAGAACCAAATATATTAAATTTACTCTCATCAGCAAATATAACTTTATTCCAGTAATCAGAATTCTTATTTATGTTGGATTTTGCGAAAGCTAGTCTGAGTTTTCTATTCTTTTCACTTACGAAGAATTTTTTCCTGGCTACTCTACCGTGATATCCAGCAGATCGAATTACCCTTCTAATAGTTTCAGGATTAACAATTATTCCATATAATGCTTGTAAATCAGCAGCAACTTTTGAAGCACTAATTCTTGGATTTTTTTTAATATTTCGAACGATAATTCGCTTTATTCCATTGGATAGCTTTGATGGTCAGCCAGGTCTTCTTTTATCCTGAATCATATGATTCTTTTTATATCGTTTAATGATATTGAAAACTGTTGAACGACTCAAGTTAACTGTTTCAGCAGTTTTTCTAATAGATTTTCCACGTTCAATATGCAAATTAATAACTAATTTTCGAATTTCAGGCGAAGTTTCTTTTCGTTTAGCATTCATGACTACACAGAGCTAAAAAACACAAAAATTCCAAAACAAACTGGAGAGAAATACTGCAGACGATTTTATAAATTATTGCCAATTGCTTTTAAGTAAAAATAAAACCCCAAAAAATATTTTTATTGCTTATTTCAGACGATTTTTGTTGCATATATAATGGTGTCCCATCACTTATGTGAGCTATTTTTTGCTCCGTTCTAAACATTTGTATTTTTATTAAATTAATATTTTAATATTTTGACAAAATGTATGTTATGTAATAATCTTTACTAAATTTAAGTATGAAACACACCCACAAAAAAAATGTGTACATGTTTTTTTAATTTATTTGATTAGTTTCCTTTTGTAAAGCACAAGTGTCCCATCACTTATGTGAGACACTGTAGAAGGGGAGTGGGGCAAACGGTACAAATTAACGGGGCCCAGCACTCTAAAAAAATCCCGCCTCAGGTCCCATTTTTAAAATAAAATAGTAAAGACTCGAGCATTTTAAAAAGCAAAAATAACTAACAAGGTTAAAGGAATTGAAAAGTCAGAACTTTTGAGTCGCATAAATTGTGCTTGCATGTTAATATTTTATAACACAGACTAAAGAAAAAGCAATTAAAACAATAAATATTTATCATCTAATAAATCATAAGCAATAGTGCACCCATAGAATGGCTAAGCTGGCAAATTGCCAAGGGCTCCCAATTTCTTAGGTCCTGGAGCAGATAAAAATTGGCATTCGTCCGCAAGGATTTTGACCACTTACGCTTTTCTTTTACTTTTGTTTTCCATATTTCACGGCTTTCAGGAGCAAGTAATTACGCTGCTGAAATGTTTAAAATTCTTCAGAATTTGCGAACAATTTCATTTGAAAATAAATAAATGCATTTTTTTTTTCACAAAAACTATAAAATCAAAATATTATCCAAAAATTCTGGTACGAATTTTGATTAAATTTAAATGGTTTAAATAATAACCACCGCTCTTGCAAAAGTTAATGCTGTTATGTTTAATTTTCAAGCAAATGTGTATTACTTTTTAAAAATTAATCATTCAACAAGTTTATTTTGTAAGCGGAAAAAAGTTAAAAAGTTTAGAAGAAAGAAAGTTTTTTTTTTCTTTTTTTATCTCAAATGGTAAACAGGGAAATGCTTAGAAAGAAAAAATTGAGAAAAATAAAAAATAAAAATTATTCAAAATAATGGTCCGAGGTGCTTGCTACATGCGTTTACTAGAGATATCAGATGGGCTAGAGCTCGATTTTTACTTTGTTCAAGAAAGTATTGGATTCATGACAATTTTCGACGAATTTATACGTTTTAGAAGGTCCTGAACACGATTTGACTGTTTTTAGAAAATGTCTTGTCTGTGAGTCTGCCTGTCTGTATGTGACAAACATGTTTCTGGGCGCTCTATCTCAAGAACTAATGTACGAAATTTAATAAAACTTCAGATTCAGTTAGTCCCTGATATAAATTGGTGCTGATTAGTTTTTGGTAAAAATCGCCCAGAAGGTAGCGCTGCTATGCTACATTATTCACGATTTTCACGTTAGCTATATCTCAAGAACTAATGCACAGAATTTCATCAAACTTCAGATTCAGTTAGACGTTGATTAGGTTTTGGTGTAAATATCCCTAGAGGTGGCGCTGCTATGCTGTATTTTTCAGGATATACACGATTTTAGCGATAGTCATATCTCAAGAACTAATGCACAGACTTTCATCAAACTTCAGATTCAGTTAGACGTTGACATAAGTAGTTGTTGATTAGGTTTTGGTGTGAATATCCCTACAGGTGGCGCTGCTATGCTGCATTTTTCAGGATATACACGACTTTAGCGATAGTCATATCTCAAGAACTAATGCACGGAATTTCATCAAACTTCAGATTCTCTTAGACTTTGATGTAAATTGGTGCTGATTCGTTTTTGGTGTATGTGAAACCTGTGTGAGATCGAAGAAAGTTTTGTGATTGGCACATCCGACTAGTTTATACCAGTCTTTGGGCTTGGACTAAAAACAAAAAATTCGGAGAGCAATTTTATTTATTCACAAATTGCAAAAAGGGAAAAAAAATAACATATGCTATTTGAGAAACAAGAATGTATTCTCTTAAAGTGTTTTACAATCCTCTAAAAATCAGTTTGAAAGGAACTGGATTTCTACTGTTGGGATATAAAGATAAATAATATTCTGTCTGGTTGTGAAGCTTTGACACATTCAGTGTTAGTACCATAAAAAAAGTCCAAAAGTAAAAAACAGTCTTCCGACCTCTACTGAAGAAATTCTTATATTGCTTAACATTTTGATACTAATTAGGCTTTTTTAACCTCTCTACATTCTTTCATAATAGCTGTTGAGCAGATGTTATCATTATTTAATTCTTCTTTAGCTCCAATTCATTGTTATATATTTATTTGAAAAAGTAGAATAAGAAAACAGGACAATCCCTACTCAGAGCCGAAACTAAGGGGGGGGGGGGGGGGGGGCAGCTGGGGCATGTGCCCCGGCGCCAGAAATGAAAGCGCATGGGACGCCAAAATGAAGATTTGGTTTGTCGTTGGATACAAAAAATATATATGAAATTTGGGTAAAAATGTTTTGCAGTTGAAAAATGAAAAAGAAAAACTGAGCCAAGTGCAATTAAAATTGACAAATAGGTGAAAAAAGATTGGTGTGACGGGTGGGGCGGCCTGGGATACTAAGCACTGAGCGGTCAAAAATTCACAAAATAAAATACTTAGTAAAAACTTAAGTTTTTCTGGGGTTTTTTTTTTGTTGTTGTTGTTGTTTATCTGTTCTAAGCCACTATTATAATTTTGGAAATTAGCGTTAGGTTCAGGAAAGCATCTTGACATATCAGTCTATTATTAATAGATAGAGCGGTGTAAGTGATAGTTCCATGAAACTGGATGTAGAGAGCACACAAAGATATTTCATGGTATTGGAATTCATTGTTATACCTACAGGAAATCCTAGTTTTTCAGCCCTTGAGACATTGTGGCTCTTATCACTATGGCTTTAAGTGCCTGCTCAATTGTAATGTAGTACTACAACTACAGTAAAATATGTGAAAATAAAACCTGTCTATAACGGAAGCCTGTCTTAAATGAAAAAATTACATGGTCCCAACAGAAAGAATATCAACAATTATACATGCTAAGACGGAAATCTGTATAAAGCAATTTTTTTTCCAGTTCCTTTTGAACTGGTCCTTGAACCTTTTCCTCCAGTTGTCCGGTTTCACAGGTTTTATTGAATAACTACAGTGGTGGACAAAAGTTTGGACATTTTTTGAAAGTTTCATGTTTTTCAAATTTGTGTGCTTGTAGAATATATTAATTTTCACTTAAATACAAACGTTTATATATCAAATTGAAGGTATTTTAATGTAGAATTTAATAATAAAAACAGTATTACAATATCTGTATTACAAAACAAGTTATGCTCATTTTAGTAGAACAAACAAACACAAATCGTTTTGAATAAGGACGTGTTTTGTAATAAAAGCGTACTAGCCAATCACAAACACTGTTCTAAGGATCAATCAAATGTCTGTAACTATAGTTTAGGTTATTTGGATGGTAAAAGAGTTATTGCTGTGGAAATATTTTGCGGAATGATGCATACTAGTACAATTAAATAGAGTATTGCTATTTTTGAATATTTAAAGTCCTTTTTTTAATTAAACTAATTTTAAACAATGTCATCAACAAGAAGAACTAATTGGACATCTACAAAAGAAGCCGAATTGTCATATTGAGAGAAAATGGCCTCTCGTATGCTGAAATTGCAAGAAAAGTTGGTGGTTCAGTGACTTGTTCTGGTGTACTAAAGTTCTGTTTACGTTATGAAAAAACGAAATCAGTGGAAAATAAGGCCAAATCAGGCCGAAAAAAATGCACAAGTGCTACTGCCGATAGAAAAATTAAACGGCTATGCCTTCAAGATAGAAAAATTTCATCAGATGCCATTAGATGTGAAATGAATGCAGCGGGTATTGCAGTAAGTTCTAGAACAATAAGAAGAAGGTTATCAGGATTTGGACTACAAGCTAGAATTCCAAGGAAAAAAACATATTTAAATCAAAAGCAACGCGAAAAACGAGTTAAGAGGGCAAAAGAACACATTAAATGGTCAGAAAATCAATGGAAGCAAGTAATCTGGAGCGATGAGAGTAAAATATCGCTCTTTGGTAGTGATGGTAGAAAATACGTGAGACGTAGAGTAGGAGAAGCACTTCATCCTGTTTGCATTGAAGCAACTACAAAAAACCCAACAAATGTCATGATTTGGGCATGTATGTCTGCAGATGGTGTGGGCCGAATTCAAGTGATTGATGGCATCCTGAATGCCAAAAAATACATCGAAACTGTCCTGGAACCAAAATTAATACCTTCCATCAGGGATCTCTTCCCCAACAACGCACCATTTATTTTTCAGCAGGATTCAGCTCCATGCCACACAGAAAAAGTATGCAAAGCATGGTTTCAAAATAAAGGCATAGATATATTACCATGGCCAGGAAACAGCCCTGATCTCAATCCAATTGAAAATTCTTGTACGAAATAAAAGTCCATCCAATAAAAGACAACTTATTGAAGCTATAATTGATTCTTGGCACCATGTGATTACGAAAGATGAACTCCAAACACTCGTTCAATCGATGAAAAGACGCTGTGAAGCTGTCTTAAAAAATAAGGGTTATCCTACTAAGTATTGATTGTGTAAGTATCAATTTAAAAAAATGCAAATCTAAGATAGATCTTACTATTAGTTGCATAACTTTTTTTTTTGCAATACATATATTGTAATATTGTTTTTATTATTAAATTCTATATTAAATTACCTTCAATTTGATATATAAACGTTTGTATTTAAGTGAAAATTAATATTTTTTACAAGCACACAAATTTGAAAAACATGAAACTTTCAAAAAATGTCCACACTTTTGGCCACCACTGTATTTGGCAAAGCTGATTGCATAGTTCAATATTACGTATTTTATGATTACATATTTTTAATTTAAAAATTAATCGGATATTATAAACTTAGTAAAATTATCTTTGTAAATTTACTTTGTGAAGAACGAAGGGGGGGGGGCGCCAAAATCCACGTATGCACCCCGTGAAAAAAAAGTTTTTCGGCCCTGTCCGTCCCTACTCATTCTTTAGCCTATAGAAATTTATTACACTTGCAATGTTTATTTTATATATAAGATTGTTAAAATATTTACTTATTTAAATGACGTTATTATGACAATAGAAATTAGAATATATTTAATTATACCAATTTTAAATGCCTCTTTATGACAACATTTATATTCAGAAAACCTTACAATTTTCCCGACGTACTTCATTCTGCATCTTTAAAAATATATATGTAGTAAAAGCTGTTTGCGAAGACGTTTGCTACGGTAATATATGGTTTGATACAAAAATTACTGATAAATAAAAAATAAATAAATAAATAAACGAGTAATTATTTAAGTTTAAAAAAAAAAGTCAAAGATATAACCCAAATAATTTTAGCACTGATAATTCTTTTTTAATATACTTTAAATAGACTGATTTGGCTTTACCAAACAATTCTCTGTCATACATTTCTTCATAGCAATCGTTTCACACGCTTTATTAAAAAAGTTAATAGTTAAAACTCGATTCGCATATTAAAATGCAATCGGTCTGCCAAGTCATATCTTGGTGGAAAACACCTTAAAACCCGATTTTAGCGGTTGACTCGTAGGTTTACCATTGTGTTTTCCTGCACCCAAAGATAGGAAAACATGGAGGACTGGGAGCAGGAACACACAATGGTCGTAAACCTACGACCCAACCGCTAAAATCGGGGTTTTCGGGTGTTTTCCACCAAGATATGACTTGGCAGACCGATTGCGTTTTAATATGCGAATCAAATTTTAACTAATTCTGGCATTTCAGCAGTGAACTCGATGAGTTGATTGTCTGTGCTGCCGCCTCCCGGTCTATATCATATTAAAAATTAAGAAAATTACTCGTTTTAATCTTTATTTTTTTAATTATCTGATTAAAATCGTGATTTAATCGCTGATTTTAACACTTGGACTCTACAGGTTCAGCACCCGCCAACTCTACACTAGTGCGATTTGGGATTCAGTAACTTCAACTGCGTATAATTTTGTTGGAAATACAATGATAATGAACTATAACACATGATTCCTATACGAAATTTAAGGAAGAATCGAACTATGATAATTATTTTTATCAAAAATTTCATTTTGTTGATGACGAATGCAAATTAATGAAAGCATGTTTTTGATATTGAAAAAGTTTGACCTCTTTTACTTGTTTATCAGGGTCATAGAAAAAGGCTTTCACAAAATCGATTCTTTTTGTTAATTTTTAATTGGAGATAGGGCCCTTATATTTACATAATACAATACAGCACCGTCTATACGTTTCTCATTTATAAATCTTTTACATTTATACATTGTTTCAGTGCGGTCTCGAAGGTGTGCAACTGATATTAGGTTTGATAATTATCACTTTTATTTTTCAATTTTAGAAATGATTATTTAATTTATTACTTACCCATCATACGTAGTATAGGGTAAGTCTTGTAATCGTTTTGAAAATCGAAAAAATGTTTTTGACGGATTTACACGTTTCAGACACTGGAGATTCCAAAAAACATATTTTTAGAAAAACAATTTTGCCGTCCGTCTGTGTGTGTGTCTGTAAACGCTCTATCTCCCGAAAAAATTGAGATAGAGACTTGCAATTTGGTATGTACTTAGTATGTAATAATGGGAAGAAGTCTATTTCATTTCAATAACCTCGATTAGACGGAACTATTTTTTTCGGACTCTCGAAATATCCATTCTGATAAAAGGTATATAAAAATTTTCGAAATTGTTTATTTTAAGAAATGAATATAAAAGACAATACAAAAACATAAATTTTGCATACAGCATGAAGTCGATCGGATAATTAGTTGCCGAGATATTTGGAATCCTATTTGCCACACTCTTCGATTTTTCATGACCCTGTATTTCATCCAAATTTCACTTCAAAGACATATTTTAATTGGAAATTTGACGCTTTATCAGATGCAATAAACCGCTAGTTAATAGGATTATTATTTTTGGAGTTATAAGGATGTTTCTTTCAAGCAATTCAGTAAACGAGCCTTTAAAGTTTATGACGTCATCAAGCCACGATTTTATTCGAATTGCAATGCATTTTATCAGTAGTTTACACATTTTTATTTTAATATTTTACATTATGTATATCCATGATGGGTAAGTATTACGGTGGCCCCCAACGACTAGTTTTTCAATGTCTTAACTTTTTTTTAATACTATAGTGCATCTTATACAACCGAAAATGGTAAAAAATTAAATTTGCATGTAGCATTATATTTCTACAGCGAAAGATTTTACACCTTAGGCGACTAGAATTTCAATTATACGTCTTTCTGAGTTATATGTCGTCTTAGAACGGTCCTCTGAAAGACGTACAATTTGTGCTTTACTGCACTATTCATGAAAAAGTGCAACAGTAAGTGGTACTAACGTGTCTTTAAAAGCATGTGTGTCAATTTTTTCATATCATTTGTGTTTTTAGAGCTTCCAATCTCTATTTCAGTAAAGGATGTAATGTATAAACAAATTAAGCCTTCACTGCATTTTGCATCATGCAGTGCATGTCACAAAGGACTCCCTAAATTTAAAATTCAATAATTAACTGTAATAAATATAGAGATTAAAAATGTTAAATGTTTATCAGGTAGCCATATAACTTAGACATATGTTTTGTATACAGTAAATTTAAAAATAGTTTAAATTATCGTCAATAGATGGCTCTGCATTGTCTTAAACTTTAATAATGCTCAAATTACTTTCAAAATTTCTATATAAACTCTTTTTTTTTCACGTTTCAATACCTACGTAGAATGAAAAGTAAAAACTGAGAGATTTGATCCAGTTTTGCAGTTTAATTCAAGCATTCTTACAGTTGGAACAGTGCAGCGCCATCTATTGACGCTAATTTGCATTATTTTTATGTTACTGTATAAGGAAAGATCAATTGACGTCACTCAGGGCAAAACTTTGATGTCACTCAGGGCAAAAGATGGTTTTGATTGGTGTACGAACAGGGACGAGTTTGTCTGATTGGCTGGGAGAGGGGGAGATTGATTGACGGGAGTGTTTGTTTGTAAAAATGCCCTTTCCTTATACGAATTTAATGAGCTACCTGATAAACATGTCACTTATTACATTTATTATAGTTAGCAATTTGTTGAATTTTAAAGTTAGGGAGTCCTTTATACACTGTATGCATGATTACATGCCAGTAGATGCTATATATTTCATCTTGTGCCATGCATTTGTACAATGTGAATCTTGTAGCACATCTGGAGCAATTATATATATTAAAGGACACCCACATGTAGTATATTTAAAATCTTTATTATGCTAAATATTGTACGTTTTACAAAAACACAAAAGTGTGAATCAGGTGTTAATGGCAAGATTTATCAATAAATATTGAAAGATGGAAATTAAAATATTATCAGGCAAATATATAGTCTCTTATTATACCAGATTGGGGTCTGCCCATATCTGTCTCAATGCTACAAATAAATAAATTGAACATTATGTCACAAACGATAAAAATAAAATTTTTGAGTGAAAATTCAAAGTAATATTTTTTTATATTACTCTGATACTATCTCAAAAAAAAATCTTTTGTAATGATAGAAAAAAATTGCAAGTTAATTGACATTCCTGCAAAAGCTTATGAAGTACTATCTTAAAATATTAAATAATAATATAAATTATGAAATTTTTTAAACCACTGTTTATTTTGTTGTTGTTTGTTTTTTTCATAATGGTTAATAGGTATGTTTTTTACTGAAAAAAAATAAATGAACATTTTTTAAAAAAAAGTAAAAAATGATGTAACTTGTAAACACACTCTTTTATAAATACACCTGTTAATCTGACTTATTCTTGTATTTATCATATGAATTCTATAATGTGTTTCAAAATAATGCGAATGCTTTCAATGCATCATACTTTCTTTAAAAATTGTTAAAAAAAGATATAATTTCACACATATGTAATGTAACAGTCTAAGTTTAAGTAGCAATGATCATTGTAATTTGAACTCACCAATAGTTACTCAGTGAGAGCACCTTTCATTATTTTGCGCATGTCAACTTTATCCAAACTAATTTCAGCATATTTTCATGATGTGAAGTCACTATGTGATTTTATTTTCCTGTATTTGATGAAGACATGCAAAGGAGATTGTCTTCTACAAGTCATACCATTACCATCCCTTCTCCAAGATTTGCATGTGCTACAGTACAAATCACTGATGAGAAAATATGCTAAAACGAGTCTGGATGGAGTTGATGTGTGCAGAATAATGAAAAGTGCTCACTTTATCAGCCTACATCAGTCATGCGAAAAAACACGCAAGCTAACGTTAAGTCTATGGGAAGGTTCTTGCGCGATTTCTCGCTCGCATTTTAATATTTTTAAATATTTTTTGCATACGATAGCTGACGTCGATCTCTAACATTGTTAGTTCTTACTTTTTCGATTTTAGTTCCAGTTTTTTTTATATAAGGGTACTTTCATTTTCAGAACCGGTTCCAATCGGTTTCAAAATTGAAAATGTCCGCTTATAAAAAAAAAACTGTATCCAAAACCAAAAAAGTAAAAACTAACAACGTTAGAAATCGACCTCAGCTATCCCATGGAAAAAAATCATTTAGAAATATTAAAATGCGAGCGAGAAATCGCGCAAGAACCTTCCCATAGCTTGAGCGTTTCTTCGCGTGACTAGCGTAGGCTCTTAAGCATTTATAAGTTAATTTTATGGCAACCTTTGCCACTTAAACTTGGACTGTTACATTGTGTGTTATCATATATTTTTTGATAATTTATGAATAAAATTTAATAAGTTGAAATTGTTCAAATCATTTTGAAACATACCATATATAAAGACCATACTTTTATCTATAAATAAAATTAAAAGAATGACTTTAATAAGATATTCATTATCATAACCAACAAATTAAAAAAAAAAAAGGTCAAACTTTATCTATGGTGCTACAAAAGCAACTAAAGTCCCACCAAACGAATCATTTTCATGATAATTATATAGTAAATCAGAAAGGTAAAAGATACTATATAAAATTCATAAACATAACTACAGTAACCATTAAAAAAAATAAATAACCAATCGAAAAGTGTTCATTGGAGACCAATACGATTTCAGTCAGTATGACCAAATAATAAATAACAACAAAAAAAAGTAGACATAATATTAAAATTTCTGTTATTCTGGTGACAAATTCAAGGAGTGGAGGTGATAGTGCATATAAAGATTTTTTTTTTTTTTTTTTTTTTTCCAATGGAGCTAATGATCACAATCTCCTTGTTATAGCAAACATGCGGGGAAACACACTCCAAAACTGAACCCAGATCTTTGTTCATAGCCTTAAGAATAATGAAAATATTGTAGTGAATTTTTTGACCGGCTTGCCTTGTTTTATGTGCAATAGGATGACATTTCAGGACATGATGGAAGAGAGCAGAGTAATTCAGTCAGTGACACTTATGTACTGTCAGCTTCATTTCAAAATATGGAATGTCCAGTGCAGTATATTTTGTACATGGATGGTGTCCACTTTCAGTACTTTGTTATTATGTCATCATATTTCAAACAAATCAAAGTAAATATGTTGAAAACCTCGCCGCAATTTCTTCAATACTCTTAAGATTAGAAACACAGATTCATTTTCAATTTTGGAGTGAATCTCCAATTACTGTACACAAGTGGTACTGTATACAAGTGAATTGCAAACATGGGTTCCATTGGAAAATTTGGTATCTTGACATGCACTATTAGCACCCTGAGTTTGTTGACGGAATAACAGAACACCCTCAGAGTAAGCCGGCTAAACAGGAATAGAAAGCTGCTCATCGGGCCCACAGGCCAAATCAACAGCAACAACAACAGAACACCCTGTATTGAATTACACCAATAACAAACAGCACGTAATATTAAAAGCTTTATTTACACAAAAAGTTTAGTATTGATATTTTTTAAATAAAGAGCAATTTTTCAAAATAAAAATATAGCATTTTAGAAAAAGAAAAAGTTCGTCTCAAACACTGAAAGTTGTAGGTCACTAGAGGCAGAACATAATGGATGTGAAACTAAGACAAAGGCAAATATTGATTTTGCATGAGGTTTTATCAATGAAAAAATAATAATAATTTACAATATATTGTTGATAAATAAACAATGTAAGCAAACAGGGAAACAAAACATAGCTTATAAAACACACATAATAGAGTCAGATTTTCTCATCTTGCATACTTAAAGAATATCCTAAAATAAATTGATATTTTAAATTTGTTACCATTTCTTTTTCACAGTTAAACCAAAGTAGAGATTTTCATTTGCTGCTATCTGTAAATGTTGTGATTAAATCATAGACTGGTACACAATCAAACAATGCATTGAAATTGTAAAAATTCACTTTAAGAAGGACTCGGATGTAAAACAAAATAACTAACAAATT
Source organism: Maratus michaelseni (assembly GCA_963931845.1). NCBI lineage: Eukaryota > Metazoa > Arthropoda > Arachnida > Araneae > Salticidae > Maratus > Maratus michaelseni. The sequence continues at coordinate 266,261,397 of OZ007593.1, forward strand.
GCAAGTTTCGAGATATTTAAGATTGAAGTTTTCAAAAGAAAACTACAACAAAACTACTATGATTGCTTCCTGTATAAAAAGCTGATTTCTTAAGATTAGACCTTCAGTTAACTTATGCGTGCCATTTTTTGTCTGATAGATTTTATTTCATTGAATTTATATGTGCAAAGTTCTTTCATTATTAAAATTTATATCTAAAATGAATCTTTGATTATTATGGCATAAATAGAGTATACCTTGTACTTTTAAAAGGTTCTCGCAATGCAATTAATCAATTTTAAATGAAACATTTTAAAAAGTCAAAAATGTCAGTTACCATGTTTTACATTCGAATCCTTCAATTCATGAAAACATTGTGGAGATTGTTCGCATATGGTTATTAAAATATCAGCTCATTTTGGGACACCCTTTATTACACTAAAGTTATACTGCTTAAACTTGTTTTTATGTCAGTAACAAATATTACTTTCACTACATAAATTTATTCATAGTCCAAAAATCAGTTTGAAAAATAACTCATCTAGATAATAAGGAATTTCAGAATCCAATGCAATCTCAAGCTATCCAAGTTCAATTTTGTACACAGGGGCCAACGCCATGTGGGGCCCTAGCAAATCACCTAGCGGGACCCAACATCTATGACTGCAATACTGGACTAATAAAAATTATTATTAAATTGTATATATCATAGAATAATTTATCATTTAGATTATAAAATGCATGAAAAATACCATGCAGCTTCTTTCACATGTAATGTGCGTAATTATTTTTTATTTTTAAAGATTTTTTATTTGTGCTCATGGTTACTCTCAGGAACTTCAAATCTATACATCCTCCGACAATTATATCAACTTTGGCTGTAAGAAATAAGGTTAATACTTGCTTTTTTCCCACAAAAAAAAATAAAAATAAAATAAAAACAAATTTAGAGCAAAAATATCATCATTTTATACAGAGGCAACATTATTTTGAATTGTATAGAGTGGCTCAAAGCCCCTAACAAGACCACAAATGGTGTGGGGCATTGGGCAGCTGCTCTGTTTGCCCAATGGTTGCACCGACCCTGCTTGTACATTAAAAGGCTACAATATGTGCAGTAGAACTTTACAGAATTTGTCCACTTTAATATATAAAATCTTTGATTTATATATATTATAATATATATATATATATATATTAAAAAAAAAAACTATAGTAGACTACTGATTATCTGACAGTGATATAAAACTAAGAATATAATGTATAACTGATATGGTGGAATGAATGACAGGACATACAGTAAAGCCTTTGTTCTTGAATGCCCCAGTTGTCAAATAATTCAGTTTTTGAACAAGAAGTTTATGCAAAATGTGAATCGATTCTCCAACAGAAATTTGTTTTTTGAACATTGAGAGTGTCGAATCGGCCGAATGAACAAACATAACAAAAGAGACCAAAAAGTTTTTTTTTTTTTTTAATGCAAACTGCACATACATGAGGTACAGTGATCATAACATTAGTAATTCATTCTGGATGGCTTCCTTTTCTACCATGTGAGAGGAAGACTGCTGTTGTCTTTCTCTTGCAGTAACAAAAAGGCAGTGCAATTTCTTTGAGTAAGCCTAATTTTTTTTTTTAATTCTTTAAAAAAATATTTTTTTCATTTAGATAACTTAATTCTTTTACATGGAATAGATATATATACTTATCTTTTTGTAATCTAGTTATTGTTTGTTAATATGTATAAATATCCTTTTTGCGGCATCATTTATATGATATCAATGGAGATTTAACACATTAACTGCCATGGCACACAAATATAAGTGCCAGCAATATTTCCCAAGGTGCTATACTACACGAATACGTGTGGTATCAATATTTTCATCGAAGAATATTTATTGCTATGAAATGGGACTACTGATAATTATCGTGTGTTTTAAAAAAAATACCCTGTGACGCCCCAAAGATATTTAGTGATTTCAGTCTAGCATTCAACATGTAAAATTAACTAAAACTTGAAATTTTTGAATTAAAAATTAACAAAAACTACTGTGATTGGGAATTGTGAAACTACATTGGGAACTGGAAACTGAATTGTGAAACTAGATTGGAATTGTGAATTTTGAACCCAAAGTAGAATTATAATTTGATAATGAGGGGGGGGGGGGGGGGGGAAGGGGGAAAATAACAAATGAAAAACAGAAAGTCAAGAGGGGCATGCTAAATTTAAAGAGACAGTTTATTTACATTGGGTTTACAAGCATATCAATGAGAAAAACTTCAGGAAAGCTGTTCTAAGTCAAAGATATGTCATTTTTAATGACAATACATTCTTTTTCATGAGCATGTAATGCCATCTATTGGAGATCTAAAAATATTAATCTACCTCTGCATTCCAATCACCTCAGATAACTTATCAGCTAACGGGGCAGTGGCGATCTAACCATCTGTGGTTATAAAAATAGAAATATATAACAGTATGCGACCCAGCTGCAAAGAATGGGTTAATGATACCTGTTCAGCAAAGTTGCTGAATCCACTGATTTTTAGTTCTTTTTCTTTTTTGATATTTTTGTTTTCATCGGTGTGAATCACATGTACATGTGTGATATAGTGATCCCGATCTCGATGGTAACAAATTTAAATATAGGGAGTAACATGGGAGGTGGAAACCAATTAATTTTACTTTCATTATTTCTTATGGTAAAATTTGATTCGATTTTTGAACAATTCTTTGGGATTAATTGTATTCAAGAACTGGGGTACTACTGTATTAAAAGCATTATAAAATTCTGCTTTTTAATGCATCATGTCATTTATGCAACCATTTTAGTTATGTGGCGAAAGATTAGTTAGATTAGTTCAATGTGTGCTGGATAATCAGGTATCTACTGTAATATTAAAATTAACAAGTAATAATGCATTCCAATAATTATACGTGCCAACAACAACAAAAGGATATAGTAATTTTTAAAAAGTCACTTATTGAAACCTGGTAGATTTTACAGATAAATTTTACAGTTCCATTTAATACGCCTATTTTGAAGTAACATTTTATAGTATTTTATGCTCTCTTTTCAAAAAGACAGAATTTTAAAAGTACTATTGCTGTGTTTGGCAATATAAAAAGGTATGAAGTTATATTCTATTATGAAAAATAACTTTATTATTTCATTTTGTAAAAAATAAACAAAAACATACTGTGCATCACAATTCCAAATTTTTCTTTATAAAGTATTCATTATAAAATACTAAATACATAAATGAAAAACACAATATTGCCGAGGAGAAATTTGAGTAATATGGCCTTGAAATAAATAACCAAAACTAGTTTATTTATATCGCATACCCATGATAAAAAAAAATAATTGCTATACTTTTTACCTTAAAAACGAGATATGCATCTTTATTTAAGAAAAAAATAAAAGTAAAAATGACACTGTTTATTTGCAGAGCCAAAAAATTATAGTAATCAGAACATAATTATTTTAAGATAAATAAATACAATTTTATGTACAAGAAAGGAAAAGTTCAGGATATTTTTTTACATCTGGAATTCATGCACTCATTATTACCTTGGCAGTTAAATTAATTAAGAAATATGTAATGAAGTCCAATTTAAATAACTAATATTAAAAGTTTTACTCATTTGTTAGAAACAGGATTTACCTATAAGCAGTGGTGTAGTCATAAAAAAACTGGTGGGTAAACGCTATAGGCAGAGGGTGCTGACTCTATGCAAATTTAGCAGGGTGTAGCGCCCAGTAGCCCTTTTTAACTACTTTATGCCCCTGGTGGCCCCTTATAAACTACTTTATGCAGCTGGGAGCCCTTACTGCTCTTTTTGATGCACACTTTTGGTTATTTTCCTTGTGAAATACGTCAATTAGATGTAGGGGAAAAATTGGGAATTTTATCAATCAGCTGATGAAAAAAAAACATGAAATTCGTCAATCGGCTGAGTAAGGAGAAAATGTGAAATTTGTCAATTGGTCGCAGAAAAAAAATTTGAGAAATTTGTCGATCAACTGTGGAAAAAAAAAACTGCAAAAGTTGCCAATCGATTGTCAGAAAAAAAATCTCAAAATTTGTTCATCCATTGTAGGAAAAAATCACGAATTTTTTTAATCTGTTATGAGATGCCAATCATTCGCAAAAAATAACGCAAAATTTGATAATCTGTCACAAGCAAAAATATCTCAAAAATTGTGGGAAAAAAATTGTAAGTTTAATCATTCGAGAAAATATTGCGAAATTTATCAATCAGTTGTATGAAAAGAATCGCAAAACTGTTTTTAATTAAATTTCTGTTGAATGTATGAAAAAATTCATCAATGTTGCATAAAAAAAAACCCTGCGAGTTTCACTAGCAAGTTGCGAGGACAAATGCAGAAATTTTCTGTGATGTCAATTATTTGTGTGATGAAAAAAAATTCGAAATTTATCGATCAATCATGGGAAAATATTGTGAAATTCACTGGTTGGTTGTGAGCAGGGCTTTACAAATTTGATAAAATCTGGTAGCCAGCAAAAAATTCTAGTCACCAGTAAAAAATATCTCCCTCCCTCCATTGATTTTCAAAAAACAAAAAGGTTTTTTTATGAACTATTTGAGAAAAAATAATAACAAGCATAGTTTTGAATTAATATTTACACAGTTTAGAATAGTACCTAATTTAGAAAAATAATATCAAAGTTTTCTAATTAAACTTATCTAAATTATACATCTCTTATGAAAGAAAAGAAATACTGTAAAGACTGGACAAAATGGCATGTTCAAAAAATGTTTCCAAATGCTTCAAATGTCCGGATAGATGAATGCTACAAAATTTTATTTGATGAAGGGGACATTGATGAAAAAGTGAAGCAGGAAAACAATTTGTTGCCTATTTTCCTGTCGGAGTCAGTCAAATTATTCTGATTTTATTATTTTAAAACTTGCAGTTAGTGGTTGATGAACTTATTTTAACAAAATTAAAAATAAAAGTTAAGAATATTTTTTGTTTCAATTTAGTTTCCAAGTTTATTTCTTAATACAGAAAAAAAGTGACAGAAATATGTGACAGGTGACAGAAAAAATGATGTTTTCATTTCTTAAGTCATTTTTGATACAAAAACAAAAAAGAACGCTGCCGGATTAAATACCTTGGTTGCCAGAAAAAATAAAAAACTTGGTCACCAGTAGCGACTGTATTTGTCCAGTCCTGATTGCAGGAAAAAATTGCAAAATTCGGCAATCGTTCAAGGAAAATATCAGAAAATTCTACTGATTAAAAGGAGAATCGAAAACAATCCAGCTCAAGATATATTTTTGGTACTTTTCGGTTAGCCGGGCGCCAGTGATATATATATATATATATGTATATATAATACACACGTACTTATACACACGTATATATACAGATATACATGTATATAATACATATATATATATATACACATATATGTATGAATATATATATAAGCATACATGTATGAATATATATATATATACATATAACATATATCACTGGCACCCGGCTAACCGAAAAGTACCATATTCTTTTAACAGGACACGAGAGTGCCTTTTTTAAAGTTAAAATTCCCACCTGGAAGCCCTGCCTTTTGTTCTAGAGTAACACTATACATACCAGAGAGTATACGCTATAACTATGAAGTTAGCCAGGAAGTATACAGCATAAATCACAGTATACCCTCCACTACATCTATGCCTATAAGATATTTTTAGTCTGAGAAAGATTGTGGCTTTATCCAAATTTTAAAGTCAAAGATGAAATAAAAAAAGGAAATGATTTTAAAAGCTTTTTTTTTTTTTTTTTTTTACATTTATCTATAAACTGAAATATATATAATATTAATAATAAAAAACATATACAAAGGGTTTTTTTTTTTTTTTTTTTTTTCAGTCAAATAAAAACACAAAATTAACAAGAACTCTGAAATTACACAAATAATTTTCTGAAATCAAATAAAAAATGTTGAACAAATAATTTAATTCAATATAACATCATATATTTACTATAGACAGGGTTCGATTTATAAGCTAAAGCACATGATAGAAATATTATTTGATAAAGATTTCATTGGATGAAGGGTTGTTGTTGTAAGCATCTAAATAACTCTTTTTCAAATATGTATTATTATTTTTTTTTTTTAAAGCAACTATTCTAATCTTAAGTGATCTGTTAGTTATAAAATAACAAAATTATTAAATGAATTCATTATCTCTTATATTTTTTTTTTTCCAAATGAGAGTTTTTAAAGAAATAATCAAACTACGTAGATACACATATGTCATTAATGTATCATGATATCGATCAATGTTTCATTTTCAACAGGTTTTTCACTGGCTTTTTAATATTTTTTATAAATATAAACATAAAAATTGAAAGTGCAATTTATCTAAGATCATTTTTATTCAAGTGTAGGTGTACATCATTTGATATTTAAAATAATAAAATTGATTACTACATGCATAATAAAATAATAATAAAATAAACATATTTTAAAATCGTAGACTTATGTAAATGACAATAGAAAAAACAAATGATAAAACATGAAACAATATTTCTAATAGTTAAAAATGAAGATTTGTAGTTAAACAGCAGCAATGATATGCAGGAGAAGTGAAATAAAAGATCAGTAACTTACCTATGAATTAAATTATTATACTAGAAAGCGATCAATAAAATAAAATGAAGAGTAGTTTCCGAATTTTACAGTTTGGGGAAATCGCCGCATTGTATATAATAAATTTATTTGCCAAACAAAACACACCGACCAATTACACCAATCGTCCTTTTAACGGATCGTTATTATGCTCAAGTTGTTCAATGTTCAATAAACAGTGCGCAAGGGATTTGTTGTTATCATATGTTTTTACAACAATGCGAAATATGGCAACACGGGTTTATTATTTTAATAATTATTAATATTTTTAAAAAGTACAACAAAATTCACAGCATTAAAAATGTTACTTCTATATCAATTAATAAAATGTATTTCTCAAACAGGATACGGGAAATTGATGGAAAAAACTGCGTATCCGATTAAAGATTAAAATTTAAAATCCGAAAGTTATTGCATTTTTCAAGGAAGAGTAATCGTCTTGAGTTTTTCATTTCAAAATGAGAATTTCCACACCTTTTACGTATGAAATAAATCAAATAAAAATATTAAATAGATTTGTAGATTAGAATATGTGTTACAAAGTACTAACTGTAACTGTTTAGGTAATCGATTGGAAAACTGTCAACTAAACTGAAATCTTTGATAGAAGGGGACATTTTGTACGGCAAGATTTTTTTATGTTTATTTCGGTGTCACGGTACTGCAAATAATTTAATTTGCCTGATCATGATCCAGTGCCTCTCTTAATTTGTTGATATAATAGATCAGTTTCAACTGACGTCACACCCTAGCAACCACCTTAGCAACCAACTTTGTTTTTTGTTTGTCCACCAAAGATGGTGGATTGTGATTGGTTGGGTCGTAATACAGGCTACAAATCGACGATTATGATTGGTTGGATAACGCTTGGTGGGCAGGTGATCAAGTGGTTGAAACTGATCTATTTGACGTTCTTTAATTTGATGTTTGTAAAAGTGTGATAATAAGGGATTGTTTTTTTACGATAAATATTGAATACTTTGCGAAAAATCATTGACAATAACATGATAGCGATCAGGTACACTAGGCAGAACTTGCGGTGATGGTGGCTGATAGCCTCAATTCTTGCATCAACAGAATCACGCCACTGCATGAAATAATGAATCCTACACTTTACAAGAGAGAAATTAACACTAGAAAGCGGCAGTTTTCTTTCCTAAAACGCATTCAATTGTTGACTTACATGCAGAGCTGGAAGTTTTGTCAGACTTCTGCGCAGAGGTTGAAATAATGGATGATATTTCCAAGAAATCAGAATGTTTAAGAAACAGTCTATCGCTTGCGAACCGCGTCGGTAGTCTGGCTCTAACATCTTCAATCAGAGTTGCTTCGCATGAAAGAACATTTAGTAAATTAAAAATTGTAAAAAAACTATGAAGAACATCAATGACCAATCCACGTCTGAATGAACTCATGATGCTGTGAGAGTGAGAAGGGCATTTTGGAATCAGGCGCGGATCCACGGGGGAGGCAATGGGGGGCGATCGCTCCCCCCCCCAAATAGTTTTTACTCACCTGTTTTTATAATACAATAACTATTGCCAGGGTCAGTACGACCCTGGCAATAGTTATTGTAAAGTTAATTCGCAAATGTTCAGTGTAAGAACTCTTCATTTATCTACACATGCCAAACCTCGCAACTTATTCAGACTCATTTCAGCATGTTTTCATGGTGTAAGTGACTACACTCCATACTGTGTGATTATTTGCATTGTGGTGCAAACCACTGATGAGAAAACTGATGAAATGAGTCTACATGGAGTTGATGCATGCAGAGTAACAAAAAGTGCTCACATTGAGAATTTGTGAGTTTACGATAACCATCGATACTTAGACAGTTACGTTTCATAGGTTATTGTTTGAAATTACATCTTATTTTGGCCATTTATGAATATCTACATTAATAAGCAAAAAAGTTTGTGTGTTTGTCTGTGATGTGTTGTGTTCCTAAGAGACCGCTGCAAGCAGAGCTACAAAATTTCTTAGAAGGAGTAGTGCTCTGGATAGTGGTGTTTGGAAAGATGTTGATGTTGACATACAATGTTGACTGCTGTTTGTTCTTTCTGCGATGTGTGTTGTTCAGTTTGTCTTGCCAAGTAGGCAAATGAATGAAAATATTTCAGCTTATTTGAGTTATTAATTATCTAACATAAATATGACTTTATTTATTTTCCTGCAGACAAGGATAGCTAATTGCTTTTCTGCCTGAAACTTATGAGAATAAACAACGTAGTTGATTGTTTGCTACTTATATAGTGAAGAATGAAGTGTTTACATTTTTCATTTAGGCTTAATGAAAGCATGTTATTATTGACTTAGTAATGTTTATTAGATATGACATTATGTTTTATCCTGAATTCTGCAATAACTATTTAGTAAGTAATTAGAATCAAATATAGGAAATTATTTTTAAGAGACATTTGTTTATTTTTGAACTGTTAAATTATTTATTTGTGGGACTTTTGATTTTTTTTTCAATTATCAGATGGCTACTGACTCTGAGGATTGTCTTAGTCAGATAGGTCAGAGAACTATTCCTGTCCTTTCTAATGCAAATTATCACTCATGTAAAGTCATGTGAAATCTTTATTACAATTAACTGGATGTAAGAAATTTAGTGTTGAACCAGAACCCGTATTGTTTGAAGATGCTATAGAAGCAGACAAGGATAGATTTGAGACTAAGAAGGACAGAGCTTCAGGACTGGTGAAAAATATGTATAGTAGCCAGGTTGCTATTTTAGATGGAATAGAGTCTCCATTAAAAGCTTTGTTTAAAATAAGAGACACATATTGCCTCAAATCTCGTGCCAAGATAGCTTAACTTAGAAGGGAATTTACGAGTATTTTATTAAAACCAAAAGAGGGAGAACATATTGGTGTTTTTATTGTCAGAGTGAGAAAGATGGTCAAGGCTCAAGGACTTAGCTGATGTTGAAATAGTATTTTAGTTAATTGCTTTTTCTGTCTGAAACTTATGAGAATGTAGTAACTAAGCTGTATGCTTTAGAAGATAAGAAATTTACTTGAGCAGAAGTTGAAGAATTATTAACTAAATATGGACGTTTAGAAAGCAAAAATAAATTGGAAGAGTTGTGCCAGCAGGATAAAACATTTTTCTTAAAAAGAAAGGATTTAACTAGTCTTAGGAAGCATAATAGGTAGAGTGAACAAAAAATAGTTTGTTATCGATGCAAGGAAGATTCTCATATAGCTAGAAATTGTATACTTTGAATAATGAACAAAATCAGCGAAAGTTTGGAAATTACAAGAAGAATGAGAAATCCTAATCTCAAAAGTAGTCATTATTTTATGTCTTTTAGAAGAGGCCATGGAATGATAAAATTCCATTATCCTGATGGAGTACCATTTATAACAGCAAAAGAAAGATAATTTTATTTTTATTTTTCATGGTTATTGTGTGAATTCATCTGATCACCATAGCATCTAGGAGACTCATTTCAGCTAGATATGAACAATTTGGCCATTTTAGTAAATGAGTTGTTACGAAAGATGATTGTTGAAAAAAGTCATTAGTGATGTAAATATTAAATTTAGAGAAGTTATTGAGTGTGAGAGTTGTGGTTTAGCAAAGTCAAAGAGAGCTTGCCACCCCCTTATAGACAAAGCTTGACTGACAGGAGTCTTACAGTTAATGCACATTGATTTGTGAGACCTGCCAAAATACCGTCAGTAGGTAAGGCTTTATATTTTCTTACATTTATCGATGACTTTAACCATAAAGAGCTTTTATCTATCCATTGAAAGATAAAAAAGAATATTTATGAAACATTTCTGGATTTTAAAGCAATGATAGAATGCCAAACAGGAAAGAAATCACGAGCGCTTAGAATATCTATCAAAGAACTTTCAAAATGCATTAGAAAAGGAAGGGATACTGCATGAAAGAACAAATGTTTTTTTACCAGACGAAAAGAGTCTCGGAACGCTACAACAGAACTATTATGGAAAGTATTTTAACTTTTTAGGAAAGGGCCAGCTGACGTCACTGTTGGTCAAATTACTGTTGGATAGCAAGAAACACATGTCCATTCCACATGGCCACTACTGTACACATGATTACGGGCTATTTGGTTGGTCTACTTTTAACATGTATTACATGGTTGGCCTACGTCACCCTGTCGATTCCTGCAATGATCGTTATGACAAAAATGCAGTGGTAGATAAATTGGCATGCCCTTTCCTTATTTGCATAATTCGAAACTACCTGCAGATATGTGGACTGAATTAGTAATGACTGTAAATCTATATGAAAAATAGAGTGCTTCATTCAACCACAAATGAAACCCCTTACTTTCGATTGTTTGGTAGAAAACCTAATATTGGCAATTTTAAAAGAATTGGATGTACAGCTTATGTTAATGTACCATAAGAGAAACGGCATATGTTACAACTCAAAGCAAGGATTGGTGTCTTAGTAGGATATGCTGTCTATACAACAAGTTACCGTATTTAGGGGAAGAAAGAATTGAAGAAACTAAAAATGTGAAGTTCAATAAAAAAAAACTATTGGAGATAGATAGGATGTCAGTGAATAAGACAGATAATAGAATGTTAAATTGTTTAAATTAGTTTTATGTGAGGAAAAATTTCCAGAAGCAGATAGTTGTACTGTAAACAAATCACATAGAACGGAGAAACCGGAAGAATTACAATATTTTAAGAAACACCAATCTTCTGTGAAAGAAATGGCAAGAATATTTGAAAAGATGAGATTCGATACATGAAAACCAATAACATTCAGGGCCTGATTATCCAAAAGGCACATGAAGCTTGAGCGTCCCCTCTAAAATTTATGAGAGGCCCCAAAATGACCGTAAAATGGGGTCTCTAATTTCTTTTACATATTTTTTTACATTGATTTTATTTATTTTTCTTTTTTTATGTGAAAGTTTGCCTAATTCAATAGAAATTCCACATTACTTCCGGAAACTTATCTAACTGGAAAATCTGAATTTGATCAATATGCTGTTTACCAATAACATTGACATGCTGATCTGCTGGTTAGAAATAACCTTGTATCTCAACATACAACAGCTATGTTATATATACCACAAATATACTCTATCTACATTATATACAGGGGCATAACAAAAAAGCTGCTTGATGAAATATCTGAACTCAGCTAAGCTCCTCCTGCGAATAATTATTAGTTGCATAAAAAAGTTTCGATGAATGTAGAATTTATAAAGCTTTTCTCGGGTTAAAGGGGGCCTCAAAATGATACTGTGCTTCCCTTACAGTCAGATGTTAATCGGGCCCTGATAACATTTACTAGAAAAGAAGTTATTCATAAACCTGGAAAGTACAAAGGGAAGAGTCGATGTTTATTATTATCCTTCTACTGGAGAGCCAAGAATTAAAAGTAAAAATGAAATAAAAAAATATTGCACTGAAAAAAATTCTTAACTTATGACTCAGAAAAATTTTACTGAAAACCATGTCTCCAAGAAACAAATCTTAGTGATCTTTAAATAGCTTCTGATGAAGAAGATAATGAGTCTTCAAACTTAGATAATTCGAGAGAAAAGGAATACTCAGTAAAAATTCTAAAAAAGATGGGTGATTTTTATGTTTTCCTTACTGCTTGCATAAAACTAACTGATCAACAACTGACACTGAATCCTCTACTGTCACACACAATTTTCACCACAGAAAAGTTAGTGGAATCAAGCAATGAGTTCAAATCATTTGAGCAAAGGAAAGTGTGGAAGTTAGTTCCTCCCCCTGGAGATTATAATAGGTACAAAGTGAGTTTACAATATATCCAGGCATGAAAGCGGGGAATTTGAAAAAGGTGGAAAAAATGTCCACCTGTACAATGACAACAAATTCTTATAATTTAAACACATTTTAACAAATATTTATACAATAAAAGGAAACATAATTGTACGTATGATTGTTAATTTGTTTTAGTAAATTAGAAAATAATAATAACAACAATAATAATAACCTAACAATAATTGTGTAAGGTGAACTGAATACAAAAAAGAGAATGGGAGGCAGTCTAAAGGTATAAATACAAACATATCTCATGAATCTATGTGAAGTACAGTGATTCATTTTTAAAAATAAATATTATTCTGGATGATTGTTTGGCTGTTTAAGATTCCCCCCGCCCCTTATTTCTAAGGAAAAATATATCTCCATGCTAAATATATATGCACGCCAAAGTGATTTTAACTCCAGAAATACATCACTGAAACTACTCAAAGTGTTGTATAAATAGGACAAAATATTCTATTCTAAAAATAACCTTATGCAAACTTTCTTCCCCTTTTAAATTCTAAAATCATTTTGGAAGGACATTTTAAGCAACTTCATTTACCTTTGATTTTCAGGTGTTCATAACATCAACTGATCTTTGGTTTAATTATAGGTCTTCTGCACTGCAGTTAAAAAATTCTGAGGATTGGTCTACAAAATATCTGAGGATTAAATTTTCCAGACCCCCCTCCCCCCATTCTATATGCTTCCAGAATTTTCTTTGCATTATTGCATCAATTCTGAGAATGTCCAAAATTACTTCCAGAAAGGAGGAATTCCACCTTTAAGAGGAACTCTTTCCTGCCTAAATGTCAAAGTAATATATATACTTCTGGTTATATTAAGAAGTTTAAGGTTAGACTAGTGATTTTAGGTAATTACCAACGACCAAGTTATGATTTTGAAAGATGCCTTCAGTCCTGTGGTAAGTTTCACTGTTATTAGAGATTTTGTCATGTATTTAGTCGTTATCCATGAATGGTTAGTTTATCATTTTGATGTGAATAGTGCTTATCTCTATGCTAAATTAAAAGAAGAGATTTATGTACAACAACCTGTTGGTTTGATAAAATATTTTAGGAGTAGGATTTTCCAAGTTTAAAAGTACAAACTGTGTTTAAATTTCTGAAAATGATGCTGTAATTTTAGTGCTGATTTTTTTTTTTTAAATTAACCAAGGTTCAATTAATAGATAAAGTAAAAGCTTTAATTGGTTCACTGTTCGAGATTAAGGAACTTGGTCAACTAAATATGGCATTGTCCAATTTGACATGACTGATAAGGTATTAGAATGCCTAAACAAAATTATACTGATCGAGTGGTGAATTTATTTAAACCGAATTTGATGGTCAAACCTTCCATACCCTTATCTCCTGGTTATGAAATAGGAAATAAAGATTGTCAAACAACTGAAAAAGACAAAAAGTTTATAGAGATTCCTTTTAGAATCTTATTAGGTTCTTTGATGTCCATTGCAACTCGGTCAAGACCGAACATAAGCTATTCATTGTGTAAATCATAGATTAATACACAAGATAGGACACTATCATAGGGCGTAATGGTAACGCGATGACGAACTATTGACTAACTGTATTGACAAGGGAGAAGAAACTTCTCATAGACGGAATATTTCTCCGTTTGAACGTCTATCTTATTATGATCTTTCTTTTTTAAATGCCACATGTTTACAGTTTAAACTTTGTAGAAAAAGCGAAAAACGAAAGTTTTAAAATTCCGATTTGTATGTAGACATGATTCTACATGACATATTTTAACATCTTTAACCATACTGAAAAAGTTCTGAAAAGAACTGTTGTTTCAATAATAATAGAATAAAAAATAAAATAAAGTCCTTTAAAAAGAAACTTAACACACCAGCGAGCGGCCAATTTGAAGAGAATCGTCTGCCTCGAAGCGAAAAGAATAGATATTAAAAACATGAGTATAAACAGATTTCATATGCATGGGTAAATTTCGGAAGCTTGTTAGTTTTCCCCCCTTGTCACTAGTAGCACTATTAGTGCTGCCATTACAGATTTTGCTGTAACTGTCCTATCTTGCATGTCAGTCTATGGTGTAAATTGGCTCAGTTTAATAAAAATCCCGGTATTCAACACGGGAAAGCTTTATTACACTTGAATTATTCAGCAGATTATCGATAAACGAGATTAAATTAACTTAATTAAGAAATAAATATGAAATAAACATTACGAAGATTACTTTAATATGGAAAATACAGCTAACTAGCTTTCGCCATGCAACGACCTGCGATATCAACAAACCATACTGTTGCCATTCCAGTCAACAGAAAAAGTTACATAAAAGAATAAACACATTAAATACATGGAGTATGAGTAAGAATGAAAAAGATAGGAAAACAGTCTAATATTGTCAATTGAAGTTCATAATATTAGCACTTCCCCTTGAACTTGCAATTATGGCATTCTTACCTTACCCAAGAGAGTCCTTAACATTTCAAAACGCCTTTTAGGTAAGGCTTTAGTGAAAATATCTGCAATTTGATATTCACCATCAATATGCTGAACACTGATTTCACCACTTAAACACTTTTCTCGAACAAAATGATATCTAATATCAATGTGTTTTGTTCGCTGATGGAACTCAGGGTTTTTAGCCAAACGAACTGCACTCGCATTATCAACTTGCAGAATGGGAGTTGATGTTAATGGGGCAATGTCATCAAAGAGGCGTTTCAGCCAAACAATTTCTTTGGTTGCCTCACTTGCAGCTATATATTCTGCTTCTGTGGTACTTAATGATACACACTGCTGTCGACGACTTGCCCAGTCAATGGCTCCTCCACTGTATTTAAATGCAATCCCAGAAACTGACTTTCTGGTTTCTGTGTCACTAGCATAATCTGCGTCACTGTATGCTTCTAAGACACCAGGATGAAAACCAGACTTAAACACTAATGCAAAATTAGGTGTTCCTTTGATGTACTTTAGAATACGCTTTACCATTGACCAATGTTTTTTGTTCAACTTTATCCAAGAACTGAGAACAATATGACACAGCAAAGGCAATATCTGGACGGGTAGCAACTGCCATATACATCAAGCTGCCTACAGCTTGTCTGTAAGGGACTTTATCAGAATCAATCTCTACATTATCTTCCTCTGAGAGATTTCCCTTTTCCATGGGAGTAGAAACTGGGTTGGCATCTTTCATGTTGAACCTTTCCAAAACTTTAATAGCATAATTTTGCTGACTAACAGCAATATCCCCACTTGTCAGCCTTTTTATCTCTACACCAAGATAATATTCAGCATCTTTGTATGTTACCTTGAACTCACGCTGCAATTCTTCAAGAAAATGATTCTTGATCTGAGGAGTTGTGGCAACAAGTCCATCATCAACATGTAATGCTAATAACAACTTTTGCTGTTTCTCGTTACTGCAAAACAAACATGGATCAGCATTGCTCTCTGTTAGACCATACTTTTCCAGGAACTCTTTAAATCGCTTGTTCCAACACCTTGGTGACTGCTTCAATCCATAGAGGCTTTTAACTAGTCGACACACACGGCCTGAGTTGTCATCGTATCCTTCGGGCTGTTTCATGTAGATTTCTTCTTCTAACGTCCCATACAAGAAGGCAGTTTTAACATCAAACTGTACCAGGTCTAAATTTTCATTTGCTGCAACACTTATCAAGGCTCGAATAGTTTCAAAACGTGCAACTGGGCTGAAGGTCTCTGAATAATCTACACCTTTTCTTTGCGAAAATCCTTTAACAACAAGCCTAGCTTTGAACCGATCAATGTCACCATTAGCATGACACTTCAATTTATATACCCATCTATTTGTAATAGCTCGTCTTCCTTCTGGTAGGTCTGTCAAATACCAAGTATTGTTTTCTAATAACGATTTAATTTCTTCATCCATTGCAGTTTGCCATTCATTTGCCTTTTCTGACTTTACCGCTTGGTAGTAGTGTTCTGGTTCTATCTGTTTTGCAATACAGCATTCAATAAGACGTTCAGGTGCCTTTAACTGCATCCTGTTCCTCAGATTTCGATCATGCTGCACATTTTCAGAAGTTTCTTCTGCATCAAACTCAGTTCCATTACAGTCAGGAGAAGGACTTTCATCTATGCTAAGCTGTTCCGGCTCAATTGCAACAATGGTTGATGTTGATATAGATTCAGGAGAAAACACTACTTCTCTTGTTCGTTCGATTTTTCTCGTACCTTTGAACCATACACGATAACCATCAACATCATCTAAGTAGCCAACTAAAATACCTTTTCGACCTTTCGGATCCCACTTCTTGCGCTTCTGCTTGGGGGTATGAACAAAACACTCTGTGCCAATAATTCGAAGATGATTCAGTCTTGGAGTTTTACCACAAAAAACTTCATAAGGGGACTTTTGTTCAACTGCTGATGTTCCAGCACGATTCAATATATGTACTACAGTATTGACTATTTCAGCCCACAGGGATTTTGGTAAATCTTTTGCGATCATGATTGATCTAGCTAACTCGACAAGAGTTCGATAATTTCGTTCAGCAGATCCATTTTGTTGAGGTGTATAAGGTGTGCTGTATCGAAATTCTGCTCCCATTTTCTGAAGCAAACCTCTCAAAATTTTGTTGTCATATTCCAAACTACCATCACTAAGAACTGCCTTTATTGGTTTTTGTGTTTGATTTCTGAAGAAAACACAAAATTCTTCAAATTTGGACACAACCTCAGATTTATACTTGAGAAAATACACTTTTCTGAATTTAGAATAATCATCAGTAAAACATACATAGTAATTGGCACCACCTAAGGATTCTTCTTCCATAGGCCCACAGAGATCAGTATGGATAACCTCACCAACATCCTTAGCTCGTTGTTGACGATTTCGGAATGGTAATCTATGTTGTTTGCCTAGCACACATGCTTCACAAAACTCACCATCATTTTGCACTTCTATACCTTGAGTGTGAAGAAACTTTTTCACATGTTGCTTATTCAAATGTCCAAGCCTCTCATGCCAGAGTTGAAGCGAATTTAATTCAGTAAGTTGAGCTTCAGTAGAGGGCACTGTAACAATGTTAGTTGCACTGTTTACCTCAGGTACTATTACTTTGCATAACAATCTGAATAGGTTTCCTTGGCGTATACCCACAGCAACAACCCCTTTGGGTTTTACAAATTCACATTTATCATGAGACATGTTAAATTTTGACCCATGGTCTAGAGCTTGACTTACCGAAAATAAATTTCTCGAAGCATCTGGTGCATATAGAACATTTTCCATTACACTGTCTTTCCAGCTGCCATTAACTAACATTTTTACAGATATTTTACCATGACCATACGCTTTCATTGTGGAACTGTTACCAACCCTTACTTCAATTGGGCACTTATACTGTGTATAACTTTGAAAGACGTCATGTCTGTTGGTTATATGTTGTGTGGCTCCTGTATCAATGACCCATGTGTCATCACAATTGGCTACATAGCATTCACTAATAAAAACTTCATCGTTTGGTTTTCTCTCATGCACATTATTCATTTTCTTAACCGTACAATCTCGTTTCATGTGGCCCTTTTTTCCACATCTAAAGCATTTATACTGCTTCCCCTGCTTGTTTGCATGCTTTTCATACTTTTCTGCAGCACTGTGAACCTTTCCTAAACTAGCCTTGGCAAGTAAGGCACTTAGTTCAGTTTCTCTAGAAGATTCTGACATTCTTCTTTGCTCTTCTGCAATAAGTAATTTCTTCAGCTGCACTAGTGTTTGTTGTTCTTCAGGTCTTGCACACCAAGCCATTTTCAGTGGCTCAAAGTCACTAGATAATGTTTCGAGAAGTTTACTCATTATCACAAAGTCATTTGGTTTGATATCCAAATCAGACATCCGTGACACTAGGCGATCTAATTTTGCTATGTGCATAGCCATTGAATTCGTTGGATCTCGCACAAAAGATGAGAACTGCATCTGGCAGGCATATTGAGCTTGGGTATTTTTCTGCTCAAACAGTTCCTGTAGTTTCACCCATATTTCTCTTGCAGTTTTGCACATCGATACGAGGTCACATATTCTGCTATCTAGAGTTCTTGAAAAAATACCTCGAGCCGCTCTGTTGCCTTTATTGTAGCTGGCTAAGTCACTGTTATATTTATTCCGATCTGCAGCAGAAGCGTCTTCGGCAACCGGTTCTGGCTGTACGATCTCGCCAGAGCACACCTCATACGCATTTTCTTTTTCCATTAGCAAGCCTTCCACCATCCATTTCCATCTGACCCAATTCTCTGAGCCAAGAAGTTTATCAGTCGTAAAAAGTTCCATATTTCTATCTTAATTAACTAACCAAACACAATTCAAATTTGAAACACGTTTTTACCGTTGGTTAGGCCTAATCTTCGTTACCGTAACTATCGCGCAGTAGAATGCAAGTCTGGTCACATAACCACTTGAATTATTCAGCAGATTATCGATAAACGAGATTAAATTAACTTAATTAAGAAATAAATATGAAATAAACATTACGAAGATTACTTTAATATGGAAAATACAGCTAACTAGCTTTCGCCATGCAACGACCTGCGATATCAACAAACCATACTGTTGCCATTCCAGTCAACAGAAAAAGTTACATAAAAGAATAAACACATTAAATACATGGAGTATGAGTAAGAATGAAAAAGATAGGAAAACAGTCTAATATTGTCAATTGAAGTTCATAATATTAGCAATTACAAGTTTTGAAACATGTGGTTGTTACAAAGAACTTCCCAGATAACAATTTTTGATTTTTAAAACATTTTTCTGACCTTAACATGTAAATGACTAGATGCTTTTTAAAGGCTTTGTCTGAAAGGTTTGCAAACATTGTAAAAAGGATTATAAAAGGTTGCTAGTTGACACAATCTGAGGTACTTTGTAAGTGTTTTAGGACAAGCATACCAAAAGGTAGAAATGTAAGGCTAGTTACAGTATTTCTTATTAACCATTGTAACAAGAATTACAATCAAAGGTAGATAATAATGCTTTTATTATAAGCATATATAAAGGAAATGAGAAAGGTTTTGATTAATCTGTTAGTTTTAAATCTTAATTGACAAAGGCATTAGGTTTTCATCAAAATAACCTGACTTAGAAATTTTCTTTGTTTCTGTTGGAAACTAAATTTTAGCTTAATTTTTATATACTGAAGAAAAAAAAATGGAAAATAAGGATTTTTATTAGCCCACATTATATTTAAGAAATCATAGTAAGTTACATATTTTAATTAATATATTTCTTTTTTATTTGCTAAAATTCCTTTCCTATGTAATTGCTAAAATTTGAATATATTTTATTTTTTTATATTTTAATTAATATATTGCTTCTAAAAAAAAAATTAATTGTTGATAACATTAAAAAATTTTTAATCTAATATATGCATTTTGTTAGAATGAACTGTGAGGATTCATTTTACAGAAGTTTTCTAACTTTTGTTTGAGTTTGACAGAACTAACTAAAAGAGATAACTTAATTTTTTTTGTATCTGTTACCATTAATCAGTTTTAAAAATAGTCTAAAATATACCGGGGATAATATTTTCCTGTTAAAGTGAATTCGGGCAACAAGAAATTGTTTTTGTATATTATATTTTTGCTTAAGCCCTACTACATTATCCGGAAAGTTTCACAATAGTTTAAATGTCTGAGTTTGGAATTGTTTATGTCTTAGTTTTTATGTTGTCTTAACTTTTGTGTTTTTATATTTGGAAAGTGATAATGGTCAGCCCACTATCATGCAATTACTCTCATTTATTAGTTGATTGACAAACTGAAGTAAGTTAAACATTACTGCATAATTTAATTTCATAAAGATTTAAGAACTTCATTTATGAACTATATAAAACCAAATTTTGGTGTTTATATAATTACTGAGAAAAAAAAATAGAAACAAATACGCAATTTCCATTTATAAATTTTTATATCATATGCATATTACCTATTTGTTTATTTTCAGTCTACTTTAAGCATGTTTTCATTTTACTTAATACAGAAGAACAATTTTTCAGAATGATTTATCTCTGAATTAAATCTATTGATGCTCCGTAATTAAAAATAAATAATAATAATCTGTTAAGATTAATTAGACTTTTTTTTCCCCTTTAAAATATAAAAATTCATTTTCAAAATCTTTCATAATTATTAGTATGTATATTGAATCGTCAAAAATTTAAATAATTAAATTAAAACACATTTTTTTAAACTTCATGAAAATAAAATGTATTAAACAAAGTAATAAAAATAACAACACTTTAAAATATTGTAGCAACGCATACAATAAAAATTTTGTATCTTAAACGTACATAATATAAAAACAATTGTCATTGAATGATATTTTAAAATGAAATTTTATACAACATAAATTACTAAAATATAAGAAAATAAAACGTATGCGTAAAAATAATTAACTTTGACTCAATTACAGTTTAAATACCAGTACAAAATCTATTATTATTATTATTATTACGGAATATTTCAAACTTTTGACGGTAATTTTTAAGCACATGAACTATAAGATTAATATTTTAAAATTGGGGAGCATCAATAGATAACATAAACGATAATAATATATTGTAAAAGATAAACAAATGCTATTCTCTATCTATTGTATTTTGCAATGAAAATATGTTTAAGGAACTCGCATTAATTCGTTAAGAATAAAAAACATACTATAAATGGAAATTTCAAGAAATACAACAGAAATATGCGTATGTATGTAGTTCTTACAATAAGGTATAGCTTTATGAAATTAAATTAATACAAAATATTTTAACATACTTTAGTTGGAACATGATTGCAAATGCAAAGCCGGCACTCGCAGAGCGACGCTATATGTGACCTGCTAGCACGTCAACATCACCTTCAATGAGTCATGAGTGAGTGAACGCAAGCACAAGGGCAATTTGTAGCTCGAAATAAGTTGCGCATGCGCGGAAAATGAATGCGCACATTATAATTTTAGAACGTAGGTTTTCTGACGGTTATTCCAAAAATCTAATATTGAAAACATTACTGTGACCGTGATATACGGTAAAGATAATATACCTTTGCAGAAAAATCGAAAGAAAATGAAAAAGGACCATTTTCGGAACCCTGCTTGCTATCTGGGTTATTTGTCGACTTTAAATTGATTGATAGGATATTCAGATAGTGACTTTGCAAAATGTAAAGGTACTAGGAACAGTGTTGCCAGTGGGCTACTTTTTAGGTAGATTTCGTAAGAAATACTACCTATTATATTCTTTCCTATGTTGGAATTTCTAAAAAATTTTTGCAGATCTACGCCGATCATGACCCCTCGAACCCAAAATCACGACACCCTTGTTCAAAACTTTATCTATCTATCTATCTATATCACTTATTAATGTACACGATAAATTCCATAATTCTTCACAAATCTCTTTCAAACTGATACATAAAATCAAGGGGCGGAAAATCTCGGTCAAGTTCGTTAATGGGCAAAATCGGAACAAGGGGGTGGAAATGGGGAAGGTTTTTGTGAAAACAGAAAAACCCTCATACTTTCTTAATTATAATACATATCGAATCAGTTTGAAGTTATTATTACTTCTAGGAAAAGGGCCAAAAATTTATGTATGACAGATTTCTGTTCTGATATCATTAAAAATGGCCTCAAAGTGCTAAAAAATAGGTGTTTAAGAAGAAAAAAATTCACAACATCGTCAATTCACAATATATCAAATCCGCTTAAATTGATTATATATCTTCTTAATATTATCTACAACTTTTATATTGACAAATTTTTGATAGGACCAACTCTTACAGAAATATATACATATATATATATATATACATATATATATATATATATATATAAAACTATCCCGACATTTGGGCTCCTAACTATCATACCACTCACAGAAACTGAATGAAATTTTGGCAAAAGGTATTTTGAGGTATGCGCTCAAGAATGATATGGAAAACAACAGTGTCACTCAAACAGTTACGGTTACAGTGAGAAAATTTCGAAAAAATCAAATGGCAACACCCAGTTTTTTGTATTGGAATCTGATCTCCATTGTGAAAAAACCTAAATAGCGTTGGAACGGCAACTGTAGCATGAAAATCACCGGCGGTAGATAGGCTAAAAGTGAGGACAACAATAAGGACAGAGATGCAGCATAAAATAAAGCATTTTATTGTGTTTCACAAATTTTCCACATGACATCCTTCACACACGATGACACTTTGCATGCGGCTGATGGTGGATAGCACTACAGCACGTTGTTACGGTTGGTTTCAACCAATTTTTTTTTTAATCTACATTAATTATTTAAATCACTTTCTCTACATTTATTTAAAAGCACTCTTTTTTCTTCTGTTTCTAATAAAAATTTAAATAAATAAAAGTAATTGTAATAATAATAATAAAATCAGTTTTTATTTTTTCTTCTTTCTTTTTCTTTTTGCAAAGTAAATTCAACGTTTATAGTCTAGCTTTGCTTCCTGTTTTCAAATACGAAAGATAGATAGCAGGGAGGGAGGTTTCTCAGTAAAAGACCACACATAGTGTATTGGGCAGTCGTGTACGTTTTCTCCCATACCCTTGAATCATGTGTTGTAGTCACCTAGTCTAGTTTTGGTTAAAAGAAAGACCGTCCGCCCTGTATAGGAATTACGTTATCTTATGAGTGTACTATATACGCAATTAGGCTTTGTAAGCTTACGACAGGCTTCAAATGGGCTCTGCTATCAGGCGGATAGCTGGCGCCCAGGTCAACAGAGGCTCACAGGACCCCCTTCAGCACACGCCATGGGGGCGAAACAGGGCTGCCTTCCCCCATGAAACGGCTAGCAGAGTGGAGCGACAGGCTGGTGCCTTCAAGGAGAATCCATTTTCCCTTTTGTTTCCATTCCCGTACCCCCTTTGACAGAGTGGTTCCGGCCAGTTTTTGTGAGCAGCGCGGGAGAGAGAATGTTTACGAATTATCACTTGGCTCGTAAACGGACTTGCTGCTTGGTGCTTCGTTGAGACACTCATTACTTGGTTCGTAAATTTAGTAGGTGTTGCATAGCGGCGCTCGAAATGATGTATTCTGTGTTACTGAGTTGAAGTAACATTAGCAGAGACATGGTAAAGGTCTAGAGCCATGAATACTCGAGTTTGTGATCGGCATTTTGCTTAAATAGAATGATCGTTGTCTTAGAATAGAGATGAGTCTCTTACCAGGACCACTGCTAATACCCTATAGTCTCCAGTGTGAAGGGCGAAGGAAATATTGTTAAAAGTTGAGAAAATTAATAGTCCTGCTCCAAAAATCAGACTTCAAAAGTCCTCATCATGAGACTATTCTGTCCTTATTAAGACGAGGGATTCCAAGTATTGTCCGTTATTAGAAGGCAACTAAATGTACGGAGGCTACCCAACCCGTTGAAATTAGGTGACTTATCATCTCCTATTATAGAGTAAGCCAAGACCGAAAAGAAACCTGTCAGCTCGCCTGCTGGTATATAGCAATAGTTTTTCTCTCAAAACAAAGTGGAAAGAAAAGTATGTTGTGCAATCGGCTGCAACATTAAAAGAGGAAAGGGGAGTGTAAAAAAACCTGCCCACTGATTCAACCATTGAATTCTTCATTTTATGTAAGTAGAATTTACATAGTTTTTATTTACATGTCTCCCTGAGGAGGGAATATATATTTGTGTGACTCAGAGTTGGAGAGTAAGATGTAAAATAAACAAAAATAACTTGTAAATTCATATATATATTTATATTATGATATGTTAAGCATTACAATGCGTATTTGAAAGGTAATTAATGACTTATCTCAGAAAAGTTGATCATCCTTTAATTTATGATGTTATGTTAGTTTTGAGATCCTTAATATTTGATTTAAAGATATTTAATAATCAATATTAATCAACTTTTATTTGGTGTTATTATAGTAAATTTTTTGGGGAATTACATTGTTCTTATAAATTTTAATTATTCAAATAAAGATTGTTTTTTGTTCATTCTCAAATTTGGTATGTTCTTCTTTATATGATCTTTAATTAGTATTCTTATATCTACAGCAATCCTATAAGAAAGGCTTAACCTCTCAATTACTGTGAGTAAGGTTATGAAAGCTATGATCTTACTAAATTAATATTTTTTTTAATTTCTTAAATTTTTAATTCATAGTAATAATTTATTTGAAAATTAATTGAGGTTTACGCAAGGTTATTAGATGTAATCATTGTTCCTATCTCAGTAATGGATATACTGATAATTGATGCTAAAGTAAAATTAAGTCTAATTGATTAATTTAATTTTTAATTATCCTTTCTTTGAAGTATTATTCAAAACAAACAACAAAATGGTTGTTTTTTAACAGAGTAAAAAAAAAAAAAAAAAAAAAAAAAAAAGGTTTTCAGTTATTTTATACCACTATACGATTCTTGGCTAACCGATCTGATCTTGTTCAGAATCTCCATTGTTGTTCTAAAATTTTAGTACATCATCATATCCCTATTCTATTAACGGATTTAACTCTTTCTCCTTTTGGTCCTCATATTGGAGGAATTTCAGGTTGTCTGCATTTTTCCAAATTAGATGATGATTACACTTTTGTTAATTTAATGTGTATGGAGATTTGAGCTTGATCGGGTTGGAGTGGAGTTGGGTGTTCTTTATGCAATCCAGTATGCTACTTGATTTAGAAATCTGTTGCCCCTTACTACATTTAATACTGTCTTAAAATAATGAGTTCAAAATTATCATTGTTGTATTAACCTATGCGGATTTTTAAGTTTTGATATTTTGTTTAGTTTAATATAATTTGCTCCCTTTTCCATGGCAACAGATTTCAGTGGAGCTAATCAGGGTATACTTATTTTTTTTTTAAATATTTAATTGTCAAGTGAAGATTGAGTAATTAATGTGCTTTTTTTAAGTTTAAGTAAGTTGTGTTTTAGAAAGAACCCCAAAACCCACAACAAATGGAGCCGTAACAATTCGGTCTCTGGGTTATTGATTTTTTTTTACTTGTATGTATTTATGTATCAAAGAGCAACTGGGTGTTTTTGCAATTAAAATTTTATTTATATGTTCAAGTGTAAAAAGAGGTCTAGGCTCTCTCTCTGTGCTAGTAAGCGACAATTCCCAGTCAAAATTATGTCTTGTGAGCATAACCTTTTCTTATTTACAAAAAGCATAGTCCTGTACTTAAGTTTTATGTATTTATAAGGTTTTCCTTTCCCCTCTCTTTTTCTCATTTTTAAGTTGTTCCCCCCCCTTTTTTCATTTTTTTTTGGTTTGTTTGTCATTTTCTAACTCTAACTATGGCTGATAAGCACTCGGAAGCAATTGCCACTATTCAGCGAAAAAATGCTTTAGTGGATAATTTGTCTAATATTCCCCCATTCAATGGAGAGGCCAGCTCAGTCTGCTTCTCAGATTTTTCTGAGAAATTTGAGAGTTTTTCAAAATTATTCGACTGGACTGAGGAGGAAAAGAAGTTTGTTTTACTTGCTAGACTTTCAGGAGCTGCTTCTAGGCGAATAAAAATTCACAAAGCAAAAACATCTGATGAGCTATTAAAAATCTTAAAAGAGAGTTATACTTCACAGGCCACACCAGATGTTGCCCTCAGTCATTTTTTAAATTTTAAACAGCCACCCAATATGAGTGTTCAGGAGTTTTATGACAAGGCATATGATATGTCATTAAGAGACCTTGTAATTGAAGGTATCCAGGGTGAAGTAGTCGATAAAAGCCGAACGGCTCTACTACACTCCATGCTGTTGAGCAATCTTACACCAGAAGTGCGAAAGGGGGTAATTGCGAGAAATCCACAATCCCCAGAAGAGGTCCTCAAAATTGCGCTTCTTGAGGAAAAGGCTTATAGGAGCATTAACCCTTTCTACAACCACCGCGAGGAAATTCTCAACCCTAATTTGACCCAAAACCTACCCTGTGCTGCAGTTTTTCAGCAAGATAGCTCACAAAAGAAGGAGATAGACCAACTAAAATCTCAAATTGATGTTTTAGCAGCTAAGATAGACAGTTTAGTTGATCTTAGGGCTAGGGATGTACAGGAGAAAAACCAAGAGGTAAGACCCGTAACCTGCTATAGGTGCTCCGTACAAGGCCACTATGCCAGAGATTGTCCACTAAATTTTGTCGACTATAATTTTAGAAGGGGAGATGGTCAAAATTTCAGGAGCCGTGGGCAAAATTATAGAAACAGAGGTGAAAATCCTAGAGGGAACCACAATCAGCGAGGCGGATATAGGGGAAGAAGAGGTGGTTATTACCAAAACAATAGGAGCACAGCTGCGAACAGAAATGAAGTGCAGGCGGTAAGTAACACCCCAGTAGCTAACAGTGAAAGTGAGGCTTTAAACTATTAGTGGCCGGATCAAATGTGGTCAACTCGATCCCCCACAGGCCCCTGGACCCCCCAACTGTGTATAGTATGTTTCAGCCCCAATCATATACATTACCAACTGCAAGAATTTACATAAATAAAGTTTGCCTGAATGCATTATGTGACACTGGTTCTGCAATTAATCTCCTGAGTGGTACGGATTGTAACTATTTAGAGAATTTTGAAACGGAGAATTGCAATATCCCCATTATGACTGTCACCGGTGAGAAAGTTCACCTAAATAAGAAAGTATTTTTAAAATTTGTTTTTGATAATGTTCAATGTCAAGCTGAATTCTATGTAGTGGAAGGTAAATTAGCAGAGGAATTTAATATGATTTTGGGAATGCCATTTTTGAAAGAGTACCGGGCAAGTATAAATTGTGATACAAATGCTGTCGCTCTTAAAGTGCCAGTTTCAGGCCAATGTAAACAAAGCGTAGAAACCCCAAGTAATACTTCAGGGTGTAATACTTGTCTTGCTACTAATTCTGTAAATATTTCTAACTCTGTATATAGTGTAAATTCTAATAATAATTGTGTGAATAATGATATTGTTAAAAATAATTCTGTAAATATAAAATGTGTCAACAAAGTAGGGGAGAATTCAAAAAGTAGTACTGCCAATAGCCCCTCTGAAAGTTTTGCATGTATTAATGTTCATGACTCAGTTAATATTGAAAATGGGAATAATAGTAGTGAAAATATGGTAGTTCAGGACCCGCAGTTGAGTAATATGGGAAAAGATGTTGAGATAATCATTCAAACTGAGTCAGATATGGAAGTTGAAAGTGTTGCGCAGAACTTTTGCATGCAAACAACATCAGGCGGTAGCTCTGAGGGTAATAATACTGAAAATTTTTCAAGTATTCAAAGTGTCGGCAACATTCTTTCAGCAGCGAGTCAGGTAACTCAGGGTAATTTAGCTGAAGAGACTACTGAAATTTGTAATATTGATGAAAGTGAAGATTTGGTAAGTATAGAGGATAAGGTACCTGAAGTCGAGGAGGAGAGCAATGAAGATAGCAGTAGTGATAAAACCAATAAAAATAAAAATATAAGTTTCGCTGTGTTATGTAGCAAAATTTCAATTCCCCCGCAGTCAAAAATGTTAGCTCAAGTTAAAAGCTATAAGGAAAATTTTATTAAGGAGAATGATATTGTTATGTTAGAACCTTTGGCGAAAAATTTAAATCAAGGTCTCCTTACCTCCAGAGCCATTTGCACTAAAGAACATGGCCTATATATCTCATTTGCAAATTTTTCAGACAATAGTATTCATTTAAATAAAGGAACCTTTGTTGCCAAAATTCAAAAATGTGTAGACCAGTCAAATATACCCGTAACTGATAATAAATTAACCTATAATATAAATTTGGCCCCTCCAATTGGTGACTTTGATCACGCTGATCTCACTTGGAGCTCTGAAATTAATTTAGATCATTTAGAACCCCCATTAAAACTTAAAATGCAAAATTTTCTAGACAAAAACAAAGATGTATTTGCAGCATCGGTCTTAGATTTACCCGGCTGTGATACAATCCCGCATGAAATTAACTTAACTTCAAATAAACCAGTTAAAGGCAAAGCTTATAGAGTCCCCTACAAATTACGTCAAGAAATGGAAGACCAACTTAATACTTTGTTACAGGCGGACATAATTTCCCCTTCCATGTCTGAATTTGCTTCTCCGGTTATTCTGGTTCGGAAATCAGACGGTTCCTATCGACTTGCTGTTGACTACAGAAGACTAAATAAAAATCTTGTTAAAGATGCTTATCCAATACCTAACATCACCGACTCGGTTGATGCTTTAAGCGGGGCTAAATTTTTTTCAACGCTAGATTTAACTAGTGGTTTTTTTCAACAGGTTATTCGCCCAGAGGATAGGCATAAAACTGCAATAATCACCCACAAGGGACTTTTTGAGTGGACCCGTAACTGTTTTGGGCTCTCAAATTCAGGTAACAGTTTCCAAAGACTTATGAATGCTATTTTCGGTGATTTAGGCAATCTTGGAATTCTTGTTTATATCGACGACATTGTAATTGCCTCCTGTGATGTTAATTCTCATTTTGAGAAGCTTAACATGGTCTTTGATAGGTTAAGACTGCATAAACTTAAACTTAAGCCCAGTAAATGCACTTTCCTTTCGAATAAAATACAATATCTAGGTTTTGAGATTTGTAGTGGCCAAGTATCACCTATCAATAAAAATATTGCCGTAATAGAAAATTTTAAACCTCCAACTACCCGAAAGGCTGTTAGGTCATTCATTGGAACTCTATCCTTTTATAGGAGATTTATACCAGATTTTACTAAGAGAGCTAAAAATCTAATCAACTTAACGAAAGAGACAGGAAAATTTTCGTGGAATGAAGATGCACAGAAAGAATTTGAAGACCTTAAAATGGCTCTTATTTCAAAACCATGTCTTGCACTCCCTGATTTTGAGAAAGAATTCCACTTATATAGTGATGCAAGTGGCGAAGCATTAGGGGCAGTGTTATCACAATTAGATGAAAATAACATGCTCCATCCTGTTGCCTTTGCCAGCAGAAAATTGAAAGATGCTGAGACCCGCTACTCCACCACTGAAAGGGAATTACTAGCTTTAGTTTGGGCTACTGCCCACTTTAAATGTTACATTGCTAATACCCATTTTTTCATCTATACAGACCATGCACCTCTAACATTTATGTTAAAAATTCACGACCCTACATCTCGCATGGCTAAATGGATCTGCACTCTCTCAGACTTTAATTTTACAATCAAGTTTGTTAAAGGTAAGTGTAACAGTGTCGCAGACTTCCTTTCGAGGTATGTCAACAATGATAACTCCAATGATACTGTTAATTGTAATTTTTGTATACAAGTCGAAAAGGAAGTTACTTTTATGCCTCATTCCAATCTACTTGAAAAAATTGGTGAATTACAAAAATCAGACAAGAAATGCTGCGAGATTGCAAGAAAACTAGACCAAGGTGTAGAAATTGCTCCTAAATACATGAAATTTTTTTTTAGAGATGACATTTTAGTTTGTGAGGATACGAGGGAGTCAGCTATTTTGAATAAACCTGTAAAGTTAGTCGTGCCAAAAGAATTGGTTACTCAAGTTTTTGCACTAACACATGAGTCCCTAGCGGCTTGTCATCAAGCCTTTCAAAAGACCATTGATCGCATTCGTGAGCACTTCTATTGGCCAGGAATGTCGTCAGATGTCAAGCATCTAGTGGAGTCATGTATTAGTTGCCAGCAGAAGAGAGCTTATAGAGCGAACCAGCTCGCCCCTCTGCAACGTATGCCGACCCCCCAGTTTCCCATGAACAAGGTTCATTTGGATCTCATTGGACCCTTACCACAAACTTTTTCGGGAAATAAGTATATTGTCGCATATATAGATTCATTTACTAAGTGGCCAGAAGCATATGCGGTTAGTTCAACCACTTCAGATGTCATTGCGGACACTTTAGCTGACTTCATCTCACGCTACGGAGCACCCTGTTTTATTACGACGGACAATGCGAAGAATCTAATTTCAGATGCGATAGAGCACGTATATAAAATGTTTGGTATTAAACATATTAAGACCTCATCTTATCACCCGGCTGGCAACTCGCAAGTGGAGAGACAGAATCGTACTCTTAAAAATGCACTTTGTCACATAGTCAACCAAAATCAATCTGACTGGGACACTAAACTCAAATTTGCGCTACTAGCTATGCGTTCAGCTGTCCACTCTTCAACTAAACTTAGCCCAGCTGCAGTTATGTATGGCAGAAATATGAATCTACCATATAATCTCTTTTCTCAACCACCTTCTTTTAATTATAATGATGCACCCTCTTTTTGTGAACTCTTAATCCCAGCTCTTCAAAAAGTATACACTGAAGTACATAGTAATTTAATTAAAGTTTCTGAGCAGCAGGAAAAATACCGTGAAAAGACAGCTGTTGATAAAAATTTTAAAATAGGAGATCTTGTGTGGTTATTTACACCCACAGTCGCCCCTGGTAATACAAAAAAATTAAGCAAGCAAAATAATGGTCCTTTTACTATAATTGAGAAGCTAAATGAAGTTAATTTTAAAATAGCGCTAGTTGCTAATCCCAAAAATTGTCAGGTTGTCCATGTTGACAGGTTGTCTTCCTTCAAAGACAGACTCCCCATCTGGTCCAGTGAACCAAAACAAACAATTGGCCTGGGATCGACTGAAAACGTGACCATCGATTCACCACACCAACCGCGCGATTCTCCTCCTGTACGCAGATGCAAGCGTAACCGATTCATTCCCTGGGCACCATATGATAGTAACCGCGCACCAGCAGTAGTGAACGTCAACAATAGCGAAACTCCGGTAGCGCCAGAAGTGGAGGAAACAGACAGCGACGCGACTGAAATCATAAATCCCTCTCCCCCACCTCCCATTTCTCCGGAGGTTGCAGCGGCAGAGAATAACGAGATGTGCGTAAATAAAAATTTAGCAACGGCAGAAGGCAGCGAGATGCGCGTAGGTAAAAATTCAGCCACGGCAGAAAGCAGTTCAGCTGCTGCGCACAGCGATTCGCGCAGGTCTCGTTCATCGATTCGTCCAGCTGCTAAATCGAATAGAAGTAGTCGTTCAATATCGATTTCTAGAACCGACTATTCGCTACGGGATAGAAGAGACCGTCCGAGTTATAAATACTAACTATTTTTTTTCGTTATTCAGGCATTTTTATCAATTTTACCTTGTTTATTTGTATTTATTTATAGTTTAGTTAATGTGTATGTATATTTAATTATTTTCTTGGGCATTTTAAAACGGAACTTAGTTTTTCTAGCGTATTAAAGGTTTGTTTTGGTTGTGTTTTGATACTTTCATGTAGGCATTTTTAACCCTTTTTATGCTTATACTTAAGGTTTTTGTCTGTTTTATGGTAGATTATGTGGTATATACCCGTCCACACCCAGTTTTCGTAGATTTTGGGTGTATTTTTGCAAAAAAAAAAAAAAAAAAAAAAAAAAAACGAATGTAATTTTTGTTACTTTAAATTTTTTTTAGGAGGGTATGTTTGGTTACCCTTTTGCCAAAATTGTTCTGCGTTTTCCTTTTTTAAATGCATCTGTGTTTTGTATATAATCTTTTAAGTGTGGGTTTACTTTAATTAATGCACTTTAATCAGATGGATTTATTATTTACTATGCAATTTGTGGGTTTATTTGAACTTTTAACTTTAAGGAGTGTGGACCCTTTTTCTTTTTCTTGTACATACTGTCTCATGTACATGCCTATATGTTGTTGTGTGGGGCTAAAAGTGCTAAAATTAACTATTTTCTTTATTCTACTTCCTATTTTTGTGGAATGTGTGTTTTCCTTCCTGGTGACATACGTCACCACCCTTCTTTTTAAGTTTTGGTGGAATGTTTTCCCTGTAGTGCCCAAGGGGCCCGAAACTGCTTGTGCTATAAGTAGCACAGAGGCAGAGATACTCTTTCCCATGCACATTACTTG
This sequence comes from Maratus michaelseni, assembly GCA_963931845.1. NCBI lineage: Eukaryota > Metazoa > Arthropoda > Arachnida > Araneae > Salticidae > Maratus > Maratus michaelseni. The sequence goes on from OZ007593.1 coordinate 266,293,719, forward strand.
TAAGTGCATTTGTAAAATCTACACAGTGAACCGAATCATTGGACTTTTCTCAAAAACAACATGGCTTCTTGTAGAAAAATGTTATAAATGTGTGCGTAACTCCCTACCATGGTCTGTGATACCATAATATGTGTCTTACAGATGTATATGTATATATTTTTTTTTTGTGTGTCACCAGTTGCTCTTGTGTATTTTTGTATAATAGAATTAATATGTGTTTTACAAATTTCATTGACATTTACAGTGTTGTAACTATGATATTACTAGTACTTATTTACATTAATAGATAGTGTTGTAATATACTGTGATGCCAATTATTGAAGTTATGTATATAAGCAGTATAATGACAATTAATCAGTGGGCACTTCTCTTCTTTTTCGGCTAATTTTTTTTTCTCAAAATTCAATTTATGTATTATTTACAGTTCTGTTACCAGAAATTTCAGGTAGGATGCAGTTATGCGTAGGAATGACAGTAGTAGGGAAATGAGGTTTCACAGTCAGGTGGAACATGTGTTCTTTTACAGGTGCAGAGAATATCTTGGTCATTTTAGTGGTAAAATCAGCCTTGTGGTCCCTCCTCTGGTAGTACTCTTTTATGGTCATGTTTCAGGTAATATTTTAGGTAATGGTTTCTACGGATGTGCGAGCTCTGGTTGTATATATCCGGAATATATTGTCAGGGTGGTATTTCAGCGGTGAACTCTCTGGATCCCGTCCCGGATCGATGTATGATCTGTGTTTGTGGGTCAGTTTTTTCAGTGTTGAGGTCCCAGCATGCCATGTGGTACCCAGTTACCTTTCAAAAAAATAATTTGTTTTCTCAAAAAATTTTTTTTTTAATTAGCCGGGGGGAGCAATCTTGTTACGGTTGGTTTCAACCAATTTTTTTTTTAATCTACATTAATTATTTAAATCACTTTCTCTACATTTATTTAAAAGCACTCTTTTTTCTTCTGTTTCTAATAAAAATTTAAATAAATAAAAGTAATTGTAATAATAATAATAAAATCAGTTTTTATTTTTTCTTCTTTCTTTTTCTTTTTGCAAAGTAAATTCAACGTTTATAGTCTAGCTTTGCTTCCTGTTTTCAAATACGAAAGATAGATAGCAGGGAGGGAGGTTTCTCAGTAAAAGACCACACATAGTGTATTGGGCAGTCGTGTACGTTTTCTCCCATACCCTTGAATCATGTGTTGTAGTCACCTAGTCTAGTTTTGGTTAAAAGAAAGACCGTCCGCCCTGTATAGGAATTACGTTATCTTATGAGTGTACTATATACGCAATTAGGCTTTGTAAGCTTACGACAGGCTTCAAATGGGCTCTGCTATCAGGCGGATAGCTGGCGCCCAGGTCAACAGAGGCTCACAGGACCCCCTTCAGCACACGCCATGGGGGCGAAACAGGGCTGCCTTCCCCCATGAAACGGCTAGCAGAGTGGAGCGACAGGCTGGTGCCTTCAAGGAGAATCCATTTTCCCTTTTGTTTCCATTCCCGTACCCCCTTTGACAGAGTGGTTCCGGCCAGTTTTTGTGAGCAGCGCGGGAGAGAGAATGTTTACGAATTATCACTTGGCTCGTAAACGGACTTGCTGCTTGGTGCTTCGTTGAGACACTCATTACTTGGTTCGTAAATTTAGTAGGTGTTGCATAGCGGCGCTCGAAATGATGTATTCTGTGTTACTGAGTTGAAGTAACATTAGCAGAGACATGGTAAAGGTCTAGAGCCATGAATACTCGAGTTTGTGATCGGCATTTTGCTTAAATAGAATGATCGTTGTCTTAGAATAGAGATGAGTCTCTTACCAGGACCACTGCTAATACCCTATAGTCTCCAGTGTGAAGGGCGAAGGAAATATTGTTAAAAGTTGAGAAAATTAATAGTCCTGCTCCAAAAATCAGACTTCAAAAGTCCTCATCATGAGACTATTCTGTCCTTATTAAGACGAGGGATTCCAAGTATTGTCCGTTATTAGAAGGCAACTAAATGTACGGAGGCTACCCAACCCGTTGAAATTAGGTGACTTATCATCTCCTATTATAGAGTAAGCCAAGACCGAAAAGAAACCTGTCAGCTCGCCTGCTGGTATATAGCAATAGTTTTTCTCTCAAAACAAAGTGGAAAGAAAAGTATGTTGTGCAATCGGCTGCAACATTAAAAGAGGAAAGGGGAGTGTAAAAAAACCTGCCCACTGATTCAACCATTGAATTCTTCATTTTATGTAAGTAGAATTTACATAGTTTTTATTTACATGTCTCCCTGAGGAGGGAATATATATTTGTGTGACTCAGAGTTGGAGAGTAAGATGTAAAATAAACAAAAATAACTTGTAAATTCATATATATATTTATATTATGATATGTTAAGCATTACAATGCGTATTTGAAAGGTAATTAATGACTTATCTCAGAAAAGTTGATCATCCTTTAATTTATGATGTTATGTTAGTTTTGAGATCCTTAATATTTGATTTAAAGATATTTAATAATCAATATTAATCAACTTTTATTTGGTGTTATTATAGTAAATTTTTTGGGGAATTACATTGTTCTTATAAATTTTAATTATTCAAATAAAGATTGTTTTTTGTTCATTCTCAAATTTGGTATGTTCTTCTTTATATGATCTTTAATTAGTATTCTTATATCTACAGCAATCCTATAAGAAAGGCTTAACCTCTCAATTACTGTGAGTAAGGTTATGAAAGCTATGATCTTACTAAATTAATGTTTTTTTTAATTTCTTAAATTTTTAATTCATAGTAATAATTTATTTGAAAATTAATTGAGGTTTACGCAAGGTTATTAGATGTAATCATTGTTCCTATCTCAGTAATGGATATACTGATAATTGATGCTAAAGTAAAATTAAGTCTAATTGATTAATTTAATTTTTAATTATCCTTTCTTTGAAGTATTATTCAAAACAAACAACAAAATGGTTGTTTTTTAACAGAGTAAAAAAAAAAAAAAAAAAAAAAAAAAAAAAGGTTTTCAGTTATTTTATACCACTATACGATTCTTGGCTAACCGATCTGATCTTGTTCAGAATCTCCATTGTTGTTCTAAAATTTTAGTACATCATCATATCCCTATTCTATTAACGGATTTAACTCTTTCTCCTTTTGGTCCTCATATTGGAGGAATTTCAGGTTGTCTGCATTTTTCCAAATTAGATGATGATTACACTTTTGTTAATTTAATGTGTATGGAGATTTGAGCTTGATCGGGTTGGAGTGGAGTTGGGTGTTCTTTATGCAATCCAGTATGCTACTTGATTTAGAAATCTGTTGCCCCTTACTACATTTAATACTGTCTTAAAATAATGAGTTCAAAATTATCATTGTTGTATTAACCTATGCGGATTTTTAAGTTTTGATATTTTGTTTAGTTTATTATAATTTGCTCCCTTTTCCATGGCAACAGATTTCAGTGGAGCTAATCAGGGTATACTTATTTTTTTTTTAAATATTTAATTGTCAAGTGAAGATTGAGTAATTAATGTGCTTTTTTTAAGTTTAAGTAAGTTGTGTTTTAGAAAGAACCCCAAAACCCACAACAACGTATCATGGCAATACGAATCTCTTGAATCGCAGTTCTGATTGCATCTTTCAAATCAGATGCAGTTTGAGGACGAAACTGATACATTTTGGATTTCAGATATCTCCACATCCAGAAATCCATTGGTGTAAGATCAGGAGACCTTGGTGGCCACGGAAACGGGAAATGACGGGAGATAACTCTGTCACCAAACTGTTGAGTTAAGACACGTTTGACTGAAGACCCGACATGTGGAGGAGCGCCATCTTGCATCCAGACAACTTCAGATAGAGCATTTTGCCTTTGCAATGCGGGAATCGCGTAATGAGTTAACATGTCCAGATAGCGAGCACTCATTACTGTACACGTTTGCAGATCACCGGCAGTAACCTCTTCAAAAAAGTAAGGGCCGAGGATGAACGTACTCGTTATACCACACCACACAGTCACTTTTTCCTCGTGTAATGGACGTGCATGCACATCATGTGGATTTTTCTTTGCCCAGTGCACACAACTTTTCGAATTCACGTTACCAGCGGCCGTATTCTCCCCTCACGCGGAATCGGAATATCGTACTGAATTCGATGATTCCAGGTGTTATTTCGAAGATCGCGATTCTCCCCTCAAAATCCGGAATTCAGGCATTTCGGAAATGTGGAATATCCTTTACTTTCTTTCGGCTGCTCAGAGGCAGCCGGAATATCGTTTTGGACGGTGGAATCTCTCTGTTTGCTAATAATGGTGGACGTAAGCAGTTATTGTTGATGTTTTTTGTGTAACATTTGTAGAGTTCATTTCTTATTTTATATGTTTTTTTTTTATTAATTCCTGTTGGATAATTAAAATGTGAATATTTTTATTTTCCGTTCTTTTCAAATTGGTAAGTAATAAATATTATTATCTCCTGAAGTAAAATATTATTATATATTGTAATAAGTTCAAAATTTTTCTGTGACAGATTCTGTCTCCTTTTCACTCCGTATTGTTTGTTTAGAGACATGTATTAAAAGTATCTCTATTTTTTAGAATCTAAATATTGATATGCCCCCGAATTGTTTAAAAGACTTGGTAATATTTTATTGGATCTGTTTAAAATATGCATCTTTAGATATTTTGAAGATTTTTTTTAAACTAAATTTCATATTTCTGAATAACCTTTGTACATAACTAAAAAACCTGTGCTGTACATATCTATACATATTTGTGTGATATTTTATATGCTTGTGTGTATTAGAACTTTTTAAAACCTATTATTGTAATGTAATCTAATAAAGTTAAATAATTGCCTTATGTTTTCACATTTCACTGCTTAATAAGTCTTGTATCCTACATTATCACATGCAAATTTTCGTGTGATATTTTAAAAATGAATTTAAATGCTACAGTAGCAGTAGCATTGCACCATTTAAAGTGTATTTGTTTAAAAAATATATGATCCAATCTCTGGAATTATTTATAAAATTAATAGCAAGTGTCAATTAAAGAGGGGTGAAAATTTGATTTTTTACATTGAATTAAAATATCCACATGATATGGCAGCTTTGTGAATTTTAATCTAAAAATATTATACAGCCTTGCAAAAAGAATTCTGCATTTATCAGTATACTATCAAAATAACTTTTGGCTAGTATACATGTTGCTATGATTTAAAAAATATATATTTGGCTATTTTTTTTAAAGTGATAACTAAAATTTGAAATTTTTTGTCAGTACTATTTTCATATTTTTAAGAACTATATTTCTCTTTCAAAGTAAAATGAGTTTAACTTCATGAATAGATGTCTTAATGTCAATGTTTACTGCAATTTTATTTTTCAAATATTTATTTGTTAAATACTAATTGCTAATAAATCAGAAATTGGTTCAAATTTGTCATAAAATATTTAATTGACCACTGGTGCTAATTTTATCACTCTCATAATTTTTTGGAGATTTGTTATTTTCTTGAGATGTAACCAGTACAGTTACCTGTTCAACATATAAAATAACTAACCCTAATCAAATATGTTGCCCCCCCCCCCCTTTTTTTTGGGGGGGGGGGGGGCAAAATTACTTTTATATGCACTACATAATATAAAAATAATGCCATTTTATTGAAGGCTTTTAATTGCAGAAGGACATTCTACTATATTTTTTCAATTTAAATTAATCTTCATTGACTTACTCATACTGGCTAAACATACTTATTTTATTTTATATTTAACTTAGTCTTTATTTATTTCTTATATTATGCAAAAAAAAAAAAAATCTCTAAATAAACAGTTGCAATGTTATAAATAATTAATGCTATTTTGATTCTAAATTCAAAATCTTGAGTTTCTTTATTTCTAACTATTTACTTGAAAACAGCCTGTGTATGGGCTGAAAAATACTTGCTGCCTTTTCTGAAAACAACTTTCACAGTTCTCAACTTGCATCAATATAATATAATATCCAAGTGGAATAAGCTCAGTCGCTTATTTGTTTATATTTTCAAATTTTTATGTTCATGTTGCACGTTAACGAATACAGGTAGAAAATAACATAATTATTAAAAAATCACATGTTATTGTTGTATAATAATTTCTTCAAATAAGACTTTTTTTTTTTTTTTTTTTTTTTTTTTAAGCAAATTTTTGGTAGTGCAGTTAATCTTTTTATCATTTTACAATAGTAATTTAGCATTTATTGGAATCTTGTGTTTTTTAAAAAGCAGAAAAAGATTTTTTAGATGTTGAAACCCTAGTATAACAGTTGTGTGTAATATTTGTTAGCTCAAATATAATTTGTAAGTTGCATTTTCAATTTTTTGTCCACTGTGAAGTATACGTGCATGAGTATCATATGCAACAGCAAGGCTTACGAGTTAAATATCACACCCCCAAGCCCAAACTTTACCTAATGTGAATACTACACAAATATAAAATTTTTCTTTTGAATGATTTGTAAAAACTTATTGGAGTCAGCAGTCTTTGGTTTGGCAAAAACAAAGTTCATAATTATTAATAAAAACTTCCAGTTGGTGAATTTCACTTGTATAAAAAAAAATCATGCTGGCAAATGAGACCCAATGAAAATAAGGATAAGTTTAAAGTCCCTATAATAATAAATATTTTTTGAACATTGAAAGGAAACTTATTTATCTTAAAAGTTTATTTTCTTCATTTTATCTATTCGATGTATTTCAGAGTTAAAAAAGTTTTATTTAAATTCTGATTTAGATGTGTTTATCTTCCAAGATATAGATTTATCTTACAGCATAAGTCATCTGTTTAAATGTATTTATCTAATAAAATAAAATTTTTGATTTTTTTTTTTCAAAAGCATATATTTATTATTACTGTTTTTTTAAAACTTCCATTATCAAAAATTATAGAATGCTCTCTGTGGAAGATTCTTCGATTTAAGTGTATATTTATAAATTTTTAGGCAAATACTGATATATATTGATAAAGTGATCAAAAATCTTATGATAGAAGTAGGGAAACTGCCATAGACCCTAGTTTTCTCATAGTTTGTTGTGTAAAATGCTGTTTTGAGAGAATATTTAGCGAATAATGTTCTTTAAAAAAAAAACTAGTTTCTAGGGTGCATCGATTTTATTTCTGATATTACTTCTAGAAACAAATACAATATCATTCCATAAAAAGTTCAGAAGGAGATTAGTAGATCTGGTGGATCCTGTGGTGCCTGAATCCTGAATAGATGTTTGATTGCTCTCAGAAGATCACAAGTGTGTAGTTTTATTGTATAATAAGTGACTATCATTAGTGATCTTTTGCAAGCAAGTAGAATTTGATGCCTTTGGACTAAATGCTACTTTTGGAAGGATTGTTGATACATCTTTGCCTCGAAGAAGTACAACTTTTAAATCTGCAATATGATACGAGTCCCACTGCTATGCCAAAAGAGAGGACAGTGAAATAAGTTTAATGAAGTAGCATCAAAAATAATATTGTTGCTCCCTACAAACTAGTTTTTTTTTATTACATTATACTTGCTAAATTAGGTTTTCTAAAAAATAGCATGTTACACTACAAACTCTGAGAACACAACAAAAAAAGTAATTACAAAAATTATTTAACATATTTTTAAATGACTATCATGCAATAATGGACAACATTCTTTCTTTTCGTTCGAGGCTATAAAAAGCTAACTGTTTGGGAAAACATTGAAAAATTGTTCCATTTGAAAACATGCTCTTGAATAATACTTATTTTTTATTCTGCTACTGAAATGATAGCAATGTATGCAATAGATCTGTATAATATAAGAAAAATAAATATTAATTTAATTTCTGATTAATTTACTGTTAATTATTGAATGTATTAGAAATATATCGTTAAAATAAATTATTGAATCCATTGGACACTACAAACACTGTTAACTAGTTATTTAAAAAAAACACAAATTGCACAAATTGTGCCTATTAGTTGCTAAAATCAGTGTAAAAATTGTTTTAAACTCATAAAAGAGCTAAAATCCTACATGTTTCGGCTTTAAACTTAAAGCCATCATCGGGGAAGAGGAACAACACAAACGACTACTGATCTTTAAATTTTCGACACGAGAAAATTGAAATCAACAGATTGGAATTGATTTCAATTTTCTCGTGTCGAAAATTTAAAGATCAGTAGTCGTTTGTGTTGTTCCTCTTCCCCGATGATGGCTTTAAGTTTAAAGCCGAAACATGTAGGATTTTAGCTCTTTTATGAGTTTAAAACAATTTTTACACTGATTTTAGCAACTAATAGGCACAATTTGTGCAATTTGTGTTTTTTTAAAATAAAATAAATTATATTATAACTATTGTCTATAAAAATGAATAAAATTTCAAATGTTCAAATTGAGGTATGTTTATAAATTATGTAAATTAAAACTTATTTACTAAAATATATTCTTATAATCACAATTTCTATATTAGTTTTTAATATTTAGAAAAATTTTCATATAATTTTTGCAAAACATGCTTTTATGAAATTTTTCATTATTTAATAACTAAATAATGAAAGAATATGCGTTTGTTTTCATTAATTTGGTTTTTGAGCTTATAAGCATGGCAGAAAATAATCTGATTAAGAGAAATAGTAAAAAATCCTTCGTTAATTCAAACTGTTCATTCTTATAATTATATTTACTCTAAAGGTATGTAAGAATAATTAATAGGTATAGTTAATTTGTTATTTGTTTGTTTAACTAATGAAATGACTTATTGCAATTTTTATTATTCTATAATTAGTAACTATAATGTTGTTAATTAATTATAAAAATATAAATTATGCTTCTTAATCAGTGATAAAAATTGGAAAATGAAAGGTAGGTGTCAAATATTCATTTTTAGCATTATATACTCCTTTACAGAAAAGCACAAATATTTTGCTTTTGTTTAAAATTGAAGTTCTTAATCTACCAGATTAAAATTATTTTAAGCAACTGTAAAGCTGATATAAAGCATTTTTAAGTATTACTGTATTTATAATTGAAAAATGCACTTAATCATGTAAAACAAAATTAAAACTGGATAACTTCCTACCAAGTCAGTAATAAAATTTTATCCCTTAACTGATGACACCTAAGAATTTAGTAAAAAGAAAAAAAAAACTTATAATTTCATTTCAGTCGAATCTTGTTAATATGAAATCAAAAGGACCACTTTTTTTTTTTTTTTTTGTGTGTGTGTGTGTGTGTGTGTTAATCATTAAAATAATAGTACCATCTTATCCGTTGGTATTTATTAGTGCTAAGTGATTTAATGTCAACAACAATGTTCGACTTTGTACATAGATTGTATATGCATGTGTGTGCAAAGCTGGGCATCCATTCACAAAATTGGTGTCATCTGCTTTTGCAAATTCTTTACACATGGTGCATGTCATCAAATTTTGCTCTTGTGTAAACAAGGGATTTTCTTTTTTTCCTTTCATAAATGTGTTGGCATATAATGGAAAAGTACCCAAAATACTATCTTTGAATCACTGAACCAAGACAGATCATTTAATTGACATGTTACAGGTATTCTGAAAAATTAAGATGTAATAGTTTGCCACTTTGTACATTAAAGAAAAGTCAAAGGAATATATACCTACAGAAATAAAAGTTGATTAACATTACAAAAAAAAAAAAAAAAAAAAAAAAAAAAAACTATTTGTCTTTATATAAATTAGATTGAATTATGTTTTTGGTTTCTCATTTATGATAATTATAAGTATGTGCAGAACTTATTTTAATGAAATATCTGTATCACAAAAATATTATTTATTATGAAATTTTAGCAATCATAGCCATCGTCAATGAATGTGTTATTTAATAATTCAACAAGTAAACAAGTAAAAAAAAAAAAAACTTTGTGTGTGATTTTATTGGTTTAAAGAAAAGAAGAATTATAAATTAAATGAAAACAATTAAGAAAAAAAATCAAAATTACAGAAAATTCAACATTTCATTTTCTAACAGCATTTGTATTATAGAAATAGATTTAAATCTTAGCTCGAGTTTTCTTTTTCAACTCTGAATGATAAAAATTTTAAATTATCATTGTTGTTTTGAGTTTATCAGAACTTACGATATATAGCTAATTTAATCCTTAAATCTTGATCTGAAACAAAAAACGGGGGGGGGGGGGGAATCTCTGATCAGTTGAATTTTTTTTTTCTTTATGAATTCTAACACTGAAGATTTAAGAAATGCCCTAATGTTGATATGTATTATTTGATGGCATTCTAATATTGTTCAATATCATTATTGTTTTAAATTATTAGGAGATTTAAGATATTTTAAGTAAGAGAAAAAATGTACAGCTCAAGCAACACTTTCAAATCTTATATTTACTATTTAAGAATACACAATTTTACTTTTAAAATTTTACCAAGTTACAAAATTGCAGTTATTAATAATACTTTACTAAAATATTAATTACTGATATACAATAATAGTGATATTTTAAACATTGCTGTAATGTTGTAATACGTGTGACATATAATGTGAAATTTTAGATATCAATGTAGTATCTGAGGTTTTTGACAACATGGTTCACACCATGGTATAAACCGTCAAAAACTGACACATGTCAAAAACCTGCCAACCCTGATTCTTTATGAAAGGAAGAAAAACTTAACTGAAGTACATATAATATTAATTATTATTTATGTGAATAAATATCAGTTTTTATTAAAGTCTTATGTGAATTAGTTAATTTTATTTAGTTAAATCAATATGCAAAAGAAAATTTTAAAAAGCTTGGATGATAAAAACAAAAACCTTTCTCATTTAAAGTAGTCAATTTTCAACCCAAACAATAAGTGAATACATTGACAAAAGAATTTTAATTGTATTGAATATCACCTATGAAATGCCATGACAGAGAATTTAGTCATTTGTTTATTAATTAGTGTTTTGTACGTGCAGCCTAAGCTCCAATATCTTTTGTGTAAAAACATTTGGTGCATTAGAATGTTCTTTGTGAATTTTTAGCACATGAAAATTTGCCCTACCTGAAGTAGGTTATGAAACGCATACACACACGTAATTTATGTACAAATGTATATGCATACATATATATAATTTTATTGTTCAATTTAACTGAATAATAATCCACAGCAAAATTAAACAAGGTGCTTATTAAACACTGGTTGGTACAGCAAAGAAAGGAGGGGGGGGGGGGGGGGGGAATTGAAGCCTTGAAGCCTATCTTGGAGCACCTAAAAATTGATAAGATGCAAACTAAACATTGTATTAAAGTGATGCATGATGTGTAAAAGTCAACATAAAAAATATAAACCGCTAAAGATATTTTAGAATGCATCTTCTTCAAGAACTTAAAAACTTAAAACTGCTCAATAAAATTTATTTTCACTACTTGTGCTTTTCATTATATAATTTTTTACACATTCATACTCAAAATATTTTATTAATCTGTAAAAAATGGATTTATTCATTTTATAATCTAATTTTATAATCAATAGTGATTCAATAACCCTTCTTATTTGAAGATCCTTCTTCCGCCACTATATTAAAGATAATTAAAATTGCATTAACAAGAATAAAATGTGGAATGACTATTTGAAAAACTATACTTTAAAAAAAAAATGAAGAATACATGTAAACTAGAATAGGAACAATTTTAATATAACACAAAATGTACTTAATACTAGAATGCTAGCATTATCTGCATCTGCGTGTTATTTCAATAAGAAGTGTACATCAAAATGACATACACAAATATTCTAAGGCTACGTACAAAAGTATGTCAATAGTACAGTAGAGTACGCAGGATTCTGTTTTTTTAATAATGATTTAGCTAAATAGTATTAACATAAATCCACAAACTTGTATAATAAATATATAAGTAGCTATTTTTAACTGATGCATTTGTAAAGTAAATAATATAGCTAGTGAGTAAATTTACACTAATAATATATATATATATATTATTCTGATATATATATATATATACATATATACCTATCAGTATAAATTTATTCTTTAGATAAATTATAAAATAGAAAAATAAATTAAACTTATGTAAAGATTCAAAAACTGCATTGAGAAATTCACTTTATTTAATATAATTTATTATTTATTTGTAATATGTTCTCCATAAACCGTGAAATATACTGGTTTAAATTTTGGATCCAATAGCATGAATTATTTGTTGATCGAAGTACAAAATTAATAAAAATGATAACAAATGAATATATAATAATTATGCCTTTAAAACTCAGATATAAACAGTTCAATAATAAGAAATTAGATTAGGTGTTAGATTAATCATCCGATTTAAATATTTCATATTTAACGTAAGAATAAATACACCAAGAAAAAAAAAACGGACATTCCCCCCTCCCCCTTTTAATCTTTTTCAGAAATATCCCCTGCAGTATTGAAAAACATTTTATTTTCCTTTAGGTATTCATTCCTTTACTCAAATTTATTAAATAAATGTTATTTTGATTAAATCATAGTAACTATGAACATCGTCACTAGTTAATGAAAAAATAAATAAACATGTGCAGTTGCATATGTTTACGTTCATTCTGATTGGTTTTTCACACTTCTTATGAATTTGAAACGTCACTTCCTTTGGAATGTTGGGGAAGAAATATCGATGATTCCGAATCTGGAATCGGACTAGGGGAGAATCGCTCTTTCCCACCGAACCGGAATCCAGGCCTGATTTCGGATGAACTGAATTCCGGTTTCGTTCCACTTCGGTGGAATGGGAGAATACGGCCGCAGTTAACGAGAAATGCGCCTGATCTGTCCACAGAATGCGTAAAGGCCAGCTGCTATTTTCATCGTACCGGATAAGGAATTGATTTGCAAAATCCAGCCGTAATTGATAGTCTCCCGCTTCCAACATCTGGACACGCTGGAATCGATACGGAAACATGTTTAGAACAGAGCGCAGAATCTTGCGTACAGTTGAATTCGGCAGATCCAGAACACGTGAAACACCGCATGCAGTTGCTGGACGAACTGTGCTTATCGTCTGATAGACTTCTGCAACAGGAACGGAAGGTCGTCCAGACCGAGGTCGATCGCATGTGCAACCAGTTTCTTCAAATTTATGAATCAAGTCCCGTACAGCTTTGACAGTGCACGGGCCTCGCCATAATCCATGGTTTCTGTGGTAAACACGCAATGTCTCTGTGGCATTTTGTCCATTCAGGTAATAAATCGTTACGATTTCCCCACGTTCTTTCCCTGAAAGCGGCATCTTGTTCGGAATGGCAGAAAGGAACATACGCGGCTCGCATTTCGCAGTGCCTTTTCTTTTACCTAGCGTGACGACGTCAGTCATGACTGTGTCTTACGTAGAACCCGAAATTTGCGTTTCTTGGTTTCTTCTTCTCGTTTTGTGGAGAACTAATCAGGCTGGGATATCAGCCAAAAGAAACGGTGTGACGTGTGACGTAAATGAAACGAAAATTAATGCTCTGGTGCACGGCAAAGTCCTTTTTACTTTTCCCTTGCCTAGTTCCGGTGATTTTCATGCTACAGTTGCCGTTTCAACGCTATTTAGGGTTTTTCACAATGGAGATCTCATTCTAATACAAAAAACTGGGTGTTGCCATTTGATTTTTTCGAAATTTTCTCACTGTAACCGTAACTGTTTGAGTGACACTGTTGTTTTCCATATCATTCTTGAGCGCATACCTCAAAATACATTTTGCCAAAATTTCATTAAGTTTCTGTAAATGGTATGATAGTTAGGGGCCAAATGTCGGGATAGTTTTTTTATAATCACCCTGTATATTGATTTTTGTGTTGTAGTTTAGGATTATGGGAGTTTCGAAATTTGACAGGGCATAGCATATTTGACAAAAGTTACCCTGCAGAGACATTTTAAACTTTAGACACATACCCTCTAATCTGCACAGCTTGGGATCAAAGGTTGTGCAGATTACAGAATTTTGCGGATTATAGGTCATTACTTTGTTTACAATTTTTTCTCCTGTAATTTTACAGTGAATTAATTATTAATGCATAAATTAATTGGTAAAAAAGAATGATATTGTAAAACATTGTGTTATTTAATTAAAAATCACAATATATTTGAAGAAAAATTATTTAAATTTTATTTTACGATTTTTTTGTTTGTTTTTACAACTTTCAAACACAGTAATCAATTGTCATTTGTTTGTGAACTTTTGTCTTTTAGTCTAGCATTTGTTCTTGGAGTCTATGTATAGTAGTATAGTAATTATTTCTTGTTCTGAGACAAAAATCTGTTTCTGAAGAAAATCCAGATATTTATAAAACCCATATCCAAGCCCTTCTCAAGAGTTACTTTTTCACCTTTATCAACATACTCTGTGTCAGAACTCAGAATTATATTATTTTCAGTTGAATTCAAATGAGTAGTACTTATAATTTCATCAACTGTGAAACTCTCTGTAATTAGGGCTTCATCTTGGGAGGATACCCATTCAATTAGATGTTTTCTCCATTTAGGAAATCAGGCACAACAGTTGGTGAATTTTTTTTTTTGGTTTTAGTTTCGTGTTAGTGAATTTTTCTGCAGATTTCTGCTTAGCACTATCCAAAATGAAACCACCAAAGTCAACATCATCACCATTACTGTCTATAAAAAACCCCTGACGGCTCAGCCTACAGGCACAGGTAGATTTCGAAGCCGCAGACCGTGGGGTGCCTGTTTATTGGAAATTACAGAAGAAAGACCTATTTGCCATGATGCGGCAGTTGGGACCGACCACTTCGAAATATACCCCTCTGCCTGTAGGCGAAGCCAGCAGGGATTTTTTTGTTTTTATTTTTACTTTTTTTTTGCTATAAGAGTTGGTTCTATAATAAAACTTGTCAATACTTGTCAAGTTGTAGATAATATTAAGAAGATTTATAATAAATTTAAGCGGATTTGATATCTTGTGAATTGACGAAGTTATGAATTTTTTTTTTCTTCTGAAACCCCTATTCCCCCCCCCTCCTGGGGGCATTTTTAATGAAATCAAAAATCTGTCATACATAAATTTTTGGCTATTTTCCTAGAAGTAATAATAATTTTAAACGGATTCGATATATATAAAAATTATGGGCAGGGCTAGTTGAGCTTAAGCCGAAAGGTAGGCCTCCCCGCCCGGTTTGACTTTGTATAAAAATTAAGAAGTTATGGGTTTTTTTCTGTTTTTACAAAAAGTCTTCCCATTTGCCCCCCCCCCCTCCCCGGTTCGATTTTGCCCATTAACGAACTTGCCAACTTTTTTTTTTTTTTTTTTTTTTTTTTTTGCCGTAAGGGTTGGTCCTATAAAAAACTTGTCAATATAAAAGTTGTAAATAATATTAAGAGGATTTATAATAAATTTAAGCAGATTTGATATCTTGTGAATTGACGAAGTTATGAAAATTTTTCAGAAATTCCAACATAGGTAAGAATGTAATAGGTAGTTTTTTTTTACGAAATCTACCTAACAAAGCATGGTGTCACCAAGCAAATTTTCACAGAATGGTTTAAAAACAATTTTGTAAATGAAGCCTGTATGCATTGTAGTAGTGCTGCACATCCAAAAAATTACAAAAAGATAACGTGTCTACGTTACTTTTACCTCCGAATAAAAATTCTCTTATTCAGCCAATGGATCAGGGAATTATTCGTAGCATGAAATGCCAATATAAAATGGAATTTATGCACAGAATTATAACCTCTGATTCTGATTTATCAGCTAATATGGAGCATGGGTGCAAGACTTCAGTATCAAGACTGATTTCAGTCCTGGAGAGATTCTTGTCTGATAATAAATTCTACTTTATGTACTTGCAATTATATCAATTTTACTTTCAAAAACTTTTAATTACTTTCTTTTATTGTGAAAGATCAATTTTTAGCAATAATACAAGTCATAGATATCTTGTAGCCCATTTCTATTTGATTGTACCTAATACTCAGAAAAATTTTCAGTCTTGATTTTGAATGGACTTCTTGCACCCGTGATATGGAGGAGTACAGAAGGCAATTTACAATTAAGGGCTGTATTTTTCTCTTGGCTGATGCATGGATCTCTGTATGCAAATACACTTTATTAGGTGCAAGCTGCAAGGCATAATTCGTGGCCAGCATCTTTATTAGGTAGATTTCGCAAGAAATACTACCTATTACATTCTTCCCTAAGTTGGAATTTTTGAAAAAATTTTGCAGATCTACACCAATTATGACTCCTAGAACCCAAAACACTCCCAATTCAAAACTTTATATATATATAATGGTTAAATTGTACTTAAAGCTTTATTTATATATATATAGATAGATAGATCACTTTTTTATGGACACGATAACTTTCATAATTCTGCACAAATCTCTTCCAAACTGATACATAAAATTAAGCGGCATAAAATCTCGGTCAAGTTCGTTAATGGGCAAAATCGAACCAAGGGGGATGGGGGGCTTTTTGTGAAAACAGAAAAAACCCATAACTTCTTAATTATGATAGGTATCAAATCCGTTTAAAGTTATTATTACTTCTAGGAAAAGGGCCGAAAATCTATGTATGACATATTTTTGATAAAAATGGCCTCAAGGGGGTAGGGGGGGGAGGGAGGGATAGGGGTTTAAGAAGAAAAAAATCATAACTTCGTCAATTCACAAGATATCAAATCTGCTTAAATTTATTATAAATCCTCTTAATATTATCTACAACTTTTATACTGACAAGTTTTTTATAGGACCAACTCTTACGGTAAAAAAAAATTAAAAACAAAAAAATCCCTGCTGGCTCCGCCTACAGGCAGAGGTATATTTCAAAATGGGTGGTCCCAACTGCTGTATCATGGCAAAGTCATTTCTTCTGCAATTCCCAATAAACAGGCGCCCAACGGTCTGCGCTTTCGAAATCTACCTGTGCCTGTAACCCGAGCTGACAGGGATTTTTATTGCTACAATATGTAACAGGCAGGAATAAAGTCTCCTGATTTTTGACTTTTTTTTTCAAGTTTTATTTCTTTGAAATGCAAAACTTTAGGTGGGGGTGGGGATCGATTGTCGATCAAATTGCCGCCATTTTGAATTTCTCTGCCAAAGTTAATGGTAACCAAATTTTCACTGTTTACATCTGAAACAATGTGTGGATTATAGGTATTTGCGGATTAGAGGGAGTTGAGTGTATTTTAAAATTTTAAGGAATTAAATAAGTATGAGAGAAAGATAATTAATAATAGTACCTGGATTTTTAATTGGCTTTTCTCTTGCTCTTTTCCATAATTATAAGTTCCTGTAAAAATATAGGAGGAGGGATTTTCTTGTTAGTCGCGTCGACTCTTTTAGGTAGCTTTCAAAACTAAAAAGTATAAAGCTACCTATTGCAGCCGTTCGCGGAGGAAAGCAGTTCCGGAAAATTTCGATATATTTTCACCGATCATGACCCCCAGACCCCAAAACCACCCTCCGCTCAAATGTTGATTTATATATATAGATATATCCATATATATATATATATATATATATATATATATATATATATATATATATATATATATATATATATATATATATATCTGACCTATGTCATACGATAACGCTCGCATTTATAAATCAATTTTGATGAAACTAATTGTGTGTATTAAGCTCACAAATGTCTCGACCGAGTTCGTTGGCCAGCTTGGTCCGACATTTTGTTTCAAGATGGCGGCCATTTAAAAATTTAAAACTAAAATAAATATACAAAAAAGTTAAAAATTCAAATTTATTTTTTATTTAAGTATTAGGCCTTGATACGAGGATTCCAGAGCATTTTTTGGTTTACCTCTATCTTAGAAAATGGCTGAGATAGAGCAGTTTGAAATTCTAGGGTGGCTGACATTTTGAAACAAGACAGCACATTACAAAAATTTTCAATGTTGTAATAATTTTTCCAATCATACGCATAAAACTATATATTCATATCCGTTAGCGCCAAATTCTCGCCAAACTGGGCGACATTTTGCGAAATATCGCCAAATTTGGCGACCAAAATAAGTCTTCATAAATGAAGCCAATTTGGCTATTGCTCAATAATTTGGCGAATTTCTTATTCAAATTCAGTATTAACGAATCTTTTGTAAACGTTTTCTTTGCATTTTAACTTGCTGTTTTCGTGTAACATTAGCTAAAATTTTTAAACGAAGATATAGGAAAGCTACCTTTTCCTCCCGGTACAGGCTGGAAGGACTTTTTTGTATTGAATGCTACCTAAAAGTATAAAGCTACCTATTGCAGCCGTTCGGAGGAAAGCAGTTCCGGAAAATTTCGATATATTTTCACCGATCATGACCCCCAGACCCCAAAACCACCCTCCGTTCAAATGTTGATTTTTATATATATCTGACCTATGTCATACGATAACGCTCGTATTTATAAATCAATTTCGATGAAACCATTTGTGTGTATTAAGCTAACCAATGTCTCAACCGAGTTCGTTGGCCAGCTTGGTCCGCCATTTTGTTTCAAGATGGCGGCCATTTAAAAATTTAAAACTAAAATAAATATACAAAAAGTCCTTCCGGCCTGTACCGGGAGGAAAAGGTAGCTTTCCTATATCTTCGTTTTAAAATTTTAGCTAATGTTACACGAAAACAGCAAGCTAAAATGCAAAGAAACGTTTACAAAAGATTCGTTAATACTGAATTTGAATAAGAAATTCGCCAAATTATTGAGCAATAGCAAAATTGGCTTCATTTATGAAGACTTATTTTGACCGTCAAATTTGGCGATATGTCGCCAATTTTGGCGTTAACGGATATGAATATATAGTTTTATGCGTATGATTGGGAAAATTATTACAACAATGAAAGAAAATAATTTGCGAGTAATCGCGTTAATGTGCTATTTTGTTTCAAAATGTCAGCCACCCTAGAATTTCAAACTGCTCTATCTCAGTCATTTTTTAAGATAGAGGTAAACCAAAAAAAGCTCTGGAATCCTTGTATCAAGGCCTAACACGTAATTAAAAAATAAATTTGAATTTTTAAATTTTTTGTATATTTATTTTAGATTTTAAGTTATTTTACATCTTTAAATGGCCGCCATCTTGAAACAAGATGGTGGACGAAGCTGGCCAACGAACTCGGTCGAGACATTAGTGACCTTAATACACACAATTAGTTTCATCAAAATCGATTCATAATTACGGGCGTTATCGTATGACATAGGTCAGATATATATAATATATATATATATATATATATATGGATATATCTATATATATATATATATATATATATGGATATATCTATATATATAAATCAACATTTGGACGGAGGGTGGTTTTGGGGTCTGGGGGTCATGATCGGTGAAAATATATCGAAATTTTCCGGAACTGCTTTCCTCCGAACGGCTGCAATAGGTAGCTTTATACTTTTTTGTATTGAAAGCTACCTAAAAATTAAAAATTCAAATTTATTTTTCAATTACGTGTTAGGCCTTGATACAAGGATTCCAGAGCATTTTTAGGTAGCTTTCAATACAAAAAAGTATAAAGCTACCTATTGCAGCCGTTCGGAGGAAAGCAGTTCCGGAAAATTTCGATATATTTTCACCGATCATGACCCCCAGACCCCAAAACCACCCTCCGTCCAAATGTTGATTTATATATATAGATATATCCATATATATATATATATATAGATATATATATATATATATATATATATATATATATATATATATATATATATATATATATATATATCTGACCTATGTCATACGATAACGCCCGTAATTATGAATCGATTTTAATGAAACTAATTGTGTGTATTAAGGTCACTAATGTCTCGACCGAGTTCGTTGGCCAGCTTGGTCCGCCATCTTGTTTCAAGATGGCGGCCATTTAAAGATGTAAAATAACTTAAAATCTAAAATAAATATACAAAAAATTTTAAAATTCAAATTTATTTTTTAATTACGTGTTAGGCCTTGATACAAGGATTCCAGAGCTTTTTTTGGTTTACCTCTATCTTAAAAAATGGCTGAGATAGAGCAGTTTGAAATTCTAGGGTGGCTGACATTTTGAAACAAAACAGCACATTAACGCGATTACTCGCAAATTATTTTCTTTCATTGTTGTAATAATTTTCCCAATCATACGCATAAAACTATATATTCATATCCGTTAACGCCAAAATTGGCGACATTTGGCGAAATATCGCCAAATTTGGCGATCAAAATGAGTCTTCATAAATGAAGCCAATTTGGCTATTGCTCAATAATTTGGCGAATTTCTTATTCAAATTCAGTATTAACGAATCTTTTGTAAACGTTTCTTTGCATTTTAGCTTGCTGTTTTCGTGTAACATTAGCTAAAATTTTAAAACGAAGATATAGGAAAGCTACCTTTTCCTCCCGGTACAGGCCGGAAGGACTTTTTGGTTTACCTCTATCTTAAAAAATGGCTGAGATAGAGCAGTTTGAAATTCTAGGGTGGCTGACATTTTGAAACAAAACAGCACATTAACGCGATTACTCGCAAATTATTTTCTTTCATAGTTGTAATAATTTTCCCAATCATACGCATAAAACTATATATTCATATTCGTTAGCGCCAAAATTCGCGACATTTGGCAAAATATCGCCAAATTTGGCGACCAAAATAAGTCTTCATAAATGAAGCCAATTTGGCTATTGCTCGATAATTTGGCGAATTTCTTATTCAAATTCAGTATTAACGAATCTTTTGTAAACATTTCTTTTCATTTTAACTTGCTGTTTTCGTGTAACATTAGCTAAAATTTTAAAACGAAGATATAGGAAAGCTACCTTTCCTCCCGGTACAGGCCGGAAGGACTTTTTGGTTTACCTCTATCTTAAAAAATGGCTGAGATAGAGCAGTTTGAAATTCTAGGGTGGCTGACATTTTGAAACAAAACAGCACATTAACGCGATTACTCGCAAATTATTTTCTTTCATAGTTGTAATAATTTTCCCAATCATACGCATAAAACTCATAATTAACAACATTATAATTCATATCCGTTAGCGCCAAAATTGGCGACAAAATTGGTGACATTTGACGAAATATCGCTAAATTTGGCGACCAAAATAAGTCTTCATAAATGAAGCCAATTTGGCTATTGCTCAATAATTTGGCGAATTTCTTATTCAAATTCAGTATTAACGAATCTTTTGTAAACGTTTCTTTGCATTTTAACTTGCTGTTTTCGTGTAACATTAGCTAAAATTTTAAAACGAAGATGTAGGAAAGCTACCTTTTCCTCCCGGTACAGGCCGGAAGGACTTTTTTTAATGATCGCGTTAATGTAGGTGACGGTGGCTCTCTTGAACAAATTATTCATATTTGCGGGTATGGGGAGGGAGGGGGTTAACGCCTTTCTCTGAGATTGTAATTATCTCGGGCCTGCGCAACGCCGGGCGGGTTAGCTAGTATTTATTAAATTTTATCAAAATCTGGAGGCACGGCAGTGCCTCCGCCAAGTCGAGAGAGGACAGCCGTAAGCATACTTTTCTGGAAGCAACTCAGGGCACTTTTGACCCCCCCCCCCCATATCTCTGCGCTGAAGTTTCCCAAAAGTCTGGAACTTCGTATTTCTAGAGAATGTGGCAAATAAGACCAAAATTTAAAATTACAACTTTCTGTCTTTTCTACTTCAGACGATATATGAACTCAAACATTCGATTTTTTGTCACTCACTCACTCACTCATTCACGCGTCATCAAAAAGATTAGGTAGATTCCGTAGCCCTAGAAAGTTGACATTTGGAAAAAGGGTAGTGTTTAGGATAAAAAGAAAAGAAAAATTATAAAATCCGGAAAATTCGAAAGAAAAACATTCGAAAATTCAACGAATTCCATCAAAATTGAAAATCGAAAATAATACGATCTTGTAGTCTTAGAAACTTAAAATTTGGTGTGAAGGTAGTGTTTAGCATCCAGAAAAAGAAAACATCAAAAACACCAAAAAAAATCGAAAGCAAAATTGAAAAAATCGAAAAAATTGAAAAAAACCGAAAATTTGAAGACAATCCGATTTTGTTGCGCTAGAAACTTCAATATTGGAATAAAGGTAGTATTTAGGATACAAAAAAAGAAGAAATTGAAAAAATCCAGAAAAATCGAAAAAAAAATTCAAAAATTCGAAAAATTCGAAAAAAATTGAAAAAATGAAAAATATATATCTTTTAACCTTAGAAACTTAAAATTCGGCGTAAAGGTAGTGTTTGGAATTCAGAATAAGGAAAAACTAAAAACACAATAAAAATCGAAAATAAAATTTAAAAATCGGAAAAATCGAAAAACACCGAAAATTTGAAAATATACCGATTTTGTTGCGCTAGAAACTTTGAATTCGGAATGAAGATAGTATTTAGGATACAAAATAAGAAAAAATTCAAAAATCCAGAAAATTCAAAAATTCGAAAAAGTCTGAAAAATTGAAAATAATTTGATCTTTTAGCCTTAGAAACTTAAAATTCGGCGTAAAGATAGTGTTTAGGTTTCGGAATAAGGTAAAATGAAAAATACAATAAAATTCGAAAATAAAATTGAAAAAATTGAAAAATAAGGAAAATTTGAAAATAATCCGATTTTATAGCGCTAGAAACTTGAAATTTGGAATAAAGGTAAGATTTAGGATGCTATTTAAGGAAAAATTTAAAAACACGAAAAATTCGAAAAAAAAAATCCGCAAAATTCGAAAAAAAATGAGAAATTGAAAATAATTCGGTCTCGTAGTCTTCGAAACAGAAAATTTGTGTAAAGGGATTCAGAAAAAGAAAAAAAATTAAAAACACAACAAAAAGCGAAAATAAAATTAAAAAATCGAAAAAAACGAAAATTTGAAAAAAAAAAATCGATTTTTTAGAGCTAAAAACTGGAAATTTGGAATAAAGGTAGAAATTCGGTAGAAAATTTTTTATTTAGGATAGAAAAAAAAAGGAAAAAATTAAAAAAATCTGGAAAATTCGAAAAATAATTGATCTTGTAGCTTTAAAAACTAAAAATTCAGCGTAAAGGTAGTGTTATAGAGAAAAATGAAAAATTAAAACACAATAAATTCGAAAATAAAATTTTAAAAAAATCGAAATAGATCGAAAATTTGAAAATAATTCGATTTTGTAGCGCTAGAAACTTGAAATATGGAATAAAGAACACAAAAAAAGAAAAAATTAAAAAATCTGGAAAATTCGAAAAAAAAAATTCGAAAAAAATTAAAAATTGAAAATAATTCGATCTTGCAGTCGTAGAGACTTAAAATGTAGTGTAAAGGTAGTATTTACGATTCAAAAAAGAAACTTTTAAAAATTTGTAAAATTCGAAAGTAAAATTGAAATATCGAAATATCTGTAAAAAATCGAAAATTTGAAAACAATTCGACTTTGTAGTTCTAGAAACATGAGTTTTAAGGTAATTGTCCTACACCGCCCCTAATTGTTTTATGTTTTTTTCCCCGGATTATGCTTTTTTTCCTTTTTTTTTTACGAATTTCGGTATAGAAAAGTTCCGCTATAGACCGGCTGCGTTATGAGCGGTTTCTTTATAGACATGTTTGTTTTCTTTCACAGGTTATACTCTATTTAATTTGCATATGAAATATGGATTGTTAAATGATGTTAGCACCAAAAAACTCTTCACAGCTCCCTCTCTCCTCCCGACATTACTGGCTGGTTATGGCTTGATAGTCTTTTCTAAATAAAATCATGGTGACTCTAAGATTACCTTGATTTATCTTTAAATTGAACCTAAATGATCCTAAGAAGACGGATCAAAGAAATACTATATTGGCATTACAATCAGGAAACTTAGAAGTAAAATCGAAAAATCAATAAATTTATAAAAAGTCGAAGGTTTGGAAATAATTCGATTTTGTAGTCCTACCAGCTTGACATTTGGCAGAAAGGTAGGGTGGGTTTAGGATACAAAGTAAGGAAAAATTTAAAAAGCCGGAGAAAAAGACAAAAAAAAAAAAAACGAAAAAAAAAACTTCGAAAAATCGAAAAGAGTTTGTTTTATTGAAAATTTCCGGGAATTTTAATTTTAGCTTTATTTTTATCCTAAACAGTACTTTTGTGCTAAATATCAAGTATCTAGGCTGCAAGTAATATCTCAGATGGATAGCATCTTTCCTGGAAGCAATTGAGAGTACTTTTGACTCCCTCCTCCCATAACTTAGTGCTTGCCTAGTTACCTGAAATTTCTTTAAGGTAACTTCTTCGAAAATCAGTGGATGATCTCCAAAAAGAGCCCAAAATCAAGAAAAGGAGGATTACTTACAAAAAGAAGTGAAATCTCATCAAAAAGTCACCTGTAAAAAATGCAGCCAAGTCTCGTAACTCATTTACCGTAAAAAGTACTGAGATCGTATAAAGCCAAGTTTAACTATCTTATTAACTCTGAAATTTTCATTTACAAATCACTCCTAGTTTCTACATCTTTAGTTAATTATTATTTTGTGACTTGGCAATTACGTAGCACGAGAATGTGATGTATATAGTTAGTCTTAATCAAATAATACTATAACATATTAAGGTGTAATAGCTTCCCTGTCCGTATATAATTTGCTTTAGTTAAATTATCCCATCCCATCCCATGACATAGTAAGGTGTAATAACTTTCCTGTGCTGCGTAATTGCCAAGTCACAAAATAATAATTAACTAAAGATGTAGAGACTAGTAGTGATTTGTGAATGAAAATTTCAGAGTTAATAAGATAGTTAAACTTGGCTTTATACGATCTCAGTACTTTTTACGGTAAATGAGTTACGAGACTTGGCTGCATTTTTTACAGGTGACTTTTTGATGAGATTTAATATTCTGGAAGATTGTTCGGTAAAAAGATACTTTGTGTAATTTCTATAAAGTACAAAAGTACTAATATTCTCTGAATGAAAACCGGCACATGATTTAAAATATGACGACACTTTCACCGGGGATAGGTTTTCCTATGAACCCAATACTTGTCTAGTTAAAAAAAAAAAATTCTTTAACTTCATGAATCATGTACAAATATGCATTTATATTTATAGATAATATGCATGTTTGTCAACTTAACATAGGCAAAACATTGAGCTAAACTGCTTGAAGTTTCGCTAAGATTCTCGTAATTTTCAAGTACTTAGAATACATTATATTATACGTAGGAAATAATACATTATCAATTACTAACTCTGCAAGAATTGTTATTTTTCGCGTACAATTAGTTGAGAAAAACACCTTTACTTGAGGGTGTGACGTTACATGCACATTATCTATTTAAAATATAAAAACGTTAAGAAATCCTTGTACTCATAGAAAAATTTTAAATATTAATATTATTAAATACAAAATTTAACTCAGAAAATATTTTTAATGTAATTTAAACAGAATTTGCTAAAATTGCGTTTTGAAATTATGTGATTTTTGATGCAAAATATTATTTCTCAAAAATATATTGTTCTTTTAAGAATTGGATAATAATTTCGAAGCTGGTGAAATAAAAATGTCGCCACTTTGTCGAACTCATAACAAATATATTCGTTTTTAAAATTAAAATAAATACTTTATATTAAAAAAATTAAGTCATTTTTTCCGATAAACCATTTTACTTTTAATCCCGTTTGTTTTAACACCCATCTTTATAGAATTAATGGAAAATACTGTATTGTTTTCTTTAAATCAAATTTTTATTAATAGTGGCCAATTATTCTCCACCTAAATCCAAGGAGCTTAAATACAGTGTCTCACAAAAGTGATGGGACACTTGTGCTTTATAAAAAGAAACTGCAATAAAATAAATAAACAAACATGTGCAAAAATTTTTTGGGTGTGTTTCATATTTAAAGTTAGTAACAATTATTACATAACATACATTTTGTCAAAATATTAAAATATTAATTTAGTAAAAATACAATTGTTCAGAACGGAGCAAAAAATGGCTCACATAAGTGATGGGACACTTACTTTTCCATCAAATATTTATCCAAAAATTTTACTTTTTAAAAGGTTTTAATATTTTGTTGGATTTCCTTTTACTTTTAAAACATGATTTAATCTTTTTGGGATGGATTCGACTATTTTTTTTGTGATTTCTGGAGTGATTTTACCCCAGTCTTCTTGAAGCACCGATTTTAGTTGTTGTTTTGAAGAAATGGTGTGTTTGCGAATTCTTGATTCCAATTCTTGCCAAATATTCTCTATGGGATTTAAGTCTGGAGATTGTGGTGGTGTTTTTATTATTTCAGGACAGTTATATAGCAGCCAGAGTCTAACGTTCAGAGCAGTGTGCTTGGGGTCATTGTCCTGGTAGAATTTAAAATCGTTATGAAGGTTCAATTTTCGTGCTGAAGATTTCAAATTTTGCTTTAAAATATCAATATACTTGTACTGATCCATTATACTGTCAATAAAAACAAGATTACCAACTCCAGCGGACGACATACACCCCCATACCATAACTCCTCCTCCACCATGTTTTACTGTTGGTACCAAGTTCTGTTTGCGAAGTTCTTCCCTGGGTTTTCTCCACACCAAGATTCTACCGTCAGAACCAAATATATTAAATTTACTCTCATCAGCAAATATAACTTTATTCCAGTAATCAGAATTCTTATTTATGTTGGATTTTGCGAAAGCTAGTCTGAGTTTTCTATTCTTTTCACTTACGAAGAATTTTTTCCTGGCTACTCTACCGTGATATCCAGCAGATCGAATTACCCTTCTAATAGTTTCAGGATTAACAATTATTCCATATAATGCTTGTAAATCAGCAGCAACTTTTGAAGCACTAATTCTTGGATTTTTTTTAATATTTCGAACGATAATTCGCTTTATTCCATTGGATAGCTTTGATGGTCAGCCAGGTCTTCTTTTATCCTGAATCATATGATTCTTTTTATATCGTTTAATGATATTGAAAACTGTTGAACGACTCAAGTTAACTGTTTCAGCAGTTTTTCTAATAGATTTTCCACGTTCAATATGCAAATTAATAACTAATTTTCGAATTTCAGGCGAAGTTTCTTTTCGTTTAGCATTCATGACTACACAGAGCTAAAAAACACAAAAATTCCAAAACAAACTGGAGAGAAATACTGCAGACGATTTTATAAATTATTGCCAATTGCTTTTAAGTAAAAATAAAACCCCAAAAAATATTTTTATTGCTTATTTCAGACGATTTTTGTTGCATATATAATGGTGTCCCATCACTTATGTGAGCTATTTTTTGCTCCGTTCTAAACATTTGTATTTTTATTAAATTAATATTTTAATATTTTGACAAAATGTATGTTATGTAATAATCTTTACTAAATTTAAGTATGAAACACACCCACAAAAAAAATGTGTACATGTTTTTTTAATTTATTTGATTAGTTTCCTTTTGTAAAGCACAAGTGTCCCATCACTTATGTGAGACACTGTATGCCTCCTTAGTGGAAGCTCAAGCTGAAAAAAGTTACGATGTAATGATTTTCAAATGTCAATATTTGACAGACGATTTTTGATTATCTATACTAATAAAATAAAGTTTCGCTCTGTGTGTGTGTGTGTGTCTGTTGGCGATGGCGAAATCTAGCCCACCTAGAAGCCTGAAAATTTAGATTTAGGCAGTCCAAATTCTCTACTGGTGCACCTGACCCCCAGAATTTTAATATTTTGAAAATTAAAATATTTATTAATTAAAAACTGATCAAAGATCACAAATAAAAAATCACTCTTTCGAAATCTGAGCGCGCATGCTCAGAAGCTCTTTATCCGTTCCTCCTTGAATAGAAGAAACAAAGCACGAGTCATCCCGTTTTTTTTTTAAATTTGCTATAGGCGAATGGCTGGAAATACGGAAAAACCGTCTACATATTCTCAAAGAACATACTTTTACGTCTCGAACGATCCGGTTGGTTCGAAAAAATTTCACATTTAACCCTTTCAAAAAAAAAAAAAAAAAAAAAAAAAAAAAAAATCAAGAAGCATCGAATTCATGTTTTTTATTTTCTCCCGTTTTCAGAGTCCTTGCATCCACCGGACTACAAAAGATACGGAAAATCGAAGGTCACCAAATTAAAGAGCTGATTTTGCCCTTTTCAAAGCCACCTTTGGTTTAAAAAAATACGAAAGTTAACCTTTCGAAAAAGTATATTTCCTGTATGCCGTTTCGCGATTTTGGCAATTTTTAAAAATTTGCATCGGCGATTTAGAGAAAGGTACGAAAAACTAAAAATACCAGACATCTGCATTTATTCCTTTTTCGATATCTGTATTTGTTTTTGAAAAATACGACCCTTCGAAAAAAATTCGCGCGCAAGATTCACATTTGCGAATTCCGATTTGCTGAGATATATATAAAATCTGGCATAGGCTCTCTAAAATAACCAAACAAAAAACGAACGCAAAAGACATCTACGTTCTATCGGGTTCAGGAAGAAACCTTTAGTTTATACCGCGCCTATTCTACATCCCTTTGCTTTTTACAATCCGTTTTCAACATTTTTAATTTTAACCCTCCGGAAAAAAATCCTTTCCAAAACTCACTCATGTGATTTTTGTTTTTCGGCCCAGGTTTAAAAATCGGCATCGACTCGGGAAATGCGAATACGAACAAACAGTAGACTCCAGATCATAGACACGATCATTTTCTTCAAAACGCACCGTTGGGTTTTAAAAAAATATCTACATTAACCCTTTCGAAACCGATCGTTTACGTAATCCCCTTTCGCGATTTCCGCTATTTTGTCAATGTTTACCCGTGGTTAAATTTCAATTCTACTAGGAAATTTGATTGGGTCGAGAGTTCTGAAAAGGCTTATTCCAGAACAGATTGCTCTTCCCGGCAGTGAGAGGGGGAACTATAGCAGTATTTCTGGTTCTATAAGGAAAGGGCATGTTTACAAACAAACAGTTCCATCAACCAATCTACCACTACATTTTTGTCGTAGCTATCATTGTAGGAATCGTCACGGCGACGTAGGCCAATCATATTATAGACCAGTTTCACGCAGACCAATCAAATTTCCCCATTTCATACATACAGTAGGAGCCCTAAAGAACAAACAGGTTTTCCTTGATAACCAACCGTAATTGAACCAACAGTGACGTCAGGTGCCCTTTTCTTATGGGCCCGATTACGACGGGTTTGGCTCATTCGACTTGATATCTATAGCCTTAAATATTTTAGTTGCACTTTGGACCGCAAGGGTGTGCTTTCCGATCTTTGATTCTACGAGCCCGTTTACAACGGGGTTTGCTTCATTCGACTTGATTTCGATAGCCTTACAGATTTCAGTCATATTCGTATAGAACAGATTATTATCTCGGGCCCGGGCAACGCCGGGCGGGTTACTAGTGTAGAATAAATTGAATCATGAAGTTTGAATATGCAAACATATATTTTTATTTCTTGGAAAATTTACTTTAATATTAACAAACCAGTGGAAACAATTTACCTTTATAAAATTAGGAGCTAAGTTATTTATTTTTATCTCCAAATACATTTAAATAAATGTACTATGTCATTTAAACGCACTTATTATCTTTGTAATATGCGAAGAAAATCACATTATCAGCTCAAAATGACATCAGTTTTGGATTTCAAATTATAATGAGAGAATCTGAATTTTTATTGGTTAATAAAAATATTGTCCATACACAGTTTTTTTTTAATGGCAACGGAAAAGAAATTGCAATAGAAATTGAAAAAAAAAAAAAAAAAAAAAAAAAAAAGATTTTTGAATGATAAACTATGGGAGATGTTTGAAAAAAGTGGTAAAGAATGGTTTGAGAAAATTTAAAGTTGACAGTAATTTTACTCGCGTTCTAAAACAAGTTCAATTACGTTTCGTTCAAAACGGACAAAAACTGTAGATTTGTATAGGAAACATACACATACCAAGAACGGATTTTATATATACAGATTTTGTCCTTTTTGAAATTTAGCAACTTGTAATTTGATTTTTAGCGATTTTTCATGTACCGTGGCGATTCTTTTTACATTCGCGTGAGAATTACGATTACAATGTTTTAGCGTTTAGCCCACTATAGTAATTTTTATCCTCTTTTCAAAAAAGTTTATTTGGAATTCGTACAGCAATTTTTTGACATTCGTAAAAGGAATTCAATTTCAAACTTTTAGCCTAATGTAGTAAATTTTATCATCTGCAATTTTTGAATTTTTAATGTGATTTATTTTCAACGCGATTTTTAGCATTTTTTTGCGGTCAACTGCGATTTTTTGATATTCGTAAAAATAATTTGCTTTCAAACTTTTAGCCTAAAACTTTTAGTAAATTTTGTTCTCTGCAATTTTTGAATTTTTAGCGATTTATAATGTAATTTTCAAAGCAAATTTAGCATTCCGCAGACATTTTTTGAAATTCGCAAAAGGAATTTTGTCTATATTTGAATTTGGATTCAAACTTTTAGCCTAATCTAGTAAATTTTGTTCTCCACGATTTTCGAATTTCTAGTGATTCGTAATGTGATTTTCAATGTGACCTGCCTTTAGCGTTTTTTGGCGTCGACTTTTTGACATTTGTAAAAGGGTTGGGTTGATTATTGACGGCCAATTATCTACACATGGGATATAGGCCCGGGGGAGTGCCCTTCGTGGGGGTCTTTCTAAGGGAACCTAACCCGTATTTACGCATGGATAAATCCACGGCTCGAAGAAAAGCACGAAAACTCCGAACGATTAGGCCGACGGGCGCGATTGGGATTGAACCCAGAACCTCCCGTCTACCAGCTTCGAGAGCACAACCTCTCAGCCACTGGTGGGGCCATTTGTAAAAGGAATTCGGTGTCAAACTTTTAGCCTGTTATGCTACATTTTGTCCTCCGAGATTTTCGAAATTTTTACCATTTTTTCGTTTTGCGGCGATTTTTGACATTTGTAAAAGGAAATCAGTTTCAAACATTTAGCCTAATGTAGTACATTTTGTGTTCTGTGAGTTTTAGCGTTTTTCACGTCGACTTTTTGGCATTTGTTAAAGAATTCTGGTTACAATGCTTTAGCCACTGTAGTAAACTTTGTCCTCTGCAATTTTTAGCTTTTTTTTTTCCCCTGGTGATTTTTCCACGCTAGTAAAATTAATTCAGTTTTAATCTTTTAGCTCTATATAGTAAATTTTGTCTTCTTTTCAATAAAGAATTCATACAGTGATTTTTGAATTTTTTGTGAGATTTTTATAGTTTTTTGCGGCGATTTTTCTACATTCGTAACAGAAATCCTGTTTTAATCTATTGCCCCAATATAGTAACTTTTGTCCCCTGCAATTTTTGAAATAAATTTTAGCGATTTTTGATGTGACATTTTTTTTTTTTTTTTTCGCAATTCGCTGCGATATTTCCACATTAGTAAAAGGAATCTGGTTTCAATCTTCTAGCCCAATATAATTCTCTTTTGAATAAAGTTTATTCCGAAGGCGTGCAGTGATTTTTAAAACTTTCGCGAATTTTTATTGCAATTTTTTGAGTTTTTTTCGCATTTTGTACTATTTTTGGCAAGTCAGCTAGTAATATACAATGAATTAAAATCATTCAGATTACTTAAAAAAAACAAGGATGATTTTCAAAAAGTGTTATATTACTGGTTTTGATACAATGTATATTTTTAATTTCAAAAACAGAAAAAAATAATCGGTCAAGTGCTAGTTTTACTCACGCACAAAGGGTTCCGTACAATGAATTTATTAATTATTAACAGCAATTTTACAAAAATTGCTGCTAAAAGAATAAAAAAACTTTGTAGAAAAGTTGAAATTATTCTATGAATAATTTTTCAATAATTGCCTTTAATAATTGAATTCAACTGGAATGAAAAATGTTGACTATTTATCAATATGATTCGCTTTACCTAAAATAAAGACCTTGTACAAAGTTTAAACTTGGCATCGTGCCAAGCATGCTTTGAAAGGAGGTCGCAAAGTTATAATGCTGCCTTGGTCTGCACCACATTTTTCTAGATTGTTTTTTAATTAATATCGCAGGTAATTATCAACAAATTATTTCGAAAATCATTATCAACAATCATTAGATGATTCTGTGTCGATAGGTACCACGAGCACCCATAAAGTTAAGTTTGTGCGTAAAAGAAAAATGCGATTTTCTGCAAGGTTTAAATAAACTCCTACTACCCCTAATTTTTTTTTATAATTTTAGTTTCTGTAGATTCGGAAATATGAGGGAGGGGGCATATTTTTGCAGTACATTTTCGACAATATCTTAAAATATAATACCTAAAATTAAAATAAACACATTTTGAGTTTGTGTTACGAAATCTTTCAAACAATGCCCCATAAAAAAAAAAAAAAAAAAAAAGTAACTTAATTAGTCTTCCTAAATTTCTACTAAAAATTTTTGTGAATGGCTAATAATCTATAAATATGTGAGTCAATAGCCTTTATAGCTCTGCCAAGTTTGAACTCTCTGCATTCCACAGTTTTTGATAAAAATGGCTGTGACAGACAGACAGGCAAGCAGGCAGATACATGAGTGATCTAATAATGGTTCCGTTTTAACTTTTTATTTATGGAACCCTAAAAATGATGCAAATCATAAATGAGTACTTCGAAATCTTTGATATTTGTAACCATATTATAAACAAGTAGATATGAAGAAAAATAGCATTTTTAGAAAATGCACATCTAATATCTTTACAATTATATAAATTGTATGCCTAGTACTTTTAGAAATAATACTATTGAGAGCAAAATGCAATTAACTGTTTATTTTTTAAGTAAATCAACATCTTTTTCACAGCAATAGATAACAAAAATTGGCTAAATTTCACAAATCTCAACCATGATTTTCAAATCAGGTTTTTTTCTTCACAAGTTTTACAATTAAATATGTCAATATTAATATTTCATGTTAACCCTAATATGATTTGAAATAACAACAAAATATTAGACTTCAAAATGTTGCATTAGATATGTTCATTATAAGAAATATGAAAGGACCACAGAAAAAACCACTTCAGTCTGTGGAAATCAATTTATAGAAAAATGCAAATCAAACTTGGGATTGACATGGTTCTTAAATGGCAGCGCTTTAAATCAGGCTAACATTTTGTAAACTGAGCCTTTTTTGTTTAGAAAATAGTAGTGTACAGTAAAAATTTTGTTTCATGGACATTGCATCGAAAATTCAAATTTCATGAAAAAATAGGATTGAAGTGGTTCTTCCCCTAGACCATTCACATATTTAAGTCAATTTAAAAAGTTTGACTTATGAAAGTTGCATATTGATATGTCTTTTTTTATCACCACATCATTCAAGTTTTGTGCTTTCCAGAATACACTCTGATTGTAACAAGACAAATTACTTGTGCATACAACTATAGGCACTGACTTATCTAAATTTAAGAGGAAGGGAGGCTCAAGAGTAATTAATAATGTATACAGAAATTCCAATCAAACAATTATTTTTTAATTTCAATCAATTCCCTAATGAAAGATAGGAATCAAGCAGTGATTCCTTAAAGACAGGATCTACAGAATGCACCAGAATTAACTCAAATAGATTTTTTCTGAACTTTTGAACTAATGCTTTTAAATTTACAAAACTCACATGAAAATTAAATTTAAAATGTGTAAATTATTTACAAATAATATTCAATATGATTACCATTCATATGTATGAGCATTTGAAGCCTTGACATAAACAGACAAATTATACGAAATACTTGAGCACTTGTTTTGAAAATTTGCCTCCCGTGACAGGCGACTAAAAAAATGATTATTCTCAACTTTTTATTTTCTTTACTGTTTGAATGATTTTTTATTACATACCTTCTACAATACCTTCTCATATTTTGATGTAGGCACCTACTACACTATCAGTGGTTTTGAACTTGGCTATCAGGACATTTATTTCATTCCTGTGTAACAGTGTGTACCTTTTGATTCTCTCTCCCCCCTCTTTTTTTTTTCACAAATTTTATTACAATTTTAATGGTGAATGATCATATAACTTAATAATTAATTTCAACAAAGACTTATTGTTTATTAGTTAATTGTGATGAAGCCACTGTCACTAAATTAGGTTAAATAATAAAAAAAAAACCCTAATGCTATAAAATAATAATAATGTAATAAAAGCGATGGCAGCTGGACTTATCAAATAATAGCTTCAAAACAATGCAGACAATTATTTCATTTTCATAATATATATATATATATGTTTTAATAGAAGCAAAATTATAAAATTAAAAGAAAATTACACAAAATTTTCAAAAATCCAATAAAAAACAAAAGCTTATTATTCTATTTGCAAATATAAATGCATTATTAAGAAAAAAACCTTGATGAGTTAATTATGGTACATTATTAACAATAAGTTTCTAGAGTTGCCAAATTACCTATAAAATTAAATTATTAATCTCTACTATTCGGTTTCTTTAACACTGTAGAAAAAAGACCGAGAATGTTACTGAATAATGGGTAACTGGTTGTCTAAAAATAATTTCTTAGAAAATTCTGGTTTTCTATTCTGAAACATTCCTGGTCCATCTTGACAACAACAACATGTGAATAGAGCTACCCAGGAGTTTCTGATTTTTAAAGAAACATTCCTTGAAAATTTTTAGGCAACTAGCTGTCCAATATTTCCAATAAATGTCCTGGACCTTTTTCTTTATATATATATTATATACACACAGTGAATTATCACGAATGAAAACAAATATAGCAAACTTTTTAAATATTTAGACTTGGGATAATATGAATTCGAAAACAGCATTTTTTATACAACACAAAGCACCATTTATATATATTGAGAAATAACACTAAATACAGTCGAGCCTGCTTACTGCGAGATCGGATGTAATGAAGTATCGGATAATACGATTTTTTTTTCTGTCCCATTGGATCTCCAATACTTTAATAATGTTAAAGAGATCGCTTAGAACGAACACCTGAAAACGTGATTATCAGATATTGCGAAATTTTTCTGTTCGTCTACAAAACTAAATCTTGACGATTTTACTGTCTGGGCTGAAAGAAAAAATGTGATATTGGAAGAATGCTTTTCTTGGAATGTGAGATTAGGCATCATCATCAAAAGAAAAGTTTGAGAAAGGGAGAGACAAATCCATTTCTTTTCTTGGAATGCGGAGTGGGACACCTTTGTTGAGAATTTCCCCCCTGAGAGTGAAACTACAGTCAAAGGGTCATTTTGACATTGAAATTTTATGTGTTAGGAGATCAGTCATTGAGATGTTTAGTTATTTTTCAATAAGGACTGAGAGGTGAACTTTTTTAAGTATGTTTAAACTATGGCAGGGGAAAAGAGAAAGTGTTTGTCATTAGAAACTA
Organism: Maratus michaelseni; assembly: GCA_963931845.1. NCBI lineage: Eukaryota > Metazoa > Arthropoda > Arachnida > Araneae > Salticidae > Maratus > Maratus michaelseni. Next base: position 266,328,955 of record OZ007593.1, read on the forward strand.
AAATCGAAATGATAAGACTGGTTGATGAAGGTCGATTGAAAAAGTGTGAAATCACAAAGAAATTCCGAATTCCAGCTAATTCTTTATCAACAATTTTAAAGAATAAAAGTGAATTGTTAAAAAAATATCATGAAAGTTCTATTGCTTCCAACAGAAAATAGTTTCGTTATTCAACATATGATGATGTAGAAAAATGCCTTTTTAAGTTATATATGTTAGTAAGAGCAAAAAATGTTCCAATTAATAGACCTATTTTGAAGGAAAAAGAGATGCAATTTGCTAAGAGTTTAGGAAAAAATGATTTTGTTGCAGGCAATGGATGGCTACAATGTTTTAAAGATCGCTATGCAATTGTTTTTAAAACTGTAAGTGAAGAAAGTGCACAAGTAGAAAACTTAGCAATCAAAGAATGGTTTAAAAGTAAAGAAAATTTAATTAAACAATTTAAAATTTCCCAAAAACATAATAAAAGTTTAAAAACAAATGGATTCAAAAACACATTCTTGAGAAAAAAAGGTAAAACCAAGCCTACGCCACCTAAGGCAGAAGAACATCACCGCTGAGTCTAGGTTCTCATGAATCCTTGCAAGTATCCACCAGGAAGGCCCAGTTTACCTGGGACACCTCACAGGTAGGCTCATTCGGCCAAGGGGAGCACTTCCACCTGTGCATCACTCCCCTGCACCCAAGCAGTAGAGGAAGGTCGTTACAACAGCAGAGTCTATATACAGAGGAAACTGCCTCATGACACTGGGGGACATACCAGAGTTCCCCAGAAGCTTCGGGGCCGGAAACCCAGGAGTGCACTGGGCCCTAGGACTTAAACTAGAGACTTCTTGTATGTTCTTGCTTTACCAACATCTTCAAACGTGAAGACTCTATAAAGATTATCACTAGTTCATCAGCTATAGATAGAGAGAAAAAAAAAGTTGTCTTTTTTCTGTTATTTTTTCTAATTTTTTATGGTATATCGGCTATTACGAATATCAGTTATAGCGAAGATTTTTCAAGGACCCATCGACATCGTAATATGCAGGCTGAACTGTATCAATTAAACGTAGGTAATTTAAATCCTAAATTTATTTCAAAATATTAAAATATGAACTCTATTGTGCACAGAATTGAGCATGAATACAAAGCAGGCATTATGTACATACAAACTTTTAAAACCTTAAAATGACCCAACACTGCTAAAATCTGATTTATAAGTTATTTGTTAATGGATCAACTATATTGAAACAGCAAAGCAAGCACACTTTGAATCATGTTTTATCCACTGAACAGTTACAAAACAATATAATAAGAGTTTAACACTTTATTAATATTTTCTATCAATATAACAAAATGAATGTACCCTCAAATAATTCATAAACTGTAAAAAGACGAATTTATAGAACAACCTCAATTATTCATTATTTGAAATTTGATCTAGTAGTGGACTTATACAATGATACTTTTTCAAAACATGCGATTCATTAAAAAAGAAAGAAAGAAGAAAAAAAATCTTGGCTTGCTTTATTTATGTCTTATTTCATATATTAATGAAATTCGATCTTGATATTTTAAAGAGTAGTTATTTTTAGAAGTTACTTCTATATCACTATTACTATAGTAAAATATTAGAAAATATAAACCTTTTCTTTAAAGTTTAAACACTTTGCATTAGAGAGTCAACATAAATTAAATTATTATACTTTGAAATAATATATTTCATTCACATTAACAGGGCAAATAAATAATAATACAGTCAAATCTGCAACTGTATAATTTATATATAAAGATTGCAGATTATCGTAATAATTCACTTTGGGATATAAGCAACAAAAAGCACAGCTAACAGTTAAACTTACAATAGAAATCAAATATGATGCCGGCTTGATTAAACACCAATTTAAAAAATAATAATACTGATTTTAGAATATTCATGTATTTGTACTAAAATAACAAGTTTAGCTAAGTAAAAGAAAACTAAAAATATAAATATAAAAGAGAGCTTTGGTTGTAAGTTATGCATTGTCGATTCAACATTGTATTTATCTGAAAAATCTGCACTTAGACGTGAACTGCTCTGAGTTTTATACCACATAATGCATTAATTTGTCAGCAAAATTTATCACAAAATCAGAGAGACAGATTGTTCATTGAATGCAGAGAAAAATCACAAATCATAAACCAAAATTTAAAATACCACTGTGTCAAGATAAAAAAAAAAAATAATAATAATAACTATCAGTGAAATTTGAATATGTCTACAATTTTCTTTTAATATATTTAAAATTATTAAACTAGTTTAGCACTATCTTTTTTTGCATTTAAATTTTCATACAAGTATTAACAATATACAGCAGTCAAAATGAAAAAAATAATAATAACAAAACAATGACATATAATCTGTGAAACTTTTGGTGCAAAATTGCACTGATTTAACAGAACTGATTGTAGCCTTAATTATCAGGGATTAATTATATTCAATTAGAATGCTAGGTATTTTGCTGCCTGAGGCAAGTATGCTTTTGCTTCTCTGATCACATTTCAACCCTGTCTTAGGAGAACAGGAAAGGGAGTGGCTCATGGGGTCCCAAGTCTTCCCTATTTCAATGGAGGCAATTCTTTAATTTGCATAGATGGTTTCAAAGACATGTTTGATAATTCATCTTTGAAAAAATAATTCTGTACATAAAGCACTATAAATATTGATTACATTTATAACTAGCAAATTTACACATCAGAGCCTCAACATTAGCTTTGCAAGACATCTTTTTATTTTGAACTCATTTAATTTATTATTTGAAACTTTCAATCTGCAGTTTCATTACTTTTACATTATTTTTATTTCAAGTATTTTCAAAAGATTTAACTCTTAGAAATTGTGAAACGAAATACAATCACATACACATATTCCCCAAATATTTTTTTTTCTTGTGAAAATTTTAAAAATATAAAATACTTTTAAATTTAAGAGGTTCTGCTCACCTGAACCCCTTATTGTCTCATTAACTTGATAAGCCTAACAAACTGAAATTCTTCATTTTAAATCTGCTACTTAAAATACAGTTTGTGATAATGACATTTGTAGTTAGTTTGAACGATTAATTAATACTCATAAATATTTTATTAATTTTTGGTAATAAATTGTTCAATTTATTTGAAAATGACCCTTGGGCCCCACCCATAATTTAAAAAAAAACTATATCACTTTCCCATCTACAATATTGAAATAAATACCCCTTCTAAAAATGTTATACTTAAGAATAAGTATAACATAAGTATAACATCAGTTGCATTCTTGCTTCATGCCTAGTGTAGGCTCTGACAATTACAATAATGAAAATACAACAGCAATAATTAGTGATAATTAAGACGAAGTTAGAAAAAAAAAAAAACAGAATACTACACATACCGAAAAAATATACAATATTTTGTCACAAGAAACTAAACAGAACAACATGACAACAAGGACAAGACTTAAATAAATATTTTTATTACATTCATATTTTTTTGAACAAATCATATATATATTTTGCATAGCAAACATCAACAAGATTTTCTATTTGTGATTCATAAAGGTTTTCTCTATAAGGAATTGCAATTACTAGGTATCAGCTAAGTACAAATAGCTCATTTTCCTTCTAAGTGACAAGAAATCTCATGATAAAACATACAACATTATAAACACTTGAAAAATAATATCCTAAAAGAAAGAAAAAAAAAAACTCTCAAAGACAGTAAGGAATAAAATATCATAAAACAATATTTACAATGACATGGAAATTTTACAAAATGAATAACAGTTAAGACATTTTAGAATAATCAATAAGAAATTCGACAATTATTCATATGAAAAATATAACAATGAAAAAATTAAAAGTTAAAAAGATTAGGATGAGGTCAAGCCAAGTTAGTTTCAGGCAAATAAGGAAAGAAAAAAAAAAACTGCAATTTTTTTCAAAATAGAAATAAATAAATAGAATTTAATGCAATATAATAATTTGTAACTTAACAAGATTTTGTTTTAATTCTTATTAAATTCATTCAAACATGATTTTCTAAAATGAATAATTATGTCCATTCTTAATAACATATGCATTTCTTGATTCAAAACTCTGTCAATATATCTTCAATGTCAAAATATAGCACACCAATAAAAAGACAGAAAAAATATTACAGTTACTATGGAATTATGCTTGTTTAATACTGAAATATACCAACAGAATTTAAAATCGAACCCCATATTAACTCATTGCATCACAATTCCAATTAGAAATGTCATTTAAAGCATATAAAGTAATTTAAAGTCAAGACTAATATTAATAACAATTAAGAAATTAAAAGTTTTTAACCAAAATGTGATCTTTAACAAAAATATATACATATAATTTTTATTTAGCCACATGCATCTAGCTAATAAACAAAATTTATATATGCTAGCGTGAAACTCAATACAAAGGAAATACCTAAAAAAACAAAAGAATCACAATGCCATATTTGAAAAAAAAATATTGCCTTTTTTTGTCAGGTGCAAAATGATAAGCTATCCACATTGTGTAAAAAATCATTGCTACACCAAAACATTTATGAACTTCAATTTTATTAATTATTAATTTACCCAGTATAGTAATAACATAAAACGAAACAAAACATGACTATTCATTTTACCCATATTATGCAAGTGAGAAAAGAATTAAATAATTCATAAGAAATATAATTCATCTTAAAAGGAAGATAATTTTGCAATTGCAATTAATGAATGAATTATTTCTGATTTTAGACATTTAAATTAAAAACAAAAAGTGAAACTCATAGAAATAAATCTAAATTTGTTTAAATCATAGCCTATTGAAGACACATTTAAACATATATTAAAAAAAAGAAGGGAGGTTGTTTTTAATCTTCTTTAATACAAAGATTGTCGATTAACACACAAATAAAAAGTTAAATATGAAATATTTTAATAAAATTGCATATGTATTTTTAACATGTATACAACAAATTCGCCTATTTAGCCATTTTTCAAATTTTTACTCAGGAATATTCAAAGATATTTTCTGATCTTACAGTTCTTTAAAGATAATATTTCTGTAATATAAGGAAGACATACTAGATTTAAAACAGCTAATAAGCCCTGAACAGTGTTGCATAGTTTCTTTTGGATATGTAGACTTCAACTCAAGGTATCACATCAATAAAATAATACAAAATATAACACTTCTTTAATATACACATGGCTTATTCTTTCTTATAAAGAAATGAATCTCAAGATAAACTAATACATTATGAAATGACTATGATGGTCTTTAAAGATCACCACACAGATACACAAAAATGCATAAATATTTCAGAATATCAATTTACTCTTTTTAAAAAAACAAAGTGAATACAAATTAAATAAAACAAAATGATAGTTGGAATGCCAAGTGCAGGAAAATTTTCATGCATATTTTAAGACTCCAAGAATTATGACAATGCACTAGTAATATTTAGTTAATTTCAGCTTTCCAGAGGGAGCTCAAGCACCCGATCTACTGCAAGTCCCAGCATATTTCATTGTAGAATAGCATCTACAGAGTTAGCATTAAAATTAAAGCTACCCACTTTAGAAGGCTTTGTCAGGATTTTCACACATTGCGTTTTTGTGCTGTTATCTTTATTTCTGAAGTACAAATGACCTAGTTAATCTCCAGCGCCTGGTTGCATCATCACTCTTGAGCGTGTTTCTTCCATGGTTATAGGGAATGGCCGATTGTATCATGGATGATGTTGCAATGCTGGCATATTTTGTTCTTTCCTTCGGTTAATGCCAGTATCATTTTCAGTGTATGACTAAGTTTTCCTGAGTTTATTTTTGGGATATGATAAAATATTGGATTATGATAAATTTGATTTTTGATCATACCGATCAAAGTCAGTGGAATTTGCACCATCAGTTGCTGAGGTGATGCTGATGCTTAGCTGGAGAGATTGCCATTCAATAAAAATTATTGTTTGCGAATTTTTTTTAAATAATGCAGAAATATATTCCTCCACAATAGAGTAAGTTTTTCTACAATACTTTTTTAGAGACCCAAGAGGAAAACTAATTTACTACTAACTATAATGATTTTTTTTTTTTTTTTTTTTTTTTTTTTTTAAAGGATATCATCAATTTTCCTCACTTACATTTTATATGATGATGGTAAGTATCAAAGTACTTCTTCAAATCTTTTTGTTTTTGACCTCGAATAATGCAAAATGGGGTTATTCCTACTATCAAAATTAACAACTGCTAAAAATTCTATAAGATCACTTATTACTTTAAATGAAAAGAAATTTAAATTACAGATAATTCAAATGATGCACTTGTCATTTGTTAAATATTTTCCTTAAAAAAATTCTTCGAAAAGTAGAGTGGCATCACTCAGATAAGAGTTCAGCAGGTTTATACATTTTATGCCAACATGCCTCTACAAAAATGTTTAATGTGCTTACAAAAAAACACTCAGTATGTCCATCTTCATTGTCAACAATATGCTGGAATTGCAAAATTATATTTTCTTTTGCTAAGTGCAAAGAACAGGCATGACAGCAAGAAATAGAAAAAAAAATAAAGGTGGAAAAAATTAGCATGACCATCTGCACTATCAAAAACATGCAGTAATTGCAAAGTCATATTTTCTATTGCTAAGTGCTGGGACATAGGCATGACAGTAGAAAAAAAAAAAAAAGGCAGGAAATATTTTCCATCTGCATAAAGATGAAAAATTCTTATAATTTAGACACATTTTAATAGGTATATATACAATGAAATATAATTGTATTTATGATTCTTATTTTCTTTTCATAACTTAGATAATATAAAAAAAAATTAAACTAACAATAAATGTATAGATTCATTAAATCGAAAAAGAGAATGAAAAACAGTTTGCTGAAGGTGTAAATTCAAATATGTCTCATTAATTTATGTGAAGTACAGTGATTAATTTTTCAAATTCAAAAGAACTATTATTCTGGAAGATTTTGCTGCTTAAGATTTTCTCCCTCCTTTTTATAGGAAAAATTTTCTTTTAGCTAAACATATGTATGTCAAATTGATCCCCAAAAATAGATCAATGAAATTATCCAAAATTGTTGCATAAATGGGTCAAAATATTCTATTGCAAAAGGAACCTTATGTAATCTTCCTTTCAATTTTGAAGTAAAAAAACAAAAACAAACAACAACAACAACAAAAAAACCCCACCTTGCAAAGACATTTTAAACAACTGCATTTACCTGATTTTCAGATGCTCATAACAGCGTACCTCTGATTTGATAGCTTTTCTGCACAGCAGTTCAGAAACAAACCAAAATGTCTGAGGATTAACCTCCTTCTCCCTAATTTGTCCAATATTTTATTTGCATTTTTGCATCAATTCAGATAATGTTCCAAATTGCTTCCAAAAAGATGGAATTTCATCTTTTGAAGGAACTTTTTCAAGCCTGAGGGAGTATGGTCAAATATACAAAACACAGTGACAAATGCTTCTTTTCATCATAGCACAGATACATTTATTAATGTTTTTTTTTTTTTTTTTTTTTTTTTTTTAACAAAATTTTTATTTAACGCATGACTAGTTCAGCATTTAAGTTATCTGTAGCTTCACGTTTTCTGATACATAGCAGCAGAATTCAGATCTCCTTGAAGTGGGTAACTTATTTTTTGCTAACCCTGTTTTTATTACTTACCCATCATACATAGTATAGGGTAAGTCTTGTAATCGTTTTAAAAATCGGAAAAATTTTTTTGGACTTTACGTTTCAGACATTGGAGATTCTGAAAAACATATTTTTAGAAAAAAAAAAAAATTGTCCGTCTATCTGTAAATGTTCTATCTCCCGAACAAATTGAGATAGAGACTTGAAATTTGTATGTATGAATAAGCCTATTGAATTTCAGTAACTTCGATTATTTGGAACTATTTTTATCGGACTCTCAAAATATTCGTTCTGATAAAAAGTATGTAAAAATTTTCGAAATTGTTTATTTTAAGGAGCGAATATAAAAGACAATTTTTCATAAGGAATGAAGTTGATCGGATAATTAGTTGCTGAGATGTTTGTAATCATATTTTCCATACTCTTTGATTTTCCATGACACTGTATTTCATTCAAATTTCAATTCAAAGATATATTTTAATTGGAAATGAGACGCTTAATCCGATGCAGTAAACTGTTAGTTAATATGATTATAATTTTTGGAGTTATAAAGATGTTTCTTTTACGCAATTCAGTAATAGAGCATTTAAAGTTTATGAAGTCATCTAGCCATAATTTTATTCGAATTGCAATGCATTTTATAAATAGCTTACACATGTTTTATTTTCATATTTTATATTATGCATATCCATGATGGGTAAGTATTACGGTGGCCCCCAACGACTAGTTATTTATTTTTGTTTATTTTTCCAGAGAGGGTGCAACCTCTGAAATAAACTAGATGCTGCAATATATTTTATTGCAGTCATTCAAAAATTTTGAACAGATTAATATATATATATATATATATATATATATATTAAAAAAGATTATATTTTGTAAAATTTAAACATTTTTTTACTATAATATTTTATTTTTTTAAATGACTATTCACAAAAACAATATTGCAGCTTCACCATCATGCAAAATTATCCTTTAATTGCTTGAAAATGGGCTGTGAAAAAGTATCACTCATATTACAATAGCAAGCATACTTTTCTTTCTTGGAAGATTGCTTGATTTTTAACCTTTTTACATAAAATAAATAGAAAATAGCAAACAAAGAAAGTACATTTAACAGAATGACAACATTTTTGCATAGATTATATTTTTTGCATAGATCATATCTGTAGATTATTTTCTTTGCATATTTGCTATAACTGTAAGTTACTCATACATGAGTAGAGTTTTTAAAAATTTTATATACATAATTTCAGAAATAGAGGAAGTTATAACATATTTTATAACTTTTGCAAACAAAACTTTAACACTTTAACTTCTTACTTGGCCACATTTAGTAAATATTTCATGCTGTTAGTTAAGTAAGCAATATCACCTAGACAAATCCCACTGCTTATGAAGTTCATGTAAATAATCAACAGCTCTCTGACTGATGTTTAAAGCAGGAAATACTACTGATAATGAGTCATCTCCACCTTTCAATGCAAGTCCACCAATACCCAAGTAAGTGTGAAGTAAATCTAAAAAAAGAAAGAAAAGAAAGGAGAGATAAAGTTATAATATGGATAAATAAATATACATATATTCTGAAGACGATTTCCAGTTATAATAATATCCAGTTATATATACACAATGAGGATCAAGACTAGTAAAATAAAGTGTCTGTTTACGTTAAAAACAATAACTGAGAATCGTCAGGTTAAATTAATACACATTCTTATATGACCTTTGAAATACTTTATTGAAAACTTATATAAAAATAATGCTAAGATAAGTAAAGATAATTTCAGAGTGACACTCCGACGTTGAAAAGGTTCTTAGGGGCTGTGCATATATAACATTATCACTTTAGGGGAGAGGGGGGGGATCCTGACACTTGATATCATAAGATATCTTTAGGGGGGAGGGGTAACACGCCCCTCTGATGCCTGCTGGATGATGTGCTTGATATCATTATCATTTATTATCCCACTTTTTTTGTAACCTTTTCTTTACTTCAAAATAGTCTGTGCATTTTTTTTGTCTGTTATCTATTTTATGAAAATACAAAGTTTCTGCCGTATGCGCATATAATTCTCTGAAACCAGGCACGAAATATATTTGAAATTATACTTTTTGTGCTTGCTAGTAATAGAAAAGAGAAAGAATGCTGTCCACCTATTTTGTTGATAACAAGTTTTGTTTGACCTCTCCCCGTGCAGGGGCAGGTGCAAAAAGACAATATTATTGTTGAATGTATCATGTAACAAAAAGTTATCATATTAGATACTTTAAATAGTAACTATTTCTTTTAAGTATTATGTGATATAAAGTTATTTCGTATATAATAGTGATATTTTATTGTCTTTCTGTCTTCATTTAAAACAGTAAATTTGCTTATAATTAATAAATAGCTTTATCTGTTTATCACTGCAAATGTAGAAAAAAAAAAGAAAAAAAATATTGTAAAAATAAAAAGAATTTTTAGACACTGATAATGATATTATTATGGGAGGGTTCGAGGAATGATAACATATGATATCGTAAGCGGGGGAGGGGGTCCAAAATTATCAAAAAGTTGATAACGTTTATGTGTACAACCCCTTAACATTTACAGTTAGAAGCAAAGAGTGCCCTCATCAATCACACTGCAAACTAGACAAAAATTTTGCTAATAATGCATTAATGAAACACACTTCATTTAAAAAGAGCTTAGAAAAGAAAGAATTTCACTTCACATAATAGAAATTTTAAGTATACTTATTGCATGGACAAGGGACGGTGAACCTTTACACATTAATCCAGATGCCAAATTAATCCAGAAAATGTATTACATAATCATGATGTGCCAATAACAAAAAAATTTAGTGGATCAAATAATAATGAATCAAAATTATTTAAAATTTTGTTTTTAAAAAGATTAAAAAAATATGTGTTATACTTTAGAAAGTAATTTTTTTAAAAATGCTACTTCTGTTATTGCATCTTAGATGCAAACTAATTGATATCAGCTTCGTACTTAGTTATTTTTAAAAAAATGCATGCTGAATTGGAATAATCTGGTTTCTACTCGAGTTTTTCATATTATTGATTTCCAAAATTAATGACTGTACTCTGAGAAAAAAATTGTAAATGACAAAAGTGCCAGGTTCTGTAAATGGTTTACTATCTACATTTTTGCTTATAATCTATCTGTTCAGATAATCTTTTAATCATCCTTCAATCTGAAAAATTTAAAGCCAATTTTGAGCTAGAACGAGATTTATTAAGTTGCATTTTAGTTTTGTTCAATCTATATGACAAAGACAACCAATTGAATAAATCGAATTCAGACAAATTCAGCTAGTCTAAATTCATGCATTTGTGCAACATCACTATATTTTGATTTAGAACTTGAATCTATGCTGTGCCGAAAATAATCTGCTGTGTACCACATATGGTATGCTTGCCATAGGTTTGCTGTCCAGGGATTGCCATTAGAGGTCTGGGAATGGAATTTTAAAGCTTGTGATAATTAAGGATTGTTTATAAGAATGGGATTAATTTTTTGATATAAACAAACATAACATTTTCTGCTGTTGAAAGGAAATGAGGGATAATTATTGTGACTAATGTGGTTATAACTTCCAGCTGAGACACGAAAAGTTTGTTTTTATCAGTTGTTATAAAAAATAGCACATACTATATGTTTTAAAACATACAATACTTCTCAAAAGTATTTGACTACTTAATACAGTGAAACCTGGTTAAACCTTCCTTCCTTTCTTAAGATCCAATGAGTGTGATATTTTAAGTGGGGTGATGGAACAAACACTATTTTATTTATTGCAATTTTTTATTTTATTTTATTGTAGCTAAATTGGTTATACTCATTCTTAATGAGCATGATATTAAGAATTATGAGATTTAACATTCATTAATTTAATTTATTTTCTTTTATGATACACTTAATGAGAAAAGAAACATTAAAAGGGTAAAATTCATTTAGAAATCACAGCTACAACATATTTATTTTGCAGCTATTATTAAATAGAAAACTATATGATTATTAAAATACATTGTAAGATATAAAAATTTAATAAAGGAAATAAACATTACTTAGAAATTACTTTGACTTGTCTGTCAAAGAAGTCTGTTTTTTGTTTAGTTTCATTAATTCAGTTTTATTTTCTGATTTCATTAGCATTGCAAAATCTTCTTCTTCAGTCTTTTTCAGAAAAAAAAATTAACACTCTATAAGGTACATAATGTACAGACTACATACAGACTACAGCTGTAATTTGAGTGTTGTTAGTTTCTCTTTAGTGAGTACGATGCCACTCACACTTAATTCCTTATTACAACTTTTTGTTTCTTCTCTCATTTTGCAGCTATCGTCTGTAGAAAAAAAAAGGGAAATTGCAAGTCAAAAATAATGATTTGGCAGGATTTTCTATATTTTGAGCAACCGTTTACTAGAACATTATTTCTTTATCTCTTTAGCTGGGATTTTAAGAAATGGACATTTTTCTCATCTAATAAGTGTTGATTATTTTAACCAGCCGTAAATAAACCTTAGTGTAGTGACAAATGTAATTTTGGAACCGTTGAAGCATGTTCATTTTTTAATAGATTAGTTTGACAAAAATTTTCATTTTTTATCACCACTGTATATACCTGTTTTTAGATAAAGTCTCATATCGTCCCATTAAGGCATACATTTTTTTATGGTAGAATCCCATAATCCTGAAAATACTTAGTGCACACACTGCATCCTGTTCCCTACATCATATAATTTTTTACAAAATGCAAGAGAAAAACCGGGAATTAGTAATTAACTTGTATCCTTTATTATAAAAACTAAACTGGCTTATCCACAAAATAAATAAAAATGGAATATGTACACTATGTGTGACATGCAGTGCTGAAATTAACAACAATGAAATGTGACTTCAAGCTTATGCACTACTGACATTAAGAGCCTACGCTAGTCATGCGAAGAAATGCTCAAGCTAATGTTAAGTCTATGGGAAGGTTCTTGGCGGATTTCTAGCTTGCATTTTAATATTTTTCAACAAAATTTCAAATCACATTGTTTGGAGATAACGTAAATGGTTGATGGGAAAGTAAACAACTACCATAAATTCAAATCAGAGTCTGTAATTTAAGTTTACTAACTTAATCAATAATTTATTACATTAATTTAATCAAATTGTAAATCTGCTTCATTAAAGCAATTAGTAGAGCATCACCAACTGCATTGGTTGGTTTTCTCAAATGAACATGGGTTTGGAGGCCCCACTGCCTTCGGTAGAGTAGACCAGTGCAGAATCAAGCAAACTTTGAATTATTACAATTTTTTATTTTAACCTTGAATTCAAATTTTCAGCATCAAAGTTCACATTGCTATAGGAACTGATTTCACAATCAATTCTTCCAACTTGAATTTAATCGTGGCAAAATTTACCAGAGAGTGGATTCTTTTTGTTTCTGAAAAACATTGTCAAAAAATCACAGAGAACAAAATTTACCAAATTAGGCTAAAAGAGTGAAACTGGATTCCTTTTACTAATGAGACAAAATCATTACGAAAAATTGCTAAAAGTTCAAAAATCGCAGAGTACAAAATTGACTACATCAGGCTAAAATATTGAAAACTGATTCCTTTTATGAATGTAAAAAAATTGCTATAAAATGGAAAAAATTCTAAAAATTCCAATAAAAAATTTGCAAAAAAAATTTAAATCACTGTACGAATTCTAAATAAAGTTATTGAAAAGAGGACAAAATCTACTATATTGAGCTAAAAGATTGAAATAAGATTCCTTTTATTAATGTTGGAAAATCACCAGAAAACATGAAAAAACACATAAAAAATCAAATAAAAGGAAATAAAAAAACTGGCTTTGAAGTACATAACTTCAGATATACAGGTACCTTCCTACCAAATCTTGTAGCTCTGCGCACAACAGTCTCTTCAGAGAACAGCTCACAGATAGACAAACATCTTTATTAGTAAAGTATAGATAATTCATTAACCATTTGACTACGGGTCAAGACATATGTGTCCAAGTGGTGTATTTTTTATTCTATTTGTACCACTTTTTGAAAAATAATCTCTGCCATACACTTATATTAGAATATTTTCAAGAGAAATATATCACAAAGAAATTTTTTTGTAAATTGTGGTACAATCTATTTTATTTATATAATAAACAAGTGAGGTGACGATTCCAGTCAGGACCCATCTATCTAACCAACAATGTAGCAATATCTTACATATAAACAAAACAATAGAGCTGTGTAGTGAGTCATTCATTTTCGAGATTCGTAGAAAAAAAAAATTCTATTGTTGCAGAGAAAAGAGAAATAATGAAAAATATTAAGACTTGTGGCTTTTTGGACGTTTTTTATTTGCAAGAAAAAATTCCATAAAAAATATTTATGCACATGTACTTTAGTTTATAGGCAAATAAAAATTCATATTTATTGTGACGTTACTATAATATTATCCATTGGTTTTATATTATCTTTATGCTTACTGATGCCCTTTTTTTCATTACAAAAAAAATAAAAAAATAAAAGAAAATATGTTTTTATTTGATTATATATTGGTGAAGCATAAAAGTACGTATGAAAAGTTTGCACCAGTGAAAATTATTTTTATATTGCAAAATCTAAAGAGAAAAATTGATATGATTGTGTCAACATGACATAATTTTCAGATATTTCATTTCTTAATTATAAAGATTACGGATTTCAATGGGAGCTTTTATTGATAACTTCATCTTGATTGTATACTTTGATTACATGTTTATAATAGCTTTAAAAAAGTAAACTATAGGTTAGGTGAATTAATTGTTTAATAAAGAATTCAGAAAAGCAAAAGATTTCAGGAAAATTAAAATTATTAAAATAAACGGTAAAAAAGCTTGAAATAATAATTGTTTTTAGAGTTAGATTAAACAATTTAAGGCTGATGTTTTATAAGAATTATTTTCGTAGGTTTATTATAAGTCCATTTAACAGTTCCTTATTAGCGACAAAGTCCCATTTCTTTCTCTGTGGATATCTCTGATGTCGTTAAAAAATTGCAGTCTACTTTTGGATGCCAACCAAAACACAGTTGTAATTTTTAGAAGTGTATAATGATGATGACAACGAACAGCGCTGTCACTTTTCCTTTTATCGCTCTTAGAGTTTTAAACACCATACAATTTTAATTGTAGTATACTGAATAGAAAAAAAAAAAAAAACTTTCAAATGAAATTTATTTGAGAACTGTTGCTCAATTTAGCGATTTTTTAAAATAATTTTCAAGTTTGAATTATTTTTCAAATCTATCTCAACAATGACCATCTTTTGTGCTACAGTAATGTAAAGTAGTCACTAGCAAAGTTAGAATTGAAAATTGATTGCCTTAACTAACTTCAAAAGTGAAAAAAAGATAAATCACAAGATCATATTATATACATAAAATACAGCATTTTTGCGTTAAACTGAAAACTGTCAACAGAAAGAAAGATTTTCAGTTTATATTGAACATAAAATTAATATCATGTTGAATTGGTTGAAATATGTGTTGCATCAGCATATACTAGAAAATGTATTTTATTATTTTTAAAGGATCCATTGGGTATGTCACTTTATAACAGGGACAGGATCCCCGATTGTGGAAAAGGAACAGACATCACGATTATGAGAAGGGAAAGAAGAAATCATATAGAAAGAAATTATCAGTTGAAAATACTAAAAATCTGTCTGATCTGCAGATTGTAAATTATTCTTGTAAAATAATTTCTCCATTTTTACATAAAAATTGATTTAAAAATGTGTTATTAAAACTGCAGAGGTCCATGCATTAATCAGATCCTGAGCTGCAGGTCATGCCCCATTACAGGTCAGTTCTCCTTATTGTCGATGAATAGTATATGAATATTTTTATCACTTATTTCAAATTGTTTTTTGAAAACCACGATTTCCAAAGATGGGCATTTATTTACACTAGTTGAATATAAAAATAGTCTTCAGACCTGGCCCATAATCAAAGGGTTAACTGTTGCACATACCTGGATTTATTTCAGATGATTTTCCAATACCACCAACTATTTCATCTTGAGCAGTAAGAACAAATTCTGACAGTTCTGGATAACTAATGAAATTATAACAATCTAAAAGCTGAAACAAAATAAAATGAATAAGCTATTTCTAATAGCAATGAGTTATTTAAAATCATATTTATGAAAATATTAATGATAAAAAAAAAAGAAAAAGATGAAATAAGTACATCAGTACTCAATGCATACAAGTTTTTTTTTTAATAATTACATTTTTTATGAAAAAATTTAAAAAAACATCTCTTGTTAATTAGATGCTATTAAATCATAAAACAAAATTTAGCAGTGCAAAAAGCTCGTCTAAGAAGGTTTTTATCAAACAAAAGAAACAGAAAGGAAATTAATAAAGATTGCACTACAGATAATAAAACAGTAAAAATAATAACAATGAACTGAATTATAGTTGATAAAATAAATAAATACTGCATGTGCTTTGTCTGTATAACTTATTCCTCAATTTGTTGCTTCTGATGCATATAAAAAGTTCAGATTGCCACATTATCAGAATTTCCCCCTGGTTTAAAAAAGGGCAGGATGCTGCTGGCTGAAAAAGGACACTTTTAGGTAGCTTTCAATACAAAAAAGTATAAAGCTACCTATTGCAGCCGTTCGGAGGAAAGCAATTCCGGAAAATTGATATATTTTCACTGATCATGACTCCCAGACCCCAAAACCACCCTCCGTTCAAATGTTGATTTATATATATATATATCTGATCTATGTCATACGATAACACTCGTATTTATAAATCAATTTGGATGAAACTAATTGTGTGTATTAAGCTCATCAATGCCTCGACCGAGTTCGTTGGCGAGCTTGATTCTTCATCTTGTTTCAAAATGGCGGCCACTGAAAGATTTAAAACTAACAGGGCTCCCAACACATTTTAGTCCTCAAAAAGGGGGAAAGGGGACCATTTATATTTAAAAAGGGGACTTTGGGGGACCATTTATACTAAAAAAGGGAACTTTGGGGGACCAGTTATATTTAAAAAGGCGACTGAAAAGGGACCACATGTCTAAAAATACAGCACCAAGTTTCCCTAAATATGTAAATTTTTTAAATTTACTTCAGAAAATATGTTAATTGATTATCTTTACAAAAAGGAAAGATATCATTAAACAATTGATTATCTTGTCACTAAACCATATACATAGCTTTATTTAACACACTCAAATATCCTACGCCAAGATGGTTATATTTAGAACAGCAAAAAATAATTTGAAATAAAATATAAATAGTAAATATTAATGGATCTAAGAAAATATTAAATGAATCAATTGTTAGCAGTATTATACATTAACAATTACAAAAGAACAGTGCTTTTCTTGGAATTTAATTTGTAGTAACAGTAATCAGTGAATTAAAAAAAGCACAGCATAACAGCGCCTTCTGTTAACTAATAAAATTAAAAATTAGATTAACATAAATATATATTGTTAATTATTAACTCAAACATAAAATTCAGTTCCTTTCTATACAATAGAAACTGAGATGCTATAATGTTCATTCGAAAAAGCATAGTATGGCAACTCCTCCTAGGTTAAGGCTTGGTAGTGGTCAAAACCAATATTCGTAATCATCGTACATATTAAATTTGGTGAAATTCTATCCCAAACATGCCGAGATCTGGCTATCATGGAAATAGTTAAAAATGCGACCTAGTAGCGCCACCTGTTGGGTGAAATACACCAAAATCTAATCAGCATCGATTTATGTTAAGAGTTAACTTAATGTGAAGTTTAATGAAATTTTACCCAGATTGTCTTATTAAAATACCTCATGTAAAAAGTAAAAAAATCCCTGATGGCTCGGCCTACAGGCACACGTAGATTTCGAAGACACAGACCATGAGGTGCCTGTTTCTTGGGATTGCAGAAGAAAGACCTTTTCGTCATGATGCAGCAGTTGGGATCGCCCACTTCGAAATATACCTGTGCCTGTATGCGGAGCCAGCAGGTTTTTTTTAAAAATTATTTCCACCCCCTTGAAGGCATTTTTAATGAAATCAAAAATTTGTCATACATAAATTTTTGGCCCTTTTCCTAGAAGTAATAATAACTTTAAACGGATTTGATATGTATCATAATTAAAAAGTTATGGTTTTTTTCTGTTTTCACAAAAAGCCCCCCCCCCCCTTTTCCACTTCCCCTGGTTCGATTTTGCCCATTAACGAACTTGACCGAGATTTTATGTATCAGTTTGGAAAAGATTTGTGCAGAATTATTGAAGCTATTGTCTTGTAGATTTTTGAAATTTAGTGATTTTAATGAGATTTCCAATCCGTTTTTAGGGTTTCGTTCATCTCACGAAACCCTATTACTCCCGCTCCGTTGTCTGTCTGTCACAGAGCCATTCTCAAAATCTATATAACTTACAGAGTTGAAACTTTGTGTATATAACAGAATAACAACTATAAAGAGCTCAAAATATTAAAATTTGAAAAATTAGTATTACTTTAATAAATAGAGATAAAAAAACAAAATCATAACAGCCTTTTCCTATTAAATTTAAACATTTTTCGTTATAGCAGATGCCAAAAATTAAAAATCCACGATGAAATTCTTTCCACAATAATTAATTTTCTATTAGACGATTTCCACGTGAAAAATAAAAAGTTTCACCAGTTGAAAAAAAGATAAATATGAATTAAAATTGATTGATGTCATAGTAGTAATAAAACGAAAAATGTCTAAAATTTCTCAATAATACAAGGAGTATCTGTATGTAAACAAAGCAGATTATTATCACGTCATTAGAGAATTAAAAAGAAAATCTGACGTCATACTGGAAGTTTAACGAATTTTTCAGATGTTTGAGAATAATACAAAGCTAGTATCAATATGAGTAATAGAGAATAGTAAATATGAGTTTGAGAAACATATTGAATCGTGATAAAAATCTGATTATGGAAATATTCGCATATTTTAACATTTTGAAGGTGTACAATTTGTTTAATTTTGAAATTATTTTTTTAAATACCGCATTTAGTCTGTATTACGGGTATTATTATGACAGAATATAATAGCGTCTCTGGTTTAGATATTAAAAAAAAAACCAAAAAATAGACCGGTAAATTTTTACTTTATAAAAAACATGACTTTTTTGCTAAATGAAATTTATTTGAATCTATTAAAAAAAGGATAAAGTGTTTTGAAAGGAATATTAAACAAAACCCTTTGAGCAATCTTCAATCACACTTACCCACTTGTTTAATGTTTTTCCACATTCCACGGCAATTTTTTGACATTCGTGAAAGAATTCTGGTTATAATGTTTTAGCGCATTATAATAAATTTTGTCCTCTACAATTTTTTAACTTTAAGCAATTTTTAAAGTTTTTTGCATTTTGCGGCAATTTTTCTTTTATTTCTAGTTATAAAAGGGGACTAAGGGGACTAAAAGGGACCTTTTTCTAAAAAGGGGACTTTAGGGGGGAAGAAAGGGACCATTTGAGAGCCCTGAACTAAAATAAATATACAAAAAAGTTAAAAATACAAATTTATTTTTTGATTAAGTGTCAGGCCTTGATACAAGGATTCCGGAGCATTTTTTGTTTTACCTCTATCTTAAAAAATGGATGAGATAGAGCAGTTTGAAATTCTAGGGTGGCTGACATTTTGAAATAAGACAGCATTACAAAAAACCAACGATTAATTTATGAGTTTTAGTGAACGCGATTTCTCGCAAATTATTTTCTTTCATTGTTGTAATCATTTTCCCAATCATATGCATAATATTCATATATTATAATACATGAATATTCATATCCATTAATAAAGGTGAAAATAAGCACTCGCCAGTCGCCACTCGTCGATTAAACTTGAAAACTGGCGATTAAAAATATGAAAAGAACCGGCCAAATGCAGGATTTTCCAATATCCTTAATTCGTGATTTTTTCGCCTCCGTTCGACAAAATTCATAATTTTTTCGTGCCAGATCGCCGAAATTCATTATTTTTTTCGTTCCCGTTCTTCGAAATTCATGATTTTTTCATGTCTGATCGATGAAATTTATGGTTTATCCGCGTCTGATTGACGAAATTTAGGACTTTTTTCATCTGATTAACGAAATTCAGGATTTTTCGTGTCCAATCAACGAAATTCAGGATTTTTCGTGTCTGATCAACGAAATTCAGGCTTTTTCGTGTCTGATCAACGAAATTCAGGATTTTTCGTGTCCGATCCACGAAATTCAGGATTTTTTCCGCGTCTGATCGTCGAAATTCGTGATTTTGTTGCAGCAGATCGCCGAAATTCCTGATTTTTCTGCTCCCGACTGACGAAAATTCATCATTTTTATGCTTCTGAATGACGGAAATTCAGGATTTTTACACTTCTGATTGACGAAGTTTGCAATTTTTCCCGGACTAATTCACAAAATACACAATTTCTGAAGATGTTGGCCACTTTTGGTTCGCGGGCCACAGGTTGTGCATGTGTAATGTATATCATGTTGTGGGTTATTATTTAGTGTATAAACTAGAGGTGCACAACTTTTATAATGGGAGGGCCACTCACAAAAATGACTGGCTTGTCGAGGTCCACAATCCAATTTGTTCAACGAAATTCTCGATTTTTACGCACCTTATTGGTTAAATTCGCGATTTTTATGTGCCCGATCGGTGAAATTCACAATTATTGCATGCCCGATCAGTGAAATTAACGATTTTTGCATGTCCGCTCGACAAAATTCACAATTTTTACGTGCCTGATTGGCTAAATTTATGGGTTTTACGTGTCCCATCGACGAAATTTGTGATTTTTACCCGCTGATCGGCTAAATTCGTGATTTTTACATGCCCGATCAGCTAAATTCACAATTTTTACGCTCCTGATCGATGACATTCACGTTTTTTTAAGAGCCCGAGCAGTGAAATTCGCAATTTTTAAGCCCCCCGATTCGCGATTTTTATGCACCCGATCTGTGAAATTCATGATTTTTCGTGTCCGATCGGCTAAATTCATCATGTTTTTATGCAACCTATGGACAAAATTTGAATTTTTTTTCGCGACAAATTAGTAAAATTAAAATTTTTTGGACATGTTGGCATTTAGGGTCATTGCGGGCCGCTTTTGGTCTGCCGGCCACAGGTTGTGCATCCCTAGTACAAACATACCTATTTTATTATTGTCAGATCTTAATTCTAGACAAATATTTTTTTTTTTAGTAAAAGGTACTTATGTAGTTAGCCACACAAGTACCTAAGATTAGTGAGACTTATGGTGTTAGCTACATAAGCATGTTGTGTATAACTTTGCTGTTAACATATTTTAAAATTTTAAATAAATTGGAAATTAGTATCTCAAGTTTATTCAAAGCAATATAAATTAAAATATTTTTATTTAGTACATAAATTGCTTTACTGTAAACTAATTATATATTTATTAAATTAATTACTCAATGACATGAATGTACTTACTGGCTACTAAAGAAATTCTCACTCACCACTAACTGGCTACTAAAAAAATTCAACCTACCGGCCAGTGGCTATTAAGCCAAATTCCTTATTTTCACCTTTATCCGTTAGTGCCAAATTCTCGCCAAACTTGGCGACAATTGGCAAAATATCACCAAATTTGGCGACCAAAATAAGTCTTCGTAAATGAAGCCAACTTGGCTATAGCTCAATAATTTGGCGAATTTCTTACTCAAATTCAGTATTAACGAATTTTCTGCAATCGGTTTCTTTGCATTTTAGCTTGCTGTTTTCGAGTAACATTAGCCGCTAAAATTTTAAAACAAAGATATAGGAAAGCTACCTTTTCCTCCCGGTACAGGCTGGAAGGACTTTTTGAATTCTTGAGGGCACTTTTTAGATTCTTGAGGGTTCTTTTTTGATTTTTAAAGGAACTTTTAATATATAAAAGTTTTTTCAAGTCACAATAATGAGTTCATTTTTAGTATGCAAGCAATTTTTTAAATACAAACAACAATAAGTATACCATTCTTTGACTGAGGAACAAGAAGGCTGTTACTTTTTAACCCAAAAGGCAGATAGGGTACAACACTCTCCTGAAACTGTCGGGTAAATTCTTAAATTATACTCTGGCCATGATAAGTTGGCTGATGATCATGAAAGATATTTCAATACAACAGGAAAAGAAAGTTGCTAACTGACACAAATTGTGAAGAAAATGCATTATTTAACTAAGGCTGGGACAAAACAACTCAGTACACCAATTTATTTTACTCAAAGCAATTTTTAAAAACTAATCTATGTCATGTACTTATATTAGATTTTTTTCAAGAGAAATCTACCACAAAGAAATTTTTTTTGTAAATTGTGGTATGATTGAATATAAAAATAGTCTCCAGTTCTGGTCCTGACCCGTAATCACAGGGTTAAAAACTAGATTCTGCTAGTTCATAGTAGTAATTGCCCCCTTAATTAATGAATAAATTCATCTAAATTTGTGTTATTCATCAGTCAACTTATTGTGGACAGACTATACCAAATTCTTATTGCAAGAGCGATTTTTTATTACATGCTGGAAATGAAACCTAGTACTGTGTAACTCTATTTAAAGGTCAGAGTGCAATGATTTTTATTATGATTTAAAATATTCAGACTTAATTTATTCATATTTTATAATTACTTAATTTAAATAAATGAATAAATTAAAGTTAATTCATAAAATTTATGTTAATTAATAATCATTAATCAATTAATAATTTTAAATCAAACATTCATATTCATTTTAATTTCATAACTTTTAGTGCAAAATAAATTTAATTTCAATTTCTTACCATTTCACAGATCTTCCAAATTATATTTGAATTAATATTACAATATTTATTTTATTATTTTCAATAAATGTTACTTCAAAAACATCTAAAACATAATTTCTAAAATATCTAAAAGAAAATCTTTTCTTACTTCATTTTTTCACATCTTAAATAATATCCTTTTAAAAAATCAAATATTCAAAAATAAAGAGCATTTCCTTTTTATTATTAATATTAAAAATGGTTAATCGCTTTTCTATTCAAGTCGGTACGTAAAGATTTGTTTATTTTGACGTATTCAAAATTTCTATTCCAAAATTGCGATGCTTCGAAAATTCTTCAAAGTTTCGTTATTACTTTTTGTGAAATTCCTTAAATTTAATATTTTTATCTTGAAAAGATGTTTAATGGAAAGAAATAAATTTTTCATATCCATAGCTAAAATTTCATCCCATTCATGTATTAGGTTTAGGAGTTATGTATTTTTGTTTCTCTTTCATATTTTGTTTAAAAGTAAACATAGTTTTTCAGAAAAGACGCCATTGCATCTTTTAACGGAATTTCCACCCTCTCTTCGACCAAACAACAACTTATTTGAATGTGTACCCTTGGGTCATTGACTGGTACCATTCAAGGTAGGATTTGCAATGCTCCAAGGTGACGATCGAACATTCGAAATGCAATTACGGTGTCGTTGCTAGGGTCGGTATGTCAGTTAAATTCTAACTTTGACCGCGAGCAAGGGGCTTTTTGCGAACAACATTGTGGAGTTTGTCTCCTGTTTTGGTCTTGCCTTGCGATGTGTGATGACGTCGTAATCCGTTTGCTGTTTTTTGATTGGATGTTCCGTGGCCGTTTCGGATAGACTTCTTGGAGTGGGAATTTGAAAGGTATAGTCAGTTGCTTGCAAAACCCTCGACGGTGTAGGACGTTAAAGCTTTTCGTTCCTGGGGCCTTTGCCATTTTCGGCTCGTGGAAGCTGCATGAAGTGGCAGAAGACTGTTAGAGGTTTACTCAAAGGCTAGCAGGTACTTCAGATATAACAGACATTTCTGAATATTGTGTACCTCTACATAATCCGGTTCACTCCTATAAATTCATTCAATATAATATATAATAATTCTTCTTCCTGAGACATCAAGTTCCAGATAATATATAATAAATGCCTTGTGATGTTGCCTAATTCGAGATGATGAAAATTCAGACTTGGCTAGTTCATAATTCTTCTTCCTGAAGAGTCATTTGAAACTTCATTTAAATTCTGCAGAATTAGAACGCTATTTAATAATTCTGCATCCTGTGACAACCGCTACAGATCCAGATAAAATATAATATTCACATTTGATTTTGCTAAATTCTAGCATGTAAAAAAATCAATTTTGTTTCTTCATAATTCTTCTTCTCAATTTGAGCATATAAAATTTCGGCAAGCTTAAAATTGTGGTTCTTCAATAAATAAATCATAATTCCTCATTCAGTGATGTTATCACATTCACTTGTTCAGGCGGTAAAATGTAGTGAGAAAAATATTACAGCAAGATATATGAGATGTTACGGTATCAAGAACTTTTCAGCCATTCTGCTTTTCCTGTGAGATGGAAACTAGCTCTTACTTGATTCTACTGTAGTGCCTGGTAATGGAGATAATCTTGTGGTTGCCCACTGATATACTATTACATAGTAACGGACATAAATTCTAAAATAAACTTTTTCAATATACATTAACTCTGAACTGAACAACACATTCCATTACAAAATACACTGCTCAAAACAATTAAAGGATATTGCAGTTTTAGGTGGATTTTGTATCTGGGAAACTTTTTAGCTGATTGATACATGGTCGACAGACATAGTAGGTTATATGAGAATAAATTACACATGTTTGGCAGAAAAAAATGCATTTTATTGCGCATTTGTGTACAAAAGGAAAAAAACACAATTTGTGCATATGAGAAAAAAAGAATAAGAAAAGGTGTTTTCTTCAAAGAAAATCATTTTCAGTAGAGGGTATGGTTTCCACGGGCGGCCAGCAACGTTGAACACCTTTGAGGCATGGACTCAATGAGGCTATTAATGACGAGTTGGGGTATTCTGCCCCACTCTTCAAGAAGAGCTCTTTCCAGTTCTTGGAGAGTTTGTGGGGGTTGTTGGCGGCCAGAAACTCGTCTTCCTAGAGCGTCCCAAACATGCTCGATTGGATTCATGTCTGGAGAACACGCTGGCCATTCCATTCGAACGATTCCTTCCTCGAAAAGGAAATCCTCCACCAGGTTTGCACGATGTGGCCTGCAGTTATCGTCCATTAAAATGAAGTTATCTCCGATTGCTGCAGCGTAAGGGACTACAATAGGTCTGAGGATCTCATCCCTATATCGGCGACCAGTCAGAGCTCCATCTCGAATGATGTAGAGGTCAGTGCGCCCGTCAATGGAGATGCCACCATACACCAACACTCCTCCACCGCCAAATCTGACACTTTCGTGCACGAACGCAGGATTATTCCTACTGCCACGGTCCCTCCAGATGAAAATACGCCTATTATCCGGATGCACAGAAAAACGGGACTCGTCAGAAAACATAATATTGCTCCATTCATTTCTCCTCCAGTTGACATGCTCGGTTGCCCACTCCCTGCGGTCGCGACGATGCCTTGATGTTAATCTAACACATACCATCGGTCGGCGAGCATACAGACCTACAGCATGGAGCCGGTTTCGGACAATCTGAGTTGAAATCGTGGTGCCTGTAGCCGAGCGAAGGTGTTGTTGGAGAAGAGTAGCGTTCATGTTTCGGTGTCTCCGAGCTGTTAACGCTAAATACCGATCTTCATTGGGCGTTGTTGCCCATCTACGACCTTGCCCTGGTCTTCGGCCTGCACATCCACTCTCCAAAAAACGGTTCCAATCCTGGAAATGACTGTGACACTCCAATGGCTTGCGCTACTTCGGCTTGAGTTTGGCCCCCTTCTAACCTACCAACAATTCTCCAAGCTTCTGAATCTGTCAAATGACTTCGCTGAGACATCGTACTCATCGAAACAAAGCAATCACTGAATGCCGATCATCCTTGTCTTCATTCTCTTTTATCCAGTTGAAAATCAAATTTCATTCGCTGCCGCTGAAGCGACGTTTTTGACGTCGAACTCAAAATTTGCATACTCCACAGTTTGAAAACCAGAAAAATTTGCATTTGTGATTCTCTTCTTCTATTTTCGGCAAAAAAAATTTCGTTTATATCTTTATTTTATATAAAACTTCAAATATCCTTTAATTGTTTTGAGCAGTGTATTTCTAAATAGAACTTTGGACTTGAAAAAATAATGTGTAATAATAAAATTAGATGAATTCATATTAATACTACATCATATAATACTTGAAAAATTTGTTATGTCATAAGGAGCTCTGGGTATAATATTTTCATGTGTTTGTTGCAATAAAGTAAAGATCCCTGTTTATATGTGTTTGTTTTTATCTACACTTGTTTGACAAGTTATGTTTTTTCATTAATCTATTTTAATCTATTCATAATTTCTGAACAAATTCAATAAGTAATCTTAATTTTGTTTTAACGGGGACACAGTGTACTGGCTACTTATACGATCTGGCAGTATGATGGGATTTGGGGATTGTGTTGGATATATTGTTTTCAAAATTATTTTTAGGTTTTCGGAATCGCTCCGGTGCAGGTCACTGGCAATTCACCCTTTTTATTAAATTTTTTAATATATTCAATCCAAAACCGGAATCCCATTAATTTAGCAGGAAAAAGAATAGCAGGAAAAAGAATGAAGTTTGAACCTCTGCTATCCAAAATATTTTTTCTCTTATACTGATGCTGATCCTTTTTAACTAAGCATATTACAGTTATACCACTGTGTAATAACAGCCTAATTATAGGATCAATCTGCTTACAGTGTAATGATTCATAATTAATTATAAAACTTCAAACAAATATTTTAAACCCAATTATAGGACCACTTTACATATAAGGTCATTTTTAGGGTTTCGTTCATCTCACAAAACCCTATTACCCCCCGCTCCGTTGTCTGTGTGTCACAGAGCCATTCTCAAAAACTATGTAACTTACAGAGTTGAAACTTTGTGTATGTAGCAAAATACAACCTATAAAGAGCTCAATTTGAAAAATTCGTATTATTTTAATAAATAGAGATAAAAAACCAAAATTCTAACAGCCTTTTCCTATTAAATTGAAACATTTTTCGTTATAGCAGATGCCAAAGATTTAAAATCCACAATGAAATTCTTTCTACAATAATTAATTTTCTATCAGACGATTTTCAAGTGAAAAATGATAATGAAATAAAATGTTTCACCAATTGAAAAAAAGATAAATATGAAATAAAATTGATTGATGTCATAGTCGTAATAAAACAGAAAATGTCTAAGATTTCTCAATAATACAAGGAGTATGAGTATGTGTAAGTGGACAAAGCAGATTAATATCACATCATTAGAGAATTAAAAAGAAAATCTGACATCATATAGGAAGTTTAACTAATTTTTCAAATGTTTGAGAATAATACAAAGCGAGTATCAGTATAAATAATAGAGAATAGTAAATATATGAGTTTGAGAAACATATTGAATCGTGATAAAAATCCAATTATGGAAATATTCGCATATTTTAACATTTTGAAGGTGTACAATTTGTTTAATTTTGAAATTATTTTTTTAAATATTGCATTTAGTCCGTATGACGGATATTATTATGACAGAATATAATAGCGGGCTTGGACCGCTATCCGGCTGGTTTAGATATTCGAAAAAAGGAAAAAATAGACCGGTAAATTTTTACTTTATAAAAAACATGACTTTATTTTTGTTGTTGTTGCTAAATGAAATTTGTTTGAATTTATTAAAGAAAGGATAAAGTGTTTTGAAAGGAATATTAAACGAAACCCTTTGAGCGATCTTCGATCACACTTACCCACTTGTTGGATGATTCCCTTAGTTGGTACTATATCAAGGTCTAATTGCATAATTCCAACATTAACTATACTTGTAAGTTTTCATTTGATATTAATTTATTTTTATAACATGAAATTCAATTTGCCTGATCAACAGTGCACAAATCAGAAGCATCCTCCAGTGAAAATGACATTATATTTAAAAGAAAAATTGTATTGGCATTAAGGTATCAAACTATATTTGGATAGACAATTTCAGGCAAATATCACAATAATACTACTAATAAAATGCTTTATTTGAAAGATTGTATAATTAGTCTTCTAAAACAGTTTCTTACTTTTTTCTATGATCACTTAAAGTGTAGGTATAGCTGTTTATGTTTCAGCTCTCCCACCGGAAGTGTGTATTTAAGTAACTGGAAGTCGCGGTAAGCTTGTTGGACAGTGGAATCTCAAATTCCCCTTGCTAATGTTATACCTATGTGTGCGTAATGCATTCATATTTTTAACACTTTCCAATCTAGTCGAAAAGTGCTTATGACTTCAGTTTGTCTGTCCTTTGTTCATGCTCTAACTCGCGTAAATATGCTCGGATTACCCTGAAATTTTTTTGTTATTGACGTTTACTATATATAGCATGAGCCCTATTCAAAATGAAGTGTGTAGTATGTATAGTTTTTTTTACAGGGACAGTCAAAAGTATTCTGTTACATTACAGTCAATGGGAATCGTTTCAGGTGCATTTTGATGATGCTACACTATTTGAAACATGATGAAATTGATATATATTAATGAAGCACATTAAAACAACTTTTTGTAGAATATGGGGTGCAAAGCATCTTTATTTATTTACAGGGTTAAACAAAAGAATTCTGTTACACATAGTTCTACGGGGAAAAATCGTTTATAGTGTAATTTAATGATGTTTCGGTATTTCCAACTTAATGGAAATTATATGCATTACTGAGGTGCACTGTAAATTGCTCTCTTAAGAGTATGGTGTGCATTTATCACTCATTTACAGGGACACACAAAATATATTGGTTACAGTATAGGTGCTATAATTATAGTCTGTGTGATAAGTGCGTTTTCAACTTTGGTTTGTGTTTTTAAGTTTAACTAAAATTTTTCACAGTACGTGGTGTCTAATCATATACAGGGCTACACAAATGAAATCGTACGTAAGCCTTACAGACTATGGGAGTGAATTTCTTAAGGTAGGGGTGCACAACCTGCCCACGATCGGATTACTGGTGGCCCGTGGATCAATTTTGCTGATCAGATGCGAAAAAATCGCGATTTTTGCCAAATTTCGCCGATCGGACGCGTAATAATCGCCAATTGCACCCGTCGGGTGCGTAAAAATCATAAATTTTGCTGATCGGGCCCTTAAACATTGTGAATTTTGCCAATCGGGTGCATATAAATCGCAAATTTTGCCGATCGAGAGCGTATAAATCGTAAATTTTGCCGATTGGATGCATAAAAATCGCGAATTTTGTTGATCGGACGCGTAAAAATCACAAACTTTGCCTATTGGGAGCATAAAAATCGCAAATTTTGCCGGTCAGGTACGTAAAAATCCCAAATTTTGCCGATCGGATGCGTATAAATTGCAAATTTCGCCGATCGGCGCATAAAAATCGCAAATTTCGCCAAACGGGCACATAAAAATCGTGAATTTCGTCAATCACTATGAATATTGTCAATCGCGCATGGAAACAAAAATACAAGTTTTTTCCATCCTTGCCAACTGAATTGGGTTATGCTGACTAAGGAGGTGATTGAGTATAGGGAGCTAACCCCAGGGTTGTAAAAAACCCGTGTTTAAAAAAAAAACCCAGCCCGGTCAGGTAGCTGAGCGGGTACCCGGGCAGCTACCCACTACAACCCTGGCTAACTCTCCTTTTAAAATTAGCCATTTTTATGAACTGTCAGGCCGATACTCCCCCTCCTTCCCCAAAACAAAATTTTGTCCACTCTACGGATATTGGCTCTCGACAATCCAGTCATTTTTGTGACTGGGCCTCCTCTTATAAAGGTTGTGCACCTGTACTTGATATCCACATTTTATAACCGAATATGTGTGTTACGTAGTACAATTTAGAATAATATGTTTCTCCTCCTCCCCAATTTCATTCTTGAAAGCACAATATTTTTTCGGCACGGGCAATCTTTAAAGCTAAATTTACTCCTTCAAATAAAGTCAAGGAGTATTTTCACTCTTTGAAAATAATCTGAGCTATATCTCTTGTATAAATACAAATGTAAACGGTTGATATATCCTTGCCAACAGAACTGAATATGTTGAATGGAAGGAAGGAACCTAGGGGGCTAAAACTACCCTTCCGAAATTGATGTTTTTTAAAATCTGATTGTAGACTTAGATTCCCCCCCCGTCACACCTCCTCTAAACAAAACTCTACTGATGGTGGCCCTCGACAACCCGGTCACTTTTGTAAGTGGCCCTTCGCTTAAAAAGGTTGTGCACTCCTAGCTTAAGGGTAGTTTTTAATTGTGTTACACACAGTGTTCGATATTAACAGTCGTTAGTCGTCAAATGCAACTACATTATAGCATTTGACGACTACAAAATTATTCCTGGGCGTCAAATTTAACGCCTAGTTTTTTAACACTTATTTTTTGTTTAACTTAACCAATCAATCGCTTTTGAAAATTTGGTCTCGCACCAAGCATAAACTCTAATGAGAGACAGTTTGACAGAGATTTTTAGCATAGTGTACAAATCCAAATGAATATATTAATTTATACAAACTTCTAAACTTTATATTGAACATTTAGCACTGCTTAATGTGAAAAGGGATTTAGCCAGTTTAATTAAAAAAAAATTTAGACATGTAACTGTTTATCTACTGATACTGTTAATGATTTAATTATGATAAAACTATATAGACGCAATTTAGCAGATTTTTATCCAGATAAAGCTATAAATCCCTGTGAAATGATGTAGCTGAAGGACAGTTAGACGTCCGGATTTTTGTATCTAACTTTATTAAAATTAGTGCTATTGTTTGAGTTTCATCTTTGCAATCTCTATGCAGTCAAGCATTGTTAGCATTAAATCGCTGTTGCTTAACATGAATTAATAATGCAGTCCCAACAGATGGTACTATTATTTTAACGGTTAATACACAGACACAAGAAAAGGTCCTTTAGATTTTATGTTAACAATATTTGCCTGTAATTATATTATATGTATAGTTTTTTTTTAACTAAATTTAAATGTAATTATCAATAATGGATAAAATTTTGTTAGGTTTAATTTTGTTTAACATGGCTAAGTGCATTTTTCTATTAATTTCTAAATGTAGTATTAATTAAAAATGCTTTATCGGTTTTACAGTTGCTTCAATTATTATAACGAGCAGGGAAGACCGAGCTATGCTCGATCAAAATTAGCTTTGTGGTCAAATATCATGACCCATGACCAAAATGACCTACTAATCAAATTTTCTCGAATATGTTGTAACGGCCATCATTAAGTATCAGGCCGTGCAGTAGAGCAATAGAGAACACATAAGTTTAGGTTTGAATTAAAACCAGTTTATTAAGTTTATCGGGCAGGGAGGTTGAGCGAGAACTACTCGTTTTACCTAACTTTAACCAAAAAAAAAAGGTTTAGCCTTCGACTTGAAGCGGCATAAAAATAAAGAAATATCCAATAAGTAAAATAGAATGTATACGGAAAAATATTGTTCGCAGTCCGTCGACCGCAGAGAATCAGGGTGCAAATTCGCAATAAAACAATGTCACGTTTAAATTCTGGTGTGCTCTGATGCAGGCTTACACCAGTTCAACAGGCGCGTAAAGCTATGCAGCTTAATCTTAGCTCCTACTCACTGCTATTAAGTACCGATGCCAAGTACCACTCTGAACGAAAATTCACCGCTTATATATCCACAGTATCGATTGACCAGCTACAATAATTTGCATAAATATCGAAAGAACACAGCAACTCACAATTTCCAAGAGTCACCCATCCATCGAAGGTTAGAGAAAAGAGAGCATTGATAAACTTTTACGCACATGGACGGTTAGTGTACAAAAATTACGATCGTATTCAAAAACATCGCCTACTCACGTGACGAGAGTAGCCGACCTGTCATAATGTGACCAAGCCCAATTGTCTTCTCTAGCCCGAAACCCATAGAATATAAAATTTAATAAAAATAGTCTGAGCCGTTTTTTAGATAAAATTAGCTTGACCCGCATTGACCCAAAAATGACCCACTAATAGAAAGTTCTTGAACATGTGACCCAGCCCAATTGTCTTCTCATGCCCGAAAATGGTAGGATACAAAATTTCGTCAAAATCGTTTTAACCGTTTTTTAGATACAATTAGCTTGGCCCTGACCCATGGTGACCCAAAATGACCCACTAATTGAATTTTCTCGAACATGTGACCTAGCCCAATGGTTTTCTGGTGCCTAAAACAGTAGGATACAAAATTTCGTCAAAATCGTTTGAATCGTTTTTTAGATACAATTAGCTTGACCCTGACCCATGGTGGCCCAAAATGACCCATTAATCGAATTTTCTCGAACATGTGACCTAGTCCAATGGTTTTCTGGTGCCCCAAAACGGTAGGATACAAAATTTCGTCAAAATTGTTAGAGCCGTTTTTAAGATAAACTTTGCATAACCACACACACACACACAAGATTTGCTCGTATTAGAATATATGATATTGTAGATTCAATAATTTAAAAAAACAAACAAAATATTCATGCTTTTCTATAAAGTAGCATATAATGATATAGTTATGTGAATTTTAGAAATTGCAACTAGAAATTTTCATTTGACGCCTACCTTTCATTTCCCGATTTCTATCACTGGTTTACACATTTTCCTGCTTAACTGTACTTAGTAAATTAATAGAAGTTTGTGGAATCTAAATAAATTCATATACAGTGATACACAAAGAACAAGATACATTGCTGTTTATGGTTGGTAATTGCTGTAAGTGAGTTTTAATTTGCCTTTTTCGTTTTTTACCTTTTAGCTTAATATATGGTGGGTACAAAAGTCTTCAGATAATATACAGGGCTGCACAAAAGATTTTGAGTGCACTTCCATCGACTGGCGAAAATTTTTAATCTTCTTTCACCTTATTTATCAGTGAAATTTCAATACAGTTCTCTGGGTGTGCTGGAAAGTGTTTCAAAATCTATGCTTGACACATGATTTTTCGTTCTTATTAAAATATATCTTCAGAAAATTTATATTTTTAACTTTTGGTTTCTGTGTACTGTTCTTAAAGGAGTCTCTCTCTTTCTTTTTTTTAACCGTAAATATATTTCTAAAATATATACTTAATTTTATGTAAAGTGTTAAAACTTTTACTCAGCTCTCAGTACTACACACAAAATTATAAATTAAGTGTATTTAAGTATGTATTTTAGAAATATTTTGGCAAAAAAGAAAAAAAAAAACATCTTTTAAGAACAGTACACAGAAAAAGTAAGTTTAATTTCTTTTTCTGGAAGCGATATTTTAAAAAATACAAATGCATTACCTGCCCATAGGTTTAACATTAGCAAGGGGAATTTGAAATCTCACTGATCGACAGTCTTAAGGGCTTTAAAAGAAAGAAAAGAACTTCTAATGACATTAAAAAAGATACAACATTCTGGAAAATTTGATATTCTTGAACAATAAGTTACAAAAAAATATCTCCAAAAATATGGTCATCTATATATATAAATATAAATGAAAGTCCTGACTGTGGAGAATATCAAGGCCAACATCAACCAAACTACTGAACCTACAAACATAAAAACTGGGAAAAAATACTTGTTAGGATGTAGAGGCACACTAAGAAGGGATTTTCCAAAATTCCACCCCTAAAAGGTGTAAAAAGGGTAACAAACTTTAAAAAAATTCCTTAAAAATTGGATATTACAGTTATGTGACAAATCATAACATATTTTAATATATTTTTGTATGCTGAATTGAATGGTATTAAGTACATTCTTCTAAGTTTTATAGTTCGTGAGATATGATATTGTATATTTTTGTAACGATTATCGTATAATCATTCTACATTGCTTACTTATAGAACTAGGGGGAAAATTTCTATAATCAGTTGAACCCATAAAACATTAGCCTTTTTAAAAAATTCTGCAGAATGGATTTTGATAGAACTTGCATTGTTAATTTTCCAGGAATAGTTTTAGTATATTGCATATTGTTATATGGTTCTTTAGTAAATGATTAAATAAACGAGTTGGTCTTTAATAGCCCAAATTTTGTGCAAAAATTAGAAAACACAACAGTGCAATGGCTTCGTTTTATAGCATTGCGAAAGGACAATCAAGGTAAAAGGTTCATATTGCTTTAAAACACAAGATCAAATTCATGGGTATATTTCGTTTGGAGAAACCGACCAGCCTAGTGGACAAAGCTGGCTAGTATTTATATAAAACTGTTCACTGACAACTTATGTGATGCTGTAAATGCAATGAACTACCCATTTAAACATCTGAGAATTTCTGGAAATTTTATACCCATTTATATAAATTAACAGAAAATATATGAAAAATCATCAAAATGATAATTTGAATGGTGTTATGGAAGTTTTTATGCTATAGCTTAGATTGTAGTTCATTACATTTTTGGTACCTCAACCAGTGGTGCCGACTTCTGGGTCTGCGGGTCTGCGGTGCAGACCCTGAAAAGTATCTGCAGACCTTGCAATATCTCGGCAGACCCTGCAAAATGTGTTTAAAATATCAAGAAACGGTAAATTTCATCGTAGGATCGTCAAAAAATGTCCAATTCTGTCGAAGGATCGCGACAAATTTCGTCGAAGAATCGCCAAAAAGTGGAACATTTCGTCGAAGTGTCTCGCAAAAATGTCTAATTTCATCGAAGTATCTCTCAAAAACTGCAAATTTTGTCGAAATGTCTCGCAAATTTCGTCGAAGTATCTCGCAAAAACGGCAAATTTTGTCGAAAAATATCGCAAAAACAGCAAATTTCGTCGAAGTGTCTCGCAAAAACGGAAAAATTTCGTCAAAGTATCTCCTGAAAATGGCAAATTTCGTCAAAGTATCGGGCAAAAACGGCAAATTTTGTTGAAAGATCTCGCAAAAATGGCAAATTTCGTCGAAGGATTTCGCAAAAATAGCAAATTTCGTCGAAACATCTCGCAAAAATGGCAAATTTCGTCGAAACATCTCGCAAAAACGGCAAATTTCGTCGAAGGATCTTGCAAAAACGGCAAATTTTGTTGAAATATCTCTCAAAAACGGCAAATTTCGTCGAAGGATCTTGCAAAAACGGCAAAATTTGTTGAAATATCTCTCAAAAATGGCAAACTTTGCTGAAATATCTCTCAAAAACGGCAAATTTCGTCGAAGGATATCGCAAACACGGCAAATTTCGTTGAAGAATCTCGCAAAAATGACAAATTTCGTCGAAGGATCTCCCAAAAAGACAAATTTCGTTGAAGGATCTTGCAAAAACGGCAAATTTTGTTGAAATATCTCTCAAAAACGGCAAACTTTGTTGAAATATCTCACAAAAACGGCAAATTTCGTCGAAGAATCTCGCAAAAATGACAAATTTCGTCGAAGGATTTCGCAAAAAGACAAATTTCGTCGAAGGATCTCGCAAAAAGACAAATTTCGTCGAAGGATCTCGAAAAAATGGCCAATTTTGTCGAAAGATCTCGCAAAAACGGGCAAATTTCGTCGAAAGTTCTCGCAAAAACGGCAAATTTCGTCGAAGGATCTTGCAAAAACGGCAAATTTTGTTGAAATATCTCTCAAAAACAGCAAATTTCGTCGAAGGATCTCGAAAAACGGCAAATTTCGTCGAAGGATCTTGCAAAAACGGCAAATTTTGTTGAAATATCTCTCAAAAACGGCAAATTTCGTCGAAGGATCTTGCAAAACCGCAAATTTTGTTTGAAATATCTCGCAAAAACGGCAAATTTCGTCTAAGAATCTCGCAAAAACGGCAAATTTCGTCGAAGGATCTTGCAAAAACGGCAAATTTTGTTGAACTATCTCTCAAAAACGGCAAATTTCGTGGAAGGATCTCGCAAAAACTGGCAAATTTCGTCGAAGAATCTCGCAAAAATGACCAATTTCGTCGAAAGATCTCGCAAAAACGGCAAATTTCGTGGAAAGATCTCGCAAAAACGGCAAATTTCGTCGAAGGATCTTGCAAAAACGGCAAATTTTGTTGAAATATCTCTCAAAACCGGCAAATTTCGTCGAAGGATCTCGCAAAAACAGCTAATTTCGTCGATCGATCTTGCAAAAACAGCAAATTTTGTTGAAATATCTCTCAAAAACGGCAAACTTTGTTGAAATATCTCTCAAAAACGGCAAATTTCGTCAAAGGATATCGCAAAAACGACAAGTTTCGTCGAAGAAGGATCTTGCAAAAACGGCAAATTTCTTGGAAGGATCTTGCAAAAACGGCAAATTTTGTTGAAATATCTCTCAAAAACGGCAAATTTTGTTTGAAATATCTCGCAAAAACGGCAAATTTTGTCGAAGAATCTCGCAAAAACGGCAAATTTCGTCGAAGGATCTCGCAAAAATGGCAAATTTCGTCGAAGGATCTTGCAAAAACGGCAAATTTTGTTGAACTATCTCTCAAAAACGGCAAATTTTGTGGAAGGATCTCGCAAAAACGGCAAGTTTCGTCGAAGAATCTCGCAAAAATGACCAATTTCGTTGAAAGATCTCGCAAAAACGGCAAATTTCGTCGTAGGATCTCTCAAAAATGGCAAATTTCGTCAAAGGATCTCGCAAAAACGACAAAGGTGACAAAAAGTATCAATTTTCTTTGCTCTATCGACCTGCAATTTGATAATGTTTTTAGCATAGCAATATACAGATATCTAGTAATATTTTGTGTGTTATCTAAAAGTGGTCTAAAATGTTCTGAATTTGCATTAAAATGCCCAAATTGCATCAGCTCCCGGGGCTCTGCCCCGGACCCCGCTGGGGGAGCTCATAACGCTCCCCCCAGACCCCCTAGTTTATTCAGCTCGCTGTCTACCTCGGCAAATCGCATGTTTCCCAACCACCTCAATTCTGCCTTTGTCGCAGACCCAGCTATGGGACCAAACTTGGCTCCTATGACCTCAACTAGTATATTTACCGAAAAAAAAAACCGTAAACTATCATTATTTTTTTCGTAAGGACATATTGCATTATTTTTCCTTAAAAGTCTAAAAACTGCAAAGAAATTGCATCAAAATAATTTAATTAACAAACGAAATTGTCTTTTTATAAGCAGATTTATTTGTTAAATTTGACAAAGTATTATACTCATTTTTGCTATATTAAAAGATAAAAAAAAAAAATAAAAAAAAAAAATGAATATCGAACACAATAGAGTATTTTAATAAAACTCAAACATTTTAAGGTGCTTTTCAAAATGGTAGAAAGTTCCGGTGATGAAAATGGGCTAATTCTCAAGGGAAAAGATTATTTTGATCATTGAAAGCAAAATATTATATTATGATTGTGTTAATATGACATCATATTCACTGACATTTATTTCTGCACAAAAAGAAACCATCCACTATTTTTATCTATATCAGATTGATATAAAAATACATGATAGAAGTTGCTTTGTGTGTTTGCTAAATTTAACAAATGGCAAAGTCAGCCAATTACAATAAGTTATTGTCCTTTCAAATATTTCTAAATGCCATTTTTTTATTTAAGGGAGGGGGGGGGGAGCAAAAGATTGTATTTTCTATGCTTTGTAAAACTAAAAAAAGTTTTTGCAAAATCTGAAAGAATCAGCAGCAATGCAGTAAATAAAGGAATCAATAAAAATATACAATAATGTTGCAGTTACAGACATAAAGTAATGTGAACATATAATTTTGAAGAATACATATATAGAAATATATATAAGCTAATACAAAATAATTAATCCTTACTTTTAAAGAAGCACCAACCCAAAAAGAGTAGCAAGTGTCATCAGGCTTATTGGGTCGTCCATGAAGACCTTGGCATTGTCTAAAAGCTAGCCACCGCTTTAGTGACTTTAATTGTTGTGGAGAAAAGGCTGCATCAAATTTGCTCATCAAATGTAGAGAAGCAATGGCACAGAAAGTTGAACCAGCTGCAAATTGTTTTATCAATCAGAATTAAGAAATAATAATAATTTTAAAAAGCATTTGTTCAGTTTTGTAAATACATTTTTAAGGAAATATATCTAAATTTATTATTAATGATTTATAAAGACTACAAAATTTATTCGATTTGCTAATGCATTTAAAACTTTTTACATCAGTGGTTATGATGTATGTGTAGTGCCAAATTTGTAAGCCAAGCATTTTCTGTATTGTGTATAATTAGGAAAAAAAATCACCCTTCTTATGTTTAAATTTTCTAAAAGCTTTAACAGTATTTTTTTTCTATATTTTCAGCTTAATTTTTTTACATACATAAAAGTTTGATAAATGATTACAATGAAGAAAAAGTAATAAAACATTTAGCATAATAGTAATAATAAAAATAAATAAAACTGTAAATATCAAATTAATAAGTCACCAGGAGGGGAAAAAAGTTTGTAATATGAGTAAGTGTCTCTAGAAGAGCACAAAACCCTCAATCTTCATTTCAAAGAAAAAAATTCAGCAAAATAAAAGTGAAACTGTAAACTTCATAGTCAGAATAAGAAAGCCTGAAAACACTTACAAATTAGGAACAATGGAGAATAAAAAAATAGATGCGATAAAATACAGGTGTTGTATATGCGATTTAATAACACACAAGCAACATTTTTAAAACGATGTTGCAAAGATGAAATACACCAGTTTAATATGAAAAGGGAAATTTGTGATCAAAATTCAAATCCAGATATATGCTCTTAACCCGTAAGCACCATATTCAATTTATGATAGTATGCTGAATACCAGATATATTAAATTTCGTCAAAAGTAATTTATGTCATTATTTTTAATTACATGTGAATAATTTAATTACATGTAATGTAAGAAGATGAAATAAAGGTTTATTTATATTATAAAAACAGAATTAAAGTTTGAAGTTCCAATCTTCATCGCTTGATTCAAAACTATCATCACTATCATCTACATGATCATTAAAATTAGGAACATAACCATTGTCCGATTCTGACATAATTATTCTATAAAATCACTATCTGTCAGAGATACAAACAAAAACAAAAGCAAAACACTATAATATACGAAAGACAATTGAACAGAAGCACCAACCCATAAGCAAATGAATGATAAAGAAAAAAACAAAGCAGCGGGAAATCTAATGAGATTTTTTTTGGACACACATAACGCCATCCATTGGATGTGAAAATAATCATTGCTATAAAGCCAGTACAAAATCAATCACAATAGCAATTAGTGACACAAAAAACTAGATGCTTAGAATATTGCAATCTGGACTTAAAATGAGGACGTATGCACATACGTCTTGGTATTGCAAATGAAGATTTCATGACATACACAGGTACGTTGTGGTCTGGTGCTTAAGGGTTAATTACAAAATATGTGTTCTAAAAACAATTCATAGCAAATTGAAATAAAAATTAATCAAACAATTACACATAATCAAGAACTTATGACTTTAGTAATTAACCCCAATTCATTTCAGACAGTATGGAGAGTATTAACTGAAATCTATAACGTATGTTAGAAATCAACCAAGAAGTTCCAGTTGACATCAAAATAACAGCCAACTGGATACTTTCCTCTAAGATACCTTCATAAAACATGTAAATGGAATACAGTAAAACTTCTTAAAATGGGACCTGTATGAAATGAAATCCTGCCTAAAATGGAAAAAGATTTTGTCTTTGTGAAAAGAATAGTGTTTTCCAATAGTTATAAACATTTGTTTAGGCCAGAATCTTTAATACAAAAATAGAACTTAAATCAGTCCTATTATGTTCATACAACCTTTTGAAACAAAATACAAATCATCATGGGTGAGTTAGTTGGTTGTCTTTTATTGGTGTAAATTCACCAATGAGACATGCTTTCTAAAACATGAGTCCAATTTAGTGATAATAACATGCCACAAAACAGCACCTAACAAATATTAGTATCATTTGAAAGATATATTACACAGACATAAAAAATTGATATACACATTAGAGTTTAATCTAGGAAAAAGAGATTTGTAACTTTTTGGCTAATTGCAGCCAATAACTGTTAGCCAAATAAAAATAGCTTTAGCCAAGAAAAAAAACTTTTATTTATACAAAATTTCTATATAAATAAGTATTATTTGTAACTATACAATATACAAATAGTACACCACTCTGTAAGATTGACCCTCTCAAGATTTGGCCATACATCACACATCAAATGCTTTTTTAAATGGAAATTCTTTTCAAATTTCCCCTTCCAAATTAATCATAATTAAGTTACTTAAATTTTTGATTATCAGTCTATTCCTCAAGTCAGTTTTTGTTATATTCACGAGACTCAATCCCCTTTCACAATCTGCTGTAGACAACAGAATTGTTGCTACAAATTCATACAAAGAAGTCACATTGGGAAACATGTCAGTAATGCCATTTTAATGGAAAAAGAATACAATCAGCTGGTTTCATTTCTTTACCCCTTGTAGCCAGAACCTGCCTGAACAACTTCCATTCATGAATCGTTTTGGTTTCATTTCCTAAGTTGTCCATTCATCAACAAAAAATAAACTCTTTTAATTTCCTCAATACTTGTTTAATGCAAATGACGTCATGCTATTTGTAAGATGCTTGCACGGAGAGGACGAGACAAATTTTGAAGTGAGTTGCCAGGACAGAGGCGGTTTGAGATTTTTTTTCACGTGGCAGCTGCAGGTTTACGAAAGGCAGGAACAACAAAATGGAAATGATATATATTTTTTTGGTTGTTGCTTTTTGACTAATCCACTAAATGCTTTGGGGGCAAAAGGTGCTTTCAGTTAGCTTTTTGGCTATTTGGCTAGCTCTAGATTAAACCCTAACACATATATCTAGACCAGTATTATAAAGAAGAAACGTTTGTTTGTAGGAGTAATCTCTGGAACTACCTAGTCAATTTCATAACTAATAGTGGCAAAATGATCGACAACAGTCTCTTCTTCAACATAGATTATTTTTTTTATGATACTGCTGGTGATAGAAAATTGAAATTTGGCATGGTGATTATTTTCAGGACATAAATGCTCAAACAGAACAGTTAAAAAAAAATTCCAAATTTAAAAGTGTTCAGTAGCAAAGCACTCTAAGATTGCAATTTCTGTGATACAGTTGGAGCAAGAACCTTTAAATTTGGCATGGTAGTCACTTTTAAGATGTAAATGCTCGCCAAGAACAGTTTCTAACAAATCCAAAATTAAAAAGGTGAAATAAACATTCTAAAAAGATAATAAATTATGATTTATTTGGGTTTCTTGGGGAAACTTGAAATTTGACATGGCTGTTACTTTTAATCACTTCAACGGCAGCCCCAAGATAAGTCAGGCAATGTTTTCCCCAGACAGGTTCAGAAGGGCGCTTCACTCTGCCTGCCCTTTGGTTTACAAAATAGCACCCTTCTTGCCCTTCATTCATCAAATAATTAGCACCCTTCTAGCCCTTCATTCAAATAATTAGCACCCTTCTTGCCCCTCATTAAAGAAAAGTGCCCTTTCTTCTTTTTGAATTAAAAATTTTGCTTTCATAGTAAAAATTGACTCAATGTTATCTTAAAAAGAGTAACCTGACTTTTAAATATTAAAAGTGGCTTTAAAAACTGAAGTGCCTTTAACAATAAAAAAAAAATGTCTTTAAAAATCTGAAAAGTGCCCTCATGAATCCAAAAAAGTGCTCTTTTCTCACCCGCAGCCTCCTGCCCCTTTTTAAACCTAGGGGAAACTCTGAATCGGGGGTTATAAAACTCTTTCCTTATCTCTACGGCTGTTGAAGTGGTTAAGAAGCAAATACTCGCACAGAACAAAAAGGCGTTCTAAGATTGTTATTTCTGTGATACTGTTGGGGCTGGAAACTTGGCATGGTGGATACTTTTAAGATGTAAATGCTCGCTAAGAATGTTACTAGAAAATTATATATTTAAAAGTGTGAAATGAGCAGAAAACGCCCTAAATTGCAACTTATTTCGAATTGTTCGGGCTAAAAACTTGAAATTTGACATGGTATTTCTTTTAAAATGTTAAGGCACACACAGAAAAAAATAAAAATTTAAAAGGATGAAATTAGAGAAAAATATTCTAAAATCATAATACTTATGAACCACTAAACCGATTTAGAAAATTCTTTCAGGATAACATCTGTCCTCAAGGGAGTGCAAGAAAAGAGCAATAAACTTTCTAAAATTATCATTTCTTCAAATATAAATATATCAAACTATATTTTCGGAATGTCGTATTCACCTTGAAACATTATAAAAACATTAAACCATACAAAATCCAAATAAATGATTTTAATTTACTAAAAAGGTGCAAAAAGTAGTTACGCTACACACAGGTTTTAAAAGCTTAAAACCATTGTAGGTACAAATACAATGTCAAAAATGATTACCTGAGCGCTTTCGACTGTTATTACAGTCATCATCTGGAGGAGGAGGAGGTCTTTAAGGCGTCATTGTTCTTGAATTACCACTGGTTTTATAGTTGGAGACAAGTCTAATTATTAGAAGAGGAGAGGGGGGGGGGATGCTCAATGGTTAAGTTGCAAATTCACTAGAAACTTTTAATGTGTTATATCAAATCTGGGGTATGTTGTAAGAGAGCATATCATTACACGTGTTTCTTCCTTTAGTTAAAATTTCTATTGCTTCCCTGATTATATAGGTGTAGTAATGCAAAGCGCAGGCTATGATTTTTGCTTTTCCGAAGTCTATGTCGATCTTGCTTTCGATCAAATCTTGATAATGCTGTTAAGGGTTTGTTATTCTTGATAATTGTATGCTCTTTAAGTCTGTCCCTGAATTTTCAAGTTGTCATTACGAACTCGAAAATTCAAGAACAGACTTAAAGAGCATACTACAGACATCAAGAATAACAAACTTTCAACAGCATTATCAAGATTTAATCAGAAGCAAGATATCGACATAGACTTCAGAAACACAAAAATCATAGCCCACACTTTGCATTACTACACCTACATAATCAGGGAAGCAATAGAAATTTTAACTAAAGGAAGAAATACATATAATGATATGCTCTCTCACAACATACCTTGGATTTGGTATAACATTTTAAATGTTTATGGTGAATTTGGAACGTAACCACTGAACAACCCCCACTCTCCTCCCTTCTAAAGTTAAACTCATCTCTAAATATAAAACAAATGGTAATTCAAGAACAACAATGCCTTAAAAATCTCCTCCTTCCCTGATGATGACTGTAATAACAGTCAAAAGTGCTAGGATAGTCAATTTTGACATTGTGTTCGTATCTATGATGGCTTTAAACTTTTAAAACCTATATGTAACTACTTTTAGAACCCTTTCCTTTAGTAAATTAAAATATTTTTTTTGATTTTATATGGTTTAATGCTTGTTTGAATAGATTAGGGCTATAAACTTGAAATTTGACATGATGGTTACCTTTAAGATGTAAATGCTCACTAAAAG
This sequence comes from Maratus michaelseni, assembly GCA_963931845.1. Classification (NCBI taxonomy): domain Eukaryota; kingdom Metazoa; phylum Arthropoda; class Arachnida; order Araneae; family Salticidae; genus Maratus; species Maratus michaelseni. The sequence continues at coordinate 266,371,953 of OZ007593.1, forward strand.
CAGCTCTAAAGGCATTGAAATTTAAAAGTGTAAAATAAAGCAAAAAATTCTAAATTACAATTTTTTGGAAAATTCAGGGGCAGAAATGTGAAAGTTGACATGGTAAGTACTTTTAAGACAGGCCTCGCCGCTCAGAAGAGTTTCTAAAATTTCTTAATTTAAAATGATGAAATAAGCAAAAAATGTTCTAATTAACTATTACTTTAGAACTAACTACTGAACTGATTTCAAATCTTTTCTCGGAATAATGATGATAGTTTCTGCTTAAAAATAGGCTATATTTTAATCTCTTATTAAACTACATTCAAGGTTGAGGGGGGGGGGGGGGCTTTGAATCTTATTAAAACTTCCTAAAATTTTGATTTCTTTGATCCTGTTGAAGATAAAAACAGGAAATTTTATATCGTGGTCAGTTTTAAGATGAAAATGTTCATTAAGAACATTTGTTAAAATATTTGAGATATAAAACAATGAAAAATGCATGTCACGATCACTCGGAAACTATAAAGGGCTAGAAATTTTTAATTTGATATGCAGGTTTCTATTAGAATGAGATTCCCCCAAAGAAAAGTTAAAAAAAAAATAATAAATAAATTTCAAATAGGTGAAATGGAGAGAAAATGTTCTACAGTTATATTTTCACCATGACTTCTATTAATGATGACAGTAATGATGCCAGCCTAAAAACTTTAAATTTGGCATAGGAATACTGTCTCAGATACAAATGCTCACGGACAATGTATTTCTTCAATTTAAATTTTTAAAAAAATGAAAAGAGAAGAAATAAAAATCCATTATTTGTCCTGCTTGTTTTAGATACAACAGTTCTTAGCAACAGGATAAAATGCTAGTATCAACAACTGTACTACATTTCTGAGCAATGGGATAAAAGGCAAGTACCAACAACTGCTATAATTAATTAAAATGATAGTCATAACGAAATATGATTGTCAAATAGATATGAAGAATGCCATATTAACCCTTTTTCAGCATAAATATGATAGTTAAATATATTAAACCAATATTTTCCACCTTTTACTTAACAGTATTTTAATTTTTATGGTGTTTCATTTTATACTACTACTGTAAAAAGGAATCAATTGTGTGTTTGTAGGAAATAGATATTGAAATGACTGAAGAGATTAAAATTTTTTTTACATTGTACTGATGATCAAAGTTCCCAAGTAGACTGCATTGTATCTGTTTTTTGGAAGGGGCTGGCTGTAAATGGGTAGGAATGAAGATTTTCTTATTAATTCAAGTATCATGTTCATCTAATGCAGTACAAGAATAAAATTTTCTTAAAATGTAATTTAATTAGTAATATATTTAAATTATCCATAGCAGTATAATTTCTCTTTATGTAAATGGACACACAATACCTCTTGGTATATTTCAACATAAACACACACGCAAAGTCACAGGTTTTGTTAGTACAGTGGAACTCCAGTTATACGTTTCGCTCGGGACCAAACAACAAAACGCATAACTCAGTAAAACATACAACTCAATTAATGGTCTACCGGAACCATTTTCTAAATATATCGTAAAACCTTTGTTCCGCTGAGGAGTTCGTTACCGTTAATATTGAAAAAAGACGTTTCCTAAGTATTACTGCACTCATGAAGTTATTTTATTATGAAATCTTTATTAAAAATATTTTTAATACACATAGAGTACTTAAAAGAAATAATTGGAATCGCCTTTGTATGTAAATCATTTATCGAAAGACATTTCAGTAGTTCACTGAATCTTGTTGAAATAATCACTAATCTTCGATTGTTTCTTTTCGGCAGAGCCAACATTGAACAGCAAACTGCATTTCTGATATTAATGCACACATCAAAAGCTCTCAAATCAGCTCCGAAGTTTGAGTGAGATCTTTCAAATCAGACTTATCTGATGCGCTGTCAGTATTTTCGGTTACAAAATGTATAAATGAGACAAAATTTTGTCTGGGGACGCAAAAACGTAACGTATAACTGAGGGAAATGTATAACTCAAAACGTATAACCCAGCTAATTTTTAATGGCAAGTGGCCGAGTACGCTGAGTTGAAACGTATAACTGAGGGAAACGTACAACTCAGGTAACGTATAACTGGAGATCAACTGCATATATATATAAAAAAAATATACAGCTGAACTCGTTTAATATGAGTACAACTTAAACAAAGATACGGTTAATAGGAGCAATTTACATGCTTAGAATTGTTCATCATTTAAAATATATTAAGATTTTCCCACTCTTTATGAGCTACAAAAGCCGGATCATGGCTAATACGTGCAAAACAATTGTTCATTTCAATGTGATTTTTGGCGAAAAATAGGGTAGAATCAGAAGAAAAATTCCATTCTTATTGAATTCTGTTCTCTCTTTGCGATAACATTTCTACATTGCAACTGTTTGTCAAAATGTAATAATTAATCAGTTTTTACAGACAGAATTTCAACTTTTCAACTGAATTTTTCCAGGAAAAAGGGAAATGATATGTTGCATTACTGTACATCCGTCATTCATGTCATTTGGAATTACTAGTTCTTTGGAAGCTTTGACTTCAGTACTGTGATTTTGTGTAAAGAAAAGACCAGTCTAAAGAAAATGACACTTACAAAGATAAGGCTGAATATTTTACGTTAACTTTATGATATTAAGTTAATTTTAGCACTGGGATAGTTAGAGAAATTAATTTAATTATATGTGTGTTTTTAAAATTTTAATTATCTTCATGGGTTTCAAGAGCAACGGTTAATACAAGGACTTTTATAATTCCCTTGCTTCTCTTATTAACCAAGCTGTATGTATATATACAGGTTATTCACTCTCAACAGTGTCTAATGGCTAATTCCTAAACCATTAGTCATAGACGTATAGTTCCAATTGCAAAAATGCTTTAAATGAGGTAAATAGGTATTTTAAAAGCGATTTGGGTCAATAAAAACATTTCTTAAAAAGTTACGAAATTTAATATTTTTATATTGTCCCTTGGTCCTATAAGTGATATTTAGTAAAAATTTCCTATTACACTAACAAGTAAGACAAAAAAAAAAAAGTTTCATTCTTCTACAATTAAAATTGACCGAGTAATAGCTTTTTAAAGTTGAAGCACCTTTTTTGCTGCAAAATATGGGTCATTATCAAATTTACTAGAAATATAAATAATCGTCAGATATAAAAAAAAAATAACAGTTGAGAGTAATATTAACATTACAATATAAATTTGAAATCTATTTTCATTCTGACATATTAAAGCAAACTACTTGTACTAAACTTAGTACAACTTGTACTAAAAATATAAGTGAAAAAATAACAGAATTTTAGTAAAATGAAATGATGAAAAGCAACTATCTTAATTCTTTACAAAATAAAACATATGTTAAAATACAATTATTTTAACCAATCTGAAGCTTAATAAAAATTAACACTATTGTAATACTTTTACGATGTGATGTCACTACTTTCAGTTAGTGCACATACATGCAAAATAAATTCTACCAATACTTTAAGCACTTTGTGTAGGATTCCTCAAAGCATGGCCCAACTCATCTGTGTTCAGATGCAGAATATTGGTATAAGTCATGAATTTAAAGTTTCATAACTTGGTCAACTTTAGTGTTAGGTGAATGGGACTTTTTTTTTGTCTTACTTGTTAGTATAATAGGAAATTTTTAATAAATATCATTTATAGTACCAGGAAAGCTTATAAAAAAATAAATTTCGTAACTTTTTAAGAACTGTTTTTACTGATTCAAATCGCTAGAAAAATATTTATTTAGCTCATTTAAAACATTTTTGCAATTGGTGCTATATGTCTATGACACCCGTTTTTGGAATTAGCCAATGGACACTGTTGAGAGTACAACAAGCTATTTCTTTGTTTTTCTATCATCATTTTGAACAAATGGGAACATTTGGGACCTTTTGTCTACAGAACAGTAAAGTAAAGTAAAGTATGGCTTCAATGGGCTTGATATAAGACTTTATCTGAGAACAGGTAAATAGTGACAATACAACATGAAGAACTGTAACAAGGGATATTTATTCAAAAAAGGCATGTGCTTCAACAGCTTCTAAATTACATTTATAACTGTACTAAGTCACACTATTTGGCGACAAATTATTTTAACAGAAAATGGTCATCAGTAAAATAAACAAGTACCAAAAAAAAAAAAAAAAGATAAAAGAGAAGTAATATTATACGAAATGGTATGAAGTTCACATCTATTCAGTTTGATTCAAAGTATAGGCAAAACAATACATTTTTACAAACTTGGAAGATATTATGTCCTTTATTAGCCTAATATATAAACAAGCATTTGGATTTTTATTATTTAGAAGATAATGTGGGACTGAAACCAAAATTTTATGTTTAATTCCAGGACGAATGAAAAAACTGTACTTTAGATTATTATAATATAGGTAAAATAAATAAGGACATTCAATGGAAAACATTCAGTTTAAATGTTACGCAAGAAATATCTTTTAGCAATTTTTCATCTATTTACCATGGGATTCCAGTCCAGGTGCTTGTCCAATGCCTCCATCATAATTCTATAATGAAAAAAGAAATTGTAACTTATATCAACAAGAGTTAAAAAAACAAAACCAAAAATTCCTCAGCAAAATATGGATTCTGCAAGTATAAAATTAAGAATATTTATTTAAGTAAAGCAGGATACCTGGACATGGTTATGATACTTCAAAGACCACATTTCTTTCTAAATAATCAAACACTATTACTATGTTTCCCCAAAAATAAAACAATGAAAAATAAGCCCTAGCACGATTGTTCAGGATGCTCAATATAAACCCTATCTTGAAAATAAAATTTACTTAAAAAAAATAAGCTCATCTCACATTTTTAAAATTTTCACTTTCTAAATTATCACCCTGGTTTTAAAAATGCATTCATTCATGAAAAGGTATTTAAACAATGTGTAATAGTTTAAATATTGATTCTAATTTTTTTTTTTTTTTTTTTTTTTTTTTTTTTTTACAGGAAAAGGCATGAATAAAAAAATTTTAAAACTTCCTTTTCTTTTAATTTTGTTTCACCTTTATGAATAAAATTGCATGTTTTCTTTTAACTTAACATAATGTTCATGGTCGGCAGCACTTCTCTCTTTTTGAGATTAAGATCCAATCTCAGAACCGGGGAAAATCTTAATGAATGGATATGTGCTGCATTTTATTTAAACCTTTTATAGTTCTTTGGTATATTAAATTCCCAACATTGCCCTCTAAAACATTAACAAAACGTCATTTTAGGAATTCAGTTTGTCTGTCTGTCTGTACTCTAACCAGGGTTGTTAAAAATCGTGATTTTTTTTAAAAAATAAAAAAAATCGGATTTTTTTTATTTAAATCAGATTTTTTTTATTTAAATCGGATTTTTTTGATTTTTTTTAAAATATTTTTATAGTATAATATTATTTGTGTACTCTGCACATATTTATTTATATTTTCTGTATAGATTTACATATTTCTATTAATTTCATTACAATTTCTAGATAAGAATTCAAAATAATTTAAATTTAAAATTGTTGCAAACAAATTTAGATGATTCATTTAAAATTTAAAACATTCTAATATTAAATTGTTATACATATAAATATGTGTGTTATATGTATTTCTTTCGTGTATTACTCCAAATAACACATATTTTATATAACAACATATAATAAATACAACAAAGAATGCTAAATGCATATGGGGTTTATTATGCATCATGCAAGAACAATTCTTTAATTTTTAAGTTATGACAAAATATTAAATAGAAACAGTTTAACATTGGTGAATATCTATAAACAGATAATTGTTTAAATCATTAATATAAAATTAGTTTAATATTAGATTACAATTCAATCTCTTACAAAATCTGGTTTTCATTTTGTAATTATTTACATATATGTAATTATATTAACGTTTTAAACTATTTATGCATTTAAGGTTTTGTATAAGAACACCAATTTGGCTGCTTTATCATTTCCTAATTTATTTTTAAGTTTAGATTGAACTAAACCATACGTTGAAAAAAATCTGTTTCACAGAGGAAGAAGTAGCTGTTGCTGTAAACAGTTGCTCTATGGCTTTTTTTACGCTCCCCTCACCATCTGATACACATATTTCTGAATCAAAGTGTGTTTTCCACCAGTCTAAGGGAGAAATCTTTGTTACGTTGTCTTTATCAAATAAAAATCCAGAAAAAGGATCAGATTTTCCTTGAAATTTCATTATCACGGATATAAAATGTGAACTGTATTTGTCTTTAGCAAAAAGTAAGGCTTTCTTTTTTTCATCATTAGTCAAATTCACACTATACTATTCTAAGGCTGGCTGTCTGGCTGTCACCCGCCTTGAGGATCCGCTTTTGGCATATGATCGGGACAAGCCCCAAGCTCAAGGCAGGAAGGTCTCTACCGTCCAAACGACACCACTGTCTCCGGATTAACTAAAATTTCTTACACCATCAATCATAAGTGGCAGCCCTATTTATCAGGGCGTGCCATGGGAAAACATTTACAAATTGAAAAGTAAATTATAGTAAATTATACAAACTCTAATTCACAAATGGCAGCCCTATTTATTCAGGGCGTGCCTGATTTTATACAATGTTTGAATATTATAGATTATATACACAATATTTAAAGCTACAGTTTTTTACAGGTAAGTAGATTTAAAAAAAAAAAAAAAAAAAAAAAAAATGTATACACAATAATTATATAAGTTACATGTTTTACAAATTTCAATATTTACACATTATACATAATAGCTCTTTGCAAGATGATAATAGTAATTTTCTAAGTTTAACAACATTTTCCATTCTTTAAAAGACAACCCTAAGAAATGTCTGCTCTCATGATTAACCATGCAAGAAGTAGATGAATGAATATATGAATTGTAAAGTAACAATTATGTATTTACAGGTAGTACACTTGATATATTTACATTTTACTAGATAATCAATTATATTGATTATTTTAACTATTTAATTGTTAGCAAGATTTTCCGAACATTTATACACTTAATTATAATGAGTAATGCAATGAATACTACACTCGAATAATATACAAATATACACGATGAATAAAACAATGGAAAATTTATATTTGAATAATAATCACTTATATACAATGAATAAAACTAGAGTAATATACTTGATGAATAAACACTTATAAACAGAAAATATAGTTAAAGATACATAACACCGCAAATTAAGAGGACAACCGTCTCCATGAAGCGAAATAACCTTCACAGGATGAGCAATAGCAGGATTAAAAAATATTTTAGATTTAAAAATAAAATTTGTATTTTATAAAAGAATATTTCTCATTTAAGATATTATAATTTTGATATAATTTGCCTAGTGATTCATTATTATTAATAACATCCATCATGTCCTCGAGGAGTGTTGGAAATTTCCTATGAAATTTATATTTCATAAATCTACACTTCCCGAAGACATAATGGATAGGATCACCTCTCTGGCCACAAACACATAGATCATTATCCATTTTACCGATTTTATTTAAGAATGTAGGAAAACTGCCGCAGCCCGTGAAAAAATATATTGAGACTTTATCTTTAGTTATTAATTTAGTGTTGACTTCTGGCACAAGCTGATACGTAAATCTGCCGCTCCCTGAGTTATCCCAGTTGTACTGCCACCTTTCCAGTAATTGATCTTTGATACATTTATTTAAATATGAGCGTGGAAATTTTATTCCGCGCTCTACTGGAAGGTTGGAGGCACCAAATGCAAAGTAATCCTATAACTAAAAGTGTGAAGCTATCAATTATCAGTGTTATTGCCCCCCCCCCCCACCTTTCTCAGCCATGGTCAATTTTAGAAAACAATCTTGCCTACTTGATAATACAAATGACTGCTTAGTGCTTAGCTTAGTACAATAACATTTCTTATTTTTTTCCATTGCAATAAGCAATGAATTCTAGGAAAAGAAAGAAGAAAGGGATTAGTTACAGTTACAGGGATTAAAGTATTTTCAATTATAGAAGAAACATGAAACTGGAATTAATACTATGTTAGACAAACAGTCCAAATATTTATGTTATAATTAGTTCATGTATTGATCACATTATATGATCAATACATCAACATCAACATATGGGATATTGTAATTTGCAGGTAAATGTAAAACAAACTTGTGAATTATGTATAATTTGCTTTAGAGAAAGTGACACTCCACTGAAAATACTATTATATTAAATAGATTTAACTTTAGCTTCAGCATCTTGCTTTCAAAAAATGGAAGTGACTAAGAAAAAAAAAACTTTAAAAATTAGTAAGTATTTATCAGTAGTTTTGGAGAATGTACTATGGATAGATAATATTTTTAATGCAGTGTTGCATTTACTTTCATAATATAATAGTATTTTTAATCTATAAAAGTTTTATTTAATGTTATTAAAAGGTAATTTTTAATCTGAAATGAATGATTTTAACTTTTATTTTAACATGAATGAGGAATTTGATCCTTATTCAGCCAGTAAATATGAATGTTAAAAAAACTGATTTAAATCAAAGATTTTTTTAAAAAAATCATTTGATTTAAATCATGATTTAAATCACGATTTAAATCAAGCTGATTTAAATCAAACAACCCTGACTCTAACTCTTGCAAATATACTTGGATTACCATGTAATTGATAGTATGTTAATGTTGTTTTCTATGGCACATTTGCTATTGAAAATGAAATGTATAGCATTTATAGTTTATTCACAGGGACACCCAAAAGAATTCCGTTACATTATGGTCTATGGGAAAAATCTTTTGCAATCTATTTTAATAACGTTAGCCTGTTATAAACATATTTACAGGGTCACACAAAAGAATTCAGTTAGATAATGATCTATGAGAAAATTTCTTTGAACTTTGAATCATATTTTAATTACGTTACACAGTTTAAAACATAATGAAACTGATATACATTACTGAGGTTCGCTACAAGATGCTTGCTGTAGAGTATGATGTGTATAGCACTTACTGTTTTCATTTACAAGGATGCACAAAAGGTATCAGATACAGTACTGTCTATATAAGCAATAATTGCTGTAAATGCATTTTCAGTTATATTATGCATTTCAAAAGGTACCTATCATACAAATTTCCTGATTAGTAAAACCATTAGTTGAGGCAGAGCGTTAATGTGTTTGTGAGTGTTAGCTGTTGATGTATTACATGTATGGTTTTTCTATGATTTGTCTCACAAATAGCATTATAACTAAATAGCCAAGTGCTAAATAAAGACGTTTAATCTTCTTCACAACATTAGCTATCTAACACTGCAACAGGTGATGAAACCCATTCAAATAGTTATATTCCTTTTCCATAATTTGGGTTCAATACATACAATAGGTACAATAACTCTGTTTTCAGCAAATGAAAGTAATAGTGACTAATGATGCAGAGTTTCCCCCAGGTTTAAAAAAGGGCAGGGTGCTGCTGATGAGGAAAGGGCACTTTTACATTCTTCAGGGCACTTTTTTAATTTTTAAAGACACCTTTAATATTTAAAGGACGACACACTTTCAACTATATAAGTACATTTAAAAAATATATATATTTGTCTAGAATTAAGGTCTTACAATAATAAAATAGGTATGTTTATGCACTAAATAATAACTCACAATATGGTATGAATTACACATGCACAACCTGTGGCCAGTGGGTCATTTGCCGTTTTTCACAATGTTTTTGACCAAATTTGCCTTTTTTTCGCGATCATTTGACGCAATTTGCCGTTTTGCGCAATGTTTTTGACGAAATTTGCCGTTTTTTTTTCCATTGTTTTTGACGAAATATGCCGTTTTTCGCGATTATTTGACGAAATTTACCGTTTTTTCGCGATCTTTTGACGAAATTTGCCGCTTTTCGCAATGTTTTTGACGAAGTTTGCCGTTTTATCGCGATTCTCTGACAAAAGTCACATTTACCCACGATTTATTGACAAAATTTGCCGTTTTTTACGCGATCATTTGACGAAATTTGCCATTTTTCGCAATGTTTTTGACGAAATTTGCCTTTTCTTCGCGATCATTTGACGAAATTTGCCGTTTTTCGCAATGCTTTTGACGAAATTTGCCGTTTTTTCGCGATATTTCAACGAAATTTGCCGTTTTTCACAATGTTTTTGACCAAATTTGCCTTTTCTTCGCGATCATTTGACGAAATTTGCCGTTTTTCGCAATACTTTTGACCAAATTTGCCGTTTCTTTGCGATATTTCAACGAAATTTGCCGTTTTTCACAATGTTTTTGACGAAATTTGCCGTTTTTTCGCGATCTTTTAACAAAATTTGCCGTTTTTCACAATGTTTTTGACGAAATTTGCCGTTTTTTCGCGATCTTTTAACGAAATTTGCCATTTTTCACAATGTTTTTGACCAAATTTGCCTTTTCTTCGCGATCATTTGACGAAATTTGCCGTTTTTCGCAATGCTTTTGACGAAATTTGCCGTTTTTTCGCGATATTTCAACGAAATTTGCCGTTTTTCACAATGTTTTTGACCAAATTTGCCTTTTCTTCGCGATCATTTGACGAAATTTGCCGTTTTTCGCAATGCTTTTGACCAAATTTGCCGTTTTTTTGCGATTTTTTGATGAAAGGCACGTTTTTCCCGCGATCTGTTGACAAAATTTGCTGTTTTTTTTTGCGATTCTATGACGAAAGTTACGTTTTCCCCGCGATCCTTTGACAAAATTGTCGACTTTTCTTCAGACGAATGACGAGATTGATTTTTTTCGGCGATCATTTGCCGAAATACCGATACATTTTATGTCCGAATTTTCGGATTTATGACCGATATTTTTTTCTAATTTTCGGAAATCATTGCTTTAATTTTTCGGGAATTTCGGACCAGAATCACCCCTGCGTCAGGGAATTTCTAAATCTACCGCGATCGCGGCCTTTGAACAGACGGGAGACGAACGTGCGATCCTATGTGTGTAAATGAGAAAACAACTTCCAGGCGCATGTTCAGGGTGGGCACAACAAAATGCAGTACGGGCGTCATTTTTTAAAACGAGGGGCAGAAGGGCGCTATTTTTTGGATGAGGGGCAAGAAGGGCGCTATTTGTTTAACCAAAGGGCAGGCAGGGCGCAGCGCCCTCCTGAAACTGTCTGGGGGAAACTCTGAATGATGAGTCTTCCATAATACAAATATTCAGAATAACAATTACTACAACAAAGTTTTCTCCACAACTAGGTTGTTTTCTGGATATTTAAAGCAATAAGTAATTTTACAATTTAAGAAAACGGCCAAAACAACTGCATTTCACAAATTTTTGCATAATTATAGAATAATTAATTGAAATTCGTTTCAGTGAAAATACAGTGAACTTTCCTTAGTGTGGACTTCCAAGGCAGACCAGTTTTCATCTGCACTAAATGAAGTTCGCATTACATGATGTAAGCATTTCAATTGCATAAAATAATCCCATGCTATGAATAACTTAATTCAGTTTTTGATAGAAATTAAATAGGTTACCAACTTTATACTAAAAGAAACAATTTTTTTTTAAATCTAGTTATTTTAGTAAAAAAGCAAGTTAATAAAAATTTATTAATACAAAAGAATAAATTACTCAGACCAAATGCAATATGCAAAGAGATTGCTATACTCTCTAAAGCAGAATATGCTTAAAAGTGCAATGTACGTTGCAGAACAATGGTCTTCTCTGAAGAACATTTCAAATTCTTATTTTCAACGAATTTCGTCAGGCGATCGTCAGTAAAAGATCATGAAATTCTACAACTGTTCATTTAAAAATATTGCAAAATTCATCAATCGGTCGCGTGAAAAAAATCATGAAATTCATCAGTCGATCGTCGAAAAAAATCTGGAAATTCTTCAGCCAGTTGCAGAAAAAAATGCAAAAGTCATTGATCATTGCACAAAAAAACCCCCAAAATTCTTGCCAATCGGTCACAAGAAAATGCAGCAAAATTGCCAATCAGTAGAAACAAAATATCTCAAAATTTGCAAGTAATAAAAAGGTGAAATTCAATAGTGGCTCATCGGAAAAATCCTGAAATTCTTCAAACAGTTACAGGAAAAAATATCGTGAAATTCATCGATCAGTTGTGAGAAAAAATTGCGAAATTTGCCAGTCGATCAGGGAGAGGGAGGGATCGCAAAATTCTCCAATCAGTCGCAGGAGAAAAAAAGACGAAATTTGTCATTATTTTTTACTGCTGCAGAACATTTTTGATCAGCTGAAGATTTGTTGCAGAACATTGCAAAATATTCTGCTTTGGGGGCTATACTTAGACAATTTTACTTTAATTAAAGTAATCTCTCACATTTCTTTGTGATAGTTGAACAAATGATCTTTTCACCCTGCTATTCTCCAGCTTTGAGACACACTCGAAATTTTGATCTGTTACATCACATTTTGATTGGTACTATGATTGAGTAGCTGTTAGCAATTTTTGAACTAATTATGTTTTTAGTGGTGGAATGTTTTCTTTCTCTTCATCACTGTCACTGACATATTTCTTGATCTCTCAATAACCAAAGTTACACCAAACTTTTCTTTTGAAGAAATAATGTACAGCACTAGTTTCAATCTGCCTAGTCAACTTGTGAAAAAATTGTCCACATTATCTGTTGAGTAGTACATATTAAGCGATGCACTTATAATTAATTGCAAATAGAAAATGATGGATAAAATGAAATTGTCCTCATTAACCAGAAGTACGTCTTAAGGGGACACACATTAACAAGAATCCACTGTAATTCACCAAGAATTACCTTTACCTTTATGTTCTTGGAAGGGTTGCTACTTCCATCTTTTAAATGTTCAAATAGTTTTGTCCAATGCCTTTATTTTTTTCAATTACACCATTTATACTAAACCTTAAAAATTGCATAAAGTACTTGAAATACAGTGGGTGATCGGTTAACGAACACTTTCGTGAGAGATTTTTGTTTGGATAACGAACACCTCACAAAACAAAGCCAAGCAATAGCAATGCTGTGATTCAGATATCCAGAGCTGTATTTAATTAAATTGCATCTATTATCGACTTAAAGAAAATTTTAACAGTTGTATACTTATAGCCTAATTCATGGACTACCGGGGGTTGGAGCCCCACATTTTAGGCCCCCCAAATTAGAATGAACAGATTAAAAACATTAATTTTTATATTTTGTGTCCCTTTTTAAAGAAATACTTTTAATTGAAAATTAATTATTTTAATTGAAAATTAGTTCCTAAATTATTAACAGGCTCTAAGCTCCACTGAAGCTTTATCGGGCCTTGCAGTAAACACGACCGTTTAGAGAACTAATGGAGTTTTTGATATGTCAAAGTGATAAATTGATTTGATTTAATGCTATAGTCAATGAATATGACTCTAAATGATTTTATAAAGGGCATGTCATTTATTTTTTTAAGTACGGCATGACACAGACAAAGCCATCAAAATACGATCTGTCCATATTAAATATGGACGTATAGTAACACGATTAAAAATTTCAGAAATGAAAAATAAGTTTTTGTCAAAAATATAAACTTTCTTCAAAACAGAACTTAATTAAACTCTTTTTTACGCCTCCCATTATCTGCACTGAAGAGAAAATGTGCGAGGAAAGCTGTCACGTGATGCAGCGCTCCATGCATTTTGGCATTTTTCCAGGAATGATCAAATGGCAATAGCTTAAGAACAATTTTTCGTACATTATGCTGCTCAACTTCTGTCTGCCAAGATAAGAAGGAGTACGTTGATTGTGTTACGCGATTACTGTATTACTGGAAGGGGGGAGGCTCGAAAGCCAAAGCACCGCGACCAGAGGTCTATTGTACTATCCCCCCAGGTCTCCTAATTTTGAACCAATTCCAGATGAGAGACCTGCATCTGGATTGGCACCCCCAGAGGTAGCGCTTATACAGAACTTGGAGGACTTTGGAGTCACGAACAGATTTAACGTGCACCAGCTCCCATTAACGTACACGGTCCCACAGCAGAGGCAGACGAGAGAGGATAGATGATGCACCCTCCCAAGCACTGACCGTGGTCGATGCTGCTTCGCTTTCGGCGATTTTACGAGAGCCAAGCTTTACCGTCCGCGCCACTGCGGGACTGTGTTACGCGATACAGTGATCCTACATTTTGTTATTTTGCTACAAGTGGTATAAAATCTTAGAAAGTATTTTTTACTACAAGATTTTTGTGTGCTTTGTGATTTCTGTTCTCGGTACTTTTTTTTTCATTGCATTTCTTAATTGTTATTTTAAAAAAGAAAACAGATAATATTATGGGGCCTAAAAAATCAAGAAATGTTCTCACCATACAAACTAAGCAAGAAATTATAGCTAAAGTAGAAAGGGGACATAAAATGTCTGATATTGCTAGGCATTATGGCCTGAACAAGTCTACTGTCTACTGTAGGGACAATCTTAGCTAACAAGCATGTAATCAAGAATAATCAAGCAGCTAAAGGAGTAACGAAAATTCCATGTGAGAAACAAAGGTGCGTCATTCATGAAAAAATGGGGAAATTGCTTTTAGTTTGGATAAAAGAAAGGGAAATGAAAAGAGATGTAATCAGTATGGCTATCATTCAAGAGAAAGCTAGAGAAAATTTTGAAGAACTGAAGAAACAAACCCCTCATTCATCACATGAAGATTTAGAATTTAAGGCTACTACTGGATGGTTTGCGAAATTTAAAAAGAGAACTGGCATTAAACATGTAGTAATGCACGGCAAGTATGCTAGTGCAGATAAAGAAGAAGCTGATAAGTTCTCTATAGATTTTCAAAAATTCATTGAAACAGAAGGATATTATCCACAACAAAATTTTAATTGTGATGAAACTGGTTTGTTTTGGAAGTGCATGCCAAAACATACCTACATTACGAAGGATGAAAAAAATATTCCTGGTCATAAACCCATGAAAGTTCGGCTGACATTACTTTTGGGAGCTAACGCTAGTGGCGATTTGAAGCTAAAGCCACTTCTTGTTTATCACTCAGAGAACCCTAGAACATTAAAAAAAATTCTATTAATAAAGAAAAACTACCAGTAATGTGGAGATCGAATGGAAGGGCCTGGGTCATGCAGGTTCTTTTCAAAGAATGGCTGTTTGAAGTTTGTGCCCCAAGCATCAAGGATTACCTTCAGACCAAACAAGTTCCATTAAAAGCACTGTTGCTATTGGACAATGTACCAACACACCCAAAAAACCTTGATACGGTTGAGGATAAATTGATTGAAGATTTTCCTTGGTTGACAGTTAAGTTTCTTCCTCCAAATACCACTTCATTGATTCAACCAATGGATCGGGGAGTTATTGCGGGTTTCAAAAAATTGTACATTCGCTCATTGTTTTGTCGGTGTTTTGAAGCATGCGAGTTTTCATCAACACTGACTTTAAAATTGTTTTGGAAAGAGAATTTTGATATTTTTGAAGCAATACGGCTCATTCAAAAGGCATGGTCAGAAGTCACTCAACGACAGTTAAACTGTGTTTGGCGAAAGCTATATCCATACTGCATCCAGGAAGATGGGAATAATGTTCCAGAAATTGTGGATGAAATTGTCACAACAGCTAAAGAACTGGAATTAGAAGTGAATGAAGATGACATTCAAGAGCTCATAATGAAACACGAAAGTGAGCTAACGATCGAAGACCTCCAAGAGCTTTCAAATGAAGAAAATACACAAACTCAACATGATGCGTTGTCTTTTGATAGAGATGAACAAGAACCAATTCCGACCTCAGTTATAAAAGAACTTTTAAAGAAGTGGGAAGAAGTCAGGACCACGGTCTCAAAATGGCACCCAAAACAGGCTGATGTTGATAGGCTTGGAGACCTGTATAATGAAAATGCTGTTAATCACTTCAGAAACATCCTGAAGAAAAGAGAAAAGCAATCGACTTTGGACAGATACTTTATTACCCCCGCCACCCCCCCCCAAACTAAAAAAAAAGCATGACTGAAGGAAAGGCATAACTGTATGTATGTAATGTTTTATTATTATTATTACATTTAAATAAATTTAGGGAGAATTTATATTAATTTTTATACATTATTTAGCTCTTAAGAATGAATTAATTGAATTCCCATACAAATCTATACTAAATCTATGATTGGTTAACGAACAATTCAGTTAACGAACATTGTTTTGGAACAGATTAAGTTCGTTAACCGATCACCCACTGTACTAATTCCTTTGTATAATAGCATCAGGGTCGAAACAAGGGAGAAGCAAGCAGGTCATAATCCTCGGGTGCCAGTATAGAAGGGGACGCCAAAAGAAGATTTGATTCTTCTTTCAGTACAAAAAACAAACAACATAATTTGGGCAAAAAAGTCACGCAATCGCACAACCCAAAGTAAAAATGTACATGTTCCTTTTATACTCTTTGCTTTGAACAGAGCTGGTTTTTCCTTTAGATGAGACCAAATAGGCTGCCAAAACAATACTTGATTTACGAATTCATTCAAGATATTTGCAAGATTAATACACAGTGCCAATTATGTTTGAATTGGTTCATTATTTCAGACATTATCGATGACAAGTTTTGCACTCTTTTTTGCTTTTGTGTGTTCCTGTAGATGAACTATAACAGCTAAATACTTGAATAACAAACTCAGGCAAGATACTGGCAGACCAATTTACTGTCCCAGTTAGGTTCGAATTGGTTCAGTATTTCAGACATTATCGTGATGACAAAATTTGCATTATATATAGTCGACACCGGTTATAACATACCCTGTATAAAATGCACTTTTGCTTATATCATACTCAGATGCTCGGTCCCCAATGAATGTTATTACTGGTGGTTTAAACAAAATAATTTCACAAATGTTAAGACTTTGTAAATATTAATATGTTCGCTGAGTACAGTATAAGCCGAACCATCTGTTTTATTTATTGACTAGCTGACAAGCCCGGCGTTGCCGGGCAGACTGCCATCGAAAAATATAACAGTGGAGAGGACTTCATAAAAAAAGACTGAATAACATTTACTTATACTAAAAACTTGTAAAAAAAATAAATAAGAGCTAAAGTTTCAAAAATATAACAGTTACGTTTAAAAAATGAAACGGTCAAGGAAAATTATTACGCTTACTTTTCCCTTTTTACTAAAAGTCCCTTTTTAAAAAATCATTGCTTTCTTTACATTTTACATTTTTATTTTTGAATTTATAAATATTAAATGCTTACAAAAATCAATATTTCAAATGAAAATGTATAAAAATATATCTATTTAATTCTTATTGTTGACAAATTATAATTACAATTTATTTGCACATATTATAATTACAATTTTTTTGTTTGTTTCGTTTTTATTCCTGTAGATGGCAGCACCAAACAGTTAAATGTAAAAAATCCTGGCCTAAATCTTGCCAAAGGGCTTTTACACAATAATCAATAAGATGAGTTTCATTCGGGCGTTGCCATTAAACAATTAACAAATAATCACGATTTCTGAGCCATATATGCTAGCGTAATATATATATATATATAGATAATTAAATGCTCACATTTTATTTTATTAATTTCTTAGAACAATCTTTAACCATTTCTAAAAATATATATATATGAGTTTTTTTTTTTTAAATAAAAATGTTGAAAGGCTTTAAACAAACAAACAAACTTAAGTCATTTTTAGCTACAATACGTGCAAACAATCACAATGTTTAAATTGTACAGACATTACAGTCCATAAATAAAAGTTAAGTTTGTCGGTGATGATTTTACAAATTTAATGAAAGAATAATGTTAAAATAGTAGAGGGAAAGAAATCAAGTAACATTTCTGGCTTGTTAAGTGTATTCAAATTTTTCATTCATTTCAAATTTTTAGTCATTTTAGACTAAAAAAAACATGCATGTGAGTGCATGGGTACTGCTGCTGATGATAGGCACATTGAACATACTTAGCTTGATTTTTTAATTAAAATAAATTCTACCTTGCTTACATATGGTAGTTTTATTAGTAAACATGTGTCTGAATTATAATGCCACAGTTCTAGAAGAGATTAGTGATGTATTTCAGCTGGTGATTGGGTATTGAAATATTAACATTTCAGGATCTCTAATACAGAGGCTCTATAATTCTGTAATTGTCTTTTTGGTTCTGATAGTTTTTGAGATTGGATCAATTTCCAAATTTTGCCACTAGGGGCACTGTATGTGTCTCTGATAGTGCATAGATGTTTTAGTATAGACACTTATTCACAATTCTAGCTTTATCCATTCATGAGTTAATTTAGTGTACCCTGTATTATGAAATGATATCTCATGAAATATAAACTATTGAATGCACAAATAGATAAAATATAAATTTCTAAAATCATGATTCTCCCCCCCCCCCTCTCATTTATAATTAATCATGAAGTTCAAGTTATATATATGGAAAAAAATCAGTGCAAATATTTTAGCTGAATGCAACAAGCATTAAAGAATATGAACACTATATGCAGTACAAATTTGTAGTGTTATTTTCAACTGAAATCTACTTTAAACTATATATCTTGAAAAATAAATCCACACTGTCATTATTTATATAATAAAAATAGACAAAATGAAACATATCACTAAACAATGGAAATTATCATCATTGATAGGTATTTATGAAATGTATATACTAAATGTATTTAATAAACAATCATTAGCTATACATACCACACTTCTTTTGATAAAGTCAAATGTCTTTTCTATATCCATACCAGACCAATCTTGAAGAATATAGCAAATACAGGCTGCACTATAGACAAATCTCATATCATTTTCACATTGCATACTCATGGGCCGGAAACTGAAAAAGAATAGAGATTTTTAGAAAATTATATTAGTATGAAAATTACCCCCAAAATTTTATTTTTCCAATTGATAATCATGCATATCAGTTTTAAGAATAGTTCTCAAACTTCAATTTAAAAAATAGCTCTCAGTCTACAAATTCTAATATAATACAATATAATAACTTTAGACTAGTGGCTCCTAATCTTTTTGTGGCCATGCAATACCTAAGTATCTCTAAAATCATAATTGCTCCCTACTGTAACATATAATTCTTATTACTGAAAAAGTGATCTCTTATTCGCATGTAGAAAACCTAAAAGGGCACATTAACCCCCTTTCCCAGGTGAAATAACTATGAGGCATGTACCCACTAATGACTAGTGGATACATAACTCTACAAAGTATGTACCCACTAATGACTAGTGCAGGGAGAGAAAACCTATGTCATACAACAGAATATTTTCGGCACAGCGTTGTTTGAGCTTTTAAATCAAAATCGAATGAAATTATGCAAAATACACAAATTTAAACAAGCTCAGCTTGTCTAATTTTTTTAAAAATTTTGTTATGAAATCGAAATGCAACTTATTGAATTCCGATCTATTTTAGTATGGGCTCAGTAATTTATCAAATTTATCAGAATTTTTCTCATTTTCGCCTCTTGATGATGGCCAGGATCTGGTCGAAAGCACTCGGAACTCCAACGAAAATTTTAACATCTATAGCAGGGTTTTAATGTTTTAAAACCTTTGTTTCATTTTACACCTCTTTTAGTAATGAGTAATAAATTGCGATTCATTTTAAATGTTTTCATGTTTTTAATTTTTTAGTTTAACTGTATTAAAGACAGCCAGTTGCAAATATAACCTTAAGTAGTTTAATGTGTAACAGTTTCTTTATGTAAAATACTGCAGAGCGAATAGAAATACAAGGCTCATTGAATAAAGAATTGACAAAGTTGTACAAAATCTATAAGTAGAACAGTAAGTAACTAGAAAAGTTGTTAAATACTTTTAATAAATATAAAAAAGTTGCCTAAATACAGTAAAGCACCATTTATACATCTTTTACATTTATATGTCATTTCAGTGCAGTCCCGATTCATCCCTATGTATTTTAATGTTGTAATGTTTAGTTTATATGATGCATAACTTCAGTTATATGTCATTTCTTTCATGCCATATCCGATTTTTCCCCCCCAGTGTCATTGTTTTCTTTTTTTATGTTAGCAATATTTGGGGGAAAGATGAAGGACAAAGATTTTGTGTGACTGCAACAGCGGTTATTTCAAGTTCGTAGAACATGTGGAGGGGTGTGGAATGAAGAGAATGCACAGTTGGTGGTCTGCTCATGAGATAAATTTGAGATTAGTAAACATTGCTTCATTTCCTGATTTTGTTACAATTTCGACCATGTTTGAACCAGATTTCTATTTTTTTTTTCAGTTTCTTTTGAACATTTAACATGCTCCTAAAATGTACCGAAAATGAAAGGCAATTTCATTAAAAGAGAAAATTGAAATTTTAAAAGAATTTGCCAGATGAACATCAGATGGCAATTAAAGAATATTTTTATTAAAATCTGTTTGTACGTTTGATAATGGAATAAAAAAAAGAATCCCTGACGGCTCGGCCTACAGGCACAGGTAGATTTCGAAGACGCAGACCGTGGGCTGCCTGTTTATTGGGAATTGCAGAAGAAATGACCTGTTTGGCATGATGCAGCATTTGGAAACGCCCACTTCGAAACCTAACTTGTTTGCAGGCGGAGCCAGCAGGGATTTTTTTTTTTGCTATAAGGGTTGGTCCTATAAAAAACTTGTCAAAGTATAAAAGTTTTAGATAATATTAAGAGGACTTATAATAAGTTTAAGTAAATTTGATATCTTCTGAATTGACGAAGTTATGAATTTTTTTCTTCTAACCCCCCCCCCCCCCCCCTTGGGACCATTTTTAATGATATCAAAAATATGTCATACATAAATTTTTGGCCCTTTTCCTAGAAGTAATAATAGCTTTAAACGGATTCGATATGTATCATAACTAAGAAATTATGGGGTTTTTCTGTTTTTACAAAAAGCCCCCCATTTCCCCCCCCCCCCTGGTTCGATTTTGCCCATTAACGAACTTGACCAAGATTTTATGTATAAGTTTGGAAGAGATTTGTGCAGAATTATGGGAGTTATCGTGTCCATAAAAAAGTGACATAGATAGATAGATAGATATATAAAGTTTTGAACTGGGGTTTTGGGTTCTGGGAGTCATAATCGGCATAGATCTGCAAAAATTTTTCAAAAATTCAAACTTAGGTGAGAATGTAATAGGTAGTATTTCTTACGAAATCTACCTAAAAGTGTAATTCAAGGTGTGTAACTGATATAAGGTTTAATAATTCTCACTTTTATTTTTCAACTTTAGAAATGATTATTTAACAGATTTTTTTCAATGTTTTTACTTTTTTTTTCAATATATAGTGCATCTTAAACAACTGAAAATGATAGCAAAATTAAACTTGTATGATTGCTGCATTATATTTCTACAGTCAAAGATTTTACACCGTAAGTGACTACAATTTTGACTGTAGATCTTTCTCAGTTATACATCGTTTTAGAACAGTCTCCTGAAAGACATACAATTGCTGCTTTAATGTATATTGAAAACTCTTTCATACAAATACTCCAGATTTTGTTGCATTTTGAACTTTTAAATAGTACTTTTTTGAAAATCAACTAAATAATTTATTTTATTTTATATTTGAAATTTCACGTTTAGTCTACAACATTACTTTTCTGAAATAGACAAACTGACAGGAAATGGGTTAATAATAAATCTGGAATTGCCGCCCTGTGGGGCATACACCCCATGTTGGGAACCACTACTTTAGACCAAATCAATAAACATAAGAATGGTTCAAAACCACAATTTAAAACTGTTGGAGAAAATCTAGTCTGATAGAATCAACAAATGAAGCAAAACAAAGTGCACAGGAATCTACTTATTGTATCAAATTTTCTGCTGATCTCTGGACCAAAGCTTCAGAATGTTTACAACTTACATCATTTGCTAATTATTACATTGAATTCGATGAAAGAGATACCACATGCCTTGATCTAACTACAAATGACATTGTCGGAAACTTAATGAAAGAAGGGAAATCAAGAAAGATGACAATAAAAGTGAAGATGATGTCCATCAAGTACTGAAGACTGCATTTTATACAATGCTGAGTAATAGTGAAGATTTTGTTTTGAAAAATGTATTTTTTATTTCAGTACAGAAAAAAATCTTCTGATTTTTTAAAAGAAATAAAGTTACATTAATGGCAGATGTCAGTGAGATTTTTTTAATTAAAATCTTGAAATTTAATGAACTCAATAATTATATCATTTCTACTAGTTATAGTTACTTCTCAATAATATACTGTATATTTATTATTTACTGATATGTTTGCATATTAATAAAAATTAAATACAAGTTTAGAAATAATATACATTTTTATCCAATGTTATGTGCCTATTTCTTTTTTTTTTAAATGCCATATTAAAATTTCACATTAACAAATTTTTTAGTTTATTGATTTAATTGCTGTCTCCAGAAATACTTTGTAGGGAGATTTTTCTGTATTTATATTGTACCTCAGCTCCCTTGGTGGTTATTTTTCTTACCGTATTTATGTTCTTCCAAAAGAAACTTTAGTGATATTTTAAAAAAGCATCTTAGCTTCAACTTCTGTAGAAAATGGTGCTGTAATAATCCAAATTAGGATCTGTATACTGATTTATATTTAGTATCTTTCATATATATTCAATATCACTTGTGGTGTAACATCATTATGTCAGAGTGGAAATGCAACAGACATTTCCACTTAGTCTCTTATCATAATGGATGTTTTAAATAACTTTTTCCCATCGATCCCTGGTGGTTGATATCAACCACTTTGGTGACGCCTAATGTACATGATAATCAGTGAGGGATAATGAGAAAGGAAATCCTGCTAGTACAGGAATGGTTATAAGGGGTTAAAGTATTAGTAGGGTAATCTTTACTTAAAACCCAGACCATATAAGAATATATTTTGCACAGAGTAAGGTAATAAGAAACAAATAAAACAAAAATAAAATAAAATAAATTGGTTTTATTGGCTAAAAAATGCAAGATAACTGTGCTACAGTACTTGTAACTGTTAATGGCTTTTTAGACTTCTTTCTCATGAATAATAGTTCACTTTCTAAATAATAAGAAATATATGTAAAAAAGAGGGCCATTTTGATTTTAATGGGGCTTAGGTGGGGCATGGCCAAAAAAGGCTGAGAACTACTGCTCTAAACATAAAGATGTTGCACAAAGAGAAAAAACATAAATAATATGCAAATTTTTATTAACAAAGTGAAACCAGCTAATTGTAAGAAACTAGAAAAAAAAATGTTTTAGCCATTTTAATATGTAAACTGCCAGTTTAGAATTTTTTTTTTCTGCTAGGACCAAAAGAATTTCTATTTAAAAGAGGATTTGTTTGCACAAGTTTTCAGTATCATATAAATATTATACAAAGATATAAAAAAAATAATAAATAGAAGAAAATATAAAACATAATTTATAAATATTAGACAAACAGCAATCTATTCTCCTAATATTATATAACAATGAATTCAGAATTATTCAAATGTTTTAATGTAAAGGCAAATGAGGCTAAACACAAACAAAATATACCTTCCATTAGGAAGTTGTAATTTTCTCATACTAAAGGCAATGTTCTTTCGATCGACCCTACTGAGGTCATCACCTAAAATAACTAGTGTTGCTAAGGCAGTGTATGTTGAAGTAATATGTGCTTTATCACAGACATCAATATTCTAGAAAAGAAAAGAAAAATAGAAACATATTAATTAAAAATTTTTTTAGTAATAAGGCAAATAAGGCATAGTCATTAATTAAAATTTCTTTAGCAATTAGAAAAATAAGGCATAGTGAAAAATTTATGAATTTTACAGTCATACCACAATATAGGGCCCTACCAGTTGCAGTGCCACATTTCATATTATTATTACATATGAAGATAGAATATTAGAAGAAGAACAATGAAGATAGGCTTTCAAGCTCCGAACATGGACTAGAAATTAGTACTTGGTTCGTGGCGCTGGTGCTCGCAAGTAAGCAATCACGTGACCACTTAGTTTAATTTCAATTTTTGATTATAGATGGCAGCACCAAATAATTGAATTTGTTTCATTTTACATACAAAAAGTATTAAGATGTATTTATTAAAATCGAGCCAAAAAAAAAAAAAAAAAAATTGCAAATCACGGTCTGAAAAAATTGCACCATAAGTATGTGATCAATAAATATGAATGAAAATAAGAAAAACTGCTGATTGAGAAAGATAAGGTTTTGTTTTATTTTTTTAAACTTATGTTCATAGCAAAAAACATAAATTTCTACCAAAATACCTACATTTAACTCTTTTAGGTAAAAAATATTTTTTCCATACTCATATTACTGAGTAGAAGACTGTTTTTATATATTATTCTGTACAAAATATTAATTTTGTGACTTACAAATTATTTTACTACTCAGAAAATAATTTTGAATTATCCTGTAACACACCAAATAGCAATTTAATAATTTAAATCTGTATCATTTATTAAAACATAAAGAAGTCTAGTCTAAGGGACGACATTTTAAACAGATTTAATTCTTGTATATAAAAAATAAATATGACAGTTAGTTAAAAACTTAATAAATGATTGGAACAATTACTTTAAAGTACTTTAATTTTTTTATACTTCTTAATATAGGAAAAGTAATTTCTGTAGTCTTTTTAAATGCTCATGCGATTGATCCTATATTTGGAAAGCTGTGATTAATTCAGGCGGTGCAACCCCCTACCCCTCCTGGAGAAAAAGTCTGAAATCAACACTCTGTTTGGAAAGTGTTTTAATTAACCCGAGAGTAGTCGCGCCTTTTTTTTAAACACTAGTAGTCGCGCTCGGTCCATTTGCCGCCATTACCAGTAGCCCGAAAACAGAGGGGAAATCTGCCGGCGTTACCATATGATCGAAAACGGAGATCATAGGGGGGAAATACTGATTGAATTTGAAAAGATACATTTTACAGAAACTATTATTTAAGAATATATTCAGATATGTTTAAGAATATATTTAAGAAGTATAATTTAAGAATTTTACTTAAGAATATATTCAGTTCAAAGTTAAATAAATATTTTAATATACACACACACATATATATATATATATATATATATATATTATCAATTAAGATAATTTGCAAACTAAACAAGATCACCAGAAAGGATAACTATAGCAGAAGGACTTAAATAACTTATTAATAAATTGTTGGTTAAAATTTCAGCAACTGGATTTCATCTTTTGTTACAAAATGTTATTTGTCACAAAAATATAATAAATTTCACAAAATTAATTTTTATTTTTCACAAAATGGGCCCCAAGAAAAAAACATCTGCATCAACTAACTGATATCAATATCCTATTTTATTATTTTTTCTTACAATATATCTGTATAAAAATAATAAAAAAGAAGATAAAACACCTTACTCTGGAATTATTAATATAAAGGCAGCAGTTTTTTTTGTGTGTGTGTATGTGGTACGGGGGAAGGGGGCAGTATTAGGGATTTTATGCTTAAGCGTCCTTTATGAAATGAAAATTTATGAAGATCCATTTATTACTTATTTCAGGATAGAGGCAGGCCTCTTGAGTCACACCTCTTGTTAGAAGCTTCTTATGTATGAAGTAAATAATAATCGTATATATGAAGTAAACAATAATAAATAACAGTTTATTCAAAGAAAGATGAAAAGAAGAATGAAAAGAAGAATGAAAGAGAAAACTGGAATCCAACCCTTCCCAGAAACTTTCCTGCCGAGAAATTCACGGAAACGGGAATGAAGAACTGGGAGGAGAAAAAATTACTTGATCCGCAGTGCTCGCGCCACGGTCTTTTAGACCGATTTCAACTTTAAAATGCAATAAATTTCTGAGAAAACACTGGAATGCCTTGCAACTTTAGTGCACAAAAGAACCAATGGTCAAGGTCAACTACACTGCATTTCATTATTATAGCTTTAAGGGGAAATGAGATAAAGGAAGACAGTGAATTTTGGCGGGGAAATGACCAACGTGCGAGTACTGCCGGGTTAAAAAAAAAAAAATCTTTTAGCAGATATAAAAATTATATACTAGACAAGGAAAGGCTATATATATATATATATATATATATATATATATGAAATGAACTGTGAAAATACCTTCTAAAACTGTTAATCTGAGATTTTTAATTTTTATTGGGAGAGAAGTTAACATATATAGTTATGAAATTCATTAAATTCATAGAACAAAATTCATTACTTAAATTTAGGTAAAGATTTTAACACAATTATATTTATGAATTAATAAAGTGAATGTACATATCTTTGTTGTGTGGTAGTAATACTTTCAAAATATCTAAAGAGTTATGAAAAAAGTGGCAGCAATCAAGCAATTGGAATAATAAAAAAAAAAAACCTCAACTCGTAACACTGCAACCTGCTGTTACATTCGTGTTTAACCTTGAAGCATATGATGTGCATATCAACCCAGGGGTCGATGCAGGTTTTTATTCTTAGGACCCATTTTGTGAAAAACAAAGGTTATTTTTGCGAAATTTATTATATTTTTGTGAAAAATAACATTGTGTAACGAACTATATACTAAATATAAAATATAAACTAGAGATTTCAATTAAAAACAGTTTTTGTATTTATATGCTGTACGCTGGACAGTATATTGGGACTATTAAACCTGGGTTTCCTTGTATATATAGTCCAAATATAAAACTAATAATTCAGTTTAAAAATTTAAAATTGCACGGAATTGGTTTAATTTCACTTCAAACTGTCTAAAAAACAAGCTGGAGTCGGAGTGTTTTTTAATGACTCCGACTCTTTTGCCCAAAAATAGGCCTGACTCCAACTCCACAGCCCTGGTAATAACACTGTTTCCATATCTCTACGGCCATTGAAGAGGTTAAAATCCCTTTCACAAATCAACATTTTCAAATTATTGTCTTTTTAAATGACAAAGGGTATAATGCTGTTTTAACCCTTTTAGGGGCGAGGCAGTTTTGTTGCTAAAATGATTGATTGACACCAGGATTTACAAACAATTTTATTTGAAAATAAGTAACAGCTTTTCTTCAAGATAAAAAAAAAAAAAAATTCTTCCAAAATTCTGGTGCCAATGTGGCATTTGGGAATTAAAATTAAGTAGGACATATATGTCCCACCTCCCTTCAAGGGGTTAAACAATTAAAAACCTCTACCATTCCAACTGAAATTTTCATAAGAAAATATGTAAACTTAAATCTTAGCAACAATCATCATTTATGAGATTGAAACTTAATTATTAAGCTGAGTATAAATTTGAACAAAATATTTTGAAGACCATTTTAGAAATACAATAGCTAATTATAATTTTAAATCCAGAAAACGAAGTAAGCACTATCAAGCAAGTTTTAAGTACAATATTATAGGTTATGAATTCAATGATTAAAAGCAAATGCAAGCCTTACTTGATTATTATTTACTGAGCATGTTGTAGTACCACGAAATCCACACTCATCCTCATTTTCCCCTGAAAACATAATAATTTTAATAATTATCCATCTGGTGTGCAATTAACAAAACATCAATAAAACTATAGATATATAGCCAGGTAGCACAACAATATTGGCCAATACCATCCAGGCTTAGCATGCATCGTCAAAGGTCAAACATTTTTACTGATATCGTCTAATATTGTGCGATGTTGACCAATATTGGAACTGGAACAAAACAAGTCTTCAACTAAAACTGAAGCATGACATTACATTGAAACGATCAGAAATTATCTAACATCCATTTATGAAACAACGGATATTGATTATAATTCATTGCAAAATGTTGAAAAAAGAGTTGTAGGAAGCACATCTAGTGATAAGCAAACCTTAATTCATCAATATTTCATCCTCTTTAATAAAAAGGTATGCGTTGCTGATGACTGGGATTTTTGCTAATCGTTGCCACAGATTAATCTCGGAAAATGAAATATTTGAAGTTACTGAAAAAATTAATTGCTCGAAAAGTATTTGTCAGAAAATTGTTAGACAAACTGCGTTAGAAAGGTAAAAAATTGTATTTTTCTTGATATAAATTTTAAATCCACTGATTATGCCATTTTTCAAATATTGAATTTCAAAAATTACCAAATTTCACAATGGAGTACCATAGCGAACACTTCACGCATAAAAAAATAATAATAACAGCAATGTGTCAGCACGAGTCACAAATTATAGTAACCGTATTATTCTGTTAAAATATGAAAGTGAATTATGATGTCACGAGTCCATGATTTTTATTTAATTCTCGACAAATATTAGATGCACCATTTCTTTTTAGTTGTGAATAATATAGGTTATTTCACGTTATTAGAACATGTAGCTAATATACACAAGTTACATATAAAACATATAAATCAATGGAAAATGGTAGGTAATAAATTGTAAACGTAATAATAAACCGTATTAAAAAAACATAACTTAGTGAAATAAGTATCCGTTTTTATGTTATTATAGGATATCTAGGTAAAGGTGCAGATTACTTTAAAATACAAGGTTAAATTCACTGATATATTTCGTTTGATTCAAGGTTCTTTAGGAGAAACCGACCAGCGCAGCGGGCGTAGTCTGCTAGTGTAACAATAAAAAAGTAAGTCATCAGAAATCTGATTTTTAATCTTAATTTTGTTTTTGTGTTTATTTTGTTTAATAATAATGTTTTATTGCTTAAAAATGCAAGAACAGTTATGAATTTAAAATTGTGTTAAATTAATTAAAAATACAGCTTTTTATAAACATATTTTTATATAACTCCGGTTACCATGACACTCTACTTATAACGACACTTTTTTCTGGTCATGAGAGTGTCAGGATAACAAGGTTCGACAGTGCTGAGCTTAAAAAAAATTTAAAAATATACTTGTTTCTAGATTTATTATATCTTTTTATTATGTTTTCTTTGTAAATGCAAACTTTGCTTATTTTATGGGTAACCATTATTTCTTATGATTGTGGGCTTGGTTCAGCATTTTTACGATACAGATAAATTTTAGTTTGCTGCAGATTGACACAGAAAATTCTGTTATTGGGCAGTAGAACAGTGAAAAATAAGAATTAGGGTGCATTTTAGGGGTCAAAAGGGATTTCAATCAAAACTTGATGAAACCCTTGTCTTCTTATTTTTCATGAAGAATCCAAATTCATTATCAAACTTCAACAACACAAATATCTGAAACATCTCAACTGAATTGCAAGAGTTATTGGTATAAGTTACCTGAAGCATCAGGAAGAACTTGAAGGGAATAGAGCCATTCTATGATATCTTGTCGTTCTCTGTTTAGCTCAGACAAGCCATTCAATAAGTCAAGCCCAGATATTGCAAAAAACGCAATTATTAGCCTATAAAGAAAATGATAATTAAAAGAAATCATTAATAACACAACAGCATTCAGAATCCCTAAAATTTATCTCTTTTATTTAGAGAACATAATTACATTATTTTAAAAAAAATGACAGAACAGAAAAATCATTTGAAACAAGAGAGAAAAGTTACAAAATTAGATTAGAACATTACAGTAAACTCTGTCTAAGGAGGAATTGATGAAGATCAAGAACATTTTGCCCTGGGCGTCAGAACGGAAGGCAGAGCTTTAACGCCAAATGAACATTTGGTTTGTCGTTTGCTACAAAAAAAAGTAAGAGTGACCGTAACACTAAACACAAAGAGGTTGAAAATTCAGAAAATAAAATGCTTATTTAAATAAAATACTTATCTATTGCTTGTTTTCGTTCAGTATTATAATTTTGAAAATTAGTGTTAGGTTCAGGAAAGTATCTAAACATATTACTCCATAAATAGGAAGAGCAGTATAAGAGATAGCTCCATGAAACTGGCCGTGCATAGAACAAAAAAAATTTTACGGTATTAAAATTCATTGTTATACCTACAGAAAATCCCGGTTTTTTAGTTCTTAAGACATTGTGACTCATATCACTATGATTTTAAACACCTGCTCAATTGTTAGGTAATACTATAACTACAGTAAAATCTGTGGAAATGAAATCTGTCTATAACGGAATCCTGTCTTAAATGAAAAAATTACATAGTCCCAACAGAAAGAATATCATCAATTCTATTTGCTAAGACGAAAACCTGTATAAACCACTTTTTTTTTTTGTTCCTTTCGATTCCGGTTTCACAGGTCTTACTGAATAAATATTTACAAAGCTGATTACATATTAAATATTTTATAATTACTTATTTTTTATTTTAAAATAAGTCAGCTATTAGAAACTTATTAAAATTATTCTTGTAAATTTATTTTACGGAGAAGGGAGGGGGGCAGGGCACCAAAATCCATGTTTGCCACCCGTGAAAAAAAAAGCTAGTTTTGGCCCTGACTACACATTAATGGACACAAGGCCATAAGTACATTTAAATTCATTCCTGACATTCACCCTAGCAATATTCATGTGCTGCAAGTGACTCAACAATTTTAGAAGGATATAATAAATGGTAAGGGAGACCGGTACACAGTGGACCACCCCCTAATATTTTATTTATTTAAAAAAAAAAATTAAGCTTCTTTTCTATCCAATGGACAACAGCACTGGATTGATTATTTATAGCCTTCAGATAACATGTTTAGATCAGAATGAACCATTTTATCCTGATTGGTTGTTTTGAGCTTATAAAAGTAAATTTTTTCATCCTCATATTTTTCTTTTTTTAGTAATTAAAGGTTGTAGATAAATAAGATAAAACCGCTATTTTGCAAAGGTAAGATACTTGTTTTTATTTAACATTAAAGTTAATATGTGTAAAAGAAAGCTATAAACAATATTAATATGATTATTTATTGAACTTCAACATGGGGTACAGTGGACCACCCACTCCTGGGGCACAGTGGTCCACAATCCACTCTGCTCCTGTAATGCAGAACGTTCAAAATATTTAATAATTGCTTATTTTCTATAAAGAAATATTGTTTTAAAGTAGATTTAACTGTAAAATAAAGTAAACAAATAAAAATAACAATTTATTTAACATAGTAAGAAATATTTTGTTTTGTATTTACTGCCTTTGATAAATATAACTGTAGTCTAATTGTTGATGATTCTATTCAAGTAAGATTCATGAGACGCAAATTGAATGGAAATCAGTTTATTTCTCCCGAAACTGTAGATGAATCTGCTGTTGATGTCAATGATTTCATAATCATCTCAGACCCAAAATTATTTCTTGAAAATTCCAGGCTCAATCTTACTCATAAGTACTTTGGAATTTCATTTGCAAATTTTAATGTGTGCTGATTTTTTTGTACTTAAGTAATAACTTCAACTAAATTGCAATTGTTCCTGTATTAATCTGTTTCAAAATATAATTAATTTTTTGTTTTTGTTTCAAAATTTATATTATTACTATGTTATTTTGCGGGTGAAGGGGCAACAAAAAAGAATTAGATTAATGAAAAATAGATTTATATTGTATTTTAGATAATACCTAATAGTGGTCCACTGTACCCCGGTGGGTGGACCAGTGTACCCCGCTTCCGGGGTACAGTGGTCCACTTTACAAGTGTATATATATATATATATTTTTTTTTTTTTGGAAAATGTATTGAAAACTATGTTGTGAGAAAATTATGATGGATGTAAGAAGGTTTAAGGAATATTTAAAAATATTTTCATACAGATCGGTCAGTCTGTTAAAGAGAAAAAAAATGTTAACTGAAAAAGTGGTCCACTGTGTACCGGTCTCCCCTACTTCTTTTTGATGATCTTGGCGTGATACATTTATACATTTATTTAGACATACATTTATTTTATTATAAACTCACACAAATTATTTCCTTATAAAACGCACACAATGTTTAATTTATTATAAAATACACACTGTCGAAAATGCGACTGACTCAGCTATTAATACCAGAGGTTGATGATTAACATGCATGCACTATTTGGTCTATAAGCAAAAATCATGTATTGCCATGCTAGGCAAAAACTAGTCATTTTGGCACCAAAAAGAAACCACAGTGCGTTTGCAACATCTGTACCAAAATTTGTTCCATATTACACCATTTAATACATACATTGAAAAACAATCCATTTAGTATCAAATAAATAATCTAGGTCATAAAGTAATACAAAATACATAACATATGGCTACACAAATAAATCGTATAAGATTAGAAATTTTTTCATCAGTCACCATTTTCTTTTCATGACTGCTATACTATTACGCAAAAATCACCCTTTCTTAAGACTGAGTTATGCCAAGGACCATATAAAAAGGAAGTACCTGAATAATAATAACACTAGAAAGTAAACAATACCACCCAAATTTTAAACAGCTTTAGAAAGAACCACACACTAGTTAGTATATTCCATTTAAAAGGGAAAACAGCAGTAGAAGAGATAATACTTAAGGATGGGTAAATGATAGATAATAATGAGAGAAGGTCTAAAAATTCATTAGAAATAACTATAAATGCAAAACACTAAACAATCAAGAAGCCTACAATATAAAGGACAAAATTTGGCGGATACTGGCAATAGAATTATTAAATGCAAAAAGTGGCTATTAAAAATTATTTGCCAATGCCGCCTTTCCTATTTGAAATCCCAAAAATGTAATCCCATATGCTCCAAAACACCTGATTTCTATTTCTTCATTGCATTATTCTCAGAAGGTTTGCACTCAATTCCCCCTTCTAACTCTACAATACCTAAAGGTCAGTGAATTAAGGCACCTTAAATCTTTACTAATTTTTTTCCAACATAGTTGGAAAGTGTGTATGAACTCTGTCCATCTGTCTGTCCGTGCTCTAACTCTTGTAGATTGCCATGTAATTTTTATATGTTATTGAGGTTTAGTATTGAATGTTCAATATTGAAAATGAAGTGTGTAGCATTTATAGTTTGTTTACAGGGACACACAAAAAAATCCCATTACATTATGATCTATGGGGGGAAAATCATTTATGGTGCATTTTATTAATGTTACGGTATTTCAAACATAATGAGATTGATATGGACCACTGAGGTGAACTACAACATTACTAGTATAGATACAACATTATTAGTATAGATTTTTCTATAGATTATAGAATGCATAGTATTTATCGTCCATTTACAGAGATGTACAAATATATTTTGGTTTATGGATTGACAATGATTGATAATTGCTGGAAGTATGTTTTCCATTGTGGTAGGAGGCATTTTTAAACTTATCTAATTTTTAATATATTATGTGGTGGGTATAAATTCTATAAATCATATACAGGGCTGCAGGATAGAATTCACAGACTACCACATATGGACAGAAATTGCTGAAAATGAATTTTTACTGAATTATGTGTTTTTTAAATTGCTTATTTAGATATCTCATTTCTTTGAATGAAAAAATTAAATTTCTTAATAATATTCTGTTGCTGTTGGAAAGTTTTTCATAATCTATGCATGATTTTTCGTTCTTGTTTATTTTGATATTGCCTGTTAGAAGAAAGTAAAATTTTCCTGCATGTCATCAATGATTTCATTTTTACCAATAGCAATATGTTAATTAACATATTGCCATGTATAACCATGTATTTTGATATTAATATCAAAATAATTGGGATACATAAATTTAGATTAATTCTAGCAGACATTTCAACAGAAGTTTATTGCCCTTAAAAGCCACTAATGAAATTGCTACTAATGGCCACTAATGGAATTTCTCAGTTTTGTTCTTTAGTAAAATAGCACCTGTTTTGAGTTCTATAGAAGATATGATTCATTACATAAAATAAGAAAAGTAGACTATTTCATTGTAAATCAGCTCTAAATGAAAATGAAGAGGACATATGACAGATTAAAACTTTTACGATAACGAAACAGCAAGTACGTTAGAAGATAAAATTAACAATAATATGCTTCAAGAGAGGGTAAAATAAGGAGAGAATACTCAAAATAATCTGAAAGAAACAGTTAAAAATATGAAAAAAGGCTTTTGAGTAAAATTTTTACTAGTTGGACTAATAGTGTCCTAATCAGACATTAACGCAACAGATTAGATAGTTAACAAAATAAACATTAACGAACAATAACACTCTATTTATAAATTTTATTTATTAGGAACTCACGAAAAGTAACAACCGATTGTAACATGAGAAATTACCGATTAGAATCTAAATATTCAGACGCTTGAGGTAAAATCTGTAAACAGCGTATACAAAACTTAATATGTTTATTTATTAAAAGTTCATAAGTTTGATTTTCACCCGATAATTCACCCATGATTGCAAATGTTAGTTGGTTGGTTGATCACGGAATAAAATCAGGATGGACATTAGTATTAAAAATTGTGTTGCACTTGCGTTGCGAAAAACATCATTTACAACTCTGGGAAAAACCACAAGTTTCCACGATTTTAATGACCGATAGATGACGCTGTTTACGGAGGCTTTTAAAATAAATTCTCCATACAGTTTTATAGAGGGCGCTTTTTAAGAATTGTTATCACATACTAAAGAGGATAAATACCACATTCAGACTGGAAAATTTAAGAGGCTTAACTGACTTTTTTGAAGTGGGCGACGCGGAGCGAGGCGTTGCGAAAAACATCATTTACAACTCTGGGAAAAACTGCAAGTTTCCACGATTTTAATGACCGATAGATGACGCTGTTTACGGAGGCTTTTAAAATAAATTCTCCATACAGTTTTATAGAGGGCGCTTTTTAAGAATTGTTATCACATACTAAAGAGGATAAATACCACATTCAGACTGGAAAATTTAAGAGGCTTAACTGACTTTTTTGAAGTGGGCGACGCGGAGCGAGGCTTAACTTTTCCGTGCATTGCTACGGTGTCAGGGCCACACTAGATACCGGGCTTGCTCATTCATTGTCATGACGTCACAAAAGGTGGCTGGCCGCGATCAGCGATTGGTAGAAAGGGATGCGCCCATCGTTTTGTGCCAATCGCTGTATGTCTTGTGTTTAGTCGTTTCGCTTTGTACCAATCGCTGGTCGCGTCCAGCCACCACGAGGCTAACGAAAAAGACAGGCTACCGCGGTGCATTCAGCATATCTTTTTTTACAGACCGCGAGATTGACGTGTTGCTCTTTTTGTACACCTGCATTGGTGGATTCGAGCATCACGTGATTCCGCCGGTCTGTAAAAAAAGATACGCGTAAAGTACCGCGGTAGCCTTTCTTTTTCGTTAGCCTCGCAGCCACCATTTGTGACGTCATGATAATGAATGAGCCAGCCCGGTATCTAGTGTAGACCTGACGGTGTTTGAGAACGTTCATTTAAGTCACCTAGAGATAAGTAACTTAAATCCTCTAGTCTGAACGAGGTTTTATAGACGTGCCCTATAGGGCAGTTGCAATCAGCTGATCAACCATTGTATTCACTTGGAGGTAAGGGTAATTCCACCAATCAGAACTGCCTATTTGTACTGTTTACCTCCAAGGTGACGTCAATTGCAACTGCCCTATACCAGGGCACAGATTAAATATATTCCACCAGATAGGACCAAGGCAACACTAGATACCGGGCTTGCTCATTCACTCTCAAAACGTCACAAATGGTGGCTGACCGCGACCAGCGATTGGTCCAAAGCAACGCGCCCATCGTTTTGTGCCAATCGCTGTATGTCTTTCCTCCTAGTCAGCCACCTTTTGTGACGTCATCATAATGAATGAGCAAGCCCGGTATGTAGTGTAGCCCTGATAGGACACTTCCATAAGCTCAATGGTAACCGAATCGCAACTTCAGAGCCCCTAGTGACAACAGTCGCAAACGTTCCGGGCGTGTCGCCACAGGTAGGTATAACTTATCTTATTTGTATAGTATCTATCTTTTTTTTATGTAAATGTGTCGCCGCAGTTTGTTATTGTTTAAAACATCAAACATATTTTATTTTATCATACAAATACTTACAAATATACATATTTACACGAGTTTCTTACAGATTTACACCTTTTTCTTAATAATTTAAACTGAGAAACTGTCGTGTCGATATTAAATAAACAAAACTGCCAACAGGTACATGTGACCGCGACAATCTGACAGTTTATAGATCGCGCGCGTGTGCGTTAGTTCTTGACTGTGCTCAGTAGTGGCGCTTGTATCGCGCCGGTTCGGGTTTTCGCTCTACTGTCAAATCTGTATGACTATATTTAATCTGTGTACCAGGGCTACACTTGATACACGGGCTTGCTCATTGTCATTCATTATCATGACGTCACAAATGGTGACTGGCCGCGACGAAAAATATGCAGCGATTGGCACAAAACGATGGGCGCGTCGCTTTATACCAATCACTGGTCGCGGCTAAGGCTCCTATAAGGGGAGCTGACGCATATCCATTCTGTTGCCCAAAATAACCGCCATATGGCAACCTAGCTCAGCATTAGGACACCGCCTGAGCACGTGTTTGCCGTCCCTGTTACTGTCATCGCCGTTCACTAGTACAGTAAGCTAACCGGTTTTAGCTTGGTTTTTGGTCCGCTGGTTTATTAAATGGCGGTATGATTCAGCCTGTATTATAGGAGCTCTAGTCGCGGCCAGCCAACGCCCCCTAGAGATCCTGCCTCAGGACTGGCAACACTTGATTGAATGACGTATTTTCAGATCGGCCATTCCCCTTCCCTTCATTGTACTGTAGCATTAGTAACTCATATACCGTGCGTTGTAGCGGCAACGTGCTTCGTAATCAGAAAGTTCTTGCCGTTAAATGGGAATTAATTTTAATTATATAAAAGACCGGATTGCTTTCAATTAAGGTAAGTACTTATTTACAGTATATATGTGCATTTTTATGAATATTAACAATGTTAATCACTATCTATTAAAATATGTCTACTTTGGTCCTTGTTCCACGAGTAGGCTTAATCCCACAGCTGTTTTCGAAGCTGGTGGTGTGAAAAATATCGTATTACTTTTGCACTATTTGTTTATTTAGTTAATAATTAGTATCTTGCGCAACAGTTTTTGTATTCAAAATGAATTTGCTTTATTTGTAAATGTAATACTTTTTAGTTAAAAACTGCCATTATTTTCATGCATATTAATAAAAAATTGTGCATAAATAATTTCATGTATTTTATATTTGTTCGCTTATGATAGCTTTCATATTTTTCAATGCAATTCTTTTTAAAGACTTCGCACGATTTATGCAAATATTTTTAATACTGCTATGAATTAAAAAAAAATTCAAAAAATATTTGTTTCTCATAAAATTTTTTTAAAAAATGTACATTTTATTTATAAAAATAAGTTTTGAGAAACTCACGATTGTTTCATTCTGATGCTCCCCTCTCATGTTTCATGTATTTTATCGCTAAAATATTGATATATTTTTTCATACAGAGATTAAATTATAAATTTATTAACTTAATTAAATGCTTATCCTGTCACTAATTCATATACAAAATCATATGAGTTAGTGAAAAGTGTAAGATAAAACTTAATATAATGCACTGAGTAATTTGATAATTACATATTTGATTTATTTTGCCATATATGCAGTTTTTCTATAATCACCAATAAAAATCACCAGAGATATTTTACTATTATTAGAAAATATTAAATATATATTTTTAGTAATGTTCAAATGAAATTATTACGGCTAGTATTCAAATCTGCCTTTGCCTTAAATAAATATACTACACTTAGCTAAAAAAATGTTTTTTTAATTACTTATTTGTTATATAAATGCATGTTACATGTATACCACACTGATTACATCCTCTTCAAATAAGGTCTAAAACATCATAATTCCGATTACAATTTATTTTATTTTTATATTTATTATTATATAATTTATTATATTTTTGGGATTATATTTAGTTTATCTAAATATAATAATCACATTATTTAGATGACCACGATAAATGGAATACATAATTACATTCACATTATATTGATTTTTAGGTATTTATAATAATTATTCTATAAGTAGTATTTGTTATTATATTATATAATAAAACATCTTTGGTTACACTTTGCAAAAAAAAAAAACAAAAAAAAAAAAAACATGTATGTGTGTTGTGTATAAAATGCATATATCTAGCAAATTTTTTAGAGATATCATTTAAAATTTAAAATTACTTTTGTGTTAAAAAAATTTAAAAACTAATTAAAAGTTAGTTTTTATCTTCTCAAGTTTTGCATAACAAAAACAAAACATATAAATATAAACCAAAGCAAAATTATATCTTTTCAATCGCGCATAACTAAAATATATATTTAATATTTATAATAATAGTAAACTACTACTGGTGATTTTTATTGGTGATTATTAAAAGAACTGCATATATGGGAAAATAAATGAAATTTGAATTATAAAGTGCAAATATTCAATCAAGTATTCAGCAGTGACAAAGTAAAGATATTTTAATAGATGATGATTAACATTGTTAATATTGATAAAAATGCACATATATACTGTAAATAAGTACTTAGTTTCATTGACAGCAATCCAATCTTTAATCGAAATATTATTAATTTTCATGAAAATATGTTAGAACTCAAATATGAGCTTTCATTTGCACATTAACAAAAAAAAAAAAAAAAAAAAAAAAAAAAAAAAAAAAAAAAAATGTGTTAATGAAACCTCAAAAGATAGCTTTTATTTTTCAATAAAAATAACTATTTTGTATTTCAAATTTTGTTACATAAAACAAAATTTTCTTGACACTAAATCCTACTTCTTCTTTTTTTTTTTTTGGGGGGGGGAGGGGTGTAAGCAAATTGTGTTTGTTTTGAATTATTTGATCTTCAATTTTATTATGCAAGTTAAAAAAAAAAAAAAAAATTTAGAATTTTGTTTTATTGTGGTTGCAGGAATGGTAGGATGTAATCAGTTGAATCATTAGCCGATCTACCGTGACGTCAAAATTGAGCTCTAAGGCATTATCTCTAGGGGGCGTTGGGTCAGCCACTATTTGTGACATCATGAGAATGAATGAGCAAGCCCGGTATCTAGTGTTGCCTTGCCTATAAGGAAAGGGTATGTTTACAAACGAACAGTTCCATCAACCAATCTACCTCTACATTTTTGACGTGGCTATCATACGCCGCTGAAGTCGTGACGTCATAAATATGGCGCTGGGTATAAACAGACTGCAGTGCCCATTGAAATAACATGGACGTAAAAAATAAAATCTTCTAGGAATAATAATTTTCATATTTAAGAGCTTTCAGCCACTGTTCTGCAAAGTTTAAGGTATGCTTTTCATTATGAATTCCCCAAACTTCTGATTTTTGATTTAATTTTGATCAATTTATTAAAAACTCATTAGTTTAATTCCGGTCAGACAAACATCACGGTATTTACATGGGCTGAATTGGTGATATTTACATTCATGTCTGTCAAGATATCTCTGTCTCTCTACTTATAAGTAAAACTTTTATCAATTTTAATTAATAATTTTACTAATTTTACATTAAAAAAATTATTCAAGATATTTTATAATTTAAAAATTATTATAATACATAAATTATAAATAATATTTAAATTAAATATATAAATTATATATTAAATAATATATTAAATATGATATATTATAATAATATAAATAAACATAAATATAATATATTAAATTGTAATACTAAAATGATATACTATATTAAATTAAATAATAAATCAATTTAAACATATTAAATTAATTATATATTACATTAAATTTATATTATGAATAATTAATACTAATAATAATTATTTATTTATCATTTTAAAGGATTAATAAATATGATTGATATTAATAAATAATATAAAATTAATTATTAATCTATATATATTATATTATAATTTTATATTATATTATTATCAATATATATATATATATATATATATATATATATATATATATATATATATATATATATATATATATATATATATAAATTAATAACATAAATAATAATATTATGAAAAAATTATAAATTTAATTTATCATAGTAACATAATTTAATTATTAGTAATTAAAAAAATTATAATATAATAATATGAACTAAAATATTAATATTTTAAAATAATCATTTAATATTAAAAAACTATAAATAATATTAATAATGATAAAATATTTATAATTATAATTAGTATCAATCTTAATAACTAATTAATATTATATATATAAATAATATTATAATTAATTATATTAAATTAATACTACATTAAATTAATAATATAATAAATCAAACTACTAAATTTTAATATATTAAATATATAAAGTATTACAATGAATAAATTATTAAAAATAATCTAATAATTTATTAATTTTAATATGATTTTCTCTTTACTTATAATTAAAACATCAAATTACTTATAAGTAAAGAGAGATAAATACATCTTGACAGACATGAATGTAAACATCACCGATTCAGCCGATGTAAACAACCGCCACGTTTGTCTAACTAGCTAATGAGTTTTTAATAAATTATTCAAATTTAAAGCACAAAATTAGAAGTTTTATGAATTCATAATGAAAAACGTACCTTAAACTTTGCAGAACAGTGCCTGAAAGTTCTTAAATATGAAAATTATTATTCCTAGAAGATTTTATTTTTTACGTCCATGTTATTTCAATGGGCACATCGGTCTGTTTATGCACAGCGCCATGTTGAAAGGGCACATCGGTCTGTTTATGCACAGCGCCATGTTGAAACGTCAGACTTCAGCGGCGTATTGCAGGAATCATCATGGCGACGTAGGCCAATCATATCATAGACCAGATTAAGGTAGACCAATCAAATTTCACCATCTCATCTGCACAGTAGGAGTCATAAGGAACAAACAGGTTTTTCTCCCTGACCAACAGTAATTAAACCAACAGTGACGTCCGTTGCCCTTTCCTTATACCGTGAAAACGGCTTGTAATGTGAATCCAGTTATCGCTCAAATCTTTCGGCTCAAACAAGAGAATTCATTGGAAGAGGAGAGGTTGCGCAAGGGCTGAATTCAATGGACGGTGAGAGGTTTTCAAAGTAATTCGCCTGCGGTTTGTGATGACTTTAGGGTTGCATTTTTGGCTTCACGCCAAACCAATAAACTTCACCTCCATTATCCTCTTTGCTGTTGAACAGTAATCCAAATCCACACACTACTATGAATACATAAAGTATTTAAAAATAATATATATTCAGTGTGTATGAATAGACAAAACATATATTATACATGTGTTAATATACAAAAAAGGATCCAGCAAAATGAATTAAGCTAAATTGAGGATTAAACTTATTATGTAAGCTCTAATTACATTATTAGGTGCACCTGTCAAAACAAGAAAATATGTTACGGTAATAGCTTATGAAGAAAAGAAAAGGGTATTTATTAGAAAATATAGATTTTGTTAAATTTTATCTATACCAATAAAAGAAAGTTTCGCTCTGTGTGTCTATGTGTGTCGTCTGTCTGTGCGCGATAGCTAGCGAAATCTAGCGCACCTAGAAGTCTGAAAATTTAGGTGAGGATAGTCCAAGGCCTCTCCTGGTGCACTTGAGCCTCAGAATTTTAATATTTTGAAAATTAGAGTAGTTATTAATTAAAAAGGGATCGATGTAATGATTTTCAAATGTCAATATTTGACAGACGATTTTTGATTATCTATACTAATAAAATAAAGTTTCACTCTGTGTGTGTGTCTGTTGGCGATGGCTAGGGAAATCTAGCCCACCTAGAAGCCTGAAAATTTAGATTTAGGTAGTCCAAACCCTCTCCTGGTGCACTTGAGCCTCAGAATTTTAATATTTTGAAAATTAGAGTAGTTATTAATTAAAAAGTGATCAAAGATCTCAAACAAAAAAGTACTCTTCCAAAATCCGCACGTGCATGCTCAGAAGCGCTTTTCCGCACCTTCCGTGAAGAGAAGTAACAAAACGCGAGTCAACCCGTTACTTTTTCCGTTTTTCTAAATTCGGCACGACCGAATGGCCAGAAATACGGAAAAAACATCTCTATATTCTCGAAGAACGTACTTTTACGTCTCGAACGATCCGATTGGTACGAAACAATTTTACATTTAACACTTTCAAAAAATAATCAAGAAGTGTCTAATTTATATTTCTTATTTTCTCCCGTTTTTCGAGGCTTGCATCCGCCAGACTAAGAGTAAATACGGAAAAACAGAGTGCACCAAATTAAAGATCTGACTTTGCCCTTTTCAAAGCCACCTTCGGTTTAAAAAGATACGAAAGCTAATCCTTCGAAAAATTATATTTTCTGTACGCTGTTTTGCAATTTTCGCGATTTCGACGATTTTTAAAAATTCGCATCGGCGGTTCCGAGCGAGTTACGAAAAACTAAAAATACCCCACAATATCTACATTCGTCCCCTTTTGTGCAACTACAACTGTTTATGAAAAATACGAATATTACAAGATCTTAATAAAACACTACAAGCAGTCCCAAAAACACTTCCACAGCAGAAAATGATCCTCCTGAATGTACCGACACACACACCAGAAGAAACCATCAAAGCCGCAATAACAACAAGATTTGAAATAACCGCAGAAGAAATAAACATCCTGAAAACACTTCAAAATAGAAGAAATGATGCTGCAAAAGACCTCATCCTTCTAATTCCTATGACACTAGGGCACTCAATTATAGAGGATGGAGGCCTCATCATTGGCTTCAAATCCTACTTCCTGAAACCACACACCACCGTACCACGCTGCAGACGCTGCCAGTCACTAAAGCACACCGAAAAACACTGCAAGAGTGAGCTACCAACATGTGCCAACTGCGCGGAAAATCATGATGATTCCAACTGCTCCAAACCACCCTGCTGCATAAACTGCCATGATCACAACAAGAAAGAAAGAACCCACTTCAACACACAGCATCAGGCATCTGACTCGACCTGCACAGTGTACAGAAGAATCTACAAATTTTTCAGACGCCAACTTGACGAGGAATTCACCCCAACATCATCTTACACTACATCAGCACCACAGTCACATCAGCAGCCACCAACACTCCACCGACAACAGTTTGCACACAACAACCAACAGAGACGTACCCAGTACATCGACACTTCAAACAATCGTGAGCCACCGTGGGGATACCATTCTCACATGTATGAACCATATTAGCTCACCACTCTACCACCTCCACATCAAACTATATCATCATCTGCTTTCACCGCCCGTACGTGGTCTCAGCGCATTTGGTGTGTCGCTCCTTGTCGCGTGGGGATCACATACTGGTCACTGCAATCACCTGGTGTAGTCGTACTCGAACTGTTACATCTGGTACAGTCGTACCCCCGAACTGCACATCACCCCCTTCACCTTGTCTGTAGCTGCATGTCGCGTGGTGACGCTGGTCACAGCGACAGACTTTTGTTTTGTAATTTTTTTTTTTTTTTTTTTTTTTTTTTGTCTGTCTTTAGTTTCTGCCGCCTGTCGTGTGGGGCTTTGCCCGGCAGGATTTTGTACTGCCACGTTTAATCCCTGCGTGCCGGGGAGCTAGCCGGGGAAGACATTAAACGCTCAACGGCTGGGTTCGCCCTCAGCCGAGTGGTCTTCCTCAGGCATTAAAATTAAAATTAAAATACGAATATTAACCCTTCGAAAAAAATTCGCGCACAGAACTCACTTCTGCGAATTCCGATTTTCTGCGATATATAAAATCGCGCGTCCGCTCGCTAAAATAACCAAACAAAAAACAAACACACCTTAGGACATATACGTTCTATCGGTTCAAAAACCTTTAGTTTAAAAACTTAACGTTAACCCTTTCGAAAACGTTTTTTATACCGTAAGTCAATGTCGCATTTTTAACGATTTCTCTTATCTTTAAAAATTCGAATCTGCGTTTATAAACAAGATACGAAAAACTAAAAATACCGCGTCTAATCTACGGTCCTTTGCTTTTTAAAATCTGGTTTTCGTTTTGAAAAATTTGAATTTTAACCCTCCGAAAAAAAAAAAACGTTACCAAAACTCACTCACGCGATTTTCGTTTTTCGGCCCAGGTTTAAAGATCGGCATCGACTCGGGAATACGGACAAATAGAAGACACCAGATTCATTTTCTTCAAAACGTATATTTAGGTTTTAAAAAACATTTATATTAACCCTTTCTAAACCGGTCGTTTACGTAACTCACTTTTGCAATTTCTACTATTTTAGCAATGTTTACCCTTCTGTCGCAGGATTTTTTTTTTTTTTTTAAATCGAAATACGCAAAATCCGGCAGAAGAAGATTAAAGTGAGTACATTCAGGTGTAGAAAGACGCCTTCGACTTTAAAAAAATTCGAATTTTTTCCACTTGAAAAAAATTCTTTACCGCAACTTTTTTCTGCAGATTTCTGTTTTTTTCTTCGTTCAAGCACAGATAATTCGAAGTTAAAAAAGTGTGTTTGCTGTCAGCGTAATTTTTTTATTCATTAACGATATT
The DNA here is from genome assembly GCA_963931845.1 of Maratus michaelseni. Lineage (NCBI taxonomy): Eukaryota > Metazoa > Arthropoda > Arachnida > Araneae > Salticidae > Maratus > Maratus michaelseni. The sequence goes on from OZ007593.1 coordinate 266,416,242, forward strand.
CAACCCGAAATCTTGTTCATTTTGCGTACAGAACTGAACGAGCTTTCTGGACGTATGATTGCTTTTGAGAAATAATAATATCGTCGTGGTTAGATTTCAATTCTACTAGGGAAGTTGGTTGGGTCGAGTGTTCTGAAAAGGCCTCCTCCAATGGAAACACATTGCACTGTTTACCATTTTAGAAAGCTTTAAAAGATATCAAAATAAATTATTTTTAATTCCATTTTTTCATTTCGAATTCTATATAGTTTGGTTAACCCTTGGTTTGGGGTTTTGTGTTTCTGTAAAGGCGCCATATATTTAAAATTAATTATATTTTGGGTGTCATCCTACAAATTTTTCACTATCTTTTCCCATTGAAATACATTACTGTTGACATTTTGTAGAAAAATAATTAAAAATATCTATTATCATTGAACTTTAATGAAATTTGATTTTCCTGAATGGTAGAAGTTTAAATTACCTAGCGGTATAAGTACTTTTATTATTGTCTTGCATTTACTATTTGTAATTGTCGTTTTAAAATGCATCCTTTTTTCATTTTTTGGGAATTAAACATTGCATATGAGAAATATAAATTTTTATTAGATGGTTCAGTTGCAAGGGAAAGTTTGGTTGTCCACTGCCGAGAGTACGGTGTCTTTATTAAGGAGAAGCATCATGCTTCAATCAGCTGTTGTTAATTATGGGATATGTTATTATTTTTCAGATTTAATGAATGTTTATCTATTATATATTTATTTTCTAGTGTTCTACTTGTCCTATCATCACGGGGTTTGCCTCATTTAACTTGATTTCGATAGCCTTACAGATTTCAGTCATGTTCGTAAAGAACAGATTGTTATTATCACGGCCCCGGGCAACGTCGGGCGGGTCAGCTAGTATATAATAAGTATAAGTATGCTATAACATTTATAATGCGAATCCAATATTAAGGATTTTTACTTTCTTCTATATATAAAATAAGAAATTTAGAATCGTGAAAGTTTTCGACTTTTGTTTTTGATGGATTTATATGTTTTGTGATGTCCTGAACACAAGATGACTATTTTTGGAAAATGTCTGTATGTTATTCTGTGTGTGATACATTGTGGTCGCTGTATCTCAAAAATTGAAAAAAAAGCAAAAAAAAACGGAATTTTATCAAATTTTAGATTTAGTTAGACATTGGCATAAATTGGTGCAGATTAGGTTTCGGTGTATATCGTCCAAAAGGTGACATTGCTATGTTGCATTTTTCACGATTTCCGTGATAGCTATGTGTCAAGTACTAATGCACGGAATTTCAGCAAATTTAATATTCTGTTAGACGTTGACATAAATAGATGCTAATTAGGTTTGGGTGTATATCGCCAAAGGATGCCGCTGCTATACTGTTTTTTCCCCGATTTCTGTGATAGCTATATCTCAAGAACTAATGGCGGCATACTAAGTCTTGATATAAATAGAAAAACTGATTCAATTTTCACTTTGATCACTTAAAAGGGGGCCCTGCTATCTTATACATAGGAAATATTCCGAAACAGGTCTACAATTAATTGATGCAATTTAGCGAGGATTTTTTGGAGTATTATTAACTCCATTCGTGTAATTGTCATACACTTTTAACCACATTTTTACCAGAATCGCTTATTCTTTACGCCAACTTTTGACTGTACACCTGCTTACGACATATTAGTCTATGCTTTTTGTAATTACATTACAGCTGTATTTTATTTAATATTGTGTAGAAATGTACCAAATTTTATATTTGAGTTTAATGATTAATATATATATATATATATATATATATATATATATATATATATATATATATATATATATATATATATATATATATATATATATAATGATCTAATTTTAAATTTTAATATCCAAGAGGGGATGCTGTTACTCTATTCTTCTTTTAATTCACTAATCGCTGTAACTATGTGTTAAATTTGAAGAAATTCACCATGCTTTAGATTCATAATCGGTGATAATTTTATAAATTAACTAACGGCCCGTCCCGGCTTTGCACGGGTAGACAATGTAATTTTTTTAGTACATTTGTTTTCCTGAATTTCGCGCACCTACATAAAACAGCTGCTGAGATATGGCGAAATGTCCTAAAATTTTCGAAACCACCCCCTTTAAAACCCTTCGGGGGGAATTTCTAAAATCACTGAAATGCATGTTTATCCATTTTTTAGTAGATGTGTTTTCCTGAATTTCACGTTCCTACCTAAATCTGCTGCTGAGATATGGCGAAATGACCAAAAACATTTGAATACCCCTAATGCACCTTCTGGGGGGAATTCCCAAAATCGCCGAAATACGTGTTTAACCAACTTTTTAGTAGATTTGTTTTAATTAATCTCGCCCTCCTACATAAAAGCTGAGATATGGCGAAATGACCTAAAAAATTCGACCCCCCCCCCATTTAACCACCTTCTGAGGGGAATTTCCAAAATTGCGGAAATACGTGTTTTATTCATTTTTTAGAAGATTTGTTTTCCTGATTTTCGCGCTCCTAACTAAAACTGCTGCTGAGATATGACGAAATGATCTAAAATATTCGACCTCCCTTTTAACCCCCCTTTGGGGGGAAATTTCTAAAATCGCTGAAATACGTGTTTAACCAATTTTTTAGTAGATTTGTTTTCCTTAATTTCGCGCTCCTACATAAAACTGCTGCTGAGATATGGCGAAATGACCTAAAACATTCGACCACCCCCTTTAACAACCTTCAGTGGGGAATTTCTAAAATCGTTGAAATATACGTTTAATCATTTTTTAATAGATTTATTTTCCTGATTTACGCGCTCCTACCTATAACTGCAGTTGAGATATGGCGAAATGACCTAAAACATTCGACCACCCCTCTTTAACCTCCTTCTGGGGGGAATTTCTAAAATAGCTTAAATAGGTGTTTAGTTATTTTTTTAGTAGATTTGTTTTCCTGATTTTCGCGCTCCTAACTAAAACTGCTGCTGAGATATGACGAAATGATCTAAAACATTCGACCTCCCTTTTAACCCCCCTTTGGGGGGAAATTTCTAAAATCGCTGAAATACGTGTTTAACCAATTTTTTAGTAGATTTGTTTTCCTTAATTTCGCGCTCCTACATAAAACTGCTGCTGAGATATGGCGAAATGACCTAAAACATTCGACCACCCCCTTTAACAACCTTCAGTGGGGAATTTCTAAAATCGTTGAAATATACGTTTAATCATTTTTTAATAGATTTATTTTCCTGATTTACGCGCTCCTACCTATAACTGCAGTTGAGATATGGCGAAATGACCTAAAACATTCGACCACCCCTCTTTAACCTCCTTCTGGGGGGAATTTCTAAAATAGCTTAAATAGGTGTTTAGTTATTTTTTTAGTAGATTTGTTTTCCTGATTTTCGCGCTCCTACCTATAACTGCTGCTGAGATATGGCAAAATGACCTAAAACATTCGAATCCCCTCTTTGGGGAACTTCTAAAATCGCTGAAATAGGTGTTTAATCATTTTTTTAGTAGATTTGTTACCTGGAATTTCAAGATCCTACCTATAACTGCTGCTGAGGTATGGCAAAATGACCTAAAACATTCGAACCCCCCTTTAACCCCCTTCTGGGGGGGAATTTCTAAAATCGCTGAAATATATGTTTAATTATTTTTAGTAGATTTGTTTTCTGGAATTTCAAGCTCCTACCTATAACTGCTGCTGAGATATGGCAAAATGACCTAAAACTTTCGAACCCCCTTCGGGAAGGAATTTTCCAAAATCCCTTCTTATTGCTTGCATAGGCCATAACAGCAATCTACAGTCCAAATTTCGTGACCCTGAATTTAGTAATTTCGGCTGGGCGCTGATGAGTCAGTCAGTCACCGTTTCCTCTTTATATAATAAGGTAAGTGCAGGTAATATGGCCACCTTAAGAACAGAAATTTATTAGAGATAGTAAGAACTGAATTAAAATTAAAATAAAAATTGTCTAAAGAGTAGACTCTTTTTACTACCTGAAAAAATATTCAAAACTTAAATTAATCAAAATTTAAACCCGCAGTAATTTTTAAAAAAATGTCTAGTTAATGAAGGTAATATGCCCATGTGCAGGTAATATGCCCATAGGTGAAATATAATGAAATGATTCAGATTTAACGCATGAAAGACATCAATTATTAAAAAAAAAAAAAAATAATATTTGAAACTCAACAAAAAATAATCAGAAAATAAGTAAGAAGAAAAATTAGAAAACAATATTAAGCAATTTAAGCAAAATTTTATGCAATTTTAAAGTTTTACAGTAAAAAATGTTTTATTTTTTTTTAACTTCACATGTAGGGCAAGTAAAAACTTCCTTATCATTCTCGGTAAGTCCGACACATTCCTTGTGCACATAATTACGACACACAAGACATAATTGCATATCCATAACCTTTTCTTTGTTGCAAATACCGATAAACCAACTGTCTTTATCACTTTTCTTTGCTCGGGATCCTTTTCCACTAGTCTTCGCAGTCTGACGTTTTGTTTGTTTAATCGCTGTTGTGATGATTGAGTGTCTTCAGTATTGTTTTGAGGAGCTTTGGGAAAGAGGTCTTTTTTCAAAATTAGAGCACGATAGTTCATTGCAGGTTTTATGACACGAGTTGTTTTACGCTTTTTATGTGGTGATGGTAGAATTCTTGAAATGGTGAGTCATGAACAGTGATATAATTTCTGTCATTATATTCAGAAGATGAAGAATCCTTGCTGGAGTCCGAAGAAAAGTCAGGCGTTCTTGAGGGAGGAGAAATATGACGACCTTGTTTTTCAGAAGATGTCCCTGGAGTAGAAATTTCTTTTCCGCTTTTAGCATTATCCTTTGCCGGACATACGTTTTCAGAAGCAGAACTTGTAGCAAAAGCTTCCTCGGGAATTACATTTCGGTTGAAAGGATAGATACCTGTCCCTTTGAAGCCACCTTTAACGTTGGCAGGTGTCATAGCTTTGTCACAAACTGGAGAAAATATTCTTTCAAATCGTTCCTTTGTAATGTTGTCCTGGTTGGTTTGTTCCAAAAATAAAACAACTTGTTTGTCCCAAAAGTGTTCGAATGGCCCAAAACAGGATTTATCCAAAGGAGCAGCTCATGAGTTGTATTAGACGGTAAACAAAGTAGGAGAATGTCATTTTTTTCAGCTTCATCCACAATTGAGTAATCAAGATGGGACGTGACTCCATCAAAGATGAGAAGACAGCGTCCTTGTGGTTTAAATTTTGAAAAATGACTGATTCATTTAACAAAGGTCTGTGTTGTCATGCTTTCTTTTGGCGTCATTTCACATGCAGAACCTGCAGGCAAATTATCAACCCACTCTGGTTTCATTCTCTTACCTTTATATAAAATCATAGGGGGATAAGTAGCCCCAGTTGCATTACCACAAGCCACAATCGTTACACTTTCACCATGCTCTTGAGCAATAAAATGCACTCTTTTTGAGCCCTTTTGGGCATAAACAGTTAGATTTTTATGCAAATTGAGACGGCAACCTTTTTCATTCATATTAAATATTCGTTCTGGGAGGTCATGAGACTATTGTCAATTAGAACCTTTCGTAATTTACTAAAAAAATTACCAACAATATATTTATTGAGCTTTGCCGCTCTGGCAGGATAATTGGCGATATCATCTCGAAATGGTTCGCGTAATATAACACACTAGTATGCCAGACTAACTTGGCTGACACACTGCCGTGTCTCTAGATAGTAATATATATTTTAAAAAGTTTATTGATTTGTTATTTAATGCCAGTAGTGTACTATTTAACTGGTTAGTACATAAATAAAATAATTATATAAATAAGTAAATAATGAATTAAGGAATAGCCATATGTCCAGGTAATATGGCCATACGTGCAGGTAATATGCCCATTGGGCATATTGCCAACAATAATGAGTTTTGAAAAACCATGCGTATGTCTGTCTGAACAATCAGATATTGAAATTTACGCACACTGTTTTAAAGATCATTAAACCAGCTAAAATATTATGTATAACACTAATTACAAATACTTTGCTTGAATAAGAAAAATAACAAATTTCCAAGAGACACATTTATAATACGCCAACGCAACTAACAACAAATCACTAATGGCTGCCCTCCTTAGCACGTGATCAAAGATTGCGAGCAACACAGTACTAGACTTTGTTTGCCGAACATCCAGCGACTTGATTCAAGCGCCATATTTTGGATTTCACTGCAGTTAATAACATTATTACGGGTTGGCCATATTACCTGCATTGGCCATATTACCTGCATTGGCCATATTTGCATCACTTACCTTAGTATAGATATATTACAATGATATAGAATGTTATTTTGTGATGACCACAGCATACTAGTAGATTTTCCAAAGCGTTTCTCTCCACACCACATTGATTGTAGTGCCATTTTTTGACACTATTTGCACTTTCAAATTTTTATGTGACTGTAGCCGAGACATCGTAACATATAATTGTTCATCGGTAAGTACTGGTTGAGATAAACAAATACCAATACGACGCAATATTCGTACTTGTGATTCATTTATAGTTTACATAAAATGCAAGACCAATAAGAAATTGATATCTTTTATATGAAAAAAAGAAGAGTGCTGTCTGATGGCATTAATATGGTAACAACGGTTACAAAATCCTATGGAAAACAGCTGATACTTACGTATTTTTTCTCAGAAACTACTGAAACGATTTATGTATATATATATATATATATATATATATATATATATATATATATTATAATTAGCTATATTTCTATCGTTTTATTCTGTTTTTCTAGAAAATCTATGCATTTTTGTAACGTTAATTTAAAAAACTTGGCATTTTTGCTGGCGAAATAGCGTACATTACATTTTTTATTTTTGTGTTGAGATGCGTTAAACTGTAGGGAACCGTCGAAGCAGTGGTGTAGTCCTGGGAAAAAAAGTGGGGGGACGCTTATAGTTTGGAATAATAGGGTTTGTATCACCCATAAGGGCAAACTAGATTTTGAATTGCAGAGAAAAGTAATTGAAAAATTAAATTAAAAAAAAATAAAGTTAAAAAATAAATATTTTAATTTTGATTAATTAAAGATTTTTTTTTTTTTTTTTAATCTGCTGGTCGTTAAATACCTCGACATAGAATTAAAAAAAAATTGAAAACCTTATTTCCTGTCTGAAAATTTTCCGGAATATAATTCGTAATTCATTAACACTAATTTACCCAATGAGATTTTTGTTAGAATTTGTTTTGCATTATTTATTCTGGAAATAGTCGTAGAACAATTGAATGGTGCAGGTGCAAAAGTCACATTATCCACTTTTTTAAGGTATTGAGTTATTCATATCACCATGTTCGTCTTTTTAAGGTGAATCGGACTGTAATAGTGATTTGGACCATAAAAACATAAGGTTGAAAAAAAAAATTCGGAAAATCTCGTTTTGATGCATAACTCACATTATCCAACAACTGTTTTGCAGCAAAACTCACACTCTCCAATTCAACCAATCAGAGGAGGCTTGCAAAGGATCATGGGATTATAGTAATATATTAATAAATACTTTAATATAATATTTTAACTACACTAGTAAATATTTTATCATAGTGTAAATACTTTATCATAGTGTATATGGGATCATAGTGTAAAAAAATATTCCACTAGTTTAATGACAGTGAAGACGTCGAACCATGTCTAATAGTAAAACTTTTGCACAAATTATTTTAAAAAAATGTTTTTTGCGTTTTGATTTTTGTTGATTATTACCCTTCAAAATAACATAATAAAAACTAATGTTCAGATTTTTTTCTTTTTTTTCTTTTTTTTTCTTTCTTTTTTTTTTTTTTTTTTTTTTGGTGGTGGTGGTGAAGGGGGGGTGAGGGGTGGGGTTCTTGTTGTTTAAATTCATAACTATTTTGGTTTATAACTAATATTACCATAAAAGTTTGTTGAAAAACTCACATTTTCCATGTTTAAATTTGAATTCTAGCTTTGCCAAAATTATTACATATTTAGGACTACGTACAAGTAGTTGTTATGGCAACAAATATATCGCAAAAAAATATTTGTGCCAATATATCATGTTTGTTAATAATAATCAGTTTTTTGCATTTTTCTAAAAACTAGGTTAAGTCGAGAGTGTGAATTTTGCATCTACACCCTTCAATTATTGTCCACTGAAAACATTGAAAGTTGTTGCATTTTTATTTTACGGACACGTATAGTCAGGGCCCGCTTAAGACTTATATGTAGGGGAAGCCTGACATCACAAAGGGGCCCTCCCTCTACCAATCATGCTTCAACAATTTGAAATTTTACCATCAAAATTTCGACTGAACAACACTTTTAATATTAAATTAAAACTAAATACCTATGTACATGTGAAAAAATATTTATTATATACATAGCAAATTAATTTTGTAAATGAATTTACAAATATGGAACAGATGCAAATATTTGAACTTCAAAATATATTTTATGCTTTACAAATTGCAGGATTTTCCAGTGCTCAGAAAAGTGCAGGGACAACAAATATTTGACATAAATTTATGCATAGCTGCAACACAATTTTGCTTCTATTTTATAAACAGAAATTTGATACCATCTGAATGCTAATTACTTTCCCCTTTATTTAAATAACCTATTCTCCATATTTTATATAATTTCTCCACTCTATGAATTTAAACAAAATATAATTATACAGATTAAATTTTCTGTTCTTTTTAGCACATTACAGTCTTAAACATTTGAAATTAAAATGTAAAACATAAGAAAAATGAAAACAAGTTGCATTTAATCACTGTTTTTATACCATTTATTATATCAACAGAAAAAATAGAGTATAAATGTGTCAGTAATAGTCTGAGGGAAAATTTAGTAACTATAATTAAGAAAAAAAAAATACATTTTTTATCCTGGCTGAATTCCCCCCCCCCCTAAAAATTAGTTCTGAAAAGTAAATTTAGGGGCCTCTTTGTATGTCAGTGGGTAAGCTCGGGCTTCACGGGCCTATTCGGTAAACAGGCCCTGCGTATAGTTTAATGTGGTTCTCAAATTCCCTGCTCAACAATGCGAAACTTTCTGACACATTTTCTGACTCATTTTTAAATATAAAAGCATAAAATTGGCACGCTATCGAAGCGAAATTACTTATCGAGTTATAAGTAATTCTAGTCACATGACAACAAGTTTTTCCTTTTTCTGGCTGGCACGTCGGGAATTTGGTTCAAAACACCTTCTTTGAAAGTATTTTGTGACGGATCTTCTGCCTTTAAAAAACTAGTCGGATGTGTCAATCCCAAAACTTTCTTCTATCTCACACAGGTTCCGCATACACTAAAAAGAATCAGCACCAATTTATATAAAGGTCTAACTGAAACTCAAGGTTTATTAAATTCCGTGCATTCTTTCTTGAGATAGAGCTATTGAGGAAATCGCGAAAAATGCTGCATAGCAGCGCCACCTGCCGGGCGATTTTTACCAAACACTAATCAGCACCAATTTATATCAGGGACTAACTGAATCTAAAGTTTTATTAAATTCCGAGCATTAGTTCTTGAGATAGAGCTATTGCGGAAATCGCGAAAAATGCTGCATAGCAGGCGATTTTTACCAAAAACTGATCAGCACCAATTTATATCAGGGACTATCTAAATCTAAAGTTTTATTAAATTCCGAGAATTATTTCTTGAGATAGAGCTATTGCGGAAATCACGAAAAATTCTGCATAGCAGCGCCACCTGCCGTTCGATTTTTACTAAAAACTAATCAGCACCAATTTATATCAGGGACTAACTGAATCTAAAGTTTTATTAAATTCCGAGCATTAGTTCTTGAGATAGAGCTATTGCGGAAATCGCGAAAAATGCTGCATAGCAGGCGATTTTTACCAACAACTGATCAGCACCAATTTATATCAGGGACTATCTAAATCTAAAGTTTTATTAAATTCCGAGCATTAGTTCTTGAGATAGAGCGCCCACAAAATTTGTGTCACATACATGCATACATACAGACAGACTCACAGACTCACAGACAGACATTTTCTAAAAACAGTCAAATCGTGTTCAGGACCTTCTAAAACGTATAAATCCGTCGAAAACCGGAAGTCGAAAATTTTCATGAATCCAATACTTTTTTCTTGTAAAGATAGAAGAAAGTAAAAATGGAAAACGACATTCGATTACATAGTTTTTGAATTAGAACACCTGCCACTTTCATGCGTTTCGGAGCAAAAATGAATTCAGAAATGCGTCAGAAAGCATGTCTTTTGGATTTCAGAACATCCCTAAGAAAGATATTGTAATCATGGGAAGAAAAAAAAAGGCTACAAAATTTTGGTACATTTTTACTTTTTAAAATCCTTGAATCAGATTCTTTCCCTATCATTATGACTCTCTGTGTATGTGCGCATTCATGTGTGTATGTTGGTATTTTCTTTTATGTTCCCAAAGTCTATTTTTGGTTTTTCATGATGAGTTATGTTACACAGCAATGTTAATACATTGATCTGTGTGTGTGAACATGATGGAGTTCAAATGGTGTTTTCGACATAGTTCAAATTTTGTAGCTGTGCTATATATGATGAATAGACTATTCAATATTTTGTGACTACATACCACTGTTCAAACTCTGTACAGAATTTTGGGCAAATTGGACAACGTGTTCCGTATCTACACAATTTTTAAACCATTTTGTGACCAGAAGTAACACATAAATACTGTTTATGTTGGAAAAATCCCCCCGAAATATTACGGAGGCCGGGGATAACCGATGCTTTTATTGGTTCGAAGACGATTTTTAGGATTCAAATTTGAACATTTCTGAAAATCGTATTTCATTAAGATTTCTCTGAAATACTTGAGATAGAAACTTTAAATAAGTAATTAAGTTAATTCTAATAGATCAGTGCAGTACTTGAAAGATTTTTTTCAAAAATTCGAATTCTAATGGAGTGAAATGTAGAAAGAACTTTTTAGAATCTTGTTTTCATCACGGTTTCTGTAAAAATATTCTACCAAGAGCAAGGAACTTAAAACATGGCACATATGTACTTTCAGAACTTACATGCTCGCTAAACACTTTTTTTTTTTCAAAATTCAAGTTTTAAAAGGGTGAATTGATGGGTAAATCTTCTGAAATCGTCTCAAGACGATGATCATCACGATTTACCTGAAGCAATTTTTTGCAAGAAACACGAAAATGAATTTATAGTGGTGGTAACTATTAACATGTAGGTGCTCATAATAAACGGCTTTTAAAGAATTCGAAATTTTAAATGGTGAAATGAGCAGAAAACGTACTAAAGTCACGATTCTTTTGAAACTATCAGGACTAGAATCATTAAATTTGACATGGGAGTTATTTTTAACACGTAAATATTCTCTAAGAAGAATTAAAATTTTAATGTGTGAATCGGCTCAAGGATTGTTACCTCACTAATATCAGGAATAAAAGTCTACTCTAATTATAAATTTATTCGACTGCATAGTATTTTATAAAGTGTTTAGAGAGTCGAGGGGATTTTTTTTTCAAGATATCTTTTTGAAGGTAAATAACACTTATACTTGTAACAGATGACTTATTTAAGAAGCACTTTCCAAATAAATTACTTTTGAAGTTAATAAATTAAAATTAAATTTATTAATCAAATTAATTTATTAATCAATTTATTTTATTTGTAAAATATTTAAATAAAAAAAGGCGTTTTAAAATACCAGCAATATATTCAATTCTGTCACAGTTTATAAATATGTATTATTTTTCCTCTCTCAAAGAATTGTCCAGAAATACTTGTTTTCATAAGATTTCCCAACTCTTTATACTTTTCTAGATTTTGTGTCAGTAGCAATTCTACGATTTTCCGCTTTCCAACTTTTGAGTAAGGCTGTGAATTTCACTTAGAGTGAACCGTTAATGATTAGTATTATAAGATTAAACAGAATATTCATTAAAATTAAATTAGTATTATTAAATAAAAGCTCCAAATTTTGTCACTAAAAATACCAAGTTGTTGTCAGAGTCTCACAATTTTTTCGATGAAGTCTTCAAGTTTTAGCTAAGGCCGACCAATACAGGGTGTCCGAAAAAAAATGAAACGCGCTTTAATTTTTTATTTGTTGAGATAAGTGGACAATGTAAGATCCAAAAATGTTTAAAGTAAGGTAGCAAAATGGCAGGAGGGAGGTGGGGAAGACGACTATATAATAAATTAGAAAAGCTATGAAATATTACACGAAAGTGGTAACAGTAATACGGATGATAATACACATATGCAATTGATCTTAAACAAAACATAATCGATGCTCGCAACAATATTTGTGACAAAGACCTCTAAAAAATTTATAAAAGCGTTTTTAGAAAAGCTCAGTAACGTACTGGAGCTGATGGAAAACACTTAGAGAATGCTTAGCCAGTTGTTATTGTTTTTAATTATGTTTCTAAGTTTTAAAACTACATTGTCTCTTTACATGATTTCTGAGCGTGTAGCTTTTTAGTTAAATATTTATCCTACGTATTTTTTATGCACTTGTCAATGTTTAATTTTGTTATAAAGAAAATTATCATCAATATGCATATAGTATGTATTTTCACTGGAGAATTAATATTTAAATGGCTCGAAAAAGTAGTATAAGTCAGATTACTTCTTTCATTTTTTTTAATTAATTTTAAAGTTATGCAGATTTTAATGATTTTGCTTCAGCGAAAAATATACATTTTCTAACTGACAAATTTTATATGGAAGAGTCATATAAAAATTTTAAATGTATAATTTTCTTAAAAATAACGATAGGATTATTTCATTGACAATATTACTTTATTAACTTATTAAAAAAAATAATTTACATTACCTACTTATTAGAGATGAGATGGGCTCGATTTTTATACGAATCTTAGACCTCGAGCAGGCACTCAAAATGAAAATTTTAATTATTCAAAAATTTAAAAATGAAAAAGAAAACTTGCTATTTGAAAAACGAGAATGTAATTCTTAAAGTGTTTTACAATCCTTTAAAAATCAGTTTGAAAAGGAAGTGAATTGTTATTGATGGGTTATAAGAAGAACTATTTTATGTTATTCTGAAGCCTTTGAACAGCCAATGTTAGTAACATAAAGAAACTGTTTGATATCCCTTGTCTATCCTCGCTTTCAGTTTGAAGTAGTGCTCTCGAATATACGTTTATATACGTTTAAACGTATGGGAAGTTAAGCCTTTTTTCCATATTATTCCCATCGAAAATCGTTACCGGTTACAATACGTTTTATACGTATTATACGTATATTCGCGAGCACTAGTTTGAAGTCCTTTTCCAGAATTACTGGAAAACAGAACTGCCATGATTGCTTTTCTGTCATAATTGTATAATGATATTTAAAATAATAAGAATTGTGACTTTTTCAGATTTCTGCCAGCAGTTGTATATAACAACTTTGCTATTTTAAACAAATTTTTCATGTTCACAAAAATCTCGAAACGTTACCATGAGGGAATATTTAGAATTAATACTTATTTCTATGTAAGAACAGACTTTTTTAAATGAGAAAATTAATCGTGAAACAATTTAAAAATATTCTTAACAATTTTCTACTGCGAACTTTCGGAATCCGGCTCAGGCTGTAATAATACAAAATATTTCGTACTGGGGCTGGCTCGAGCTCCACAGAAAGGAGTCCGAACTCATCTCTATTACTTATCTCTAACAGGTATTTAAAGCGCTTGTCAATCTTTATGGATACCCTTTATACTGGCCAATATATTATACTCATTATTCACAAATGTTGTAAAATGAACTTTACAGCAACAATAAAATGTGAAGGAAAAGCATTTCTAGCACTTTTTATCAAAAATAAAATCGTGTTCAATTTAAACACATATCAAGCAATAATTGCCTATAAATAGTAATGTATTCATTCGAATTCTTTTGAGTGCCCATGTAAAGGAATTAATGATTATATACGCATAACATAACACACTAAAATTTAAATCAACTGCAAAACGCATTTCTAGGAATATCCGGCCATAGACGGTAGTGTATTTGAATTATTTTGTGTAGTCCTGTATACGAATAGCATTTACGTATCACTCAGCTAATTAATATTTTTTTCTAGCTGAAAATGCATAATATAATCGAAAACACGTTTCCAGCAACTGAACCCATAGATGACAATGTGTCCGTATTCCTTTGTACGGCCTTTCAAAAGCACTATAAATTTTCGTTAAATGATTTCCGACCATAAACTGTAATATATAAAAGAACTCTTTATTTGTTCTCTAGTAAACGGAATATTGGGGATATCAGGAGATCCGATACTATAAACACTTTTCAACTTTTTTGAAAAGCATTAAAAATTAATGCCTTATTTCTTAAAATTGTTAATTTATTGGTGTGCTAATCTTTTAAAAAAATTAATAAGTTTGGAAAGTGTGCGTCCTCCAGCGTCACTAGCGTCCCCCTTGAAAATAGAAAGCAAGGGGACGCTCGAGATAAAATAAAGAAGTGAACGGATGCCGTCCCGCTGCGTCACCCTCGACTACATCACTGCGTCGAAGGTTCTACTGAAGACTCAGGGAATTTACTTGTATTTATTTGTTTCACGCATAACTATTCTATTTAGGTTACACATTACAAACACGATATCACATAACATAACATAACTCAGCGTTCTTATCATTGTAAGTTACAGTTAATGTCCTTGTACCGTCTCGGTTATAATTAATGTCCTAACACCACATCTCCCTTTCTCCAAAGATTCATTCTCTGTGGAGGGCGAACAACTCGTTCACCTCTGGTGGTATACTGATCCTGGTGCTTTCATGGAAACATCATGGAATTACGTTTACTATTGTTACAGGGTAGATGAAGATTCTGACAGCTTGATTTGTTTTGACTAGAAACTCTCTGTTCTGTTGGAAACTCCTTACTGGAAACCTCTGGTTTAAGATCATCCAAATCATCAGCGTCCGCATGGAAATTAGCTGATGGTATAAGATGCATTCTATTTCGTCGATATTTCGTTTTTCCAGATTTGACTATATACGAACGTGAAGAATCTAATCTCTGCTGAACCGTACCAGTAGTTTGCTCGTTTGTGATCCACACTGCATCTCCAACATCAAGATTACTGAGGTTCCCCGTGACTTTGGTTATAGTTATCTCTTTGCCGTTCTATTATCTTCTCTTCCTTCCTTTGAATTTCAGCCCCGTTTTCAATCCTTGGCTCCAGTTAAGATCATGCTATTTGCATTGTTGTTTTAATACGCCGATTCCTGAGATGTTCTGCAAGATTGAAACCATTCTATAAGGAAAGGGCAGCTGACGTCACCGTTGGTTAAATTACTGTTGGATCGCGGCCTACGTTATACACGGCCGGTGCATGACGTTTAAAACGTCACATGGAATAGATCATTTTTACACGGGGATTGGTGCAAAACGGAGGGCTCGCCGCTTTGCACCAATCGCAGTGTAAAAATGATCCACTTCATGTGACGTTTTAAACGTCATGCACCGGCCGTGTATAACGCAGGTCGCGGTTGGATAGCAAGAAAAACCTGTCCGTTCCTTATGACTCCTACTGTACACATGAGATAGGGGAGATTTAATTGGTCTGTGTTAAACAGGCTTATGATATGATTGGCCTACGTCATCATGCAGGTCTGTAGATAGAACAGAATAATAGGGGAAGGGGGGGGGCTTATATTTTTCTCTCTCTCTCTGACACATGCATACACAAAAAACATACACAAAGATATATATGATCAAAGTAAGATATAGAAACATAAATTGGGGAATATTCATATTGTAGCCACTATGATTCTTATTAAACTGTTTATAACTTCATTTTGTGATAAGAAAAGAAAAGGCTGCAGAATGAAAATTTCCAGTGTAACTAGTATATAATTATTCTGGTGAAGTAATAAGTGATGATGTCAACAAGTAAATAAAAAGCTTACAGTTCATCTGTTTCAAAAGAGTTGCAGCCTTTAATTATTTTTTTCTGAATACTTCCTGCCCTTAAGGATTCTAAAGTTATGTTTTATAGGATAAAAAAAAACATTAACAAAATCAAGGATGTATTTTGCATTTTAAAATTATTATTGTGTCTATTCAAATCTAAAAATATTTGCATTTAAATTGGCTATTGGCATTTTTCATTAGTATCATTTATAAATCGAGGATCTTAAATAAGTATATTTTTTAATTTTAAACTAGGATGACTCAAATATGAAACAAAATGTTTACCATATGCATCATATTTACTATCAAACTGATTATAATAACTTTGTTTTATGCTAGTAATAGAAAATGCTGCAGAATGAAAATTTTCAGTATATAACTAATGTTGATAATAAATGATATGTCAAAAAGTATTTAAAAACCTTATATATACATTTCACCTATTTCAAAAGAGTTGCAATAATCGTTTTTTAATTATTATCTCTCCTTTAAGAGAAAGAAAATTCCAATTATTTTTATATAAGAAAAACATTACCAAAATCAGTAATAAATTAAAAATTTTAAAATTATTTTTGTGCACAGTCAAATGCTAAAAACATTAGCTTTTGAATAGACTATTGGCATAGATTTCTTTTTTTTTTAATTAAAAATATACCATGACTCAAATATGAAGCAACACTTTAGCACTTAAAACTTTATTTTATACTAGAAACAAAATAGGGTTCAAGTTGGAAAAAATTCTTTAGAAAAAAAGCTTTAGCAAAATGCTAAAATACCAAATTGCACCTAAAAGTTGATAACTATAACTGCATTTTTCATGTAACTTGAAAAAATAATAAAAACAAACAATAGTACACGTAACAAACATAATTTTGTAAAAAAATGAATCTATTTTTTAGCTTATTGGCAAAATATAATATAAAATATTTTAAATGATATATGAAACAACATAAAATATTTAAGGGAAATGGATATATAAATACTAATGGTGATATAAGCATTATCAATGTGATATAAAAATACTAATGAACTAATGATGACATAAGCATTATAAAACTAATCTGGAAGGTATACAGAAACTGAGAAAAGTATATTTAAAAGGAATAAAGTAGTGTCAACAAGTTAATGTTCACCTGTATTAAAACAGCTGAAGTACGGACTATTTCTTTTCCATTAAACTTTTTAAGGAAAACTTCCATATTGATTGTACTTGCCAGTGGCGCAGCCAGAATTCGGTTCTAGGGGGGGTTTTGAGTTTATAATAAAGATGATCGCCGGTTATATGAATCATCGGTTAATGGAATCATTTTTTTAAATGAATGAAATCATAATGCTTTTCTCCGCAATTAATTTGGTTATGATTCATTTAAACAGCGTTTACAATATTAAAGTTACAAACTATAAAATGCATCAATGAAATAACACAAAACTATGTTAGATTTATAAAGTGTTTAAAAATGATGAGGGGAAAACTTAAAGATGGAAGAACACACTACAGCAAATAATTTTTACATAAAAAATAACAGAGTTGGAATCCATTTGTTCAATCAAAAATACACAAGGTTTCATTACAAGAGAATCACGAATTCTTATTCCTAACTTTAATAATAATGAAGCAATTTTAACAAAATTTTCAATAGACTTACTTACCTTGCTTTTTGCCAAATGTAACAAGTCATTTAGAACTTTTAGGGCTATAGTCTTGAAATTTTATATGGATGTTACTTAAAAGACGTAAATGCTCCCCAGAATTTATTTTTTCAATTCGAAATTTAAAAGAATGCAAGAGTAAGAAGCATTCTAAAATTGCGATTTATGTGACACAATTGGTATGAAAACTTGGAGTTTGGCATGATGATTACTTTTATGTAGTAAATGCTTCCTTATAACATTTTTAAAAACATTTAAAAATTTAAAAGGACGAAATGAGCTGAAAACTTTCTAAAAGTTTTCTAAATTATGATTTAGTTGAAACTGTTAGTGTTAAAAACTTGAAATTTAGTATAGAGATTACTTTTAAGATGGAAATGCTTGGCATAAAGAATTTATTATAAATGGTAAATTTAAAGGTGTGAAACAGCTGAAAGCATGCATTCTAAATTACGATTTATTTAGAACATCACGTCATATCGGGCCTTTCGAAGACGATCTTTTTTCTATGCTAAAAGTAACTAAACGTCTGTATTTCGACACAATCCATTAAAAGCATCTTGGAAGATCAAAATTACAGCGCCTACAAAAATTTGGAAACGCTCTGATGAATAAAAGTATTTAAAAAATCTGAGAATTTTTCGATGACAATGCAAAAAGAAAGTTGGGTATTTTGGCGTGGGTTTGCTCGGCGTCGGCTCATGTTTTCAGTATTAAATGTGACTTATTCTTTTTTGACGTGACTCTGTGACTCTGTTCTCTTCGACTTTAGTCAAAGACTTAGACTTTTTTCACGGAATTTTAAAGAGGGGTTGGATACAGTTATATTTGCAATCGAATAAAATTTCAGAGAGTTCGGACGTTAACTTTTTTGTGTTGTTATTTTAAAGGACACGTCGCAGGAAAAAAAAAAAAAAAAAAAAAAAGACGTGAGAAGAAAGCATTTTTTTTACAGCTAGATATCAATATTTTTCCACGGTCTATAAAACCATTATATTTATAACCATGGCTTTGCAAATTTGATAAAATCTGGTAGCCAGTAAAAAAATTCTAGTTACCAGTAAAAAAATATAACCTGCTCCCCTCCGAAGTCACTAATTTTCAAAAGCACAAAAGTTTTTTATCAATTAATTGAGAAAAATAATAAACCTATTGTAGGATTATTAGTTACATAGTTTAGAACAGTTACATCATTTAAAAAGATGGTCTAAACAAAGTTTTCTAATGAAATTTATCAAAATTATTTATCTATGAAAAAAAAATGTAAAGGCTGCATTAACCGGTATGTTCAGGAAATGCTGATTGCCGAAGGTTTCAAATGTCTGGATAAGTGAGTGCTGCAAAATCTATATCTGATGAGGGGGGGCATGGATGAAACAGTGAAGCAGGAAAACAATTTCTGCCTATTTTCGTGTCGAAGTCAGTCATATAATTATTTTTTATTAATTTAAAATTTGCATTTGTTAAACTTATTTTTACCTAATTAAAAATGCCGAAAATGAGAAAAAATGCCATTTATGGTCCTTTCTTAGGTCAATTTTTGTACAAAAAATTATAATAATAATAAAAAAAATCGGGTTAAATAATTTGGTGGCTAGATAGAAAAACTAGGTCGCCAGTGGCGACCTGCCGACTGCATTTGTCAAGACCTGTTTATAACTGATGAAAAATTTATAAAATTCAGACAACTGGGGTTATTTTTTTTTTTTTTAACTATGAAACAAGAGACCCTTACGAGGAAAAAAAAAACAAGAAGGTGTCTTTTAAAAATGCTTTTCTGTCTAATAATCAATATTTTTTAGTGAAAATTTCATTTAAAAATGTAAAATTGATATAAGATATATAATCATACAAATTTGAGGTAATTATCATGCGCCCAGGCACCGCCGGACGGGTCAGCTAGTATAATTTTAATGACATGCAGATAGCATTCGTTAAAATGTAATAAGTGTAAATCAATGCATAACTAATATATTGCTGATCAATTTAAAGTAATGCATGGTTAGCGTAAACTTGTGCATAATTATAGATAGTATTTTTCTAAAAAAATGCATCTAACGCCTTTTTTTTTTTTTTTCAAAATCCATACTCACAGGCAGGTTTTAAATTCTAGGAAAAAAGAGTACCGGAGCTCATACATATACGCTATAAGCAAGAACCCGAAGGCTCTCATCCTGTGAAGAAACATATCGGAGACTTGAGGCTTCCATGAAAAAAAATATTTTATTTGAAGAAAGATAATTGAAAAAATAAGGGGGTCCCCCAGAGCACTCAGAACGTTTATATCTTCACATCATGAAAACTCAAAATAGAATGCCTTTTTTTGAGATGCCACAAATTTATCCGCGTCGACCCATAGGGTACAGAAGAAAATTCGTTAGGGAGAAGCACATTCTAATTTTTTTGAACGCAAACCGCCAAACCAGATTACCATATACCAGCATCGTTATAACAACAGTAAACTAACTTTCCGAACTTAACATCTGCAGGAATTTTAGCATGCAGATGTATCGAGAAATAGACGTTGCATTTTATCTTTCTTTATTTATTCTGTGATCCAAAATGTATGCTTTAGGAAAGCACGCAGATGCCAAACTGAAAATGATTTCATTTCTCATATGAAAACTGCAAGCACATACGAAAGAAAGAATTTAGACATGTATATTAATTGAGAAAGGATCACTTCAAGCTGCAATAAAAGAGTTTAAGAATTGTTGAATTTTAAATAGAAAGGAAGGGGATTTTCTTTTCACAGAAGCGCGATAGAATTAAAAATAGCTAAAAGATCTAAAAACCACAACTAATTTATAAAATTTTAACGATAAATATATGAATCTCCATCATAAGCAAGACGTCGTTGCTACATTACCAACAAATGAAATATAGTCTTTAAATTTGTGTACAGACCCCCTACGAAACAAATGATTCAAAAGAAACACCGATTGCAAAAATCTGCTCATAATCGAAAAATAGCTTTTTATGATTTTAAATACTTTTTTAAAATTCTTACTTTTGCAAAGATTTTTTCCCTGGGTACGCACATAGCTTGGTCTTAGATATAACTGAGAGCAAAAAACGCAAAAAAAGCCGCTTGAAACTGAGAGAGACTTACAAAGTGTATGTTTTTTTTTCTCTGGAATTCGATGATCTGTTATTGTTTCAAACGTGGAACAAAGACAGAAATGCAATTAAGAAACAGACCACTGTATACTATATAACTCAAAGCGTCTGTGTGAGAGTATATGACTCATCTTGTACTATAAGATGTCTCGACAAAGTGACGCAGTCCAAAAATCAAGTTTTGACATAACCTATGCGTGTAATATGCGCTTTCACAGTTTTAAGTAGAATTTTCGCCATTTAATTGAATCACATTGTTGAATAGAATTTGATTTAAAAAAGCGGTGGATTCTGCCAAGGCGGAAAGGCCAAAATACTTAATTTTAACTTTAGTAGTTTTGATTCATATAAGCGGCAATTATAGTAATTTTTTTAGCTCTGGGGGGTGTTTTAACCCCCAACCCCCCCCCCCCCCTTGGCTGCGCCACTGGTACTTGTTCTTTTCTTTTCAAATGCAAGAAAAGTTAAATCAGCCATTCTTTGATGAGACATTGTTAGTCTTTAAAGGCGATTTATTCTTGTAAGCGCTGATAATGTAGATTCACATATGTGCAGTGCTATATCCAAAAGTTTTAACAGTTGCTAATAGTTTATAATTGTCTTCAAGTGCAACTCTATATTTAAACAATTCATTAAATACAATGTTGTTTGCATTTTCTTCAGTCTTTTTCTTTATGAAATTCTTGACAACAGTTATTTCATCTTTAGATGGAATTTTTGCATTATAATTTTCTAATATTTTCATTTTATTTAAGTCCATATCAAATTCTTAACTTGTCAGAGCTGAAAGAAACTTATCATTACTATTAAACCGTCTTTTCATTTCATTTAATACTATATCTAGAGTTTCAAAATAAATGGCTTTTAGATGTAACATTTCATTAATATTTGAGCGAGTCCCTGTAGTTTCTACAATTAAATAATCACTGAGTTTTGTAGTGGTGGTTTTTCTTCGCTTTGTTGAATACATTTCTTCTTCCTCTCCCTCAACAACAAATTCAGTGGACATTATATTTAATATTTCTTCCTAAATTTTATCTGACCTTAAATAAGTAAGTGAATCTATTGTAGGTTTTACAATTCTTAAAGAATCAATTAAACTAGTTTCATACTGTTGCAGTAATTGGTTTGCAGGATCTAGTGTTTCAAGAATTCTCTTCAAAAATATTAAGCAGAACTTGAAGACTTTAGTTTTCATGATCATTAACAAACCAAACCAGTGCTTTCTGCAATGTTTACCCCATCTTGTTTTTTGTCCAGTTTCACTTCTTCTAGTGCAGTGTTGAATTTAGGCACTTTTCTCTGGGAGAGATTACTGGGGCTCCGGGGGGGGGACATTATAGAATTCTGGAGGGGGGGGGGGAATTGCACTTTTTGACTATTGAAAGCATAAGATCTTAAATCCTCCGGAGGGGACATTTCAATGCTCCGGGCGGACATTCCCCCCGGACCACCCCCTGAATTCAATACTGTTCTAGTGTATGCAAAATTTGTTTATAGTTGTTATAGGCAATTTTTGTAACATGTAAATGTCGACTTCATCGCTGTTCTAGCAAACGAACAAGGGATTGACCTTCATATTTCTTAGCTATGCTGGCTTTTCTCGAAAAGTTGTACAACATGGACATTGATCAAAAAACTGTTTGGCTTCACTTACATCATTTATTGCCTTTATGATTACTAAGTGAAGCCTGTGGTTGCAGCAATGTACGTATGGGATGTTCCTGTCAAGATGTTCTGGAATATTGCTTGGACATCCCCTTTTCCACCGCTCATGACTGAAGCGCTATCATAACATTGACTCAAAATTTTAGAATTACCTAAATTGCAATCATGAAGGACCTTTAAAGTTAAATCAATAAATGTTTTTGCATCCAAGTCAGAACAAGTTTTTATTGCGATAATTGATTCCTTTAGTTTCCCGTCTTTCACATATTTGCTCCTAATGCAATAATGCAACATTTTCACTATTGTTTTTATCGCGTGTTCCGTCTTTCAAAATCTAAAACCAGGGGACCAGCATTGTTAATGTCATTTGATACATCTTCTGACACTATTTCAGCAAGGATTTGTATTACGTCATTTTGTATTTCAGGCGATGTGCATTTTGAATTAACTGGCACAGCTTTGACACATTCTGAAAGCTTCATGTCCTTTTTGACTGTGTATTTAAAGAGATTTTGAAATAAACCAATTTCCTCATGCTCATCTATATCCTACGTACCACGTAATGCAAGTTCATTTAGAACCAGAAATTTTACGATTTCAGCTCTTGATTGAACATAATATCGTTTTTTTGCAAGAGCATCATTACACACCATCAAAGATGATACACTTAAATTCATATTTTCACGTTCTTCTTTTTCTGTCTACATACTCATCGATATAATAGGACTTTGTGACAAAGCATGCTTTTGGAAACCCTTGTTTTTACTCAATGCTTGATTCCACTTTCGATAACCCGTTGAAATGAATGCATTTTCTTTTGTTGTTCCTGAGTGACAAAACTGTCGGCAATTGTAACAAAACACAGCATCTCTGCTCTTTGAATATTCCAACCATTTAAATTTATTAAACCAATCTGGCTGGAAACTTCTTTTAACAGAATTTTTTGGATATTCTAATAGTTTTGTACGATTTAAATCTTCCTGAACCTTTGATATGTCGCCAGGTATATAATCAGTACTACTTGTGTGTACTCCAGCAATAGTTATGAAAAAGTTGAAGAATCTAAACAAGAAACCATATTTTCGGATGGCTCAGATGATTTCTTTTTTGTCTTGATCAGAGATTTATATTTATCCATATCATAAAAGATAAATTAAATTAAAAAATAAAACTACCGTTCCGTGGTAATAATTTTTTTACGCTATACAAACATAACATGTGACAAAAAGAAAGTGTTGGTAATTGCCCACAGAGTAAAGAGAAAAATAGAGAATAAATTTATTGGCTTGGCTCGAAGCTAAAAATGCAACCCTAAGTTTGCCCAAACATTACCACGTGCTTTGACACGCCTATCAATTAAAACCTACATTACTTCGCGTTTGATTTTACCTTTAGAAATTGTTATTCGCATGTTGACAGTATGTGATTAAATTTTTGATTAAAAATGACGATATGGATAGTTGTAGGATGCAGTACCAGATGAGAATGCATCAAGAATACAAATATATCACTTCACAGTTAAAAATTATTTGATTTTTTCATTATACGTATTTTAACATCAACATCAAAAGTTTCGTTTAAGATTTTGCTTGAAGGGGTCAAATTCTTTTGCTGGACATTGAAAATCTAGATTTTCAATTAATTTTTGTTAAGTTTTCACACATACTTTTAAAAGAATACTTTTAAAGAATACTTTCACTGTTTTAATTTATTTATTTGTTACCTGCCTTTCCTAAATGACGCCTCTGATCAACATTAATATAAATATTTACAATTTTTAAGTATTCTGCATTTTGATAAAAAAAAAATCTTCTGTCCTATGTATTGCCCTCTTGTAATAAACAGTTATCTCAATTACTCCCCACTTCCACGCCTCAATATAAAATTCCTCCTTTCTGTAATGCTATGTTAGGAGAAGGTGTTTTTTTTTATTAAGAGCCTAAGTGAGTCATGTGAAGAAACGAGCAAGCTAATGTTAAGTCTATATGAAGGTAATTTTCAAATTTCTCGCTTACATTTTAATATTTTTCAATGATTTTTTTCTATTAGGATAGCTGAGGTCGATCTCTAACTTTGTGCGTTTTTACTTTTTCGATTTTGGTTCCAGTTTTTTTTTATATAAGGGTACTTTTGGTTCCAAAATTGAAAATGTCCGTGTTTTATTTTATGTTTAATTAAAGTTTGGGAGTTCACCTCCCCCTTTCGGAACTTCAGTTCCTCCCCCACCCCCAAGAGCTGCAGAAATCCCTTCCGGAGAAAAATGTCTGAGACATCGGATCCAAGCTTATTTCTTAGAAGGGGGGGGGAGGGATAAATGAATCGTTTTTAAGATTAATACTAGCTTTTGTCCACGGCTTCGCTCACGTAGAATGCAAGTTTTGCTATTCGGAATGCAAATTTTACATATTTTTCGTCCTTTTCGGGTGCGGTGATATGACGTCAATGTTTGCATCAGCAAAATGTTGCCAATTCTGAGTCTAGTTACAGTTAATACTAGTAGTAGCAGAAAACTAAACAGCTTCATGTGTGCAGATAGAATGCAGGCGTCTTGAAACACTTACTTGCAGTTTTTATACAAATGCTACAATTTAGTATTTGTGCAAAACTGTAAAAGGGCCAAAACTAAGTTAGATTTTTGAACAGAGTATTACTTGGATTTTTGAAACAGTGTTTTATTTGGTAACCTTGGAATTTTTCGCAGCGGGGTCTCAAAAAGTTTTAGGGGGTGCTGAGACCTCCCAGGCACCCTTCTAGCTACGGCCCTGTCGCCATGATGATTCTTGCAATGATCGCTACGACAAAAATGTAGTGGTAGATTGGTTGACGGAAGTGTTTGTTTGTATACCTGCCCTATCCTTATAATGGTGATGCTTTATATGCCATTAAAGAAAGGTAAGGATCTGCAGCTTTTTTGAGTTGCATATTTTACTGGAGATCCAATGAAACCATTACTTTGGGGGTACCTAGGACTTGATGTGATATGACAAAATGCATAAAGCTTAAAGAATTTTGAACATTCAGATGAGTTAATCAGCTCAAATTGGGAACCATTGTAAGGTCTGACCACATTAGTAATCCCATGCCTGGCAAAGATTGATTTGCAGTGCAGAATTATTTCCTTAGAAGTTAATCTGGCCAGTTTTGCGATTTCTGGATGTCATGAGAAGTAATCGGTGACGATTAAGTACCAAAATCCACGAAGTTTAAAAAGATAAATGCCCACAGTTTCCCATATTCTTTCAAGAAATTCGGTAGGGATAAGTGGTTGATGACGATTAGTGGTTTCCTTGATACATCATATGCAACTTTTTATTATTTCTTCAATTTATCTATTTATCTTTAGGGCAATAGATGGATGATCTTGCTCTCACACAACACCTCGTAATTCCCAAATGTCTCTCATGAATTTGTAGCAGAACCTTTTGCGTTGATTGACAGGAATGATGATTCGGAAGCCCCTTATTATGAGTCCATCTTGGATTGATATTTCATATCGATTATTCCAATAGGGTAGACAACTTGGTTCTAAATTTTTCCTTGATGGCCAGCTGCTAAGGATTAAATTTTCCATCTCTTTGAATGTTGCGTCAGACTTTTGGGATTGTCGTAACTCTTATAACTTGTTACATGAAGCAGGAAATGAGAAAATTACCATACGAATAAAATCATCCATTTCTTCCTCCAATTCTTCAACATTCTCTTTAGTTTCTTGAGGTTTTCTGGACAAGGCATCAGCTGCATAAAGTTTCTTTCTTCGTATGCGGAATATGGAATAAGAATACTTCATCATCCTCATCTTCAACCTTTGCAACCGTGGAGATAAATCTTCAATGTTCTTCTTTGAGAAGCTTGAAATTAAAGGTTTATGGTCAGTTTCTAATCTAAAGTGAGTTCCTGTTAGATAATCTTGAAATTTCTCACAACTCCAAGCTAGAGTAAGTCCCTCCCTGTCTATTTGTGCATATCTCTTTTCAGTAGGTGTAAGTGTTCTGGATGTGGATGCATATGCAACAACAGAACTTTCTCCGTTCTCTTGCTCTTGCCTCAAGGTGGCTCCTGTTCCAAAAGAAGAAGCGTCTGTTGTGACAATTGAAGTTTTTTGTGGATTATACACCTTTAAAACTGGTTGAGATGTTACGAGATTCTTCAAATTTTGAAATGCTTGTGTTTGAGGTTCGTCCCAGACAAATTCATTATTTTGACGTAACATAGATGTTAACGGTAAAAACATTTCTGCATAATTTGGAACAAATGTGGCGAGAAAATGTACCATGTCTAGCATTTGCTTTAACCCAATTTTGTTATTTAATGGTAGATATTCTTTCACCGCTCTAATCTTAACTTCATCTGGGTGGATAGCTTTGTCATCAATAATATGTCCCAAGAATTTGATTATCTTGACTAAAAGTTTACATTTCTTGTCATTTAGAGTAATACCTGCTCTTTAAGTTTTTTCAGAACAATTCTCAGTCTTTGGTCATGCTCAGTCTGATTTCTAGCCCACACTAAGATGTCGTCCGTGTGACAAATAGCACTCGGTATATTTTCTAGAAGCTGTGATATTCTACGTTGGAAGTGTTCTGGGGCAGATGAGATTCCAAAAGTTAGTCTTAAAAATTTATATCTTCCAAAAGGAGTGATGAAAGTCGTGAGATATGATGAAGATTCATCAAGTGAAATTTGCCAAAAACCCGAATTAGCATCTAACTTTGAAAAGAACTTAGCTTCTGTCAGAAGGTTGAATGAAGGTAATGGATGAAATTCACTTTCCACAGACTTGTTTAAGGGGATTAGGTCGACACATACACGAACAGTTAGTTATATTACCTTTAAGAGCGCTAACCACCGGTGAACACCATTCTGTCGGTTTGGTTACAGGAAAGATAACGTTTTGGGCAATCATCTTCATGATTTCCATTTCAGTTTTCTTCAGGAGGGGAATGTGAATCCTTCGTGAAGCTAAAATAGCAAACGGACAGAGTTCGGTTTAAGCTTCGTTTATCGTATTCTCTTCCAGTAATCTCAAACCATTGATCCATTCAGGAAAATCTTACTTAGGATTCACTGCGCTAATTTCTGAAATGTTTGATCCTAATCCAAAAGCTAGTACTTGTTGTTGTGGGTATGTAAGGTTACGCTGTGGATATTTATACGGCATAATTGACTATACAAAACTTTATTACTGCAACGAAATATATAAATAATTCAACATATTAAAATAAATATAATTACTAAATAAATATAATGTTTAATAGCCGTCCTGCAGCCGCTACAACATACGATGCATCAGAGACTGTCGAAGAGCAAGTGTAAAAGATTTTCGCCGAATCCACCGTCAGTCTATACTTGGCACGCCAAACCACTGGCAAAACCACGCCAAATTTTCGCCAAATAGGAGAACGCTCTTTTTGCTCCGCTAGAGAAACTTAACTGAATTATGCTTCAGCTTCCATTTTCATATACGGCGAATTAACGTCGCTACACAACTCCGCCGCCAGTCTCACACAACCGTGGGAGACGAAAACGAACTTTTCTTCCCGATCTCGTTATGTAAGTTGTAGGATCAGGCTCACCATCTTCATTCAACAGAAACGCAGGTTTTAAACGATCAATACTTATGATCATTCCCTGGTTCCCGATGGAAACCACAAAATCTTTTTGCAGTCGTTTTACGACTTTGAATGGACCTTCGTAAGTCGGTTGTAAAGATCTCTTAAAAGGACCTCTCCGAACAAACACATGGGTGCAGTTCTTTAGTTCTTTCGGAACATAGATCTTTTGCTGCCCATGCCTTAAAGGTTGACAAGGTCTCAACGCACACATAATTTTTTGTAGTTTCGAAATATAAGTCAGTGGGTCTGACAAGGGGCTATACTCGTACAACTGGCCCGGAAACCGTAAAGTCGTTCCATATGTCAGTTCAGCTGTAGATGAACCAAGGTCTGCACGTACTGTTGTCCGCAAACCCAGCAAAACCAGGGGGAGAGCTTCCAACCAATCCACCTTATAGCACATTAAGGCTTGTTTTAAAGGTCAATGAAGTCGCTCCACCAAACCATTTGTCTGGGGCCTATATAAAGCAGTTCTAGCTATAACAGAGCCTAGCATTCTTGCCAGACTTTCAAAAAATATGGACTCAAATTGTTTACCCCTATCGCATGTTATCCTCTGAGGCGTAGCAAAACGGGAAACCCACGTCTGAACAAAAGCCTGAGCAACAGTTTCAGCAGTCATATCCACATTAGGTACAGCCTCTGGCCACCGGGTAAACCTATCAATCATGGTTAGGCAATATCTGAATCCACGTACTAGAGGTAAAGGACCAATGATGTCTATGTGTATATACGCAAATCTCTCGTCTGGAACCAAAAATCGCACCAAAGGAGACTTAGTATGCAGATGTACCTTAGTCCTTTGACAGGGTATACACGCTCTACACCACATAGCAACATCTTTATTTAGTCCTGGCCAAACATACTTCGAACAGATTAGCTGCTTAGAAGCCCGTATTCCTGGATGCGACAACATATGCATTGACTCAAACACCTTATATCTCAGGGTCTGGGGGACATAAAACCTGTTCACCTCACCAGAAGTTTCACAATACAATAATGTCTTAGCATCCGGCATTTGTACTTTTTCTAACTTTCCACTAAACTCAGCCTTTCCGTCCAAAATAGCTTTTAGCTCCTCATCCTCTGTTTGCAACTTTTCCCACAACTCAAAATCTGCAAGTGACGCAAATTGAATCTCACAAACTCTAGATAAACTGTCAGCACCAAAATTTCCCTTGCTTGGCAAATAACGTATATCCGTAGTAAACTGGGATATAAAGTCTAACTGCCGAAGCCTTCTAGGGGAACATTTCTCCTGTTTCTGCTGAAATGCAAAAATTAGGGGTTTATGATCTACGTACAATGTAAATACCCGAGCTTCCAACATATGTCTAAAATATTGGATCGCAGAATATGTCGCCAACAATTCTCGGTCATATGTTGAATATTTGCACTGTGTAGGGGACAACTTACGAGAGAAAAATCCAAGTGATTTCGGACCATCGGGCGTAACTTCTTGTAACACACCACCCATAGCAAAATCACTGCAGTCAGTTATAAGTGCAAGCTTCGCATCTTGAGAAGGGTGATAAAGCAAAGTCGCATTAGCTATAGCTTGCTTAACTTGCTTAAAACTGCTTTCTGCATCCGCATCCCACTGAATTTCTCTTTTATCCCTCTTTTTTGCTCCATTTAAGAACACATTTAGTGATCTTAATATTGCTGCAATATGGGGTACAAAACGATGATAGTAGTTCACCATTCCCAAAAATCTCCTGAGATCACTAACAGTTTTTGGTTTTGGGAATTCAAGTATAGCTTTCACCTTATTTTTGTGTGGAACACAGCCCTGGCTATCTATAGTATGACTCAGAAAATCTATAGTTTCTTTGCCAAACTCACCCTTCTCAAGATGCGAAGCTTGATCTGACTCCAGATCAGAAGGTTGCGTGTTCAGATAAAGTACGGGTCACCACTTGTGGTTACGTAAGGTTACGCTGTGGATATTTATACGGCATAATTGACTATACAAAACTTTATTACTGCAACGAAATATATAAATAATTCAACATATTAAAATAAACATAATTACTAAATAAATATAATGTTTAATAGCCATCCTGCAGCCGCTCCAACATATGATGCATCAGAGACTGTCGAAGAGCAAGTGTAAAAGATTTTCGCCGAATCTACCGTCAGTTAATACTTGGCACGCCAAACCACTGGCAAAACCATGCCAAACACTCGCCAAATAGGAGAACGCTCTTTTTGCTCCGCTAGAGAAACTTAACTGAATTATGCTTCAGCTTCCATTTTCATATAAGGCGAATTAACGTCGCCACAACAGGAAAGATAACGTTTTGGGCAATCATCTTCATGATTTCCATTTCAGTTTTCTTCAGGAGTGGAATGGGTATCCTTCGCCGAGCTAAAATAGCAAACGGACAGAGTTCAGTTTAAGCTTCGTTTATCGTATTCTCTTCCAGTAACCCAAACCATTGAGCCATTCAGGAAAATCTTACTTAGGATTCACTGCGCTAATTTCTGAAATGTTTGATCCTAATCCAAAAGCTAGTACAGCAGGTTTTCCTAATAAGTAGCTCAGCAGTCCTTCGATTACATGGATTTAGTGATTATCTTTTGTATTGGATTTCTTCAATAAGTTTTCCTATGTGTTTTAGTACTTTCTCATCCGGACCGCAAAGCATTTTGTCTGGTTTCAAGATTTTCGAATCCTTCAAGATTAGTGACGTAGCAAGTATAACAGTGTGGTCTGCTCCAGTACCTATTTTGAAGCAAATGGTTATACCTCGTATTTGAATAGGTATTGGCCATAACAAATCATTATTATTATTCGAGTGTGTTTGTCTAAGTGTTCCTAAGAAAAAAATTCAGATTTACTTTCATTTTTCCTACAAACTCGAGCAAAGAGTCCTATTTTGGAACATTTTAAAATTTAGCAATATTAGAGTTATTCCATGCTGTCTTAGTTCACCCATTTAGTGACCGTTAGGTACTTTTCTTATATTCAACCAGATTACATTTTAATACAAGCACATTATAATTGACATTCATACTTGACATTCGTACTGTCATAATTGACATTCGTAATGACAGTACATATATCAGTACTAATCACTTTCACCTTATATTGATAATGTAGCTTTTGTTTTCTTTTTACACCCCTAAAAATTTATGAATAAGTTTAACTTTACTAGTGCTATTATAACCCAAAATTTTAATGACATCTTCAGTTATGTATATTCTTTCAGAGCCTGTACCAATTATAGACACTACGTTTCTTTATTTTGATTCTTTAACCGAAGCACCAAAGTATGTAGTAGAACTGCGCCATTTTTATTAGAAATTTGGCTGGCTAACACATTATCTTCCTTTTCCAATGAATCAGCTTCTAGAATTCCCGGTTCGCTTAATTTTTCAGTAACTTTTACACATACCAGAGTTTCGTGGTTTTGCATGCAACAAATTTTACCTTTGCTCTATAATTGCGAGCAAGACGATTTATTTTTAAACACAAGAAACAGGCTCCTTTCTTTTGTACCATGTTCTTCTTAACATCATATGGCATTGACATTACCTTGAAACATTTCTGTGATGCATGACGTTTGCCACAAAAATACATAGTTATTAATTAAAATTAGATTATTCTGTCTAGCATATTTTCTCTTATCGCTGTTCAATAAATTTAATGCAGTGGAAATTTGAAATTTCTTTGAATTTATGCTTATTGCAAGCAGCTTTGTATCGAAAAGTTTTGTCAAAACTCTTACTTGCCAAAGAAATCCTTTATTCTGCTTCAACTTCATCTTGTAGGAATTCTAATAAATTATCTAGATCTGTTTTAGAGTCACTTTCAACACTATTCTTTAAATATGTGTTAGGATGTTTATCTAGTTTCGATTTTCATTCAATACATCTATCTGATGATCGTCTGTGAGACGATCTGTACCTTTCCAACGCTCTATAAGAATATCATCTGGAAGAGACCATTCAACGATCGAGTACAACATCATAGCATATATATCTCCAACAACTCCAAGAGTATCTAACACTAGCAGATTCGACTCTAACGAATCACATAATTATCGCGACGAATTAAGTTTCCTTGGATTTTGCGTTTGCAGTACAAGGTCTAACAAATATTTAACATAACGTTCTGTCAAAACTTCTAATCAACTCTTCTGATAAACTGCCTTTTTCTATGGCTTGTGATAAATACGTAAATTTGTTAAGAAATCTAGGCTAGGGTCTTGATCAAACTTTTTAAACTGACACCAGAATTGCATCCAATTCAAATTTCGCCATTAAAAGTAGGTAACTGTATCTTCGGACAAAACTGAGCTCCGCCGCAAGGCGGGTCAACTGCTCTGAAGAGTTTTAACACGCACGACCAGGAGAATCCTGTGTGTGCTACGGCGGTGGGGGCGCCACCACCTGCATTCTACTAAGAGATTGACGATACAGGTCGTTGTGATTCTCGGTGGATCCTTTCCTCTAAGGACATCACCGCTTCACATTTGGGGACGTTCCAGAGTCCCCCAACAGCTTCGAGACCAGAGCTGGTCTCTAGGCCTTAGTAAGGTTTCTCTGACACGCACTTGGTGTACCAACGCCTTCGATCATAGAAATCCTACAAAGGAAACCACTAGTTTGTCAGCTATGGTGGAGACGGAGGTTCCTCTCACAGGCCCAGTAGACTGAGAAAATTTTCTATTTGAAGTCATAGACACGTCCCTGCTTAAGCTGTAGGTTGCAGGGTCGGGACCTACGGCCCCCAGCCTACGAACTCTTCACACAAGTACTTCCAGACGACCAGGTCCCTGAGCTCTGAGGAGCCCTCAAACCGTGCAGGGTCGTCGGTATAGGAAATCGTAGGCCCCACTTACGATCCCTTAGGGACGTGGAAAGCTCCCTCTCAAGCGCCGAAGAAGCACCCGCATTCGGGGTTTAGTAGCTTGAAAGTTACTTTCGAGACTCCTGTTCATCCAACCACCAGACGCAGAAGGCTCTGGTTGTGCACAGACACGCTGGACTGGTTTCTACGGCCCGAGGGAACCGACAGGGCTCATGCTCATATGCCGCCACATCACATGGCAGAGCTTTTAGCGGTTCTCTTCAGCTAATCGTGCGTGACGGGAAGGAGGACTCGCACCCCCCGCGGAATCCCCAACTACCACAGCTGGCCACCCCTACGCAAGCCGTACTCCGAGAATCTTCCCTCTCGACCGCCGTTGAGGTCCGCCTTCGACCGCTTCTGCCAGAAAAAAGCTGGGGGACCAGCTAGTCAACCTTGCCGCGGGTCGACGACCCGTCTTAGGCTGCGCACAGAAGACGGGCGACTAATACAGTGAACTAATTGACAAATTGTAAGGAAAAATCCAATTGGATGATAAGCCCCCTCCCTCCTCCCATTTGTCAATTAGCTCACTGTATTGCCAATATCTTTTTGAGGTTTCACGATATTTGACTGGTCTTTTTATATGAGTTGCTCTATAAAATTGACTACCAAATCATGGAAAAAATAATCTTTCGTATACTTCTCGCATGCGCAGTTAAAAAAGTATTTCATACAAATGCCCATATCTCATCAAATATTCAATCTATTAAACTTTTAATTGCAGCATACTGTTTTTACTGTTCTTGAAGTCAAATATGGTCTTTTCATCCTCTAAGTTCAAGGACAATTAGTCAATAATTTGAGTAGATATTCGACAAACCGTGTAAAAGCGAAAACGTCCGGTCACTGCCCTTAATTTTTAGACAGCAGTGTATTTGCTTAAAACAAATATTTAGAAGAATTTGTTGACAAATATTTAATGTTTAAGATTTAACTAAGAAAAATAATAATTACATTTCATTGTTACATTAATTGCACAAATTAAACATTTTTTTCTATTTTTTATGCAAAGCAACGATCGTTGCTTTGGTAACGATCAATGCCTGGCTGGCATTGATTGTAGCCAAAGCATTGCAAAATCTGCCAATTTGCACGTGCTTTTATTTACTCGTTTTCTCTCTTAATTTTGAATAGACTATAGTGACTTTTAACGTTAAGTATATGGCATTTATGTTCTATAATTATTCCCCAAGGACACGATTTTTGTCAGACTTTTTACGCGAACCATGACATCACTGTGCTGATCATTGTCATCGGCCGAAAAGTATAGGAGAAGTTGAGTCACAAAAATACCATTGGAGTGGATGCATAAGAGCTTCGTCCGTTCAGCTAGATAAATAAAATCATATACAGGGTAAATAAAAAAACTGGATTTAATTCCATCTATGGAATGTAATTGCTGGGATTGCAATTTTAGTTTTTTATGCGTTTATTAGCAGAATTAAATTTTAGCTTAATATGTCGTGTATATAAAAATCTGTAAATCATATACAGAGCTGTACAAAAAATTCCAAGTTTCTATGGGCGGTAAAAGTTAAAAATAAATTTTTACGTGTGTTATGCGTTTTATAGCTAAATTAAATTTTAGCAAACAATGTGGTGTGTATAGACAATCATTTAACAATGTGGTGTGTATAGACAATCATTTACAGGGCTGTTCAAATGAATTTTAATATCTTATCGATTATGGGTGTTTATTTCTGAAATTCAGAGTTCAACTGTGTTATGAGTTTTTTTTGCTATATAATTTCTCGTACATATAATTTTGCAAAGTAGTACACAAAGTGATACATACAAATGATACAATTCAAACACAAAAATATCTACAACAGTAAATACTCCACAATAATACTGAAATAAATTAATTAGAATATTACGATACTGCCGTACTACAAAAATCGTCTGTCCATTTTTAGTGCCGGAAAGCTCTGAAATTTCATAAAATCCAATATATCATAACTCCGTGAGTTTTGGTGGTAGAAAAATGGATTTTTTACTGTTTTACTTGTCAGAGTATGTAGAAAATTTGGTTGGCACGTCCTTGTTACAAGGGACTCTTTATTACGATTACGCTAAGGTTGCAGTTAAGATTTCGCCAACATCGTCCCGAGCTTCTATATACATCATATGTAAGCCAAACGCTCATATATACGACATTTACGGCATATATCAGTCTTGAGTATTAGATGTATTTCATATATATGTATCATATGTACGGGATGTATACAGGGTGTATCTGGATTGATCGTTCAAATTTGGTGGGGATGTAGAAAATAGCAAAAGAAGACAATATCACATAGGAAAGTATGGTCGCAAACGAACGCATGATGTTGTAGAGGGCGCTGCGTATTCACAACTTCTGATCACTCGCAAAGCTCTCTTATAAGTCCAGCCGATCTGGTTGTCATTCGACTAGGTGACTTTGCAGAAGTAACATGAATCGTTATACGTTTAATGAATATGCAGATATGCATCTAACTTAAGGTGCGGTAGAGGAAAGCATTCGAAGAGCTACGCAAACGTATGCAGAACGCTACCCCAACTGGTTCAAACCTCAGAATCAAATGTTTGTAACTGTATCGGTTACGAGTATCTGTCATGATAGAGGAAGCAGCCGATCGACATGGACAGTTCCAGATGCAGGGTGTTAATTAGGTTTTTAGGTTTGCGCCGGTTGGGGCAGCGTCCTGCATACATTTACGCAGCTTTTGGACCGCTAACCCCTGCTTTATGCATATCTGTATAGTCATTAAAGTATAACGATTCATGTTACTACTGCAAAGTCAACTTGTCGAATGCCGATGATGACCGGCTGGACCTATCAGAGAGCTTTGCGCGTGATAAGAAGTTGTGGATACACAGCGCCCTCTACAACGTCATGCGTTCGTCTGCGACCATACTTTCCTATGTGAGATTGACTCATTTCAGTATTTTCTACCTCCCCAAAAATTTGAACGATCAATCCTGATATATGTATCATATATACGTCATATATATGTTATATTTATATCTCATATCATGTATATGTCCTAGTATATACGTCATATTACTTCTTATACACATGTCATATATGACTAACATCGTATGTGTCTAAATGGGCTACACATCTCTATAATTTGGCTATTAATCCTCTGTGGCAACTATAAGAAATAAAAAAGAAAACTGCCCAGTTAAACTGAGGGCATTGAGCTCACAGGCTATTCACACTCATTGTATATTGTACTCTTATTTCAAAGAATTTGAAATATGCCCCTCGAAAAGTAAAGAAATCAACAATATATTAAGGGGGGAGTCATCCCCACGTTACCCCCCTCATAGTTAACTAATGAACCCCTTAAACTAATCAGGGAAGTCTCTAATTACAATGAATATACATACAAAATATGAAGAAAATCGGATAAACTCATTTATCCAAATTAAGGGGTGATTAGCCCCCCTTTCCCCCTTTATACTTAACCAATGAACCCCCAAAACTTTTCAGAGAAGCGCATTACCACAATGAACCTATATACAAAATTTGAAGAAAATCGGATAATTCTGCATGAAAAACCCATTTATCTAAATTAGGGGGGATTATCCCCCCTTTCCCCCTTTATACTCAACCAATGAACCCCCAAAACTATTGACAGAAGCGCATTATCAAAATGAACCTATATACAAAATTTAAAGAAAATGGGATAATTCTGCATGAAAAACCCATTTATCTAAATTAAGGGGGGATTAGCCCCCTCTTTCCCCCTTTATACTCAACCAATGAACCCCCAAAACTATTGACAGAAGCGCATTATCAAAATGAACCTATATACAAAATTTAAAGAAAATGGGATAATTCTGCATGAAAAACCCATTTATCTAAATTAAGGGGGGATTAGCCCCCCTTTCCCCCTTTATACTTAACCAATGAACCCCCAAAACTATTCAGAGAAGCGCACTATCACAATGAACCTATATACAAAATTTGAAGAAAATCGGATAATTCTGCATGAAAAACTCATTTATCTAAATTAGGGGGGGGGGGGGGGGTATTCCCCCCTTTCCCCCTTTATACTAAACCAATGAACCCCCAAAACTATTGACAGAAGCACATTAGCAAAATGAACCTATATACAAAATTTGAAGAAAATGGGATAATTCTGCATGAAAAACCCATTTATCTAAATTATGGGGGGTTAGCCCCCCGTTTCCCCCTTTTATGCTTAACCAATGAACATCCAAAACTAATCAGGGAAGCGCCTTATCACAAGGAACCTATAAACAAAATTTAAAGTAAAACGGATATTTCTATGAAGAGTTATCGTGTTACGTACATACATACATACGTACGTACAGAACCGGCGGGCACATAAGCTCTCAGGCTTTGATAGCCTGTGAGCTAAAAAAGTACCACAATTTTTTCTAAATGTAACTTATCAGAACCAAGGACTGTATACAAATTTAAAAAGTGTAACTTTTTAAAAATTAATGGCAGAACCTATTTAATAAACATAATCTTAATTTCTACCTCAATTTGAACACTTTTCCAATTTACATTGCTCCAAGAGGTAAAAAAATAAAGCGCGTTTAATTAAAAAAAAATCTCCCTCTATATCGAATATATTGGGTATATAGGACAGTTTGTTTTTGAATTTTTTTTTTTTTTTGTTTGTTGTCTTATGTGTAATAGCAATTTTTTGCGAAAATATCTTTATTATTTTTTTTTATATGTAGTAAAATACGGATTTACAAAAAAAAAAAAAAAAGATGAATTTATTTTGACGTGATTCAGTATGCAAAATCGTAATGAAAGTGATATTGGACTCAGACAACCACAATGTCAATAGAAAGACAACTGGAGTTTTTTTTAAATAAAAATATTTATAAATCAAGAGAAATGAAGTGCACAAATGAACAAGAAATGATGTACAAATGCTTTTTCAAACAATGCCCTATCACAAGAGATGAAAATCAAACGCAATCTTCATACTCAAACACGCAATACAAATACATAGAAAATGAAGACAATTTATTGAATAAATAAATAAATATTTATAAACATGTAATAATAAATATGGATTTCTAAACATAAAAATTGTAGTATGTTGTGAAGAATGAATTAAAAATTAGTAATTAAAGTAGGCGTGCCAGCAATGCACCAACTGTATTCTAAATTAAACAATAAATTTCATGAACATACTTGAAATAATTTAACGTTTAAGAGCCTACAAGTGCACTCGCAAGCTAATGTTAAACCTATGAGAGTGTTAATTTCAAATTTCTCCCTTGCATTTTCTGACTACTTTTAAATGATTTTTGTTTTCTTGTCTTCTTTTTTTCCTTCTGATAGTTGAGGTTGATCTCTAACTTGGTTAGTTTTTACTTTTTCGATTTTAGTTGCAGTTTTTTTTTTTTAAATGAGGCTGCTTTCATTTTCGGAACCGGTTCCGAAAGTGAAACCAACTTCATTAAAAAACAAAAACAAAACAAAACAAATCAACCCTGATGATTATTGAATGATAGGACGGTAGAGAGATGATAGGAATTATGGGAACGTTAATGCGTCATTTCATGTCGTTAGAGATGCAAATGGCATAAATCATCTTTCCCAATAAAACCTTGTAGTTCGCAAATAAAAAATCCGATATAAAAACAATTTTCCAGAAACACACATATGCCCTTTACTCCCGCAATAGCGAATCATCAAGGAAATCTGAAAGTCCAACTTTCTCGAATATCTGCACTTTGATTTTCCTACTGACCTGTAGCAAACCAATATTAGCCAAATATAAATTATTTAATTGGAAATATGTACAATATATTACATTGTGAATATATTTTTTAAGCTTGAATGTTTAGGTTAATAATGTGAAATAATTACATTTTGTTCCTCCAATCTCAGTGTTTTGCGTTTGTTTCTTTAATAGAAGAAAATATGTTATATGCTAAATCACTAAAAAATTAAAGATGTGCATTGTTATAAAGTAATTTTGACTCGATAAAAATTTTAATCAATATAGGTTAGGTAGAGAAATAAATTAAATTAGTTACACAACAATGAAATGAAAAAGTCTTTTGAGTGAAAAAGTACAACGTGGGCTAAAACCTCTTGACACATCTAAAAAGTTTATAAAAAATAAAGTAATTGACGTATGGGAGTGCAGTTTGGACGGAAATGCTTCTAATGATTGAAAGTTTCATTTAAGCATATTAAAAATTCAGTTTCAATATTTTCCGATTGATGGCGCTATACCTTCATATCTGAATCCCTCCCATTAAGATTAGCATTTACAGACTATATTTTCGTACAATCTACTACGATATTCCAATCTTTGGTATGGAATTGAGTAGCATACTTTTGCTTTAAACAAAACTTTGGACCATGAGAAGCATTTTCGTCGCCAATTACTTGATATATATATGTATATTTTTTATTTCAAAATGTGTCAAGGACTTTTGGCCCACCCTGTATAGTAAGAGGACTGCTCATCAGTGAATTTTGTGATAATCACAACAGAAAGAAGACTTGCTCATCTAACCAGCAGATGAGCCCCGGTTCAATATCCGCCATTATGTCCTTCTTGGCCCAGTTTTACAATCATTTTCCTGTCAGAATTCTTTTAGGTGAGGGCTTCCAGCATTTGCAAGATCCATTGACTAAGAACCAATCATAATATAATCTAACAATATAACATCCGATATGATCGACACCGTCACAATGCTGCTGTGGTTTGGTTTTCTTTTCCTTATAAACAGGACGAGCTCTGTAGTTAGGATCGTCTTCATCTTGACCCACTCGACGCTTCAGGTATTGCTGGAAATTATAAAAATCTTCTACAGGCGGAGGTGGTGGCACAGGTGTTGATGTTGTTGTCGGAAAGAAGGTATCTGGATAGTAAGTTTCTGCAACCAGTAAGCTAACCCATCTGGGTGACTCGTGGCATATGCCGTCCATGAAGTCACATCTTCCTTTCCTTAAAAAAGAAAATTATAAGTATTAAAATTTTTGAACAGTTAATATAATTTGTTATAATATGTGATCATAAAAACTAGCGAAGTGATGCAATGGGGTAAAAATTAAAAAGAATGAAGAGATTAGTGGGAGAAGATGTTATGTAGTAAAGGTTAAGGGGACTTGGTTACCTTTTAAAACGTCAGAAATGAAGAAACATTGATTTGTTTTTGCTATAAATAATTTTTGGAACCTCTAGTATATTTGAGCTAACTTTTGAAGCAATCTGACAATTATAAGTATGGTAAAAACACTTTTTATTATTTTGCCAGCCTTTTAAATGCCAAGTTACATAGACTGTAATTACAATAAAATGTTCACCAGTGCAACTGTAACATATCTAACTTAGATGTATATACGCAGCAAAGATGTTAAGTTAGTATTAAGAAAAGTGGTACAGTTTTTAACACTTTCCAACATAGCTTAAAAGTGTTTACGAATTCGGGTTGTCTGTCTGTCTGCCACCTGTCTGTCCGTGCTCTAAATCGCGTAAATATATTCGGATTGTCATGCAATTGATATATGTTATTGAGGTTTACTATACATGTTTGGTCTTGAAAATGAAGTGTGTAGCACTTATAGATTTTATACAGGGACACTCAAAAGAATTCCGTTACATTACGGTCTATGGGGACAAATCATTTGCGGTTTATTTTAATGATGTTACACGTTTTAAAACATATTGCAATTAATATATATCACTGAGGTGCACTACAAGATGCTTACTATACAATATATACATCCATCATTCATTTACAGGCACACGCAAAAGCATTCGGTTACAGTACTGTCTAAGAACAAGTATTGCTGGAAGTATGTTTCCGGTTGTGGTACGCGTTTTTAAATTTAATTAATTTTTTACATATTATTTGGTCTGTATAAATGCTGTAGATCATATACAGGACATCACAAAATATATCGAATATATTTCGGTTTATTGACGGAAATTGCTGAATAGGAATTTTTAAAAGTGCTATGCGTTTCCTAACTGAAATAAATTTTAGCATACTATGTAGTATATATACAAATGTATAATCATATACAGGGCTGCACTTCGGACATTTTTCCGTTTACTGATGGTAATTGCTGAAATTAGGTTTTCGAATTTGCTATATGTTTCCCAAACTAATTACTTAGACACCAACTTACTCATTATTAATCGGTAAAGTTTTGTTAAAATATTCTGGAAGTGCTGGAAAGTGTTTCATAAGCTATGCGTGATGCATGATTTTTCTTTCTTGTTAATAATGTTTTTTTCGAAGCATAAAATTTTTACATTGATTTTTTTCAGTTTGCTCTTTTTTGAAAACTTGCTGTATTTAAATTATTGAAACTTCATCAATTATTTTTAAATTACTTGATTATTTTTTTTATATTAGTATGATCTACTTAATAAAGTTAGGGAGGGATATGAAATATAATGAGAAGAAAAAATAAAAATGTAACAGAATCTGCGATTTTCAGCATTTTTCCATAGATATATGAGTTTTATTTTTTTTTCTCAAAAACTATTTAATTAATTGCTAAATCGATCCGTAAAGTTATAGAGTAGACTCTTATATATATATATATAAGAGTTAGTTTAAAATTGTTAAAAAAAAAATAAAAACATTACCGACATTTTAAAAAAATTATTTATTTATTTTTTTGCCAGTTAAAATGAGTTTCTCTAACAATAACTTCTTATAATAGTCATAAGAGGTAAGTAGAAATGCTTTATTAAAAAAAAAAATTCAAACGGTACCGAGCCCCTTTAAATTCGAGAAAAATGAAGTGAAAGCTTTTTGTTGTAAATTTTATTGATTTATTTTCGTCTTGGTGCTCATGTTTGAAATGTTAGCAAGTGATACTAAAGTACAAAAGAACATTTATTAATATTAAATTTTTAAATATTAAAAATTATTAATATTATTAATCGATATTATAAAGCAAAAGAATATGCTGAAGTCATATTGGCGGGGGCAACAACATGAAAAATCAATTTCGTTTTCAACACAATTATTGTAATTTCTAAACATTACACTATTTTAATTTTTATGCCGCCGAATAGAAAAAAAAGTACTTTCAAATGCAATTGGTTTGAAAACCGGAGCCCAATTTCCTGATGCTTTATGGTTTTCAAAATAATTTTCAAGCATGAATTCTTTTTAAATCTATCTGTATCACGTGCGGCTACCTGCATCACTAATATGGAAGATTAACCTGTTTGCACTTAAAACAATATAAATAGTTCAGCATTTGTTTTTGGCTATATTCCATATCAAATTACAAACTTCATCAATATATAAGTAAATAAATAAAAAAAAACCCACAAATTTAACAGATATGTAATCGAACTACGTGCTTAAACACCGAAATATTATTAAGTACTGTAGCGTTGTTAAATTAAAAAGACTTGCTGCGCAACATTTATTTTAATAACACTACCTCACACTACACTTAAACAGTTACAAGCAACATATACAGTTTTTTTGTCAGGAAAGTCTCGCGTCTTGGGTTCGATCCGAGGTAGAAATCCGTTTTCCGGCAACTCCAGGCCGTATCTCCCGTTCTTCTTCGAGAGAACGTCTCCAATTGCTCTGCTGAGAGTTCGCAACAAATTACCCCCTGTAGCCTCTCAAATTTTGAGTATATACTGTAGGTAAATTTCAAGTAGTTCAATGACTTTATAAGCGAGGTTATGCAGCTAAGGCGGCTTTTCAAGTGGTTGAGAGGTGTGAAACTCCTGGTCTCAAGTACTACGAATTTATTGTGCAATAAAGATCTGTATATAGTCAGATCACAGGAAGCGAAATAAAATTTATATGCACTTGGGTAAGTCTATTAGTGTCTTGAGAATATTTACGCGTGTACATCTGTTACTGATTTCAAGTTTCATTTTGAAAGAGGTAATACTTAACAATCATGTTGTATACAACTTTCTTTCAATTAGTGAGTGAGTCAGACATAAAGATTTACAGTACAGACTAAAATTTCTTCTTTCTTTTATGAATTTGACCCTGAAACAGGTAGGTTTTGCTATGTATATTTCAATCTTTTTAAAGACCTATAGTTTTTTTTTTAGTTAAAAAAATATATATAAAGTTAAAATAGTTTTCGTTCAATAACACAGGGTAAGATTACTTACATGCATTTAGTCTGCTGAACTGTTTGTGTGAAATAACCCTCTTGTGGTATCTGCACAACATACTTCCACACTCCTTGATAATTTCTGGCAAAAGTTGGCGTCACATATTCTTCCGAAGATGGGCATGGTGTAGGGGGAAGATCAAAGTCATTGTCTTGCGGTCTTCGGACATTGGTCTCTGAGGCAGCCATCTCTTCTCCTACCACAGCAGGCCTGCGTCTTTTGGAAGGAAAACCACCTGCTAAAGCTTTGAGAGGAGATGCCTCACTCGCCATCAGCTTCAGGATGACAGACAAGGCACTGCTGCTCCCCGGAGAAGCTCCCGTCAGGACAGACATCACGTGAGCAAGAGTAGATGGTTCCTCGTCACTAAAAAGAAGACTAGTACATTGTGTCAAAAAGGTATAATCGATTTCTACGTTAAATTTTATACAATTTTTTAAGTATTTAAGTATGCATTATAAGTAAAGAAATGATGAATGTTAAGTATGGAGTAAGATTGTGTTAATTAATCTTAAGAAATCTGGCGCGAATCTTAAGAATTCTGACAATAGGGCAGTTTTATTCTAATCTTACAATTTTTTTTTGTGTTATTCAATAAAGAACCCTGTTAACTTGCTACCCGATATTTCGTCATTCC
The DNA here is from genome assembly GCA_963931845.1 of Maratus michaelseni. Taxonomy (NCBI): domain Eukaryota; kingdom Metazoa; phylum Arthropoda; class Arachnida; order Araneae; family Salticidae; genus Maratus; species Maratus michaelseni. The sequence continues at coordinate 266,459,858 of OZ007593.1, forward strand.
GCGTAGTTCAACGATCACCCTTTTCTTTAACACTTTTCATATATAGTTTCATATATATAGTTGAAAAGTGTTTATGAATTCGGTATGTCTGGCCGTCCTTTTGTCTATCTGTCCCTGCTCCAACTCATACAAACATACTCGGATTACCATGTAATTTATATTATAGAGGTTTACCTTAGTATTTTAAATATTGAAAATGAAATGTGTGGCATTTACAGTTCGTGTACAGAGGCACTCAAAAAAGTTCCGTTACATTATGGTCTATGGGATAAAATCGTTGCAATGTATTTTAATGCTGTTACACTATTTCAAACATACTAAAATTTATAAACATCACTAAAGTGCATTACAAGATGCTCACTATGGGATGTGGTGTGCACAGCACTTATCGTTCATCTACAGGGATACACAAAACGATTAGGTTACAGTACTGTTTATGATACAATAATTGCTGGAAGTACGCTTTCACTTGTGGTATGCGTTTTTAAATTTAACTAATTTTTTAGTGTGTATACATTCTACAGATAATATACAGGTCTGCACAAAAGAATTAACTGGGTTTTTAAATGTGTTGCATTTCCAAATCGTTAACTTAGACATCATATTTCGCCTTATTAAACGGTGAAGTTTTGTTACAGTATTCTGAATTTTTTGGAAAGTGTTTCACAATCTATGCTTGACGCATGATTTTTCTTTCTCGTTTTTTTAAATTGCTAAATTATTTTTGCTGGTCAGTCAAGCAGAACATTGTTTTTGAAATAATGTAGTGATATATTTGAAATAATGACATTTGAATGTGTTATAGAGGTTAAGTATATATATTTTTCTTTAAAAAAGGGCTTTTCATATAGTAAATATAGATAATCTATAGAGCCACCACGGTGGTTCGTATTTATTGTGATCTATGTTGCTTGTATTTATTGCGATTCTATTAAATTTTAGCATAAAATGCAATAACATAAAAATAAACTTCTTAAATAAATATTAAAAAACAAAAGAAAAAAGCAACGTGTTTCGAAAGAACTAATCTTTTTTTTAAATTTTTTTTAGAAACGTTAACATTACGAAAATAGATACGAGATTTGTCTTGTCTTTCGTAATGCTAATACGCGTTTCTGCGTTTGAGTAAGATACATTATTTTTTTAGAAACGCGCTGTGTTTTTAAAGCGTTTTGTAGGGTGTTTGAGAAGTTTCTTTATGCACGGTAGGCAATCATACCCCCCCCCCCCCTTTTTCAACTAAAAATTCCAAATTATTTTTTTTTCTTCAAAAAAGTTATTTATATCAATATTAAAGTATCTACAATTTACATAACTGTAATATACTTTGAGGCATTATTTTATTTAAATTATCATCTCTCAAATAAAATTTGGAGGCTTCATTTTCGGTGAAATTACATGTTTACATGTACAGGTATATCACACCTGACATCAACTAAAAGCTTTTCTATTTATAAATATACTTTTTTTATCGCCTCCTACACATCTGTCAAGTCAATCATGTCACGATATTTTTACTATTTGATTTAATTTTTCAATTGTTAAATCTTTCTTTTTAAAGCTAAAAGCCAGAGATTTTATTTGGAAAACCTCTTAGAATAGAGAATTTCTGACAGTAATAAAGTCTGATTTCTTCACAATGGATAAACGTTTAGTTTAATTTAATTTAAAGATTTAGAAGATGTTTCCAAATAAGATAGAGGTTATTTTTGAAGTCGTAAAAATATCGGTGAAATGTAAATCCAACCAATTGTTTTTTTACAGAAACTTGTTTTTGCACGATTTTTTTTAAAAATAATATCTTTGTACATGATTAGTTTTGATATAACCATAGTGGCATTATGGTTAATGAATGCAAGCATAAAAGTTTGAAAATAATTACTTTTAACTATCTAATTATTACAAATTTAAACATATTTTAAAATATTTTGGAAGGTTTTTTCTTTTTTTTTCTTTTCTTTTCTTTCTTTTTTTTTTTTTTTGGAAGTTAATGGTATCTTAACAATTACAGAGTTTATAACTTATAGGGTAATTTATAGGTATGAAATAAATGATTTTTAATCTACCCTATATATATAAAATCCTAATGAAACGAATTTGTGAAACGATTTTATGAAACGATTTTATGAAACGAATTTGTGAAACGATTTTATGAAACGAATTTATGAAACGATTTTATGAAACGACTGATTAAACGACTGATTATGTTTCAGGGCTATTTTTAATAAAATATTAAACGCTTGATGGTGAAATCAATACCAATTGTCCATAAAAATCCGCGGATGTCAAAACTGGTAATAGAATTTTGAAATTGGAATTAGTTTTCGAGATATTAATTTTTTTCTAATTTTAATGACATTTCTGTAATGATGGCAACTAATTACTTAGTTTTTTTGTAACAAAAAAGGGAAAAAAATCAAAAAGGATCCCGATAGGGATTATTGATTTCTTTTTATTAGTCATTTTCAAATTGAAATTGAATTTATCTTTTATTTCAATTGATAATGAAGACAAGATTGTGATTAAATTATGTTTTTCCGGAAAATTTGAAAAAAAAAATCACATTTCTATCGTCAGGATTCAATCGTCTGTCAGCATTTAATTTAATTTATAAACTGAAAATATTTTGAATAAATTCGTCCAAATGACGTCATTTATGTAAATACGTCATTTATGTTTATACAATTTGTTTAATATAAAGAAGCCATTTATCTATTTTTATGTACAAAAAGAGGTAAATTGAAAGACAATTATAAATAAATTGTGTATATACATATAAATACATGTATAAACAAGCATAAAAGTTCGGTGCTTTTCCAGTATATGGGGCCTTGACGAAACAGAGAAAATAGCCTTGGCGGAAAAGGAAATTTGGCAACATACTTTCTGTCAACCTATTCACTTTGTCATTTCGTATACAGAAGCATTTTTCAATATTTATACAATTTGTTTAGCGTAAAATGTCATTTATCCTATTTTATATATAATCAGAAGTAATTTGTATAGAAAAAACAATAATAATATATGTATAATTAAAATACGCATATAAACAAAAAAAATCGTCGAATTTGTTTCCATGGCTGTTTATGTCATTTGGCACCAAATCTCACTTTCTGATGCCCGAATTGCGCCAAGCTTTTTAAAAAAGCGTCAAGACTCCTATAATAGAAAAGAACCAACAGTTCATTGGGTTTGCTTTCATAACTTTTGGCAACAAATATATGTATATTAACGAATCTATCCCTTTTTGAAACTCGAATTACGACAAACCTAAAAGCAAAGGATCCTATACTGGAAAAGTACCCGATTTTCTTATGGACAATATTCAAGTGACATAACATGGTGTAAAATTATCGCGGATAGCAAAAAATATCTCATCAATTGATGCCGAATAAATGCAGGCATGCATGCACAAAATATTTAATTAATTTTGTATGATAAATAATTATTAGAAAATTCGTATATACATATTAATTAAAATAAATAATTTACATATTTAAAATAACATGAAAATATGCATGATGGTGCACTAAAATAGAGAGAAAATTAAAACCTGTTACTGAAAATATCTATAACATAGTACTTTTCAATACCGTGGTTCTTAATGTTATTCACAAGCAGATGGAATTTTTCTCATCCTTAAAGGCAAAGGAAGAATAGAATACAGATCGTTGTTATAAAAGTCCGAAAGGTAGCCACAATTTAAACCTAACCATTTTATACAAGCTGGTTTTCAAGGTGTAATTGATTTTACTTATCAATCCCTAAAACAGTCGCCAGTTGTCGCAACAGCTGTGTATGAGGCCATGATAATAAAAAAAATGCCCCATTAAAACGTTAAAAGCATGGCAACCCAATTACAGATTTACCAATATTTTTAAAACGAAGCACGCTGTCATGCTTTTAGAGGCCTTGAAGTCTGAGCGGGGGTTGGCGAGCGTAGCTCGCAGGGGGTAGGCCCCCTAGTAAAATATAATTAAACTATGCAACTGCAAGTATTTTTTTAAACTTTCAGCGTGAAACGCAACAATAAGGGAAGGATTTTTTTTTTAAATATATCAGAAAATAATGGGTCGGGTGCGAGTTTAATTCCCGCACAAAGGGTTACGTACAATAAATTTATTAATTACTAACTTAACTGCACTATTACAAAAAATAGTTTCTAAAAGAATAATAAGACTTTGTAGAAAACTATACAAGGTACGGGTGGGTATGGCTATATACTAGCAAGTAAAGATGGATATACCATGAACGTTCAGAGAGATATGAAGCTTCGCTTTACCTAAAACAAAGACCTTATATAAAGTTTAAACTTGGTATTTTGCCAAACGCACTTCGAAAGGGGGACGAAAAGTTGCAACGCCGTACAGTGGGGCGTTTTGACGATCTAGGTGGACAAAATTATTGTGTTGGAGTTTAATTAGGTTTTGCTGGTTTTTCGAATGTATCAGTAATAAAATGCTCAAACAGTGATAAATATTTAGCTTATTTAATTATTTGTATTATTATTATTATTATTATTATTATTATTATTATTATTATTATATTATTATTTATATTATTATTATTAATATTATTTATATTATTATCATTATTATTTTATTTATATTATTAATAATATTTGCTTTATTATTTATTTATATTATAATATTGTATTGTCATGGAAACTACACATGTATTCAAAGTTTCGGCTTAATCGGGTAATTAAATGTTGTTTAAAATTGAGTACCAAGATTTGAACTAAACATACATACTTTCACTCTAAGTTAATATAAATTAATGATTAAATAATAATAATAATAATAATAATAATAATAATAATAATAATAAGGTTTCACTGGTCTACCAGGATGGCTTTTATTTAAGACTTTTTCGTTTTCTATATCTTGAATAACGCAATCCGGTAGGTGAAAGGTTCCTTGAAACCAGGCGGAATTACACTGATAAAATCGTTGTCTAATTCTTTCCAATTTAGACCATTTTTGTTGAATTTGAAAACAAAATGTCCGGACACGTGATTTCAGGCTCTTAAAAATGTCTTCAGTTAACTCAGGATTCCCCAGTTTTTCCAACAAAAATGAAAGGACAGCTTCGAATTTGCCTTCCTTTGGATTAGCAACCCATAAGTCAACAGATTTTCGAGAAATGTGTGTAGTCATCCCGAAAAATAAAAGTTTTAAAATAAAAACGTATTTTTAAAAATAAGCTTTTATGTTTTGTGTGACTCTGTAAAAAATATGAATGCAACCAAATTATTTTCAGTTGAAAAAATGCTGTTGTGAAAATCAATAACCTATATAAATTTTATTAAATTTGAAATAAAATTTTTGCTTATAGACGGTGATGTATCCGAATGATTTGCGTGGCCCTTAAGGGTGTATTCAAATCCAAACTGCTTATTTTGAGACACATTTGTAAATTCATTTTTGCTCTAAAATACATCCAATCAGCAGGTTCTCTTATTCAGAAACTTTATAATGTCCCCACTGTCTCGATTTTTTGATAAAGGCAGAATATATTTTTAAAAATGCTGTCAAAGTGGACATTTTGAACCGAATTTCCCGAAGCGATAGCGATGGAAACAAAAACAAAAAAAAAAATGATCGTACTGTGAAAATAATTGTCTGTAAATAAATTTCTAATTAATTGAACGACAAATAAAAACATGGGGCCTTATAAATGTCTTTATAAATCACGCCACCATGTTTCCTGTTGTTACTTTTAAAAATGAGTCTGGGAATGTGTCTCAAAATTTTGAGTTGTTGAGCGTGGAAAAATATTTTTTTTGAATACCGCCTTAAAAGAAATATAACTGCTGCGCACTGTATTTTCATTTTATAAGATGGTATTGTGCATCTCGATAATCTAGATTAATTTTGTTGAAATTGAATTAAAATATGTGTTTATAAATAACAATCTTTCCGCAATCTTTTGTGTGGCTCTGTAAAAAATGCATAATTACTAAGTTCCTCAAATTATAATATAATTAAATTATCATCTAAAATAGACATGTAAGCCAAGTTTAATCTCAATCCAATATATATAAGTGGATTAAAATTGATTTGAAAGATTTAAACTAAACTTTTGTGTATCCTTGTAGATACAGTATAACTTCTACTTTCCTCAAATTACAATAATATTGTATTGTCATTGAAACTATACATATATTGAAAGTTTTTGATTAATTGAATAATTGTAAGTGGTTTAAAATTAACTTGCAAGATTTAAACTAAACTTTTGTGTAACCCTGTAGAAACAGTATAACTTCTACGCTCGTCAAATTATAATAATATTGTATTATCATAAAAACTACACATGAATTCAAAGTTTCAGATTAATCGGATAATTAAAAGTGGTTTAAAATTGACTTGCAAGATTTAAACTAAATATAATACATACACTGAAAGATAAATATAAAGCTGGTTTATTAATAAAAACTTTGCGATTCGCAATCTTTCGCAGGAGTTTTCTTAAATTTCCAATACTTTAGGAATTACACTTTTATTTAAAAAAAAATCTTTTCATAAACATGAAAAATGATAGAGATTGAAAGAATAAGCCACCCTGTGAGCCTAAAAAGTCCTTCCGGCCTGTGCCGGGAAGAAAGGGTAACTTTTGTATATCTTCGTTTTAAGATTTAGCTAATGTTACTCAAAAACACCAAGCTAAAATACAAAGAACCCGATTACAGAAGATTTCGTTAATACTAAATTTGAATAAGAAATTCGCCATATTAGTCAACTATAGCCAAGTTGACTTCATTTATGGAAACTTATTCTAGATCACCAAATTTAACGATATTTCGCCAAGTGTCGTTAAGCTTGGCGACAATTTGATGTTAACAGATACGAATATACAGTTTTATTGCGTATGATTGGGAAAATTATTACAACAATGAAATATAGTAATTTGCGATATTTTGCAATCTGCTGTCTTCTTTCAAATTGTCAGCCATCCTAGAATTTCAAACTGCTATATATCTGAGCCATTTTTTAAGATAGCCAGAAAACGAAAAATGCTCCGGAATCCTTGTATCAAGGCACTTAAACAAAAAAATAAATTTGACTTTCTAATTTTTTTGTATATATTTTTTAGTTTTAAATTTTTAGTGGCCTTCATTTCGAAACAATATGGCGGACCAAGCTGGCCAACGATCTCGGTCGAGATATTGGTGAGCCTAAAACACACTTAGTTACACCCAAACCGGTTTATAAATACAAGTGCTATCGTATGACATAGATCAGATATATATATATATATATAACAAATGACAATTCAAAGAACAAATGACATAAGTAGATTATTAAAAAGCATTTTTTAACTATCGCTCTTTTCTTTTCTTTTCTTTTTTTTTTTTTTTTTTTTTTTTTTTAATATATGAACATGAACAGCAAGGAAAAGAAAAGGAAAATTTTTTCTCACTGTGTTAGTTAAATTTTTAAACACACTGAGTATTTTAATTTCAAAATATTAAGACCAGCTCTTAACTCACGAGAAAAAAAAATTATTTAGCAGTGACAAGAAATCTAATGTATAATCTGAGAACGCGAACTGTTTTGCTTGGGAATATTTAAAATGTCTAAAATAAGTATATGTTGTGGCCACCACGCGATTTTCATCTATACCATTGTGATACATTAATTTAAATTGCATAGTTACACACTATTATTATGAAGATGAAATAAAGTGCATTTCTTTGAATTTTTTGCGGATTTACATTGGTCACTTTCAGAATAAAACAAGTAATAAAAATCATGCAACACTCATAGATTATGTAACACTTTTCAACACTATCAGATGTTACCGCGCAGCTCAAAAACGTATATCAATTTCATAAAATGCAATTCAAATAGTTATTGTTACAGACAAATGCAATCGAGTTTTTTTGTGTATCCCTGTTATTGAAAAGTAAGTGCTTTTTTATAAGCAGGGCTTTACCAATTTGATAAAATCTGGTAGCCAGAAAAAAAATACCAGTCGCCAGTGAAAAATATCCCCTTCCCTCCCCCATAACCCTTCCCCGTCATTGATTTTCAAAAAACACAAGAGTATTTTATGAATTAATTGAGAAAAAAATAATAGCAAGCATAGTTTAGAATTATTAGTTACATATTTTAGAAAGATAGTATAAACTATGTTTCCTAATGAAACTTATAAAAATTATAATCACTTATATGTTGACAACTTATATAAACACAAACATCGGATTTGAAACTTACAAAAAAAAATAATAACTTGAGCATTTTTTAGCATTGTATATTCAATTTTAGATGTCAGAGGCTGGATTGACACTATTTCTTACTGTTTTATTGAAATATCCCCTCTCCTCCCACCACATTCTAATCACGTATACTAGCTGGCTACAACGGAAAAGAATGGTGTTTTCTGTGCATGAGCTGGAAAATGCCTTTTAAATTTAGTTCTTCCATTAAAAGTACGAGAGAAGAGGAAAAAGTCATATCACAGCTTGCCGCGCACGAGTAGGGGTGTGGGAGAGAAAAAAATGCCTTTTGTACTCATTTCTTAGATAATTTTTTTTTTACAAAATTCCCCCCCCCCCCCTCCCAAAGATTAAATAACTTGATGGCTAGATAAAAAAAACTTGGTAGCCAGTGGTGACCTGGTGACCGCATTTGTTAAGCCCTGTTTATAAGAATAAATGCGATTACTATAAAAACATATTGCAGAGCATATAAACAATGCATATCAATTTCGTAATGATTGAAGCCGTGTAATATCATTAAAATTTACTTCGAACAATTATTGCCTATAGACCATAAAGTATCCGAATTCTTTTAAGTGCTGGTTTATATGATACATATGTCATTTTTACCAGGACAGAGTACACCTCAATAACACACATTGATGTCATGGCAGTCCAATTATATTTACGAGAGTGAGAGTACAGCCAGGCGTCTAGATAAACGAACAGACGAATCCAATTCATAAACTCTTTTAACTATGTTGGAAAATGTAAAAAGCGTGGTGCATCAGGGAACCTTGTTGGGCATTCAGAGCTATAATTAGATCAACACATATATTTATATTAATAACTTCAAGTAAAATATTTAGTGCATTTCTACCTTATAGAAACTTGAGACACAGCTATAATGTTCATTGTAAAAAGCGTAACATAGCAGTGGTCCCTGCTAGAGTGATTAATCTCAAAATTAAATTAGGATAGTTTTACATAATAAGCATCTTTACACTGTAAAAAAAAAAAGTGTTGATTTTACAGTGTAATACTGGCATTCCAGCTGCCAGTATTATACCGTAAAATTAAGAGTAATAAACAGTAAAATAAGCAGTAATACACTACCGCGCATTTGCAGTGTACATATTAAGTTTGGTGCAATTACATCTCATAGATGCCGATATATAGTTACCAGAGTCATTTTGTAAAACATGGAATAGCAACGCCATATCTGGGACAATGTACACTAAAGTCTAATCAGCACTAATTTATGTTGCAGTCGAACTAAATAAGAATTTCATGAAGTTCTACGCCGCTCATAAAATTAGTGTACTCCCCCGACAGACAGTCATAGGTCCAAAAATAATCAAATCGTATTCAGAACATCTCAAAATATGTAAACTCCATTAAGTAAAGAAAGGCAAAAATTTTAATGAATTCAACACATTATTCTTAAAAAGTACAATTAATTAGATAGAAAAATCCCTGATTAATTTACATGCTAATAAAAACTTTGACGAAATAAGTAGACTATATGTAAAATTTTCAGGAGAATGATAATATGTTTTAAATTTAAGAAAATATTGATTAAGATAAAAAAAAAAGTTTTATAATTGGTAATAATACTGATTTGGGAAAAAAAAATATCAGTCTTCTAAAATTAATCCTCAGTGAAGGCTTACGTTTGAGAAATTTAGCTAAAAAATATATAAAATTATCTGTAGAAGAAACGCGAGGAAAGCCATAGAAGAATTTAATTAAAATTCTAAGGAGGGAATTTCACGTCAAAGGAATCTTTTGTTAATATCTTTTCTGGACGTTTTAAGAAAGAAGAGAAGTTTAAAAAAAAACATTTTGCATATCCCTCTGTCTTTTTAATTGTATAGAGGATCAAAAGATAGATACGTATTTGTCAAGGTGTAAACACACTCAATGTTTTAATTCGAACGTATTAAAACCTATTTGTAACTTAAAAAAAAAAAAAAAATTAGCAGTGACAGGTAACATTACATATAATTTTAGAACACGAATAGTTTAGTCTGAAAGTATTTAAAATGTTTCGCATGTTGAAAAAGAAAACATTATTTATCAAATTATGGTAAACTTTTTTAACATCCTGATAAATCTTTTTTATCCTAGAAAAACCCTTTTAACATTTTCTCGCATTATTGTACTGTTGAGAAGTGTTTATAGCTTTGGTTAGTTTACCCGCCTGACTATCAGCGCTGTATTATATCTTGCAAGGATGCTTGGAAAATCACGAAATTTAGATATGTTATCGAGATTCTCTTACTGCATGTTTTCTATAAAATGTTTCTCCATAGTACAGTGGATTCTCGTTAATGCGTCACCGCTTAAGACGTAACTCCGGTTAATGAGGACAAAATCGTTTTTCCCACCATTTTCCATTTGGAAGTAATGTTAAAGACATCGATTAATGCGTGCAACTCATCGGAAAATGCGGATAAATTTGTCACATGCTAACTGAGCAGAATCGGAAGACATTGTTTTTGTGTAATATGGTATTTCTCTATATTATAAAGGACAAACGTGTCCGTGTGTAACGCTGACGTCATTTTGCGAATGGCAACAATTGACGATAAAATTTCGATTTTGAGGTTAATGCTACTGGAATTTTTTTAATTTCTAAACATCGCACTTTTTTAATTTTTACACCGTTATATAGGAAAACAAATCTACTTCGAAAAGTAGTTTGTTAGAAAACTGTATCTTAATTAACTGATTTATTATGACTTTTAAAATAGTTTTCAAGCATGATTTTTTTTAAATATCGATTTCTATCGCTTGCAGACGATTACAAAATCTTAATCCTTTTGCACTTTAAACACTATAAAAAAGTTTAGCATTTGTTTACAGCTAATTTTCAATAACGAAATTAAGACTTTATTAAGCAATAAATAAATAGTATATTAAATAGTATAGTAATAAATAGTATAGTAAAACACAAATTTAACAGACATGTAATTGAAATAACCGCTTAAAACCGCTGAAATTATCAGAATAAAAAAAAAACTGCTGTTAGATAACGAAATGTTTAGCGATTTCTTCGGCAATTAACTTCTGGCACGAGACCAATACGAAATTACCGCTTTTAATAAATTTCCAAATTTTAATTGAATATATAATTGACATATTTCATATAAAAATGCTCTTTGGTGTTGTTAAGGGGCAATCTAAAAAAAATATGATATGTAAAAAACCTATTAGAGTTCTGAATAAAAAATAATAATAAATGGTTTTCACATACATTCTCTATCTCCGGAAGCCCTGGTTAGATGTTCTAGTTTTTTTAAAAGCAACTTTGGTGCTACATCTTTTATTGTCAAATCAAAAGACGTTTTTGGAGAGAAAGATAACATTTCACCACCGACAGCATGATAGGTTCAAACAATGCTGTCGGTTGTTCACCGATATTACCAATCATAACGTGATATATCTAACCGAATTTTCGAGTGAGCTACAAAATTAGAAATGGATGAGGCAAAAATATCAACTACTAGCAAAGAAAAGTCACTCAATTGTAACAAAGTTAAATTATGTAGGTACCAGCGGCGATTCCTCTATTTGAGCACATGAGCACGTGAACCCCTAAAGAAAAACTAGGACATAAATTAACACATCAAATAAAACAATATTAATCAAATTTCCATATTCTTTGTCAATTTCCAGGATGAGTTTAAATACCGCACCCCTCATCTCTTTTAAATATGAACATGACAAAACATTTCTCTAATAATGTAAATTTCTAAAATTATCAATAAAGAGCTACCGGTCTTTCGAGGATCGCACGTGCGATGGAAGAAATTCCGTTCGAAACCAGTTTATGCGGACGAAAGCGGCAAGGAGGGGGTTGATGAAAAGGCACCGTTCCTATATCCATTCGCACAACATTCAGTGTGCGGGATCTGGCATTTTTCACCGTCTCTTTCTCGAGCTGTTTATCCGAAATATCGCTTGGTTTCCTATATTCAGTTAGTTAATTGTTGTTTCTTTATTTGTTTGATTGTATGATATTCCCTCAAAGAAAGTAAATTGTTGCATTTTTTTTTATCTAGTGCTAGTTATCTATAGATTATATACAGGGCTGCTCAAAAGAAACAACAACAACAAAAATCTCATTTACATTTCCGTTTATTGACGAAAATTGCTGAAGCGAAATTTTCAATTTCCTAATTGAAATAAATTTTAGCATACTGTGTAGTATACATACAAATCTATAGATCATATACAGGGCTGCACTCTGAAGAATTCGAATATTTTGTTTGGCTATTGGTAGTAATTGCTGAAATTGGAATTTTAAATGTGTTATGTGTTTTCTAAATTGTTTACTTAGTAAACTGTGAAGTTTTGCTATATTATTCTGAGTGTGTTGGAAAGTGTTTAATAATCTATGTTTGACGCATGATTTTTTGTTCTTGTTGTAGGTTTCTCCTGACATATCTAATACCACATATTTTATGCTGCGTAAAAATGAGTTAGGTAACACACAACACCTTCATTAATGTAGAACACATAGTTTTGTTTTTAATTATAATTTTTTATACAGTTTTAAAAGATGTGATTGCACAATTGAGATTGTAAATAAGTTTAAAAGTAATTTTTTTAAATACACTTTTTCTTATAAGCATTCAATGTTTATCTTGAAAATCCTGCCTAATTTCATGACACAATTCCTGATTTTTCCAAAATTATTCCAATACAACACGTTATTTTGGCATGGGCACTGAACCCGATTAGAGAAAATTCACCAGTTTTTTTAAGCTTGGTGGAAAACGTGAGCTAGTGACTTTATTAAAGTAAATTTTAATTTTTGCCCTGTTTCTTTTTTAAGATATGGCAACAAGAAAAAAAAAACATTATTTAAACAATCTTTTTAGATTTTCTAAATAGATTTCTCAACGTATAAGCATAATTTAATTAATTTGAAACTATTAATTCATTAAAGTATATTTAAAAAAATATATTACACACTTTATCTTTTATTTATATTTCCTATTTTTTAGTGTTTAAAATATTTCGTTGTTGCAGCTTCCCAGCCAATTGGCTTTCTTTTGACGAGCGTAATTTGACGCATAATTAAATCTGTTGTTGTTGTAACTCGAATACAATTGTAACCATAAAGAATATTTGACGATCTATCACCTGTGGCGCTCTAACGGAAAAATGGGTTCAAATTAAGTTATTAATTTAAAATGAAATTATAAAAAATATTAAAATACTGTATTGTCATAAGAAAACACTCCTTTGTGCACAATTTGTTTTTAATTCGAGCATATCAGGAAGTGAATTAAAAATTATAACAAAATTTCATCTTTACATACAAACAAGTAATATAATTTTTCTTAAAGTCAATTCCTACTTTTTAATCATAAATATATAAAATAAACCCTTGCAGCATTAATGTCCCACGTTAACTTTATTGAACATTTTTTTTTAAAATCATCGTTGCGGTATTTTATTTTTGTGGCATCACTCATTTGAGGAAAATCTTTCATTTCATTTATGAAAACAATGAGAGAAATTATTTTTCTCCCATATAAAACTAAAATTAATTAATGAAATTTAATTAATGAATTAATATTTGAAAAAACTGTATTAACATTCAGTGTCATCCACTACAAGATTAAAAAAATGTATTTGAACTTGAGTGGATGAATAGAAAGTATTTTATTAACGAATGAAAATTTGAACAAGATATATAAATATACAGAGAATGTGAGGTAATAGTAGGAATTGAAGAAAAAAAACAAATTGAGTTAAATAAAAGAGTGTGAAAAATATTCATTTTGAAGCAAAAAATTAAATTTTATGCATTTACTTTCCATCATTACAATATCATTTATTTATTATCTAACTCTTCCTTATTTTGAAAAGGAAAGTTAAAAATTATATACTATTTTAAACACGTCAATCTGTCAATAAGGGATTAAAATTTTGTTTCAAAATAATGCGAACCTTAACGTTTAATCACTTCCTTGACAGTCTTGTTTTAATTAATGATATTTATATTGAAATCCTGAAACTGACATTATGTTTTAATAAAAGGGTTTCTGGCATCTAGATAAATTTTGACATAATAATTTTCAAAATATTTTTATGAGTATTTATCATAGAAATTAGAAATAAATATTCACGGGAATATTATCTTAAGAGGACGTACTCAATCAGTTACGGCTTAATTTTTAAGGCATTTTTTAAATTTAAATAATTTACATAAGAAAAAAGGTTTTTGGCATTGAATTTCTTGTACTTTCGCCCTAGTGTGTGACTATTGTTGTATCTTTCTATGTACAAGTTGGAAATTGTACGTCAAACGTGACAAATGAGGTGCGTTCGTACTATAGCTAGTTATATAAATATTCAGATCTTGATGATTTTTAATTCTGTGGAATGAGTTATATCGTTCGCAGATTAATTTTTGTAATAAAATAAGTATCTCGATCGCTTGACGATTAAATCTCGGGAGCTCCTGTAACAAGAAAGCACGGATTAAAAAAAAAAAAATCAAATTTCTTAATACATATTTTTATGAATATCTTCTAAAGTTTTGATTCAATTTTCATAAAATTTGAAATGTCTCGACAAAATTCTGCAAAGATAATATATCTTAAATTTCCAACCATTCGTTTGGGCAGTTTTTGCGTTGTTATATGCGGACAGACGGACAGACAGATGGACGGACCAGACGACGACAATAGGTGCTACGTATTTATATAATTATACGAACGCACCTAAAAAAGTAACCCCCACTGTTACCCCCGACAATGAGTTTCTTAGATCTTTCTAAGCTATTATTAAGAAAACTATTGGATATAAAAATATGGAAATTGGTTAGTTTTGTAGAGAAACATTTGATAAATATGCTGAAACAGACAGTTTTTAAATCGAAGAATTATTTTAAGATATACCAGCTGATCCGTCCGGCGTTGAACGAAAATCAGTAACTTTCTTTTGTGGTGTCGATAAAAAGTCATTTTCAGCGCGCATTCTGTTCTAAACAAACCTCTTTCCGAACGAAACTACACTCGTCCCCGGTGCCTGCGACATTGTATAGTAGGGATAGTAAGCACGCGCTGCAATATCGTTTAGTTTCAATTTCCACCGCTAGGTGTCGCGAAATCTTCTTACTTAGTTAACTATATCTTAATTATTTCATGTTAAATTGAATGAACCAATTCCCTTTGAGGAAGATTCCAAACATTTTTTAGAACACTTTGGTCGAAATATGAAAATGCCCTAGGTCGACCACTTTCAACCACCCTATCTCCCACAGCTACTGATATTTAACCACCATAGTGCACGATGGGAAACTCGAGGCTACTGCCACACACAAACACCAGTGGTCTGCGCTGGATAGTTGTGGCTGTAAAGTGGAATATAGGGACACAGACGTCTATTTGTATATATATATGTATATAGATTTAACATTAAAGTTGATCAAACTAATTCTCTTAAAAAAGTTCTATATGAACAAAAACTATGCATAAGAATTTAATAATATTCTGAAGGGATACAGTTGACAAGCTTGCGGTGTGCAGTGTGCAATTATTTTCTTAATTCGACTAATCTTTTGAGTTTGTTTTCAATTTTTTAGTGCGTTTGTAATTTATATAAATACTTAGCACCTATAGTCGTCGTCTAGTCCGTCCGTCCGTCTGTCTGTCGGTCTGTCTGTCCGCATATAACAGCGCCAAAACTACCCAACCGAATGGTTTTAAATTTAATATATATAATCGTTGCAGAATTTTGTCGAGTCATTTCAAATTTTATGAAAATCGAATCAAAACTTAAAAAGATATTAATAAAAGTTTTCTTTATTCTATTAAATCTTATCATACGTAATCTGTATGATAAAAGCGCAAGTCATGTGACTGAAAAAAACAAATACGGGCCAACCACATCTTTTTCCATATGCCAAGCGGCCATTTTTATTCAAAATTAATTTTTGGAATAAAATTGTAAAAAGTTACATTTTTAGAAAGATCGTTCAAAAAAATTGTTTGCTTAAGAGATGAGTTACATTAAAAATGTATAGATTCTGAGATAACTTCAGTGAAAATTGGGTTAACAGCCGAATATCTCAATCCATTAAAGTAAATAAACAAAATATTCATTCATCGTGAGTCATAGAAATATTAACTATGGAGGTAATCATTCGTAAAGCAAGATCTCCATGGTGAATTTATAGCTCTGTCAGGTGTCGAAAAAAAATATTCGCATCTGTAAACATGGCATACGTAATAAGAAAAAATAAAGGCATCCTCATTTCGTTCATAGCAGACGATATAATTAATTTCACTGAAATAATAACGGTGATTTTTTACATTGTAAAACTAGTTATAGCACGAAACGAACGCACCTCATTTGTCACGTTTAACGTACATTTCCCAACTCGTTTATTCAAAATTTCATTATTTTAATTCAGATTAATTTCATATTTCGAAAAGGCCATTTATTTGTATTATTGCTAATTTGTAAAAGAGCCCGAATAGAAATATCCCCTTTCAATTAAACAATGCATATACACGTGACTATTAAAAACAGAAATAAAACTTTAACGTAATAATTAAATGATCACTTCTTAAGACGCGACCTACGTTATACACGGCCGATGCATGACGTTTAAAACGTCACACGGAATGGATCACTTTTACATGGCGATTGGTGCAAAACGGTGGGATCGCCGTGCAAAAGTGATCCACTTCATGTGACGTTTTAAACATCATGCACCGGCCGTGTATAACATAGGTCGCGCTTAAGAGCAGTAAATGAAGAAACTTACGTCATAAGAAATGTGCTTACACGTGGATATTAAAATGAGAAATAAAACTTTAAAATAAAAATTAAATTATTACGCGTTAAAAGCAATAAATGGTGAAAATTACGCCGCATTGTAAATGCTCAAATAATATTTCAAACCAGTTTTAATTTAAAAAATATATTTACACGAGAGATTTATTTCAAATTCTGAGATGGTCTTTTAAATTATTTAAAAAAATGTATTTTCAGGTGAATACTAAAAGAAAAACAAAAGTTTTGGTGAAAATTACGTCATATTTAAAACGAAACATTTAAAATGTGTTATTTAAAACAATATTCTTATAGAGTCGTTATAAAATTACGAGAGATAGCGATATTGTTTACTTAGCCATTTTATACAAGTTGATTTTTCAAATGTTTAATTGATTTTATTTAATCAATCACGAAAACAGTTGTTAGCTGTCTCGACAACAGTTGATTCGGCTTTAAAATTTCTCAATCAAAGGGAAATGAATGAAAACCTGATTACAGGAGATCGCCACTTGTCGTTTAATTCTAATTCAATCTTCCTTAATCGTTTTAAATAATTAAAAATTAGGTCAAATTAAGCGCGTTTTTAGAGTTTGTGGTGTCGGAACGGGGGTTGGAAGGCGGGCAGAGCTCCCTAGTAATAAATATAAAAGTAAAAATAGCTTAAAAAAAACACTCTTTTATACGCAGTCAATGTTTATTTTGAAAAACTCGCTTAATTTCATGACTTGCAATTCATGTTTTTTCCAAAAAAGTTCTGCTAAAAACCTAAATATAACGTTACTATCAAACTTGAAAATTCACCGCTTTGATTTATGTTTGTTAGAAAGCGCAAGTTAGTGAATTTATTTTAAAAATATAGGATTTTTGCTCTGTTTCTTTTTTAAGATATGGCTAACTTAAAAGAAAAGCAGACATTAATTAAACTGTCTTTTTAGTATTTCTAAATTGATTTCTCAACGAATAATCATAATTTAATTTATATGAAATTATTAATTGATAAAAGCGTATTTTTTAATTGTTACATGCTAATTTTTTTTAATTTATATTTCAATTTCTTCTTTTTTTGTGTTTAAAATTGAATCGTTGCAGTTTGACAGTCATTTGGCACTATTTTGGCGCATAATTAATCCCATGGTTGTTGCAACTCGTATACAATTGTACCCTCAAAAACATTTAGCGATTTATCACCTGGGGGGGGGGGGGAGGCGGGGGGGGGGGAAGAAAAAATGCCTTAAAATTAAGTTTTAAAATTATTAAAATATTGTATAAGAATATAGTATTAAAATATTGTATTTAAAAAAAAAGTCTTAAAATTAAGTTTTAAAATTATTAAATTATTGTATTTTAAAGAAAAAATGTCTTAAAATTAAGTTTTAAAATTATTAAAGTACTGTATAAGGATATAGTATTAAAATATTGTATTTTAAAGAAAAAATGCCTTAAAATTAAGTTTTAAAATTATTAAAATATTGTATAAGAATATAGCATTAAAATATTGTATTGTAAAAGAAAAAAAATTCTTAAAATTAAGTTTTTTAATTATTAAAATATTGTATAATATAGTATTAGAATATTGTATTGTAAAAGAAAAAATGTCTTAAAATTAAGTTTTTTAATTATTAAAATATTGTATAAGAATATAGTATTAAAATATTGTATTGTAAAAGAAAAAATGCCTTAAAATTAAGTTTTTTAATTATTAAAATATTGCATAAGAATATAGTATTAAAATATTGTACTGTAAAAGAAAAAATGCCTTAAAATTAAGTTTTTCAATTATTAAAATATTGCATAAAAATGTAGTATTAAAATATTGTATTGTAAAAGAAAAAATGTCTAAAATCCAGTTTTAAAATTATTAAAGTATTATATAAGAATATAGTATTAAAATAATGTATTGTAATAGAAAAAATGCCTTAAAATTAAGTTTTTTAATTATTAAAATATTGTATAAGAATATAGTATTAAAATACTGTATTGTAAAAGAAAAAAATGTCTTAAAATTAAGTTTTTTTTAATTATTAAAATATTGTATTGTTATCGGAAATGCACCTGTGAACATCACTTTTTAATTCTAGCATTTCAGAAAATCGGGGGGGGGGATGAATTACAAAATTTCATCTTAACGTACCAAGTTAAATTAAATAAAATAGTAGTAATTCCTAAAATCTTAACAGAACTTGATAGAAAATTTGCGCAGTGCACCTGAGGTCCCTTCCCTGTTTGTCAGTGTGCCGCCCGACAAACTTATTGAGAATCACTCTAGTAAAAAGAAAAAGCAAATAATTCCAGAAACGAAACTTTCAAATTTATTAATTTGATATTGCCACTACATGTTAGAGATGAGACGGGCTCAAACTCGATTTTTAAACCAGTCTACCGGTTTGGGTGAGCTCGGGCTCAAAGTAAAAATTTTATTTATTTACATATTGAAAAATTAGAAGAAATAATTGTTATTCCAGAAACAAGAATGTAGTCCAACTTTCTTAAAGTGTTTTACAATCCTTTAAAAATCAGTTGAAAAGGAAATCGAATTGCTATTGATAGAATGTAAGGATGAATATCTGTTTTTGAAGCCTTTGTACAGTCAGTACTAATAACATAAACAAGCCGTGGAATATCACTTGTCTATCCTCATTTTCTGTTTCAAAAACTCACGCTTTTTTTGCTATAGTTCGACAATGATATTTTAAAAGAATACAAATTGTGACTTTTGAAAAATACTACCAGTGGTTGGGTATTTTAAAGGACATGAAAAACACGAAACGTTGTCATGAGGGAGTATATATATTTACGATAAATACTTATTTCTATTCAATAAAAGATTTTTAAACGAAAAAATTAATCTTGAAACAATTTTTAAATGATATTAACTATTTTCTACCGCGTACTTTTTGTATCGGCTCGGACGAGCTCGCGCTCTGATGAAACAATTTTTTTCGGTTTCGGGCGGGTTCGAATTTCAAATCTTCGGGCTCTGGCTCCGAGAAAAGAGCCCGAACGCATCTCTACTACATGTGTGCTAGAGTAATTTATTGCCAAACAAATTTTTATACGTGGAATACGAGAAAACTTTTGGATCTTAGTAGATACATAGATTATATAAAATTCAATAGTTAGGACTTTTTAATTACCGAATTATTTTCCTATTATCTAAAATCCATTAAAAGAAAACGAATATCCTAAAATAATCCAGACACATTATCCAAAGAACGCAATAAATCTAATTATATTTCAATCAAATCGATAAAATTTTCACTATTTTTACTAATACTCACGCATTTATCTTCCGCTTTTACTGAACTTTCATATTTGTTTTGGCTAATGATTCGTGAAGTAGATCGATAGTCCAATTTCAAATAAAGGAGGAAGCACATGTAACTCTCTCTCTCCCTCTGTCTCTCTTTTTTTTTTCGTGTCTCTACTCTATTTTTGTAAAAAGCTTTTATATTTGAACTATTAATATAAAATGACACAAATATAACTGAATAAAATTAAAATTAAATAATTGATATAAATGTTAATTTGAATTTAGAATGCCTATTATCAGTGCGTCCCCTTCCCCCTAAAACCGTATTTAGGGATACTCGCAATTTGATCCTCCAAAAATCACAATTTTAATGATTTGTTATTGAAGTACCATCTGTAGACATAATTTGTATTTGTTTATACCTAAACAATCACAGGCTACGTAAGAGATGTCAGCAGCATGTTCAATACTCAATAATATTCCATTCTATAAAAAAAAAAAAAAAAAAAAAAAAAAAAAAAAAACCGCTGATAGTGAGTTTAAATATAAACATTTTTGATGTCAACAAATTATACACAGTTTAAAAGTTCGCATAAATACCAACAGTACCTTTAAAGCTGATTTAGTGAGAATAATAACACTAGTATGTTGTGCCCATCAAATAACTTTTATAAATCAAATCGTCTACAACTAAAATTAAATGACAACCATCCGTTCTTTTGATAGAGCTATCGCGGAAATCGTGAAAAACAAAGCATAACAGCAACACCTGTTGGGTGGTATACACCCAAACCTAATAAAAATCTATTTATGTCAAGGTCTAACTGAATATGAAGTTTGATTTAATTCCGTACATTAGTTCTTGAGATAGAGTCCCCTCAAAATTTGTGTCACATACAGGCAGATAGATATACAGACTTACGGATAAACGTTTTCTAAAAACAGCTAAATCGTGTTTAAAAAACGTATAAATCCGTCGATAACCGGAAGTCGAAAATTTTCACGAATTCAATACTTTCTTCTTGTAAAGATAGAGGAAAGTAAAAATAATTGCCTAAACGTCATTTGAGATTTACTATTGAGACACGAAAATTGTTTGGTTTCTGTTTGTCTATCTGTCTGTTCCGCGATAACTGCTACAGAAAGCGCCCAATTAGCTTGTAATTAAGTATGTATGTTGATGAGGTAAAATTAGCTGTTATAAATTTTGGTCAAATTTGGTTCATTAGTTCGAAAAAATATAGAGCTATTATTTTCATGTCAATGCTTTTTCTATGACAATTCGGATTTTTTTTTTTCATTATTCACTGAAAAAAAATGGCAGATTTAATAATTGGTTTAAACATTAAATTATGGATACTAAAGTTTTGATTTAGAGATCTTAAACTAATCCGACCGCTTTGAGAATTTGCCAATTCATTTATCAGAAATTCGAAATTAATTTGAATTTCGTTCTCACGAACTCCCTAAATAATTAGATGATGTTTGATATCTATGAAATGAACAATTATTTACAAGAACTCTTTAAAATTCCATTAAATCATTAATACTATATAATAGCATGCAAAATGTACAAATACTCATTTTACATAGAATTTTCAAAATTTTTGCAGTTAAAAATTTCTTACTTGAATGCTACAAGATTTTGTTTTGTAATACAAAAATGTACGAAAGATTTTGAATTGAAATTTTTCTATCTCTATGATTGAAATTGTTTCTATCAAAATATCCATTTATATTTTATAACAACTTATAAACGTTTGAGTGTACAAATAATCATTTTGTCAACTGTAGATTCCCCGAGAGTAATAGCGTAAGTTGTAGGTACAGCGCCTAGAATACATAGTGCGGAACACGGCTACAAAATAGTACTAAAAAATTGAATCCGATAAATGTAGAACGATGCTGAAACTATAGCGGATCGATAGCAGCGACAACTTCTAGCAGTGGCGTAGACAGGGTGGAGGTCCAGATGGGTTGGATGCCACTAATTTTATAAAGATATTTTTGCCTTATCTAATCAGAGAATTTTCTGCGATATTGAAGGCGAAGAAAAATTTATAATATTACTGGTTTACAGAGCATTTGGATCCCCTTCTCTGGCTACGCCAGTGTCTGCTACTTCTTTTCAACGCAAACATTGTATAAGAATCGAACTGAGAAAACGTTTCAGCTGGTGGTAAATATTTTAAATAATTAAATTATACCCTATTTCCTTTGACTTGGATAGGGATTTTCATAAGCTTTGAAAATATGAATGATATTGATCATGGCCAAAATACGTGATACGATTCTTTTGTGCCTGGTTGCAGTACGCTATAAAAGACAGCAAACTAGAAACTATCCCTATATAGCATACCAAATGATGAATCTCTGCTAGAAGAGTGGAAAATATTAATTACCTGATATGATAAAAAAACTAACGTCAAAATCAGTTACATCTGAAATATACACTTACAAGAAGATTTTATTAACAGAAATTATGTTCATGTTGTCAATAGTGAAACGTTTACTTTTGCTAGAGGTAAATCGCCCCACCAGTGGCTGAGAGGTTGTGCTCTCGAAAGCTGGTAGACGGGAGGTGCTGGGTTCGATCCCAATCGCGCCCGTCGGCCTAATCGTTCGGAGTTTTCGTGGTTTTCTTCGAGCCGTGGATTTATCCATGCGTAAATACGGATTAAGTTCCCTTAGAAAGACCCCCACGAAGGGCACTCCACCTGGGCCTATATCCCTAGTGTAGATAACTGGCCGTCAATAATCAACCCAACCCAACCCACGCTAGAGGTAAATCTATTTTTAAAGCAGGTGTCCCTGCGATCGCCCTATTATTGTACCGCATCGTTGCATGTTTATAGGCTACAAATTTTTAGCACTTTTTAAAGCATTACCAGTTTAACTTTTTTTAAATTCCGAAATTTCGCATTCATACCAGAAATTCCCTATAATGTTCTTTTGGTTACTTAATGGCAGATATTTCGTGACTTCTTAAAGTAAAAATTCTTCTTTTAGAATTTCCGGTTTGAATTCGAAAATTTTGAATTAAAAGACGGTAAAACTGTTTTCCACACTATGTATTCTGGGCGCTGTAATTGTGGGATTTGTATTATTTTATAAAACTACCAGAACACAATGATAAACCAGAAAATTGCACACAATGGAATCATTTCAATAATTAAAAATATATGCGTCTTAGAAACAACGCTCATCTATATAAGCGCTCAGAAATATTTACATCAATGAAAACTTTTAATTTAGATTTTGACGAAATTCTTTGGTAATTAGGACATAAAACTATTAGGTCGTTAGATTTTTTCTTTCGCAAGTTGAATAAATATAACTTAATTTTTTGCAGGATAAAATATAAAAATATCTAATAATCTAGAAAAACCATCATTATTTTGAGGAAAAAAAATACAATTTTTTATAAATACCTTTACCTAGTCACTAGAATAAACTTAATTTAATTGAAAATCGCTAATTATTTTAATTTAAGGTACGTCAAATTTAAGCTACAATAATCATCACACATACATACACACAAAAACACCCATTAGAAGGGCTGTAATATCTTCAAATATATTTAATTTTTTAAAAATAAATATATCAAAATTATGTTTACATATTGCATTATAAGTTTAAAATAATGTCAAATAATAAAATTAAGTGCTTAATAATAATAAAAAAAAAAAAAAAAAAAAAAAAAAAAAAAAAAAAAAAAATGAAAACGCCATTTTTTCTACCGCATGACTAGGTGTAACCCCTTAAAGGGTTTAAAGCCCGAACATTTAAACTATATATATTTATATAAAAAAAATATATATATATTCAACCAACTTTTTTTAAAAATCTTAATACAGAGATTATCGATTTCTAAAACATCATTTCGTATTAAAAAAAAAATATATATTTTTTTTTATATTGCGGGTGTGGCATTAAATCCTTTAACTCTTTATCTACCACATTACGAATTAATAAAAGGAATTGCATGTAAATTTTATTTCATGTTAATATAGTGTTAACTAAAAAATAAGTTGCAAAATAAAAATACCCGCTTTCCAAAAATTACATTAAATACGCTTAATTAAATGAAACGGTAGTTTTAAGTACCGTCAGTATTAAACATTAACAAAAATATTCAGATTTTGAAAATTAAATCATTTAAAAAATTATCATTTTTAGTTTTATGTATGACTTTTATATATGATGTATTTATTATAACAAGAAGAACATTTTAACGAATCTATCCTTGATGATATTAAAAAAACATTTTTTTCTTGTTTACACTCAGAAAAACATTACATGGGCTGCATTTTGAATGAGGTTTTGATTTTATTTTGCTAAGTGCGCAAACGCAGCGGCCTCGATTCGACAGCGGCCTCGATTCGATAAAAATGTTGGCCAGGAGAATGTCTTTGAAAACAGAAACGTATCTTTGTTTTCTTTTTGAAGGCACTGCACTTGCAGAGGCCTTAGGTTATTCAATAGATCTTGACCATCCTCTTCGTTTAGGTTCTGCTTTGGACTTAAAGAGCAAATCTTGTGCGACACAACGTTTAGAAGAAATATAGATTCACGTGTTTCTATATATTCTATGTGTGAAATCACAACGGTCATTTCAGGCTAATCAGAACTGACGGTACTTATAAGTACCAACAAAAATTGATTTGGTAAGTAAATTATAAATAGTACTTAACTAAAAGACTATACTAAATCGTATTCTAAGATCACAACGAATGTTAAAAAAAAATATCATTCACCTATCTTCAGTATTTTTGCGTGGATTTGAAATAACTTCAAGCAAGCAGGAGATCGCAAATATGGCTGACTCAATTGCATGAACAGACACTGAAATAAATATTTGAAAAGACAGATTTCGATAATTATATCTGCTGTTGCTATCTAGTGAGGTTAAAGGTAATTTAAAGCATTGATCCTTGAAAGCCTTTTAAGTATTGTACGAATAGACATTGTTCTATAGTTCAAAGTAACTGGTACTTACATGTACCATCGGTACATAAAGGGTTGAGTACAAAGCTAATTTAGATGCACACCACATTCGGAGCAATGGATTAAGAAAGTTAATTGTAGATTATAAGTTCAAATGTTACTTACTTGGAGGAATCTTTTACAGATCCAGATCCTTGTCCAAGAAAACCCATATGAGAAAGTGTATTGAGCAAGCTCATGACAGTATCGGTCATGGATGCACTGCTACCCGTACTTCCTGAATACTCCGTGGAGTGAACCTGCTGTGCGAGTGTCGTAGTTTCCGGTGGTGCTTCTGTGGTGGGATTCATAGAGGAAAGTAGATTTTGAGCAACTGCTGTCATAAGTGCCAGAGGAATTTTGTTGTTGGACATGGCGGAAGAAAGGGTGCAAAACCTGAAAGGGAAGTACAGTTCTTTATACATTTAACATCACATCATACAATTACCCAACAATTTTGAATCTTTATATATAGTATGCAAAAACATGAACGCATGTAATAATTTAATTTTAACCCTTTGCATTCACAAGGGAACCACTTTTGGTGAAGCTCGCATCTAGCATTGAGACCAGGTGTATTTTTAAAGCGCTATAGGCCAAGGTTAGAGAACCGATAAAATTTGTCTGTAAAAATTGTATTTATTGATTTTACAGTAGCATAACTTTCTAAAAATGCAATTTTTGAGACAACATATCGGACTGTTAACATAGAAGTTTTTTGGGATAAAGTACTTTAAAATACAAATTAGTTAATAATAAGAATAAAATATTAAGAAAAAAAGTTTAAAAATTCCTTTAAGGACATACGAATTTCATATTAAAAAAATACTACATCATAAATAAACTTTTGGCGGCCCGAAATTCGCTTTACATAGACCGTACAATTTTTCCAGGCAAACCTGGCCAAATGGCACAGTAGTTTGCTGTGTACGAGTACAAAAGTTTACATTTGTAGCACCCTGTTTGACGACGTAACTTGCTTTTGGAGTGAAATTAAAAATAAAAAATTCATTATTTTTCAATTAAACGTATACAAGAAGTATATAATACTATTTTTGCAGACAAATTTTATTTGTTCTCAAACTTTGGTCTATAGAGCTATAAAATGTACCAAGTCTCAATTCGAGCGTCACCAAAAGTAGTTCCCTTGTCAGTTGTTCAGTGTAACTCAACAATGCCTTTTGTTGTTGTTATTTCATAATTAAGCTTTGACTACCACTAATTTAAAAAAAATCATATTATATTTCTACAACATTTGTAGTAGGAATCTGCTACGAAGATTTTAGTATAGAAATAGTAATTGCAAAATGGTGATTGCTATTTCGGAAAAATAATTTTCAGTGGAAAGGATTAAATAATTAAAGAGTGGAAGGGTTAATGAAAATGTTACTGTACACAATTATGTAACACAATACAGTAGCTCCTCGTTATAAAGCGTATACTAAAAGACAAAAAAAAAAAAAGAAAAAGTCCAAAAGCGTGATAAAGATCAGGGCATTGAAAAAGTCGTGAATATCCCATATAGCACACGTGCTTCCCTAGGACATCCCCAGGAAGATTGACATTCATCCTCCAGGCATCCCTGAGGATGCAAAAATTTGTCACCAGGAGGTCCTCAGGAACCGAAAATGTCCGCCTCATAGCATCCCGGGGAGCTCCCCAGGACCTCCTTCAGGTTCCTCCTCGGGTTGTTCTAGGGAAGATTTCAGGAAGTAATACCGGAGGAATTTGGGAGACTTCAGGGTCACTTAATGTGCATAAAAAACATCCGAAGTTATTATTATTCGACTTAATGTAAAAAGTATTTTTTTTTTTTTTTTTTTTTTTTTTTTTTTAAATACGGACATTATATTTTAAAAATTTACCTAACCAATATAACAGACATTACTTTTATTAATCACATGGAAGTTACCGCCTACTGGATTTGAACCTGGGTACTTACGCATACGAGAAACACGCTCTGGTGATTACGCTACACGGCCGTTGTACCTGAATCGTTTATAAGGTATTCATGTATTTCTTTCTCCTCTTATGAAAGTGAGTAAATAGAAAACATGCATATTTTTACGCTTCGTATAGCAGGAATTCTGTAACTTTTATTGCAAATAAAGATGCATACCCTTTGATATATATTCAAAACAATTTTAAATTGATAACTAGAAAAAAAGCGTATCAATTATTTAAGGCTGTTCTCAGACCCAAAAGAGCTGCTTTCTGATACATTTTTTAACTCTTTTTTGTTCGGAAATGCATTAAATTGGCAGGTGGTCTTATTTAGAAACTATGTAATGCTAAAAAAAAGTTTTCCTTTCATTTTTTTTTTTTTTTTTTTTTTTTTTTTTTGTAAACGCAGATCTTTCAGAAAATACTGTGAAAGTCGTCGTTTTGAACCGAATTCCCCACGCGGCATCACAATAAAAGGGAAAAGGGAAAAGGGAAGGGGTGTTTTATTATGTCCGTGATAATAATCTGCACGAATTTATATCTTTAACCCGATTTTGTAAGAATGTATATTTTTAAATAAAAATCTTTCAAGCAAAACTCATATTCAGGGGGGGGGGGGGGGGGGGTATGTTTGTATTTTTTAAAACCAAATGTGCCATTTCAATAGACCATGTAATCTCTTTAAGTTGGTGTTATAATTTAGACTTAAAAGTAAATTATTGATTTGATAATGACGATAAATATAAAATTATTAATTAGTTGAAAATGTAATAATAAAATACATAAATATATATGTAATTTTTAGAAAGATCAGAAAAAAATAATTAATAGAAGAATAATAATAAAAGTAAATATGCTCGATATGACTTAAATATAATTCAATTTTGAAACTTACATGAAAATTATTTTTTACAATCGAAATAAGATTTTTTAAAATAGATTGTTTAATTTAAAAATGCTTATCTCTAATCAATTAACTAGCAAATTCTGAATATATACAAATATGTAAATATATGTTAAACTGTTGATAAAATCCTTATTTGTAAAAAATTTTTGATTCCTTTTGATTTCTTACAGTTACGAAAAAAAAAAAAAAAAAAAAAAAAAAACTCATTAATTAGGAATAATAAAAGAAATATGTATGATAATTTAAAATGGGCAGCGAAAAAAAAATAATAAATCGAATTTATATTTTAAAATTAAATATTGATCCAAAAATTATTTATATATATAATTCAAATTAATATGAAATGATTAATTATTTAATAACAATTATTATTATTATTTAATATATAAGACTATATTTAAAGGATCAGAAGAAATAATTTTTACTAGGTATTTCTAATCTTTAATTTATAAAATATGGTTATATACAAATATATAAATATATATTAAACTTTTGATAAATTTCGTGTTTCGAAAAAAATAATTCTGATTTCTTATCATTGAAAATAAAAATAATTTATTAGGAGAAAGTAAATCAATTTTATATTTAAAATTAAATTATTTCTATAGAAACTAATAACGTATATAAGTGAAATCAATGTAAAATTATTAGTTAGATGAAAAAGTAATAGTAAAAATATATAAATATATAAGTAATTATTGAAAGTTCAGAAAAAATAATTAATGAATGTAATAATAAAATGAATTAATATATAAGTTAATTTTTAAAAGATCAGAAATAAAATAAATAATAAATTTTCAATTTATATTTAAAGATTAATTTATTTTAATTATTAATATATGATGTCTAATATTAAATTTAATTTTCTATATTCAATATATTTAACTACATTTTGATTGCATTTTATAAATTAAAAATATATCTTAATAAGGATAATTAAATATTACAACAATAATTAAAAGTTTTAAAAGTTAAACAATAACCAGATGTGCTTAGGAAATAAAATAAATCAAATAATGATATAAACTTTATTAATTAAAAAATCGAACCACATCAAATCTTTTTTTTTTAAAAATAAAAAGTTATAATAAGTTATTTTAGTATCAAAATCACCCATGAGATGGCACCAGTACTGTCTCTTCCTAGGTACTTCCTCAGGAATATCATCCCAGGGAGAATGCTCCCTGGGAAGAATCTGGGAGGTCAGTCCTGGGGAAGTGATTAAAGTATCTTCCCCAGGAACGCCTGATAGCGTCATTGCAGTTTCAGGAGGAATTTGGGATGAATGGGAGCGCCTGGAGAGGTTTGCAGGAGCTTTGGTGCTATATGGGATGATAACAAACAAGTAAACCTTATAAAAGATTTACTTGTTTGTTATCTTCTTGGCTGTTACTTTCTTCCTCTTATTACGATTCCTTCATAAAACTAATGCCCAAAAATTTACTCTTAGTTTAATCGAATTATATATGGGAGAGTAGAATTTGGACCATTTCACATATTTTCAGGTGTAAACCACTTCATTTTTGGAATATCTGCATAATACCGCTACACGTGATCAATCTGTTTATCTACTAACTAAATAAATCTCTAAAATAATTTCTTTTTGAAAATCTTAAGCTTTATTTTAATTTGAAAAATTTGTCAAAAGTGGTCCAAATCCAACGACTGGTCGCCTAAATTGGACCCCAAGTCTCCTAAATTAGACGAAACGATATTAGGCTGTTTTAATGAGTATGGAAAATAAATAATTTTATTAAAAGAAAAGTTTACGATTAACGAAAAAATCAAACAAAACAATAGCAATGAAATATAATGAAATAAAATGTCTGAAAGTAACAGTAATTGTTTTAAATCAAGATGTATTCAAAATATAAATCAAAGTTATAAGTAATTAAGAATAGAAATTATGAAACTAATTGCCAGTTACCTGAATATCATGTAAGACGTGATACAAGGCTTACTCATGAATATTTTTTGTCCATTCTTTACTCCAGCAGACATCATGGAACCATATTTGGCAATCTGAACACTGAATCATTTCTGCTACTTTATCTTTCTTACAAATTAGCATAAACCAATCATCACTGTCTTGATTTTTCTTTTTAGATTCTGAAAATCATTAGAAATTTTTTTTGCAACAGAAATTTTCTTTACCTTTTGTCTGTAGTTCTTCCCTTCCATCATTTTCTTTCCAATTGAATTACGCCTATATCTTATTAAAACTTGATGTTCCAATTGCTTTTGTGCTTTGAGAGCGTTGTTTTTGTCGTTTTTAACACTTTCCAACCTAGTTGAAAAGTGTTTATGATTTCGGTTTGTCTGCCGTATGGCCGTCTGTCCGTGCTCTAACTCCCGTAAATATGCTCGGATTGCCCTGCAATTTTTATATGTTATTGTCGTCATCTATAGCATGTTCCCTATCTCAACTGAAGTGGGTAGCACTTATAGTTTCTTTACAGGGACACTCAAAAGAATTCCGTTACATTACGGTCTATGGGAGAAAAATCATTTGGGTTTATTTTAATGATGTTACACAATTTCAAACACATTGTAATTGATATATATCACTAAGGGGCATTACAAGAAGCTTAATATGGAATAGGGTGTGCATAGCACTTATAGTTATTTTACAGGAAAAGTTAAAAGAATTCCGTTACATTACGTCTATGGAGAAAAATCGTCTGCGGTTTATTTAAATAATGTTTCACTATTTTTAACGCATTGAAATTTATATATATCACTAAGGTGCATTACAAGAGGCTTACTACAGAATATTGTGTGTATAGCACTCATCGTTCATTTACAGGAACACACAAAAGAATTCTCTACAGTCTGTTAACAATAATTCCTGGAAGTGAGTTTTAAGTTGCTGAACGCGATTTTAAATTTAACTCACTTTTTGTCTGTTACTTGGTGTGTATAAATGCTGTAGATCCTATACAGGGCAGCACAAAAGTTCGCGAACACATTTCCGTTTATTGACAGAAACTCCAGAAGGAGAATTTTAAATTGTGCCACGCGTTTCCTAACTAAACTAAAATTTAGCATCCTATGTAGTATCGTTCATTTACAGGGACACACAAAAGAATTCTCTACAGTCTGTTAACAATAATTCCTGGAAGTGCGTTTTAAGTTGCTGAACGCGATTTTAAATTTAACTCACTTTTTGTCTGTTACTTGGTGTGTATAAATGCTGTAGATCCTATACAGGGCAGCACAAAAGTTCGCGAACACATTTCCGTTTATTGACAGAAACTCCAGAAGGAGAATTTTAAATTGTGCCACGCGTTTCCTCACTAAACTAAAATTTAGCATCCTATGTAGTATATATACAAATCTATAGACCATATACACGGCTGAATAAAAGTATTCGGATATTTTTCCGAATATTGTATATGTTGGAAATTCCTGAAATTACGTTTTTAAATATGTTATGCGATTTTTAAATTGTTTACTTAGATGTTATCTTTCAGCTTATTAAACGGTAATGATTTGTAAAATTATTTTGGAAGCGTTGGAAAGTGTTACATAATCTATGCTTGACGCATGATTTTTCGTTCTTGTTGTTTTCTCATTTCAAGGTTTACTTTATATGGTGAAGATGCACACAGCTGTTTTTTGGCTCCCTATGTATTTTGACTTAACTGATTTTGACAACGGCGATAACATTTTTAACGATTCTTTGGCTTTTTGGGGGGTTTTGTAGCTGCAGCCTTCTTGCGGGGCAATCTCTTCACAACTTACTCTTTCCTTTTCGTTTGCTATATCTTTGACAACTTTTGCTGTCACTGATGTTTTTCTTCGAGACTGCTTGTCTGCGTCGTTTTCATTATTTTTGTTTTACCGTCTTAGTTTTAGTATGTTCTATGATTACTAACTCTGACTACGAAAAATAGTATCCAAAGAGTACAGCCCTCGAAATTCATTACTTACTTTTCAAATTTATGATCGTATCTGGTCCAATTTAAGCAGCTCAAATTGGTCTAGTTAGGGCAACTGCGCCATTTTTAAAACAGATAATATCAAGACTAAGAACAAAAACAAAAGCAAACAAATCCGCGTGAAAAATATGCGCAATAAACACATCATTTAAGATATGTAATATAAAAACATAACAACTTACCTTAGTTTTAAAGTATTATCTTACGTTTAATAGGAAAAAATTAGATCAAAACAGATAATTTTAGGATTTTTAAAATTGTTTGAAAACAGCACGTGGAAGGCGGTTGCTTCTTCTAAGCATAAAGGACGTCATTCTGATGAGTAAGATTTCAGCGGTAGAAGGTGTCTCTTTCTGTAATTAACGGCAGAAATGCAGCGGTCCAAATATGGCTACTCTTCCCTATTTTACTTAAAAAGTGCGGTTAAAGTAACACTTATTATTTTTTGGGGAGATACGTAAAAAGACAAAGAGGGATATATTCTAGTGAATGATATATAGAAGAGTGTTATATAACAAGGTGTATTTCAATTATTTTTCATGTTTTCCCCACATATTGAACATCACAGTTTCTGAATAGATTACTGATTGAATTGAAGAAATTCCAACAAAAAAGGGCGTTTAAAATATACAGAATTGTAATAAGAGCACAGTAATGCTGTTCCCAACATTATACACACATGTTCATAACTGTTTGAAACTACAATATTTTAATAAGTCACTTCTATTAATGCATTATTTCTTGCCAATATGACCATTTTATTCACTTAATATGTTTCGACTGTTGTTGTATACGGTAAAATCCTTTTCAATATTCATTTTATAATGTTCACAAGAGTTGAATTATCTGATTAAAAATATATAAGGTTATCTGTGATTAAAATAGTTTTCGAATACGTCAGTGTGATTGGGATTGCATATGTGTTTTTAAAATACTTTTTCTCAGATTTTGAATTTATTTTACTTGCTCTTTTCTAAATTTATATATGAAGAATATCGGCGAATACAAAATTTAGAATAAAAGTAGTATGAAGAAGTATAAGAAAACGATGTAGAAAAAACCCAGACAAATTGCTTTTCTGTCTGAATAACTGTCTGTAATTCGATTGCTAATGGTATATTTTAAAAACTTTTTCAGCAAATACACAACACATATGCATTTACAAGGAACTTTATTTCAATTCTAATATATATACCGCAGAAAAAATAAAATAGGTTTATTAGACTGGAGAAGAAGCTAGAAATTCAATTAAAGGTAACAAAAATAATGAGTAATTAAGTTTTTATTTTCTAAGGTAAGACTGTTCATTAAAAAAAATGAGATTTATTAATTTAAAAGTAAAAGCGAAACTAATTTACATAACTGACGTAAAATTATATCTCAAGCAAATACGATTTACGTAATTGAAAAAAAAATAAAGCAGACACAGAAAAAGTAAAAATCTTATTCTAATCAACAATAACATGAGTTAAATATTTTTTTTCAAATTATGCTTTTCTGCACATCATAAACGGCCCTTTAAACCAGCGTCTTGCCGTTTTTAAGCACAATTTGAAAACTACTTAGCAGAAAAATGTCAAATTTTGAATGCTCATAAAACAGGACATAATAAATATAAATCCGTCAAAAAATTGTAGGTTGCAATTCATAATGTTTTCAAATATTAATTTCATAATTTATATTATAAAATTATAAAAAATACAAATTCAACGTATTTATATGTGGGCTTTTTAGTATTATAACCAAACAAAAATTTAGCACATTAGGATTATAATTTCAAGAGATATTAATAAAAATATGAAAATGTAATTTACATTAGAAACTCTAAATTTTGCATGTTTATAATTCAAAAACTTATCATCCAAATGACTTGAAATTTGGAATTTAGGCATAGTTTGAACTGAAGATTTAAAATATCGTGTCAAAATTGCGTATTGCCATTGAAGAAAACAAAGTTTAGGCTGGTTTTGATATGTAGATGGCTCCCTAAGCAAATTTTTATATACATCATTTAAAAGTAGACTTTATTTCCAATCTTTGGTACCAGTAACTTTCTTCTACGATAATAACTTTCTTCTACGATGATTTTCAGAGTTAGTGGGGGTGTTCACCTTTTTTTTTTTCCCACGACTGTACATTTTTACATTCTTCTATCTATAATAGAAGAAAGTATTGTAATCTAAATTTTTTTCGACTATCGGTTTTAGACGGATTTACACGTTTTAGGGGTCAGAAGATTCCAAAAAACATGTTTTTATAAAATGTCTGTCCATGTGTCTGTCCTCATTTGTATCATCGAAAAGTGTATGAAGTTATGCATAAAATTAAACCAAAAATTTGTTTCTATGTTTTTGGCTATGGCCAGCAGGTCATTCTTGAATTTGGGATATTTCGCAGGAAGGGGATGCTATGATAGCGATTTTTGTTCTATTTTCATTATTGTATCATCGAAAAGTGTATGAAGTTATGCATAAAATTAAACCAAAATTTTTTTTCTATGTTTTTGGCTATGGCCAGCAGCTCATTCTTGAATTTGGGATATTTCGCCGGAAGCGGATGCTATGATAGCGATTTTTGTTCTATTTTCATTATTGTATCATCGAAAAGTGTATGAAGTTATGCATAAAATTAAACCAAAATTTTTTTTCTATGTTTTTGGCTATGGCCAGCAGCTCATTCTTGAATTTGGGATATTTCGCCGGAAGCGGATGCTATGATAGCGATTTTTGTTCTATTTTCATTATTGTATCATCGAAAAGTGTATGAAGTTATGCATATAATTAAACCAAATCTTAGGTAAATGTTTTTGACTATGTCTCAGTTCAGTTTGAGGATATTCCGGCGTCAGGATTAGCTGTGATAGCCACTTAAAGATTTCAAATTCAAAAAGTTGTACAAAAAATTAGAAATCGTAAATTTTTTTTTTCCCGTTAAATGTTCGGAATTGATCCAAGGATTCCGAAGCAATTTTTGTTTTGCCTATCTTAAAAAATGGCTGAGATACAGCAGTTTGAAATTATAGGGTGGTTGAAATTTTGAAACAATACAGCAGGATTCCTCCATAAACGAGTAATTTTCGTTCATTGTTGTAACCATCGTTTCAACACTTACACGCTTAAGATTTATATTCGCCAACGTCAAATTCTTGCCAAGCTTGGTGACAATTTGTGAAATATTGTCAAATTTGGCGACAAAAATAGATTGCCATAAATGAATCCGACTTGGATATAACTGACTAATTTGGCGACATTCTCAAATTCAATATTGAGTAGAACTGGGAATGGATTTTCTGTAGTCGGGTTTCACTAATTTTAGCTTCGTGTTTTCCGGTAAAATTAGTGAGAATAAAAATAAAACAGGGAATAAGAAGGCTATCTTTTCCTGCCGATACAGGCCAGAAAGACTTTTCTTAGTTATGTTCTACATCGACTGCTAGTGCAACGAAGGGTGCTTCCATCCAGATAGCCCGACGATTCACAAGCTTCTGACGTTCAAGAGAATGACGATAATATTGATCTTATTGGCATTGTGATTGTGAATTTTGAAGTATTAACATGTATGAGATAGAAGAAAGTTTTGGGATTGGCACATCCGTATAGTTTTTTCTGTATTCGACGGTGTAAAAATTAAAGTTATGCGATGTTTAGAAGTAATTAAGTTTGCGAAGAAGGAAAAATGGATTGATGTGATCTTTGCCAATCAATATGACGTCAGTGTTACTCAATAAATGTTTTTGCTTTATAATACAGATTATTATAAGTATTTAAAGTAACACATTTCACATAGTAAGTTTTAATTTTATACAAATTTTGAGATTTCACTTCCTTTTAAAAACTATTGTAACTGACACAGCGAAAAAAACTCATTATTTTTTTTTCTAGTTTCTACATCTACATTTTTTAAATTGTAGACGTTTTCGAGCACTTTATATTAAATTCTCTTTTTTGCACAGTTTTGAAAAGATCCTTGTTGGTCTTGAATTTTTAAATATTTCACTCGTAAAAAAAGAGAAAATAGCACAATAATCAAACACAAGTGAATTCAGGAGAAATAGTAAAAGACAAATATTTAAAAATGAAGTTAAACTTCCTAAAAAATGATGTATTCATTGAAAAGATTGAGCTGGAAAGCAGCATATTTCTAGCTTTCTTCTTTATTTTCTTTTTACTTATATAGCAATTCTTAATAAGGTTAGAAATGAAAATACACATTTTTTTTAATTCTTTGTTTTCCTAAATGTGAAGATATGAAAAAAGATAAGTATAAGAATGTTCAATGACTCAATGAAACAGAAGATGTTGTTTACTTACCCATCATACGTAGTATAGGGTAAGTCTTGTAATCGTTTTGAAAATCGAAAATTTTTTTTGACGGATTTACACGTTTCAGACACTGGAGATTCCGAAAAACATATTTTTTAGAAAAAAAAATTTGCCGTCCGTCTGTGTGTCTGTGTGTGTCTGTAAACGCTCTATCTCCCGAAAAAATTGAGATAGAGACTTGCAATTTGGTATGTACTTAGTATGTAATAATGGGAAGAAGCCTATTTCATTTCAATAACCTCGATTAACCGGAACAATTTTTTTCGGACTCTCGAAATATTCGTTCTGATGAAAGGTATATAAAAATTTTCGAAATTGTTTATTTTAAGAAATGAATATAAAAGACAATAAAAAACATAAATTTTGAATAAAGCATGAAGTCGATCGGATAATTAGTTGCCGAGATATTTGGAATCCTATTTTCCACACTCTTCGATTTTTCATGACCCTGTATTTCATCCAAATTTCACTTCAAAGATATATTTTAATTGGAAATTTGACGCTTAATCAGATGCAATAAACCGCTAGTTAATAGGATTATTATTTTTGGAGTTATAAGGAAAAACCTCTTTCAAGCAATTCAGTAATTGAGCCTTTAAAGTTTGTGACGTCATCAAGCCACGATTTTATTTGAATTGCAATGCATTTTATAAGTAGTTTACACATTTTTATTTTAATATCTTACATTATGCATATCCATGATGGGTAAGTATTACGGTGGCCCCCAACGACTAGTTTTAATTTAATTTTCTTGTTTATAAAAAACTATATAAGTGTCACTTGCCGTGAATTTTTATTTCACCTAAAGATTCTTTTGTATAGAATATCATGCATTTGGAAAAAAATAGAGACTATTTTTATTTTCGAGTAAAGCTGTGCAAAATACATTTGTAAATGTTTGATCACTTGGAGTTAGAGAATTGTCGATATAGCCAACAAATATGCTTGCCCCTTTTCTTACATATGTTATATCAAAATTATTAGTACAAACGTTCAGGGGAAATATACTGCAAAAAAAAAAATCTTTCTGAAAATATTACGAAATTTAATACGGTTTACGAATATCTAATATAACCTTTTCTGAGTTATGCACGATTCCAAAAATCGCTCCTTTATCTCCCGAAACCGCAGAAACCAGAATAGATTTCCTAGATTTAAAGAAGCATTTCTGAAACAAAGGTTTTTTTTGCTGTCCGTGATTTTCGGAAACGTTTTCGAATAGTTTTTACAGTGCATTATTTGGTTTTCTTAAGACGAAATATCGGTTATTGGATGTAACAGCTCTTAAGAAGACATTTTCATGCTCAGTAAAGATATTCAACAGACAAACATATTAAATTCATAGGATTAACTGTAACATTAACATTAACAGTTTTTTTTTACATTTAGACATTTCTTTTGTTACTCTTCATGTAAAATCACAGCTGTAAATGTCTTTTTGCGAATTGATAGCTTCCGAAAAACCGATATTTCGTGTTGAAAAAACTGATTAATATGCTGTAAAAACTACTCGGAAACGCTTCCAAAAATTACGAGCAGCAAAAGAATATTTCGTTTCAGAAGTACTTCTTTAAATCTCAGAAATCTGCCGGTTTCTAGGGATTCGGAAAATAAAGGTACGCTCTTCTGATTCGCGGGCAACTCGGAAGAGTTTATAATATATATTTGTAAACCGTATTAAATTTCATAAAATTTGCGAAAGCATTTGTCTTTTTTTTACAGTATTGAATACACCTAGGCAAGTCCAATATATAGTTATAAATCAAGCGTGGGAACACTTTGGAGGGGCTTTCTGATTGGAAACGTGTTGAATTGTAGAATGCAAAATGAAATTATAACAAATAATTGTTGAAATATATATCATGTAATTGAATAAAGAGAAATTTAAATTAAAAAATAAAACACAAGAAAATGCAATTGATAAAACAAAAAAGCTTTAGTTAGGACTAATTAAAAAGAGTAATGAAGTATTAATAAGAAGTATTTCTGTAATGTATGTTTCTATAGTTTGGACAAAAAGTACGAATTTGAGCTTGTATTAATATATGTACGGCACCACTCAATAAATAATTGCACCCAAACTATAGTGTCTAGAAGATATAGTATGGTAATCGGCCAACCATAAAGAGCTAAAACATTGTATTCCCTAAATATTCAATGATGCTGAGCGATAAATATCGATCACAGCGACATCTGGTAGTTCAAACGTAAACATTGTAGAAGGATTGAATTGAGAAAGCGTTTCACCTGTGAAGAGCTACCAGATGTCGCTGCGATCCATATTTGCCATTCAGCATCGTTCAACATTTATGGAAGTCAATTTTTTAGCACTTGTTAAAGTATTACTGGGATAGCCAGTTGCTACACTACGTCTTCCAGATGCGATACCCGAACCAAAGTAGAACAATGGAGAACAATGTTACTCACAGGCCTGCTGCTCCACCTTGGTCACAGTTTTGCCTCGCTGAAGTTTCATTATCCAAGAAATCTTGTATGATGTTAACAGTTTCCGGAGGCAGAGTTTCGTTGAAATCTGTTTTCTCTCTTTTGATTCGATGAGGACCATATATTTTCCTTCTAAAATCGTAGGAGTGATGGGGATCCAAAGGTTGTGGAATCGGCTTGTTTGCTTCAATTTTCGTAACTTTTGGTATCTTAGGATCATCCTTTAGGTAGGGTAGAGCTTTCGATAAGAATAGAAGAGTTTTGTTTTTTATTAGTTCACTGAAAAATAAAGTTATAAGATCTTTTTTAGCACAGTTAAAAATTTTTACACGTAAATTAAACAAAAACAAAACAGAAAATATAAATATATCTGTAAATATACATATATTTTAATTTTTCTTAGATTTAATATTTTGTCAGACTACGTTATAAATCTGTCCATTGGTAAAACTAGTATGTTGTGGACATTAAAACTTTCTTCTATATAAATCAAATCGCCTGCAACCAAAATTAAATGGCAATTTATTCGTGATTGAGATATAGCTATCGCGGAAATCGAGATAAATACGGTATAGAAGCAACACCTGTTGGGCGATTTACACCCAAAACTAATCAGTCTCTATCTATCTATATTATAAAGACAAACGTGTCCGTGCGTAACGCTGACGTCAGTGTGCGAATGGCAACACTTCACGATGAAATTTCGGTTTTGAGATTTTTTCTATTGCAATTTTCTAAGTTTCTAAACATCGCATATTTTCAGTTTTTACACCATTATTTAGTGGGAAAAATCTACTTTCAAATGCAATTTGTTTGAAAACTATATCGCAATTTACTCATTTATTATTTCATTTAAATTAAAATTCAAGCATGATTTTTTAAAAATCTATCTCCATCGCTTGCAGACGATTTCAAAATATTAATCCATTTGCACTTTAAACAATATAAAAAGTTCAGAATTTGTTTCCGGCTAATATTCAGTAACAAAATTAAAATTTCATTAAGCAATAAATAAAATAGCATACATAAAACACAAATTTAACTGACATGTAATTGAAATAAGCGCTTAAAACAACTGAAATTATCAGAATAAAAAAAACTCCTGTAGATAACGAAATTTTTAGCGAGTTTTTCGGTTATTAATTTCTGAAACGAGGCCAATGCAAAATTACCAGTTTTAATATTTAAATTTTTTTTGTATATATAGATGACATATTTCATATAAAAATGCTCTTTGGTGTTGTTAGGGGGAAATCTAAAAAAATGTATTAAATGTAAAAAATCTATTAGAGTTTTCAGTAAAAAAAAAAAAAAAAATGGTTTTCACATATATTCTCTATCCCGGGAAGCCCGGGTTGGATGCCCTAGTTTATGTAAAAGCCTAATAGAATATGAAGTTTGGTGAAATTCAGTGCATTTGTTATTGAGATAGAGTTATCGCGGAAATCGTGGAAATTGCAGCATAACGCAGCCACCTATTGGGCGATTTGCAACAAAACCTAATCACTCTCTATTTATGCCCAGGTCTCGCAGAATATCAAGCATGATGAAATTCCGCCCATTAGATCTTCAGATACAGTTATCACGGAAATCGTGAAAAAGAACAGATGTGTTACACTCACGCACCGATGTTTGGCGACTTTTTGATTGGTGCGATTTCCAAGCCCGCGCCAAACCAATAACTTAATAGTCAAGTTAACATTAAAGGAAAAAAAAATCACCAAAATTTGACGACTTTTTTCCTTTTTATAACCGATTAATAAAAAAAACGATGCGTGAGTGTAAGACGTCACAGCCCGTGAAAAATGCAGCATAGCAGTGCGACCTGTTGGGCGATAATAAAATGGAACGTTTCTATTCTTGGTTAAAAATAAAGTTAATACTACTGTTTTAGGAACTGCTTTTTTAGGATGCTATCAATTCTCAATGAAACATTTTCAGCTGCGTAACGGAATTAATACATGCAAGAGTAACAAAAAATTTATTAATTTTAATGTTAAGATATATCAATGCTGTTAATTTGTCATGTTTATCTGTAAAACTTGTTTGTTGAACATGAAAGTGTTTACTTGAGAATAAATAGCATCGAAAAATCTATATTTTGGTTTCAGAAATCTGATTAATACACGAGGAGACACTAGAGTTACATCGGTTTCCACATGATGACATATTAGGGGATCTGAACGGAGATTTATTTCAGCACGACAGCGCAGCAGTTCAATCCAGAACTCACATAGTACAAAATAAATACTTTCCGCGCAAAGCGTTAATATTTTAAATTGGCCAAGTTTAAACTCAGACATAAAGTCAATTGAGAACATTTGGTTATATTAACTCGTTAAGTATACAAGAATGAAAGCGATATCACTTTACTAAAAAGTGACCGTTGAAAAAGCGTGGTATTCTCTGCCACACATATTATTTCAAAATCTAATTGATTCAATAGAAACTAGATTATTTGAAGTTAACCCAAACCAGGGAACTACTATTAATAAATAGCGTCATGTAAAAGTGCCGAATGATGTGGGTTTTTTCCATTGTGCCTAAACTTTTAAGACACCGTATAGTTATAGATTTTTATAAAATTTTATTAAAGTTATGATAATGTAACCCTTTATTCATTTTGATATGATTTATTTGGAAAATGTTACAGAATCCAATAAGTAAATAATATGGTTTTGTTTAATTTTATATTGTTATTTAATAAATGACATTTTCTGGTTGCGTCTAAACTTTTGAGACAGACTGTATACAATAGAGTTAACTTCAATTCAATTTCATTATATTCAATTGTATATGATTTCTTGGGATAAATCTAAACCATCAGCGAAACAAAATTTTTGATGGAACATATATGTCCCCACAATTTTGAAAGGGTTAAAGTAGTACATACAAAGGATATGGTTCTCCACTGAAATCTTGACCCATCGGATTCATAGGAATGAACCCTTTATTTAGATCGCCACAAAGAGTATGCTTTGGAGACGGTCTTTTGCTGTAAGGAACTTCTCCATTTGGACAAGGAACGTTAGACCTCATGTAGGGAGGCTTTCGAACCTGTGGAGGTCTCATGTAGCGCGAAGGTGCCTCTTCGAATGCATAGTATCCTTCTTGTTCGCCTCGTTGAACATCACAGATGACGGTCCTGAATAAGAATATTATGGCCACAAACAATCTGATATTCTGCAAAAAAAAAAACCAATTTGACTTAATGAACTAATAAAAAAATCATGACAAAATACAGGAAGAAAATATACAGGGTTATTCTAAATGATGGACTCATTTTCAAAAAATTGTATTTATTAAAGTTCAAATTCAAAACGAACAATCTTTATACCAATGAAAAGAGGAAGTTTCAAAGTTTTTTTAAGACATTATAAATTTTCAATTTCTCTACCGTTTGCTGCACGACAAACATCTACGCGATAGCCAAACTCGTCCCACACACGAGAAAGCGTATCTGCTGTTACTGAGTGCACGGCAGCAGTGATACGGTTCCGCAGATCGTTCAGAGTTGTTGGTAGCGACGGGACGTACACAGGACGTACAAGCTGTGCACTCAGTAACAGCAGATACGCTTTCTCGTGTGTGGGACGAGTTTGGCTATCGCGTAGGTGTTTGCCGTGCAGCAAACGGTGGACACATTGAACATTTATAATGTCTTAAAAAAACTTTGAAACTTCCTCTTTTCATTGGTATAAATATTGTTATTTTGGATTTGTACTTTAATAAATACAATTTTTTGAAAATGGGTCCATCATTTAGAATAACCCTGTATTTGAAAAGATGAAAAAACTTTTTTTCCTCCAAATTGTAGTGTGTATTACACCATTTTTTCTTGTGATCCTTATTAGGGATCTATTAATCTTTTGAGATTAGCAGTACCCACTTTAGATATTTGGCATATTTGTGAAACTAAACTATTGTGTTCAAAACTATTAATTTTTGATATACCCTTGTTTTACGTGTATAGTTTTTTAAGTGAGATATTGTGGAGTGAACAGTGTATACATTCAATAAATGATTTGGTTAGAATGTCAGTAGAGTAAGTCAATATTTAGTAATTTAAGAAATGAAGGGTTTTGTGAAACTTGTCGTGTCGTATTGCCGTTGCATTAAGTGATAAAACTTGTTTTTCCCTCTAGTGACTCCTTAAATGAACTATAACTTATTTGACTGTCACACTGAATAGAAATTAATATACGTTCAGAGAAAATATGGTTATCTAGATTTTTAAAAATTTTAACTTACTCCACTGTCATTCTAACCCCTTCAAATAGCCGAAAAACTGCAGAAAACAAGTGTTTACTCTTACGTCATTCAACAAAACAATACAAATGTTACATGTGTGGAAATTATTTAAAACTTGGTCATTAAGTACTATAATTAATATTATTAAAAGTGCCTTTTGTTCCGTATTCGATGGAGTAAAGAGTTAAATTATGCGATATTTAGAAATGAAGATGTATTTGATCAATGTGAAAGCGATAGCACATGTCACAATATTTATTGTTATTTTGAAACTTAATGTAAATGATGGTGCTTTATATAAGTAGATAGACTGTGTGCGAATTGCGGCTAAAAGTTTTTTACTCTATATGAAGTTAAAATAGGAAAAGGAAAACTAATATTTTCGAGACATTCTGTTGTTTTTTATTTTAAAAGAAGAAATAGATCATGGACCATTTAATGAGATTTATAATGCGTATGGTGTGGATCATAGACTATGATGCGGATGCTTTAATAGACGCATTTGACAGTGTTGGTTAAAAATGTCTTTCTG
Organism: Maratus michaelseni; assembly: GCA_963931845.1. Classification (NCBI taxonomy): domain Eukaryota; kingdom Metazoa; phylum Arthropoda; class Arachnida; order Araneae; family Salticidae; genus Maratus; species Maratus michaelseni. The sequence continues at coordinate 266,503,444 of OZ007593.1, forward strand.
GTAGTTTCAAAATTAAAGAAGGGAGAACACAGAAAACCAACAGGACAAAACACAGGCATCAGTTCAAAGTCTCACCATGACACGATACGTTGTAGAAAATCTCAACATAAGAAAACAAACCGTATAAAATGATTCAAAAGTTTTAAATACAGGAGTTTTGTGTGTTATTTGCAAAAGAAAAAAACTTATGGATTTATCAACAAAACTACGTAATATAACTGAATACACTGAATAACACCAATAGAAGTATTTAAATTTAACTTTCTGAATATTATTCAGAAGTTTTCCTTTTTCCATTTACAGTTATAAACCGCAAAAAATGCCAGCACAGATATGCTAGATGAAGTTTAACCAAGCACAAAGAAAGCATGGAAAAGAAAACGAAGAAAAAGTATTTTTGTTAAGCCATAGCACAATATCCGCTTAACCTAAGAATGCAGGGCGTAACAACAACGACATGTTGTGCAAGAACAAACTTTTCTTTTTCTTTACAGTGTCCAAATTCATTATATCCTTCTAGGATAACGCCTAAAACTCAAGTCATGCATCACATTAACAATGCGAGCTATGGTGAGATACTTTTTTAAAAGGACACACATGGTACTCTCGATAATGTGAACGAAGCAGGGTTCGTACGGATCAGAGAATTTTCCAGGAGTGTTACCAATATATATATATATATATATATATATATATATATATATATATATATTATAGAAAAAGAAATCTAGGTTAAACTCGTGAAATTTCACCTTCTTTTAAGGAAAGGTTTTCTATTAGAAAATACTGGTACCGAAGAATTTCCTGGTCGCAAAATTCGAGGAGCCGTACGAACCCTGACGAAGCACATTAAGCATAATGTTTACAGTAATATAATCAGGGCCAGATTAAGGCACGGATACGTAGGACACTGTCCCAGGTCCTCTTAAATTTGGTAGCCACAAATATGCAGATAACATTTTTAAAAAATTGCAGTTGCATTCATTAGTTACATAGTTTTATATTTTGTACTGTAGAAAGATAAGGAAATTCATGTCTAAAAAATGTACATTTATGTCTGTATTTAAAAGTCATATAAGGATGTTCTCAATTTTTTTCATTTTGTCCAGAAATCAACAACTTGAATCTTTCTGACTCATTCACAAAGGCATTTTCATATGTAAAAGCATGAAATTTGTAGATATTACTCTTTAAGGGCTACAGAATCGATCAGTGTTATTACCACAAGTGTTTCTCCGTTATAATCGATTCCAAACCGAAGGCGTTCTTGCCCTGACTGCTCTGTCTTGAAAATCAGATGAAAATGTAAATTTTGAGAATATTTTCTGAAATATCATTTTCTTTATGGAAACTTAAGAAACATTTTTTCATTTCTTGGCATATGAATTAGAATAGCTACAAATGTCAAGCACTTATGAAAAGAAATAACTTCGTGTACATATCATAAAAAAAAAACAAGTTTAAATTTGAGTACAGCCACAAGAGATACATGTATATTTTTTTACTTTATTACATAGCATAAGAATGGGGGCATCATATTTGTGTCCAGAGCTCCCAAAATTAGTAGATATGCCCATTGTAGAGACATGCATATAATTTGTTTATAAACAATTATTCAAGTAAATGTTTTTTCTCACTTAAAACAGATATATTTTAGCTTCTACGAAAAATGGTTGTTGCGTTGTCGCGTACATAACTTAACTTAGTGTGAGTGCTTAATTTTTATTTATCTTTGTACAAATGTTTATGATAATTGTTCAGTTAGATACACGTTTTTAAAAAGTTCTGACAGATAATTTCTTTAAATTTGATATAAATTTAAAAAATATATTATTTAATAATAATAAGAAGTATTTTTAATTTTTTTTTCGAAAAGAAATGACAAAAAAATAGTGAATAATATTCTGAAAATTAAAGGGAAAAAATATTTCTGTAAATGTTCTGTAATATTATAACTGCATTTATATTTTATTTAGTTTTAAAGAAAACATTATCTAGAAGCACAAAAATTTCAACTTCTTAGCTTTAATAGATTTTATAAAAAGCGTACCAAAATATGTAAAAAATCAATTCTGAGGAAAAAAACATCATGCATCTCGCGTAAATTATGAAAAACATTCCAACACTTCTAGATTACTGTAACGGAACTTCAGAATTTAATAAGTTAAAAAAGATATCTAAATAAACAATTTAGAAAACTCATAACACAATTGAACACCCAATATCTGAAATTAACGTTCATAGCCGGTACGGTATTCGAATTCTTTTGAGCAGCCTGTATATGATCTATAGATTTGTAACCGCATTACATGGCTTACTAAAGTTTAATTCATCTAGAATACACACAACACATTTAAAAATTTGAAAATTTACTTTTAGTAAACGGAACTTCAGAATTTAATAAGTTAAAAAAGATATCTAAATAAACAATTTAGAAAACTCATAACACAATTGAACACCCAATATCTGAAATTAACGTTCATAGCCGGTACGGTATTCGAATTCTTTTGAGCAGCCTGTATATGATCTATAGATTTGTAACCGCATTACATGGCTTACTAAAGTTTAATTCATCTAGAATACACACAACACATTTAAAAATTTGAAAATTTACTTTTAGTAAACGGAACTTCAGAATTTAATAAGTTAAAAAAGATATCTAAATAAACAATTTAGAAAACTCATAACACAATTGAACACCCAATATCTGAAATTAACGTTCATAGCCGGTACGGTATTCGAATTCTTTTGAGCAGCCTGTATATGATCTATAGATTTGTATACGCATTACATGGCTTACTAAAGTTTAATTCATCTAGAATACACACAACACATTTAAAAATTTGAAAATTTACTTTTAGTAAACGGAACTTCAGAATTTAATAAGTTAAAAAAGATATCTAAATAAACAATTTAGAAAACTCATAACACAATTGAACACCCAATATCTGAAATTAACGTTCATAGCCGGTACGGTATTCGAATTCTTTTGAGCAGCCTGTATATGATCTATAGATTTGTATACGCATTACATGGCTTACTAAAGTTTAATTCATCTAGAATACACACAACACATTTAAAAATTTGAAAATTTACTTTTAGTAAACGGAACTTCAGAATTTAATAAGTTAAAAAAGATATCTAAATAAACAATTTAGAAAACTCATAACACAATTGAACACCCAATATCTGAAATTAATGTTCATAGCCGGTACGGTATTCGAATTCTTTTGAGCAGCCTGTATATGATCTATAGATTTGTATACGCATTACATGGCTTACTAAAGTTTAATTCATCTAGAATACACACAACACATTTAAAAATTTGAAAATTTACTTTTAGTAATTACCGCCATAGAAAGTAACTTGACATTTTTTGTGAAGCTCGGTATATGATCTACAGATTTTTTATTCACACCACATATTAATCTAAAATTTAACAACTAAAACACAACTAAAAACGCACTTCCAACAATTACCATCCATAGACAGCAATATATATCTAGTTTCTTGCAGAATCCTGTATATATAAGAATTCATTTATATTCTACAAACATATCTTAGTGTATTAAATATAATTAAGCGGGAAAATTCATAATACATATTCACATAATACACAATTCATGCACGTCCTTAGACAGTAATGCTTATGTATTCTTTCGTGCAACCCTGCATATGAGCTATAAAATTTATTCACAACACGTAATGTACAATAATTTTGTTAAATTTAAAAACGCATATCACTTCTGAAAACACACTTCCAGAGATTATCGCTCATAGATGGGGTTGAACATTTGTCACGCATCACGCAAATTTCCGAGAAACTTTCAACTTTTTCTCCATTTCTGCGAATTTCGCAAAGTAGCGTGATTTTTGTGAAGGCTGTTTAAAATTCCACACCGCAACAGAAAAAAAATGCTGATTTTACGATATAATACTGGCATCCCAGCTGCCAGTATTATACTGTAAAATTAACAGTAATAAACAGTAAAATAAGCAGTAATACGCTATACCGCGTGTTATTTTCTAATTTTTTGCCTAAAAAAAGTGTTTTCAATATTTTTTTAAGGTAACTGAAGTTAATGAAATTGAACAGTTTTCAAACTTAGAATGTCCTCCCGTAAACCAGGTCCTGGATTCAGATACATAGTTAGTACCAACTGCATCATCTATTTGTCTGTCCCTGAAAACAGAGCATTTACTGCTAAAATTGGATCTTGCACGTACACCTAGTAATAATATTTCGTTTTGTGAAGTGTTTTTTCTTTTTCTCAAAGAAAGAAATTATTTCTAAATAAGCACATTTAAAAGAAATTTCCTGACTTGTATCCGTTTCATGTGATTTGAAAGTTAAATTTTGCTGTAAGAGATAAATATTTAAAGCACATTTTGATTATTTTGAAACTTGCTTCAAAATAATGTGAATTTGGTGTCATTTACGTTTAGAAGAGCCATTTAAACCCTAGTACCAGAAAAGTAAGTATAATTCTGCGATTTTCGATAAGATTTTGAGAATCGGAAAGAAAAATGGTATATATATTTTAAAATATTACATTCTTTATATTTTTATTTTTATTTTCTACATTTTAATGTTTAAAAGGTTGCGTTATTGCAATTGCACTGACAGTTGGCCTATTTTGGCGAGAGTGGTTCGGCGTATAATTAACTCCATTGGTTCTGTAACTCGTAAACAGTTGTAACTATAAAGTTTATTTTGCGATTTACCACCTGCGGCAGGCTAACAAAAAATACCTTAATTAAAATATAATTTTCTAAAAATATTAAAATTTTGTATTGCCATCGGAAACACATCTGTGTACATAATTTTGATAATTCTAGCCTATCAGGAAATGAGAGAAAAATCGATTACAAAATTCCACCTTTACATACAAAAACCAAGTTGAGTTAAAGAAAAGTATGTAATAAAAAGAAAAATTTCTCATTTATTGAAAGAAAAAAGTTGAACATTTTTCTTTTTGATTACTTCTAATCTTAAGAATAATAATTAAATTACCACCGGATCAGCTTAATAAATAAAATACGCCACAATATTATGGCATAATGAAAAAAAAAAAGCCTTAATTGTGTTTTAAGAGCATAGATTCGAAATTTCGTATTTTTTGTTCGTTGTAAAGTTTTTTTCTGAGTCTTCAATGCTAAAACTGTGCAATATTGAAAATTTATCATATGCTTCGTATTTGTTGCCTTGGGATTATGGGACATAATAAAAATGAAAATTCTGTAATCACAACAGCTGTTCAACGAAACTTTTCTGAAGTGCACCAAAAAAAAAAAAAAAAAAAAAAAAAAAAAACATTAAAGAATTGTCAGTGAAAGAGTATTTAAAAATAAAGGACTTAAAACAAAGTACTTCAGAATCATTTGACCGTGAAAAATTTAAACTCAAAAACTTTAAAAGAATAGACAAGCATTGTAAGGGTAAGGATTATGGTGATAATACTTTAACAGCTGAAATGTTTTTAAGTATTAAGCATCTTAATAAAGTTTGAAACTTTACGAAGCACGATTAAGTAGATGGAAGACAAACAAAGAATTAAGAATGTAATAAAAGCGATTTATTACACTCCAAGAAATAATTGTTATTATACCGTAAAATCAACATTTTTTTTGTAGTGTAGACGTAAAAAATATGTTGAGGTATATTAAATTTGAGATGTTTTCATAGTAAACAAGATTTTAAATAAGTATAAGGGTATATATATAATTAAATATACTCTTTTATAATTTCGCTAATGTTTATCTTGAAAATCAAGCCTAATTTCATGACCTCAATTCATGATTTTTCCAAAAAAATGGCCATTACAATGCGTTAATTTGGTGTTGGCATGGAACCCGATAATGGAAAATTCACCGCAATTTTTTTTTATTTTTTATGTTTGGTATTAAGCGAGAGCTAGTGAATTTATTTTTAAAATATATCATTTTTGCTCTGTTTCTTTTTTAAAGTGTGGCAACACGAAGGAAAAAAAAGCGTTACTTTAAACTATCTATTCAGGATTTCTAAATTGATTTCTCAACGCATAATAATAATTTAACGAATATGAAATAGCGTTTTTTAGGTAATAATAGCGCATTTTTTAGAAATATTTATATTTCATTTTCTACATTTTAGTGTTTGAAATATTTCGTTGATTATTTTGGAGCTTCTGTCACTTTTTTGTTGGAGCTTCACACCCAATTGGCTTTTTAGACGTGCATGGTTTGGCGCATGATTAAATCCATTGTTGTCGTAACTCGTTTGCAATCGTAACCATAAAGAATAATCGGCGACTTATCACCTGTAGCGGTCTAGCGGAAAAATGGGTTCATATTACGTATTAGTTTATAATTAAATTCTAAAAATATTAAAATGCTGTTTTATCATACACTGCAAAAAAAGTGATGATTTTACAGTATAATACTGGTACCCCAACTGCCAGTATTATACCGTAAAATTAAAAGGGATAAACAGTAAAATAAGCAGTAATACACTACCGCGCATGCACGGCAGCGTATTACTGCTTATTTTACTGTTTATTCCTGTTAATTTTACGGTATAATACTGGCAGCTAGGATGCCAGCATCATACTGTAAAATCAACACTTTTTTTTTTTTGCAGTTTAGGAAACAAACCTTTGTACACAATTTATTTTTAATTCTAGCCTATCAGGAAGTTAGCTAAGAATCAATTACAAGATTCCATCTTTAAAAATCGGAAATAATCCGTTTAAAAGGCTCTTTCGAACGTTGAAAAATATATAGGCAAACAAATTTAATAATCATATTTGTCGGACACTGGCTAAAAATAAAACCCGATTACAACAAAGTCATATTATCCAATCAATATTGGACCAAAATTGGCAATTTCTTGGTTATATATATTGGCTAATATTGACACTGTCGCCATTAAATATTACTCTAACATGTTTATATTTTGTAAATATTAGATCCAGAATTCGATCGTAAAAATTTTGGACACGGGCAAACAAAATATTTTTGGGCCTAATAATAGATTATCAGGCTTTCACAGATAATGTATGCAAGATCTGCGTGAAAAATGTACATTATTGTGGACAAAAACTGCATTATTATTAGTACGAAAATGTCTTTCTTAAAAATGAGAGCCAAATATGATGTAGTAAAATAAACATGAATTATTTCTACACAATCTTCTAACACTGATGTATATCAAAGAAAATATGAATTATACTCATAAAATAGTTAGAAAATTAAAATACTCATATTAAATTACAAATCACATATAAATACAAAGAAATCAGAAAATATTTGGACACAAGAAATAACTTGAAGCTTTAATTATGCAGAAGAAAATATAAATGCATTTACATTCATAAACAGAAAGAAAGTATAAAATATTAAAACACACATGCATGTTCACAAACATGTGAGTAATTGTAATTCAGTAAATTGAGAGTAAATTGAGAGTAATTGTAATTCAAGAGTTTAAAGTCATAAATATAAAGTCTATATAAAAAGTAAATAGTTCTTACTAATGTCTATTGTAGCAGTTTTCTTACAACGAGCTGACCGCCCGGCGTTGTCCGGGCAGATTGTCATTGAAAAATATAACAAAAAAATTAAATAAGGGCTAAAATTTCAAAAGTGTAACAGCTACGTTTAAAAAATGCAACGGTCAGGGAAAATTATTACACTCACTTATAAAGAATGAAAAGGTCAGGTAAGTTCTTACGGTTGAACCTAAATGGCATATCGGTATAAGATCGAGGCTTGATATATGGCAAATTAAGATTTGTGAAATGCTAATATGATGCATTTTATAAAACTTCATTATTGCCATTAAATAAATAATCGCGATTACACGAATAATCACGATTTCTGTAAGAAAAGTCTTGTCAGAAATTGTACGTTTCACTCATTAAAAATTCCAAAATCGTGGAGGGAAAAATTTGTTATATTAGGCCGCTATTGAAAATTTGCTATTGAAATCGGAATTCTTATTTTTAACAACATGTATTTCAAAAAAATGTCGGAGAGATGGCGCCACATGCCCGAACAGAGATTTCCAAACGAAGCTGTGGCTTTAATCTCCTCAACAAAATTGTTTATTCTGAATAAAAGTGATAGAAGTCATTATAGTATAGTCATTATTTTTATATCTATCTATAAATATGTTGAAAATTTTATTTAAACTAAATCCGTCTCAAATTTTTTATTCCAAAATGTCTGAATCTAAGGAGAATTTTACCTCGGCCTAAATCCTGCCAAAGGACTTTTACACAATAACCAATGAGATGCGTTTCATTCGGGTGTTGCCGTTAAACAATTACCAAATAATCGCGATTTCTGTGTCACGTACGATAGCGTAATATATATATATATATATAAGAGACAGAGCAAAATTAATATATATATAAGAAACAGAGCAAAATTAATATTTTTAAAAAATAAATTCACTAGCTCGTGCTTTTTACAAAGCATAAAAAACAGCGAATTTTCCATAGGATTCGATGCCCACGCCAAATTAACGTACTGTAATGAAAATATTTTTGGAAAAATCTTGAATTGCAGTCATGAAATTAGTCTTGATTTTCAAGATAAACAATAAATGCTTATAAAAGAAAGTATTTTAAAGAAAATTTTTTTTCATACTTATTTAAATTCTTGCTTAGAATGAAAACATCTAAAATTTAATATATTTCAAAAATGTTTTTTACAGTTTATAAAATAGATCGGCTTTGTTAAATTCTTAATTTTTTATTTGTTTTCCATCTACTTAATCATGATCTTTTTCAAACTTTATTAAGATACTTATACTTAAAAAGATTTCAGTTATTAAAGTATTATCACCATAATCCTTACCCTTAGAATGCTTGTCTATTCTTTTAAAGTTTTTGAGTTTAAATTTTTCACGACCAAATGGTTCTGAAGTACTTTGTTTTAAGTCCTATATTTTCAACGCTCTTTCAGTGGCAGTTCTTTATTATTATTATTTTTTAATGTACTTCAGAAAAGTTTTGGTGAACAGCTGTTGTGGTTACAGAATTTTCTTTTTTCTTATGTCTTCTAATCCCAAGCAGCAAGTATAACGCATATGATAGATTTTGAGTATTATACAGCTTTATCATCCAAAACTCAGAAAAAAAACTTTAAACCGAACAAAAAAGTACGAAATTTTTGAATCTACGCTCTTAAAACACAATTAAGGTTGCTTTCATTAAGCTATAATATTGTGACGTACTTTTTTATTAAGCTGATCCGGTGGTACTTTAATTATTATTTTTATGATTATAAATTAACAGAAAGAAATATATTCACTTTTTTTTCTTTCAATAAGTGAGGAGTTTTCATTTCATTTTTAAGAATAAATTGTATGTAATAGTCGAATAGTTTCATAAAAAATGAACTAGACGTCCCACAAATATGAACATATTTAAAAAAAAAAAAAAATCACAGAAAATGAATGCGTTTGCGTAACGAAGTGTAGTTTGTACTCTATGACCACTCAAAAAATAGATTTATTTTATTTTTATCAATTAATTAAATTAATTATTTATTTTTATTATTAAACAGTTTTCCGTTTCCGAAATATCAGTTTTTCGGATGCTATCAATTCTCAAGTAAACATTTTTATGTTAAAAAAACATGATAAATTAACAGCAGTAACATTAACATTAAAAATTATCATTCTTTTGTTACTCTTGCATGCAAAAATTTTATTACGCAGCTGAAAATGCTTATTAGATAATTTATAACTTCTGAAAAACCGATATTATGGGTAGAGAGAACTGCTTATTAATATACTGTAAAAACTACTGGAAACGGTTCCGAAAATAAATTTTCCCAAAGAAAACATTCTTTCAAACTGCAGTGATAGCAGATGAAAGTGTTTTTTTCGCTCCTTTAAATTAGTTTTAATTGGAATTTAAACTAGAAAATGCAGTTGAAATGATTATTTTAACAATTGAATAATTTATGAGAAAAAAGGGTGTTTAATTAAGCAAGAAAAGTTTCTGTTAGAAACTGAAAGACTATTATAAATTTTTAATAGTAAAAATCATTTATTTATTTTGTAACATATCCATGTAAAGTGAAAACGATTTTTTTTTAGTGTGCATAAGCCTAAAAAAATAAATGTTTATTTTATGTTTTCTAAGAAACAAAATTGCAAAATATCCTTTATTTGTAAATTTTTTCAGGAAAAAAAAAATTAAAAAAGAACCGTTTTTCCCCCACCACTTAAAAATTTCTGTAAATTTTAACATCGCTAGTTGTAAAAAAAAAAAAAAAAAAAAAAATAAAAAATAGCGATTTATCACCTGCGGAAGGGCTAAAGGAATTTTTTAAAAAATTAATTTCTTAAATTATAATTATGTTCTGAAAATATTAAAATGTTGTATTGTCATCGGAAACACATCCGTGTACACAGTTTTTATAATTCGAATATATCAGGCAGTGATTTAAAATCAATTACAAAATTCCATCTTTACATACAAAAACCAAATTGAGTTAACTAAAAGAGTGTAAAAATGAGCCACAATTATGACAAAAGAAGTTTTCTGATATCTAGGGGGTTAGAATGACAGTGGAGAAAGTCAAAAATTTTGAAAAAAATATAACCAAATTTTTACTGAACATGCATTAAAATCTATTCAATGTGCCAGTCAAATAAGTCATAGTTCACTTACGGAGTCGCTAGAGGGCAAAATAAGTTGGATCACTCAATGCAATGGCAATACAACAAGTTTAAAAAAAACCCTTCATTTCTCGTATCACTAAATTTTGATTTACTCCACTGTCATTCTAACCCCTTCATATAATACAAAGTTAACATTAAATCGATGATACAGCAAGTTTGTGAATAAGTTTTTTTTAATGCACCTTTGAAACAATCTTCAAATAATTTTACAGAAAGGAATTTTTTAAACACTCAAATGTTAGAATTAGGCTGAAAGATTACCAGAATTATGTGAGAAATCTACAATAGCTAAACAATGTTGGAATTCGAACCACCAGTTTAATTATCCAGAGCTAAATTTATACAAAAATGTAATTCAGGTTTGGATCTAGACTTTTACGAAGCTTACTTTATTCATAAACATACTTCTTCCTTAGTGAATGATATGACCAGCACCACTTTTCTCTCGCACGTGTGGAGAGATCCTCCGCAGTGACTCCTTTTTACTTACCCATCATACGTAGTATAGGGTAAGTCTTGTAATCGTTTTGAAAATCGAAAAATTTTTTTGACGGATATACACGTTTCAGACACTGGAGATTCCGAAAAACATATTTTTAGAAATTTTTTTTTGCCGTCCGTCTGTGTGTCTGTAAACGATCTATCTCCCGAAAAAATGGAGATAGAGACATGAAATTTGGCATGTACTTAGTATGTAATAATGGGAAGTAGCCTATTTAATTTCAGTAACCTCGATTATCCGGAACCATTTTTTTTGGACTTTCGAAATATCTGTTCTGATAAAAGGTATATAAAATTTTTCGAAATGTTTTTTTTAAGGAGTGAATATAAAATACAATAAAAAAACATAAATTTTGCATAAAACATGAAGTCGATCGGATAATGAGTTGCCGAGATATTTGTATTCCTATTTTCCACACTCTTCGATTTTTCATGACCCTGTATTTCAACCAAATTTCAATTCAAAGATATATTTTAATTGGAAATGAGACGCTTAATCAGATGCAATAAAGCGCTAGTTAATAGGATTATTAATTTTGGAGTTATAAGGATGTTTCTTTTAAGCAATTCAGTAATCGAGCCTTTAAAGTTTATGACGTCATCAAGCCACGATTTTATTCGAATTGCAATTGTAAGTAGTTTACACATGTTTTACTTTAATATTTTATATTATGCATATCCATGATGGGTAAGTATTACGGTGGCCCCGAACGACTAGTTTCAGTTAGTTCCGGTTAATTACGTCATTTCTTTAAGTTATGTAAACTCTTGCACTCTTGCTTTGGCTTTTTCCATCAAGCCAGTACTCGCGGCTATAACCAAGGAAATCTTTAAATCCATTTTGATCTCCCCTCCCCCCCCCCCCTCGCACTGAGGAAAGGGATCCAAGAAGCCTCAAAATGGCCGTATGTGATTTTGTTTTTTTTGTGTTATGTTGTACGGATTTGTGCGTTAAAACGTTCTTAAAGATTTTAGTTTATGTACTCAAATGTTAGATTACTTGCAACAAATGTTAGATTACTTGCAACAAATGTTAGATTACTTGCAACAAATGTTAGATTACTTGCAAGAAATATTGACAAATGTCTGAAAGACGTCACTGGGTGATAAAAGTTTCAGTGATGATACTAAATTTGACGCTAGCTCATTTGAATGTTATGCTGATCGATGTTAAAAAGTATGGTGCAAATTTTACAAATCCAAGACAATTTAATAAAGTTAAACTGTCAAAACTGTCATAACTCAAGTTTGGAATTTTTTTACAGTTCGGGTATAATAAATAGTCCATTAGAGAACTATCAATCCAGGAGTCCATTAGAGAACCAGCAATCTAACGTAAGTTAAATCTCTTTTCTCTAAAAGAAGTGCTTTTGAACGAGAATTTTTTTTAATAGTAACCGTAATGATCTTGTCATCAAGGTGAAATTTCTATTAAATGAACGCGATGAAAGTAAATGAATTGCGACGTGAAATAAAAAATGATGTTGATTCTACGATTTGGATACACTCTTTATATAATCTCAAACATTCATTCTGTATTAAACATTCTAATTAAAATTATATATTGTATATTTCGGGAAATTTTTATAGTATAAAGTTTTCTGTAGCAGTAAATGAGCCTTTTTATGAGTTAAAAGACATTTTGATGTCATCTGAAAGATACGATTATCCATGTGTTAGAGTAGGAATTGATTAATGCTGTTTAAAAATTTTTTTGTTTGTAATATTTCTTTAAGAAAGTTCTCAAATCCAAATTTTCTACATTGTAGCACATTCACGAAGATCTGTAAATGTATAAAACTTGCAAATATTCTTAACTACGTTTCAAAGAATTGAACAAAGATATGTGGAAGACTTAGAGGAATAATTCAAAGAATTTTAACAGAAGAGACACGATCAAGCTCTGAAGAATGTTATGTATTTGTGCATATTTTTATGTACGTGGAAATTTTTCAGCAGAATGAAACCATTCTTTTCATTTCTCGTTTTTTTTCAATTGTTGCTTACTCCTTAATTTTTACAACCAGGACCGATTCATTGATAGCATTCATAAATGCGTTCTACTTTCCCTAAGCCACATGTAATGATTTATCGTTGCTGCATTTTTACCACAAGCTTGCTACAAGTTATTTCCATGTCTTGTAAAATGGCCCGCGTATATTTTCCTATTCAGCCAAACTATCTTGAAAATTTTACAACTATAAACTTTTCTTGCCGGATACTCCAGGCTTGAAGTGAAAGAAAGATAACTGTATTTGCTACAATGTTTACTGTTAAAAACATAGGTATTCTTGGGTTATAGCGGCACCCACAATTTCGATTATGCCAAGATTGCAGTTACGATTTTACCAAGATCATCGCAAAGCTTAAATATGCATCATGTATTCGCATATAGTATATATACTCCAAACACTCATATATGTGCCATATACGTCATTATATACATATTTTTTAAGTTTTAAAAGCCATATATAATCTTATACACATGTCATATATGCATTATATATGACTATAACTGTGCCATATGCGTTACGAAATGTTATATACATCATATATATAATATATATAAAACGCTAAGGCGAAAAAGCGCTTATTTCTCTTTTGTCGATGGCAACGCGTGGTTTGTTTAGAAAATCAAACTTGCTACACCTAACTTTAGCTGGCTTCGTTATTTATATTAAGGAAAGTATTTGACGTATCGATTTGAAACTCTGAATCTATATGCAGAAAAATGTTCTGCATCCGAATACCCAATTTTCCGAAAATCGGCCGGTAATTTTTCTTAATTTGTGCAAAATATTGAAAAAAATTGATGGCGACAGTTCAGTAAAAAGTAATCGGATAATGAATAAGTCCGACAGGTGTCGTATTCGTATTCAATTGAGATCTGTTCCGGGACCCACATCTCCATTTACTTTCCGAAAACGATAAGAGCAATGATACGAAAAGAAATATGTTTTCTTAAAGGTAAAATTGCTTAAAATTTTAAATGTCATATGTTAATTCGGAATTTTTATAACTTAAAGGTGAGGAGGGGGGGGGGGGGTGAGATTTCTTTTTTCTGGTTCCATGGGCCCGATTTCAACGGGAATGGATTCATTCAACTTAACCTGAACTAATTAAGATATAGATTTGGCGCCCCTGCCGGTGGAAAGTGGAACTGAAAGACTTTCCACCATCATGTCTGTATACGTTGCCGTAGGCAGCGTATACCATGGAAGAACGAACAAACAGGAAGGAACATCAGGAGTTACTTTCGGTATCATTTCGTCAGGGAATTCTGGGTAACGCGATTCCAGTAATCCGAAGCGCTTGGCGAATTTTTGGCGTTCATTTTTAGCCACGATTTTATCGGATCTTTAAGCCTTGTAAACAAGAGTTCCTTGTTATTTACATTTCGTACTTTTTTTTATATCTATTTCGTGAATCTAATCCTATTATTAAAGTTCACCTCGAAATAAAATTGGAGAAGGAGAAAAAGTAGAAGCAATAACATATATTTAGTTCCATGATATTTTGCTGTTATTGCATTGTTTCTTACTTCTCGTTCATTTTGTTCTTTTTTTTTTCATTTCTTAACACAATGAACTTTGTATGCATTGAATATATGCACCATGTGTAAAAATAACATTTGATTTGTTCAAAATAATCATGCAAACTGACAACTGGAAGTAAAAATGTATTCGTTATTTAAAAGAAAAAAAAAAGGGGGGGGGGGAGGAGGTGAACTTTTCAAAAGGGCAGGGTGTTGCGCCCTTAAAAAATGGCCTAGAGGGAAATGTAAGTAATTGCATAATTAATAAAAACTGCTTATTTCATTAGTAGCACAAATAATCAAACAAATATCATTTGCAGTTTGTTTTGCATTTGTACTTAAAAAATCAAATTTTCTAAATCTAAACTCAAAGAATATAATACAAACAAGTTATATAAAAAACCTTTTTTAAGTCAATTCCTACTTTTTAATCATAAATATATAAAATAAACCCGTGCAGCATTAATGTCCCACATTATCTTTATTGAACATTTTTTTATAATCATCGTTGCGGTATTTTATTTTCTGTTGGCGTCACTCATTTGAGGAAAATCATTCATTTCATTTATGAAAACAATGGGAGAATATTTTTTCTCCCGTATAAAAATTAAAATTAATTAATTAAATTTAATTAATGAATTAATATTTGAAAAAACTGTATTAACATCAATTGTCATCCAGTACAAGTTTAAAAAAATGTATTTGAACTTGAATGGATGAATAGAAAATATTTTATTAACGATTGAAAATTTGAACAAGATATATAAATATATAGAGAGTGTGAGCTAACAGTAGGAATTGAAAAATATTAAGTATTTTTTAGAAACTTTTCAAATTCTGTTCATCTTATTTTAATACTTTTTTTTTTTTTTTGGTCAGTTTAGACATTTAGAAAATTTATGATATAAATCAGCCATGATTTAATCACTGATTTAATTAAAAATCACAGTTAATTGCCTAAGATGATTGCCTTGTATGATTTAATCACTGTTTTAAATCATCTAATAAAAATCGTTGACACTCAAGTTTCAAGGTTTCATAAAAGGAGCCCATAAAAGCAATTGATCAAAAACTTTTTACTATTTTGAAACTACGGGGAGGGGGGGGGGGTTAGTTTCAGCCCTAGTTCATGTTTATACTTAAAATTTCTATTTGTAAATTAAAAAAATTGCACTCTTAAAAATTGGAACAGGAAATGAGATGTTTTTGTTGTGAATTTTGATTTCTTTAGTATCATTTCTAAAACTTTCTACTGTCTCAAAAATTTTATAGCGGTAATTCTATAAAATTCAGTATTTAAAAAAAAAATATTTAATCAAATTACAAAAAGATAAAATTATCGCTAAAATTAAAATAAATGCATCACTTTAATAGAATAATAAATAAATAGATTATTAAATTAAATTATTATTATTAATAATTCTTCATCTCTTTAATATTATTTTTTAAAAATTATAATTCTCAGTATAAAATGTAATATAAGTTAAAAAATGTTTAGAATGAATCGCTAGAAAACATTAAAATACTTTAATCCACCGACCGAAATGCGCTATCAACGAATTCAAACAGCATACTGATTCTTGCGTCATCAAAACAAAACAATAACAAGAAAAACAGAAGTATCGAGAGAGAGGGAAAAAAAAAGCCAAACAGCGATAATCACGCCAGGCTATTGCCCCGCCTGCAAGGTAGTCAAAAATCCCGCAGGTGGTCAAAAATCTGTAGCAACTTTCGGCACAAACTCGTTTGTGTTGAGAGATAGGGGTTTTCCTTCCAGTAATCATTTCTAGTTCCATGGCGTATACAGACGGCAACCCTGTATACGTTGCCGTAGGCAGCGTATACAGGGACGTATGCACGGGGACCCGTGTCTATGCATTCGTCAAAGGTTAGTTTAGACCAGAATGCGCTCCCCTGGCGGTGGAAAGTGAAACTAAAAGATTTTCCGGAGAAGCATGCCCGATATACGGTGCCGAAGGCAGCGGGGACCCGGTCTAGAGTTTCGTTTTTTAAGAGATTTAAGGTTATTATCACGGGCCCGGGCAACGCCGGGCGGGTCAGCTAGTATTATTATAATGTCATATATGCTTTATAATTTGCGACAAACCTTGGTTGTTTGGCGATTCATCCTCGGGGGAACCCGAAAAATAGCAAAAATTAACTTCATATATTTATGCAACATTTATTATCTCCTGCACATTCTCGCTTGAAAAGCTAATTTATATGTGTACGTTTCCCTGAATAAAATTTTTTCAGAAAACTTTGAATATCTTTATTTCTTTAACTATAATGTTTGTTGGACGCAGTATATTTTACTTATAAAATAACTAAACCTACAAGACTAAAACAACTAGTTTTTTAAAGTATATAATCCTACACAAATAAAATATAGCATTTCAATATACCAAGAAAAGGAATGCGAAAGGATAAACGTTAAAAAATGTTTACGATCTCAAATGTTCCTATTTTAAAAGCTACAGTGAGAAAACCATTAGTTTTGCGATTGAGTTTAGAAGCCATAAAGTGATTTAATGGTCGATACCACACCTATTGATTTATAGACGTCTTTTATTCTGTTCTTAAATGATGAACATTGAAAGATCAAAAAGTCGTCATTATTTCTTTTCAAAGCATATTTTAGGAATATTTTTGTTTGATGGTTATTCATTTCTAATAGTGGAAGGTTTTCACCACGCTGCATTTAATGTCAGTTTTATGGTTTAAATTTATCTTAGAGGCTTATAAATTCATTCCAAATAATTAAAATGAAATATTTTCTAAAACATACTACATTTTTATGTTTTATCAGAGTAAGATGAAAAAAAATCATTTACATAATTATTTCAGTAATTTGGTAGATGAACACTATTAATAAAATTTACAAACTTAAAATTATAATAAAAAAGTACAGATAAATAAAAAATTAAAACTCCGCCTGTCTATTTGTGAATCTTTGCCTGTGTCTAAAAGCATGACGGCATGGGAGCGGTTTGAACAGAACTATACAATTCCACATAAATGTTTTTCATGGCAATATGAAACAAGAACGAAAAATCATGCGTCAAGCATAGATTATGTAACACTTTCAAACGCTTCCAAAAAACTTTTACAAATCATACCGTTTAATAAGCTGAAAGATAACATCTAAGTAAACAATTTGGAAAACGTATAACGTAACGTATACGTAAACGTAAACGTATAACGTAAAACATATTTAAAAACATAATTTCAGGAATTTCCAACATATACTATATTCGGAAAAATATCCGAATACTTTTATTCAGCCCTGTATAGGATCTATAAATTTGTATATATACTACATAGGATGCTAAATTTTAGTTCAGTTAGGAAACGCGTAGCACAGTTTAAAATTCTCCTTCTGGAGTTTGTCAATAAACGGAAATGTGTTCGCGAACTTTCGTGCTTCCCTATATATGATCTACAGAATTTATACACACCACGTAATAGACAAAAAGTGAGTTAAATTTAAAATCGCGTTCAGTAACTTAAAATGCACTTCCAGGAATTATTGTTAACAGATAGTAGAGAATTCTTTTGTGTGTCCCTGTAAATGAACGATGACTGCTATACACACAATATTCTGTAGTAACCCTCTTGCAATGTACCTTAGTGATATATATAAATTTCAATGAGTTTAAAATAAAGAAACATTATTTAAATAAACCGCAGACGATTTTTCTCCATAGACGTAATGTAATGGAATTCTTTTGATTGTCCCTGTAAAAGTAACTATAAGTGCTATGCACACCCTATTCCATATTAAGCTTCTTGTAATGCACCTTAGTGATATATATTAATTACAATGTGTTTGAAATTGCGTAACATCATTAAAATAAGCCGCAAATGATTTTTCCCCATAGATCGTAATGTAACGGAATTCTTTTGAGTGTCCCTGTAAAAAAACTATAAGTGCTACACACTTCCGTTGAAATAGGGAACATGCTATATATAACGACAATAACATATAAAAACTGCAGAGCAATATTTACGGGAGTTAGAGCACGGCCAGACGGCAGACGGCAGACAAACCGAAGTCATAAACACTTTTCAACTAGGTTGGAAAGTGTTAAAAAATATATAGATAGATTAATTTTGATTTCAATGTTACAAAATAAAAGACTAAAATCCTATGTTTCACCAATGATCTTACAAGGCAATGATTGGTACAGAACTATACAATTCTATGTAAACGTTCCTCATGAGAATATTAATTTTTTTTTTCTATGACTTTACACGATTTTGTGAACACTTAACAGAATAGTTACTATACATTCAAATTAATTGCAAAATAAAAATAAATAAAACTTAGATCCCAATTTTACAACGGGGAATCATTTTCATATATGATAATGACCTCATGTTCTAAAAAAAAAAAAACGTGCACTTTCATTCATAAATCTGAAACATTCGTCTAAAATTATGACGTAATTTTCAATAAATTTTCATTCTGCCCGTGCTGAGATTAAGACTATAAATTGACTTTACCCATGCCACGTCTAACGGACGTGAAGAATATTTCAATACTACTTCACCGTCGCGCGTCGTTCAAAAAACATTTTTTACGGGAATATATGCGCCAAGGCGTGGCCGTTTACAAACGTGAGAAATGCCCATTAAAATAAATACTGAAAATAAATTTACATAGCCATACTTACGGCAGTTTTAAGTTGTTTTAAATGTAGATATTTCGCCATTTTAATCTCAATAAAATTTAATATTTAAATGCCCATATGCTTTTACCAGACCAATAAAACTAAAGGAAATTTTTCTTTTAATGAAAAAAAAAGTTTTATTAAATTCAAATTATGTTTTGGTGAAATATAATTTTTGTATCGAAATAAGATGAGCGTGAGCAATAAATTTTTTTAATGTTATACGATGTGAACTAGCGTTTAGACCCCGACCGTCTAACAAAAGCACCAGATCAGAGATTTCAGAATCATTCTAGCTTCTGCTGCCATCTATAATCTATAATCTATAATGTGAATTTTTTTAATATGAAATTATTTTAACCTTTTAATTTTTTTTTTTTTTTTTTTAAGAATAAAATATATTAGAACATTTCTTAATCGTAGTCTTACTTTAAAATGAAAAAGGACACATTATTGAGACTGTTAAAGTTTTTCTATTGAATATAGTACACGAAATTCGTTATTGTTGCGATCACTGTACCGCATTCATAATTGCGAACAGGAAAACAAACAAACAAAAAAAATCCCTGGAAGCAGCAACCTCGTTGTATTGGAATCCCAAAAACTACACAAAATCCGTTAATGTCGCGATCACTGTACCGCATGTGTGACCGCTTCGCAAACATGAAAACCGAACAAAAATATCACTGAATGCAGCAACCTCGTTGTATTAGAATCCCAAAAGAACGCGAAATCCGTTAATTCCGCGATCACTGTACCGCATGCGTGATCGAATCGCGAACATGAAAAAAAAAAAAAAATCCTCTGGATGCAGCAACCTTTTTGTATTAGAATCCCTAAAAGTACGCGGAATTCATTAATACCGCGATCACTGTACCGAATGTATGATCGCTTCACGAACATGAATACAACAACAAAAATAAACATCACTACATGCAGCAACCTCGTTGTATTGAAATCCCCAAAAAGAACAGGAAATTCGTTAATGCGCGATCACTGTGATGACAATCTATACGTTTTTCATATATAGCTATCGCGGAAACTGCAAAAAACGAGCATTGCAGCGACACCTGTTGGGTGGAATACACTTAAACCTAATAAGGTCATGGTCAAGAGCATAGCAGCGGCATACACCCAAACCTAATAACCTAATAAATGTTAAGGTCAAACAGAATATGGAGTTTGGTGAAATTCCGTGCCTTATTTCTTAAGATAAAGCTATGGCGAAATCGTGAAAAATGCAGCATAGTAGCGCCACCTGTTGGGCGATATATACCAAAAACTAATTAGCGCCAATTTATATCAAGATCTAACTGAATCTAGTATTTTATAAAATTCTGTGCATTATTTCTTGAGATAGAGTGCCCACAAAACTTTTGTCACATACAGACACACAGACAGATAGACATTTTCTAGGTGCAGTCAAATCGTGTTCAAGACCTTCTAAAGCGTATAAATCCGACGAAAACCGGTATTCGATTTTTTTTCACGAATACAATACTTTCTTCTTTTAAAGATAGAATAAAGTAAAAATTACTGGTTACATCAACCTCTCGTCGTGTAGTAATCTAAAAAATTCATGGAATTCGTTAAAGCCTACATCACTATAATGCGTGTATGAACGATTCGCGTCCATAAAAAAATTGGCTAAATTGTTGCTTTGGAATCTCTAAATATAGGAAATTCGTTAAAATTACATTCAGTATAATGTGCATTGAAGAAATTCACATTATATAAATATTTAATATTGTTTTAAATTATTTTTTATACTTATTTAAATATTAAAAACAAGTTGGAAATTGTACGTCAAACGTGACAAACGAAGTGCGTTCGTACTATAGCTAGTTATATAAATATTCAGATCTTGATGATTTTTTATTCTGCGAAATGAATTATAAAACCTTTGTACTTTTTTATTTTATAACTAAGTTATAAAATAAATAAGTACAAAGGTTTTAATTTATAACTTAAATAAATAAGTTTTCAATTTTCAATATTTATTTAAGTTATAAAATAAAAAAAGTGGAAAGTTTTTATTTTTCGATATTCATAAAACATAATTTGAATAAAAAATACAGATAGTTTGCATTTTTTAGGTGCGTTCGTAATTATATAAATACGTAGCACCTATTGTCGTCGCTTGGTCCGTCCGTCTGTCCGTCCGCATATAACAACGCAAAAACTACCCAACCGAATGGTTTGAGATTTAAGATATATTATCTTTGCAGAATTTTGTCGAGACATTTCAAATTTTATAAAAATCGAACGAAAACTTCAGGAGATATTAATAAAAACATTTATTAAGAAATCTGAATTTTTTTTTCTATAATTCTATAATATAATTTTTGTTAAATAATGAAAAAGTAAACCATCCAATTTTTAAAATTCCCTCTCCTGGGTTGAACTGAAGTCCTCAGATTTCAAGGCAAGTGACATAGCACTAGGCTACAACGAACTGCTTCCAGAGTACCTTAAAATAAAATTTTAATTCACCAATATCACAGCTTCGATTGTGCGATGCGGTGCTTTTGTTAGATGGTCGAAGTCTAGAAGCTAGTACGATGTGATACTCACCATAATTTGATGGGATAAAAAGTTTGATGAAAAACTGTTAAATCAATTTATAAAAACCTACAAAAATAATTTTGATGAAAAAATCAGTCTTACATTAACTAACTTAACTTAACTTTAAAAAAAAAAAAAACCCTTTAGATTTTCTTCGATAGTACTGTGGCATTTTTGGTAAATGCGCTGTCTTTCAGTTCCACACAGCGGGTGAATGGATGTGGGTTCGATCTTCAGGAGGAACTACAGATACTATATAACATTAGTTTAACGTTTCTTTTAAAAAAGGTATTTATTTCAATCAATTATACTTCACCATTTTCTCCTTGTTAGAACATTATAATAAAAGCTTGTCTTCAAAATTTTACTTATAATCTATTAATTTTCAACTGCAAAAATTGGAAAATTTCGAAAATATGAAGCATTTTATGTCATCTGTGTCCTTAAGTGGATTCTGGAAAATAACAATCTAAAAAGCTGTAGGTCCAGTAAAAGTAATCACGTCATTTTTCAAATTATTACTTTTTTTATTACTTTCACTTTATTATTTTTAAATGCGTTTTTCTTTTTACGCTAGTGATTTTAAAAAGTTTCAATTTTATATTTTAGAATTAATTTTCAAATAATTTTTTGATCTTTTCTTTTCTAAACTTAAGATTCAGTTTTTAATCTCCCAGTCCAGCAAACACAATGAAACTATCAACTGGAAATCGATCAAATTTTGCCTGAGGTATGTGTTACCAGAAATATTTTCATCGTTGTGGAATCATAACAGAACTTTTCAAAATTGGAAATTGGGAAAGCTTTTGATTCATATTCGCTACTCATTTCAAATGCTGAATGTAATTATTATTAAAGATATGATAAATTTTAATAAAGTTTAAAAGAATACTTTAATAAAAGATCGTTAAAGTAAAATGGGATTCTCGTAAAAAGATCAATTTATTCCTAGAAATATATGAATAAATTAGTGATGGGCATAACGATTATTTTGATTATTCGAATGAATCATTCGGGCATGCGCAGAAGCATATGTCAAACTTCAAAAATTTTTTATTCAATTACTACCAGAAATTTTGAAAAAAAAAAAGAAGTTTCTCATTTCAATTAGACTTAGATTAGACGCCAGATAAAAATGAAAAATGTGTTTAAAATAAATGTCTTTTGAATTAAATTTTTTTTTCAAGTTTGATAGATAGGCTTCTGCGCATGCCCGAATGATTCATTCGAATAATCAAAATAATCGTTATGCCCATCACTAGAATAAATGATCTCTTATTTGTTGAAGAAATTTTTTGAGGAATATCCCGTGTGTTTAAACTGATAATGCAACTCTAAATTTAATTATGCTCCACATGCACATTTACGTTAGTGGAATACGTTAAAAAAGTTTACAAACTCTTAAAATAAGGGTGGTTATAGTCAAAGTTACACTACTCAGACCAATCTGGAGACCGTTCTCTTTGACGGATTTTGTTGAAACTTGGTACATACGTTATATGAACCATGAAGAAGAGTCATATCCAATAAAAAATAGTTCAAATTTCGACCACCAGGTGAAAAGATGGCGTATAAAGAACCGGAAACACCCCCAAATTGGAAACATAAAATTTTATTTAATCACAGCATTTATTCAATGTTCATTCCATTTTTGCCACTAACATGTTCAAAGCATGTTAAAACATGTCCAGCAGAAAGCACGAAGTGATTCTTCAGGAATTGGAGCGACATGGCATGTTATGCTTGCTTTGTGTTGAACATGTTTTAACACGCTCTAACATAAAGGATAAACAGAGCATGCAATGAATTATTTAATTCTATTTCAAGGATTAATCTGTCTGTCGTGTATCTTAATAAATGGATAAAGGTAAAATATTTAATTTTCATAGATGCAAATCCATCTGTTCTTTTGAGAATGACGTAATTTTCACAAACGGAATCATTGCACGTTTCCGAGATTACGTGATTATTTAACAGAATCGTTTTAGAATATTTGAGTTCTATAAATGACAATACAATTTTCCTTTTAAATATGACGCCATTTTCACTGGTGGAAGCATGCGTCATTTCCTTTTGAACCGTTCGTCATTTCCGTTTCAACAGAGATTTTATGTCTCAAGCGCCGCAAAAGTAGTTTTCACTATAAAAATAGCATTTTTTCGAAACATGTTGAGAGTTTTTCATTTTTATGGTGTTTTCAAAAAGCTTTTTCCATTGTATCTCTCTATTATATTTAAAAAAAAAAAAAGTAACAAATGCTGCTGCCGTAATGCAATTTACTATGACCTCTTCACTTTCTCGGTACACAATAAAAAAAATCTATTGCATACAAAACATGAAAACTGGTAGTTTTACAGAAAAAATGTATGATAAACAAGCTGAAGCAGATTGTTTTTAAATCGAAAGCGTTATTTGATATTCAAATAGGTCATAATAGTTCAGTAAAAAAAGTTTTATAGGATCAAAGATTATGCACAGCAGTTTAACCACCTTTTGAAGGCACATGCTTGACCAGATTGTGGTGTGCAATGTCCAATCATTTTTTAAATTTGTCTAATTTTTTAAGTTTTTTTTTCCAATTTTGAATCTAAAATTTCATTATCTGAATAGAGATTTATTTAATAGTTTTAAATAGCCAGTTTTTACCCACTGTTCTCCGATTTTAAAAATCCCAATTAATAATATTTACAAACACTTTTATATATTACTACTAATACTATTATATATTTACTAAATATATTTCCACGTGAATATTAAAAAAAGAAGTAAACTTTAAACTATTTAAGCTATTACATGCGAAAAGCATTTAATGGTAAAATTACGTCTTTTTTAAAGTGATATATTTAAAACGTTATATTAAAGCATATTTAAAACGTCATATTTAGAACCCTTTTCTTATAGCGTTTCCAAGCACTGCATTTTTAACTGAAATATATGTTTACACGTGAATATTGAAAAAGAAAGACGCTTTAAAATAATTAAATTATTGCGTCACTATATGCTTGGTCACTAACAACACTAAAAAGCGTTTTTATATGAAAAATATCAGTTATTTAAATAAAATTTTGAAATTTATTAAAACTGGTATTTTTGTATTAGATTCATTCCAGCGGTTACAAGCAAAGGAAATCGCCAAAGATTTCACTATTTATAGCAACCTTTTTTATAATCATTATTTCAGCGTTTAAGTGTGTAGTTCCGTTACCTATCTGTTAATTTTGTGTTTTATTTATGTTATTTTATTTATTTATTTATTGATGAAGTCTCAATTTCGTTTTTGAATATTATTCGGAAATAAATGCTGAACTATTTATATTGTTTTAAGTGCAAACGGGTTAATCTTTCATAATCGGACTGCACGTGTAAAAAAATCAGGCTTAAAAATTATTTTAAAAGGAGAAAAAAATCAGAAAATTGAGACATAATTTTCGAAAAAATTGCATTTGAAAGTACATTTCCCCCCTCTATTCAATGATGCAAAAAAAAAAAAGTGCGATGTTTTGAAGTTAATAAATTTCCGATAAAAACAAAATAGTTTAATCAAATAGTTGCCACCATCGATATGACGTTATCGTTACTTGTAGATATGCCTTTTCTTTATAAATATAGATAGATGGAAAAACCCAATACTTTTTGCCAAGCCTGCATCATAGCTCATTTCATATCAACTCAAATTCTCACATTAGTCATTATATCTAGAATATTGCCTCGATGGACGTAGAAAAAAATCTCTCGTTAAGGCGTTATTTTCTTAAAGAAAGATAAAGCAAAAGAAAATATGGTAATGAGTTATTTCAAAATCGCTTATTTCATTTTTCTTTCATTGCGTTCAGTATGTGAAATTTTTATTGCAATCTTCCACATTCATTTCAACTTAAGTAAATTCGTATCTGAAAAAGCTTATTGTAAAAATCTGTTTATATATGAAGCTTCCTTGAATATAAATGAGCTCATATATATATATATATATATATTTTCAAATATTGGAAGAAAGAACCAGACTTTTGAAAAGTTCAATATATTCGGATTTATATTCTGTATCAGCTGGCATCGAATAAAACATTATATACGTCTATTATAGCACTGAATATGGCAGTATAGTTACTGAATAATGCTGAATGTAAATTTTGCTATTAGCGTAAAAATAAATTTTGGCAAAAATATATATACATATATATTATATAAAATAGATGCTGAAAAAAATAAAACTATATGCGTTAAAAAGAATCATATTGATTTGAAATCAAGAATCGTAATTTCTGAAAAGAAAAAAGTAATTAATTCAAATAGCATTTCGCCAAAGTAAGTTTTTTTTAATCAAAATTAACCACACTAAAACTTGCTAAGACGAAATAGCTGGAACCGAAACAAATTACGTTTTAGGTAGGTTTCCATCTTAGCATGTTTAGTTGTATAGTATTACTTTGATAAAATTTTTCCACTAAAGGAAAGATTTATTTATATATAGGTCAATTGTTGCAGATTTCACTGCACTTTTGCACACGCATACGCATACGCACGAAAGCCGAAATCGAGAAATTTTAACAGATTTTATTTACAAGGCTGAAATGATTACGAATTTTTAAACAGATATTAAGATAATGAAGCGAGTTTTGCATTTTTTGAACATCTTCATTGCCGGAATTCAAACGTCCGATCTGTTGCTTCTTTAACAAAGAAGCACTCTAACCACGTACCACTATTATTTTTTCGAACTTATCCTTTACTTGTGTAAGAAAGAAGCTAGGGATAGGAAATTTTTTGAAAATGTTACTAGCAAAGGATTCTTTTTACCAGTCATAGCTAGATGCAACATACAGCTGAAAATTGCAGCGACAATATTTACACAACTGTAAAAATAATTAACCTCAGTGCTTTTTTGAAGCATAAAATCAAATTGTAGCATAAAATTAAGTAATACTGTAATATATAGTTAAGTTATAGTATAATATAAAATTAAGTTTTACTTTACTACAAAACTAATTTATAAATTTTAGTATAACAAAGCAAGTTGTATTGCTTTGTCCGCAAAGTATATAATTGCGGGGAGTTTGGTTTTAGATAATAATACTAAAAAAAAAGGATGAAAAGACGGGATCAGGCAAAAAATTGGATTTTTTTCTCCCCAAAATCAGAAACATTGGCATCTCTGTAGGAAACAAAAAAGGTGGCATAAATATAATGGAAAAAAAGAAGATTGAAATAAAATGCTAAAAAGATGAAAATCATAGATATGCGGCAGATTTTCATCCATGATGCAAGGAACTTATTACTATTTTTAAAGTGCAACAGTTGGGAGAATCGCGAATTATAGCTAACGGATAAAAATATATAAACTTTTGTGGTATATTTTCCATAGCCTGCAATTTTTAACAGACTACCTAAAAACACTCGTCCACTCAGAAAATCTGCTTGCCACTGGCGAGTAGGTTGATGTCTCTACTCTATTCATTTAACAAATTTGTATTCTTCGGTTTTCCCCAGTTACAAATTATCTCAACGTTACTGGCATACGGGCACCATTTAGAGATTAGTTTGGGCTCTTTTTCGGAGCCTGAGGCCGAAATATTTTGTGACATCAGAGCCCCAGTCCGCCCAAGCACGATACCGAAAGTACGCAGTAGAAAATTGCTAATAACATTTTAAAATTATTTCAAGATCAATCTTGTCATTAAAAAAAATATCGTCTGACATAGAAATACGTATTAATACTAAATTATCCCCCATGACAACGTTTCGGGATTTTCATGTCCCTGAAAACTGTTTAAAATAACAAATTTGTTATTTATACCCACCCACTATAACAGAAAGCTGCAAAACCCACAATTCTTATTCTTTTAATATATCATTACACAACTATGGCAGAAACACACGAGTTCTGTTTTCAAGTAATTCTAGAAAAGGATTTCAAACAAAAAGCTATCATAGACAAGGGATATACATCCCATGGCTTCTTTATGTTACTAACTCTGACCGCGTCATGGCTTCATAATCAGATAGAATATTTATCATTGTATCCCATCGGTAACAATTTAATACCCTTTCAAACTAATTTTTAAAGGATTGTAAGACACTTTAAGAAATTAAGAATACATTCTTGTTTCTCAAATACTAAGTTTTTTTTCTTTTTTAAGTTTGTGAATAAATAAAATTTTCAATTTAAGCCCAAGCCCGAAAAAACTGATGTAAAAATCGAGCCCGGTCTCGAACTCGGGCTGAACCCATACCATTTCTTGTGCCATTATGAAAACTCCGCTGCAACCAGGAAACGAAAACTGGATATCCTTTCCCGGCAGAAACATCATTAATCATTCTACCACTGGTGCGAAGATCTATAGACTTTAGGACCTTCCCAATCCTGGAGACCCTTCAAAACTTTTAGAGGGAAAATGCTCAAGATTAAAAGTAGAATTTTATTAAAAAAAAAAAAAAACTTTTATATATGAAATTTTGCTATTTCATGATAGAAAAAAAGGTTAGATAAGTGGGGGGGGGGGGGGAAGGACACGTTTAATAGGCATCAACAAACACTGCAAAAACATTCAGGAACTAAGCAGGACATAGTAGTTATTGGATGTAAAATAGGTGGCAGCAATAAAGTTCATAATTTTACTTTTAAGACTTTGAAGAGCAGTGGTTTATTATTTATACCATTTAATTTTAATATATAAATGCTCACTTAAACCATAATTTTGAAATAAAATTTTGTCACCCAATAATTTCAACATTTTATCAACAGAAGTACTTTTTTCCTGATAGGGTTAATTGCAGACTTAAAACCAAGTAAGCTCATGGAAACAATCCTCATCGAAAAACCAAGTAAGTTTTTGCTCTTAAGAAATCTTTCTGAAGATCTGATTATAGATTTATACAACTTTTACAATTAAAATTGTATTATATAGACAGTAGATAAAATGGTATACTTATATAGACAGAGATATACATGATATAAGAATGAAATAGAACAATATATGAAATGTATGACCTTTTTTTCAACTGAAAATAGGCCCGAGATGACATTTTGAATTAGGCCTTGCAATCTCTTATACCTTCTTATGAGATTCAGATCTTTTTGAAAATGCTTCAAAGTAGACATTTTAAGCCGACTTTTCGTATGCGACAGTGCGGGAAGGAATAAAGCTGCCGTCACGAGGCAGCAAATGCTTTTAACGGAAAATGAAATTCATTTACCGAAAAATGGAAAAATCCATTCGATTCCAAATCATTGCAAGTGTCATGCTTTTGCGTTTAAAAATGAGCCAGAAAATATGTCAAAGTTTCGTGTTGTTGAGCGGCGAAAAAAACGCCTTAAGTTGGAGTACTAACACCACTTACTTGTTTCATGGATATAAAGATCACTGTATCATTTGTTGCTGATTATATTGTTATGCGTTTGTGTGCTGAAAACATACAGATATATCTACCCTATATATATAAAATCCTAATGAAACGAATTTGTGAAACGATTTTATGAAACGAATTTATGAAACGATTTTATGAAACGACTGATTATGTTTCAAGGCTATTTTTAATAAAATATTAAACGCTTGATGGTGAAATTAATACCAATTGTTCATAAAAATCCGCGGATGTCAAAACTGGTAATAGGATTTTGAAATTGGAATTAGTTTTCGAGATATTAATTTTTTTCTAATTTTAATGACATTTCTGTAATGATGGCAACTAATTACTCAGTTTTTTTGTGACAAAAAAGGGAAAAAATTGAAAAGGATCCCGATAGGGATTATTGATTTCTTTTTATTCGTCATTTTCAAATTGAAATTGAATTTATCTTTTATTTCAATCGATAATGAAGATAAGATTGTGATTAAGTTATGTTTTTCAGGAAATATTGAAAAAAAAAAAATCACATTTCTATCGTCAGGATTCAATCGTCTGTCAGCATTTAATTTAATTTATAAACTGAAAATATTTTGAATAAATTCGTCCAAATGACGTCATTTAGGTAAACGCAAAAGAAAGGGAGGAAAAGGAATTAATAGTAATTATTATTTATTGATATCATTTTGTTATTTTTTTTTGTAAAATTTAACTAAACGAATTTATAAAATCATTAATTCGGATATTTGAAACTAATATATAAAATAATAATTGCCCAACTGAACGGAAGAATAAAATATCCTGCTTGGTTTTCTATCCTGCTTGTTTTTTTCCGCCAAGCTTTTTAAAAAAGCGTCAAGACCCCTATAATAGAAAAGCACCAAAAGTTCATTGGGTTTATTTTCATAACTTTTGGCAACAAATCTATGTATATTAACGAATCTATCCCTTTTTGAAGGTCGAATTACGCCAAACCTAAAAGCAAAGGATCCTATAATGGAAAAGTACCCGATTTTCTTATGGACAATATTCAAGTGACAGAACATGGTGTAAAATTACCGCGGATAGCAAATTTGTTTAAATATCTCATCAATTGATGCCGAATAAATGCAGGCATGCATGCACAAAATATTTAATTAATTTTGTATGATAAATAATTATTAGAAAATTCGTATATACATATTAATTAAAAAAATAATTTACATATTTAAAATAACATGAAAATATGTATGATGGTGCACTAAAATAGAGAGAAAATTAAAACCTGTTACTGAAAATGTCTATAACATAGTACTTTTCAATACCGTGCACTGCAAAAAATAATTGTTGATTTTACAGTATAAAACTGGCATCCCAGCTGCCAGTATTATACCGTAAAATTAACAGTATTAAACAGTAAAATAAGCAGTAATACGCTGCCGCGCATGCGCGGTAGCGTATTACTGCTTATTTTACTGTTTAATACTGTTAATTTTACGGTATAATACTGGCAGCTGGGATGCCAGTTTTATACTATAAAATCAACAATTATTTTTTGCAGTGTGGTTCTTAATGTTATTCACAAGCAGATGGAATTTTTCTCATCCTTAAACGCAAAGGAAGAATAGAATAGAGATTGTTGTTATAAAAGTCCGAGAGGTAGTCACAATTTAAACCTAACCATTTTATACAAGCTGGTTTTCAAGTAGTAATTGATTTTACTTATCAATCCCGAAAACAGTCGTCAGTTGTCGCAACAGCTGTGTATGAGGCCATGATAATCGAAAAATGTCCCATTAAAATGTTAAAAGCATGGCAACCCAATTACAGATTTACCAATATTTTTAAAATAAAGCACGCTGTCATGTTTTTAGAGGCCTCGAAGTCTGAGCGGGGGTCGGCGAGCGTAGCTCGCAGGGGGGAGGCCCCCTAGTTTGTATATAAATAAAGTATTTAAATAATAAAATATGTAACAATAATTTCTGCGCTTTTTCGTTATTAAAAATTTAATTACATTGTTATTCAATATATATAGATGTACTATACATAAATTAATCTTTTGGGAAGCAAAAAATAGACGGGAAAAATTGGTGCTTCTGTCAAGGGAAGAAAAATTGTATGATTTCCACTATTATACAACTATAACTTTATTAATATTAGTTATTAGAAATAGCTGCAAACTAATATTATATATTTAAAATATTGTAAAAGAATGAGTTCTTATCATATCATATATTCTAATACGAGCAAATCTTGTGGGTGGTTATATATATATATATATATATATATATATATTAATATGAATTTTGTATATATCTGTAAATATTCCATTTGTTTAAATTTATTTTATTTTATTATTGTGAAAATTGCAGTATTATTAATGTATTTCCTATTGAGCATCATGTAACTCAATGCTAAGGGCCTCAGGTGGTTTGCAAGGAAAACAACCTTACAGCATCGGTTTTTATAATGAGTTTTATCGTTTTTATACTGAGTTAAAATCGCCAAGGAATGGGTTTATCGCCAAGTTGGCGATGGTTTTGGCGACTTTTTTTTTGTCGCCAAGTTTGGCGATATATCGCCAAATGTCGCCAAGTTGGCGACGGATTTGGCGACTTTTTGTGCAAACCCCCCTTATACATTTACATTGGGATCCTTTCACGTTTGGAGTACTCTATCGAGAGTTGAAGGACCTTCTGGTAATTTCTAGCATTAGAAAGCCCTGGAATAATCTGGAAAGATCTCTGAAGTCTATATAAGAGACCTCCACCAGTTCAGTTCAGTTAGTTGTCTGTCAACTGCGATTGAATTCATACGAGAGGCTTTGCATTGAGAATTGTGTTTCTCGGATCGATTTTGTCGTTGATACGTCGTATTGAACGCATTGTTTCTGTGTGAAATTTTGCTGTGCTTTTATTGGATTTGAAGATTACTGAATATCTTGTAATTTTCAGAAGATATTGGTGTTCGTATTGCACTGTTTATAGTGAATAAAGCCTTTTGATTATTCTTATATATTGGCATCAGTCCTTTCGAACCCCGAGCTCACAACATTTGGTGTCAGGAGTGGGGTTGAATGCCGATTACCAGAGCAATGGAGGCGCAACTGACTAAATTATTGGAGAAATTAGGAGAGATGGATGAGAAAATGACTGCGAATCAGGCTGAAATGAAGAAGGATATGTCAGCGATGGATGAGAAAATGACTGCCAACCTTGGCGAGTTGAAAGAAGAAATGAAGAAGGAAATGACTGAGAATCAGGCTGAAATGAAGGAAATGTCGGAAGAAATGAAGAAGGAAATGTCAGCGATAGACGAGAAAATGACTGCAAACCAGGCTGAAATAAAGGAGATGTCAACCAACCTTAGCGAGTTGAAAGAATTAATAGATAATAAAATAACATCTTTAAATGAAAGAATTGACAGCGTGGAAAACAAATTTGAAGGAAGATTTCAAGAAATAGAAGAAAATGTTCAATTGACAGCCAAAACCGTAGAAGAAAGAATAGAAGAAAAAGTTCAAAAGATCGCCAAGACCGTTGAAGAAAGCATAGAGAATGTAAAAAAAGATTTGGAAAATGTGAAGAAACAAAAGATAACTGCCGAAAACTATCCCGAAGATGTCAAGTATCAAGCTATGCTTCCTCGGGCCTTTATTAAGCTCTCGACCTATGACGGAAAACCCTCATGGCCAGTTTTTAAGACACAATTTGGGATCGTAGCGGACGCCAATGGATGGGATTCCCAGACAAAGGCTTGCCAGTTAGCTGCTTCTCTACGAGCTGATGCTGCCGACGTCCTACAGACTTTGCCTGCAAATGAACCGCTGGATTTTGAAACGCTCGTCAGTGCCTTAGAATTGCGCTTTGGCGAGAAATGCATGAAGGAATATAGCAGACTCCAGCTCAAATCTCGACAGCAGAAATCCACTGAATCCCTGCAAGAGCTTGCTACGGATGTCGAGAGACTTTCCCATCTTGCTTATCCTGACTGCCCGACTGAAATTAGAGAAAGTTTAGCTCTGCAACATTTTATTGATGGTGTGCGTGACTCTGAGATCCAGAAAGCACTCCGGATTGCAGATCTCAGTGACTTAAAAGGGGCTTTAGTTTATGCCCTGAAATTCGAGGCAGCCCAGCAAGCTACAAGGAAAGATCGGCACTTTGTGCGAGTAGCCAACATGCCTGAGACGTCGGATAGAGCTGTGGAGAGTTTACAGCAGCAGGTGAAGGACATGATGAGCAGATGAACTCCTTGATGGACAACAAAACTGGCAGAAAGATCAAGTGCTGGAAATGCGGTGGAGAAGGCCATATTCAAAGAAACTGCCTAAAACGACCCAGCACAGAAGGTAATAGCTCCCCACGAACGGCGGAGCAGGAAAACTAATTAATGGCCATCTCGCGGGGCGGAGGTTGCCAGATTTTGAGAAGCCCCATTATCAAGTGTGTCAAATTTCTGCAAGAAGTTGCGGCGAGAACGGAGTTTTTATAGTCGGGCGTGTGAATGATTTGCCCTGTAATATGATCATCGATACAGGAGCCAATGTGACCATCATTCGGAAAGATCTAGCTCACCGGCTAAAGGAAAAACTCCTCTGGACCCCGCCCCGTGTTATCCTCCAAACCGTGACCGGGGATAAGATCGACATACATGGAAGAATGAAATTGAAAATAAAGTTTGGGAACGCCACTTACCATCATACAGTCTATTTGGCCGATATTTCAGACCCTTTCATACTCGGACTGAACTTTTTAAAAGAGCATGGATTTACACTGGATTTTAAGAATAATGAGTTACGCTCTGCTCAAGAAGATTTCACTATTTTTAAACTTGGAAATGAGTCCGGGTCCATTCAACGGATCACAGCCAAGGCAGATGTTATCATCCCTCCTCGAACCGAAATGATGATACCTGGAGTAACTGGAAACGAAAGAATTTTCCAGTATGGCTTGACTGGATATCCTGAGAAGAGCCCAAAAGGAGTGCTAATAGCATCAGAGCTGGTAGATCTGTCTAGAGATGTGATACCCGTGAGGATGGCGAATGTAAGTGAAAAGTCTAGAATTATCCAGAAGGGTGAAGTGCTTGCTACCTGTGCTCCAGTCACCTGTGTTTGCAAAGACCCGAGCTTGACGTTATCGGAGCCGCCTACAAGTTTAACACCTGTAATTGGACGAAATGAAAATTTATCTCCTGAACAGAGACATGCCGCAGAAAGACTGTTCAGGAATTTAAGGATGTGTTTTCACAAAACGAGAATGATATAGGTCGCACTTCTCCGACACGTCATAGAATTGATACTGCCGACCATCCACCGATTAAACAGCATCCAAGACGCTTGCCGTTCGCAAAACAAGAAGAGGTTTCTAAGCTCTTAAGAGAGATGCAGGATAGTGACATCATCGAACCGTCATCAAGTCCGTGGGCCTCTCCCATCGTGTTGGTCCGAAAGAAAGATGGCTCCACAAAATTTTGTGTGGATTATCGTAAACTTAACGATATCACGAAGAAGGACAGCTATCCTCTACCAAGAATAGATGACACGCTAGATACTCTTTCAGGACATAAATGGTTTTCCACGCTGGATTTGAAGAGTGGATATTGGCAAGTAGAGATCCATCCTGATGACAAAGAGAAGACCGCATTTACTACTGGACAAGGACTTTGGCAATTTAAAGTTATGCCGTTCGGGCTCTGCAATGCACCAGCAACGTTCGAGCGCCTCATGGAGACAGTGTTAAAAGGCCTGACTTTTGAAGCTTGTCTCATCTACCTAGATGACGTCATCATTGGTGGCCGCACGTTTGAAGAACATCTAGAGAATATTCGAAAAGTGTTAACGAAACTAAGAGTGGCGAATTTAAAGCTGAACCCTTTGAAATGCAAGTTCTTCCAACGAGAAGTAAACTATTTAGGACACATAATCTCAGCTGAAGATGTTCGAACAGATCCTGAAAAAGTGTCTGCAGTAAAGCACTGGAAACGTCCGGAAAATGTCCATCAGTTGCGAAGCTTTCTGGGACTATGCACTTATTACAGAAAGTTTGTACAGGGGTTCTCCAACATCGCAAGACCCTTGCATAGGCTCACTGAAAGCAAACAGAAGTTTCTATGGACACAAGAATGCGACCATTCATTCCAGCGGCTGAAAGAAGCTCTCACATCCTCTCCAGTCCTTACCTATCCAGACCCCGACAAACAATTCATTGTGGACACGGATGCCAGTCAGGAAAGTGTCGGCGCTGTACTTTCCCAAGAAATAGATGGCCAAGAACGAGTCGTAGCATACTGGAGCAAATGTTTTTCGAAACCAGAGCGGAATTATTGCGTCACTCGTAAGGAGTTATTAGCTATAGTGAAAGCCATAGAACACTTCCATCACTATCTCTATGGCAGGGAATTTCTCCTTCGTACTGACCACGCATCCCTAACATGGCTGATGAATTTTAAGAACCCAGAGGGCCAAGTAGCCTGATGGATACAACGACTCCAGGAATACGACTTTGACATCAGGCATCGCAAAGGCTCATCGCATGGAAACGCCGATGCCCTATCAATTAAGACCGTGTCCCGAGAGTTGTCGCTATTATTCCAGAGCGGAGAGCAAGTATAATCCCGAATATGTCATACGCCAGACGAAGACTTCACTATTGACGCTACCAGATCCCTGGAGTGATGAGAAGATTCGAGAAGATCAAATGGCAGACTCTGAGATCAAACCAATCTTGGAGTTATTAGAATCTTCTAGCACGAAGCCCAGTTGGAAAGACATCTCGACTTACAGTCCTACGACGAAGCAATATTGGGCTCTTTGGAACTCTCTCCACGTCAGGAATGGTGTCCTGTTCCGAAAATTCGAATCGGAAGATGGGAAAACATCTCGGTAGCAGTTGGTACTGCCTCGATCTCGAATCCCAGAGGTCCTCGAAGAATTACATGGCAGTCCCACTGGTGGCCATTTTGGAGTCATGAAAACATTACACAGAGTCCGAGAGCGCTTCTTCTGGGGAAAAGCGAGAGCTGACGTCGAACAATGGTGCAAATCTTGCGATGCATGTGCAGCTCGGAAAGGACCAAAGAAACGTAGCCGAGGAAGACTACATCTCTACAATGTAGGAGCACCTTTTGAACGCATCGCCCTTGACATCCTAGGTCCTCTGCCAAGAAGTGCTGATGGCAACAAATACCTCCTTGTTGTCATGGACTATTTCACGAAATGGCCTGAAGTTTATGCCATCCCTGATCAAGAAGCTTCTACGGTTGCGGATGCCTTGGTACACCAGTGGATATCAAGGTATGGAGTCCCCCTTCAAATGCATTCTGACCAGGGGAGAAATTTCATCTCTGCTGTAATTGAGGGTCTCTGTCAACTTCTCGGAATGGACAAAACTAGGACGACGCCTTTACATCCACAATCGGATGGCATGGTTGAGAGGTTTAATCGTACCATCCTCAACAATCTCTCACTGCTAGTCTCAAGAAACCAACAAGACTGGGACCAAAAACTTCCCTTGTTTCTTCTCGCCTATCGCAGCGCTGTCCATGAAACAACCGGCTATTCCCCGTCTCAGATGCTTTTCGGTCGTGATCTTCGTCTACCTTGTGATCTGATTTTTGGTCGCCCTCCAGATGCGCCTTCATCGCCAGACGGATACGTGCAGAATCTCCAGGCACGATTTGAAGACCTCCACAACTTGGCTCGAGAGCGGATCAATATACAGACGGAGAAGATGAAGACCAGGTACGACACGAAAGCCACGGGACATCAATTCAAAGAAAGTGACAAGGTTTGGTTTTATAATCCGACTCGACGTAAAGGACTTTCTCCCAAACTGCAATCGCACTGGGACGGTCCTTATACAGTCCTAAACAGACTGAACGATGTCGTAATTCGGATCCGAAAGTCACCAAGTTCGAAGCCTAGAGTCGTTCATTACGACAGGCTGGCTCCATACTATGGCCATAGTACTTAGTTCATTTATTGTGAATAGTGTAATGTAAATAATGTAAATTAGTATGACCATGGTCTTGTATATAAATTAATGTAATTATTTATTTTGCTTAGCATTATCATTATTATTGTTATTATTATTTAAATACTTGTATGTAATAATGTCTATGCTTTAATTTTATTTTATTTTTAAATAAGTGTATATTTTGTATAATTCAGCATTATGAATGTGTTTTGAATAGTATAGCATTTGTTGGTAACGGGTTTGCTTTCCGATCAAAGGTTGAACTGCCCGGGACGTGCAGTCCTTGAGAGGGGGGCAATGTTATGAATTTTGTATATATCTGTAAATATTCCATTTGTTTAAATTTATTTTATTTTATTATTGTGAAAATTGCAGTATTATTAATGTATTTCCTATTGAGCATCATGTAACTCAATGCTAAGGGCCTCAGGTGGTTTGCAAGGAAAACAACCTTACAGCATCGGTTTTTATAATGAGTTTTATCGTTTTTATACTGAGTTAAAATCGCCAAGGAATGGGTTTATCGCCAAGTTGGCGATGGTTTTGGCGACTTATTTTTGTCGCCAAGTTTGGCGATATATCGCCAAATGTCGCCAAGTTGGCGACGGATTTGGCGACTTTTTGTGCAAACCCCCCTTATACATTTACATTGGGATCCTTTCACGTTTGGAGTACTCTATCGAGAGTTGAAGGACCTTCTGGTAATTTCTAGCATTAGAAAGCCCTGGAATAATCTGGAAAGATCTCTGAAGTCTATATAAGAGACCTCCACCAGTTCAGTTCAGTTAGTTGTCTGTCAACTGCGATTGAATTCATACGAGAGGCTTTGCATTGAGAATTGTGTTTCTCGGATCGATTTTGTCGTTGATACGTCGTATTGAACGCATTGTTTCTGTGTGAAATTTTGCTGTGCTTTTATTGGATTTGAAGATTACTGAATATCTTGTAATTTTCAGAAGATATTGGTGTTCGTATTGCACTGTTTATAGTGAATAAAGCCTTTTGATTATTCTTATATATTGGCATCAGTCCTTTCGAACCCCGAGCTCACAACAATATATACAGTGAAACTTCCATTTAACGAAGTCTCATCGTTACACTTAAAAACTTCGTTATGAAGAAAATTGGTTAAATAGAAATCAACTTAAAATCATGAAATTTTCCTTCAGATATGACAAACAGGTATTGGATTCAGAAGCATTTGATTCAGTTTCAATTATGTAGCCGTCTTTTACAAAACAGTTGTGTACGGTCGTTGAAATACCGTCACATTCTCAAGCTTTGGCTCAAGTTTTCATCAGCTCTGATACACAGGTTCTCAAACTAATGTTTTCACTACATTGTCTTTTTCGATAATGTACTTAACGATTTTTTATTATTCCTTAGACTAATGGCTGAAGTTTAGAAGTTGTATTGGTAGGAACAAAAATAACTTTGATGTTCTTTGATTTGAATTTTTAAGTACGGTCTTGTGGATGTACAAAGCAGTTGTCTATCAGCAATGGAAAGTCAGAATGGTAACTGTCGTACTCTAATTGATATTTTTTGCTTCAATGTATCTGACGCCACTGCGTCACTGCATCTTCTATATCATTGAATACAAAAAGGGGGTTTTGACTGCCCCCAACTGTCAGTGCTGGAGTCTCGGTGTGGGAGAGTAATGATAACAAGTGTTTTTCTTAGTCTGAAAAAAATTGTTTTATGTAACACCAAGCAGAATGGAAATTATTTAAATGTGTTCATTTTCATACAATCCACTGAAATAAATTCGCATATCCATCGCAACAGCAACCTCTTAGTTTGGATTCTGTACACATACAAAAGTGGAATAAACTTCGCTATATAGAATATATTTTTCGTAATATGGAGATTAATTTACATGCTAATGGTGTTCAAAGTCAAAGTTGTGCAGAAAATTTCGTTACGTAGAAAACTTCGTTAAATAGGGATTTCGTTAATGGGAAGTTCCACTGTATATGCAAAAATTATCTTAAAAACGGCTCAAACGATTTTGACGAAATTTCGTATCCTACCGTTTTGGGGCACCAGAAAACCATTGGGCTAGGTCACATGCTCAAGAAAATTCGATTAGTGGGTCATTTTGGGTCATGGTCTAGCTAATTGTATCTAAAAAACGGTTCAAACGATTTTGACGAAATTTTGTATCCGACCATTTTCGGGCATGCGAAGTCAATTGGGCTGGGTCACATGTTCGAGAACTTTCGATTATTGGGTCATTTTTGGGTCAACGCGGGTCAAATTAATTTTATCTAAAAAACGGCTCTAACGATTTTGATTAAATTTTGTGTCCTACGAGTTTCGAGCACGATAAAAGCATTGGGCTAGGTCGCATGTCCGAGAAAATTCGATTAGTGGGTCATTTCTGGGTCATTGTGGGTCAAGATCTAAAAAGCGGCTCAATTTACACTAAATTTTGCATCCAATGGTTTTCGGGCACGAGAAGACTGTTGGGCTAGGTCACATGTTCGAGAAAATTCGATTAGTGGGTCATTTTGGGTCATTTTGGGTCATGGTCTAGCTAATTGTATCTAAAAAACGGTTCAAACGATTTTGACGAAATTTTGTATCCGACCATTTTCGGGCATGAGAAGTCAATTGGGCTGGGTCACATGTTCGAGAACATTCGATTAGTGGGTCATTTTTGGGTCAACGCGGGTCAAATTAATTTTATCTAAAAAACGACTCTAACGATTTTGATTAAATTTTGTGTCCTACGAGTTTCGAGCACGATAAAAACATTGGGCAAGGTCGCATGTCCGAGAAAATTCGATTAGTGGGTCATTTCTGGGTCATTGTGGGTCAAGATCTAAAAAGCGGCTCAATTTACACTAAATTTTGCATCCAATGGTTTCCGGGCACGAAAAGACTTTTGGGCTAGGTCACATGTTCGAGAAAATTCAATTAGTGGGTCATTTTGGGTCATGGTCAAGATAATTGTATCTAAAAAACGGTCCAACCGATTCTGACGAAATTTTGTATCCGACTATTTTCGGGCACGAGAAGACTATTGGGCTGGGTCACATGTTCGAGAACTTTCGATTAGGGGGTCATTTTTGGGTCAAAGCGGGTCAAATTAATTTTATCTAAAAAACGGCTCTAACGATTTTGATTAAATTTTGTATTTTACGAGTTTCGGGCACGCGAAAATCATTAGACTAGGTCACATGTCCGAGAAAATTCGATTAGTGGGTCATTTCTGGGTCATTGTGGGTCAAGATCTAACAAGCGGCTCAATTTACACTAAATTTTGCATCCAATGGTTTTTGGGCACGAGAAGACTGTTGGGCTAGGTCACATATTCGAGAAAATTCGATTAGTGGGTCATTTTGGGTGATTTTGGGTCATGGTCAAGCTAATTGTATCTACAAAACGGTTCAAACGATTTTGACGAAATTTTGTATCCGACTATTTTCGTGCACGAGAAGACTATTGGGCTGGGTCACATGTTCGAGAACTTTCGATTAGTGGGTCATTTTTGGGTCCAAGCGGATCAAATTAATTTTATCTAAAAAACGGCTCTAATGATTTTGATTAAATTTTGTATCCTACGAGTTTCGGGCACGCGAAAATCATTGGGATAGGTCACATGTTCGAGAAAATTCGATTAGTGGGTCATTTCTGGGTCATTGGGGGTAAAGATCTAAAAAGCGGCTCAATTTACACTAATTTTTGCATCCAATGGTTTTCGAGCACGAGAAGACTGTTGGGCTGGGTCACATGTTCGAGAAAATTCAATTAGTGGGTCATTTTGGTCATGGGTCATTATGGGTCAAGCTATTTTATCTTAAAAACGGTTCAGAGGATTTGAAATAAATTTAGCACCCTACAGGTTTAGGGAACAAGAAGACTATTAGGCTAGGTCACATGTTCGAGAAATTTCGATTAGTGGGTCATTTTGGTCATGGGTCATTATGGGTCAAGCTATTTTATCTTAAAAACGGCTCAGACTATTTACACTAAATTTTGCATTCTATGGTTTTCGGGCACGAGAAGACTGTTGGACTAAGTCACATGTTCGAGAAAATTCAATGAGTGGGTCATTTTGGCCATGGGTCATGATATTTGAACTCAAATTTAATTTTGACCGAGCATAGATCGGTCTTTCCTGCTCGTATATATCTATAAATTAACATTATATATTTAAGACTGAAAAAAAAAGCAATATGGAAATAATGCAGGTTTGTTTTAGACAGGTATTTTTGGAATTATTTTGGGTAGCAACTTTATAATTTAAAAATGTGAAACAATTCATTAAAATCAAACTTATATAGCGTGAGAAATAACATATAGTAAATACTTTTGTCTCATTTTTTGAAAAGAAATTAATTTTATATGATAAAACATATTTAAAACTTATAAAACAGACTTCATCCTAAAAAATTATTATATGTATTGCTTGCAACATACTTTACTAATTTTAAATGGTTTCAGTTTGTGAATTTAAAATTCTTACATTTTAAATATAATTAGTTAATTGTATACTCAAGAAAAATAGAGCTAAAAAATCAGAAAATATCTAAAAATTATCATAAAAGAAAATATTTTACGTATTCGCTGTTGTGGAAGTAAAGAAAAGCATAAGCATAACAGCTTCTTCCTGTATAAATTTCCTAAGAGTCAAAAACATGTTTTCTTCTCAAATTCACGTATTTATTTCAATACGTTTAAAATGATTCGTTTGGAATTTCATTTACGAGAGTAATCTCAATAGATGGCGCTGCTCCCCATAGAGATGTTTTAAGCATATAAGCATTTGTGAAGTTGCACTAGGAAACAAACGTGGAAACAAACAAAAACACTTTATGAAAATTAAAAAATATAATCATATTTGAAATTAATATCCCAATTAAAAGAAATCACTGTTATCATTAGGAAAACAATATGAATTAAAAATTTAAGGTAATAAGACATAAAAAATATCCTGAATGATACAACTTATTTTTCCAATACAAAATTTCGATTAAGGTGGTATTAAAAAAAAATATTTTTCCACGCTCAACAACTCAAAATTTTGAGACAC
The DNA here is from genome assembly GCA_963931845.1 of Maratus michaelseni. Classification (NCBI taxonomy): domain Eukaryota; kingdom Metazoa; phylum Arthropoda; class Arachnida; order Araneae; family Salticidae; genus Maratus; species Maratus michaelseni. Next base: position 266,545,736 of record OZ007593.1, read on the forward strand.
ATTGTCAGACTCATTTTTAAAAGTAAAAACATGAAACTTGGCGGCGTGATTTATGAAGAGATTTATAAGGGACCTATGCTTTTATTTTTCGTTCAATTAATTAGAAATTGATTTACAAACAATTATTTTCACAGTACGATTTTTTTTTTTTGTTTCCAGCGCTATCGCTTCGGGAAATTCGGTTCAAAGTGTCCACTTTGACAACATTTTTTGAAATATATTTTGCCTTTATCAAAAAATCGAGACAATACGGACATTATAAAGTTTCTGAATAAGAGAACCTGCCAATTGGTTGCATTTTAGAGTAAAAATGAATTTAAAAATGTGTCTCAAGATAAGCAGTTTGGATTTGAATACACCCTTAACTTTTCATAACACAGCGTAAACAGCATGAATGATGAAGAGTATTTTATATCTTCTTGAGAAAACTCATTATGATGCACTATGGGAACATACAAAAACTCTTTATAAAAATCAGAAAATATTTCCATTTCAAATTAATATTCAACTAAAAGAAATTATGCTCACCATTTGAAAATTGTAATTAAAAATATAATATAAGATATAAAAAAAATCTCAATAATATAACTTAATTTTTCCAATATACAATTTCTATGTAATTACTCAACTTTTTTATAGCACAACATATTTAATGGCATCAATGGCAAATAATATTTCCTAACTTCACAAGAAAACTCATTATAATACATTGTGGGAACACACGAAAGCTCTTTACAAAAATGCGAAAACATTCCCATTTCAAATTGATATTCAGCTAAAAGAAATTATGTCCACCATGAGAAAAAAATAAAAATACAATATAAGACATTAAAAAATTCTCAATAATACAACTTAAATTTTCCAATATAAAATTTCGATGTAAATACTTAACTTTTCTTAGCACAACGTACTTAATAGCATCAATGACAAAGAGTATTTCCTAACTTCGCAAGAAAATTCATTATGATACATTGTGGGGACATACAAAAGCATTTTATGAAAATACGAAAATATTAACACTTTAAATTAATATTCAACTTAAAGAAATTATGTTCATCATTAGAAAAATATAATAATAATATAAGGCATTAAGAAAATTCTCAATAATACAACTTAATTTTCCGAATATAAAGTTTCGATGTAAATACTCAACTTTTTATATTATAAACGTATTTAATGGCATCAATGACAAAGAATATTTCAAAACTTCACGCGAAAACTCATTATGATAGATTGTGGGAACATACAAAAGCATTTAATGAAAATCCGAAAATATTAACACTTCAAATTAATATTCAACTTAAAGAAATTATGTTCATCATTAGAAAAATATAATAATAATATAAGGCATTAAGAAAATACTCAATAATACAACTTAATTTTCCGAATATAAAGTTTCGATGTAAATACTCAACTTTTTATATTATAAACGTATTTAATGGCATCAATGACAAAGAATATTTCCCAACTTCACGCGAAAACTCATTATGATAGATTGTGGGAACATACAAAAGCACTTTACGAAAATCCGAGAATATTCCCACTGCAAGTTCTTATATCTTCAAAAGCAATAATCACACTTCTAAACCGACGTTTTCGAGGGTCATTTGCTTTAAGAAGCTAAAGAAGAACTTTTCTGAGCCTCAAGCAATTCTTCTGATCCACAAACTTATTGACCTTAATTTGAAGGATAAAAACCAAGGAGAGACGAAAACTGCCGTTTTTTAAACTATTGTTTAGACGCGCCAGTTGTTGTATTCTTTTTTTTTTCTTTCTTTCTTCTTTTTTTTTAAAACACCAAACACTGTTGTGAATTAACTCATTTATGTTATTTGAAACTGTTGCTTAGACGCACCAGTTGTAGTATAATTTTTCATTTTCTTTTCATTTTCTTTTTTCTATTTCTTTTTTTTAACCAAACACTGTTTTGAGCGTAAAGAGTATGTTTAATTAACTTAATTAATTTTACATTCTTATTTTTCTAGATAGAGAAACTTATTGATTTTAATTTGAAAGCCAAAAGCAAACAAGAGGAGATGAAACTTGCCGAATTTTGAAACTATTATTTAGACACGCCAGTTGTAGTATTCTTTTTCTTTCTTTCTTTTTTTAAAAAAACCAAATTCTGTTTTAAGCATAAATTTTATGTTTAATTAACTTATTTATATTAAACATGCTTATTTACTGGAATAGAGAAACTTATTGATTTTAATTTGAAAGACGAAAACAAACAAGAAGAGATGAAACTTGCAGTCTTTTGAAACTATTATTTAGACGCGCCAGTTGTAGTATTCTTTTTCTTTCTTTCTTAAAAAACAAACAAACAAACAAATTTTGTTTTGAGCATAAATTTTATGTTTAATTAACTTATGTTATTTTAACTTATAATTATTTATTAATTATAATTACTTATAATTATTTATGTGAAACATGCTTATTTACTGGGATAGAAACACTTATTGATTTTAATTTGAAAGGCAAAAACAAATAAGAAGAGAAACTTGGCATCCTTTGAAACTCCTGACGTTTAGGAAACCAGACACTGTTTTGAGAATAAAATTTATATTTAATTTATGTTAAACATGCTTATTTAATTGGATAGACAAACTTATTGATTTTAATATGAAAGAAGTAAACAGAGAAGAAGTGACAGAAACAGTCGTCTTTAGATACTATTATTCATACGCGCTAGTTGTATTATTTTAAACAAGAAAGAAAAATCATGTGTCAACAATAGATTATAAAACACTTTTCAACACAATCAGAATGTCGTAACAAAACTTCACTGTTTAATAAGGTGAAAGTTTATGTCTAAGAATACAAGGTCAAGGTCACATCGGGCGGGGAGGGGGGCTACCTTCCGGCTTAAGATCAACTAGCCCTGCCCAACAGAGGTGTTTACTATTATAGAATTGCACAGGAGGCTGCCCACATTCGGGCAAGCCTATTACTAAATTCTATGTTTCTCAGTATAACAATAATGCTCGACTAGAAATCAATTCGTTCATTTTACAAATTACGGTTCAATACTCTGTACAATTGAAATGCAATACTTAATACAATATTTGATACTTAATGCTTGGTGATATTTAATCTTAAATAAAAATGCTAAATTGAATACTAATTACAATATATAAGTTATAAAAACAATTGTACTGCGTTTTAAGACCGAATTGCTTATAGACAAAGTACCTGTGAGATATTGCGTAATTACAAGTCAATGAAAATATAATTAACAAAATGTTGATTTTTTTAAATGAGTGAATTACTAAATTAAATAGAATACATAGTTATAATAAAATAATTAAACACAAATACAGATTCGATAATAGTTCAGTGTAGACATCATAATACAAAATTCCAAATAAATAAATAAACCAATTAGCTAATATTAAATAAAATAATATGAGATAATAAAATATAAAAACGTTGTGAAGTGCCACACCTGAACTCTTAAATTTTTTATATTTGAAATTGTTTATAGTTAACACTGGGAAATGTACTGTATCTTGGACAAACCCAAAGAAGTAGAGACAAAATAGTAGTAAAATTGTTAATTAAATATAAAGCCCTAATGCAAGAGGAAAAGTGCATGACGTTTCAGTTAAGCAAGATTAGAACTAGCCAAAAATGGGCTAACCATAATAAAACAAAATAATTCAAGATAAAACTGAAAATTTAAGCATGGTGAACTGGAACAAAAGAAGATCGATGTTTTCCAAGATATAGTAGTGAGGACAAATACGAAAATACTATAATATACTTTATGTATCGCCCCAGTGTAGACAGAGAGACGAGATAAAAGTAAATGAGTGAGAAATGTAAATATTTTAAAGTAAATACAGAATTTAAATTTAGAACGAAATAAAAGTTACTCTGGGACGATAAACATGAAAATAGGACATAATGCATTTTTACACTTGATGGACTTTCACGAAAGTACCAGGGAATAATGCTCTAATAAAGTCTTTCTCTTTTTTGTCAAATTACTGTCTTTTTCCATACAAATTCAAAAACAATATTTTGTAATTATATTATCACCGAAGCACCTAATATATTAATTGATGCCTTGTTGAGGCGAACATCTCCTCAATTTGAAGATTTTTTAGCGGAAGACTTCACATTTAGAGCTGGAGGCCAAGTGGTCGATTGGTAACCATTGAAAGTCTCTTTCACCTAAATGCAAATTATTGTATCTTATACAGTTAATACATTGATAACAGTCAGAGTTATGTTGAAGTTTCATTGATTGGTTTCACGAGTTTCTGCGCAATGCGCACATCTGGATGAGTTATCTGAGGGCAACTAGATGTCATGTGGCCATAGCGTTGACACCTGAAGCATCTTTGTAGATAAAGATATTTTTTAACGAAGCTATAGCGGAAGTTGTAATGAATTTTTCCTTGTTTTAACAAGGAATTTATAGACGATGTAGTAATTTCTATGATTTGATTGTAGAAGTTACCTTTAGGGACCTTTTTAATTAAATTTAGTTCTGTTAAAAATGTACTCTAATTATTTTCTGCAGCCTTGTAGAACCTATATAATTTACAAACACAAAGTAATATGCAAAAAAATAGTTAAATTAAAAACGTATACCACAACTGAAAATGCATTTCGAGCAATTATTGCTCATAGACAGTGCTGTAACCGAATTCCTTTGCGAATCTCTGTAAATGAACGATAAATGCTATAAACACCATGTTCAAATATAAGCCTTTTATAGTGCACCTGAATAATATATATCAATTTTAGTATGTTTGAAATAGTGTAACATTATTAAAATACATTACAAAAGTTTTCCTCTATAGACCATAATGTAAAGGAATTCTTTTGAGTGCCCCTGTAAACGAACTACTATAAATGCTATACACTTCATTTTCTCTATCGAGCATATCATGGTAAACCTCAATAACATATATCAATTACCTGACAATTCGAGTTTATTTACGCGAGTTAGAGTAAGGCCAGACAAAAGGTTTGACAGACGGCCAGTACAGACGGCTAGACAATCCAAATACATAAGCACTTTTAAACTATGTTAGAAAGTGTTAAAAATCCAACTCTGTTATGAGAATAAAGTTTATGTTTAATTAAGGCGACAGTGGACATTCTGATTGAGGAAAATATGTCCCCAAAATGATTTTATTTTTGAACATTTAAAATTCAATCCGCTTTCAATTAAAAATAAAAAAAATACGTTGATCCGACTGTTGCTAGTCGACAAAATTTCAATCTTGATGGTAAAATTTTAAATCGAAATAAAAACGTTAAGTGCTATATCTTTCTTCAAAACTAATTTTCAAGTTGTTTCGGAAACTTTATGTAAACAAAACAAAACACTTAACAAAATGTTCCAGGTGCTTTAATTTATGTTGAATCTTCATAAAACTTGAACAAGAACGAAAAATCATGCGTCAAGCATAGATTAAGTAGCACTTTCCAACGCTTCCAAAATAATTTTACAAATCATACCGTTTGATAAGCTAAAAGATAACTTCTAAGTAAACAATTTGGAAAACGCATAACATATTTAAAAACATAATTTCAGGAATTTCCAACATATACAATATTCGGAAAAATATCCGAATACTTTTATTCAGCCCTGTATAGGATCTATAGAATTGTATATATACTACATAGGATGCTAAATTTTAGTTCAGTTAGGAAACGCGTAGCACAGTTTAAAATTCCCCGTCTGGAGTTTGTCAATAAACAGAAATGTGTTCGCGAACTTTTGTGCTGCCCTGTATAGGATCTACAGAATTTATACACACCACGTAATAGACAAAAAGCAAGTTAACATTAAAATCGCGTTCAGTAACTTAAAACGCACGTCCATGAATTATTGTTAACAGACAGTAGATAATTCTTTTGCGTGTCCCTGTAAATGAACGATGACTGCTATACACACAATATTCCGTAGTAAGTCTCTTGTAATGCACCTTAGTGATCTATATAAATTTCAATGCGTTTAAAATAGTGAAACATTATTTAAATAAACCGCAGACGATTTTTCTCCATAGACGTAATGTAACGGAATTATTTTTACTGTCCCTGTAAAGTAACTATAAGTGCTATGCACACCCTGTTCCATATTAAGCTTCTTATAATGCACCTTGGTGATATATATAAATTTCAATGCGTTTAAAATAGTGAAACATTATTTAAATAAACCGAAAATGATTTTTCCCCATAGACCGCAATGTAACGGAACTCTTTTGAGTGTCCCTGTAAAGTAACTATAAGTGCTATGCACACCCTGTTCCATATTAAGCTTCTTCTAATGCACCTTAGTGATATATATAAATTTCAATGCGTTTAAAATAGTGAAACATTATTTAAATAAACCGCAAATGATTTTTCCCCATAGACCGCAATGTAACGGAATTCTTTTGAGTGTCCCTGTAAAAAAACTATAAGTGCTACACACTCCCGTTGAAATAGGGAACATGCTATAGTTAACGACAATAACATATAAAAATCGCAGAGCAATCCGAGCATATTTACGGGAGTTAGAGCACGGAGAGACGGCAGACGGCCAGACAAACCGAAGTCATAAGCACTTTTCAACTAGGTTGGAAAGTGCTAAAAAATGGTTCTTTATGAAACAGTCAACATGAAATAACAACAACAACAACAAAAATAACAGAACACTCTTTTTTTTATGCACAAACATACATTTTATTAAAAAAGATGTCAAAAAAAAAAAAAAAAAACCATTCGACTGAAAATTGTCTTCTTTCAATTTATGTTAAAAAAAGTTTAGGGGATCATATTCATAGTGAAATTGTACCATATTCTGAAATTTCCAATACGAACACCTGATTTTGACATCATATTTGGCATTATCGGTAAATTTTACCCAAGGATACCAAAAGGGAAGTCATTAGGTCAAGTAGTTCAGGAATTATGAATGTTTAAAGTTTGGAACTCTTAATGTAAAAATTCATTTCTAATTGTTGCAAAACAGATTGCAATACAAGTAGTTTTTTAAGCATAACTCTAAACTTACTTAGCGAAATAAGCTGTAATTTTGGATTCGCATACTTGAAGCTCATAGAATTAAATCCGATTTAAGTAAAATAAAAAATCATAGGTTGCTATTCATATTTTTCTCGAAAATTAACTCAATTTTTTAAAAAAAAATAATTTTGGAAAAAAATTAATTGTAATATATGAATTCTGTAACAGAAATCAATTTTTAGGAGCTATAATTATGCGAATTCAAAATTACAGCACATTCCACTAAGTAAGTTTAGAGTTATGTTTAAAACTATCCGCATTGCAATTTGTTGGCAACGATTGCAAATGAATTTAACATTAGGAGTTGCAACCTTTAAACATTCATAATTCCTGAACTACTTTACTGAATGACTTCCCTTTTGGTATCCTTGGGTAAAATTTACCGATAATACCAAATATGATGTCAAAATTAGGTGTTCGTATTGGAAATTTCAGAATATCGTACAATTTCACTATGAAGACGACACCCTAACGCTTATTAATATATATATTTTTATATATATAATACATTAAAAGATGATATAATTTCCAGTCAAATAGTCATTTTCCCTTTTCTGTGACAATTTGCATATTAAAATGTATGAGTTGTTCTCTTTCTTTTCTTTTTCATAAAACTTAGTACTAATTTATATATATATATATTAAACCTAAAACTTTTGAAAAGTTGAAATATGTTCGGTAAAAGTTTGCTGGAAATCACCTATGTTTATCGAACACTATTTTTGTCTCCTATGATTATGATTGGAAATTGAAATTGTTTGCCAACTTTTATTATGCCTGTATAACACTAGCTTAAGAAAGAAAGAATGAAAACAAGTTGGAAATTGTACATCAAACGTGACAAATGAGGTGCGTTTGTACTATAACTACTTTCAGTGAAATGAATTATATCGTCTGTTATTATGATATGATTAATTTCCGTAATAAAATAAGTACATTTTAAGTTGGCAACATTTTATCCTTCGTTGACATTTAATCCAGCTGCGGACGAATTTCATGCATTTTGATATTCATAAAGAGCGAGTTAGCTTAGTGGTCCCAGAACTCTAAAAATAAGAATGAATACCCCCTCCCCTTCTCAATCTTATGTTATCCAAAGTCTGATGTGTATAGAGAATTGTTATTTTTTTTTCAATTAAAATGTTATAAAATTGCCATTGTTTCATGTAATGCACAGTACTGTAACGTAATTTAATACTTTACTGTACTATGTATTGTTAGAAATAGATAAATACTTGAGAGGTAGGAACCAATCAATAATATGCCATTATTTCTTACGAGAAAATTTGGTTCGGTAATAGAACGGATTTTTCGAACGAATTGCGTGCGAGAACTGAACTGCCATTGCATTAACAATTCTGTTTTTAAATCCAAACTGCCTATAATTTCCAACACATTCGGAATCTCATTTTTGTACGCTAAACTACAAAACTCTCAAGTATTCTTAGTGAGATACTAAAAAAATCGAATAATGTTTTTCATTTTCATATAAAAACAAAAGATTTTCAGTAAATGGCGGCAAGTTAGCGTTTTAAAACGATTTTCGAACAGGGATGCCACGGCAGCTGTCCAAACATGCATTTGCGCTAACCAAGTATTTTAGAATGCAGCCGGCATTACATACGGTGTTACTGACTCAATTACTATGCACTTTCAGCACTTTAATTATGTCATAGCATTTCCACATAGTAAGGTAAGTTTATTCTCAATTTCGTAAAAATATGTTTATTATTCTTAATGGCATGCACGTAAATCCGGATTCGCCTTCTAGTAAGACACTTTGTGTTTTTCACTGAATAAATGGATTACAATACTCGTTTCTTATACAAAAAATATTTGTTGTAGTGTGTAATAGACGCTTTTAGTCGTGACGTCAGATATGACGTTTTGCTTGGAAACTGGCTCCAAACAAACGGTTGTTATGTTGTATTTTTTTTGTTTGTATATTTTAGCTACATGTTATATCTATATCTCACAGTTAATTGTTTAACACTTTATATACCATACTAATATTTTCTACGATTTATATTTCATAAGAAATGAAACATAGCAACCGTTTGTTTGGAGTCAGTATCCAACCAAAACGTCATGAATGACGTCACACTGAAAACGTCTATACCAACACTTCAAGTTTTCCTAGTTTTTTTTTCCCTTTATGTTCCCTGTATAAATAAAGAACTTGTTTTTTGCATGTAAAAATGGAATTTTGTAATTGATTTTTCACTCATTTTTTGATATGCTATAAAACTTATATATACTTATGTTTCCGATGCTATTTTAACATTTGTAGAATATAATTATAAGTTAATAAATTAATTTTAAGGAATTTTTCTGTTGGCCGGCCACAGCTGATAAATAGTCAAATATTCCTTATGCTTACAATGCCATACGATTTACAAGAGCAATGGATTTAATTATGCGCAACAGCTAAACCACACATTGACATTCATCTTCAAATTCCAGCTACATACATAAAACATTTACTAAAAGCAAAAATACTCACGGAATGGCAATCAATCTGGGATAACAGCAGCAAAGGCCAACACACATATAATCTAATACCGAAAGTCTCAATAACCCACTACAACATCTCCCCAAACACACCAGCATTTCTCACGAGGCACGGTCCCTTTCGAACATACCTGTACAAATTTAAATGTGGAGGCACATTCCTTTGCGAGTGTGGCGCAGAGGCATCGGCTTCTCATTATTATTTCACCTGCCCGCTAACAGAACAATGGCGTAGTAAGAAGCTTACAATCCCTCCCAAGGAATGGCTTCTTAATATTCTAAAGAGACACACCCTTAACAGAAAGCTACATAGAATTTATATTTTTTTGACAGAACTTTCTAATCTTACCTAGTAGTCGTCAGCTGCCACTCCCAATGCAAAACTCCTACTCAGTCCCTGCTAACTGTCGTGTAAAGGGCCCTTCCCTGGTAGGGCCGGCTTTTATATGATCTGGTCTTTGACCATAGTTTGTATTTTTCCTAAACTTTCAATCCCGACCCTTATCGCGTTTAACCTGATCGCCCCTTGTCGGGTCCAGCTTCGGTGGGAAATTGTATATATTTTTTTGTTTCTTTAAGATTTAATAAAGGGGACCGGGAGGGACAGTATGCTCTACAGACTTTTACTAGTCTGAGCAGTCCCTCTTAGGTTATCAAATCAAACCACGCTCGCCATAAAAGGTCAACTGGTTGTCGAACTACAATAACGAAATATTGTAAACAGTAAAAAGTAGAAAATATAAATAAAAAATAAAGAGTTTAATATATATTTTTTAACAAACACATTATAATCAATTAATAATTTCTTATTAATTAAATTATGATTATACGGTAAGAAATTAATTTAGAAATTCTAAGATGATAGTTTAAATAATGTTAATATTTTTCTTTTGCTATATCGAAAAAAAAAAGAGAAAAAAAATTATATATTTCTTAAATAAATTCACTAGCTCGCGCTTTCTACCAAGAGTAAAAAGAAGCTTTAAATATTCCACAATCGAGTTCGGTGCCCTCGCCAAATTAATGTATTGTAACGGAAATTTTTGTGAAAAATTATGAATTGCAGTCGTGAAATCAGGCGTGATTTGAAAGAGAAAGATTAAATGCTTAGAAAATAGTGTTTTTAACTATTCTTACTTTTATACTTATTTTAAATCTTCAAACCATAGATTCATTCACAATTTATATACTACAGAAATATATTTATTTCAAACATTCTTTAACCTTTCCGGCTGAAGAACATGAAAATTGGCATTTCTGAAAAGCAGATTTTTCTCCCACGAGTACGAAAGAAATATTGTATTCGTTGAATACTACAAAGAACTGATATTTGATGTGTATGCATCCAGATTTGAAATTACTATAATACGAGAGTCCCACGAGGACTAAGCATTGTTGGAAAACGTCATGTTATTTTCAGCTATGGTATAAACGTTTTATTCATCGGTTATTTTGAAAAGTCTGAATAACTCTTAATATAATCCGAAACGACATATAAAAATCTGCAACTTTTATAACATGGACTGTATCAGCAATAATAAAAAAAAACAAACTTAGAATTATTTTTTAATTATATATTAAACATGTGTAAAATTGACCACCTATAGCATTTTTATTTTCTTTCTAAAAATTATTTACGTTAAACATGTAATTGTTTAAGTCATACATTTTATCCGTCAAATGTAATACAAAGAAGAAAAAATCCATGCACCAACACACAAAATACACGATACACAGTGCTGTAATGAAGCTCACTGTAGGCAATCGGCGGGTTCATTTCACGACGCTCGCTTTAATTGCTTTTTCCTCCCCAACGGTCAAGTCGGGAGGAAATTTATATTATATTATTGGGGTAAATTGAGAATGGGGTTCTATTGTGAGGGGTGACCCGAGCGGTGTGATGCAGAATCTTGTAGGCTAGTGGCAGAATGATGTTTTGATTATTCAGAGTTAAGTGCGTTATGACTCTACAATGCTAAAAAAAATCTGTAGAGTCTACAATAAATAAATAAAACCTGTCAGCTAAGTCTTGAAACCTAGATGAATATCACGAACGAAAATATACAATAATCTCTACTAAGTTATCCATGATTCCGAAAAGCGGTCTTTATCTTTAGAAACCTCAGAAACCAATATATTTTCGACATTTAAAGAAGCATTTATAAAAAGTACCACTGAATTTTGGAAACGTTTCTGAGTCGTTTTTATTCTTTATTAATCAGTTTTCTCAAACCGGAAGACAATAGGATTTGGATACTATTAAGTCTCAATTAAACATTTGCAGCTGCGTAATTGAATTTATACATGCAAGAATAACACAATAATATTAATTTTAATGTTAATGTTTATTTATCGTATTTGTCTGTAAAACTGTTGATCATGAAAATGTTTAATTGGGAATGGATAGCATCCGAAAAACCTATATTTTGGTTTGAGAAAATTGATTAATACACTATAAAAACTACTCAGAAACGTTTCCAAAAATCAGTGGCAGCAAAAAAAAAACTTTGTTTTTATAAATGCTTCCTTAAGTCTCGAAAATATTTTGATTTCTGAGGTTTCTTAAGATAAAGAATGCTTATCGGAATCGTTAGTAACTGGGAAGGGGCTATTGTATATTTTCGTTCACTGTTTATATTTTCCTAGATTAAGAAAACTCTATCTTTTTTACAGTGTATAGATAATCCTTTACAATGACGAAGATGCATAGTCCTGCGCTTTTGGTAGATTGAATTAAAAGTGTAGTAAAATTATAGTGTTGCTATTGAACATTTTACGGATGCATTCAATTTCAATGGAGATCCCTTAAGACACAACACAAAATAAGCCATATTCCAGCCGTAAATAACCACAAACCACCAGTTAAACAAAAACAAAATTAGACTTATTTTTTGGTTCAACCACTCCGTCAACCGAAGACTGTTTTATCCAAACAACATAAACCACACAGTACACAGTAGAGGTGTGCTCGGGCCGAAATTTCCAGGCCCGCGCCCGGCCTAACGACAGCTATCTTGGCTTGACCTGGCACGGTGTAAATGCTAAAAGTTCGGCCCGGGTCCGGTTCTGTTCGTTTATGATTAAGCAGTTCACGACCCGGCCCGTTCAAAAAATAGTAAAAAAAGGCCCGGCACGACCCGTGAAAAACATAAATGAAATCAGACCCGACCCGACTCAATTGCAAGAAAAAATCCCAATTTTTCTTAACATACAATTAAGATACTTTTAATGAATACTGCATACATATTTATAAGAAAATTTTACAGTTTATTTTAGATTATTTATGTGTTCACAAGCCATAGAATACAGAATAGCAACATTAATGATCACTTAGACTCTTAGACTATTACATTCAAATAAAGATATAAAAAAAAAATTAATGTAGTTTAAAATAAAAGAAAAAAGATGGTTAAAAACATTATAACTTTTGAAGCTTATAGTAAAAAAAAAGTAAATTTTTGAAAATTTTCTCTATAATTTATAAAAGTATATTTTCAAAGTTTCCGTTAACAGAAGTTAATTCTATTATTAACTATTACTATTTTTACAAAACAAACTGCTTTCTCGACACGTCGTGGGAACAAGTAAGTCCAATTTCGGTCCAGCCCGGCTATGTAGAGTTAAATGTAAGCCTGATCTTGGCCTGGCCTGAGTCTGTTGAAAAAAATAAGCTCTGGCTTAGACATGATGTAACTGTCCGATGCCAATCTCTACGCTGGACATGTTATATTTCTGTAATGATGTTGTCAAGCTAGCATCGGACAGCAAGCACATTTATACTTATTCTCGTCCCAGTCACGTGCATTGAAAATTGTTCCTATTTTAAAAGTTCAGTTTGATCCTTTTAAATTTGTTATATCGAACAATTTTTTTTATTGGCTTAGCCGGGTCCATTAAAAAAATTATCTTTATTCTGCTGACCCGGCCCTGCCCCGTTTGAAAATTAGCCTTCATTTTGCCGGTCCAGGTCGGACCCGTGCAGCTAGTACATAGACAAACATACACACGCGAAAAAACAAACACAAACAACACCAAATAAACCAAACTCTTAAAAAAACCATTTAAAAACGTAAGAAATACATGCAACAAGTTGCTTGAACACCACTGTGATTGGAAGAGATTTTTCTGCTATTTGAAGAAATTTCCGTCTTTTCACTCGAGAATTTCAGGAAATTTAGAGCTTCGGTTCACGAATTTTTCATGTTTTGATGGAAAAAGGACGTACGTAAAAATTCCGTTTTTAATGCGAATAAGTAATAGTCAACACAGTTACCGGAACACCCCTGTGATTTAACGAAAATACAGCTTTAGATTGGAGGTTTTCAGGTAATTTTAATGTTAGATTGGTAAACTTTCTGGATTTTGGGAGAAAATGCGTAAATCAAAACGGTTCATCTTTTAATTAAAAAAAAAAAAAAGGCAACGGAAAAACATTTATTTACAGATTTTTCACCAGAGTGCACATACAATTATAAATGTGTTCTTTTACGAATTAAAATGGTGCTTTTTACTTTTATCATTTAGATATAAAGTTATGGCTACCTTTTCCTTTTCTTTTGGCCCACTGTTCTTATACTCGGTACATGCACTGTACAAAATTCAATACACAAAATATAATCATACACTATGTTTTCGTATTAATACAAATTTACTGCTGAATATATTTATCAATGTTGTATTTACTAAAATTTAACTTTTATATGTTTCAACTAAAACAGATTTCTTCACGTAAAAAGTTATTTTTATGCAGACACTGATCATTTTCATAGTCGTGCAAGAATAAAAATCGACATATTTTATGGTTCTACCACTCAGCCAACTAAAGCCTCTTTTATTCAAACAACATATTTCTGGTTTTCACGTCACGTTTACAAGCCACTACATTTATACAATACTAGATTTTTCTAAATAAAAAACATATTTTATATGCAAAGGAAAATATTTTGTTATTCTGTAACTAAAAATATTCATTGTTTATTATATTAGACTTTTTGCATATTTCAAGAAAACTCTTACGTTCTTGAATTTATTTGAATATAGTATTCTTGGTGGATTTTATTTTACATGTATTGGTATTACTTTTATCACCTGTATAGTGAATGCAAGGTCTTTGCACATTAGACATAACGTAAGCAGATTTATATAATTATGAATATGCATTCTAGTACACTTTGTTTTCTTTTAATGCTCTACCGCAGCGGGGAAGACTGAGCTGCGCTCGGTTAAAATGAGCTTTGGTTAAAATTAAGAGTGAAATTTGGGCACAAACTTCAATCGTTTCGTTGACTTCTAAGTCTTTTGCATATCGCAAGATTCACTGTTCAACGTCACCAACTTTAGGCTTCGACTGAAGTACTTCCTTATAAAGGTGTGGGATTAATTGCGAGAAAGTTCTGTGCACTGTAAAAAATTTTCAGAAACGTTTCTGAAAGTAACGGAGACCTGTGCTGCACGATACTAACAGAAAGGTTTCTGATTCGATCAGAAAAATGTTTCGGCTAAAACACGGAACCTTTCCGATTCGTAATGAAACCTTCCTGAATATATCTGAAACCTTTCTGAATATATAGGAAATCTTTCAAAATATATTGGAAAAGTTTCTGAATATATCGGAAATATTTCATAATATATCGGAAACTTTTCTGAATGTATCTAAAACCTTTCTGAATATATCTGAAGTGTTTCTGAATATATTTTTATCTATTTTTATTATATATTATCTGAATTTTAAAAGAATACTTGAAAATATTAGAATTTCTGTTCTTTTAAATATTCTAATCAAACTTTTTTTTTATAATGATTCTTTTTTCTAGGCGAAATTATTCGGTATATTGCGTGACATTTTTCAGTTTGTATCAAAATTTTATCAAATATGTTTTAACCCTAATATTTAAGAATATTCACGCAGTGAATATTGGGGAATGGAGATATTTACCTTGTTTTTTAACAACATATCATGAAAAAAATATGGGATTCATACAGCTTCACAAATCAAGTATTTATTTTTAAAAATTAAAAAAAAATAGCATATATACTTAGAAAGAAAACTTTCAAAACTTTTCATTAACATGAAATAGACAAACTAAAGCTATACTAATATATTTTCGATACATTTCAAATAATCTAACTCCCAGTAACATAAAATGATTAAAACTTATGTATGAGCTTTCCAAAAGCAATGCAGCTTCAGAGATCTGTTTATCTGTTAATTTTTTCGGTCCTTAAAAGGTAATTTTTCATATTAAAACAAGACATTTCACAAAAATTCTCATCTTAAAACTGGACCCTTCACAAAATTTTTCGTTCCAAAACAGTATCCTTCACAAAATTCTTTGTCTTAAAAACAAGACTGTACCACCTCAAAAACTGAACTTTTCACAAATTTAATGATTTAAAAATAAAATCTGACCTATCACAAAACAATTGAATTTATCAAAGTGCATAGCTTTTGTATGTGTAAAGGATAGATACAAAGGAACCTGATATAACGATAATTTCAAATTAACAAAATTATGACCGGAATTTTTAAAAATATTAAAAAATACTTCAGTTTCACAATAACAGGACCCTGTGAGAAAAATCTGGACATAACCCTGAGATTAATAAAAACACCTAGGAATTTTCTTTTCAGAATTAGAATAAAATAAATAAATATAGTTTGTTTACTTTAAAACGATATTTTTAAAGTCAGACAAGTCAATTTTCAATAATTGTATTGTAAAAGTTAGAGTTCTGAAACATCGTTAAAAAAAATATACAAACAAACATACAGTACCGCCGGTAGATATTATTCTTTAAGAGATAAAATTGCTACTAAATGGTATTATAAATCATATTTATTGAAGCAACATTAAAAAAATCTTAAAATGAGAGACAAAGGATTTGTATTTTTATATTTTAGAGTATATTTTAATAATTATCCTTCCAACTCAAAGTATCTAAATGCTCATGTAAATAGTCCTAAATGTTAGGGTTAAGACATTTGTTAAAAATATTGATATAAACTGAAAAATATCATGCCATGTATGAGATAATAATGAATATAAAACAGAATCATTATAAAAAATATTATTAGAGTATTTAAAAGAGCAGAAATTCTTACCTTTTCAAATATTCCTTTTTTAAAATTCTCTTTTTGGACCGCTCGAATAACTAACATAATATTTTCCACAGCCCCAACAACGTGCTGCTTTAGCTTTGCCGTTAACAGGGTAAACTGCTTGAAATAGTTGAGAAGAGAAATATTTGGAATGCGCACAAACTGGTTTGCTATAGAAGAGGGTCGGTTTCAATCACCTAAACCTAAACATACGGAAAGGTTTCTGATGGTTTCAGAAAGTGAAAATAGCTCTCAGATATCCGATGGTATCAGAAACATTCCTGTTAGAATACTAAACGTTCCAAATATTTTTTACAGTGTGTAACCTGATTGGTTGAATTCTGTTTTCAAGAACTTTCTATGGACTCTGATTGGTTGAATCATTATTTCGGCTCCTATTGCGAAATTCTAGAAAACTCCTTCAAATATTTTGCCAAATGGCACCAAAATTAGGCAAAAAGTTGCAAACTTGGCGACATTCTTTTATTTGGCGCCAAGTATACGGTTTGGCATTAGTATTGAAAGCCGATTTTCCGGCCAAATCGCACCAATGTCGCCAACATTTCACCAAATACCGCCAAATTTGGTGATATGTTGTCACCTTTGTGATTTTGTTTACTGCCAACTTTGTTGCTTTGTTGAACAACTTAAGTGCTTCAACCTTTATTCCCATTGAAATGCATTGGTCCGGGGTGACCCCAAAACAACTTACTAATCGAACTTTCTCGAACATATGACCTAGCCCAATGGTTTTCTAGTATCCTAAAACAATAGGATGCAAAATTTAGTTTAAATCGTTAGAGCCGTTTTTTAGATAAAATTTGCATAAATTTATACACGCACACACACAAGATTTGCTCGTATTATAATTTAAAATATGCATGTGATTAACCCATTAAACGACTAATGGTATCATATGGTCTCAGCATAACTTCTAACGCTTCCGTTTTTTATGTACCGTTATTTTTTAAGGGAAATATTAGTTTTATTTAATGCCTGTGATAAAATAAAACGAATCACACCACTATTCGAAAATAGTAGTGAAGTGCTATTTGGTCTGTGATGAAAATTTTAAGAGAAAAAATTATTCTTTTATTTTTTTGTATAAAGTATTTTCTTTCCGCATTTGCAACATAATTTTTGCTTACGTTGACTCTACAAGAAAAAGCATTAGTGTTTTCATTTTTTCCCTTCCAACCATGCGTGTTTGGAATAGAGATGAGTTTGAGCTCTTTTTTCAGTGGCCGAGTCCACTCGAGCCCGAAAAAGTTTGTGTCAGCAGAACCCGAGGTCGTCGGAGTTCCGATACCGAAAGTACGTAGTAGAAAATTGTTAATAACATTTAAAAATTATTTCAGAGTTAATTTTCTTATTTAAAAATATCTTCTTACATAGAAATAAGTATTACTCCTAAATACTTCCTCATGACAATATTTCGTGATTTTCATGTCCCTGAAAATCTGTTTAAAATAGTATGTTTGTTTTTTATACACAACCACTCGCAGAAATCTACAAAACTCACAATTCTTATTATTTTAAAATATCATTGCACAACTATGGGAAAAATACATGAGTTTTGTTGTCCAGTAATTTTGGTAAAAGGACTTCAAACAGACAGAGAGGATTGACAAGGGTATTCCATGACTTCTTTATGTTACTAACACTGACTGCGTCATGGCTTCATAATAAGACAGAAAATTTCTCCTTGTATCCCATCAATAACAATTTAATTCCCTTTGAAACTGATTTTTAAAAAGGATTTTAAGACACTTTAAGAAATTAAGAATACATTCTTGTTTCTTAAATAGTATTTTTTTCCAATTTGTGAATAAATGAAACTTTTACTTTGAGCACGACCTCTCCCGAGGCAGAAGACTGGTATAAAAAACGAGCACTAGCCCGTTCCCAGCCTGAGATACACGGTTCAACGAATCAGAGCCCACAGAACGTTCTCGGAAACAGAATTCAACCAATCAGGTTACATAGAACTTTCTCGCAATCAATCCCAAATCTATATAAGGAAGTGCTTCGCTCGAAGCCTAAAGTCTGTGAAGTTGGACAGTGAATCTTGCGATCTGCAAAATACTTATAAGTCTACGATATGATTGAATTTTGTACCCAAATTTCGCGCAAATTTTAACCAAAGCCAATTTTAACCGAGCGCAGCTCAGTCTTCCCCGCTGCTGTAAGGCATTAAAAGAAAAAAATTGTACTACAATTCATATTCATAATTATACAGGGTGGTCCTAAAATATATGTCAAAAATATAAAGGTAGGTAGAGGAGACCTAAATAAGCATATTTCGTATAGGATTGTGTGTGCGGTAATGCCTCCTTGAGCCGGTAGGAAACGCTGATGACTGCGGCGTATAAAAGCTCTTCGCTAGCTGGATTCATCATTTCCCGCACGGATATCAAACAGCATGCATCATTTCACCAATGTGGAGCTTGCCGACATGCATTTCATGTATGGGGCTGCACAAGGAAACGGATTAGCTGCTCAGAGGATGTACAGGGAGCGATTCCCGGATAGGAATCAGCCGGATCGTCGAACATTCCAGCGTCTTCATCGGGAGTTACGCACAAGTTGATTGTTTTATGATTCCAGGCGTGGAGCTGGCATTGGAAGATATCGCAAAACTCCTGTAGTGAAAATCAGAATACTAAACACAGTAGAGGATAATCCTTCGACAAGCTCGAGAGCTGTAGGACGTGCGTTGGGTGTGAGCCATCAAAGTGTTTTGAGGACTTTACATGAAGACGGAATGCATTCGTATCATTTACAGAGAGTGCAAGCAATGACCTCTGACGATTATCTTCCACGTCTCAACTTTGCTCGTTGGTACCTACAGCAGACGGCAGCCAATCCAACCTTCCCAGCAGATGTTTTATGTACTGATGAGGCTACCTTTACGCGGTCGGGTATGTTTAACATCCATAATTCTCACCTGCGGTCTCATGGCAACCCACATGGCACAATAGCACACGCGTACCAAGAAAGGTTTTCCATTAATGTTTGGGCAGGCATTGTACACAATAACTTAGTAGGACCGTACATTCTACCTAGTCGTTTAACTGGCCATACATACGACATCAAACTACAGGAGGTTTTACCTGAACTTCTGGTAGATATTCCTCCAGCTGTTCGCAGACGAATGTGGTTCCAGTACGATGGAGCCCCAGTTCACTTCAGTCGAGACGTCAGGAATCACCTGGACGCTGTCTATGGCCAGCATTGAATAGGACAGGGCTGTCCAGTTCCCTGGCCACCGCGTTCTCCTGATTTAACCTGTTTGGATTTTTTCTTTTGGGGTCATATTAAAAGCCTGGTTTACGAGAGTCCCGTCACATCTGAAGAAGATCTTATTGCCCGCTTGTCTGTTGCTGCTTTACATGCGCTCGACATGCCTGACGTCTTTTCTAATGTACGTCGATCTATGCGCCGCCGTCGTGAATCTTGTATCGCTGTTGGTGGCCGCTCTTTCGAGCACCTCTTGTAAACTGTTAATAAATTTTTGTTTTCTTTTGTCTTAACATGTATTTTCAGTTTCCTTTGATTCATACTGCTTTACAAGCTAGTGCTTTAATGTGTCATTACCGCACACACATTCCTATCCGAAATATGCTTATTTAGGTCCCCTCTACCTACCTTTACATTTTTGACATATATTTTAGGACCACCCTGTATAAATCTGCTTACGTTCTGCCTAATGTGAAAAGATCTTGCATTCATTATACGGGTAATAAAATTAATACCAATAAATGTAAAATAAAATCTACCGAGAATGTATTCAAATAAATTCAAGAACATAAAAGAGAGTTCTTGTTCGTGCTCGGGCTCCGTCTGAGTCTGACTTTTCTCTAGTTTCGACGGAAATGATGGCCACTTTCTCTATAGTTATAATAATGTCATCGCATACACACAAATCAAACTATGTTTGTTGAAAGTTTCGGTAAAATATTTTCATGATTGTTAAATTTGTGAAAACAAAATCTTGGTTCTGCTTGGTGTAAGAATATAGTTTATTGTTATAGTTATAGTTTATAGCTTATAGTTATAATAATTCATTATTTTTGACTAAATAAGTGAATTGTGATCCTGATTTATTTCACAAAAATCGTTTATAGTAGTGTGTATGACTACTCCTTAAAGTACATCCCATGTTTTTTTAAATACCTTGTATCTATAACCATGGTTACAGAATGAAAACTTTTAAAATAAAAAAAATAAAATGTTAGACAAACATATGGTGATATTAAATTGGCTGTTTAAACTATAGTAAAGATAATTTCTACATAATAAGAATAATTCTTTTATAATTAGAACAAGCTATTTCTTATTTTTTTTCTAAAAGAAGAGATAAATAAAATTGGATTAAAGGAAACTTTTTGTTAAAAGAGAATATTCACAAAAAATATCCATACCAGTGAGAATAACCCCAAAATAAAAATAACTGTAATTTTTTTACAATTAGAATAAGATAGAATAAGACATCCTATACTTTTAAGATAAAAAATGAATCGTCAGATAAATATTTGATGAAAATAAAACTTTTTTGTTAAAAATATAATATAATGATAAGATTTTATAATGATTTTTTACTAAAGAGAATTTCCACAAAGCAGAAACCACTATGATTCTTTTACAATTTGTACACGATATTCCACAGTTTTATGAAAAAAAAAATGAAGTGTTAGATAAAATTTGACGAAAATAAAGATTATTGTTAAAAGTATAATAAAAAGAATCTCCACTGAATAAAAATCACTGTAATTCGTTTACAATTAGAGCAAGATATTTCATAAGCGATAATATATTCACCGGAGGTTGAAAGTATATAGAAGTAAACCTTCTTCTTTCTTTCTGTTTTTTATAACATATTTTTTAAATCATTGTATGGAGGAAAAAAAAGATTTATTTCTGTATAAGATACTCCATAGTTTTAAGATAAAAACTGAAGTGTTAGATAAATATTTGATGAGCTTACTGTTAATATAATAAAGAGAATTTTCACAGAATAAAAGTAAACATAATTCGTTTACAAAAAAAGAAAAAATCGCGATTACTACCATTAAAAGTTCTGTGCATTGGATACATTATTAAATTTTAATACACATCTTTTTCATTTACAAAAATTATCAAACCTGCAGTATGTATCAATATTAATATACAATCACGTGTTATATAAATGACTCTTAATATATAAAATGTATTTTTACTTAAAATAAAAAGTACATTGATCAATATAATTATTTAAATGTTTTCAAGAATTCTAAAGTAAAAATCATCCTCTACAAAATGCTTTAGTACTATTTCTTTCTTTCTTTTTATTATTATTTTTTTATAAGATGTAATAATATTTCTTAAATTTTGACCAAAAATATATTCATTTAAATTTATAACAATCTGAGGAGCTATTATTTTCATATAAAATGAAAAAAATACTAGATATATTAAAATGATATATAATAAATAAGGTTTTTGTTAATGATTTTTTAATGAGGTTCTCTTCTATGTATCCATTAAGAAAAAAAGGTTTTTTTTTAAAACATCAAGCTATTAATTATGAAAGAAACTGACATTCATTACGCCTTGATGATCTCCAGTATAATGACTCCCTGATGGTTTAATTTCTAAATTATTCTGAAATAATGGGGCACTGGCTATTGTAAACCTCACCCATATAACATTCTGTATTTAACGGTTACGGATACTTATGACCTGCATTTGTTCCTTTAAGGGCACAGTAGATTTGAAAATGAGCAAAAAATTAAAAAATATCAATGAAAAGATAGGTATTAAAATGGGTATTTGATTTCAATTTTTCTTTGATAAATTATCTGAATCCACCTTAAATCAGCCTGAGTATGATTTAAATTCCATCAAGTTTTCAACTACTTTTATTCAGTTTTACATCTTATCTGTAAACAATGATTAAAATATCCCATCCGAATTATTTTTCCTCCAACCCCTTTCAAATTTCTCAAGGTTTTTTTTTTTTTTCCAATAAAGGGATAAAGTGTATGAAAAATAAAGATTAATCGTCAAAGTCATAATTAACAAATGATATATTAAGGCTAAAAATCGAGAAGGTTTGTCCAATTTGTGGAAAATAAAATAAAACTTCACACTTGTATTATGATGAGTAAAAAAGAAAAAAGAAAAGAAAGAGAGAAAATAATAAAATTT
This sequence comes from Maratus michaelseni, assembly GCA_963931845.1. NCBI lineage: Eukaryota > Metazoa > Arthropoda > Arachnida > Araneae > Salticidae > Maratus > Maratus michaelseni. The sequence goes on from OZ007593.1 coordinate 266,568,561, forward strand.
ATTTATTTATTTATTAACAATAAAAATGCACATCACGGTGAAAGTTAATAAAGCAAATCAATTTATAATAGAAAGATATAAATTAGTATAGTTTTTTAGAACTTTATCCACGTTCTTTCTTTTTGTTATTAAAATTGAATTTCATCCTACTGATAAGATTGGCACTTTTTAAGTTGAGCTTGACAGTTTGAATCGCATTTATAAAACAGGTTTTGTGCAAGCATGCCCTCAAATTTTACTTTGACGTAGATAACTAGCGGTGATTTTTTGAATACTGTTATGTGATTCGGTTTCGTGAAAATTATATTCAAAGAAAGATAATCTTTTGGACGTCTCACTTATTTATTTATTATTTTACGAATATTCCAGAAGAAGCAGGAAATTAGCAATAAAATGTCTCAAATATACACCTTCTAACTCACGAAACGTGAAAAACAGCTGGAGTAAAATGATTCAATACAACAGAAATTTCTGGCAATAACAAGAAATAAATTCCAACACCGAAACTTCGATGTGTCTCATAACACTTCTAAGGTAGATACAAAACAGACATAATAAAAATATTTCGCAGAAGACTCGAAGTCAGAATAAGGCGTAGTTACTATCACGTTTAAACAATTTAACAAATTCTACTCTCTCCGCTTCATTCATAATTTGTATTTGTACATTTGAACAAAGCACGCGAATCATATGGAAACATCCAGAAACCGTTTGACTGCGTGTGTCAATCAGAACGAAACAATGCCAACTGGGTGAAATTTTTCATCCCCCCTGTAATTTTATTGGACCTCTACCGTAATCGAATCCCCTTACTAGCGAGCTCATAACAACCCATCCAATTGACTGAGGCTTCGAGATCCGCTTCAATACAGTTCAAAATCGTATCGAAACGTATTTTTGCTTGAGGCAGAGGGATAATTTGTGCCTTCCCAGTATAAATTAAAAGTATGCTTTTCAGTCAAAAATAACAATTCCATTATTGCAATTTAATCAAAACATAACATGGCACGAAATAAGGGGATAATAAGAACATAACGTAAACACACCACTCGTTGGATAATCGTTAAGAATCAGTTTTAATATACTATAAAGAAAATACAGAACGGAGTAAAGAATATATTGTTTAATTACTTGATTATAATATTTCAGTAAAAAACAAACAAATAGATTAACTTAATTTAAAAATGAACTAAACAAATCCATAAAAGCCTAGTACGTAATACCTAATAATAGTTGCAGCTTAACATTTCTTGACTTGACTGATGCAAAACCATCAACATTTTTACGATTTCATCCTTTATTATTATTTTTTTCTATTTATAATTGAATTGCAATGGCTGCCAAGTTTGGTGCTTTTTCTAGTTATTCACCAGCAAGTACCCCATTCTCCTCATTTTTGCCCCAGCCCTTATACAATATACAATTTGTAAAAAAATAAAAAAATAATGATCGAACATTTTTCGTTCATTTTACCTCAAATCACTCCAAACACAATCAAAATCTCAGCTAAAAGTGAGCTAAAATTCAAATCTTAACAAATATTTCTCTGAACTTATGCAAGCTTGACAGCCATTGTGCTACCAGTAGTTTTTATGTTTTTTGCCGGAATTTTCGATTTGTCAATTTTTTCCTCAAATAACAGAAATTTCTCCAACCTAAACTAAGAATAATTGGAGATTCTCCAATCGAAGTTGTAAATAACCGAAAATCTCCCAATCTACGCCGCGTGATTTCAAGAAAATATGGAGAAATTCCGCAGAATATTCGAAATATGCACTGCGGAACTTTCCGTTTTCTGGCGAAATTTCTTTTACAGAGTATTTTCAATCCAGGCAAGTTCATTTCATGCAAATGCGACTTTAAACAAAAACAATACTTAATTATTGTTTTTAATTTAAATACGGCACCCCAATGTACTGTGCCACAGTGTCTGAAAATTGCTTCTTACGATGGAAAAAAATTGTTGATTTTACGGTATAATACTGGCATTCCAGCTGGCAGTATTGTACCGTAAAATTAACAGTAATAAACAGTAACATATGCAATAATACACTACCGCGCATTTTTTTTTTTTTTTTTTTTTTTTTTTTTTTTGGCAGTGTATAAAAGAACGCTGTTTCATTATAATTTGTATTATTTTCATTATAAGTTAGATTAATACAATATTCATTAAAAATTATGAATGCAAGAGTCAGCAATTTAATGTGATACTCAGTTTACTCAGTTCAGTCCCTTAACTATTGTGGCGGAAATTGTTGCATGTCTGAGCATTGTCTGAGCAGTCTCTGGGACCGCTTGATTTATAGATGAGTAAAAAGGCTCCATTAACTCACTGTCACTCAGTCTATTAACCCTGTTTCTATATTAAACTTTATGTACAGGACTATAACAATTAAAATTCACCTATTCAGAAGTCTCTAACGAAAGTATTAAGGCTGCAAACGAAATAAATTTCACTAGTATACCTATAGTTAAACTGAAAACTAGAAGTTAAGAGCCTACGCTAGTTAAGCGAAGAAACGCTCCAGCTAATGTTAAGTCTTTGGGAAGGTTATCGCGCGATTTCTCGCTCGCATTTTAATATTTTTAAATGATTTTTTTTGCATAGAATAGCTGAGGTCAATCTCTAACGTTGTTAGTTTTTACTTTTTTATTTTTGGTTATGGTTTTTTTTATAAGCGGACATTTTCAATTTTGGAACCGGTTGGAACCGGTTCTGAAAGTGAAATTACCCTTATATAAAAAGAACTGGAACCAAAATTGAAAAAGTAAAAACTAACAACGTTAGAGATCGACCTCAGCTATGCTATGCAAAAAAATCATTTAAAAATATTAAAATGCCAGCGAGAAATCGCGCGATAACCTTCCCATAGACTTAACATTAGCTGGAGCGTTTCTTCGCGTAACTGATGTAGGCTCTTAAACTGTGAAAAATGAAAAAAGGAGCTGTCTGTGAGACCGCTAATAGTGATAAGGGTATAAGGGTTAAAACTTATAAAAAAGTTGCAAAATTATTTTATTGGATAAAAGATATTTTCACAAGAAACAAATGCCACGACTTTTGCCTGCAGAATGAAAAAGATAGAAATTCTTCTTGGAAGTTAGTAAAGCATAACGGTTATGCAATATATATATAAATTCCTTTTGTTTTCAAGATAAATAGATGAAAGAAGCTGAAACTTACTTGCATGGAATAAGGTTTTCCAAAGTATAAATTATGAATGAATGTAACAAGAGTGCTATTGGCGATTATTTTTACTACCAGTATTTCTGAACAATACGTTTTACGGTAGATTTCTCTTGCACATCTTTCAGAAATGTATCACTAAGATGTTTGTCTAAAAATAGTGGTGGCCCAAATAGTTGCTAGTGGCACTTCTGATGAAAGCTTAGAATTTTATTCCTGATATTTAAAACTTAGAGTGCATAAATACACAATTGATAAATATACTGCATAAAACATATTACCTGAAACATTGTCGAAAGAAAAATGAAATTATAAACGACTATTTAATTCATTATAATTTCCATTCATTACATTTATTCATTATGAATTACTTGAACACAATTCGCGTATAATGCAAAATTGTAACACAAAGCATTTCATTTATTATGCTCATTTATCAGAATTTATAATAGATATGTATTTGCATAAAAGCATTTAAATCATTATACTTCATAAAAGTAATTCATATAATTCAAAAACAACTTAAAGCTGAAAATCAGAGCATTTTATTACTTACACTGATTTACAATAATTGTATAAATTCGTAATTAATAACAATAATTAATAATTGTAGGACAAATTATGAGTAAATGTATATATAAATTAATTTTATTATTTTTATTCGTCAGAATACAGTCCGAAGATAAATTAAAACTACAGTGTTTCATTTTAAACTAGAATACTTCATTCATGAGTTGCTCTTCCATTTTATGTATTAAGTATAATTTTAAGTTTTATATAACACATACTACAAAGCGTTAAAACCCCGATATTCATTTAGAAACACCCTGTACTTAAGATAAATATAGAAACTGGAAGGAATTTAAATATGCAAACAAAGATATTCCATTCATTTTATTTATTGTTACAATTTATAACAGATAAATGTCGGTGTTTCATTCATTTTACCTATTGATTTTAAATTAGATTAATAAAACTATCAAATTATTTAGATTTATAAAAGCATTATATTATATAAGCTTCAGATTAATTAGATTAATTAATTCATAATACTTTTTTTTGTTATAATAAGTAAGAATTATCATACTCGTTATAATACGCAGACATACCAGTTTAATTTGTTTTATATTTATTCACAATAAATTAAGCAACTCCAGCCTAAAATAAGTCATAATTCAAACTGTTTTATTCATTGCAACTATTCATTATAATTATTCCACATAATTAGTAATGAATAAGTATATGAATGAGTATTTTAATCATTATAATTATTTCTTAAAAAATAGATTAGTACAAGTATCAGTAGCTTGATATAAAACTGAGGTGTAATGAATGATATATCCTCATAGCATATATTTGCCGAAACGTCAGTGAAGGCTCACTGTGGAGACGCGAAAAGTTTTTGGTTTCTGTCTGTTTGTCTGTTCCACGATAACTACCGCAAAATTCATCAGATTAGGTTGATTTTTAGTGGGTATGTTGGCGAGGTACCCGGAATTAGATGTATAGTTTTTGTAGATGCTAAATTATGGATGCTAAATTTACAAAATGGAGATCTTAATTTAATTCGATCGTTTTGAAAATTTGCCAATATATTTATTAGAATTTCGAAATTAATTGTATAAATTATTGGGAAATTTTACGCATTAATTTGAAAGATATGAAACATTTTAATTTATCATTGTTTACAAAAATTTCCAATGCTTTTCTTTTTTTTCTCTCTTTCATTAAATGGTGTCAAGCAACTATATTTCAAAGAATATCAACAAAGGAAAATTCAAGTGAATCGCATTATTTTGACTCGAAATTTTATTAACAAAATAGCTAATTTTCGGGCAATTTAAGTTTTTAATATGATTTTTCTAATGAAATAGATGAGGATTTATTTTAACTACTAAAGAAAGGTGAACAAATCGGTTTTCCAAATGAAAATTATAAAAACGCTGAATATGTAAATTGAATATAAGCCTCATAAGAGGAATTTACATTTGTATAAGTATATTTAATACACGGAATTTTATTCAATTTCAGCAACATATGATGCTTAATGGTTGAAAAATAAGTATTTTTTTAAGGATAGGAAAAAATCTCCTGTACAAATAGATTGTTATTCTAATGAAATTACAATAGTAAATGCATTCAGATATATACTCGAACAATGGAATAGCACAATTACTGGAAATTGAGAATATAAAATTAAAAGCGACAACGGGGGGTTCAGGGGTGGGGGTGGGCTCCACCCCCCTGAAAGAATGTATTCTTAATCTGAAAAAATACAGTAATAAGTAGTTTATCCTATCATTGCCTAAAATTGTGTTTAATGTGATACTTTTAAAACTTCCGGAAGTTTCGATAAATCTTATATTCTTTTAAAAATATATAAATAACTTTAAAAATTTTAATTCTAGGATATCAAATATTATGCACATTATATTAAAAATTAGTGAGATTAATGAACAACGATTTGTTGAGCTGACGTTGAGGCCTCTGATCTGTAGATTTACTAGTTTATACACATTTTGCTTAACATTAAGCTAAGATATGTTTCATGAGATGCATACACACAAAAGTTATTTTTATAAGCATTAGCTAACATGATTTTATTACTGCAGCAAAAGAGAAAAATTCTTCTTTTCGAGTTTAGTGAAGCATAAATGCTCTTAAAAAAATGAAAAAAAAAAAAATAACATGCCAATCCCCTTTGTGCTCTTCAGATAAAAAATATGAAAAAAAAAAGTTGAAAGTCGCTTGCATAGAATAAGACTTTCCAAAGTATAAATTATGAATAAATGCAAGATACAGAATTTTATTTTTCAAAATATAATCTTAGACTGCGAAAACACCGAATTCTAAAATGGGATGAATAAAATATTGTTATCTGCATCCAGTCCGGAAATAATTTACCCCAATTGTAAACTATAGTGTTCCAGTTTACAAAGCATTCATTTTCTGGAGCATGTATTAAATAGTAGAAACATAAGGAAACAAATAAATAAATAAAGACACCAAGTTGTAATACTACTTATACATATTATTGAAATAGTTTTTATTTAGGAAGTAGTTTTATTCATATACGAAAGAAAATGTTTTTATTAAAATAGGTTTTAGAATATTCATGAAGTACATACAGGTTTGTGAAAATTAAATTTCCTCAACTCAAAGCTTTGCTGTTAGTCTTACCATTTATTTTTCGTATCAAATAAACTAACTTTTGAACCAGAAATCTTACTTAATAAATGAAGTGAAATAAATACCACAAAGAAATAAGGCGCAATTTATTAAATGAATTTTCTGAGTCTATTTGATTTTTTAAAAAAAGAACTCCAAAAGACTAGCAACTATATCAGAGGGATGTATAGCTAAATGTAAGAAATTTTGATAAAGATCTGTGAAAAAGCAATATTATTATTATTTTTTTCAATAGAAGAAATTGAAATAATTCAGAAACGCATTGTGTGATGTAATCAAATATCTATATTATAAGGCTAAAACATGTCCATTAAAAAATATGTCCGCTGACGTCATATTGACAGTGGCAACGATCTGACCAATCCATTTTGCATTTTTCGGAAATTTATTAACTACTAACCATAGCACAATTTCAATTTTTACACTATCGAACAGCAAAAAAATGTATTTTCAAATGTTTTTTTTTTTTTTTTTTTTTTTTTTTTTTTTAAACAGTATCTGCATTTACCGATTTGTTTTATGGCTTTTAAAATAAATTTCAAGGATGAATATTTGGAAATCTGCATGCACCCAAATTATGCAAAACTAAATCGTTTGGCATATAAAACAATGTACAGGGTGATTATAATTAAAGTCCTATTTTCAAAATTCTGTAAAAAAGGAACCACTGGTCAGAATGACTTCAAATTTGAACTGAATATACTGGAAGAAGGGGGAAACGGTATGACATAAGAAAAAAAAGTTCCAAAGTGTATCAATATATGGCGCTGTAAGTGGATTCGGCTACAAGTGACATTTTTAATCGAAATACGATGGCTTTGGCATGAGTTGCACAGTAAATCAACCGTACTGTTCAATGTGTATGAGTGTTTCGGTTGTTTGACTGACAAAATGACTTCGAAATTAGTCAACAGTTGCGGTACTTTTAGTGGAAAGCTCATCCACCACGGCAAGGGATTGCCTTGGTGTGACCTTGGTTCCACGTTGGATGGAAAAAATCTGTTTTTAATTGTCCTTGGGACAAAAATCGCATAAAAAGCACTTAATGATTCGGTTTTTAATTGCGCACGAGTGTCTTTTAATTTGCATAGTATGCCGCTTACAGCGCCATCTATTGATACACTTTGGAACGTCACGAAAAAATGCATTATCACGGAAAAATGCAATAAAATTAATTTAATAAGTATAATGGCTTAAAAAAATGCTTCCTTAAATTTTTTTTGTTTGATGGAATTTTTTAGAAAACAGTAGGCTATGCCAATTGAAGAAGATTATGGAAAATTAACGGATTTAAATGGGAATTTTGCAAATTAGCCAGCTATCGCCAAGTTGGCTTCATATTTGGCAACTTATTTTTGCCGCCAAATTTGGCGCTATTGTGGTAACTCTGTCATTAGTACATTTCAACAAATACTCATTGTATTCATATGTATTCATCAATACATACTCATTTCTATATATTTCATATAAATGCTGACTTCGTAATGATGCGGGCAAAAAGTTGATTAAAATGGATGAATGTTGCAACAATGGAGCTATTTTTTTTTAATTCAATTGATATTAAACTATCGCAACGTTATTTTTATGGGGAAAATACAAGTTTTGGGTACACATATATATTCCAAATTTTAAAGCTGTATGTCAACAGAAAGTGGATGAAAAATGATTGACAATATTTGACTGCCACATACATACATAATTGTAAGGTAAAAGAAAGCATGTAATAATTTCTTATTAAATTGTAAAAATATTAAAAAGTTGTATTGACATCGCACATTTGCATAATTTTCATAATTCTAGCATATCAGGAAGTGAGTGAAAAATCAATTACAAAATTCCATCTTTGTTTACAAAAAGTTGCAATTTAAACTAGATAAAGAGTATATTTTTTTAAATGCTAAAAGGCGTAAATTAACTAAATAATATACAGTTAAATAACTTTTATTAGGTTGTTGACATGTTTTGGCTCACTCCGAGCCATTTTCAAAAACAAATGAAACTATTCTATAATTGCATGGTTTTTGAAGTTATTATTTGAAATGCTATCATTTAATTTTCATGTACTTTTTAAAAAATTACGCACGTTATATTTTATTTTTACTTGGTTGTCTATTTTCATATTTGTAACCATGGAGTAACTCGAGTCACAGTTTCGGTAAGTTAAAATTAAGTAAGTTTTAAAAAGTACATGAAAATTAAATGACAGCATTTCAAATAATAACTTCAAAGACCGTGCAATTATAGAATATTCTCATTTGTTTTTGAAAATGGCTCGGATTGGGTCAAAACTTGTCAACAACCTAATAAAAGTTATTTTACTGTATATTATGTTGTTAATTTACACCTTTTAGCATTTAAAATAAATACATTATTACAAGGTGTTATAATTTATTATATTGTTAGAAAAAGAGTGTAAAAATAGGTAATACAGAAACTAATTAAGCATTAAAACCCAACACACCACCCATTTCTTACAATGAGGTAATATCTTTTCATAATATTTGTTTAAAAAAACTATAGAATTCTGCCACTAGCTTAAATTAAATATTGAAAAGAAGGTGTGTAAAAGTAACATCACCTTTTTAAAAAAAAAAAATTGACCTTGAATCTTTGACCGCAATACGGAAGAGATGACAGACTGCAGGCACATTGACTCTGTCAGCATAGAAAGTATGACAGGCATAATAAATAACAGATGAAGCTATTCCCAGAAGAGAAACGTATCTCGGATGCTCGATCATTCCGGTCGTCATTCATCCCAAAATATTTGTGCGATTTATTCAATGTGAGTTTAATGCCGACAAATGGACATCTCAAATGGTTATTTACTTTATCGATGTGTCAGTGAATGTGTATTTTTACGACTTTTACGACAGAAAAGATCCAAAGGTATTACACTAAAGGTTATGGGATTAAATAATAAAAACAAAATTAAATGTGTTTTTGAATTCAGTCATCATATTAAGAATGTTTTTATGAATATTTCCAGCAATAATTACTAATATAAGGATAAAATAATAAAAGTAATTACAAAAACTTGCTCTTTTATAAGCATTTAATGTTTATCTTAAATATAACTACAAATTTCATGACTTCAATTTATGTAGCTCCAAAAATTTTTCGTTTCAATACGTTAATTTGTCGTACTCTCCGATTATTGAAAATTCATTCCTTTCATTTACGCTTGGTAGAAAGTCCTTGTAATTTTATATAAAATATATATATATAATTTTTGCTCTGCTTCTTTTATAAGATATGGCAACAGGAAAGAAAAAAAAACATAAATTAAACCAAACCTCTTTATCATAATTACATGATACATTATTATGAAAATTGGGTCTTGATTTAAACTATTTATTCAGGATTTCTAAATTGTTTTCTCAACGTACAATCACAATTTAATTAATATTAAACTATTAAATAATAAGAGTTTTTTTTAAATTAATACACTATTTTTCATTTATCTTTTCTACTTTTTAGTGTCTAAAATATTTCGTTTTGCAGTTTCACAGACTGCCAAGAATGGCTTGGCGCCTAATTAACTCTACTATCTTAACTCGTATAGAGTTGTAAGTATAAGGAATATTTGACGATTTATCACTGGTGACCGACTAACGGAAAACTGTCTTAAAATTAATTTATTAATTTATAATTAAGTTATAAAAGTATTAAAATGTTGTATTGCCAACGGAACCACACCTGTGTACAAATTTTTTATGATTCTAGCCTATTAGGAAATGAGAGAAAAATCGATTATAAAATTCCATCTTTATATACAAAAACCAACTTAAGTTGAATAAAAGAGTGTAACAACATAATGTTTAATTGATATTATCAAATTGACTAGTTTAATAGATAAACGAGATATTAACAAAACGGCGGGCACATATTTCGAATTCACAATTATTTTGATCGTCATTCCTCCGAAATATTTGTGCAATTATTATTTTATTCAATATCAATTTTATACCAAGAATAGGAAATCTCAAATGGTTACTTAATTGATATGTCAGTAAAATATTTATTTATTTATTTATTTATTTATTTTTTAATACGGTAGCGTAGATTTAAAGTATTTATGCAAGAAGTTATGGGATTAAATAACTAAACTAAAATATGGTTTTTAGGTGCGTTCGTAATTATATAAATACGTAGCACCTATTGTCGTCGTCTGGTCCATCCGTCTGTCTGTCAGTCTGTCCATCCGTCCGCATATAACAACGCAAAAACTACCCAACTGAATGGTTTAAAATTTAAGATATATTATCTTTGCAGAATTTTGTCGAGTCATTTCAAATTTTATTAAAATCGAATCAAAACTTTAGAAGATATTAATAATAATATTAAGAAATTTGAATTTTTTATGAAAATTGATTCTTTCTTGTTATAGGAGCTTCCGAGGTTTAATGATCAAGCGACCGAGATACTTATTTTATGACAGAAATTAATCTGCAGACGATATAATTCATTTAACAGAATTACAAATTATCAAGATCTGAATATTTATATAACTAGTTATAGTACGAACGCACCTCATTTGTCACGTTTGACGTACAATTTTCAACTTGTTTAAATTCAATGATCGTTCCGAGAATATATTATTTTTTTAAGACTAGTTATTGCAATAATTTTTAACAGATAAGAAAACAGCATAATGGAATTTTTAATTAAACGTCTTCCAACAACGAAAGTTATACGATTTATTTGAAGGTTTTTCCCCCTTTTTAATGTATCTCTACGCATAACTCTTGAAAGGATGCTCCGATTTTGATATATATATATATGTAGGATTTCAGTTGAAACACTTCACGTAAATGATCATCAAATGAATTGACACTGAACTGACACTCTATTATTGTCCATGACTTTGATGCGCGAGTTGTAAATAGTTTGAATCGCGAGATTTGGCTAAGAGCCAGTGTTCTAATTTTTATTATGAAGCGAGATATAAAAGGAATATGGCCGGTAAAGGTATTATTAGGCCTCGCCGGATTGTTGTAAGCTAAATTGTTGTTATATAGTTTTTACTAAAAGTGTATTAGTTGAAATTAAAGTTAGTATTCTGTTGTTCATCGATTATTTGTCATATTGGTTCAGTAAAAGTGACTATTTATATATCATTAACTTACATATATATATTAAAAGGAGCTTAATATTGTCATTTTTAGGCTTAATGCAGACAATATTTGCCTAAACAACATATTTTTACTATGATTTATTTTCCCTTTTTTAATGTATCTCTACGCATAACTCTTGAAAGGATGCTCCGATCTTGATATATACATATATATTATAGATATATATGTTATATCTATCTATCTATCTATCTCTCTCTCTCTCTCTCTCTCTCTCTATATATATATATATATATATATATATATGTGTTATATCTATCTATATATCTATCTCTCTCTCTCTATATATATATGTTATATCTATCTATCTATCTATATATATGTTATATCTATCTATTTATCTATATATGCCTAAATCCAGTTCGGGCAAGAAGAGTTTGCTTGTTCCGTTACTAAAAGCTTTTGGGCACCACTAATTTTTAATTGCAATCTTCGCTTTATTAATTGGTAGATATTTTTCAATTATATAAAACAAATATTTTAGTACGGAAAAAGTGGCGTATCGTTCCTATTTTTAGCTTATGGTGTCGAAGATGCCCAACAGTTAAGGGGTTAAGAAAATAGGCAATTGACAAATGAATAGCTATCTGGAAGGGCCTATGTTACAAATTTTGGAAAGTTGGGTTTTTTGTTAAAAAGGACCTATGTGGAATGATTGATGATTGCCCAGTGTTAAAAATTACAATTTCATAATATACAAGTTTGTTTACTTTAAATAAAAAAAAATTAAAACAATAGACTAAAAATAGTACTTTTTTTTCTCAACTAACTAGTTTTTTATTACTCGGCATGATGACAAAAGTGGAGGGCAATTAAGTCGAAAGCAGGGCCTAAACTGTAAAAAAAGGACTAATGTTTCTAAATATAGGAAAATATAATATAACCACAAGCGAAAATATATAATAACCTCTTCCGAATCACCCATTATTCAAAAGAGCGTTGTTTATCTTTAGAACCTCAGAAACCAGTATATTTTCGAAGTTTAAAGAAGCATTTATAAAAAGAAATATTTATTTTGCTGCGACTGATTTTCCGAAACGTTTCTGAGTTGTTTTTATAGTGCATTAATCAGCTTTTCAACCTGGAATTCGACCCTTTTCGAATGCTATTAATTCTCAAATAGACATTTTCATGCTCAACAAACATGTTTTACAAGCAAACATGATAAATTAACGACATTAACATTAACATTAAAATTAATATAATTTTGTTACTCTTGCATGCATAAATACAGTTACGCAACTGAAAATGTGTAATTGAGAATTGATAGTATCCTAAACCGATATTCTGGTTTGAGAAAACTAAATAATACGCTATAAAAATTTCTTGGAAACGTTTTTGAAAATCAGTGGCAGCAAAAGAAATTTTGTTTTTATGAATGCTTTTTTAAATCTCGAAAATATATTGGTTTGTGGGGTTTCTAAAGATAAAGGATACTTTTCAGAATCGTGGGTAACTCGGTAGAGGTTATTGTATATTTTCGAACGTGGTTATATTATATTTTCATAGACTAAGAAACAGTTTCTTTTTTCTTTTTACTTACCCATCATACGTAGTATAGTGTAAGTCTTGTAATCGTTTTAAAAATCAATTTTTTTTTTCGGATTTACACGTTTCAGGCACTGGAGATTCCGAAAAACATATTTTTAGAATTTCCCGAACAAATTGAGATAGAGACTTGAAATTTGGTATGTACTTAGTATGTAATAAGGGGAAGAAGCTTATTGAATTTCAGTAACTTCGATTTCCGGAACTATTTTTTTCGGACTCTCGAAATATTCCTTCTTATAAAAGGTACATACAAATTTTCGAAATTGTTTATTTTAAGGAGTAAATATAAAAGACAATAAAAAAACATAAATTTTGCATCACGAATGAAGTCGATCGGATAATGAGTTGCCGATATATTTGTAATTGTATTTTCCACACTTTTCGATTTTTCATGACCCTGTATTTGATTCAAATTTCAATTCAAAGATTTATTTTAATTGGAAATGAGACGCTTAATCCGACGCAGTAAACCGTTAGTTAATAGGATTATCAATTTTGGAGTTATAAGGATGTTTCTCTTACGCAATTCAGTAATAGAGCATTTAAAGCGAGGCTAACGAAAAAGACAGGCTACCGCGGTTCATTCCACTTATCTTTTTTTACAGACCGCTAGAGTGACGTGATGCTCTTTTCGTACACTTGTATTGGTGGATTCGAGCATCACGTGACTCCCGCGGTCTGTAAAAAAAAAGATACCTGTAAAGCACCGCGGTAGCCTTTCTTTTTTGTTAGCAACGATTTACAGTTTATGACGTCATCAAGCCAGGATTTTATTCGATTTGCAATGCATTTTATAAATAGTTTGCACATGTTTTATTTTCATATTTTATATTATGCCTATCATGATGGGTAAGTATTACGGTGGCCCCCAATGACTAGTTTACACTGTATGTTGTAATAGGTTGCTCAGGACATCGATAATCAATGACATTAATCGTTTTTTCTCATTTCTGTAGAATTTTAAATTTGTAAACATCCTTCTTCCAGACACCCATTTAATTACATTTATTATTATTATTAAAATAATAATAATAATAATGAAAAGTTTGATTATGTTAAGAATGTTTTATATGTATATTTTTTATCGTAAGATATGGAAGAAGAACGATATAACTAGGAGCTACTGTACTAAAAAGTATTTTTTAGGACATATTTGATTAAAAATTCACTGGCTGTATCCTCCTTATTGAATTTTTTCATTCTTTTGTTATCCACTTCTTTTTTCCCATTTCTATCAAAGTAGGTTTGGGCGTAGTGTGAATCTAACGAAGTGTGGAAATCATAAAAGTAAAAGAACACGAAAGAAAGAGATTTTTTTCTAAAAGCAAGGAAAAATAAGTATAAGAAGAATTTTTTTTTCACTCATGTGAACACATCTGTGAAAATATTTATTCGCCGAGTGCAATTGTATTACAGATATTCTTTCATGAGAGAAATTTTAATATGCCACGAGAGAATTTGTTTTGTACAGCAGATTCATTTGTAAATATTACATTGAAACTTTTTTAAGATTGCAAACTAGGATTTTATACATTATTGTTTGATTGATGAATGTCACTAGATTTAATTTTGTAAGTTTTCAAGAGCGTCTTTATATCTGAATAATGATATATAGACCAGAGAAATTATAAAAAAAAATTTATTCTTTTTTGGGATTCTAAATTTTAGATTTATGATTTTGACTTGATTTTCAAACAATGGAAAAAGAATGGGAACTAGTTCTTTTAATTTTGATTTCAGGAGGATTTGAGTATAAAATGAACTTGAAAGAGTTATTTTATTTTTTTCTCTTTTAAGTAAGTTATAATTGTTGTCATAAGATTCTGCAAATTTTTAATGTCAAAATATTTTTTTTCCCAAAATAGTACAGTTTGTTGGCCTATCGTTGGACGCTTATGGAAAACGTTGGAAAATGGTAGGATTGGGAATGGTGGAGTTAGCAAATGGTTGGAAAACTGTACGTGCGATTTGGAGCGTATCTGAGTAGGATTCTGAGCAGCGAACGGTTGGACATTTGTTGGCAAATAGTTCATTGGCAAATGGCACAAAGGCGGACATTACTTTGGGCCAATGTGGAACGACAACCATTTTGTGCTACATGGGTTACAACTTGCGAAAATATCTGTAGTACGTCTACACAATAAATATAAATACTATTAAATAAAATATTTTAGGTGTGAATCTATATTAACGGGACAACTGAAATATCAGTTAATATCTATCTCTATCTACCCAAATCTATCTGTCTATCCCCATGCATATATATTACGTAAATCAAGATATGATTCGCTTATCATTAATACTAATTTGATTATTAATAAGTATTGATTGAGATATCTGAAGAATATAATTTACATAGAATGAAGAGGGAGGAAGGGGGGGGGGTGCATGAAACAATCTTGAGTAGTGGTTAGTCAATCAAAATGCTGTTTATGAATTCTGATTGACTAACTTGATGCGTCACTAACTTGATGCGTCATAAACCCAGGGGCGTGCCGAAAGGCTATTTTTAGCGGGGGTGTGTGAGCACTCAAGTACTGGGATCGGGGCTGAGTAAGGGTTGATAGTCCCCCCCCCCCCCTCAGCGACGAGTCAACCTGTTCTTCTAATTTTAAAAAATCCCTAAAAATTCCCAAGTGATCATTCATTATGCCTAACTACAGTCTGTTAACAAACACACTGTGGTAACTAACCACAGTCAAAATTAAATGCTGTTATTCAGTATATGTAAAAAAATGTTGATTCTTTTACTATATAAGTAGAGTTGAGAATCCTGTTAGTAATTAGGAATCAACTTACGATTTAAAAAAGAAATGTGTACGGATGTACCGTACGTTAACCAGTTCTCAAAAGTAACAATTTAAGAACATTGTAGTACTTCAGAATGTATGTTTCTATAAATAAAATCGCATGCTGTTGTGTAATGTAAGTGCATACATTTTAAAATACATAAAAAAGACAAATCTTGCTTGTTAAAAATAAAATATATATTAGTATAAGAGACTAAAAATTATCCCCTTGTCTACATTTTTAAATTACCACCGGCTATCCTTCAGAATAGCCCATTTTCCAGCTACACTGTCTAAATCCAACATGTCAGTCTGTTTTACATGTCTGTTTTACAAGTTAATAGCATCAGTTCGTCCAGTCGCTCTTCCGACATGGTGGTACGCAAGAAATTTTTTACTAACTTTAACCTACTGAAACTTCTTTCATTATTTGCCACAGTTACTGGAATAATTAAGGCCAACTTGTAGGCCGAAGAAAGGTTAGGATACAAATGAACCTTCCCAACAAGTTTTTGCGCTACTGCGCCAATTGTATCCGATTCAGAACTAACTATTTCTGAGAACATGAGATCGATTTCACATTGAAAGTTATCAACATCTTTGAGATCATCAAGGAGTAATTGACATAGTTTAGAAATGTCCTCGGTAGAGCTTTATTTGATTCTAGACGAAAGGAGACAGACCAGTGGTTTAACTTTCTCAAGTACCAGCTTATGAATGTCTGCAAATGAAGTTGTAAGTCTATCTACCACCTTCGAAATTTCTGCTTTAAAATAGTTCTCTCGTGTAAATAGAACTTCAGTTTCAGGATTTTCGTCGATCATGCAGAATCATACACAATCTTCCATTCTGTGTGAGAAGCTCTTTCTTTTCCCCTTTAAAGACGAACAACAGAGAATTGAAATGAAACTGATAACAGGAGAGGAGACTTTTTTGCAGGGAGTGTTCTTAACTTTCCGACTATTCTAAATTTTACAAACTCTTATAAATTAGTGGGGGGTGTTACACCCCCAACACTCCCCCCCTGCTAGGCACGCCCCTGCATAAACCATAATACACACACACACATAGGGTTCCAAAAAGGTTGAAACGTGATTTAATTTTTTACTTGTTGAAGATTAAAAGGCAATGCAAATTGCAAAACTCTTAAAAAATAGGAAATAAGATTTTATTAATGATAAAACAGTCCTGCCATAAATTTTTATAGAATTTTTCTGGACGAAATCGGTTATAATTAGAATTTTTTTCTTTTGGACAACGGACGATGATACGTATGCAGTTGACAGTAATCAAATGTTAATTGATGCTTATAACAATATTAATGGAGAACGGAATCCGAAAAGAACTCAACAATGTCTGCAGAAGAATTATTAGAAGAGCTCAGTTATGAACAAAACTTGAGAGAAAACACTTTTAAAATGTTTTGTGTATTACCTTTTATTATATGTTTCCAGAATTTAAAACGACATTTGTCTATTTAAGCAATTCAAGCCTGTGTAATGCTTTATTTAGCTGTGATGTAATTTTTTCATACTTTTTAACATATTTTTGACCTAACGTCATCAGTAATTTGTGAATGGTACCCGATATCGTGTATTAATAATTGAACCATTATCGTACTGAAATCCCCACTCTGAAACCCCTAAAATGTCATGAAATGGAAGTATATGTTTAACGTGATCTCCAAACACCCTATAGTTACCGTTATTCAAATACCTTATACATTGTTATCTTCAGTAAATGAATTACAAGTTAAATTGTGTACAGGTGTCCCCAACAATATCTCTGTAAAAGCTCCTCATTTCCAAAATCGAGCCTTGTACAAGCTTTCGACATCTTAGGCCAATGAAACTCAGGCAATGTGATCCCAAATCCCCTATAGTTACGCCACTAAATAAATCTTTGGTATTTAAATTAGATCACACCAATAACTGTATACTCGAATAACACAAATATATTCTGCTTGCCCGTAATGAAGATTATCTAATATTTTATCTCAGTGAATCCAATATCTCAATGAATTTACAATATAAATATATAATTTACAATATAATGGGTATACATTTATAAACTTTTAAAATGTATACCCTACATAAGTTTTGCACTTTAAACTTCAGAAAACTCAATTTTGCTGTAAGTATTTGCTTTAAGAAGTGCTAAATACGGCTTGTTAGGCTATTTCCATTAATTAATACAGATGAGGAATTTCCTTTCCATAAACTTGAATTTACGTATAATAATGCAGATATTAAAGATTTCCAGGTTTCTAAGTTACTCCAGGCACATTCATTCAGTTTGACATAACTCTCATATTCTTCTTGTAATAGTAATTACTTTATAATTGTCTAGAAAAGTTTATGTTCAAATATAAGTTTTAGGCATCACTTTCTGAATCCCATTTTAATAATCGAGAAAGTTTTCAATCACTTAATTCCCCATTTTTCAGATGAAGAGAATTTTCCGACAGCTAAGTTAAAATTTTCTTTCTTTATTCAAACTTTCCCCATATTATTCTCATATTAATATTACATAAGGAAATAGAAAATCAATGACTATACCTAGCAAATATTCGTTACAATGGACCCAACATTGGATTAATCGAAAAAAATTCCGATGCAATACCAATATTGTGTCAATATTGGATTTACATTGGAAATATTGTCAATGGAATCTCTATATATAAAACGCTAAGGTACGTGGCGACGAAAAACTGTCTAATTTAGATAATCAGTTATGTACAGTTTCATTATAAAAGAATCTTTTCTCGTTTTGGTTTAGTTCAGCTTAAACTGCAGAACAGGTTAGAGAATAAAAAATCAGACATTTATGTTGAAAATTTTCAATTAAAAAACTTTTATGTTAAGTAGAATATGGTTTAGTTTCCAATTTATATTAACCTTTAACTGCTTTTAGTGGCCGCTCATTTCGCTGCGTTGTTCAATTTTAACAGTTGAACAGTTTTAACAGTTGAACAATTTTAACAGTTTAACTTGTAAGTTTCGATTTACCTACAGTTTTTAATGAAATTGAGGGGTCCTCTGCAATAACAAGGCATGTGAAAAATGGAGTTTTCAGCTACGAAGCTTTTAAATTTACTTTCAACATTTCAATTTAGAATATAACTTCTTTACATATATTCCCATTAAGAAGAGTTTTCTTTACTTATGGTCATTTCCTTTTATGCTGAATAATACGTTCTATAAATCTGAAAATTGAACACTGACCTTATTATTGCATATCCTATGATTTTGGGCGAAAGGAAAAGTACATTTGGAACACATAATGACATTTTCTTTCAACTTTCATATAGTGAATATAAGAATTTACAAAATATGAAATCATCTTAGCATTTTTTTGTTTAAAAAAAGTACTAATACTGCCCTGAGCCCTGTTATCAGAATTGGGAAACCGAGACACGTGTTAATTGAAAAAGATTTTACAAGCCATGACGGACGGTTCGGATACGAAATAGAGCTTAATAGACTGGGAGGCGGCAGCACAGACAATCACCTCATCGAGTTCACGACTGAAATTCCAGAATTAGTTAAAACTCGATTCGCATATTAAAACGCAAGCGGTCTGCCAAGTCATATCTTGGTGGAAAACACGTGAAAACCCGATTTTAGCGGTTGACTCGTAAGTTTACCATTGTATTTTCCTGCACCCAGTTCTCCATGTTTTCATACTTTTGGGTGCAGGAAAACACAATGGTAAACCTACGAGTCAACCGCTAAAATCGGGTTTTCGGGTGTTTTCCACCAAGATATGACTTGGCAGACCGATTGCGTTTTAATATGCGAATCGAGTTTTAACTAATTCTGGAATTTCAGCCATGAACTCGATGAGGTGATTGTCTGTGCTGCCGCCTCCCGGTCTATAAGGAATAGCAAGGTAGGTCAACAGGAATCAAGGTAAACTTTTTCAGGAATCAAGGTAAACTTTTTCAGGAATCAAGGTAACTCCACTTGCCTTGTTATTGCAGAGAGCCCCTCAATTTTGTTTCGTTTTGAGCCCCAAGCACTATAGGCTTCTGAATAGGTGAATTTTGATTATAATAGTCTAGTACATAAAGTTTAGTTCATAAACAGCATCCTATGAGTTAATCTAGCCTTTTATTATTATTTCGATCAAGCGGTCTACGGAACATTCTGTGACAGAAGTTAAGGGTTAAGTTTGAAAATACTTATAATCGCACAAAGTTGACTATTTTGAAAATATCGGATACATGTAAAAAAAATACCGAATATATATCGAAATATCGGATTTTTTTCTAAATGTGATTAAATATAATAGTTACCAACCCTGAATATGAAATATGCCATGAAATTGATAGGACAGAAATGCTTTGACATTACCATCTGGAGATGATTATTGTAACTAGGTACGATAATCCAGGGCCAGTAAATCCAGAGAAAATCTATTTTTGTACTCTTATATTCATAGACTAGATTAAAGGAACCCAAATAAAATATTTTTTTCTTTGGCAACATGATGCTAAACTGAATTGCAAACACGAAAGTGATTGCAACACAGAATT
This sequence comes from Maratus michaelseni, assembly GCA_963931845.1. Taxonomy (NCBI): domain Eukaryota; kingdom Metazoa; phylum Arthropoda; class Arachnida; order Araneae; family Salticidae; genus Maratus; species Maratus michaelseni. The sequence continues at coordinate 266,588,949 of OZ007593.1, forward strand.
GTAAACACAGGTATATTATTTCCATTTACTATCTAGTTTATTAAAAATTATCTGCATTTATGAACTAAAAAAATACTAGACATAATTGTTTGCTGATTTGTAATAAAATTTTAATATAATCTAGTTTCAAGTTATATTAGATAAACATGTGACTGTAAAATCTAAATTAAAGGTACATTTTAGATAATTTCAAGTTCTAAGAGATTTTTTGCTGCAATACTTTTTTATTTCCGCACTTTCCTCACACTTTAAATTATAAGAGGTTGAAAATTTACATCTCAACTATCCCATTGTGGGGAAAAGGATGGTATTTTTAATAAAATATTTTTAAAATTTTAAATATTTCTATGTTTAATACTTATTTAAAATGTGTTACTACAGTACTTTCAACACGTTTTCATTAGTTACCGAAAAGATTTGCTTTCCGTTACTATTGCCTAGTATGGAATGTTTTACTTAGACTACTTACTATATTGCTAATAATATTTTCTAACTATAAATTGATTTAGGGTAACAACTTTTTTTACAAAAAGTTCATCTGTTAATGGCATGTAAGTTATTGTATGTTGGAAACGTGTTATTGAATGATTATTCAATTAACGATTATTCAATGAATGATCTGGAGCAAAAATACCAAATTTCGGAAATTTTGGTGTGTTTGTAAAAGTTTTCCTAATATAATTTTGAGTATTTTTTTTAACAAGTAGGCTATTAGTAGTTAAAAGTCATAGTTTCAAATTTGTAGTTATAGTGGTTTGCTTTCTTTAATTTTTGAAAGAAAAATCTGCGAAGTTATCTAAAAAATATTACAATTTCTGTATCCATGTAAAAATAATCGTAAAAAAAAAGTGAAAAATGTAGTTTAGAGTTTTAATATTATCACCTGTTTAAAATAACAGAAAAGAAAAACTGAACATCAACAGGATTATGTTTCATACCTCCTAATTATCCCACTTGGGCAAATAGGAGGTAACACATACTTAATTTTTTTAGGTAGAAAATAAACAAGAAAAAAAAACACAATAATATGGCGTGTAAATGACAAATTTCACTGCAAACCAGATGTATACTCATATTTTGCCATTTTTAATATATAGGTCTTAATATGTCTAAATTTAAAAAAACATACTCCCTCAATTCCCTCTCACACTCTACGCTAAACAGACATAAAACCAACTTTTGATTTCAGTTTTAAATTGTGTCTGAAGGATTTTTTTCAAAAATCGCTTTGTCAAGTGAAACAATTTAAAATTTGAGAACGACCTTAAATTTAAAATAGTCTCATTTAAAGAAATATATTTTCTAACTTTTATTTCAACTACTATTTTCTTACTTTATTATACTCCCCACTTTCTTCCTTGAGCAGACAAAATTTACAAAAAAAGTTAATACATTTATCAAAAGTGAATATGGCGTAAATGTATTTTTAACTTTTTATATGCATCTTTAAAAAAGGAATTCCATATTTCAATGTTTTTATAAAAGAAATCTTTAGACTTAAGATTTAAAAAAAATTCTTCTTTTTTTTTTTCATTCTACAAAAGGGAAATTTTTTTAACGTTATATGATGCATGGAATCTTTTCTGTTGAAGGACGCGAGTAGTAATTTGGCGTCGGCACCAAACTAGATTATGCACTTTTTTTCCCCCGCTTGGTAGAAAGCGCAAGCAAATGAATATTAAAAAATATATAATTTTTTCTCCGTTTCTTTTTTAGAATTTCTAAATTGATTTCTCAGCGTATAATAGTAAATTAATTAATATTACTAGGAGCCTCTGCCGTGCTGATACTGCAAATTCTAAAAACACGCTAATTTGATCTGCTCTAAAACGATTACGGAAGATTGAGTTATTTTTAAACGACCAGTGGCGATTACCTGTAATCGGCTTTCCATTCATTTTCTTTTGACTGAGGAATTTTAACGCCGAATCAACTGCTGTCGAAACAGCTAATAATTGTTTTCGTGATTGATTAAATAAGATCACTTAAACATTTGAAAACCAACTCGTATAAAATGGGTAATGAATCTCTCGTGTAAATATATTTTTAAATTGAAACTGTTTGGAAATATTATTTGAGCGTTTTAAATATGGTGTAATTTTTCCATTTACTGCTTTTAATGCGTAATAATTTAATTGTTATTTTCAAGTTTTATTTCTCTACTTAATATTAACGTGCACGTACAATTTTAGGACATAATCTTCCCCATTTACTGCTTTTAACACGCAATCATTTAATTATTATTTTAAAGTTTTATTTATGTTTTTAATAGTCATGTATAAATGCATATTTTAATTGAAAGGGGATATTGTTATGAGCGCTATTTTACAAATTGGCAACAATAAAAAAAAAATGGCCGTTTCGAAATATGAAATAAATCTTCATCGTAATAATGCAAATTAAAATAAAAAATTAACCCTCCCCCCCAAAAAAAATAGTGAAATTAAAAAAGCAATTGCACACTGCACACCGCAAGCTTGTCAACTATATTCCTTCAAATTATGGTTAAATTACTACACATAGTTTTTGTAAATAAAACTTTTCTGACACATTTATTTTGATCGACTTCAATATTAAATATCTCTTAAAGTAATTCTTCAATTTAAAAACTGTCTGCTTCAGGGTATTTATCGAACATTTCTCTGTAAAATTACCAATTTTTATATTTTTATATGTAATAGTTTTCTTAAAACTATTGCATATAAAATACAAAAATAATTAGCCTAGAAAAACCTCGGACACAAAAAATTCATTGTCAGTGGTTACAGCGTTGGTTACTTTTTTTTAGAATATAAATAAACAATTCGATAAAAGCGTAGTTTTTTAAATAATATTATACACTCTTTATTTTATAATTTATTTTCTACTTTTAAGGCTTTAAAATGTTTCATTGTTGCAGTTTCACAGTCGTTTGGCATATTTTAGCAAGCATCAATTGGCGTATAATTAAATGCATTGTTGTTTCAACTCGTATCCAATTGTACGATTTAAAGAGAATACTTGGCGATAGTTTTCCACTCAGTTTAGAAATTTTTAACTCGTATGGGTTCATTATCAATGAGTTTAATTGAGGTAAAAATAATAATGAACAACTAAAATAAGCTTAAACTTGAACTGCTGTCACTGCAAGAAAAAAAAAGTGTTGATTTTACAGTGTAATACTAGCATCCCAGCTGCCAGTATTATACCGTAAAATTAACAGTAATAAACAGTAAAATAAGCAGTAATACGCTGCCGCGCATGCGCGGTAGCGTATTCCTGTTTATTTTATTGTTTATTACTGTTAATTTTACGGTATAATACTGGCAGCTGGGATGCCAGTATTATACTGTAAAATCAACACTTTATTTTGCAGTGCATGTGATACTATGTGTTTTCGTACAGAAAAATGCCTTAAAATTGATGTATTAATTTATAATTAAGTTCTAAATATATTAAAATGTTTTATTGTCATCGGAAACGCACTTAATTTTTATAATTCTAGCATATCAGAAAGTAAGTGCAAAATCGATCACAAAATCCCATTTTTACATACAAAATCCAAGTTGAGTTAAATAAAAGAATGTAAAAATATAAAAAATATGGTGTTTAGATCACAAAGGACCTCCGCGCAAATCAATAAAAAATCTGTCCTTACTCTACCCTCAGTGACCCTTATATATTTAGAAATTGCATGTTAAGCTGAACATATTTGCCTCTTACCGCAATTTGTTAGGTTCAATACTTAACCCCTTGGAGACTTGCGACACGTATACGTGCCGCATAAGATGCTCAGAATTCTGGATTATCCCCACCAGGTATTTTTTATAGCAATCTTTGCCTGATGGAATCATATCATTTCTGCGATTCAATTAGGCGAAAATTTCTGTTTTGAAAAACAAGTGGTAAAATATAAAAAAATTCTGTAAAGGATGCTCGTCGCGAAGGGTTTACATAAATAAATATGAAGATATATTACTCCAATAAGCTTACCGGAGCTAAAGTAAATCCTATATGGAATGATGATTATCTCACCTAATAGAGTCCGTATGCGATAAGTTGTTTCATTACACGGTCAGCTGTTAGTCAGAAGCGCAGTTAGGTGCAGCAGTTCAAGTTTAAGCTTAGTTTACACTGTTAAAAATTTGCAGCAAACTGTCCAGTCATTTGACCGTTTTTCTAGAAAACGGTTACATAACCGTAATTTAACTCTACTCTGACCATATTATTGCCCATATTATGGTCAGCATAGAGTTAAATTACAGTTATGTAACTATTTTCTATAAAAACGGTCAAACGACTGGATAGTTTGCTGCAAATTTTTAACAGTGTAGTTATTCATTATTATGTTTACCTGAATCAAACTGATTGATAATGAAATAATACGAGTTAAAAATCTCCAAACTGAATGAAAAAGTGCCCAAGCCAGTAATCGAACTAGAGAATTTTCACTTACCGTGCGAACGCTCTGGCAACTCAGCTACACTGGATAACTCTGACAGACACAGCTCACCCAAACAGCTTTTGGACACTGTTTCCAAGCGTGTGCCAGATTTTCCCTGACACATGCGAAACTATGTTTTATATCTCACAACATATCTTTCGGAAAATCTGACACACGCTTGACAAATATGTTAAACTTCCAATCAAAGAACAGAGGTCATTTTTTGCTTCAAGTATTCTATAATCCTAGACTCTATTAATGTGCCCTAGCTCTTTCTTCTTCAAGGTCCAATGCATAGTATTCATTATTAAAGCATTTTTCATAAACATGTTTGCATTTTTAAATAAAATGGAAAAGAGCTTTTAAAGTATAGGTGGTCACAACGTTTTTCAAAAACGAGATACAGCTTTGCGGTAATAGTGATTTCTGCTACACTATTCGTGTACTATCCAATAGTTTGAGGAATAAATCAAACTAGAGCAGGGATGGATCGCGATACTCCTTTCAGTACAAAATTTAGTGAATAGTCACATTTTGTCATTTTAAATAAATTAGTTTGATATAAAAATTAAAATAAAAAACATCCCAATTCTTCCACTCTACTCTATAATATAAATATAAAATCAACTTTGAATTATATTTATTGTTTAAAGATTTAATTGTACTTGACAAATGTTATTCAAATTATTTGTGTTGTGAAGTGAAAAAAATAAAGAACGAAAAACCATGCAAGCACAGATTATGAAACACTTTCCAACACATCCAGAAACTGTAACGAAACTTCACGTTAAATAAGGTGAAAGAAAGTATGTAAGTAAACAGTATTGGAAACATATAACACATTAAAAAGTCCACTTTTAGCAATTTCCTTCCATAGTCAAAAATGTAGTCGAATTATTTTGTGCAGCTCTGTATATGATCGATAAATTTGGATATATACTACATAGCATGATAAAATTTCGTTCATTTAAAAAAATTACAATTAGCAATTTTTGTCAATCGATGGAAATGCACTAGGAATCTTTTGTACAGTCTTGTATATTATCAAAAGAGTTTTGTACACATATTAAGCTCGAATTTAATTCAGGTAAAAAACACATAAGGAAACTTAAAACAAACTTTCAGCAATTACCAACTATAAACGATAATGTACCTTGTTTTTTGCGTAGCCCTGTAAATGAATTTATTTATTTTCCACAAATTTCTATGTCTACTAACTATAGTTCAGCAGAAAAATGCGTAACACAATTAAAGACTAACCCTAAGTAATTCACTCCTATACTCTGTAATACTTGCAAATTCCCTTGTGTAGTCCTGTATATGATCAACTGAATTTATACGCACCACGTACTATGCAAAAATTTATTCAAAATTAAAAACGCAAACCAACGTTGAGAACGCATATTTACACATAGACTGTAATTATTACACGTATACTGTAACCGATATCTTTTGTGTGTCCTTGTAAATGAACGAAAAACGCATTGCACACCATACTTTTAAGTGAGCAGTTTATACTGCACCTCAGTAATGCATATAAATTTCATTATGTTTGAAATAGTAAAGCATCATTAAATTACACTGCAAACGATTTTTCCCCGTAGAACAATGTGCAACAGAATTCTTTTGTGTGACTCTGTAAAAGAATAATAAATGCTTTGCATCCCATACTCTACAAAAAGCATGTTTTAGTTCGCTTCATAATTGTATATCAATTTTATCATGTTTCATATGACGTAGTATCCTCAAAATGCACTTTAAACGATTTTTTTCCATTGACTGTAATGTAACGGAATACTTTTGATTGTCCCTGTAAAAAAAACTATAAGTGCTACACACTTCATTTTCAATAGGGATCATGCTATAGTAAACGACAATAACATACAAAAATTTAATTGCAATCCGAGTATATTTACGTGAGTTAGAGCACGGACAGTTGGACAGACGGAAGACGGAAAGGCGGGCAGACGGCCAGACAAACCGAAGTCATAAACACTTTTCAACTAGGTTGAAAAGTGTTAAAAAGAGAACCGGAAAAAATGAATTAATGAGAAGTGAGATAATTAAAGTACCCTCATTTAACGAAATATTTTTCTCACAATGTCAACTATAATAATTTTATTTTATTACACTCTCACTTTATTTTTTATCCAAGTAAAATAAATCAAAATAAAAATTTAAAAAATTTATGAAATATGGTAGGCATAAAACTATTTCTAACTTTTCATATGGATACTCGGAAATCTATCTTTTAAACCTAATTTGAATTTCTTATTTAACTATTTTTTTCTAAAAGAAATCTTTAGAGTTCAAACTGCCAACGTTATATGACGCATTAAATATCTTTCTTCTTTTCAAAGGGCGTGAGTAGAACTAAAATTCTGAAATTGAAAGAAGGATTCTAAAAATATTTTTGCACCCAAACCGTGTTTTCTTTTCTTTTAAGATTTCATCAGTTTTCATTTTAAGTATTAAGAAAAAAAAAATCACATTGACTTATATGATGAAAAAAGTTTTAACGTAAAAAACGAAAGCCTGTTTATCTATCTATCAGCAGTGTTAGAACATTCATTTACACCTCTTGGGGCAGGTGGGAGGTAACATATGCTTTATTTGACTTTAGATTGAAAATAACGAAGAAAAAGCGGAATATGGTGTTTATGTTTAGATCTCAAATTTCAATACAAAACAAAGTAGTTATACTAAAATATTGTCATCTCTCCAATAAATATGCTTGATATCAAAGTAGAAACAAACAAACAAAAAATTACTTTTCAATTACCCTATGTTACCCCTGTACTCATATAAAATGAACTATAGACTGAATTTCTTGATTAAAGATTTAATTGTGTCTCAAAGATTAAAAAAAAAAAAAGTTGGAAATTGTACGTTAAATGTGATATAGGAGGTGCGTTCGTTTTATAACTAGTTTCACAATGTAAAAAAAATCATCCTTATTATTTCAGTGAAACGAATTATATCGTCTGCTATGAGCAAAATGAGCATGCCTTTTTTTATTTTTTTTATTACGTATGCCACGTTTAAAAATGCGACTTTTTTTTACGACACAAGATAGCGCTGCAAAATTCAACATGAAGATCTTGCTTTGCGAATGATTACCTATTACCTCCATGGTTTAATATTTTTATGACTCATAATGAATGAACCTCCTGCGTTTATTTACTCTAATGGATAGAGATATTCGGCTGTTAACCCAATTTTCACTCAAGTTATCTCAGAATCCATATATTTTTGAATGTAACTCATCTCTCAAGCATACAATTTTTTTCAACGATCTTTCTAAAAATGTAACTTTTATGCAATTTTATTCGAAAAAAATAATTTTTAATAAAAATGGCCGCTTGGCATATGAATGTACAGGTTCTAAAACGACCAAGGGCCCCAAAATTGGCCCTAAATACTAATGTTATAAATATCAAACAGTAAATTATACTTATAACAATTAAATAATAAATTAAAGAACTGAAAATATAGATAATTTTATTTTTCATTTCATATATTTTCGTGTGTGTGATGTGCATGAAAGAAATTAAATCTATCTATTGAATTCAGAGCTCAATTGAGCCCTTGCTCGCTTTCAAGAAATGTAAATAAACATTCCCTTGATTCCTTCCTATGTTTAAAGAAAGACACAATCCCTTCCTCTGTCATTCGTCGGATCCAGTATTCGCAGGTTTGACGTCATAGAGTTTGAAATATGGAGTCTAAATAACATGAAACCTGAAAATAAAATATATATTGTTAAAAAACACAGAATAAAATATTAAAGATAGTAAATTACGATATATTAACTTTTAAAAATCTGTCTGTCCGTCCGTCTGTCTGTCCGTCCGCATATAACAACGCAAAAACTACCCAACCAAATGGTTTGCAATTTAAAATATATTATCTTTGCAGAATTTTGTCGAGACAATTCAAATTTTATTAAAATCGAATCAAAACTTTAGGAGATATTAATAAAAATATTTATTAAGAAATTTGATTTTTTTTTTTAAATCGGTGCTTTTTTGTTAGAGGAGCTTCCGATGGATGTTAAATCGTCAAGCGACCGAGATACTTATTTTATTACAGAAATTAATCTGCAGACGATATAATTCATTTCACAGAATTAAAAATCATCAAGATCTGAATATTTATATAACTAGCTGATACATATATATCTGAATATTTATATAACTAGTTAAGATATTTGTATGAACAGTGTCATAAAATATATACTTAACTAGCTGTTTAGCCCGTTCTACGCACGGGATATCATGAATTTAATTCTAAAACGTGCGTACGAACGCACCTCGTTTGTAACGTTTGACGTACAATTTCCAACTTGTTTCCATCTATGAAACCTATCGTTAGTGCGATTTGTATTCAAATACTAAAATTGTAATCGTGTTCTTGAACATGTTATTTAGGTAAATTTCAGCAAGTTCTCTGCTGATAATGGCTAGCGACCATTTAAGTTGCTACAGTCTTTGATTTGTAATATATAATCCAAAATACATTAAAGTGTGTGAGCACATAAACACCATGCACACGTACGCATATGCACACACATATATATTCTATTATGCATTATGCTAAAAATATCCACATTTGAAAATTTTCAATAGTTCTCTCTGTAAAGATAATATATTATCTTTGCAAATTTTGACGAAGAAAAAAAAAGGCCCCTAAAGCGAGAAATTTTTTTTAATGTTTTAAAAAGAATTTTTGAAGTTCTTTCGTTTAAAATAATTTAAATTTCATATTTGACAACTTTTCTAAAGGAAAACTTTTGTAGTTGAAACTTAAGAGTATTTCTTTTAGCCCTTCAAACGTCATGCGACTTATCGAATTTTTTTTATTTCTGAGAGCATTCACGGAGCTGTAATTTTATAAATTCAGAAAAAGGCTCCAAAAAGAATTTTTTAAAACTATTTTTTCGCTCTAACCTAGTCGGCATTTTTCTTTTTTTCTAAAAGAAATAAAATGAATAAACGAAAACTGAATTTCATATTTACTTATAGATAAAGAAATTCTGCCATAAAATTGAAAAAAAAAATGTACTGTTTAAATATGATTTATAGTATTTTGCAAGTCTGATTTAAAATTTCCGCATGAAAATGAAAAGTTTCTTTATATAAATATCAAAGTTCGATAAGTGAACTGGAAACGATGTAAACAAATCTGTAGACCATATCTATAGATCATATACAGCGCATGGATTTTCTGCAATGTGTGCGACAAATTATATTTGACCAGTAAGTAGATGGTGAAGATATTTACCTCAATAATTTATAAAGGTTAAAACCTTTATAAAAAAAATTTCTTGCTAATCCGAAATGGTTGTAGATGATCTGGCAGGTTGCCAGAGGTTTAAAAATACACTTAGACATGTCGAACAGCCCGCTGCAAAGCGAAATGAAGGGTATCCCGATTAGTGATGATTGCCAAAGAAGGTGGGGCAAATTCCTTAATCGGGATACAATTCGTCTCACTTTGCAGCGGGATTTTCGACGTTGCTAAGTGTAATTTTAAACTGCTAGAAACCTGCCAGGTCATCCACACCTATTTCAGTTAAGTAAGAAAAATCGTTTTATAAAGGCTTTAACTTTTATAAAATACTGAAGAAAATTTCTTCACCAGTTCTTGGGCTATTTGGCGCCTTTCGAGGATGATGAAGAAGAAAAAATAAAATTTTTCCATATTTTGGGCATAAATTATGAAAGCAGCTATTCTCAAATCCAAACTCGTTACTTTTTGACAGGTTATATGCCCGTTAAAAGTGTTCATGACTTCGGTTTGTCTGCCCGTCTCTCCGTCTGTTCGTGCTCTAAATCTTATAAACATACTCGGATTGCCCTGTAATTTTTATATGTTATTGACGTTTACTACAGCATGATCGCTATTGAAAATGAAGTGTGTAGCATTTATAGTTCGCTTACAGGGACAGTCAAAATAATTATGTTTCATTATGGTCAACGGGAAAATATCGTTTCAAGTGCATTTACATGAAGTTACACCATTTCAAACAATGGGATTGATATGTATTCATAAAGTGCGCTAAAACATTTATTCTGTAAAATATGGGGATACAAAGCTTTTATTATTCATTTACATGGCTACACAAAAGAATTTCGTTACATAATGGTTTAGGAAGAAAGTTGTTTGCTGTATATTTTAATTATGTTACACTATATGAAATATAATTAAACTTATATGCATTACTGAAGTTTACTACAAGATACTCGCTGTAGAATATAATGTGCATAGAATTTATCGTTCATCTACACTACAGGTACAGACAAAAGATTTCGGATACAGTTTTGTGTCCGAAGTACTATCTATTAGCGATAATTGCTGTAAGTGCGTTTACCGCTATGATATGCATTTTTAAGTTTAATTAAATTTTTGGCTACTACGTGGTGCGTATAAATGCTATAGATCATATAGAGGCCTTCAAAAAAGAATTCGTAATCATTACTGAGTAAAAGCGTGAATTGCTTAAATGTTGTTTTAAATTGAGTTATGCATTTTTAAGCTGAACTATACTTAGTACACTAAGAGATATTTGTAGAATATAAACAAGATCGTATACAGGGCTACGCAAAGAACAGCCTATACATGACCACCTAGGGTGATAATTCATGGAAGTGTGATTTCAGTAGTTTTAAGTGTGTTTTTGTCTGAATTAAATTTTAGCTTAATACGTGATGTGTATAAAAGTTTTAAGGTAATATACAAGGCTGTACAAAGTAATTCAAATATGTTGCGGCCTATTGGTAGAATTTGCTGAAGGTAAATTTTCAACATGTTATGTAGAAATAAATAGTAATATAACAATAAATAAAAACTCCGATCTTAATTTTACAAAGGTGAAATACTTCCATTGGTCAAAATGATCCGATGTTTAATAAAGAAAACAACAACATACCCTTCAATTCATAAAGCTTAAACTTTTTCTTATGACGCAATTTTCAATCGATTTTTATTCTGTTCGTGCTGAAATTAAGGCCTGTAAATTAAAATAAATAATGTAACTGGAATTTAAATAGCTAGGCTAATGTGATATTAAATTGTTTTAAATCTAGATATTTCGCCATTTTCGACCAACAACCTGCAATATTTAAATTTCTCCGTGCTTTTACCAGATTAAAATCACTGTAATTTTTTATTTTACTTTTTAAGAAAAAGTTTTACTAAATTAAGTCACGTTCTAGTGAAACATGATAGTTGTATCAAAGTAAGATGAGCGTGAACAATAAAAATATTTAATTGAATAGGTAAGTTAACAAGTAATATAAAAATAATTTTGTTAAGTCAATTCCTACTTAGGTCAACAAAGAAAAATTTTACTTTAGTTACTTTTTATTAAATAATTACAATTTATATAAATATGTATATACATATGACAGAATCACAATATTAAGTGGCAAAATAGAAAGCGAATTTCCTTTTGAGCATTTGAATTTGAATTTTGCTTGTTAATCATAAATATATGAAATAAACCCGTGCAGCATTAATGTGCAGCATGTTATTTTTGTGTTATTATGTCCCGGCTTGGGTACTTTTTCACTATGTTGGCTATACGCCTATTAAGCAATTAAAATTTGAATATTATGTTATTTTTATTGAAAATTTTCTTTATAATCATGGTTGCGGTATTTTATTTTTGTGGCATCATTAATTTGAGGAAAATCTTTCATTTCATTTATGAAAACAATGGGAGAAATTTTTTTCTCCCATATAAATCTAAAAGTAATTAATTAAATTAAATTAATTAATATTTGAAAAACTGTATTAACATCCAGTGTCATCCACTACAAGTTAAAAAAATGTATTCGAACTTGAGTGGATGAATAGAAAATATTTTATTAACGATTGAAAATTTGAACAAGATATATAAATATATAGAGAGTGTGAGCTAATAGTAGGAATTGAAAAAAGAAAATATTTATCGATTTTTTTGGTCACAAAATGGTTAAAACATGGTTTAAAAATAGTTTAGCTACCAAACGTATTTTTTGTTGTCAGTATTCTCATTTTCAGTGTAAAATATTCCATTGATCAAAAAAATGTAGAATATTCTGAAAATTTATCAAAAGTGAGAAAACGTAAAGATACATATAAATTAACTCTCCAACTGAATCTTCCAAGTTTTCTTCTTTAAAAATTATTTAAATTTCAAATGGCTAAAATCTGCATAAACGAAAAAATATCTAATGTAATATAAGGCTTCAAGTTGAATGAATATGAATAAAACTCGAATTTCTCAATTTCAACAAGGATTTTGAATATTTCCGTTGCCCTTTTCAAACTGTTTTTTCTCTTTAACCTAACCTTTATTCTTGTTTTTGATAAGCATTATAAAAAGAATTGAATTCAATATATATTTTTTGGTACAGAAAGTTTTGTCGTCGGTGAAAGAATGGCAGAATGTAATCTTGTAATTTGATTTATAATATTTTGTAGGTCTGATTTAAATTATTTTATGAAAATGGAAAGTTTTTTTACATAAATATCAAAATTCGTTTATGAACTCGAAACAAAATAAATAAATAAATATACTTATTTCCAACATGGATGTCAAAATTTGGAAATGAATATAAATGTTAATAATTTTCTAGCTATTTACATATCTAAAAAAAAAAAAAAAAAGATTCAAAATTGATATATTTTTTTATGTTTGAAAAGATATATATATCTTTCAGTGATCATTATATAACTACAGTGAATTAAATACATAATCGCAAACGTGTAATTTATTTCTATAAAACTTTTCAACATGACCGAAAGACATTCATGTTATCAATACATCTATAGATTAACTCGATTACTCTATTGACTATGAGATAAAAATAAAATAAAATAAATAAATGAACAAATAAACTCTGAAGAACGAAGAAATTAAATAAAAAAATGTCCTTAACACAGGATGTATGGTCCCTATATATATATGCATTGTCTGATATGCATAATAAATGAGAATTGCGTACATTTAAAGACTAAATTTATAAGGATTGAGGTACCATTTAAAGTGTGAAAAAAAATAATTTTTTTAATAACATACATTTGATTGTTCAGAGACAATTTAAAAGAAACCCCATGCAAAAATTAGCTTTATAAGGAAAACTTTTTTCTCAAAAGAGTTTAAGCTCTTTTTATATGATCAATAATTTTTTTTTTGTTGAGATTTTTTTCTGTTACAGCTCTTTTATATGATAATTTCATATTTCAAGTCAATTTTCTCAAAACGGCGATTTTGATCATTGCGTGCAATGATTTCTAAGTCTGGATAGAATTTCATGAAATTTTGATTGAAGGAATAAACGCTATAGATGCGCAAAATAACCTATTATTATGTTTCTCAAGTAAGAAATTTAGAAATAATTTTTATATAAAAAAAGAAAAATTTAAATGTTGAGTTTCTTTTAATTTTCTTTCTTAAGAAGTAATTATTTTTTTCCCCAGTCTAGGTCTTTTTAAACACATATTATATCTCTACTCAATAGAAAAATATTAGCTAACTTTGACAATTCAATTATGAGAAATTCTGCGCGCAAGGCATATATGGTAAATTCATTTACTAAAAAAAACACTAAATTTCAAATTAAATCGAAAAATTTTAGATCTAGACATATATATATATGCACACACCCTTTTAATGTGTGTTTAAAATTTCATAACCAAAATTTAACTAGATGTGGAGTTATTGCAATCCATATTAGGGTAACTTTTACTTGTAATTTGTCAATTTAGAAGGTGCTTGACCCCAAGGATATATTTTAAACAAATTCGACTCTGTCTGTTTTATAGAAGGAAACTCTTCTATTGGCTAAGCCAAATTAAAAAAAAAAATAATAATTGATCATAAGTTATGTTAACATAAAATATTCTTAATTCTTAAAATCCATCTTCAAAGTGTTTTGCTTTTAAATGTAGTTTACATATCCTGTTTAATTACATGTATTAAATAAAGCTTTAGGGTTAAGATTTATTTTTTTCCTTTAGAAACGAGAGAGACAGAAATATAGTTATATAATACCTCAAATTTATTTTTTGGGAGAATACGAGCAAAACTAATTTTCGAATTCAAACAGGATTTTAAAATTTCTCTTTCTTTTTCAAACTACTTCAGCTAAAATGACTTATAGAGGCACATTTTATTTCTACATATTTCATAAATGTTACTCATTTTCAAAGTTCCTCTTCCCCTTAAGTAAACTATGATTCAATTGTTTGGTTGCGGGTTTTCATTTAACCACATCCGGTATATCTGGATGTGGAATAAAAAAAAAGAATTCTAAGAACATTTGCTAGGTAACAAGGTTACACCAGAACCCTCTTATTACGGTTTTTGCGTAGTTTTCAGTTTGGATTTGGAATTCGAGGTCAGGGAACTGGTGCTCAACTAGATGACCAAGAATTAAATAGTAATTTCAAAAGAATAATAAATAGTTGTTGAATAGGTTTGCATTTCTTTTTAGGAGTGTGTTATTTCTATGGTACAGCTTGATTACCAAAATGGTGATTTGATTCTCTTCCGATACACATGCTATGATTTTTCCGTATTTAAAGACTTTTTCTCGATATTGGTAAAGAAGATTACAAAACACGTTGTGGTAATGTTGACTGGGTGAAAACATATATTTGATTGAATTCAGGATAAAATATTATCTCTTGGAAAATCGTTGAATGGGCCGTATTTTTTAATAGAAAATGCGTCGTTTAGGCAACACCGCAGCGTTCTCCTCCTGCAAAATGTTGCGATGGGACACATTGAAGACAAGGAGTAATCCATGGAAAGTGTAATTTATTTTTTAAAGATATGAGATACTTGAGAGGTGCCTTCAGCAACGATTAAGTTGTTTTCAGCACGAGAGTCAGATATGAACTGATCTTTTTCATTAAGTTACAATGCCAACATAAAAATGCTGAATCAAGCCAATGGCGTAGAGTTATTCACAACCGTTTGAAAGACCGCAATGCTAATTTCAAACAATAGACATGCAAAGGGAACCCATAATTGGCAGGCTAGCAAAAATAAGTGAAATGGCACGGCAACCCAGTCAGCATCTGAAAAATGCATGGGAACTGCGGTTTCGATAGGAGCAAACTGTATATACAATTATTAAGTCCAGAACCAGCAGATGGAAATTTAGATAGATATGCATTTGTTATATTCTGAACAAAGCGTAAAGGATAATTGTAATATCTGCTCCAGATGTAAAAACCACAAAGAGAAGATTGCTAGCTTATAAACTGAATAGAATAAGATATCTTTAACGGTTATGAAATTAACATTATGATAAAAAGAAAGCTTTTTGAATAAACTATTTAATGCGCAGATGAAAAATTACTTTAGAAAATAATTTAGCCCATAATATTTTAATATTTAAGAAGGGAAAAATTAAATTTTGAATAAAATAATCCTAAGAATATATGAGCAACGCCATACAAGTTACAAAAGGAAAAATCAGTTTATCAGGCAGAACTTTTAGAAATTTATGATCCCATCTCCTGGGCACAGTTTTCCCCCTAAGAAGAATTCCTTTTGTGCTTGGAGAGTATGTCAGGGTTACAGGCATTGGAAAACACAGATCCCATGTGTATATTGGTTCACTCCATCATTGAGCTTCTCCAAGCAAGCCTTGAGAATTTCTATTTTTCCTGTGTGATAGGACATACTTGTTTCCGCGTGAATGAACTACTAAAAAATTAGTAGTGTATTCTAGTGGATAAGTATTAGTGGATTCTAAAGCTAAAAAGAAGTAACATTGATCCAAGATACAATCTTGTCCAAATTTCATCCCCTATTACTTTCATTCCTAAAACAATATTAAAAAAAAATAACATAGACACTGACATCAATATTAGGAAAATGAACAAAATGGAAGATATGCATATAATCTTTACCCACAAGTCGCAGAAGGCACTCTTTTTCATGCTCGATATATATATATATATAATATTTGGCTGAGTACTATATCACTACTCTGTCTACATGGCGGTACGTGCTCTCGTATGTGGCGGACATGTTACATCCCTACATTATATCGGGGAACGTTCATTAACCCCTTCAGGGGCAAAGTACTTTTGGAACTAAAATATTGAAATGATTCATTGACTCCAGGATTCACGTACAAATTTATTTTAAAATAAGTAAAAGCTTTCCTTTATGTACGTTATAAATTCAAAATTTGATTCTAAAAATCTGGTGTCACTGTGACATTTTGGGATTAAAATTAAGTAGTATATATAATATACCGGCGCCCTTCAAGGGGTTAACATCGTCGTATCACATAGGAAAGCCAACACAGATTTACAATGGTTCTCCCGTGTTTTAAAAAGACCAGCCCTCATTGAAAAGATTATTCAGTGTGTAACAATAATAGAGGTAAATCAGTGCATATTCTTAGGATACGACTCCATACACCAAATTTCCAGACGCGCCCGACTCTGAAATCATTAGCTGCCTATAGAACTAAACTGGAGTCCTGAACTGGTTGGGTTGTATCTGGCCCAAACCCGAAAATTCTACTTAAAGTCGATCCGAACCCGACACACTTCAACCCGAGCCCGAAATATTCAAATCTGAACCCGAAGTGAAAGGAAATTAATCCTTATTTTAATAGGATTATGGAAAAATAGTCTAGAATTATATCGCTAATCAATTGTGTCTTTTTTGTATAAAAATGAACATATGTACACTCATTAATATTCAAATATATAGGGTTTTTTTAAAAATTGAAACACATTCAGGACTTTGTTTTGAAAAAAATGGGTCAACCCGAATCGGACGCGAAAGAATCAAAACTGAGGATGAAACCGACCCGAACCCCAATTATTTAAAGTCAACCCGCCTCTCAATGAAAAGAATTCACTCCAACCCGTGTCGGGTTCAGGTAAAATTGGGTTACTCGACCCAACTCTAAACTGTACAAAGTATATCAAGAATTTGTCAGAATACCCATTCCTTAACTCGATTTCCCTACATCGAACAAATAACCATTATACACAATTACTATGGCAACACAAAATTGAAAAACAGACAAGTATAAATAATGTTAACAGTTATTTTTTTTGCCAGTGAGACATTAATAGCTATAAATCGATCAAGTTGGCTGTCTCGTTTGTACGAAACTGAAACTGTAAATCATCATAAGAATATTTGTTACAAAATATGTGAACGGGAAAATATGTTACATTATATATATGTATATATATATATATATAAACTTTTTAATGATACGATTTTTTAAATATCCCTGTTCTTATTTTTCAAAAAGTTACACTTTTAACTTTTTATACGGCCTTCTTGACAAAATTAGTCAATTATTTTTTTTTCTTTCATTTGCTGTAATAAGATCATTACAAAACGTGTATTGTAGTGATCTTCTTGTCATTTCAAAACTGTAACAAGATCATTATCTCTAACTTTAAAATCGAATAAGTTATGTTCAATTGAAAATTGACCATTATGAATGGATATATGAAAATAAAAATGTAAATCTGTGATATATTGCAAAAAAGCAGAAACACGGACGATAATACACACACCATTGACCTTAAACAAAAGATAATTGATACTGGCATCAATACTAGTAGCGAAGTACTTCAAAATATTTACAGAAGCATTATCGAAAACGCTCAGCTATGTACTGGAATTTTACAGAACACTTTATGAATGATTTGTGAATTGCTTTAATTTTTTTTAACTATGTTTCTAGGATTTAAAATTATATTTATATCTTTGCTTCATCTCTGTCTCTGTACTAGTTTAGATGTATTTGGAGGAAGGAAGGGCATCGGCCCAATTTAGCCATATTTCTTGTCTTGAGTGAGGATTTTGAGAAAGTGACCTGAATTATCGTTGTCGTACAAGAAAAAAAACTAACACACTTTTGCACAGTCACTCCGCTCAGACCGCGGCGGTTTCGAACCCGTGAACATCCCCACCCAAGATCCTCATTTTGTGGCCGGCATCTTAACCACAATGGACTAAGTGAGCCTCGGATGTATTTGCAATATAATGTTTCATAATTATTAACAAATTTCTGATCTAAATCTATTGTCAATTTGTAAATAATCTCTACTTTCACTGATGAAATAACATTTTAAGTGGTACGAAAAAGTAGTATATCTGCTTTTAACTTTAAAAATACAGGTCAGAAATTTTTTTAATGATCTTGTTGCAGCAAAAGGAACAATTTTCTAACTGGGTATTTTAGTATAAGAAGGGGGGAGTGTCGTATAAAAATTTATAAGTGTAACTTTTCGAAAATCTATGGGGAACTATTTCGTTAACATAATTTTATTTCCAAAATATTTTGAACAATTTTGGTATTTACATTGCCTACGTTTCTCCAACAAGTAAAAAATTAAATCGCGTTTCAACCATTTTGGGATCCCTGTATATTATCGATATATGAGTATCTAACTGTTTTTGAAGTCAGTAAAAAAAAAAGATTATATATTATAAATAGTTTTAAAATATTAAACATTCTAGTAAAATTTTGTTTTCGGAAATGCCAGAAAAAAAATCTTCTTTCGATGAATATTCTTCAATGTTTAATCCACAGTTTGTCATATGTCTATTCTTGCATAAACATTCTAGAAATATTTATATTTCAAAAAACGATTCATTGCGTATCTAAAGTGTGTATATTTGGAACATAAACAAGTTACATTCTTAAAGCTGAAAACGTTTATAAATATATTAAAAAAATAACTGAATCTTCATCTGTTAGTTTTTAAACGTAAATATTTATGCTATGCATATTCTTGTAATGTCAATATGTCTTGAAAGATTCTTTTTGCTAAAGTTTTCATGTAAATAGAAATATAGTACGGAAGTATGAAAGAAATTGTGCATGTAAAATTTTAAAAATGTACAGTCGCCAAAAAAAAAAAAAAAAGGAGAGAGAACACCATATACATTTTTTACTCTCTAAATTGTCATAGAAAAAAAAAAAAGAAAAAAAGAAAAAAAAACCCGGAAATAGCCATTTGATTGAAAATCATATCTTCGTTTCAATTTATGTTAAAAAAAATATTCTTAGGGGTCGTTTTCATACTGAAATTGTTTCAATCAATGAAAATTTCAATAGGAACACGTAATTTTGACATCGTATATAAATTTTTCGGTAAATTTTATCATGGGATATCATGAGATGCAGCAAAATCCCCTCTCTGCTGAATAAAAGATCTATTTTGACCAAGTTTCTTTTACAGAAAAGATCCCCAAACATTAAAAAAAATTTCAAGCTTAATTCAGGCTTCTCTAATACGGTTTTTATAATATAATTCTTCAGTCCCCCTTCCTCGTGTTAAAATCAGAAGTTATAAGTTATGTGATAAATATTTTATATTTCTTAAGATACGCGTACATTTTAACGTCTGAATTAAAATATTATTTAAATTAAATATGAAACAATAGGCAGACTTGAATACATTTAAAAAACAATGAAAATTTAAAAATTGATAATATTTTAATTGATCATTTTTATTTAAATTCTATTTCTTTTTAAATGTATTCAAATCTGTCGAATGTTCCATATTTAGTTTAAATGTTATATCTCGTTTCTACAAGTATTAATATTTTTAAGATTATACAGGTTTTTGTTTTCAAAAATGTAATAATTGTTTTAATTTATCCCCCTGCCATGGTCCGAGGAGGAAGTATATCACAGCCTTTCAGGCCCAATTTTAGAAGATGCACATTTAAGTACACATGGGGTTTTTGTCTGTGGGGATTTTGTCCGGTGGGATTTTTTGTCTGGTGGGGTTTTTGTCCGCGGAGTTTTTGTCCTGGACTTAAGAGGGAATCATTCAATCAAGTAGTTTAGGAATTATAAAGGTTTAAAGTTTGGAATTCCTAATGTTAAATTCCGTATTAATAGTTGCAAAACGAACTGTAGTGTTTTAAGCACAATTCAAAAACCAATTGGCGGAATGAAGTGATAGTTTAAAATTCGCAAAATAGAAGTTTTTATAAAAAATATTTCTGTTAAAAAATTCATAGGTTACAATTCATATTTTTTTCGTAAATTTATTTCGAAAATATACATTTTTCGAAAATATTTTCCCCACAAAATTATAAATTATAATCTATGCATTTTTGACAAGAATCGATGACTACAAGCTTTAAATACACGAGTCCAAAACTGAAGCTCATTCCGCCAAGTAGTTTTTGAGTTATAATTTAAAAAATATCCTCATCGCAATCGGTTTTGCAACGATTACAAATGAATATAACATTAAAAGTTTCAAACTTTAAACCTTCATAATTCCGAAAGTACTCGACCGAATGAATTCCCATTTGGTAACCTAAGTTACAATTTATCGAAAAAGCTAAGAACGATGCCACAATAGGTGTTCGTACTGAAAATTTTAGAGTTTGGTACAAATTCAGTATAAAAAATTAAGCTTATTTTTGTAAACAAAAATTGAAAGAAGACCCAATTTTTACTAGAATCGCTATTTCCATTTATTTCTGCAACAATTTAGAGATTAAAACGTCTGAATATTCTTTTTTTAACACTTTATACACTGAAAAAAAAATGTTGATTTTACAGTATAATACTGGCATCCCAGCTGCCAGTATTATACTGTAAAATCAACACTTTTTTTTGCAGTGTAGAAGTAATGAGAGGCAAGAGCGACATCACCGTATTCACAAAGAGGAGAAAGGCTCTTTTGAACTTAATAATGTAGGCCCCAAAGGGACCATGACCAGTAAGAAAAGCTGTAGTGGAGGGAGAGAAAAGGAGACGATCCAATGATACCACTGGGACCAGATCATAAGTATATCTACTCTTATCCGAGTAGTCCCAGTGATACTGCCACTGCTTCAAAAAATGAGCGTGAAGATGTCTTTTGATATGTGAGTGTGGTATTGGAAATGGAAAACCAACTGTCCAAGAACTGTTTATTAACGATAATTTCTGGAAGTGCGTTTTCAGATATGGTATGAATTTTAAGTTTAACTAAATTTTTGCATACGATGTGTATAAATAGATCAGCTGATTGCAACTTCCCTATATATGAAAAAAAAAATTGTTTCCAATGTATTTTAATGATGTTACTCTATTTCAAACAAAATGAAATTGAAATACATGCCTGAGGTGCACTACTAGAAGATTACTGTATAATATATTGTGCATAGCGCTTACTCGCTTACACTCTAAATAATTCGGTTACAATACTGTCTATGAGAGATAATTGCCAGAAACGCGTTTTCAGTCGTGGTATGCGTTTTTAAATTTAACAAATTTGCTGCATGATACTTGGTGTGTATAAATTCTACAGATAGTATAATCGGCTAAACAAACGAATTCGAGTAAATTTACGTTTATTGATGGAAATTCTTGAAAGGAAATTTTCAAGTGTGCTTTGCGTTTACCAACTGAACTAAATTTTAGCATACTATGCAACATATATACAAATCTATAGATCACATACAGTGATTTTCAAAATAATTTGAATACTTTTACGACTATGAACGGTAATTGATGAATTTGGATTTTCAAATGCGTTTTCCAAAGAAAAGAGAATTATATATCATTTTTTCACTTTAAACACTTTCACACTTAAACAGGGATGTTTTGTTACAGTATTCAGAATATGTTTGAAAGTGTTTCATAATCTATGCTTGAAGCATAATTTTTATCTTTATCTTGGACAACTGTACATAATAAATCTTTCTGTAATGAAATAAACTATTAAATCAAAATTGGATTGATATAAAAATAAAAACTTGAACTAGCCAATTATCTCTTTATATACGTTGAACTAACTTCAATCTAATGCATTACAGAATATCTACAAACCAACCATCCGTGCACCCACATACAATTACACCCACACATGTATATAATAAAAATATTTATAAATATAACTTACAAATACTTAAAAAATAACGAACCAAAATTGAAAACTAATTATATATGTGTATAATTGAATAAAACTCCTATAAATGTATCATAACATCGTTTTTAAAAGTTTTAGCAGACAAAGGAAAATATAAATAAATAAACACTAAAAAGGGAAAAAAATAAATATAGTTAACTAAAAGAGTGCATGATAAATGCTTACTTTTAAATAAACATATCATGATTTAAAGTTTTTTCTTTTAGTTTTCTCATTTTCTTTTTTTTAAATATTTTAAAAAACACTATTATGAGACATAATTAACGCAGAATCTAAAGTATATTATACCAAAATTGGGCTATTCTCTTTTGAATAAACTTTTACAATAGTTTCTGAGATATTTCTTATTTTTTTTTTTAGTTGCTCCATCTTATATTTATATTTCTGGTTACATTTAAGGATGTGTCAGTACCTCAAAAAATATTCTCTTTTTACAATCAACTTTAATAAATTTATTTATTATTAATGTTAAATGAATGTTAAAAGGATTTAATTTAATATGAAAAAAATTACTTAAAAAAATAAGAAAGTCAAATTGTTGACATTTTAAAATGATACATTATTTTATTTTCCCGCTCAATTTGTTTTTGTATTATCAACAGTAACATAGTCACAAATTTAAGGATAAGTTGTTGTGTAGTGCTGTGGTTTTCCATTTCGGGGAACGCGCTCTACAGGGGGCATTTCTTATAATTACCGAACTACAAAAGTAAAACTCCAAAACACATACATCTGTTTAAATATTTCCTTTTCATCACAATCAGTCTGATCTTAGGTAAATACACATTATACATTTACTCTTACGATCATCAAACGACTACAGAAGGACCACAAAGCACATGAAATATAGTTTATGACGGAGAAACCTTTTTATGCCGTTAATAATCTCCACGTGTTGTGAACGATCGAAAGAACACTTAGAACATGTTAAAAACCAGACCCCAATTAACTATAAGTACTTCAAGTGATAAACGCATCTGTGAACCATAGTGAATAAAACCAGAGACAGTCGAAACTAATCAGCTGAGAAATTTTCCAGACTCTCTCCTTCAACCTACAACGTGATGCCCCGCGCGTGTTGAACTCAATAACAATTATCCCTCAGAATCTAAAATGTTACCGAACAGTTAAGACGCCCTTGTATATATCCCAAATATAATGTAAAATTAGAGCACTTTTAAGCAGCCTCCAATCGCGATTTAAATGTGTACATACAGTGCCAAGAAATTTCAATAATAATATTATATTCAAACGAAAAATGGATATTTACTTACTTCACGCAAATGCATTACTCCCACTATTATTTCTTATTCAAATACAGTGACACGATGAATATTCAAAGGAATAAATATTTGGATTACTGTGGATTATTCTCTGCGCAAAAAGGAAAATTTCAGGTAAGCTGAACTAAACTTTTTTACCATTATCAAAAGATGAAAATGTATATTAAAATATAGAAGACTGATATAACAATTTATAAAGATAGAAAATTTATTATGCTACCGACGGTTCTCTAACAGTTTAAATATTACATTGGTATTCAAACAGTCCAAAAACAGAACATCCTGTTTTTATAATGCCCGTATATATACTTAAAAAGTTATTTTAATTTTTACCATTTCACAGGCATTCATTAGTATTTCATTAGTATGAATAATTTCAAGAGCAGTAGTAGTATAAGTGTGTCTTTTTTTTTAAAAATAGTATTATTATTGTTAATTACCATTACACTTTGAATTTATTTATATTGTTCTTAACATACATATATGAAAAGTTACTATTAAAAACATATTCAGTTATCCATCTTAAAAATAACAACCATAACTTAAACTTACTTAAACATACATGTTTTTAAGATGGATAACTGACTATGTTTTTAATGGTAACTTTTAATATATGTATGTTAGTGACAATATAAATAAATTCATTTTAAATAAATGTAATCGTAATTAACTATAATAGTGCTAATAAAAAAAAAAAGACACACGTATACTATATAACTACCACTGCTCTTGAAAAAATTCACACTAATGCCTGAGAAATGGTAAAAATTAAAATTACATTTGTATATATATATAAAAAAATCTTATGGATATTTTGACGTATCACTGATGTACTTTTACAATCACCCAACCATTAAAGAAGAACCATAATTTAAATATTTTATTTCTATCATGAATCTTTTTAATTTTATGATGCAGTATTCAAGAACACATTAACTCTTACGATCATCAAACGACCAAAAAACTGCAAAATACGTGAAACAATATAAGTATTTCCTTTCCATCAAAATATTTTTAATTTTATGTAATATTCATGCACGCATTTACACTCACGGTCATCAAACGACCAAAGAAGTACCATAAAATATCATACAGTCTAAATATTTCATTTCGATCAAAATATTTTTAATTTTATGACAAAATACTTAGGCACACATTTACTCTTACAATCATGTAACGACCAAAGAATCACAAAGCACATGAAATATAGTTTAAATATTACATTTGTATATATATATAAAAAATCTTTCGGATATTTTGACGTAACACTCATGTACTCTTACGATCACCCTACCATTAAAGAAGAACCACAATTTAAATATTTCATTTCTATCATGAATCTTTTTAATTTTATGATGTAATGTTGAAGAACACATTAACTCTTACGATCATCAAACGACCAAAGAGCCGCAAAATACGTGAAACAATCTAAGTATTTCCTTTCCATCAAAATATTTTTAATTTTATGTAATATTCGTGCACGCATTTACACTCACGGTCATCAAACGACCAAAGAAGTACCATAAAATATATGAAACAGTCTAAATATATCATTTCGATCAAAATATATTTTTAATTTTAGGACAAAATACTTAGGCACACATTTACTCTTACAATCATCAAACGACCAAAGAGCCGCAAAATACGTGAAACAATCTAAGTATTTCCTTTGCATCAAAATATTTTTAATTTTATGTAATATTCGTGCACGCATTTACACTCGCGGTCATCAAACGACCAAAGAAGTACCATAAAATATATGAAACAGTCTAAATATATCATTTCGATCAAAATATATTTTTAATTTTATGATAAAATACTTAGGCACACATTTACTCTTACAATCATCAAACGACCAAAGAAGCACAAAATACTTGAAACAATCTAAGTATTTCATTTTCACCAAAATCTTTCTAATTTTATCACGTAATAATCGTGTACGCAATCACAGTCACGGTCATCAAACGACCAAAGAAGTACCATAAAATATGTGAAACAGTTTCATTTTGATCAAAATATTTTTAATTTTATGATAAAATACTTATGCACATATTAACTCTTACAATCAACAAACGATCAAAGAAGAGCCACAATACACGTGAAACACCCTGAATACTCCGTTTATTCTAAAACGTAAGAAACATGTCTCGGTCACGAATTTGAAGTCAGCCCAAGTGGCCACTAGGTCACGAGCTTGCTGTCATTTTGCTAATATTCTGGAGGGAAAATAAAAATCCCCTTAATGTATGGCATTAGAGCAATGTGAGGGATAACGTTAAAAATAGGGATTACAGATGATTTTGAATGATGATTATATGGTATGGATGTTAATGAGGAGAATAAATACAAGGCCTTAGCTTAAGTATTGTAAAATTCCAGTAAAATAATATATTTACATTTCCTTAACGGGTAGCATATAATCATCAACTGCAAAAAGGGTGTAATAATTGATATCCGAACGCAAATATTTATTTTTAAGGAATTTAAAAATTATCTGTTTCGGTGGCTTCGTTAAAGATAAAAATTACAATCTGTGAGTAAAATGATGAATGCACTTTTTTTTTCGACTTTTTAACACTTTCGAACAAAGTTGAAAAGTGCGCTCTAACTCGTGTAAATATAAGATTGCCACGAAATTCATATATGTTATTGAGATCTACCATGACATGTCCGGTATGGAAAATGAAGTGTGTAGCGTTTATAGATCGTAGACAGGGGCACTCAAAAGAATGCCGTTACATTATGGTCTTCTGATAAAAATTGTGTGCAGTATATTTTAATGATGTTACATTATTTCAGACATTTTGAAATTGATATGTATCATTGAGGTGCACTACAAGATGCTTACTATATATAGAATATGGTATGCATATCATTTTATCGTTCATTTACAGGAACATACAAAATAATTCGGTTACAGTACTGTCTATGAGCAATAATTTCTGCAAGTGCTTTTGCAACTGTGGTATGCGTTTTTTAATTTAACTAATTTTTTGCATATTACCTGGTGCGTAGAACTTCAATAGATCATATACAGGGCTACACAAAAGGATTCGAGTGCATTTCCGCTTATTGGCGGAAAATGCTGAAGCAGAATTTTTAACTGTTATGCGTTTCCTAACTGAACAAAATTTTTGCATACTATGTAGTGTATATACAAATCTATAGATCATATACACAGTTGGACAAAAGAATTCGGATATTTTCTAGACAACAGATGATAATTATTAAAATCAGGTTTTCAAATGTGTTATGTGTTTTCCAAATTGTTTACTGAAACATCATCTTTAACCTTATTAAACTCGGAAGTTCTGTTACAGTATTCTGAATGTGTTGTGAAGTGTTTGATAATCTATGCTTGACGCATGATTTTTCTTTCTTGTTAATTAATAGTTCTTAGAAAACTTAAAAAGGTTGAGGTTATCAACGGAAACACATATTTGAGTATTTCCGTGCATTATTTGCTCGCATGGATGTTAGGTTTGAGGATGTAAAGGGATACTTAATCATTCCTAATTATTGAATAAAAAAATTAATTATGTTTTATTTGTATGAAATTTATACATATGCACATACACACACATTCACATACGAAATCAGTTTTCGTGGCAATAGTTTTTAGATTTTTATCTACAAAAGAGTTTTCATGTTGTATTAGAGAGATCATCTTTTAGCTGAGAATTTACAAGAGATTTACTGTTGACGAAATTCAAGCATTTTAAAAATTTCGGTGTTAGTCAATATATATATAGATTATGGAAGGGATAATATAATTAAATTACATTTATTTATTACACAATCACAACACAATACAAATTAACAATCATAAATTGGTATGTTTTGTTTTAGTGTTAAGCTACAGGAATCAAGATTAAAATAGATACTAGAATCAAGATTTTAAAAAAATCTTCTGCAATTTGCACAAGAAGATAACCTTTATTACAGGTCTAAGAAAGCTCTTTACAACTTTAATTATAAACATTTGAAACTTTTAGCTTAATTTATCTCTAATTTTACTCTAGCTTAATTTATTCTAAGATGCAGTGGCTTCTTTGATCTGTTATTTATTGTTTGAAAGCGAAAAAGTTCAGTTTCACTGTCATTACACATTCCGCGTGATAATGTACACGCAAAGTTCTCATATATTTGCCATATGTCGTGAACTATTTTTACATGACACAATTCATACCACTTTTGAATCCCTCTCCCCACATATCAGAAGAAAGTTGAAACTTAAGAATGAAATTTAGCTGATGAAGTAAAGTGATTTTTGTTTTACGTGATCATAAGTTTCCTACATATATTTTTTATAATTTCTGAGGTATTAAATTTCAGAATCGTTCATTTCGGTATTCCTCATACTTTTACAGATTATCTCAATTTCACATGAATATTAATATTGGTTCAGAAATATTTTGAGCTGAAATTTTGATGATGGAATTAGATGACAATTATTTCATGGAATTTCAAATTTCATGCATTTATCTTTTACAGATTCCGAGATGCATAAGTTCAAATTTGTTGATTTTGGTATACACTTACAGCCTAATCACAAAATTTATGAATAAAAACTATAAATTACTGAAATTGTATTTAAAAACTTGAAAATCGGTAAACAAAGAGAGTTTTACAAAAATCAGGTAGATGTTTATAAGATACATTTTACAATTCAAAAGTAATTTCGATTAGAACCGTTACAATACTTCCTTGAAAATAAGCAATACTAATTTTATTAAAATACACTTATTAGCATAGCATTATTGACTTTCTTACACTTAATAAGAAAATTAGTGTTTTGAGCTAAAACTTTACTAAGAATAATTTTTACACAGCATTTTGAATTCACATATTATCTGAAATAGATTCTGAGATACAACATTGATTTTAATCTGCTTTCGCTGATTAATTTCATATTCTGAAATCAAAAACTATAACCCACTTCTAGTGTGGTTAGAAACTTGAAATTCGGTACAGAAAGATAATTTTACATGTACCCGAAAAGAAAAAAATCCAACATAACAGCAAATAACTTTTAATATTTGAAAGTCAATGTTTTAATTCAAACATTTATTTATTTTAAAAAAAGACATTTAAAATCAGATATTTAATAAAAGTAATAAACAATACATTAATATCATATAATAAAATCCTTTCTAATAGACATTTCAAACTTTATATAAGCTCCTCGTCCTCATCAGTACAAATGTGATTCTATAACCGAAGCTGTTATTTACTCAACAGTTTTGTGTGTAAACAACAGCTTCGGTTATCGATTGACATTTGTACTGATGAGGAACATGTATAAAGCTTGAAACATCTACTAGAATCATATCATAAATTCTAATACAAGCAAATCTTGTGTGCTGTGTTATCTATCTATCTATCTATCTATCTATCTATATATATATATGCAAATTTTATCTTAAAAACGGCTTTAACGAATCTGACGAAATTTTGTAGCCTATCGTTTTGGGGCACCAGAAAAAGAAAACCATTGGGCTAGGTCACATGTACGAGAAAATTTGATTAGTGGGCCATTTTAGGTCACCATTGGTTAGGGTCAAGCTAATTGTATCTAAAAAACGGTTAAAACGATTTTGACTAAATTTTGTATCCTACCATTTTCGTGCACGAGAAGATTATTGGGCTTGGTCACATGTTCGAGAACTTTCGATTAGTGAGTCATTTTTGGGTCAACACGGGTCAAGTTAATTTTATCTAAAACACGGCTCTAACGATTTTGATTAAATTCTGTATCCTACGAGTTTCGGACACGAGAAAATCATTGGGATAGGTCACACGTCCGAGACAATTCGATTAGTGGGTCATTTTTGGGTCATTGTGGGTCAAGCTAATTTTATCTAATAAACGGCTCAGACTATTTAGACTAAATTTTGCATCCTATGGTTTTCGGGCACGGAAAGACTGTTGGGCTAGGTCACATGTTCCAGAAAATTCGATTAGTGGGTCATTTTGGTCATGGGTCATTATGGGTCAAGTAATTTTTATCTTAAAAACTGCTCAGAGCAGTTTAACTAAATTTAGTATAGTGCAGTTTTAGGGAACGAGAAGACTATTGGGCTACATCACATGTTCGAGAAATTTCGATTAGTGGGTCATTTTGGTCATGGGTCATTTTGGGTCAAGCTATTTTTATCTTAAAAACGACTCAGACGATTTGATCTAAATTTTATGTCCTACGGCTTTTGGGCACGAGAAAATCATTGAGCTAGGTCACATGCTCGAGAAAATCCGATTAGTCGGTCATTTTTGGATCACTGTGGGTAAAACTAATTTTATCTAAAAAACGGCTCAGACTATTTTGACTAAATTTTATATCCTACGGGTGTCGGGCACGAGAAGAAAGTTGGGCTTGGTCACATGTTCGAGAAAATTTGATTAGTGGGTCATTTTGATCAAGGGTCATAATATTTGAACTCAAAGTTAATTTTGACCGAGCATAACTCGATCTTCCTTGCTCGTTGATTTTATTATGTAATATTAATGTGTTGTTTTTTAGTTTTATTAAATGTCTTTTTTATTTTGAAATTTCGAGTCAGACGCAATATGTTTAGTTATTTGAAATTTATGCATTTCCTTGTAACTCAGCAATACTAACTATAACTGACATTCTTGCCACTAAGAAGACGAGATTTTGAATTGAAATTTTGCTATTGTTATAAAGAAAAAGAAGCTCATACTATAGCTACCACATTTATAAGTAATCTTAATTATTCATACAATAATATTCACAATGAATAACACATAAATATTCATATTCATATGATATTCCCATCACAAAATAATCAATAAAGATGTCGGAAATAATTCATATGCAAAAATATTTCGACAATGCTTTTTAAAAAAAATAAACATGTTTTGTTTTCCGCATAGGAGATAAAATTATTACAATTAAAGTTCTTTACCTGCATCTAAAGTATTTTTTTCTTCTAAGTACTTCTGGAATAGTAATTATCCAGTTCATGTTTGTTGGGAATGAACGATTTTTTAAAAATAATATGACAAACTAAAATAAAAATAACTGAAGATTTTTTCTATTTGCCTCTAATACAATTTTTTTTTCATAAAAATAAAATTCTAAACTTTACGTAGATTATTTTTGTAGCTACTAATTTTATTTGTCGCACCGAAAGAGAAAATAATTTAATTAGCTTAATTATTACTTCAAGGAAAATATCAAAATTTGGTACGTTTCGGCTCTCTCTCTCTCTTTTTTAAATTGATAGTTATAATTATTATTTTTCGCGAAAGCGGCACATACTTGGAGTTAATTAATACCCTATTATTAATTCCTTCAAAACTATTATTCCATTTTGAGTATTTTTTTATTTAAAATTTTGGGTAGGTATTTGAAGACCTTTATGAAATAAATATAAAATTTCTGTGCATCTTTTATAATAATTTCTTATTTATGTTTGCATTAAATTAATATTTCGATAAATTCTAATATTGCTGAAGGAGAAAAGCATAATTACTATTTCTTTTAGTCAGAAATTTAATTTTATATTCTTCTTAAATAAAATTTTCAAAATTTTATTTATGTTAATATAAATCCATGCTGGCATGTATTCAAGTTTAGAAAAAAAAATCGAATGTAATGTGATTTAACCAAAAAACAAACAAAAAAGATTAATATTCAGATATCGGAAAAATATCATAATAAAAATTGTTATTAAAAAAAAAAAAAAAAAAGAAAAAATCGGAAAAAAAAGTTGAATGTTTTCTGCAGGTTTTTTTTATTGAATTTTTAAGCCTGAGTTACTCTTTTAAACTTCTGATGAAATTACAAAAGAGGTTGATAAAACTTTCTAGGATTTAAATGATAAAATTTGATAAGGTACAACAGGTAGTCCTTTTCTATATTAATAAAAGTCTCTAATAAGAGTCTCTCTGCGTGTATCTGTCTGAGTGCGATGGTTAGCGAAATATACCGCACGTAGAAGTCTGAAAATTTGGATGAGGATAGTCCAAGACAGGTCCTGATGCACCTGAGGCTCAGAATGTTTTTTGGTTATTAGCCGAGATATTAATTAAAATCAAAATAAAAAGCCCGGCGTTGCAGTATAGAGTGGAATTTACTTCCGGACCGGCGTAGCAAAAAAATCACGAAAACTACTTTTATTTTTTTATTTTATTTTATTTTATTTTATTTTTAAACACCCACTGCGGATCCATTTGGGATACAGAAAAATGGATGACATATTCTTATATTTCGTATTTTTACGTTTTAAGTGCCGAAATATTGTTGTTAACCCTTTGAATTTTTTTAAAGGGTCTTTTTCTCCCTTTCGCCGAGTTCTTCTAGGGCTCAGTTTCAAAGGTATCGATTAACAAAAAATATCTTTATAAACTGAGACCTTCTTCTCGTTGACGGTGTAATCGATTTTCAAAAATAATTATATTAACCCTTTCTAAAAAAATTCGCGACTGCAGATTACTCCGCGCCTCCCCTAGACGCTCTTTTTTATACGGTAAAACTAATTAATCGTCAGTATTTCGATATAAACCTCGACACCATCTCGGAAAACCGGATTTACATCACTTATAAAAATTTCTAAACGTACGGACGGGAAGAAGTATTTAAAAAAAAATAATAATAAAAACTGCGAAATTTTCGATGAAAACGCTAAAACGCTGTTTTGGCGCGGTTTCGGCTCATGTTTTCACGAATAAATATGCATATTCTTTAACAAAATTTTTACCAGGACTTGCGAAGAGTTATATTTATAACCCATAAAAATTTCTGAGAGTTCGGAAGATAAGAACTACTTTTTTTTTGTAATGTTAAAGGACCCGACCCGAAAAAAAGAAGCGATAAGAAAACACATTTCTTTTACAACTAGATATCAGTATTTTTCAAGAAATTTTTAGATGTGCTGTAAAACAGTTATATTTATAAACGATAAAAATCTCAAAGAGTTCGGACAACAAGAAATATTCTTTTTAAAACTATGAAACGACCCTACAGGATAAAACAAGAAAATGTCTTCTCAACTGTAAGTTTGTTTGGATGGATTTTCATTTGAAATTAAAAAATCACACACAATCGAGGGTGTACGCTACCGAAGGCAGTCCCAGCATTAGGATCGTTTAGAAAGATTTACGTTTAAACATATAAATTCATTTAACATTGATTTTGGGTATATTTAAGGTTATTATCACGGGCCCGGGTAATGCCGGGCAGGTCAGCTAGTTATTACTAAAATTGAAGATTTTATAATTAGAAAACAATTTTTCATAATTTTGCAAAATGTATGTATTTTTTAGCTTTGCTATCTTTGGACTATTAGAAATACTTTAAAAATTTATACAGTGTAATTTCTTTTTATTGGGTAGGCATAATAAATTAACGAAAAATACCAAAATTATTTTCTTTTTGTTTAAATTATAGCATTGTTTTCGATACGAAAATACCATCAAACATTTTTATACTAATAATAATTAACAAACA
The DNA here is from genome assembly GCA_963931845.1 of Maratus michaelseni. Classification (NCBI taxonomy): domain Eukaryota; kingdom Metazoa; phylum Arthropoda; class Arachnida; order Araneae; family Salticidae; genus Maratus; species Maratus michaelseni. The sequence continues at coordinate 266,622,055 of OZ007593.1, forward strand.
TAATACTAGACTATTCTTTCATGGAAAAATATAATTAAACAATTTTTATACACATGTTTCAAGTGTTTTTACCTGTCGTAAGCTAATATAGTTTACTCCATATGTACTTTTCCACTAATGTACTATTGAGGCATTATAACATCGATAAACAGCGTACTGTTTTGGAGATTTGTTTCACTTGCTATTGTATATACAAAGTAAACTATAATTTTTTCTTTAACACTTTAATCCCAAATTATGAATTAAGAAAAATTTCACCTCAAAAATGTTCCCGTTTAATATATGAAGATATATTAGAAAAGGACGCCTTCATTAAAATTGATTTTATTAAATCAGTAGTTATAGGATTTTTGTAAAATTTTACAATAGTAAATAAATTATCAAATAACGTTGTTTTTTGTAAACTCACCATTCTTATATATGTATACATATATATTGTAGTTAGTATATGTATACATAATATTGTAGTTAGATTTTTTTTTGAGTGTAAGGTTTTTTACTTCACATCATTCAACAACACAAGAGTTCATGGTGCATCCAGCAGGGAGTTTGACTCATTATTACTCATAAAATGAACAATTTCGCAGTTCTACATGTTTTTAAAATAGTTTTTTGTAAAAACTTGACGCGTAAAACCGACGTAATGAAAAGCACAAGCGGGCAAAATAAATTTAGTATTCAGATGTTCAAAGGTTTCATAAAAGGAGCCCCCTTCTTCAATCTTCACACTACAATAAAAACAAGGGGATAAGAAACAACAGCAGCTGTAACACACGTACGTTTCTGCTATTGCTTTTCATTTGATCTTCCATTCATTTTACACTGAAGGGGGCTCCTATAATAAAGACTTGAAACAGTGGTGTCTTAAAATACTTTTGAATATTAATGCTTTTCTTTTCATTTGATTTTACACATAATGTTTACATCTTAAAACAATGAATTTTGTATGCATTTCATCAGTTTTTTTAAAAGTTCTAGGAGAGGTTTACCCTTAACTCTCTCACCCTCACCCCTTTCGCTGTGCCAGTGTAAAAGCTGTCTATGTGGAAATGATCCAGAAAATACCCATTAATATATATATATATATATATATATATTAAGTTTTTCAAAATTGATTGTGCTTTCTGAACACGGCAAAATTGATTTGCATGAAATTTAAAATCACCTGTTATTAACAGACGTATTAAGTAAATTTTAAATAAAATTTTCTTTAACAGAACTTTAAAACCTGTTCGGGCATAAAGAAGAAAAAATTTTTTTAGAAAAAAAAATCTTACAAAATATTTTTACACTAAAACGATGAAACGAAGTTGAAGGCGAAGAGCGCGTGGAAATTATTCGTTATACACAGATTTCGTTATAGCTTGTTTTCTTACAACTTTCTACGATTTACAGAAATTTTTTAAAAATTCTATACATTCGATACTTTGACTAAACCGGGTTCGTACTATCCGGCTTCTACCTTATTATTTGAATAGATATAATTTTACTAATCTCCTTCCTCTAAAAATATTATAAATATTACATTTGCATACATATATTTATATAATGAAACAATTTCTGTAAAAAAAAAAACAACAACTTCTTTTAACGTTACATGATTTAGCTTATTTCACTGTTCCGCAAATGTTACAGGCAGCGAAATAGCACGCATAAAGATGGTAAACAATGCACTTTTTTTTTGCAAGTGTAAGAAGCAAGCAAGGTATATAAAAAATGTACTCACCTGCTTTACTATTCGGAATACATCCATGTTTTGTCAGGTCACGGGAATCGTAGTGGAACTTCAGGTCCTCAGTCCCAATGACGTAATATCATTCGATATGAGCGCCCCCGTGCGTACATCATCGGTACTAGAGGTCGTCGACCGAGAGCTATAGAGTCCTGGGGCAGTAGAAAACTTGACTGCCTCAGGTGGAAATTTCGAGGAATTTCATTACTTAAGACGCTTTCCTTGGGTGGATATTCATTAGGGAAGTAGTGTTAAGGTCAAGGTTGAGAAACAACTCAATGTAAATAGTGGAGCAAGTCTGGTTGAGGTTTCCGATACAGGTATTATAACGGGAATGTCAGGATGGGAAATATGCATGTATTACGTCTGAGTGTTAGATAGATAGACGCCAAAAAGAGGGACAAAGGAGGGCCCACGCCCCTCTCTGGATTTTTAGTTTCAGTAAACTAAATTTTCTTTATATGTGATGATTTTGGAAAAAAAAAATGACCCTCTCGTTTAGGAATAATCTATAATAATAATTAAAAAAAAATATATATATTCATATGTATTGATATATTATTAGTAAATCTGCAGATCAGGGGCCTCAATGTCAGTTTTACAAGACATTTTGATTTTCCTCTCACTTCACACAATATTTAACATCCCGAAATCAGCAGTTTAATAATGTTAGATTATATATCTATACAGGGTGATTCATAAAAGATGGGCAGAACTTTAAGGGGTTATAGTACACTTAAAGACAAATAATATTAAATAGGAGACTAAGGGTCCCAGACGTATTCCCAAGGAGATAGGGGGCATTAAAGTTTAGGGTCCGAAATTTCAAATGATTATAAAACATGGAAAAATTGGTCGATTCGTTTGCGGTTTTTGCAAAAAATTTTCTTTATGCCAGTATTTTCTTGAAATAAAATTTTAAAGTTCAATTTCAAAAAATGCCGATAGGGGGCGCTTTAGACTTTGGAGTAACAAACAACTATTTTTTAACGTTATTTTTTGTATTTCTTTAAATGATTTCGAAAGCTTAGACTTAAACTTAAATTTTGATCTAAAAATCTGAGTCCTAACGAGTAGTTAAGTAGCGTAAACTGAAATTTGAAATTTGAAACCCTTCTCCCCCCAGAACAAAAATCAGTTATTCCCGATCTTTGTGTCGTAGATTAGGCTCTAACTACTGCCGCGTTTTGCTAAAATTATTCTTTATGTCAGTATTTTCTTGAAAATAAATTTTAAAGAATATTTTCAAAAAATTCCGATAGAGGGCGCTTTAGACTTTGGAGTAACGAACAACTATTTTATACCGTTATTTTTTGTGTCTCATTAAATGCTTTCTAAAGCTTAGACTTAAATTTTCAGCCCAAAATCTGAATCGTTAGACCTGGTTAAGTTTCTGGGGAGAGGGGTTTGAAATTTCTACTCCTGAGCACAGTTCAGTTTACCATGTCCACACATTGTGTGCTGTGATACGAGGTAAAAAGACACAAATTAGGATTATGTTACCAAAGCATATTTATTAACATGTAATCACAATAAATGTTCAAAATTGTGACCACCAGAGGTTATGCACGCAGAACAACGGCGACGAATGGAACGGCGAACATTCGCGAAAACATCAGGCTTTTCGAGCACTTCCCCTACAGCGGCGGAAAGTCTGGCGACCAGTTCCTCGGGGGATTCAATGGGTGTCTCATACATAAGAGCCTTCAATCGTCCCCAAAAAAAGAAATCGAGGGGTGAAAGATCTGGCGAGCGAGCAGGCCAAGCAACAGGACCACCTCGACCAATCCATCTGTTCGGAAATGTGATGTCCAGATAGTTGCGGACGTCTCGTACGTAATGGGCTGGCGCTCCATCGTGCTGGAACCACATGACCCGCCGGATGCGTGGAGGAACAACGTTTAACAGGTCTGGCAGCACATGTTGCAGAAATGTGAGGTATGTTTTACCGTTGAGGCGTTCAGGAAGAAGGTACGGTCCGATTAGGTGGTCTCCGAGGATTCCTGCCCAAACATTGATGGAAAAGCGTCTCTGATGAGCATGTGGATACGTAGCATGTGGATTGACATCCGCCCATACATGTGCATTGTGTGTGTTAAATGTACCTTCACGTGTGAAGGTACATTCATCGGTGAAAAGCACAGTTCGTCCAAAATGTGGATTTAGCGCGTTCTGCTGCAGAAACCAGCGGGCGAATTCAATACGATTTGGATAATCCCCTGGAGACAGTTTCTGGACTCGTTGCACATGAAACGGGAGCAAATGTTCATCCTTCAGTACCCTCCAAGTCGTGGACTGTGAGGTATCCACCTGGCTAGCCACTGTTCGTGTACTTGTACTTGGCTGCGCCGCTACTACATCCAGAATGGCTTCTGCAACAACTACTGATTCGTCCTTTTTTGCACGACCTGCATTCGACCGGGAAGCGAGAAATGATCCCGTCTCACACAACTGTCTGTGCAAGCGCTCGAAAGTTTTGCGGTTAGGCAACCGCCTGTTAGGAAATCGCTCTCCGTACATTCGTTGTGCCTCTGCACCATTTCCATCTGCCGCTCCGTAAATTAAATGCATCTCAGCCTTTTCCTTATTCGTGAAGGGCACCATCTTCCGATTCATTACTACAGCGACTTACACTTGACTCACCGTTCAGTGGTTTTTATGCCTGAATCGTGTCGAAATTTTGCATACGTGTTCTTCTTCTTCCCCATTTGACATTTGCATACTTTCTGTTTCCTTCTTCACCCGGTGACTAGCGTCAGGAATGGAGCTTTAACGTTTGCATGAGCGACGTTTCCAACTGTGCCAGTGCCTTTATGAGTGAATTCCGACTATGCAGTCCTTGACGAAAGTTGCATTTTTGCCTCGTATCACAGCACAGAATCGTTGGGCATGGTTAAGTAGTGCAAACTGAACTATGTTCAGAAGTTGAAATTTGAACCCCCTCCCCTCGCTACTGAACCACGCTCAGCGATTCAGATTTTGAGCTGAAAATTTAAGTTTAAGTCTAAGCTTTAGAAAGCATTTAATGGGACACAAAAAATAACGGTATAAAATAGTTGTTCGTTACTCCAAAGTCTAAAGCGCCCTCTATCGGAATTTTTTGAAAATATTCTTTAAAATTTATTTTCAAGAAAATACTGACATAAAGAATAATTTTAGCAAAACGCGGCAGTAGTTAGAGCCTAATCTACGACACAAAGATCGGGAATAACTGATTTTTGTTCTGGGGGGAGAAGGGTTTCAAATTTCAAATTTCAGTTTACGCTACTTAACTACTCGTTAGGACTCAGATTTTTAGATCAAAATTTAAGTTTAAGTCTAAGCTTTCGAAATCATTTAAAGAAATACAAAAAATAACGTTAAAAAATAGTTGTTTGTTACTCCAAAGTCTAAAGCGCCCCCTATCGGCATTTTTTGAAATTGAACTTTAAAATTTTATTTCAAGAAAATACTGGCATAAAGAAAATTTTTTGCAAAAACCGCAAACGAATCGACCAATTTTTCCATGTTTTATAATCATTTGAAATTTCGGACCCTAAACTTTAATGCCCCCTATCTCCTTGGGAATACGTCTGGGACCCTTAGTCTCCTATTTAATATTATTTGTCTTTAAGTGTACTATAACCCCTTAAAGTTCTGCCCATCTTTTATGAATCACCCTGTATATTTCTACCCGAATGGGAATTAGAGACCTTATTACAGTTATTTTCGGGACCCTCTTAAATTTTAGAGGGGAAGATTGTACTTCACGTGTCTTTTGCGTAATGAGGCCCAGGATGACCTCATATGAATAATGTATTACAGATAACGAATATGTGAGAATTATTCTAAGATGGATTTAAATTTGTCAAAAAGTAATAATTTCAATTCGTATTAATGGAAAGTAGTTCAAAATTAACAGTTCTACAAAATGCTACTTTACAAAAGGGGAGGAGATATCTATCGAATGTGAGAACATATGACATAGTGAGAGGAAGGGATACAAAAACCACGAAATTTGTGTGTTATAAATAGCGGATGACTTTTTATTCATCACAGTAATAACGCAGTTACTACAATTTATAAAATGGCTTTTATGTTCCTATAAAAAATTATAATTTTTTAATAACTTTTGTTGTCTACTTCTAAGAAACTGCAATCTTACAAGAATTGAGAAGAGTTGAGAATCACATCAGGAAATGAGAAAAACACGACAATTTAGATGCAATTGAAGATATATGCAAAATTTCACGAATAAACCAGAAATTTTGCGAAAATGTGCAAACTGTGATAGGAAGAAACTGTTTAATTTATCAGCAGCTTTGTTTTTAGAGGACTGAAAGTTTTTGAACCATTACAATTCTATTAACACTTTATAGGATTAGTTTTTACAAAATATAAATATAAATAAAATTTCATAATTAATTAAATAATTAAAGTCAACGATGTCTTAATTTGAGGATGAAAAAAAGATAAAATTAAATGTGTATAATATTTTTAATATTTATAACTAGTTAAGAATTATTACTTAAAAATTGAATTGCATTAAAAAAAAATCTAATCACGATCTAAGTACACAATTTATTTTAAAAATGTAATTTTTCTGCATAACAATGTAAAGTAATGATGCCATGTAAGTACTTTTAATTAAAGTAAAAGCTATTTTGATCATTTCAAAGTTATGAACCTATTTCAAAATTTCTTTTTAAGTTTTCGTTCTTCTCACGAAACCCTATTACTTCTGCACCGTTGTCTGTCCGTCCCAGAGCCATTCGCAGAAACTATGTAACTTACAGCGATGAAACTTTGCGTATATCTAGCTGAATACCAGCTATGAAGCTCAAAATATTAAAATTTGAAAAAATCGTATTATTTGAATAAATAGAGATAAAAAACCGAAATTCTAACAGCCTTTTCCTATTAAATTTAAACATTTTTCTTTAAAGCAGTTGCCAAAAATTAAAAATCCACAATGAAATTCTTTCTACAATAATTAATTTTCTATTGAACGATTTCCACGTGAAAAATGAAAATGAAATAAAAAGTTTCACCAATTGAAAAAAATACTAATATGAAATAAAAATGATTGACGTCATAGTGGTAATAAAACGGAAATTTTCAAAGATTTCTCAATAATACAAGGAGTATGAGTATGTGTATGTACACAAAGCAGATTAACATTACGTCATTAGAGAATCAAAAAGAAAATCTGATGTCATATTGGAAGTTTAACGATTTTTTTAAATGTTTGTGAATAATACAAAGCGAGTATCAATATGAGTAATAGAGAATAGTAAACATATGAGTTTGAGAAACATATTGAATCATGATAAAAATCCGATTATGGAAATATTCGCATATTTTAACATTTTGAAGGTGTAAAACATGTTTAATTTTGAAATTATTTTTTTAAATATCGCATTTAGTCCGCATGACAGATACTATTATGACAGAATATAATAGCGGGCTGGTTCAGATATTCGAAAAAACGAGAAAAATAGACCGGCTAAATTTTTACTTTATAAAAAACATGATTTTTTTTTTTTTTTTTTTTTTTTTTGGAAAATGAAATTTATTTGGATTTATTAAAGAAAGGATAAAGTGTTTTGAAAGGAATGTTAAACGAAACCCTTTGAGCGATCTTCGATCACACTTACCCACTTGTTATTACACCCAGAAAAGGGAATTGATTAAAACAACAAAACATGTTTTGTTGAGTACATTTTGGTTGTTTCAAGCAAAATTTTTAGTTGAAGTAAAAAGTTGATTTTGTTGCATTGACAAAAAAATATTGTTAACACTCTTACAAAATTTAATCAAAATTTCATCAATTTTACTTGAATTAACAAAATATGTTTTTAGCACTTTCCAACCTAGTTGAAAAGTGCTTATGACTTCGGTTTGTCTGGCAGGATGGCCGTATGGCCGTCTGGCCGTCTGGCCGTCTGTCCGTGCTCTAACTCCCGTAAATATGCTCGGATTGCTCTGCAATTTTCATATGTTATTGTCGTTATCTATGGCACGTTCCCTATTTCAACTGAAGTGTGTAGTACTTATAGTTTTCTTACAGGGACACTCAAAAGAATTCCGTTACATTGCGGTCTATGGGGAAAAATCATTTGCGGTTTATTTTAAAAATGTTTCACTATCGTAAACGCATTGAAATTTATATAGATCACTAAGATGCATTAGAAGAAGCTTAATATGGAATAGTAGGTGTATAGCACTTAGAGTTACTTTACAGGGACAGTCAAAATAATTCCGTTACATTACGTCTATGGAGAAAAATCGTCTGCGGCTTATTTAAATAATGTTCTACTATTTTAAACGCATTGAAGTTTATATATATTACTAAGGTGCATTACAAGAGGCTTACTACAGAATAGTGTGTGTATAGCAGTCATCGTTCATTTACAGGGACACACAAAAGAATTCTCTACTGTCTGTTAACAATAATTCCTGGAAGTGCGTTTTAAGTTACTGAACGCGATTTTAATCTTAACTAGCTTTTTGTCTATTACGTGGTGTGTATAAATTCTGTAGATCCTATACAGGGCAGCACAAAAGTTCGCGAACACATTTCCGTTTATTGACAGAAACTCCAGAAGGAGAATTTAAACTGTGCTACGCGATTCCTAACTAAACTAAAATTTAGCATCCTATGTATATATACAAATCTATAGATCATATACAGGGCTACATAAAAGTATTCTGATATTTTTCCGAATATTGTATATATTGAAAATTCCTGAAATTACGTTTTTAAATATGTTATGCGTTTTCCAAATTGTTTACTTAGATGTCATCTTTCAGCTTATTAAACGGTAATGATTTGTAAAATTATTTTAGAAGCGTTGGAAAGTGCTACATAATCTATGCTTGACGCATGATTTTTCGTTCTTGTTTTATTTTTATTTTACCATAATTTTGTAATTTGTAATTCCAGCAAAATTTTGTTGCTTTTACAAAATTTAAATTATTGTATAGTAGCCATAACTCTCTCACATAACTTGGTTTATTTGACTTATATAGCTGTATAATTAAAGGATTAACATAATTTTTGGATAATTAAAACTTTTTTAATTGTTACGGACCAAGGTAGTTTTAAAAATCCCCCTATCCCATTTATTACTTTCTTCTATCGTTACAAGAAGAAAGTATTGGAGTCATGAAAATTTTCAACTTCTGGTTTTCGACAGATTTTAGAAGGTCCTGAACACGATTTGACTGTTTTTAGAAAATGACTGTCTATGACTCTGTCTTTCTGTATGTGTCAAAAATTTTGAGGGCGCTCTATTTCAAGAACTAATGCACGGAATTTAATAAAACTATATATTCAGTTACTTCCTGATATAAATTGGTGCTGATTAGTTTTTGGCGTAAATCGCGCAACAGGTGGCGCTGCTATGTTGCAATTTTCGCGATTTCTGCAATAGATTCGCGATTTATCAAGAACTAATGCACTGATTTACATCAAAATACAGATTGAGTTAGACCTTGACATAAATAGAAGCTGATTACGTTTTGGTGTCAATAGCCCAACAGGTGGCGCTGCTATGTTATTTTTTTCATGATTTTATCTATAACTAAATCTCAAGAACTAATGCAGGGATTAATTTTTAAATCATTTTCAGCAATGATTTACGCCTGTAATTCTTAAATAATAACCAGTGAATTTTTATCCTGATTTTTTTCAAGCGTAAACCGACAGAGTGAAAAATGTCCCAAGCCGGGAATCGTACCCGGGTCCTCAGAATAGAGCTCTGAGGTCCCATCATACGGCAACACAATTAATTTTTAATTAATTTTCTGCAGTGAATTACGCCTGCAATCCTTGAATAATAACCAGTGAATTTTTATCCTGTTTTTTAGAGGCGTAATTCACTTCTGAAAATGAATTAACAATTAACTATATGTTGCCGTATGCTGGGCTTTGTATTTTCGTCTCATGTTTGCCGCAGAAATTTGCATGCTCATGCAGGGCCTGTTTACCGAATAGTCCCGGGAAGCCCGTGCTTACCCAAAGAAATACAAAGGTGCCACCAAATTTACTTTTAAAAACAACTTTTTCAAAAAAAAAAAAAAAAAAAATCAATTAGGGTAAAAAATGCATTTTTTCCTTACGAAATTTTTATCTAAGAAGCTCGCTCTTTCTAAATTGTTGTTTACTCGAAATTTTGATGGTAAAATTTCAAATTATTGCAGCATACCAAAAATGGATTTAGTAAATTGCAATTGGCAGAGGGGGTCCCAGAGTAACGTCGGGCTTCCCCTATTTTTATGTCTTAAGCGGGCCCTGTGCTCATGATGACATTTCTATCTTGTGTTGCGATTGCAGCTGGTCCGACATATACAAGAGTGAGAAATTTCGAGTTTGGAAATCGTTCCTTCTGGCTTAGTGGTTAGAGTCTCAGATCGTTATTATGAGGACCCGGTTTCGATTCCCAGCTTGGGACATTGTTCAATCACTAGGTTTACGCTCTAAAAGAAGCAGGATAAAAATTCATTTGTTTTCAAGGATTACAGGCGTAATTCACTGCTGAAAAAGAATTAAAAATTACCTACAAAAATAGTTAAGTTTAGATTGGTTCTAATACAAAAAATAATTTTAAAGTAAGTATAATTATTGTTTATGTAACAAGAACCTTTTGTTGTTAAAACAAAGAAAATTTTTTTAATTACACGAAACAATTGTTCTTTAACCCATTAAACGCCGCTATATGAACCATGTTAAATAATTATAATATTTTAAATATTTTAATACACATTTGATGCCTCTATTATAGAAAAGTTGATTTTTTTTTCAAAAAGTGTATCCATTTAGAAAATCCGACATGTTCCCGTAACGGGAGCTTTGGTGACTTATAGGGTGGGGTGGGGGGGGGGGGGTGGGGGGGACGTTCCCTTGATTGAACGTAAGTAGCGTTCGTTTTTCTGCTACTTAGATGTTAGGTTTTTAATTATTTAACAAAAAGTGGAGTATTTGTTTATTGCATACAATAAAAAAATGTTTAAAAGTTAATTTATTATTTATGCAGGTATAAAGAATTTAATACTGAAATAAAAAATCATTATTTTGATTTGAATTTTTCAATTGGAAGAAGAAAAATACTATTAACAAATAAATTTTAAGCATAGAAAAGCTTACCTTTTTAATTATTTTCATTTAGAATTTTTTATGAAAATACAGGTCACAACTTTGGTGCAGCATTACATTACATTTTCGACACTTCATTCGATTTACATATTTTACACCTGGATTGTTTGTCCGCACTAACAATGAAATGATTTATACCATCGAAACGCACACTACTGTTCACAGGTCCATGAGGTCCTGTACTAGGATTTGTATTTTTTAAAATTTCTGTCTTCATTAATGCAGTTGTTATATGTCTTAAGAAAGTAAGTTTAGACATATCTCCTTTGAGCTTTTTATGTATTCTCCACGTTGCGACTACAGCCATGTTTAAAGTGTTTGTAAAGAAGGGCCACCGCCACTTTTTACCTTTGATACGAGGCCTGTAATTACTTAAAAATCTATCTAGGAGATCTACACCTCCCATATACTTATTATATGATGAAATAATCTTCGGTCGAGGCAAATCAATTTTCTTTTTTTTCTTTAGAGCACCATCTTTTTACCTGACCTAAGGTAGTCTCTTCTTCAAAATTAGATGCTAAACACATAACCTTGTTGTCTCTCCATTTCACTACACACATATTTTCTGTGACAATGGATTCAAAAGTTCCTCTTTCATTTTTTTCCAATTTTTCACATTTACTTTGAGGGCAATCTTTCAATCTATTTTCTCTGATTGTGCCCGTAATACGAAAATTGCGCTTTCGCATTTCTTCTAATAATTCCAGAGATGTAAAAAAAATGTCCATATAAACCGAATGTTTTGGGGGGATCGTCAATGCATTTAATTAAGTCCAAAACCACCCTTGTTCCAAGGGGCTTAATTTCTATTTCATTTTTTAGGTGCGTTAGTAATTATATAAATACGTAGCACCTATTGTCGTCGCTTGGTCCGTCCGTCTGTCCGTCCGTCCGTCTGTCTGTCCGTCCGTCCGTCCGTCTGTCTGTCTGTCCGTCCGTCCGTCCGTCTGTCTGTCCGTCCGTCCGTCCGTCTGTCCGTCGGCATATAACAACGCAAAAACTACCCAACCGAATAGTTTGAGATTTAAGATATATTATCTTTGCAGAATTTTGTCGAGACATTTCAAATTTTATTAAAATCGAATCAAAACTTTAGGAGACATTAATAAAAATATTTATTAAGAAATTTGATTTTTTTTTTAAATCGGTGCTTTTTTGTTATAGGAGCTTCCGAAGTTTAATCGTCAAGCGACCGAGATATGACAGAAATTAATCTGCAGACGATATAATTCATCTCACAGAATTAAAAATCATCAAGATCTGAATATTTATATAACTATCTACAGTACGAACGCACCTCGTTTGTCACGTTTGACGTACAATTTCCAACTTGTTTTCTTAAAGTGTACTTTTATTTTTTCCCACATATTTTTTCCCACAATTTGTAAATTTAGTGGATAACCTTAAGAAGTAGATAAAACCCATAATTTATACCCAAATTTCACGGGTTTTCCACGCATATACATTTTCGCAGAATGATGACCTGTGTACGATATCATTTCTTCGTCAACACTTAAGCATTCCGAAAAAATTCCGAATTGCTGTAATTTTTTGCAAAACATTTCAAGAAAATTTCTGACTTTTTCTAATTTATCTGTTTTATCAATCAAGTCATTATTGCATAAATGGAGGTATTTTTTAATATCTCTGAATCGCTGACGACTCATTGCATTTTGAATAAAAGGTGAGTTACAATCTTCAGCATTGTTCCAATATAATTCCTCTTGGGGTAATGCGTGGTACCCGCTGAAAAGTATTATAGCAAGAAGCCTTTTCATTTCGTTTTCTGAAATATTAAACATGCTACAATTTTTCTGAAGAGCATACCGTTGAGTTTCTTGTGGCAAATAACTCATAATTTCATCATCGAAAAACATACTAAAAAGGAGTTTTTGTAAGTAGATCTGGGAAAGTCTCTTCTAATTTTGAAAGTTTGTTTGAGTGAATAGGTAACAAGCTGGCCGCTTTCCAGTTAAGATTGTATTCGACCTTTTTTCTCTTCTTTTCTTTTTTGATTGTTTACATTTTCCTCTGATTCAGTTCTATCTTCAATGCTTTCTTTTTTATCAGACATAGATCTTTTTCTTTTTCTAGATTTTGAGGGGATGATATATTTTTTTAGTTCGTTTTTTGAATGCTACTTCGATTTCTCCAGGCACGTCTTTGGGAATATCCGTACTATGAAACATATCATTTTCAGTAATGTCTTCTTCATCTGTAACAACACCGGGATCAGGGAGTAAACATATAATACTGCCGTCATCTGAAAACTCATCAGAATCCAGTGTATCGAAATATTCCAAGGTTTGTTTTACTGTTAAAAATTTAACAGGAATTTTCACATATCTATCGAATTTTTCTTCTTCTAAAAACTGTTACTTATCTACTGCCAAACGACTCAAATACATTATGCTTTTCAAAATAATAAACTAAAACGCAGTAAAATACAACTATATTTCACCGTATTGTTGTTTTTCCGAACCAAGGAACTAAAAATTTCATCACTTTAAGGGATTTTTTGCATTCTTTCTTCCTAGGGGTGCAATCCTTTCTTTGTGAAAGCAAGTTCGCAGACAAAGGGGAAGTGAAATACTCCCAGAACACGCCAACGTTCCCTCTCTGGGAGCATTAAAAAAGTTCTTTCTATTGTTGCTTTAAATAACTCTATTTACTCCGGGTTTTGAATATATTGTTATTCGAAATGTAGAAACAGTAGGTTTTGTAGTAGGTTTTTAAACCTGACTGCAATTGAACAAAACTGAAGATTTTTTTTTCTTTTTAACTAATTTTACTTCAGATAGTCGTAAAACCAAAAATTTTCTTTTTTTTTTTAAAAAGTTCTACAAAAAATAGAAAAAAGGAAAATATTATTTTGAAAAAAAAAAATATATTTTATACTACATACTAATAACTTTACTATAAAAAGATTTTTTCTTAAATAGCTAAAAAAATTTTTATAATTATATTTATTTTGAGAAAACTTTCAACAAAATAATTTTGTTAATTCAAGTATAATTGAACATTTTTACTTGAATTAACAGAACATTTTTTTTTTTGCTGACGATACAAAATTTTTTGTTGGAATTGCAAAAAAAAAAAAAAAAAATCAACAATATTTTTCTTGTTGATTCAAAGAATTTTTCCATTGACCCATATTTAAACGGAAAGTTTTGTTGGGCCAACCAAATTTTTGTTGATTCAACAAAACTTTTCTCTGGGTGTAGTAACTTTCGAAATTTCCATTCCTGAAAACCCGCTTTATTTTCGTGTTTAAAGTTTTAAATCTCCGGTTAAGTTTTTTTTCAGTCTTTACAACTCTACTTACAACGTATAAATGATAATAATAAAAAAATATTTTTTTAAATATTATTTGCTGATTAAACACAAAAAACACTACAGCAAAATAAAGAATGGGATAGAAACAAATTAGAATAAGAATTTTCTTAACTGCATGCATATGATATATATATATATATTTATCATTTCATTAACATTCTAATGAATGGAAAAATGCACTTTCAATCTGTTCTAATTTAATCGCGGACATCAGTTCATTAGCTAATCATTTAGGTTCTGCCACAGCCATCACTTTATTCACTTTATTCCCTAAATCAACTGACAAGATATTAAAAGTAAAACTGACGAAAATAAAAAAGTTTAATGTTAATGAAAAAAGAATGTGTTAGTATTTCATAGCATGTAATGAACAAAATGATTGTCATAAAAAAAAAAAAAAAACTTATAGCAAGAAAAAATAAGTAATTTTTTTGTCTGAAAATTACATATAAATTTTAGGTTCGTCCTTTTGTTTTAAACTTTAGTGGGATAAGACAGTTAGTTTTAAAAACAGAAAGTGTGACTGTATGGTTAAGACGCCTTTAAGGAAAAAGCATTTTTAGCCTTGAACCTATACCAAAATTTCTTTGTATATAATAATAACTTTCACAATTCCATTTAGAAAAGAAAAGAAAAGAAAAAAAACCCACTTTATTTTCATTTTTAAATCAGTTTCAAAGACTGTTTATTTTTAGTCTTTACAACTTTACTTACATTATATAAAATGATAAAAAAAAAACAAAAAAAAAAATATATATATAAATTAAATATCATTATACTAATTGTGGCGATGACACTAAAACTTTGATTTAATATCTGTCATTTGGTGGACAGATTTAAGTTTAGTGACAAAGTCTAGTTCTAATACACATGTTACAAAAATTCGTTCTAATGTACAATTTTTTTTTTTTTTTTTGCAAGTCACTATTTTTTAATCTTTCAAGTCAACAATTTGTGTTTACACGTACAACATTCAATTTAGATTGATTTACATTTCAAAATGTCAAAGAGTATTAAAATGTGGTAGTTAAAATACACGTGGTTTATATTTTGACAGTGTGAATTTTAAATGTAACACTATTTTGAAAAAATAAATAAAAATTACTACCACTTTACTGTTACTTTACCTTGATGTAGCAATTAAATGTTCATTGTTGAGGTATGTTGTTTTAAAAAATCAAACTTGAAAATTATTTAAAATGTCATAAAAAGTAAGTAAATTTAGAGGTACAGTTTCCGAACAAAATTCATTTGAAAGTGCAGTTTTTCTCTATTCAATGAGATAAAAATAGAAATTATATGGTATTTAGAAATGAATGTATTATGAGCGATAAAAGCGGGAGCGATAGCTCATGTCGTTGTCATGATTATTATAACACCAATACTACTTTAACAATACCAGAGCACGAGTATGATTTTTTTTTACAGCGTACTGAAAGAAATTTCATCCAACTTTTCTCTACTAATTAAATACAAAGTATATTCGAAGAAAATAACGGAAATTATAGATGCATATTTTTGTTAACTATATCTGCACATGATGTAATTTTGTTTCATCCTTTCATTAAAAATATAATGAATGCAAACACACACTTTCACGCTGTTCTAATTCAATTATGGACGTTAGTGAAATCATTCCGGTTCTGTCACAGTAATCACTTTATTCAATTAACTCACCAAACTTTCTGACAGGAGATTAAAAGTAAAAGTGACGAATATAAATAATATATCTAAAAAGGTGGATTAAACTTTGTGCCGTAATATTAAAAATAAATGTACAACCTTGAAATAGCACAAATTAAAAACATGTATACTGGCAAACAGCTGTTTCAAAGCCCTTAAGCTCCATCATCAGTGCCAATTCAAAAGATTAAAACGAATTTAAAACCCCTAAGCCATGTCAGTTTGCCTGCCGTTTTTCGTACACGCCTAGAATTTCAACGTTCTACATTTATTTTTAATAAATAATATATACCAGTGGACACGTTCACTACGAGAGGGAACGTGACTACCTCTGTAGGTTTTCACACTCCTCGAGTTGTGGTAAAGCAAGTTACAGGTTGGAACATTCCGACTTAAGGCCTGGGGCCTGGTTCCCTTTTGGGTTTCCAGCTCCGAAGCTGTTGGGGGACGCCGGCCCGTCTCCAAGTGTCTCGCGGTGACTTCCCGTGGTTTCACCGCGTGTCACAACGGCCTACGTCGTCAACACGTGGGTTCAAGGTTAGAGGGTCCGCAGTGGGGACCGGTCGAAGCGCCGTAGCGAGTCAAAGCTACTGTTGCGATAAAAGTCTTTCAGGACTTGGGTTCGGTGGTCGCCTACGCGCGGTGCGCTCCCTCAGGGGAGCCTGCGGCGCAGCTTACTTTTATACCAGTGGACACGTGCGAGGATTTCGCACTGCTGTCTAATATTTTATAGCAATATCTAATATTTTTTTAGATGCAGGTTTAAACTTTTTAAAAAACATTAAGGACGAAAATTACAAACAATATCAGTCAACATCATCTCGTTTATTCCATCAAAGTTACAGTAAAAACTTGGTGAATATATCAAAAGTACGTGCGAGAGGCAAAAAAATAATCATATTTTATCTACATTAGAGAATGATGTCACTGTCTCGGGAGAAAATGGGACAAAGAAAGATAAATGAAATACTACATGTAAAATATAATTTAATCTAATATAACAAAGCATGCCTTTTAGGCTACATGCGAAATACCACTGCTTCGAGCGATCGATCGTGTCTTTTCTTCTAAACATCTGAATTTCCTCATAAATTTAATCATAAATATAAAATAAATCCGTACATTGACATCACACTTATCTTTTTTGTACTATTTATGTTTTTATAATCATTACTGAGCATGATATAATGCAGTATATTGTTTTGTGGCAACACTGATTTGTGAAAAACCTTTCTCGTTTATGAAAACAATGCTTGCAAAGTTTAAGCAAAAAACATGTTTTAACGAAATGTGAGTGTACTATATTAGATGTTCAAAAACTTTCGAATGATACCCCATTCATTGTTGTGCTTTTTGAAAATGCGTAGAACAGGGATGTTGACAATAGAAATAATATATATGATAGTAAAAAAAAAAAAATAAATAAAACATTAACTTTTATGCAATTAAAACACAGTAAAATGTAGATTTTTATTTAGTTAGTGAGAAAAAAGGAAAAATGTCTATATCATTCATAACTTTCATATTATTTATGCTTTATAATGCATATTTAAGGAATAAAAGAAAGTACAGCAAACTTTTATACTTGCTATGAAGTGTATTTCTTGATAAAATTCCTTTATTATCCTTTTGTGTAAGGCAAAAGTCTAATTATATTTTTGTTTTGTCACTCGTGTATAATAAAATTTTGCTGCCCTGCTTTTTATTTCTTAATATATAATGGTATGATTAAGTATAAATAAATAGAAATTATAAATGATATAGAAAAACTTTCTATTTTCTCAATAATTGAAACAAAAATTTATTACTTTTTAGTGTGTTTAATTGAATAAAAGTCAAAGTTTAATTTTTTTTTAAATTTATATTATTTTCTTTTTTTTTTTTAAACTTTTTCTAAGATAATTGAAAATAGCTTATAAACTTCGGTTTCTCTGCCCATCTGTCCGTGCTCTAACTCTCATAAATATACACGGATATTTTTATCTGTATTTTATCATAATATACTGTAATTTTTATTTGTTATTGACGTATACTATAGGACGATCTGTACTGAAAATGAAGTATATGAAGCATTTGTAGTTCGTTTACAGGGGCAGTCAACAGTATTCCGTTAAATTACGGTCAATGGGAAAATATCGTTTCAAATATATTTGAATGGTGTTGAACTATTTCAAACATAATGGAATTGATATACATTTATGAAGTTCACTAAAACATGAATTCTGTAGAATATTGGGTATAAAGCCTTTATTATTCATTTACAGTGACACACATAAGAATTCCATTATATAATAGTGTACGGGAAAAACTGTTTGCAGCTTATTTTAATTATGTTACATTATGTCTAATATAATGAAACTGATATACAATATTGATGTTTACTACAGATACTTGCTGTAGAATATGATGTGCACAGCCTTTATCGTCCATTTACAGAGACACACAAAATATTTCGGATACAGTACTTTTACTTTTACTGTCCGAGAAGGACCGTTCAGACTAGGAACGAAGTCTATAGAGCGTAGATGTACCTTCCGGTCCCCTTTATTAAGATTAAAAAAATGACAAAATTCCGCCGGTAAACGCGATAGAGGGCGAGATAGTGAACAATAGCTATGGATATATGAATATAACGAAAACAATATTTCTGAAAAGATAAAAATACAAAATAATATCACTGCCGGAGGATACAAAGCTCCGACCCGACAAGGATCAGTGAATAAAGGGGGGGGGGAGGGGGCGAGTCCCTGGCTCAGTGATGAATTACTTAAGAAAGGTCACATAGAAAGTTAACCCCTTAAAAGACGGTGGGATATAATATATCCCACTTAATATTAATTCCCAAACGCCACAATGATACCGGAATTTTGGAATCAACTTTTGATTTTATAGTATACGTGAAGAAAAGCTTTTACTTATTTTGAAATAAATTTGTTGTTAAATCCCGGTGTGAATCAATGATTTCACCATATTAGAAAAGCAAGTACTTTGCCGGGTTAAAGATGCTTTTAAGCTTTGAGAGCAAAGCCGGGCGCGATGAAATATTAGACAGCCAGCCGTCAGGAAAAACAGGAGGACGGCGAATATTCCACTGAGCTGTTAAAGGATATTTATAGAAGTAATGAGAGGCAAGATCGACATCATCGCATTCACAAAGAGGAGAACGGGCTCTTTTGAACTTAATGAAGGCCCCAAAGGGACTATGACCATTAAGAAAAGCTGTAGTGGAGGGAGAGATCAGGAGAAGATCCAATGATACCACTGGGACCAGATCATAAGTATATCTAACCTTATCCGAAGTACTCTCAGTGAAAGTGATACTGCCACTGCTTCCTAAAATTAGCGTGAAGATGTCTTTTGATGTGTGAGTGTGGTATTGGAAGTGAAAAACCAACTGCCCAAGTACTGGTTATTAATGATAATTTCTGGAAGTGCGTTTCAGATATGGTATGCGTTTTAAAGTTTAACTCAATTTTTGCATACTATGTGTATAAATGCTATAGATCATATACATGGCTAAACAAAAGAATGCGTAAGTATTACTCAATATGATCGTGAATTACTTAAAGATGATTTTTAATCGAGTTATATTTAGTGTACTAAGAGATGTTTGTAGAATATCAATAAAATCATATACAGGGCAACGCAAAGAACTGGATACATGCCGCCTAGGGTTGATAACTTCTGGAAATGTGATTTCGGTAGTTTAAAGCGTGTTTGAGCCTGAATTAAATTTTAGATTAATATGTGGCCTGTATAGAAATCTAAGTTATTTACAGAGCTGTACAAAAGAATTCAAGTATGGTTCTGTCTATTGGTAAAAATTTCTAAAGGTGATTTTTCAACCTATTATGCATTTTCTTACTAAATTAAATTTTAGCATACTATGTAGAATAAATAGAAATCTGTAGATCAAATACAAGGCTGCACAAAAGTATTGGGTATGGGCGGTAATTGCTGAAATCTGATTTTCAATTTATATATACAGACAGACAGACAGACAACACACGCGTGCACACACACACACATAAATATTATATATATATATATATATATATATATATATATATATATATATATATAAATTATAATAGGATGGTTGGGTAGGTAGATGTTGGATTGAGGAGGTGTGTGGCGGAGTTGTATGGAAAAAACGCATAGTTAATTTATATTAAAAAAAGGGGGGGGGGGAATTTGATTTACACAAACGTTTGATATTACACATTTTATAATGGACTGTGATGTGATATTTTTATATGTATATTAATTTGGTTATATTTACATATTCATTATTTAATTAATTTAAATGAATATATATTGATTAATATTAAGAATGTTTTTGATCTAATGCATTTGGATTAATGCCTATGGTGGACAATATCATATTAACTTCTAATATAATGTATACTTTTCTAAAGTGTTAATATAATATATGTTTTAATTTTTATTAAACGTTCTACCCTTACCACTTATATTAAGTGTATATAATTTTTTTTACTCTGTATGAAGAAACATTATATGTTACTAATTAATTTCAATATTTAATTAATATTAATTTTAAATCCTTTGTATCTTAATTTAAATATTTAGTATTTTATTTTAATTTATGTGATGTTGCATTTTTGGCACAGCTATTTAATAGTTGCTATGTCATTTCATGGAACATATATTTTTATGTTGATTTAATTATTAATTTTTCCATCTTATATCTTATTTTTAACATAGAATTATTCATTAATACATCCATTACTTTAATGTAATTGGATATTCTATTTATTAATTAATTTCATTTATTTATTTTTTAACTAATTGCTATCATCTTTAGATAGTATATGGTTTAATTTTTAAATATTAATTTTCATCCAATACTCTTTTTACATTCACTTTCTACTATTATAGATGGCAGCACCAATGTTCCTGTTGCTTTACAATAATATTCATATTATTCTAAAATCTTTTCTGGCAACATAGTAAATCATTTTCTAAATCTAAATATGGCAACATGTAATGATTTTTTGCAATTCATTCCCTCGTTTTGGTTGTGTTCATGTGTGGTTCATGTGGTGCACAGGTATCTATTTTAATCCAAATGGATTATAGACTTTATGACTCTATATCATGTTTTATCTGTAAGTTATAGGTATGGCTTCTTTCCTTTTTAATATTGTATTTATTTTTTATTTTTTCACAGGTTTGATTCAATGTTTATGTAGGTTAGTCGTAGGTAGTCCCAAAATCATATTCTTTAGCAATGTTATGGCTAATATGATGATGAAACCACTCATTTCATTTTATTTGTGGTATTTAGGCATTTGGGACTTGATAATTCTGTCTAAATTCCACAAATTTCATTTCATTCATTCAATTCCATTTATTCAATTTTTCATTTAATTTCTTATTCTTTTAAACAAGTTTTTGGTATCCATATTCAGTGTGTTGGGGAATACTTTCAATGTCAACTAATTATTACATAATTAATCATTATTTCACAGTTTCAGTAGGTGTTACGGTAATGTTTCATTTATGGTTATATATATATATATATATATATATATATATATATATATATATATATATATATATATATGACAAATATTGCAAATATAGGCGTTAAAAAAAGCAGCTCTTAAAAATACAGTACAAAATAATTATCAATCAATGTATGAAATCAGACTTTCCCAGAATTAAGATCAGGTATATAAAACTGTGAAATTATTTGAATATTAACAGAAACAGAAATATTTAAGAAACGCAAAAACAACAAATCAATATTACAAGTCGGCTAACTCAGCTATATATATATATACAAAAATGATAGAAACATATTTTCTCAACTATCAGCGTATGATGAAATTTTGTTTGATCATTTCATTAACACTCTAATGAAATGGAAAACACATTTTCACTGTTCTAATTTAATTACGGGCATCAGTTAAATCACTTGAGTTCTGTCACAATAATCACTTTATTCAATTACGTCCCCAAATCTAATGACAGGAGATTATAAATAAAAGTGAGAAATATAAAAAAGAGAACGTGTCTGTTTTATAAAATTTTGAACATTAAGGGAAAAATAAAATGTTTTAGAATTTCATAGCTTGTAACAAATGATTGTCATAAATTTAATTGAAATGATAGGATTGAACTTTGTGCTGATATATTAAGAAACGAATAGACAATGTGAAAAGAGCACAAATGACTTACATATTTTCATTTGTTCACTTATCATGTTGTCTATTCATTTCTTAACATAAAATTAATGTCTTATGACGAAAACAGTAATTTTTTGTAAGAAATTACAAATTTATTTTTCGTTCACTTTTTTCGTTTTTAACATTAGTAGGATAGAAAAGTTTGTTTAGAAAATAAGAAATTTAACTGTATGATTAAGATGCTGTTATATATATATATATATATATATATTTAATCCCGCTTTGCCCCCTGCCTCCTTCGTGTGCCAAACCCCCGGACTTCTTTTGGTCTGTATGTCTCTGTCTAACTCTCTCACATCTGTTTCTTTATTTGTCTGTCTGATATAAGTCTACCCTCTGTCGTCTGTCTGTTTGTCTATTGTCTGTCTGTTTCCTATCTGCCTGCTAACTCTCTGTTGGGTCTTTGCTGTCCGCCTGATCTCTCTTTTGTCTATCTGTTTCCTGTCTGCTTGATAACTGTCTGTCTGTCTGTTATCTGTTGTCTGTAAGGATTGTGGCTATTTGTATGTTGTCTGTCTGTCTGTCTGCTGACTGCTTTCTGTTTGAATGTTGTCTGTCTTCTGTCTGTTTGCTCTCTGCTGTCTGTCTGTCTACTCTCTCTGCTGTTTGTCTGTCTTCTATCTGTCTGCCAGCTTTCCTTGCTGTGTGTATGTTTCCTGTCTGCCTTCTAACTCTCTGTTGTGTCTTTGCTGTCCGCCTGCTCCTCTTTTGTGCTTCTGTTTTCTGTCTGCTTTATAACTGTCTGTCTGTCTGTTATCTGTTGTATGTAAGGATTGTGGCTGTTTGTATGCTGTAGGTCTGTCTTCTGACTGCCTTCTGTTTGAATATTGTATGTCTTCTGTCTGTCTGTCTGATCTCTCTGCCGTTTGTCTGTCTGCTCTTTGTCTGCTGTATGTCTGCGGCCTGGCCGTCTGCTTTCTGCCCGTCTTCTCTCTATCTGCCAGCTTTCCATGCTGTGTGTATGTTTCCTGTCTGCCTGCTAAATGTCTGCGGTCAGTCTCACTGCTATCTGCTGCCTGTCTGCTAGCTATTATCTGTCTGCACTCTGTAGACAATATGTATGCTTTCTATGTGTCTGTCTCCTAATGCATGTATGTCTGTCTGCTGTCTGCTATCTGTCTGCAGTTTCTCGACAGCTTGTATGCTGTCTGTTATCTGCTCTCTGTCTGTCTGCACACTTGCTGTCTATTTTCTCTCTGTCTTCTGTCTGTCTGTCTCCTGTTTGTCTAACTGTCTTCTGTATGCCTGTCTGCTATCTGCTGTTTGTTATCTGCTGTCTTTATACACTGTGTCGTTTGTTTGTATGTTGTCTATCTGTTTATTGGCAATCTTCAGTCTGTCTTCTATCTGTTGTCTCTGTCTGCTAGTTTTCCCTGCTGTCTGCCTGGTTCCAGTTTGTCTGCTGCCTGTCTGTCTGATATCTGCTGCCTGTCTGTCTGAGTGTAACAACGTATTAAAAATACATTACCGTTGGCGTTCAACAAATCCAGCATTTTAACAGATATTAGTTTCACATATTCGTATTTTTGTGCGGCCCTGTAAAATAACTATAAATGCTATATATACACCCTCTTCGAGAGAAAACATGCTGTAAGTGACTGTAAGAGCATACTAATATTTACTACTAAAATTACTGTCAGCATTCTATAAAAAAACACATTTAACACATATTCGTATTTTTTTGTACGGTCCTGTAAAATAACTATAAATGCTATATACTCGTACACTTTATTCAAGAAAAAGCATGTTGTAAGTGACTGTAACAATATACTAAAATTGTATTGCCGTCAGCATTCTATGAGTTCCGCATTTAACATATATTCGTTTCATATATTCGTATTCTTTTGTGCGTCCCTGTAAAATAACTATAAATTCTATATACACTTTCTTCAAGAAAAAGCATGCTGTAGGTGACTGTAACAACATAGTAAAATTGCATTACCGTCAGCATTTCATAAAAACTACATTTAACACATATTCGTTTAATCATTCATTTTATTCGTTTAATCAGACGTTTCATAAAATCGTTTCGTAAGGATTTTATATATAGACTAGGGGGCCTACCCCCTGCGAGCTACGCTCGCCAACCCCCGCTCACACTTCGAGGCCTCTAAAAACATGACAGCGTGCTTTATTTTAAAAATACTGGTAAATCTGTAATTGGGTTGCCATGCTTTTAACGTTTTAATGTGGCATTTTTTGATTATCATGGCCTCATACACAGCTGTTGGACAACTGACGACTGTTTTCAGGATTGATAAGTAAAATCAATTACAACTTGAAAACCAGCTTGTATAAAATGGTTAGGTTTAAATTGCGGCTACCTCTCTGACTTTTATAACAACGATCTGTATTCTATTCTTCCTTTGCGTTTAAGGATGAGAAAAATTCCATCTGCTTGTGAATAACATTAAGAACCACGGTATTGAAGTACCATATTATAGACATTTTCAGTAACAGGTTTTAATTTTCTCTCTATTTTAGTGCACCATCATGCATATTTTCATGTTATTTTAAATATGTAAATTATTTATTTTAATTAAAATGTATATACAAATTTTCTAATAATTATTTATCATACAAAATTAATTAAATATTTTGTACATGCATGCCTGCATTTATTCGGCATCAATTGATGAGATATTTAAACAAATTTGCTATCCGCGATAATTTTACACCATGTTATGTCACTTGAATATTGTCCATAAGAAATTCGGGTACTTTTCCAGTATAGGATCCTTTGCTTTTAGGTTTGGTGTAATTCGAGCTTCAAAAAGGGATAGATTCGTTAATATACATAGATTTGTTGCCAAAAGTTATGAAAACAAACCCAATGAACTTTTGGTGCTTTTCTATTATAGGGGTCTTGACGCTTTTTTAAAAAGCTTGGCGGAAAAAACCAAGCAGGATAGAAAACCAAGCAGGATATTTTATTCTTCTTCCGTTCAGTTGGGCAATTATTATTTTATATATTCGTTTCAAATATCCAAATTAGTGATTTTATAAATTCGTTTAATTAAATTTTACAAAAAAATAACAAAATGATATCAATAAATAATAATTACTATTAATTCCTTTTCCCCCCTTTCTTTAACGTTTACATAAATGACGTCATTTGGACGAATTTATTCAAAATATTTTCAGTTTATAAATTAAATTAAATGCTGACAGACGATTGAATCCTGACAATAGAAATGTGGTTTTTTTTTCAAATTTTCCTGAAAAACATAATTTAATCACAATCTTGTCTTCATTATCGATTGAAATAAAAGTTAAATTCAATTTCAATTTGAAAATGACGAATAAAAAGAAATTAATAATCCCTATCGGGATCCTTTTCAATGTTTTTCCCTTTTTTGTCACAAAAAAACTGAGTAATTAGTTGCCATCATTACAGAAATGTCATTAAAATTAGAAAAAAATTAATATCTCGAAAACTAATTCCAATTTCAAAATTCTGTTACCAGTTTTGACATCCGCGGATTTTTATGGACAATTGGTATTAATTTCTTCATCAAGCGATTAATATTTTATTAAAAATAGCCCTGAAACATAATCAGTCGTTTAATCAGTCGTTTCATAAAATCGTTTCATAAATTCGTTTCATAAAATCGTTTCACAAATTCGTTTCATTAGGATTTTATATATATAGGGTAAAATATATTATTCTACCAACTTACCTTATTGCATTAATATTTACGCACGCCAGTTGGCGAATTTTAATGAGAGTGGTTTGATACAGGACAATACTTTTGTGGAAAACCTTCATTGTTATGACATTCACTTTAAATACCATTGTTTCCAATATCACCCATTTTAATGTTCAATAGACGATCATATAATATTTTTTTTATATTTCTCTGTAACAATAAAAAAAATCTTTATACGATACCATGACTATTTAAAAAAGAAATTATGTAGTACTGTGTATCTTAACAACATATTGAAATTTCGCGTCGATTTGAAAATTTTTACCAAAGTTAAACCCTAAAAAAGAAAACGAAAAACAACAAAAAATGGACGTGCACAGAAATATTTTTTTAGGTTTTGATGAAATTTAAAATGGGACACCACCAAAACTTTCCAACAAAACAGGAATTATCAAAATCAGAGCTTGGTTAAAAAAAATTGTGCAATGATAAAAGAAAATCATATTATACAATGAAAAGAAAAGTATCCAACTATTCTATTGTGATTAAATACAAAGAATATTCGAGCAAAATAACCAGTGGGATAGAAACATATTTCCTTAACTATCTGCATATGATGAAAATTTGTTTGATCATCGCATTAGCACTCTAATGAATGGGAAAACGCACTTTCATTCTGTTCTAATTCTATTATGGACATTAGTTAAATCATTTGGGTTCCGCCACAGCAATCACTTTATTCTATTAATTTCCTAAATCTACTGACAGGAGATTAAACATAAAAGAGATGACTATAAAAAAGGCCTTATCTCCTTTGTAAAAAGTTTAAACATTAATAGAACAGAAAAATGTTTTAACATATCATAGCATATAAATGGAGAAATGATTATATAATAAATTATAACCCCTTGTAATAATAAATTTCCTTTAAATGCTAACAGGTGTAAATTAACAACATAATAAATATCATCAACATCGTGAGTGAGCCGAAATTTTTCAAACAACCTAATAAAGGTTATTTTACTATGTATTTATTATGTTGTTAATTTACACCTATTAGCATTTAAAGGAAATGGAGAAATGATTATCATAAAATTGAAAACTTATGACTGAAGAAAATAAGAAAGAACAATCATGCGTCAAACAAAGAATATGAAACACTTTCTAGCACATTCACACTACTATAAAAAAGTCCTTCCGGCCTGTACCGGGAGGAAAAGGTAGTTTTCCTATATCTTCGTTTTAAAATTTTAGCTAATGTTACTCGAAAACAGCAAGCTAAAATGCAAAGAAACCGTTTACAAAAGATTCGTTAATACTGAATTTGATTAAGAAATTCGCCAAATTGGCTTCATTTATGAAAACTTATTTTGGTCGCCAAATTTGGCGATATTTCGCCAAAAGTCGCCATGTTTGGCGAGAATTTGGCACTAACGGATATGAATATATAGTTTTATGCGTATGATTGGGAAAATGATTACAACAATGAAAGAAAATAATTTGCGAGAAATCGCGTTCGCTAAAACTCATAAATTAATCGTTGGTTTTTGTAATGTGCTGTCTTGTTTCAAAATGTCAGCCACCCTAGAATTTCAAACTGCTCTATCTCAGCCATTTTTTAAGATAGAGGTAAAACAAAAAATGCTCTGGAATCCTTGTATCAAGGCCTAACACGTAATTAAAAAATAAATTTGAATTTTTAACTTTTTTGTATATTTATTTTAGTTTTAAAATTTTCAGTTGCCGCCATCTTGAAACAAGCTGACCAACGAACTCGGTCGAGACATTGGTGAGCTTAATACACACAATTAGTTTCATCTAAATTAATTTATAAACACGAGTGTTATCGTATGACATAGATCATATATATATATATATATATATATATATATATAATGGATATATCTATATATATAAATCAACATTTGAACGGAGGGTGACTTTGGGGTCTGGGGGTCATGATCCGAATAATCTGTCGAACTATCTGTCGAAATTTTCCGGAATTGCTTTTCTTCGAACGACTGCAATAGGTAGCTTTATACTTTTTTGTATTGAAAGCTACCTAAAACATTACCGTTTAATAAGGTGTAAAATTATATCCAAGCAAACAATTTCGAACAATCCAAACAGTCAAAAAATTTCAAAATACATTAGCAACAAAATTTAAGGATTCACCATCTACGGTCGGAAAAGTATCCGAATTCTTTTGTGCAGCCCTGTGTATTATCCATAGATTTGTATATATACTAAATAGTATACTAAAATTTAGTTCAGTTAGGAAAGGCATAACACTGTTGAAAATTCTCCTTCGAGTTGTTTGTGCAACCTTGTACATGATCTACAGAATTTATACACACGAAATAATATTAAAAAATTAGTTAATTTAAAAATGAATACCTCAACTGAAAACGCTTTCTCACAGCAATTATAGTTTATAGACAGTATAGTACTTTAACCGAATTTTTTGTGCGTCCCTGTAAATAAATGATTAACGCTATGCACACTATATTCTACTGTAAGCATCCTGTAGTGCATCTCAGTGATGTGTATCAATTTTAATATGTTTAAAGTAGTGTAACATCATTAAAATACACGGCAAATCTTTATACACTTTTTAGAACACTTATTTTGTCACCTTTTTTAGAACACTTTAAAGCGCACTTTTTGGAACAGTTTTTAAAATACTTCTGATAACACTTCTTTTGTTCAGCACGCTTTCTACCGCACTTTTTGAAAGCGATGATTTCACAAGTGTGCCCAAATGTGCTCCCAATCCGTTTTCAAATGTGTTTCCAAGTTTAGATGTAACAGATATCCCGAGCAGAACACTTTCGGTACACTTTCAGAACACATTCTTTAAAGCGGAGCATATTCGGAACACATTCAGTACACATTAAGGTAACTGGAACACGTTTTTTGAATCAAAGTGTTCCAAATGTGTTCCCAATGTGTGCTACGAATTTGCAGTGTACATTTCAATTTCCCCATAGATCATAAACTAACGGAATTATTTTGAATGTCCTTGTAAACGAACTGCAAATGATACACATTTTATTTTCAATACCAAACATGCCATATTAAACCCCAATAGCATATATCAATTACAGGTCAATCCGAGTTTATTTACGTGAGTTAGAGCACGGACAGTCAGACAAACCGAATTCGTAAACACTTTTCAACTATGTCGAAAAGTGTTAAATATAATAATTTTTTTATCCGAAAAATATATATTTATTTTCTGTTCCCTCTTTCGTTTCTAACTTTAGTAAAATAGAACAGTTTTGTTTTAAAATGGAAAATTTAACGGCATAATTAAAATGCTAGAATTTAGAAAAGCATAATGAATTTTTCAGTTCTAAAATATAATCTACCTGAAGAATTTTCATTTTTTTTTTTCAATTTTTTTTAGTTATTCACCCTCTAAATAAGACAAACATTTGAAATTATAATGTGTTTGGTCTTATTTATTTGTTATAGTTCCGCATACTGCAGTGTACATTAGGCATCGAAGCAATAACTCTTTATCAATTTTCACACATACTAAATCTACTATATTAACGATAAATCATTAAAAATTATCAGTACTCACCTTTCAAAATTCATGGTAAACACAAAAATTAGGACCCGAGTCATAAGGCGAGGATGAAGTTTGGAAAGTTAGAGAAAGCACATGGTTATATCAGCAAATGTTGATCAGACATCAATACCTTCATCAGTTTTCAAAGAATCCAATTTATGAGAATGAACTTGCCTGTGGAGATTTTATCCAGAAATACAGAGCCAAAATCAGCCGCACCCTGAAGCATGCATTTAGAATTGAAGGCTTAATAAGCATTGTTATCGCAGTATTTTAAAAGTATCACATAATCTTCAAAATACGTTTTTAGGGTTTCGTTCATCTCATGAAACCCTATTACTCCCGCTCCGTTGTCTGTCGGTCACAGAGCCATTCTCGAAAATCATGTAACTTACAGAGTTGAAACTTAATGTATATGCCAGAATACCAGCTATGAAGAGCTCAAAATATTAAAATTTGAAAAATTCGTATTATTTTAATAAATACAGATAAAAAACAAAATTCTAACAGCCTTTTCCTATTAAATTAAAACATTTTTCGTTATAGCAGATGCCGAAGATTAAAAATCCACAATGAAATTCTTTCTACAATAATTAATTTTCTATCAGACGATTTCCACGTGAAAAAGGAAAATGAAATAAAAAGTTTCACCAATTGAAAAAAAGATAAATATGAAATAAAATTGATTGACGTTATAGTCGTAATAAAACGGAAAATATCTAAGATTTCTCAATAATACAAGGAGTATGAGTATGAGTAAGTAAACAAAGCAAATTAATATTACGTGATTAGAGAATTAAAATGAAAATCTGACGTCATATGGGAAGTTTAACTAATTTTTCAGATATTTGAGAATAATACAAAGCGAGTATCAATACAAATAATAGAGAATAGTAACTATATGAGTTTGAGAAACATATTGAATCGTGATAAAAATCCGATTATGGAAATATTCACATATTTTAACATTTTGAAGGTATACAATTTGTTTAATTTTGAAATTATTTTTTTAAATATTGCATTTAGTCTGTATGACGGATATTATTATGACAGAATATAATAGTGGGCTTGGCCCGCTATCTGGTTGGTTTAGATATTCGAAAAAACGAAAAAAATAGACCGGTAAATTTTTACTTTATAAAAAACATGACTTTTTTTTGTTGTTGCTAAATGAAATTTGTTTGAATTTATTAAAGAAAGGATAAAGTGTTTTGAAAGGAATATTAAACGAAACCCTTTGAGCGATCTTCGATCGCACTTACCCACTTTTTTTTTAATTGCCGAAACGTCAGTTGAGGCTCACTGTTGATATGCGAAAAGTTTTTGGTTGACGTCTGTTTGGTCTGTCTGTCTGTTCCGCGATAACTGCCGAAAAAATGATCCAATTAGATTGATTTTTGGTGGGTATGTCAGTGAGGTACCCAGAATGAGCTGTATAGTTTTTGGTTACATTTGTTTCATTCGTTCGAAAAATATAGAACATTTCTTTTTAGGTCATAATGATTTGGAAATGCAGACGATTTTCAAACTTCATTTTTAACTGAAATGAAAATCGCATATTTGAATAATGGTAATTGTAACGTAAAATTACTAGTGCTAAATTTTCGATATATGAAGGTCTTAAATATATCCAATAGCTTTGAAAATTTGCTGATACATTCTTTAGAACTTAGAAATTAATTGTTTAAATTATTGGAAATTTTTTTGAATTTGTTCGGGAAATATAAAACATTTTATTTTCATATTTTTTACAAATTTTAAAATGCATTTCTTTTTACTTTGCTCTTTAATTTATTAGTTGCTTAGCAACCCTATTTCAAAGAATATCAAAATAATGAAATTCAAGTAACTCGCACTATTTTGCTGCAATATTTTATTATCAAAATAAATTATTTTTGTATTCTATTGACATAAATAAAGAATTTATTTTAATACAAGTTTATTTTTTTTATCTAAAAAGTTACAGGAATAAGAAGTTCATACGAATTTCTGAATATCATTGCATAAACCGTGCTTAATTTAACGCTTCTAATTTCTGAAACTTCCGAAGTATTTTATATGCATATAAATATGTATGTAATATAAAAAAAAATTAAATTGCGGATTGTAAGATGCCAAATAATATGAAAAGTAAGATGACAATGACTTTTAGAGCTGACGTTGAGGATCCTGATCTGCAGATTTACTAGTAGTAACATAATCCTTAAAACAATAATTTAACAAAAAAAGAAAAAAATAAATAAAAATAAAAATAAAGAGAAATTCTAGAAAAAGTTTAATAGTTATTCCGAAAGTTGAACGACAAGCAATTACACCTCATAAATTAAAGTCTTTAAGGCATAAAAATAAACTTTAGAGATAAATTTGGAGTCAGGTACTGGTTATTTTTAAAATGAAAGAGATCAAATGAAGTCAAAAGATTTTCAGAGGGAATGCTAATTAGATAAGGAAGTAAAATGAAATGTTTCGAATAATTTCTGATTGTATTTTGGATTACAATTTATTGTGAATGTAGTTTGATTCAAAGCACTTAAGTGTAGAGTTTAATTTTTGCTTTTTTAAAAGCATTAAAACACAGATTTCAAGATAAAAGTTGTAATAATGTAGCGTACATATTTTCTTTTTTGAAAAATTGCGTTTTTATTTATTATTATTATTATTATTATTATTTGTATCGTAACAATTAAAACATTATGTAATTAACATAAATATTTTCAAAAATAATGTAATATAGGAGCATTAAAGCAGAGCAAATAACACTTCGGATTTTTGAGTAACACTATTTATGAGCAGTAATTTTAACATATTTAATCACAGAGTATTGAATAAAGCATTAAAAAACCGATAATTTCTATTCGAAATTAAAGTAGCGACATGCGGGCGAGCATTATCGTGATGTAATGTCCAATTCACTACCAGTTCATGACGCTTTCTCGATATGTATTGTCGCAAAATTTTCAAAACTGAAACATAATATTCCTCATTCATAGTAGTTTTTGGAGGCACAGCATGCTGATAGATTACACCTTTAAGATAAAAGAAAATAATCATCATGACCTTTCCAGCAGATGTGGTTTGTATTTTTGTCGGAGAAGGAGAATCAGTGTGTTTCCATACACTTGTTGTGGACTTGGTAAGGGGATCAAAATGATGCACCCAAGTTTCATCAGCTGTTATTACAATATTTAGGAAATTCGAATCATTTTAAAACGTCTGTTTCCACTCACAACATTGGTGAATTCTTGTTTGCATTTGTTCTTTAGTAAGGTGATGAGGGACCCATCTGGAACAAACATGGCGAAGTTGTAAATTGTTGCGTAGAATGCGAAATATCGACGTATTCGAAATGTTAGTTGATGCCGCTATCTCCTCACATGTCATTCGTCGATTTTCTTGCAAGATTGCATACACAGTGTTAACATTTCGATCATTCACAACACTTTCTGGTTAGCTAGGTTTAGGAGCCGGTTCTGCCGACAAACGTCTTTTTTTTAAAATCACTATGCCATCTAAAAATCGCAGACTCACGGAAACATTTGTCTTTGTAAGCTTCTTTCATTAACTTAATTGTTTCTGGAGCTGGTTTGTGTGTGTGACCAAACGATTTCAAAATTTCATGGCACAACGCATTTCGTTTTTTAACTCTGAATCACTCACCTCCACTTCTGTAGGGCAAATAAAAACAGTTCTTTAAACAAGTACGAAACTAGGAAAATAAAATCGCCTGCTTCATTTAGAATATTTATAAACATACAGTTAACAGTTGAAAAAATCGCCTGCAGTTTTATTTTTTAGTTTCGCGGTGTTGCCACTATGTAAAAAAATAACTCTCAGTTTTTATCGAATGCTCTTTGTATTTCATTGCATAATCAAATGTGTTATTACATGAAACTCATATGCAATGCGAAAAAAAATCCATACACAGGTTATACATAAAAAAAGCATATTTTAAAACGTAGAAAGTCTTTACATCTAAATTATAAGGTTTACTTTGTCATTAGATGTGATCCTCTACATATTAAAGTTGGACCTAATTATTAAACATTTAATAACAATACTATAATTTTATTACACTAGTGTGTGTTTAAAAATGCACTCATTTTCTCTATTTTAAAAAGAACAGAAAAATGGCTGCAATGTAGAAACTCAATAGCAGCTATTTGAAGATAAATTAAAAAGCATCGAAAGCGCTTTTAATATAATAAATATAATTGCCCGCCACACACCCGTCTGAAAAAAGGAGAAAAATCTGGGAAAAAGAACTATGAACGGATGTTTGCATGATTCTATGCCATTTTGTGTAATTGTAATAAAATATTAAATTTTTCTGGACGTTTCATTTTAAATATGACGGCAAGTTTACCAGCGGAAGCTTCAAAGTTCATGATTTAAAAATGCAAATGCACTTGATCGGATGAGTATGGTGAGACTTTCAAATATAAAAATAATATAATTAATGTTAAAAAATATTATATTGATATCAAAATATATTTACTCTTGCTCAATTTCTTTTAAAAATACGGCAACACAAAAACATGTTAATTATATTGAAAGTAAAATAAATATATGTTTCAAATAATATTTTAAGTCAAAATGAGATTTTAACAAGTGGGTAAGTGTGACTGAAGATCGCACAAATGGTTTCGTTTAATATTCCTTTCAAAACACTTTATCCTATATATAATAAATCCAAATAACTAATTTATAATTATTAAATCCTCATCCTTTATCAATACACTTTACCAATAGGAACATAGATGGCAGCAGTTTAATCAATTAAAAGTGAGATGGCTGCTCTAGTCATTGGCGAGAATTAATTATTTAAACATGAAATTTAATATTTAAAAATAAGATCTATTTAAAAGCAATCAAATTATTTAAATAAAGCTCAAAATTATGAAGTTTTTAAAATTCAAATATTTTAAAAAAATTAGCGGAAGTTTAAATAAAATTTAAAATTTCTAAAAACAAAAAATAATTGTTTAAATGAAATTTAAAATGCTGAAATTTCTCAAGAATTTAGTGGATGTTCAAGCAAAATTTAAAATTTCGATATTTCTTAAAACAAAACAAATTTAAAATTCCAAAATTTCAAAAATTTAGCGGAAGTTTAAACAAAATTTTATATTTCGCAATTTCTCAAAAAGAGATTTTGAGAATAGAATATCTTTATAGAATTTTTGAGATAAAAAATATAGTTGATAAAATATTTTTTGACAACTTTTGGCCTTAAAATGGCACAAAAAAACAAAATAAATAAATAATAATAAATAATAATAAAAAAAATCAGTAAAATTTAATCTATTAGATAATGAAATCTATTCCGGGGAAAAATTTCAAACTCGATGCTCAACTTCGCACCAAGAATCCTTTGAATAACAGGTAAATGCGCTACAAGCTAACCATCTAGCTAACGCGAAAAAGACTGAAATTAAGGCTGTGTTTTAAAATCTAAATCACAAAAATTGTCGGTTGTCATTAAATTAATTCATTTAATTAAAATAATATAAGACTTTTTCAAAATTTTATGATTTGTGGTGTGATCGGAGGTATTCAGCTATAAGTTTTCAAAATTTCAAGTCTCTAACTTATACAGTTTCCGAGAACGAACTCTGTGACAGACAGAGGAGTGAAACGAATAGGGTTTTGGTCAGATGAACGAAACCCTAAAAAAGCAATGTCTCTTGTTAGCCATGGCGTCATTTTAGACTTAAAACTTTCCTTTATGTAGTGCTCCATGTAACAATAAAAGTACTGCAATGCATGAAAATGCACATAACGTTTTAACGTCTAGAAGAAAAGTTTTCGTTTGGACGCTATAATATTCTTTTAAATATGAGATAATATTCACCAACAAATGCTTTTCGCGCGTAATAATTTAATAATTTAAATTGTTTTTCTTGTTCAATATTCACGAGTAAGCATACATTTCAATTGAAAATACAGTTTTTCGAAATATTATTACCCGGGAATTTTAAAATCTGGCAACAGTAGAGAAAAAAAGCTATTTCAAAATAGGAATTAATTTTTATTCAAATAATGAAATTTTAAATAAAAAATTTGAAAAAAAAAAAAAAAAAAACACACACACAAAAAAAAAAAGATTGGAAACTGGATATCACAATCTAGTCAAGTATATTCCTGGAAAAAATGGTGAAATTGCTATGCATAGTTTTTCATCCTATAAAATTTATGTAACTAACATATTATCTAACCTTGACATATTTGAACATTAAATAGTGCTTAAAATGATTCTTCTATTTAAAAAATGTCTAATTCAACGTGTTTATCACATATTTATCTATAGAATTAGCAGTTTTCATGCTTTTATATGCAATAGTTTTTGTAGGATAAGCAGTGAAAGTGAAAAGTATACTATAGATTCTATAAAACATTTAGTACCTTTTTTTAATTTTAGAATAGAGATGTTTAAATTTAGGGTGCGAATATATGGGAGAATGCAAATTTTCGTCAGGTCAGTTTTGAATCAATAATTAATGAGATACAAATTAGTGGAAAAATGAACCAGTCAATGAGTAAAACATCAATTATTTAGACATATCTCGAAAAATTATTTACGCATTTCACTACTTTTGCTTTTGTGATATTTTGTAAAAGTTCAAAAATAATGCCTTACGCACGTATTTCGATTAAACCAGTTTGAAATAATAATTATTAATTAGTAATACAATTATAAATAAAAAAAGAAAACTGACCAGTTAAACTGCGAGGACATTGAGCTCACAGGCTATTCACACTAATTGTATAGTATACTCTTATTGCAGAGAATTTGAAATAAGCCCCTCTAAAAATGAAGAAATTAACAATATATTAAGGGAGATCATCTCCCCGTTCCCTCCCCCCCTCACAATTTATCAATGAACTCCCAAAACTAACCTGGGAATCGCCTTATTACAATGAACATATATACAAAATTTAAAGCAAATCGGATTAATTCTGCATAAAAAACCCATTTATCTAAATTAAGGGGGGATTAGCTCCACATATCCCCCTTTTAACTTAATCAATGAATCCCCAAAACTAATCAGGAAAGCGCCTTATCACTATGAACCTATATACGAAAATGGAAGAAAATCGGATAATTCTGCATGAAAAACTCATTTATCTAAATTAAGGGGGAGATTAGACCCCTTTTCTCCCTTTATACTTAACCAATGAAGGAGGTTTAATACATGAACGGTCTCTCATTCACCAATAAAATATAATTCAGAATCGGGCCCTAAGAACAAGATTGTATAAGCGAATGAGACCCTATTGAACCTCGCACAGAGTAAGGACAGAGAGAGACCCAACTTCGCCTGAAAAGAGCGACTGCGACGGATGACTTAAGAACTAAATCATCGCTTTGGCGATTTTTATCTTCGTGATTTCCGTTTAAGTGTAACCCTATTCTGCTTGGCGTCTTTTGATGTTGTCATTTGCGCAGGTGCAAATTTTCGGCGTTCGCTAATTGATTTTCGAATCTTGTTTAATACTTATTATTAAAATTATTCTTTGAAGATCAAATAGTTAATTATAATTATTATAATCCTTCAAAATGCTACGAAGAGCGGAGTGTATTGTTTGCAAGAACAAGACGTCAAAGTTATTTTTTATTCGTAAAATCGGCAAGTTGTGGTTTATTTCTATGTGTTATTTTTGTTTCTATTTTTCAAGTTCCATTATGTATGAAATATTTTATATATATTCAGTGTTGGCAGATTTTTAACAAATTTTGACTTTATATTATCGTTAAAATAACTGCCATACCATAAATCTCATACATGTTAAAAAAAATTCTATATAAAATTTTATTCATATACATTTTCTATCGCAATGTAAACATGGTACTAAGTTTTTTCCTATACTAGTAAATCTGCAGATCATTTTTCTACTATTAAATCTCATTTTAACTACGTACAATCCGCAATTATTATTTTTTTCAATTGCATGCACGTTTATCAACATATAAAATTCTTCGAATGTTCCAGAAATTAGAATCCTTAAATTAAAGTGGTAAGTAAAAATAAATGATTTTAAAAATTGTAAAAAATATGAAAGTAAGATGTTTATATCTCCCGAACAGATGCAAAAACATTTTCAAATATTTTAAGCAATTAATTTCTAAATTCTATTAAATTTATAAGCAAAATTTTAAAACTATTGGAAATCCATATCGAAAATTAATATATATAGCATTCATAATTTTACATCTAAATCCATTACGCAAATATTCCATTTTCATTTCAAATAAAAATGAAATTTGAAAAATCGTCTGCATCCCCATAGGAAAGCATTTTATGACCTAAACAAGAACGAAAAATCATGCGTCAAGCATAGATTATGTAACACTTTCCAACGCTTCCAAAATAATTTTACGAATCATACTCTTCAATAAGCTAAAAGATAACATCTAAGTAATCCAAATACTTTTATTCAGCCCTGTATAGGATCTATAGATTTGTATATATACTACATAGGATGCTAAATTTTAGTTCAGTTAGGAAACACGTAGCAAAGTTTAAAATTCTCCGTCTGGAGTTAAATAATACGGAAATGTTTTCCCGAACTTTTGTGCTTCCCTGTATAGGATCTACAGAATTTATACACACCACGTAATAGACAAAAAGCGATTTAAAATTAAAATCGCGTTTAGTAACTTAAAACGCACTTCCAGGAATTATTGTTAACATACAGTAGAGAATTCTTTTGTGTGTCCCTGTAAATGAACGATGACTGCTATACACACAATATTCTGTAGTAAGTCTCTTGTAATGAACCTTATATAAATTTCAATGCGTTTAAAATAGGGAAACATTGTTTAAATAAAGCGCAGACGATTTTTCTCCATAGACGTAATGTAACGGAATTCTTTTGACTGTCCCTGTAAAGTAAGTATAAGTGCTATGCACACCCTATTCCATATTAAGCTTCTTCTAATGCACCTTAGTGATATATATAAATTTCAATGCGTTTAAAATAGTGAAACATTATTTAAATAAACCGCAAATGATTTTTCCCCATAGACCGCAATGTAACGGAATTCTTTTGAGTGTCCCTGTAAAAAAACTATAAGTGCTACATACTTCCGTTGAAATAGGGAACATGCTATAGATAATGATTATAACATATAAAAATTGCAGGGCAATCCGAGCATATTTACGGGAGTTAGAGCACGGACAGACGGCAGACGGCAGACGGCCAGACGGCAGACGGCCAGACGGCCAGACGGCAGACGGCCAGACGGCCAGACAAACCGAAGTCATAAACACTTTTCAACTAGGTTGGAAAGTGTTAAAAAGAGCAAAAATAACACATGAAAATAAATCACAACTTACCGATCCTTAGGAATAAAAAATAACTTTTCACTCTTCTTCTTATAAACAATAGACGTATATTTTCGTAGCATTTTGAATAATTATAATGACCTATTTGATCTTCAAAGAATAATTTAATAAAAAATATTTAAAAAAAATTAATTTGTTTAAAAAAATCAAATTTTCCTTTCAAACTTGGAAAAACAAAATTTTGTTTTACCACAGCAGTTATCTACCCTATATATATAAAATCCTAATGAAACGAATTTGTGAAACGATTTTATGAAACGATTTTATGAAACGATTTTATGAAACGACTGATTAAACGACTGGTTATGTTTCAGGGCTATTTTTAATAAAATATTAAACGCTTGATGATGAAATTAATACCAATTGTCCATAAAAATCCGCGGATGTCAAAACTGGTAATAGAATTTTGAAATTGGAATTAGTTTTCGAGATATTAATTTTTTTCTAATTTTAATGACATTTCTGTAATGATGGCAACTAATTACTCAGTTTTTTTGTGTGACAAAAAAGGGGAAAAAATTGAAAAGGATCCCGATAGGGATTATTGATTTCTTTTTATTCGTGATTTTCAAATTGAAATTGAATTTATCTTTTATTTCAATCGATAATGAAGACAAGATTGTGATTAAATTATGTTTTTCAGGAAAATTTGAAAAAAAAAAATCACATTTCTATCGTCAGGATTCAATCGTCTGTAAGAATTTAATTTAATTTATAAACTGAAAATATTTTGAATAAATTCGCCCAAATGACGTCATTTATGTAAACGCAAAAGAAAGGGGGGGGGGGGGAATTAATAGTAATTATTATTTATTGATATCATTTTGTTATTTTTTTGTAAAATTTAAGTAAACGAACTTATAAAATCACTAATTTGGATATTTGAAACGAATATATAAAATAATAATTGCCCAACTGAACGCAAGGAGAATAAAATATCCTGCTTGGTTTTCTTTCCAATTTGAATGAGAATATGACATCAATTATGGTAAAATGACATTTACACCTTTCTCTCTTTTATTGGCAGCAAGGAAAAAATGCTCCCTATATATTAGAGAAATGCTATTAAAGTTTAAAACAAATGAATATTTCAGTAGCATTACTTTTTTAATAATGAATTATATGTTTACACATAAATAACAAAGAGAAGAAAAAACTACAAATAATTAAATTACTATACTCGAAACACACTTAAGGTGTAAATTACGTTATATATTAAAATGATTTTCGT
The DNA here is from genome assembly GCA_963931845.1 of Maratus michaelseni. Taxonomy (NCBI): domain Eukaryota; kingdom Metazoa; phylum Arthropoda; class Arachnida; order Araneae; family Salticidae; genus Maratus; species Maratus michaelseni. The sequence continues at coordinate 266,661,962 of OZ007593.1, forward strand.
TACTTTTCCAATTTAGGGGCCTTTGCGAGATACAGAAAGTGACCTTGGCGATGAATTGAAATTCGGCACTATGTTTTCTAACAATCTATTCTCTTTTTGATATACACAAGCAATTATTTCGATATTTATACAATTTATTTAATATAAAGAAGCCATTTATTTATTTTTATGTACAAAAAGAGGTAAATTGAAAGACAATTATAAATAAATTGTATATATACATATAAATACATGTATAAACAAGCATAAAAGTTCAGTGCTTTTCCAGTATATGGGGCCTTGACGAAACAGAGAAAATAGCCTTGGCGGAAAAAGAAATTTGGCAACATACTTTCTGTCAACCTATTCACTTTGTCATTTCGTATACAGAAGCATTTTTTCAATATTTATACAATTTGTTTAGCGTAAAATGTCATTTATCCTATTTTATATATAATCAGAATTAATTTGTATAGAAAAAACAATAATAATATACGTATAATTAAAATACGCATATAAACAAAAAAATCGTTGAATTTGTTTCCATGGCTGTATAGTATATGTCACTTGGCATCAAATCTCACTTTCTGATGCCGAATTGCGCTAAGCTTTTTAAAAAAGTGTCAAGACCCCTATAATAGAAAAGCCACCAAAAGTTCATTGGGTTTGTTTTCATAACTTTTGGCAACAAATATATGTATATTGACGAATCTATCCTTTTTTGAAACTCGAATTACGCCAAACCTAAAAGCAAAGGATCCTATACTGGAAAAGTACCCGATTTTCTTATGGACAATATTCAAGTGACATAACATGGTGTAAAATTATCTCGGATAGCAAAGTTGTTTAAATATCTCATCAATTGAAGCTGAACAAATGCAGGCATGCATGCACAAAATATTGAATTAATTTTGTATGATAAATAATTATTAGAAAATTCGTATATACATATTAATTAAAATAAATAATTTACATATTTAAAATAACATGAAAATATGCATGATGGTGCACTAAAATAGAGAGAAAATTAAAACCTGTTACTGAAAATGTCTATAACATAGTACTTTTCAATACCGCAGTTCTTAATGTTATTCACAAGCAGAAGGAATTTTTCTCCTCCTCAAACGCAAAGGAAGAATAGAATACAGATCGTTGTTATAAAAGTCCGAGAGGTAGCCACAGTTTAAACCTAAACATTTTATACAAGCTGGTTTTCAAGGTGTAATTGATTTTACTTATCAATACCAAAAACAGTCATCAGTTGTCGCAACAGCTGTGTATGAGGCCATGATAATAAAAAATGCCCCATTAAAACGTTAAACGCATGGCAACCCAATTACAGATTTACCAATATTTTTAAAACAAAGCACGCTGTCATGTTTTTAGAGGCCTCGAAGTCTGAGCGGGGGTTGGCGAGCGTAGCTCGCAGGGGGTAGGCCCCCTAGTTTTAAAATAAAGTTGAATTCCGATTGTTTCAGAGTATGTTAAAAATAATAAATCTGTTTTCATTCGCGTAGATAGATAATCGACCGTCTTAAAATCAACCAACCAACTAACCAAAACAAGAAGCAAGCAGTCGCCGTTTTTTTCTTTTTCTTTCCTCTTTTGTCGCCAAGAAAGCGATATATAGCTCTATTAGCAACCTCGCTTCTATTACGGCTGTAGTTTTCGCGTCATCCGCAGCTAGCGCCACTGTCTATGTGTAATATCATGTTAAAGAAGTTACCATTGCAGTGTATGAGAGTTGATTCTCTGTTTAAAACTCCTTACTCTGTGCTCGTTCCTTCGCATCAATGCTGGGTGATTTTAGTTTTAGCCTGGATTGTACTCCTATTGCTCGTAACGCCATCTATTGCTGGTAATTCGAACTAAAATCAGGAATCGCCGTAAAAAAAAACTACTGACATCTTACATTACTCACCTTCAAGATTTTTTAAAAAAATATCTGTCACCGTTTGGAAGTTATTGAATTTTAAATCAGTCAGTCCATTTAAGGACACACGGTATTGCCGGTATTTGAAGCATAATGAGATTAATATGCGTTAGTGAGGTGGATTACAAACATGCTTTCTCGTTAGTAAGAATAAGTAGCTTGTATAATTCACTTACGGTGACGCTTAAAAGAATTCCATTACATTATGATCTATGGGCAAAAATCGTTTGAGGTAAATTTTAGTGATGTTATATTTCAAACATAATGAAATAAAAAAGGATTACTAAAATGCATCTACAACATATTTTCTATAGATTATAGAATGCGTAGCATTTTTTGGTTCATTTACATAGACGCACAAAATAATTCGGTTACAGGACCGACTATGATCGATAATTGCTGGAAGTGAGTTTTCCGCCGTATAGTATGCGTTTTTAAACTTATCTAATGTTTAGTGTATTAAGTGGTGTGTATAAATTCTATAGATAATAAACAAGGTTGCACGAAAGAATTCACACACATTACCGGATATGGACGGCAATTGCTGAAAATTGATTTTTACTGAGTTATGTGTTTTTCTAAATTACTTATTTTGATATCTCATTTAATTGCCAGAAAAAATGAAATTTCTCTTTAATATTCTCTTAGTGTCGGAAAGTGTTTCATAATCTATACATAATGTAGGATTTTTTGTTCTTGTTTTCGTAACCATTAGAAATAGGATATCCTTCCCCCACTCTATCCGAAATAAATTTCAATCATTTCTGACAATTATCTGCAATTTACATACAAATATATAAAATCGATAATTTTAAGAGATGTAACTTTAGAGGTTGAAAAGCTATTTTATGCTATCTTAAATAACCTAATTATTATCAAAGCAACGATATATTTATGGATTTCGAGAGGAAAATCGTTACTCTTGTTAAGAAAAAAAACTGGGTTTTTTTTTCATATTTTAATGGTTATAGCAGTATTTTCACTCATTCTTGAAAACCCGTTTGTCAGTACTGATTGACACCGTTCCCATACACATTTTAACTCGCATTTAATGTGTTTTTCAAGATACAGAAGTGAAAATGCATATATAAGGCAAATGCGACGTTAAAAATCGAATGAAATAATATTAATTAAAAAATATAGTGTCTCGTCTTCAAAGATCGAAAGTTCCAACAATCTTGACTGACAAAATTCACAGACACTGCTATAATGATTGTAAACTTCACGGTTTTACTCATGAAAAAAAATTTGGGAATGTTCCAGAAAACTATAAAAAAAAGTCCCGTTGATTTCCAGTACAATTTCCATATTTTTACGGATTTTGGTTTTCCTGTGAAAGAGATTTCGTGAATGCGTCAAAAATTACGGATATGGGAATATCTTTGACAGATAATACTAAATTTTTGTTTTCCCTAAAGCTGGGGATTAATTTTTATTATTACTGCAGAAGAAAAAAATCCATAAAAATCCGGAAATTGTATTGTTAAAATACGGAAATTCTTTTTAGGGTGTTAATATATAAAAAAATCTCAAAGCTTTAGCGAAAACGAAAAATTAACGAGATTTTTTAGCACTATTATCTGTCAAGGATAATATGAAATCCATATTCGCTAATTTCTGACGCATTCACGAAATCATTTTACAGTAAGAAAAAAATCCGTAAAAATATGGAAGTTGTACTGGCAATCAATGGAATTTTTTTCTCTTTTTTACAGTGCAAAGATATATTTTATTAAGCGGGAAAAGAAAAATAAAGATATTGAGAAAAATATATGTAGAATAGTAAAAAAGAAAAATATGTGTTGAATAGTTCTTCCCACGTCCTAAATCCCATATTTTAAAGGAAAAAAAAACTTCGCATATTTTCTCGAGCATTAATATTCTTTGGCAAATTCCTACTTTCAACTATTTGATATGCAACCTCATTTGCATGAACTTCCGATATAACCTAACTTTCCAAACTACTTCGGGTGGAAATAAATCCTCTCCAATCTAGTGTCATCGTAATAATTGAAATATTTGTGCAAAAAATGATGTAATTATTACATTTTCATATATAATATTTCATATATAAAGAATATATATATGCAATATTATAAATAAATATTATTAATAATATAATAATAATAATAATAATAATAATTAATTATTATTTTTATATTATTATTATATAATATTATAAATAAATAATATTACATATATATTCATGTAACATTTCATATATAACATTTCATATATAAAGATTACATACACATATAAAAAAAAACTTAAATAAAAACTCATTTTCCGAAAGAAGGGAAACAGAACAATAAGGAATATGAACGTAAAATGTATTTTTCGTCACAACTTTTCATGTCTTTGTTGATCACATTAAGATTTATAAACTTTTCATTTGTTTAGAAATGTTTTAGTTACCTTGAGCTTGTTTTGAAAATTGGTTCTAAAATCGTACGTAGAGTAATTCTTACTACGGATTGTTTAACACGTTTTAACATAGCTTGATTACTTCGGTTCTGTCAATTTGACCATCTGTCCGCGCTCTAACTTTCCTAAATATACATGGATTGCCATGAAAATGGCATGTATTATTGAGAGGTTTACTATAGCAAGTTCTCTGTTGAAAATTAAATATCTAGTATTTATAAATCGTTTACAGGGATACTCAAAAGAACTCCGATACATTATATTTTATGGATGATATTTGTTTCCTACTTCAAACAATACGAAATTTATATACATTATTGATGTGCACTACAACATGTTTTCTAGAGCTCTTAAAACATTATATAAGCCTTAACGTTTACCACAGAAATCATGTGTACATAATCTATTGTTAATTTACAAGGACACACAAAATAATTCTACTGATTAGGCAGTAATTTTTTGAAGTACGCTTCAATACCGCTAAACTCTTTTCTAACATAAGGAAATTAATATTGACGTGCACGATAACATCTTCCCTGTAGAATATGGGGTGACTTAGTCAAAACGCAACAGAAAAAATAAATGGATATGGGGAAAATAGTTAACATACCGATAAATAAATCATTCGGAGGAAAAGATAGAGATTGGTGGAAAATTTGCGTTCCTACCCATAAACCGATTATGGTGTGTGCAACATTTCATTTTCCTTGCGCCCCACCAGTGACTGAGAGGTTCTGCTCTCAAAGCTGGCAGTCGGGAAGTGCTGGGTTCAAACCCCAGTCAAGCTCGTCGACCTAACCGTTTGGAGTTTTCCTTGTTTTTCTCCGAACCTTGTCGTAAATATGGGTTAGGATCCCTTAAAAATACCCCTACGGAGGGCACTCCTCCGTAGGGCCTATATCCCTGTAGTAGATAATAGGCCGTCATAAATCAATCAACAAACCATTTTCCTTGTTGGACCCTATATCATTATTGTATGGGCTACATTGTCTATGAGCGATAACTGCAGGCGATTTCAGTTGCGTTTTAGCTACGTTGCCATGTTAACTAAATTTTAGTATATTTTGTGTGGCGTGAGTAAATTCTATGGATCATATACACGGCTGCTTAAAAGAATTGGAGTTATTCTTCGTGTGTTGGTAAGAATTACTGATAATGCGTTTTCAATGTTGTCACGCGTTTTTCAGTTGAAATGAATTTTATGGATCTATATGGATTGAGTATAATCTATATATATATTTCTCTTACGTAGCGTGAAAATAGGGCTGATTTTGTAGCTTTCCATTTGGCGACAACCATAGTTTCTTTAGCTACGATTCTCATTGGTTCGTTTTACGGTGACGTACTACATTCAGCGAATCAGCTTTCTTTTAGACACGATAGAAAACGTTTTGTTTACATTTTGTTAACGTCTACATAGCGTCTGCGTAGGGTTTTTCAAAGACTTTTAAATGAATTTAAACCGTGGTGTGCAATATTATAGGCAAAATTAACTCCATGCTGCGCAATGAGTTTTAAATTAATTGTATTTCATAATGTTAAAGAATCATTGGTAGCACTAACTAAATCCATTTTTAATTGTGTTTTCAACAAAGTTTTCAATTACCTTTTTTAAAATTAAGAAACATTTTTAAATTTCATATGTTAAAATGATTTATGATAGTACTTATGCTGGCTGGAGTTGCTCCACAAAAGTGGCGAGCAAGCGAAGCGAATTGGTACCGCGCAGCGATCCCAACGTGAATTGCCTCGCAATTCACGAGGGTTGGCGAGCGTTAGCGAACAGGGGGCTGAGCCCCTTAGTATAAATAAATTGATATACAGAGTGGCACCAATGGATATGGATACATGTTCGTCAATGAATTATTGTTAAAATGACTTTTAGCTGAGAAATATGTTTTTCAGCTGAATTAAATTTTAGTGCTGTATGTGGTATGATAAAAATCTATAGATTATATACAGGGCTGCAAAAATTATTTCGAATTCATCACCGTCTATGGTCGGTAATTGCAGAAAAAAAGGCTTCTAACTATGTTATGTGTTTTCTAAATTGTTTATTGAAGTATTTCCTTCCATCGTATTGAAAAGTGAAATGCTTCATTATATTACTCTGGCACCATTAAAAAGTCTTTTATAAGCTATGCTTGACGCATGAGTTCTCTTTCTTGTTTTTGTATGCAAGGAATGATTTTCTTTTTTAAACTTTTGAGCTTTAGCAATATTTTTTGGAAAAGATCATATTCTCTTTCGGATAACGATTTCAACATCTCTACTGTATTTAATTATTTTCAAAAAATACTTCTAAAATCATTCTTCAAACACTTCTAAATATTCCTTATTTCAAACGAATACAATTTCACTTATTATATCAACCATCAATAATACTTGTGGTACAAAATTTTCTTTTTTGAGTTATTCTATATATACATCCTCATTTGCATGGACTGCGGAAAAATAACTTATCATTCCCCAAAACTTCAGATCAGGTATCCTTATAAATGTAGAAAGCAGCATCTAAAAGTTTTGAATATTTAAAGAATTCGCATTTGAACAAATGAAGTATATAGTATTACTTTTGATGCATAAACTTGCTTAAAATAGGAAAAAGTTTGAGAGATATTCGAAAACTACTATTAAAAACGCACACTTCAAGAGAAAGAAAATGAAGTGACAAGAAGGAATTTAAACATGAAATGTATTTGAAACGATGATTAAAGAGAAAAAAAGACTACTTAAGTCTAAAATTTAAGATTTTTTAGGAATCAATAAAAATTGTACTAGAAAACAAATGTTTAGATATTTTAAGAACTTTTCTGTGCTGTCTATATTTCTTAAACCTTTAAATATGTTTGTGAGTTATCAGTTATATTTATTTTACCAAATTAAAATAAAAAAAAAGTTTTAAAAAATCTTTGGATTTATGATGTTTTTGTACACAGTGGGTTTTAGTACCCTAGAAACGATATAAGAAAATATATTAACACATTGATGATCCGTCACGAGTTAACTCGTGTTTGTTTTACCAAACATCATTGACTAAAGGCGTGGCTTTTATCTTATAGAAAATGCATTTATATTGTCCATATATTTTTTAGATTGTAAGACGTTTTATATTGAATCCGTACATTGATTGATATTTACTGATGCATAAACTTGAAAAACTTATCTAGAAAACCATTTAATTAAAGACTTTCAGAAGAGGGCGGAGCGTCTACTGTTTTAAAATCAAGATTTTATAACAAAATCGACGGTCAACAAAGTGTTAATCATATTTTTATTAGTTATTTGACAAAATATATATAAATCATTTATGTCTTTATCTTCACTCTTAATTTATTTACTGATGCATAAACTTGAAAAACTTATCTAGAAAACCATTTAATGAAAGACTTTCAGAAGAGGGCGGAGCTTCTACCGTTTTAAAATCAAGATTTCATAACAAAATCAACGGTCAACAAAGTGTTAATCATATTTTTATTAGTTATTTGACAAAATATGTATAAATCATTTACGTCTTTACCTTCACTCTTAAATATTAGTGCAAATTTACACAGCAAAACTTTGTACATCATATATTTCTAAATTTCTAGGAAAATTAATTAATGTTTTAATGAGATTCATTTAAAGACAAATACCATTACCATGTAGTACAATATTAAAAATCGCCATAACGTAGGCGTATGTGACAATATTTTCGAACAATGCGCGTTTGTAACATGCATATTTAAATCTGTAAAACTCAACGGTATACAAAGCACCCCAACGCGAATAATTAAGGATTAAGGATTGAGATTAAGTACCTACACCCAGGGCCCGATTAACCTCTAAAGTTAAAAAAAACAATGGCACTCCGGGAGTGCCGACAGAAGTGAAAACTTGAACATTTACGTGTGTATTTTTTGAATCGTCAGGAAATGTTTTATTGTGCAGGAAATACTTTTAAATGAAGTGGTTTTTTTTATTCATTATTATAAACTACTACTATAAAAATTATATTACCATTTAATGCACTATTGTACATGAAAAATAATGCATATTATTTTACATACAAAAATTGCAATCTATTGCTTAAAACGTAAATTTACAAATACATAAAATATGAAATTTAATTAATTGGTATTCTTTGAAATGAATACCAATGAAACTTATGAATTTTCATCCACAATTTTAACAACTCTCAATACATTCATCATTTCTTCCCTGAGATGTAGTTTCATATCTTTTGTAATAACATTTATCTGCAAAATAGGGTTCCCGCTTCCTATCACTCCAAAAATTATGACTTCTTTGCTGCCTGTCTTGTTTACGGTATTCGTGAACATTATGCTTTTTTTCTATCTTCATACTGCGCGTATTGTTTGCGGTATCTATAATTTATGTCAAACTTTTCTTTTGCATAAAATGATTTCACTTCATTTCTGTATCGGTAACCACGTTTCTCAAAACTTTCATGAAATATTTCTTTATTTTCATTTTTTCCTTTTATATTACTTCCCGTTATTTCTTTTCGCGTGCTCGTTGAATTATAATATTTTCCGTTTTTTGCTATTTCATTTTCATGTTTTGATTTGATCTCGTGAGTTGAGTGATTTTTATTTGTTTTCACCGCGCGTGCTAAATTTATCTTGAAATTATTTTCTGAATTAATTTTTATTCATAATACCAATCATTTCGTTTTCTGCACGTGAACTATTTTCTTTTGATACTTTCGCTTCATTGTATGAATTGGCCACATAATTTAATTTGGTGTCGGTGACGGTAACGGTGACGGGTCGCGAATTCAATGTTTTTTTCCCATCTCAAAAATGCCCAACGCGCCTAAAGGAGTTTTCACTTCAAAAACACCGTATCATTTTGGGGGCTCCTTTCATCCGAGAAAACTTTGTCATATTCTACATACATGGAAACTCGTCCATGATTCAAATATTATTCCCGGCAGTGGCTTAGCCGAGTTCACACACATTCAATAAACAGCTTTTTTATGTTTCCTGTATATGCTATAGATAGAGTATATTATTTGTAAGATATATACAAGGTGTTCTAAAATTCGACCAACAAATTAAGAGTGGTGATAGACGGCATCAAGAGGATGAAAACGTCGCAAACCACGTTTAGTGGCAGAAAATCGCAAGTATTTATGAAGGGTTTGGCGTCGAGTGGAACGAAAATGGCCAATAATAAATAGAAAATTTTTTTATATGACGTAAAGCATGATTACAATGCATTACAGTTCAACGTCAGAAAGGAGACGACGAGACATTTTTATAATGTTTTAACCGGTCCGGCTATACTTCGTTCGTCGATGTCGGCTGTACAATCACCTTCGTGGCTGCAACTTCGAACAATTTCTATAGAAATGTGTCGCCGTCTCCTTTCTGACGTTGAACTGCAATGCATTATAATCATGATTGACGTCATATAAATGTTTTTTCTACTTATTATTGGCTCTTTCTGTTCGACTCGACGTCACAGCCTTCATAACTATTTTTGCGATTTTCTCCCACTAAACGTAGATTGCGACCCCATGTTCTATGGTAAGTTTTCATCCTTTTGATGCCTTCTATCATCCCTCTCAATTTGTCGGTCAAATTTTAGAACACCCTATATACTCTTTTTGCATGTTGAGATAGCCGGATGGTTTTTAATCAGTGCATCAGGAGGCCATTGGTTAGACGCCTTTTGATCACATTCAAATTTCTTTGTTATGTAAGTTTCCTGAATTACTCTCTTTCATTAGATTAACTTTCTCTTCCAAGAAAATAAAAAAAAAATTAAATGCAATAAGATGCAATATAAAAATGGGAATTAGAGGCCCAATTTTACAGTCATTTTGGGGCCCTTCTTAAATTTTAGAGAGGAAGTTCGTGCTTGATGTGCATTTTGGATAATTAGGCCCTGCTTATAGGTGCCAAATATAATCTATTTTGAATACTATTATTTCTGAATAGTAATAGTATTTATCTTATTAAATCGCAGAACGCTTCGATTGAATAAAGTGGAGATTACTATTCGAAATCATCGTTCGAAAATATTGTCACATATGCCTACGTTATGGGGGATTTTCAATATTGTACTACATGGTAACTATATTTTAACTAAATATTAATCTTATAAAACATTAATTTAATTTAATTTCTTATTAAATCAGAAATATATTGTATACAAAATAGATTGCGGGGGAATGTGTGAATTTGCGCGAATATTTAAGGTTTAAGATGCAGACGTAAATCATTTATAGATATTTTGTCAAATAACTAATAAAAATATGACTAATATCCCTTTTTTTTTAAATGAATTTTGTCAAATGTATAGATATTTTGTCAAATAACTAATAAAAATATGATTAATATCCCTTTTTTTATGAATTTTGTATTGAAAATAGAGGTATTTAAAATCTATAATCCTAGTTTTCTATGTATTGAAGAATATTTTCCTGATTTGTGATTTTGAAAATCGCATTAAGTTTAGTAAACTTATTATTTATAATAATATTTACTAAAACTGTTTTAGAAGTTGATGCTTCGTATATTTACAACTATACCAAGTATGTACACAGAGTAATTTATTGTACGGGCCCTTTTATATACTTCTGAAAGAAGTTAAAACTTCCCTTACTTTCTCGAGCATGAATAATATTCTTTGGCAAAGGTCCTATTTTCAGCTATTTGATATGCACCTTCATTTGCATTCAAATCGGATAGCAACATCATTTCGCATGGAGGAAGTGTCATAATACTTTTTTAAATAATTGAAGTATTCTCATGCTTATGTGCAAATGATGCTCTAAAACAAATTGAGAAATGTTTCTAAATCTACGAGAATATAATATAACCACGAACGAAAATATGGAATAACTTCTTCCGAGATACCCACGATTGCAAAAAGCTTTCTTTATCTTTAGAAACCCTAGAAACCAATATAATTTCGAGATTTAAAGAAGATTTTACAAAAACAAATTTTCTTTTGCTTCCACTTATTTTCAGAAACGTTTCCGAGCTGTTTTTATAATGTATAAATCAGTTTTCTCGACCCAGAATATCGAGGAAAAATAAGAAAATTGAAACATACATTTATATTTAAAGTTTAATTGCATTATATAAAGAAGACTATATTAAATATTTATAGCATTAAAAAAAAATCATTACAAATTGTTGAGATGTAAATCAGTATAAATGGATTAGTGTCAAATCCGTTACCAAATGTCATGTCCGCTACCGCAGATTTTTTAATGTATTTTAATATTATAATTTTTTTTTTCATTCTATTGTTATTTTTCTTTCAACTACGAAATAGAGATATAATTTTCTGTTAGTAATATTATAAAATTAGTGATATAATTTAAACTGTTAGTTAATATGATTATCATTTTTAGAGTTATAAGGATGTTTCTCTTACGCAATTCAGTAATAGAGAATTTAAAGTTTATGACGTCATCAAGCCACGATTTTATTTGAATTGCAATACATTTTATAAATAGTTTACACGGGTTTTATTTTCATATTTTATATTATGCATATTCATGATGGGCAAGTATTACGGTGGCCCTCAACGTCTAATTTTTCAGCACAATAATATGAGTTTTGTGGATATTTTTAATTTAAATATCCGAAAAGCAAGCATAAAAAGAACGAAACGCATAGATTATGAAACGCTTTCCAACACTAACAGAATATTATAATGAAATTTCATTTTTTAAAGGATGAAATCTATTATAGTCCGTTCTGTAACCGAATACTTTTGTGAGTCTGTGTGAATGAAGATAAAGGATACGCGCTCCTTAATCTACAGAAAATATGTTATAGTGCACCTGGATGATTCTTTTTAATTTCATTATGTTTGAAGTATTGTAACATCATTAAAATATATTGGAAAATATTTTTTTCCCATAGACCATAATGTAAAGGGATTCTTTTGCGTGTCCCTAGAAACGAGCTATAAATGTTCCACACTTCATTTTCAATACAAAACATTCTACAGTAACGAGAGTTAGAGTACGGATTGACAGATAAATGAAAAAGTGTTTATGAATCCGGTTTCTCTATGTTGGAAAGTGTTACAAATTCAATTTATGATGCATTGTTTTCCAACTAACTTGTAGAGTTGTCAAAAACCTTACCTACGAAGATTGACCGCCAATTTCCCAGATTGTATTACCTGTAATCCTTTAAAAAATATATGATATGTTCGTGGCATTAATTCATTTTTAACGCGTATTTAACATCGTTGAGTAGAATTTAAAAATTGGACTCCTATCATCGGGTTTTATCATAAAAAACTACATTCAAACAATCGACAGTCCTGAATGAACAACGAAAGTATTCTAACAAGGGGATGCTCAGAGTTTGGAAAAACAGAATGTGGTGAATGTTTGTGTATCGATAAAGTATAGTTAGTAGATAAATATATCAAAACCATAAAGTGCAATACCCAGAGGATCTTGAGAAAATAAGCATCAAACTTTACGTTACCTCCTCTGGCAAAAAGGCTTAGCAGCATGGTTGGTAGCGCACTGGATTTCTGAATTTTTTCTTCTTTGAGTTCGAATCTCAGCCAGGCTCTTTATTTTTCGCAGCGAAAATTTTTATCATGTATTTTCGAACGACGATGGAGAGAAGTATGTATTAAGAAGGAAGTATGTATTATTAACATTTACGAAAAATATAAATTAAACATACGTTTTTTCGCATATAAGTACAGTTTTAGATATAGAATTGTACATGCATGTTTAAATCTATACTAATAAAAGAAAGTTTCGCTCTGTGTGTGTGTGTCTGTTGGCGATGGCTAGGAAAATTTAGCGCACCTAGAAATCTGTAAATTTAGATTTAGGTAGTCCAAACACTCTCCTGGTATACCTGAGCCTCAGAATTTTAAAATTTTGAAAATTAAAGTAGTTATCAATTAAAAACTGATCAAAGATCACAAATAAAAAAGTCATTATTCTGAAGCGAGCTGGCGCATGTGCAGAAACCAATTTCCGTATCTTCGGGAACAGAAGAAAGAAAGCAGAAGATATTCCGTTTTTGTTTAAAGTATTTCTAAATTCGCCATGGACAAACGGCTAAAAATACGGAAAAACCTTCTACATATTCTAAAAGAACATACTTTTACGTCTCGAACGATCTGGTTGGTTTGAAAAAATTTTACATTTAACCCTTTCAAAAAAAATAATCAAAAAGCATCGAATTCGTGATTTTTATTTTCTCCCGTTTTCCGAGCCTTGCATCTACCGGAATACAAAATATACGGAAAAACGAAGGTCACCAAATTAAAGAACTGTTTTTGTCCTTTTCAAAGCCACCTTTGGTTTTAAAAAATACAAAAATTAACCCTTCGAAAAAGTATATTTTCTGTATGCCGTTTTGCGATTTTTGCGATTTTGGCAATTTTCAAAATTTCGCATCGGCGATTCAGAGACAGGTACGAAAAACTAAAAATACCAGACAATATCTACATTTATTCCTTTTTCGACATATGTATTTGTTTTTGAAAAATACGAATATTAACCCTTCAAAAAAAATTCGTGCGCAGGACTCTCTTTTGCGAATTCCGATTTTCTGCTATATATTAAATCTGGCATCGGCTTTCTAAAATAACCAAACAAAAAGCAAACACACCTAAAGACATCTACGTTCTATCGGGTTTAGGCAGAAACCTTTAGTTTAAAAAATAAATTACGTTAACCCTTTCGAAAACGTTTTTAACCGTAAGTCAATTTCGCTTTTTTAACTATTTCTCCTATCTTTGAAAATCCGAATTGGCGTTTATAAACAAGATACGAAAAAATAAATACTGTGCCTAATCTATATCTCTTTGTTTTTTAAAATCTGGTATCCGTTTTGAAAAAATTTAATTTTAACCCTCCGAAAAAAAATCCTTTTCAAAACTCACTCACGCCAATTTCCTTTTTTTGGTCCAGATTTAAAAATCGGCATCGACTCGGGAAGTGCAAGTACGGACAAACAGTAGACTCCAGATCATAGACATGTTCATTTTCTTCAAAATGCATCGTTGGGTTTTAAAAAATATCTACATTAACCCTTTAGAAACCGATCTATTACGTAACCCACTTTCGTGATTTCCGCTATTTTGGCAATGTTTACCCGTAGTTAAATTTCAATTCTACTAGGAAATTTGGTTGGGTCGAGTGTTCTGAAAAGGCCTCTTCCAGAACAGACTGCGCCCCCTGTCGATGGAAAGTGGAACTATAGGAGTATATCTGGTTCTATGGACCCGATTACGACGGGGTTTGGCTCATTCGACTTGATATCTATAGCCTTTATTTTAGCTGCACTTTCGACCGCCAGAATGCGCATTCCTATCTTGGGTTTTATGAGCCCGATTACGGCGGGGTTTGCCTCATTCGACTTGATTTCGACAGCCTTACAGATTTCAGTCATATTCGTATAGAACAGATTATTAATATTTCGGGTCGCTATTAAAAGCTAATAAAATGACATCTTTTAAATCAAAATGGCGAAAGAAACGAACCGGTGCATTGGATTTACAAGCGGAAATTATTTTACTAATTAGCGAATTTTAAGAAAACTAATTGAGATATCAATTTGAAAATTTCTGAGCATGTGTAAAAAAATATTCTGCATCTGACTATGTGATTTTTGAAAAATTCGGTTGGTATTTTTTTTAAATTTATGCAAAAAACTGCCAAAAATCTGCCGGCGCCTGCGAAAGCAATCCGAGAAAGTTTCAGACAGGGATCTGCTTTCAATAAAAACTGAACTACAAAGAGATCTGTTTCTCTGGCCGATCCCTCCATTTAGTTTGCGAAAATGAAAGGAAAGAATTGACAATTTTTACTAATGAACTAAAATTTAGGTAACTAATTAAGATATAGATTTGAAATGAGATCATCTGCCGGCTATTTTAGCGTAGCGTCTTCGTTATGTTCTAATTATCAGAAAAATTGATTTCTTTTTTTAATGATCGCGTTAATGTAGGTGGCGGTGGTTCTCTTGAACAAATTATTCATTTTATTTGCGGGTATGGGGAGGGAGGGGGTTAACGCCTTTCTCTGAGATTGTAATTATCTCGGGCCCGGGCAACGCCGGGCGGGTTAGCTAGTATTTAATAAAAAGTAAAAAAAAAAAAGGTAAGGAATTTGAATTTTTATAGACCAGAAAATTTAGCTGCTATTTAAAATTATTCACAGTTATTTAATTGAATAATTTCATATTTTGTCTCAGAGAAATAAATTAAAATACCTGATATAAATCTATAATATATTATTTAAATTTTGTTTCACTATTCAAATATTTTAAAAATTTCATGATTTTTTTAGGGTTTCGTTCATTTTACGAAACTATTACTCGCGCTCCATTGTCTGTCCGTCACAGAGCCGTTCTCAGAAATTATATAACTTACAGGCATGTAAATTTGTGTACTTATATCAACTATGAAGCTCAAAAAATTAAAATTTGAAAAAATCGTATTATTTTAATATAGAGAGATAAAAAACCAAAATTCTAACAGCCTTTTCCTATTAAATTTAAACATTTTTCGTTATAGCAGTTGCCAACAATTAAAAATCCACAATAAAATTATTTCTACAATAATTAATTTTCTATTGAAAGATATCCACGTGAAAAATGAAAATGAAATAAAAAGTTTCACCCATTGAAAAAAAGATTAATAGGACGTCCTATTGGTAATAAAACGGAATTTTTCAAACATTTCTCTATAATACAAGAAGTATGAGTATGTGTATGTACAGAAAGCAGATTAATATAACGTCATTAGAGAATTAAAAAGAAAATTAATCTGACGTCATATTGGAAGCTTAACGGATTTTTCAAATGTTTGAGAATAATACAAAGCGAGTATCAATATGAGTAATAGAGAATAGTAAATATATGAGTTTTTTTGAACGCATTGAATCATGATAAAAACCCGATTATGGAAATATTCACATATTTTAACATTTTGAAGATGTTCAACATGTTTAATTTTGAAATTAATTGTTTTTAAATATCGCATTTAGTCCACATGACAGATATTATTATGACAGAGTATAATAGCGGGCTTCGCCCGCTATCGGGGCTGTTCAGATATTCGAAAAAACGGAGTTTGTTATAAAGAGAGTTACATATGTTTTTAATTATAGGGGATGAAGCGTTTTCCTTAATTAATGCATTTATTTTTCTTTTAATGTTACGTGAACGACGTCACGGGTAACAGCTAGTAAAATATAAAATAACTAATCTTCCGTAATCTGTGGGCAAGGTTAGCTCCAAACATGGGCGTTTGCTAGGAACAATATAGTTTAAAATCAATGTAGATACTTTTAAAGAACTGCCACAAAAAGTCTCACTTTCCAAAATACGCAATTTGGCAGTAGGAATATTTGGCGATTTATCACCTATGGCAAGCTAACGGACAAATGCGTTAAAATTAATTTATTCATTTATAATTAAGTTCTAAACCCATTAAAATGTTGTATCGTCTTCGGAAACACACAAGCGAACATAATTTTTCTAATTCTGGTATATTAAGAAGTAAGTGAAAAACCGATTACAAAATTGCATCTTTACATACAAGAACCAAGTTGAGTTGAGTTGAGTTAAAAGAATGTAAAAAAACATTACATAGATTCTTTCTGCGGTTAAAAATTTCATACTTTGAACAAGTACAAATGCGCTATACTATCGGAAGCATTATATACATGCTCTTGCTAAATTCTGATTTTCAGTTGTGAGGCATGCATTACACTATATTGCCAAAGGTGACCGGTCACTAGCGATTTTAGACGTTTTGTTAACTATCTAGAAAAATACATGAGGAATTAACCTGAAACTGCAGGTTTGTAAACAGTATAGTATAGGTTATATATTTCCGTGAAGATTTTTTCCCGAAACCCCATAAGGGACTGTCAACAAATTGAAAAAGAACG
This sequence comes from Maratus michaelseni, assembly GCA_963931845.1. Classification (NCBI taxonomy): domain Eukaryota; kingdom Metazoa; phylum Arthropoda; class Arachnida; order Araneae; family Salticidae; genus Maratus; species Maratus michaelseni. The sequence continues at coordinate 266,679,205 of OZ007593.1, forward strand.
AATATCTTTTGGATAACCCTGTAAAAACTAATCTAGCAAAAGCGTTCAAACTCGAGATTATTAATAAGTGGCTTATTGTAATATACTGTGTTCATTTTTATGAGGATGGCATGTATACTCGTAGAGAAATGAAAGTTTTTATAAAAACAGTCCCAAATTTCGCCAAGTTTTTTTCTTATAATTTGCAGAGTTCTTAATATAAAACAAAGTTATTTCGAGAAAAATATGTCAAACAACATTGTACATAATACTCTGCAATCGGAATTAAAAAATAATAAAAATTGGATGAAAAATGAGCAGGTTTACTAAAAAATCTTTCACTGCACATGCGCGAATGCAATCAAAATATAATGTGCATAATGTATTAGCTAAGTATATAGAGCAACTTTTGTGAAAGTCTCAAAATCATAGCTTGAAAATTCTGAAAATTATCGTCGATAGAATAAGCTCGAAATCCGTTGTTCCCAAAAGGAAGCAAAAAGATGAGGGGTTGTATCCAAATATAGTAGTACGTGCAATATTGTGTACGCTGTCTTGGCACTAATCAACAGATATTTGATACATTTGAAATTATTTTTCACTTTCTATAAAGCATTAACATAACAATTAAAATATTTGAAGAATTCTAATTTGTGCTAACAAGTGCTGTGATTATTACTTTTGATGTATAATGATTATACCAAATTCTAACAAATACCTAAAAATTGCAGCTAAAATCCCGTAATTCGAGAATAAAAATAAAGTACGGAAATATAAAACGAAAATAAAATATTGCCAATTTGTAGTACAATATGTAATGATTTTTTGGATACTTATATAAGACAGACTATAAGGTAGGTAAAGGAAAAAGATGAAGACAATAATTCATCATTTTAATTATAGAACTAGCAAGACCGTAGCCAGGAAAATATTTCGGAGGGGGATTTGTGAGCTCAAAAGTTTATTTTTATTATCATGGTTTTGATTTGTTTTTTCCCTAATAAAACAGGAGTGTTAAAAGACTTCTTTATTTCAGACATATTAAAAGCTTATATTGTAAATTCAAGTAATTAAATAATGTAATTTCAAAAGAAAATCTACTTTTTGAGCCTTCTTCATTGCAATTACATTTAGAATTTCATTTGTGCCGATGCTGCCTCACCGATCTTGAATGATTAGTGTCAACCTGTGATGTTTTATGAACTTTACGCATATGTTTTCAAACATTTTATTATGAAAGATGTCATCACAGAAGCGTGTGTGTGTTGGCACAATTAAAGTTTCTAAACTTTAAGTTTGTGGTGGCTTGAAAATAAAGTTCTCACTGTCTTCTTCAAGAGTGGTAAGCAAATTGGACGATTTATATCAGACTGCTGCAGCCATTTTATTTGAAACATTGTAATATCGCTTTTACAGAGTATTATTCCAGAAAATTGTATGAATTTTAAAGATTTTGTAGAAATTGCGTCGCTTTTTGCAACATGCTGACGAAATCGAGCAATAAACAAATGCTAGTTTAGAATTTTGGATTTTGAATTTTGACTGCAGTTGATTTGTGATTTTGTGTGCATTGACTGACACTTAATGATGTATAGTAATCATGACAGAAATATGGGAGAGTGATCAAACCCTGGTGATTCCTGTACTAGCTATAACATAGCTACAGCTAGCATGCGGTGGCTACAACTAGCATGCGGTGGCTACAACTAGCATGCGGTGGTTATCTAGCTACAACTAGCATGCGGTGGCGATCACAAAACACTTCTTTTAATTTAACATGCAGTTACAGTGACTGGATGAAATAAAGCATAGCATAACAGCGCCTCCTGTTGTACTATACTCCCTGTTGAGTATTCAAATCCGAAATTGGACCAACATATATATTTTTAATTAATAGTTTTCAATATAAAATTTGGAGCAATTTTATCTAACGGAAACTAGAATGGAGTTATATTATTCATGGTAATATGCATAACACAACAGCGCCCCTCGTTGAGCGATCAAAACCAAAATTAAATCAGCACAGTTTTTTGGAATAAGCATACGACATAGTAAATGTAATACAATGCCATTCCATAAATGTTGAGATATGCTATTATATAAATCAGGAAAAACGTCTAATAACGCCACTTTTCGGGAAATATATATCAAAGTTTAACCCGCTCCAATGTATGTCAAGTTCTAATTAAACTAGTCGTTGGGGGCCACCGTAATACTTACCCATCATGGATATGCATAATATAAAATATGAAAATAAAACATGTGTAAACTATTTATAAAATGCATTGCAATTCGAATAAAATAGTGGCTCGATGACGTCATAAACTTTAAATACTCTATTACTGAATTGCATAAGAGAAACATCCTTATAACTCTAAAAATGATAATCATATTAACTAACAGTTTATTGTGTCGGATTAAGCGTCTCTTTTCCAATTAAAATATATCTTTGAATTGCAATTTGAATGAAATACAGGGTCACGGAAAATCGAAGAGTGTGGGAAATGCGATTACAAATATCTCGACAACTCATTATTCGATCAACTTCATTCTTTATGCAAAATTTATGTTTTTTTATTGTCTTTTATATTCATTCCTTAAAATAAACAATTTCAAAAATTTGTATATACCTTTTATCAGAACGAATATTTCAAGAGTCCGAAAAAACATAGTTCCAGATAATCGAGGTTACTGAAATTCAATAAGCTTCTTCCCATTATTACATACTGAGTACATACCAAATTTCATGTCTCTATCTCAATTTCTTCAGGAGATAGAGCGTTTACAGACACACACACAATACACACACACACACACACAGACACACTCACAGACAGACGGATGGCAATTTTTTTCTCTATAATATGTTTTTAGGATTCTACAGTGCCTGAAACGTGTAAATCCGTCATTTTTTTTACGATTTTGAAAACGTTTGCAAGACTTACCCTATACTACGTATGATGGGTAAGTAATATGAACTTTAACGGCATTCCTTTCATTATTTCTTGAATTACAAAGTCCACGAAATTTGTGTAACAAGCAGTCAGACGCCAACCAGACACACAGACAGACAGATATTGATTTAAAAGCTGCTAAATTACATTCAGGACATTTCAAAAGACGTAAATCCATTCAAAAGTCGAACATTTTCAGGAATCCTATACATTCTCCTTATGTAGAAGAAATTAAAAATGTTGTTTGAAAACTTATGAGTAATTCAATTTGCAACACAACAAAGTGCTTGCAATCATATCCAGGTACTTATAATTTTTTTATATGTTGAATGTTGTAGGCTGAAAATAAATGCTCGTAAAACCTGATTTCCTTAATTTTATTATTTTGTAATGATCTTTTAAATATATATATAAATAAATTATAGCGCACTAGATTATGTTTAAAAGCATTAAACGTGTTCATGCATTTTGATTTCCTTAACTCAGTGGAATATTCTAGGGCAAATATTGACACTAATATTATAGCGCTGTTTGGAATGCTCCACCGGAAATTATGGGAAACGTTATATGGTGAGAATTTGATTTATATCACTGTTCTTGGCGTCCTTCCTGGTTAAACAGAAAGACATGAAATAGTAAATCCTTCAATCCTTTCGAAATTGCTATCGTATCTATTTATCGACCTGCTCTAAAATGAAAAGTTGAAAATAATCGAAAATAGTTGTTTCAAGAGATAGATTTTTCTTTTGTAAAAAATCATATATTTAAAATGAATAAAAAATAAATGTGTTCATTTTTATTAGAAAAAAATCTTATTTAATTTATTATTAAAACCAGGGGAATCAACCCGGGTTACAGAACATAGATAAAAAATCTAATTTAATTGAAAACTGAAATATATATTTTAACTATAATATGTTTTTTAGATTGTCCACCAACTGCACGAAAAAACATTTTCAAATGAAATACACACATACACACACACACACACACACACATACACACACACACACACACACATATATATATATATATATATATATAAAACTTTAAGTAAAATTTAACCATTGAAACATAAGAAACTGACCACATACACTGAAATCCCGATACCAAAGAGCCCTGTCAATTTACAAATTAAAATTGTAGTCCTAATAAAAGTAACATTATTAATTCAAATTAAGAAGAAAAAAAAAAATTAAATAAATAGAAAATAAGGAATGAAATATAAACCACACGAGTATATACACAAATAAAAGCTTATAAAGTAATTTACTTTTTCAAGGGCAAGAAAATCACATTTATAAGCAAAGAACGATTGTTTTCTGTATATGACACCAGCTTTTGCTAAATATAGTGCCATATCTTGCCCGAACAATCGCTGAAACAATATTGAATAACAAGACCTTTACAATGGAATATTATAAATTATACATACAATTTGAAAAGGAGTGTGAAAAAGAATTAAAAAAATTAAAAAATATATATATTACTTATATTTATAATATCCCAAGATATTTAGTATATTGTGAGCACATGTACAAAGTTGTATCCAAAAGAAGAGGTTAAATTCACAGTTAAATAGAGAATCCTTCAGATCATAAATTGTAACCTACAGTTACAGTTATTTTTATTTAACTAAATAGATTACAACATTTAAAAAAATGTAGAAAAAAAATTATGATATACATATAAATAAAAACCATTAATTATTTTATTTTAATTTTAATTTAATAAATTAAAATATATAATATTACTTGATAATTTGAAAGTATTTCATAGATATTATTACCTCCATACTAAATTTCCAAGTTTTAATATTTTAAATAAGCTATACTACTGCTATCTATTGTAAAAATATTAGACTATTTTAGCATACTATCAAATACATTGCTGCTGACATCTGGTGTACAGATATTCTACTAAAACTTTAATATTGTATGTATAATTACTTATATGCAGCTGTAATGTAGTGTAAATATATTAATTTTACTAGTTAATATTAATGATATATATAGAGAATAAGAGTTACTAGTATAATATAATTTATATTTTAACTAACCCATTTAAAATATATCTTAATTTAACCCAAACATTAATGTATATATATATATATATATATATTATGTATTAAAATAATAAAGTTTGAAAATTTTTAAGAAACTAAATATTTAAATGAAAGCAGCTTGTGTGTGTCCAATTTTTCTATTATAATTTTTCTATGCACAAAGTTTCAAAGGAATTAGTTGAGCTATTTTTCCATTTTACGAAATAAATTATTATTTTTTCCTTGGTTTTGAGAGGAAAGTTGAAAACTAGCTTACACAAAGCTTGGACAAACCATTGTGAACTGTGTTAATGACGACATTTTATCCTTAGTTTTTCATATCATCATACATATTATTTCTGTTCTCAACATACTTTTTTCTATGCATTTACAAATCGCACAACATTGAATGAGGTATCATTCGAAATGCTTTTGAACCGGCTTTTGATATGGTACACTCATATTTCATTACAATATGTTTTTTTATTAAAAATTGCAGATAATTAAAAATTAAATCAGCATTGTTTTCACGTATGAAATGAAAGGTTTTTCTCAAATCAATGTTACCACTAGAATAAAACACTGCATTATATCATGCTTAGCAATGATTATATAAATAACAAATAGTGCAAAACGATAAAGTGTTTGTGTCTCCGCATTGGTTTATTTTATATTTCTGCTTGAAAAGCAAAATTGAAATTGAAAGATTTAGAAGAAAATGACACTATCGATTAATCGAAGCAGCCTTATTTCACGTGTAGTCTAAAAGATATGCTTTTTTATGTTATATTACATTGTATTTTATGTGCATTAAATTTATTTTTCTTTGTCCATGTTTTCCCCGAAGCACATGGCGTCATCCTCTAATGCAGTTAAAATATGATTGTTAATTTTTTTCTCGCGCGTGCTTTTTGCTATATTCGATCACTTTTTACTGCAACTTTGATGGAATAAATGAGATGGTATTCATAAAAAAATCGTAAAAAAATCCATAAACTGGCTTTGAGAGTTTTGAAACAAATTTAATTCTAAATGCATTTTTTTTTAATTCGATGGCGGTCACGAATTGAAATGATGTGATATTTAGAGGAGAATATATGTGTGATTTAAGCGAAAGCAACAACGCAGGTCACTACCATCATCATTATGATGTCAGGGTTGGTGACACTCATGGTTTTGCTTTATAAATAGATTTCTTATATTTAACTTATTTTTTAATGCCTTTTCTTCGCTCATTATTCTTGATTAGGGTTTTATCTAGTAGCAAAAGATTAACAGTTAAACAGTAAAAAAAGAAAAAATAGTAGTAAAAAATAAACGAGATAATCTTTGAGCAAATATTTAGAATTATTTTAGGTAACAGAATATGAAATATTTTAAAGTTATTCTTTGAATCGAAGTAAGTATTTTAAAATTTTCACTCAAATAAAGCATAACTAATTTCTAAAAGACAAAAAAATGTTAATAAGTTTAAAAAAATGAGTTTGTTCAAAATTTAAATCCATGTCACATCTTTATAATTAGATTTAAAAGGGAACTACTTTTTAATAAACTTTAAATGTGATATTAAAAAAGTCAAAAGTCAATGCGACATAATTCCCGACGAAAATTTTATAATTTAGGAATGAAAAAAAAATTCTTTGATGTTTTGAAGTTTTCTACAGGCAACAGATAATTGGCTTACATAAAAGCCTTTTAAGCGTCACTTTTTTAGTTATTCTGACAAAATAACAAAGTACATGTCGGTAAAAAAAAACCCTCTGAAATTCAACATGAATGACCAAAATTTATTGTTAATTAAATAAAGATTTTTTATGGATTTTTGAAATACGAAAACAAGATTTTACAATAAAATTATTAAGCTAAAGTAAAAAAAAAAAACTTATTGAAAAAAATGTTATTAATGTTTTAAAATATTAAAATTGATTATCAGAAATTAAGACAAAAATATTGAATCACGCTTAAAACTAGTCATTGGAGGCCACAGTAATACTTACTCATCATGGATATGCATAATATAAAATATGAAAATAAAACATGTGTAAACTATTTATAAAATGCATCGCAATTCGAATAAAATCGTGGCTTGATGACGTCATACACTTTAAATGCTCTATTACTGAATTGCGTAAAAGAAGCATCCTTATAACTCCAAAATTGATAATCATATTAAGTAACAGTTTACTGCATCGGATTAAGCGTCTCATTTCCAATTAAAATAAATCTTTGAATTGAAATTTGAATGAAATACAGGGTTATGAAAAATCGAAGAGTGTGCAAAATAGGATTACAAATATCTCGGAAACTTATTATCCGATCGACTTCATTCTTTATGCAAAATTTATGTTTTTTTATTGTCTTTTATATTCACTCCTTAAAATAAACAATTTCGAATTTTTATACACATTTTATCAGAATGAATATTTCGAGAGTCCGAAAAACACAATTCCGGATAATCGAGGTTACTGAAATTCAATAAAGCTTCTTCTAATTATTACATATTACGTACATACCAAATTTCAAGTCTCTATCTCAATTTGTTCGGGAGATTGAGCGTTTACAGACACACAGACAGACGGACGGCAAATTAAAAAAAAAATATATATATGTTTTTCGGAATCTCCAGTGTCTGAAATGTGTAAATCCGTCAATTTTTTTTTCAATTTTTAAAACGATCACAATATTTACTGTGTACTACGTATGATGGGTAAGTAACAAGAACGAAAAAACATGCATCAGGCATAGATTATGAAACACTAACAGAATATTATTTCAGATTATATTATTTCATACAATGTGATGATATGTCTAAATAAGCAATTTTAAAAGCACATAACTCATCCCTTTTCAGCAATTGCTGTCTGACAGAGAAACATTTTTATGCCGTTAATAATCTACACGTGTTGTGAACGATAGAAAGAACACTTAGAACATGTTAAAAACCAGACCCCAATTAACAGTAAGTACTTCAAGTGATAAACGCAGCTGCGCACCAAAGTGAATAAAACCAGACTTCACATCGAAACTAATCAACTAAGATATACGCCAGACCGCCCCACTTCAAACTTCAACCGATATCCAGCGCGTGTGAACTGAACTCAATAACAATCTCCCAGTATCTAAAATGTAACCGAACAGTGAAGAGCCCTTGTAAATATCTTAAATATAATGTAAAATTGGAGCACTTTTAAGCAGCCTCCAAACGCGACACAAATGTACATATAATGTCAAGAATTACAATAATAATATTATATTCAAAGGAAAAATGGATCTACTTACTTCACGCAAATTGTCATTTTCGACTAATCTATATATTTAAAACGAAAGACGCATTCTGTCAAATGTTCACACGAATATCGTCTCTTTACGCATGCGTCAACAATTTTTTGAAGGATTTTCCCCTCGAAAATTGAAACTTGATTGATTAGCCTATTTAGCGTAGGGGGGTTGAAAAGGGTTGATTTAAAGACCTTCTAATATATTTATGCTCTGAGGTTGAAAGCTAAAGCTTTTTTTTTTCTTTAAAGAACTCATGTTTTCACAATTAAATATGCATCTTTTTTTGCAAAATTTTAAAGAGAGCTTGGTATCATGGTTTATCTGGGTTTTAGAATCAGGCTGATAAAAGTAAAATTAATGAAAAATTTTAAAGGCCGCGTAATTAAAAAAAAAATACTAAATATTTATATATATATATATTTTTTAATTTTTGAGACTGTAGTAAGTAAAAATAAATCATTCAATTAATATTTTTAGTTAAATTCTTGCTAAATTAATTCAAGCATAACAGGATGTAAATTACAAGCTTAAAATTATTTCACTTCATTAGTTGAGTAGGCTGGACTGACGACACAATCTATAGTTTTACATCTATAGAAATCGCTTACACAATATAACAGTTCATACATTTTTCAATATTTAATTAATTTAAAAGCAGCTAATTAAAAATAAAAGTATATTTCTAAAGGAGCTTTCAAGTTATTTACCGTCAAATTTTGACGGGTACCATCTAGTACTGTTTATTACTCCATAACAGTGATACGTCAATGAATCGATAGGATAAACATCAGTGTAATACTGTGGAATACTCTAAGCGCAAAAGGAAAATTTCAGGGAAGCTGAACAAAACTTTTTTACCATTATCAAAAGGTGAAAATGTAAATTAAAATATGAAGACTGATTTAACATTTTATAAAGATAGAAAATTTATTATGCTACCGACGGTTCTCTAACAAAGATTATGAAAGACTGAAAAAAGAATATCCCAGTATTAAAAACGATAATTTAACCAATTTCTAAAAATATAATAATAAATGAAAGAACACTAAAAAAGAAATAATGAATGCGATAAAAGAAAATACTCAATTTATTGAAAAACTCAATTCTACAAATTATAGTATAAATGGAAGTTCAAGATGCAGATGTTCCTGATTAAAGAGGAACTCGATGATATTATAGCACAAGATCCACCGGATCCACCCCACCCCGCATGGCACAAAAAAGACCGCAAGACTAGGGCTCTAATAAACTTAAGCATCGATGATTCTCAAATCGTAAATGTAAAAAACTTAGATACCGCCAAATTAACGTGGGAAGCTCTGAAAAATATACATGAGAGAAGCAATTTATCTAGTGAGTTTTACCTGCTACGGAAATTATACAGTACTAAATTAGCGGAGGGTGGAAACATGATCACGCATATCACTAATATCTTGCAGATTATTGATAAACTTAATGCCATTGGAGAAAATAATAGCGATTCACATATTTCCGCGCTATTTCTGTGTTCTCTTCCCCACAGTTACAATACTTTGATAACTGCGTTGGAGGCGAGACCGGAAAATGAGCTCACCCCTGATTTTATCAAAAACAAATTAACGGACGAATATAATCGTAGACATGAAATGTCAGAACAATCACATAGCGGATATAACAACAATGAGAGAGCATTTAAAACAAATAGGAGATATACACACACTGAAAATAGAAGAGAACAAAAATATTGCAACAACTGTAAAATGAAAAATCATTCCACTTACGAATGCTGGCACTACAAGAGCAAAAACACGGTACAATCCGGAAATCCTCGTAACAATCAATTCAAAAATAAAAAGAATTTCTCATCTTCATTATGTTATGAAAAGACCGAAACTCATAGGGAAAACAAAATTCCAAACGAAAGAGAATACGCAAATGATCAGACGCAAAATAAAGCATTAATCACCCAAAAAGTAGGCAAAAATAACTGGATTCTCGATTCAGGATCTACTTCGCACATTTGTAACGATAAAAACCTATTTAGTAAATTTATTGATTATAATAAAACTTCAGTAACGATCGCGAATGGTAATAAACTGACAGCGTTAGGTTCATGAGAAGTTTTTATAAAAACATTAACCCCCGAAGGAAAAGAAAAACTAACGAAATTACGCGAAGTGCTTTATGTCCCAGACTTAGAGTCGAACCTAATTTCGGTTAGTAAAGCCGCTAAAAACGGGTGTAAACTAATCTTCGACGATAATAAATGCGATTTGATCTTTGATGAAGAAATATATATTAGGGCGAAAAATGTGAAAAATTTATACATTATTGAGGAAATGGACAAAGTGGAAGAACCACAAAATTATGGAAACATAACGTATAACTGTGACAGCAAACAATGCATAGATCTCTGGCATCGCAGACTCGGTCACAGAGATTATGACGCGATTAAATCTATAATAACAAATCAACTTGCGGACGGAATAAAGATAGGAAATTGTAAACATCAAAATAAAACATGCGTAACTTGTATCGAAACTAAATTAACTAACATGCCGTATCCTAAATCAGCAACAAACCCAGCTACTGATATTGTGGATTTCATCCACAGTGACGTATGTGCTCCTCTAGATACACCGACTTTAGGCGGAAAAATTTATTTTATGACTCTTACTGATGATTATTCCATGACTCTTACTGATGATTATTCCCGATATACTACGATATATTTATTATCTAAAAAGAGCGAAGTTGCTGAAAAGATAAGAGTATATAACGATGAAATACAATCAGTTCGGTAAAAAACCTAAGGCAATTAGATCGGATAACGGTCGTGAATATGTAAATCAAGAGATAGATGAATATACTTAAAACAGAACGGAATTTTACACCAATTGACTGTCCCGCATAATCCGAGCCAGAATGGAGTTGCGGAGAGAAAAAATAAAAGTTTATTAGATATGACTAGAAGTATGCTATCACAAGCAAAATTAAGCAAACATTTTTGGGGTGAAGCCATAAACACCGCAACATACTTACAAAACAGACTTCCAACCAAAGCAAATAACAATAGAACACCTTACGAATTATGGAAAGGAGTTAAACCGAATTTAAAACACTTAAGAACATTCGGTTGTAAAGCGCTATTTTACGTCGATAAAGTAAATAGAGGAAAACTTGACAACAGGGCTCAAACCAGAACGTTCGTAGGTTATGACACACGATCGACTGGTTATAGAATTCACACACAAGGAAAACAAATTATAATAGCGAGAACGGTGAAATTTCTTGAAAATGAAAATGTACATTCAGATAACATTGAGGAGATACAAAACACCACAAAAACATCCGATGACAATACACAATTACCGGATAGACATGAAAATCACTTAGAAATAAAACTTGACAGTGAGGAGACACCATCCGAGCCCAAACAGCAACAAATTGAACCAAGAAGGTCTAATAGGACAAATAGAGGCGTTCCTCCTGACAGATATGTTTGTTTCATAAATAGTTCATCTGAAAAAATTCCCGAAAATTGGGAAAATATCGAAAAAATGGAAAATACTAATGATAAACAAAACTGGATAAAAGCAACACAAAATGAAATCCAATGCCTAAGAAAAAATAACACTTGTACTTTAACAGATCCACCACCCGGAACAAAAATTATCGGTTCAAAATGGACTTTTAAACTAAAAAAGGACAATTTAGGAAATGTTCAAAGCTATAAAGCGCGTTTAGTAGCCCAAGGATATAAGTCAAAGATTCGGGATTGATTATGATCAAACCTTCGCACCTGTAGTTTCGCACGCTATACAATACGTGCATTTCTCATCTCCGCATTGCACAAAAATTTGAACGTGAAACATGTTGACATCACCACAGCATTTTTGCATGGTGAATTAACCGAAACTGTTTATATGAGTCAACCAGACGGGTATATTAAACCCGGCGATGAAAGAAAAGCTTGTAAACTTCAAAAAGCCATCTACGGTCTTAAGCAAGCCGCAAAGGCCTGGTACACCAATATATCGGAAACACTCACAAACAATAATTTCATACAGAGCAAAAATGATCCATGTCTGTACTTTAAATCAGATCAAGAAAATACGATATATATCATCATCTATGTAGATGATATCCTGATAGCAGGAAAGGACAGTGATATCGAAGAAACAATAAACCAACTTAAGAAAGAATATGAACTGGAAAACTTAGGAGAAGTGAATAATTACCTAGGCATAAACATTAATAAAATCAACAATACATATTACGTAAATCAAAACAATAAAATACATGAACTAGTGAAAAAACTGAATCTAAACGACATGAAACCTCATTACACACCCATGATTGCTGGATTCAACAGACTTGAGGACGATGATAATCTTTTACCTAATATCACGAAATATCGACAAGCCACAGGCACATTACTTCACATATCAACAATCAAGCGTCCTGACATATCTGCCGCAGTCAACATATTATGTCGTAGAAACGAAACACCACGCCAAAAGGACTGGTCAGCAGTGAAAAGAATCATTTCATACCTTAAAACTACAGAAAATTTGAATTTAACTCTTAACGCAAACAGCAAGCCCATCCTAACAGCATACGCCGATGCAGACTAGGCTGGAGACTTGAAAACACGTAAATCAACGTCAGGAAATCTATTCATGCTAGGAAAATCGCCGATTTACTGGATCACAAAAAGGCAGAATTGCATTGCACTTTCGTCAGCTGAAGCTGAATACGTTTCAGCTAGCAACGCAGCACAAGAATTAAGTTGGATAACAAACTTGCTTAGCGACCTCAACATTCCACAAAAACTACCAATCACGATATTTGAGGATAATATGTCCTGTATAAAAATGACTGAAAATGATAAATATACTAAGCGATCCAAACACATCGACATACGTTTCCACAACATCAAACTTATGAAAGAAGAAGGAAAAATTGATTTACAATACTACCCCACTGAAGAAATGATAGCCGACACCCTCACCAAACCCACTCCCAAACCTGTGTACGAAAAACACCGTAAGAAACTGAACCTTCAACCTTTCCTCACACAGGAGATTACGGGGGAGTGACGGAGAAACCTTTTTATGCCGTTAATAATCTCCACGTGTTGTGAACGATCGAAATAACACTTAGAACATGTTAAAAACCAGACCCCAATTAATTGTAAGTACTTCAAGTGATAAACGCAGCTGCGAACCAAAGTGAATAAAACCAGACCTCACATCGAAACTAATCAACTAAGAAATACGCCAGACCTCCCCACTTCAACCTTCAACCGATATCCCGCGCGTGTGAACTGAACTCAATAACAATCTCTCAGTATCTAAAATGAAACCGAACAATGAAGACGCCCTTGTAAATATCTCAAATATAATGTAAAATTGGAGCACTTTTAAGCAGCCTCCAAACGCGATACAAATGTACATATAATGTCAAGAATTACAATAATAATATTATATTCAAAGGAAAAATGGATCTACTTACTTAACGCAAATTGTCATTTTCTACTAATACTGTTTATTACTCCATAACAGTGATACGTCAATGAATCGATAGGATAAACATCAGTGTAATACTGTGGAATACTCTAAGCGCAAAAGGAAAATTTCAGGTAAGCTGAACAAAACTTTTTTACCATTATCAAAAGATGAAAATGTAAATTAAAATATGAAGACTGATTTAACAATTTATAAAGATAGAAAATTTATTATGCTACCGACGGTTCTCTAACACAGTCCATATCCGGTTATGGTTGCGAATTCTTTCATGCAGCCCTGTATATGATCTATGGAATTTACACATACACTAAACATTAGAAGAAGCGTTTAAAGCATACTACAGAGGAAAACGCACGTCCAGGAATTTTCGACCACAGTCAGTCTTGTAACGAATTCCCTTGTGCATGTCTGTAAACGAACTATAAATGTTATGCACTCCATAATCTGTAGAAAACATGTTGTAGTCCACCTGGGTGACGCATATCAACCTCATTATGTTTGGAACATCGCAACACCAATAAAATGTATCGCAAACGATTGCCCCTCCATAGACCATATTATAATGTAATACTTTTGTGTGTCCCTGTAAACGAACCATAAATGTTATACACTTCATTTCCAATAGCGAACATTCTATATCGAACCTCATTCAGATATAAAAATTACACGTAAACCCGAGTATATTTACGAGAGTAAGAGCATGGCCGTTAGAGGAAAATTTTTAATAATGCCCGCATTATAACCCGTTTGAACAAATCTGTATCACTGAAGCACATCATTATTTCAAATTTTAAATTTACTTTTTTTTTTTCAAAATGAGGAATTTTACTTTTATTCTGAAACCATTGAAGTATCCAAATACATTGAAATGCTCAATTTTCACAACAACATCGCATTTTCAGTTTTTTGATTTATTGAATAGAGTATTCTTTTCAGCTATACAAAACAGTTTTGATTTTATATCTACGTGATTAAAAGACCAGATATTAAACAATTTGTAAAAGTTCACAAACCAGAAATTATTTCTAAAATAGCCGGATGTAAGCGAATAAATCTGTCAAGCGAAATTGAAATAAAATAATTCTTTAGCAAATATAATTTTAAAAAAATTCTTAATATTTAAAATAATTAACATTTTATGAGAGTATCTAGCAACAAAGAATTTAATTTAAATCTGGCAGCACTTATTTTCTCATGTAAATAAAAAGGAATTTTTTCTCAAAATCCCTTTTTTCATATATCGTGCTTTTTTACTTTCTTTACTCTTTACAAGAAAAAAAAGCAATGGATTCGAGAAAAATTTCGACTTTCGGTTTTCTACGGATTTATACATTTTAAAAGGTCCTGAACACGATTTGATTGTTTTTAGAAAATGTCTGTCAATGCGTGTGTTTGTATGTGACACAAATTTTGTGGGCGCTCTATCTCAAGAAATAATGCACGGAATTTAATAAAGCTTTGGATTCAGTTAGACCTTAATACAAATTGTTGCTGATTAGTTTTTGTAAAAATCGCTCAAACATTAGCGCTGCTATGCTGCATTTTTCACGATTTCCTCAATAGCTCTATCCCACGAACTAATGCATGGATTTTTATCAAACTTCAGATTCTTTTAGACGTTCACATAAGTTATTGCTGATTGTGTTTTGGTGTAAATTACCCAACAGGTGGCGCTGCTATGCTTCATTTTGCACGATTTCCGCAATAGCTCTATTTCAAGAACAAATGCACGGATTTTCATTAAACTTCAGATTCAGTTAAACCATGACATAAGTCGGTTCTGATTAGGTTTTCGGTATAAATAGCCCAACAGGTGGTGCTGCCATGCTGCATTTTTCAGGATTTACACGATTTTAGCGATAGTCATATCTCAAGAATTAATGCACAGAATTTCCCCAAGCTTCATAATCTGTTAGACCTTGACATAAGTTGGTGCTGATCATATAATAGTTCGTGTAAATCATATAACAGGTGGTGCTGCTATGCTGCATTTTTGAATTCTAAAATGCATAACTAAAACAAGTGGGTAAGTGTGATCGAAGACCGCTCAAAGGGTTTCGTTTAATATTCCTTTCAAAACACTTTTTTTTTCTTTAATAAATCCAAATAAATTTCATTTAGCAGCCAAAAAAAAGTCATGTTTTTTATAAAGTAAAAATTTACCGGTCTATTTTTCTCGTTTTTTCGAATATCTAAACCAGCCCGATAGCGTGCGAAGCTTGCTATTATATTCTGTCATAATAATATCTGTCATGTGGACTAAATGCGATGTTTTAAAAAAATAATTTCAAAATTAAACATGTTTTACACCTTCAAAATGTTAAAATATGCGAATATTTCCATAATCGGGTTTTTATCATGATTCAATACGTTCCTCAAACTCACATATTTACTATTGTCTATTACTCATATTGATACTAGCTTTCTATTATTCTGAAACATTTGAAAATCCGTTGAACTTCCGATATGACGTCAGATTTTGTTTTTAATTCTCTAATGACGTGATATTAATCAGCTTGGTGTACATACACATACTCATACTCCTTGTATTATCGAGAAATCTTTCCGCTTTATTACCACTATGACGTCAATCAATTTTATTTCATATTAATCTTTTTTTTCAATTGGTGAAACTTTTTATTTCATTTTCATTTTTCACGTGGAAATCGTCTGATAGAAAATTAATTATTGTAGAAAGAATTTCATCGTGAATTTTTAATTTTTGGCATTTGCTATAACGAAAAATGTTTAAATTTAATAGGAAAAGGTTATTAGAATTTTGGTTTTTTATCTCTATTTATTAAAATAATACGCATTTTTCAAATTTTAATCTCTTCATAGCTGCTATTCAGCTATATACACAAAGTTTCAACTCTGTAAGTTATATCGTTTTTGAGAATGGCTCTGTGACAGACAGACAACGCAGCGGGAGTAATAGGGTTTCGTGAGATGAACGAAACCCTAAAAATTACGCTTTTTGAAGTATTAACATGTAATGAGATCGAAGAAACTTTTGGGATTAGCGCATCCGACTACTTTTTAGGTGCGTTCGTAATTATATAAATACGTAGCATCTATAGTGGTCGTCTGGTCCGACCCTTTATCCGTCCGTCCGTCTGTCTGTCTGTTTGCATATAACAGCGCAAAAATTACCCAACCAAATGATTTGAAATTTAATATATATAATTTTTGCAAAATTATGTCAAGTCATTTCAAATTTTATGAAAATCGAATCAAAACTTTAAAAGATATTAATAAAAATATTTATTAAATAATTTGAATTTTTAAAAAAATGGTATTTCTTTGTTATAGCAACTTCTGAGGATTAATCGTCAAACGACGGAGATGTATCATTCTATTAAATCCTATCACACGTAATTAATTCAATGATATCACATGATAGGTAATGATACTAGGTTGCCATGGTGACTACGTCCTATTTAAAATGGAGTCCTATTATTTCCGTATTACTGAATTTAAAAACCGAATTTGTATACTAAAATTGTTGAATTATAGCAATCCTACAATCTACCGACAGTTTTTGGTTAGATGTTTCCGGAGAAATAGATATTAAATGGAGAAAAGAGTCTAAATATGGATGCCAAGTTCTGAATTTTTCAATGCTAGGCTTAAGTTTCCCATTGGAATTTTCAGTAAATGTCAACAAATGATAAAACGTTGGCAACATAAAATGTGCTTATTTTATTATGGAAATTAATCATATCATAATAACAGGCGATATAATTAATTTCATTGAAACTTGTTATAGTACGAACGCACCTCATTTGTCACGTTTGACGTATAATTTCCAAGTTGTTTTGAAAATGATAACTTAAAATGTTATCATTAAAAATTTTCAAACTTGGCATATTTTTCATTTAAAATATTTCCTGGGAGCATCAGCTAAAGAATGTTCACAATAAAAATATTTTTCAATTTATGGCATGATACTTGAATAACGACGATTTAATGTATGGCATAGTTTAGCTTATTTAACGAAAACTTAAATCATTAACATCTATCAAAATGTAAAAATTATGAATCTACCATATATTAATTAATAATACTTTATTATGAAAAATACACTTTTAGGAAATGTTTTGCGATTATCAGATTACAATATCACTGAATGAAAATGGCTATTTTTTTTTCTTCTTTTTTATAACGATGTTCAGAATTTAAGAATCCTTGAGATGTATTATTTATAATTTGAAGTGAAATAATATCTTGGCTTTCTGGCTTAATTGAAACTGGATTCTATTAAGCGTGAGCACGAACTCTATTTGAATTCGTTTGAAGAGTATGATTCAACATAAAGTAAATGCAGAAACAAAAAAATTAGAAAACAAAACAAATGTCAGCTTGGGATGGCCCCACAATGCAAATTATTCAACCGTTCGTTAAAAAAAATTTTTAGCTTTAAATTTTTTAACTTTTAATGACAGATCTAGTTTAATTTTTTTAAAGTCCTAAAATAAACTTTCGAGAGCTGGAGTTTTAATGATTTTGTATGAAAATACATTGGTGTTAGATTAAGTACTATTTATTGTCCATTTTACCAATTTTTATTCAGACATTATTTAAAAAAACATGGTAAAAAATTCCTCACTAAAAACGTCCCCCATTTAAAAAATGTAAAAACAGTTTCCAATAAAAAATCTTTACCACTCCACAAAAGCGCTTTCGCCCCAGCTAAGGCATCATCAGTTGTTATCTTCAACTCTCTGCCTCTCCGTTATATATATGACTGCTGGTTGAAGAGCTCCCCCTATCGGCATTCCATACTCTCTCTCTCTTTCTCTCCCCCTCTTCTCCCCCTCAGGAAAAAAATGTTAGAAGAGGGAGAGAGAGAGAGAGAGAGAGAGAGAGAGAAAGAGTATGGAATGTCGATAGGGGGAGCTCTTAAACCAGCAGTCATATATATATATAACGGAGAGGCAGAGAGTTGAAGATCACAACTGATGATGCCCTAGCTGGGGCAAAAGCGCTTTTGTGGAGTGGTAAAGATTTTTTATTGGAAAATGTTTTTACATTTTTTAAATGGGGGACTTTTTTAGTGAGGAATTTTTTACCATGTTTTTTTAAATAATGTCTGAATAAAAATTGGTAAAATGGACAATAAATAGTGAATTTACAGGCATTAACAAATGAACACTTGTTTTTAATGTTAGATTAAGTTTTCTACTTAAGGCGCCGTTTTCAAGATATGTAACGGTAAAAAAAATATTCTCGCAGATTTTTGAAAATAAACTTGAAAACTGAATGACCACAGGAATGACGACTAGAAAGTTTAAAACAAGATTAAAAGAGCATATGACAAAAATCAAATATGACAGAAGTACTACAGCACTGGCAAAACTACATAGAACAGATACTTTAAAAATTGATTTTCAAAATAGTAAAATAATTTATCCATCAAGGTTTTATTTACCATCTATTATCCGTGAATCAATAGAAATCTATATGCACAACGTGAACATATGCAATGAATCTACCTCATTTGAATTACCTAAAATTTGGCACGAGGTACTTTTCAGTTTTAAAAAAGCAATAAGGGAATATTAATTTTCACGTTTACAGCTGATTATTTCAAGTACCTGCTTTTTTACATATATGATCTCGTCATTTATGTTTTCTAGTTTATTTTTTAAAAATTGCGAGAATATTTTTGTTTATCTTTACATATCTTGAAAATGGCGCCGTATATGAGCACTGAAACATATGTCGATCATTAAAAGGTTTTTATAAGCCTTTTGTGTTCTTCTTTGTATCACTTAAGTATTTTATCTCGGAAAATTCCAGTTAAATTTTCTTAATTGATGTTTTGACCTATAACTAAATCGTTGGATGTGGCCAGTTGGAATAGGGTACAACGAATTCATATTCTAATGGCGAGTAAGTGGAAATCCGAAGGAATGCAAGGGATAAAAAACGTGTGTGATAATATTCAATACAAATACCTGTTCCGTGTAAATATGCATCAGTATATACAATTATATATATTTTTTATATATATTGCACTATTGCTCACATTTATTTCTAAAAACTTTTCCTTCTCGAATAGCGAAAACTTTCCATCTAGAAAAAGGGAGAACACCAAAACGGAAGTTTTGTGAACAAACGGAAATGTGAAAATGTCCTTTTTCTGCCAGTGCATTTTCTGTTTTTTCGCGTATTGCCCCCCTTTTTACAGTATATGGCATGCAATATTATCGCATGGTCGATGTAAAGTGGGTTAAAATCACCATATGAGGATATTGCATGCTGAGACGGGGGCTTCAAACCACAGTGAATTTAAACCTTTCTCTGCCACAGTAGTGGTAGAGTTTTTTGATCAGACAACTTAAATTTGTCGGTCACTAACAAAACACACGCATGAATAATTGCCCACTATAAAGATCACTTGCACCACGTATGAATTATCTCGCTCATATATAGTACCATCCATAAAGACTTTTTTCAAACATTACCCATTGGGCAGCCGTGTAACCATATTTCATATTCATTAAATACAATTTTATTAATGATAATCAAAATTCTATAATAATAATTCTATAATAATACACTGAAAAAAATGACGCTTTCAAATCTGAGTACATCGATGTTTTCATTTTGTTATGAAACTTTTTTTTTCAAGTATGGCGACCCAATGCTTTCAGTTCTGAAATACCAGAAAAACTCAGAATATTGAAACATGGACATACTCAAAACTGAGCACATAGAGGTCAGTTCATACTCATTTTTGAAACATGGACAAACTCAAAAATGATTAGAATCAGTTCAAACTCATTTTTGAAACATGGAAATACTTAAAAATGAGCACATAGAAGTCCGTTCATACTCATTTTTGAAGAAACATGGACATACCCAAATATGAGCACATGATATTTTATTCTTGAGTGAGTGCATGTTTTCAGAAATGAGTATATACATGTTTCAAACTTGAGTAATTTTGATTTGGAGCCATTTTGACTATGCGAAATATTCAGATTTGAGTATTGTTTGCTCAGTTTTGAAAATGTATAGTTTTTAGAGTGTACAGAATCTTGATTATGTAGATTATAGAACAAACATAATGTTTGTCCATTTCTCTTTTTAAAACCTTTCTTTTGACAAAATTACATTTAACATTGCTTTTCAGAGCGACAATTTTAATTTAAAATAAATATAACAGACTGATTATATGATTTTTGATTAATATGGCTGAAATGATAAAATCGTTTTACTTAAAACATATTACATTATGCACCAGGATATTTAAATTTTATGGATTTTATTAGTAATTTTTATTACTAAAGCACAGCATTACGTTCTTCAAATCAAACATGGTTCTATTTATTTTAAACATAGAATTTAATTGAAAAAAATTACACATAAAATCAGAGAAAAACAACGAAATTGCTTCTTTTTCTTGTTACGAAAAAGAAAAGAAAATTAAAAAAATAAACTTTTTTTTAATGTAGAAAAGAAAGTTCTAAAAATGGTTGCAAAGGCATAGGTTTGATTATTTTTCAGCGGAACTTATTTCATTTAACAAAATTGCATATCATCCAAAAAGGGAAAAAGCAAGTATTAGCTCCGCAAACAGCAATTTATATGAATTAGCTTTTGCGAAAAGTATAAAATGGAGTTTATAGAACAAACATAATATTTGTTCATTATATATCATTTAAAACAAATATGACAGACAGATTAAATAATTTTTGATTAATTTGGCTGGAATGATAACATTCTTTGGTCAAATCGTTTACCTAAAACATACTGATGGTGAGAAATACCACCATCTAGATCTAAACTAGCACACACTATAAAAAAAAAAGTATTTGGTTTTTTTTCTGCATATTAGCAGAGTATTTGGTATCATTTTAATCAGTGAACAGTGAACAATACAAATTAATGATCCATTTTAGGATCAGCGCATACAGATAGATAATTGTGGAACAAAGTGAACCACGGCAGTCAAGGAAATATTTGGTTTTCCGTTCCCACGAATGATTTAACTACACCTAATAAAAATGTCATGGAGAAAATTGTCAGAACAATAATATGACACATTTATTTATGAGAGCTTAAATAGGCACGAAGACCTCACAAGTAAAAGCATCTTTACCTCCCAGACACAGCACGGCGTCAAGAGGAATCGCTATTGTACCGACGGACCTATGAAACACTCAAGGGGAGTACCAAATTTCTCCCGCATGCCAATGGTCATCTCTCTAAAATCAGAGGTATGGCCGAAACATGCAAATTTTCAAGAAGTTAAAACGTATAAGGCCTTAATTTTATGTGAAAAGGGAAAAATGGTTCCATCCTTTTTTTTTGCTCCACGAAAAGAATGTGATTTTTCTTGAGAGTTCAGATTCAAAAAAGATGGAAAAGTAGAAGGTTGACTGCTCTCTAACTAAAAAAACAGATTTTGAGTGTGTGTGCCAATAGATGGAAATGTACGCGCTAAGAAAAAGCGAAAACGCGTCAGCCATTACCTCCTGCTGTCAACGTTATCTAGTAATATAAGGTAACAAACAATCTTCCTTCACCATTGTTCCATTTTATTTAATTAAGCTATATTCTTTTAATAATACGAATTTAAGTGTGTATGAAAATCCTACCCCGATCTAAACATAAAAAGGCTAATCAAATAACTACTTCTAGGGTATGGAACTCTGCCTTTCAAAATCGAATTTTTTTAATTCAGTAAGATAAACTGTAATTCTCAGAAAATAAATGTTGAGAATACAGTTCTCAACTAGGATTGAATATTTTTATTTTTTTTTTAAACATTTATGTTTGTTTTTAATCATATGCTTATAATTACCTTGTAAATAAACTCAATTTTATATTCAATTAATTTTAGTCAGTTTTCCTTTTGTTTACTGAATTTATTGAATTAATATTAAGTCTTTTATTTTAGGAAATGTTTTCTTTAATATTACAATCTAGGTTTTAAAATAAGCCATTATATATTTAATGTTACATAACTCTCTGCAGGTAACCTTTGATGATTGTAATTGGCTCAAAGAGGATCCGAACATCAAAAATAATTCACAACGCAATTTTTTCTTTTCTATAATTAATTGATAATTTGTCTAATAAAATTTTCTAAGTATAAATTATCATATCAGATCCTTAGAGTCATAGGTGCAAAATAAATACTATACGTCTCGGATAATTTAAAATACTCATATTAGTCAATAAACAGCAATATAGTGGTAAATCCTATGCAGTCAGACTTAAATTCAAATAATTTAATTGATCACTCTGTAGCATTCCATCATAGGGTTTACCGAATGAGAAGTGGTACCGTTACCTCTTTCTAAATTATTTTAATATATTAATTTAATTTTAGAAATAGAACTTTAGGTTATTGTATAATTTTTTAAATATAAAAATATATATGCAATATTAAGACTAACAAAAAAAATTTTTTTTTGCTAACATAAATGTTCTTAATTCTAATTCTTTTGAAAAAAATTTTTTTTCCTCTTTTCAACAACTAATTAAAAAAAAAAAAAAAAATTTTAAGCATTCATTGGGGAATCTTCATACACTCTGTAACATGCATATACCTGGCAATTCTTTTTGGGTACCTCACTAAATATATAATGATATATTAAATAATAATAAGTGTTATTGGATTGATTTGTATTAACAAAGAATTGAAAATATGACTTGTGTTACATATACTGCAACAGCAGCAAATATAAAATAAATACATAATAATGCTCAAATATTGAAATGATATATGTTATATATAATTAATTTCTCGAACAGTGCATAACAATTCACCATTGGGTATCTTTTATTTTATGTTAAACAATTTTTTTTTTTTGCTCTCTCTCTATTTTATGATTTTTGTACTTTAATTGGATGAATAAGCGTAAAAGTCAAAGAATTAGTAGAATAGATACTGGTGTCAAAACTAGACAACAATTACGCGAATTAAATAATCAAACTGTAGACACTAATATTATTTGTAATAATAGTAATAATAATAATAAGAAAAAAAAGAAAGAGAAGAAAATTATAAATTCTGAAAAAGCTACTCCTAAAATTACTACAATGGACACCCCAAATGCAGATAGCTTAATTAATCTGATTCCATACTATGATGGAAAAAAGGAAGCAAATATTAACCATTTTTTCTTACAATTTGACAATCTCATCAATAAAACTGAATTGAATAATGATTCTAAATTAACTATATTAAAGGCGAAAATTGTAGGACCTGCTAAAGATAAATTGATGAGGGATCAAAATTTGTTCGTGGAACAGAACTTAGAAACCTTTAAAACAAAGTTAAAACAATTATTCGAACCCAAAACCACATTTCTAGAAGCGCAAAAGAAATTTTGCAATCTCAAACAAAAACCGGAACAAAACATGAACGAATTTATATTAGAGTTTAATGCGGCAGCAGACCTTTATCTAAAAAAAAAAGTGGGCAAGATATAGGAGCTAACAACAGCTCTACATTCATGGAAATGATCAAATTATCTCAGTTTTTGGAATCAATTCGTAGTGATTTAAGTCTGGAAGTAAGAAAAAACTCTCCGCCGGACTTTAAAACAGCGTGCAACATAGCCTTAAAATTAGAGGAGGCTTATTCACATGTCAATTTAAAGGACATCAACAACATTTCCAAAACTAAAGATTCTGATTTGTTAAATGAACTGCTTAAACTCAATGTAGAAAGTGCAGAGAATATAAAATTATTAACCGCGGAATTAAATAACATAAAATTAAAGGTAAATGCCACTAACAATGATACAACTAGGTTTTGCAAGTACTGTAAATCCACATCCCATACGAACCCACATTGTTGGTTTTACAAGGGCAACGAACAAAACAGCAGTAATTACGTGGACGAAAATAAAAAAATTCCTGAGAATATTCAAATCGAAAAACCAAATTTTTATCAAGGGGGAAACCAACAAGCTCAGGGAAACTTTCAGCAAACCCCAAATTACACGCACCAAAACTTCAACCCTATGCAATATTCTGCTCCTCAGTACATGTACTATGCACCACCCCCACCCCACCAACAATTTATGCCGATATCATATCCCAGTTTCGGAAATTATGGAGGCAATTTCAACGAACAGAGATCATATGACCAGCGAAGAAATTATAGAGGGCATAGAGGGGGCTACAAGCAAAATAATTATAAAAAACATGATTATACAAAAAAAAATAATTCACAGCAGACATTTGAAAACAATAAACAAGATAAAGATCATGATCAGAATTCTAGTAACAATAAGGGAAACTAATGTCGGGACTTACATTCTCAAATACAAGGCACCCGCGTAAGTCTCACTGCGGGTCTAAAAATAATAACAAAATTATTGCTAGTGTCAAAAGTAATGACAATTCTCAACTTCCGATTATTACTTTTGAAATTAATGGTGTTAAGATTAATGCTTTGACAGACAGTGGGGCGGCAGTAACTTTGGCATCACCTATATTGTTCGAACAATTAAAGAATGCACACGTAAAATATAAAAATCTCTGTAACCAGGTAAAAATTCAAACATTAACAAATTCGACAATCTCTTTTAAGCAATGCATTAAATTAACTTTCAAATTGGAAAACGTTTTTGTATCGGGGGCATTCTATGTTACAACTCAAGATTTTGGTCGGAACTACAATATGCTATTGGGATTCGATTTCCTCAAAACAAATAATATTATCCTAGATTTTGAAGATAAAACCATGAAATTAAAAAACAAAAACATTGCACTTCAATTTCTAGAAAATGAACCTCAAAGTCTGATAAGTAACTTAACTGCTAACTCTAATGAGAATCAAAATAAAGAAACAATACACAAAAAGAAAAAAAAACGTATCTCGCACAAAAATTTTGTTACAGCAAAACTAACACAGACAACGGAGTTACTACCAGGCGAAAAAAAAATTGTTGCATTACTATTAGATCCAGATAAATTCGCAACTACAAATACAATACTCTTGGAACCGATTAAACATAATATGAAAATTTATTATAAAACATCAATTCACGAAATTGCCAAGGATAATAAAATTCATATAATAATCACTAACAAATCACAACAAAAATTAATCTTAACAGAGGGAATGAACATTGGCAAAATTTCTAAACATTTTGAAATAAAATCAGTTGACACTGAGGGTCAAGAAGTAACGAAGCAGGTAGTGCACATTAATAATCTGAATTTAGAGCAAGTTCGTGAACGGAGAAAAGCAGAACTTAGATCAGACGACTTTAATTTACAACATTTAGACTCGGACACAGCAGAAAAATTAAAAAAAATACTTCTAAATAATGCACATGCCTTTTCTAAGAATTACGATACACTCGGACAATCTTCATTAGTCGTCCCAAGATTTAATTTAATACATAATTATCCTCTGCAGACTAAACCATACAAAACTGCACACAATGTTAAGGAGTATGCTAAAAAAGAAATTGAAAAACTTTTGAGAGCAAATATCATTCGTAAATCCAACTCTGATTACGCTTTCCCTGTTATTTTCGTTAAAAAAAAATCTTTGCAGAAAAACGAACAGGCTAATGAAGTTAAATATCGTATGGCGGTCGATTATAGACTTTTAAATGAAATACTTCAAAATTATGCGTACCCCATACCCGAAATTAAAGAGATTCTGCGGAGAATGAGTGGAAAAAAATATTATACAGTACTGGATCTACACAGTGCGTTTTTCCAAATAAATTTACGTGAAGAAGACACTGAAAAATTAGCTTTCATAACGGAGCACGGTAAATTCTCCTTTTTAAGATTGCCTTTCGGAACGCGACTCAGTACTGCGGTGTTTGCAGAATTAATTGATAAAGTGTTGGGCCACTTTAATGAAGATCAAGTCGCTTATTTTATTGACGATGTGATCCTAGCAGCCGACTCACTCGAAGAAATGTTAGATCTGTTAGACAAAGTCCTTAAAGCTT
Source organism: Maratus michaelseni (assembly GCA_963931845.1). NCBI lineage: Eukaryota > Metazoa > Arthropoda > Arachnida > Araneae > Salticidae > Maratus > Maratus michaelseni. Next base: position 266,705,915 of record OZ007593.1, read on the forward strand.
TTATTGAAAATAATTTAACTATTGAGCCTACTAAAATACAAGTCTGTATGTCAGAAATCGAATTTCTCGGTTTCACCCTAAACAGCGAAGGATACTCTCCTTCAAAAAGAAACATAGATAAAATTCAAAATTTAGTTAAACCTAAAAATAAGAAGGGAGTTAAATCTCTACTTGGTCTTTCGAATTATTTTAGATCGCTTATTAAAGACTATTCTAAAATAGTTGACCCATTAATTAATCTTACTAAAGACAAAGTGAAATTTAAATGGTCTGACATAGAAGAAAATGCTTTCAAAGAAATCCAAGCAGCGATAGTTAAAAATCCCACATTAAAACCCCCGGATTTCTCAAAAGATTTCATTTTAATCACAGACGCTTCTAAAACAGCTATTTCTGGAATTTTAGCACAAGAATACAGCGGAGAACAGCTGCCAATTGAACATTTTGGGCGAAAATTAAGGGATCCCGAAAAGAACTACCCCAGTTTCAAACTCGAACTACTGGCGGTTCATGAAGCGGTGATGTATTTCAAGCATATTCTCGCAGGGAGAAAATTTAATATTTATACAGACTCCAAAGCGCTAACGTATTTTTTAAATTTGGAAAAGCAACCAGACATTGTAGCAAGGTGGTTGGACAATTTGTCCCCTTTTAACTACTCTTTTCAGCATATCGAGGGATCTAAAAATCCTGCTGATTATGTTTCGAGGAACATTAATAATATAATTTCAAGAGAAAAATTGCAAAATTCATTGTTTACGGTAAACAAAGCTCTATCAGATGAAAACATTAAACTACAACAATTAGAAGACGAAAAATTAAATAAAATAATAAACAAAATTAAAACTGACAAACAAAACAAAACCACAAAAAAATTCACTCTCAATCAAAAAGAAATATTAATATTAAAGCCAGGCTCTGATACAAATGAACTGTTAATTGCTCCGGATAAACTTAAAGCTGAAATAATACAGGAAGCTCATAAACCACATTTCGGATTTTTTAAAACTTATCAAATAATAAAAGCTAGATTCTACTGGTACGGGATGTACAGGGATGTAAAGAATTATTGTACTAAATGTATACCATGTAACACGACTAAACAACATCAAACTATTAAAGTTCCCACACAAAAAATAATCAAAGATAAAGAAATCGGATCAGTTTTGCATATAGATTTAATTGGTTTGCTTCCAATGACGCTACGCAAAAATAAATTTGTATTTATGATTATTGATTCCACATCAAGATTCTTGGAGGCTGTACCGGTTCGCAATTGTGAATCACAAACACTTCTAAATGTATTGAATCGCTATTTTAGTAATTTCGGATTGGCGCGATCCATAAAATTGGATAATGGCCGGTATTTTCACTCTGATTTATTCAAAGAATACATGGATTCTCTTAACATAGACCTAGATTTTACATCCGTGAATAATCCACGCAGTAATGGGCTCTGTGAAATCAGTAATAAAATATTAAAAAATTCAATTGTGGCTATGTGTAAAAACTCTTTAGAATGGGATACCAGGATTGATTTTTTTAAAATTAATTATAACAGTACGCCGCACAGAGCTACGGGATTTTCTCCGGCACTTCTATTTTTCGGTAGAGAAATAAGAACTCCTTTTTCCATACACTTGCCCGACCAAGACATAATTGTCAAAACCTACGTTAAAAATAGAGTCCAACATATTGAGGAAATAAAGAAATTAGCCTTACAAAACCAAAAAAAAATGATGGCGGAGTACATCGACAGTACTCCAGTCCAAAAAGTAAAATTTCTACAAACGGGACAAGAATGCTACTTAAAAGTCGTGGGTAAACCAGGTGTACTTCAGCCAAAATTCTTGGGACCATTCGAGGTGGTAAGGAAGCTTAGGAATAACAATTACCTATTAAAAGAAATTGCATTCCCAGATAAAGCGACTATTAAACGCCACATAAATAAATTATTCTCACCAACGAAAGTGGAATCACAGACTATACACATAAATTCCTAGATAGGGAAGCGAGAAATTTTTTTTCTTTTTTATTGCTGTCGAGGCAATATGTATATATTTATTTTAAATTTTTATCGTTTATGGATGTCTTATTTTTCTTTAGTTTAGTACACATTTTATAATTTTCCATTATTGTTTATTTACAGTACATTGAGGACAGGTTACTATTTAAAAAAAAAAAAAAAAAAAAAAAAAAAAAAAAAAGAAGATCATTTAGGGAGGATACTGCAAGTTTTTTTTCTTTGCTACACAGTGTACTACTGAGGGATTTGGCTCGTCAGAGGGAGTTATGAACAAACATGCACGTTAAATAAAAAATAATAATAATTACGGTAAAAATAAAAACAGAGGCAGCCTTGCCAGGGTATCACCCTTTCAAACCCATTTTATACTAATTTATATAACAAAACAAAAAAAAATTTTAATATATAACCTTACCCCCTATACTAAAAGTGAAAATAAAAGTCTTTATATGTAGCACAAAACATATAACTAATCGATTTAAAATTACAAGTCAACATCTATTCACTCGGCGACACAAATATAAATAATAATAATACAACATTTTATATTGACCAATATTTATAATAATTCATCCTTTGCTTAAAGCCACGGATTGACGAATCCACTTGAATTATTATAACAAAAAAAATCGGTCAGATTTTACAAAATTATTTTAGTTTAATATTTGATATAATCTATAACTTGGTTAGAACAACGCGTTTCAATTTTAATTTTAGAATAATCGTACGATTTCATATTATAAAACAAACAAGTAAAAAAAAAAAAAAAAAAAAAATTATTAGTTGTCCCTAAGGATTAACATTTCAGATAATTTAATTACAAAAACAAATAATAAATAAAAAAAAATACCATTGAACGTTTCAATTATTACAAAACATAAATTGGATGTTTAATTTATACCTTAAATATTTAGGTAAATTATTTCATACTTAAAAAATAATAATGATAAAAAGGTGTTGGATACATGTCAATGATCATTTCAGCAATTTATTGGATGTTAAAGTCTCGTTTTTGCAGGCGAAATTGAGACTATCTGCGCAGAGCATCTAATAATGCATTTAGCTGAGATATTTCTAATTAACTAAATTTCCAAACTTTACAAAAAAAAAAAGAATTTGTTTAATCTTTTTTTTTCTAACTATATGTAATATTTTATAAAACAAAAAATAATAAGAGAAAAGAAAAGCGAACGCTCGCTTTCGATTCCTTAAATATGTATATTTACACGTTAATATATTTTAAAATAATAATAATAAGAAGAATAAATAATTAAATAAATATTTTACAATTGCATGCACATTTTCGTTTGTGCAAAGCAACGCTCGCTTGTTCTCGCTAACTTAAATTGTAACTAGAAAATCAATATTATATTAAAAAAATATATATATTATAATACATTACGTTTTTATACACAATATAAATAAATAAGTAAATATATAAATTGACGAGAAGATAGTGCGATGCAAACGGATTTGACCACGTTACACGTGTACCGATTTTTTTTTTTTAATAGAAAATATTAAACAGATATACAGATTTAAACATACCTTTTTTTTTTTTTAATCCAAGCCGGGTATACACGACTTTTTTTTATTTTAATCACACCTGTAATCTTATTTCAACAATAAAATACAGATAGCTGAATTTTGGCGAGTAATCCAAAATCTGCACAGACACACGTGCAATCAAATCGTTTCACTGATTTTTTTTTTTCCCCACTGTCAGTAATACAGGAGTTTAGTAAACGTCAACCACAGGTGAGGAAAGATACCTAATACACGGCTTATCATTTCGCAAATCGTCCCCTGGATACAACTGAATCCGAAGGTAGGGAGATGAGTCATTGTCCACAGGTACGGTCATCTAGCTGTCATTCTCTATCCTTCCGCTTAGCGGTGATGGATTAGAGGGAGAAAAGATTACTGTTTTTTTTTCTTTTTCTTCTTCTGCCTTGTTTTTTTTTTTTCCCAACCCCGTCCATTCCAAGGCAGGCAGTTTAAAAGGGTATTGTGTTTGACTTTATAGATGGATATTTAAATTTTTGGTATCGAAAGAAGAAAACAAATTTTCATTTTTTCGATCTGTTTCTTTTATGAAAATATATTATTATTGAGAATATCTTTCATTCAGAAAAGTAGCCTTTTCACATATTCCAAAACAATTGTTTTAGTAAGAATGATAAGATTTTTTTTTAACATAACATTTTCTTTATATATATATAAAAAAAAATAAAGAAGTTTTCCTTTCTGCTCAAGAGAAAATAATTCATGTGAGAATTAGATTATAATGTTTATAATACAGATTGTAGTACAACAGACATGTGATTATATAGATGTGTTTTCTCTCAATGTTTTTCATATATTATATAATTTTTTTTTAATTGTATGGTATTCATTATCAATGCATACAGCTTACTGATTATATTGAGTATTTGTTTTAAATGATTCTGTATATTGTGTTTCAACGTATGGGTACCTAATTAGCCTGTAATAATTAAAATAAAAGATTTGCCAATTTATATGTATGTAATAACTAAAAATATAAGAGTGGAAAAGAAAATTAATTTTTTTTTCTTTCTTCTCTCGGGCATTTTATTTTATTATTTGGCTTATTCAAATTTTCCTGCTTTATTTGGATTTGGACCTATTAAAACTCAAAATTTTAATAAATGTTTTTGGAACAATGGAAATTGAAACCAACTACACATGATAACTTGCTGAAGAAGTCATGTCTTTCATCAGATTTTTCAACAGTGAACTTTTGATTACGCTTTATTTCACCAATGTGTAAAACTTTTTTCTGGTGTTGCAAACCTACTTACACTCCAAACCTAGTGACACCCCAGCTTATCCCAAGTTCCTAGACTTTTCCATGTGAACATTTTCAGTTTTGATCTTCAATATAATACGACGATGGACTTTCATCGAGTACTTTGTGGCTATATATATATATATATATAAAAAAAAGATACTGTGGACCTTTTTTTTTCTAATGTCGGGGGAAGAGATGATGGTGAGAAATACCACCATCTAGATCTAAACTAGCACACACTATAAAAAAAAAAGTATTTGGTTTTTTTTCTGCATATTAGCAGAGTATTTGGTATCATTTTAATCAGTGAACAGTGAACAATACAAATTAATGATCCATTTTAGGATCAGCGCATACAGATAGATAATTGTGGAACAAAGTGAACCACGGCAGTCAAGGAAATATTTGGTTTTCCGTTCCCACGAATGATTTAACTACACCTAATAAAAATGTCATGGAGAAAATTGTCAGAACAATAATATGACACATTTATTTATGAGAGCTTAAATAGGCACGAAGACCTCACAAGTAAAAGCATCTTTACCTCCCAGACACAGCACGGCGTCAAGAGGAATCGCTATTGTACCGACGGACCTATGAAACACTCAAGGGGAGTACCAAATTTCTCCCGCATGCCAATGGTCATCTCTCTAAAATCAGAGGTATGGCCGAAACATGCAAATTTTCAAGAAGTTAAAACGTATAAGGCCTTAATTTTATGTGAAAAGGGAAAAATGGTTCCATCCTTTTTTTTTGCTCCACGAAAAGAATGTGATTTTTCTTGAGAGTTCAGATTCAAAAAAGATGGAAAAGTAGAAGGTTGACTGCTCTCTAACTAAAAAAACAGATTTTGAGTGTGTGTGCCAATAGATGGAAATGTACGCGCTAAGAAAAAGCGAAAACGCGTCAGCCATTACCTCCTGCTGTCAACGTTATCTAGTAATATAAGGTAACAAACAATCTTCCTTCACCATTGTTCCATTTTATTTAATTAAGCTATATTCTTTTAATAATACGAATTTAAGTGTGTATGAAGATCCTACCCCGATCTAAACATAAAAAGGCTAATCAAATAAATACTTCTAGGGTATGGAACTCTGCCTTTCAAAATCGAATTTTTTTAATTCAGTAAGATAAACTGTAATTCTCAGAAAATAAATGTTGAGAATACAGTTCTCAACTAGGATTGAATATTTTTATTTTTTTTTTAAACATTTATGTTTGTTTTTAATCATATGCTTATAATTACCTTGTAAATAAACTCAATTTTATATTCAATTAATTTTAGTCAGTTTTCCTTTTGTTTACTGAATTTATTGAATTAATATTAAGTCTTTTATTTTAGGAAATGTTTTCTTTAATATTACAATCTAGGTTTTAAAATAAGCCATTATATATTTAATGTTACATAACTCTCTGCAGGTAACCTTTGATGATTGTAATTGGCTCAAAGAGGATCCGAACATCAAAAATAATTCACAACGCAATTTTTTCTTTTCTATAATTAATTGATAATTTGTCTAATAAAATTTTCTAAGTATAAATTATCATATCAGATCCTTAGAGTCATAGGTGCAAAATAAATACTATACGTCTCGGATAATTTAAAATACTCATATTAGTCAATAAACAGCAATATAGTGGTAAATCCTATGCAGTCAGACTTAAATTCAAATAATTTAATTGATCACTCTGTAGCATTCCATCACATACACAATGCAGGTAGATGTTTAAATTTTATGAATTTTATTAGTATTGTTATTACTGTTTTAGCACAGTATACGTTAATCAAATGAAACACGGTTCTATTTATTTAAAACTTACAATTTAATTAAAAGAATTCCGTATAAAATTGAAGACAAACAACTAAATAATTTATTTTTCTTGTTACAAAACAGAAAAGAAAGTTCTAAAAATGGTTGCAAAGGCATAGGTTTGATTAATTTCCAGCGGAACTTATTTCATTTAACGAAATTGCATATCATCCAAAAAGGGTTTAAAAAAAACCCAAACAAGTATTAACTCCGCAAACAGCAATTTATAAGAATTAGCTTTTGTGAAAAGTATAAAATGAGTCCATAGAACATATATATATATATATATATATATATATATATATATATATATATTCATATACAGTGTGTTCCAAAGTTCGACCGACAAATTAAGAGAGGTGATAGAAGGCATCATCAGGAGGATGAAAACTTACCGTAGAATATGGGGTCGCAAACCACGTTTAGTGGTAGAAAATATATTAAGTGGAAAAAAGATTTATGAAGGGTCTGAACTCGAGTGGAACAAAAAGAGCCAATAATAAATACAAAAAACATTTATTTGGCGTAAAGCATGATTACAATGCATTACAGTTCAACGTCAGAAAAGAGTCGACGAGATATTTTTATAGGAATATGTTTTAACGCGTCCGGCAATCCTTCGTTGGTGTCGCCTGTGCAATGACCTTCGTGGCCGCAACTTCGAACAATTTATATTAAAATGTATTGTCGTCTCGTTTCTAACGTTGAACATCAATGCATTGTAATCATGCTTGACATCATCTAAAATGTTTTTTCCACTTATTATTGGCCCTCTTTTTTCCCCTCGTCGTCACACCCTTCATAACTATTTTTGCGATTTTCTCTCACTAAACGTGGTTTGCGACCCCATGTTCTGCAGTAACTTTTCATCCTCTTGATGCCTTCTATCATCCCTGTCGGTCGAATTTTGGAACACCCTGTATATATATTTCATTCAAAACAAATATGACCGACTGATTATATGATTTTTGATTAATTTGGTTCAAACGATAATATTCTTTATTAATATCGTTCAACTAAACCATGCATTATGCAGGAGGATGTTTAAAACCCTCTGATCGTCTGGGGGCTTTCTTGCATTTTTATAAATATGTTCGTAAAACTAATATTAATTTAAATTTTCTTTCCCTGCTTGTTTCTAAAAATACACTTCATATCTGTTTATTTTACACATATTTTTAAATGAAATTACGTTAAAAATATTTTTGTCTACAGCTGATATAAGTTGTTTTTAAGTAACAGAAAAATACGGGCAAAGCGCTTACAGGGTTAAATTTTATGTGTTTTATTAGTATTCTTATTACTGTTCTAGCACAATATACGTACTTCAAACGCAACACGGTTTTATTTATTTCATACGTAGAATTTAATTGAAAAAATCCCCATAAAATCGGAAGAAAACAGCGAAATTGCTTCTTTTAGCTTCACTAACAGCAATTTATAAGAATCTCTTGTAAAAGGTGGAAATGGATTCATGGAGCAAACATAATATATGTTTATATAAAAAAAGGAAAATAATTCATTTAAGAAAATTACATTTAATTAAAATATTTTTTTGAATTTAGCAATTTTTTCATTGAAAGAATTAAGTACACTTTTATACGTTATTTTTTTAAATTTTTTACAGTAAAAAGTCTCCTAAATCTACAAAAAGAAAAAAAAACGATTTTTCGAAAAAAGGAAAATATGTCAAAGACCAATATTTTCTGGGCACTTCTAATCAATTTATTCAAATCAATTTCTGGGCACTTCTAATAATTCCTATAATTACGCTAGTTATGATTAAAAATGTGTCAGGTTTTCTTCTGTGCGAACAATGATTAAAATGATACTTTGAACGCGATTTTTTAGACACAATACCAGGGTTAAAAAAAATCGTTACCAGAAATATTTCACCAATGAATGAAACAATTCCCACCCACTGTCTTTAACATATTTAACATAATGGCACACGAATACATGTGCCAGAAATATATCTCGGGGTGCCATATCACACGAATGCGTGTGCCATCAATATTTTCATTGAAGACAATTTATAGATATGAGACGGGACTATATTGATATTTTATTACCATGCATTTAAAACAAGTTAGAAATTGTACGTTAAACGTGACAAATAAAGTGCGTTCGTTTCGTGCTATAACTAGTTTTACCATGTAAAAAAGTCATCGTTATTATTTCATTGAATTAAATTATATCGTCTGCTATGAGCGAAATGAGGATGCCTTTTTTTTTCTTATTACGTATGCCATGTTTACAGATGTGAATTTTCTTTTCTTCGACACCAGACAGCTCTGTAAAATTCACCATGGGGATCTTGCTTTGCGACTGATTACCTCCATGGTTTAATATTTCTATGACTCACGATGAATGAATCTTTTTTTATTTCCTTTAATGGATTGAAATTTTCGGCTGTTAACCTAATTTTCACTGAAGTTATCTTAGAATCTATACATTTTTTAATGTAACTCATCTCTCAAGCAAACATTTTTTTTCAACGATCTTTCTAAAAATGTAACTTTTATGCAATTTTATTAAAAAAAATAATTTTGAATAAAAATGGCCGCTTAGTATATGGAAAAAGATGTGATTATCCCGTATTTGTTTTCCCCAGTCACATGACTTGCGCTTTTACTATATAGATTACGTATGATAGGATTTAATAGAATAAAGAAAACTTTTATTAATATCTTTTTAAGTTTTGATTCGATTTTCATAAAATTTGAAATAACTCGACAAAATTCTGAAACGATTCTATATATTACATTTCAAACCATTCGGTTGGGTATTTTTTGCGCTGTTATATGCGGACAGACAGACGGACCAGAGGACGACTGTAGGTGATACGTATTTATATAATTACGAACGCACCTAAAAATAACCCCGTGGTCTCCCAGAGGTGTTTAGCGATTTCAGTTTGGCGTTGAACGTGTAGAAATAACTAACATTTGGTATTTTTGATTTAAAAATTGTATAAAATCAACAAACATTGCCGCGATTGGGAATTGTAAACAGACTGAATAAAACTGAAAACTGCTTTGTAATTGCCTATGCCAAAAAAGCCACTTCGTCGGTCAACATGTTAAACAAAACAAAACCCGATTTTTAACTGATGCATTAAATTTGACAGTTCGATATTTTACTTTGAATGGAATATTTTAAACTGAAATTTTTTTTAAATTGTCCTTTAAAGAAAAATATATTTTAATGTATTTGTCTAGGGTAAATAAAATCTCTAACAAAATACTAACAACAAGATTTATTATAATGTACTTTTTTAGGATACAAATTCATTATTAAACGTGTTTACAGAATTCATAATAAAGTAAATAGAATATACCTTTTAAAACTTTCCAATACAGTTGAAAAATTATTTATGAATTCGGTTTGTGTGGCCGTATGTCTGTCTGTCTGTCTCTCTATTCGCGCTCTAGCTGGAGTAAATATACTCAAATTACTATGTTAATGATATATTGAAATTGATTTATATCACTGAGGTGCATGACATGATGCTTGTTGTAGAATATGATGAGAATAGACTGCCTCTTTCATTTACAGGGACAGAAAAAAGAATTCGTTTACAGTACTGTGTATGAGCAATATTTGCTGAAAGTGCGTTCTTAGTTGTGGTAATCGTTTTTAAATTTAGCCAATTTTCTGCATAATTTTCTGTATATAAGCTCTATAGATCATATACAGGGTTGCACAGAAGAATTCGAGTACATTTCCGTTTTTTGACGGGAATAGCGGAAAGGAAATTTTCAACTGTGTTATAAGTTTCCTAACTGAACTAAATTTTTGCATACTATGTAGTATATATATAAATTTTTCGATAATATACAAAGCTTCACAAAATAATTTGAATACTTTTCCGATTATAGAGGGTAATTGCTGAAATTGGGTTTTCATATGTGTTATGCGTTTTCTAAATTAAAAGTTTGATTTTTGGAAGTTCAAAAAGTATTTTTACTGTGCAAAAGCCTATATATTTCTATCTCGTTCCTAGACTTAAAAAACCCTAAAAACACATGTTTATGTCTCAAGCCTGAAACTCCCGTATCCCCTTTTTGATCTCAAAATTATGTTTCCGCGATTTTGTGTTTCAAAGTTATCACGCTTAGAACATGGACTTATTTCTATACGATTCTTTTAATTCAAATATTTTAAACGCTTTTATTTCGGAATGCGGATTTTGATATTGAATCCAGGATTACTTTACAACCACTTTATGAAATGTCTCGAAAATTTTAGAAATCATACATATTACAATTTCCTATAAACTGAACACTAAAATCTTTTACGTAAAAAACCCCATTTAATATTAAAATTTCAATGAAGAAATTATACAGGGGTGTTGCAAATTTGTCTTTACAACTTTGATCCTCCATAGGACTTTGTAGGCAATTAGGTGCAAGCGCTGGTGTAGCACGCTGTGTATCGTTGTCGGTGGTAGCCCAACTGTATGGAGGCTATACGAATGGATTTCGTTCCACTGTGTTGGAAACTTAGTTGAGCACGTTCCGTATCCTCTTGACTTATCTTGGCCGACCAGCGTTTTTTTATTCAGCACACTACAAGTCTCCATAAACGTCTTGTGTCACTCCCATATTGAGGATCTGGATTAAGGATATATCTTGATATAATGGTATATTGAGAAAGCCCTATTTGGTGGGTCACGTCAGTATTTTGTTCCGGAATTTCTTTGGATTTGCGTATCCGACTTCGTCACTACGAACGAGGACACACACTGTGCCTTTTCCTGTCTGTAACATACGTGAAAACTCTTACCATGACTTGTGACAGTATTAACCCTGATAACAGAACTAGTTACCAATAAAAGTGACAGAAAAAAGCCCTAGTGACAATAAAACCTTGAAAAGTGACTAAAATGCAAGCGTGTACGACCAACTTCAAGCCAACACCAAAGATTGACAACAAAACAAATCAACTACGACAAAAGAAAAAAATATAATTATAAATTTTTAATTGTAGTTTATGTTTGTGAAATTATGTTTTCTTTAGGTATTTTTTTATTGCAAAAAAATAGGGGTCTCGCCATCGGTTTGAGGTAACAGATACGAAGCCATGTACGCTAATGGCGCCTGGTGCATGTAAAATCCGTCGTGGGTGCAAAGTCCTCTAAGTTCCCTGTGAATTATTCCTCTGGAGGTGCCTAGTCAGGTGAAGTCTCATCACCTGATCAAGGTTCTAAATTACGAGAACATTTCCTTTCTCTTTAATTTGTGCATTGTTTTTAAATCTGCCAATTCAGCAACGTTACTAAATAGAAACCATACAAAGAAAGTGTAGCAAACTACTAGAGAACACTACCGCGTAGTCAGTATGTAGTAATACATAGTGGAAACACAAAGATTTAAACTGAATTATGTTAACTTGTCACAGTCTATATTAGCAACCATAGTCAGTGTGAATACGGCCCAGAAGCAAGCCTTTTTTTTAGTTTCCTTTCCTTATTCGACAACGTACCCAGAAACACATAATTAATAACAATCTAGAACCGGCTAACACAGTAACAAAAATGACTCTCACTAAATAGCGTTGCAATGACACCCAAGGAGCTTGTCAAGTAGATCTCCGCTATGAGGACATTAGCCGAATTTCGCCTCGCGGCTAGGTACACAAACACGTTAAGGTAGGCATAATGCCTGGCAGGTAGGGGCCTGGTCTGCGGTTTATTAATAATAATAACAACCTTTTTAGTACAAATTAAACATTTTGAATTACATGCACACAAAACCGAAATTCGTTTCCATATTATGTTTAGGATCTACGGAGGGTCAAAGTTGTAAAGAAAATTCTGGAACACCCTGTATAATACAAGAATTTTTTAAGCTTTTCACGCATGTAATTTTTATTTTCCTAGTTCATCTTACAGATAGCTATTACATATATATACAATACGTGCCGAAGGCTGTTTTAGTGGGGAGGGGGGGTGTGTGAACTCAATTTTGCCGAGTACGGGATGGGAGGTGAGAAAGGCTTTGTGATAGTCCCCCCCCCCACCCTCAGCGATGGAGTCTACTGTTCTACAATACTGTGAATTAAAAAAAAATCACTAAAAGTCCTAAGTGCTCACCTGCATTTTGCCTAACCACAGTCTGTTGCCACAGTCAAAATTAAATGCTGTCATTCAGTATGTGTAAAAAAAATGTTTATTCTTTTACTATATAAGTAGAGTTGAGAATCCTGTTATTAATTATGATTCTGCTTACGATTTAAAAGGAAATGTGTACGGATGTACCGTACATTAACCAGTTCTCAAAAGTAACAATTTAAGAACATGGAAGTACTTCAGAATTTGTTTCTATAAATAAAATCGCATGCAGTTGTGTAATGTATGTGTAGACATTTTATAACACATAAAAAAAGAAAAATCTTGCTTGCTAAAAATAAGATATGTATTTGTATAAGAGATTAAAAAATATCCTTCTCTACATTTTTAAATTACCACCACCTATCTTTCAGAATAGTGCATTTTCCAGCTACACTGTCTAAACCCAACATGTCAGTTATGTCTGCTTCACAGGTTAATAGCATCAGTTCGTCCAGTCGCTCTTCCGACATGGTGGTACGCAAGTAATTTTTAACTAACTTTAACCTGCTGAAACTTCTTTCATTATTTGCCACAGTTACTGGAATAATTAAGGCCAACTTGTAGGCCGAAGAAAGGTTAGGATACAAATGAGCCTTCCCCACAAGTTTTTGCGCTGCTGCATCAATTGTATCCGATTCAGAACTAGCTATTTCTGAGGACATGAGATCAATTTCACATTCCAAGTTATCAACATCTTTGAGATCATCAGGGAATGATTGACATAGTTTAGAAATGCCCTCGGTAGAGCTATACTTGATCCTAGAATAAAGGAGACAGGCCAGTGGTTTAACTTTCTAAAATACCAACTTATGAATGTCTCCAAATGTAGTTGTGAGTCGATCTACCACCTTCAAACTTTCTGCTTTAAAATAGTCCTCTCGTGTAAATAGAACTGCAGTTTCAGGATTTTCGTCGATCATACAGAATCTTACACAATCTTCCATTCTGTTTGAGAAGCTCTTTATTTTCCCCTTTAAAGAGGTACAACAGAAAATTGAAATGAAACTGACGACGGGAGAGATTCTAAATTTTACCAACTCTTATAAATAAGTGGGGGGTGTTACAACCCACGCTAGGCACCCCCCTGTATAACCCACGAACATTTCAAACCCTTTCTTTCATTGGTTCTGAAGCTATCCTGCGTAATATGCATATTGAGTTAAAAGTGTTTACATTTTTTTAATTAAAAACGAGTCGTATAAAAATCTTTGTAAAAATTTTGAAAAACAAAAACAGAAATATAAATTTGTTATCAAAATATTCAAATTGTATAATAGATTTCATTTAACGTAAAAACGAAAATTTCATTTTTTGACACTTTCCAACACAATTGGAAAGTTCTTATAAATTCGGTTTGTTTGACCGTCTGTCTGTCAGAGCTCCAACACGCATAAATACTCTCGGATGGCGATGTGATTGATATATGTTATTGATATTTACCATGGCATGTTCGGTATTGAAAATTAAGTGTGTACCATTTCTGGTTAGTTTACAGGAGCACTCAAAAGTATTCCGTTACATTATGACCAATGGGAAAAAATCGTTTTCAGTGCATTTTATTGGTGTTACACTATTTCAAACATAATAAAATTGATATCCATCACTGAGATGGATAACATGTTTTCTATAGAGTATAGACTAAGTAGAAATTATAGTTCGTTTACAGGGACGCACGAAAGTTTTCTTTTATATTACGGCCAATGGGAAAAAATCTTTTTCAGTGCATTTTTATGATGTTACACTATTTCAAATATAATTAAATCGATATGAATCACTGAGGCAAAATGCTTTCTATAGAGCATAGAATAAGTATCAACTATAGTTCGTTTACAAGGATTCACAACGAATTCTATTACATTATGATCTACGGGGAAAATTAATTTGCAGTGTATTTATTCATGTAGCACTATTTCAACCTAACTGATATACATTATTGAGGTATATTACAGCATGTTTTACATAGATTATTGAGTACGTAGTATTTTTACAGAGACACTCAAAAGAATTCGATAAAGCTGTCTATGAGCCATAACTACTAGATGTACGTTTCAGCTGTGATATACATTTTAAAACTTAACTACTTTTTAGTGTAATACGAGGCGTATAGATCCTATATAGGGCTGCACGAAAGAATTCGCACACATTACTGGCTATGGACGGACGGCAATTGCTGAAAATATATTTTTACTTGGTTGTGTTTTTTTCTTAGGTAGCTTTCATTACAAAAAACTACCTATTGCAGCTGTTCGGAGGAAAGCAATTCCAAAAAAATTTGGTATATTTTCACCGAGCATGACCCCAGACCCACCCTCCGTTCAAATGTTGATTTATATATATATATATATATATATATATATATATATATATATATATATATATATATATATATATATATATAAACTTATTGCAAAAATTAACCATTAAAACAGAAGCAACTGACCATATGCAATGAAATTATTACTATATATATATATATATATATATATATATATATATATATATATATATATAACTTATTGCAAAAATTAACCATTAAAACAGAAGCAACTGACCATATGCAATGAAATTATTACTATATATATATCTGACTTTTGTCATTCTGTAACTCTTTTATTTATGAACCGATATGGATGTAACTGAGTATGTGTATAGGATACACCAATGTCTCGACCGAGTTCGTTGGCCAGCTTATGCGCCATCTTGTTTCAAAATAGCGGCCAGTAAATTTTTTTTTAATTTTTAAAAATTCAAAAAGATGTACAAAAAAATTATAAATTGAAAAAATGTTTCCGTTAAGTGTTAGAACCTGACACAAGGATTCTGGAACACTTTTTGTGTTGGCTTTATCTTAAAAAAATATATATAGCATATATATATATATAGATATGGCAGTTTGAAATTCTAGAGTGACTGACATTTTGAAACAATCTGATTTTTGTTATACTGTAACTCTCACGCTGAAATTCGCATTGAAATTGAGTATTAACGAAAACCGGGATTGAATCTTCTATAATCGGGATCCAATCATTTTAGCTTCAGGTGTTTGAGTAAAATTAGTTGAATTTTTAAAAACATGGACTATGAAAGCTGCCTTTTCCTCACGGTACAGGCGGGAAGGACTTTTTAAATGTTTATTTAGATATCGTATGTCATTGTATGAACAAAAGGGAAATTTCTTACCAATATTTCGATAGTGCTGGAAAGTGTTTCATACTATATGCTGTGATGCATGGTTTTTCGTTCTTGTTTTAACGTGTTAATGTCGCACTTTCCTCAAATAAATCGCAGATTGATTAATTTATTAAATTTCTTGAATGAATAATATTTCCACTCATCATTTATAATAGTATCATATAGTAAGTTTAAATTTTATATATTCTCTTACTCTTCTAGCAAATTGTATACACTTCAAACAAAATATCGCACTTTGAATATAGAATTTTAATGAAAAATTCCATTTAAAATTGGAGGAAAAACAATGAAATTGGTTCTTTTTCCTGTTACTATAAATGAAAATAACATTTTCGTGAATGTAGAAAAACGGAAATAAGCTATAAGCAATGGTTGCCGAGACATTGTTTCAATTCATTTTTAACGGAAGCTTATTTCATTTAACTAAATTGCTCATCACCTAAAAAAGAATAAGCGAAACATTGCATTTCCGAAAAAAAGCAGTTTATAAGAACTATCTTTTGTAAAAGGTATAACAAAGATTTAGCTATGTGAATAGCAATTCTGTTGAGTTAAATTATTGTGATAATGGGGTATTGTGTTTTCAGGTGTCATATTTTTACATAAATTTTAGAAAAAAAATGAGCCTCACAGTTTCTCTCGCACAGCCTTGTTAAAACTTTCCAACATAGTTGCAAAATGTTTATGAATTCGGTTTGTCTGGAGGTCTTGAAAAATCGTTTGCGTTGTATTTTAATGGTGTTACACTACTTCAAACATATTGAAATTAATATATATCATTAAGGCCTACTACAAGAGGTTTACAATAGAATGTGGTGTGCATAGCATTCATTGTTCATCTACAGGGACACACAAAATAATTCAGTTACTGTGTTTGCTGTTTATGACGAATAATTGCATGAAGTGCATTTTAAGTTGTGGTACTCGTTTTAAAAGTTATTATTATTATTATTTTTTTTTGCATATTACTTGGTCTGTATAAATTTTATAGATCAAAACAATTCAAGTACATTTCCGTTTCTTGACGGAAATTGCTGAAGAGGAATTTTCAACTGTGTTTTGCGTTTTCTAAATGAATTAAATTTTAGCATACTATGTAGTATATATACAAATTTATGGATAAAATATACAGTGCTGTACAAAAGAATTAGGATATTTTCCCGACTATTGACGGTAATTGCTAAAATTGGATTTTCAAATGTGTTATGCGTTACTCGTCCCCGCTGCCTGTGGCAATGTATAGCAAGCGTTCTACGCACACGCTGCAATATCGTTTAATTTTAATTTCCATCGCTAGGGGCGCGAAATCATCTTAATTATCTATATTTTAATTAGTTCATGCTAAGTTTAATGAACCAATTCCCGTTGAAGAAGATTCCAAACATTTATCAGAACACTTTGATCGAAATGTGAAATTACCTTAGGTCGACCACTTTCAACCACCCTATCTCCCTCACCCCCACAGCTACTGACATGCGACCACCATAGTGCAGGATGTGAGACTCTAGGCTACTGCCACACATACAAATAACAGAGGTCTGTGCTGGGAAGTTGTGGCTGCAAAGTGAAATATAGGGACACACAAGCTTATATGAAAATGCCCACTTTCAACCACCATATATCCAAAAAAATGCCCCACAATCCTTGTATCAAGTCCAAACTCTCCAGGGTAAAACTCTTTGGATTTCTAATTTTTTTTTATAAATCTTTTTTAATTTAAAATTTTTAAGTGTTCACCATTTTGAAACAGAATGGCGGATGAAGCTGGCCAACGAACTCGGTCGATTCTGGGTAAGTCCTGTTCACATGCTCAGTCCCATCCAAAGCGAAATCCAATAAATGCGAGTGCTATCGTATGACAAAAGAAAATGGGTATATATATCATTTGGACTAAGGGTGGTTTGGGGTCATGATCAGTGAATATATACCGAAATTTTCCGGAATCGCTTCCCTGCGAACGGCTGCAGTAGGTAGCTTATTTATTTTGTAATGGAAACTATCTAAAACATACCACATCCTGAAGATGTTTTCAGTACAAACAGCACTTCCGTATCATTATACGTTCTTTTATCAATTTTTAGCGTTTTACGGGCTTTCTACCCACGTTATATATGTTTTAATAAATTTGCTTTAATATAAATATAAAACTACATTAATTATTCCAGTATTGATTATATTTTATGACAATGCATGTCCATATAATAAATTATAACACCTTGTAATAGTATATTACTTTTAAATGCTAAAGGTGTAAAATTAACAACTATAATATAAATTAACTAATAAACTAACACCTAATATAACAACTAATAAAAGTTATTTTAATTTATATTATAGTTGTTAATTTTACACCTTTAGCATTTAAAAGTAATATACTATTACAAGGTGTTATAATTTATTATATTGTTATATAAATATCGATGCTGGATAAAATGTTACAACCGAGAATATTCTCAAGTTTTAAATATGAACGCCTTCGGTTGGATCGGGAGCAGTTGAATTTGCAATTTCTATAAACAACTAATAAAAGTTATTTTAATTTATATTATAGTTGTTAATTTTACACCTTTAGCATTTAAAAGTAAAATGCATATCCATTCGAAGTTATTTAATATTATTTAACAGTCATTATGCATGCTTATATGCTTGGACTGGCGAAATACAATATCTGACGATAAACAACTCTGAATGAAAATCCTTTAGAATGCGGAAAGTGACAGCATAATTATTCAAATGTCTGAAGTGTTTGCACAAAGCGTGAGAAATATCGTAAATAACACTAAATGGTTTAGAGAGACTGATACAATGCTAGGAATTTTAATATGAGTTTAAAGAATGGAATTCCCATAAAGTATGTAGGGTGAAACCCCCCAGTGACTGACACTACTTTAAGGATTCTTTCTTGTTCAAATCACTATTACAAAAATTTTAATCTATTTTATACTTACCTTTGTTTTTGAAAGGATAGTAGAGATATATAAAAATATCATTGTTGGCAAAACTTTGAAAAATTATACATTATTATTAAAAATTATACACATATTAAAAATTAATTTTATTCATAAATATGGTCAAAAACTTCAGAGTAACTGACCCCTAGTTTCAAAATTTGAAATCCCTAGTTTCAAACACCAATAACTGACACAAAGTGAACCGTGACTGACACTTTATTTTAAAAGATTAAAATGTTTTAAAAAAAAACTTTATTCCTTATTATAAAAACAAAATACATTAATATTTATTATAAAAAGTGGGTTTTAGTAATCTGTACTGCATTATTAGTAATGCAGAGTATCTAGTAAGAGTATATAGGAGTAATATTTAGTACTGCATTATTATAATGCAGATATCCAATAACTGACATTTATGAACCAGTAACTGACATCTGGTGTCAGACACCTGTAAAACAACTTAAAATTTAATGGTGTTTACTACAAGATAAATTTAATTTATTATTATGTATTTTTAAACAGTTCAAATAATAGATTTCAACTTTCTTTAATATAACCAATAACTAACACCTCTGTCAGAGACTGGCGAAGTGAAATTCTAGGAACCAATAACTGGCACCCCCCTATTAAGCTAAATTAAATAACTATAAACCGTAAATCATGCCCCTAATATATCATATGCATCTTTAAACTAATTTCTTCAAGTATAACTTTAAGAAAAAACTTCAGGATTGTTGCATTATAAATAGATTAGAAAAACATTTCCTTATTTTTAGAAATAAGATGGTTGCTTCAAAATGGCAATTTTATTATTCTCAAAAGTTTCTTCCTCATTGAAAATGATCTAGGCCCTGTAGTGGTCAACAAATTGACTCCAAAATAAAAATAAGTGTCTTATTTACCACTAGATGACATTACTTTGCAGAATTTTACAACAAAATGCTTATTTGAGTTAGATTTTTGCTCCAGTGTCAGTTACTGGTTAGGTGTCAATAACTGGAGGTTTCACCCTATTAACCACTGCAAACGCACATAAGTATATTTATATATATATTTTTTCTAAATTACTAGGTTGTATTGTATTATTTTCACTAAAAAAGAGTAATAAAAAACAAAATTTTATAAAAAAAGTACATGGTATCAAGTAAGTGACACAAGTTCAGGATCGCATTACAGCAACAAAAATTAATCAAACATTCGAAATCCTACAAATATCAATTCAACATTTAGTTAACTTTAACACTTAGACAAGAAACACATATGAGACTTTTACTGCTTTAATGACATTTTTATCCCCAAAAAGAAGACAAACTCAAGTCCTTGCTTGTTTGGAGGAAGTACAAAACTTTGGAAGGAAAATACGAGATAAATGGGACCATTTTTCTATGGTCAGGTAAACTTTTCTAGATCTCAATAAAGGCGCCACGATACATATTCACTTAAAATTTAAGCATAGAGGTCCTTTCAAAGACTTGTCACCGGGAGGTGACAATGGGCATTGGTGGGCTAAGCAGACATATCTAAAAGTAAACTTTTCATAAATGATGAATTTTAATAAGTATGCGATTCTCTACCGGTTTCTAACATAGGTGGTTATACAATTTGTTTATGTATGTCCACACACAACTTTTGCTTTGTCATTTTTTTTTTTTTGAAAGGGCTAGTTCTGGTAGTGGGACCATATAGATTTTACAAGGATAAGAAAAAAATGCCTTTTTTGTCTTTCTGTCTTTTTTTGTTTTGGCCTTCTTTTCGCTTTATAGGTTATGACTTTTATAAAAATTGACCAATGGGCACGATATTCGAATATGCTGTTAAGGCTCACAGTACTTTTTTGATTTAAAAATAGTCGTTCTATCGTGTATAGTTTTTTAAACAGAGGAACGTAATCAAATGGTATAGGATCTTCTACTGCGCGTCAAAATGAGCAATATTGGCAGCAATTAGATTTAAAGTGAATGCGAATAACAATAAAGGATTATTACAAAAAAGTCTTTTGTGGCAAACCACTCTTACCAAAAATCTGGCATGGAATTGGGAAATATCAGTGTACTAAGGCAGGGACGGCGAACTTATGAATTCTTATAATTCTCTGGCGTGTCATAGGTGGCACGCCAGAGAATAGTTTCCGCACGGCGGGCGTTGACTGAAGTTCTAAATCAAAGTACTGTTAAACTCCCTATAATTCTACACCTCATTATTCCTAAACTTCCATTAATATTCGATGCTTTCCATTAGAGAGTAATTCCCATCTCCTACGAAAAAAACTTATCTAGGTATGATACATTAAATTTTGTAAATTTTAAGCATTTTCTAACACTAAAAATGCGTTTACTGTTTTTACTGCCAGAATGGTATAAATGGGAGGGAATTTCCCCCCTCCCCCGCAGGTTTTATCGATTTCTATCAACAATGTCGAAGGGCGTAGTTTCTTCTCTAAAATATTCCTTGTGTTTGTCTATTAACAAGCTATACTAACAGTCTATTAACCCCTATAATCAGGTTAAGAATCATCTGTGTTTCAGAAGATTCCTGATTAAAAATATTCAATAAAAACTTTCAGCATACGAAGTTTAAAATCTTTAAAACATTTTACATTTTCTGTCCTATTTGTTGCTGTGTAACAAAAAATAAATAATCATCTAAATTATTATTTATACTATTTAATCATATAAATTGTTTTACATGGGCTATTTTATTCTTATTTTTTGTTTGCATTATGGTGGATTATTCTTATTATTTGTTTGCATTATGGTAGGTTATTATTATTATTATATTTTTTTTTTGCATTATTAAGGGTTAATTTTCCGAAATCGTGTGGCATGCCAAGTATAGATGTCAAACATGAGTGATTCTGTCAACTAAATATTATATTGTTTAAAACAATGGTAGCTGCCGCTAAAGGTGTGAAGTCACATTAGCTAAATACGACATTTGGCTGCAAACCCGATAATTGAACTTTCCGCCTTACAATACATACATATGAATACATAGATACATAATTAATACATACTTATATACTATTTAAATACATGTGAATACATACATATAATGAATAGATACATGACATGAAATTTGTAGTGATTGAACGCTGGCATGAGGTTAATAGATAAGTGTCCATTTCATTTGCTGAAAAAGAGATTGTCATTAGAAATGAGTTCGGGAATCTTTTTTCGGAGTCCAGGCCCACCCGAGCCCCACTAAGCCCGAAAAATTTTGTGTCATTGGAGTCCGAGCCCAATAAACGAAAATATGCAATAGAAAAAAAAATTGCAGAATATTTAAAAATTGTTTAAAAAATAATATCTCATTTTTAAGCAACTTCTTACATAGAAATAACACTAAATGAAAATTTAAGTTCAATCTTATCAAAAGAGAAATTTGGTATCAAATAAAAATATACTTCATACTTAAAATGATTATCTACTTTCCTACCTCAACAAACTATTCTGATGGATAAGTTAACGAAGTGCGTTTAATGAATAAAGGCATGAAATTTTCAGAAATTACTATTTATAGTCCATAGAATCGAACAATGTTTTTCAATTTCCTATAAAAGCTGTACATCTTTAACTATAATCGATTCCTTCCCCATAACAATCTTTTGTGATTGTTGTGATCCAGAAAATCAGCTTAAATTAAAATTTTGACGCCGTTATCTGAAAAATTCGACGCTTTATAGGAAAAGAGAAAATATTGCTCGATTACTTTTTACCGGAATAACATGGTAATTATATCTACTTACGAATGAAAGTGACTTCGTAAATGTGCGGAGTACAGCCTCATGAGCAGAGTTCATGATGAAAAATAGATATAAGAATCACTGAAGTTGTTTTCATATGATGATCGATTATAACTCGTACACAATAGAAGTCTAAATAATTCGCAAACCTCAAGCTAATTATGGTCAACTAAAATAACAGAAGAAAATATTCTCTTCATGTTAGATAATGAAAATAAACGATCCAGTTAAAAAATATGCCTGAGCAATAAAACCCGAGCCCATCTCATCTCTAATTGTCATATCTATTGAATGCAGAGCCGCAATTTTTGTCTTACTTGCGATTAAATAAAGCGAAAATTACTATTCTAAAATTACAGTTGGAAGATTGAACATTGAATCAGAATACAGCCTATTATCTGTATTTATCCTGGTCACGAAAATAGGACATAACTTTAAATTTTTACTGAACAGATTTCCAAAGTATTTACGCGAGAAGTTAGATAATTTTGCGAGAAAGATTTCAGTATTTTGAACATATTTATATGGGTTTTAGTGATATAGTTATTGTTATATTTGTGTTACCCACTTCACACAAAATTAAAATAATAATAAAGCCTATTTTAAAAAAATATATTTTTTGATTACTCGTTATTATTTTTTGTCTTTTTCTTACTTTTTAGTGGTTAAAATATTTCGTTGTTGCAATTTCACCACATCCAGTAGGTTTATTTTGGCGAGCGTGTTTTGGAACATCATTAACTACACTGTTGTTTTAACTCGTACACTGTTGTAACCATAAAGAGTATATGGCGATTTATCATTTGTAGCCGTCTAACGGGAGAATGCCAGAAAATTAATTTATTAATTTATAATAAAAAATTAATTTATTAATTTATAATTAAGTGCTAAAAATATTAAAATATTGTATTGTGATCGGAAACACACCTGTGAACATAATTTTTACAATTCCAGATTATCAAGAAGTGAGTGAAAAATTACAAAATTTCCCCTTTACATACAAAAACCAAGTTAAGTTAAATAAAAGAGTGTAAAAATCATACAACTGAAATTATAAAGCCTGATATTGTGAGATATCAGATATCACGCCTGGTATAAACCACTGGTCCTAAAATCATGAAATTCAGGAGATAGGTAACCCACAAAAGAAATATTCTTAAGAATACTTAAAATAAATATAATTTAACAATTAAAAAGTACGCAAGGGAATGGCGGTCACCAGTGTATCTCATATCAGCTCTGTGGAAAAAACGATCCAGTGAACGTTGGTATCGCGTGGTCCTGCAGAGAACTTGTGCAAATGATGTCTACTTGGGTACTCTCTATGTGATTGTTGTGCAGTAAAGTTTTTTTTTTGAGTATTTTGATCTAAAAAATCTTTACATCACGATGAATTTCACTTAGGCACGAATTATTGTATATGGTATAGTATTATATGTATGTGTACTGTTTAACAATATAATTTTTTTTCAATGTAGAGTAATTTGTTGTTTTGTTTTAATATTTACAAATATAGCGGGTTTTGAGATAATGACAACCAGTCGACGTAGAGTAAAAAAATAATAATAATAAATAATTGTAATTTAACAAATTACAACAACTATTGGAAAAATGTTCCGAAAGCTTAAAAAAATTGTTTTTTTCATTTTTCAAAAATATTCATCGGAACCATCTACAAATAAAGGCATTCTCCATTACTACAGTTGAAGAGATCCTGGCATTCTCTGTACTCGCAAAAAATATTCGTTTGAACTATCGACGCAGTTATCGCAACGCATTTTCCATTACTATACCTTATCCTTAATATATACCATAATATTTGGTCGTGTCCTTCCTACAATAACTTTAACTCTTGTTTAGATTGATCTCTGAGCTAAAAGTATTTTGAAGAAATTAAAGTTGAAGACCACGTTTTTTGCTTTATAAGAAGATTTCTCAACCGACGTCAATTTTGGAATTCGGCTTTTTCTCATATCTGATAGTTTGCATTTATCCTTTTGGTAACTTTAACAATTTTGTAACGATTTTATACATTTATATTTCTATTCAAAGAAAAATTCTTCTAAAGTTACAGAATTTCGTTAAAAACGCTAAAAAAAAAAAAAAATATTTTAAAAAGGTACAGAATTTTGTTTAAAATGCAAAGTGACGACGACAAGAGTTCCATTCTCGACCGAAAAAACTCCAAGAAATCAAGGAAAAAAACCCCGTGAAAAGATCATTCAAAATCCATATATTTAGTATAAGCTTACGATAACCGCATTATTTGTTAGGCCTAATTTTATATATGTATTTATTTAGCCTGATTTGTTCTAATGTAGATACCTCATTGTTACAGTATTGGAGTAAATACAGCGAAAACAATAAAAACTGTGATTTTAGTAATTTTCTCCCAAATAATTAATTTTTCCAATACGTTTACATGCTGACCGCAATTACCCCAAGCTGGAGGTAATGCCTTTTAATTTCGATTCTACGGACAAGATTTCCTTTGGAGATCGTCATTTCTCAATTTATCCCTAGTATTAATGTAAAAGTAACATTGAACCAATCTTAACCATACTAGTGTGTAAATAAAATAAACCAATAAAATAGCTTTTTTAATTTTTCAATTTATGTATTTTTCAAAGTTTTAATTATTTATTTAATTATTTTTTAAGAGATTGTTTGTATTTACATATTCTCAAGAATTAAAAATAAACTTTATATATATTTTTTATATTTTGCATTATTTTAATGTTAGTAACCACATATATTTCTGCTAATAAAGAAAATTTATAAGCCAATATAATTTTTTTTTTCGCGCAGAATTGTTGCTTCAGAAACAATAAATCAAATCATAAAATTTGGCGAATTTCTGAATAAATAGCAAGAAATCCAAACCCGGTTTCAAGTTACCATCTTGAAGTTGAAGATTGAATTGATGAAACAGAACAATACGTGACTGAAATAAATAGAAACACAAGTGTTTTTTATTTTATATTATTATTATTATTACACTCTACAGTGTGAAATTTTTATAAAACTTTTACCATTTCATTTCTTATCAGATGACAGAAGTTAACGATATTTCTTTTGTGTTATAACAAGACTAGTTTTTGCTGACCTTTGCACTTTTCAGTAGCACGGAAAATAAATTAAAAAAATATTAATCTTAGCGACTCTGGCGTGTAAATAAAATTTGTTTATAAGGCATTTTTCTCTGTTTAACTTTTATTTTGTTAGCTTTCAGAGGCATTTAAAGTTATTCATTAAAAATACAGGCATTTCTTGGAAAGAATTATGTACGGTTTAAGTTTACACGATTAAATAGCAGATTTAGATAATTTTTTCGAATGGAAAATTTATTACTGAATCTAGGGTTATAATCTATATTTGTATCAAGAATGCTTTTTTAAAAAAATCTATTTTTTTCCGTTTCACTCTGACATAGATTGATGAATAGTGTCGCAATTTTTTTTTTAGGATAAAGATTGTTTATTCAAGGTCGTAAATTTTAATTTAATGTTAAATTGTTTCTAGTTAAATTCTTAAAGGATAAATCTACAAGTCATGTTTTTGTGAAGTACTTTTATCAAGTAGAAGATATGGAAAATAATTTATTATTCAGTTTTTTTTGGGTGGGGGGCATTAAAATTGAATTTTTGCAAAAAAAATAGAAAATTTAGAAATGATGCATTTTACGTAAAGGATAAAGGTCCATAAGCCGTGTTTTGGCCCATGAAATAAGACTAAAATTCGATTTTGTTATACTGACTTAATTATTTCACTTTTTGATACTAGTAGGTTTATCCTGTACGATTTCAACAATATTTTTTGCATTTTGTTTGGATTTATATGACTTACAAATGCTCAAAGTTCGTATTATTCGTAGTTTTTGATGAAAAATACGCAATTTCTCCTACTTTTACCGCAATTATTTATATGAGCTCAATCGCGCAACACTTTCTTATTTACATATATTATAAAATACATCAAAATGTACAATATATGTAAAAATAAAAGTGTTGCAAAGCTACGCTCTTAGTAAAATATTAAAAATAGGGAGTTTATTAACTGCATTCCTTCACGTCACTAAGAGACTTTAGGATGCATAGCGGCGTGTTCAAACGTGTTAAAATGAACGTTACTATTGCTAATAACTGCATTAATTTACATTAGCAGTAGTTTCGTTTATTTCAGCAAGTTCAAACACGTTGCTGTATCCTTAAGTCTCTTAGTGACGTGAGGGAATGCAGTTACTTAACTCTCTATTTTTAATATTTTACTATGAGCGCAGCTTTCTAACACTTTTATTTTTACATATATTATAAAATACATCAAAATTTACAATATATGTAAAGAAGAAAGTGCTGCACGATTGCGCTCATATAAATAATTGAGGTATAATTAAGAGAAATTTCGTATTTTTCATCAAAAACTACAAATAATACGAACTTTGAGCTTGTGTATGTGTAAGTTATATAAATCCGAACAAAATGCAAAAAATATTGTTGAAATCATACAGGATAAACCTTCTCATATTAAAAAGTGAAATAATTAAATCAGTATAACAAAATCAAATTTTAGTCTTATTTCATGGGCCAAAAACACGCCTTAAGGAGTCTGATACTTCCGTTAATAAATTTGCTTCTATTTTTGAAATATCAATAGTGAAAAGAGCTTGATAAATTCCTTCATCATATATGTTACAAAGGAAGAAGCCCTAAAAGTGTATGTCCAGGGAAATTTTAAAAACTACCCGATGGATTTTTTTTTTTGCAGTTTGAATCATCGGAGAGGGAAAACTCCCGCGGTTATTTTGATGTATAATATACCGATATAACGATATAACCATGATTTTTGATAACAAAATTTAATATTTTATCCTTATTTTCGACGAAAAGTTTGCCATTGATATATGTTTTTCATCGTGGCGACGGTATATCGATGTTATCATTTGGTTAACGGTCTTTGGGAAATGGCTATATCACTTAAGATTTAAAAAAAAAAATAAATACAAACACATCGAAAAATAAAAAAATTATTACTGATTTTTCTTAAAGTACAAAAAAAAAAGTTTTAATGAGAAATAATATTATAAAACGAACATATTTAATTTATATATGAAAGGAATGTTTGTACGACTTAAAAGAAATATTTAATGTCAAGGGCAAAGGTAAAACCGGGCGGGGAGGTCTAACTTTCGGCTTAAGCTCAACTAGCCCCGCCCAATATCCAATGTCAATGGCGGCCATTGGAACAATATTTGGCAATGTATCTTTTTTTTTGCCTATATTTGGCACCTGGATAAGAATACATTTACTTTTAGGGACTTTTGTTTTATGATATATATGATTACCGCGAAAGTCGCAACAGACGATTAAAAAAAAAAAATTATATATATCGTAAATTTCATTTCTCATTTGCATTTCCAGTTGAATTTTTATGTATGAAGTCGACAGTGTTTTTACTTGATAGAATAATAAAAAAAAAAGAATTAAAATGTAATCTGTAATTAGGTGCGTTCGTAATTATATAAATACGTAGCACCTATTGTCGTCGCTTGGTCCGTCCGTCCGTCTGTCTGTCTGTCTGTCCGTCCGTCTATCTGTCTGTCTGTCTGTCCTTCCGCATATAACAACGCAAAAACTACGCAGCCGAATGGTTTGAAATTTAAGATATATTATCTTTGCAGAATTTTGTCGAGACATTTCAAATTTTATAAAAATCGAATCAAAACTTTAGGAGATATTAATAAAAATATTTATTAAGAAATTTTAATTTTTTTTAAAAAGTCTGTGCTTTCTTGTTATAGGAGCTTCCGAAGTTTAATCGTCAAGCGACCGAGATACTTGTTTTATGACAGAAATTAATCTGCAGACGATAGAATTCATTTCACAGAATTAAAAATCATCCAGATCTGAATATTTATATAACTAGCTATAGTACGAACGCACCTCATTTGTCACGTTTGACGTACAATTTCCAACTTGTTTTTTATCTGTGCAAATTAAAAATGATTGTGAGCTTGAACTTCATAGATAAATGTATTTAGAGGCATCATTAAAACATCATGGCACCCGTGCTAGTTTACTATAAAGGCAAAGTGTTATGTTATATTTGTAAGTGTATGTTTATTTATCGCTTTTATACATGATTCTGATAATGTTTTCTAAATAGTATTACATATACTATAAGTTCAGCCATTGTTCAAAATCGAAATTAAAATATTTGATTAAAAGAAAATATTAATTATCCTCTCTATTCTAAGCTATGCTAAAACTGTTAATAAATGTGTTCGTAAATATGACATAATTAATTAATAGTATTAAATACATTTCTGATGAAAGAAATGTAATGTTGAAAAATAAGGTGAAAATCGGCGCAGAATCCACAAAAATACATAAAAACAATTGTTAAGAGATCAAATTATTTCGCTTACACGTTTGTCAAGTTCGTATCACTTTTTACTTCTCTTTTAGGTAGCTTTCAATACAAAAAAGTGTAAACCTGCCTATTGCAGCCGTTCGGAGGAAAGCAGTTCCGGAAAATGTCGATATATTTTCACCGATCATGACCCCCAGACCCCAAAACCACCTTCCGTTCAAATGTTGATTTATATATATATATATCTGACCTATGTCATACGATAACGCTCGTATTTATAAATCGATTTTGATGAAACTAATTGTGTGTATTAAGCTAACCAATGTCTCGACCGAGTTCGTTGGCCAGCTTGGTCCGCCATTTTGTTTCAAGATGGCGGTCATTTAAAAATTTAAAACTAAAATAAATATACAAAAAAAACAAAAATTCAAATTTATTTTTTAATTACGTTTTAGGCCTTGATACAAGGACTCCAGAGCATTTTTTGGCTTACCTCTATCTTAAAAAATGGCTGAGATAGAGCAGTTTGAAATTCTAGGGTGGCTGACATTTTGAAACAAAACAGCACATTAACGCGATTACTCGCAAATTATTTTCTTTCATTGTTGTAATAACTTTCCCAATCATACGCATAAAACTATATATTCATATCCGTTAGCGCCAAAATTGGCGAAATATCGCCAAATTTGGAGACCAAAATAAGTCTTCATAAATGAAGCCAATTTGGCTATTGCTCAATAATTTGGCGAATTTCTTATTAAAATTCAGTATTAACGAATCTTTTGTAAACGTTTCTTTGCATTTTAACTTGCTGTTTTCGTGTAACATTAGCTAAAATTTTAAAACGAAGATATAGGAAAGCTACCTTTTCCTCCCGGTACAGGCCGGAAGGACTTTTTTATATTATATTGCTTGACCTTTTTTAGGTAGCTTTCAATACTAAAAAGTATAAAGCTACCTATTGTAGCCGTTCGGAGGAAAGCAGTTCCGGAAAATTTCGATATATTTTCACCGATCATGACACCCAGACCCCAAAACCACCCTCCGCTCAAATGTTGATTTATATATATAGATATATCCATATATATATATATCTGACCTATGTCATACGATAACGCTCGTATTTATAAATCGATTTTGATGAAACTAATTGTGTGTATTAAGCTCACCAATGTCTCGACCGAGTTCGTTGGCCAGCTTGGTCCGCCATTTTGTTTCAAGATGGCGGCCATTTAAAAATTAAAAATTAAAATAAATATACAAAAAAATTAAAAATTAAAATTTATTTTCTAATTACGTGTTAGGTCTTGATACAAGGATGCCAGAGCATTTTTTGGTTTACCTCTATCTTAAAAAATGGCTGAGATAGAGCAGTTTGAAATTCTAGGGTGGCTGACATTTTGAAACAAAACAGCGCATTAACGCCATTACTTGCAAATTATTTTCTTTCATTGTTGTAATAATTTTCCCAATCATACGCATAAAACTATATATTCATATCCGTTAGCGCCAAAATTGGTGACATTGGTGACAAAATTGACAAAATTGGCGAAATATCGCCAAATTTGGCGATCAAAATAAGTCTTCATAAATGAAGCCAATTTGGCTATTGCTAAATAATTTGGCGAATTTCTTATTCAAATTCAGTATTAACGAATCTTTTGTAAACGTTTCTTTGCATTTTAACTTGCTGTTTTCGTGTAACATTAGCTAAAATTTTAAAACGAAGATATAGGAAAGCTACCTTTTCCTCCCGGTACAGGACGGAAGGACTTTTTTCCAAATCTAGTCTCCCCATTGTTAAAAATCTTAATAATTATGATTTTATTCAATTTGTCACCCCCAATAATAAAACCCTTTTCTCCAAGCTGAAAGAAGCTGTATATATTTTAGTCTCCTGGGGTATTTATAGAATGACTTCTCAGAGCTGTCTTTCCTACTTCGGACAGGCTAAACGAAGTTTGAAATTCAGACTTAAAGAGCACGCCTTACCTTCGCAAGCGATAAAACGAGAACTCGCCATTGTAAAGCATTACTCAAACACGAATAAAATTTTAAAGTCTGTAAATCTTTTGAGACACCTAATCTAGATTTTTCCGTCTATGAATATTTTGTTAATTATGACTTTGATGTTATTCTTTTGTGAGACGGATGAATATAAAATTCTCTTCTAGGCACGCAAAGATACTCGCAAGCTAATGATAAACCAATGACAGCGTTATTTTACAATTTCTCGATCAGGATGTTATTACTGGTCATTTTCCGGACTGGTTCAAAAACAAAAAGTAACCTCATAAAAAATCTGCAGCCAAATACGAAAAAGTAAAAATGTACCCGGTTAGAGACAGACCTCAGCTATCCTATGCAAGAAAAAAAATACTGAAATGCAAAAGAGAAATTTGAAAAGAACGCTACCATTGGTTTACCATATTAGTTTAAGAGTCTCTTCGCATGGTTAGTGCAGACTTAATTTCCACCTGCTAATTTCTAGTTTACTGTTACTCTCCACTTTCATTTCGCTAATAGCAGACGATATAATTCATTTCACTGAAATAATAAGGATGATTTTTTAGCTCACAGGCTATCAAAGCCTGAGAGCTAATGTGCCCGTCCGTTCTGTATGTATGTACGTATGTACGTAACGCGATAACTCTTGACAGAAATATCCGATTTGCTTAAAATTTTGTTTATAGATTCATTGTGATAAGGTGCTTCCCTGATTAGTTTTGGGGGTTTATTGGTTAAGTATAAAGGGAGGAACGGGGGGCTAATCCCCCCTTAATTTAAATAAATGTGATTTCCATGCAGAATTATCCGTTGTGCTTCAAATTTTGTATACAGTTTCATTGTGATAAGGTGTTTTCCTGATTAGTTTTGTTGGTTCATTGGTTAGTTCATAAAGGGGGGAACGGGGGCTAATCCTCCCCCTTAATTTATATAAATGGGTTTTTCAGACAGAATTATCCGATTGCTTCAAATTTTGTTTATAGGCTCACTGTGATAAAGCTCTTCCCTGATTAGTTTTGTTGGTTCATTGGTTAAGTACAAAGGGGGGAACGGGGGGCTAATCCCCCCTTAATTTACATAAATGTGTTTTTCAGACAGAATTATCCGATGTACTTTCGATTTTGTTTATAGGTTCATTGTGATAAAGCACTTCCCTGATCAATTTTGAGGGTCCATTGGTTAAGTATTAAGGGGGGGGGGTATGGGGGCTACCACCCCGCCTTAATTTACAAGGAGAGTGCCAAGCTTGGTAATCACAGATTTTGATTATTTTTATATATGTTGTAGGGTAGAAGCCCCTTAGTCTCATGTTCAATGGATTTTGTACAACGCTCCTTAGTTCTCGAGAAATGGGGGGTCTAATAATACAACACAACTTAAATACTTACTTTGTAACGAAGTAACTACGTTGGTCGTAGCTCAGTTGGTATGGCGTCTGCTCGCTGTTTCGAGGGCCCGTGTTCGAGGCCGGAATGCGCTACGTTTCTTTTTCTCATTTTTTTTTATAAATATACTTGTAATTAAAATTTAATAATCTCAATAAAAAAATTTAAACATAATTAAATTTTAATCTAACATTTTTTATTTTTTTAAAAATCACTTTTAAAATGTACTCCATATATGCTTTATCAATGCGACGATATTGAACAATTGTGTCAATTCGTGATTGTAAAGAAACATCATTTATAAATTGCCTTAACAAGGGAAATCAATGCGATGATAATTCTATACTGTTTTTAAAGTAAGAAGCATAATTATATTCAAATTTAGCATAAGAATAAAATTACACCATATTTATGTTTTAGTTTATTGTAACTAGAGGACGCCACAACAGATTTTGGTTATTTCTTTTCTTTTTTAGTTTGTGCAGTTAAGTGGTTTTTCTTTTCAATCTTTATATTACAGGTGCGTATCATTCTATAACAGCTTATAATCGTATAAAAATGGAAGAAGCAAGCTGTAGTTCACAAGAAGATCAATTTGAAGTGTCGGGATTCGATTAAAAATCAGAAAAGTGATGTGACAAATGCATTGAAGCACTGTAAAATTTTACTGCAAAACAATGGATTTTTAACAAATAATCCAGCATGTGAAATATCTTCGTTTTCTATTGCGATGGGAGAAGAATTCTATAATTCGATAGTAAATATGCTGATTTTGTAACGATTTTTGAATTTTTACCAGTCAATAGCAGATCCAATTTTTTAAAGCTCTTTAAATGATGAGAAATGTTTAATAATGGTTTAAAAATCAAAAATGCTAAATTAAAATTTCATTATGTTTAAAAAAATTTATTTTGATTATTAAATTATAATTACAAGTATATTTATTAAAAAAAATGAGAAAAACATACGTAGCACGTCCCTGTCTCGAAACCGGGCCCTCGAAACAGTGAGCAGACGCCATACCAACTGAGCTACGACCAACGTAGTTACTTCGTTACAAAGTAAGTATTTAAGTTGTGTTGTATTATTAGACCCCCCATTTCTCGAGAACTAAGGAGCGTTGTACAAAATCCATTGAACATGAGACTAAGGGGCTTCTACCCCACAACATATATAAAAATAATCAAAATCTGTGATTACCAAGCTTGGCACTCTCCTTGTTAGATAAATGGGTTTTTCATGCAGAATTATCCGATCTGCTTCAAATTTTGCATACAGGTTCATTTGTGATAAGTACGCTTTCCCAATTAGTTTTGTTGGTTCATTGATTAAGTATAAAGTGTGGGACGGGGGGGGGCTAATCCTCCCTCCCTTAATTTAGATAATTGGGTTTTTCATGTAGAATAAGCCAATTTGCTTCAAATTTTGTATATAGGTCTATGTGATAAGGCGCTTCTCTGATTAGTTCTGGGGGATCATTGGTTAAGTATAAAGAGGGGGAACGGGGGGGGGATAATTACCCTTTAATTTATTGCCGGTTTCCTTATTTTTCGAGGGGCATTATTCTTTGAAATAAGAGTATAATATACAATTAGTGTGAATAGCTTGTGAGCTCAATGCCATCAGTAATAACTGGGCACTTTTCTTTTTATTTACATTGTGGAACTAGTTATAAAACGAACCTGCTATGTCACGTTTAACGTACAATTTACAACTTGTTTAAAGCAATGTTTAGTTTTAAAAGCATTTAAGATGAGTAATGAAATACGGAAGTTTTTATACTGATGATTTTTTTTACGTCTTTCATTTTAGAGCATAAAGTATCAGAAGAGTCAGATAACTTAATAAAGGAATTAAAGAATTCCGTTGAGGTTTTCCTTTGCTTGTTATCAGTATTTTATTTACTTTTCGATACCCCCCCCCCCCTTTTTTTAAACCCTATTTATTTTCTTTATTCTTTTTTGACATTGATTCATGAAAGGAATCCATTTTCACAATATAAGCTGTTCATTCAAAATCGTAAATTTAATCTTAAATTGTAAAAGTTACCCCCCCCCCCCCCCCAAGACAGAAAAAAAATTCAGAACGCTTTTGCAAAGTAATTTTACCAGGTATAAGACACTGAGAAAAATTTTTCACTTAGTTTTATGTTATCCCTTAAGTATTAAACTTTGTATTTTCAACTTTTTCTAAATATTGCTATTTATGGAAATACTTTGGTAATACGCGATTTTAATGCCGGAAAATACTGAATTTAATAAAATTCAAAGTATTAGCTTAAGGTTTTCGTCGTAAAAGACGGAATTTTTAAACGTCTTTCTTCGTCACAGGGGAACGTTTTTCTATATGTAATTTATAGGTAAAGGGGGTTGTATACAAAAATAAGTTTTTATTTTAATACTAACAGGCTTCGGCCGTTACGATGAGCTGTTTATCCAAACAAACCTTGAATCAAGAGAAATATATCTGTGAATTTCTCCTCGTGTTTTAAAGCAATATGGACCTTTACCTGAAATGTCCTTCCACATTGCTGAAAACGACACAAATGTCATTGCGCAATTATATTTTCTAATGTGTCCGACAAAACTTGGGACTAACCAACTTGGAAAGGATTAACTCATTTGGTTGATCATTTACAGTAGAACATGGTACAGGGCGATAGAATTACAATTTATATACAATTTATTACAAATAATTTCTCAGGGGTGGGAGTATATTGCCTATCAATAGATATATAATTTTTCAGGGGGTGGGGGGGAGAATATATTGTCTAACTAATAATGTAAGTCAAAATCCTAGTTTAACTTTTAAAAAGTTAATCGGGTTTAACAGATTATAGAATTTTCCCCCATAGTTTTGTAAATAAGCAAAGTAGAACATATGTTATACACGAAAACATTCCCTGAAACATTATCTAACAGTGTAATTCCATCGAAATCCATTCAGTATAAAATTTTAAAATGGCTAATCGGCCCTTATCGGGTTCATCTGATTACAGAATTTTCCCCCATAATTTTGTAAATAAGCAAAGTAGAACATATGTTATACACGAAAACATTCCCTGAAACATTATCTAACAGTGTAATTCCATTGAAATCCATTCAGTATAAAATTTTAAAATGGCTAATCGGCCATTATCGGGTTCATCTAATTACAGAATTTTCCCCCATAATTTTGTCAATAAGCAAAGTAGAACATATGTTATACACGAAAACATTCCCTGAAACATTATCTGACAGTGTAATTCCATTGAAAGCCATTCATTAGAAACTTTTAAAACGGCTAATTGGTCATTATCGGGTTCATCTAATTACAGAAGTTTCTCTTATAATTCTATAACTAATCAACGTAGAACAATATGTTACATACCAGAACATTCCGTGAAGCATTATCCAACTAATAGTGCAAGCCCCATCATAATCCATTCAGCAAAACTCAAGTTATAAGAGGTCAAAGTGAAATTCCCATTTGAATTTTATTTATATTTAGTAGCAGAAGTAGATGTATACAATTCTTTATAAAACAAATGCCACATATAAAAACTATACTTCATTTGTGTACTTTTTTATTTGGAAGTATGTTTCTAGCAGTTTAAGAAATAATTGCCATAAACTCTATTTTGAATCACCCAGTATATATTATAGGTGAATAATTGAAAAAAGTACTTTATTGAAGCAATTTAAAAGAACAATATACATGTAATACATAAGATGACACGTCTTTTTTCTTTTTCTTTTTATTTAATAATTGACAGATTTTCAAAATTTTGCTTTAAATTTTCAATTGTTTCTGTTATTTTTATAAAAGGATATTTTCATATAAAAATTATCAGATATATATGAGAAATAATATACTGACTTTTGAAATTAAATTATATCATTTGAAACTTACACAAAAAAGTTTTTCGATTAAAATAAGTCATCTATTTACTTCTTCTACAAATAACAAAATGTTTATGCATTTAGAGAATAAGTAAATGTCTTTATTTAAACAAACCATAAAAATGTTTGCATTTCATTACAAGAATATTTAAAATAAACATGCATTTTTTTATCTGACAAAAGCGAAGATTTATAAAGAATCTCCACTTAGTTTAATTTGCATTGTTCTGAAAAAACTTAATTTAAACTAAAAGAAAAAGTATTTTAGCCAAAGATTTAATTATTGTAAAATTTATGTGCTGTTCAAACATTAAATATTCTGACAGCTATTGAAGGTTTAGCTAAAATAAAATTAAAAAAAAGAAGAAAATAATCCACATACGTTACACAATGGAGCACTTTCTAATAGTACTCAGAATATTGTTATAAAACTTCACTTTTGAACCTTCTGTTCCTTTTTTCAAAATTAAAGAAATCTGCAAAATAAACAATTACTGATAAGTAATTACAAGAGTAATTAATTTGGTTTTCGATAGATTATTTTCATTATTAATTTCAATGGGAATGTTATATCAGATTTCAGTAAAATCTTAATACGTGAAAGAAACATTTATTTAAATAAACGTTACTCAAACTAATCACGCGTAGAGTCGGAAAATGAAGTTTGTAAGTCAAGAGTCGGAAAATGAAGTTATCAACCCTTCGGGTAATAATTGACCTTATTGATTGACTTCCGACAAAAGAGACTATACAATTTGTTTGTATGTTTTTTAACACTTTCAAACATAGTTGAAATGTGTTTATGAATTCAGTTTTTCTGTCTGTCTGGTCATCTGGCTGTGCTCTAACTCTCGCAAATATATCCAGATTGGCATGTAAATTTTGCATGTTATTGAGGTTTAGTATATAATGTTTTGTATTTAAAATAAAGGAGCAACATTTATAGTTCGTTTAGAGGGAGGAAAATACAAAATAATTCAGTTACATTATGGTCTAGGGTGAAAAATCTCCCGATGCATTTTAATGATGTTACAACACTTCAAATATAATGAAATTGATATGCATCAATGAAGTAGACGAAAAGATGCTTTCTCGGGAGTATAAAATAAGTATAATTTTTAGTTCGCTCACAGGTACGCACAGTAGAAATCCATTACATTATGATCTATGGGGAAAAATCGATTGCGGTACATTTTAATGATGTAATGGTACTTCAAACCTAATGGAATTAAAAAGGATTACTGAGATACACCAAATCATGTTTTCTATAGAATACGGAGTAAGTAGCATTTACCTATTTGCCAACAAAGGCCCAACAGTGATCCAACCTTTCGCTGCTCAGAATCCTGCTCAGGTACGGTTTAAATTAGAGGAATCTCTGTACTCGCTATTTACCAATCCTACCATTTCAAATCCTACCATTTCACAATGGTTTATACAAACTGCCAACGATGGGACAAAAAATTGTGTTATTTGGGTCATTTCAGAGACGCACAAATAATTCGGTTACAGGGCGGGGTATGATAAATTTTACTGTATGAAAAAAAAAAAAAATTAAATTTCTTAATAATTTTAGATTACTGCTTGAAAGCGTTTCGTAATATAAGCCTTAAGCGTGGTTTAATTGCCTGAGAGGGACTGCTCAGATGAAGGAACCAGGTCTGATGCATGATTTTTCGTTCTTTTTATGTATGTTCACGCATAACTTTGAATGAATGCTTTGGTTTCGGCAATTCTTTTTGTTGGCAAGGCTCATTCTGCTGGTGGTCCTGATTCAATTTCATTAGGGTCCAAAAAATAATATGTTTGTCATTATGTTTCTTTTCTTGCCTTTTTTTACTTTATAGCTTAAATGTTAGGCTGTAGTAAATTTCGTAAAAATAGACCAATCGCCAGGAAATTTGAATATGTAGTTAAGGTACCCAGTACGTGTTTTAAAAACAGTCATCGGATCGTATACATTTTTACATGGAAACGTAAAAAAATTTAATATATCATCTACTACGCGTCGAATTGAACGATGTTTGCAACAATGGAATTTAAAGTTAATGGGGAAAACAATACAGGATTTCCACAAAGCACATTGTTGCTCCAAACCAATCTCACCGAACCACACCAATTGATGTTCAATAAATAAAAATCAGTGCAATAAAGTCAAAAATAACTTTTGGAAGTTTATTTTTTTAGTTAAAAATTCTTTGTTTAGTATGTTAATTTTTTTTGTATGTTACTAAACGAATGAGATTTTAGTGTTAATTTATAAATAGAATCAAATTGTAATAAATTGCTGAAAATGTTAAAAAATAGACCTTTCTTGTAGAAAATATGCCTTTTTTTTTTACAATTATTTCATCATTTTATAATATTTGATATATATTTTTTTAAAAATAAAAAATTTAAATTTTTACAGAATTTTCTAAAAGTTATTCAAGAAATAAAATATTAGAATAATATTGAAACTGCTTAACATTTTTAAAGCTTTATTTACAAGGTCTAGATAATTTAAAAATTTCAAGATATGAGACATCGCAAAGCAATTAATAAAAACGCATTCCGAACCAACACACATTTCCACATTAATGCGCAATTAATAAATATAGATTTCTTAGAAGAAAAAATATTTTTTTTAAACTTTTATTTTTAAACTAGGGAGTTCTGCTCCCTGCGACTCTCATGCGCTAACTCCCGGACTTTTCTTTGTCTGTCTGCCTATCTATATCTGTATCTATCCATCTGTCCCGTCTAACTATCCATCTGTCTGTCTGTCTATCTCTATATGTCTATCATTCATTCATTCTTTCATTTATTTTCATTTATTAATTAATTTTCATTCATTCATTCTTTTATTTATTTTCATTCATTGATTCATTTTACTTACCCATCATACGTAGTATACGGTAAGTCTTTTAATCGTTTTGGAAAAAACTGACGGATTTACACTTTTCGGACACTGGAGATTCCGAAAAACATATTTTTAGAAAAAAAATTTCTAAGATCATTAAAAATGTCTCGGAAACAGTTTGATGAAGCGAATATTTTTTAGAAATATCTTGGAAAACAATTCAGCTGAGAGTAAAAATTTGAAAAGTAACTTTTAAAAACTAGACAGTAGTTTGAGAAAGAAAAGTTTTACGCATTTCGGAAATAGCTTCAGAAACTTAAAAAAAAAAATCTTTATAACATCTTGATGAAAAAAATTGCTGAGATTTTAGAAAACACTGTCCGCTGCACTGATTTAAGGTTTTTCATACTTTAGCCTATATCTTTTATTTTTGGATCATTGTTAATGCATTTGAGTGAAAATAACACGAAATAAGAAATGCGAAAAATTCAATCATTTTAATTTTTTTCGTGTTAGAAAATTTCCTATTTTACTTGTAAATTTAAAAAAGCATAAAATTTATGTTAAAAAAAAGACATCTAATTTACTAGTCCAGGGGAAATGTACTAAAAAAAGGCGTTACCTTGCAAAAGGTCGAGTAGAAGATTTTTTTTCTGACTTGTATATACTGACGCCAGCATGTAAAAACCGAATTACCCAACAAAATTTCCCAAGGAAGAATTTTCTGTGGCCAAAAAACAGAATTTTGGGACTTTTTATGTTGTTTTTAAATATCTCGAAACCCGTTATCGCAGCGTATTATTTGTTAATTATGATGTTAAAGAGGACAAAATTTTCTACAACTTTTATATTTAAAACTTTTTTATACACTCAATAGCAAACGCAGTACGACATAAAACCGTGAAAAACGTAGTTTTGTCCGATGTTTCAAAATGTTCCCCACGGATTTAATCATGGATGTCAACTTCTACATATTGATAGCAGTAAATTATCTTTTTCTTTGCACACCCTCTTTCTTAAGTGCAGTACGGCCTTTCAAAAATGAGGCTATTTTTCCAACTTACATACCCGCTGGTTATAGAGAGAGTGGGTATGGGGAGGAGGGGACGGGCGACAAACAACTGCCTGGGAAAAAGAAAAAAATACCTCTAGAGCAGGGGTTGGTACAAACTATGGTACGCGAAGCTCTGGCTACTGGTACGCAGAAGTCAGATACTAGTACATGGAATAAAATACAGAATGCATCATATTACAGTAACAGTGTATGAATCAGTGTGTGCCAATATGTCATTAAGTATTGTGTCTTTTTTCCTATACTAAAACACTGTATTTTGATATTACATGCATTATTAAAATTTAATGGTGATAATACTTTTTACTTTAATGTTATTAAGAAGCAGTCTTATCTAGACTATTATAGAAGAAATCTTAGTACCAATTTAGTAATGTAATCATTCATTTTTAAATAAAATAAAACCTGCTATGACGGAAACAAAAGACCGAAGATATATTTAGTTTTTGGCAGGTTCTTTTATAGAGATTTTTCTATATTAGCTTTACGTTTGTTACCCAGGGGTACGCGGAAGTATGAACTTATTATTTAGTGGTACGTCGGTCTAAAAGTTTGGCAACCCCTGCTCTAGAGGAACATGATCCTGATATATCCTCCCATCACAGAGACAAAAATATTGTTAAATATCCTGTAGAAATTATTATTATTAAAATACATTTTGTCATCTAACTTATGCAGTCATATTGCGTACCTTACTTTATTGCGTAGGGAAAGTGGACTTGAATGTTATAGGGGATGAATGTAACAAAAATGTTTATATGGTCTACAATAAAAAATAACTTGGTATTTCATTTGATAAATGGTAGCACTGAGATCATTTAACAGATATAGTTTCAAAACAGTACATATTACAGAAGATTAGAATATTCCACAAAGTGTATTTTTCAACAACCAAAAGTAAGTTTCTCTTTTTGAGCTTTCAAGCATTTAATAGATAAAATCTTAAAATTTTATACATTTTTGCAAGCTAAAATGTTATAATCTCTTGATATATTTGCATAATAAAAGTGGGAAAATATTGACAATATTTACTAAAACTAATACTTTGCTCATTTTTATGAAAATAGTGATCTCAAATATTTTATTGTTATAATTTTCAAATTTTAGAAGAGATATACATACATAATATTAGTTAATGAAATAATCTGTTGTCATTTTTATTGTACATATTTTATAAGGTAAAAAATATTTGTTGCATAATATATATTTTTTGAGTCCACCCCCCTTTTATATAGAACTACAATCCA
Source organism: Maratus michaelseni (assembly GCA_963931845.1). NCBI lineage: Eukaryota > Metazoa > Arthropoda > Arachnida > Araneae > Salticidae > Maratus > Maratus michaelseni. Next base: position 266,747,370 of record OZ007593.1, read on the forward strand.
ATGCTTGCTATACTTAAAACAGTAAAACATTAAAACATATGTCATGAATAATTGGTAAATAAAATGTACCATTGTACTATAGAATAAATTGTTTATGGAATAAAATGAATAATATGTATGCAATATAAAAATAATTATTAAAATTAAACACGATTTCTTTTATTGAAACTGTCGTGCTAATAAGTTACTAAATACTGAAATATTCTTTTAAACAAAACCTTAAAATTAACAATTGTGCATACTTAAAGTCGCTGTCTAAATATGAAAATTGTCTTATTCATCCACACTCTCCCCTACTTGTTAAATCATATAGATTTATTGAATATAAAATATGTCTGTTGGGATAAAAATGAAGAGGGTGTGCAAATAGATCATTTAAAGCTGCCAATATGTAGAAATTGACATACATCATTTACGTGGCGAACATCTGCATCATTGGGACAAAACTACGTTTTTCACGGTTTTTAAGAAAATTGAAAGAATTGTCTTATTTTTGAAATGCTGTACTGCGTTTGGGTGTATAAAAAAGTTGTAAATATGCAAGTTGTAGAAAATTTTGTCTTCTCTAAGATTGTAAATAACAAATAATGCGCTACTACAACGGGTGTCGAGATATTTAAAAAAAACAACAAAATGTTCCAAAATTTTGTGGTTTTTTGGTCACAGAAAATTCTTTTAGGAAATTTTGTTGGATAATTCGGATTTTACATGTTGGCCTCATTATATACATGTCGGGAAAAAAAATCTTCTACCCGACCTTTCGCAAGGTAACATGTACATTTCCCCTAAACTATACATTATAACAAAAACTTTCATATTTCGATCTTAATATTTTTTGTTATTCTAGGTTTCACAAATTTTAAGAGTAATAGTACAAAAGTAACAAGAAAGAAAAATCATGGAACAAGCATAGATTATGAAACACTTTCTAACACTTCCAAAATACAGTAATAAAACTTCGCCGTTTAATAAGGTAAATATGATGTCTAAGGAAACAATTTGGCAAACTCTTAACACATCTGAAACTCAATTTTGAAAATTATTATCTACAGTCAGAAAATTTGCCGAATTCTTTTGTGCAGCCCTGTATATGAAATATACAGGGTGTATCTGAAATGCTTCAACAAACTTAGAGGGGTGATAGTAGTCATGAAGACGAACAAAAAAAATGGAACATGGGGTCGCAAATGACATTTAAAGGATGAAAATCGAGAAAATGCGTCTGGAAATGGACAAACTGAGACAAGAAAGAAACACTCCAGAAAATTATTTATTGCACAGAATAGGTACAACACAGCTCGTGATGGCCAAGCAACAGGGCCACCACGCTCGCCGGACTTTAACCCTTTGGATTTATTCTTCTGGGGACAGATGAAATCCCTCATTTATGAGACGCCAGTAGAAACGCCAGAAGAAGTAGTAGCGCGTTATTGTGACCGCTGCAGGAGAAATCCAGGAAACTCCCGGAATCTTCGAGCGTGTCCGCCAGTCGTTCCTCCATAGATGTACTCTGTGTAATAATGTCCGCGGTCGACACTTTGAACAACTGTTTTAAAATATTTGTTTTCTCTAGACATCATGAGCTGTGTTGTACCTATGTGCAAGAAATAATTTTCTGGGAGTTTCTTTCTTGTCTCAGTTTGTCCATTTCCAGACGCATCTCCTCGATTTTCATCCTTTAAACGTCATTTGCGACCCCATGTTCCATTGTATTTTTTGTTCGTCTTCATGAGTACTATCATCCCTCTAAGTTTGTTGAAGCGTTTCAGATACACTCTGTATATATATATATATATATATATATATATATATACACTACATAATATGCAACATTTCAGTTCAGTTAGGAAACACATAACACAGTTGAAAATTCCTTTCAGTAATTTTCGCCAATAAGCAGAAATGTAGGCGCATTCTTTTGCACAGCCCTGTATATGATAAATAGAATTTATACACATCGAGTAATGTGCAAAAATGTTAAATTTAAAAAAAGCATAACAAAATTGAAAACGCACTTCCAGCAATTATTGCTCAAAGACAGTACAGTAACCGAATTATTTTGTGTGTTCCTGTAAATGACCGATAAATGCTGTGAAAAACATTCTACAGAAAGTACATTGTAGTGAACTTTCGTTAAATATATCAATTTCAGTATATATGGAAGAGTAACATCATTAAAATACACTGCAAATGATTTTTCTCCATTGAGACATTATGTAACCGATTCCTGTTGAGTGCCCCTGTAAATTAACTATTTAAGTTATACACTCTATTTTCGTATACCAAACATGCCATGGTAAACCTTAATAAAAAATATATACAATAAATTATATGGCAATCCGAGTATATTTACGAGAGTTAAAGCATGGATGGACAGACAAACAAACCAAATTCATAAACACTTTCCAACTATGTTGGAAAATGTTAAAAGGCGAAAAAAAAAATTGAGAAATATCAATTTTGTAGTGTTTAAAAAAAAAAAAGTCAGTTTTTCGTTTAAACTATCATTTTAGTTTAAAAGTGTTCCAAACCAATATAAATATATAAAATAAATGTATAAATAGCAACAGTTTTATTGTTACATAAACTCTCATTTAACCCAAAGAAATTGAATGTGCTCCAGCGTGTAATATAAATCCCTTGTTTATAGACAGCTTCTCCTGATTTATTTTAGATTCTTTTCAGTTGATATATTCTAAGCAGGTTTTGAGAACTAGACTATACAAATAAAAGTATTTTTAACTTAATTTCCAGCGCATCTGTTTGCAGAATTTGTAATGATCCCGAAAATCTGTAATCATCACAATTTTTTACATTATTTCATTGATTGCATTGATTATTTCATTGATTATTTCATTGATAATTGTTTCAGAAAATAAAACTAAGATATGCACTACTGTTTTAAAGAAATTTTCGGACAGTATCTCTGAGTCAAAAGAAATTTAAAATGATAATGCTAATGATTAATAACACTGGTCGCCACCAAAATCATCCCTGTAAAAATCTTGGTTGTAATCAAAAATATGATCCTTATAGATTTCAGCTAACTAAATCAAAATATGGAAATAAAATTATTGTATCACGTACCAAATTTTAGGTGGGGTGGTTTGTTTTTAAAATTAAGGTAACTTATGTCTTACCAAAGCCAAACTGGAAATTGCGTAAACAAAAATATGTAAACAACAGTGGACCCGTGCGAAGATTTCGCACTGATATTTTTTAGATGCAGATTTAAACTTATTAAAAAAAATAAGAACTAAAAATATCTGCAAACAACATTAGTTAAGCCAGAATATCATCTTATTTATTCCATCAAAGTTACAGTAAAAACTGATCGCAGATAGCGAAAGCCAAAAGAAAAATATATATATATATCAATCGCATTTTAACTGCATTACAGAATGACGTCATGTGTTTCGAAAAAAAAAAACCCCATAAAAAACAGACAAAGAAAAATAAATTGAGCATGTACATTTAAATTCTGCTTTTTAATCATAAATATAATATAAACCCGAGCAACACCAATGTCCAACTTCATTTAATAATCATTAATGAGACGATATAATGCGTTTTTATATTTGTGTCAGCATTCATTTGAGAAAAACATTTCATTTATAAAACCATTGCCGATTTAATTTTTTTATTAACTGCAAATTTTAATAAAAAAACATGTTTCAACGAAATGTAAGTATACTATGCCAGTAGCCTGTTCAAAATCCTTTCATATGGTATCTCATTCATCGTTCTGCGTTTTTTATTTGCTTAGAAAAAGGAATGTTGACAACAGAAATAATATATATATGATTAATATGTAAATAACTTGTAAGTAAATGTATATAAACATAAGCGAAGACACAGTGGCAAAAAGAATTAAAATATGTTAGTGGATACTGCTGGAGACACGAAAGAGAGGGACACACCAAAAGAATAATGCATGAGACAAACATCAACAAATTATATTTTCATGATATATTTCATTGGTTTGTTATCTAAGACAGTGAAAATACATTTTTAATGTTTCTATTTTCACATTATAAATTAATACAACAATCCTTCATTATTAGAAAACTTTTTCTCTGAAACATGGTACGTGTTGGAGAGATTTGGATGCCAATACTTGGATTTAAGAATGGCAGTTCACATATTTGTTTCGCAGGAAGGCACATTTTTTTTTTTTGCGATCAGTGTAATTAAAATATGTGATACGCAATATAGATATAACTGACTAAGCATGCACACAAGAATTTTAAGAATGAAAAACAAAAGTAAAATGAGAAACAAATTGAAAAATATCAATTTGTGATTTTTTTTTAGAAATGTCAGTTTCTTGTTTAAACCAATCTTGTAAATTGAAAATAATCCAAATCAATGTAAATATATAAAATAAAATGTATAAATAACGACAGTTTTAATGTTACATAAATTCTCCAGTGTAATTAAATAGAACCGACTAGTGTAATTAAATAGATGATATGCAATACAGATATAACAGACTAAGCACGCAAACAGAATTTGAAGAATAAAAAACAAAAAGAGAAACAAATTGAAAAATAGCAATATTGTGATTTTTTTTTTAGAAATGTCAGTTTCTCGTTTAAACCAACCTTTTAAATTGAAAGTAATCCAAATCAATGTAAATATGCAAAATAAAATGTATAAATAACAGTTTTAATGTTACATAAATTCTCCAGTGTAATTAAATAGAACCGACCAGTGTAATTAAATAGATGATATGCAATACAGATATAACTGACTAAGCATGCAAACAGAATTTTAAGAATAAATAAAAAAAAGTAAAAAGAGAAACAAATTTAAAAATATCAATATTGTGATTTTTTTTTAGAAATGTCAGTTTTTTGTCTAAACCAACCTTCTAAATTGAAAGTAATCCAAATCAATGTAAATATATAAAATAAAATGTTTACATAACGACAATTTTAATGTTACATAAATTCCCCAGTGTAATTAAATAGAACCGACCAGTGTAATTAAATAGATGATATGCAATACAGATAAAATTCTGCTTGCATGCTTAGTCAGTTATATCTGTATTGCATATCATCTATTTAATTACACTGGAGAATTTATGTAACATTAAAACTGTTGTTATTTATACATTTTATTTTATATATTTACATTGATTTGGATTACTTTCAATTTAGAAGGTTGGTTTAAACGAGAAACTGACATTTCTAAAAAAAAAAAAATCACAAAATTGATATTTTTCAATTTGTTTCTCTTTTTACTTTTGTTTTTTATTCTTAAAATTCTGCTTGCATGCTTAGTCAGTTATAAGAATAAAAAATAAAAGTAAAAAGAGAAACAAATTGAAAAATATCAATTTTGTGATTTTTTTTTAGAAATATCAGTTTCTCGTTTAAACCAACCTTCTAAATTGAAAGTAATCCAAATCAATGTAAATATATAAAATGTATAAATAACGACAGTTTTATTGTTATATAAATTCTCCAGTGTAATTAAATAGAACCGACCAGTGTAATTAAATAGATGATATGCAATACAGGTATAACTGACTAAGCATGCAAACAGAATTTTAAGAATAAAAAAAAAACAAAAGTAAAAAGAGAAACAAATTGAAAAATATCAATATTGTGATTTTTTAGAAAAAAAAATTCCGGTTTCTTGTTTAAACCAACCTTCTAAATTGAAAGTAATCCAAATCAATGTAAATATATAAAATAAAATGTTTACATAACGACAGTTATTGTTACATAAATCCTCCTTGAACCCAAAGAAATCGAATCTGTCCCAGCGTGTAATATAGATCCCTTTTTATAGGAAGCTTTTCCAGATTTATATTAGATTCTTTTCAGTTGATGTATTCTACGAAGATTTTGAGCACTAGGACTTTAAACAAAGAAAAGTATTTTTAACTGTATTTTCACAGTATTTGTTTGCAGAATTTTTAATAATCTCAAAAAGTTAAATTTTACATTTAATTATTTGCAGCTTCAATACATTGTTTCAAAGAATAAAGCTAAAATGTTTTAAAGAAATTTTCGGATAGTATCCCTGACTCAACGAAATTAATAAGGATAATGCTAAAGATTAATAATATAATTAAATAGATGATATTCAATGCAGATATAACTGACTAGTACGTAATTAGTTGATTTATGAAAGAAGTAAAGTATTTATTTTTTAATTCAAAGTTTTTCTTTTTTCATTATATGATCTCCAACGATTTTCTTTCTATAATTTTAAAATTCTTCTAAATAAACTTTTGATGCAAAACTTTATTATAACCGTAAAAAGGGACTTAATTTCTCAGATTTTAACACTTTCCATCCTAGTTGAAAAGTGTTTATGACTTCGGTTTGTCTGTCCGTGCTCTAACCAGGGTTGTAAAAAACCCGATTTTTTTTAACCCAGCCCGTACGGGTAGCTAGGCGGGTACCCGGGCAGCTACCCACTACAACCCTTATAGTTGTAAAAAAACCCAGCCTAGGTGGGTAGCTGGGCAGGTACCCGGGCAGCTACCCACTACAACCCTGGCTCTAACTCGCGTAATATACTCGGGTTGCTCTGAAATTTCTGCATGTTATTGTCGATTACTATAGCATGATCCTTATTGAAAATGAAGTGTGTATCACTTAGATTTTTTTACATGGACAGTCAAAAGTATTCTGTTACATTACGGTCAATGGTAAAAAATCGTTTCAAGTGCATTTTGATGATGCTATGCCATTTGAAACATGATGAAATTGATATACAATTATGAAGCGCACTAAAACATGCTTTTTGTACAATATGGGATGCAAAGTATTTATTATTTATTTACAGGGTCATACAAAAGAATTCTGTTGCACATTGTTCTACAGAGAAAAGTCGTTTGCAGTGTAATTTAATGCTGTTTCATTATTTCAAACATAATGAAATACATTTATATGCATTACTGAGGTGCACTATAAATTGCTCACTTAAAACTATTGTGTGTATTGCGTTTATCGTTCATTTACAGGTGCACTCAAAAGATATCGTTTACAGTATACGTGCAATAACTACAGTCTGTGTGATAAGTGCGTTTTCAACATTGGTTTGCGTATTTAAGTTTAACTAAATTCTTGCATAGTACGTGATGTGTATAAACTCGGTTGATCATATACAGGGCTACACAAGGGAATTCGTAAGTATTACAGACTATGAGAAGGAATTGCTTAAGGTAGTTTTTAATTGTGTTACGAATTTTTCTGCTGAACTGTAGTTAGTTGACTTATAGAAATTTGTGGAAAATAAATAAATTCGTATACAGGGTTACGCAAAGAACAAGGTACATTATCATTTATGGTTGGTAAATGATGGATGTTTGTTTTAAGTTGCCTTGTGTTTTTTACCTGAATAAAATTTTAGCTTAATATGTGGTGTGTACAAAAGTCTTCAGAAATTATACAGGGCTGTACAAAAAATTTCGAGTGCATTTTCCTCGATTGACGAAAATTGCTAAATGTGAATTTTCTAAATGAACTAAATGTCATCATGCTACGTAGTATATATCCAAATCTATAGATCATATACAGGGCTGCACGAAATAATTATACTATATTTTTCACTATGTATGGTAATTGTTAAAACTGGACTTTTAAGTGCGTTCTATGTTTCTTATACTGTACATATCTTCTTTCACCTCATTTAACTGTAAAGTTCTGTTATACAGTTTTCTAGATGTGTTGGAAAGTGTTTCATAATCTATGCTTGACGCATGCTTTTTCGTTCTTATTTTTTATTGCTTGGCAGTAAGTAACTTTTCTCTACGCGCTATGTACATACACAGGGTTGCCTCCTCTTACCGTTGGCCAATGGCTAATTACTAAATTGAGAGAAAATTAGGACGTTTTATAGAAAACAGCTTTTCGCTGCATTTATTTAAGGTTTTTTATATTTTAGTCTATATATCTTATTTTTTGTCATCGTTAATGCATTTTAGTAAAAAACCCACGAAAATATGATAAGTGAAAAATTACATGAATTTAATTTCTTTCGTGTTAGAAAATAGCTTATTTAAATTATAAATTTAAAAAGGCTTAAAAAAAACTAAGAAAAATTACATTTATATTATAACAAAAATTCTCATATATATGTCTTAATATTATTTTATTCTTTTATGTTTTACTAATTTTTAACAATCATAGCACGAAAATAAAAAGAGAAAAAAAAAATATATCAATTTTATGTCTTTTAAAAAAATGTCAGTTTCTCGTTTATACTACCCTTCTAGTTTAAAAGTATTCCAAACTAATATTAATATATAAAATAAAATGTATAAATAACGACATTTTTATTGTTACATAATCTCTATTTGAACCCAAAGAAATCGAATGTGTCTTCAGCGTGTAATATAGATCCTCCTTTTTTATAGGAAGCTTCTCCAGAGTATTTTATATTCTTTTCAGTTGATATATTCTAAGCAGGTTCTGAGAGCTAGGACTTTAACAAAGAAAAATATTTTTAACTGTATTTTCATCGTATGAGTCTGCAGAATTTTTAATGATCTCAAAAAATCAAATTTTACATTATTTTATTTTCAGAGTTTTAATATATTGTTTCAAAAAATAAAACTAAGATATGCACAACTGTTTTAAAGAAATTTTCAGATAGTATCCCTGACTCAACGAAATTAATGATGATAATGCTAAGGATTAATAATAAATCATATATTCTAATACGAGCAAATCTTGTGTGTGTGTGTGTGTGTTACTATGCAAATTTATTTTAAAAACTGTTCAAACGATTTTGATGAAATTCTGTATCCTACCGTTTAGGAGCACCAGACAACAATTGGGCTCGGTCATATGTTCGAGAAAATTTGATTAGTGGGTCATTTTGGGTCACCATGGGTCAGGGTTAAGCTAATTGTATCTAAAAAACGGTTCAAACGATTTTGACTAAATTTTGTATCCTATCATTTTCGGGCACGAGAAGACTATTGGGCATCACATGTTCGAGAACTTTCGATTAGATGGGTCATTTTTGGGTCAACGCGGGTCAAGTTAATTTTATCTAAAAAATGGCTCTAACGACTTTGATTAAATTTTGTATCCTACGAGTTTCAGGCACGAGAAAATCACTGGGTTAGGTCACATATCCGAGAAAATTCGATTAGTGGGTCATTATTGGATCACTGTGGGTCAAGCTAATTTTATCTAAAAAACGGCTCAGACTATTTAGAATAAATTTTGCCTTCTATGTTTTTCGGGCACGAGAAGACTGTTGGGCTAGGTCACATATTCCAGAAAGTTCGATTTGTGGGTCATTGTGTCAAGCTATTTTTATCTTAAAAACTGCTCAGATTACTTAGAATAAATTTTGCATCCTATGGTTTTCGGGAACAAGAAGACTGTTGGGCTAGGTCACATGTTCGGGAAATTTTGATTAGTGGGTCATTTTGGTCATGGGTCAAGCTATTTTTATCTTAAAAATGGCTCAGCTGATTTGAACTAAATTTTGTATTCTACGGTTTTGGGGCAGGAGAAAATCATTGGGATAGGTCATATGGTCGAGAAAATCCGATTTGTGGGTCATTATTGGGTCACTGTGGGCAAGCTAATTTTATCTAAAAAAACGGCTCAGACAATTTTGATTAAATTTTATATCCTACGGGTTTCGTGCACGAGAAGAAAGTTGAACTTGGTCACATGTTCGAGAAAATTTGATTAGTGGGTCATTTTAGTCATGGGTCATGATATTTGAATTCAAAGCTAATTTTGACCGAGCGTAGCTAGGTCTTCCCTGCTCGTAGATAATATTCAATACAGATATAACTGACTGAGCATGCAAACAGTTTTTTTTTTCTGAAAGATATTTGGTATTTACGGTTCCGTAGCTAAAAGAAAAAGAAAAAAAGGAATCATCATAATCTCACTTTGGAAACCCCAATCATGGAAAATCGCGTAATAAATCTACATATAAATTAATGATTTTCGGATTTTTTCCTTGTGCTATAAGAGTTGAGAGTAAAACCTCTATGGCATTTCTGGTTGACCTAGAATCGTGAAAATTGGAACAAAGGAAGGTCTTATAACACATGTAAAGAAAAAAAAATCCGAAAATCACCGATTTGTAAATGTATGTCGATTTATTACGTGACAGACCCATGAATTTTTATAATCGGTACTAACGCCACATTAGCTCACTAAGGGAGATTTTTTGGTAAAGGTAATATAACATAACGGTACGAAACCTCAGGGTGCGAGTTCTACTCGTACTTGTCCTGTTTTATTATTCTTTATTTTAATTCAAAGTCATTCTTTTCTCATTATATGATTTCCAATGTTCTGGGTGGTACCGCCACTTACGCATCACCCACTGATAGAGTTGCAAAGACTAGAAAAAACCCGGTTTAAACCGGTTTTTTTGGAACAAACCAGGTTTTTTGGTATAAACCGAGTCTATTGGAAATAAACCTGGTAATAAACCGTTTGGTTGCAACTCTACCCACTGGTTTCAAGAGATTGATGACATGGTCGCTACGACGGCAGAGCCAATGTACTAAACGGCCGCATGACACTTGAAGACTCGTCCGAGTCTCCCCCCCCCCCAACCTCCAGCAGCTTCGGATACCCGGACACCCAGAGGGGCACCGATCCCTATGCCGTATCCTATGTTTACCAGATACGTACTTGCTTTACCAATGCTAACGGACGGGAAGACCTACAGAGATCATCAACAACCCTTCTACTATGGCACTCATTTCAACAGTAAATAATAAACTATATTTAACCCAATTACTCTCCCACCATAATGTTTTATTCACTTCAATATTAAATAAAACACCATGGTTAAATATAGTTTATTGAACAACACACAGCCACACATAAATGAGAAATTTTCATCGTAATCAGTTCGCAAATAACATTTGTCTTCGTGAACAAGTCAATAATACCGAATTCATGTTCAGTATCTTCCTATGGAGCCATGCTATTTTCGAAACAAATTTCATATTCCACTTGACGCATTCGCAGAGCTAGCACTCGTGATTTGAGAGCCGGAGATGTGGGTTCTGTCCTCTCATGTGACTTACCTTTAATAAATTTTATATATTTGTCGTGTTGTAAGTTTTATGCAGAATTATGAATTCTGCATCTTTGAACTTTTTGATATTTTCCTAATAAATTCCATTTACATTTTCGAATTTTTCGTGAAAATTTATAGGTTTTGCGCAATTTTTATTCTAATATTTCTGCTGAAGAAAATCCAAACTAATTTAGGTCTTGATATCTCATATTTTTAAAATGATTGTTTACATTTATGTATATTTACTTATTTATTTATCGTATTTATGAAATAATGCATTTTTTTAATTTGCCTTTTCTATTTAAAATAATTAAATGATTAAGAAAAAATTAACAAAATATATTCTTTTAATATTTGATTTGTTCTAAATATATTGAAATATGTTAACTGCTGAAATACTAAAATATTTATCATCACCGACATCGCATTTTTAGTTTATTAAATATGGAACTAATTGTGTAATACATATCGCAAAAATATTCTAAACAAATCCCGCATTAAAAATAGCCTTTAAATATATTCTTTACGTAAATTGTTTTAACAATATTGGAAGAGTGTATAAATTAGCATATTATATATTCTTTAAATACTTAAATTGTGATAAATATATTAAAAATGCATTAAATTTGAAAAAGAAATTATTTCAAAACGTGGTAACTGTCTGCAAAGGAAGCTAAACGAAATGGATAAAATTTTTTTTTTTTTTTTAATTCTGCTATTACCGTAAAAGTCATTGCAGACAATTTTTTTTTTTCAGATTTTTTATATGTATTGTAATTTACAAACGATTTTTCATTTCTAGTTGAATTTTTCTGTATAGCATCGACTTGTCAGATAGAAAAAAAAAATTGTAATATTTTTTATTTGTGCAAATCAAAAATGATATTGAGTTTGAACTTTACAGTCAAATGTATTTAAATAACTTAAAAAAATAAATATAACTAGCTAAAACTTGGATATAAGCGTTATTGCTTTAATATTTTATTACTCTTTTCAAGATATGTTGTTGGAATTACCTAATCATACAAACTTTTAGAAGATTTGAGATAAAAAATATTTTGTATAAATTTTTAAAAATATATAAATTTTCATTTAAAATTTTATAAAGTTTAAAAGTATTATTTTAGAACGGTTATTAAAATATAAAGGGTAAATAATAAAAAAATAAAATTCTAGACATAAATTACTTTGGAATTTCGTCAATAGAAATATTAATTTCAAAACTGCAAAAATCTTAAAATTTCATGAAAAATTCGAAAATGTAAATGGAATTAGGAAAATATCAAAAAGTTCAAAGAATCAGAATTCATAATTCTGCATAAAACTTGTAACGCGAAAAATAAATAAAATTTATTAAAGATAAAAAGTCGCATGAGAGGACAGAACCCTCACCGCCGGCACTCAAATCGCGAACGCTAGCTCTGCACCACGGAGACCTTGTTCACGTTCGCGAACTAATGGGTATTTGAAACGTATGCTGAAATTTCCCGAAAAGTCCATTTGAAGGAAACCTTTGACCTGAATAGTTAGGGGTATCATCACTACACCATACTTTAAAATCATCAAAATCTGTGCGCATCACGTTTGGTGGTTTCCTTGTAAGTGCAAATCCATTTCCACAGTAAAGGTTGTCTTCCTTGCTTCCCGCTCTACCTCTAGACATAGTTGGCTCCCCAATCATACAAAATCAAACCAAATTATAACTACTGTTCCGCTATCATTTGATCCACCTTTACATATATTTTTTAACATAACCTATAGGACTTGAAGACTACGAGAGTTTAAATTTCGTAACTTTTATAAAAATAACTACTGTAAACTGGGTGACTTAATTGTCACTGAAACCATGAAGTAGCAACAATTATTTGTATACATATAATAACGAAAATAAAAGCCGCAATAACGGAAAGCTTTAGGATTTCAAAACAATTTAAATAATCCAGCTTCCATTATCAGCTACAGTAAAACACTATTTTAATACGTCACAAACCCCCCACCCTCTCTCTCAAAGGAAGAAAAAACTAGTTTTTATTTATACCATTTTACGACGTTGTATCAGAAAATTTTGTACTTTTTCACGTGAATAATGGAAGAACCAATTACCCTTTCCACAATCAGAGTTTAATCATGGGTTCAAGTGCGCCATAAAATAAATTGTGAAACACTGATATAGACAAATATTTTGTTATTGAATTTCATGCCTAATTCGGTAAAAGTATAGATTTTTTTTTCTTGATTAAAATGCAAAAAACCTACTACACGTGCTCTTTAATTTTACTATGATCTTGCGAAGTCTGATTTTTTTTTTCATACGTTTGCTTTTTTTTTTTTATACCGCTAACCAGGCCCCTACCTGCCCGGCATGAATGCCTAGCTTAACGGGTTAGTACCTGGGTGCGGGGCGGAAATCGCCTGATCACAACATGGCTGTGATCCACCTGACTATAGATTTGTTCACTTCGCTGCCGTGCTTGCTCTCTTGTGATTTGCTACCGTTATCTTTGTTTGCCGGTTCAAGGTTTCTGTTTAACTTTGTTGAATTGACAGATTTAATAGGTCGCGTAATTTAGAACCTTGATCAGGTGACGAGACCCTCACCTGACTACGCACCCCCAGAGGTATAATTCACAGGTAAATTGGAGGGCTTTGCACCCACGACGCATTTTACATGCACCAGGTGCCATTAGCGTACATAGATTTACATATTTACCATGTCTGTTGGCTTGTCACGTTCATGGTGGGTTGTCCTTGTAGTGTTTATCGCCTCTTTTATGGGCCGATTTCACATCTTGTTGTATTTGTCTCTGTCAAGGCTTTTTGGCGTTTTTATAGGCTCACCCCTGTTGTGGGTTGTTTTTTGTCTATCATTCATTGGTTTTTTGTCTCTTTCTTGATATATTTTTACCTCTAGCTTGTGCTAGAGCTGGTTTTCACATTTTGAATCATGGTCTTCTTTCGAGAGTTTCACTGGTTATTATGTCACTATCGTGGGTTTTGTCACGTTGTAACTTTTGTTACTGGTGGTTGTCACTCATACGTTTGCTTATCTATAAACGAGAATTCTTCGACCGCAGGCAATTTTAATTGCACTGTACAACACTTAAGAGCCTACACTAATCACTCTGAGAAACGAGAACACTAATGTTAAACCTATGGGGAAAATCTTTACTGCTTTCTCACTTGTATTTTAATATATATATTTTTGCATAGGATATCGGAGATACATATCTAATGTTTTAAGTTTGTACTTTTTTTGATTTTGGTTACAATTTTTTTTTAATATGATGATAGTTTCACTTTCAGAACCGGTCCCCAAAGTGAAAGTTTTCGTTTATGAGACCGCTTGATCGAAAGATAAATAAAAGGTTTGATTAACTTATGATACTCCTCCTGTATTAAACTATGTACAGGACCATTATAATTTAAATTCACCTGTTCAAAAGTATCTGGAGATAGTACTAAGACTCAAAGGTAAACGAAATTACACTAGTTTCTATTATAGTTATACTGAAAATTACATTTTAAACTGAAAATTAAAAAATAGCAGCGGTTTGTAAGACCACCAAAAGCAGATTTCTCAGACAAACTTTTAATTCTAACCCTCTATGTTTCAAAATATGAATAATGAAAATTTCACCTTCCATAGTGCTTTTCCTGAATTTTTAAAAATAGGTTAGAAGGTTCTTGCAATCAATAACTGAATGAATAAAAATACTTAAAAAGACGTAAAGTGTAAGGGGTTTGTGGAACATTTACAATTCTACTCACCTAGTTTCTTAAAAAAGCAGTGCTTAGTATTTAGAGATTTAGATAAAATGTATAATATAATGCTTAGAAATATAAAAATTACTTAGAAATTAAACCTTCCTTTCTATACTTTTTCAAATAAAAAAAGCTGAACAGCGATAATTGAGAAAGAAATTATTTAAAATTTTTTATAGAAGGATGTTTTTAGAACAGGATAAATAAAGTATGTATAACTAATTCTAGATTGCATCAGTATGAAATGTGTTAAATTTTGTAATTTTTAATAAAAAGGTACTTTAAAAGTATCACCGAGAAATGAAGTATTATACCGACTAGTCGGCTGATAAGAACGATTTAGAAGTCAGCGATGAAGTTCATACAAATTCATTATTTGTTGTTTGCAAAGATAAAAACCATTGTAGGAGGCCGATGTTTATTTTGAAGAAAACTCTTAATAGGAATAACATTTTAGTTTAAGCATGCGCGGTTATGTAATCTAAAAATATTCATAATATCATAAAAATATTCATCATATTGGAAAGTCCAAATCATTCACAAACCTCACACTCGAGTACAATTTTTTTTTAAAAAGAAGAATCTTAGTGTTTTCTTGCAAATTTTGTAGAAACACTTAAGGTAATTTTTGTTGCAAATGTAGAAACATAGTACGAAAAAACTTCAAACACAGATATTCTACAAACGGACCAGTGAGAGTCCCGAAATCTGTATAAAGTAAATGCTCCAGAAATTCATTTACTTTTACCGTTTTATAAAACTTTAGGCCGGGATCCAAATAAAGTTGCAGAAGTTTGTAGTTCAAAATCCCTCGTTCCTGTTAGAGATCAATTGTTATTTTTTAACTTCGCACAAAAACCCAATAAGCTACACTGCAAAAAGTTGATTTTACAGTATAGTCCTGCCATCCCCAACTGCCAGTATTATACTGTAAAATTAACAGTAATAATTAGTAAAATAAGCAGTAATATACACTGCTGAGCATGAACGGTAGCGTATTACTGCTTATTTTACAGTTTATTACTGTTAATTTTACGGTATAATACTGGTAGCTGGGGTGCCAGTATTGTACTGTAAAAACTTTTTTTGCAGTGTACGTAATCTGTGAAAAGTTTAACTAGGTTTCAGCCTTAGATTATTTCCACAGATTAAAATTTAACTGAATCGTAGCTATACTGCGTTTCAAAATTGAGTTTATGGTGAATATTTCTTAAATGAGTTTCATTTTTTAGCTACAGAAATCGCAGAAAATTGATTAAATTACATGTATCATGACCAGACAAGATTTTGTTGTACAACAAATAAATTCTGTTCCACAAACTTTTCCATTCAGTGCAACATTCTCCTAAATACAAGCTATAGGAAAAAGGGCCATGTAAAGCATTAAATTTCGTATTTTAATATGTGTACATTCCTTTGTAAAACAAAGGCCATACACAAATGCTATGTACACCGATGTCCAGAAATTAAGGGGCAGTGACCAATTTCAGACGTTTCGTCAAATATTTACTGAAACTAGAGAGGAAATGCCCCGAAATGCCCTTGATGAGGTAAAGAACATGTTTGACTTTGTTTTTCAGAGAAGATTGTTGCGAGGATAATTAGGGGGGGGGGGGTGCAATAATTTTAATAAAAAGAACATTTTCGATCACCCATGTAACAAAATTCTAAATATGGTCTGTCACTAGAAAATGACTATGCAGGTCCTTTTCAACATTTATGTAAGCATACCACGTATATTCGCGAAGATGTTAACGTTTCTGTGAAAAAGTCCAAAAAGTTTTTTATAGCATGCAGAATTTTTAACCGAATTTAACACCACTTTCCAAAGACTTGACAAAATTATAGTATATACTGCAATTAAAATTTTGTCAAGTCCTTGGAAAGTGGTGTTAAATTCGGTTAAAAACTCTGCATGCTATTCAAAAACACACAAAACTTTAACATCGTCACGAATATACGGGCTATGCTTACACAAATGTTGAACAGGACCTACATAGTCCTTTGCTACAGCGAGACCCATTTTCTGTTACTTGGGTGATTGAAAATATTTTATTAAAATTACACCCCCCCCCTAATTATCCTCGTGACAAAATCTTAACTGAAAAACACGAAGTCAAACATGTTCTTTACAGCTTCAAAGTTCAAGGGCATTTCCTCACGAGTTTCAGTAGCTATTCGACGAAACGTCTGAAATTAGTCACTGCTCCCTAATTTTTGGACACCAGTGTATTAGATTTGGGTATTTTTCGATTATGTTTCTATCAGCCGAGATTTAAGCAATAATCATTATTACCTCTATTTTTAATTTATATAACACTGTATTTACCCTTAATTGTTAAGGGTCTCGCAAACCACTACTTCTTTCGTTTGCAAAGTTGAACTTTTAATTCAGTTACTTGTGAAATTTTGTTTCAGTTGGAGCTCTATTACTATCGCTAGGGACTTAATAGGAGATTTTAAATCAGAATAACTCTGTACAAAAAGTTTAGTACAGAAACAGTATTCTATGAGGTAATCTAAACTTATTAAATCTTTCAATTGAGCTTTCAAGCGACCGCTCACGGTAGTTATGAGATAATTTCTGTCAGCAGTTAGTTAACCAGTAACCGATTTTTGAATTTCCATAGTTTAACTCCACTTTCAGTTTAACTATAGATACTAGTTAAATTTTGTGCAGTTTGGAGCTTTAGTCCTATCGCTAGAGACTTATAAATATGAATTTTAAATAGACCCGTACATAAAGTTTAGTATAGAAACAGCATCCTACGAGTTAACCTAGATAATACGAGTTAACCTAATAAAATTTTCGATCAAACGGTCTCACAGACCACTCAGCGATTATGAAACAGTGTCACAGCAGTTGGGTGTTAACACGTTTATTTCCAACCACTATGTACCTCATACAATTTTAGTACTTTGGCAATAGGCTTAGAAGCAAAAGTGTTACGATTTAAGGAGTAGAGACAAGAATGAGCCAAGTTGAAGCGTGAAACGACAAAATAACTTTCAAAGCATTTTTTCTCTCTCCATTTCTTATCTACTAAAACATACAAAGATAAGCTTAGAAATTTTTACTATTCTACTTGTTAGAGCTATTGTCGTTTAACTAAATCTGTTAAAATTTAATTTGCAATAAAACATTTTTGGATGAAACAGATATTGGCTATCTTACTAGATAACTACAGGGCAGATTAAAGTATTGTTTCGTGTTCTATAATCTGTTGTATTTACATTGGTTTTGATTTTTCAGGAATATCCATTTCCTTAGTAAAACATAGGGAAAGTAATTTAGAGGGAAAAACCCTGGAATTATAAACGCATAACTTTTCTAATTTCTTGCCGAAGGATCAATTTAGATATTTAAGTTTCTTCCGAAACTTGAAAATTTAACTTTTTATCGGGAAGTACTGAGAGAACTTTAACTCTTTTACACAAGATTTCCTATAGTGCCATTTTTCTCTTGAGGCTTAGAGGAATTTTTTTTTTAAAAAGAACACTTGATGCCCATCCGAGTTTGGCAAATTTGTAATTTTCTGCAATAAAATTAAACTTTATTCAGTTATGGTTTAAAAATTGCAGGCCGTAAAAAATTCATGCAGCACAGTAGTCAAAATCGCTCCATCCCATTATTTGACGAAATTTCTGCTTGAATTTGTGCAACTATAATCAATTGCATACAATGAAATTGCAGTTAAATTTTTCCCATCTTCGATGCCCATAACTTCAGTTTTATTAAAAATTTTATTCCCGAGAACTGAAAAGAGAAGCAGCAAAATATATTGTGTTGAAAATTATAAAAATAAAAAAAAATGATCCAAGGATCACTTTCATACAACAGCTGTAAAGTTATTCAATACCTATAAATTAGCCACAGCTCATACCAACAGAAACCAGAATTTGGTTTTTAAATTACACACCTTGTATTATTTCAAGTTTCCAAGAAAACATTTGCAGCATAGCGCGATATTAAATATTTGAAGAGTTCATTGCCATCCCCCCCCCCTTCGGCATTTCTTGCAATACATTCGGACAATACCGCGATACTTTTCAAAGAGCATCGAAAGTGTTGGGAGATTTGGGAATGAGGGAAGTATAGTATACAGACATTAACGAGATGAGTGCGATAAATATTGCATAATGTCACCAGAATAAGAAATAAAATTTGGTTTCTATAAAAACTGGTCACAAACAATTTAAAAACATTCACCTTTCCAAAATCCTTCCTGAAAGCCTCCCTTCTACCCTAAACACATTACTATCGCTAAAAGTAACAAGCTTCAACCTTTAATGCTAAATGGCGTAAATATGCCTCAGCATTTCTCTTTGGTATACTTTCAGTTAAAGTGAACAAAAATTTAAAAATATTGAAATGCAAGCAATCTGAAAATAATGTTCCCATAGACATAACAATAGCCAGCGAGTCTTTACGCGAGATTAGTGTAGGATGTAAAGTGTTAATCTAGCCGAAGTTTATAATGCAATATGTACCAAGATTGTACAGTTCTGCAAGAGCTACCCCTACCTCAAACCATGCCACAAATCATCGCGGAAAGATTTAATATTAACATCTAGTTATTCTGCACTTCAATTGTGTATAAAAGGTGTAATTTTCCGAAAAGGGTGAAAGCGTACATTTTCGCTTAGTTGAGTTGGTTGATTTTATGACGGCCGATTAGCTACACGAGGGATATAGGCCCTGTGGTGTGGAGTGCCCACCGTGGGTCGCCTAGTTGGGAAAATTACAACTTGCGATTTCTTAATCAATTTGAATAATTGTTTCAAAAATAGTCTAGTACTTCAATTGTGCTTAGGGTGTTGCCTACATAATTTTTTAAGTTTCCAATGCTAACAACTACTTGACATATTGGGACAGTTTCGGTAAAAAGTAACCTTTGAATACAGAACGTGAAGTAATTCGGTAAAGTAGTTTCGGATTCATCCAGGTTTAAGATTTGAAACGCCTAATTCAAATGGGATTCCACTACGGAAAGTTCCTTAATCCAACTCTAAACTACTTCGCAGAATAAGCCCCAAATTTGATTTTTCATATTCTAAAAAATTTTACTTCAAAAATAAAATATTTAGTTTTAACACATACATATAGTTTAAGACTTTCCGGGGGGGGGGGAAGGAAATCATAAGCGGTGAATTTGTCAAATTAGTTTAGAAGCCTTAAATATGCGAATATAAAATTACAGCTTTTCCCGTTAAATAGAGAGTTGCGCTTAAACAAAATATACCAGCACTGCAATCAGTTTTCCAACAACGGAAAAAGCATGTAAGGGAAAAGCATGTATGTTAGGTATTCGAAAAGTAGAATTTACTAAAATACAAATCTGATGTTATTGAACATAAAATAGGTTGGTAAAAAATTGTCAGTAGACAACCTCGTAAAGTTTTAATATATAGCATTAATTAGTAGATGTTATTACAGATAAATTGGTATCAAATGTTTACAAGACTATTAGCGGTAAGGGGTAACAAGTTTTTCTGTCATGGATTTTGCAAAAGCTCTAGTTTTAGATTAACTATAGCTCAATACAAAGTTATGAAACACCAGTTTATATATTTTTCCTTAAACTAGTGAACAGATGTTAGTTATGTGTAGTAGAATAGATTGGTTGACTTGATTACTTTAAACTTTAAAACTGGGAAATCAAGAATCAAACTTGCGAAACTGATCAGCTCTTTGGGTAAAGGGAATAGAAAGTTTCACCAGCGCATTTTAAAATATTTCACAGAACATACAACAGAGGTAAAAATGACTTATGTACAGATTGTTCTATAAAAATAATCTAGACCCGAAAGGAAAGTGAAACTCCAAAATACCCCATTTCACAGGAAAGGAAAGAGAAAACTTGCATGTTTTTTGCAACTGATTGCAACATTAGCTCTACACATAGCTGTAAAAGCATAAAACCATTAAGAACGGAGATTTAGAAGAGTGGTAGGATTGAGTAAAGTTTAACCGCCCCCATATACAAGTTTTCTCCCCCTTTTGTGGCGATAAGTTGACATTGCGTAATCTAGCTGTTTTCAGGATAACTACATCTGTAGAGTCTCCTGTAGAAAGATAAATCCAAGACTTCTATTAGAGCAATAATTATTTTTCTGGAACGGTCATTCTTGCGAGCAAGAAAATTATTTATTTTGTGAATTGAAATATCCATTCACGAAGCTGAAGGTTTGAAAGAATTAGAAACATTTAAATTGAAGTTTTAAACTGCAAGTGATAAATACTCTCAAGGATTATTTTTCATACACATTTAAGTTTAATAGAGTGTTCGAAAAATATTAGCACTTAATATTGGAGGAAACGTTACAATCTGCCTTTTTTGCTGAGCTGCCAAAGGGTTAAAGATATGCAGACTAAAAGCGTCCCACCCGCCATAAAATCTGATTTTAAGTTCTAAATACGTAATCCAGATTAAAAAAGAAAGTTACACTTGCTGAAAATGACAAAATGTGCTGCTTTATTGCCTTAGTTTTTAACTCATCGCTTAAGATTATTTAAATAGAATGGTTTTGGCAAACGTTTTCGTAATGCACTTTAAGTCTAAAGGACAGATTCATATAATGCACCACCCTTCCCAAAAAAAGGGGGGGGGGAATGGAAAGAGGTCTGAAAATGTTTACGAACAAAAACTATAAACTAAAAACAATTTATTTGCAAAAAGAAAGAAATATTACCACATTCTGTAGGAGCTTCCACATATACAAATTTTAAGCTATAAACGTATTTCACACAAGTTCAGAGGAGAGGACATTTCAAGGTGGTGCTTTCATATTCTATAATATTCATATATTGAAATTTTTTCATTACCAAGGATGAAAGTTATAAACAGTATATCAAAAACATCCAAAGTACCGGGCGCACTGCTGGAAAGTTTATCTCTGGCAACAGCACAACTCTAGCCAAAGTTGTCTTACGTACGATTTTCACAGGAAAACTCATTTTGAACTAGTGTATTTAGTTACAGCTTTGGTTCCTTCGGAGATGGCATGTTTAGCGAGTTCTCCTGGTAGAATCAATCTGACAGCAGACTGGATTTCTCTACTTGTAATAGTAGAACGTTTATTGTACTGTGCTAACCTGGAAGCCTCTGCAGCAACACGCTCAAGAATATCATTGACGAAACTATTCATGATGGACATCGATTTACTAGAGATACCAGTATCTGGATGCACTTGCTTTAAAACCTTGAAGATATATATGCCGAAAGATTCATGCCGCTTCTTTCGTCTGCGCTTGTCTCCATGAAGTCCAGCTTTCTTAGGTTTAACAATATCTTTTTTCATGGGCTTATCTTTCCGTACAGGTGGCATAGCTTTACAAAATGAACTTAGATCCCCAAGCCACACTTAAATTCTTATAACTATCTTTCGAAATACTAAACTTACGAACATTAAGTTGCATCTCTTTTATTTCAAAATCAACATTGCCTTTTAAAATTAATTTACATATCAGTGGGATCTTCCGATATTACTAAGGGCGCGTTCACAGACCGAACCCCGAGTTACATAAGGAAACACATGGGTAACCCGAAGCGTTCAGAGACCGATATCACGTGACTTTTCGTGGGTTGCCCGTAGCGTTCAGAGCCGAAAATTACGCAAACTTCGGGTAACCCACATTAACAGGAGAATTTTGTTGGGTAAAAGGATCACGTGGTTGGGAAATCTGATTTGTTTGTTTGCTTTATAGCTAACTGCAACTGTTAATTGCTGTTCTTTATGACTCCTACTGTACACTTGATTCCTGACCATTTGATTGGTATACCTTTAACACGACTATGATATAATTAACCAACGTCGGCTATGATGGTTTCTGCAATGTTCGTACAATTCAAATGTAATGGTAGATTGGTTGACGGAAGTGTTTGATTGCAAACATGCCCATAACTTTACCCGAAAGCGTTCACAGTCGTTTTAACCCAACTTTACCCTACGAAAATCAGATGACGTCATTCTCCAATTTTACAAGTAACCCGCGTTTCGGTCTCTGAACGCGCTCTAACACAATAGAAATTAATGTAGGTAGATTTTCGTGAAAGCGAAATATTCGTAAAATGTAGCTAGGGACCCAGATAAAATTTTTGTCATTTTTGAAATGAAATTAACCGATCAGAAGCGCCTATTTTGTCAGTTTTTTTTTAAAGCGATAAAATTTCGCAAAATGCAGGCTTTGGAAAGAGTTCCATATCCTGTGCTGGTTAGCGTGATTGGCAAAAAATACAAAATGGCGCCAAAAGCGTGTGACGTCACGTAGATAAAGTCGAGGCTAACGAAAAAGACAGGCTACCGCGGTGCATTCCACTTATCTTTTTTTACAGACCGCTAGAGTGACGTGTTGCTCTTTTCGTACACTTGCATTGGTGCATTCGAGCATCACGTGATTCCGGCGGTCTGTAAAAAAAGATACGCGTAAAGCACCGCGGTAGCCTTTCTTTTTCGTTAGCCTCGGATAAAGTCCATTCCAGTAGTTAAAAAAACAACCCCAAAGGCTGAAGAGCGCAACAACCACAAGGAACATTTATCGGCAAAAACAACTCGCCAAAAAAAAAAAAAAAAAACAGCTTCGGAAATTTTCCCCAGGTTTCTGATTGGTCAATTTCGTTTAGGAAATAGCGAAAGTTCGATATGGATCCATGCTGATGCATTATTCGCACGCTGTGATCATGCAGAAATCAGCTGAGAGCATTTGAATACTTTCTGACAAGAGTAGGGTGCCTAGATATGAGAGTGGCTACATACGATGTTCAGACTGTGCTTAGACAGATGTGTTTGTCCAAAGTCCAAACCACAGATTAAATATAGTCATACAGATTTGACAGCGGAGCGAAAACTCGAACCGGCGCGATAAAAGCACCACTACTGAGAACAGTCAAGAACTAACACACACGCGCGCGATCTATAAACTGTCAGATTCTCATGGTCACATGTACCTGTTGGCAGTTTTGTTTATTTAATATCGACACGACAGTTATTTTAGTATTTCATTTTACAGTATTTCATTTTCATAAAAGTTCTTTTCAGAGCTATTTTTCTTGAATATAATTAATTTATATTTCCAAGTGTTCTTTTCAGGGCTGCTTTCTTTGCAATTAATTATTGCAAAATGTCAAAAAATATGATATTTTGTCAAGCATAATCATGTGCGTTTACGTTGTTTAAAATGTGGTACTAAATGGAATTTTTAAATATGCTAAATTTATTACTTTTTAAATAAAAAATATTTAAAATCGTATTAAATAACGCTGTTTAAAATGTTTCACTAGATGTCATTTATAAATAAAGATTATTTAAAATAGTATTAGAATAACGTTGTTTAATACTGATTTGTTTAAAATTTAATACTAAATTGTATTTCTAAATATGCTATATTTATTTATTTTTTAAATAACTACATATACATCGTTAAGAAATATAAAAGTTGTTTTACATACTTTTCATAAGTATTACGATAACATAAACAAATTTTACAAGTATGGAGTCATTTAAATATTTGAAAGTTTCTCAGTTTAAATTATTAAGAAAAAGTGTAAATCTGCAAGAAACTCGTGTAAATATGTATATTTGTAAGTATTTGTATGATAAAATAAAATATGTTTGATGTTTTAAACAATAACAAACATAACAAACTGCGGGGACGCATTTATAAAAAAAAAGAAAAAAAAGATAGATAATATACAAATAAGATAAGTAATACTTACCTGTGGCGGCACGCCCGGAACGTTTGCGACTGTTGTCACTAGGGGCTCTGAAGTTGCGATTCGGTTACCATTGAGCTTATGGAAGTCACAGATTAAATATACATCCAGATACGACAGTAGAGCGAAAACCCGAACCAGCGTGATGCTACCGCCGCCACTGAGAACAGTCTGAAACAAACGCGCACGCGCAGGATCTATAAACTGTTGGATTGTCACTATCACATGTACCTGTTGACAATTTTGTTTATTTTATCGGCAGCTTTTTGATAGTATTTAATTTTTAAAAAACTTCTTTTCAGAGCTTTTTTAAAAAAATGTAATTCATTTATATCACCAAGTGCTTGTTTCAGGGCTGTTTTTCTTGCAATTAATTATTGCAAAATGTCAAAAAATAAGGTGTTTTGTAAAACACAATCATGTCATTCTTCTGTTTTCCTACAGTGTGATTTACTGGAGACATTAAAATTGTGCAAATCGTATTAAATGACATTGTTTAAAATGTGGTACTAAATGGTATTTTTAAATACGTTATATTTTTTACTTTTTAAACAAAAATAAATATATTTAAAATCGTTTTAAATAACGTTGTTTAAAACGCTTCACTAAATGGAATTTTTAAATAAAAAATATTTAAAATCGTATGAAAATAAATTTGTTTAAAATTTAGCACTAAATAGTATTTTTAAGTATGCTACATTTATTTATTTTTTAAATAACCGCATATACATCGTTAAGAAATATAAAAGTGGTTTTAAATATTTTTCATAAGTATTACGATAACATAAACAAACAAATTTTACAAGTATCAAATCATTTAAATATTTGAAAGTTTCTCAGTTTAAATTATTATGAAAAAGGTGCAAATCTGTAAGAAAATCGTGTAAATATATAATTTCAGAACTTATTTGCTTAGTTTCTAGTATTTGTATGATAAAATAAAATACGTTTGATATTTTAAATAATAACAAACATCGCCGAAACTGCGGAAAAAAAGATAGATACTAAACAAATAAGATAAGTAATACCTACCTGTGGCGACACGCCCGGAACGTTTGCGACTGTTGTCACTAGGGGCTCTGAAGTTGCCATTCGGTTACCATTGAGCTTATGGAAGTGCCCTATCTGGTGTAATATATTTAATCTGGGATGGAAGTGTCCTATCTGTATGTAATATTTAATCGGTGGTCCGAACTATAGAGTTGTGCCGAGGCTAACGAAAAAGAAAGGCTGCCGCGGTGCTTTACGCGTATCTTTTTTTATAGACCGCCGGAGTCACGTGATGCTCGAATGCACCAATGCAGGTGTACGAAAAGAGACATCACGTCACTCTAGCGGTCTGTAAAAAAAGATAGGTGGAATGCACCGCGGTAGCCTGTCTTTTTCGTTAGCCTCGAGTTGTGCAAATTGACGTCACGAACAGGTTTTTGCTGCTGCTGTAGGACATATATCGGTACCTTTATCAATAGATCAGTTTTGAGGCTAGCGAAAAAGAAAGGCTACCGCGGTGCTTTACGCGTATCTTTTTTTACAGATCGCTGGAGTCACGTGATGGTCGAATCCACCAATGCAGGTGTGCGAAAAGAGCATCACGTCACGCTAGAGGTCTGTAAAAAAAGATAAGTGGAATGCACCGCGGTAGCCTGTCTTTTTCGTTAGCCTCGGATCAGTTTCAACTGACGTCACAACCTAGCAACCACCTTAGAAACCAGATTGGTGTTTATGTTTGCCCCTCAAAGATGGTGGATTGTGGTCGGTTGGCTGATTTTTCAGAATGCAAATCGATGTTTATGATTGGTTCGATAAAAATTGGTGGGCTGGTGATCACGTGGTTGAAACTGATCTATGCTTTTTCTACTTGAGTGTCCTACAGCTGTTTCAACGTTTTACGATTAAAGTCACGTGATGTGAACTGTTCTATGGGGGACAAGAGCGTGCCAATCTTCCAGAACGCGGTAATACTCACTCATGAGTAGCGATTGTCAAAACTATGGCAACTCAATATTTTGCAGGGTGGACGAAAATTGGCGATATTCGCCTACAGGAATACACTTTTAAAAAAGTTATACTCATTTCATGATGAATATAAGAGTTAGTTGATGTTGATTTGAGTTTTCATCGTGTTGAACATGTGGTGTTAAGATTAAAATATATACGCCGACACGAAATAATTTAGCGAATAGTGCTAAAACTTCGTGTTTAATACTGTAAAATGTTTGCAATTTCTTGTATGCTTGATGGACGGATATGCAGTATTTGTGTTATGAATAAATAATTTTCATTTTTAGGACTAAGAATTTAGTTAATCAGTCTATAAAAATTCGAGTGTTTGTTCCATTTTAAATTAAAATTTGCTACTAAAGATGTATTTATTGTAATAGAAATAGCTATACATCAGAATTTGCTAAATAAACCTTTATTATTCATCTTGCATAACACATTTTAACAATCTTCAAACACAAATCAATCAAAAAGTCAGTAAATATAGATCCCGAAGCATATTAATAAAAAAATCTTATAAAAATAAAATAAAATGTTGACGCTATCATGCCGTAAAGCAAGGCTTTTAGTTTCATCTCGCTCAGCGTTGTTTACGCAAATACAAATAAAAGAAATTCTATAAGTTAATTTTGTTAACAGGAAGTATTGCGTTAAATACAATAAATTTTATTTGAATAATCTAAATAAATAACGACTATAAATGACTACTGATATAGTGAATGATCACTAAAAGAACAAGAGAACTAAATGCAAAATGCAGTTCAATTTAGAAGTATGATGTAAGCAAACACTTGTTTGACGATATTGACATGCTTCTGATAAACGCTATTGAGACTACAATGTTCAGTTTTTGCTGCAGACACACTCCACCCCTATTAGAGAAAACGGTTACTTTACTATATTATGGAGTATTTTCATTGGTCAAAATAGAGTTCTATACTATTATATAAAGAGGAAACGGTGACTGACTAACTGACTCATCACCGCCGAGCCGAAACTACTAAAGTCAGGATCACGAAATTTGGACTGTAGATTGCTGTTATGGCCTAGGAAAGCAATAAGAAGGGATTTTTGAAAATTACCCCCTCCCCCCACCGAAGGGGGTTAAAGGCGGGTTCGAATGTTTTAGGTCATTTTGCCATATCTCAGCAGCAGTTATAGGTAGGAGCTTGAAATTCCAGAAAACAAATCTACTAAAAAAATGATTATACACCTATTTCAGCGATTTTAGAACTGCCCCCAGAAGGGGGTTAAAGGAGGGTGGTCGAATGTTTTAGGTCATTTCGCCATATCTCAGCACCAGTTATAGGTAGGAGCTTGAAATTCCAGAAAACAAATCTACTAAAAAAATGATTAAACACCTATTTCAGCGATTTTAAAAATTCCCTCAGAAGGGGGTTAAAGGGGGGTGGTCGAATGTTTTAGGTCATTTCGCCATATCTCAGCAGCAGTTATAGGTAGGAGCGCGAAAGTCAGGAAAACAAATCTACTAAAAAATTGAGTAAACACCTGTTGATAATATATCATGAAAATAATCTCCGCAAATTGATTTTCTATGACAGTTTATTTACTTCATTTAAACTCATCAAGATAAAAAGTGTTTAACCCAAATTTCAAAGAGGAAATGAAATCCATGATGCAATATATGGAATTGTTACAATTCTCTTGAATATGAACAAGGAAGTAAGAAACAGAATTACGTGTAAATGACGTGAATTGACTTTGCATCATTTTCAACCAATCAAAGAACTAAAAAATGATGTCATATAAGAAGGACTAAAAGATTGATTTTTTTTTCTACTAAAAAGAACTTTCAAAAATAGACTGGTTACTATTGCGCGTTGGAGACGGAACTTGTATATTTCGTTCTCCCTTAAACTTATTAAATTAAATTTAACTAATGTTTAAAATTAAAATTATGTAACTATTAAATATAAGAATGATAAATTAAATACTTTAAACTAATTATGAATACTGTATTATTATTAATACTAATTTTCTATTCCAAAAGTACATAATTCCTCAGTGTGCACAGCATAAAATGGATATATCAAGTTGTTGGAATAATTCATAAATTTTAATATAATTATGCAAGTGCAGTGTACATCTTCAAATAATCGACATGGAGACTGGAAGACCTGGCACGCGGTAAAATGAGGAGTGAGGATGATTGCTGAAAAAGGAGGTAAGCAAAATCTTACCTATGTTTATCAAAGTAGACATTGATTATTTATATTACTTTAGAGCGCGCTAAAAAACTACTCGCTACCATCAAATTTACTAACAAGATTATGCGACGGAGAGTATTCTAAAGTATATAAAGGATAAAAATAAAAATAAAAATAGTGTCCTAGAATCCTCGAATACTTAAAAGAAATTAATCAATTTTAGATATATTCTAAAATAGAAAAATGCCAACCTTCAAAGAAGGTAGTATAATTGAAAAATTAAATTCCAGTAACTATGCAAACTGGAAATTTAAGGTGGAAATGCTTTTAATAAGAGAAGAGCTCTTTGAAGTCGTCACAGACGACCCACCTAATCCAATGATGCCAGAATTTTTGGAAAAAGACAAAAAAGCAAGAGCTCTTATTAATTTAAGTATTGAGGACAGCCAAATCATACATATTAAGCATTTACAAAATGCACGGGACACATGGAATACGCTTAAAAACATCCATGAGAGATCAAATCTCTCAAGTAAACTCTTCCTACTTAGGAAACTTTACGCAACAAAATTATCAGAAGGAGGCAACATGATCACACATTTAACCAAAATATTAGAAATTATTGATAAGTTATCAGCCATAGGCGAAGAAATTAAAACAAATCATATTTCAGCATTATTGCTCTGCTCTTTGCCACCTTCTTACGACACCCTCATAACCGCATTAGAAGCCAGGCAGGAAGACGAATTAACTCCAGGGTTTATAAAGAGTAAATTAACAGACGAATTTAATAAAAGAAATGAGCATTCAAATACAAGTGATAATACCAACAAAGCCTTTAGAGCTGAAAGAAAATTTAAACCCACAGGTTTTAAAAAAGAAGAAAAATACTGCACGATTTGTCGAATGAAAAACCACAACACAGTTAATTGCTGGCATAACAAACATAAAACAACTAACTTTAAACTAAACAACAAAAAACATTTTTCTTCTTCATTAGTATTTCAAAAAACTGAAAACAAGTTAAGAAGCGCGGATTCAAATAATCCGAACAACCCGAACAAAAGCACAGCTTATTCCGGAACCGAAGAAAAGAAAAATTGCGCGTTTATTGCTAAAAAATCGCAAAATAAAGCCTGGATCATAGATTCTGGCTCGTCCTCCCATATATCAAATGATGAAAAATTATTTGAAGAATTTAATAACAGAGAACAATCAAACGTCGTAATTGCCAACGACAACAAATTAAAATCCTACGGATCAGGTAATATAAAAATAAACACGATAACCTCCGACGGTCAAACACACGACATAACATTAAAAGATGTACTATTAGTACCTGAAATCGAAACAAATTTATTTTCGGTAGCTAAAGCTACGAAAAACGGATGCAAAATAATGTTCGAGAATAATAAATGTTTTCTAGAATATGAAGGATTAATTCGCTTGGAAGGTACTAGAAAAAACAATTTATACGAAATTCAGCAAACAAACATAACCACAGATGAAAATTTCGTAAACATGATAACTAATTGCAAAAATAAAAATTGTATAGAAATATGGCACAGAAGATTAGAGCATAAAAATGTAGCGTCAATTAAAGAATTAATGACGAAGGAATTAGCATGCGGAATAAACATAAATAATTGTTCCCATAGTACCGAATGTGAGCCTTGTATCAAAGCAAAAATAACTGAAGCTCCTTACCCAAAGAAAACGGAATTTAGAGCAAATAAAATTCTGCAATTGGTCCATTCCGATGTATGTGGTCCTATTCAAACTTCAACCATAGGTGGGAAAAATTATTTTTTAACTTTCATAGATGATTACTCTAGATTTACGATTATTTATCTCCTACAAAATAAAAATGAGGTATTTGAGAAATTAAAAGAATATGCTGATCTAGTCAACAATAAATTTGGCAAAAAGCCTACAGAACTCAGAACTGATAATGGTAAAGAATTTAAAAATTTTAATATAGATAATTTTCTAAAAGAAAATGGAATTAAGCGACAGCTAACAGTACCATATTCCCCAAGTCAGAATGGTATTCCTGAACGCAAGGATAGATCTCTAATTGAAATGACAAGAACAATGTTAAGTGACTCTAATTTACCATTACATTTTTGGGGAGAGGCGATCTGCACCGCAAATCACTTACAAAATCGACTGCCGACTAAAGCCAACGAAAAAACTCCATATGAGTTATGGTCAAACAGAAGACCAAATCTAAAATACCTAAGAGTTTTTGGCTGCAAAGCTTATGCATATATTAACAAGCCAAAAAGACAGAAATTAGATAATAAAGCAGTAGAAGGGATCTTTGTGAGATACGATAATTATTCCAAAGGATATCGTATATACACAAGCGGCAAAGATATCACTATAGCAAGAACTGTGAAGTTTTTAGAAAACTATCCGAAAAATTCAAATAAAGAAAAATTGCTAGAACTAAGTATAGATGAAAACACTAGTGCCGAAAACGAAAAGTCAGAAAACCCAAATCTGATAAAAATCGAAATTTCAAATGAAAATGATACTCAGAATGAATCTGAACTAAATCAAACCGAACCGAGAAGATCAGATAGAGTAAATAAAGGGGTTCCCCCAGATAGACTAATTTATTTGGTTAAAGATGAAAATATAAACGAACCGAAAAATTGGCAGGAAATAATAAACATGGAAAACCCAGTAGAAAAAGAAAACTGGATCAAAGCGACACAGGAGGAGATAGAATCTCACAACCGAAATAAAATTTGGACATTAGTTGACCCCCCGCCAAATACAAAAAAATTAGGTTCGAAATGGCTTTTCAAAACATAATTAGATGATAAAGGAAAAATACAAAAATATAAAGCAAGATTAGTTGCAAAAGGCTATTCGCAAAATTTTGGTATTGATTATTATGAAACTTTTGCTCCGGTGGTTTCACATACAACAATAAGAACCTTTTTAGCAGCCGCCGCCTATTATAAACTAAACATAAACCACGTTGACATTAAAACCGCATTTTTGTATGGAAATTTAGATGAAGATATATATATATCTCAGCCGGAAGGCTATGTTGTACCAAATCATGAAAACAAAGTGAGCAAATTAAATAAGGCTATATACGGCTTAAAACAGGCAGCTAGAGCCTGGCACACGGAAATTTCTGAATCATTAGAAAAGTTAAATTTCAAACAATCAACTTCAGACACGTGTTTATTCATACGTAATACTAAAAACAATAAAGCATATATTATCGTGTATGTAGACGACATATTAATATCTGCAAAAGAAAGTGAAATTAAAGAAATTATACAGAAACTTAAGATTGAATATGAACTAAAGGATTTAGGTCAATTAAACTACTACCTAGGGATCAAAATTGAAAAAACAAACGAAGGATATAAACTGAATCAAAAAATTAAAATTGAAGAATTAGTTCGAAAATTTAAATTAGAAGAAGCAAAGCCTTACAAAACACCCATGGAGACAGGCTATTTAAATTATGATAATGATGAAATACCATTGCCAAACAACATCGACTACAGAAAGGCTATTGGGGCTCTTTTATACATCGCTACTGTAACAAGACCAAATATATCAGCTGCCGTTAACATCCTAAGTAGAAAAAACGAAAACCCTTCACAGAAGGATTGGAAGGCAACTAAAAGAGTAATATCCTATTTAAATCACACTAAAAATTTTAAACTAGAAGTAAATACTTCACACCAACGAATATTAGAAGCATATTGTGACTCGGACTGGGCTGGAGACATACAAACTAGAAAGTCAACAAGCGGAAACCTATTTTTGTTAGGGAAAAATCCAATTTTATGGATAAGTAAAAAACAATCATGAATTGCCATGTCAAGTACTGAAGCTGAGTATGTTTCAACTGCTAATGCATCGCAAGAAATTATGTGGCTAATTAGATTACTACAAGAATTTAACTTAGAACAGACATTACCAATAACTGTACATGAGGACAATCAGTCCTGCATAAAAATGATCGAATCAGAAAAGTATACTCGTCGTACCAAACATATTGATATTCGTTATCATTCAATTAAACATTTAAAGGACAATGGTACAATTAATCTAAAGTATTGTGAATCAAAGAATATGATAGCAGACATCCTAACCAAGCCCACTCCCAAACCCATCTTTGAAGTCCACAGGAGAAATTTAAATTTAAGAAATCAAATTCCAGAGATTAAGTAGGAGATTGTTGATAATATATCATGAAAATAATCTCCGCAAATTGATTTTCTATGACAGTTTATTTACTTCATTTAAACTCATCAAGATAAAATGTTTAATCCAAATTTCAAAGAGGAAATGAAATCCATGATGCAATATATATGGAATTGTTACAATTCTCTTGAATATGAACAAGGAAGTAAGAAACAGAATTACGTGTAAATGACGTGAAATGACTTTGCATCATTTTCAACCAATCAAAGAACTAAAAAATGATGTCATATAATAAGGACTAAAAGATTGCTTTTTTTTCTACTAAAAAGAACTTTAAAAAATAGACTGGTTACTATTGCGCGTTGGAGACGGAACATGTATATTTCGTTCTCCCTTAAACTTATTAAATTAAATTTAACTAATGTTTAAAATTAAAATTATGTAACTATTAAATATAAGAATGATAAATTAAATACTTTAAACTAATTATGAATACTGTATTATTATTAATACTAATTTTCTATTCCAAAAGTACATAATTCATCAGTGTGCACAGCGTAAAATGGATATATCAAGTTGTTGGAATAATTCATAAATTTTAATATAATTATGCAAGTGCAGTGTACATCTTCAAATAATCGACATGGAGACTGGAAGACCTGGCACGCGGTAAAATGAGGAGTGAGGATGATTGCTGAAAAAGGAGGAAAGTAAAATCTTACCTATGTTTATCAAAGTAGACATTGATTATTTATATTACTTTAGAGCGCGCTAAAAAACTACTCGCTACCATCAAATTTACTAACAACACCTATTTCAGCGATTTTAGAAATTTCCCCCAGAAGGGGGTTAAGGGGGGTGATCGAATGTTCTATGTCATTTCGCCATATTTCAGCTGCAGTTATAGGTAGGAGCGCGTAAACCAGGAAAATAAATCTACTAAAAAAATGATTAAACATATATTTCAACGATTTTAGAAATTCCCCACCCGAGGCACAGTGGGGCTCTTTGACGATCTAGGTGGACAAAATTATTGCGTTGGATTTTAATTAGGTTTTTCTGGTTTTTCGAATGTAACACTAATAAAATGCTCACACAGTGATAAATATTTGGTTTATTTAATTATTTATATTATTATTATTATTATTATTATTATTACTAGCTGGCTTCGCCCGCCAGCGAGCCCCTAATTTACATCGGTGCCTCGAAACTTTTGTATTCTCCGGCTCGCATCCCCCTCGTACCGAACGAACCTCCGACCCGGGTCCCCGCTGCCTTCGGCACCGTACACCGGTCGTGCTACGCACGCACAGGATAATCCCATAATTTGCATAATCCCTTAATTTGCACATCGAATAGTATAAACCTCTAACTGAACTAATCTCCGACCCTGGTCCCAGCTGCCTTCGGCACCGTATACCGGTCGTGCTACGCACGCACCGGATAATCCCTTAAATTGCACATATAATAGTATAAACCTGTCACTGAACGAACCTCCGGCTCGGGTCCCCGCTGCCTTTTTGATAAGAACGAAACTCTCAGATATAACCTTCGTAATATCATTTTCAATCCTTCAAACTCTCAAACGTTAAAAGAGAATTATAATATTCTCAATAAAAATTTCTCTTTCATTACGAAAGAATTTAAAAAAAAATTGACTGAACTGACCATTGACTTTCTGAACTAAAATACCATAAATTTAGGACATCATAAACTTATAGTACTTCGAAAATATTTTATATTTAACTTTCAATTTGCAAAAAATTGTTATTTTTTACCTTTTATATTTTATTATTGTTATGTAATTATATTCATTGTTTCAAATCTAATAAACAGGCGCCTCCTGCGGTGGGGGTTGGAACGGATGGGTGCTATCGGGGTCGGGTAGCGTTTATTTTCCCCCTCGTGGACTTATTGCTCCTATACCGCACGGGTGGCTCTCCACGAGTGGGTGATTTCGGTCCCCGCTGCCTGCGGCACCGTATAGCAGTCGTTCCGACCCTTGTCCCCGCTGCCTTCGGCACCGTATACCGGTCGTGCTACGCACGCACCGGATAAGATCTTAAATTGCACATAGAATAGTATAAACCTGTCACTGAACGAACCTCCGGCTCGGGGGAATTCCAGTAGATGTGACTGAGACTGAAGTAATTGATAAGATACATCAAGAACTGGGACAGAATTTTCCTCTAGGAATAGCAAAAGTTCTCAAAAAACAAAAAATGAAAACATACCAAATAGTACTTGATGCAGAAGAACATTACGCGAAGGCATTATTTTCAAGAAGAAAATTACCTATTCATTTTAATTTATGCCGTATAGAATATTACAATCCAGTGGTTAGGTGTAATAAATGTCAACGTTATGGCCATACAGTTGATAATTGTAGAAGTTATAATTTAACATGCGCATATTGCACAGGTAATCACAAAACAGACACATGCAAAATAAAAGAAAATTATGAACGTCATCGTTGCATCAACTGTGAAAGAGAATATAAAACCGCAGTAAAACCTGAAAAGATTGAAAGGCATAGTGCAAATTCTAGATTCTGCCCAATTTTTCAAAGATTGTTGCAACGAAAACAAAATATTACTATCTCCTATGATCCTTCAAATGTATGTTCTCAGAACTAAAATCACTCAATATCTCTGATGACTCTATAGAAGATTCAACTGTAGAACCTCCAACCAATGCTACATATGTAATAAATCAGACTATCCCATTGGACAATAGATATTATTTCGGAGAATCCATGACCCCACCAAATCATTTAAAAATAGTTCAAATAAACCTTAATAATTGTAAGGCTGCAAATCTCCAATTGCTGAAGTACATACATGAAAATAAAGTAGATTTAGCTTTAGTTCAGGATTATCACAAAAGTAATAACACCTTCACGGGAATCCCAATTTCATGTTCCTTCTACCATTCAATAAATCAGACGTCGGGAATACTCGTATCCAATCCCTTATTAATTCATATTCAGACTCTACAAACAAATAGCAGTGTATTTATAAACCTATCACTGTCATCAAAATTCATTAAAGTCGGATCACAATATTCAAAACCGAGTGGAAATCTTGATGAAGACTTCCGAGAATGGACCAGAATCATAGAAGATACATCGAACCTTATCCTTGGGGGTGATTTCAATGCACACCTCCAGGCGTGGGGTTATAAAAGAAATAATGCTAGAGGATATATCCTACTTGACTATCTAGCAATGAGCAGATTAACTATTATTAATGATCCTGATTCAGAATGTTCTTTTGCGCGAGACAAGTATTAAGGCAAACCAGATTTGACCCTCTGCGGTGAACATTCAAAAAATATTATAGATTCATGGAAAATAGACTCGACATTTAAATCACTAAGTGACCATCGATATATTACTTTTACTCTGAATGTCACACCCACAATAAGAAATTTATACCGTTTCAAAACCAAATATGAAACGTTTAAAAAATTCAATAAACTGTTTCAAAAACATGAAGAAACATTACTTTCAACACTTAAAGCAGTCAATTCTGTTCCAGAGTTAGAGAAGTGGACAGAGGAATTTAATGTTATCCTTTTAAACATCATGCAAAAATCACTTAAAAAGAAAAAGTTGTCTCATGAAATTAATGTATCCTGGTATACTGACAAACTTAAAGTACAGCGAAGCCACCTAAATGCTATATATAAACTACATAAAAGAAATCCAGATTCTGTAGAACTCAAGATTAAATATAAAAAAGCCAAAGCAAAATACAAATTAGATATTAAAAAAGCTAAAAATTGATTCTTGGATAACATTTTGTTCGGAAACAAACAGTAAGTATGGTACTGCTTTTAAAATTCTGAAGCAGAAATATTTAAAAAATACAGATCTCATCCACTCTGTCATGGAATCTTCAACTCAAAATGATACATACAAAGAGATTCAAGAAACGTTACTTCATTACCATTACAATACAAGCCCAGAATTCGAATCATCATTTCAAAACACAAACACACTATCAATAAAAGAATATAACAATTTTAAATTTACCCATAGAGAAATTCAATATGCAATTAACCAACAAAATAAAAAGAAAGCCCCAGGATATGATCGGGTAGATGGCAGAATTTTAGAAAATTTGATAAAAAATAATATGAAGCTTATAAAGTTATTATATAACAAATGTCTCTACCTTGGACACTTTCCTGAAACGTGGAAGAAAGGAGTAGTCATCTATTTTAGAAAGAAAAACAAAG
Organism: Maratus michaelseni; assembly: GCA_963931845.1. Classification (NCBI taxonomy): domain Eukaryota; kingdom Metazoa; phylum Arthropoda; class Arachnida; order Araneae; family Salticidae; genus Maratus; species Maratus michaelseni. The sequence continues at coordinate 266,784,469 of OZ007593.1, forward strand.
ATCCATCAAAACCTGATTCATACCGTCCAATTACACTACTACCCATGATTGGTAAAATCCTAGAAAGATTAATAAAAAATAGAACTTTAACTTATCTTGAAGCAATAAACTATCTAAAAGATGAACAGTTCGGCTTCCGTGAAAACAGAAGCACTATATCAGCTCTGGAGAGACTTAAAGAGAAAATTGCACAATTATTACAAAAACATACTTATGTGGGCATCATATCATTTGATATTACAGGTGCTTTCGATTCAATAAACTGGCACCAATTATCAGAAATAATTGATGACTCACCGTTACCCAGATACCTCAAAACCTTACTAAAAAATTATATAAGCAAAAGAAGTATAGGCTTAAATCAATATGAATATATAGAGTGGTTCAGGGTATTTAAAGGATGCTCTCAGGGATCCTGTTTTGGACCACTCTTATGGCTTCTTATAGCTAACTACATAATAAAAAATTATAAAAATCTATATGAAGATATTATTGTTTACGCAGATGATTTTTTGATTCCAATAGAGGGAAATACCGTAATAGACCTGGAAGTTACAACCAACAACAAAATAGTCCATTTTAAGAATATCTGTGTTGAACTCGGTTTAAAAATATCAACTCAGAAAACGCAATCAATGCTTTTCGGTAGCAATCTCCTCGAAAGAAGACTTCCGAGATTTAAATTAGAAAATATAAAAATAAAAGTAGTAAAAAATATTAAATATCTTGGCGTACTGTTAGATTCTAAATTCAATTTTACAGATCACATGAAAGACCTTCGAACAAAGATTGCAAACTTTGTAAACGGATTTAGAGGATTTCGATTCTTTAATAAAGGTATCAAACCAGACATCCTGAAAATATGGTATCAAACAGTCATAGAACGCCAAATACTATATGCTTACGAAATTTGGTATCCAAACTTGAATACTGATGGCCGAAAATTACTACGTTCAACTCAGCGTTTGGCATTATTAAACTTAATACGGACCTATAGGACTATCTCTCACGAAGCTCTGTATCTTCTTACAGGAACTCCACCAATCCTAATAAAAATACAGAATGAATTTCAGTACTACCAACTGAAAATAGGAAATAGAAATTTGTTAATCAATAACACACAGCTAAACATTAACAATATAATGCAGAAAGAAAAATCGTATCGATTCCTCAATTACTACAGAGTCCAAAATATCAGAATTATAGAAGATAGAAAATCCATCCATCCAAAAGAATACGATGTGGAAGCCTACACAGATGGTTCTGTCATGCCAGGGGGTGTAGCCAGTGCTTTCACCATATATAAAGATGGAAATAATATACATGATGAAGCAATACGACATCATCCACTGAATAACATATATCAAGCAGAATTAATGGCAATTTATAAAGCAATAAAATGGTTCTCTACCTCCGACTACAATAAACTACTAATTATTACAGATAGTTACTCTTCTATGGAAGTATTAAAAGTTGCTTTTCCTAGAAACTACATTATCAAAAACATTTACAATCAATTACTTCAAATTCCTGATAAATCCATTATAATAACATGGACTATATCTCATGTGGGTGATACTGGCAACGAAAGAGCTGATCTCCTAGCAAAGCAAGCCATCTTACAAGACCAATATCAATCAAGAAAAGATCTGTTGTTCCCCATTTCAATAGCAAAACTGTATTTTAAAAAGAAAACCATCTCTGACTGGCAAGCCATTTGGGACTCATGTAATAAGGGCAGAGATACCTATAAAATTATAAATAAAGTCGATCCAAATTATCTCTGCAAACAGCCAACACTGCCGTATTATCTGAGTAACCATGGCAGTTTCCCACAATACTTACATAAAATAAGAAAAAGAGCCTCACCTAGATGTCCATGCGATAAAGCAGAAGGAGATGCAGTTCACTACATATTCGGATGCTGCCCTCTTATGATCCATCACTTCCCTTTTGATAAGAACGAAACTCTCAGATATAACCTTCGTAATATCATTTTCAATCCTTCAAACTCTCAAAAGTTAAAAGAGAATTATAATATTCTCAATAAAAAATTCTCTTTCATTACGAAAGAATTTAAAAAAAAAAATTGACTGAACTGACCATTGACTTTCTGAACTAAAATACCATAAATTTAGGACATCATGAACTTATAGTACTTCGAAAATATTTTATATTTAACTTTCAATTTGCAAAAAATTGTTATTTTTTACCTTTTATATTTTATTATTGTTATGTAATTATATTCATTGTTTCAAATCTAATAAACAGGCGCCTCCTGCGGTGGGGGTTGGAACGGATGGGTGCTATCGGTGTCGGGTAGCGTTTATTTTTCCCCTCGTGGACTTATTGTTCCTATACCTCACGGGTGGCTGTCCACGAGTGGGTGATTTCGGTCCCCGCTGCCTGCGGCACCGTATAGCAGTCGTTCCGACCCTGGTCCCCGCTGCCTTAGGCACCGTATACCGGCCGTGCTACGAACGCACCGGATAATCCCTTAAATTGAAATTAGAATAGTATAAACCTCTAACTGAACGAACCTCCGGCTCGGCGGGTGGCTGTCCACGAGTGGGTGATTTCGGTCCCCGCTGCCTGCGGCACCGTATAGCAGTCGTGCTGCGCACGCGCTGCAGTATACGTTAGTTCCACCTTCCGCCACCAGGTGGCGCAAATAGAAAAAATAAACCTCGAATAAGATAAGCCTCGAACTGAACGAACCTCTAGAACCCCACAGTTAAGATAAAAAAACTTGAAGGGGGGGGGGAGGACACTGCTTTTCCTTAAACAACTGAATTAGACTGCCGGAAAAAAAAATCTGATGTCAAACAACTTATTTAGACTACCGGACTTCTTGTTCAAAGACAGGGACCTGTAGGAAAATTTAAAACTGAAAAAAAAAATCGATAACGGGCGAAGCCCGCTTTTCCCTATCATAATATCTGGTTGCCACTCTAAAACAAAAACTTAAGATACTCGTTATGGCAGTTTTTAGACGCGGCCTACTTCTTAAAATCGTAATATCTAGCCGGCACTGTAATAGAAATCTTTCTTTTGCTTTAATTATACAAATAACGATGATTAATTATACAATAAAATAATATATCGGCTCCTAATGAAGATATGAGAATAATTTTTAGATATTCTGAAAGCAGAATCCATTTTGAGTCGCCCTGTCAAAGTTTGGAATTAATGCGCCCCTTAGATTCGGAAATGGGACCCCCCTCTGAAAAAACGCAGTTGAAAGTCACGTGACTATTTTATCTCTTTCAGAAATGACTTATCCACAGACTATTTGTCTGCGTTGAATGTTGAAATAAAAAAGAAGCTTTCTCTTCGGAATAAAAATAAATTCATTTGCCGTGTCATTAATGAGTTTTAATTGATATCTTTAAAAAATACTGGTCGATTTTTACGATTTTTTTTTGTTGAATTCGCGATTTTTTTATACACGTGTTAGCAAATTTTCGCGAATGTAGAGTCATTATTTCCACTTGTTTCAAAAAGGAATGGGGCGATTTGATCTCGGATCTGTCGACCCTGCATTCTTTACGGCAACCTTTTTTTACGTCTGGGGTCGATGTTGGATGTCTGGTCAGTTTTTGGCCGAAATAAAGAAAAGTTACGGTCCGAATTTCAAAAAATTTGACATTTTGGAACGACAAAAATCGGCCGCGTGTGTACACCGATTTTCGGATTGATACCTCCGGTACATTTTTTTTTATTCGATGATGCGTTAAAAAGCGACGATTTGGATGTCTGCGATTATCAAAACTGAAATTTTTTTCGATTCTTTTTCCAGTTCGGTTTCGGTCGGTAATTAAAACACTTTCGTTCATTAATAACTCCCCGGGTCCGGGTCGGAATCCCGACCCGATCGAAACTTGAGCGTCGCGTCTTTTTTGCGAATTTTTCGGTCCGCGTCCGCCGTCCGTGCGTCGTCTGGTCCCGGAGCCTTTGCGTGTACAAAGGTGGAGTGCACAGACAGAAACACACACACACAGACGTTTACCGTGCTTAATATTAGGGACTAGCTGGCTTCGCCCGCCAGCGGGCCCCTAATTTAAATCGGTGTCTCGAAACTTTTGTATTCTCCGGCTCGCATCCCCCTCGAACCGAACGAACCTCCAACCCGGGTCCCCGCTGCCTTCGGCACCGTACACCGGTCGTGCTACGCTCGCGCCGGATAATCCCTTAATTTGCACATCGAATAGTATAAACCTCTAACTGAACTAATCTCCGACCCTGGTCCCCGCTGCCTTCGGCACCGTATACCGGTCGTGCTACGCACGCACGGATAATCCCTTAAATTGCACATAGAATACTATAAACCTGTCACTGAACGAACCTCCGGCTCGGGTCCCCGCTGCCTGCGGCACCGTATAGCAGTCGTTCCGACCCTGGTCCCCGCTGCCTTCGGCACCGTATACCGGTCGAGCTACGCACGCACCGGATAATCCCTTAAATTGCACATAGAATAGCATAAACCTGTCACTGAACGAACCTCCGGCTCGGGCTTTAGGACATCATGAACTTATAGTACTTCGAAAATATTTTATATTTAACTTTCAATTTGCAAAAAATTGTTATTTTTTACCTTTTATATTTTATTATTGTTATGTAATTATATTCATTGTTTTAAATCTAATAAACAGGCGCCTCCTGCGGTGGGGGTTGGAACGGATGGGTGCTATCGGTGTCGGGTAGCGTTTATTTTTCCCCTCGTGGACTTATTGTTCCTATACCTCACGGGTGGCTGTCCACGAGTGGGTGATTTCAGTCCCCGCTGCCTGCGGCACCGTATAGCAGTCGTTCCGACCCTGGTCCCCGCTGCCTTCGGCACCGTATACCGGTCGTACTACGCACGCACCGGATAATTCCTTAAATTGCACATAGAATAGTATAAACCTGTCACTGAACGAACCTCCGGCTCGAGGAGATGCAGTTCACTACATATTCGGATGCTGCCCTCTTATGATCCATCACTTCCCTTTTGATAAGAACGAAACTCTCAGATATAACCTTCGTAATATCATTTTCAATCCTTCAAACTCTCAAAAGTTAAAAGAGAATTATAATATTCTCAATAAAAAATTCTCTTTCATTACGAAAGAATTTAAAAAAAAAAATTGACTGAACTGACCATTGACTTTCTGAACTAAAATACCATAAATTTAGGACATCATGAACTTATAGTACTTCGAAAATATTTTATATTTAACTTTCAATTTGCAAAAAATTGTTATTTTTTACCTTTTATATTTTATTATTGTTATGTAATTATATTCATTGTTTCAAATCTAATAAACAGGCGCCTCCTGCGGTGGGGGTTGGAACGGATGGGTGCTATCGGTGTCGGGTAGCGTTTATTTTTCCCCTCGTGGACTTATTGTTCCTATACCTCACGGGTGGCTGTCCACGAGTGGGTGATTTCGGTCCCCGCTGCCTGCGGCACCGTATAGCAGTCGTTCCGACCCTGGTCCCCGCTGCCTTCGCACCGGATAATCCCTTAAATTGCACATAGAATAGTATAAACCTCTAACTGAACGAACCTCCGGCTCGGGTCCCCGCTGCCTGCGGCACCATATAGCAGTCGTGCTGCGCACGCGCTGCAGTATACGTTAGTTCCACCTTCCGCCGCGAGATAATGTGAAATCAAAGTAGAAAATCTGATATTATTATTCGAAAAAAGTGGTATAAACTCAGAAACTTTTAAAAATGTTATAGGGGGTCCTTATTACTTTAATTATGATGTTTGGAATCAGTTTGGTGGAAATCCGTAACATAGTTTCTTAGTTATGGAAACGGACCACAGTTAAAAGAAAAAAGCGGGGGGGGGGGGTTGGCGATGACACTGCTTTTCCTCAAACAACTTATGTAGACTACCTGAGTTGTAGTTCAAAGACAGTGAGCTATAGAAAAACTTAAAACTAAAAAAAAAAAAATCGATAACGGGCGAAGCCCGCTTTTCCCTATCATAATATCTGGTTGCCACTCTAAAACAAAAACTTAAAATACTAAAACTTAAAATAATAATGCAGTTTTTAGACGCGGCCTACTTCTTAAAATCCTAATATCTAGCCGGCACTGTAATGGAAATCTTTCTTTTGCTTTAATTATACAAATAACGATGATTAATTATACAATAAAATAATATATCGGCTCGTAATGAAGATATGACAATAACTTTTAGATATTCTGAAAGCAGAATCCGTTTAGCGTCGCCCTGTCAAAGTTTGGAATTGCTGCGTCCCTTAGAATCAGAGATGCCCCCCCCCTCTGTAAAACCCCAGTTGAACGTCACGTGACCTGACCTCCGTCGAAGAAAATCCTCCTGGCCTCTTGAAAATCCATCCAGACAATCGTCTGCGATCCGGGAAACGCAGCGCGGAAAGATAAGAAAAATAATTTTTTATCGGTCGATTTTTAAAGGATTTTTTCGCTTCTAATCGTCGTACGGAAACGATTTTTCGAATTCATGAAACCTGACGACGTCCCGGTTGCGTACGTGCGACTTCCGAATTTCTGCCCCCCCGACTTCCGGAGATACGGGTTGGACCTGCGCTGCGGTTTGGGGCTTAAATCGCTCCCTGGGAACCCCGCCGTCTTTTCCTTCCCCGACCCGACGGAGACTGGCAACCCTGTTCGGAGGCGAAAATGTTTGCTGTTTTGCGTTCCTTTCCGAGTTGGGTTTCGGTCGGTAATTAAAACAGTTTCGTCGATTAATAACGCCCCGGGTCCGGTTCGGAGCCCCGACCCGATCGAAACTTGAGCGTCGCGCCTTTTTTGCGAATTTTTCCGTCCGCGTCCGGCGTCGGTGCATCGATTAGTCCCGGAGCCTTTGCGTGTACAAAGGTGGAGTGCACAGACAGAAACACGCACACACAGACGTTCACGGACATTAATAATATACCCGATTATTTATATTATTATCATTATTATTTATACTATTATTTTATTATTTATTTATATGATAAAATTCTATTGTCATGGAAACTACGCATGTATCCAAAGTTTCAATTTAACCTGATATTTAAAAGTAGTTTAAAATTGACTAGCAAGATTTGAACTAAACATATATACTTAACACATGGGCTGATAAGTTCCCGGTTTAATAAAGAAAACACAACTTTTTAACAAAACTTTATAACTTTATGACTGTATAATTTTATAACTTTAATAAATAACATAACTTTAATAATAAATAATAATAATTTAATAATAATAATAATAATAATAATAATAATAATTTTATAATAATAATTTTATAATAATAATTTAATAAATGAATAAAAATAATAATTTAATAATAAATAACATAATTTTATAACAAAAAGCTTTAAATAGTGCTCAGAATCATCGACTCGTTGTTATTTTTGGTCAAAAGTCAACACGCGCGGCAGCCACTTTGACAACAGCTTCTTCATAAACAAATTATCATTCAAAATAAAATCTACACGTTACTTGGATATCTTCAGAGTCTGAGCTATCTCCTGCAACTTTACTTTACTGTTCCCCAAAAGGATTTTGTGGACTTTTTTTATGTTTTCCGGAGTAACCACCTCTTTTGCGTGGTGCATCACTGGTGTCCGTACGAACACGTTTAAATTTAGCAAACCTGTCAATAATGGTTGATTTACCTGGTGCAGTGTCCGGATAAGGCTTATCAAGCCAAGCTTTTGTTTGAACTGTGTTTTTTCCATCAAATAACAATTCTTGAAATTCTTGTTTATCAATTTTTTTGTTTATCAATAAAGTCGTTAAACTGAAACCACTCTAACGTTTTATCCACACGGCAAATCATCATGACATTTTTTCTGCTACCGTTTAAAGATTAGTATTTACTAAAAAAACATCGGTTCGGCGATTGCAACGCCATCTGTGTGCCAGACCGGGAACTTATCAGCCCATGTGTTACACTTTAAGTTAATATAACTTAATGATTAAATAATAATTAAAATAATAATACTAAAGTTTCACTGGTCTACCACGGTGGCTTTTATTTACGATTTTTTCGTTTAATATTGCTTGAATAACGCAATTCTGTAGGTGAAAGGTTCCATGAAACCAGGCGAAATTTTATTGATAAAAACGTTTATTTCTTTCCGATTTAGACCATTTTTGTAGAATTTGAAAACAAAATGTTCGGACACGTGATTTCAAGCTCTTAAATATTTTTTCAGTTAACTATGGATTCCCCAGTTTTTGCAACAGAAAGGAAAGGATAGCTTCGAATTTGCTTTCCTTTTGGTTGGCAACCCATACGTCAAAAACAGTCGAGAAATTTGTGTTCACATCCTGAAAAATAAAAATTTTAAAATAAAAACATATTTTAAAAAATAAGCTTTTCTGTTTGTGTGACTTTAAAAAATATAAATGCTACCCAAATTATTTCAGTTGAAAAAATGCTGTTGTGTGATGTATCCGAATTATGTATCCTCTAAAAGAAATATAACTGCTGCGCACTTTATTTTCACTTTATAAGATGGTATTGCGCATCTCGATAATCTAGATTAATTTTGTTAAAATTGAATTAAAATTTTTGTTTATAAATAAAAAAAATTCCGCAGTCTTTTGTGTGGCCCTGTAAAAAATGTATAATTGCTACGTTCCTGAAATTATAATATAATTAAATTATCATCTAAAATACACATGTAAGCCAAGTTTCAGCTCAATTCGATATTTATAAGTGGACTAAAATTGATTTGCAAGATTTCAACTAAACTTTTGTGTAGCCCTGTAGATACAGTATAATTTTTACTTTCCTCAAATTACAATAATATTGTATTGTCATTAAAACTACACATGTATTGAAAGTTTTCGATTAATAAAATAATTGGAAGTGGTTTAAAATTAATTTGCAAGATTTCAACTAAGCTTTTGTGTAACCCTGTAGAAACAACATAACTTCTACGTTCGTCAAATTATAATAATATTGTATTATTATTAAAACTACACATGAATTCAAAGATACAGATCAATCGGATAATTAAAAGTGGTTTAAAATTGACTTGAAAGATTTTAACTAAATGTAATACATACACTGACAGTTAATATAAAGCTGATTTATTAATAATAACTTTACGGTTCGCAGTCTTTCGCAGGAGTTTTCTTAAATTTCCAATACTTTAGGAATGATACTTTTATTTAAAAAAAGTCTTATTGCTTAATAATGCTTAATACTATATTAAAAGTCAAGATAAAGTTTGTAATCAACAACATGGATCATCCAAAAACACAATTTCTGAAAAAAGCATTTAAACTGGTTTAATGGCGCTTATTTTCAAACAACAATAGGTTAAATGTTACCTTGACAAATATGTAATAGATTTTTAGTAAACTTGTGCTTTCACATTAAACTGAATAGTTAGGACGTGCTTTCAAACTTAGGCAAATAAATACAACCGTTGAAACACCCTCAAACCAATTGCACAAATATCTTCTTTACGGTCGTAGTTAATCGACACCATTAATTTTTTCGACAAAAATCGTATGGATCTCGACAAAAGAAACATTCAGCTACTAGAATATGCGGTCTTGTTATATTCGGAGAATATCGGAAAAATGAATTTTGTCCACCTAGATCATCAAAACGCCCCACTGTGCGAGGGGTTAAAGGTGAGTGGTCGAATTTTTTTAGGTCATTTCGCCATATCTCAGCAGCAGTTATAGGTAGGAGCGCGAAAATCAGGAAAACAAATCTACTAAAAAATGATTAAACATGTATTTCAGCAATTTTAGAAATTCCCCCTCCCGAAAGGGTTAAAGGGGGATGGTCGAATGTTTCAGGTCATTTCGCCATATCTCAGTAGAAGTTATAGGTAGAAGCGCAAAAATCAGGAAAACAAATCTACTAAAAAATTATTAAACATGTATTTCAGCAATTTTAGAAATTTCCCTCCCGGAGGCGGTTAAAGGATGATGGTCGAATGTTTTAGGTCATTTCGTCATATCTCAGCAGCAGTTATAGGTAGGAGCGCGAAAATCAGGAAAACAAATCTACTAAAAAAATGATTAAACACGTATTTCAACGATTTTAGAAATTCCCCCCTGAAGGTGATTAAAGGGGTTGGTCGAATGTTTTAGGTCATTTCTCCATATCTCAGCAGCAGTTTTATGTAGGAGCGCGAAATTAAGGAAAACTTAATCTACTAAAAAATTGGTTAAACATGTATTTCAGCGAATTTAGAAATTTCCCCCCAAAGGGGGTTAAAATGGGGGGTCGAATGTTTTAGATCATTTCGTCATATCTAAGCAGCAGTTTTAGTTAGGAACACGAAAATCAGGAAAACAAATCTACTAAAAATGAATAAAACACGTATTTCAGCAATTTTGGAAACTCCCCCCAGAAGGTGGTTAAATGGGGAAGGGAGGGGGTCGTATTTTTTAAGGTATTTCGCCATATCTCAGCTTTTATGCAGGAGGGCGAAATTAATTAAAACAAATCTACTAAAAAATTGGTTAAACACGTATTACGGCGATTTTGGAAATTCCCCCAGAAGGTGGTTAAAGGGGTATTTAAAAGATTTGGGTCATTTCGCCATATCTCAGCAGCAGATTTAGATAGTAGCGTGAAATTCAGGAAAACACATTGATAGCTCGGCTGGTTAACTTTAAACTTAATAAGAAAGAAAACACTGATTAAAACTACACAAGGTAAAAATGTGAACTGTAAACTTTAATTAAAACGTTAAAACCCTCTTGGTTACACATTTGACAGCGACCGCCATCTAACACACATGAGCTCTCTGCTCTGAACTGAAAACTTACATAAACAATCACTTTAACAGTTAACAAAAAGAAAGAATAAACCAACTATTCAAACTGCGAAATGTCCTTGCCTGCAAGTAAACCCAAGATCACTTGCGAAGTCTGGTTCGATGCACAAGTATGCGGAAGCACATAATCTCTTATCTAGGTATCGTTCTCTCTATCGAAAATGCTCTGTCGAACGTGTGTCGGAAAACACTGTCCAAAAACATTGTCGGAAAATATTGTCCGAACATACACCCCCGGCCTTGAAACCTTCAAGGGCTATAATTAACTATCCTCATTCAAAAGGCAAAGGACAAAGTTTGTGAATAGGACGTTTGAGCTCTCCCGTAGCAGTTCTTGCTATGGACACTCTAACATGACCATCACTACCTGAAAAGGTTTCAATGATTCTTCCCAGCTTCCATTGAAGCGCCGGCACAAGTTCATTTGTAATGAGCACTAAGTCCCCAATCTTTAAATTTACTGTTGGACGTAACCACTTGGGGCGTTGTTGCAACTGAGACAAATACTCTGCACTCCATCGCTTCCAAAAGTGCTGGAATACTCTCTGTGTCAGTTGCCAACGACGAAGTCGTGAAGGCGGAACCTCAGAAACATCAAGCTCTGGAATAGCTGTCAACGAAGCACCCGTCAAAAAATGACCCGGTGTCAAAACTTCTAGATCATTTGGATCACTTGACAACGGACACAAAGGTCTCGAGTTCAAACAAGCTTCAATTTGCGACAATAATGTTGAGAACTCTTCAATTGTAAATAGCGAATTTCCCATTGTTCTACGCAAATGATATTTCACAGACTTGATGTTAGCCTCCCACAGCCCACCAAAATGTGGAGCCGATGGAGGATTAAATTTCCAAACGATGCCCTCATTAGCAACATAATTCTGTAAGGATTGATCTTTAATGGTGGAGGATATGAAGTCATATAATTCCCTCAATTCCTTACTTGCACCCTTAAAATTTGTAGCACAGTCACTTACTAATTCGGCTGGCTTGCCTCTACGAGAAACAAATCTCTTCAGAGCAGCCAAAAACGTTGGAGTGGACAAATCTGACACCAATTCAAGATGAATAGCACGAGTCGAAAAACAAATAAAAATTGCTATGTAACTCTTAAATGCCTTGATACCTGTACGATTTCTTTCTTTACACATAAACGGACCGGCATAATCACATCCCGTCTTCGAAAATGGGCGACTGGGTAAGACACGCATAGCGGGCAGGTCCCCCATTAATTGTGTACCAATAGCTGGGGAAGCACGGAAACACTTTATGCATGTCTTCACAATTTTTCTTACTGCATCTCGACCACTTAAAATCCAAAATTTTGTTCTAAGGACAGCTAAAAGAAGCTGAGGACCAGCATGCAAGTAAGTTATATGATAATGTCTAATAAGCAATGCAGTAATATGATGAGACTTAGGCAAAACTATTGGGTGTTTCTGATCTTCAGAAACATTAGCATGTCTCAACCTTCCACCAACTCGCAAAATACAGCTTGAATCCAGAAATGGATTTAATGTTAAAAGTTTGCTCGAACGTCTTAACAATTTATGATTTCCTAAAGCAAGGATCTCATCAGAAAAACACTGGTGTTGTACTAATTTCACTATCATCGTTGTGGCTCTCAAAAGCTCTGATGTCAAGAGTAAACCGTTTATTCGCTGAGATACCTTTTTTGCATTGTTCACAAATCTCAAGCACCACGCGACGATTCGTACCAGTCTATTCCAAGTGGAATATCTGAAAATCACATGATCATCACTAAGATCAAACACGTTTACAACACAGTTTCGCTTTTCTTCCTTTAAAACAATCTCCTGTATTTCTTTACCGTTAACTGGATCATTATGTTGATTGTTGTTCAATGGCTCTCTTAACCATCGAGGACCACGAAACCATAATTCACAATTTACTAATTCCGACGGCAACATACCCCTTGTTCCGCAGTCAGCAGGATTTTCAATTCCAGAAACATGATTCCACGGAACATTAGGAAGTGCTTCTTGGATTTTTGAAACACGGTTAGCCACGAAGGTTTGCCAACGATGAGGCTCTGAAGAAAGCCATGCCAACGCCACATTAGAATCAGTCCAGGCAAATACTTCAGTCTCAATAAAATTTAAATGCTGTAAAACCATTTTTAGCAAATTTGCCAACAGAAGGGCCGAACACAATTCAAGTCGCGGAATGGACTGAGTCTTAATGGGTGCCACCTTAGTCTTAGATGTCAAAAGATTTACCGTTATTTTTTCATCTTGAGAAATTGAACGCATATATATTACCGCACAATACGCCTTTTCGGACGCATCACAAAAGGCATGAATTTGAAGTCCCATTTTATCTGCAGCCAACACAAATCGAGGAATCCTCAATTGCGAAATTACACTTAAGTCATTTCTAAACGATGTCCACCGTTTACTAAAGTCTTCACTAACTGGCTCGTCCCAGGTAAGTGAAATTTTCCATAAATCTTGCAACAAGATCTTCATGAAAACGACACAAGGAGATAGCAACCCCAACGGATCAAACACCTTTGCGACCTCTGACAAGATATCTCTTTTCGAATATCTATTCTTTTTGTCATGGTCTAAAACAGTGAAACAAAAGAAATCACCGTTCAAATTCCACTGGATTCCCAAAATTTTTATACCACTATCATTCTTTAAGAACAAGGAATCTGCACTTTCTCTACATTCTTCCAAAATGTTTTTCAACACGCCAGGCACATTAGAAATCCATTTTCGCAATTTAAAACCACCTCGCTTCATTAACAATGTCAATTGATCAATTAATTCCACAACTTCCTCTTTATTTTGACCCCCTGACAATAAATCATCTACATAAAAATCCCTTAACACTGCTGCAGATGCCAACGGAAATTCACTCTTCTCATCGAAGGCAAGCTGATGAAGAGATCTAGTAGACTGAAACGGGGCAGATGCGGTTCCGTAAGTAACTGTTTTTAAACGGTAATCCTCTATAGTATCTTGGGAATTTTCTCTCCAAAGAATTCTCATAAAGTTTCTATCTTCAGGGTTAATCAAAACCTGTCTAAACATTTTTTCTATATCTGCACATACAACTATAGGTAAAATTCTAAATCTCAACAGTATTGGAAAAAGCTCCTGCTGTATACGTGGACCGACCATAAGAATGTCGTTCAAAGATACACCCGAAGTAGACTTAGCTGAAGCGTCAAAAACAACTCTCAGTTTTGTCGTTGTGCTTGATTCCCGTATTACCGCATGATGTGGTAAATAACAAACACTTGAAGGAACACTCTCCGGCTTGGATACACGTTCCATGTGACCCAATTCAAAATATTCCCTCATAAACTTTCGATAGTCTTCATAAATAAATGGCTGTTTTGAAAGTCTGCGTTCTAACGAACGAAATCTCTGGATAGCCATTTCTCTAGTGTCACCTAATCTAGATGGGGAATCTTTAAATGGAAGTTTCACGACAAATCTTCTAGACATATCTCGAAAATAAGTACGCTTAAAATGATCCTCACATTCCCTCTCCTCCTTAGAAATCTGAACTAATTCCGGAACAGAATCCAAGGACCAAAATTGTTGCACCAAGCCATCTAATTTTAATTGAATATTATTGACGGCAAATGTACGTAGACCTCTATCGAATGAGGTAGTCCCCGTAATTATCCATCCTAGCTTAGAACTTACAGCAAAGGGCAGAGTTTCCCCTCTTTTCACAATTTTCCCATTTAGCAATGTAAAAAATACGTTAACTCCAAGTAGAATATCTACTGGTCGTGACTCAAAAAATAGTGGGTCTGCTAGAACTAAATCATTAAACTTATTCACAACATCTGAAGGAATAGAACCACATGGCACATTAGATGTAATTCTTTTTATCACAAATGCTTTAGTAGCAAATTTTATTTCAGAATTAAAATGAGGAGTAAAATTCAAATTTATCTCTCCATTTGTTTCAGCACTATAAGAACCTAAACATGTAACCTGTACTCTAGTTCTTCGCTTTGGCAAACACAATTTTCGCATACAATTTTCACTTATAAAACATGTCTCACTTCCACTGTCCAGCAACGCGCGGCAATTTACAAGATTACCCACTGAATCAAGAACCTTAATCATTGCTGTACAAAGTAGAGTCTGTCCCATATTCATTAATTGTATTCCCGACCCAGAATTGTTTCGAAACTCAAAGGTGCCAGTGCAGGAAGTTTGACTTAACTCATTTTGTCTCGGTCGAAACTCCGTTGCGTTCGGGGAAAGAGGAACCACCGGAGTTTCAGTCGCATTCTTTACATGAGGGCCAGTATCCCGTGAAATATGCAAGACACTATGATGAGGCTTGTGGCACACTCTACATCTACCCACACTCATACACTTTTTTGCATAATGTTTCTCTAAAAGACAGTTATAACACAAACTATTTGTTCTAGCTATTTCTATTCTTTTCTGCACATTTAATTTCAAATATCGTGGGCATCTGTAAAGTGGATGCGATTCTTTGCATAAAACACAAATATTATTAGCAGACAATAATGTAGTAAATTTAGGTTTTCCACTTACTTTAACTGCTGTTTTACTATTTTGAAGGGTTCTCGCATGGTCCTTTAAAAAAGATAATAAATTTTCAAGTGTACCCAATTCCTCTTTTTTGAGTGTTCTTTCCCACCAATATCTTGTATTTCCATCCAATTTCTCTGTAATTAAATAAACAATTAATACTTCTGAAAATCCTTTAACCTCTTGTTTAAGTACACTCAATGAACGGACACATTCATTAATAACGTCTACACTTTCCAGAAGAGACTGTGCTGTACCCGAAATACAACGCATTCCAATAAATTTCTTAATCAATGAATTAATTAACTCTCTTTTATTTGAATATCGCTCTTTCAACAGCTCTAATGCTGTCTTATAATTCGAATCAGAGATTGGAAGGCATTGAATTATTTTAAGTGCATTGCCTCTGCATGCCGATTTTAAATATTGTAATTTCTGACAGTCTGATAAAACTTCATTACAATCCACACTAGCCCTAAATAAATCATAAAATGGAAGCCACTCCTCCAGATTACCACTGAAAGTGGGAAGTGTGAGTTTCGGCAGTTTAACCTCTGAGGTTTGAGACCTCAACAACCCTGCACTGTTGTTACTTTCGTTTAAACTAATTCCCGATTTTTTTCGGTTAACACTAAGCCACATACTGTCAACTCGATCCTGTTCAGTCTGCTGCTCCTCAATGTACGTATCAACCTCATTTTTATCACATTTAGCCAAAATCCTATTAAATGTTTCACTCAATTCATCAGTTAATTTTCCTATTTTAATCTCAAACAAAGTTAATTCACTTGAATCGGCTTCATTAATACACCCATTTATCTTTTTTTCTAATTTTGTAATAGCAGACATTAATCCCCTCTTCTTAACTAAAATATCCTTTAAATCTTCCATAACAAATAAAAATTTAAAGACAGGAACGAACTCACCGAATCTTTAAAACGTCTTTATCAACAAAGCAGGGGCATTGGCATCCAACCAACCATGCGCTTAAACTCTAACACTGAACACCAAACATCCACATTTTTCAGTCCAAATTCACTTTCCACATTAGCCTAATCAGCTATTTTCCCCTTTAAAAGAAATCTCCGGCTCGACGGACCATTTAATGATAGCTCGGCTGGTTAACTTTAAACTTAATAAGAAAGAAAACACTGATTAAAACTACACAAGGTAAAAATGTGAACTGTAAACTTTAATTAAAACGTTAAAACCCTCTTGGTTACACATTTGACAGCGACCGCCATCTAACACACATGAGCTCTCTGCTCTGAACTGAAAAATAAACAATCACTTTAACAGTTAACAAAAAGAAAGAATAAACCAACTATTCAAACTGCGAAATGTCCTTGCATGCAAGTAAACCCAAGATCACTTGCGAAGTCTGGTTCGATGCACAAGTATGCGGAAGCACATAATCTCTTATCTAGGTATCGTTCTCTCTATCGAAAATGCTCTGTCGAACGTGTGTCGGAAGACACTGTCCAAAAACATTGTCGGAAAATATTGTCCGAACACACATTCTACTAAAAAAATGGAAAAACACGCATTTCAGTGATTTTAGAAATTACCCCCGAAGGGTTTTAAAGAGGGAGGTTTCGAAAATTTTAGAGCATTTCGCCATATCTCAGCAGCTGTTTTATGTACGTGCGCGAAATTCGGGAAAACAAATTTACTAAATAAATGATTAAACACGTATTTCAGTGAATTTAGAGATTCCCCCTTCCCCCCCCCCGAAGGTGGTTAAAGGGGGATTCAAAAGTTTTAGGCCAATTCGCCATATCTCAGCAACAGTTTTTGGTAGGAGCGCGAAATTCAGGAAAACAAATGTACTAAAAAATTACATTGTCTACCCGTGCAAAGCCGGGACGGGCCGCTAGTATTCTATAAAAGCGGTGGAGTGACTATGCAGCAAAAGCTGAAGATTTTTTACAGTGTAGTAACAAACACGAGCTTGGCGACAATGGCAGGCTTGCTAAGACGTCTTAGTGATTCGGTTTTGTCCAAAATCATCTCAACAAGCCAAATTGTATACGACAGAGATAGATATTCATAATTTTGTGAGACATATTTAACCAATCAGAAGCTTGTAATTTGCAAAATTTCCACATTTAAAAAAAATACATATTTCTAATTGGTCAATTTTGTGAAATTGAATTGTGAATTTGGTCAATGGTTTAAATTTCATATTGTTAGAATTTTATTTTTATTTTTTAAAGTTCAATTGGTTTAATCAAATTTGTTACCAAGTATTTAACATTAAATGTTAAACCAATTGAAGGAAATATTGTTTAGGCCCTTCTAGGCCTAAACAATGTAGGAAATGAATTTTGTTTTTGTAATTTGTTCTGCAAATTATGTTTTTGTTTAATCCTCTGCATCACTCGTAACTTTTACTAATATTTCTGTACTACTAACAGACAATAAGTTACTAATACAATAAAATCTGCTAAGACAGAGGCTAAAAGGGCTGAAAAAAATTCGTTTAAGCCAAGTTTCTGTCTTATCAAGTATAACTCTATGGTATCCATTTCGTCGCCACCATGAACATTGCCGTTTAAGACAGGATTCCGTTGCAGACAGGCTTTGTTTTTACAGGTTTACTGTTTCAGTAAAAAAGAAGAATAACAGTAGCATAAGCTGTTTATTATTAACGTATTTATAAATATTTTTTTTGAAATTTCCAACTTCTTAAGCATCTGAAAAAATATAATATGCAACGGAACATATAAATGTTTTATTAAAATAAATCTTTCTAATTAGCATCTTGTTTCAAGTATGAAAAAGTAATTTTCGTATAAAAAGAACGAACAAATTATTCATGCACTTCTTTAGCAAATGGTTTTAATTATTATTTTTTTCATATTTTGTATAAAGGATCATTGTTTTTATTTTTACTTAGGATAATATTTTACGCAATATGAATGAAATAATTAACTCAAAAATTTTTAACTAGGCATCAAGAACGAATTATCAAATATTTATTTTTACAAAGTCTTGCAAAATTCCTAAGAATAAATCATTTTAATCTGTTTATCTGCTTTAATAAACAAAAATTATACTTAAAAAGAGAGAGGCCTCGCCGAGTGATTTAGACACAATTCCGGTAATCGCTTGAGAGCGTAGGAGTCAGGTCGGCTGGTTCGACTCTCGTCAGCTCCATCGCACACACTTTGTGGAGCACCTGGTTGTAATTCTCTGGTGTTGTAAATTTCCTTGCGGCTATTCCGTCTTTGTACATTGAGGATGACTTATAAGCGGGCACTTGAAGTCAAACACACAACTCAGATCTATGTTCTCAATAAAACAAACAAACAAACTATTTAAAGAGAGAACATTTAATTTAATTTTCAATTGAGTTGGTATAGTTTTGAATAATTCATAAGTTTTATTCAATTCACTGACACTTTTTTACATGCCTGGCTTTTCCCGTGTTAAGCATGGACACAACAATAAAAGGAACCTTTGATTACGTAAAGGAGCGAAATCATATCGAGTGGATAAATGACTTCATATTTAAACTAGTCGTTGGGGGCCACCGTAATACTTACCCATCATGGATATGCATAATGTAAAATATTAAAATAAAAATGTGTAAACTACTTATAAAATGCATTGCAATTCAAATAAAATCGTGGCTTGATGACGTCACAAACTTTAAAGGCTCGATTACTGAATTGCTTGAAAGAGGTTTTTCCTTATAACTCCAAAAATAATAATCCTATTAACTAGCGGTTTATTGCATCTGATTAAGCGTCAAATTTCCAATTAAAATATCTCTTTGAAGTGAAATTTGGATGAAATACAGGGTCATGAAAAATCGAAGAGTGTGGAAAATAGGATTCCAAATATCTCGGCAACTAATTATCCGATCGACTTCATGCTTTATGTAAAATTTATGTTTTTTTATTGTCTTTTATATTCATTTCTTAAAATAAACAATTTCGAAATTTTTTATATACCTTTTATCAGAACGAATATTTCGAGGGTCCGAATAAAATAGTTCCGGTTAATCGAGGTTAATGAAATGAAATAGGCTTCTTCCCATTATTACATACTAAATACATACCAAATTGCAAGTCTCTATCTCAATTTTTTCGGGAGATAGAGCGTTTACAGACACACACACACACAGACACACAGACACACAGACGGACGGCAAAATGTTTTTTCTAAAAATATGTTTTTCGGAATCTCCAGTGTCTGAAACGTGTAAATCCGTCAAAAAAATTTTTTCGATTTTCAAAACGATTACAAGACTTACCCTATACTACGTATGATGGGTAAGTAAAAACGGTGATAACTGTAATTAATAAAACTGAATATTTTTACTACAAACGTTTCTAAATTACACAAAATTCTATACTTTTTACTCTGCTGGTGCTGATATTAGGACACCGAAGGGACCCATGAAGCTCGAAAATAATTCGCATATGCAAAGTTCGTCAAATGATAACATCAAATTTTGATTGGAATATATTTAAAGGGATTGGCGCCGGTGGGAGGTAAATGAACAATGAAGTCTCATGAACAGTAGGCGAGAGCGTTAAGCGTCGAACAAAAGGCCAACCCAGTTACTCTAAGCTGGTAACACACTTTATACTGTTCAAGTGAGATGAGATCGCTACACACTCCATCCCCAGTGAGGAAGATGTCTTGTTAACGTCCGACGAGCGATATGCACACGAGTGATGTTGTCGTACGCATATGACAGACTTTGAGCTGAGAGTATTTCACAGATTTTGCTTGCAGGGGATGATTTATTTAGTGCTGACATATGTTGGTTATGAGATGAGTTGATTATTGTTGTTGAAGGTTGTTACGTGTTTGTACGGTCACCATTGAAGAGATTGTCGCTGGCGGGAGTTGAACCAGAGATCTCATGAACAATTGGCGAGAACGTTAGCGTCAAGGAAAAGGCCAAGCCAGTTACTCTAAGCTAGTAACTCTCTATATACTGCTCAGGTGAGATTAGATCGCTACATATCTATTGATAACCTATTATGAATTAAACT
Organism: Maratus michaelseni; assembly: GCA_963931845.1. Taxonomy (NCBI): domain Eukaryota; kingdom Metazoa; phylum Arthropoda; class Arachnida; order Araneae; family Salticidae; genus Maratus; species Maratus michaelseni. Next base: position 266,804,809 of record OZ007593.1, read on the forward strand.
ACAAATGGGTAAAAATTATGATTGGTATACTAGATTAATTTTAACACAATTATTTCAAATTGGTAAATAAATCATACGAGTAGTAATTTTCCAACTGGACGAAAATTACCAATTATTTACCAATTTGAAATAATTGTGTTAAAATTAATCTAGTGTAATCACGTATCCAGCGTTTACTGGAGTTCCTTTACCTGCGATCTTTTCTGTTGAGCTGATTAAAAATATCAGACCAGTTTCTCTGATTAATATGGTTAACTGGATGAATTATGCCCTCCAGATTCGACCGGGATAGCTCAGTGGTAGAGCTTGGCGGCTTCAGCCAAGCGATCCCAGGTTCGAATCCTGGCCCGGACATTTTTCGTCCAGTTGGAAAATTACTACTCTTATGATTGGTATGTATGAAAAGTTTGCGCCGATAAAAGAAGGTGGCGTTATGTTTAGATAAAAATATTTTTTTTCGGTGGTAAAACTAAAACAAAAATAATTTGTCTAAATGATGTAAATTTTGCTTATTGTTTTATTGGTATTGACAATTCAGTATATTACAGCTTTCTTTCATTACTTTATCTTCATTATTTACCTTCATTATATGTTGCTGATTACTTCATTGTGAAATAAACTATAGATTAGATGAGTGAAATATAACAACCCAATATAATTTTTCTATAATGTGAAAAGTTAAAATTATTAAAAATTGTATTATGATAAATGTGTATTAAAATAATAATTGTTTTTAAAGTTAAATTAACCAGAGTAAAACTGATTTTTTCATTGAATTTTTTTCACAGGTATTTTGTAAGTTCATTTAACAGTTTCTTATTTAACTTTTTTTTAAAATTTCGATGTCCTTGTAAATCCTTAAAATGACTACAAAAAATGAGGTTACGTTGACGCAATCATAGTAAAATACCGCAACTTTATATATGAAAATGCACATATTCTTTTCCGCGTGTAACAGAAATATATATGATTTTTTTGACAACACAGTGAAAAGAAAAATATACAAAAAATGAATCCAACTGACGCAACAGTTGGTGCAATTCTATTTCATATGGCTTGAAAATCTTTAATTTATAGACAACGGATGTTAATTTCAGGACAGCAAGTGATCTCCACTGGTGATAAAACATCATTTTTTTTAAAAATGGAAACTTATATTTTTATTCATAAAAATTAAATCTACAATGATTTATGAAAATGACGTTATTTGTTTTGCTAATTTTAAGCAAATCGTAATTATTTATATGAATTATGTTTATTCGATAAAAAGTGACGGCATATTTAGGAGGGAGTTTTGTATATTTTATTTTCTTCCAGAATTTCTGTTCCTGAAATTGAAATGTATGTATTATAATAGAAGTTTTAATTTCCAATACATTTAAATGAAGGTTCTACCTCATTTTAACACAGTTATATTATTGTTTTTTAAATTTTATATACGTAAAATGCGCATTATCTGCTAAGAATGACGTCAATATCGCATGCAAAAACAAAGTGAGTGGGTCTGTACTTCCAATTTAATGCACTTATAGTAAAATTATTATTATTTTTTTAATTTTATGTATGGAAAATGTGCATTATCTGCTCAGAATGATACAAATTTCGGGCGTGAAAATATAGCGAGTGGTCCTGAATGTTCATTGGCTTATAATAACAAATTACACGAGTTGTTATTTTGTTTTATTTCTAGCGCCGTTTTTTTAGAGTCTGACAACAGGAAAGAAAAATTGCATTATAAAATTGAAAAAAAAATAATGATAAACAATGGCAGGTTATTTTCAAAAGCGGTAAAAAATGTTACAATTTTGTAAAGTAGCCAGCAATTTTACTCATGCTCTAAAACGTAAGTATATCAAGTTTCAAGCAAATTGGTGAAAAATTCTAGATATGCATATTTAACTTATTAGACTCACATACAGATGTTTAGTCATTTTTAACACTTACCAACCTAGTTGAAAAGTGTTTAGGACTTCGGTTTGTCTGGCCGTCTGCCGTCTGCCGTCTGCCGTCTGCCGTCTGGCCGTCTGTCCGTGCTCTAACTCCCGTAAATATGCTCGGATTGCTCTGCAATTTTTATATGTTATTGTAGTTATCTATAGAATGTTCCCTATTTCAACGGAAGTGTGTAGCACTTATAGTTTTTTACAGGGACACTCAAAAGAATTCCGTTACATTGCGGTCTATGGGCGAAAATCATTTGCGGTTTATTTAAATGTTTCACTATTTTAAACGCATTGAAATTTATATACATCACTAAGGTGCATTACAAGAAGCTTAATATGGAATAGGGTGTGCATAGCACTTATAGTTACTTTACAGGGACAGTCAAAAGAATTCCGTTACCTTACGTCTATGGAGAAAAATCGTCTGCGGTTTATTTAAATAATGTTTCACTATTTTAAACGCATTGAAATTTATATATATCACTAAGGGGCATTACAAGAGGCTTACTACAGAATAGTGTGTGTATAGGAGTCATCGTTCATTTACAGGGACACACAAAAGAATTCTCTACTGTCTGTTAACAATAATTCCTGGAAGTGCGTTTTAAGTTACTTTACGCGATTTTAAATTTAACTCGCTTTTTGTCTATTAGGTGGTGTGTATAAATTCTGCAGATCATATACAGCGAAGTACAAAAGTTCACGAACACATTTCCGTTTATTGACAGAAACTCCAGAAGGAGAATTTTAAACTGTGCTACGCGTTTCCTAACTGAACTAAAATTTAGCATCCTATGTAGTATATATACAAATCTATAGATCATATACAGGGCTGAATAAAAGTATTCGGATATTTTTCCGAATATTGTATATGTTGGAAATTCCTGAAATTATGTTTTTAAATATGTTATGTGTTTTCCAAATTGTTTACTTAGATGTTATCTTTCAGCTTATTAAACGGTATGATTTGTAAAATTATTTTGGAAGCGTTGGAAAGTGTTACATAATCTATGCTTGACGCATGATTTATCGTTCTTGTTTTATTATAGGGTGCCTTGGCTCGAGAAAGAAAACAGAAAGGTTGAATTTGGAAAGAAAAGCCGAATTTTTCTGGTAACGTTATTTACATTTTAGAAACATCGTCATTTTTATATTTTTATGAAATAACTATTAAGTATCACTTGCACAAATACATATTTTTAAATTTATACCACTTAATTACATACATTAAGCAGAAACATCTTTGTTAATTTATACATATATAAGCAGTATAATAATGTAATACAAAATATATAGGGCATGTATGGTTAGATATTTTTTCATTGGTCGCAGTTTCATTTTCGTCATTGTTTATAATATTTGGCGCGAAATCACACTTTCTTAAGACTGTGTTTTGCCAAGACCCCCATATAACTAAGAAGTACCAATTTTGTTATATATAGATAACTGATCATGTGAAATTTAAGTTTTATAATACAACATAACATAAATTTGAAGAATTTTCCCCTTGGAATTCAATTTAAAATATATATAACAGAGATCTACATTGAAATATCGAACGTTAAGTTGTTCTGAAGAAACAAATTTTCAGAGAAAATATAGCTGGTAGACTTTTTTAACTATTTGTTTTTGAAATTTGAATACCAGCATATAAGCCTGAGGTAAACTGGGAAAAACTACTGATTTACTTTATATCCGTTTTGGAATGAACTGGGAAACATAAAGAAAAAAAAAACTTATGAAAAAAAATACATCATGGGCTTTATGCGTATTGGAATTCTATGTATTAAAATGTTTTTCATATAGAATTATTTTTGAATTCCAGGGCTCAATTTTGGTTAGAGGAACTGTTCTTATATTCAGAAAGATCTCCATATTAACGTTCCAATAATTCGATAGATCAATATATATAAGAGCGTTATGTAAGGAATATCTATACGGATTTAACTGGTAATAATTTATATTATGGTTCCAAATAATCAGCGTTTTTTATTTTTATTAAAATCGGAGGTTTCTCTTATTTAGATGTGGACTGACTGACACTAGCATTTCTCAACTTTTTGAGGGAGTATGGTAGTTTTTCAGCTTGAAAAATAAGCATATTTTATTAAGTATATTTACGACTGAAGTTGAAATATGTGTGTTTTTGTATTAACAGCCCCATATTTTGAATTTTCAAAAAACAAGCTTTTATTAATTTTTATTGAAAAACGTTTTATTTCAACTTGTTTTCCTTGGATGTTGCGAATCGTGTAACCACGGTACCAGAGATTTGTGTGAGTGGCCTTCTTTGAAAACAATTTAACAAAAAGGACGTTAAAAATTATTTTATAAAGCAAAACATATCCATGCTTACTGCTAGATAGACGGTAGAAACGACTTGAGAAATCTATTTCGAATTTTTTGCGAATTTATTAACTTTTAACCATGGCCCAATTTCAATTTTTGCACCGTCGAATAGAAAAAAATTGTACATTCAAATTAAATTTGTCTGAAAACTGTATCTCAGTTTACTGATTTTTTATGGTTTTTTAAAAGGAATTTCAATCATGATTTTAAAAAAAAAATCTATCTCTATCGCGTTCAGATCGATTACGATAGATTTATCCGTTTGCACTTAAAACAATATAAATAGTTCAGCATTTGCTTCCGGTTGATGTTCTATAACGAAATTAAGACTTCATCAATAAATAAATAAATAAAAGACAATTTTAAAAGATATGCCGAACTGCGCGCTTAAACAGTGAAGTAATCAGAATAAAAAAGGCTGCTGCAAATAGCGAAATCTTTGGCAATTTCTTCGGCTATTAAGACCTGGCCTGAGTCTTATACGAAAGTATCGCTTTTAATGCGTTTCTCAAAACTTTATTTGAAGACTTTGTATTTTTCATATAAAAATGCTTTTTGCTGATGTTAGGGAGCAACTAAAAATATACATCGTATATATTATTTCTCTTGTCAACATCCCTTTTTCTAAGAAAATACGAAACGTAGAACGACGAATGAGATACCATATGAAAGGATTTTGAACAGGCTTCTGACATAGTACACTTACATTTTCCTTAAACATGTTTTTTGATTAAAATTTGCTGATAATTAAAAAATAAATCGGCATTGATTTCATGAAAGAAATGAAAGGTTTTTCTCAAATTACTGTTGCCACAAAAATATAATACCACATTATATGATGCTCAGCAATGATTATAAAAAACACCGCATGGGTTTATTTTATATTTATGATTAAAAAACGAAGTTGAAATTGAAACGTTTAGATTTATATTTCTATGTCCCATGTTTTTCCCGAAGCGGATGACGTCATCCTCTAATGCAGTTAAAATACGATTGTTATTTTTTTTTCTCGCGCGTGCATTTTGCAGTCTTGGATCCGTTTTTACTGTAACTTTGATGGAATAAATTAGATGATATTCTGGCTTGACTAACAACTAAATTCTGTTTGCAGATATTTTTATCCTCACATTTTCTTTAGAAGTTTAAACCTGCATCTAATAAATATTACATATTGATAAAAAAATAGATTGTAGTGCGAAATCCTCGCACGGGCCCGCTGGTTAAAGTATCTATGCCAAATAAAGTCACGTTCAGGTTCCAGACCACAATAAACTATGTTATAACAGAATTAACATTTTAAATTTTATTGGATTTAATATTTATACATGTTTTTAGAATTTTAAATTATGCATACTCTTGTCGTTGTTTAACTGTGACCAAGGGAGTTCAAAACAAAAGACACTTCAAAGTGGCTTTACGAGGACGATAAGGACGATAAGTTCTCGGCCTGACAGTGAAAACACAAGATTTTTGACAACATTTCATATTATTTTTCTACGTAGTCCCTTTGAAACTTAATACGTTTAAGACACACTCTTGTGTGCGAATTCTTTAGTGCAGCCCTGTACGAGGGTGGTTCAAAAAGTTCTCGGCCTGGAAAAAAAAAGATTTTTGACAATATTTCATGTTATTTTTCAACTTGCAACACAATACATTTCAGAAGGCTCTTGAGAAATGTTCATTCTTTGGCGTTTTTGGTCGACGTTCAACAAACGCGGCACCCATCGAGCAGAAAGCTTTTTCATACCCAAAACGTCGTGGAAAATGTAGTGGATACGATCTATTGAGATGTTTGCAATGTCAGCAAGCTGCCGTATCTTCAATCGGCGACTATTGAATATTGTGAATTTCTGAGACGATTTCGTTGGTCATAGCGGTTTTTGGACGTCCTGAACGTTCATCATCGTGAATGGATTTTCTACCATGTTTAAATTCAGCACCCCACTTTTTATTGTCGAATATGAAAGACAATAATCCTTTAATGTGGAATGTAACTCTTTTTGTATGTCCGTGGGGATTAAACCTTTTTTAACAAAGTATTTTATGACATCTCGAACTTGAATTTTTTCCATTTTTAGAAAATGTCAAAACTTGTTTACTTTACTTTATCGCCCAGCAATAACCAATAAACTCACGCGTCTGAAATTCGGCAGCATGTCATCTAAAGGATCATACTTTACAAACATCATTGCCATTTGGTCAGACTTATTCCATCCCTGTGTCAGGCCGAGAACTTATCAGCCCACCCTCGTATTAGGAGTATGTGTTTTAAATAACGCCGTAATTTTCTGAATGCATGATTAAATTTTAATTAACAGATAATTTGGAGATATTGGACTAAAATAGAACAAAATATTGAGTTATAGCTTGTAATACAATATTCTGTGGCTGCTTTATTTACTGGCATGCCGTTTCGAATAGCCAAAACTGCTGATTTCATTGGCCCTTCACTCTACTGAGCTCTCTTTACCACCGCTTTGATAGATTCCATAGTTTTCTACAAACATTGTCACAGAAAATGTTTAATTAGCTTTGGTAATGATAATATATGATGAAAATGAAGTGTCCTTTACCAAGACCAGGCCTTATACTGTCCGGCCTTATTAGGAGGATTTCTGTTTTTCACACATTTTACTTTGAAACACAAACAGAATTACAAATACAGAATATTTTTATATACATGCTAAAAGATCATTAAATTATCTGGAATATCATGCAAAGATTATAAAATTTAGTCTTTAATTTACGCTGATTTTATATGAAAGTTTATTTACTGTTTTCAACAACAACATGTCAAAAGATTCAGTGCTCCGAAAATGACGATGAAACCGGTATCGGTTGTGGTTCAAACTGTCCGCTCATGTCAAGGACATATAAACTGTGTGGTATATGCTGCCATTTGTCGGCCTGATACCGATCCCTACAAGATACAGGCTGATGGCCTTATTAAAGGCCGGACATTAGTTGATATAAGCACCTTATATATCCAAAAGTCACTAGACATTTTCGAGTTTAGACGCTTTGTCGAACATCTAGAGAAATACCAGACAAATTCTTTTGGAACTTCAGGAATGTGAAAAACTTGTTTGAGTTCATATTTTTCTGCGAAGGTTTGATCACGAGAGCAATCAGGAGACCAAAGAACTGAATAAAAAAAAACGATATTTGAGATCATCCTGTAAAATAAAATTCCCGAAATTATCTGTAGCACTAACAAAAACTATTTGGAGACTTGTCCAATATTTGTGTTCATTTATGATATTGATTATTTAATTAAAAATATATTTGCGTTCAAGTTGTAAAATAAAATGCTCGAAATGATCTGTAGCACTTGCATAAGATTATGTAGATACTGTACAACGGTTGTGTTCATTTATGTAAGAATGTCACGTATATTCATAAAGATATAAAGATTAAAAAAAAATTAAAAATATCGGCACGTTTTTTGTTTACAGCATGCAGGTTTTGGGGTAAAATTTAAATGCCACTTTCAGGAAATTTGATGCAATACATTAGAAATAATGTAGAGGAATTGGAATATAAATATATTAAATATTTGGAAAAATATAAGCATTTGTATGAAATAAAATTTAATTGCGCATGCGTGAATGATAACAAAATTGTTCGTTTTTTTCGCATAATTTAGTAGTCAACTCTATAGGGTAACTCATATAAAAAGACTTGTTAAATATCGTGAAAATCCAGAATGATATCGTCGATATAGTAAGCTGAATTTCAGTTGTTTTCTGAAAGTAGCTGGATGATAAGGAATTTTCTACAAATTATTATTTTTAACTTTTAATTTTTTTAGTGGGATTTTTTATGGAGTATACTTTATTGGGTATGCTTCAGTTCTCCTTGGAAGAAATTTCAGATCGACCCCATTAAAAAGAAAAAGGAAACAAGTTGGAAATTGTATGTCATATGTGACAAATGAGGTACGTTCGTACTATAACTAGTTTCAGTGAAATGAATTATATCGTCTGTTATTATGACATGATTAATTTCCTTAATAAAATAAGTACATTTTAAGGTGGCAACATTTTATCTTTTGTTGACATTTACTGAAAATTCCAATGGGAAACTTAAGCTTAGCTTTGAAAATTTCAGAACTTGAAATCTACATTTAGACAATTTTTCCATTTAATATCTATTTCTCCGGAAACATCTATTCAAAAAACTGTCGGTAGATTATATGATTGCTATAATTAAACAATTTTAGTATACAAATTCGGTTTTTAAATTCAGTAATACGGAAATAATATGACTCCATCTTAAATATGACGTTAACACCATGGCAACCTAGAATCATTACCTATCATTGGATATGATTGAATTAATTACGTATGATGGATTTAGTAGAATGAAGAAGACTTATTAATATCTTTTTAAGTTTTGATTCGATTTTTATAAAATTTGAAATGATTCGACAAAATTCTACGACGATTATATATTAAATCTCAAACCATTCGTTTGGGTAGTTTTTGCGCTATTATATGCGGACAGACGGACGGACCAGACGACGACTATATGTGCTACGTATTTATATAATTACGAACGCACCTAAAAAAAGAATTGTCAAAATTGCCCTATTGCCGATATCTTTCTGAAATTTCACGATATTCGACTGGCTATTTCATGTGAGATGCTCCATATAGGTGACCATTAAATTATACAAAACAATTTTCTATCGTTTGCACATGCGTATTTAAAAATTATTCCATACAACTGCTCGTATTTTATCACATATTTAATATATTTATGTTGTAATTGCAGTACCATATTTTTACTGTAATTTGTCAAATTTCTCGAAAGTGACGTTAAATTTGGTTGATAACCTTGCATGCTAAAATAAAAAAACATTCGGAAATTTTAGATTTTTTTAAAGACACCTTCGTATCTCCATACACACACGTATACTATTTTTACAGAAATGAACACAAATGTTGTACAATATCCACATAGTCATGTGCTACAGCTACAGGTCATTTCGAGCGTTTTATTTTACAGGGTGATCGCAAATAAAATTTTTATATTCAACTTATTGTTGGTCCTCTAATTACCTACGTGATCAAACCTCCGCTGAAAATATGAAGTCAGACATGTACTTTATATTTCTGCTGTTCCAGAAGAAATTGTCAATTTTGTTTTCTAGATATTCGACAAATGACAAAATTTGAAAGTTTCCGGTGAATTTTGGCCATATAGTGTATTATTAAATGCAAAAATAGAAATTTCAATTTAAATGATTTTCACCTATATACTCTGCACCGGGTAGTATATATCCTGTAACCCGGGAAATCCCAGTTAGACCTCCTGGTATATATAATTGTCTCTATGTGTAAATAAACTCGGATTGCCCTGAAATTTTTGTACGTTATTGTCATTTACTGTAGCATGATCCCTATAGCAAATGAAGTGTGTAGCACTTACAGTTTGTTTTACAGGGACAATCAACAATAATAAGTATTTGACAAACATTTAAACAAAATAAGTATTTGAATTAATGTGCATATAACAGTTAGAATGGAAAAATGAACGCCACTGTCTTAATAGCCAATGAAATGTAGAATTTACTGTGCGGTAATATTACGACTGATAGCAGCTTTTTAGCACTTTCAACTTACTTCAAAAGTGTGTATGACTTCGATTTGTCTGCCGTTTGTCCGTGCGCTAACTTGCGTAAATATACTCGGATTGCCCTGAAATTTTTGTATGTTATTGTCATTTACTACAGCATGTTGCCTATTGAAAATAAAGTGTGTAGCACTTATAGTTTGTTTTACAGGGACAATCAAAAGTATTCCGTTACATTACAGTCAATGGGAAAAAATCGTTTGAAGTGCATTTTGATAATGCTACGCCAATTAAAACATGATGAAATTGATGTACAATTATCAAGCGCACTAAAACGTGCTTATTGTAGAACATGGGGTGCAAAGCATTTATTATTCATTTACAGGGTCAAACAAAAGAATTCTGTTACGCATTGTTAAACGGGGAAAAATCGCTTGCAGTGTAATATAATGATGATTCCCTATTTCAAGCATAATGAAAATTATACGCATTAGTGAGGTGCATTAAAAATTCTTCGGTTGAAAGTATGGTGTGTATTCCGTTTATCGTTCATTTACAGGGAAACATAAAATATATCGGTTACAATATACTTGCGATAATTACAGTCTATGCGTGATACGTGCGTTTTCAACTTAACTTTGGTTTGCGTTTTTAAGTTTAACTAAAATTTTTCATAGTACGTAGTGTGTATGAATTCGGTTGATCATATACAGGGCTACACAAGAAAATTCGTAAGTATTACAGACTACGGGAGTGAATTGCTTAGGGTAGTTTTTAATTGTGGTACGCATTTTCTTGCTCAACTATAGTTAGTAGACTTATAGAAGTTTGTGAAAAATAAATAAATTCATATGCAGGGCTACTCAAAGTACAAGGCAATTTATCGTCCATGGTTGGTAATTGCTGGAAGTTTGTTTTAAGTTGCTTTATGTATTTTGTACCTGAATTAAATTTTAGCTTAATATGAGGTGTGTACAAAAGTCTTTGGATGCAATACAGGGTTGCCCAAAAGATTTCGAGTGCATTTCCATCGATTGGCGAAAATTGCTAAACGTAAATGTTTTTCTTTAACTAATTTTTATCATGCTATGATATATCCAAATCAATAGATCATATACAGGGCTGCACACAATATATCGACTACATTTTTGACAATGGATGGTACTTGCTAAAACTGGACTTTTAAATATGTTATGTTTCCTATACTGAATACTTATTTCTTTCACCTTATTTAACGGTGATGTTTCGTTGCAGTTTTCTGAATGTGTTGGAAAGTGTTTCATAACCTATGCTTGACGCATGATTTTTCGTGTTTGTTTTAAACTGTTTTGCATTTTTTTAAAAATGGCGTACTGTCATATTTAAGGTACATTTTAAACAAATTTTATTTTGTTTATAGAATAAAATAATAAAATAATTAAGGAAAACATCAGTAAAAGGACTATAGGGAATATTCAAGCTTTTATTCAAAATTAAAACAAGGAAATAATTTTGTATTTGTCTCCCAAACGTTAGTATGTAAGCACACTATAACTCTTTTTACAAAACTTAGTGGTACTTATTGTATTTAATCCATATGAAGGCATTGGGAAAAACGATGATAGTAAAAAATAGTTAGATGTCAGTTTTTCATTGCTGTTTTTTATACGCGTGTGGATTTTTAACTCCTCACCCTCTTTATACTTAAATTCAACTGTGATTTTTATAAGACTTTCATAGTTCTTTTCCCCTTATATCTATCTTCAACTATGTATTTCGCCTTTATCGAAGATTGCCAAACGACAGTATGCCATGACGCCTAAGCTTACAAAATTTATCTAAAAAAACAAAGCAAACAAAAAAAAACCGGAAATTTTTTATTGAGATTAGTTTTATTTGGTTTCATTACACTATCATAATTTTTTCACACCCTACTAAACTAAGTTGAATGTGCCAGTTATGCCTTTTAAAGGAATTTTCCTTAAAAGCAGTTCGTTATTAATATTTATAATTAGTATTTTCCGAAAATATTTCTATGACCTTTTTCTATCAACACAGTTTAACTAATTTTCCAGTCATACTTTCCACTGGAATAAAAAAATAATTGTAACTACAGAAACAAATCATTAATGATCATGAACGTTTTATTAATGAAATCCCTACAAAAAAATGTGTTTGTATTTTAATTTAATGCAAGATAATAAAATAAATAAAACATCAAAACTGAAGATAACAATACATTAAATTAAAAATTTTAGAACGGAGATGCTTTTAAGTTACAATAATATCAAGTTTAGGTAACAGCATGACTATAAATTGAAAGTCCGTTTTATTACGTGCAATTGTCTTGTTAGTGAAGTACTGTATAATTAGTCGCAAAACGTCTTGAGTATCGGGTTTTTAAGATAGTTAAGATAAGCGCATATAATGCATTATTTTAGATAAATGATATGATAATAGGAAATGGAAGAAATCGTCATACGGTAATGTTTTAAACATAAGACACAAAAACGTATAAATTACGAGAAAAACGTGGCAACCCTACTGACACGTCAAATCTTCCAAAAAGTGAACTATCATCATTTTCTACATTCATATAAAAATGACTTAAAAAGTGGATTGAAAGTGAAAATTTATATAGCGTATATCGGAATGATCGATAGAACGAAAAATGATATAACAAGAAGCAACTGTATATGGCATTATTTAAATTAACGCGTTCTATAAAAGTTTTTTCTTTTTTAAAGTGTAATTGTATTATTGAAAACATTTGTATTTTGGCCACATAAAATGTGTTTTCTTTTCCAGAAATAATTTATTTCTCATTAGTTAACCAGACCTTTAATGCACATAACTCGAGCATGTAAATCATAATAACCAACCTGAAATAACACTACTTTGCTAGTTAAAAAGTGCACGGCGTAAAAATAACCGTTTTAATCTTATAAAGTATTAATTTAAAGAAAACCTTTTATTATTTTTTTTAGCTTAATATTATCGAAAGTGCTTGGAATAGTTTTGCCACCTTTATAAAGAAGAGATATATTTTTTTAATTCGAAAATTGATTACTAACCAATTTTCTTTTTAAATTTTTGTCCGAAGTTTGTAAAAACTAATTTAAAAAATGCATTTGTGAGTATATTTTTCATGATTGCATGCGCTATCAAAATTTGCCAAATGTATGTAATAAATTTAGATACATTAAAAAGAGGCTTTTTTTTATTAAGGTGTTATTGAATAAATTGAACGCAATTTAATAACTTGCAAGAAATTTAACAAAATATATAGTAAGGATGAGTAATAGAAATATATTAAGGCATCCCCCAAAAGTAAAAAATAAAAAACTACGATCATTTCTGATAAAAAATCAGCGCAGTCCTTTGTCAACTTATGAAAAATAATTTAAGTGATAAGCGTTAATTGCACGAACTTTCACATTTTCCAAATCAGGAATGTATTTGGCGATGATTATTAAGGCAGTGAAAATTATTCTTGAATGGAAAAATAGCTATATATATATATATATATATATATATATATATATATATATATATATATATATATATATATATATATAATATATATATATATAAGCTAAAAAGTGTGTGATGTATTTTGTAACGCGCTTTAAAGTGCACGGTCGAACGCAGATGTCCACTAAATTTAAATGTAATATTACGGCCATCTATAACATGGTTGATATTGAATATGGTATGTGCAACATTTTCGCAGAATCGCACAAAAGAATTCCAATATAGTACGGTTTGAAAATGACAAATGTTTAAAAGATTTTTGTAAAAATTTTGGAAACTTTTACTTTAAAATGCGGATATTTTTAGAATGTGGACGGGAACAAAATTTTAGTACGTTCTTAAGTCACCTACTGCATGATTTCTATTGAAGATAGTGAACATTTATTAGAGAGTCGAATACAAAATTTAGAGTATGTGACTTACTATGGTCAGCAAATGTATTTAATAGATTTTAAAAACATTATTCAGTTTTATAGTCAGCAAAATTTAGATATGTTATTGAAGCACACTGTAAAATATTGCCTACTGAAAATATAGTGTATAACAATTTTTCTAATGGACCCACAAGATAATTACGATGCTTTAATGATCCTAAATGTTTAATGTCAAAGGTCTTTTTTATATTCTGAAACTCTAAGAAATTTCAATTTGCTTCTTGAAAATTATATTTTACTCTAATTGATCGTTATTAAATTGTGTTCCAAAAAGTTCTCAGCTAATTCCAAAAAATGACAGTTAAAAAATACTGTTAACAGGGAACCAAATGACTAATTTAACGAAATACAGTTTTCATAATCTGTTTTTCTCAAAAAATTATTACTCAAAATTATTTTACTCAAAAACATTCTATTTTTCAATTATCTTGTAGCCTCCTATAATCCTAATTAATATTTAAATCTCTGGTAATGATGTGATCATGATCTTATATTTATTCCAAAATTGATTTAACCCTTTCAGGGGCAAGGTACTTCTATTCGTAAAATGTTGAAATGATTGATTGACACCAAAATTTAGAAACAAATTTATTCGAAAATATGTATAATCTTTTCTTCATGTACTTGATGAAAGGTTCTTCATTTCAAAATTCTGGTGCCAATATAGCATTTAGGGATTAAAATTAAGTGGTCCAAATACGAACCACTGCCCTTGAATGGGTTAAAGGGGTCAGATACCTTTTCAAGTGTCAAAAATTAGCGAATTTTTTAAAATCTGGGTTAATGATTTTGATAATAAATTTATTCTTTATGATTTAAATAATACACTGAAAAAAAAAATGTTTATTCTACGGTACATTACTGGCAGCTGGGGTACCAGTATTATACCGTAAAATAAACATTTTTTTTGCAGTGTAATCACCATAAGTTGTTGCGTTTTGCACCGCAGATTTTTAAAACCAACCTTTAAATGCCTTTACTCTAATAAATTTATTCAGTTATCCTTTTACTTCCATTTTGATTCCTTATTCGATTCTTTTTTAGGTGAACTTTTCTTAATATATTTAATCTACCAGCATGCTGATATTGAAATAAAAATACTTTTTTCGATAAAAACTTCTCTTAGAACTGGAAACTTCTAAGAAAGGATAATTTTATTAGCCAATTGGCACAGTCCTAGAAGTTTGTCTAAAAGAATCAAATCAGACATTCTTTTCTCTGGCAATATTTCCCTTACGCGACTGTAAAAACATTGAATTCCATTCAGTAAGAAACTTAATTAGTTAAGAAAACAAATTAATATCGTGAAACCGTTGTTTAAAAATGAAATAACTTAAAATAAGAGAAAGTATGAGCTGCAGCGAAAAAATACATGATTTTACATTTCACTTTCTGGTAATAAACATTGTACTAGCTCAGGAAGTAAAATCCTGCTAAATGAATACTTTTGTAAAGTTTACGTTTATGAAAATTGTCGCAGTTAACTTTTTTTAGGTTAAAAATTTAACATATAAAATATCTAATAGAGAAAAATAATTGCCCCTTCAGTGCAAAATTAAGACTCGCTGTCCGAGGAGATCGAAAAGAGATTTTCTGATGTCAAACGAGCTCACAGTATGGCAGTCTTTTAAATGCAAACAGTTCTGCATGAAAGACCGAGTTCTCCGTAGCCAAACAGCATCACCAAGAATAGATATGTTCATTGTTTGTATAATAGCAAATAGTTTTTGAGCCATCAGTAAAAATCCGTATTTTACCCTGATAATAGTTTTGAATTCCGCTAAAAAAAAGATAT
Organism: Maratus michaelseni; assembly: GCA_963931845.1. NCBI lineage: Eukaryota > Metazoa > Arthropoda > Arachnida > Araneae > Salticidae > Maratus > Maratus michaelseni. The sequence continues at coordinate 266,820,420 of OZ007593.1, forward strand.
AATAGATATTTAAGGCGTTTTGGACTGTAAATGGGAACAAAGTGATTTGTTGTTGAAATATTGAAGCGTTTGACCAAGGCGAAATCTGCTTCAAAAGAAAGTTGTAAATCTAAAGGAGAGGTGGAGGGAGACCTGTGAGAACTTGAAGAGCGATGGTTTATGTGTTTTTATATGCTCTTGAAATTAAAAGGAAGAACTTTTCTTCTCTATACTGCCAAGATGTGCTGAGTACCGTATCATTTCGACATACCTCTGTAAAATTGAAGTATACCAAATTTTAAAAAAATGCGAGGGAGTCTGCCCGAAATCGAGGAGAATTTACACAAGTTTTGTCTTGCTTTTTCAATTTTCAAACGTTTTTGTCGTATGTGTTCTAACAATGACAAACGTTTATCTATAGTTCTAGATAGATCTGCGGGCGGTGCACACAGAAAAAAGTTTTGTTGAATCAACAAAAATTTGTTTGCCCCAACGAAACTTTTTCTTTAAATATGGGTCAATGGAAATTTCGTTTGAATCAACAAAAAAAAATATTGTTGATTTTTTTTGCAATTCCAAAAAAAAAAATTGTATCGTCAGCAAAAAAATGTTTTGTTAATTCAAGTAAAATGGTTCAATTTTACTTGAATTAACAAAATTATTGTTGTTACATAGATATATGCTATGTATTATTTTAACAATCTATTTTCTTTTTTCAACAAACTATATTTTGTTTGTTTAATCAATAAAATATGTTATATTACGAACTTGTTTTGTTTATACTACAAAAACATTTGTTAAATGAACCAATCTACATATGCAATTTTAACAATTTTTTAATTCAATTTCAACAGTGAATTACGCTTGTAAACCTTGAACAATAACAAGTGAATTTTATCGGGCTTTTTTTCAAGCGCAAACCGAGAGAATGAAAATTGCCCATGCCGGGAGTCGATCCCGGGTCCTCAGAACAGCAGCCTGACGCTTTACCACTGCGCTACCAGGAACGATATATGAGCTCGGCATTTCTCACTCTTATATATGTCGGAACGGCTGCAATCGCAGCACAAGATGGAATGTCATAAGGAGCACGCAAATTTCTGCGGCAAACATGAGACGACAGTAAAAAGCACAGCATACGGCAACACATAGTTAATTTTTTATTCATTTTCAGCAGTGAATTACGCCTGTAAAAAGCAGGATAAAAATTTCCTTGTTATTATTCAAAGATTACAGGCGTATTTGACTGCTGAAAATGAGATAGAGCTATTGCAGAAGTCACGAAAAATGCAACATAGCAGCGCCACCTGTTGCGCGATTTAAAATAAAAAGTAATCAGCAACAATTTATATCAGAAAGTAACTGAATGATTATATTGGTTTTTTTTCGGCGGTCGGTTGGATGGTGAGAGGTTGGCTTCTCTCTCGTGCTGAATTTACAGTTCACGTGGGGGGCGGTTCCGTATTCTAGCTGCCGGCTGTCGTGGTTTGTTTGTGTTCAGGTGATAGAAGTTTTAATTGTTTTTTGTGCGTTTTGGGCTGCTTTTGAAAGTAAGTGGTTTATATTTATTTTTCTCTGGAGTTTTTGCTGTATCACCAGTGCTTTTCTGTGTGGGTTGTTTTCTTTTATTTTCGTAGTTAGTAGTTATCTGTTTGAACTTTAGTATCGTGTGGGTAATGTCGGGATGGCCGTCGGCATCCAAGATGGCTAATTCGACAGTTAATGTGGTCAATGATGAAACATCTTTACAACCACCAGTTAGTAGTGTCAAAATGGTAGAGGTTTCTGAAAATTTGTTAAAATGTGATATGAATAATGTAAACATAGCTCGCGCTACAGCGTCTACGGACAGATTGCTTCAAATTGCGGCATCTAATGGTGGTTATTGCTTTAACATCTTTTTACACAGCTCGGTGTCGAAAACAATCCCCCAACGAGACCCGAGAGCGGTCCAGGCAGAAATTAAGTCGAAAGTTCCGTCTGCAGCGGACATTGCCAATATTAGATATACGAGACTGGGTGATATTATTGTCAGTACAAGAAAGGTGGATTGTGCGATTGATTTCGTTAATTTGTCTGAATTTTTGGGAGTTACTATATCAAAGAGAGTAGTGTGGGAAAACATTACTAATCGTTTCCTGCTTTTCAATATACCCGTTGACATCCCTCTACCAAAGTTGGGTAATGAACTCGCGGAAAATAACAATTTGAACATTTTGGAACTTCGGAGATTCATCCGAAAGGACTCTCAAAGTGCGGTCTCTCCGGTTCTGGTGACCAGCTTGGGGACATTAATTCCAGCTGAAGTCAAGTTATGGTATTCACTACAGAGAGTCACGCAATTCATTGATCGTCCCCGGCAATGCATTAAATGCTTCAAATTTTCTCACCCGTCAGGCAAATGCCCAGCACAGCAGTGCTGTGCCACATGTAGCCTTGTACACTCGGGGCCATGTACCACCCCAGTTAAATGTGCGAACTGCAATGGGGATCACAGAGCGGACTTTCGTCAGTGCCCCTCGCGGCTCCAGGAAGCCGAATTCCTTCGATTCAAAAGTCGCAATTTTCTTTCCTTCACAGATGCCAGAAGAAAATTCTTTACTCAAAAACCCGAGGCGAAGTCATTCGCTCAGACAACCAGCACTAGAAGTTTTGAATTCGGGGACTTTCAGAAATTGTTGGAAGTCCGAACGAATCATTTGCTCAAAATCATCGTTGACGTGATTTCAAATCAGTCTGCTAATTTAACGAAGCAACTGGATGCCTTTAGTGCAAGCATTATAAATACTTTGGCTAAAATATGCGACTCCTCCCCGGAGCGCAAATGCCCGCATAAACCTGACAAGACATAAAAAAAAAAAATGTGTGTTTGTGTGTGTCGCCTCTTTATTGATTACGTTTTTTTTTTTGCCTTCTGTACTGCCGGGGCAGTTTCGCACTGTGTGTGTCTTGTGGTTATGTTTTGCTGTTCACCCCCCTTTTTTTTCTCAGCTTGTCTTAATGAGTATCTCAGTTCTGCAATGGAATTGCCGTAGTATCTTAAACAAACTCCCCTGGCTGCATACCCCCCTTTTTGCCTCTGCGGACATCTTGGCTCTACAAGAAACATTTCTAACTGCTGAAAAGTCCCTGACCATCCCAGGAAAAGTGATCTATCGGTTGGACAGATTGGGTCGCCCTGGTGGCGGACTCCTCATTGCAATTACAGACTCTTGGTCCTCCGTCCAGTTAAACTTTGACGCTTTCAACCTCTCGAATGAGATTTTGGGGGTTCGCATATTTCTTGGTACACATCATTTGAATATAATTAACCTTTACTCGTCTTCGGGTTTGGTGGTAGATGATATTATGAATGTGACAAACGGCCTGCCAGGTAATACTCTCATTATCGGAGACTTTAATCTTCATCATCATCTGTGGGGCGCCCCGGTGTCCTCGCGCGCTGGCGAATTATTCGTTGATTGGCTTCTGGACAGCCCTTACTGTATCATGAACCTGGACACTCCCACTCATGTTTCTCCCAGTGGCTCCTGTTCTTTGATAGACTTGTCTCTTTGCACTTCAGACATCTTCACTCAGTCCTCCATCCATGTGGAGGTGGATTTGTTTGATAGTGATCATTTCCCAATTATCATTTCTGTAGAGCTTTCCAGTTCACCCCATCCTAGCCGTATTCTTTACAAGTGGCCGAACATTTGTCGGGAGGTCAACGACAGACTGCAACGGGTTTCCTCCATGGATTATGACTCCTTTTCTCAGTTGGTTCAAGGTGCGATGCAAAATCACAGCTTTTTTCTAAAGAAAGCCCGGGGTTTGATTTCCAGCGAGTACTGGATCAAATACAAGCGAGTGTCTGCCAAGCTCAGGAAAGTCATCAAAGAGTCCAAGCAGCGTTTCTGGGACTTGATCTGTACTGATGCGAGGGATCCCAAGATTCTGCACAAGGTATTCCGCAAGATCCGAAATCGATCCAGCACTCCCATTGATACACACCTTGTTCTTCAAGTAGGGGACATTTTTAGCGCAGATGCGGCTTTCCAAGCGGAGACGTTCGCTAACGTTTTCACTGGGGAGGGGGATCATGAATCCATTCCCATCACATATGGCATTGTAACCAGTCCCCAGCTCAACAATCCTTTCGATATTACTGAGTTAAAAGATGCTATCCGCCGAACGAATACCTCGACTCCAGGAGAGGACAAGATTAGTGCTGCATTATTTAAAGGCCTCAACGATCACTCGCTTGGAGTCTTGCTTCAAGTGTATAATGACATATGGCTCACGGGGGACATCCCATCGTCCTGGACCACGGCGATCATCCTGCCAATCCTCAAACCCGGCAGAACTAAGAAATTGGCTACCTCCTACCGGCCCATTGCACTTACTTCTGTGGCCTGTAAAATTTGTGAACGGATGATAGCTACCCGTATCAATTATCACCTCCTCGCGAATAATACCTTGGACCGTAGACATCTTGCTTCCTACCCTTCAGAGATAGTCAGGCCACACTTACCCGGCTCCATCAGGACCTCTTAATGGCAAGGAAAGAGAAAAAATATATTTTGGGCATATCTCTAGACCTTCAAGCTGCTTATGACTCTGTCTACGTGGACGGACTTATTTACAAATGCGCCCAAGTTGGCATTACTGGTCCCATCTTACGCTCGCTCCATCGCTTCCTCTCTGGGAGGTCCATCAAGGTGGCCTGGAGGAATGTCACATCGTCACTCAGGTATATCAATAGAGGTGTCCCTCAGGGAGCGGTGCTGAGCTCTATCCTGTTTACTATTTTTCTGGCTGATTTTTTCGAGGTTCTTGAGGGTCTTGGAGTGAAATACTTAATTTATGCCGATGACATTTTCCTCTACTGTGACAACTGCTCTCTGGAGAGTTGCCGTATCAAGCTACAAGAAGGGCTCCGGCTAGTTGCTCAGTGGTGCACACACTGGAAGCTTTCCATCCGGCCGGATAAATGCCATGCTATCAACTTGTCCAGACGCCCCGCGGAATGCTTCTTCGACTTTAGTGTCAACGGTGGATTAATCGAGTGGTGTACGGAGATCAAGTTCCTCGGTTTCTATATCGCACGGCGTGGAGGTTTCCGGAAGCACATCGAGTACCTCCGGGGAAAAGTCTTCACCAGAATAAACATTCTCAAGTCTCTGGCACAGAAACGGTATGGCGCTCGCTCCCATCACCTTCTAACTTTAGTTTTCTCTTCCATTCGAAGTGTGATAGAATATGGAGCGATGATTCTCAGCTCAGCAGGCGTCTCTCTTTTTCGTAAGCTAGAAGTTCTCCAAACCAGTGCCCTTAGAATTGCGTTGGGTCTACCGAAATGGACTCCAAACATGGTGCTAAGAAGACATGCCGGTGCTGCCCCACTTGCAGACAGGATCAAAGCTTTGGCGTTCAACTTCTGGGTTAAACATCTTTCTTTGGGTAGTTGGTCCCCCCTCTGGGACATTCGGGCGGATGGTCTAGACCTTTTTGTTGAAGATTTACCCAATGTTTCTGAGATGCTGACAAAATCAAGGATTACTCCAGATCATCTTCTTCGGTTCCAAGTCCCATTACCCCAAGATGTTGAAGCTTTCAGGGTCCTCACTGCGGGGTTTCCGTTCCAAAATAAAGATCTTGATACGGCCATGATCGCTCCATATTTTGCTGAGTTCATCCAAGATTACAATGAATGGAACATCATCGCAACCGATGCTTCGAAGACCATTTTCCTCACCTCTATAGCTGGCTGCAATTCAAAGAATCAGTTTGCTTATAAAGTCCACCATGTGAATTCCATCTTCACTGCGGAGGCCCTTGCAATTGGGATTGGGCTGGACGAACTGGCTCACTCGTCGTCGCGTGTCCTCATTCTGTCTGACAGCTTGTCCGTGCTGTCTGCTCTTCAGTCCATAACTTTAAAATCCCCTATGGTCATCCTTTGGCTTCATAACAAAATCATTCGTTCAGTTCAATTTCTTTCGAATATTCTCTTCCTTTGGGTTCCGGGTCACCGGGGTGTCCCTTTAAATGAAAAAGCAGATAGTTTGGCGACAGGCGTCACTTATTCCGATGTTCTGGTTGACTGGATTTCTCCAGAGGATATGATCAGCGCTCATAAACGGGAAGCGGCAAGTCAGTTCGAACAAGATTACAATGCCTCCAAATACAGTGTCTCGCATGGGAATATCCCCTCTGCTATACTTACCTCGTCCTGGGCTCGGAACGGACGGGAGGACGTGTTGATTTCCCGGCTGCTCTGTCGGATGTTGATTACCCCTGAAGTTTTAGCTCGGTTCCATTTGATTCCGGATGGCCGTTGTTGTTTGTGTGGTAGTATAGACTCCTTGGAACACATCTTGGAACACATTTTGTTTAATTGCTTGAAGTACCAGACTCATCGCAGTAGTTGCTGGGATTTTAGGGTTTTGAACAGTGGTGGTTTTAGTTCTTTTGTGTGTTTTGTGAGCAAGTTTTGCTCGTCTAAGGACTTTCGTGTTTCAGCTCTGAAGTTTCTTCATAGCATTGACCGGTTTTAGTGGTTTAGTGTTGTTTGTTTAGATTTGGTGGTTACACTAGTCGTGGATCATTCGGGACGACAGCCGTGCAGCTATAAGTCTCAACCCCCCCCCCCTTCAAACTTCAAACTTCAAGTAACTGAATAAAAGGTTTTATTAAATTCCGTGAATAAGTACTTGAGATAAAAACAGCGAAATCGCGTTCAGGACAACCGGAAATCGAAAATTTTCATGAATCCAATTCTTTCTTCTTGCAAAGATAGAAGACGGTAATAAATGGGACAGGGGGATTTTTAAAACTACCTTTGTCCGTCCCAGTGAAAAAAAAGTTTTAATTACCCCAAAATTATGTTAATCATGCAATTATATAGCTATATAAGTCAAATAAATCAAGTTACGTAAGAGAGATATGGCTACTACACAAGAATTTAAATTTTTCAAAAATAACAAAATTTTGCTGGAATTACAAAAATATTGTAAAATTAAAAGAAACAAATTTTGTTAGTTCAAGTAAAATTGGTGAAATTTTGTTAAAATTTTGTACGAGTGTTAACAATATTTTTTTGTCCAAGCAACAAAACCAATTTTTTTACTTGAACTAAAAATTTGACTAAAACAACCAAAATGTACTCAACAAAACGGGTTTTGTTGTTTTAATCAATTCCTTTTTCTGGGTGTGACACCAGATATTCCGACAGCCATCTTAAAAAATATGGAACGTCGTGTTCAGTAGTATATGGAAGCTCAGGGAGGATATTACCAGCTTCTCCTCAGCCATTATTTCTTAAACATGTCACCTTTCACAACCTTATTTCTGAAACATACAACTATGAAACATAATTTTTTTGTTTTATTCTGCACCTCTCTATTTGTTCTAAAACCAACATTTTATGAGATTACCTTCTAGTGGGACACACTGTATTTCTGGTAACATAGATTTTAAACATAATTTTTTAAATAAGTAAAACATTTTTCATTCATTTTAAACCAAAGAATATATTTTATGAAATTATAAGAAAAGTTTAAACCAATAATTTTAACATCTTTTAAAAATACTGGAAAAAGCTATTGGTAAATTAAATTTAACTAGAATTTTACAAAAGTTCTTTTTAGAAAGTTTTATTATTAGTATAAAAAAATTCAACTCACACTTCAATAACTTAATTCTATAAAAAATATTCTATATTATTCTAAAAACTCTGACGAAATACTAATGAGAATCACGCTATAACTAGATTTTAGCAATTTCTATTTTCCTCTCAGAAAGAGATTCAATTTTTCTAAAAAAATAAATTAAAAAAATATAGTAAGAATATTTTTTCTCTTTTACCAAGACACTTTTCATTTTAAATTATTTCATTTTAAATTTTTTCATTTTGAAACATCCAAAAATCTAGGTTACTGAAATTCACTTTTTTATTAATAAACTAATACATGGGTTTTAATTGTGTCGGATATGTTTTTAATTAAATCCTTAAATTTGCAAATATTGAAACTGCACCATACTCTGGTAAAATAAAGTATGAAATATAATATGAAGAAAAAAGTATTAAAAGTGTTAAGTGTCAAAACAAGCATTCATTTTTTTGAACTTTCAATGTCTTTAATGTTTAATATATATATATATATACAGACTTTGAATTATGAATGATGATTCTGTCATTAAATATTTTTTCTATTTATGAAGAATTTTATTATAATATATATTATTATATATTATTATATATATTATTATATATTATTATATATATTATTATATATTATTATATATATTATTCTATATTATTCTATATATTATTCTATATATTCTATTCTGTATATTGTTGTATTTTAATATGTGTATTGTGTATGTGTTGTATTTAATTGTGTATGTTTAATATTGTAAAACAAATGCCTTTTCTAAAAGCTATACGTGATTTGTATCATTTCTGTAACTAGAAGTGTGTTTCTATCATCAGTGGTTTAAGAGTTAATCACCATCACCTCTATTTTGAATCACCTGGTATACTCACGAATAAACGAACGCCATATGATCAAGGTTGGTTTAAAAGTATCCAAGAACAATGCAGTATCGCGGCCTGGCTCTTTAAGTGACTGCAATATATCCTTGTTTCATCCATGTGCATTTGGTGTAAATCACTTTCATTTTCTATTGCTATATCATTTTCTGTGCCACCAACTTCGTTGCTGAAAAAAAAACATTTTCTGAATGACCTGCTCATGTTGTAGAGGATTAGCTATTCTCTTATAGAAGGAGTCGAGTGCGAGCATTTTGTCCGATGTTAACCAGTGTGCGTGAAAGCGAGCTCTATCCTTCGTTTTTCTTTAATTTTTTCAAATGGGTTAACGGCTCTCGGAATCTGAAGATCGTGATTTTCGCTGTATTTTTATGCTAATTAGGGCATGCTGGTCGATATGCAGAGTATAAAATTAGATTGACGGATTTTGAGTATTGTCGGATTTGGCTCGTGTCCTGTCTCATTGAGGAACGCATGACCAGCTCTCGTTTTCCGATGTTTTACACTTGCTGCATGTCCTGAGAGATTTTGAAGTTTAGAGTTAGCTGTCGAAATCTGCCATCTTTGGTAAGATAGTATTTTCGCCATAAGTCAATAAAGTTCAGCCGAAACTTCTGGATGCAAGTATTAAGTGGCATTTACGTAGTTAGTTGAATTTGTGAGCTAAGAGATTATCTTCAGCGACATCAGTGTTCGACAGTCTTTTGGATATTGTTTGAGCAGCCAGTTTTCTATATGTAAGTTAATTTTAGAGTTATTACTTTTGAATTTTCATATTTTGAGAGTTGATTTAAGGATTAGAGTGCTTTTTAGTTCAGAGTAGTGTAGACCAAATTTAGACGCTCCATCCCAGTCCTTCCTTATTTTGATTTCAATAAACAGTATTTTAAATGCTGAATATGACTATGTCTCTATTACTACGTGGCGTCCTTGATGGGGTTGTCACGATGTTTTCTGTTGTCATATTGGTCTCGTGCATTTTTCATCCATCACGCAACCAATGTAATATATTTCTTATTCAGTTTTGGTTTCAGATAGCACGGTAAACGGATCTAGATAGGCCAAATACTTTCGGACACTGAATTTCAACAATTTGAAGAGGCAGTCATTTAAAAGCTGAAGCAATAACATGAAATTACGTGGATGTCAGCAAGAGTTTGTTTAATTTTTCTTGTTTTCTCTTTACTACATCACTTTGGTGAGCAGCGAATGAAACCTACAGCAAAAACTAATTATTTTTTTCAAAATTGCATCCGAACTTTTTTACCAAATATTCTTCAGTCATTCATTAGCTCCGGACCACAGTGGGGCGAAATCGCGAAAAGCGCTTAAAAGTCAATTTTAATTTTTTTCAATGGGGTATTCAATAGTACACCTGTACATCTCAGGTAATTAGAATTAATTCCAGAACAAATTCCAGATTGTTGCGTTCACCAGGAGGCAGTCAGGAGCAGTTGTACTAGAAAAACAAATAGGAAAAGATGTTAAAAAAATGCTTTAATAAACTTTTAATTTTTCATGTATGTTGTTTACGGTGAGTTAGATTTTGTTTTGGTCTAATAATAGCATTAGAAGAATGTAAATCATTTTTTCACAAATTTAGAGTTAAAATGGAATACTGAGCATCAAAATGTACGCATTTTATCAGTATCAGAATTTCAAATGACTGTGCATTGTTTGCGCCTCTTTGCGTCACTTTGAAATTTACATAATAAATTCCCCAAGTGTCTGAAAGAGCCTGTGCAACAAACAGCTTTGCAGTCTTGCGAAACTAAGGGCTAGAGGTTGAAATCTTGTAAAAACGCGAGCATGTCCAAGCTTGTTCTCATAAGATCCGTGCATATTGATAGATGGGTTGGGGAAATTCTTACGCTTGGAGAGGCTGTTTTTATCTTTGTTCTCATACAAAATGAGTCGGATAATCAGTTATCGTCAGTTTTCGTCTGTGAACCAAATTTGAATCTCCATCTCTTCCCGTTCAAAAGTTATTGATTTGTAAAAGCTTTTTTGCGATTTCGTCGCACTGTGAGGCCGCGAAATTTAAGCCAACAAAACTTTGCGACTTAGGCGAGATAAACACGATGAGTTAGGAGAGCTAAAATTTTTCGCCAACTTCCTTTACTCCAGTAATTCATTTGTTTGCAGGGGGAAGTGCAGTTTCAATTCACATTATTCGTGAAAGAGGGTGCAGTGGAAGAGGAAACACGATTGACTTTCAAAAAAGAAAATTCTGCTGAAACAATTAGTAAAGTTCTACGAGAAACTTATGAATTACTAATGTTTTAATAAAATGTCTTTCAAAAATGCTACTTTATTGTTTAAAAGTTAAGTTTTCATGGTTTATGAAAATCGACTATATTATCTAAGAACTATAGAACTGTTTGTCACTCTTTTTTAAGTGCATGTCCTGTATACATAAACTTGTATATGTCCTATATTACAACTATATAAGTTTTAAGAAATGGTATGCTGTGTCTTCATGATGGTACGTTTATTAATGATTTGTCAAACAATTACAAGAAAAAGTTTTGCAAATTTCGTTTAAATAAAAAAACACATTTGTTCGTTTATTAAAATTCAATGCAAGTTAAAAATTGTTACAATATTTGTGTTAACAAAAGTGGATTTTTAAAGTTACTTAAAAAAATAGCATCCAATCATTTCTTTTCTAAATGTTATTACTATTCTTACCGCCATTTATCATCTAAGCAAGTTAATTTGCTCAAATTTTTTATTCATAACTTAATTATAAGACAATTCCCCTAATTTTCTTTTAATTATTGGCTTGTGCGTGAAACTAGTTTTTAAAAAAGTATATGTGATCGATCATTGCGAGTATTTCACATTAATAGTTCAAACTACCTTAAATAAAATGAACTCTGTTGTTATAAATAATAATAAATAATAAATTTATACAACGAATATTTCAGAAAACATAATGACAATAGCGATTCAATAACATTTTCGATATTATGAAAGAATAAATAAATAAATATATATTTAAAGTATTAAATATCTTCATCATAGAATTAAAAAAAAATGTGATTATTTTTTCAAAACATTCTTTTACGTTTTTGGTAGAAATCAAATATCTAACAAACCAATTTTGCTTAAAATCTGCGCACAAGTTTATTGTTAATCTTTTAGCCGCGACGATCGTTGAATATATTAAACACCCCGCCCGCCCGAATCCTGCTGGTCGGTGTTTTAAATTTATTAAATTTGGCTTTCAAAATTTTCCGTTGACATCTTCCATGATCAGGTCTGGGGCTACTGTCCCTGTCAAGAGTTTAAAGGGTATAGGCAGTGTGTATGACAGTGTAAAATTCAAGTATTTTCATGACCGCACATCATTAGGGGCATGCAAAAACAAGCAAAAACATTCTTTTACGTTTTTTGTTGAAATCAAATATCTAATGAATCGATTTTGGAGGATATTTGCGCACAAGTTTATTGTTGATGACAGTAGAAGAACAGGCGGCAAGCGAAAAAAAACAGTCTTTATAGATTTTAACTGAAAACACAAGTGTATGACAATGTAATATTCAAGTCTTTTCAGGGCCCTACATTATCAAGGGAATTCTTCAGAAGCAAAAATATTGTTTTAGATTTTTGGTTGAAATTAAATAGCTAACGAATCGATTTTGATCGAATTATGTGCGCACAAGTTCATTGTTGATAACAACACACATCTGGAGGAAAGTCAGGCACTGCCTCCGCCAAGTCAAGAAAGCTCAGCCGTAAGCATCATTTTCTGGAACCAATTCAGGGTACTTTTGATCCCCCCCCCCTCTCATATCTTTGAGCTGGAGAGTCCCGAAAACATGAAACTTCCTTTATGTAGAATACGTTGCAAACGTAGAATATGTTTTCAAATTTCACGTTTCTATTTTTTTCTATTTCAGAAGATGACTCAAAGTTTCAAATTTTTGACACTCACTCACACACCGATAATCAAATGTACATCCCGTAGACCTATAAACTTGAAATGTGGCATAAAAGTAGTGTTTAGGATACCAAAAAATAAAAAAATAAAAAATCCAAAAATTCGAAAAAAAAAAATTCGAAAAATTTGTGAAAAATCGAAAATAATTCGATTTTATTGCCTTAGAGACTTAAAATTTGGCGTAAAGGTTAGGATTCAAAAAAAGAAAAAATATATATCAAAAAAATTAAAAATGAAATCAAAAATTCGAAAAAAATTCGATTTCGCCTTAGAAACTTGAAATTTGGCATATAGGTAGTGTTTAAGATACAAACAAACAAAAAAATATATTAAAAAATCCAAAAATTTCAAAAATTCGAAAAAAAAAGAAAAATCGAAAATATTTCGTTTTGTTGGAGTTTTCTATATTTTTTAATGTTGTCTTTCTTTGTATCCTAAATACTACTTTTATGTCGAATATCAAGCATACAGGGCTGCGAATAATACCTCACAGATCGCTAGCACCTTTCTTGGAAGCAACTGAGAGTACTTTTGCCCCCCCACCCCTGATAACTTAGTGCTTATGCCTAGGAAACTGAAATTTCCTTTCATCTAGAGCCTTTTACGAAGGGCCTCCAAATTTTGCCGCCAAATTTTTGGTGCCTTCAAATAATAGAGACGGGAGTAGGCTTGACGAAACCAGTGGATGATGTGCAAAACGAGCCCAAACTCAAGAAGAAGAGAATCTTACAAAAAGAAGTGAAATCCCATCAAATACATCACATGTAAAAAATGCAGCCAAGCCTCGTGATTATTTTACCGTAAAAAGTTCTGAGATCATGTGTATGTTTATTTCTCTTATTACCTCTGAAATTTTCATTCACAAATCACTCCTAGTCTCTATATCTTTAGTTAAAGAATTATTTTGTGACTTTGCAATTACGCAGCACAAGGAAGTTATTACACCTTACTAGGGGTGTTTGGGATAGGATGGGATGGGATTATTTGATTAAACGGATTATGAATGCGAGGGATATAAGCTTAAAGAAGGGAGTGTCTGGCACGTATTCACGTTACATGGGAAGAAAAACACAAAAAACTCCAGACATCCAGCTCGACCGTAGGAGAAGCTTCGCACCCGGGCTTACAATATTATGTAAAATTAAGTCCACGATACAAATACATATATGTTCAATGCTCACATAAATACTAATTTTATGCAATACTTTATAAATAAACTCGATTATTAAAATGTAAGCAACAACCATCACATTCTTTCGATGTGTAATTGCCAAGTCACAAAATATTCTTTTACTAAAGATGTGAGTGATTTGTGAACGAAAATTGCATGTTACATTTTTTACATGTGATGTTTTTGACGGGATTTAGATATTTTCATAATTGTAACTAATCAAAACAGGGTCCAACACTGAAAATTTCGCCCATTTTTTTGATTGAAATCGAACATTTAACAGACCCATCTTGTTCAAATTTTGCATGTAAGTACATTCTCGATGACAATGCATATTTAATGCAATAAACTTTGGACAGAAAACAAACGCGTTACTTAAAATTTTCAATTTCTCTTTTTTGTTAAAAAAATATCGTATAAAAAAATGACACAGTATCTTAGTAAACAAGTATATCTGGTATTCTCGTTTCAATAATTTACAAAATCTTAGAGTTTTTGCTTTTGATAGATTTTTTTTATAAAGTAGAATATATGTAATAAATTTAATATATTTCTGAGTACTTTTCTCGTGACATAAAGTTTGAAATTTTCTGTTATTTTATTGTATTGCAATTTAAAATCTAACATGATGCAAGAGGAATTTACATACTTACAAAAAATTAAAAATAATTCACGCAAACAATCATAATTAATATATTTTTTCTGATTGTGTTTATTTTTATTTCGCCAGCAATATATTTCTGTAATGATTTAATTCTCATATATTTATTCTGAAAAATAAAAAAAATATTTTTTTCTGTACACTGTCATGCATTAGCAGTTTAATGAATCAAATACATTTAATGCATGAAAAATTATATTATTTACACTGTAAAAAAATCCTGTAAAACAGACAAGACAAAACTACCATCTCAGTAAAACACCGTTTTTTTTAAATACCCCTTTTTACGAACTTTCTTTTACTATTAAAATAAACAATTTCTCAGTAAACTGAAACCTTTTTTAACGTGATTTCAGTAGGCAATTTCTCCTATCAGTATTACAGCATTTTTTTTACAGTGTAGTTTATCCAACAATGTAATCATGCTATAGAATGAAAAAAAAAATTCATGATATAGCATGAATTTATAAAACGTGTGTTATAAGAGTTTCAACATATTATGTTACTTAGTTAGCATTATCATTTTGTAGCTATTTATTTTCTAAAAAAATATGTAAACATGGAAAAACACCATTCTTCTTAAAGCTTTTGCTTAGCAGTAATATTTTATAATCCACGACACTTTCCGTCACTGAAAATTCATAAAAAACAACAGTCTATATGCTATAAAATATAACAAAAATTTTTACAACCTAGGATCAGCAATTTCAGATTTGTCCTTAAGGGATATTTTGTTTCCACCAATCCATAAATATTCAATCAACTGCATATACCCAAGGTGAAACTTTATATATTACTTTGTGCTTTCAAGGTAAAAAGAAAGAGGCTTCTTTTTTGTGATGAAAGCCAGCTGCAGAGTGTAGTTAGGGTATGTATTATTATTATTTGTTGTTGTTGTTTAAAAAAGCTTGTAAAAGGACTAATGTATGAACTTCGGGTCTATAAAAATCATGTTTTCTGATTCTTATTTACATAAATGTTATTGTTAATGTTTCATTATACAGAAAAGAAATGAAAACGGACAGTAAGAACAAAAGAAAACTGCCTTTTTCGCAGATTTTATTTACGTGCTGGCGCAATTAATAATCTTATATTTTTAAAAATAATTTTATGCTGAATGCTTCATACATAATTACATTATCTCAATATTTAACATAGATCTTTTCTTACTTGTATACCTTACATACATCTTACATATTTACATCAGTCTTACATACTTTCAAAAAATTTCATAATCGGGTTCAAAGCCAATTGGTACGTTTAAAATCTTTATTATAAAGAAAACTATACGGATGTGCTAATTCCAAAACTTTCTTCTATCTCATACATGTTAATACTTCGAAATTCGCTATCACAGCGCCAATAAAATGTATATATTTCGTCATTCTGTTGTACGTCAGCTGCTTGCGAATCGCCGGGTTATCTGTATGTGAAGCACCCTTCACTGCACGAGCAACCGATGTACAACACAGCTATGAAAAATCGAAAGAATTGCACAAAAATAGTATCACAGTGCTCCCTTATGACGGAATAGTTGCAAACGCAACTGGTACCTGTGGCCATAGCCAAAAACATATATATGAAATTTGGTTCAATTGTTTGCATAACTTCATACACTTTTCCATGATACAATAATGAAAATGGAACAAAAATTAGTATCACAGCGTCACTTTTGACGAAATATCCCCAAATTCAACTGGGACCTGCTGGCCCTAGCCAAAAACAAATACATGAAATTTGGTTCAATTATACGTATAGCTTCATATACTTTTCGATGGCACAGTAATGAAAATTGAACAAAAATCGCTATCACAACGCCCCGTTCCGGAGGAATATCCCCAAATTCATCTGGGACCATATAAATGAAATCATATAAATGAAATTTAGTTCATTTCTATGTATAACTTCATACACTTTTCGATGATACAATAATGAAATTGGAACAAAAATCGTTATCACAGCGTCCCCTTCCGGCAGAATAGCCCCACATTCAAGTGGAACCTGCTGGCCATAGCCAAAAACATATAAATGAAATTTAATTTAATTATATGTATAGATTCATACAGTTTTTGATGATACGTTAATGAAAATGGAACAAAAGGCGTATCACAGCGTCCCCTTTCGGCGGAATATCCCCGCATTGAACTGGGACCTGCGGGTCATAGGCAAAAACATATAAAGGAAATTTGGTTCAATTCTATGCATAACTTCATACAGTTTTCGAAGTTTTCGATGATATAAAGACAGAATGGTGACTTTTCTGCAAATTAAGCTCTCACAATAAAATGATGACTAATTTTCAAATGTCCAATACTGCAGGTGTCATCAAATTCAGAACGTTTGAACTTCAGTGAGAAATCGGACTTGGCACTCAAAGAGTTATATATTATTTTACATTAATCCAGCATGCATTAGAATATATAAAAAATAGGTTTACCCTGCACTCAAAGAGGTGTATTATTATTTTATTTTATTCTGTTTGTATTTAATAAGTTTATAGCACTATATAAAATTTGTTAGCATTCAAAAATTATAAATACACTTAGCACTCAAAGAGAAATTTATATAGCTATATTTATTTTAAGCATGCACTGAAACAGTAATATACTAATTTATTATGTTCATTCTTATTCTCCGCATTCAAATATTATGAATGTGGTCATTTTTCAACCAGTACCCAAAGAGAAATTTATATCATATTCATACTAATTATAGGTCTTAATCAAAGAGTTATATATCTATCATATTCTGTTCTGGGTGCATTTAAAACTGCAAAGAGTCATTTATTTAATTAGCACTCAAAGAGAAATTTTTATGTCTGTGCTTAAATTAATTTTGTTTGCATTTTTGTACTCAAAGAGCTACATACTATTTCATATCTATACTGCCTGTATCTGAATTTCTAGATGAGGTTCTGACCTATATACAATAAGTTAAATAATAATTTAACATATACTTAGAATGTCAGTATATATAGATAAATCATATTATTCTTACATAAAAATTTAATGGCATTCCATCTGTTGCTTCTGAAAAGAAATGTTTATTCTGTTATGACTGGTTTAATCTTTTTTCAAATATTTCCATCCAAAAGTTTAATTGTTATCTCAAATTTCATTGCTTACTTGTACTAAAAAAATTATACTTAATTTGTAATTTCATCTAAGACTAATGAAATGTCAAATCTCTGGCTTTTACAAAACCTAGAGGTATAATAATTTCAGCATGCCCGCATGAGGGCTGCTTTGTCAAATATGTATTTTTTTTTTAAATAAACTTGCCAAGCAGGTCTTGCAGAGGCTAAAGCCGTATGGTAGGCCTCCCTGCTTTGTTGAATCTGAATCTGATATAAAGAGGGCACGCACATGGACACACAGACACACGGACACATGGACATACAGACATACACAGACAGACATTTTATAAAAACATATTTTTGGGGATCCCTGACCCATAAAACGTGTAAATCCATCGAAAACTGGAAGTCGAGAAAAATTTCGATTACAACACTTTCTTCTATTATAAATAAACGAAAGTTAAAAATATGTCCTTGAGAAATGTTAAAAAAAGAATGTGAGAAAGTTAAAAATATGTCCTTGAGAAATGTTAAAAAAAGAATGTGAGAAAGTTAAAAATATGTCCTCTGACGTCATATCTACATGGTTGGTAACAGTCTAAGCATTTCCCTTTTTTCGCAAATTTATTTACTTCTAAACAGCGCTTAATTTCAATTTTTGCACCGTTGAACAGGGAAAAAAAAAGATCTTTCAAATGCAATTTGTTTGAGAACTGCATCTGAATTTACTGATTTTTTAAGGTTTTAAAAATAATTTTCAAGCATGATTTAGAAATACCCAAACATCTCTATAGATGGTAATTGATGAAATTTGGTTTTCAAATGGATTATGCGTGTTCCAAATTGTTTACTGAGAGATCATCTTTCACCTTTTAAAACGGTGAGGTTTTGTTTCAGTATTCCGAATGTATTGGAAAGTGTTTCATATATCTATGGGTGACGCATGATTTTGCTTTCTTGTTACCTTCTTCTAAGAACACGAGTAAAAAGTATTGGAATCATGAAAATTATTCCAATTGCGTTTCGGGTTATTTTTGTATATTCATACAGTTTAGGATGCTCTGGAAAAGACTTGATTATTTTTGAAAAATATCTGTTTGTCTGAATGCATGGGACACATAAATGTTTGCCACAATATCTCAATGTAGAAATTTCATAAAATTCCGTATTCAGTTTGATCTTGACAGAAATTAGTGGTGATTACGTTTTGGTGTACATCGTACTACATGCGGCGCTACAATGCTGTGTTTTTCATGGTTTTCGTTAGCTATATCTCACCGTGTATGGGTTGGATTTTATTAGACTTTACATTCAGTTACACTCTGACGTAAATTGGTGCTGTTTAGATTTGGATGTATACGGCCCAACACGTGACACTTCTATAAAACTTCAGTTACACTCTGACATAAATTGGTGTTGTTTAGATTTGGATGCATATCGCCCAACAGGTGACACTGCTATGCTGTGTTTTTTTTACAATTTCCGTGATCGCTATATCTCGGCATCTATGAGTTACAATTTTCTCAAACTTAACATACAATGTATGGGACACAAAAACTTTTCCCACAATATATCAATGTAGAAATTTGATAAAATTCTGTGTTCAGTTTGATCTTGACATAAATTGGTGGTGAGTAGGCTTTGGTGTATATCGTAATATATGCGGCGCTACAATGCTGTGTGTTTCATGGTTTTCGTTAGCTACATCTCACTGTGTATGGGTTGGATTTTATTAGACTTTACATTCAGTTACACTCTGACATAAATTGGTGCTGTTTAGATTTGGATGTATATCGCCCAACACGTGACACTTCTATTACACTTCAGTTACACTCTGACATAAATTGGTGTTGTTTAGATTTGGATGCATATCGCCCAACAGGTGACACTGCTATGCTGTGTTTTTTCACAATTTCCGTGATAGCTATATCTCGGCATCTATGAGTTACAATTTTCTCAAACTTAACATACAATGTATGGGACACAATAATTTTTCCCACAATATATCAATGTAGAAATTTGATAAAATTCTGTGTTCAGTTTGATCTTGACATAAATTGGTGGTGAGTAGGTTTTGGTGTATATCGTAATATATGCGGCGCTACAATGCTGTGTTTTTCATGGTTTTCGTTAGCTACATCTCACTGTGTATGGGTTGGATTTTATTAGACTTTACATTCAGTTACACTCTGACATAAATTGGTGCTGTTTAGATTTGGATGTATATCGCCCAACACGTGACACTTCTATTACACTTCAGTTACACTCTGACATAAATTGGTGTTGTTTAGATTTGGATGCATATCGCCCAACAGGTGACACTGCTATGCTGTGTTTTTTCACAATTTCCATGATAGCTATATCTCGGCATCTATGAGTTACAATTTTCTCAAACTTAACATACAATGTATGGGACACAAAAACTTTTGCCATAATATATCAATGTAGAAATTTCATAAAATTCTGTATTCAGTTTGATCTTGACATAAATTGGTGGTGAGTAGGTTTTGGTGTATATCGTACTATATGCGGCGCTACAATGCTGTGTTTTTCATGGTTTTCGTTAGCTATATCTCACTGTGTATAGGTTGGATTTTATTAGACTTTACATTCAGTTACACTCTGACGTAAATTGGTGCTGTTTAGATTTGGATGTATACTGCCCAACACTTGACACTTCTATAAAACTTCAGTTACACTGTGACATAAATTGGTGTTGTTTAGATTTGGATGCATATCGCCCAACAGGTGACACTGCTATGCTGTGTTTTTTCACAATTTCCGTGATAGCTATATCTCGGCATCTATGAGTTACAATTTTCTCAAACTTAACATACAATGTATGGGACACAAAAACTTTTCCCACAATATATCAATGTAGAAATTTGATAAAATTCTGTGTTCAGTTTGATCTTGACATAAATTGGTGGTTAGTAGGTTTTAGTGTATATCGTACTATATGCGGCGCTACAATGCTGTGTTTTTCATGGTTTTCGTTAGCTATATCTCACTGTGTATGGGTTGAATTTTATTAGACTTTACATTCAGTTACACTTTGACGTAAATTGGTGCTGTTTAGATTTGGATGTATATCGCCCAACACGTGACACTTCTATTACACTTCAGTTACACTCTGATATAAATTGGTGTTGTTTAGATTTGGGGTATATCGCCCAACAGGTGACACTTCTATGCTGTGTTTTTTCGCAATTTCCATGATAGCTATATCTCGGCATCTATGATTTACAATTTTCTCAAACTTAACATACAATCAGATCTTGAGACAGGTTGCTGCTGATTAGATTTTGTTGTATATAGTACAAGTGGTGCTGCTGTTTAGAATTTTTCATGATTTCTGTGATAGCTATATCTCGACGTTTATGGGGTGGAATTTCATGAAAGTTCACATTCAGTTATATCTTGATATAAATGGAAGCTGATTAGGTTTTGTTCATATTGACTAACATGTGATACTGGTATGCTGCGTTTTTTTTTTTTTAATGATTTCCATCATTGTTATATTTTGGTATGTGTGGATTGCAATTTTACCAAACTTAATATGCAATAATTTTATGACGATGTTGATTCGTATTGTTTTTGGTCTCTTAACAGCGGGCGGTATTATGCTATATTTTTCGAAATGAAAATTATAGCTCTACCCCAGTTTCTTCTGAGTAGAAATACGCCAAATTTGATATTTGATGTTAATATCTATAATAATATAATAATAAACCAGATGTTTGTATATATGCGTGCATGTTTCTGAATACAACATTGCACGCAGAGCTATACGATTTGGCAGGAAAGTACCCATGTATGTGGTACTGGTATGCTGCGTTTTTTCATGATTTCTGGCATTGTTATATTTTGGTATCTGTGGTATGCAGTTTTACCAAACTTAATATGTAATATTTTTATGACGATGTTGATTCGATATTGTTTTTGGTCACTTAACAGCGAGCGGTACTATGTTTTTCGCGATGAAAAGCCTTGCTAATCGAAGGCTGTTATTGGATTTTTTGAATTAAATTAATTTTTTTTTCAGTTTTACGCCTTTTTTGTGTTTTACGGCGATTTTTTCACATTAGTAAAAAGAACCAGGTTTTAAACTTTTAACCCAATATAGTAATTTTGTTCTGTTTTCAATAAAGTTTTTTTGGAATTCGTATAATAATTTTTGAATTTTTTGAGAAGTTTTTAAAAAATAGCCCCCTATTAACAAAAATGAAGACTTTGTTTTTTCTTAAAAGATATCTATTTGGAATCTTTACCATCCATTCAGATATTTTATATTCCTGTATAGTAGAAACCTTCGCTAATCTATTAAAAATACTAAAATAGTAAAGATTATTTTGCCAATACTGTAAAGGAAATTAATATCGATGGATTGTTTCGGAACCAGAATGACGATCTCAAAGGTGATATTTTTACAAATTACTCCTGTAATTTGGAAAAATGTCAAATTTTTTTTTTATAGAGGCGGATGTTCCGTATCAACTCTGATTTTCGGATGTGATCTGCAGATTTTTTTTTTTTTTTTGCGCTAGACCCGTGACTCGGGATAAATAAAAATTCTGTTTGGCTGCTGAAAGAATTCTTGAATTTAAAAATTAAAAATATTAATGATTTTAAATTGCGTGTTAAAATTTTCAAATTTTAATAACTTCATAATTTTAATTAACTTTTAACCGATTTTGATGTTTTTTACCCAATATTTTTATTTAAAGAGAGAAAAAGAATGATACACATTACGTAAAGCTTACAACAGAGGGCGCTGATTTTCCGATTATTATGTTTTCCTCAGCAACTATTGGTCAAAAATTAAAGTGGTATATCTACATGTGAGAAATTAAATCATTAATAAGGAAATCACTATAACGGCGGCTCCTTGCTCTCAGTCATAAATCGTTTAAACGGCGATGGGGCCCCAACCCTAGGTTCCTTTGATCAGTGGCGTATCCAGGATTTTATTTCGGGGGGGGGGGCTGACTTAAATTTTCATAATGTTCTGAATATTACGAAACATGTTGAATTGTGGTGTAAACAACAATAATTTTTGACAATAAGGACGTAGCCAGAGGGAGAAAAGGTTGGGGGGGGGGAATCTGTTCCAGATTTTCCGAAAATTTGGACTTAAAAATATATCGCTATTTTTGACAAATGGCCGCCGAAAAAAATCAATTTCGTCAATCGTTCGCAGAAAAAAAAATCTCCAATTTCTTTAAAGGATCAGGGGAAAATCCGAATTTGGTCAAAAAGCCGCGGATAAAATGCGCATTGAGTCAAAGAGCCGCGGATAAAACTCGAATTTTGACAAAGGATCGCGGGAAAAAGGTCAAATTTCGTCAAATGATCGCGGAGAAAACACGAATTTCGTGTAATGACCGCTGAAAAAAAGCGAATTCGTCGCAACTTTTTTTTGTAAACATGCTCATTTTTCCTCAAATTTTTATTATTTTTTAATTCCGATTGCAGAGTATTATGTACAATGTGTTTTGACATATTTTCTCAAAATAACTTTTTTTTATATTAAGAACTCTGCAAATTATAAGCAAAAAACTTGGTGAAATTTGGGTCTGTTTTTATAAAAACCTTAATTTCTCTTCGAGTATACATGCTATTCTCATAAAAATGAACACAGTATATTAGAATAAGCCACTTAATAATAATCTCGAGTTTGAACGCTTTTGCTACATTAGTTTTTACAGAGTAATCCAAAAGATATTCCTTCTTTTTCAATTTGTTGACAGTCCCCTATGGGGTTTCGGGAAAAAATCTTCGCGAAAATATATAACCTATACTATACTGTTTACACACCTGCAGTTTCAGGTTCATTTCTCATGTATTTTTCTAGATAGTTAACAAAACGTCTAAAATCACAAGTGACCGGTCACCTTTGGCAATATAGTGTATCATTTAGCCATTATCTACAAAATGTTGGCCTATCCTGCATGTAAAGTGGACATACGGGACATATGGATACATCAGACCCATTATTATATGCATACCAGTATTATACGTCCTGCATTACGCTATATATAAAATTTTCTTAGAACGCTAAAAAAAACATTTACCCCAAACATATATGACATGTTGGTGCTTTTGAAGATTTCCCGATCTTAGATCTCACCTTTAAGTTCCCCAATTTTTTTTCTCAATTTTCTTTCAACAAAAACACCCATAGAATATATTTTTGTAGAATTCATTCCAAAAATTATTATTAAATGAATTTGAACCAAAATATATCAGATACTCAGTGGATTAGGGGAGATTTGAGTGGAGCAATTGAATGTTAAAGTTTCTTGCTAGAACACTAATTTAATAAAATAAATACCATTTTTTTTGCTAATAAGAATATGTGATGCGTAAATAGCAACATAAAGAAAAAAAAACACAAATAACCAGAATAAAAGATATATCCAACATCATAAAAAGAGTTCCGATTTTTCAGTGTAAAACGAAAAGAGATAGACTTTTTACAAACATATACACACAAAATATTTTTATACACATATATAAAAAAAACGACTTTGCTTATTATTTGTTCATTGCACAAGTAACAATAATGACTTTAAACCGTACCAAATTGAAAATACTGACTGCAGAGTTAGGACGGAATAGGAAGATAAATGGGTGTGTGGGGGGGGGGGGGGAGGGAGCGTTACCAACTCCAAAGATGTCTTTGCAGTCAGTCAAAAAGTCATTGTGTATCTTACAAATACGAGGAAGTAATCGAGTGCTAAAAACGAAAGTTAATGATTATCATTCACAGTTAGTTCATGCGTGCATATATAGTGCCTGACTTCCGATTTAGCCAATATTCTGAAGAGATTAGCTAAGTTGTCAATGTGCACTAATATGCGACTAACAAGAAAGACAAATGTTATACATGACGTGATGACATGACACACAAACACACACACATACACATATATATACGAATTGATCTAAGAAGTAAGGAACAAAATCAGCCCTTCTTTTACCATTTTATTCTGACCATTTAGGAAGGGGAAAGAGGCTTAGTCCCTCAAACCTCCCACACGTTTCGGTATGGCATTGAGATGTGTCTGAAAAATGAAAGTTAATAAGCTACTTTTACAGTCAACTCTCCCCGCCTGATTTCCGATTTAGCCAAAATTGACTTGAGATTAGCCGTGGGTGTTACTGTGCATTAACATACTTCCGCATTAACAATCTTTGCGCCGCCTGTTTGAGAGATTAAAAAACTCCTTAAATTAAACTGCTTCTATATTTGTCGAACTTACTTGTAGGTCTCTTGAATTGAGCATATATGTATTCATTTATCCAGTAAAACAGAGATGGAGCTATTTTTCAGTCATTTGAAAATAGATTTTGTGGTCTCAAGTAAATTAGGCCGCAGGACTGAGGAGGATATTGGATTAATGAGAAAGGCAAATTCGTTGCATGCCAGAAAATAAAACAAATTTATCTCAAAAAGAAAGAAACGATATCAGCCCTTTTTTCATTTCACTGCGATCTCTTCGGGGGGGGGGGGGGAGCTGTAGCCAGAAAACTAAATTACAAGTTTAACTAAAAAAAATTAAAAAAAAACAAACAAAAAAATCAGCATTTTCTCATTTTATTTTCGACTATTTCGGGAGGAGAGTTGTAACCCCATTGCCCCCTTCAACCTTTTTCGGCAACTGTGCATTGATATAGGACTAAAGAGAAGAGCATGGCTACTCCATTGAATGATAGGAGGAAAAAATTACAAATTTCTCTCAAACAGAAATGGAAAAAATATCGGTGCTTTCTTTCCATGTCATTTTCGACTATTTCAGAGGGGAGTGGTGGGCTGTAACCCCATCAATCTTCTTCCCTTTCTTTGGGTATGCCGTGGTGCCTATGTGGACTAATATGGGACTAACGAGAATGGCTAATCCGCGGTAAAACAGAAAACTAAATTACAAATTCATCTCAAACAAAGAAAAAAAAATCAGCACAATTTTAATTTCATTTTCGACTATTTCGCAAGGGGGCCTGTAACCCCATCAGCCCCCTTCCCCTCGTTGGGTGTACTGTAGTGTAACTGTGCGCTGATATGAGACTAAAAAGCATGGGTAGTTCGTCGTATTGCAGAAAACAAAGTTACAAATTATCTCAAACAAAAAGAAAAAAAATCAGAATTTTTTTCATTTAATTTTCGACTATTTTGGGAGGGGGCTGTAACCCAAAACCCTCCTTCCCCTTCTTTGGGTATAATGTGGTATCACTGTGCACTAACATGGAACTAAAGAAAAGGGAGCGGCTAGTCTGTTGAATGATATGGGAAAAATACAAATTTCTTTCAAACAGAAAGAAAAAACACACTATTTTTTCATTTCATTTTCGATTATTTCGGGAAAAGGGGGCTGTTATCCCATCAGTCCCCTCCCCTTCTTTCAATACACTGTGATGTCAATGTGGACTAACATGAGGCTAGCGAGAATGGCTATTTCGCTGTATGACATAAGGAAAAAAATACGGATTTCTCTAAAAAAGTAAGGATTGCAGAAAACAAAATTACAAATTTACCTCAAACAAACAAAAAGAAAAAAAACAGCATCTTTTTCTTTTCATTTTCGGCCATTTTGGGAGGAGGCTGTAACCTCATTAGCCAATTTCACCTCTTTGGTTATAATCTGGTGTCACTGTGCACTAATATGAAAATGGAACTAAAGCGAAGGGAGCGGCTAGTCTGTTAAATGATAGGGGAAAAATGCAAATTTATATCAAACAAAGAAAAAAAATCAGCACTATTTTCTCATTTCCTTTTCAACTATTTCGAGAGGAGGAGGCTGTAATTCTATCAGCCCCTCCCCATCTTTGGGTGTACTGTGATGTCAATGTGGACTAATATGGGGTTAACGAGAATGGCTATTTCGCTGCATGACGGAAGAAAAAAATTATAGATTTGTCTAAAAAAGTAAGGAAAAAACACTTTTTTCATTTAATTCCCGACTATTTCGGAAGGGGGCTGTAACCCCATCAGCCCCCTTTCTCTTCTTTTGTGTAGATGCGGACTAATGTGGGACTAATAAGAATGGCTAGTCCGCTGTATGATAGAAAAAAAAAATTAAATTTTTTTCCAAAACAGAAAGAAAAACATCAGCACGTTTTTTCATATCACTTTCAAAAACTTCGGAGGGGGGCGCTGTAGCCCCATCAGCCCCCCTTGGGTACGCCCATGCCTTTGATACAAAATTATATTTGATATTCCAGGTTTGATTGAATAAATTGATTGGAGAGAGCATAGCATGCTTGGGTGTACGCTGACGAAGGCAATGGGGCCCAAACACTACGTTTGTTTGGAAAGATTTTCGTGTAAAAATAATGTTTTGGAAAAACCGACCAGCGAAGCGGGCAAAGTTCAGCTAGTAATTATTGTATATATATATATATATATATATGTGTGTGTGTGTGTGTATTCGTATCTATATATTTATATATTGATCTAATTTGTAATTTTAAAATCTTACAGGAGGCGCTGTTGCGCTGTTTTTTATTCATTGATCACTGCAGCTTTTGTGAAATTCGAAAGAAATACACTATACTTTGCAATTATTTGTAAGTAATTCCTAAATTAATGTATTCGAATGATATAGAAATAATTTTTTTGATGGTCATACTAGTTTCATGAACGTCATTCTCAGAACTTTCAGTACATTTTTAGTACAACACAGTTAAAAAAACTAATTATCTTAACGATATTTTAATCCTATTTGAAAAGACAATAAACAGAAAACTTCCCTGCTATAGTTATGAGAAAGTTAAAAAATACTGCTCCAAAGTTTACAAGTAGCTAGTTCAAACTATTGCAGCAAAGTTCAGTAAATTGTTTTACATAATATTACATAGATGTTTCATATGCTAAAAAATGCAGTTTGAACTATGAGAATATACATTAAAATACAAATAATTTAAAATTTATACATTTGTGGGTTTGTAGCTTTCTATGTAATACCTTCCATTTGAGAATTGTGTACTTTGGCCACGTGTTGGCTTAATACAAAACCATGCATTAGATTTCAAGAAAGTAGTATAGTATGATATTTTTCCTTTCTAGAATCAGATACGGACGAGATTATGTTGCGTAAAGCCAACTGTTTTTTCAAAATATGAAACCAATAATAAAATGAAATTATACTTTCTTACATTCCGCCTTAAAAGTGTTTCAGCTTTTTGTTTTTTTTTTCTTTATTTTCCCTATTCTCAAAAATATTTTGTCATCCGGAAAGTTTTGCGGTTTGTCAAAGCGAAGCGCGGTTTCGTCTAGTTATATTTTGCTACTGCTGATAAGGAGTGACATTGAATGACCCAGATATGTACATTCGGTTTTTTCTGCTTGCGCTGAATAATTCTCGCTTGTGTTGTCGCTTGTCTTTCTGAAAGGAGTATATCACTAATCTCAATTCATGGAGTGTGAATTTAGGAGTTATTGGGACTGGAGTGAAATGTTGAGGATCTGGTTTATTTGAGTGACCAAATATTTGTTCTGTTAATTCCTGATAAAATATTTGTTTTGCTTGAGTTGTTGAAAGGGAGTTTGAGAGTGGGTAGCATTCTTGTTTGAAGAATTCACCAAATGCGATTTTCTTCAGATTTGGTGCTTTTGCTCTACTGCAGAATTTAAACCATGCAAGACCCAATGCTTTTGGCGGCTTGAATATTTTCCCTGTAGATAGCTCTTTCGCTTTTATATTTTCAATGGGGGGTATAATGTAGATCGCCTCCACGTGGTGCACCCTGGATAACGCAAAATGATCTACGACTGAAGCAGGGCTTTGGAGATTTTTCTGCTTTCTTTGTCAGTTAACTGCGAGTATAATGGCTGAAGAATATCTGAGCGTCCTCCATTGGAACGCTGGTGGCTTGTCACAGAACAAAAAGTTAGAATTGGAAAACAAGTTAAATGTACTCTATGTTGATGTGTTTGCAGTTGTTGAAGCGAACATTAAGGAAAACGACCTTGATAATTTTAAATTTACAAATTACACCACATATTGTATGGAAAAAGCAAGACAAATTGCAAGTGGTATAATAGTGGGGATTAAATCTTACCTAACAGCAGATTTTACTGTTATTAAAAGAATGAATGCAGGTGAAGATAAGACTGAAATAGTCAGGATAAATGTATGGAAATCCAATTTGCACTTTAGAATCCATTCCCTATATAGTCCACCGAATAATCATCTAAATTTGGGGATTATTGACATTAAACCAAAAACAATTATTATGGGATATTTTAATGCTCACTCGGAAAGATGGGGGTACCTAGGTTCCAACAGAGCAGGAAAAGAGGTTGAAGATTTTATCGATTCACATGAAGTGGAATTGTTATTGAATCCTGGAGATACCCCCACGTATTTACATTACAATGGAAATACTAGTAATCCCGATCTTATAATCACATCTGAAGACCTTAGCGAAAGAGCAGAAAGAACTGTCTTAGAAGATCCCGGTTTTGGGCACAGAATGGTTCTGAGCCGCTTTAAGATCCAAAAGCAAAATCGGGAGAAACCAATTTATAAACCTTCTTGGAATTTTAAGAAAGCTAACTGGGAAGTTTTTCAATCATATCTTGAAACAGATGTAAATACGGAACACAACTTCCACCCATGTTCTACTGTTGATAGTGCCAATAGGGACTTATGCAACGTTATACTTGAAGCAGCTAGAAAATCAATCCCACATACTAAACCAAAAAAATTCAAACCTTTTTGGAATGAGAGACTTGGTAACTTAAAGAGAGCAAGAGATAGTGCCAGATGTAAAGCGGAAAAAACTAAGCTTATAGAAGACGTTAACGGTTGGAGAAAACTTGTGAAAAAATGAAGGCTGAAGTAAATTATTTAAAAAAATCGTCGTTCGAGAATTTTATCACAAACATCGACTTTAAAAAAGACGGTAAGAAAACTTATAAATTCCTAGCAAAAATGACAAACAAACAATGTATGCAGAGAAAGCAACCTTTTCGTATAGGGAATAAACTGTTAGTGGAAGACGGAAAAATCGCGAATGCTTTTATCAAGTTTTATACTGCCCAAACACAAAAATCAAAGGAAATGAAGCTTTGGGAAAAAGTACTAAAAAAGGAATTGAAGGAAACAATGGCAGAAACCCGTTTACAGGTAGATAGCATACTTACTGATCATTTCACTATAGACGAACTAAATTTTGCAATTGCAAAAGCAAAAGTCAGGAAGAGTCCTGGACCGGATAAAATTCAAACAGAATTCTTGAAACACTTGGGACCAAAAGCACTACAACTAGTCTTAAAACTGTTTAATCTATCCTGGGAAACTTCTTGTCCAGCAGAGTGGAAAAAAGCTATTATAATCCCCATTTTAAAGAAAAATAAACCAGCTGAACAACTTTCCAGTTATCGACCTATTTGTCTAACTAGTATATTGTCAAAGATCATGGAAAGAATGGTAAATGAAAGACTTATGTACTTCCTAGAACTTCATGAAATAATCGATGACGCACAGGCTTGCTTCAGAAAACACCAATCTACTAACCAACAAGTTACAAGATTGGCACAGGAAATTAAAGATGCGATGGATAACAGCGAGACCGTTGTCGCTGTTTTCGTTGATTTCAAGGCGGCATACGACTATATCTGGAGAGCTAGATTACATTATAAGCTCCATAACATTGGAATTAAAGGAAATATGTTGAATTGGATCCGTAGTTGTACTGCACAAAGGTTTTGTTCTGTTCGATACGGAAGCCAAACTTCAAAATATAAGCAGACTCATCGCGGACTCCAAAAGGGAGGAGTTACAAGTAAGTCGCTTTTTAATGTTTACATTAACGATCTTCCTCAAGAGCTAAAAAGAATCGCAGGAATTAACTGTGCGATGTATGCAGATGATTTAGTTATCTGGACCTCCGGAAAACATAGAAAAAGACATGAATTGATTAGCAAAATTAACAATGCAATGATGGTACTGGCCGATTGGTGTAATTTAAATGAAATGCAAGTAAACATTGGGAAAACTGAATACCTAACTTTTACACTAAGCCACCAAGAAACGGAAATGACCATAGAGTATATGGGCATACCTATTAGGGAAACCAATGCCAGTACATACCTAGGAGTAACATTTGATAAAAGACTATCATGGAAACACCATATTGCAAATATTACAGAAAAGACCATTAAGAGATTTTCAATTCTCAAAAGATTAGCAGGAGTGATGTGGGGCTGCTGTAGAGACAACCTTAATACTACGTATAATATGTATATTAAGCCTTTGATAACGTATTACTGTGTGCCAGTGATAACATGCTCAGGGCTTTATATCGGAAAACTGGAAAGAGTTCAGAATCAAGCTTTAAGACTGATAACACTGGTTTACACGGTTTATATACTTTTGCCAAAATGTGTATTTTTTCATAGATTCTAGTGCACTGAGTACGGGAAAATAATTGAAAAAAATCTGTCACATCTAGTTTTAAAAATATTTATTAAATACTTAAAAAATATAATAACATGAAATATAAAAAGAAAAAATTAGAAAGGATTGATTTTAGTCTTATTTTTATAATTTTTTTATCTGTTTCTCTTAAAATCGACCAGCAGTAGTCCCATAACATACTTTCGTCCCAAAAATCTTTGTGTCTGTTTTCAAAAAGTTTAAGGTCTTGGTGAAAACACGCGCCCTGCTCGTCACTCACTGCGACCAAGTTTTCAGGAAAAAATCCGGGTGTAAATGGTGAAAATGTACCTTCAGAGACATGTTCAAACCCATTGCATGATAGTTTTTTAATAAAACAGCAATATGTTTTTCATAATTTTCATTTTTATGATTTTCTAAGAATTCATGGACAACCGTACTTTTTGGTGAAATAACTGCTGGAAATTTGACTTCGATTTCAGTAATAAGTTAATTTTATATTTGGTGTTAATAAGTTCCAGTGTTGTAGACGAGAGGCAAGAATCTCTGCCTTAGATCTAGATAGTTGCAAGTCTCGCACAAGGTCGTTCAACTCATTTTGGTTTAGTAAATGTGGTGTTCTATTATCTTCGATTACGAATTCGTCATCATTTTCATTCTCCATAAACAGATCGTCACTATATTGACAACTCGCACTTGACATACCTGGACATACGAGAGTTTCCGAATGTGATATCGGTTTTGAGACTGATGGAATGTCGGGATATTGGATTTTATGTTTATTTTTTTAATTAAAACCTGCAGCTTTTGTCAAACAAAAATAAAAGTCATTTTGGTGATTTTAAGGTTCTCTCCACAGCATTGGTGATCCAAATTGAAGATACTTTTTTTCTCCCGAAGCCCACCATATAAAAGTAAGCCTACTGCTTTCGCAAAAAACATGTGGGACCCCCTTTTTATTTTGATTAATCACTGAGAATCCAAAATAATGCACATCTGATGTTTTAGAACACTCCGATATCGGTCTTCCTTTTTTTGCGAATATAAACTGTCCACAAACGTAACAAAAACAACCAGAATTTAATTTACACACTATATTAGACATTTTATCAAAAACAAAACCACTTTAGTTTACAAAAACACAAGAAAACGGAATATAGAATTAAAGTTGACAATGCCGGTGAGTTGAATGTGACGTGATAGATATACTATAGAATTAAAAATGTAAATATTGAAAAATGTAAAAATTTTAAAAATGTGACGTGATAGATTTTTTTCAAATACCGCCTTTCATTAGTAAGTTGGGTTGGGTTGATTATTGACGGCCAATTATCTACACTAGGGATATAGGCCCGGGGGAGTGCCCTTCGTGGGGGTCTTTCTAAGGGAACCTAATCCGTATTTACGCATGGATAAATCCACGGCTAGAAGAAAACCACGAAAACTCCGAACGATTAGGCCGACGGGCGCGATTGGGATCGAACCCAGCACCTCCCGTCTACCAGCTTCGAGAGCACAACCTCTCAGCCACTGGTGGGGCCTGTCATTAGTAAGAGGTAGTATAATAAGAACATAGGTGTTTCATCAAAAGTATATAAAAATGTTTAAATTTGTAAACCAGTGTAACCGGTGCGATTAAAACCACACCGATCCAGGCAATGCTGTGTTTGACGGATAATAAGCCTATTGAGGAGATTGTTAAAGAAAAGGCACTAATTTTATTTGTGAAACTTATTAGACTGCCTTCAAATAATTACTGGAGAGAATATAATACTGAACAATTAAGAAAGTTAAAAACGCAGCAGGGATTCATGCAGAAAGTGACTGAGTATCGCCTTGAACTAGAAATTCCTAGTAATCTGAAAAGCTGCTTCCAATGTTGAACCCGACAGAGTTACCTTGTATGCGAGGAAATACCGATTTGCTATATTAGGAAAAAGGATGCTGGGGATAAAGAGTTACATGCTTATGCAATGGAAACTATTTATACTAGATACCCCATAAAAGAATGGCTCCGCGTTTATACGGACGGCTTTAGACTCTCTTTGGAAGAGAATGCGGGTGCTGGAATCTACTCGGAACTCTTCGCATTTTATGCATCCTTGGGAACAAACACAACATCGTTCGATGGAGAGGTGCAGGCTATCTGTATTGCCACACAACAGCTAATTATACGAGAAAAAGATTTTAAAAAAGCAGTTATTTTAATGGATTCAATCTCTGCTATTCAAGCAATAACTTCCTTTAAGATCCCCGACTCAAGAAGAATTGAGGACTACAGGAAAAACTTTAAACAACTAAAAGAGAGTGGAAAGGAAGTGGAACTACAATGTATCCCGGCCCATTGTGGAATACATGGGAATGAGGCGGCTGACCAACTAGCCAAAAAAGGAACTAAAATAATACAAACACCAAGCAATGAAATACCTTTCAATTCAATACCAAGAATTATAAAGAGAAAAATGGACTCTCAATATGAAAGGAGAAAACTAAGTGAAATCGAAAATAAAGAATGGAAAAATGCAATATCTCATGTTCCTACAGCACTAAGAGGAACAAGTGTTGCCTTATTTAGACTTGCCACGGGACATGATTGTCTACCTAATTACCTTTTCAGATTTGGTATTCTTGAAATTCCAAATTGCCCTATTTGTGGAGAGGATGTAATCTTGAATGCACTGTGCCCCGCACTATCAAGTAACAGTATATCTGGCAGATATTGGGAGGCCAGGGAACTAATGAGGACCTCAGAACATCAGCCTAATTGATTGTATTCCCTGTTTACAATTGAATTTTTGTTTTCTCTAAAGTCTCTATATGTCACTCTTGTTACATTTGTTGTTCTGTTTATTCTTCAATTGATTTGGTGGTATATAATAGTGTATAGACATTTGTCTAAGTGCTATTGCTTTGAAAAAAATATTTACAATGGTAGTCTTGCGTTGGATCTTGGATCTTCGACCTGCGTCTCAGAGCTCGAACATAGTTACGTTGTTTACAGAGATCATTTGACCACCATGTGAGTTTTGGCGTATAGGTACTTTTCCGTTTTTTTAAAAGTATTTTTTGCATAGGTCTTGGATTAATTTCAGAAAGAGATCACAGCGGTTATCAAACTCCTCAGTGGTGTTTATCTGTTTAAAGGGAAAATCCTATTCTTCTATTTTCTTGAACAATTCTACGTTAAACTTCTGAAAAGAGATGTACTTCGTTCTGTATCTTCGTTGTGGTATTTTAGGAATGGATGTCGAGAGCGTTAATGTTATTAGACGGTGATGTCCATAGTCTAACTCATCGTCAACTGCCCATGTTGAAAGTAAAGAAAATAGTTGTAGCGGTGATATAGAGACGTCCGGCTAACCCTTGAGATGTGTTGTTTCAAAATTTGGCGAACAATGTGGGTCATTTACAATTATAAGATGTTGTGCGCTCATATGATTTATTAAATGCTGACCTCTATCATCGTCAGTGGGATAGCCCCACAATAGACTGTGGGCATTTTGGTCACCCAGTAACAGGAATTTCGTGAACATACCTCTTCTGTCAGTTATCTAAATAAACAATTTGTAAAACGCACAATACATTTGAAATCCCAATTTCAGAAATTACCATCTATAGTCGGAGAAATATCCGAATTCTTTTGTACAGCCCAGAATATGATGTATAAAATTTATACACACCGAGTAATATCCAAAAAAATTGTTAAACTTTAAAACGCACTTCCAGCAATTATTATTCATAGATCGTACTGTAACAGAATTCTTTTGTGTGTGCCTGTTAATGAACAATAAATGCTATGCACATCATATTCTGCGGTAAGCTTCTTGTAGTGCATCTCAGTGATGTATATCAATTTCAATATGTTTCAAATAGTGTAACATCATTAAAATACACTGCAAACGATTTTTTCCATAAACCATAATGCAACGGAATTCTTTTGATCGTCTGTGTAAACGAATTATAAATGCACTTCATTTTCAATACCGAGCAAACTTAGGTAATCCTCAATAACATCTACCAACTGCATGGCAATCCGATTATATTTACGTGAGTTCACGGCCAGAAAAATCGAACCCTTAATTTATTTAAAACTATGTTGGTAAGTGTTTAAAAGGCTCTTTATTTTAAATAGAGCCCAAAATTTACCAAAATTTCCTAGGGACAACACTATTTTGGCTCCTAAACATCCTAGACAAACTCTTCCGAAAGTGTATTCAACCATGTCACTTTTCAACTATGTTGGAAAGTGTTAAAAAAAAGCTTATTTCAATGTTTTGTGGACAACCTGTATGTGAGCGAAATGTTAATTATTTTTTTAATTGCTGCCGTGCTGATTGATAGCTACCGAAACCATTATGCACTATTTGGTGAACTCTTTAGTGATCTAAATGTTGTTTTACTTATACTTATGCTTCTTAGTGCCAAATCTCTTCACAGTTTTCATTTATCAATATTGTTTAAATATTGTCTTTACATTGAAAATATTTGCAATAAATTGCTACTATTACGTAAATAATAACTTTGCAATGAAATTGCTTGCAATAAAATAAAAAAATCGTTCATGCCAATATTTCCAATACTAACCAGGATATAGCTAATAAAAGCAATACTCCCTCGATATTTTCTGTTACATGCAAGGCTATCAAAATATCATATAAAAAATATTAATAAAATATTTTCCTCTGTTTACAGTTAAGCCGGTTCTTTTCGTCATCTGTCCTTGGCTTTCTATTGAGCC
Source organism: Maratus michaelseni (assembly GCA_963931845.1). NCBI lineage: Eukaryota > Metazoa > Arthropoda > Arachnida > Araneae > Salticidae > Maratus > Maratus michaelseni. Next base: position 266,855,930 of record OZ007593.1, read on the forward strand.
AATTAAATTGGAAGATGTTTATTTGTAGATAAGCCCTCACTAGCTATTTTACACACTTTTATTTAACTTTAGTGTTTGTATCTTAAGTTGAAATTTTGTAATCGATTTTTCACTCATTTCCTGATATGGTAGAATTATAAAAATTACGTTCACAGGTATGTTCCCGAAGACATTTTAATATTTTTAGACCTCAATTATAAATTAATACAATTTAAAGCATTTTTCCGTTAGCCCGTCACAGGTGATGAATCGCCAAATACTCTTTATATGTAGTTAGTATTGTATACGAGTTGGCACAACAATGGATTTAATTATACGCCAAATCACGTTCGCCAAAATAGGACAACTTGCTGTGAAACTGCAATAACCAAATATTTCACACTTTAAAAGATACAGAAAAAAAGAACGTAATACATTAACAAAAATACACTTTAATTAATGAATAGTTTCATATGAATTAAATTATGATTATACGTTGCGAAAACAATTTAGATATCATAAAGGATAATTTAAATAATGCTTTTTTTCCTGTTTCCATATTTTAAAAAGAAAAAAAAAGAGATCAAAAATTATAATTTTTAATAATAAATTCACTAGCTCCCGCTTTCTACCATGCGTAAAAAAGCACCGGCGAATATTCCATAATCGGGTTCGGTGCCTGATCCATATTAACGTATTGTAAAAGAAACTGTTTGTAAAACTCATGATTTGCAGTCATGAAATTAGGCGTGATTTTTAAGATAAACATTGAATGCTTATAAAATAGTGGTTTCTAATTTTTAAAAACCATTTTTATACTTATATCTTCTTATAATATTGTTTTGCCTTAAACCTGGTTAAAAAAAGCAAATTTTAGATAAAATTGTATTAGAAAAATATTTTCGCAGATGAAATAGTTATTTATTGAGAAATTTTATGCGAAAACGATTTCCCATTCCTTAGAATTTATTTCAAATTGATTTCATATGGTCTTAGAATATTTCTTCCTTTATTTAAAAGCTTTTTCTGACAAAATGATATCTAAAATATCTCAAAATATATTTCAATATGACTTTCAATCCGATATTTAAAAAAAATGCTTCTGAACTTATTTTTTGTCCCATTCATTTTCAGTCTTATTGATTGTGCGATTTTCTGATGTCTTAAATTTTAGAAAAATTTTTTTGACTATCTAAAAGCCGAGTTCTAATGTATAGTGATGTATGGATATGCTGAAAAAAAATGATTTAGGCATGGTATAGAGCAAACAATTATTCATAGAGATGCTAACCAAAACATAACAGAATATTTTTATATTAACAATAGCAGAAGATCCAACCCGTGCATCCCGGTTTATGGAACATAATGTTCGGTGTAGTGGTGAAAAAAGATAGGTACAAATTATTTTTAATTGAAAACTTTAATATTTTTTTACATTTAATGTATTTGTTTAGACTGCCCACAAGTAATACCCCCCCCCCCCACAAAAAAGAGTTTTATATGAAAAATTATCAATTATTTATTCAAATAAAGTTTCGGAATTTATTAAACAAGGCACTCCCGTATTTAGCCGCATGCCAGCAGCGGTCAAAAAGAAATAAAAAATGTCAATGATTTTGTTACTTATAGCAGACATTTTGATTCTTATTATTTCAGTGTTTAAGCGCGTAGTTCGATTACATATCTGTTAAATTTGTGTTTTATTTATATTGTTTTACTTTTTTTATGTATTTATTGATAAAGTTTTAATTTCGTCATGGTATATTAGCCGGACATAATTGCTGAAATATTTAGCATATAATATTTTTTATTGATTTTTTTTTAAATATAATTTTGGGGATCACCCGACTAAAAGGTAGAAAGTGTTAATTTGTATCGTTTCAATTTATCTTAATAAGTCAGGAAACACTGACTATAAACAATTTCGAAACATACAAACACTAGTCATAAAGATGTTGGTTAAAGCGTAATGGATTATTTTTGTTAAAACAATTGTGTATCGTTTTATTTTATCTTAACACATTGTATGAGCGCTATTTTACCAAAATAAGCGCAAAATTTATGTGTACAACAGTCACTATCTATTGAAATTTGTTCACAACCTATTATTAGTAATGGAACAATGGAACAATGTTGTTAGCAGCAAGGAATACCTAGTTGCATACCAACTGAACTTCAGATTAAAGGTAATTGACTTGCGAGGCAAAAGGAAGCCGTGAGAAATTTAAGAAGTTAAAAGTTAAATAAAAATATTTAAAAATATAATAATGAAATAGAAGTATAACAAAAATAGTTTAAAAAATAATAATGAAATAGAACATAGAACTATAACAAAAATAGTTAAAAAAAAAGTAAATAAAAAAGAAAATTTCCATTAGATCAAAAAAAAAAATGACAAACGAAACCTGCAGAGGTTCGAACCCATCTCAGAAAGAAGAAAATACTCTTTTCGGAGACCATACATTTAGTTTAAAAGTTATAATAACATTAAAAAGCCAATAGGCAGACTAAAGATTTTTTTTATACAAAGACAAAAAATTAAGTATAATTGGACGGAGAGGAAAACTCAATCTTCATCATCAATTAATAAATTATATTTAGGGTGTTTACAGTTATTGGGGTCGGAGACCTCATAGTCTGGCAATTCTGCTATGATTTCGTTAGGTATGTTGTAAATAGCTTTGTAAAATTTTTTTGGAAAGTTGACATGTACTTTTTTTAAAGATGTGGTGCAGAGATCTCTGCGGATAGTAGTTTCTTAGTTAGCGGTGGCCTTTCCTGATAATACTAAAATTTTTATTATGGGCTTTATTTAGATAATTGATATCGGTGTTACTAACGAAACCCCAGATCGGACAAGCATAAGTAAGGATAGATCGAATGCATGCGTTATATAACTTTATTTTTAATAGAAAGTGTATTACTTTGAAGGAGAGGGGAAAGTGATTTAGAGATACCAGCGACTTTGCCTTCGGATTACACCTTATGTTTTACTCTTTAGAAAATTTCCGGTTCAAACAATAATTTCTGCTTGTAATTTATAAACTATAGCAAAACCCGCGGCTTTGCTCGCGTAATTGTTGAAAATTACCAAGTGGTATTCATGGGACTATTTTCATTAGAGGAAATTTTGCTGCCACAAATAATTCAAAAAGTACTAATTAAGCCACATTTTGAGTAAATTTCATTCGTATACAGCATTAGGCGAACATTAGACTTAAATGAATGAGAAGAGCTAAAATTAATTCAAAATAAATGGTAATTTAGAATATATTTTGAAGGTTTTTCGCTCATCTCATTTTTCATTTAGAAATTTTTAGAAACAGTTGTAATCAAGTATTTACATCTTAAAACTAAGCTTCATGCCAAATTTCAGTCTTCTAGTTAAGCAAATTTCTGTAATAACTATATCACAGAAATTGCAATTTTAGAACTTTTTTGTTCCTGCACAAATTAAAATTTCTAAAAACTATTCTGTGGATGAATTTGTGTTTCTAACGTAACGTAAAGTTTCTATCCCTAACAGTTTCAGATAAATCATAGTTTAGAAGGTTTTTAAAACTTTTCCAGCTAATTTCCCTCTTTTAAATTTGAATTTTTTTAGAAACCGTATTTAGCGACCTGTGAAATCTTAAAAATAGCGACCATGCCGAATTTCAACTTTCCAGACCAGCAGCATCACTAAAATCGCAATTTTAGAAAGTTTTTTGCTTCTGCACCTTTTTGAAATTCGAATTTTGTAAAAACTGGTTGTGTGGGATCAATTTTAAAACTTTTTTTTTGCTCTTGCTCTTTTAAATTTGGCATTTTTAGGAAACTGTTCTGCGTGATCATTTACGTGAGTAACAGCCATTTAAAATTTCAAGATTCTAGCCTTAACGGTTCCAAATAAATCGTAATTTACAACGCTTTTAGAACGCTTCGCACTTTTAAATTTCAATTTTGTAAAACACTCTACTGTGTGACTAGTTACGTCTTAAAAGCAACAGCCATGTTAATCTTCAAATTTCTACCATTAACAATTCCATAAAAATCGGAATTTAGAACGTTTTTAGAACGTTTTTCGCATCATTTCACTCTTTTAAATTTCGATATTTTTCAACTTGTTCTGTGCGACCATTTATATCTTAAAAGCAACAGCAGTGTCAAATTTCAAGTTTCTATCCTTAACAATTCCACAGAAATCGTAATTTAGAACGCTTTTAAAACGCTTTCCGCTTATTTCATCCTTTGAAATTTTGAATTTCTTTACAAACCATTGTTAGTGAGCATTTGTGAATTAAAAGTAACCGTCATTTCAAATTAGAAGTTTCTAATCCTGTCAGTATAAAAAAAATCGTAATTAAAAACGTTTTTTCCTCTTTCACTCTTTTAAATTTCGATTTTTTAAAACTCTTCTGTGTGTGCCTTGCGTCTTAAAAAGTATCAGCCATGTAAAATTTCAAGTTTGTGTCCTCAACAATTCTATAGAAATCGTAATTTAGAACGTTTTTAGAACACTTTTCCGTCATATCATCCTTTTAAATTTTGAATTTTTATAACTATCTTGCCCAATTTCACGTTTCTAATCCCTTCAATATCACAAAAAATTGCAACTTTAGAACGTTTTTCTCTCCTGCAACGCCCTGAGGGCAGTGGCACTGACATAAAATATAGTCTATGTTAGAGTAGAGACCATAAATTCACCATAAATTTGCGACCATTACGTTTAAAATCGGTTCGGTAAATTCAGAGATTCACAGAAATTGTAATTTAAAATGTTTTTAGGACGCGTTTAGTTCATTTCACCCTTTTTAATTTCGAATTTTTTAGAAACAGTTCTTAGAGAGCATTTACATCTTATAAATAACTACCATGCCAAATTTCAAATTTCTAGCCCTTCAATATTGTAAAAAATTCAATTTTAAAACGTTTTTGCTACCACATCCCTCTGGGATAGTGACACTGACATGAAATATAGCCTATGTTGTAGCAGGTACTGTCACCATCAATTTGTCACCATTACGTTTGAAATCGGTTCAGTAGTTCCAAAAATTTAATAGAACTTGTAATTTAGAATGATTTTATAACAATTTTCGCTCATTTCAGCCTTTTAAATTTCGATTTTTTTAAAAATTTGTTCTTAGAAAGCATTTACATCTTATAAGTAACTACCGTGCCAAATTTCTAGCTCCTTCAGTATCACAAAAATCGCCATTTTAGAACGTTTTCCCCTCCTGCACCCCCAGAGGGTAGTGGTACCAACATAAAATATACTCTGTTACAGCAGGGACTGTTACCAACAATTTGCCACCATCACTTTTGGAAATGGTTCTGTAGTTCGAGAGATTCCATAGAAATTGTAATTTAGAATGTTTTTAGAACGCTTTTGGCTCATCTCACCCTTTTAAATTTCGATTTTTTTTTTATTTTGTTCTTAGAGAGCATTTACATCTTATAAGTAACTACCATGCTAAATTTCATGTTTCTAACACCTTCGATGTAAAAAAAAATTCCAAATTTTAGAACGTTTTTCGTTCCTGCACCCCCTGGGGGTAGTGACACCGACATAAAATATAGCTTATGTTACAGCAGGGACTGTCACCACCAATGTGACACCAACACTTTTGAAAACGGTTCTGTAGTTCTAGAGATTCCATAGAAATTGTAATTTAGAATGTTTTTAGAACGCTTTTCGCTCATCTCACCCTTTTAAATTTCGAATTTTTTTAGAATTTGTTCTTGGACAACATTTACATCTTATAAGTAACTGCCATGCCATATTTCAAGTTTTTAACTCCTTCAGTACAATAAAAATGGAAAGTTTAGAAAGTTTTTCGCTCCTGCACCCCCCGGGGGTAGTGGCACCGACATAAATATAGTCTATGCTGTACCAGGGAGTGTCACCATCAATTTGCCATCATCACGTTTGAAATCTGTTCTGTAGTTCCAGAGATTCCGTTGGAATTGTATTTTAGAATGTTTGTCGAACGCTTTTCGCTGATTTTACCCTTTTAAATTTCGAATTTTTTTAGAATTTGTTCTTGGACAGCTATTACATCTTATAAGTAACTACAATGCCAAATTGCAAATTTCATTATATTTTCTTGAAAATGACGCCGTATTGAGCGTTGAAACGTATGTTGGATCATTAAAAAGGTTTTTATAAGCCTTTTGTTGGTTCTTTTAGTATCACTTAAGCATTTCTCTAAATAATACAAAATTCAGTTCAAAGGATTGCACTTTTTTCTTTTGCTAAAATACGTACAGTACGACTCTCCATCCTCCTATAACGAACGATGGCTATATTGAATGCAAAAATTAAAGAAAAGCACCGTTTTAATTCATAAAAAGTTCTTTAGAATTATATGTGGTTTATTTTGTCACAAGGAATGATCTACATTTTAAAAAGTCCTTCCGGCCTGTACCGGGAGGAAAAGGTAGCTTTCCTATATCGTCGTTTTAAAATTTTAGCTAATGTTACACGAAAACAGCAAGTTAAAATGCAAAGAAACGTTTACAAAAGATTCGTTAATACTGAATTTGAATAAGAAATTCGCTAAATTATTGAGCAATAGCCAAATTAATTTCATTTATGAAGACTTATTTTGGTCGCCAAATTTGGCGATATTTCGCCAAATGTCGTCAACTTTGACGAGAATTTGGCGCTAACGGATATTAATATATAGTTTTATGCGTATGATTGGGAAAATTATTACAACAATGAAAGAAAATAATTTGCGAGTAATCGCGGTAATGTGCTGTTTTGTTTCAAAATGTCTAGAATTTCAAACTGCTCTATCTCAGCCATTTTTTAAAAAAGAGGTAAACCAAAAATGCTCTGGAATCCTTGTATCAATGCCTAACACGTAATTAAAAATAAACTTGAAATTTTAACTTTTTTGTATATTTATTTTAGTTTTAAATTTTTAAATGGCCGCCATTTTGAAACAAAATGGCGTACCAAACTGGCCAACGAACTCGGTCGAGACATTGGTGAGCTTAATACACACAATTAGTTCCATCAAAATTGATTTATAAATACGAGCGTATACACGAGCGATGACATAGGTCAGATATATATATATATATATATATATATATATATATATATATATATGTAGAGATATCTTATGTTAAATATGCTCGGGTGTCTAAATGGGTATAAATAAGTCCACGGGAGATTCTTAAGGAAATCTTACTCATTTTAATGTTCTTGGTTATATGTAAAATAATTACAAATATTTACAGGTTTACAGATAATATTAACAACATTGCAGCTCGTGAAGGCCGTTTTCCAATAAGCCGTTACTCAGCTCAGCTCGCAAAGGCTGGCCGCGGAGATCTTAGAGCATCTCTCCGAGAGTCCGTCTGACTCCATCTCTCGACTCCTTCTGTTCTCACGCTGTAAAAATTACTGCACTCATCAAAACCAATTGTTCGGCAGTTTATGTCTTCATCAAGAGCCTCATTAGAGAATTTGCTGGCTTTGCGGTACAGAGTCCACAGAGTCCATTTCCCAGTCACCACAATTCGGCCTACCTGACCGGGCTGGGTCCTCCCAGTCATTATCTACCTTTTATACCAGATGAGTACCGGACGGCTTTTTCAGAACTTATAAGATACAAAACAAAAAAAAAACACACAAACATAAAAATAAAGTAATATCAAGATCAGTCACTAAATACTACTGAATAAAATGTTTTTAGTCCTTAAATAATATTTTTGGAGTTTGGAAAGTTCTTTTTTGTGTTTGTCACTTGGACGCAGTTCTTGTCACAGTTTGTTTATTAGTAAAAAAAATATCAATAAAACACAGTTAAAATATATATATATATATATATATAATAATAATAAAAATAATAAACACAAAATTAACTAAAAGCACATTTGCTTTGTTTCAGACAGTAGAAGTCCATGGTTTCATGTGATCTGCAGCACTTGAGGTCGTATTTGGACCCTCATGGTGTCCAACTTTGTTTACATTGTACCGATCGCCTCTTTTTACTACGGTAATCTCGTAAGGTCAAAAAAACTTAGGCTTTAGTTTGGTACCTGTAACACACTGCGTTTTTTGAATCGCCACCAAATCACCGAGTTTATAGGTGTTGGCCGTTTTTCTTTTTTTCTTTTAGGTTTTACGATTTTCTTCCTGTATTTTTAAAATGTTCTCTTTTCCAATTTCCCTATTAAAATTTCTTTCTGACATAATCGAATTTATATGTTCTTCGTCTAACAATTCTTTTATTTGCAAATCGTTTTCATGTCGCAATTTAACACCGGTTAGAAGCTCAAATGGTGAAAATTTTGTACTTCTAGATATAGTGCTGTTTATAATTCGCTGTACCGATGCTACATATTTGTACCATTTTGTGGGGTCTTCTATGCTAAGTTTCGATCAAATTGGTATCAGGATTCTATGCATCCGTTCTATCTGGCCATTTCCTCTTGGAACACCTGTCGTTATTGGGACATGTTGTATTTTTTTTTCGCTACAATATGCTTCAAAATCGTCGGATGTAAACGCGGGTCCTTTGTCGGTTATTATTCGGGACGGGTTTCCGAAAATGTTGTGTTGTAATTTCAATTTATCTATAACTTCTACGGCAGCAGTAGTTTTAACTGGGTATAACCAGACAATATTTGTGAAAGCATCTACGACGGTAAAAATATGATTATAATTTTTGTGAGTGGATGGCATTGGTCCGATATGGTCAATATGATAAGTCTCAAGGGGGATATTTTGTTTTGGAATTGGGTTCAATAAACCTTCTCCTTTTCCTTGCTTTTTATTACACAAAATGCACTCTACGCAATTCGCAATGACATTTTCTATTTGCTTCCTTAACTGGGGTATAAAATAGTTTTCTTTTAGAATTGTTTCGGTTTTTGCTACCGCATAATGACCTTTATTATGAACATTTCGTATTATTTCTTTTTGCATATTTACGGGAATCATCAACAATTCTCTGTCGTTTTCATATTTATACAGTATGTCGTTTCGATTAAAATATTCAGAGCTTTCATTTTTTTCTATTAATTTTTTTATGGTTTGAATATGTTCATCTTCTTGTTGCGCTAATTTAATTTTTGCTGTTAATTCGTCATAAGAACGTGTTACTACCAATACCGTATTTCTGCTTAGCGCGTCGACATGCTTCATTTGATTTCCCGCTCGATGTACTATTTCATAATCAAATTCCTGTAAGAATAGCGCCCATCTTGCTACTTTTGGCGTAATGTCTTTTTTGTCCATAGTCTTTTGAAACGCGGAACAATCTGTCACAATTTTAAATTTCGTTCCTAATAAGTAGTTTCGAAATTTTTTGACCGATTCTATTACTGCAAGGGTCTCTAATTCGTAACTCGAAAATTTTGCTTGAGTAGGTGTAGTTTTACGGCTCATGTAATGAATAGCATGTAAGTTTTGGTTCTTATCTTCTTGTAGTAGGACACTACCAAAACCTATGGCGCTTGCATCGGTGTGCAATTCTAGTCCGGCGCCTCGTCGGAATACATGCAATACTGGGGGGTTAACAAATTTTTCTTTAAGAGTTTCAAAAGCTTGCTTTTCGGATATTTCAAATTTAAATTTATTTCCCGCTTTTAATAAATCACTTAAAGGTCTCGCTATAGTTGCATAATGTGGGATGTATTTTCTGAAATAAGAAGTTAGACGCAGAAAACTGTGTAATTGTTTAAGGGTGCGGGGTTCAGGAAATTTCTATACTGCTAAAGTTTTGGCTTCCGAGGGTCTAGTAGTTCCGTTTTCGGTAATATAGCCTAAAAATTCAATTTTCCGTTTAAGAAATTGACATTTTGCAAAATTAAATTCAAGTCCGTAATCCGATGCAACTTCTAGGACGCGTTTCAGATTTACCAAGGCTTCTTCCTCAGTTTCCGCAAGTATTATGACATAGTCTAAGTAAATTAATATTACCTTTTCTTTAATTAACTGTTTAAAAACAGCTTGAATATATCTTTGAAACTGTTGAGGTCCAATCGATAATCTGAATGGGAGCTTTAAGTACTCGTACTGTGAGTTATGCGTGACAAATGCTGTATATTTCCTACTCTCCTCTGCTACGTCTATATGAAAAAAACCATTTTTTAAATCCAATGTTGTGAAAACCTTTGCATTCTCAATGTTATCTAAAATATCTTCTATCCTTGGCAAGGGAAAATTATCTCTAATTATTTTTTTATTTAGCAATCTATAGTCTACGCAAAGTCTCCAAGAATTATTTTTCTTTTTCGCTAACACTATAGGAGATGCATAATTAGAGTTGCTCTCCGTTATAATTCCCGTTTCCAACCATTCCTGTATTTGTTTGTCCACAAACTCCTGCTCCGGATACTCTAATCTACGCGGTCGTTGCGCAATCGGAATATAATCAGTTAATATTATATTTACTTTTAACTCTGTGTCCTTAACCTTGTTTGGCTTATAATTAGTAATCAATTCCGTTAACTCTTTCTTAATAGTGTTGTTTGTAATATGATTCAGCTCAACTTCCTGAAAATTAATAGAATTTGCTGTTTCAGCTAAATAAATGTCTGTGGTTTTTGTTAAGTCTAACTGTGGGATAGAACACTGTTCGCTTTCTAATAAACAACTTTTCTCAGTACTTAATTGCATGTTTACTTTTTCACTAAAGTTAAAAGCTGTTTCATTTTGATTAGTTTGTTCCTTTCTCACTAATTCAGCTGTCGAAATCATTTTTCCTATCGTGGGATTGTTTTGCTTTTTTGACCGCTACATCGCATGAAATCTGGGTGTGACAAGCTGACGCGTCTGATTTTCGTCATGGCTATTTCTTGTGGGAAAGCAGTGACGTGACTTCTTTTAACTCCCGTTTTCCCATAATTTGCAATCCTTTTTCTGAAATATTAAAATTTAACTGTCTCAAAAAGGTATTCCCTAAATTATAGAATGATTCAATTTTTTTACGATGTATAGATCTGAATTTACTGTATAACCATCTATTTCAATGTTTACGGTCGTAAATCCTATGGGTGTTATTTGGTTTCCACCAATACCTGACAAAACCAAATCATTTTCATGTAGTTTAGGGCATCCCAGGGCAATATAAATATCGTTATTCCCCATATTTACGTCGCTCCCTGTGTCTATGAAGGCATCTATATTTTTTCCTAAAATCCTCAGGTTCTTTATTATTTTATCTGCTGGATTAGAGTTGTTGCTTACGGCAGCATTTGCATTTTTAGGAGAATTGTTTGTACAATGGTCAGACCTGTGGCCAGGAATTTTACACTTCCAGCACACAGGGCCTTCTTTATTTCGGGGACAATCCCTCCAGCGGTGTGAAAATTCATTGCAATTAAAACAACGGATTTTTGTATTTAAATTCTTTTGGGGGGCATTTGCGTAATTTTTTTCAGATCGTACGAGGCTAATATCATTTCGGTGGAACGCTCTATTATTTTCAAAACCTTGACGTTTTCGAAATTCCGTATTTGGGGACTTAATTTCAGCCTTCCGTAAGTTAATTCGAGAAGTTTCAAAATCATCCAACTTATTAGTCAAATCATCTATATTCGTAATTTTGGGTAGTTCATCACAAAAGTGTTCTTTCATTTCTAAAGACAATTTTCTCTTGATTTTGTCAATAATTAAAATATTTTTTAATTGTTCGTACGTTGATATTTGCAAGCCAGATAACCAATTATCCAAGAAATTTGAGAGTTCAAACGAGAAATCTTTCCACGAATCCGAATTTTGCTTTCTATGCAAGAAGAATTTTTGCCGAAATTGCTCCGGTGTAAGTCTAAAGCGTCTTAAAAGTATTTTTTTACATAGTCGTAGTCACTGGATTGTTCCTCACTTTCGCGATTGATTAAATTAACTATATCGAGAGGTAATAATGCGAGAAGATAGGTTACCCATTCATCTTTGTCTATCTCTAACCACTTTGCCTGGCGTTCGAAAAGGGTTAAGTATATACTGATTTCCTCCTCGTTATTGTACCTATTTAACAATTTTAAAACATCGGAACCCTTTCCGGCGGTTGTAGGTACAGAGTTGTGTAATTGGGCTTTTTGTGTATTTTCCAATTGTAATCGTTTTAATTCAAACTCGCGATTCTCAGCTTCTTTTTGCTGTAATAATCGTTCAGCTTCTTCGCGCTCACTCCCAATTCCCTCTAACAAATTTTTCACTAAATCTTCATCATACCCTTTGGATTTTACAATTAAATCAGTTAATTGAGTTTTATTGGCCGATTCTGGTGGATTTAAACCTAATTCGACTGCCACAGTAACCAGATCGATTTTTTTTTACCTTATTAAATGTGCCATTTTTATCATAAACTAATTAACACAAAAAAATAAAATATATCATTAAATAAATCAATCATATACGTATATTCAACCGATAAATGAAATATATCTATACATATAATAATATGTAACCATTATAATAACACACTTACTTCCATATATTCACCTGACGAATCAAATATAACACATATAATAATATTCAACAATTTTATAAACACTTACTTTCATATATTCATCCGATGAATCAAATATAACACATATTATAATATGCAACAATTTTATAAATGCACTTACTTTCTAAATTGAATATATATATGTTTCTTTTCCCATAAAAAATAACAACATAAAAAAAAATATTTATCGTAATACTCTTAACTCTATTCTAGAAAAAAGAAACATTCAGTTTCACTAGGAATCAATAAAAATAACACAACACCTTCCTCAATTTATAAGCATACCATACGAAGAAAAAGAGAAAGACAAAAAAAAACAATTTAATCGTTTCACTTTTCTTTTTTCCAGTCTGCAAAAAAAAAAAATTCACAGCAGACGTTCTTTATTTCATTCGAGCAACCCGACTTGCTGATAAACAACACATTTTCCTCTTGCGTACTCGAAAAACAGAAAAAAATCACTTTCCCCCACCGCGAACACACGACACTTAAATCGAAGCACACGGAGATATGAATGTGTCAGTCTTTCTCCACCGACACCCGAAATATTTTATTCACTCTTTACCGAAAATAATTTTATCGGTTTTTCAGTGATTCATCACAGCACATCACTGACACATAATTGCACAGCAGATCATAGCTGATCATCACTTACATCACTCACATAATAACCACTCACACACACTTGGATGTGTAGTAATACGCAGATGAAAAAAAAATCGGCAGCACAAAACACTTTCTCTTGACCCACTTATATACGATGCACAAATCTTTTTTCTTCTTTATTGGAAATTCACGTAGATCCATTCACGTAGATTCCGTTGATCCAGGCCGGTAGCCTCCAAATTTTGTAGAGATATCTTATGTTAAATATGCTCGGTTGTCTAAATGGGTATAAATAAGTCCACGGGAGATTCTTAAGGAAATCTTACTCATTTTAATGTTCTTGGTTATATGTAAAATAATTACAAATACTTACAGGTTTACAGATAATATTAACAACATTGCAGCTCGTGAAGGCCGTTTTCCAATAAGCCGTTACTCAGCTCAGCTCGCAAAGGCTGATCTTAGAGCATCTCTCCGAGAGTCCGTCTGACTCCGTCTCTCGACTCCTTCTGTTCTCACGCTGTGAAAATTACTGCAGTCATCAAAACCAATTGTTCGGCAGTTTATGTCTTCATCAAGAGCCTCATTAGAGAATTTGCTGGCTTTGCGGTACAGAGTCCACAGAGTCCATTTCCCAGTCACCACATATATATATGGATATATCTATATATATAAATCAACATTTGAACGGAGGGTGGTTTTGGGGTCTGGGGGTCATGATCGGTGAAAATATATCGAAATTTTCCAGAACTGCTTTCCTCCGAACGGCTGCAATAGGTAGCTTTATACTTTTTGTATTGAAATAAGCTACCTAAAATTGCAACCATTTTTACTTTCTAAGTGGTAATACTTGTTTTTGATACCTTATTTCTGTTCCTTGGTTTAGGGAAGCCCGAAAAAGGGCTGCACTTCTCCTTAAATTTTCATAGAGTTATTAAAACAAATGTTTTAGGAATTTATCCATGAATTTAGAAAAAAATAAATTAAGAGATTACAGGGCAAACTACCAGAAACATTCAAATAGTAACCGAAAAAATTATGTATGAAAATTCTAAAAATAAATTAAATTAATTTAATGTGAAAGAAAATAATATATATATTTTTTTGTTATTTTATAAGATTTTTTTTTTTCTGTGGATGTAAACGCTAATGAGAAACGCCCACCTAAACCGTCGGAAGCTAAATTTTGTTATATCTCGAAAACTAATAAATGAAATAACCTATAAAAGTACATAACCATGTTTACGAAGACTCTGATTCCTTTTATGTAAAAATTAATAGGATATAATTTGTAAATGTTTTGTATAGTATTTTATTAATGGTTTTCATAATTAAAAATATGTTTTTGCATAAAAAAGTCCTAGATTATGAATGGGCACATTCAATGTATCTCATTGTGAAATAAGCATTTCAATTGTATGATTTTTTTAAAGAAGATATAAATTAAAGTGGATTCCCGTGGATTTACCATTAGCCATCCCCAAACTTCGATGATTTAAGTAAAAATGTATATACTGTATACGCTTCTGGGCTTTTTTGATGTAAGGAACTTAGCTAAAGAGTAAAAAATGGCTGTTATCATTTGAAATATGAAATTTGGTGCAAATTTTAAAAAATAGACGACGCTTTATAACAAAATAAACCGCACAGAACTTTAAATAACTTTATGCGAATTCAAAGGATACTTTTCTTTAATTTTTACAATTATTAGAAGAGAAGTTTTTGCTATCGCTCGGATTTTTGTCAAAGTTGTTTCTGTAGTAGTGGCGCAGAAATTTAGAGAATTGTTTAATTAAAAGCACATTCCTTTTCCTAGTTTATAAAGTTTTCTTTTTTAGTTGCACAAATATTTTTTTGTTCTGAAATTTTAGTCTTACCACATTTTAAAAGATCGTTTGTTATATTAAACCTCCTCATTTTAACTTTGTATTTTTAACACTTTTCAATATAGATGAAAAAATGTTTATAAATTCGGAGTGTCTGTCCATGCTCTAACTCGCGTAAATATGCTTGAATTTCCATGCAATTGATATATGTTATTGAAGTTTATTATGACATGTTTTAACTATTTACTAGCACTGTGGATCTTGTCTGACCCCCAGCATTGATCCCCCCTGGGGCCTTATTCCAGGCTTTTTTATCATTTTTTATATTTAGGGCTCTCTCTTTTTCATTTCCTCTAGGCCTCCTTATTATAGTTTCTAGGTCTCAGACCTTCAATCTTATTTCCATAGTCTTGTTTCTGGGTCATTTTCGAGTCTCTCGGTGCTTGGCGCTCATGAGGCTCTGTTACGTGGTATTGTGGGCTATTTTATGTTCACTAGGAAATTATCATCTTAAATTCAATTCCATTGTTCTATTAACAGCCATTTCATTTAAAGTTTTCTTGCTTTTCCAGCCCAAATCAAGTATACATACCAAACAAATTTCACCAGCCATTTGAACCTCCCTTTGTTGTATTTTATTCCTATTAAATTTGGACTTTCACCATTCATCCTGCACAACATTATAAGTTGATATTTGTTATTTTTCACAGTACTGTCACTTCCGAATATTGTGATTTCCCCTGGAAGAGTTTTGGTACCACAGGGAATATGGATTTCAGTTAATTAAATGATATATTTTTCTGGTCATCATATTAAGAGATAAAATTCATGTAGATTGATTTTATTATACATCGTTTTTGTGCTGCAAATTATGTGTGCACTAGTCATCACCCTAGTTATCTTAATCAAAGTTCTTTCACCAGCATTTCTTAATACAGAAATTTAACTTACGAACTTTTTCTATTGTCTATTTTATAATTTCACAAGACTTTCAATATAATATACCTTTCAGTATATTGCTATCAGAAGAAATTTATCATTTATATTTAATACTTGTCAATTTGAATACAATTATAAATTGAGTTGCGAACCATATATGTAACTTGTCATTATCTTGCTATGGTTAAATGGTTATTGATCTATTTAAGCGTCCAGTTATTAAACATATTTATTTGGACTTTTATCATGGGTTTATGTTGTATTTTTAATTGTTACCGTTTTTGTCACTGACCTATACCTTGAAGCATGATAATATTTCCCTCTGTTGTTGTCAATCTCACCAGATGCTCTCCATTTGGCTTTCAAACATTAATGTCTTCCAAATATTTTATTTCATTCTGTTTTATTTTTCCGAATTTTAACATATTTTTAAAAAACTTCTTTCGCATTTTGGACATTTAGTTATTTTCTCTTAATCATTTTCTGAGATTAAGGACTTGGGTTTATGATATACTCTTTATATCACACGTCCTTTCACAATTATGTGTATGGAGCTCTTTCGAAGCCTGGTATGGCTATTCTTGATTTTCTCTACTAAAAATCATAGTTTCAAATAAGGAAAGTGTTTAGTTACATTCTGGAGATAATCTGACCTGCATTAATCTTGTATTACTAAACAATTCTCAAACTCATATCGTTTATTAAACTACACCTTCAACTATTTAAATAAAATTAATTGTATATTAAAAAAAACCTGAAGTCGTCACACAGTCAATTTATTATTATACATCTCTAAAATAGTCTTCAAATACGTATACAGCTCAGAATTTCAAACTCAATACCCCACATACAATCTACAATTCAAAAGACCCAAGCAGATAAAATAAATTCCAAAAAGAAACAATCCTCAGAGGAAGAATATAACTTTTCGTTGTCAGACTCGTCGGTAAACTTCGTAACTTCAGATAATTTGCTTTTAAATTCTGATCAAATTTTGCCTTCCTACACAATCCGACGCTTCAAAAGTGATATCGCAATTAATATGAAAGCTGGTTCAGGAGCAGAAGCAGAACTCCTGACGATATCTGAAGAAAATCTATCAATCATAGTTTCAATAAGAAAACATCAAGAAGATCTCTTCCCCGTAGCAAATTCTATCACAATGGTACTAAAAGATGGCAGTAAGAAGCATGAATTATATGAGAAATCGATGATATAAAGATACGTATTCAGCGCAATCAAGTCAAGGTTCTACGGTCAAATAAATTCCACCGTCTTGAAGTGGAAATGCAACATCAACAACATTCTTCTAAAGTTACCTTAATAGTACATGCAAGAGGAAACAACTTCGTACTTCACAACACCGCCAACAGGTACTTCGAAGTTAGGAATCATTGTCAGACGTAAAATTTCATTAAAAATATCAATGAGTAACATCAGAAACCTACTAAATAGGTATGCTCTAAAAGATAACCAGCTACAAAATATTTCATGCACATTAGCAAGAGAAAAAAATACTTCTATTATAAAAAGAGAAAAAGAAAAAGAAATTGGATTATTTTCAGATAAATTCCAGAATTACGAAAATCTACATGACATAATTGAAATGGAATTAAGAACTGATATCAGACGAAAACTCATAATTCTTGGCATTCGAAAAGAAACCCCCAAAGAAAGATGTTTTTGGTAAACTAAACACGGATCTAAACATAGATACAGAAACGCATTACTTTAGCCTTAGAAAAAGATAGTGCAAAAACATACCAAATTGTGGTCGATATGGCACGAGGGACGAGATATGGACGAGATATATGCAAAATACTTCATTTAAAATGGAAATCTCCTAATAAGCTTCAGTTCATTCAAAGTATTAACATACTCATCAATGATACGCTGCAATAATTGTCAGTACTATGGTCACTTACAAGATATGTGAAGGTTTACAAAACCCTCCTGCGCCTATTGCACAAAAAATCACTCCTTCGACTCATACCCCATTAAAGATAAAAAAAAACACTTATGTATAAATTGTCGAGATGAAGCAGACATCGACAATAAACCAATATATTATCATCATAGTGCAAATTCGAATGCTTGTCATCTTTTCCAAAGAAGAATTTGACCCATAAACAAGGCTACTAATTACAATCAAGGTCCTTCGCACAGTTAAATACTACAATTAACTATTTAATTCCGTCTTCTTCTCGATCTCATACAATTCAACCTACTACGACCCTTTCATCTTCTGATATGCAAGGAATTAAAACAGTTCAAATAAACTTTAACTACTACAAAGCTGCTAATACAGAATTATTAACACATATACGAGACAATGAAATAGATATTGCATTAATCCAAACTATCACACAGCTAATAACGTTTTCGCAAGTCTCCCTTTAGGATGGACATTATACCACACCCTCAAAAACACAGCTGGCACAACCAATCCACTCCTCATCCATATCCAGACAGATAACAGTACATTTATAAAAATAAATACTCCATCTCACTATTTAAAGTTTCGTTCTCAGTATTCACTCCCATCAGGAAATATGGAAGAAGGATTTTTATCATGGTCCCAACAGATAACAAATTGCAATAATCTGATCCTCTGGGATGATTCTAATCCACAACAAATCGGGACACCAGATCTAACACTCTGCGGTCATTCTTCAAGAAATATACTAGATTCATGACAAGTGAACGACAGTCACAACTCCTTAAGAGACCATCTATATATAACACATAAAGTTAATGCTGAACCAACTCTGCTGAATCAGCACCGTTATAAGAGGAAATACACAAACTTTAAAGAATTCAATAGTATATTAAAGAGCTACGATAACAATCTGCAATTCGCTATAAATGAAATTACATCATCACAGGATTTAAACAACTGTGTGAAAGATTTTCAGCAACTGATATTTTCATAATAGATTTAACACTAAAAAAAAAAACTATCTTATAACTTAAATATAAATTGGGATACAGACAAACAAATTAAGAATTCAACGTAACAGGTTCAACGCATTGTATAAGTACATTGCAAAAAATAATTGTTGATTTTACAGTATAAAACTGGCACCCCAGCTGCCAGTATTATACCGTAGAATAAACAGTATTAAACAGTAAAATAAGCAGTAATACGCATGCGCGGCAGCGTATTACTGCTTATTTTACTGTTTAATACTGTTAATTTTACGGTATAATACTGGCAGCTGGGGTGCCAACTTTATACTGTAAAATCAACAATTATTTTTTGCAGTGTAAATCAGACACCATGCAGACAATATTATATATAGAACAGAAAATAATAAGGCAAGAACAAAATATAAACAAGACATCAAGAAGGTCAAATTATCAGCATGAGACATAATTTCAGTTTTAATAAAAATGTCACTTCGAGACAAAATATGAATATAACCCTATTTGATCCTTTAAACAACGATAAACTAAAAGAAATTACAACATTCTGTTTTATTAAAAAGACTCTATGAAAGAAAATTTTTTTACTTTTATAAAATACTTTTTAATAGTGTCTAATAGTGTCAAAATTGCTAGATATGTTATGCATTAGTATACTTTTTCAAACTTTTTCTAATTACTTTCTTTATACCTTTTCTTATAACGCAAAATTTTTAAATGTTTATCGCAGTCTGATATGACGCACAGTCTCTTTTTAAGTAAATGGCTTAGGATCTTTCATGTGTATGAATATGTCTCTTCCATGTTTTTAATTTTTTAATTTTAAGAAATGCTGTGATACTGAACTTGTAATGTAAAGACGAATTTTGTATACTATTTTTACTTTAACCTCTTCTATAATATTCGACTTCTGTAATCTAAAGTATGAATTGTCAAAGTACATTTCATCTCGGGGAGAAAAAATCCTATGCTTAACGACTGGCTCTCTACGAGAGGGTGATTTCATTTCATTTCATTTGTTTACATATACATCATCTATTTATTGTCCATTTTACCAATTTTTAGTCACACATTATTTTAAAAAACATGATAAAAAATTCCTCACTAAAAACGTCCCCCATTTAAAAAATGTAAAAACAGTTTTCAATAAAAAATCTTTACCACTCCACAAAAGCGCTTTCGCCCCAGCTAGGGCATCATCAGTTGTGATCTTCAACTCTCTACCTCTCCGACATATGTATGACTGCTGGTTGAAGTGCTCCCCCTATCGGCATTCCATACTCTCTCTCTCTCTCCCTCTTCTAACATTTTTTTCCAGCGATAATCAAGTAATGAATGAACCACGTCATTGCATGCGGCTTTGTTCGCATTGATTTCTATTGATTCTCTTATTAAAGCGTTTTGTAAGTTTTCGTAGTTCGCTATTTTCTGTATTTGTAGAGTTTCAAGTTTTATTGGGGTTTTAGTGTTTAATCTTGCAAGAGCTGTTGACTGTTTATTTAGTTTTATATCTCTGATATGTTCTTTCATTCTTTCTTCTATTTTCTCTTCGTCATTCCTATGTAAGTAACCTTTTCATTTCTGCTGTTTAGACAATTTATTTTGTATATTCCTGCTGTTTGTATTTCCTCATATTTTTCTATTTCATTTCTTATTGATTTAAAGAGGGATGGATTGGGGGTTAGTGGGACTATATTAGGGGGACGTTTTTAGTGAGGAATTTTTTATCATATTTTTTTAAATAATGTCTGAATAAAAATTGGTAAAATGGACAATAAATAGTAAATTTACAGACTTTAACAAATGAACACTTGTTTTTAATAGACATCATCTTTCGCCTTATTAAAGGGTGAAGTTTTGTTACAGTATTCTGCACGTGTTGGAGCGCTTTTCATAATCTATGCTTAATGCATGATTTTTCGTTTTTGTTCATGCATTCGGAAAGTTTTAGAGATACTACATCGAAAACAAAGATAGAAAATATAAAAGAAAAAAGAAAAACGGCTGTATATGAAGGCAGCCAAAAATGAAATTTGGTTTTTCTATGATGTAGAATTTGAAGTTCATGATGCATACCGATTTGTTACGAGCATTAAGAGAGGGCCAAGATAAAATTTCATTTCATCAATTTCATTTTTTTCCTTTTGATTCTTGATAAAAGGAGAGGAATTATTAAACAAATTTTGCGTCAGATGGTTGGAAAGACACGATAGGGAGGGAGAAAAAATATCACCAGAGAAAAAAAATTCTTATTTTCCCGCATTTTTACAGTTTTCGTTTCTAAAACATTCCATGCAGAATTAAATATGATACTGTTTGCATACATAATATTATAAGTGCAATTAAAAATATGTAGCAGAATAAATCGCACACTGGGTACGCATTTCTATAGACATGCTTTGAACAAACATATTAAAAGAAATTTTATTTTCTAACGAATGGCTAAAGTATATATATACTTCTTATTAGATCCTAAGCAGTATTTTTATTACAAGATTTGTTCAACCAAAATAATTGTTTAGCTGTCGAAAGAATGTGGCTTCTGTTCGATTTATCTTGACATTTTTTTAAACCAAAGAATGATTTGTTAAAAAAAAACCCACTATATAATAAACAACATTCTGTGTGGAAGTATATTACAAAATCTGCTACTACCGATAGAGTATGTTTCTAGCATCTTAGTTTTATCCGTAACGGTTATATTGCTTCTATTAAGCCACATATTTATAATCAATTGCTAATATCCTGGAAGCATGAAAATAACTGATAATGCCCCCAAAAAAGAGTTTCGTGTTTCGATATAGTGCGCTTCAAGAAATAATAGGTTATACAGAAGCAGCTCTAGAAATTTTTTGTTTCATTTAAAGTTCCTGCAGATATTTACTAATTGAAGTGGACGACAAATCGGTACTTTTCTGTTAGTCGGGTGCCAGTAATATATATACACACACACACGCACACACACACACACACACATATGTATATATATATATATATATATATATATATATATATATATATATATATATATATATATACATTTATATATATATATACACACACATATATATACACACACACACACACACACACACACACACACATATATATATATATATATATATATATATATATATATATATATATATATATATATATATGTTATATAGAAATTTTATTTCGCATATTATTCCTTTAAATTAATCTAACTTCTGACATAGTCATTATTTCCTTAATTCTTAATAATATTTATTCTTATTTAATGTCCTTTTAAAAGTAATAACACGTATATTAATAATTATCTTATTCCAAATCTTAATCTAAAACTTTAAGTTCATTCGTAACTTTTATCAACTCCCCAATCTATGAAATTCTGAGAGATGCTTGTTGTCATTTCGAATGTTTTTAAAGCCATTTTTTTTAAATTTTTTATTCCATGCTTTGCTTCGCGCGCTGGGTATTTTTCACGTAAAAATCAATGCGCCGTTGTGTTGGGGATTATTTCATGTTAAATCTTCCCCCTCGCACCTCATCCGCTTAGCTTAATTTCGCCTCTCACTCATTGGATCGTGCGCTTGTTACATCGTTCTCAGTAACTCTACGCGCTGTGAACAAAACTCGCTTCAAGATTTTGGAGAGCAGATTTTTGTCGTGTTTGGAAGTGCTCACCAAAGTGTTATCTGGTGTTTAACTGACTTAGAATTTCATAACAGCTCTTTAAGATCTATTAAATGATGTAGTGAGCTATCGTCAAGCCTGAGGGCTATAAGTATACCTGATACTGTGGGAACTGTTACTTGCATCGTCATGGTTGTTAATAAACAATTTATTTGGAAATTGGCTGCATCTTATTGAAGAAATTCTTGTGGTGTCTCATCATTGCCTAACCTCCTCGCCATGATTCTTGATTACGACTGCGATAATTCCCCATCTGTAACAAACTGACATTTTCTCGTGGAATATAAAATCATCTTCGTAAAAAGTTCACAGAAAGCCGGTAGGATTCGAACCTATGCGGGGAAAGCCCAATGGATTTCAAGTCTACATAATTCAAATATTTTGTTTAAATGTTGCATGTGTTCTTCTAAGGAGAAAGAAAAAATAAGGATATCATCAAAATAATGGCAAGCAAAGTCTATTTTGTATTTAGTAAGTATTCTTCTAAGGGTTCTATTAAATATTGGGGGGGCCTACTTTAATACCGAAGGGCAGAACTAACCACTCAAAGAGACCAGAGTTGCTAGCAAAAGCCAATTTTTCAGCATCAGATGGATGTATGGGTATGTGCCAGTAGCCAGAGGCTAAATCTAAAGTTAAAAAATACTGCGCACTACTCAGTTTATCTAAAATTCCATCAATGCGAGGTAGGGGTTCTGCGTCATTTTTCATTATCGCGTTTAGTTTTCTATAGTCAACACATAATCTGGTTTTTTTACCTTCTTCTCTTTCCATTACTAGTGTAATAGGGGCAGAATAGGGACTATTGCTCTCTTTAATTAAACCAGCATCTAATAATGATTGAATTTAATCTGAAATTTCTTTTTCTTTTAAAGGGGAAGTTCTGTACGGTCCCAGAAATATTGGTAGGTCAGATTTAAGGAAAATACGTTGCGGTTCAATATTAATTCTCCCGACATCATATTTATTTTTAGAAAAAAAGTCTGAATAACCCCTTATACTTTTCCTTAAAATTTCATTTTCTATAGACTTTATTTCTCCAAGTAATTTAGAATTATCAACATTAGATTGAACAAAGGATTGAGGAGATATGATCTTTCCATAATCAGGTTGCACCGTTTTTCAATCCGATGTATATTTGTCGAGTTATTCGACCGTTTCTAGATTTTTCGGACACCCTGTATATGTATGTATATTACTGGCGACCGGCTAACAGAAAAGCATCGAAAAATAAAGCATAATTCATAGTTTGAACCATTGTTATATCTTTTAATTTATCCATAGATTGAAAAATCTGGTATTGCTGATTCTTATTTCAATTCAATTGAAAAATGTAAGAAGAAATATATATTTTTAAACATATGTATTTATTTTTCGTAAAGTTAAATTCTGCTCAAAGGAGTGGTGATGATGTTTTTCTCTTAACCCTTCAACGCCCATAAGTAAACATATAATTTTTCTTTCAAATCCATAGGATGTATTGTATTGTTTTCAGCAAAAAGAGTAATAAAAAATAAATTTTATCAAAAAGTAACATGTATAGAGCTGATAATTTGAAATGACTTTTATGTTTGAAGCACAACTTCAAGATCGCATCACAGCAACAAAAACTAATCAAACATTCGAATTCCTACAAATATCAATTCAACATATAGTTAACTTTAACACTGAGGCAAAAACAAAATATGAGACTTACTGCTTTTTTGACATTTTTATCCCAAAAAGTAGACCAGCTCAAGTCCTTGCTTGCTTGGGGGAGGTACGAAACTTTGGAAAGTTATAGCATCAAATCACAAAATCCTAGAGATATACGAAGTAGAGTCAATAAATTCCTGGAATGGTCACCTACATTCGCGAAGGTGTTCGATGGAGGGGAAATATCTTTTTTGGATGTTTGGCAGCACTGATAAGGAAAACACACAAGCATCTGGAATTCATTTCCGGTACTGTCGGCATTAGCTGTGAATCATTTCTGACAAAGCGAATTTTTCATTCGTCTGATTTTGAAATGTCGTTTTTAGAGCAGCGTGCAAACATCAAATTCTGAGTTTTGTTCGAAAAATCACCTTCTGAGACGCTCGAGATGCTAAAGAAAGCACACGGAAATGATGCCAAGAAAAAAACTACTCTGTACGAGTAGTATAATCGTTTTCGTGAACATAACACAAACATCGAAGATGACCCTCGGACTGGACGCCCCTCCTCTTCCACCGGAGATGAAAATGTTGAGCGTGTTCATTCACTATGAATTTATTGCTGAAGGTCAAACTGTCCATAAAAACTTCACCTGGAGATCCTTAAACGACTACGAGATGCTATCAGACGAAAACGACCTGAAAAAATGGGCAACATACGATTGGATTGCTTACACGATAATGCTCCACCACATCGTGCTCTGATTGTGAAAAATTACCTTGCCAGACACAGTGTTACCACTCTGGAACACCCTCCTTATTCTCCCGACCTAGTACCAGCGGATTTTTACCTGTTTCCACGGTTGAAAATGAAATTGAAAGGACACCGTTTTATGGATTCAGATGAGGTGATTGAAAATGCGACGAAGCTACTGAAGGACGTCTCAAAAAATGGATTCAAGGAATGTTTTGAACAGTTATACGAACGCTGGAAGAAGTGTGTGGATGAAGACGGAAAGTACTTTGAACGCCAATAAGGTAAAATTATTGTTCTATTTTTTAATAATTTGTAATTGACCTATTCCGGGAACTTTTTTGACCCTACCCCGTAGGACATTTTTCTATGATTAGGTAAACTCTTCTAGAACCCAAAGAAGGCGCCACGATACATATTCACTTAAAATCTAAACTTAGAGGTTCTTTTAAAGACGTGGATGTGTTGGCTGATTAAATAGCGGATAGGACAACATACTTTCAATTATGTCTTATTTCAAATATTAGGATATAGGATATTTAGAATATGACCTTTTTTTTTTCAAGAGGTTGCATATGTACTAAAATGCGAAGTTTAAAATTTTAAACAACCTCCATTTCCTATAGGTTGGAGAAATTCTGCGGAGCAAGGGAGAAAGAAAAAGGTACTTCTCCGTTATAACGACACCATTGTCGCCAATCGTAATACTTGGTGCCAAAGGGCCATTATTTTTTTTAGTTTGATCGTGAACACAAAAAGTTGGCACGGACTTATTTAATATAGCTGTTCCAGTCTACTGTTGTGTTGTTGTTTATTTAGAGTTAAAGCTCTCAAAACTAAATCAAAATCAACTCTTGGCACCACAAAAATATAAATCTCAAAGCATTAAGAAAAGGCAATTGCAATGCTTCGTATTCCTATGCTTTCTCGACATGATCGTAAGATACACCTATATTGCCGATAATACTTCCGAACTCATCTATAATTTAATTTGATGGTTTTTTTTAACAAAACTTTCTTTATGTAGTAATATATGTGTGTCTGTTACATAGTCCTGAAACAATTTTATTGTAGCTTCCTCAATAAAAGGTAAATGCCAAATTGTAAAATCCGTTTCAGCCTCAACGAAATTTTAAGTTATAACTTAATAAAAAAAATTTCATTTAGAAAAATTGAAAATTATTATGTTTAGCGTAGATAGGCCATTCTTCCTTAAGTGTGATTTTTTATATCCGATTTTTAAAAGTATCATATTATGCTCAATTTGAATTTTTAATGACTACTGATATATTGCGGAATGACAATTAGTAGATCGGCACAAACTTTATAGAAAAATAAATATGATATGATATTTTTTATCAGACGAAACACAAAAAAAAAAAATAAAAAATGTCAGTATTGTCCCAGGAACAGTAGTGACATTTTTTGCAATTTCGCCATTTTATTTAAAAAAGAAAACTTTTGGAATGCTGTATGCACTATTTTCAAAGATATATCAAACCTACGATTAAATAGCTAGATATTTGTTAATCCATAAATATTAATTTTTAAACAGTAGTGACGGTTATTAAATGTGTCCTTACTTTTTCTCCATTCTTTTTAATCCAGAAATACTTATTTATGAACGAACAGCAGGCAATGGCGACTTTTTAAGAATAACATGTCCCCCGACCTACTGGAAACAATACTGAAAATGATTGCATACGGCCATATGGTGGAAATATGAGGATATTCATACACCGAGACAGTAGTGACAAAAAAAGTGAGGGACACAACTTTAAACTCAACAAA
Organism: Maratus michaelseni; assembly: GCA_963931845.1. Taxonomy (NCBI): domain Eukaryota; kingdom Metazoa; phylum Arthropoda; class Arachnida; order Araneae; family Salticidae; genus Maratus; species Maratus michaelseni. The sequence continues at coordinate 266,882,514 of OZ007593.1, forward strand.
AACAAATTATACACATTTCACTTATATATAAAAAATATATTATGAGATTCATATTTATAATAAATGCATTGTTTTTTCAAAATTTGTAAATAATTATTGTTTGTTGATGGTTTTAATGATCTAGTTAGGGGTTGGGGACAAAAGCCAGTACTAACTTTTGAGATATTTAAATTCCTTTTTAAAAGTTAAAAAACAAATTTTCACAGTGTAAGTAACATAATGTTGTAGAACAATCAAAGAGAATTCTTTCAACATTAAACGAGAATTTATATTGCAAAGAAATGCCGAAAGATATACCGGGGACTGATAAATCACTTTTATGAGATATCGTCCCAGTTACGATTAAATAGTAAAAAAAAAAGTGATTCACGTTCAACAAATAGCGAATCGCAATGTTTTGTACGGTTTGCAATAAAAATCCTTTGCACGGTCAGCGTTGAAATGAATGGCGCATTAGCATATATTTTGACATGATGTTGACAAAATGGAAAATACAAAAAAAAAAAAAAAAATCTAAGCACCTATATGAAAAGTCCGCTGATATATTTAAAATTAGCCCATATTTTAGAAAAAAATTAATAATTTCGAAACAAAAAAGATTATTACAGACTAATAAGACAAAAAGCAAAAATATATAAATCAAAAACTTCCCAAAATTTTATTAGTTTCTTTTTTTATAAATTGTCTTATAGGAAGGACGCTTGTAAAATCTACTACTACAAATTGTGTATATATGTTTTGCAAATACTCGGCAACACTCAATTTTACTCTACAAATATTACAGAATGTTCGGATACCACTGCACAAACTGTGCAGAAGGAGAATCCTCTCAATCAGTATACATAAACATTGTCCAAAGAACCATAGCTCGACGACAAATATTTTCGAGTAAAATGATGACGAAAAAGTATGATATCACATGCTTCCTAGCAGTTTGTAATAATTGCTATTGCACTAAACGAAAGTAAATTACATATCACAGTACTCATGAACGGAATACATTATCACTATGCGCAGATTACAAATAGTTTCAAGCTGCTGCCTTTTACGTAAAATGAGCTGAACGGCAGGTATTTATTTATATGTTTAGATACACGCCTACCGTCCACCTATTATTAAATTGTTTCTCTTTCAAAAGCCTATACGGTATAAATTTTTATGCTTTAAAATATTTATTTAAAAAAAAAGTATTTTTCATCTTGTTTGATATATCTTGAGGTTCAATTAAACTTACATTCACTGCTAGAGATGTGACGTCATACTTTTTCTTTCGCATTTTTCTGGAAAATTATTGAGGCATGGTTCTTTGGTCACTTTTCATGTACTGTGAGCGAGAATTCTCGTCCTGCAAATTTTGTGCGTGGTATTTGAATACCCTGTATGTGAAACTAGTCATGACTTAATTTGGAGAGAAATTTGAAATTTCTTTACAAAATTATTTACATTATAAATAAAAATAAGACATGTCAGATAAATAGTAAAAATTAGTTGATTCCAAAAACTAAACTAATAATAATAATAATTAAAACGAGAAAAAAAATCATGCGTCACACATAGATTAGGAAACACTTTCCAAAATTTCAAGAATACTGTAACAGAACTTCATCATAAGAAGGTAACTTACACAACTTTTTAGAAAACCCTTGACATATTTGAAAAAATAATTTACCGCCTATAGACAGTTAAGGAATCCAGCTGTTTTGTGCTGCCATGTATGTTATGCATAGATTTTATACAGACTACGCAATATACTAAAATTTAGATAAGCTTAAAAACGCATATCACAAATGAAAACGCACTTCCAACAACAATCACACCTAGAAAATATTGCAAACAAATTATTTTGTATTTCCTGGAAATGAACTGTATATCGCTCTACATATCATATAGAAAGCATTTTGTAGTACCCTTTAGTAATGCTTTTAATGTAATAATTTACAAATAATTTCAGTTTCGATATGTTTGAAGTAGTTTAACATGAATAAATTACAATGCAAATTTTTTCCCCATAGACTATAATATAGCAGGTTTCTTTTGTTTCTCTCTGTAAACAAACTATAGATATAGTACACTATATTGTTAATAGGGAATGTCGTATAGTACACCTTAATTTGTATCAACGGCGTAGCAATCGAAGAATATTTAAGAAAGTTAAAGATCAGACAGAGCAAACAAACCGAAGTCACAAACACATTTCAATTATGTTTGACAAAAGCTTAAAATTCAACTTATAGTGATTATAAGTAATACTTATCGACCTTTAAATATATTTTAGTACCGGAGCAAAATAAAAATTGCTATATTATTTGTAAAAATCCATAAATTTCAGCTATTCTATATACAGGATGACGGTAAAATATGAATTAAATATTATGACCCATATCACTTAACCTATGGTTTTGATTAGAGAACCTTTATAAGATAGTTTCAGCATACCCTCAGTAAAATTCATTTTGGTGATAACGTTTATTTTCATTAGATACTTCACTTATAGCATATCTAGACTAATTAATTGTATCGAATTTCACTGATCACGGGTAGGAAAAAAAGATAGTCAAAATATGCCTTTATCTTGAAAAAAATCGTATTATTCAATTTTTTTTTTCAAATTTTAATTAGTATCAAATAAAAATGTAAGCTCTTTCACAGCATAACTACTAACGTAAAGATCCACTTTTGAAAAAGCTTAGTTGGTTTTCAAAACACAGAATACTTATTATTCCAAATAATCCATATAATCAACATGCAAACGTCTGATACATTGCATAAATAAGAAAATATGAATACATTTCATGCTATACAATTTTTAAAACTTTCTTCGGGGTTTTTTAAGTAATTTAAAAGACATTATTGGAATTCAATGACAAAAATAGAAAATATATATTTGTTTTTTCTATACGGTTTATCGTTTTTAAGAAAAGCTTTTTTTAATTACTGTATCTTTATTTTACTGGGTATGAGTGGTGTTACATGATATTGATTAGCGAATAAAAAATATTTAATGAAAAATTTTAACATTTTTGAAGACAGCTACAATCTTAGTTGTGCTACAACGATTGAGGATGATACTGGATTGTCAAAATATATTTTTTGACTAATAAAAAAGAATACACAATTTTAATTTGGAAGATTGATAATGTTTTATCTAACCAAACTTCATATTTTGGTTAACTCACATGCACATAATTAAACAAAATATTTGTAAAACTGTCAAAACATTAAATTTTCTACTGAATGCAACAGCTTACATATTATCACTTAACGAAGCAAAAGAGAAGGGACAAAAGGGTAAAAAAACAAAGGTGTATACAATTTTTGGTCGTATACAGCATAAAAAATTTATGTTGTATTTAAGTATTCCAAATTAAATAATTTTTTGTGATCACTTTATTTGTACTCTATATAACATATTCAGCTTTTATGGGTATTTTTACAAAAATAAAAGTATGGAGGGACCGACAAGCAGTTGCAAGGCAAACGTTCTATTGCATCCTGACATTATATAAATGTTCTCCGCGAGGAAAAAATTACAGCTAAAAAGAAGAAGAAAAAAGTTAAACTGGATCCCCCATTCTGAATTTATAGAATACATACACAAACATACATATATGTGTGTGTGGTATTTACAGTGTCTCACATAAGTGATGGGACACTTGTGCTTTACAAAAGGAAACTAATCAAATAAATTAAAAAAAACATGTACACATTTTTTTGTGGGTGTGTTTCATACTTAAATTTAGTAAAGATTATTACATAACATACATTTTGTCAAAATATTAAAATATTAATTTAATAAAAATACAAATGTTTAGAACGGAGCAAAAAATAGCTCACATAAGTGATGGGACACCATTATATATGCAACAAAAATCGTCTGAAATAAGCAATAAAAATATTTTTTGGGGTTTTATTTTTACTTAAAAGCAATTGGCAATAATTTATAAAATCGTCTGCAGTATTTCTCTCCAGTTTGTTTTGGAATTTTTGTGTTTTTTAGCTCTGTGTAGCCATGAATGCTAAACGAAAAGAAACTTCGCCTGAAATTCGAAAATTAGTTATTAATTTGCATATTGAACGTGGAAAATCTATTAGAAAAACTGCTGAAACAGTTAACTTGAGTCGTTCAACAGTTTTCAATATCATTAAACGATATAAAAAGAATCATATGATTCAGGATAAAAGAAGACCTGGCCGACCATCAAAGCTATCCAATGGAATAAAGTGAATTATCGTTCGAAATATTAAAAAAAATCCAAGAAATAGTGCTTCAAAAGTTGCTGCTGATTTACAAGCATTATATGGAATAATTGTTAATCCTGAGACTATTAGAAGGGTAATTCGATCTGCTGGATATCACGGTAGAGTAGCCAGGAAAAAATTCTTCGTAAGTGAAAAGAATAGAAAACTCAGACTAGCTTTCGCAAAATCCAACATAAATAAGAATTCTGATTACTGGAATAAAGTTATATTTGCTGATGAGAGTAAATTTAATATATTTGGTTCTGACGGTAGAATCTTGGTGTGGAGAAAACCCAGGGAAGAATTTCGCAAACAGAACTTGGTACCAACAGTAAAACATGGTGGAGGAGGAGTTATGGTATGGGGGTGTATGTCGTCCGCAGGAGTTGGTAATCTTGTTTTTATTGACAGTATAATGGATCAGTACAAGTATATTGATATTTTAAAGCAAAATTTGAAATCTTCAGCACGAAAATTGAACCTTCATAACGATTTTAAATTCTACCAGGACAATGACCCCAAGCACACTGCTCTGAACGTTAGACTCTGGCTGCTATATAACTGTCCTGAAATAATAAAAACACCACCACAATCTCCAGACTTAAATCCCATAGAGAATATTTGGCAAGAATTGGATTCAAGAATTCGCAAACACACCATTTCTTCAAAACAACAACTAAAATCGGTGCTTCAAGAAGAATGGCGTAAAATCACTCCAGAAATCACAAAAAAATTAGTCGAATCCATCCCAAAAAGATTAAATCATGTTTTAAAAGTAAAAGGAAATCCAACAAAATATTAAAACCTTTTAAAAAGTAAAATTTTTGGATAAATATTTGATGGAAAAGTAAGTGTCCCATCACTTATGTGAGCCATTTTTTGCTCCGTTCTGAACAATTGTATTTTTACTAAATTAATATTTTAATATTTTGACAAATTGTATGTTATGTAATAATTGTTACTAACTTTAAATATGAAACACACCCAAAAAATTTTTGCACATGTTTGTTTATTTATTTTATTGCAGTTTCTTTTCATAAAGCACAAGTGTCCCATCACTTTTGTGAGACACTGTATGTATTGTCTAATTAAGAAAGAACCTTGCTTAAGAATTTAAAAAGTTTAATATCTTGCACGTATTAACAACGTATGCGTCACTGTTGTAAAGTTTATTAATAAATTTTAATATCTAAATTTTCTTGTAAAACTATATTGAAAGTATAAATAAAGTGACGTAAATTACAATTTTTAAAGCATCATTCTCAAAATCACACTTTACGAAATGATCCAATGAAAATTTAGTCTCATTTGTTTCGTTTTATTGGCTTGTATGTCTTTACCATAATTTGAATTTTTATCTTAAATAGCTTTGTAGATTTGTACATCTTAAAGTTAATACAGTGATGTGCAAAAATTAAAGGGCAGTGACCGATTTTTTCGATTTTAGATGTTTTGGCGAATATCTACTGAAATTATTTACGAATTGTCCTTGAACGCCAAGAATCTAAAGAACATGTTTGACTTCAGAATTTTCAGTGAAGATTTTTTCGAGAGGACAATTGTGGGAGGGAGGGGCAATAATAATTTTAATAATAAAATAATATTTCGGATCACCCAAGTAACAGAAAATGCTCAAAATGGCCCGTCACTGTAGCAAATGACTATGTACGTCCTGTTCAGAATTTTTGTGCAGTTGTGTATGCATAGCATGTATATTCGTAAAAATGTTAACGTATCTGTGAAAAATTCAAAAGTTTTTTGTTTATAGTATCCAGAGTTTTCAACCGAATTTAACACAACTTTCCGAAAACTTGACAAAGAACAGTAGAAATAGTATACTGCAATTAAAATATTAATATATATTGAATATTTCATGAGTTATGGGTATTTGTATGAAATAAATTTTAACTGCGCATGCGCGAACTACAGTACAGATTTTTTGTTATGATTTGGCAGTTAATAATACTAGAACATCCAACCCGGGCTTCCCGGGATAGAGAATATAGGTGAAAACTATTTATTTTTTTTTATTGAATACTCTAACAGATTTTTTACATTTAATATTTTTTTAGATTCCCCAAACAACACCAAAGAGTATTTTTTTTTATGAAATATGACAATTACGTATTCAAATAAAATTTTGGAATTTATTATAAAAGCGATAATTTCTTATTGGCCTCGTGCCAGAAGTTAATAGCCGAAGAAATCACTAAAATTTCGTAACAAATCATACAACATTTTGAAAAAAATTATTATTCTGATAATTTCAGCGGTTTTAAGCGCTTATTTCGATTTCGATGCCTGTTGTTAAATTTGTGTTTTATTTCTACTATTTTATTTATTGCTTAATGAAGTTTTAATTTCGTTACTGAATATTAGCTGGAAACAAATACTGAACTTTTTATATTGTTTAAAGTGCAAAAGAATTAATATTTTGTAATCGTCTGCAAGCGATAGAGATAGATTAAAAAAAAATCATGCTTGAAATTTAATTTAAATGCTATAATAAATGAGTAAATTGCGATAAAGTTTTCAAACAAATTGCATTTGAAAGTAGATTTTTTTCCCTATTTAATGGTGTAAAAATCGAAAATGTGCGATTTCTAGAAATTAAAAAAATTGCAGTATCAAAAATCGCAAAACCGAAATTTCATAGTGTTGCCATTCGCAAAATGACGTCAGCGTTACGCACGGACACATTTGTCCTTTATAATATAGATAGATAGAGCAACTCATCTAAAAAGACCAGTCAAATGTCCCAAAAACTCAAATAGTCCAAGTGCTACACGACAAAAATAAGGTGAAAACTGCGCATCGTGATACAGTTATACCGATTGGTCAGTATCTACTCTATATTAATACAAAGCACATAAGAAGGGGAGGCATCGCGGAAAGTGCGGGGAATTCAAGATGGCGGCCGTTATTCAAAATGGCGTCATTTTCGGGAATTAGTGCAATTTCGTTTCTATTCATCGTATAAAAGCTTGTTTGATGGAAATTTAGATGTTTTTAGATAAAAAAATATTATTTGTAACACTTTAAAGCACAGTCGAAAAGTATTTATGAATTCAGTTTGCCTGTTTGTCTGTCTGTCTGGTCGTCTGTCTAGTCACGTACTAACTCAAAAAAAAAAAAAAAAAAACCCGGATATCCAGATAATTAAAATATAGTATTGTAGTATACCGTAACAAGTTAGGTATTCATTTTCAAGTGTGCATCATTCATAGTTCATTTACAGGGGCAATCAAAAGTATTCTGTTACATTATGGTCTGTAGACGAAAATCGCTTGCAATGTGTTTTAATGATGTTATACTCTTTGTAACATATTCAAATTAATATACATCAGTGCGGTGCAGTACAAGATACTTACTATAGAATAAGCAGTGCGTAGCAGTTTTCGTTCATTTACAGGGGCTCACAAAATAATACGGTTACCGTTACATTAATGTCTCCGAGCACAGTGCCTTTATAAATTGTGTATAAATTTTATAGATCATCAACTAAATCGATTGTTATTAAGGGAGGTGCTAGGTATGAAATAACTGCAATTTTTAATAATAATATCCCTATTGGTCAGTATCTTCTTTAATATTAAAACAATGCATATAAGAGAGGCATAATGAAATGTCTTAGGAATTTAAGATTTAGGCTGTTATTCAATTTTTTCCGTTTTCGTCATATAAAAGTGTTTTTGATGTCATTTTTGATTTTTTTAATCAAAAATGTTCTTTTTAATATCAGAAATAGAGTTAAAATGAAACTAGTTCAATTATTAAAGTATTTTTTATTGTATAGTGAGTAAAATGAATGGATTAAATAAATAATAAAAATGCATTTTACTAATGCCTTACTTATACAACATATTAAAAAATGAATGCTTCATAACAAATGAATGACATAAAATTGCAGAATATAGAAACTTTAGTTTGTAGCATATTATTTCTCATTCACATTCGTTTTTACAGTTGCACAATAATGTGCAAGAAAGACCAACCTTCCTACAACTACACTTATTTTTGCAGATTTTGCACATACATTTTATTAGTTCTTTGCAAGAATCTGTAATCTCGGGCATCTCCGATCATTTTAATTTCCATGAAAAATTATCCAACCACCATCCCCAATTGTTTTAGGAGAGGGGACATATTTCGCGCTCATGTGCTTGTCCCCAAATGTGTACAGCTTGGAAAGCACTCCCTAAAATATGTTGCTCTAGTGCACCTGTGGTTGGTGGAAGATGTTCAATAGGACGATTTTTTGTCATAAACAATTCCTGTCTAGCACCATTTACACTTATGCTGTTACATGTTGAACAGTACAACAATACTACGAATTTTTCTAAAATATTTAGAATATCGGCAGGTATGGAAGTTTGCGGTTTTGATAAAAATGAAAATGCGATAGTAGCATCTTTATAGAGAATCCATGTCTTCCACAAGCTGACTTTTTTATTTTCCCTGTGAAACCAGGATTGCTGTCGCAGCCTGTGAAAGCATGGAATCCTAGTAACGACATTTCTGTTTCTTTTCCAATTGCTGCAGCTACAGTATGGACGGGAATAAGTCTGTAATTCTTCCCTGTTCCAAATGCAATCCAAACAGTTTGCAGGTGTCTATCTTACAAAGTAAAGAAATGTGCAATTGCTAAAACTAATACATCAGTATCTACAGAGCGTATAACAATATTTTTTAATCCGTTTTCTGCCATGTCTTTGAGGTGCAAGATTATCCTTGTATCAGCTTGTTCATGACCAGGGCAAGTCATTCCAATTAAAGAACTTAGTGCAATATTATTTCCTTTAACTTCTTCACCTTAAATGGTTATAACTTGTGCATTTTTATGGTATTTATAGCTAGTGTTCCAAGCAGAATAAATAACTCTTCTTTATTACTTGAATTTCTTAAGAAATCTTGCCAATTTTTAGGTAGTTTGACATGCGATAGCACTTGCCGCCTGGTTCCTGCATTCCTTTTTTGTCTGGTTTCACCTTTATGCTTGGTGTAATGTATCTATCCCATATAAAATCTATTCTTTGGCAGCTAAAACTCGCAATGCCGTTACATATATGGGGTTAAAATGTGTTAATGTAGTAATTATTAAAGGTTTTAGAAGACTGGTGAGGCTTTAAAATATTAACAAGAACTGGTCTATCATAAATTAAAGCATCGCATGTTTCTGGAAAGGTGACAATTTGTAATTCTTTCATATCTAGCAAAGTTCAAAAACACATTATAAAATTAAAAATGCGCATAGACAGCATTGTTTTTATTGAAAGTACTGTGACCGTATTATTTTGTGAGCCCCTGTAAATGAACGAAAACTGCTATGCACTGCATATTATACAGTAAGTATCTTGTACTGCACCGCACTGATGTATATTAATTTGAATATGTTACAAAGAGTATAACATCATTAAAACACATTGTAAGCGATTTTCGTCTACAGACCATAATGTAACCAAATACTTTTGATTGCCCCTGTAAATGAACTATGAATGATGCCCACTTGAAAATGAATACCAAACTTTTTACGGATTACTACAATACCATATTTTAATTATCTGGATATCCGGTTATTTTTTTTTTGAGTTAGTGCGCGACTAGACATACGACCAGACAGACAAACAGGTAAACTGAATTCATAAATACTTTTCGACTGTGCTGTAAAGTGTTACAAATAATATTTTTTATCTAAAAACATCTAAATTCCCATCAAACATGCTTTTATACGATGAATAGAAACGAAATTGCACTAATTCCCGAAAATGACGCCATTTTGAATAACGGCCGCCATCTTGAATTCCCCGTACTTTCCGCGATGCCTCCCCTTCTTATATGCTTTGTACTAATATAGAGTAGATACTGACCAAACAGTATAACTGTATCACGATTTGAAGTTTTTTCACTTCTAGCACCTGGACTAAAAGAGATACAGGCAATGCAGTGAGCTAATCGATAAATTGGGGAGGAAATCCCATATAATCCTATTTTTTTAAATAGAAATATTTCTAGAACAATAATTGCAGATTTCTTTATAAAGTTTCTATTTAGAAATATCAATGGCTAATTCCCAGCGTGGATGTAGTGTCAGTCACAGTGTTCTAAATGGCTCCGGCGTTTGACTACCAGTATTATAGTAAAGGAAAATTTGACTTATTCAATCCTATATATCTACAATTAAATACAGTGAAGAACTTTTTAAAAAATTACCGGTGTCCGAGAACCGTAAACTTCTGCGACTATGTGACTTACACTACATTCACGCATGAAATTTGCCCAATATATTTTAATATGAAATGCTTCTAAAGAAAATTTTCTATAGCTATCTCTATAGCTATCTCTATAGATTTCTGTATAAAAAATTTTAGATGCTTTTTTAAAATATATAATTCACTTATAGATTCTTTTATATAATTTTTGGAATATTTTTATATAGGCTTTTTCTTTCCGTGTAAATTTCACGCCAGACATCTCCATCAAATGCTCTTCGACGAAGACTAGACAAATGGGCGATCCTTCAGAACTTTCCATTTATTTTCGTCAAGATTACAGACTTCGTCAGATATGCTGAATGTCGATAGATATCTTGAAATGTCTGAAAAATGATATTGTTTTTGCGAATGCCGATAAATATTCCTGAATGTTGTAATAGTAATATAATTTTTACGACATTGGCCAATGTAATCTAAATATTAAAAATAAAGTTGTTAATTTTTAATCGCAAATATATGAAATTTTATTGTTTAGAATACGATTTCTGTATTATAATGTTATAAGTAATGCCAAAAACTATATTGAATGCTTTCATTTAAAAACTAAGTTTGTTATATCACTGCATATCGGCAAATTTTGTAAATTTGACATTCATACACTTAAATGTCTGAATTTCTAAATGTCTTAATTTCAGACATATTATTATTATTCAGACATTTTCCTCAGTTCATTTATACCATGATAATAGTAAGACACTTATGTGTCTTAAATTCGTACATTTATTTCATCTGAATTCATTCATTCATCATTATTCAGACATTTATTTCAGCTAAAATTTCATATTCAGACACTTAAGTGTCTGAATTTCTTTACAGTCTGAATTTAAGACTCCTCTATCTGCAGTGCTTTGAAATCATAAAGGACTAGAATCAACAAGCATTTAAAAGAGGCTCCTTCGACTTAATGAAAAGTTTAAAGTATGTCATGACAATACGCAATCAAAGTAAAAAAAAAAAAAAAAAAAAAAAAAAAAAAAAAAAAAAAAAAAAAAAACATGAGTAAAAATAAATAATAGGTTTTAAAATGATTTAATATAAATTAATGCAACCCTAAAATAATTTAATTATGGAAACTACAGAAATATAAATTTTTATTGATATTACATAAATATAGCATTATATAAATATATAAAAATATGTAAAATAAATATATAAACTATAATAATAAACTCAATTAACTTGTAAAAAAAAATGTTTTTTTTTAAGTGTGAATGAACTGAAGTGAAATTATATTTTAATTTTTTATAAACACCTACAGAGGATGTTCGAACACTTTTTAGACGATTTTGTTTTGGTGTAAAAAAAATCGTCTGTATGGAGATATCATTTTTCACAGTTAACATATTATTGAAAGTATAAATTCCATCTGGCAACTAAAATTTTTGTTTACATACAAAATGGAGCTTTTAAAGAATCTATGGAGAGAAGACTCTGTGGAAGGCATGTTATTCTATATCTAAAGCCACAATAGATAAATCCATAAGTCAGGGAGAAAACTTGAATGTGTGGCTTCAAGTGGAAAAATTATTCCAAATATGTACCGAAAAACAAAACTGATTTTTTCGATTACTGGAAAGGTAAAATCGTTTACGATAAAAGAAAATCCTCTAAGTCAAGGGACTGTTGCTAAATCGTTAAAATGATCAGTGTCGACTGTTAACATAATCATTAACACTGATTTGAATTTTAAAAAGGCCAAGAAACAAAATGTCCATCGTCTTTTGCCACGACTTATCGCCGAACGTAGAACACAATGCATAATTTTTTATGAGAAGCATTTATCCTGAAAAAAATAGAAAAAATGTTGTTACAATAGATGAACCTTGTGTCAATTTAAATTATTGCAATAAAAACAGATTTATTACCATCAAAGAGGGGAAAAATCTTAAAACAGGGTTCAATGTATCTAAATAAAGTTTTAGTAAATGATTTATGTTTGCTGATGGCTTTGCATATAACGGAAAATTGAAAGTGGGGGAAAATGTTAAGATCTACTCCACATACTATCAGAAACATATTTTACTCCCAATCTTCAGACATGCATACGATTTCTTTACCCTCAGTGACATCAATCTGTTGAACTGTATCAAGATAAAGCAAGCAGCCACACATCATAGCCCAATGTTAATTCCCTGGAAAAAATGGAATGAGAAACGAGTATTAGGGATATTCCCTTCACTGATATATCTTCTAAATCTCCTGATGTATCACTCATGGATTTGCGTGCTTTTGGACTTTTAAAAAGCGTGTTATCCAAACTTCGACCTACAACTCTTCATGGCCATTGGAAAGCTGTTCAAGAGGAAGTGGGCCAAAACACCTCTTCCAAAACTACAAAAGGCATTATTGTCATAGAAATTACGATGCAGAAAGATAGTTTAGAATAAGTATTACCAAACTGAACATTTTAAACTTAAATATTTTATGCAAAATAGTTCTGTAAGTACCATGAAAATCGTCTAAAAAATGTGCGAACATCCTCTGTATATACCGCTATAATAAGCGTATATCAAAAACCAAAATTGTGTATGTTGGCTTTAAAAAATAGATTAATGTCTTATCAAAAGCATGGTTCTAGATTGAAATCTTTTAATCCACGTCACAACAAAATGACAGTGGGCTTGAAAAAAAAAAAAACGCTGCAAAGCTGCCTTGTTGAATCACTGGGGCGAGACTCGGCTAATCAGGTCGTTTCAATTTTAATTCCCGTATTTATACTCGAAAGCTAACCAAAGTAAGCTAATTAGCATGTAACCACACAAAAATAACTGTGAAACTTGGCTTCAGGGATGTACAATCATATTTGCGAAAGTCAGAGAAACGACAGATAGATGTCACTTTCATGTACAAATGTTAGATGACAGGAAACACGTTTCCAACTTAAGTTACCCTCATATATCCAGAAACGGTCGTACCTTATGCAGTCAGACACTGTCATACCGTTATTTCGCCACAGTGACATTTTGGTGCTTTGGAATCAAGAATACATTATTTTATCATATATTTTTATATCACAATATTAATTTTATTTTGCCTTTGTAGAATTTAACCGTAGAGCATTTAGAATTGTACTAATGCAAAAATGTCTATGGCATATTTAAATATTTAAAAAAGTCCACCTATTTATTGAAAAAAAAACTTTACAGAAAAACTAAATTATAAATGATGACTGATAATCGAGTCACCACACTTGTCAACGAAATAAATAGTTTTACCACATTTGACACTTTGACGCAAAACGCGACTAGTGTTATTTAGATAAACAAAAATCGAATAAAACGTAAACTCATTTTATTCTATCATATCAATTGATCGTAGAAATTAAAAATCAGTATATTTATACTTATTTTATCGTATCATTAATTTACATGTTAATGCGTTTATCACTTCAAAACATTGCTTATAAAATTATCTGAAATTTATTATATCTTTACAGAATATGATTGCAATATTATTACATATGTTTCTATAAAAACTTCTTTAATAATATTTCAATATTATTAAATATATTTCTAAACCATAATTCAGCATTCACATATGAAAAGTACACATTTTTATAAAACAAACTGAAAGATATGATATTCTTTACACTTTTGAGAAACATAAGATTATGAAAATAAAAATACGCGGGAAGCTAATAAATTTGAAGAAGACAATTCTCTTTTCATGTATACATTTAGAATATTGGAAAATATTTGAGTTGTCTGTGTACTATATGGTAAGATATTCGAAAACAACAAATAGTATCAATTCAAATGGAACCTATTTCACAGGTTCCTACAAAAAAATTTATTCCTAGAAACAAAATCTCTTATTTTAATTTATGATGAACTCTGCAACATTATTTATTTGCAATATTATTAAATATATTTTGAAGACGTTGGAAAATGCACGAAATAAAACTCCCTACTTTACTTATTAAAGATTTTAAACCAACTTCAAAGAAAGGATGGAGGAGAAGGTCCAAATACCGGCTAGTAGGTGATCTGAGAACAAAGTACAACGCAGCCTTGTGGCGATAGGGAGAGTTTGTAATTTTAATTGAGAGAAGAAAGGCATGAGCAGTACGTCGCTAAAGTCTGTATCATTTAAAAACAGTAAGAGCAAAAATCTGGGATATCAAAAGTTTTTCAGGTATGTGTTTCTCATTAAAGAAAAAAAAATACTATCGTATATTGGTCAAAATTGACGATTACATTTTTTTCTAGACATATTTACACGTTATTGGTATTTTATTATATGAATGGCTAATACTGGTGTTCACTTATTCATAGCAGAGGTCCAAATACCGGCCACCCAGGGTGGTCAAAATTACTGTTACACAGTATTCAGATCTCTCAGGGTTTGCTCCGAGTGAAATGGAGGAAAACAAGTAAAAATTAAGTAAAAAAAAAAAACCCGACTGCGTAGATTAGGTACTTATAAATTATTTTTCCGCAATGCGAAATTATTTTTTATATTACTTACCTATTTTTTTTATTTACTTGTATTGATGACTTTTAAGTTGTGTTTAATTGTTAGTTCCTATCTATAAACACGGTTTTGATGAGACCTATACATGTCTATGAAGGTTAGAGTTACAGCTAAGTTGGAGATCCTACCTACACAACTTTCAGATTGTGTAAAATTTAAACATAGCTTCTGACTGTAAAATAGTCTAGGAAACATCGGAAACATTCATTTTGTAAGACCTATCCAATGATATGCCTCTCAATATAGTGCGTACTTTTTTCGTCTCTACCGCCATTTTGTATTTTACGGCCGCCATTTTAAATTATCGGACGGTTAAGACGAATCGATAGAGACCTCATTCATTAAAATCCATCCAGCCGTTGGGATGTTTCGAGGGTATAAAGAAATCCACATACCCACATACACACCCAGATACGCGTCAAACACATAACCCTTCTTGGCAGTCGGGTAATACATTATTTCATGGAATCAGGGACGCTGTATTGCTTTGTTGCGTCACTTGCGACCCTGGTTACCGGATCAACTCACAGAAAATTAAACTTAATAAATGGGAGGAGAAAAAAGAAAAATGACGGAGGAAAAAATAAGTAAATACAGGCGAAAGGCTCAGAAATTGGATTTTAAAAAGGAAGATATTCGACAGAGGAAGATTATTCAATTTGTATCTTCTGCGAGGATGCTTTCTCTGCAAGCAAGAAAGGGGGAATTCTGGGTTCGATTTTTAGAATGGGATATACGGGCTCATAGCGACTGTATTGACGCAAAGAGTGATTACTACGTTTATGATTTTTGTAGGTAAAGTAATCTACATTTCGAGTAGCAAGCTTTTTTTGTTTAACACTTTTAAAAACGAAAGTAGGAACAGAATGGTAAGAAGACTGTCAGAGATGGTCGCTAAGGTTTAATGAATTTGACAAAAATGCTTGTTTATTAAAATTTCTATGTTCTTTCTTTACATATTAAATATTACTAATCAATAAATTTTATTAGAACAATGTTCTTCTCTCTTAATAATGAAATTAACCCTATTTGTGTAATTCTTTTGGGAAAATGGAGGTAGCTGGTATTTAGATCCCATTTTCTGAACGCAAAATTTGCAGACTTTCGGAATTTTTCTTTTTATGAACAGAGAACGCTTTTCAAACTGAATTTGTTTTACTAAACGGATATGAAACATATCAAGGTACTCTACCATGATTTTTTTCTTCCACTAATTTTCAAAATTGTAGGATCTAGAATGAAAATAACAATGACAGCCGGTATTTGGATCTTCTCGTCTATTTACAATAATTCTCTCCCCATTTCTCTTCGATTTTCGAGCAGTCTTCACTTGGGAAAATCCGTCGTCCTGACTACTTGTATAGTAGCTACTGATAGCTGCAGTTTGCTTGTAAGTGCTGAACTCCAAACTCAATCTCCAATTTGAGCTTTGTTGCTGGTTTCTGGTAGTGGTTTGGAATGCCTTTTAGGTGTTTTTCCCCTATAGGAGGACTTGTCGTTTTTTAAAAAAATTGGCGCAATTCGGGCTGCAGAAAGTGAGATTTATAGCCAAAAGATACAAACAGATATGAAAACGAACTTAATAAACTTTGCTTGTTTTTATATGAATTTTTGAGTACGTATATATAAACGTTATATATATATATATATATATATATATATATATATACATATTATTATTATTATTATTATTATTATTTTTATATACAATTTACTTTTGTTTGTATATAAAAATAGATAAATGGCTTTTATATATTAAACAATTGTATAAATATTGAAAAAATTGTTTGTACCCATTAAACAGTGAATAGATTGTCAGAAAATATGTCGCCAAATTTCTTACTCTCACCAAGGTCATTTTCTCTATCTCTCCAAGGATCCTATACTAAAAAAGTATCACAGTTTAAATTATATTAGCCGATATGTTCAACCCTTCTTTGCAGATGATGAGAATTGAGTAAACGGGGGTGTTTACTTTCATCAGCGAATCACGATGAAGCTATGAAAATATACTCACAGCAAACTGCACAAAACTTCGCCATTCATGAATAAATATTATACCTGTTCCATGGCTCAGATCAATGCCCCCATTTTCGGGAATTATAATGTCTCATATGCATTCATATGGTGATACCAACTTAAAAAACAACATGTTTACCGCAATTTTATAAAGTCAAAAATTGTATACATATATCATAAAAAGAGTGAGAGCTTACAAATTCAATATAATTTAGAAATTCCGCTATTGAGAGAAAATATTTTACTGAAGCTGTACAGAAGTTTTAGTAGAAAACACTTCAAATAAGAATCGAAGACCACAAGTTAAATATTATACAACCGTATAATATTGTTTTCCTCCTTACTAAACTTAAATTACAGTGTCTGGAAGAAAAGAGCCGTTAGAAATACCCACAGGGAATTTTTTCCCAAACCAGTATGAGAAAATAAAAATAAATTTGTCTTTTTACCTTGTTTTAGTAAAAGCGTAATATACTTTATCGATTTGTGGACAAGCTGAAAATCGATGTACTCTCAAGCTTTAAAATATTTTATCACAAATAACTGTGAAGGTTATTCATTAATTTTCACTTTAATTTATATATGAAAATGAAAATAAAATATTACATCAAATATCGAACATAAATTTGTGTTTTATTGATTCAAAACAAGTTTGCTGTAGCTATTACAAAACTTTATTTTGTATTACTAGGGGGTTCTGTCCCCTGCGATCTACGCTCGGCAACCCCGTTTAGACCCCGAAACTCAAAAAAAGTGCTAATTTTCTCTGTGTTTAAAGAAAATTAAGCGATTACGGAAGTTTGAAAGCGAATTATATTATCACGACCAGTGGCGATATTCTATAATCGGGCTGCCGTGCATTTCCCTTTGACAGGGGGTTTTTCCGTGTCCAAAGCCACGTACACCATTGTAGCGAGAAATGACGGTTGTATCCGTGATTGATTAAGAAATATTACACATTTAAAATCAGCTTGTATAAAATGTTTAAGTAAAAAAAAAGGCTCTGCCTTCAGTACTTTTATAACGTTTAGAAGTAAAGCTTTCTTTTAGCTGCTAAAACCAAAAATTGTTTTAAATATATATGACGTTTTAAAGATGTCGTTTTAAATATGACGCAAGTTTCACTTTTAAGTGCTTTTCAGAAATAAAAATTTAATTCTTAAACTTTACTTTCTTTTTTAATATTCTCGTGTAAATATATATTTTAAGTCAAAATATAGTGTTTGGAAACGCTCTAAGAAAATGATTTTAAATATGACAAGTTTGACTCTTTAAATGTATCGTTTTAAATATGACATTTTGAATATATCGCTTTAAATATGACGTAAATTTCCCCATTCAATGTTTTCGCACGTAATAGCTTAATTTGTTTAAAGATTTTCTTTCTTTCTTTTTTTTTTTTTTTTTTTTTTTTTTATTTACGTGTAAATATATTTTGTAGTTGAAAAGTGTCTGTAAATGTTATTATTTGGGATTTTTAATATCTGGCAACAATAGGTAAAAACTGGCTATTTGAAACTATGAATTAACCATCTATCCTGATAATAATATTAAAAAAAATAATAAACTTTAAATATTAGACAAATTAAATGGTTGCACACTGCACACCACCATCTAGTAAATCGTGGGCCTGCGAAATATGGTTACATTGTTATGCATAGCTTTTGAGCCTATAAAAGTTTTTTAACCGAACTATTTTAACCGATTATAACATTAAATAGCTCCTTCAATTTTCAAACTGTTTACTTCAGCGTGTTTATCATATATTTCTTTATAAAACTACCAGTTTTCATGTTTTTATGTGCAATATATTTTTTAATGAGCTGATAAAATCAAAAGGTCATAATAAATTATATTACGGCAGTGGCGGCAGCAGTATTAGTTACTTTTTTTTTTACAATAGAGAGATTCTAATACAGTTATGAATATGGAGTTTAATGCGATACTTTGAATTTAAAGTGGAGTTGTGTTGATAAAGTAAAGCATAACGAAACACCGCTTATCAACGCTAAGGTATGGGGAGAATGTGGCTGGCTTAGGCAAACCTTTTCACATCCATGCACCCAGAAAAAGGAATTGATTAAAACTACAAAATATGTTTTGTTGAGTACATTTTGGTTGTTTTAGCAAAATTCAAGTAAAATTGTACCATTTTACTTGAATTAACAAAACATTTATTCGCTGACGATACAATTTTTTTTTTTTTTTGGAATTGCAAAAAAAAAAAAAAAAAAAAAAAAACATTTTTTTGTTGATTCAAACAAAATTTCCATTGACCTATATTTAAACAAAAAGTTTTGTTGGTTCAACCAAATTTTTGTTGATTCAACAAAACTTTTTTCTGGGTGTGTTCTTTTTTTTTAATGTTTTACATAATCATGATGTGCCAGCAACCAAAATATTTCATGAATGAAATAATAATGAATGAAAGCTAATTAAATTTTAGTTTTCATGATTAAAAATAAATGGGTAACATTTCGTGTTATACTTTAAAAAGTAATTAAATAAATGCTATTCTGTTATTGCATCTTATAGACCAAATAATTCAAATCAACTTTGTACATAGTTATTTTTAAGAGAATGAAAATTGAATTGGTTTCATCTAACGGGTGGTTTTTACTTTATAGTTATCAATAGGAAAAAGATTGATCATTTCCTATTCATCAATTCAAAAAAAAAAAATAAATAAATAACAATAAATAAATAAATAAATAACGCGCAGAAAAAAAAAACTGGTAAACCAGCTCTTTTAAACAGTTTTTCGTGTCTGGAATTGAATTAGAAGTTGTCTTAATTTTACAATCGGCATTCTTGATTTAAAAAAAAAATGGAGCCAGTATTAAGCAGGTTGGGATTTCTTAAATTTCATTTCAGTCTTTACTTTTTAGCTCACAGGCTATCAAAGCCGGAGAGCTAATGTGCCCGCCCGTTCTGTATGTATGTACGTATGTACGTATGTACGTAACGCGATAACTCTTGATAGAAATAACCGTTTCGCTTCAAACTTTGTTTATAAGTTCATTGTGATAAGGCGCTTCCCTGATTAGTTTTGGGGGTTCATTGGTTAAGTATAAAAGGGGGGAACGGGGGTATAACCCCCCTTAATTTAGATAATTGGGTTTTTCATGCAGAATTATCCCATTTTCTTCAAAATTTGTATATAGGTTCATTTTGATAATGCGCTTCTGTGAATAGTTTTGAGATCATTGGTTAAGTAGATCATTGGTTAAGTAGGTTAAGTAGAGGGAAAGGGGGGGGGAATAATCCCCCCTCCCTTAATTTAGATAAATGAGTTTTTCAAGCAGAATTATCCGATTGTCTTCAAATTTTGTATATAGGTTCATTGTGATAATACGCTTCTCTGAATAGTTTTGGAGGTTCATTGGTTAAGTATAAAGGGGGAAACGGAGGGCTAATACCCCTTAATTTAGATCAATGGGTTTTTCATGCAGAATGATCCGATTTTCTTCAAATTCTGTATATATATATTCATTGTCATTAGAGGCTTCCCTGATTAGTTTAAGGGGTTCATTAGTTAACTATGAGGGGGTAACGCTGAGATGACCCCCCACTTAATGTATTGTCGATTTCTTTATTTTTCGAGGGGCTTATTTCAAATTCTTTGAAATAAGAGTATAAAATACAATTAGTGTGAATAGCCTGTGAGCTCAATGCCCTCAGTTTAACTGGGCAGTTTTCTTTTTATTTCTATCTTTACAAGAAGAAAGCATTGGATTCGTGAAAAAAAATCGACTTACGGTTTTTGACGGATTTATACGTTTTAGAAGGTCCTGAAAACGATTTGACTATTTTTAGGAAATGTCTGTCCGTGAGACCGTGTGTCTGCCGGCGACACAAATTTTGAGGGCGCTCTATCGCAAGAAATATTTCAGGAAATTTAACCAAAATTTCGGATTCAGTTAGACAAGAAAATAAGTAGACATTGATTTGCTTTTGGTGTAAATCGCCCAAAAAGTGGTGGTGCTATGCCGCATTTTTCACGATTATCGCGATAACTATATCTCAAGAAATATTGCAAGGAATTTTATCAAACATACAGTTTTCTTTAACCCATTTGCTGCCAACCACGAGTATACTCGTCGTTTTTCAATCTAAAATTACGAGTTCGTACCGGAAATTTCGATTTTTATTTTATGTAATCACGAAATGTCTGCAATTAAATAAAGTAAATATTGCTATTAGTATTTTTTTGGTATGGATTCGAGCTTTCTAAATAAAATAAAATTCCGTAATTTTAACCCGGCAGTGAACGTGTAAGGTTTTTCATATAACTTTTAATTGGAGGGACCGATTTTAATGGTTCTTTTTTCCTTTAAACCTATCGTTTTCACGGTTGTTTCGCTAAATTTAATTACGCTCCAAAGATTGTATGTCTATCTGTGTGTCTCCTTTTTTATTCCCTCATTGCCATTTTTTAAATTCTTGTAAGAGTGCTGCGCCTGGCGCGAAATTCGAACACATAGTTAAAGTAGATTTTTTCATTCCTCAATGTATTACAATAAATTGTCGGAAAGAAGCCGATTCTTGAAGAAAATGAAATAAAGAAAATGGAATTAAAGAGCAACACTTATAACCCTGATACTGAAAGGTTAAAAACAAATTTGAATTTCACAAAAAATTACAATATTGGTATTCTTTTTTTCAAATATAATTGAAAGACATACGTGGACTGAGAAGCCAAATATGTAATCTTTGGCTGTGTTTGGAAACTGATGTTTCTGACACCTGAAAATCTACTTTAGGGAAAGAAAAGTAGGGTAAATCAAGCGATCTTGCGTTGGTATACAGGATACTTCAGTTACAGCTATAACGTTGAAATGGAAAATTTACCGTGTTTGCAAATTAACCATGCTATCTTTTAACACTAGATTAATTTTAACACAATTATTCAAATTGGTAAAGAAGTCATATGAGTTGTAATTTTCCAACTGGATGAAAAATATCCGGACAAGGATTTGAACCTGGAATCTCTTGGCTGAAGCTGTCAGTGCTCTACCAACTGAGCCATCCTGGTCGAATTTGGAGGACCTAATTCATCCATATATGATCAATAAGAGTAAGTGGATGAATTAGCTCATCCAGATTCAACCAGGATGGCTTAGTTGGTAGAGCACTGGCAGCTTCAGCCAAGAGATCCCAGGTTTGAATCCTGGCCCGGAGATTTTTCGTCCAGTTGGAAAATTACAACTCATATATTGTAACAGCATAAAATTTCACAATGATAAAAAAAAAAATTACAATAACTCTTTTAAGAATACTGCGTTTGACTTAAAATTTCAACGCGCAGTTAAAGTATATTTCAGTGTTAATTCCCTGATCGCCTAGTAAAAGGGCAAATTTATAATGTTGTTTTCTCTGTAATTATTTTAAAATGCTAAGAAAAGAGGAATTTTCAAACTTGATATAAAAAACTTAATTATGTATATGAATATAAGCCTTGAGAGTATCAATCATTACTCAATATTTTAAAACTGCATTATATTTGTAGAAATATATTATTTAAACAATGCTATTATTGCATTGTAACCTACAGCATAGTGAACGGAAATATCAGTTCGCGGCGGTGAGAAGGTATGTGTGTTTTCTAGGAAATAGAAACATCTTAACATTAGTTAATATTATCAAAAATAAAAATACAGTGCCATGTCAGAAATGGCAAGAGCATGTATTTAACAAGAAAGACTATATCTCAACACACAGAGAGTTGGAAAATTAAGTAATCAATTTTTAAAGCGAAAAAATGCACTTTGATCTCCGATACCTCCAAAACTAAAGGACATTTGTGAAAAATCCTTTACCAAGGTATTTAAGGGTAAGATCTTTACAACATATTTCAACTTTATGAAAATCCATAGGTCATAGATTTATTGGTACACTTGAGATTGAGATCCCACCATACATGGCAGGGAGTCGCCTAATTTTGAAATATTAAATTGACTATATGTATCTACGGTGAAAAATAATCCTCAGTTAAATTCTTAAATATTAAACAGATGAATACATATTAAATGGATCTTTTTAAGCTTAAAAATGCTTAATTCATTTAAAATTTGGAAATTGTTCAAAAAAGAGCAAAATATGAATGGTTTAATTTATTTTAATTAAATTGCTATAATATTCCGACATGAGAAATTTATTTATTCCTTAGATGCATGTTTAAAATTTTAATTATATTTAACAATTTGGCAAATTAATTTCTCGTTTTTGAAAAAAATATAGCAATTTCAAAATTATTGAAAAGAAAAAAACATTAAGGGAATTCAGAATCATTAGTAAAGGATTAATTATTCTTTGATCATAATAGTTTATTTCTTAGAGTCATTAATTTAGATAAATCACGTTAATTAATAAAATATTTTTTCTCAAAGAGTAAAGAAATTTTTACTAGCAATCTGTTTCAGCAAAAAGGTTATTTTGATTTTTAATTGGTATTTGTAGTTACAATTTAATTTACTGATATCCAATATTTAATTATCTACTTAATTTCATCAAAATCATTAGTTTTTCTACATTTATCAAATTCTGGTATTACAATTTCATTTCTGAAAGTAATACCTAAACATAAAAAAAAAATATATAATATTTAGAAAATGTTTTACGAGCAAAAACCTTTTTATTAACTACTTCAGAGTTAACGGAAGTTTAAACTGTTGGAAAACTTTTTATGTAAAATATGCACTGTAAAAACAGTAAATTAAAATGACTTTAGAAAGCTGTTTGTTTTACAGAAAAATTCGGTTTTTCAATCGTAAAAGTGATACTTGATTTTTGAAAACAGTATGTTAGCTAAAAAAGAGTTTTTTTCGGACATTTTTTTTAACCATTTCGAAAATGGTTGTTGTTTTCGGTCGAGAATGAACCTCTTGACGTCGTCACTTTATTTTTTTAAGCGTTTTTAACGAAATTCTGTAATTTTAGAAGAATTTTTTAAACAAAATTCTGTATCTTTAGAAGATTTTTTTTTTACCATTAATACATCTGATAATTTTTTTTCTGTCAAGATTTTTTTGCAGTGTAATTTTGCTATCAGATTATTATTTTAAAAGAGTATAAAATGTTATTGTAGAAAAACTAAAATGAATATCAAATAATATGATAGTATATTTCTATTAACTTATGCAGTTATGAATTTTGAGAGTATATTTTGAAATTTAGTAACATCAGACTTCATGTCTGCTGTTAAAAGTCATTTATATTTTCCCAACGTATAGTGTACGAAAAATATTATAATCAAGCTTTATATGCGTATGAATGAGTTAACACGATAATTCCTAAACGATACTTCCGATTGAGGTACCCTTTTGGCGAACACGTTATAAACCACTGTTGCAAGAACTGTAGTGATATTTCTAAAAATCGGGCAACGGATTAGGTTCTGAATCCATTTTTAAACCATTTTAAAACCATTTTGTGGCCGATTTTTTAAGGGAAAATCACAACGGAAATAGGACAGAGTATAAGTGATAAATATTATGGCAATAAACTCAGTGGTGCAGAGGTAGCGTCTCCTGTTTCAAAATGGGAGGTCCAGCGTTCAAATCCAACTGATTCAATTGTGTCATAAAGTCAAGTAGAATTGCTTCACACTTTTTCTCCCATGAAATGATTTCATGAATGTGCCAGAAATTACCGAATATGGATTTGGGACTATCCTTGATAGATAATAGTATTAAAAGTCTAGTTAATTTGTCGTTTAAGCTAAGACATTTGGATTTTTTTGTATATTTTTACTCTCTAAAAATATTTTTCGCATTTTGCCTGTCCAGTTACTGTAATTTTACGGATTTTGTTTTTCTTTTACAGTGTAATAATAAAAATGAAACCCACAATTTTACAGGAATTCAAATTTAGCATTATCTGTCAAATATATTCGCAAATCCATACTTTTATACAAATATTCGGTTATTCACGTATTCGGTTTTATCGGGTAAAAAATACGATAAAAATACTGAAATTCTAGTGGCATTTTTTTTACAGTGTAGGTCCAAGTAATCTTCTTCTGAGTTCAAGTAATTCCAATTTACGATATAGAAAAATCTACAAAATATCATTAGTTTGTCAAAATAGGATTCATAAGTAATGTTTAGAAGTGGCTTGCATCAGACAGAAGTGAATACTTAATATAAAGACAGTCTTCTATACAGACGATTGTACTCGTCAATGGCATGTTATACTTGTACACATCTAACACTTTCATTTCGGTACACATTAAAAATCGCTTATGACAATTAAATTTCGGGTGAATCTAAAGACAATATCCTTAGCAGCTAACCTTCCGTTTTTTTTTAAATCAATAAAATATATTTCGAACCAGAAAATATATTAGATAAATGAAAGGAAATAAGTATGACATAGATAGTAAAAGCATTTTATTAAACATATTTTCTGGTTCGAAACAGTTTCTATCACTGGAAAAAAAAAGTAAAATTGGAAGCTATTAAATATCTAACGGTAGAAAACGTAAAAAACAAACCATGCATGGTTCATTCACTCGCTGATCATAGTGTTGTGTTGAGTTAAATGTTGAGCGAAATTGCACCGTGTGATACAGTTTTAATATTGAATCACTTCAAGCTGAGGAATAGGGGGACTATACAAGTTTTTAATAAACATTAATTTCATTTAATGCAATTTGAGTTTTTTTTTAACCTTTGGAATTAACCCTTTCCGGCACAGACAAAGTTTGTTCGTAAAATGAGAAATTACTGACTGACACCGGAATTTACAAACGACTTTCTTAGAAAATATGAACTCCTTATTTTAAGTTTTCATTGTAGAAACAAAATTTTATTAAATATTCTGGGTGTCGAATGCAAGTTTGGAATTAAAATTAGGTGTGCCCGGAGTGGGACCACTGTGCCGGAAAGGGTTAAAATCCAAATCCAAAGCATTATATTTGTGACGTTTTTCCTAACACTGAAAGATGCACATTCTCTGAACGTTTCACTAACTTCCGCAACAATTATAATTTCCATATCATTTTTAAAAATTTTCACAGTTGATTTTTTTTCTCTCTTGTTTAGCTTGATAGCCGAGGGATTATACATGGTATTGAAACAATACCCCAAATTGAAACCCCACAAATATTGAAACGCACTTTGACCTTTTACCTGTTGGAGATACATAGGCAATAGAAATTGCAAAAGTTTCATATATAAGGGGAGAATTAAGATTATGTTGATAAAATAGTAAAACACTAATTTCCAAAGAGTTACTTTTTTAAAAATTTTATATGGCCCCTGGGCCCTGTAAGTTATATTTAGAAAAAAATTCTCCATGCTCTGATAAGTAAAACTGTAAAAATTTCATTCAACTCCGGCCAAAACTCGCCGAGTTATGATGCTTTGTATTTTATGGTATTTCGGATAAAAACGCATAATTCTATTTTTGATGCTGGAAGCTCCGAAATTTCCTAAAATTCAAAGCATCATAACTGGGTTAGTTCTGATCGTACAGGAATGAAAATTTTACTGTTTTACTTGTGAGAGCCCGAGGAATTGCTTAGAAATATCTCGTTTAAGTCCCAGGGGTCGTACAAATATATAAAAAGCATAACTTTTTGAAAATTAGAGTCAGGACTATTTCATTAACATAATCTTAAATCTTGCCTCATTTTGAACACGTTTTCAATTTACATTGCCTACCTATGTCCAACAGGTAAAGCATTGAAGCACGTTTCAATCTTTTTTGGATACTCTGTATTGTACAGTAAAACAATACTTTACAGAATGAGATACATTTGTAACATTACTTTTACAATTTTCAATTTGACAAATATAGAAAAGGATTTTATCCAATTATCTAAAACAATATTTCCAAACTTTTTGACTGGCAGTACCCTTTATAGAGCTAGTTTCTATGCTGAAGCCACTCAGGTCTATAGAGGTGTTTTACATAGATACTCTTTATCTAAAATAGAGATTAAAAGATAATTAAAAGATACTCAATTATCTAAAATAGTACTTCACACTTTTTGACTTGCAGAAGCCTTTAGAGCTAGTTTCTATGCTGAAGCCACTCAGGTCTATAGAGGTGATTTAAATAGATACTCTTTAACAATAATGATATGGAGTAAAATACAGGATAGAGTAGAGAGATGTCTGCACGATATCCATTAAATGTACTTGTACTTAAAAAAACAAAACAACAACAAAAAAAAACTATGAAATTCATTTTAATGCTCCTATTATTTTTAACTATTACCAACGCATGCGATATTGTGAAAACGTAGCTATACTTTAAAGTAATTCCAAAATTGAATAAATCATAACATTGTTGCATTACAATTGATTTTACTTCATGGGTAAAAGCAATAATAAGATTTATAAAAATTCCGTTCCTAATGTAAATTATATTTTCCTTATTTTGATTCTAATGTTTTGTTTGTTAAGCTTTTATTTCATTCACTTTTTGTTTATTTCACTTAAGCGGCTACAGAATCTCTGAGAAGTGCATATGAAGCCCTTAAGGCTCCTTGGAGGGATTGGGAATCGCTAATCAGAAGCTATATGTAAGGGTTTTAATATATTTTTAATGACTAAATAATTAGGATAATTTTATATCAATTTTCCGCTGTTGAAAATAAGCTTTTATTTATAGAGGTAGGGTGAGTAAACGGATGAACGAATTGTTTATACACATTCAAACTGCTTATACAGGGTGCGCACAACGTCTTGCCCTGATTATGAATGTTTATTGTGCGAAAGCTAATATAATTAGACATACACTAGATGACCATTAATTACGGGAACTTTCAATTTAGACATTTTTTCTAATATTTAGATATATACATATCAGATTCTTTTGGAATTTTAGGATTAAAAAGAACAGGTTTGACTTCATATTTATCAATGTCGATTTGATAAGGGGGACAATTAGGGGACAAAAGAAAATTAAAGAAAAAAATAATACTCGGGATCACCCTGTAAAATAAAATGCACGAAATGATCTATCGCTAAAGAATATACATAGGCAGACATTGTATAGTATGTGAATTCATTTGTGTAAGAAAAGCATGCATATTAATAGAAATATAGCGACTTTTTTAAAAAAATTAAAAATTTCTTGCATGTTTTTTGCTTATACCATACAGGGTTTTTAACTAATAAGCTATTGAAATATCACTATAAAAATTAAATTACAAGTTATTGACTCATAACTTATGAAAAATGTATAATATATTTTAGATTTTAGTTTATCATCTTCACTACTGGCATACAAATTACATGTATACAGAAAATGCATATATATGCGATTGAATTTATTGTAGAGTGTTTTGCGTATTGGGCTAAATTTCACAAAATTTTGTTATAAACACCTCAATTTACCTAAATGTAATGAATGTATGGACTATATTTTCCTTTTCAACGTAGTTTAGAGTCAAAATCTTCCTAAACATAACCGTAAACTATAATTAAATAGCTTTTTCAAAAAACTTGCTGTGAACGCTCTCAGATAACTTGAAAATAACAATTTGTGGACAATCCCTTATCATTCAGCGAGTTTTAGTGAGAAACTAAACAACAACTCACTCTAGCGCCGATATCTCTGAATTTTTACGATATTTGACTGATTTCTTTTTTAATGAGTTGCTCCAGAGAGTTGACTACTAAATCATGCAAAATGTTCCTTGTTATCGTTCGCGCATGCGCAGAAAAAAATATTTTATACAACTGCCCATATTTCCTTAATTATTTAATATATTTATATTCCAATAGCACTATGTTGTTTCTACTAACATTTTTTGAAATTTTCTGAAGTTGGCGTCAAATTTGGTTAAAAATCCTGTATATTATAAGCAAAAACATGCAAGATTAAAAATTTTTTTTAAAGAAAATCGCTATATCTCTATTAATATACATGCTATTCTTACACAAATGAATACACATATTATACATTGCCTGCCTATGTATATTATGTAGCGACAGATCATTTTGTGCATTTTATTTTACAGGGTGATCCTAAGTATTATTTTTTCTCTTTAATTTTTTGTTGATCCCCTAATTATCCCCCTTATCAAATCGACAATGATAAATATGAAGTCAAACCTCTTCTTTTGGATCCTAAAATTCCAGAAGAATCTGACAAGTATATTTTTAAATATTCGACAAAATGTCTAAAATTGAAAGTTGCCGGTCATTAATGGCCATCTAGTGTATGTTTGTTTAGATACATTATGAGTACTGTTATAAAATTTTTAATAAGACCACATACTTCATGAATTTTCTACGCGTGTCCCCTTGGTAGCACGATGGCCTCCACGCTCTCCCGGCATTACTCCTCTTCATTTTTTTGTTTGTGGCTATATTAAGAACAGAATTTTTGCCACGTCAGTTGCTTACGTTACAAAATTGTAGGCTAGGATGAAAAATGCTCTGTGTACTGTTACAGTATACATGTTAGAGATCACTTGGCGAGAACTAGAATACCGCGTTGACATTCTCCGAGCTACAAAGGGAACACACGTTGAAACGTCATGAAGTATGTGGTCTTAATAAAAACCTTATAACAGTAAGTACAAAGTATTCAAACAACCATATGTCTAATTATAATAGCTTTCGCACAATAAATATTTATAATCAGGGTAAGATTTTGTTCTCACCCTGTATTATATTACAGAGGTTGTTCCCACATTTTTTGAGCTGTTTTTACAAAGTGTAAAATATAATCGCCTGTTTCTAGTTTTTTCCTAAACTGTGACATCAATAACTTGAATGTAATTTATCATCTGGAACTTTAAAGTTTGATTTTATTTACAAAATGGTCAGTGTAAATAAGTTGTGTATGGAAGGGTACATTTAGAATTACTCCTATTCTGTGATTCAAAATAGTGTAAAAAGCATAGAATTAAAATTTCTAAAGGTGAAATTAGTAATATTGTTAGAAATATAGAGGGAGGAATGGCAATCAGTGTTGTTAACAGGAAAAATATGTCTAAACAAGTATCCCAAGAAAAAGAGAATTTCTGACAATAGTTCGAATGTAAAAACTTTAGTTCTAAAAGAAAATCCAGCAACCCAAAGAACTGTTGAAAAGTCAATAAAAAGTTCAATATCATCCGTAAATAAGATTATTATCACTGACTTAAATATAGCCAAGAAAGAAAAATCATGCACCAAGCATAGATTATGAAACACTTTCCAACACTAACGGAATACTTTAACAAACCGTCTCTATTTAATAAGGTAAATAAGGTATCTAAGTAATCATTTATGAAAAACACAAACACGTTTGGAAACCTGATTTCAGCAATTACCGTCCACAGCCGGAAAAGTACTCCAATTCTTTTCTTCGGCCCTGTATATAATTTATATATTTGTATATACTATATAGTATGCTACAATTTAGTTTAGTAATAAAACCAATAACACAGTTGGAAATTCATCTTCAGCAGTTTCTACTAATACACGGAAACATACTTGAATTATTTTGTACAGCCCTATATATTAAGCTTTTTATACACGCCACATATTAAGCTATAGTTTAATTCAGGCAAATACACGCTGAAATCACACTTCCGGAATTTATCATGCATATGCAGCCATGTATTCAGTTCTTTGCGTGGACCTGTATATGATTTTATTTATATTCTACAAACCTTCCTTGGTATACTAAATATATTTCATGTTCAAAGTGCATAACTCGATTAAAAACACATTTTAATCAATTTACGCTGATGCACCGTAATGTTTACGAATTTTTTTGTGTAGCCCTGATCTGTAGCACTTATACATATTTCATAGCATTCAAAAGTTTAGTTAAACGTTACTAAAATCCCTCTTCAAATTATGGCTTATAAACAATACTCTGGACACAAGTACTGTACCTGAAATATTTTGTGTGTCCCTGTAAATGAACGATAAATGCTATTGACATAACAAGCATCTTGCAGTAAACCTCAGTAATGTATATCGATTTCATTATATTTGAAATGGCGTAACATAATTATACTCTGCAAACAGTTCTTCCCCCGTAGACCATTATGTAAAATAATACTTTTGTGTGGCACTGTAGATGAAAGGAAAGGAAAAAAGCTTTACACTCGATATTCTACAGAAAGCATGTCTTAGTGCATCTCAGAAATTAATATCTATTTCATTATGTTTGTAATAGTGTAACATGATTAAAATGCGCCGCAAACGATTTTCCACATTAAACCATAATGTAATGGAATTCTTTTCAGTTTCCCTGTAAATTAATTATAAGTGCTAGACGTACCATTTTCGATAGTAAGCATCTTGTAGTCTATTTCAGTGATGTATATAAATTTCAATATATTTGAAATAGTGTCACATCATTAAAATGCACTGTAAAGGATTTTCCCCCGTAGACAATAATGTAACGGTCCCCGTAAGACCCGTCCACTTTTGAGTGCCCCCGTAAAAAAAAGTATAATTGCTACACACCTCATTTTCAATGCCGAACATGCTCTAGTAAACCTCAATAACATATATCAATTGCATGATTATCCGGATATATTTACGCAAGTTATAGAACGGACAGACAGACAGACAGACAAACCGAATTCATAAACACTTTTCAACTATATTGGAAAGTGTTAAAAAGGCAAACAAAATTAATGTTCAACGCCTTCGTCCAAGACATATCGCTGAGCGAACAAACATTTATCTGGAGGAAAAGGGAACAATGTAGTGACACTTCGTGAATCTTGCGTGTACCTAAATGATTAAAACAAAAAAAAATAGTAATTTATTACCACAAAATAGGAGAAAAAAATATTAAACACTTGGTTCAGAGAATCGAAAGAATGTTTCAGTAAAGGATTTATGATTGTGGCAGGATTATCATATAACGCGAAAGTTAAAAATAAGGAGAGTTGAAAAAATGTCAAAATCAATTCTATGTATTACCAGAAATACATTTTATTTCCAATATTAAATGATGAATTATCAGCTCTGTACCCAAAATGTCATCAAACAGTTGAACTACATCAAGACAAATCCAAAAGCCATATTTCTAAATCTACTGTCGGATTTCTCGAAAAAAATGTAATAAAGGAAACCTGAAATATGGCCTATCCCCTGTACTCGTATTTCTACCAAGTCTCTAGATGTGTCTCTCATGGACTTTTGTCGGTTTGGTTTTCTGAAAAGCGAGCTGTCCAAATGCAGACTCACAACAATTGCTGGACTATGGAAAGCAGTTCAGATGGAAGGCTTCAAAATACCTCATTTAGCGCTGCAAAAACATTGTTCTCATAGAAATTGCGGTGTCGAATGATAGTCAAGGTAATTGCCATTTGATAGAACATTTAAAAAATAAGCATTTAGTGTAAAACTTTAGATATGTTGTAACAAAATCGTTCAAAAAATGTGTGAACAACCTCAGTAAAATACTGCTATTTTATTTCTTGTATTTACCAAATATGTAAAATTTCTTTTAGATTTTCATTTTACGTCCATCACTTTTTACTTTTAAAGTGAACTGGAAAGGGTATTATTATTCCTGCTTTATATTAATAAAAACTGTGTGAAATAAATAAACACTGTGTACATCGTACAATGATCTAACACTTTTGGCCTTAAATCGCAGTTATCATATAATTTATGCAAGTCGTTAAAAAAATCTGCTAAGGAGTTCAAAAATTGTTCTTCATCTAATATTTTATAAGTATAATATAAGGAAAATATAAATAAATCGTCAACTCAGATTTAAAATTTGACCAAGGTAAGAAGGCCATAAAGAATTCTCAAAATAACCTTATCGATCCAAACTGTTTTTTGCCGTTCTTTAAAACTTTTGCTTCAAATTAAAGATAAGTAAACCGGTAAAGAATTAATGATAATGATTCCTCCTAACATTTAATTAATGCATTAATGTTAAGTTAAGGAAACATAAAAATATCGTAATTGCTAAAAAATACATTAATCTCTGCATAACAAAGAAGATTATATTTTTATCAAGTTATATATATATATATATATATATATATATATATATATGTAGTGCCAATGGATATATATATATATGAGTCGTAGAGCAGCATAGATGAACATTTTTCTGGCAGTGGGTCATAATTGAATTTTAAAATTTGTAAGTACAGTCGTGAAAAAAAAAGAAACCTGCTGCAAATCATCGTTTAAAAAATGTGACTGGTACAAACCAATTAGTAATAACATCTACTCAAAAATGCTATACTTAAATGCCAATGTATATGTATGTATGCGCCTTAGAGCAGCAAGGATGAGCATTTTTCTGGCAGTGGGTCCTAATTGAATTTTAAAATTTGTAAGTACAGTCGTGGAACAAAAGAAGAAACTTGCTGCAAATCATCGTTTAAAAAATGTGACAGGTACAAATCAATTAGTAATAATATGTACTAAAAATGCTATACTTGAATTATCTTTCCGCAGTCGGTTACATAATAAAATTGTTACGAACTTTGAAATTTTTAATATTAACACGTACTTTTGACAGTATATTTGGAATATGCGGTCAATTTTACCTTCGGGTACCAAACGGAAAGCCATTCAGCGTAGTAGTTTAGGAATTATGGCAATTTAAAATTTGGAACTCCTATTGTTTAATTGATTTTCAATCGTTGAAAAAGTGTAAAGTGTTTCAAGCATAATTCAAAAGTACTTGGCGGAATGAGTAATAATTTTGGGTTCCCTTATTTGCAGCTTCTAGAAATCGATTTGTTTTAAAACATTCATGGGTATTAGTTAATTAGTTATATAAAGTTCATTCATATTTATTTCGAATACTAATTGTGACCTATGATTTAATAGGTAGTATCCTTCTTTTTCCACGACTGTACATTCCGTGGGCGCGGGTCATCAGTTAAAACTGAGTTATTAGAAAATTGACAACAATTATTAATTTAAAATACCAAGATTTATGCAGCAAAAAAACAAAAACAAAAAAGTAAGCATGTTCAGTTATATTTTAAAGAAATAATCTCAAAAACAAATCTAAAGAACAAAAACTTTTGAAAACTTAATAATTAGCAATCTATGAAAAGTATAAAGATGCGGTTTTCGCAGAAATGCTTAAAAACTTCTGGGATTATTGTTTATGAGACAAATAAAAATGTTTTAATAGTTACATATTTCATCAACATGTGACGCTATTATGCAATGCCGAAAGTATCTGTACTGTGCGTTACGTCTGCAGACGGCTGCATTACTAAATATCCGAGCAAGGGATGTTGCTAAAATTTCAATGTGAGGAATATTTCTTTTCAAAAGTGTCTACGAATATTAAAGAAATCGCATTTTAAAGAAACGATGCAATTTCATCTGTAACCGCTATATTTGGGCATGTTATTTTTTTGCGATAAACCGTTATTAGTTAAATTGGTTTATAAAAACGTTGAATCGACAAGTTTAGCTTTGCATTTCTATCTTACAATTCGGGGCGTTAAAAGGGAAAAGAGTCGATGATTCTTACAACACTGAACAGTATGATAAAAAGGTATGAGGATATAGGCTGATTGGAATATCGTCAAAGAAGCCTAAAAACCCCAAATATCTATCTCAGTCGTGAACGAGGTGGGACACGATTATCACACACAATCGACATCATCAGCACATGGTGAATTCAGTGCACGCGTAATTTCAGGACAAACTGAAATTTCTTATGGATGTGTGTGAATCGCTTAGGGTAATTCTCAAGAGATGTCCCTATAAATTTGAACATGTGCAAGAACTGAAACTGTTTTACAACATATTAGCAAATTTACAACTTGGGTTTTTGCGCAAATGGAAGATCATTTTGACTGGTTTTTAAAGTCTTGTGGACAGGCTAGCCACATTTTCCACCAAGTGGAAGGGTCAAACCAAAAACTGTTGGATATGAAGATTACCAAACCCACAATCATTGGTTGAACAACGTCTTCATCATCTAAAAGTGACAGTGTCGTGCGATTTCATAGATTATTTCGACATTGGTCCTTTTTTCCTTGAAAATCAACGGAGGTGCATTTCAAGCGGTTTCTGTGACAGATGAGCGATATACAACTTAAAAAAAAAGTCGTTCTTCACTTCCAACAGAAGTAAGCATTCGATTCCATAACATTCATGCACGATGGAAAGTCTCCGCACATCGCTGCTTCTGTTACGTTAATTCTGTGGTCGATATTTGGAGAGAACTGTGTTCTGAGTCACTCTTTTCTACATAAATGGCCTCCAACATCTCCAGATCGTACACCTTCTGACTTTTGGTTATGGCGCAATTTAAATCACACGTGTACAGCGATCGGCCTACGTCATTGACCGAGTTGAAAGATGCTGTAAGCCACTATGTTTCAGGGCTACATTGTGAAATGCTCTTCAATACTAGAAGGGGTTCATCGTCTGTTTTCAGTAATAATTGCTAGACGTCACATTGAATGTTACACACAAGTTGTTATATTTCGACACTGATTATTTCTGTGAACTGTAGTATACCATTGGGAAATTATTTCTTGAACTGCAACGACACCTGCGGGTCAAAAATGTAAATATTACAACATCATTTTTTTTTTGTCAGTACAAACAAAAATTAGTATTTCTTCATTATCCCTTCGACACCTTTCCATAAAATAAACTATCAGATTTAAGGCCAAAAAGGCATGATCGTGACGTCACATTCATTTTATGTTAGACATGTTTGTTACGTCATCAAGTGATTTTAAATTCGACATTTATCTGTATTTTTAATTATGTTTTATTGACTTATTAGTTCTTTCTTTAATTAAAATAACAGTTACCTCATTAAACGGTGACGTCATGATTTTAAAAGAGAAAAAAAAACTTGAAAAATGTAGTTATGGATAGTTACGTGCAATAGATCAGTTTCAATTGACATCACAAGCATTTATCCACCAGCCGAGATGTATAGTTAAAAAAGCAATGTAAACAAATAAATATCCAAGATTTTATTTCTATTTTTATTAATATATTGTAAATTTTATCATTGAAAGTCGACGAGGTCACTGCAACCAGTGATGTTTTTTTTTTGTTTTCATGTGCACGAAGAGCTCATACATGCGGTATAGAGTGGCATTAACAAATTTATTGTATTTTGGGGGGATTAGAATACACAATGATGTTGCTGCATCCAGTGATGTTTTTTTTCTGGTTTTTCATATGCAGGAAGCTACCATGCATGCGGTATGGTGATCGCGGCGTTAACGAATTTCGTGTATTCTGGGGGAAATTCCGATACAGCGAGGTCGCTGCATTTATTAATTAATTTGTATTTATTTAATAATTTGTGTTTATTTTTTAATTTATATTTATTTATTAATTTGTATTTTTTTAAATTTGTATTTATTTATTAATTTGTATTTATTTTTTCATTTGTATTTATTTTTTAATTTGTATTTATTTATTAATTTGTATTTATTTATTTTTATCTGTATGTGCTGAAAGCGCTTATAAATGCAATATAGTGATGGCGTCATTAACGAATGTCATGCATTTCCGTTTTTTGAACTTCGCAATGATCGTTAACATATTTTGTAACATTGATGAAATGTTCATTAAAAAGTTGTTTCTTACTGCTCATATCAACTTTTTACATATATCTTATTAAATTTGTGAAATAAAATATTTATATTTTATTCGTAAATGCAATATTTAAAAAAGGTCATGTGTTTATTTAAGGTTTATTTAATGATTCTGCATTTAAATTCTTAAAATATTTTTTATAATTAAACTAATAAATTCTTATAATTAATTAAATTATTTCTTATAATTATTTCTTAAAAACACATCATTCTTTTGCCCAAATTCGAGTAAAATTTTATATCCGGCATGTCGGTTCTCACATATAAAGGCATTCTATTCTTCAGTGACGTTTTTATTTCTAAATTTATTATTTTCATTAATGTATTCATTGGCGAAGAATTTGGCAATAGTTTTTTTTTCTACGGAAAGTGGTCCACGGGATAATAGAGAAATATCCAAAACTCTAACGAGTTTCTAATTATTTCTATAAAAATTGTATCTTTCTAATATGTAGTACATAGTTTACAAATATTTAAGTTTTGAAAAGTTTTGGGACACCCAATGGTTATGGATCACCCGAGGGTGATCCATAAGTCCGAAGACTTTTGAAAACTTATTTTTTATTTAACTATGCACATGTATGTATATGAGAAAAAAAATCCATTTAAAAATCGCCGTTGTTGAATTTTCCCCAAGGAACGATACCGGCATAAAAAAACATATCATGTGAAATTTTTATTAAAACACTTTACTACTATAGATAAATAGGATTGTGACAGAAGATTATTATGGTGATTTATTTTAAAAAAAAATAATTTAAATATAGTTACTCTACTTTGCACAAGGGGGCGTTATTAACACAAAAAGAAATTGCGTTGAATCTGTCCTACATATTTTAACTTGAGCATGGCTGTCATACAGTAAAAAATATATAAAAATCATTTTTTTCAACTTAGTTACTCTATTTCCCGTTAGGAGGCGTCATTCCTGTAAAAGGAAGTTGAGTTGAATCAATCCTATTTAATTTTAACTTGGTATATGATTGTCATTTGAGGAAACATTAAAAAATCCATTATAAAATTTTAGTAATGCAATTTCCTACCAGAGACACTACTAGAATAAAAATAAAACTATTACATGAAATTTTTTGACGAAACACTAATTCGACGGTGGCACAAGCTTAAGATTTCAGTGAAATTCGTTCAGGCAAAGTGTATTTAAATAACGTCTGAAAAATTAGATGAAGATATGGTTATATATAGAGATAACATAAAGATTCATAACTTAAATTAAAGTCATAGAAAAAAACTCCTCCAATAGTAATTGGCGCTAGAGTGTAATGCATCTGAATTATTTTTTGTTGTCCTGTAAAAGAACCCTAAATGTTACTTTTGGTTGAAAACAAGGTTTTCAGTAGAAAAGAAAATCGAGTCTTTATCGAGTATAAAAAAAAAAAAAAAAAAAAAAACAAAAAAAAAACCCAGAGAACTGAAAAAAGGAGAACTGGAAAAAAAATGATTAAGATGATTAATGAATCCATTATTGAGTATTCTTCAATGACTTCACGGGAAGTGTAAATTGAACTGATGAAAAGGATATTGATCCAAAATAAAATTGGTTAGGAATACTTTAGTTTATTAAGAATTCGGCGACGTTAAAAAGTTTTTGAAATGTTCTTATCGCTAAAGGAAAATTTCCTGATCATATCTTAGTTGATTTTATGTGGATTAGAATTTGTTATCGCCACATAAAAGTTTAAACTGTCTTGCTGATTTTATGTGGATTTGAATTTGTTATAGTAAGCATTTTTTGCCCATTGATAGTAAAACTTCGCATTAGCGTCTACTTCCGAACTTCAAGCAACAAAAGAAAAACAAATAATAAGAAATAAGAGTAAAGTGTAAATTATAAGAAAAAATTTCTGATGAGAGGTTTTTGTATAATGTAAAGACATCTTCGTTAATATTCGTCTTTTTCAAAATTTGTATTTTATGATCTAAGATTACGTAATAAAAAGAAATTTCTCTAATTTTCTGCCTTGAAAGAAAAAAAAACAACGGATTACATCTTATAAATATTTTACCATCTTTTTTCCTTATTAACTTTTTGTTATCAATTTTTAATGCAAATGGAAAATATAAAAGAAATTAAATACAGATGATGTTTTTCAATTGTTGTTTTAAAGACACAGTAGCTGTATATCTTTCAAAGTGAGAAAAAAAAGCGTTCATGCATGAGTTAACAAATCGTTCAGTTTCTATCTTATGTATACTTATTTTTATATAAATAATTAAATTGTGGCCGTTTCTTTTTTTTAATATCGTTTATTTGTCTTAGATTACTGCTTTATGATATTTCGCAACGCAATAAAAGGTTGTAATTAATTCATAATGTGAGTTTCTTTCATACAATATTCATTTATAAAAAACAAATATTTGTTTTATTCTCTTATAAACAAAATAGCATGGTAAGTCAAGAGTCGCATATAGGTCAGAAGCACAATTCAACATTAGCAAAATATAATATAAGTTTTACAATTTACACATACATTAGAGCTCGTGCGAAATATTTTTCGTGAATTAAATGGTAGCCATTTGCGTCCAAGCAGCACTAAGTTACATGCTTTATGATTTTGAACGTAGCTGAAAGTACATACGCAGTCACTGGCCGATTTACAGTGCACTTCTAGAACTTCAGTGATGTCATGCCATTTCACACAAAGCACACTTATTAAAATACTACACAGGTCTGTGTAATCGTTGAATTTTTGTTAAATCAGACGTGAAACCAACAGAGTGAAAAAATGTCCAGGCCTGGATACGATGTAGTTCACTCTGTTGGTTTTACTCCTCATTTGCCAAAAATTCAGCGATTATAAATTCAATTAGTATTTTTTAATATATTAAGGTTGATTTTGGCGACTGGGGACCAAAAAAAAATTTTTTTTTATGCGACAATACATCGTTTTGGTGATTTTGATACATACAAAAGTTTCAATTGTGGAATATAAGGTAATTATTTGGAATGGCTCTGGTTCTTGCAATAATTCTTTTTTAAGGTGCGTGAAGGTGCATTTTTTACACAGTCATTTAGATAGATTTCCGAAAAATTGGGTGATTACAGTGAAGAACAGGGTGAACGGTTCCACCAAGATATCTATATTATAAAGGACAAACGTGTCCGTGCGTATCGCTGATGCCATTTTGCGAATGACAACACTTGACGATAAAATTGAGGTTTTGCGATTTTTGCTACGGCAATTTTTTTTAATTTCTAAACATCGCACATTTTCAATTTTTACACCATTATATAGGGGAAAAAATCTACTTTCAAATGCAATTTGTTTGAAAACTGTATCGTATTTGACTCATTATTAATCCGTTTGCACTTTAAGCAATATAAAAAGTTCAGCATTTTTTTCCAGCTAATATTCCATAGCCAAATTAAAACTTCATTAAGCAATAAATAAAATACAAATTTAACAGACATATAATAGAAATAAGCACTTAAAACCGCTAAAATTATTAGAATGAAATAAAAACTACTGTAGATAACGTAATTTTTAGCGATTTCTTCGGTTATTAACTTCTGGCACAATGTCAGTACGAAATTACCGCTTTTAATAAATTCCAAAACTCTATTTGACTACATAATTGATATCTTTCATATAAAAATTATCTTTGGTATTGTTAGGGCGAAATCTAAAATGAAATATTACTTGTAAAAAACATATTGGAGTTTTCAATAAAAAAATAAATGGTTTTCACATAATATTCTCTATCCGGGGAAGCTCCGGTTGGAAGCCCTAGTTAGAATAATGGAATAAAGGTACCAAAGACGTTGGGATCGCCACATAATGGCTGACTTACTGCTGAACCTTACAAAGAGATTGCACCTTTCTGGACACTTATACAGGTTTTAATAGTAATGTTAAATCTATATTTCTGTTTTGCAATACTTTTTTCACTCAAAATACAATATTAGAAAATATGTAAAATAACAAAAAATAAATCTTTACATACTTAATATTACTTTTTTGTAATTGTGCCTTTATCGGATTATTAGCCTTATTTAAAAAATGAGAGCCAGTCCAGAAAATTAGCTATTATTTTCGGATTTAGCATACCAAAATTATTCGAAACCCGTTGTCCATCCACGTGCTACAAAATCGCTGTCCCCCCCACCCCCCGGTGTTATAAAGTTAATTAGTACTTCGAAAAGCGTATGCCATCTCTACAAATTATATATTAAAACTAAATTGTAAATTCTAAGAATGGCAGCTCTGGCCTTATGTGGAACTTCAATATAATTTTTTAGAAAATTCTTATCCACACAAAATTAATTAAAAAATATCCAGAAAACTATGCACTGAATGAATGCATGAATATGCGACGTGAAAAACTTTAAAAAATCTTTTAAAATGTGGAGGAATCTTAATAAGCTCAACTTTCCGGAATGTCGTTTACACTGGATCAATTTCCTCTTCCCCAGTCACTTTTCTCACTTCCTGATAAGATCGTTGAAGAATATTCGAGAATAGAGATTGATTGATCACCTGAATCATTTTTCCGGTGTATATATATTTTTTTATTTTTCCAGATAAGAATTCATTCTTTTTTCAATAATCAGTTTAGGGCTTAAGATAAAATCCGTTTTTTTGAAAGAACAAATATGCAGTTCAATGTGTATTATCTATATATTTAAAATACAAGATAGTTTTATTTGTTCTCTCTTGTTCTGGACTTTCTACTAAATCAGTTTTAATAATTATTTTTTTAATTGAAAGTTATTTATTTGTAGTTGAGCTCGCACTAGATATATTTTTATATTTTTATATTTCATTTTTAATTTTAAATGTTATTAATGAATTTTATTTTTAAAATGCTGGCAGTTGGGTCACTTCGATTGTTGCAGAGAATAGGGAAATAAAAGGATTATTATATACGTATTTTTATTGATGTTATTTTCTCTTTACAATTACAAACAAAATATTTTTAATTTGGATAGAGCGAGTTTAAACCATCGAGCGACTCGGGGTCTCCGAAAGTTAACTGACATCATTTTTAAAAGAAAGTAAAAACATAAAACAGCAAAAGTTACCTATAATTAATTCAAAATGACATCATTTTCAGAGGTTGTTCATTAAACCAACTTTGAAAGTAGAGGCCAAATTTACGCTTCACCTGTTAAAATAACATCTTTTTTAAAAGTCATTAGACTGGAAACGTACAGTTTCATTCAGAAAAAGGCAATGTTTGCAACGATTATGTCCAATTGATGTAATTTACTTTAGCTTACATTCCTCCTGTAAAACGATTGCGCCCAAAGGGCTTGTAACCCCCTTCCCCCCTCTCCGAAACTACAAATTGCAGAAAACTGTTATGCTTATGTCAGTGAAAAAGACGTTAAGAAATATACACGCATTTTCAATTACAATTTCTGTTACAAAGGGCGCCAAAGATATCTCCTAATGGTACCATGGTGCCCGCTGGAGCCTCGTGGGATACCCTTGATCTAAAATATTTTCCATACATTTCACCAGAACTTCTTTACATTTCATTTTTTCATTTTTCTGTCTTTTTACTTTCTTCTATCTTTACAAGAAGAAAGTATTAGATTCATGAAAATTTTCGACTTCCGGTTTCCAACGGATTTATA
The DNA here is from genome assembly GCA_963931845.1 of Maratus michaelseni. Classification (NCBI taxonomy): domain Eukaryota; kingdom Metazoa; phylum Arthropoda; class Arachnida; order Araneae; family Salticidae; genus Maratus; species Maratus michaelseni. The sequence continues at coordinate 266,924,650 of OZ007593.1, forward strand.
GGTTTTAGAAGGTTCTGAACACGATTTGACTATTTTTAGAAAATCTGTGTCTGTGAGTCTGTGAGCCTGTCTGTATGTGACGCTCTATCTTAAGAACTAATGCACGAAATTTAATAAAACTTTATATTCAGTTAGTCGCTAATATAAATTGGTGCTGATTTGTTTTTACTGAAAATCGCCCAAAAGGTGGCGCTGCTATGCGGCATTTTTAACAATTACCGCAATAGCTCTATCTCAAGAACTAATGCACTTACTTTCATCAAACTGCAGATTCAGTTAGACCTTGACATAAATAGACTTTGATTACGTTTTGGTGTAGATATCCCAACAGGTGGCGCTTCTATACCATTTTTCCTGATTTTTGCGATAGCTATATCTCAAGAACGAATGCTCGGAATTTCATCAAACTTCAGATTCTGTTAGACCTTGACAGAAATAGATGCTGCTTACGTTTTGGTGTAAATAGCCCAACAGATTTCGCTGCTATGCTACTTTTTTCATTACTATCACGATACAAGAACTAATCTCAAGAACTAATGTACGGATTTTCATCAAACTTCAGATTCAGTTAGACGTTGACATAAGTTGTTGTTGATAAAGTTTTGGTCTAAATCTCCCAACAGGTGGGATGACAACTACTCCCAACAGGTGGGATGAACTGCTATGCTACATTTTGCAGGATTTACACGATTTTAACAATAGTCATATCTCAAGAACTAATGCACGAAATATAATAAAACGTTAGATTCAGTTAGACCTTGATATAAATTGGTGCTGATTCTTTTTAGTATTTGCGAAACCTGTGTGAGATAGAAGAAATGTTTTGGGATTGGCACATCAGACTAGCTATTTATATATATATATATATATATATATATATATATATATATATATATATAATTTACAGCTTGTATTTGGGAATTAACGCCTCATATAGGATTTTTCTGCCATTGTAGAGAAAAGTTTTTCTATGACAATTTTTAATCTACTGAAAATTAAAGAAAATATCATAACCCATTAAAGCCTAGCGGTACCAAATGGTACCAGATAAGTTCCAACCATTTTATTGTTTATACACCGGTATTTTTTTAAGGAAACATTATCTTTTTTTAATGACTCAAAGTTCGGGATAAAATCAAACAAAAATTGCTAATTTAAAAAAACTGGTGTGAAATGTAAGTTTTGCATTTTAAAGACGAAAATAATTCCGGCTTTAATGGGTTAAGTAAATAGCTGTACGTCAAAAGAATCCTTGAGAAAGCTTTTAAATGTCAATGAATTCTGATTAAACTCAACTTTTCTAAACACGTTTACTCTCTATCCGTTTTCTTTTTCTCATTCCACTTTGCTTACTTCTTGAAAAGATCTTTAAGAATATTCAACATAGGGAATGTTCATCTGAATCCGTTTTTCGCTCCTTTTTTTCTGACCATATATTTTAAATAAATTTCATTTTTAGATAATCCACTAAAAGCTTAAGACATAAACCACTTGCTAAAAGTAGAAATATTCAATTAATATCCATGAAACGAAAACATTCCCAACACGAACGAAAAATCATGCACTAGGCATAGATTATGAAACACATACTAGCACTAACAGAATATTATTAAGAAAGTTAGTTTTTCTTCATACAATGAAGTGAGATATATCTAAATAAGCTACTCGAAAAACACATAACTCAGTAAAACTCAATTTTCAGCAATGGGTGTCCGTATTTGCTAATGTGTGCGAATTCTTTCGTGTATCTCTGTAAGCTATCTACAGAATTTATACACACCACCTAATACATTCAAAATTAAGTAAATTTCAAAATGTGTACCACAGCAGAAAACACACTTACAGAAATTATCGATCTTAGTCAGTCCTTTAACCGACTTTTTAATTTTTTTATGTGCTTCTCTGTAAATGAACGATAAATGATATGCACTCCCATAATTCGATAGAAAACCTGTTGTACTGCACATCGGGGATGTCATTATGTTTGGAGTATCATAACACCATTAAATTTCACCGCAAACGATTTTACCCCATAGATCATAATGTAATAAAATTATTTTGTGCGTTCCTGTCAACGAACTATCAATGATACTTATTCTACACGTCCGAGAAAGCACGTTGTAGCCCATTTCAGTGATGCATTTTAATCTTATACATTAAGTTTGAAATATCGTAACATCAATAAAATGCACCACAAACGATTTTTCCTCATAGACTGTAATGTAACGGAATTCTTTTGTATGTCCTAAAAAAAAGAATGCTACACAATTCATTTTCAGTTCCGAACATTCTATAGTAAACATGTGTGACGTTTCTGTGATTGTGGGAATTTTCTTATTTAACAAAAGGCTGTTCTAATGACGAACAAAAGTTTAATACATCACATAAAGTTACAGTCCCGCAGTAACGTGGACGATTAAGCTCGGTTCCCGTAAGATTACCGAAAGTGAAGTAGCATCGAGCAAGGTCATTTTTTGGGAGGGTGACAACCTCTCTCGACTGCCGCTGCTGTGGGACCGTGTACCTTGATGGGAGCTGGTGCACGTAAAATCTGTTCGTGGCTCCAATATCCTCCAAGTTTAGTATAAGCGTTACCTCTGGGGGTGCCAATCCAGGTGCAGGTCTCTCATCTGGAATTGGTTCAAAATTAGGAGACCAGCTCTAGAAGTCCAACCTCTCTTGACACTCCTTGGCACTTTCTCTGACTCGCCAACAACAACATAAAGCTTCACCACTTGACAGGGACAGGAACAGCACAAGTTACACTAAATAACATACACAATTGATTTCGTATTTATGACCGGCAATATTTACGGCCATTCTGACGACGTATTCTAGTTTGTCATGACAGACAACATTCATCGTTGCTACCATTCCAAGTTCTGCTGCGTTTTTTCTGTTTTTCCAGAAGGGGGCACTACTAGAGCAAGAAAAAGCATGCGCAGTCCTCACAACATGGATAACATATAAGAATTCCATGGCAATCTGAGTATATTTAGGAGAGTTAGAATCCGAACATTCAGAAGAGAGATAAACCGAATTCATAAACACTTTTCAACTATGTGGGAAAGTGTTAAAAAAGCTTTTTAAATATCAAACAATTCTAACCGCGTTAAACTTTCTTAACCACGTTTCCTTTGTATCAATTTATTTTTCCCAGTCTACTTTTTTCACTTCCTGAAAAAATAGTGCAAGAATTCCAAGAGTAGGTTGGCCGTCGGAAATTATTACTGCTCGTTTTATTTTTCTGACTGTGTTTTTCACAAAATTCTTTTTATAATAATCCACCGAAAAGTAAGACATATACCGTTTTTACGCTCTTTTATTTAACTAAAATTGTTTTTTTGTATGTAAAGATGGAATGTTGTAATTGATTTTGGACTCACTTCCTAATATGCTAGAATTATAAAAAATACGCTCACAGGTGTGTCTCAGATGACAGTAGTACATTTTAATATTTTTAGAACTTAATTATAAATTAATATATTGATTTTAAACTATTTTCTCGTTAGCTTGCTACAGGTGATAAATCGCCAAACATTGTCTGTGACTCGTACAATTATATGAAACAACAGTGCATTTAATTATGTGCCAATACACGTCCGCCAAAATAGGCCAAACAGCTGTAAAACTGCATTGATGAAGCATCTTAAAGGCAGATAAATAATAGAAAATAAATTATAAATAAAAAATTAAGAGTGTAATATTTAAAAATATATACGATTTTATCGATGAATACTGTGATTGTAATTAATTTACGATTATACGTCGAGAAATCAGTTTAGAAGTGCTAAAAAGATAGTTTAAATAACGTTTCTTTTTTTTTTCTTTCCAGTTGCCCTATTTGAAAAAAGAAACACAGAAAAAATTATATATATTTTAATAAATTCACTCGATTGCGCTTTCTATAGCAAGCTTAAAATTTTTTTTTAAAATAAAAAATACGAGGGCAGTTTGATAAGTTATCGGCCTAACACAAAAATGGAACAAGTCTGACCAAATGACAATGTTGTTTGTAAAGTATGATTCTTTAGATGGCATGCCGCCGAGTTTCAGACGCCAGAGTTTATTGGTTATTTCTGGGCGATAAAGTAAAGTAAACATTGGTCAGCCTAAGATTTATTAAAACTCAAAGTTACCTAATAGAACAATTTACTACAGTAACATAATACTAATTTCTCCATCATGTCTCAGTAAATTAACTTCTACCTGATCTAGCATTTTGTTAAATAATTATCACCATCAACAAATCTCTAACTCCTTATATTAAGTATTAAAATAAATTGGTAAATGCATCATTTTTCCTAACATTTAATTCAAAATAAACAACATAAATAATATATTAAAATATTTTAAGTTATATTTACATATTTACAATTTATACTCAAGGTTTTTTAGTGGTAATTTAAGTTAATTCAAATTTAGTTTAATAATTGAATTAATTTTATTTACATAATTGTTTAAAAACAACACAAAATGTCACAAAAACATATATGCATCATTTATTAAAAACTTTTACTTTAGGTGTTTTAAAAATATACAAAACTGCATTTCACATTAAAAACCTAGCGCTTTCGAGTCGTCCTGGCTCATCATCAGGGTTAAAACATCGCCACGCAGATACACACAAAAAACAAACAACTAGTCTGAAACACTGTAAAAACATCAATGTCTGCTGAAGACAAGGTCAAACCATTATAAACAGGGTGGGAAGCATAGGGAGGGATGTGCCACCATTCATCATTATTCATTCTTGAACTATCTGTAAAAGCTTATACCATACTTTAGGGATATTGTACGAAACTGAATCATTGCATGTTTTATTTTTCCTGGTTAAAATTTCTATTGATTCACTTATTATTGCTTCATAAAAGGAGGATGTGGGTTTAATAATTTTAGCGTTATCAAAATCTATTATAATCGACTGCTGTTGTTTTAATCTGGAAAGGGCCGTTTTACTTCTATTATACTTGACATCTGCAATATGTTCTTTTAACCGAATTTTAAATTTCCTTAAAGTCATACCAATGTAGTCTTTAACTTTATAAGATTTTATCCTATTTTCAACTATTTCCATAATATAATAACTGGGATTCTATAAATTCCTGCTAAATCTTCAATCGGTATGGGATCAATCTTCTTATGTAGTAACGCATTCAATTTAACTGGAGGGGATGCTACCAAATTTATTTCATATTTCTTTAAATTATATTTTAATTTTTCAAAAAGTTTCGGAATATATTGGAACTTGTAAAATTTAGTTGGTTTTTCTGTTAATTCTTTTTGTTTTTTACCCTCATATTGATATTGACAAATTAACTTATTAATTAACCTCTCTGAAAAACCATTTTCATTTGCTATAATTTTAACTCTGTCAAGTTCCTCATTGATATAACTATCAGTACACACTGAAAATGCTCTATGGATGTAAAACCTATATGCAGCCAGTTTATAACTTAAAGGTGATGAAGCATCTCTGGAAATAGTATTATTTGACCTCATATTTTTCCTATAAACTCTCCGATCTATTGTTAAATTACTGTTTTTTATCAGCTCTACATCAAGAAAAGGTAAACGATTCTGTTTTTCTAACACCAGGGTAAATTGTATTTTTGTATCAATTTTATTAAGTTTAACCACAAAGTCCTTCAATAAATCTATACCATGCTCCCATATAATAAAAATATCATCTGCATATCTACACCAATATGCAGGTCTTTCACTAAAATCATTCATAACCATATTTTCAATGGGTCTTAATTTAATCTCCGCGCATAAACCTGAAATGGGGGAGCCCATTGGAGCACCATCCTTTTGCTTATAATAAATATTATCAAACTGAAAAACGTTATTGTTACTAATTAGATTAAACCCGGAAATAAGTGTATTTTTTGTGCTCACGCTAAAAGAATCATTACCATTAATAGCTTCTTCCACGAACAAACCTACATCATTCATATCCACAGATGGATATAACGATACTACATCCAAACTCGCAAAAATGCTGTTCTCAGTAATCTGAAAAAGTTTTACTTGCTTAATAAACTCCATTGTCGATGAAATGACGAACTCTGACTGAGGGAGGATAGTTTTTAATAAGACAACATATGCCTTTTCTAGATAATATGTAGGTCCTATACATTTAGTTACAATTGGCCGAAGAGGGTTTCCTTCTTTATGATCTTTTAAGCGTCCTATAATCCTTGGGGTAACTGCTGTTTTATTAATCCTAATCATGTGTACCATTTCATTTGGCCAACTTCCATTATTTACAATCTCTTGTGTTTTCCTTGCGATCAAATCAACTGGGTCCTTATTCAGAACACTTACATTTAAATCACTTATACAAATCCTCATTTTCTGTATGTAATCTTCTCTATTCATTATAGCTAATTTATTTGACTTATCTGTCTGCAATATAATTATATCATTATTTTCACGAAGTTTTTTAATAACTTCATTCCTGTCTTTAACCAATTTCATGCGTTTTAAATTACTTGACTTTCCTTTATTCACGAACTTATTTACATTATAATACATATTATTCCGTATTTCCTCCTTTAAATGACATGGTGCTGAATTAACAATACTTTCACAATTAGCAATAATTGATTTAATATTTACCTGATTTTCAAACATATATTTGGGTCCAAGTAATAATATACGGTGTTCATATTCATTAGGAATCCAATTTGAGAGATTAGTGTATGGAACTTCTTTTTTCAAAGCATTAACCTGTCTATGTGATAAAATTAAGTTGTTTAGTTTCTTCCTTATGGTGACTCCTCTTTTTTCTTTTTGTATATCACGATATACCTGCAATGTCCTGAAAAACATATCAAAATCCTCTTTCTTAAGATTAAAAGTCAGCTCATGGTAAAGCCGATATAAGTCTCTTGAAATAAAATCGATTAACTTGAATTTTTGTCTAATAAACTTATCCAAACATGCTAACTCATATTTCAGCTTAAGCTTCGTAAAAACACTACCAATAAAATGATTTTTAGTAACGAGGAAATGGGGTACAATCTTCATATATTTGCATGTCTGCAAAAAGTTAACACTGATAATTTCACGATCTAGTTTCAGACTTTGTGACTTGTATCTGCGTTTCAATATTTCAGTAGATTCCATATTAACCAGTATACGTTATAGAAGCAAAATAAACTTGAGTCATGAAAAACACAACACTCAATTGAATCAAATTCACCTCTGTCTATAAATAATTGTTTAAAAACAACACAAAATGTCACAAAAACATATATGCATCATTTATTAAAAACTTTTACTTTAGGTGTTTTAAAAATATACAAAACTGCATTTCACATTAAAAACCTAGCGCTTTCGAGCCGTCCTGGCTCATCATCAGGGTTAAAACATCGCCACGCAGATACACACAAAAAACAAACAACTAGTCTGAAACACTGTAAAAACATCAATGTCTGCTGAAGACAAGGTCAAACCATTATAAACAGGGTGGGAAGCATAGGGAGGACCCATTTAATTAAGACCCATTGAAAATATGGTTATGAATGATTTTAGTGAAAGACCTGCATATTGGTGTAGATATGCAGATGATATTTTTATTATATGGGAGCATGGTATAGATTTATTGAAGGACTTTGTGGTTAAACTTAATAAAATTGATACAAAAATACAATTTACCCTGGTGTTAGAAAAACAGAATCGTTTACCTTTTCTTGATGTAGAGCTGATAAAAAACAGTAATTTAACAATAGATCGGAGAGTTTATAGGAAAAATATGAGGTCAAATAATACTATTTCCAGAGATGCTTCATCACCTTTAAGTTATAAACTGGCTGCATATAGGTTTTACATCCATAGAGCATTTTCAGTGTGTACTGATAGTTATATCAATGAGGAACTTGACAGAGTTAAAATTATAGCAAATGAAAATGGTTTTTCAGAGAGGTTAATTAATAAGTTAATTTGTCAATATCAATATCAGGGTAAAAAACAAAAAGAATTAACAGAAAAACCAACTAAATTTTACAAGTTCCAGTATATTCCGAAACTTTTTGAAAAATTAAAATATAATTTAAAGAAATATGAAATAAATTTGGTAGCATCCCCTCCAGTTAAATTGAATGCGTTACTACATAAGAAGATTGATCCCATACCGATTGAAGATTTAGCAGGAATTTATAGAATCCCAGTTATTATGGAAATAGTTGAAAATAGGATAAAATCTTATAAAGTTAAAGACTACATTGGTATGACTTTAAGGAAATTTAAAATTCGGTTAAAAGAACATATTGCAGATGTCAAGTATAATAGAAGTAAAACGGCCCTTTCCAGATTAAAACAACAGCAGTCGATTATAATAGATTTTGATAACGCTAAAATTATTAAACCCACATCCTCTTTTTATGAAGCAATAATAAGTGAATCAATAGAAATTTTAACCAGGAAAAATAAAACATGCAATGATTCAGTTTCGTACAATATCCCTGAAGTATGGTATAAGCTTTTACAGATAGTTCAAGAATGAATAATGATGAATGATGGCACATCCCTCCCTATGCTTCCCACCCTGTTTATAATGGTTTGACCTTGTCTTCAGCAGACATTGATGTTTTTACAGTGTTTCAGACTAGTTGTTTGTTTTTTGTGTGTATTTGCGTGGCGATGTTTTAACCCTGATGATGAGCCAGGACGGCTCGAAAGCGCTAGGTTTTTAATGTGAAATGCAGTTTTGTATATTTTTAAAACACCTAAAGTAAAAGTTTTTAATAAATGATGCATATATGTTTTTGTGACATTTTGTGTTGTTTTTAAACAATTATTTATAGACAGAGGTGAATTTGATTCAATTGAGTGTTGTGTTTTTCATGACTCAAGTTTATTTTGTTTATTTACATAGTTAAATAACAATACTAAATAGTAAATTAATTTAATTTAACTTAACTGCCTAAGAAAGTGGTAAATAGTAAATTGCCAAAAGAAGAAATTACAGTAAGTTGTTATAGGTAATTGATCATACCATGATGGCTAAGACCAAAAAGGAACAGATATTCATAAGAATAAATAATAAAGTTATTAATGATGCACCCTTAAACACAATAAATCATGAAATCAACAGACATCCCTGCATGTCATTCCAAAACCATTCCTTTAAACCAACAAACAACATACAGAAATATACTGTCAGTTCCTGAAAATTAGCAATTAATCCCTGGCCAGTAGAAAAACCACTAATATTGTGCAAAAGTAACAACATAATATTTAAATTTGTGAAAATAAGTAATTAAAATGTATTTAAAATAACTTAGTTGGTTACTGTAACGCATATAAAACTAGAATTTGTAATTAAATTTCTGTTATATTTATTGTAAAGCTCATTATTCCATACTCCATTTTCTGTAAATTCACAGTAAAATCCATCCTTTAGTCACTATCCCTACTGAATTCTATGATTATAAGGATTTGGAACAAAAATAGACTTACACCAGAAATTTCATTCAATAAAATATAGACTTCCAAGTTAATTTAGTGTTATAAACTTCAGATTGAATATACTGGCTTAAGTTTTATCAGAATTATTGAAATTTGTAACAACTTTACCCATTTACCATTAGTTTATTAGTAAACACCATATTACTTTCTCAGAATACTGATAGACATTTCTGAAAAGCTTCCCTACTGAATTCAATTAATTATAGAGATTTGCAACAGAAATAATTCTACATAGTAAATGAGTCAGCAAAACATAATATTCACTTATAATATTTAGAGTAATTTAAGTTTAATTTACTAGTAAGAACCCTTTTTTTTTTTTTTTTTTTTTTTTTTTGTAATTTATTCTTAATAATATTTAATATCAATTCATACTATATTAATCTTTAACTTAACAACAACTGTAAAAATATCTAACTCTTAATAATTTAACTAACAACTAATATCTAACAGTAAAAATGTCAAATTCATATTTAAATTCATTCCAATTAAATAGTAAATGTAAACTGCTGCTCTATCTTTCTACTATAAATAGATTTGCTGTATATGAAAATTTTATCACAAAAGAAAAATAGAATGAATAAATAAACAAGCGGGAAAAATTCTACCTTACGACAGAATATAGATTGGCCACCCACGGCTTTTATCGTTGAGATTTTTTCAGCCAAGTCTAACTCGTCAAAAAAAAAAAAAAAAAATGTTAGCATAAGCCAGCTTTTCCACTTTAGAATTTAGTTAGCGCTCTAAGATTTTTTGTGAGGCTGGTGGAACATATTAGGCACGAACACACCAAGTTTTAAAAAGATTCGGTGACTAGAAGTATTTTTAATAAATATAATAGTAAAAAGATGTGGCTCCAATGGGCTGAGACGTGGCGAGGTAGTTGTTGTTTACAAATGTGCTGGCTTAATGACACCCTTTAAACTGTTTTTAATGGTTCAATGCATTTTAGCACTTAATAGATAACCTAAAAAGGTAATGAAAAGTTCTATGATAGCAGCTTTTATGATGGATACAGCTAAGAGAAGTTGTTTAACAAATGATGAGTTAGCATTAATTGACGGGATCTTGGAAAGCGGTGGGGGGGAGGGGGAGCTATACAAAACACAAGTGCTCTACGAGATCCGATTTAAAATGAATCCTCACTTGCAATTGAGAGATGGGACTTTAAAAGGGATCCCCCTTTTCGCCCCTCTGACGGCCCCCCCAAGAGAGATACGTAAAAACTGAGGGCGCCAAAAGAAACGGGGGGGATAACCTTTAGGCGGTTTACAGCTAATTTTGGTGAAATTTTGGAGCTGTCCGGCCCATAGGAACAGAGAAAAATGGAAAAAAAAAATATGAGAAATTGAAAAAAATAAATAAGAAAAGTGCTCCTGACAGGAGACGAGAGAGAAGGAGGGGGAGAGTAGAACCAGACAAAAGTGCTTGATGAGATCAAACTTTTGATATGGTACATGACGGGGTTTGAACACATTGAATGTCTCCCCGGTGGGGGGGGGGGGTAACTCCGGTCCTATGGGAGATAGGGCCTCGGGACCCTCTTAGAAATGTCGGCCTCGACGATTTTAACTTCGTTGGAGCCTTTAGAAAAGGCCTACGTCCTCTGTGGGGCTTAAAGGGGCTGAGAAAGACGGGAAAAACTAAAATTTAAAAAGAGTTGAAACAGAGAACTATGTTTCTTAAGGAAGGGGGGAGTGAGAGGCGGAGAGTAGGACCAGACCATAGTGCTTGACGAGACCTATCGATTGATATGTTACATGAAGGGGTTTACATGGGGTTTACATTTGGGGGGAGCACCAAAAAAGTCTTACTGAACCTTTCCCATGATTATGCCAAGGTTGGAGTAATGATTTCGTCAAGATCATCGCAAAGCTTATATTGGCATCCTGTATACGCATATATATATTTTCCAAACACTCCTATATGTGCCATATACGTCATTATACACATATTATTTATGTTTTATATGTTGTATATACATCATATACACATGTCATATATATACATAATATATGCATCATATATGGCTATAACTTGGCCACATACGTACAGAAATGTTATATATATATATATATATATATATATATATATATCATATATTATTAAAATGACATATACATGCTTTATAATTTGGCGATAAATCTTTGCCGCTTGGCAGTTCATCCTTGGAAGCCGCTATAACACGAAAGTACCAAATTTACAATATATTAATGAAAACAGAAACAAAAATATTTCATGTTTGGTGGCTGCTATAACACGAAAGTACCAAATTTCTTTTTTATTTTTCATATCTGATAATTTGCATGTATCCTTTTTGTAATTTTAACATTTTTGTTACGATTTTATGCATTTCTATTGCTTATTCAAAGAAAAAGTCTTCTAAAGTTACAGAATTTCGTTAAAAACGGTTAAAATAGTAAAATGCGAACATCGTTTGGTCCATTCTCGACCGAAAGCAGCTACCGTTATCATTATCTTTTTTACGCGTGAAGGTTTCGTTATGGTACTTCATTGTGAAGTTTGGTAATTTTTGAAATTCATTATTTGAAAAACGGCATAATCATTAGATTTGAAATTTATATCAAGAAAATAAAACAATTTTTTTCCTTTCTAACGCAGATTGTCTAACAATTTTGTGACAAATACTTTTTGAGCTATTAATTTTTTCAGTAACTTCAAATGTTTCATTTTCCGAGATTAACCTGTGGCAACGATGGATTGCTGTGACTTTTCATAAACATGAAAAATGATAGAGATTGAAAGAATAAGCCTCCCTGTGGGTGGCTAATAAAACACTTTTTAAATAAGTAGCATTATTTCGTAAGAACAAAATTTTTGGCTCTTGATTTGTACTCTCAGAACATAGCATCAAAAAACAAAATGAAATAAACAGATAAATTAAACTGCACACAATAATTTTACCTTTTCAATGTTACGCAACTTCAACGCAAACTTTCATTTGAGATCATCATTTTTTTTTTTTTTTGTATATTCTTCAAGTAAGAAACTTCAAAAGCTCTTTTTGCGATTATTATGCAATCAGTGATGTAAGCCAGTGGCGTAGCGTCAGGGGGGGCACGATCATTTTACTACCAGTAAAATTATATACTACATTTAGCCTTATTTAATCTTTGAACGGTATGAATTAAATAATGCCAAATATAGTATATAAAAATACTGGTAGTAAAGTGATCCGTGCCCCCCTTGACGCTACGCCTCTGATGTAAGCTGTAATTTCAGAGAATCTAATAAATTTTTATGCATTTTTTGAATGGCATAGAATATGTTCCAATACATTTTACTTAATAAATAATGAAAAGAGATTACTCATATATTTTTTCGATAAATAGTAATTAATTTATATGAATGAATATCACAGAATGAAAATGGAAATAATAAAATAATAAATAAAATAAGAACATGCACAAATAATAGAATTAAGTTATTTTTGTAAAAAGAAGTAATAAATAAAAATTATACCAAACAGTCCTAAATTGTAACACCTCCTTTACAGTCATTTAATTTATTTTAAAGAAGAATTGACTGCATCATCGCAAGGAATCATCGTTGTGAATGATGTGTGTCTCCTCAACTGATGAATTTGATCGGCAGAGATCTTCAGCCACTAGGAAGTCTTGGAATAGAGAAACATCCTCACTTAATGCTGTTTCGCAGGTCAAGTTTCTAATCCTTGCCGGCTTTAATTGATATAAAAATTTCTAGATCCAGCAACCGTTGACAGGCCAGCCACGATCTCTATAAATTTACACCAGATCATAGCACTATTATTTCACCGCCACAAATTATTAACACTGTTCCATGCTATATGATGACGAATTATACTTCTTAGAGGCAGTCGCATGTGACCGGAGAACAGGCTAAGTAAATCAATCCAGGCAGTTTCCCACTCAAGAAAGACAAATGGTATAGACGAGACAACTGTTTATTAGATGACGTTGATGTAACAACTCCACTAAATCTCATCAAAAACTCGAAGAGTTATCGGCCTAACACAAAAATGGAACAAGTCTGACCAAATGACAATGTTGTTTGTAAAGTATGATTCTTTAGATGGCATGCCGCCGAGTTTCAGACGCGAGAGTTTATTGGGCGATAAAGTAAAGTAAACAAGTTTTGACATTTTCGAAAAATGAAAAAAATTGAAGTTCGAGCTCTTAAAAAATATTTAACCCTCACAAACATATAAAAAGAGTTACAGTCTATCTTAAAGGATTCTTGTCCTTCATATTCGACGATAAAAAAGTGGGCTACTGAATTTAAACATGGTAGGAAATAAATTCACGATGATGAACGTTTAGGACGCCCAAAAACGGCTACGACCGACGAAATCGTCTCACAAATTCACAATGCCGCATTGAATGATCGCCGATTGAAGATACGCGAACTTGTTGACATTGCAAACATCTCGATAGACCATGTCCACCACATTTTACACGATGATTTGGGTATGAAAAAGCTTTCCCGTCGATGCTTTGCCGCGTTTGTTGAACGTCAAACAAAAACGCCAAAGAATGAACATTTCTCAAGAGTCTTCTGAAATGTATTGTGTTGCACGTTGAAAAACAAAATGAAACATTGTCAGAAATCGTGTATTTTCTTTTTCAGGCCAGGAACTTTTCGAACCGCCCTCGTACAGGGCTGCACTAAAGAATTTGCACACATAAGTGTATCTTAAATGTATTGAGTTGTAAGGGGACTACATTTAAAAATAATATGAAATTATGTTAAAAATCTTCTGTTTTCACTGTCAAGCAGAGAACTTATCAAACCACCCTCGTACTTTATAATCGAGTTCGGTCACCACGCGAAATTAATGTATTGTAACTGAATTTTTTTGGAAATGACATGAATTGCAGTCAAAATATAGAGCGTGATTTTCTAGATGAACATTGAATGCTGATAATAGAGTGATTTTTAAAATACTATTTTTACTTTTATAATACTTATTACATACTTTTATTTAACTCAACATAGTTTCGCACGTAAAGCTGGAATTTTGTAATAGATTTTTAACTCAATACCTGATATGCTAGAATTATAAAAAGTGTGTTTCTGTTGACAATACACCTTTTTAATATTTTTAGAACTTAATTATAAATTAATAACGTGATTTCCAGGCCATTTTTTCGTTGGCCCGTCACGGATGATAAATCGCCAAATATTCCTGAGGGTTACAATTGTATATAAGTTACAACAAAAATAGATTTAATTATGCGCAAAACCACGCTCGCCAAAACGTCCAACTGGCTGTGAAGCTGCATCAATGTAATATTTTAAACTCTGAAAAGTTGAAAATTTAAATGAAAAATAAATAGTGCATTATACTATATATTTTTTAAATACGCTTTAATCAATTAACAGTTTCATGTTAATTAAGTTATAATGACCAGTTGAGAAATCAATTTAAAAGTACTAAAAAGATAGTTTAAAATGTTTTCATTTTTTCTTTTTCCTATTTCCATATCTCAAAAAAGAAACAGAACAAAGATTATAATTTTTTAAATAAATTCACTTCCTCGCACTTTCTATCTAGCGTAAAAAAAGCAGTGAATTATCCATAATCGAGTTTGGTGTTTTTACCGATTTAATGTATTGTAACGAAAATGTTTGGGGATAAATATGAGCTGCAATCATGAAATTAAGCGTAATTTTCAAGATAAACATCGAATGCTTATTAAAAAAAAAATTACTTTTACATTTATTTTAAAGTAGAAGTATTTAATTGATGTTTATACAATGTAACAAAATCCTTTCAAAAGCTTTTTAAATGTCAAGGGATCCTAATTCAGCTAAACTTTCTACTAACCACGTTTACTTTGTATCAGTTACTTTTTTCTCAATCCACTTTTGTCACTTCCCTGAAAAGATTGTGTAGGAATATTCAGGAGTAGATTGACTGATGATCTGAAATGTTTTCCCAGTCCGTTCTTTTCTAACAATATTATGGGAGAGTTATCGTGTTCATTTTATGCATATAGAAGAGTTATCGTGGGAAGTAAGTTCAGGGGGTTGATTATTGAGAAGATGTTGTCAAAGTTGGCGAATCCTTTAAAAAAAAACCTGAAGGATTTTCTTTTACGGAGTAAAACAATTTGATAAAACAAGAAGGTATAGTGGCACTTGGTTGTTTTGGCAAACCGCAGAATGCGTTTCCTGGGTACTGAAGTACTGAACCGGAGTGTAGCTTTCCCTTTTATTTTGTATGATGAAGCAAAGAAGACGAAAATCACATCATTAGAGTTAATAGTCTTTAATTGGAGAAACATGTCACAAATCACAATCTTCCACAATAGTGAGATTTTGATCAATCAAAGTTTTAGATTTTTAAATGAATCTGATGAATATTGGTGAGGTGACATTTTAAATTTAAAGTCAGGGGTGAAGAACACAAACATAATCCAGAAATGCTGTTGAACAGGTCCGACTAAGTTCACGTAATCCAAAGAGTTTTTTTAAGAACAATAAGGGGATTTTTTTGTTATAAAACCAAAGGGTGGCCAAAGGGGCCAAGACATTTTTAGATGTTTAGGAGATGAAGTTCAGAGGGCAAGTGTCCTATCCGATATGAAAGCGGGCACAAGGAGAACACGCCAAGCGAGTTACATTTCAAGCCAAGAGAATCGCATTTTTTGCGTGGGAAATATAACCGTTACATATAACCGTTACATAACCGTTTACAGCATATCAACATCATAACTGACGTCAGTGGAAAGGAAAAATCTTTTGGCGAAGATTGCACTTTGGCTAAAAGAGGGTGATTAAGAATCTTACCATTAATCATTGCTTTGGGAACAGGGTTTCGAGAAATGCCTCAAAGGCGCCATAGAAATGCAATAGACATCTGGATTCAATATGCAAGACAAAACTGACCATGAGAAAGGAAAAACATTTTATGCCTTGTATAAATTCATTTCTTTTGATATGTGGGAGACCGAATAAGTACGTTTGATATGTGGGAGACCGAATAAGTACGTTAATGATAATTTTGAAACAATATGCATGATTTTGACTAAATGTCTTTCGTTGAAAGAGAAAGATAAAAAGGGTGCGCTTTTTAACAGCCGGGAATATATATGAATTACGATAATGCAGAAAGGGGAAAGTATATTTGATAAAATACATATAATATAGATTTCTTCAGTTTTTTTAAATGAATATATATGGTATCTTTACCATAAATATACTTTCTCAGAAAATTATGTTTTGAAGCATAAGGCATAATTTAAAGATATAAATTGACCAACTAAAATTATGTTTAGTTAAAGTAATCTATAAATATTAAAGTAAAAAAAATATCTTAATTTAAATGATTTTTTGTAATTTATTTGGTAACCCAAATAGCACATAGTGTTGGCCCATCGTTGATAGTTTGCGGAAAAAATTGGGAAATGGTAGAGTTGAGAAGGGGAATATTGGGAAATGGTTGGGAAAGGGTAGGGTACAGAGGCCCTTCTAATACGGGCCCGTATCTGAACAGGATTCTGATCAGCTAACAGTTGAACCACTGTTTGACAGCCTAAAAGGGGCTGTTTAGACTAGAGGAAACCAGGTGTGTATAAATTCTGTAGATCATATACAGGGTAGCACAAAAGATCTCTAGTACATTTCTGTTTATTGATGGTTATTTCAGAAGGGGGATTTTACACTGTGCTGCGCGTTTTCTAACTGAACTAAAATTTTGCATTCTATGTAGTATATATACAAATCTATAGATCATATACAGGCTGCACAAAATAATTCGGATGTTTTTTGGTATAATATTGGTAATTCCTGAAATTGAGTTTTTAAATATGTTACGCGTTTTTGCTCAATATCACAAAGTATAATTTAGTAATGCTCAGCCTAATTAGGTAAATAAACCTGCTGAGTGGGCTAGTTGAGCTTAAGCCGAAAGGTAGACCTCCCCGCCCGGTATGACCTCGACCTTGTTTCCTTAGCTACCATTTTTCACCTTATTTAAACAGTAAAGACTTGTAAAATTATTTTGGAAGTGTTGAAAACTGTTACATAATCTGTGCTTGACGCATGATTTTTCCTTCTTGTTAATAAAGTTTCAGCGTTTTCTGGTACTGTAAACATATTTTTCCACTTCAAAAAATAAAACTTCCATACTTCTCTGACCAAAACTTACCGAGTTACGGTACTTTTCGTTTTATGAATTTTTGGCGTTTTCTGGCATTAAAAATGAAAAATACGTTTATAGTCCTAGAAAGCGTTGAAAATTTATAAAATTCAAAGTATCATAACTCGGTGACTTTTGGTCGTACGAAAAAGGGATTTTTACTGTTTCACTTCTAAGAGCATGAAGAAAGTGTTTTATTTAAATAGAATTTATAGGATGTACGGTACGTATAAATACTATATCTCGTAACTTTTTAAAAATGAAGTATTTTGACGTAAATGGATTTTCCTAAGATGAATAATAAATAATATTTGAAACATTTTTGCAATTGGAACTATACCTTTAAAACTAGCTGTTTGGGAATTCTTTATAGGTCAACGGTAATAAGGGACTGCATATTTGAAGTAAAAATCTTTGGTAATAATACCATAAATATATTATAGTGCATTTCATGTACTTTTATGGTATTAGCAACTTGCGTTTTGATTTACTTCAGTTACCTGACTGTAATTTCGTGTAGAACATGAGTCTAAAGTTTCTTGTTTCTTTTAAATTTCAGTGCATATTTCATACTAATGTATGAGGGACGGGTATTGACAATATTTGTATATCTTTTTTTAAACCGAAGCTTAATAATTCATTGTTTTTACATATACATAATAACATCATTAGTAGCAGAAAAAATATATTACTGCAATTCCTATTTTAAGAGGCTAGTTGTTTTAGGTTCAATGTTTGAACCTAAAATTATTAGCCCCCTTAAAATATCAATTAAATTATCAATGATCTAGATTCACACAATGAGAAATTTAGTAGCTTTAAATAAGTTTATAATCTACAAATCTTTATTTTTGTTTTATCGTGAGTTTTCTATATTCTTAATTTTGAGAATTTCTACTTTCTTTTCGGTTGCGCTGTTTAGAAGTCACTTTGCAAAGTCAGGTGAAAATAATATTCATAAGAAATTATGCACTGATACTGTCATTTATTAATGTCGCTTTAAAAGACAACTACTCAGCTATATAAATGTTAAAGTCAAAATTTTGAAAAACTTGAACGGTTTAATTAATATGAGGAAAATAATATAAGTCCACATATGTGGACCACAAGAAGGAAGAGGATAGAAGTCAATGTTAATAACAGAATGTAAATAAATGTAATATACACAGTGTGTCGCAAAATGTTCCGGACTGATCCTATAAACAAACTAGTCGGATATGCCAATCCCAAAACTTTCTTCTATCTGATACATGTTAATGCTTCAAAATTCGCTATCAAACCACAAAAAAAAATAATTTTTTTTTGTCATTCTGTTGTACATCAGCTGCTTGCGAATCGTCGGGTTACCTGGATGCGAGCAGCCGATGTATTATACTAAACTACGAAAAGTCCTTCTGGCCTGTACCGGAAGGAAAAGATAGCCTCCTTATCGCTTGGTTTTGAGATTTTAACTAAATCTACTGAAAATACACGAATCTAAAATGCGCGGAACCCAATTACAGAAAAGTCATTCCCAATTCTCGTCAATGTTGGATTTGAATGAAAATATCGCCAAATTAGACAGACATAGCCAAGTTAGCTTCATACATGGCTACATATTTTTGTCGTCAAATTTGGCGATATTTCATCAATTGTCGCGAAGCTTGGCGAGAAGTTGACGTTGGCGAATATAAATATATAGTGTTAAGCATGTAACTGTTGAAACGATGGTTACAACAATGAAAGAAAATTTGGCGAAACCATATTCACTAAAACTCATAAATTAAACTCGTTTATGGAGGAATCCTGCTGTATTGTTTCAAAATGTCAGTCATCCAAAAAATTTCAAATTGTTATATCTCAGCCATTTTTTGATAGAAGCAAAACAAAAAAAAGCTCTGGAATCCTTGGATCAAGGCTGAACTTTTAACGCAAAAAGTTTTTAGGATTTCTAATTTTTTTGTACAACTTTTTGAAATTGAAATCTTTAAATGGCTATTACAGCGCCCCTTCCAAGCGCAATATCCCCAAATTCCACTTGGACCTGGAGGCTATAGTCAAAAACATATACAAAAAACTTGGTTCAATTATCTGCATAACTTCATACACTTTTTGATGATACAACAGTGAAAATGGAACAAAAATCGCGATATGTTACAACACACCTGATGTACTTAGTATCGCACAATAGATAGCAAAGTGAAATTGTACCGCTTTAAAAGACGAAGAGTAGTCGTGCTTTTGACAGCACCTGCCGACACGCAACGCTATCTATTGGCTGATAATTTAATCTGTCCGGAAATTTTTTGTCGGACTGTGTAGAGTACTATTTCGTTGATTTGGATTGGTTCGCTATCATAAGAAAGTATATCTTGAATAATCATTTATTTAATTACAGAAAATACTAGAGAAAGAACATGAAGTATCATTAAAACTGTAAAACAATCTTTAAAAAAATTACAAAAATGAATCAATCAGATAAATATCGGCGTCTAGCACCAAACTAGGCTTAACAGTCGCTAAGTAAATGGATGTATTGCAACTGAAATAATGTAGACATTCTGGTTTATAACTGCGGAAGTTAACGTCATATCTAAAACACCTAGTATTGTCAGATATTTTATAATATGACAGATCACACTGATTGTACACAGTTACGTCCAGATCTATATTTGAAAGATGCAATAAGTAAGAGTAAAAATATGCTCTCATTAAAAAATAGCCTTCAAAATCAGGCGATAAATGAGCGCATGCAAAAAAGTCTGAGATTCCTACTATTGTAATATGTATGTATGCTAATAGTACAAATATCTTTGGTATTGACCGGTTTCTTAATTGTATTCCATAAACTTCTATCCATTATTATTATTTTCCTCAGCATCTTACAGTATTATTACATGGTAGTATTTAGTACTGCTAAAGTAGGATTGGTAAATTGTATTTTCAGAATTTATATTTTTGGAATCTCATATTTTCAGAATTACATAGTATAATTATTCTCAATATCACAAAGTATAATTTAGTAATGCTCAGTATAATTAGGTAAACAAACCTGCTGGGTGGGACTAGTTGAGCTTAAGCCGAAAGGTAGGCCACCCCGCCCGGTTTGTTCTTGACCTTGTGTTCCCTAAAACTAATTGTATATCCCTAAATTAGATTTTATTCTTTATACAAGTAACATGTTTCGATGCCTTGCATCTGAGGACGACCTAACTGGTTGTTGTTACAGGTGGCTAGTGCAAGAACAAATTGATTCATCACCTGAATCATTTTCAGGTCCTGTTTTCCAGAATACTTTTTCCCTTAATAATTCATTTTATATTTGGAGCTTAAAACTGTTTATATCAATTGTGCCAAATGACACCTTTTTAAGATTTCGAATTATTGATTTTTCTTCTTTTTTGCAGTTTATTTGTAATTTTTTAATACATCTATTTTTACTACAATGAATGCGTATTTTCTCAGTTATTAACTTTCAAAGCAATTATGTGGCAACAAGAGGGAGCATCAGCAAATTCGTGTGCTATTGTGCTAAATTATAATCGTGTGCTAAATTATTAAATCAGGAATTCGGACATGTGGAATAGACGATATTATCCAATACCATAGCCTTCTAGATATTTGGATATTACACCTGTTGATTTTCTTTCTTTGGTAGTTTGCTAAAGACAATGTTTGTTCTACAAGGTGCACAATGCTAAATATCTAAAAACATGCATAACTGCTAAAATTGTATGTGTTACGAAAACCACTTTGGAACATATTGTTGTATAATCGGATTGCGGTTTACACCATAACACTTACCAAAGAGTCTGATTTTTTTGTGACAAAAGAAAAAAATATATATTACACTTTTTTTTTACCTATAGATGGTGTTGTTAAGGTTAAAAGATATAAAAATATTCAGATTATGCAACATATATTTATTTACAGTTGAGACTAATATATACTATCCTATTATCTCAAGTGAAAATAAATACTTGTTGTATAATCTCCTTATTTTTATGCCTTTTAATAAAACAGATTTAGCGAAATCTATTGGTAAAGATTTTAACTATTTTTTTATGTTTTGCCACAAAAGTTCACTCTTTAACAACTGAAAATGAGCAAATCGTCCTTCCGTATCATTATTGTTTCCTTCTTTTATAAATTGTTAAAGTTTATACGGTTTTATTCCCTCATACTGTAATAAATTCTAAAACGTTTGAAGATTTTTTGAGATACACTGCAGATATTATCATGTAAAATTGCACAATATCTGACAACCTCTATACTGAACATTGTTAAACAAAATATGATAAAATGAAGAAATTCCTCTAGCTGTGTAAATTGGCAAAGTGCAATCAATTGTAAAATAAATAAAACAAATTATGTTAAGATCACGAACTACTTAGAATATGTCTCGTGCTTTTTGAAAAGTTTTAATTTATGGGGCCTTTTATAATTGAGTTATTTCAAATTAATGAATGTTTAATGCAGCACGATTCTATCAATTATATTTTAGAAACGTTTCGGAAGTTTGCTTTGATTCTCTTTCTTCTTTTCCTAACGAATCATTCAATTGCTATTAATACATTTATTGAAATAAATATAAACTGGCAAAGTGCAATCATTGGCAAAATAAATAAAACAAATTGTGTTAAGATCACGAACTACTCTGAATGTATCATGCTTTTTAAAACTTTATAATTAATAAGGCGGTTGTTATTGTTTTTTCTGAATTAATGAATGTTTAATAAAGCATGTATTTATTTAATCTTTGTTTGAACTTTGATTTGATTATTTTTCTCCTTTTCCTAATGACGCATGAAATTGCTATTAATGAATTTATTAATTTAAATATCTGTTTATAAGATTGAAAAAATTTTTTTTAACAGGAAATAGGTGAAAATATTCATAACACAAGACAAAAAAACGTTTTTGATAATTTTAACTGTTCGTTATTTATTTTTTGACGCTGAATTTGAAAATCACAATAAAAAGGGTGCATCACATGCCATTTGTCCACAAACTTGACTTTTATTATACGTAAGTAATGTTACGATCTGCTGATAGAAATTAAAGCGCATAATTTAAATTAAATGCAAAACATTTTTAACAGAAAAATTTTCCCCACAAAATTAAATGTGTGTAGTGCTACTCACTCCATTGAAAAATATATTTCCCTTATTTTGAAGAGAAAGCTGAGGATCAAAACAGGATAGATTGTAGGCTACTCTACAGGGTTTAATAAATTTGTAAAGAGGTTAAAATAAGCATTCAGGTTTGGTATACTATTGGTGTGAGGGGCGTACATTCCACACTGATGATTGTCTTTTTTGTGTGTGGTGTTAACGGTTATAAGTCTAAAAACATCAAAGCCTTTATGTTCCGATATCTTGCTCAGCTTTACTACTAGTTCCACATGTTTCACGAAATTCTGACCTTTATTTACAAGACATATTTGAAGACAAACTTGATTCTGAATCAGATAATCCTGTTGATGATGATTTTTAGTATATAATATAGACAATGATGAAAATAAACATGTCTATTTATTGTCTACTTATTGTACTAGTGTCAATGGAAAAATACTTACCGATTATTGCTGGACATTTAATATTGAAAATGCAAAATCATTACATAACATAAAAAACAAAAAAAGCAAATTTAGTAGCCAAAAAAAAAAAAAAAAAAAAAAAAAATCAGTATAAAAAATTTTGACTGAGAAAACTAGATGAATTAAGATCCACTTTAATGTATTCTATTTGTATACGTATATCTAAGTATAATTTTTCAAATAAAATTGTTCTTTTTTATTTATTTGTCATTATCAGGTTCAAAAGGCTTACATCAATGTAATAGATGTTGACGCAGGTTCTGAAACAAACAAACAACAACAACAACAACAACAAAAATTGTACGTGATGAAAAAAAAATTGAGGCAATTTTTGGAATATGTAGTTCTGATAATGTATAGAATAGTACAGAAGTTTTAAAAAAAGTTTTTACAAACGTAAATTTTGTAGACCTACGTAATTGAATTTGTTTACCTGCTTTATTAAATGCTGCAATTTTATATTTAACTAGCAGATCTTCGCGCACTTCGCTGGTCGGTTTTCCAAACGAACCTAAAAATAAACGAAACTGGGAATGGGGTTCCACTGCTTTCGGCAGCGAACACCTATGCCGGCTACTCTCGCTCCGGTCTTAAATCAAGCGAATTTGAATTATTGTGTTTTTTTTCGATTCAGATTAAAATGAAAATTTTTAGCATCGTCGTTTAGGTGTAGCCGATTAGGTATCCTTCCAATTTGAGTTTGATCATAGCAGTAATAAAATTTACTGGAGAGTTCTTTTTTATATCACGCATTCGAATATATCGTTTATTTAAGTGTTTCTCAAGTAAATAGCTATTAAAAAACAAAATTACATCGATTTGGAAGTTACAAAGTATGTAAGGTTTAATTTTGCTAACTATCAGTTCGCGCTTTCAAAGAAAAAAAATTCGCCCGATGAAATGTTAATTTTTGTACTATTATATTAAAAAATAGGGGAATGTTTTTTAATAGGAGGGATGACACTAACTAGGGTAGGTTCCCAACTGCCAGATCGGGATTTTGTCGAGAGTGGTGTCGCTGATCAAGGAAATGTATACAACTACCCGTCCGAATACAACGAGTTAAGAGTTATAGACCGATGTATTTCTGTTATTTATTGATTTCTCCAGGTCGCTAGCTATGCAGGAAAGACATTCTGTGTGGTAGAAAAGAGAGTTGACGGATTACAGAGAAGAGAGTTTATTCTTGGGGGGAAAAGTGACTTCACGGATGGTAGTTGATTTCTGAATAGAAATGGCTGAATCACGAGTGTTTCCAACACCAGGTACACACAATGAAAAGGGGTGTTTCGCAGTTGTCCCAGGTGTTATTAGTTAAGTTAAAGCATACCTGTTTAAGTGATCGAAAGACGGGATCCATGTCTCTAATTAAAGCTTTTTGAAAGGTATACCGACGCATGTAATCGAAGGTGGGCGAGAAGAATTGGTTATAGGCCAACTTATGAAATTTTATTATGCTTTCTCTAGTGGTGATGTCGACATCTACACAAACACTCTGATGAGTTTTCGAGTATTGCACCATTCGTTTTATTAAGTGCTTGTATTGTTGAAAGAAATAAACGTCTAACGGCTGAAGAAATTTTGTCGTGCCCGGTGGGAGAAAAACATGCTCCACATTTAATAAAAATTTCTCAATGCATAAAGGTAGATCCGTTCGGCCACTCCAACTATCCAGCACCATGATTGTTTCCTGATCACCAATCAATTCTTTTAGTTTATCGACGTATGCCGCAGTTATTTGTTTTGTGCTCTTTCCTGAATTAGACCATGTAATGAGCAAATTTGAGCATGACATTCGTTGCACATTTTCCATAACTTTGGGACCAAATTCCCCTTGCCATTCCTGCGTTACAAGTAGTAAAGGTACCATAAAATTTCCAGCGGCGTTAATACACATTTGAACGGTATAGGAATGAGTCGTTTTGTTTTTACTGATTACCGATGCACGCACGTTTTTAGACCCCTTCATACTCACAGGCATTCCACCCATAGCAATAACTTTAAAATATGAATTCAACAAAGCATCCATCCTACAACTTCGACAGGACCACATATCCAACAACCTCTTTCCCAACATAACCATTGAACACAAAGTTCACGGCTGGTAAATCCATCCTGCGGAAGAGACATCGCACCTTCAAGTCAACCCACAACTTAATAGCTACACCCATGCCACCTGTTCCACCATCTTCACTGATGGGTCCCGCACAGATACCGGCGTGGGAACAGCCTTCTGCGCCACGGAAGGAGACACGGTGACTCATCAGTGGGCCTGTAGGCTCGGAGATAACAACTCTGTTTTTCAGTCAGAGCTATTTGCAATATTCTCCGCCCTAGAGTGGCTAGAGGGTCAATCTGGAGCAAAGGTCTCTATTTTCAGTGATAGCCTGTCTGGACTGCAGGCCATTCACGCACCTAGAACATCTAACCCACTCGTACTAAATATTAAATTAAAACTCAAAAGTCTCTTGTACAGAACACATCTCGGCCACGTCTCAGCGCACAAAGGCACTTTTGGCAACGAGTACGCGGACGAACTCGCAAAACAAGCCACCAAGTATACATCCATTGATCACCACCTCCCAGTGCCCCAGTCGTTCATCAAGAGGGTCCTGAAATCCCGGATCATCTCGGAATGGCAGGAGTACTGGGAACTCACTGATAAGGGCAGGCACACGTTTGACCTAATCCCCAAAGTCTCACAACATATATCACCTCACACCATACACCGCAAGCTTCCTAACGGGCCACGGGCCCTTTAAATCATACCTCCACAAATTTGGTTGTGCAGGATCTAATAGGTGTGAGTGTGGCGAGGTGGGATCTCCTACCCACGCCTTCCACGGATGCACACTTACTGCACGCTGGCACATTAAACGTCCAGCCACTCCCCCTAAGGGATGGCTTCAAAATATTCTTTCTAGACCCCACACTTCTGAACAAACTCAAACACATCCACCAATACTTAGCACACATCTCCAACCTCACAAGCTAGTCTGTACCCAGAGCAACTCCCATTCCCTCGTATGGCATCGCCCCTTGTCGCGAGTGGAGTTATAGTGTTACTCTGTCTATGCCACAGCGCCCCTTGTCGTGAGAGAGCATGTTTCTGGCGCGCAACCTGATAGCTTATCTGCTGTCTGATAACCAGGTGCTGTGTGGCACATCATTCTCAAACCATTTCAAACCTCGGCACCTCGCTGCCCCGTGTCGCGAGGGAGATCTGTGAGCGAGGGATTTGTTCTGTAAATTTCGGGCAATAATGGCCCATTGCAATTCACCCGCCCCCTGTCGCGTTTTCCGGCGGGCTCAGCTTTAGCTGAAATTGTATTTTTTTTGTTTTTTACCTAAATAAAGGTACCTTGAGGGACACATATGCTCTACAGACTTGACCTCCTCGTCTGAGCAGTCCCTCTTAGGCTGTGTATATCGAGAGTTCTGCTAGATACAATCTCGAATTGGAAGCCACTTTTATCGGTGTTCAGGACGTTAGACAGAAGACAATTTCGCAATTATTTTTTCACGTTTTTCTGGAATTCGTCGATCACAGGTTGCAAAGACATTTCCGGAAACAAATCTCTTTTTGTTGCGATTTGTGACACCTTTCGACTTGTTATTTTATGTATCGTTTGAAATTCTTGATGAAGTGTGAGCTTGTTGTGAATTCGGGAATTCCAAACTCCAATGATTTGTCAATGGCCCACATTTTGAGGTAACTGTCATGAATGGTGACTTTTAACTGTCTGCGATGATGATAAAATTCTGACCACACGTGTTTGGAAGTTAATTTAATTTTGCGCTGCATGTTCCCACCTTTCCTTACATAATGTGCTCACTGTTGAATAATCTTGTAGTATTTTACCTGCCTACATATATGTTGCACAGCCTTTAGTTTATTTTTCTTCGCCTTCTTATACGTTTCTACTACTTTCGCCATTATTTCTAAGGAAATTTCTTCACTTCCTGTCCGCTTTTTTTTCGCAGGTTCTTCATATTCGAAAGTGGGGCCGTATTTATTTCCAAATTACTTGTCAGTTCATTTTCGTCGATGCTGCTTTCATACAGAATATCGAGCAACCGGAGGAATTCGTTTTCGATCATCCGTTTCAGTGTCTTGAATAGTCCCTGACTAATGGCCTACTTTTCAGTCGCTGGCTCCTTTTCCTCGGATTTCCCAAAATATTCTAGCAGTTGCAAACTAAAGAGTTTTGCAATATTCGCTTTGTCGGCGATAGCATTACAGCCTGAAAACTCGTCGACGACATCTTCAGAACTGGCCGACTTCGTATGTCACACGGGTGCGTGCCACCTCCCCTGGACCAGCGCGCCTGCAACGCGAGCCACAGTTACTGCTAAAATTCTCCGTGGTTGAGTGCCTCGGGAACTGCCCCCATAGGCACTGCCCCCATAGACACCGCCCATGCCCTCTTTTCATCCCGTAGGATCAGGCGAGGAATTAGTTCCTGATGTTCTTTAAAGCATACTCCAAGTCAGTGCAGTTCAATTAGTTATATATGATTTGTGGAAAATGTGGTCGCAGTCTTCTGTTCTTACTACAGGGAACATGGATCCTTCACCAACTTCACACTGGCAACAACAGGTTACATAACTGTACTGTAAACTGTCTTTTCTACCACTCAGAGTGTCTTTCCTGCATAGCTAGTGACATGGAGAAATCAATAAATGACAGAAATACATCGGCCTATAACTCTTCACTAGTTGCATTCGCACGGGTAGTTGTATACATTTCCTTGATCCCCATAGTAAGAGCTGTCCAAAGACACCATTCTCGACAAAATCCCGATATGGCAGTTGGGGACCTCCCTATTAAGTGTAGGTAACATATTTTCCTAAAATCTTTTAACATTACTATAAAACTTCCATTAATACTGTAAAACATCCCTAACTCACATTCCCGAATATCGGACACTTTTTCAATCCCCATCACTTATACATTCGTATAGTTTTACCCCTGGATAGCGGACACCTCCGACTACTGGACAAATTCTGAGCTTCCAATGTGTCCGTTATTTAGAGGTTTTACTGTAATTAATTGCAACCTTTTTTCGCAGTAATTTTGTTTTTCAATCTGGTGAATAATTTGAATAAAAAAACAAAACATCGGGTACAATTACGTAACATGTTTCAGTCTCTATACAGAAAATTGTTAAACAATGAATTATGATGAAATTGTATTATACACATATTTATACAATTTAAACACTCTAACAATAACACTCCTTTATAAACACTCTAAAATCCAAGTATTTGTAAACGAAGTGAAGCAAATTGTATTAAGATCACAAAAATATCGTATTATTTGTGCCTTTGGTGACATTTCATGCCTTTTGAAACTTTTAAATTAATGAGGCTCTTTGTTATTGTTATTGTGAGTTAACGAAAGTTTGATAAAGCACGAATCTGTTCAGTCTTTTATGTAACGTGTCGGAAATTTGATTTACTTTTTGTGCTTTTTCTAACGAAGCATGGAATTGCTATTAATGAATTTATTGCAATAGATATCTACCCATAGATTAAAAATGAGTCTTTTCAGCAGTGAATAAGTCAAAGAATTGATAATTGAATTTTGTTGTATGTTTTATTAAATACTGAAAATTTACATTTAATTTCAATCATTGAAATATTTAATGGTAATAAATATTTTATACATTTGAATTAAAAAAGCTGTCGAGCGACTTATGGTGTTTATTCGAGACATATGCAGAATTAATCAATAATAAATCGTTCCCCACAATGCAATAAAAGTACAATAATTTTTTTTTCAAAAGCGCTTTTTTGCAGTGCTTTTATCATGAACGGAAAGATGTTTTTCCGATGTTTTAGATTAATAGAAAATAGAGGAATATTGTACGTCACATGCCGTCACAATTTAAAAATAAGAGCGATACAAAACAAAGATAAAGAAAATTGTCCAGTTAAACGGATGGCTCACAGGCTATTCACACTAATTGTATATTATACTTTTATTTCAAAGAATAATGCCCCTCGAAAAATAAAGAAATGGACAATAAATTCAGTGGGGGATAAGCCCACCGTCCCCCCCCTTTATACTTAACCAATGAACCCCCAAAACTAATCAGGGAAGCGCCTTATCAGAATGAAACTATATACAAAATTTGCAGCAAATCGGATAATTCTATCAAGAGTTACGTACATACATACGTACATACAGAACCTGCAAGCACATTAGCTCTCAGGCTTTGATAGTCTGTGAGCTAAAAAGATGTTAACTTATTATGAATGTATTAACTTATAAATAATTTTGCAATACTAATTATTACAAAGTTTTATAACATTAAGAACTATCGATTTTTTTTTATGCAATGGATTAGTAGAGGAGCGATATAATCGAGTGAATTAACATAAAGTCTTGCAAGCTCTAGGCTGAAAATTGTCAAATATTGGATTATGACCAAATAAAGAAATATTTATAAACATACAACCTTACAAGGTGTATCTGTTTGCTAAAGAGATGAAACAAATTGCGTTAAAATCACGAAAGACTTTGATTAGTAGCGTCTTCGATGATATTTCATGCCTTTTGAAACTTTTAATTAATGATGCTCTCTTATTGAGTCATTTTGAGTTAATGAATGTTTAATAAAGCACGAATCTATCTCGTTTTTGTCTGTAACGTGTCGGAAATTCGCTTCTCTTCTTTTCCTAGTGAAGCATGAAATTGCTATTACTGAATTTATTTTTAAAATATCTCTGTATAAGAACGTAAATTAATCTTTTTTACCAGAGAATAAGTCACAGAATTGATAAACTGATACCTGTTTTATTAAATACAGGAATTATGTATTTGATTTCGTTATTTTTTTTATTTTCCCGTCGATCATTTACTTACGGCACACCAAATATGTCGTCAAACAATGGTCAATGGGACTTAACGCCAATAACGTATAAGAGTGACGTCATGTTTGCTGTTCATTATTGCAGCGTGGCAAGTCACACATAATGAAAAAGAAAGTGTGAAAGAAAAATAAGTATAAAAGTAAAAATAGTTTTTTATTAAATATACCCCTTTATAAGTATTCAATGTTTATTTTGTTATTATCTATATTTATATGTTGCGCATCATGACTGCAATTCATGAGTTGATCAAAAAATTCACTTAAAAAGATTAATTTAGTGTGGACACTGAACCCGAGTATGGCAAATTCACCGCTTTTTTTAACTCTGGGTAGAAAGCGCAAGCTAGTGAATTTATTAAATATAGAGGAAAATGTGTAAAT
Organism: Maratus michaelseni; assembly: GCA_963931845.1. NCBI lineage: Eukaryota > Metazoa > Arthropoda > Arachnida > Araneae > Salticidae > Maratus > Maratus michaelseni. Next base: position 266,955,110 of record OZ007593.1, read on the forward strand.
ATGGGCACCCTTTTTAATTTTTGTCTTAAAGTGATTTTTCCTTTGAAAAATTCCAGATTTTTTACCTTCATTCAAAACTATAACAAGTTTACTAAATGATAGCAGGCAAAACAATGATTAATATCAATTATTTCAATTCGATAACGAAGATTTACAAAAAGCTTTTAAAAAAGCACCAGAAAAAATGGAGTGCAAATATGGGCCCTCTCCAGAAATGTCGCAAAATTAGTTTAAAATGTTTTAAAACAGGCTAAAACAATACAAAATTGTAGAGAATTTATTTATTACAGAAAAAAATATTTACAGAAATCGCAACCATAACTGGCTCTTTCAGCCCGGCACAATCTAAGTGCGCCCACATTTGGCACATAACACACTTCTCCCTGATTGTCTTCAGAGAATTTTCCATCACAAAACATGCAAGTTGCATCGCTCGAGTCTGGTTTATCCTCATCGTTGATATTCAGATTCATATCATTATCGCTGTCCAGAAGGGGAGGGTCCGGAAGGTCTTTGGTCTTCTCATCCCTGTCTCCTGGTATTACGCCATTGTGTTAGATGACGCATATTACCAGATATATTATAAAATAAAACAAACGAATGCTTTGAGGATTTATAGATAATAAAATTCCCTTATAATTACCTATAAATTTATTATTATCTACATCTAGGTTAATTTTAAAGTTCTCTTACCTCAAAGCATTTGTTAGGTTTATTTTATAATATATTTGGTAATGTGTGTATATCGTAGATAATTGCTGTTTTCACGTAAAAAAATATTGGAATAATTTAGGTTGTTTAAGAGAAAAGGTAGTGTAATTAGGGGCCGCCTTTAAATGAGTGCCCATATTTACACCAATCCCACTTAAGGAAGATGGCCACTTTCACATGTAAACTAAAGGCGTGCTTCTAAAAGTAGCTTAGGATCTTCGCTTTCCGGATATCACTGTGAAATTATTTTAAACTAACTATAATAACATGAAAAGAAAACAATTTCAGATAGCTGTCAAAAGTTTGCAGTTCAGAACAAAGACAAATTCGCACAATAACTCAAGCGGCATCCACACTACTTGAATGAGTGGTTCCAACTGCTCTCTGCTATCTCATATCAACAAATGCGTCATCTGCTGTCCTGGTCACCAGTCTTCAGCACCTCCCATAGCCACTTAGGGTGGGGTGCCCATATTTACACCTGTGCCCGTTTTTACACCTTCTCCTCTATAGCTATATATACAGTGATCTCTCACTTATACGCGATACACGGAAACCATTTTTACACACCAGTTTTTTTAAAGATAATTTTCGGCTTCTTAAATCGCAGAATTCATAAATCGAATTTTACTGTTTTAATATAGTGGTACGAAAAAGTAATTACTGAACATCGCGTATACGTGAGAGATCACTGTATATAATTTTGGTTTTGTTTGTTTTTTAAGATATGTCAACAGTAAAGGAAAAGCAAGTGGTATTTAAACTATATTTTTAGGATTTCTAAATTGATTTCTCAGCGGACATTCATAATTTAATTAATATAAAGCTGTTAATTGATTAAAGCGTATTTTAAAAAAATATCTACTATAATCTTTATATTTTATTTCTATTTTAAACATTTTAGCACTTAAAATATTTATTTGTTGCAGTTCACAGTCAGTTGGCCTTTTTTGGCACGTGTAGTTTGACGCTTCATTAAATTCATTATAGTTATAACTCGTATACAATTGTAACCATAATGAATATTTGGCGATTTATTACCTGTGGCGGGATAACGGAAAAAGGCCTTAAAATTAAGGTCTAAAAATTTAAAATGTTCTATTGTCATCGGAAACACGTTTTTGTACATATATATTTTTTAAGAATTCTAGCATATCATTAGGTGAGTTCAAAATCGATTACAAAATTCTATCTTAGCATACCAAAACCAAGTTGAGTTAAATAAAGTAGTGTAAATAAGATACACCCACCTTTGTTCACATATCATTTACTATAAAAACTAGTCGTTGGGGGCCACCGTAATACTTAACCATCATGGATATGCATAATATAAAATATGAAAATAAAACATATGTAAACTATTTATAAAATGCATTGCAATTCGAAAAAAATCGTGGCTTGATGACGTCATAAACTTTAAATGCTCTATTCCTGAATTGCGTAAAAGAAACATCCTTATAACTCCAAAATTGATAATCCTATTAACTAACGGTTTACTGCGTTGGATTAAGCGTCTCATTTTCAATTAAAATATATCTTTGAATTCAAATTTGAACGAAATACAGGGTCATGAAAAATCGAAGAGTGTGGATAATAGGAATACAAATATCTCGGCAACTCAATATCCGATCGACTTCACTCTTTATACAAAATTTATGTTTTTTTATTGTCTTTTATATTCAATCCTTAAAATAAACAATTTCGAAAAATTTTATATACCTTTTATCAGAACGAATATTTCGAGATTCCGAAAACAATAGTTCAGGATAATCGAGGTTACTGAAATTCAAGTCTTTTTCAAGTCTCTATCTCAATTTGTTCGGGAGATAGTGTGTTTACAGGCACACACAAAGACACACACACACAGACAGACGGACGGCAATTTTTTTTTCTAAAAATATGTTTTTTGGAATCTCTAGTGTCTGAAACGTGTAAATCCGTCAACTTTTTTTCGATTTTCAAAACGATTACAAGACTTACCCTATACTACGTATGATGGGCAAGTAATAAAACAAAGGTGCCTCTAGACTCAGAATAGGGTCTCCTTTAGGAATATTAATGCAAGTTTTTAATTAAGATATTTTCTGTAAACATAATACAAATTGAACCAGTTTATTTTTTAAAGTGATGTCACCTATTTTTGATACCATATTTGAGTTTCTTGGATACAATTAGCTGGGAAAAGATATATACTGTATATACTTTTTTTAAATCTTCATGTGTTAAGGGTTTATCCATAAATTTCGAAAAATGAAATTAAGATCTTGCAAAGAAAAATACAGGAAAAAATTAACTAGTAATCCAGATTACTTATATTAAAATTGTAACTATAAAATAATCTCGTTTTATATAAAACAAATTACAAAAAAATTTTTTGTTAATATCTAAAATTTTGTTTTCTGCAGGTGCAAACAATAACAAAAGATGCTCCCTTTAAAACGTCGAAATGTAAAATTTCTTTATTTCTCAAAAACTAATAATAAGAATAAGCTGTAAAAGCACGTAGCCTTATTTTGCACCAAATTTTAGTTCCAAATTCCTTTGAATATGAATTTATTTATAATTTTTCTAATTAAAAATATTGTTTTTAATACAAAAAATGCCTAAGATATGTTTGGGTCTATGCATTGTATCTCATTAAATGAAATATCAATTAGATGATTTTTTGGGAAGATATAAATTCAAGATTGTCACGTAAATTTAACGTTACCCTCCTTAACTTTTGAACCCTTCGAATTCTATGAAGATTTAAGGAAACGTATCTAAACTATGCCTTTTGCCGAGATGTTTTCATACAAGGAACTCATACGTGGTGTCAAAAGTGAGTGTTACAACTTGAAAAAAAAAATTGGTAGTACAGTTTTTAATATGGAGACGCTATTTTAATTTGTTATTCAAAATATTGCATTCGTATTCTGAATAATAATGGTAAATAAAATATATTGTGAGTCTAGACAACTTTGAACTGTGTTGTAATTTTTTTTTTTTTTTTTTTTTTTATTTATTTATTTATTTTTTTTGTAAACGATTTGTGAAAAAAGCGGATGTATTATTTCCGTGACATGGACTGTACATAATCCAGTTTAGCATTTTCTTATTATAGAAGTCTTCCAATTTGAACCGCCAAGTGATAGAGATGTATAGCCAAGTTAGGTTTCAAAATCTCGCCAAAATACATCCATAAAGTATACTTGGGGACGTGAGTTTCAAAACTCGCCTTATCCAAAAATTCAAATTCGGGGAAATCGCGAAATACCTCTGACTGCTTCCATTGGTTTTCATTGTAAAACAAAATTTTATAACGCCAGAAATACATGCTAAAAGTAGTTTTTCTGCGGATTGTAGTGTTTTTTCAGTGAAGATTTACCAATAGAATAGATTGATAGAGAAAACACAATTTCTTAAATTTTGGATAAGGCGAGTTTTGAAACTCACGTCCTTACTTAAATAATATATATTTGCATATTATATATTATGCATGTGTGTATTAGTTTGTGAATGTTTGTATGTGTTAATTTGTATGTATTGCTGGTCTTCTAACATTCATATAAATACTGTGTTAAACTGAATAGAGTTAATCCCAGAGACATAAAAAAAAAAATAAATAAATAAACTATTTCAACACGGCTTGTCAGATGAAAAGAGAATCAGTTTTGCTTTTCAGTTACAGAAGAATAAAAAAATAGATTACTTGAATCATACAACAAAGATTATTTAATTTTTCTACTAATTAATATACAGTTCTAAATATATGATTGATACAAAATATTACTGCATATATATTCAGCACATAGAGAAATAAAAAAAACTAAATCTGAAACATTACACAGTAAATTATTTTTCCTGGTGTTTTAATATAAAGACACAGGTCATCCGCAAAATATAACTTTTTAAAAATATTTCGCTTTGTAATTTTCAGTTTATTTTTCAATGAATGACAATTTGTATACATGATATATTTCGTATGAGTTTGGAAGAGATTCGTATTCTATTTAGGATGCATGATCTTTCTTTCTCGCTTATTTACAGAACTCAAGTAACTGATTTTCATAAATTTATTAACCTATCAATAAAGCACAAATAAGTATTAATTATAACATTTTATTCCAGTTCAAACTATAAAAAGTTTTTTATATTTTTGCATTAGTCAAAATAATAATAAACTAGTAAAACTACATAACTTTTTTGAAACATAATCATTCACCAGCATGCAACGAAATGATGAAAATTTCATATATTTTTAACCTTACAGAAGTCAATCATCCCCAATAGAAGTAAAACAATTTGTATCAATATCACGAACAACTCTAAATACTTGCGCTCTCGATGATATTTTATGCCTTTTGAGGCTTTTTAATTAACAAGGCACTTGTTTCTTTATTTATTTCGAGTTAATGTAAGTGATAAAGCACGAATTCATTCAATCTTTTATGTAACGTATGAAAAAATTCGTTTGATATATATATATATATTTTACTTATTCTAACGAAGCACGAAAATGTTTACGGATCAATATATCGAAATAAACATTTTTATATAGATGGGGAATAAATTTTACTAATAGAGGTTAAGTCAGAGATTTAGTAACTGAACTGAAAGCTTTATTAAATACAGCAGTTTATATAACATTTCATTTAATTAACTAATGTAATTTGTTGATAGATAACAATTCATAATTTTAAATTTGCATTAGTCAAAAGAATAATAAACTAGTAAAACTATATAACTTTTTTAAAACATTATCAATCAGCAACATGCAACGAAATGATGAAAAATTTTATATATTTTTAACCTTACAGAAGTCAATCATCCCCAATAGAAATAGAAGTAAAACAATTTGTGTTAATATCACGAGCAACTCTAAACTCTTGCGCTTTCGATAATATTTTATGCCTTTTGAGGCTTTTTAATTAACGAGGCACTTGTTCCTTTATTTATTTCTAGTTAATGTATGTGATAAAGCACGAATTCATTCAACCTTTTATGTAACATATGAAAAAATTCGTTTAATATTTTTTGCTTTACTTTTCTAACGAAGCACGAAAATGTTTAGGGATAAATATATCGAAATAAACATTTTTGTATAGATGGAGAATAAATTTTACTAATAGAGGTTAAGTCAGAGAGTTAGTAACTGAATTGGGAGCTTTATTATTAAATACAGCAGTTTAACATTTCATTTAATTCACTAAAGTATTTGTTGGTAGATAACAATTCATAACTTGAAGTTTAAATTCGAATCGACAAATTATTACTTGGAATACTTTATTTTACATCACAGGGTCACTACTTTAACATATAACGTTGTTCTACGCAAATCAAAATCAACTTGCAAAAGAAAAAAACATCATATCATGAACTACAATCAATATGGGCATCTTAGTTGATCTTTGATGCCTTTTGAAACTTTTAAATTAATGAGATACTTGTTATTAACTTATTTTCAGTTAATGAATGTGATAAGGCACGGATTTATTCAGTCTTTTATATCACGTGTCAGAAATTAATTTGCTTTTTTCCCCAACTTTCTTAACGAAGCATGGAATTGTTTAAGAATGAATTTATTGAAATAAATATCCAAGTATAAATTGAAAGGGAATTTTTTGAAATAGATAAATTTTAAAAAGGGATAACTGAATTCTGGTTAGGTGTTTTATGAAGCACTATAATTTGATATTTGTTTTTATTTTTCTAATTTTCCATGACCGACCAAAAAGGCAGACCCGACTCCGAAAGCACTTCTCAAAGCGGTGCAGTTTGACAAGTACCACAGGGATGGAAGACGATACGGATGTCGCAGATGCACTGGAGTATCTTTTTGGCGCCAAAATGGCAATTTTTTTTTTGCCTGATGTGATAATTCGGCGATTTTTGCTTCGTATGGTAGCCTGATGTTTTTTAATAAAACATGTGTGTTTTAAAATTAAATGTGCGTGTCAAATAAAATTATTATGTGAAAACAAAAATAAGTTGTGTATTTTAAATAAAAATATGTGTGTTAAATAAAATTAAATGTGTGTATTTTATAATAAAATTATAATATAATTGTACAGTAAAATAAAACTAACACGCTTTTTTTTCGTACGCTAGGTCTAACAGATATTCGAAAACTGGGTTTTCTCGCCAAAATAGCGCTAAAAATTTAATGGTGTCAACATCGGCGCGTCTTCGACATCTGTTCTTGGAAGACGGACTACCTAGCCCCAATATTTTTGCTCACAATTTTTATTATTTCTAGAAGAGTGGAATTTCTCGGCTCTGTACCCCTTTCCTACTTACCAATCTCACAGCAAAAGGATACTCCACATCACTGATTTTCTATGCAGGTATGTGGCATCCATGAGGACTAAACAACAGCGCAGTATTCCTAGGTGGTCCCTCGATATAAATATTCAAATAAGGACATTCTTTATAGAAAGGATAAATAATACTTAATTCATGTATAATAAATATGTTTTTGTTAAAATTTTACTAAGCTTTTATTATATAAATAGAGAAATGAAAGAAAATTTAAAAAAGAAAGACTGATTATGAAAACAAAAACATCTATCGTTTAATGCAGTCGATTTTCAAGCAAACGATAAGAAAATTTAAAAAAGAACGACTGATTATGAAAACAAAAACACCTATCGTTTAATGCAGTCGATTTTCAAGCAAACGATAAACGAATACATTTAAAAAGTAATTTAAGTACGTCGCCATCGAGACGCCAACTATGGCATAAGTCAAGATATTTCGCCAAGATGGTTTTATTTCTATTTCAACCAACGGACATCGCGCTCGCGCCGCGTTCGAGAATTTAATCGCACGTTCTCCGAACTACCATGCGTTTGCACTTTCGCATTTGGATGAGAATCATAGTTTTGCAGCATGCTGGTGGCTCAAAATTTTTCATTTACTGAAATTTTCAACGGTAGAAAGTAATACTTTTTCTAAATTAAAGCGTTCCAAAAAAAAAGACAAAAATTACTAAATTAAACTAATAAAGCAATATTATTGCTCTCAAGTGTGCTCATAACTCTGATTGTTAAACTGCTTAACGAAAAAAACATGTCCTAGTCATAGAAAGTAGGTTTACGAAATTATAATATAACCTATTCCGAGTTATACAAGTGTCCGAAAACCATTCTTTTATCGGCAAAAATCTCAGAAACTAATATATTTTCCAGATTTAAAGAAATGTTTTTTAAACAAAAGTTTCTTTTCCTGCCTGTAAATTTTGGAAACATCTTCGAGTAATTTTTACAAAGTTTTATTTCATTTTCTCAACCCAGTATCAAGAAAAAATACTGGTTATGGGATGATATATCAGATAATATTTTCATGTTCAACAAACATGTTTAACAGACAAACATGCTAAATTAACAGCGTAAATTAAACATTTCGTTTTTCTCGCTTTTGTGAATTTTGTTACGCATCTGAAAACGCTTACTTAAAAATTGATAGTCTCCGAAAAACCGATATTTTGTGTTGATAACGGGTTAAGAAAACTAAAACGAGAAGGCTTGAATCGCTTCATAGAAACAACACTTGTTCTGAGATGTTTTTTCCTCTTTTCGAAAATTGTCAATTTTGGATAAGTGAATACTTTGTTAGGAACACTTTAATTAAAACTCTTATCAGGTAATTTATGACTGAAATACTTACAGTTACACGGTATTCCAATTTCAGTTTTCGTGTGTGGCATCGTTAAAGAAATGCGGAAGAAGTTCTTTTTAACACTTTGAAATGTACACTCATGTTCAAATTAAGAGAATTTTCAGATTTGGTCTGTTATTTCCAGAACTACTGGACAGATTTTCATAAAATTAGGTAAGTACATAGGTTCGTATTAAATATAATAATCATTTAACAGTTATAATACACACGCATGATCGTGCGTAAGACTCATCAGCGTCGGAAGATAAAAAAACAGAGATCACAATATTGAACAAATAAATGGTTTAATAGGGTGTATAGTCCCCTCTTACAGTTATACAGCTCTCACAACATGAATTCATACTGGAAATCAGGCAGTTTATGAGTCCCTGTAGAAGTTATTCCCACTCCTGCAGCAACGCTGTTTTCAGGACCTGGGTGGTTCTGGGAGATGGAATGAGAGTTGCAATTGCGCTCCGCAGAGCGCCCCAAACATGTGGTCCAAAGTCGATGACCTCTGCACCATGCTAAATGGGATCTACTGTGTGAAGAAGTGAGCAAGATGTAAACAGCCCTCTGTCATGTAGCCTTCTGGAAGAAGTAACACGTGAAACTCGGCTTCCTGTGGCCGCATAAGAAGTAGCTCTTGAAACTCGGCTTCCTGTGGCCGCATGAGAAGCAACTTTTGAAACTCGGCTTCCTGTGGCCGCATAAGAAGTTACTTTTGAAACTCGGCTTTCTGTGGCCGCATAAAGGTCAGTTGAGTCATCCAGTTGCACAAAATTCAAAAGCAGTGATAATAGCCATTAGGATTCAATGGACCGATTGCATTAAGCGTATTCACGAAGGAAAAAAAATCAAAACCCCCATCTATAATGCAAGGGTGAGTTAAAATAACAAAACCAACAAAAATGAGAGTGCAACATCCAGAAATGTGACAACTACCAGTAAAAAATTACAATGTGACAACCACCAGTAACAAAAATTACAATGTGACAAAACCCACGATAGTGACATAATAACCAGTGAAACTCCCGAAAGAAGACCAAGTTTCAAAATGTGACAACTAGCTCTAGCACAAGCTAGAGATATCAATTTATGAAGACAGAGACAAAAACCAGCAAATTATAATAGACAGAAAGAACCCACAACAGGGGTGAGCCCATAAAAACGGCATAAAACCCTGACAAAGACAAATAAAAACGAAAAGTGAAATCAGCCCCCCCTCCCCCAAAAAAGGGCGATAAACACTACAGCGACAATCCACCACGAGCGTGACAAGCCAACAGAGATGACAAATATGTAAATTTATGTACGCTAAAGGCACCTGGTGCATGTAAAATCCGTCGTGGGTGCAAAGACCTCCAAGTTTCCTGTGAATTATACCTCTGGGGGTACCTAGTCAGGTGAAGGTCTCGTCACCTGATCAAGGTTCTAAATTACGAGACCAATTACTATCACTTCCTAAATTTTTCCTTTTTTAAATCTGCCAAATCAATAAAGATAAATAGAGACCTTGAACCGGCAAACAAAGAGATCTGTAGCAAATCATTAGAGAGCAAGCACTGCAGCGATGCCAACAAAATTATAGTTTGTTGTTGATCACAGCCGTACTGTGATCAGGCGATTTCCGCCTCGCTCCCAGGTACTACCTCGTCAAGCTTGGCACTAATGCCGGGCAGGTAGAGGCCTGGTTAGCGGTATAAAAAAAATGGTCAGTTGAGAGCTGAGATGCTGCTCCACTCCTGTAATGCGTATGCTGTGTGGACAAATAGCGATTTCCATTGGCCGTCATGGCTCTTGCGTGATCTTGACCAGGCTTTCTCTCTATGGATCCAGTATCTTTAAACTGTTTCTATAAGTTGGACATGACACTTGGCGTTACATTGAAGTTTTTAGAAATCTGCACTTGAGACGGCCATGCATCCAGTCTCCCCACGATTCGCCACCTCATTCCTGTAAGAAACTAATCCATTCATTTCAATCACTTAATATTTTCCACTCAAAGTAAAATAAATAAATAAAGAAAATGATGAAGCACGCAGATAAAAACCCAACGATAATTTTTCTCTCATCTCTTAAAACAAGTGACCTAATTTATGACTCTTAAGTTTCAAGTTTATCATGCAATAGAGATTTATTACCTCGTTATAATCGTTCTCTTCTAATAATGTGAAATATGTTTATAATTTGTTATTTGTGATTATGCCATTATAAACGTATTACAGAACTAAAACATTTAAAAGGACAATTATTCAACGTCAATTTGTTTCAAAGAAATGATGCAACTTTACTCGTAACTTTCCAAACTTTGTGAAAATGAGTCAGTGTATTACTATCCTTCATTCTGTAAAGTCACAGGAAAAAATGTTTCCTGATGTTAAAATTAATCTAAATGTAAACCTTTTAAAATTTTAAATAATGTAGAATATAATTTTTAAAATCAATCCAAACGTGAACCTATTTATTCAATGTGAATTGTGCATTAATATTATTTTTTACAAGTTTTATTTCAGCGGTGGTGCATCTAAATAGAATTATTCAAGAAGTGATTATAATAAATTCTCAAATAGTTGAAATATATAAATCAGTGGATACTACTAAAATTGGATAAACCTTAGAAAAGGTAAGCAATTCCTTTTCTTTCTGCATGTTGAAGACCAGAGTTAATTTTAATTTGAAGAATTTAATATTCTGATGTTACGCGCTTACCTCGTTGGCCTCGCCCCTTCAACAGTGATCATGAGCCTGATGAATATATGAACTCAGAATTTATTCTTAAGGATTAATAATTGACTCTAATTAATAAAAATAATACTCAGCTCTTATGCTAGATTAAAAATTCAAGAAAACATAATTGAATTTAATAAACTATTTAAACTAATAAAACTTTAAAAACTGTATAAACAAGTTCTCCGAGATGGCGACAATAAAGGAAATGCAAATAGTAGATAAATTAAACAATAATAATTATTCTATATGGAAGTTTAAAATTAATATGTTGTTAATTAAGGAAGATTTGTACGAACTCGTAACTCAGGAACCCCCTACACCAATTAACGAAGATTGGAGAAAAAAGGATGCAAAAGCTCGCGCTTTAATAAACCTGAGTATAGACGATACGCAAATAGTTCATGTAAAACATTTAGAAACAGCAAAACAGACATGGGATAGTTTAAAAAACATTCACGAGAGAGCCAATTTGTCCAGTAAATTGTATTTGTTACGAAAATTGTATAGTGCAAAACTTCCCGAAAATGGGAACATGCACAAACACATTACTAATATACTGGAAATAAAAGATAAGCTCTCCGCAATAGGAGAGAACATAACCGACTCGCATTTATCTGCACTTCTATTGTGCTCTTTACCTGCGAGTTATAATACTCTAATAACAGCTCTCGAAGCCCGAAATGAAATTGAATTAACTCCCGAATTCATCAAGAGCAAACTTACTGATGAATTTAATAAACGGGTAGAAAATAGTGAGCAAGTTGAAAACTCACAAAAGATGTTTAAAACACAAAAGAAATACACTCAAGATTATAAAGGGCAAAACAAATATTGTACCTACTGTAAACAATCAAATCACACTTACAAACAATGCTGGCATCTCAAGAACAGAAACACACAGACCACTACACCTAAAACACAATACAAATACAAAAAGTACACATCGTTGTGTTTTGAAAATATAAAAGGTGATAGTAAAAATAAAATGAATGAATCAAAAACAAATGAACAGGTACAAATAAATAAAAGTGAACATAAAGATGCAGCATTCATAATTGTCAATCCCGCTAATAAAACCTGGTTAATTGACTCAGGAGCGTCTTCGCATATAGCGAACGATAGGGATATATTTACAAAATTCAACGATACTGAAAAAACTACAGTAACAATTGCTAATGGGAATACATTAAATTCTTACGGAACCGGCGAAACACAAATAATGACAAAAACATCTGATGGATGTATAAATAGAATTACACTTAAAAATGTGTTATTTGTTCCACAATTGGAATCAAATTTAATTTCCGTAAGTAAAGCCACAGAACATGGCTACAAAGTATTTTTCGAAAATGAAAAATGCATACTATCGTGCAATGGAAATATATACTTAGAAGCATTTAAGAAACATAACTTATATCAAGTTGAAACACTAGAAGAAAGTTCTCAAAATAAAATAAACATTGCACATGATTGCAGAAATAAAGATTGCCTCGAAATTTGGCATAAACGCCTTGGCCACAGAAATAATGAAAGTATAAAAGAATTAGTCAAAAATGACTTGGCCAGTGGGATAAAAATAAATAACTGTAATCATAAAACAAACTGTGAAACCTGTATAAAAACAAAGTCAACAAATGCACCGTACTCTAAATCTATCGAAAATAAAACAACAAAAGTATTAGATTTAGTACATACTGATTTATGTGGGCCTTTTAAAACACCCACAATAGGAGGAAAAAATTACTTCCTTACATTCATAGATGACAATTCTAGATTCACAGTTATTTACTTATTAAAAAGTAAAGATGAAGTTTATGAAAAAATAAAAGACTATGTACAAATGGTCAAAACCAGACAAGGAAAATATCCGACGGCGATTAGATCGGATAACGGTGGGGAATACATAGGAAATAAAACAGAAGCCTTTCTAAGGGAACATGGTATAAAACATGAATACACAGTTCCATTTTGTCCCAGCCAGAATGGCATTGCTGAGAGAAAAAACAGAAGCTTAATTGAAATGACACGAAGCCTATTATCCGAAGCAAATTTACCTCATAGGTTCTGGGGTGAAGCGATAAATACTGCTAATCACCTCCAAAATAGGCTCCCCACTAAATTGACAAATAAAACGCCATATGAAATTTGGTTCAAAAGAAAACCAAATCTCTATTATTTACGTGTATTTGGCTGTAAAGTATACACTTACATAAACAAACACAAAAGATCTAAACTAGATGACACAGCAGAAGAGGGTATCTTCATGGGCTATGATAATAATACAAAGGGATACCGCGTTTTCACTAAAAATGGTGAAATAATAATTTCCAGATCTGTAAAATTTCTGGAAGAAAAACTGAACAATTTAAACGAGAAAATTAATGATCACGAACAATTAATTGAAGATAAAAAATACATTGAAATAGAAATAGGTGACACACCCTGTACACCTGACGCGCCCAAACAATCAGAAACACATCAACCTCGTAGATCTGAAAGACAAAACAGAGGAGTACCACCTCAAAGATATACTTCCGACAATTTTATTGCTTTAGCAAATGATTGCGATACAACAGAACCTGAAAACTGGAAACAGCTTATCAAAATAAACAATCCACTAGAAAAGAAAAACTGGCTTAAAGCCACTGAAAACGAAATACAATCGTTAATGAAAAATAATACATGGGATCTAGTCGATCCTCCTCTTAATAAAAGAATCATAGGAAGTAGATGGATTTTCAAACGAAAAATTGATAGTTCAGGAAATACACAAAAATATAAAGCACGTTTTGTTGCCAAAGGTTTCAGTCAAAAATATGGGGAAGATTATCAAGAAACATTTTCACCAGTAGCACAACATTGTACCATCAAAACACTTCTTTTAGCAGCAGCTTATAATAATTTGAATGTGCGACATGTAGATATTGACACCGCTTTTCTTCATGGGAACTTAAATGAAGAAATATATATAAATCAACCTGAAGGCTATGTAAACGAACAATTTCCTGAAAAAGTTTGCAAGCTCAAAAAGGCAATCTATGGCCTCAAACAGGCCGCCAGAGCTTGGCATATTAAAATCGCTGAAACACTAGACAACTTGAACTTTATCCAAAGTACAGCAGACACATGTCTTTTCACTAGAAAAGAAAAAGATCATACATCATACATAATAATATATGTTGATGATATACTCATCGCCAGCAAAGATGAAATAATAGAAGAAATCGTAAATTCTCTAAAACAAGAATACGAATTAAAGGATCTAGGCAATATTAGTAACTATTTAGGTACTCAAATTCAGAAATTACCTAACGGTTATTCTCTTGATCAAAAAATTAAGATTGAAAATTTAGCGAAAAAGTTCAATCTTGAAAACTCCAAACCGTGCAAAACTCCAATGGAACCAGGATATAACAAATTAAATGATGATGATAATTTAATGCCAAATAATATTAAATATCGCCAGGCACTTGGTTCATTGCTTTATATAACAACCATAACGAGACCTGACATTTCAGCAGCAGTAAACATTTTAAGCAGAAGAAATGAGAATCCTCGCGAAAAAGACTGGCAAGCCGTAAAAAGAATAATAAGATATCTATATCATACTAAAGAACTAAAATTAATAATTAACACTAATGAAGAACCAATATTAAAGGTATTCGCTGATGCCGATTGGGCAGGTGATACCAAAACCCGTAGATCAACATCGGGAATATTATATATGTTGGGCAACAACCCAATTCAGTGGACGACGAAAAGGCAAAGTTGCATTGCCTTATCTTCAGCAGAGGCTGAATATGTGTCCGCAGCACATGCTAGCCAAGAAATAATTTGGTTATTGAAGTTACTTGACGATCTAGGCTTTCCACAGCAAAAACCAATCACTTTATATGAAGACAATCAAAGTACCATAAAAATGGTTGAATCAGAAAAATTCACGAAAAGATCAAAGCACATCGACGTCAAATTTAATGCCATTAAACAATATAGCGAAGAAGGCATAATTGAGTTAAGATATCTTCCAACAGAAAAAATGATAGCTGATGCACTTACCAAACCTTTACCCAAGCCTCGATTCATCGAACACAGAAATTCAATGAAAATATTAGTTAATCCCCATGAACGGATTAAGGGGGAAATTGTAAAAAACTAATCCATTCATTTCAATCACTTAATATTTTCCACTCAAAGTAAAATAAATAAATAAAGAAAATGATGAAGCACGCAGATAAAAACCCAACGATAATTTTTCTCTCATCTCTTAAAACAAGTGACCTAATTTATGACTCTTAAGTTTCAAGTTTATCATGCAATAGAGATTTATTACCTCGTTATAATCGTTCTCTTCTAATAATGTGAAATATGTTTATAATTTGTTATTTGTGATTATGCCATTATAAACTTATTACAGAACTAAAACATTTAAAAGGACAATTATTCAACGTCAATTTGTTTCAAAGAAATGATGCAACTTTACTCGTAACTTTCCAAACTTTGTGAAAATGAGTCAGTGTATTACTATCCTTCATTCTGTAAAGTCACAGGAAAAAATGTTTCCTGATGTTAAAATTAATCTAAATGTAAACCTTTTAAAATTTTAAATAATGTAGAATATAATTTTTAAAATCAATCCAAACGTGAACCTATTTATTCAATGTGAATTGTGCATTAATATTATTTTTTACAAGTTTTATTTCAGCGGTGGTGCATCTAAATAGAATTATTCAAGAAGTGATTATAATAAATTCTCAAATAGTTGAAATATATAAATCAGTGGATACTACTAAAATTGGATAAACCTTAGAAAAGGTAAGCAATTCCTTTTCTTTCTGCATGTTGAAGACCAGAGTTAATTTTAATTTGAAGAATTTAATATTCTGATGTTACGCGCTTACCTCGTTGGCCTCGCCCCTTCAACAATTCCACCATCCAAACATTGTTTATTACTCATTTATACTGTTTGCTATTGAATTTAACCGAATGTTGCAAAAAAAAAACTAAGATATTTGGCAAAGTGTGCGAGCGAACGAAACGCGAAAATTGCCACTCGTGCTTATATAGCCTGTCCTTCTACTCGCTCCACCTATACACACGTGTACGCTTAAGTATTCGATACTAAAGATTTCCATCTTTGTTTCGAAGCATTAGTTTTACCTTTCGTTCAGTACTTTTCATGAAATTCGACAAAATATGCATATTCTCTCAATTTTGAACACGAGTGTAGTTGAAAAGTGTTTATGACTTTGGTTTGTCTTTCTGGCAGGTAGCCGATGCTCTAACTCTCGTAAATATACTGTGATTTTCATGTAAATGATAAATGTTATTGTAGTTTACTACAGCATGATTGCTATTGAAAATTAAGTGTATAGCATTTGTAGTTCCTTCACAGGGACACACAAAATAATTCCGTTACATTATGATCTATGTTTATTATGGGAGGGGATCGTTTGCAAAGTATAGTAATGATGTTAAACTAGTTCAAACATAATGAAATCGATATACATTACTGAGTTGCACTACAACACGTTTTCTGTAGATTATTGAAAATGTTGAATTTATCGTTCGTTTACAGATGTACTCAAAAGGATTCCTTTACAGAAATGTCTATGAGCGATAACCGCTGGAAGTGTTTTTCAGCTGTTGTGTTCATTTTTAAACTTAATTAATTTTTAGTGTATTTTTAGTTATGTAGATCATGTACAGGGCTGCATGAAAGAATTTGCACACATTACCGGGAATGGGTAGAAAATGCTAAAAATGGATTTGTACTGTGTTAAGTGTTTTTGAAATTGTTTATTTAAATATCTTCTTTCATTGTATGAAAAATGAAATTTCTTAACGATATTCAAATAGTGTTGGAAAGTGTTTCATAATATTTGCCTTATGTACGGTTTTGCGTTCTTGTTACTAGAAACGCACAATTTTAAAATCTATCTCTCTCCGAAGAGTTCATACTAATATTGCAACATCAAATTTATAAATTTCTTCGATTTATATTTCCATTCTTGTCAACTCATCCTTCTCAATATTTTCTCCTGGAACACGCAAAAGTTCACAGAGCGGAAACAATAAAGTCGAATAACTTATATGCAGAAGATGTTTACACATATTGGGAACGATTTTGATATTAAATTAAAAAACAACGAGAAATAACAGGGGAAAAAATAACTGGCAACATGTAATAACGTGATAACTGAAATATTGGCTGCTATGAAAATATATTGTCTGCTATTGAAATGGTTCGCGAAAGAAGCGAGTGGCTTGAGGGTTATATATTTGCTCTTTTCGAATAGAATTATTCATATTGCATGATTAGAAATCATTTAGCAGGTGATAAGTGGAAAAACATTGTCACTTTTGATGAAGTGTGGATTTATCTAAATGACTGTAATAAAAAAATATCAATTTATTACCAGAAAAGAGGCCCAAAAGACTTACAAAATTTTGGTTCAAACACTGCAAAGAAAGTATCTCTAAAGTATGTATGGTGATTGCTGGAATCTATTACAACGGAAAATTAAAGATCCGAAAATTTGATAAAAATGTCAAAATTCACTCTATTTATTATTAAAATAATGTTCTAATTCCTATTTTTAAAGAAGAAATTTCAAAACTTTATCCTACAGACGTTAAAAATGTTGAGTTTCACCAGGATACACAGCGAACAGCTATACATCCAAAAGTCGCATTTCTCGAAAAATTGGCAAGAGAAGCTGGAATCCACTTAATCATATTCCAACCAAGTCTCCAGATGTTTCACCAATGGATTACTATGCCTTTGGACTATTAAAGCAGGCACTTGCGAAATGCCGACCAACTACGTTGAGTGGACTCTGGAAATGTGTGGTGGAGGAATGGAACAAAATTCCAATTCCAGTTTTACAAAAAGCCCTGCTATTTTGGAAACCCCGCTGCAATATGATAGTCCACAACAAGAGCTATCAGATAGAACATATTAAAAAATAACTGTTTTAATTTATGTATTTTATTTTTGTTGCAAAAATCGTTCCCAATATGTGTAAATACTCTCTGTATATATCCCTTCTGTATCCTTTGTTTTGTGAAAATCAATTTCGAAACAAGTTCTAATTAATCTGAACTGCCTTCACGTAACTTATTAATAAATAATTCAGATTACTGTTTTAATAAAGTTTTATTAATTTCATGTACAAATTAGTATAAACTTTTCATAAATAATTCTTGGTATTTCAGTTAATTTAATTTGCAATTGGAGTTTCGTAATTTTTTTTAAATGCCCACCCTCTCCTCTTCATAGCAACCTCTCTAATTTTTACTCTTTGATTAATGCGCGGAATTTAAATTTATATTTAGCATTCTAGAATATCACATGCAACAGTTATTTATTTATAGCAGTAATTTCAGTTCATTAATAATTAATATTTGAAAAATGTTCCTTAAAGACTGTTTTTAACAATTCCTTCTTCACATATTTAAGTGTTTCTTTCTTTGAAACATTCAAAGCGTTAGGAAATAATTTGAAAGAAAACAATAAAGTAACCAATAATACAGTAATCCCTTAACATTCGCGAGTTTTGATTATTCGCGAACATGAAAATGCAGAAAACTTAACATTCGCGAGAAACTGACTTGATTATTCGCGATTTTCTTTTAATTATATCTTTCTTTTTCAGAATTTGCAGTGGTTAAAAATTGTTTCCCCTTGTGCCAATTCGGCGGGATAGTAAATGTTATGTGGTAGCTTACTGGTTAGTTTACCGAAAACAAGCACAGATTCTTTAGCCTATGCAAGTTATATTTTATTCACAAATAAACATGTGAGAATAAATAGTCTAGTGCATAGGATAATAATTGAATTATAGTAAGTTAGAGTTCATTGATACGGACAGATACTAAAAGAAGGTGGCAGCAGGAATCTAATTGGTTAGTCCGCTCTAAAACGGTTACAGCACAACACCTCTTCTGGGTCTCAAAACTAGGTAACAGTCTTAGACTTATAAAAAAGTGTTCTCATCGATTCAAATGACACTATTAAGGAACTAAGGGGTTCCTTCTATTCCGCTCTTACACACAAATCACTAGAGCTGTAAACACCTCTGCTGCTTCACTTAGCTATCGACAATTCTCAGGATGAGAATTTCTTAGAGAGACCTTTTCTCTCTCTCTCCAAACAACAACTGACCACCGACCCTCTGCTCGTTCTTCCAGCCCCCTCATACCTCGCGGGGGTGGCAGGAAACGAGGGGTCCTTAACCTCGGACTGCATTCCTTTTCTTCGCTGGAACTTGGTGAATACGTTACAGCATCACTCCTCTGGTTCTGTCAGATTTTTATTTCTGAAGAAAATCTAACTGCAAATCCCCAGCACTTATTCCAAACTTACAATAGGGGCTTACCACCATCATTTTCTGTCATTAATTACATTTTAACACTTAAACAGCACATCATAATGATACTATAAATTTTACACACTTAAAAATACTGTTACAAAAATAAAAGAACTAAAAAAAATATCTATATACACATCATTATCTACTTTATCCTTATTTTTCTATACCCAATGCCGATATTCGGCAGTGATGGAATTCAGTTTTCCCAGGTTTGTAACCGAAAGATTACCTGTCATCTAGCGAATTTACTGATTTCCTGACAACTGGTAAATTTTCTCTAGAACTATCAGACAACTGCTTAATTGGACCGAATTCACTTTCACTCTTGGGAAAATAATCAATAGAGGATCGCCTTCCAGTTTTTTGTGAAGATCGCTTTACTCTCCTTTCTGTCGCGTTTGCCCATCCTTCCTATATCAGATTCACGCCTGGGCTTTCCATAAATCACCCTATCTTTTTGGGCTAACTTTCCCTCGCTCTCTCGTAAACAGATAACTTCGTTTCCGGAACGGTGCCCGCTCGAGTTTTGTCGGGGGGTCAAGCCGGCGTTGACCTGAGGTGGTTTCGAATTCGTTTTGTCCGCCATTAGTTGCGTTTTATTCCCCCTCGAATAATGAGACATTTCCCTGCTCTTAGCTAATAACGCGGGTTTCTTCTCAGCGCACTCAATTAACTGGTAGATTCTTCACTATTTCTTTGGCTCCGCGACAAGAAGGAAAAATAGTTTCCTCACCTATTTTTTCTATTTCGGAATCAAGTTTCGTTTTGCTTGGTAACTCAAGGTGTAGGCTATCATTATTCTGTCCCCTTTCTTTATCTTCGGTATTGTCGAACCGTGGGGCAATTCCAGTCTTCTTCCCCTTTCCAACATTGGGATCGGAAAGACCTGATAATTTATTATGGTCATCCGCATTATCTTTTTCGATTCTCTGACGAATCTGCCTGTGGCGCGATTTGCAATTTAATATCTCCACCCACATGCGTTTTTTTAACTTAACGAAATCGCGTACTTTCGATTTCATCGTTTTCCTATCTAACCTATCTCTTATCCAACATTTTTTAGAAATCTTAACATTTGTCTCACATTTCGGAGAACAATCGGTTCAGGATTTCCCTCACCAGGTGAAAAATGACGCTCATCGTTATCAGCGTCCGGACCAGCTGTGGACGTGGAACTTTTCACAAACTCTTTGAAATGTTTACTAAAGGGTTTTCTTTCTTTTTCCGCAATACAGGAGTGTGAGGAGGGAGTTTTAGTTTCGATATGTACGTTCGTTACGGGCCGCTCCCTAGTTCGGGTTAACGCGGAGCTTATCAGTTTGGGTTTTGAATTGACTCGATCGATTAATATTTGGGTCTTATTTCCGAGTAAATAATAATCCATCTCCACGTTTTCGTCTACAATTCCTGCACGGGTCGAGACAGTTGTCTCGTCTTGTGTTTTTAAATTTATTCGTCCGATGGGTATGCGCTTCAAGGCATTTTGTAACGGTGACCTCACATAAACAAATTCTCCGGTATAGTGGTCATTATTTACATAATTTGCACTTAAAAGGTCCAAGGTGCTTCCACTATCTCTAAAGCAAATCATCTCTTTCCCGTTTACAAATCCTCGGCTCAAATAAGGCGTGAGGCTTTCGTCGGTCTCTTCTAAATTTAGTAGCAGGTTCACGCTTTCGAATTTCTCATTAGTTCTTTCTAATTAGGGGAAAATTGCTAACTGATTTACGCTCTCGGGTTTTTCATTAACTTTCTTTATTTCTGGGCAGTTGTAGCGTAGGTGGGAAAAACTTCCGCATCGATAACAGGCTCTATCCCTTCTTTTATCAAAAATTTTGTCTCTGGAATGCTGGTCATTCTTATCGCGCCAATCTCTTTTTGCTTCTGGCCTCCGTAGTTCGGTATTCTGATTTTCTACAACTATACTCCTCTCTACCCTTTTCTCATTTACCGGATTTCTAACAGAGGGGGGGGGGGCGGTCGTTTCACCGATTTACGTACCGACTCATAACTGTCCAACCTTTGGGTTAACTCTGCCGGCGTGATTATGTTGCTCCACGAATCAATAAAATGATTTTTAACATCTGGCGGTACTTTTCTTTTCAATTGGTCAGTGACAATGAGGTCTCTTAATTGTTTAAAATCGGTGACCTGGTTGCCACTCAACTACTGATTGATAAAATTAAATTAAAACCCTATCAGGTAAATGCCGTTTTAACTAGACGACAAGCGCGAATCTTCTCAGGATGATAATTTCTTAGAGAGACCTTTTCTCTCTCTCTCCAAACAACAACTGACCACCGACCCTCTGCTTGTTCTTCCAGCACCCTCATACCCCGCGGGGGTGGCAGGAAACGAGGGGTCATTAACCTCGGACTGCATTCCTTTTCTTCGCTGGAACTTGGTGAATTCGTTACACTAGATTAATTTGAACACAATTATTTCAAAATTGGTAAACAAATCATACGTTTAGTAATTTTCCAACTGGACGAAAAATGTCCGGGCCAGGATTCGAACCTGGGATCGCTTGGCTGAAGCCGCCACGCTCTACCACTGAGCTATCCCGGTCGAATCTGGAGGGCATAATTCATCCAGTTAACCTTATTGATCAGAGAATCTGGTCTGATATTTTAATCAGCTCAACAGAAAAGATCGCAGGTAAAGGAACTCCAGTAAACGCTGGATACGTGATTACACTAGATTAATTTGAACACAATTATTTCAAAATTGGTAAACAAATCATATGTTTAGTAATTTTCCAACTGGACGAAAAATGTCCGGGCCAGGATTCGAACCTGGGATCGCTTGGCTGAAGCCGCCACGCTCTACCACTGAGCTATCCCGGTCGAATCTGGAGGGCATAATTCATCCAGTTAACCTTATTGATCAGAGAATCTGGTCTGACTAAACGTATGATTTGTTTACCAATTTTGAAATAATTGTGTTCAAATTAATCTAGTGTAATCACGTATCCAGCGTTTACTGGAGTTCCTTTACCTGCGATCTTTTCTGTTGAGCTGATTAAAATATCAGACCAGATTCTCTGATCAATAAGGTTAACTGGATGAATTATGCCCTCCAGATTCAACCGGGATAGCTCAGTGGTAGAGCGTGGCGGCTTCAGCCAAGCGATCCCAGGTTCGAATCCTGGCCCGGACATTTTACGTCCAGTTGGAAAATTACTAAACGTATGATTTGTTTACCAATTTTGAAATAATTGTGTTCAAATTAATCTAGTGTAATCACGTATCCAGCGTTTACTGGAGTTCCTTTACCTGCGATCTTTTCTGTTGAGCTGATTAAAATATCAGACCAGATTCTCTGATCAATAAGGTTAACTGGATGAATTATACCCTCCAGATTCGACCGGGATAGCTCAGTGGTAGAGCGTGGCGGCTTCAGCCAAGCGATCCCAGGTTCGAATCCTGGCCCGGACATTTTTCGTCCAGTTGGAAAATTACTAAACGTAAGAATTCGTTACACCCTGTTTTTTCTCAGTATGTATTTACAAATCAATTTTCGATTGTCTACTGAAAAAAGAGCGAGTGTTGTAGGAAAGCAAAATAATAACAGAAGAATACTCATTGAATTGAGGATATTAGAAGTGGTAATGTAACAGCATCTTCAATCTATTAATTAACAAGAACGAAAAATCATGCGTCAAGCATAGATTATATAACACTTTCCAACGCTTCCAAAATAATTTTACCAATCATACGAATTAATAAGCTAAAAGATAACATCTAAGTAAACAATTTGGAAAACGCATAACATATTTAAAAACATAATTTCAGGAATTTCCAACATATACAATATTCGAAAAAATATCCGAATACTTTTATTCAGCCCTGTATAGGATCTATAGATTTGTATATAAACTACATAGGATGCTAAATTTTAGTTCAGTTAGGAAACGCGTAGCGCAGTTTAAAATTCTCCGTCTAGAGTTTCTGTCAATAAGCGGAAATGTGTTCGCGAACTTTTGTACTTCCCTGTATAGGATCTACAGAATTTATACGCACCACGTAATAGACAAAAAGCGAGTTAAAATTAAAATCGCGTTCAGTAACTTAAAACGAACTTCCAGGAATTATTGTTAACAGACAGTAAAGAATTCTTTTGTGTGTCCCTGTAAATGAACGATGACAGCTATACACACCATATTCTGTAGTAAGCCTCTTGTAATGCACCTTAGTGATATATATAATTTTCAATGCGTTTAAAATAGTGAAACATTATTTAAATAAACCGCAGACGATTTTTCTCCATAGACCGCAATGTAATGGAATTCTTTTGAGTGTCCCTGTAAAAAAACTATACGTGCTACACACTTCCGTTGAAATAGGGAACATGCTATAGATAACGACAATAACATATAAAAATTGCAGAGCAATCCGAGCATATTTACGGGAGTTAGAGCACGGCCAGACGGCCAGACGGCAGACGGCAGACACGGCAGACGGCAGACAAACCGAAGTCATAAACACTTTTCAACTAGGTTGGAAAGTGTTAAAAATGTGCTTGTGCAGGTTAAGATGGAGCTGAAGCTGCATATATTATCAATCATCTCTCTGCGAATAGAGAGAAAGAATCGAAATTACTTTATTAAAAAAAAAAAAAAAAAAAAAAAAAAAAAAAAAATCGTCACCGGACCAAATTTTTAGCCGTCTGTAAAAATGTTTAAGGGTAAGACTTACTGGATTTTCTAAAATATTATGATAAACAGAGTTTATCGTAAACTTTGAATTGTTGCAGAGATAGTGCAGATGTTCACAATTTTCATATGGAATATTCTGTCGAGTGACGAGAGCAAAAGTTCCATTTTTGTTGAAGTTGTCTTATAAGAAGGACTTTTCCATTTTCGAGTATTATTGGGGTTGCACAAAAGACTTTTGTACGCATCACATATTAAGCTAAAATAATTCAGGTAAAAAACGCATAAAGCAACTTAAAACTTATTTCAAGCAATTACCAATCATAAACGCCAATGTATCTTGTCCATAGCGTAGCTCTGTATATAAATTTATTTATATTCCACAAACTTCTACATGTCTACTAGATATAGTTCAGCACGAAAATGCGTAACACAATTTAAAACACCGTTAAGAAATTCACTCCCATAGTGAGTAATACTTACGAATTTCTTTGTGTAGGCCTGTATAGTATCAAAATAATTTATACACACCACGTACTCTGCATAAATTTATTTAAACTTAAAAATTCGAATCAAAGTTGAAAACGCACTTATCACACATAGACTGTAATTATCGCACTAAGACTGTAATAGAATTCTTTTGTGTATCCCTGCAAAAAAAAAAAAAAAAAAGATAAACGCAATGTACACCATATTTTTTCAGTGAGCAATTTATAGTGGATCTCAGTAATGCATATAAATTTCATTATGTTTGAAATAGTGAAATATCATTAAATTACGCTGCAAACGATTTTTCTCCATATAGAACATTGCTTAACAGAATTCTTTTGTGTGACCCTATAAATGAATAAAAAGCCTTTGCAAACCATATTTTACAAAAAACATGTTTTAGTGCGCTTCATAATTGTAGTAAATCAGTTTCATCATATTTTAAATGCGTAACATCATCAAAATGCACTTAAAAAGATTTTTTCCCATTGACTATAATGTAACGGAATACTTTTGACTGGTCCTGTGCATAAAGTATAAGTGCACACTTCATTTTCAATAGGGACCATGCTATAATAGACGTCAATAACATACAAAAATTTAGGGAAATCGGAGTATATTTACGAGCGTTAGAACACGGTGGGACGGCCAGAAGGCAGAAGGCAGCCTAACCGAAGTCATAAACACTTTTCAACTCGGTTGGAAAGTGTTAAGGATGTTCTCAAATCCAAACTGGACTGGCTATTTTATGACATATTTTTTTTTTTTTTTTTTTTGTTCGGAAACGCATGAAATCAGCAGGTTTTCTTATTCAGAAACATTGTAATCGAAAGACGTTTTCCATTTTTCGGTAAAGTCAGAAGATCTCTTTTGAAAGTCAACCGAATTCCCGCACTGTAAAAAAAAATCTGTAAGGTTACTAAGAATTTTCTAGGAAACTGGGATGCCTAGAACTTTTCATGTAACTGCAACAAAAAAAATTCATGTAAAATTACTAAAGTTGTTCTAGTAACTGTTACTAAATAATGTTCAGTAAACTTACTAACGATTTTTTAGGAAGTTTACTAAAGAATTTTTTGTAAATTTACTAAGGATTATTTAGTAAACTTACTAACGATTTTTTAGTTAGTTTACTAAAGAATTTTTTGTAAATTTACTAAGGATTATTTAGTAAACTTACTAACGATTTTTTAGGGAGTTTCCTAAAGAATTTTTAGAAAATTTACTAAGGATTATTTAGTAAACGTACTAACGTTTTTTAAGGAGTTTCCTAAAGAATTTTTAGTAAATTTACTAAGGATTATTTAGTAAACGTACTGACGTTTTTTCAGGGAGTTTCCTAAAGAATTTTTAGTAAATTTACTAAGGATTATTTAGTACACTTACAAAAGATTTTTTTGTACATTTACTAAGAATTGTTTTGTAAATTAGTGAGGGACTTTATAGTACATTTACTACGATTTATTTAGTATTGTACTTAAGGGGGGAGTTCAGGTTGAGCAGCCGGAAAATGTCATTAATTTGATTACTAAAAGCTCTGTAGTTTCAAAACCAATTAATGAAATACAATTTTTTTTCTATACTTTCATAAAATAGTAATGGTTTTCAAAAACATTCAAATATCTACATAGTTAATTATATGCAATATTAATTAGTTAAATTTTAATGACAAAATTAACGTTTTTCAAATATGCATTTTGCGCACAAGATTTAAAAAATTCTACTGCAGATATATATTTAATATTGCATTTATATTTACTCATACTATTATATTTTACACTGAACCTAAATTTAAAAGTACATTCAAATTCATTTGCATAATTAATGGCTTTAAAAATCATTTTTAGTAAATTTAGTAAAAAAAAAAAAAAAAAAAAAAAAAAAAATGCGCTTATTTATTCAATAAAAAATTTTCTATGACAAAACTCAGGCTGAATTGAGGTTCAGTGTAAAATATAGTAATATAAGTAAATATAAATGCAATATTAAATATAGATCTGCAGTAGAATTTTTTAAATCTTGCACGCAAAATGCATATCTGAAAATTCATATTTTTGAAACATTAATTTTGTCATTAAAATTTAACTAATTAATATTGCTAAATATATATATTTGAATGTTTTTTAAAAAACATTAGTATTTTATGAAAGTATAGAAAAAAATTGTTGTATTTCATTAATTGGTTTTGAAACTACAGAACTTTTAATAATGGTCAAATTATTCATTTTCCAGCTGCTCAATCTGAACTCCCCCCCTTAAGTACAATACTAAATAAATCGTAGTAAATGTACTATAAAGTCCCTCACAAATTTACAAAACAATTCTTAGTAAATGTACAAAAAAATCTTTTGTAAGTGTATCTCCCCCCTCCCCCCCCCCCTTAAAACATTTAATGTACTTTAGCAAAAAAGTTTTTGGTAATTTTATTAAAGTAATGTCAGAAAAATTACCAGTGATTTTGTAGTAATTGTATCTGAAACAGTTTTTGTATTCTCGCCAGAAAGTTCTTTGCCACTTTAGAAGAATTATTATTGTCAATTTGCTAATAATTTTTTAGTATTGTATCGAAAATGTTTTATTTACACTCACCAAAATGTATTTGTAACTGTACAAAATTTTTGCAGTAGTTTAGTAATGGCTTTTCAATATTATGCAGAAAAAAAATTTACGTAAATATTTTTGTATATTGGAGTTGTTGTTATGGTATTCTTTTAATATGAAATCGAATTTTTACAGTTTTAAATATCTAGAATGGAGTTTTCCTCACATATATCAAAATACTTCGATGCAAAACAAGCAATAAGTCCTAACGTGTTTCAATATTACCACAGCAATCGCCATAAGTCTTTGTATGTTATGGATAAGAAAATTGACTTAAGTTTCACTATAGATATTTAAATATGTAGAAATTCAATTCGATATTAAATGAGCAGAAGCTGATTTTATGATTTTTAGATAAACTAAAAACAGATTTTAATACAGCAATATAAATAAAATATCCTTACTGAGTTTATAAATAAAACAACTGGTGATATGTGCCCTGTGAAAAAATGCATATGGCCCATAAAATTAGAAATTAGCTTAATATGTTAAAAAGTATAATTCCCCATAAAATTAGAAATCTGTTTAATATGTTAAAAAAGTACGATTGCCCGTAAATTTTAAACTGGTGTCTTCAGGCAATATTACTTTTATGGGTTCATTCTGTGAGGAAGAAAAAGAGGGATAATTGCAGTGTTATCATATGGGAAGGGAAGGATTTTTTTTTTCTGATTGCTACCACTATTTTCAAATAGCAATATTTGACGCATTTGATCTGTCATTATTATATATTATTTCTACTATCATTTATCTGGCAAATATTACTGTTTGGAAACGCAGTAGCATTTTAAATTAAAAAAACTGCCTAACTGGCAATCATAATATTAAATGTGCTTATCGTTACAAAATTATTTAATATTTTATTGACCAGCAATCTCAAATAAAATATATATTTTTTAATAATGCTTTTATGTAACCATTATATTTTAAAAATAATCTTCACTTTATTTAGTTGCAGATTTCTGCAAATAAATATGGTGATTTTTTTTCAAAGTGTTTTGTAACAAAATATACATACATATATACATGTTGCAGCTATGAAAACATAGGTATACTCACCACTAAATGTAACAACAATCCTTTTGACTATGAATGATGCTCTGTAAAACTTGCCCCTTTTTTCCATTAATAAAGTATGTTTATGTAACACTTAACATTTTGGTCAAAATATTAGTCAGACTTGCTTTTTTTACATTAATAAAGTATGTTTATGTAACATTTAACATTTTGGTCAAAATGTTTACTAGTCCTTATTCAGTTTTCACCTAAATTTGTAAACTCAGAAAATATAAATTTCTGATGCTGAAAAAATCTAGTATAGAGTGATTTCATAAAATCTGTTCAAAAATAAAATAAACAGTCAAATATCAGTGATAATAGAATTTGATTAAAAGAAGAAAAAGGAGAATTAGAAAAAGGAAATTAGAAAAAAAGAAAAAGGAATATTTGAATCTTAATATACATTTATTAAACATATTTTTACAAACAATATTTATTTTTATATACATATTTAGTAAAATTATTGAATATATATAAACATGTACAATTTGCATTAGTATCAATCAGGTTCTGAATCTTTAGTTTGCACATCTGCTTCTTGTGGGGAGGGGCTTTGATCTTTTGTATTACCTATAACCAAGTATTCCCTATTAAAAGATAAAACACATATTACATAAATATTTTAAATATTATAAAAAAAATAAACACACAAACTGAGTAATAAAAAAAATATATTTATTTGTAATTCTCACTGAGTAACCCCTTTTAACTGATAAAATTAATTTTGACTCTCCTCCTGCATGCCTGTCAACGTCTATTACCAAAAAAAGCAGGAGATTTACAAAATAAAACAGAAGATTTTATGAGACACTATTTTATGATATAAAAATTAAAATTACTAAGTAAATTGAAAAAAAAAATTATCTAAATCATTACCTATATAAAATGAAAACAGAGCAAGAACTATTTAAATCTGAATATATATATATATTTCTTCACAACAAGATTTTTTTTTTTTTTGGGGGGGGGGGGGAGGGGTAGGACAATACCTGCCAACTTTATGAAACAGCAGAGTTCCAAAATAAATTCATAAAATTATCTGAGGCATTGTTTTGTAACATAAAAATTAAAGTACTAACAATGATGGTGCATAGCAATTTTGCACAGATGATTTTAAAGTATGTTGTAGGGCTCATACACCTAACTACTTTTTTGAAAGGATTTTTTTTAATTGGTCTTAGTTTTGGAGAATTGGGGAGTTAAAACTCAGCATACGTTTAAAATACTCATTTGTTTAAATTTCTGGAAGTGGACTTAGCCCCTGCCGCACTCGTCGACCTAACCGGGTAACTATTGGCGGGGCGAAATGGGGGGGGGGGGGCAACTGGAGATACATAATATGATTAAGCTGTCACAGACCTTTTCAACGATATATGACATGAGGAGTGTCAATAAATTTAGAAAATGGCCACCCTTGGGGGGCAAAAGTGGGGGGAGGGACACCGGATATGCATAATATGATTAAGCTGACACAGACATTTTCAACGATATATGACATGAGGAGTTTCAACAAAATTTTAAAAAGTGCCCCCCTTGGGGGGGGGGGAATGGAGGAGAGGGACACCGGAGATGCATAATATGATTAAGTTGTCACAGACCTTTTCAACGATATATGACATGAAGGGTGTCAACAAAATTTAGAAAAGTGCCTCTTGGGGGGGGGAGGGTAAAGTGGCGGGGGGTGGGACACTGGCTATACATAATACGAATAAGCGGTCATAGACCTTTCCAACGATATATGACATGAGGGGTGTCAACAAAATTTAGAAAAGTGCCTCTTGGGGGGCAAAGTGGGGGTGGGTCATTGGCTATACATAATACGATTAAGCGGTCATAGACCTTTCCAACAATATATGACATGAGGGGTGTCAACAAAATTTAGAAAAGTGCCTCTTGGGGGGGGCAAAGGGGGGGAGGGACACTGGTCATACATAATATGATTAAGTGGTCACAGACCTTTCCAACGATATATGACATGAGGGGTGTCAACAAAATTTAGAAAAGTGCCTCTTGGGGGGGGCAAAGGGGGGGAGGGACACTGGCTATACATAATACGAATAAGCGGTCATAGACCTTTCCAACGATATATGACATGAGGGGTGTCAACAAAATTTAGAAAAGTGCCTCTTGGGGGGCAAAGTGGGGGGGGGGACATTGGCTATACATAATACGATTAAGTGGTCATAGACCTTTCCAACAATATATGACATGAGGGGTGTCAACAAAATTTAGAAAAGTGCCTCTTGGGGGGGGGAGGGACACTGGTCATACATAATATGATTAAGTGGTCACAGACCTTTCCAACGATATATGACATGAGGGGTGTCAACAAAATTTAGAAAAGTGCCTCTTGGGGGGGCAAAGGGGGGGAGGGACAATGGTCATACATAATATGATTAAGTGGTCACAGACCTTTCCAACGATATATGACATGAGGGGTGTCAACAAAATTTAGAAAAGTGCCTCTTGGGGGGGGGCAAAGGGGGGGGAGGGACACTGGTCATACATAATATGATTAAGTGGTCACAGACCTTTCCAACGATATATGACATGAGGGGTGTCAACAAAATTTAGAAAAGTGCCTCTTGGGGGGGCAAAGGGGGGAGGCACACTGGCCATACATAATATGATTAAGTGGTCACAGACCTTTCCAACGATATATGACATGAGGGGTGTCAACAAAATTTAGAAAAGTGCCTCTTGGGGGGGCAAAGGGGGGGGGGAGGCACACTGGCCATACATAATATGATTAAGTGGTCACAGACCTTTCCAACGATATATGACATGAGGGGTTGTCAACAAAATTTAGAAAAGTGCCTCTTGGGGGGCAAAGTGGGGGGGGGCACACTGGCTATACATAATACGATTAAGCGGTCATAGACCTTTTCAACGATATATGACATGAAGGGTGTCAACAAAATTTAGAAAAGTGCCTCTTGGGGGGGGGAAAGTGGGGGGGGGAGGGACACTGGTGATACATAATACGATTAAGTGCTCAGAGACCTTTCCAACGATATGATATGAGGAGTGTCAACAAAATTTAGAAAAGTGCCTCTTGGGGGGGCAAAGTGGGGGGGGGAGGGACACTGGCGATACATAGTATGGTTAAGCGGTCACAGACCTTTCCAACGATATATGACATGAGGGGTGTCAACAAAATTTAGAAAAGTGCCCCACTTGAGGGAGGAAAGTGGAGAACGGGACACCGTAGATGCATATGATTAAATAAAATTTCTTCAATCAGGCATGTAAAAATCATGTGTTTTGTTCATCAATCACATAAAATTCACAAAATTTGTCAAATGGGCACATAAGAATCAAGAAAATAGTTCATCATGCATGTAAAAATCATTATTTTCAGCTATCGGCACACAAAAATCCTGAATTTCATCTATCAGTTGCATAAAAATCCTTAATTTCATCGGTCAGATGTAGGAAAAAAAATGTTGTCAATCAGGCATGTAAAAATCATGTGTTTCGTTTATCAATCACATAAAATTCACAAAATTTGTCAAACAGGCACATAAGAATCAAGAAAATAGTTCATCATGCATGTAAAAATCATTAATTTCATCTATTGGCATACAAAAATCATGCATTTCATGTATCGGTTGCATAAGAATCCTTAATTTCATCGGTTGGTTGCAGAAAAAAAAAATCTCGTCAATCAGGCATGTAAAAATCATGTGTTTTGTTCACCAATCACATAAAATTC
The DNA here is from genome assembly GCA_963931845.1 of Maratus michaelseni. NCBI lineage: Eukaryota > Metazoa > Arthropoda > Arachnida > Araneae > Salticidae > Maratus > Maratus michaelseni. Next base: position 266,987,082 of record OZ007593.1, read on the forward strand.
ACAAGATTTGTCAAACAGGCACATAAGAATCAAGAAAATAGTTCATCATGCATGTAAAAATCATTAATTTCATCTATCCGCATACAAAAATCATGCATTTCATGTATCGGTTGCATAAGAATCCTTAATTTCATCGGTTGGTTGCAGGAAAAAAAATCTCGTCAATCAAGCATATAAAAATCATGTGTTTTGTTCACCAATCACATAAAATTCACAAAATTTGTCAAACAGGCGCATAAGAATCAAGAAAATAGTTCATCATGCATGTAAAAATCATTAATTTCATCTATCGGCATACAAAAATCATGCATTTCATGTATCGGTTGCATAAGAATCCTTAATTTCATCGGTTGGTTGCAGAAAAAAAAATCTTGTCAATCAGGCATGTAAAAATCATGTGTTTTGTTCATCAACCACATAAAATTCACAAAATTTGTCAAACAGGCACATAAGAATCAAGAAAATAGTTCATCATGCATGTAAAAATCATTAATTTCATCTATCGGCATACAAAAATCATGCATTTCATGTATCGGTTGCATAAGAATCCTTAATTTCATCGGTTGGTTGCAGGAAAAAAAATCTCGTCAATCAGGCATGTAAAAATCATGTGTTTTGTTCACCAATCGCATAAAATTCACAAAATTTGTCAAACGGGCACATAAGAATCAAGAAAATAGTTCATCATGCATGTAAAAATCATTAATTTCATCTATCGGCATACAAAAATCATGCATTTCATGTATTGGTTGCATAAGAATCCTTAATTTCATCGGTTGGTTGCAGAAAAAAAAAAATCTCGTCAATCAGGCATGTAAAAATCATGTGTTTTGTTCACCAATCACATAAAATTCACAAGATTTGTCAAACAGGCACATAAGAATCAAGAAAATAGTTCATCATGCATGTAAAAATCATGGATTTCATGTATCGGTTGCATAAGAATCCTTAATTTCATCGGTCAGGTGCAATAAAAAAAATGTCGTCAATCAGGCATGTAAAAATCATGTGTTTCGTTTATCAATCACATAAAATTCACAAAATTTGTCAAACGGGCATATAAGAATAAAGAAAATAGTTGATCGTGCACATCATAACACAAACTATGTACATATATGCATGCGAGTTATCCACACCATTGAAAATGAAGGACTTTTTCTAAGATTATTTTTCAAATGTAAAAATTTAAGAAGCATAGTACGTTCAGATTGCTTGCAACACTTAAAATAAGATCTAATTTATGCAAGAGACACTGCTTTATATAAAATTTAGGTATTTTGAACAATATTTTCAATTTTTACTTTCCGACATTTTTTGCATTTTTACAATTTTTAATATGAAAACAAAAGTGAATTTTTATAAACATATTTAAATTTTGTTTTGGATGACAAATACAATTTTGGATAAACAATGATGTTTTGGACTTATACTGTGAGTAATAAACAGAAAATCAAGGAGCTTTTCAGAAGTTGCAAGTTGAAACTCGATAAAATCTGAATTTTCCCTTTAAAAAAATTCATGTTTATTACTCATTAATGTAAGAAAAATATAACTTTTTTGTATTAAACTTCACCTGATTTACTACACGCAGTTAAAATATGATCTAGAATTTCACAAAACATGTAAACAAACTGTATTTTCATAACACAAACTATGTACATATATGCATGCGAGTTATCGACACCATTGAAAATGAAGGACTTTTTCTAGGATTATTTTTCAAATGTAAAAATTTAAGAAGCATAGTATGTTCAGATTGCTTGCAACACTTAAAATAAGATCTAATTTATGCAAGAGACACTGCTTTATATAAAATTTAGGTATTTTGAACAATATTTTCAATTTTTACTTTTCGACATTTTTTGCATTTTTACAATTTTTAATATGAAAACAAAGGGGAATTTTTATAAACATATTTAAATTTTGTTTTGGATGACAAATACAATTTTGGGTAAACAATGATGTTCTAGACTTATACTGTGAGTAATAAACAGAAAATCAAGGAGCTTTTCAGAAGTTGCAAGTTGAAACTCGATAAAATCTGAATTTTCCCTTAAAAAAATTCATGTTTATTTCTCATTAATGTAAGAAAAATATAACTTTTTTGCATTAAACTTCACCTGATTTACTACAAGCAGTTAAAATATAATCTAGCAACATAAAAATTTCAGAAACATGTAAACAAACTGTAAATACATAAATATGCATGCGAGTGATCAGACACCATTGAAAATGAAAACTGCATAAAATCAAGACTTTTTCTAAGATTGCTTCTTAATTTTTTAAAATTTGAAAAATTAAATATGTTCAGATTGCTTGCAACACTTTAAATAAGATATAATTTATGTTATGCAAGAGACACTGCTTTATATAAAATTAGGTGGGTCACATAATAATAAAGTTTGGGAACCGCTGACCCAGACAACAAAATAAGATAGCTATACTTACATCTTGAAATGTCCACTTCCTGTCAAGATTGCGATAGATATCTGATTCATTTCGGCAGGATTACAAACCCACTTCATAAAATAGAGGAGAAAAAAAATTAGATATAATGAAAGTATAATTTTAATTAATAGTGTGTATATATATATATACACACAACAAGGGTCGATCCAGACAAAATTTGGGGCCTATTTAGGGCCCCTTCACAAAAATCAATTTGATAAAATGGGGTCCTTCACAAAATTCTTTATAATAAAACAGTCCCCTTCACAAAATTCATTTTAACAGAAATAGGCCCTTTCACAAAATTCCATTTCATAAAAACTTACTATTTATCATTTATTTATTATTTTATGACTTTTAAAATGTGTAATTTGTAAACAAACAAGTTCATCAGAGAGGAAAACTTCAGCAAAAGTATTTAAAAAAGTTTTTGTTAATAAACGCTTGGTTCGAATTTGAGTAGCTGCATTTCGACTTACTATTTATCATTTATTTATTATTTTATGACTTTTAAAATGTGTAATTTGTAAACAAACAAGTTCATCAGAGAGGAAAACTTCAGCAAAAGTATTTAAAAAAGTTTTTGTTAATAAACGCTTGGTTCGAATTTGAGTAGCTGCATTTCGACTTTCATTACAAAATGTTATTTTTCACAAAATGGGCCCCCAAGAAAAAAACCTGTATCGACCCCTGCACAAGTAGACTTACAGTTAGGATGTAGGTGTAAAATTGAAGTTTTTTTTCAAAATTATTATATCATTCCATACACATTTTAATATGTAATTCAGTTTGATATGAATCAATTTATGTTTTCTCTAATTTATGTAGGTAAGATTTTTTGGTTATTAGGTATGGTTAAACATGAAAGAAAACTTTGTTATTTTACGACTTTTATGTGAATTATTAGTGAACATTTATAAGGCGTGTTTCACTAAATAATTCAAGAAAAAAATATCTCATCATTACACATATTTAGTTACGCATTATTTATTATTTACTTGACCTTTACTTTTAATATTTTAAAATGTTTTTTAAATTTTCTTAATTTTTTTATTTTACTTTATTATAAACATTCATTATAATAATTTTGAGTGCATTTATAAATTCAAATTATTGTATAGAAAATGTAAACAAAACAGTGACCAGAAATCCGAAAAATTCTAAAATCTGCATAACCTCTGGTTTTAAGCTAGGAAGATTTAAGGGAGTCTATTCAATACTAATTAATAGTAACGTAACTGCAAATCAAGATAAAAAATCTTCCTTCATTCGTCGTTTAGTTCCTACATAAAACATTAAAAATGGCACACACGTAATCCAACGTAACATCGAACTAAAGACTAGTGATTTGATTGAATAATAAATAATTAATAAAAAATAATAGAAAGATTAACAAAATATAACGAAATTTAGCTAATAAAGAATAAATATTTACTTACTTCGTAACTGGAAGTCAAATCCAAGATGGATGCCATATAGACGCTACTTATGCACTCCTTGTCCTTACTGTCTGTGCGACTGCGTCAGCAGCCATTACGTCCCCACAGAAAGCCTTCTCATTGGCTGATACGAGTTACAAAGATATTTCATGTAAGTTTTCTAAAGCAATGGCTTACGTTGCACCCTTGTTACAGATAAAAGTTTAGTAAACATACAGATTTCTGTAGCTTTACAAAAACAATTTTTGTAGACTTACAGATTTTTTTTTACAGTGCGATGCGGCAGCCGGAGGAAAGAGGAAAAACCTATCGTCACGTGACACGAATCACTTATAACTCAATAAATATTTTTTTTTCAAAAAAAAAAAATATATATAGAAAACTCATTTTGATTCCAAATCGCTTCAATAGTCAGACCTACCAATTTGATGTCTTTGCGTATAAAAATTAGTCAGAAAATGTGTCAAAAACTGTTGTCTGTGGCGTGAAATGTGTTTGTTGAGCAAGTCATTTGAGAACCACCTTAAAAAGGACTCAGAAGATACGCAACATCAAGTTCAACAACGATTATTTAAGCAATATTACTGTGTCTCTGAAAAAGAAAGAAATCAAGAGAAGAGGAGGAAACGGCAAAAATTGATTGTAGAAATAGAATACGGTAATTAAATAAAGCGAAATCAATCTAATTTAATAACTGCAAATTATATAAGAATGGAATGGAACTTAACAAAAATTTCTAATTGTTTACCTTAGTCACGTATTCCAGTATAAAGTTTGTGTGATGTTTTTATTATGTTCCGTACAATCGAATCTAAGTTCCAATAAATAGAAGAGATAATTTACAAAGAACATTGAAAGTTTTAAAGTAAATTGAAAACAAATCCTACTTTTTATGCAATTTTTCTAAATTGGTTTTAAAAATTAATTTTTAAAAATATTAGTTCTAACATAGTTAGGAGCACATCTTATATTATTTCTAAAGGAAAAAAATAATAAGTTTTTTTTGTTTATGTAACATTTTTTTAGTTTTAGATATCGTTATCGTAATTTATATATATAAACATGACGTCGATTATTCAGATTATATATATATATATATATATACGTACATATATATTTTTTTTGTGGAAACATCGCATAAACTGTGAAACATAGAATAAAAGATAAGACAAGAATAAAGAAACCTGCCTTATTAGCAGGTTTTCCTTACGCGTCAGAGTGGTTAACATGAATAAATACATATTAATTTTCAAGTTATCTTTATTTTAAATATCCTTCAAAATTCTTCTTTTTGTAGGTACAGTATGTAAAAGACAAATGTTTCTTATATATACGAATATATAATATAACCACGAACGAAAATATACAATAACCTACTCCGAGTTACCCATGATTCCGAAAAATGTTTTTTTATCTTTATAAAGCTGCGAAAACAATATATTTTCTGGATTTAAAGAAGCATTTATAAAAAAAGAGTTTCTTTTGATGCCTTTGATTTTCAGAAACGTTTCAGAGAAGTTTTTATAGTGTTTTAATAAGTATTCTCTAATAGGAATATTGGTTTTTAGGATGTTATTATTTAGGGTATTTTTAGGTGCATTTCTAAATTAAACATTTTTAGCTGCATAATTGAATTTATACACGCAAGATTAACAAATTAATATTAATCTTAATGTTAATGTTAATTCTGTTAATTCACCATGTGTGTCTGTAAAACATGCTTGTTGACCATGAAAATGTTTACTTGAAAATTGATAGCATCCAAAAAACCTATATTCTGGGGTAGAGAAAACTGATTAATACACTATAATAACTACCCGGAAAGATTTCCGAAAATCAGTGGCAACAAAAGAAATTTTATTTTTATAAATATTTTTTTAAAACTTAAAAATATATGGGTGGCTGAGGTTTCTATCAATAAAGGACGCTTTTGAGAATCTTGGGTGGTAACTCGGAAGAGATTATTGTATATTTAAATTTGAGGTTATATTATGCTTACCCAGATAAATAAACATACGGCTTCTTTTACAGTGTATGTAAGTTGTAAGAAAAACTGTCATACAAATTTCATCATTTTAGGCTCAGCAGATGCTCATCATTAATATGTCTGTCGTTGTCAATTGCTCATATGCCAGTTTTATAATTTTTCTCTGTCTTTTAAAATTTTGCTTTTTTTTTTACTCTGCCAATTCAACAAAGTTAAATAGAAATCATGAACCGGCAAACAAAGAAAACTGTAGCAAACCACTAGAGAGCACTGCAGAGATGCCAACAAGGCTCTTGTCAGGTGGATCACAGCCATGCTTTGATCAGGTGAATATCGCCCCGCGTCCACTTACTAACTCCTCATGCTTTGCACTCATGCCCGGCAGGTAATGGACTGGTTAGCGGTATATATATAAAAAAATTTCCCCGTCTTAGCCCACAAACTTCAACATTACGCAATAACTAAACATAATATACATGATGCCCCCAAAATATTAAAGCGCGCTTTACTTGTTAAAGATACGTAGGTGATGTAAATTGAAAACGTGTTCAAAATAAGGAACTAAATAAGGTTAGTTTGATGAAGTAGTCCAGCCATTGATTTTCAAAAAGTTACATGTTTAAAATTTTATTCGCCCCCTGGATCTTATAAGTTATATTTTGAAAAAAAAAAAATGTTCCATGCTATGACAAGTAAAGCAGTAAAATATCCGTTTTTCTAAGGCCAAAACGCACCGAGTTATGATATTTTGAATTTTATGTAATTTTAAAGCTTTCCGTCACTAAAAACAGATAGACGGTTTTTTAGTGCAGAAAGCTCCTAAATTCTTGTTATTCAAAGTATCATTAGTCTGTGAATTTTAGTCGTAGAAGAATTTATTTTTGCTTTTTCACTTGTCAGAAAGCATGGAAAAAATCAATATTTATTAAGTTATAAGATACAGGGGCCGTATAAATTTTTTTTAAATGTAACTTTTTTTAAAATTAACCAGCTGGACTATTTTATATTAACATAATCTTAAATCCTATGTTATTTTTAATTTTTTTACAATTCACATTGGCTACGTATCTCAGACAGACAAAAAATTAAAATTCATTTAAATTTTTTTGGAACACTGTATAGACGTTGAACATACTAAAACGTTCCTCGCAAAATTACTTAAGTAACAGTGAAACACTTTTGAAATCTCTTCAGTACAAGACATAAATGATGAGCTATGTTCTTTTCTTCATAATCGGGGTTCAATGCGACTGATACATGAGGAGGTTAGAATGACAGTGGAGTAAGACAAAAATTAGGAAAAATCTAGATAACCATATTTTCACTGAACTTATATTAATTTATGTTCAGTGTGACATTCAAATAAGTCATAGGTCACTTAGGGAGTCTCTAGAAACATGCATATCTAATATATAAAAATGAAAATTTGTCTGTCTGTATTTCTATACACAGTTAAAAGCGAGAATCCTGGCAATTATACGCACAGGTGTATTAAAACACAGCCGAGACAACTAAAGTAATCCGATATCGAAATAAATTATACTTAATTTTCAATAAATAAAAAAACACCAATCTAACAGCCATTTTCTATCGGATTTAACAATTTTTCATTATAGTAGTTTCCAACAATTAAAAATCCACAATACAATTTCTTACACAACAATTAATTGTCTATTAAAAGATTTCCACGTAAAAAATGAAAATGAAATAAAAAGTTTCAAAAATTTTAGTGAAGTTGAATATGACGTCTTATTGGAAGTATAACGGACATTTTCAAAGAGTTCTCAATAATACAAGGAGCATAAATATGAGTAAGTACGGGAAGCAGGTGAATATGACGTAGATGAATATAAAACGTCATATGAATTTGATAATGTATTGAATCATAATAAAAACCCGATTATGGAAATAGTTGCATATTTTAACGTTTTGAGGTTCTCTGACTTCGTTTTCGCTATTTTTAAATCTGTTCCAGATATATACATGTGTATATTTGTGTATATAAGAATTTCCATAAATGTTTAGTTGCTCAAAGATCATTCTTAAATGAAGAATTTAAATAAAGATTTCAGATTTTTTTAAAAATAAAATTTATAGAATTTTTGTATTTGCCATTTATTTTTATCATGAAAAACTTATTTAAATAACAACATATTCAGAAACAACTTTTCAGCAAAAGGTCTTAATCTTCGTCACAAATTATTTAATAAGTAAGTAGGTAATCTATCGTCCGGATTAAATGAAAAAGACATGAAAATTATGTAAATTAAAACGTAATCGATATTTTTTTAGAACGGCAATACATGTGTTTTGTTAACATGCAAAGTTCAAATTGAAGGAACAATAGCTAATCAATTCTGTGTTTTATGTTCGATTTCGAAATTCACATTCTATAGTTAACATTGGTTACTGTTTTGAAACAATTTTTAGACAGTTTATTAGTTATGTTTTTGTTTTGAATTGAAAAACATGTTAGCAGTTAAGAAATTTTATTTTTCTGGTATGCATACAATTGAAATAAGAAAATGCCACTAAGGTAAAGAGCTAGATATGGTGGAAATAAAAACAATTCCACACAGAATAAAATGTTAGCAGAAAATATAGAATCTTATCGGACAGTGGAATCTGAAGAACAAATATATAGCCTGGAACGTGATCGTATAGATCATACTGTTGCCAAAGCACAAGAATCTCGACAAGGAAGAAATGTGCAAGACTGGAACCTGATCATATAACTCATGCTGTCACCAGAGCTGAAGAATCCCAGGAAGAGATAAATGCAAGGCTGGGAATTGAAATAACAAGAGAAATTGCTGTAAGATCTAACAATTTAGAGCTACAAGGCGCTGCTTTTGTGTACAGTCCAGTAAGTGCAGAGGCTGTTTTAGAAAGGCTTGTTATTGGAAGGATGGAACATGCGTGCCGTCATTGAGATGCTTTGAAGTGGGTTGAAAAAACTGAAAGCATGTGATGCTCGAAAGCAAAAGTAAGGCTGCCTGTGCTTCAAACACTTCCGGAACCGCTGAAGTCAGTTATCGGCAATGAAATAGATGGTTCAAAACATTTTCTTAAAAACATCAGACATCAGACTCTACAATTCTGCTTTCCAAATGACTTCACTTGGCTCAACAAGCGTTGTTGCTCAACGAGGATTTATGCCGACATTCAAAGTTCATGGGCGAGTGAGAATTGAAACCATGTTATCCCTTGAAAATGAAGACCACCAGTTCCTTCAAATATATTTTATGGGAGATGAATGGGAACAAGTGCAGCGTTCTTGCAACACCATTCCGCGTGTCTGTCAAATCTATATAATAAAGCAAAACATGTCCATGAGTAACGCTGACGTCATATTGACGATGGCAACACTTTTACTCTAATTCTTTTAACTTCTACACATTTTACAATTTCAATTTTTTCACCGTCGAATAGGAAGAGACATGTTATTTCAAATGCAATTTCTTTTTTTTAAACTGTTCCAAAATTTGCTAACTTGTACTCAATTTAATTTTTATATTTTTAAAAATTATTTTCAAGCATGAATTTCTTTTAAATTTATTTCGATCGCGTGCAGCCCAATTACCACATTAATCTGTACTAATAAAAGAAAGTTTCGCTCTGGGTGTCTGTGTGTGTGTGTGTGTCTTTGTCTGTGATGGCCAACAAAATTTAGCGCACCTAGAAGTCTCAAAATGTATATTTACGCAGTCCAGAGCCTGATCTGATACGCCTGGGACTCAGAATTTTAATATTTTGATAATTATCCAAGATATTAATTAAAATCTCAGTAAACACCGCATCAAAAATGCCATCTTTTTTATCAAAATGGCTATAGAAAAGAACACCTGTTCTCGATTTGCAAACAGAAATGATCGAATTTGAAATTCATTTATTAATTAGCAATTATTAAAAAAAACTAATTAAGGTATCGATTTGAAAATTTTTGAGCATATGTAGAACAATTTTCTGCATCTGACAATGCAATCTTTGAAAATGCGGCCGGTAAGTTTTTTTATTTTTTGCAAGAAACTGCCAAAAAGCTGATAGTGCCAGTCAAAAAAATCCGAGAAAGTTTCAGACAGGGATCTACTTTCATTAAAACTGAACTACAAAGAGATCTGTTTCTCTGGCCGATCCCTCCATTTAATTTGAAAAAATTAAAGAAAATAATTGCGAGTTTTTACTATTGAACAAAAATTAAGATAACTATTTAAGATATAGATTTGAAATTGAGGATGGGAAGAAGTGCCACCTGGCATCTATTTTAGCGCAGCGTTTTCGTTATATTCTAATTATCAGAAAAATATAATTCTTTTTTTAATGATCGCGTTAATGTAGGAGAAGGTGGTTTTCTTGAACAAATTATTCCTTATATTTGCGGGTATGGAGAGGGAGGGAATTAACGCCCTGCTCTGATTTAGACAAAAGAAATTCCATTTAACAAATTTAACATTTTTAGTTTCTCCCGTAACGTTTTATAAATGTTATATATTGAGAATACCGGAGATTTCAAAAAACGATTTTCAGAAAATTTAAATTTATGTTTCTAATAAATGTACACCACCCGTATTTACTTGATGTATATCAACAATCAAAGTAAATGATTTGTGGTTGAGCACTTGACCAAGCCCCCTGGTGGACAATCCTGCAATTTTTTATCTGTCTGTGCATTCTTATCTCGGGCTCTATGGGCCCGATCACAAGCGGGTTTGGATGTTTCGACTTGATTTTCCATCGCATTACAGATTTTAGTTCCACCTTTCTCCGCCAGAGGGCACACCATATTCTCGAGTTCTATGGGCCCGATTTTGACGGGAATTGGTTCATTCAACTCCCTTGATATAACGGGTACCATGTCGGATGTTCGTATCGGACAAATTGCGCCCCCTCACCGTGGAAAGTGGAACTAAAGGATTTTGCAGCGCGTTCTCAGCACGACTGGTGTATGGTGCCGGAGGCAGCGGGGACACGTGTCCGAGTTACGTTTGGAAAATGGTTTGTTTGGAACAGAGTGCGCCCTTTGGCGGCGGAAGGTGGGACTAAAAGATTTTGCGGCGTGCGTGATGCATGCCTACTATACGGTGCCGCAAGCAGTGGGAACATGTGTCGGAGATTAGTTTATATCAGAATGCACCCCCTATCGGCTGAAAGTGGAAATAAAGGATTTTCCTCGCATGCGCAGAAATTTTAAATAAATAATTTCATACTAAATCGGTTAAAGATATAAAATAGTACAAAGTTTAGGTCTGTTTAATTTTATCACGGGGCCACGCAACGCCGTGGGGGGGGGGGGGGGAGGGTGTCAGCTAGTAAAGGAATAAAACAACATAATAATATAAATAAAACACAAATATACCAGCTGTGTGATCGAACTACGTACTTAAGACATCGAAATTATCAGAATAAAAAACACTGCTTTAAATAGTGAAAGCTTTGGCGATTTCTTCGGTTAACTCCTGACATGCGTAAAGTATGAAAGTATCGCTTTTAATAAAATTCAAAACTTCATTTGAATATTTTATTGATACTTTTCATATAAAAATGCTTTTTGGTAGTGTTAGTAGGCAATCTAAAAAATGTATTAAATGTAAAATATCAATAAAATTTTCAAAAAAAAAAAAAAAAAAAAAAGAAAAAGAAAAAAAAAGAAAAGAAAAGAAAAAGAAAGGTAGGTTTCCAACTACATTCTGTAAACCGGGAAGCACAGGTTGGATCTCCAAATGCTCAAAGACAAGGATTTTTTGGACACCTTGCAATAATTTCCTATAAGTAAAATATCTTTCCGTGATATTTACAGGCAAATTTCGTGGAACTATCACTTATATGGATATTCCTATGAATAAATTGATGTATTGGGATACCCTCTATGCATTTAATGTAATTTATCAAAATCAATGACTTACACCATTTTATCTGTAAAAGCCTAAATTATTTTCTCAAAATTTCAGTTAACAAAATTACACATGTTTGTGTATTCGTTTGTTTAATAAAATAATCTAGTACATCCTAATCCTAATAATATTATAAATCTGATTGTGTGCAAATGTTAGGCTGAAGCCAGCGTCAAAATGGAGCATTTAATGATCCTGTATCTTTGCATATAGATTGATTATAACCCTCAAATGAACATAGGCTGGTTTTTGTTTATTTTATTCAAATATTTTTCTTAATAATTCAAAATTTCGTTATTTTCATAGAGAATAAATGGACATTTTTTCGTATAATATTTTAAAATGGTTAAATTTACTTTACCGTTGCTAATACTTCATCGTTGCCAAAACTAAATCAAAACAAGGAATAATAATTTTTACTCACCAATTTAGTTTCAATTGAAAAAATTTCACGTGAAAAATGAAAATGAAATAAAAAAATTAAAGAATTAAAAAGAAAATTAAATAATATTATTAGAAATAAAACGTACTTTTTTTAGTTTTTGATAGTAATACAAGGTTTTACTATGCGTAATCATAGGAAACAGGCGAATGACGCCATACATCGGACATAAAGCGGATAAAATGATCTTGGGGTTTTTCTTTACTTTTTTTCTTTGTATGGTAAAAATACTTGGCGTTTTACCGTCTGCCCACGGCTAATATAACTATACTGTATTTTTTATTTAAATTTTAAAAAAGTAAAAAGAAGTTTGAAAAGAAAATGGTTAGCAAAGGTCAATAATATGCTCCACAAAATTATCCATGTCGAAAATGATGTCATGGATAGAGAGAAATTGTCTGGAAAAGAAAATTAACAACAATTATGTCATTAAAAAGGGATTTCTCTGGGGAAAAAGAGACGTCATATTTGAAATAAAACGGGAATTTTCCAATATGTTTTAAAATGAGTGTGAATCAATTCCTTACATTAATAATACAAGGATCAGTAAGTATAGAAAGTAAATGAGTTTCACGCCGTATTTATAACGAAAAAATTAAATGTTTTTTTATGTATACTGATTATTAAGCATGAGTATCCGTTATATACAGATGAGAGTTTTCTGCTAAAAATCACATCATAATTTTAAGAAAAGGAAAATGAACACGAATCTATTATATTAAAATCGGATCGTGTGTTTGTATTTCGCAACTACTCCTAGACTATCGAACGCAACGCGATTTACTTAATACTGGTTACCATTGATCCGAGCATGTCACACAAACTCTCAGAATTTAAAAAAGTTAATTAGATGCCAAGATTTTTTTTTTTTAATTTTAACGAAGTTTCTCTAAAAAGTAAAAAAGTAAATTACTCCATATTTGTGTATAAAAATGAGAAATAAAACAGATCAGTATATTTTTTACACTTTTCTCATTAAAACTGAAAAAACAGAATTTATTTTCACTTTGAATAGATGGTGAAAACAAAATCTTGATTTCAGTAAAGTATCCGAAAAATAAAAAAATATTTTCACATTTTCAAACTTCATGGATCAATTTATTCTGGAGAACAAAATATGCCTGTCAACATACTGTCACTTAGAAAACAAGCTTTGTTTTAGCTATACATTAAACCAAGGAGGCAGAATTGAATTTTAAAAAACAGTATATACTATTTCCAATTAATGTTTTTTTTGAAGGATGGCTGTTAAAACGTTTCAAAAAGGCGTTAAAAGTAAAATTTTTTATCAAGTAAAATTGACATTTGTTTTTACCCAATTCGTCTATTTCCACAATTTTCTTTGGCCCTCCTTTTTGCATTGGTTGCAATTTCATTTTCGCGATAATTTGGCACAAAATTTCACTTTTTTAAGACTGAGTTATGTCAAGGTCCCTATAACAAAAAAATACCGTATTGTCTCCTATGAAATTTGATAAATAGTCAGTTAATTATTAACGTTTTTAATTATCGGGAGTTAAATATTTTGCTTAATTAATGTATTTATTCTTCTTTTAATGTTGTGTGAACGAAGTCACGGGTAACAGCTAGTTTTTTATAAATCGAGAACTGCTGTTCAATTTTATGCAGGTTTGTTACATTTGATAAATTATCAGTCTGGTAATTACATTTTCTTTTCAAATTCATATTTTTTGATGATGTAGAACAGTAATTTACGTAAGTATTTTAATCCTTGGTTGCATGAGACCATATAATATATGAGTGCAAAACTGGTGTAAAATCGTATAATGGAAACAGCTTCAGCCAGACGAAAGTTTTTCAAAAAAATTAAAAGTTCTTTTTAAATATTACACTGTACACATTGTAAGCTTGCTATGTTTTTTCTTGTCTTAAGCAATATGTAAGTGTTAAGATAAAATTATATTATTCAAATATTCAGATTATTTTTCTACTTACAAATTAAATAACTGGACATTGTATTATTCTTTCTTTATTAGCTAAATAACAAGATAATAAAAGCTTGAGAACGGAAACACATTGATTTAACATTCTAATGTAATTTTTCTGGTACAACCTCAGTTAATTTGATTAGATCTATAGACCATAAGGGACTATTGTTGTTTTCTGCATTCTTAGAAAATACAATGATATTAATAGAATAAAGTAGAAACTTCTAAGGAATTGGAGAAGAAGCCGATAATCCTTAGAAATATTTTAGACCGATATCATTATAGTTAACTAGCTTAGTTAACTATAATATGAGAAAATGTATTTAAACCAATTTACGATACATGCATAGGATTTCCTTAAATAAGTTATTTACTGATTTGAAATACATATAAATGTTAGAAAATTATCTTTAGACAAAAATTTTGATAATTGAAATAAATTTATGTGTTCATTTTATGAAAAGGGAACAGTAATTTGTATATTTCGATACATTGATAATGCAATGATTAAAATTTAAAATTCAAAATTCTTAATTTGCCAATTTGAGGTAATTTTATTTTCTATAAGTCAGTTAATTTAAATAGTACTTAAGAATGTTATAGTGCGAAGCAAAAATTTCCCCATTATCCGTTTTATTTAAATCCAGAAAAACGAATTTATATAAATTTTTGATGAAATTCACAGAAAGTCTAAAATATTCATTACAAAGTTTACAACATCAAGTTTTTTTATGTGATGGATATTTTATCAAATATATTTAATCGGAATTTAGTTTCGTGTATATATTTACAAAAATATAATTCTTCAGTGTTAAACAAATATTGTACTAAATCTCAAAAACACTTTTAGTTTCTTTCTAATTAATTTTTTTAAATTAATTACTCTTTCGTATAAAAAATTGTTGTTTGCAAATGTTTCTTAATAGCAGGATTTTTACTTTACAATATAGATTGTACTTAGAGATTTTCAAGTGTTTTATATGTTCTTAGTTATGGTATATTCTGGTAACACTGTCGGCGATAAAAGTAATTGGTAAATCAATTAATTTGGTAAAATCAATGATAAAATTACATGATTATTGATGTACAGTAGCTTACATCGATCATCATTAATAGAGAAAGCTTGTGCTTATATTTACTTTTTGTATAAGTTACATTTCCGCAAATGGACTTGTATTTCCTCTGATTCAGAAAGAATGTTCGTCTCTTATACTTAGAAACTTTCAACTGTTCATGGTCAATTTTTTTTTGTTATTAGCTCAAAACACTTTCAATTTAATAACCGAGGAGATGTTTTATGCAAAATGACTTTAACTGAAATTTGTTCATTGAGGTAAAATATAAAGAATCATATCTTTTTGGCTTTATAATCTTCTTTCCAAAAACAAGATTACATATTTATGTCACAAATGAGATATAGAAAAGTAAATTCTAATAAAAAAAATCAAACTGACTTCAAGGGATTATTTCTAACCTTATTGCACTATTATTTACTTTTTGGACGCCAGTTTACGTATTTCAGTGAGAGTAGTTTGGAACAACAAAGTGTTTTGTGGCAAACCATTATTTTATCCATATTCATTTTAAATCGCTATGTTGCCAATATAGTTTATTTGGACGCGCCATTGGCGATCATATATTAGTTTTTTTTTTCTTTTTACGTGTTCTTGTAAAAAAGGTATATACGGTACTATGACTATTTTAAAAACATAAACTAGTATTATGCATCTGAACAATATATTGAAATTTTGCAGCTCTTGTCAATTTTTACGAAACTTACAGCCTAGAAACTAAAAACAACAAAAAAAGACAAGGAAATCGACAAACATATTAACACATCGTTTCTGGATCCTGATGAAACTTATATTGGGTCTACCACCAGAACAAACTCTTTCCAAAATATATATATATATAAAGAATTAAATTATCAAAATTAGAGCATACGTTCAAAAATGATGGACTACTTAAAAAAAAAAAAAAATCATTCTCACGAATTATATAACTGTGGTAAAATTAATTATGATGCCATTTAACAATTCTGCCGATTTAAGAAGAGATCATTGAAGAACGCACTATAAGTGTTGTGAGAATTATAAATTGAGATCGTATAGAATTATTTTAAGATGTTGCGAACTGTTTTTCAGAAAAACAAATAACCCCTACTAATGTAATTTATGGTCACTGTGCGACAAAGTATAATTAAAAATTCGTACTCGTTCCGTGAAAATAAAAATCATGGAGCCGACAACAGAGGAGTGAGTTTATACAATGAAAACACTCTGTATAAAAATAAATCCTTCTTTTATTTTTATCTCGAATTCAGAAGGGGAAATTACCCTTTTTTACCATATTTTCAAGAAAATTGCAGAATAAATATTAAATAATCCCGATGGCTTAAGAATGGAGAAATCTTGAGTAACATCTTCCTGGCGAAATAAAAAAAAGGAGAATTAAAAGTTTGCGAAATTTTTACTCTAATATTTCTAATGTAACATTTGTAAAAGATTTAGCACCCAAAATTAGTGCTGGAAAAGCATTTATAATATCAGAGTCATAACTTTTATCTTAAAATTTTCCGATTCAGGATCATCGAACAACCAGAAGAAGATAAAGTCTACATCTCAATGCTTTAATAATTCAAAGATCAGAGCAATTCTCTGGAGAAAAAAATGCCTGGATTTCAATTCCTGGCCGGAACAAGAACTTTACAACGGTACTCCAAATCTAAATATTTCGAGTGTAACAGGAGTAAAAGCAAGGAAGACATTTTAGTACTAGGAAGTTAATGTGTAAAGGATGCATTGAAAAGAACATGAGGCAACAAGTATTAAGGCTGCT
The DNA here is from genome assembly GCA_963931845.1 of Maratus michaelseni. Classification (NCBI taxonomy): domain Eukaryota; kingdom Metazoa; phylum Arthropoda; class Arachnida; order Araneae; family Salticidae; genus Maratus; species Maratus michaelseni. The sequence continues at coordinate 267,004,076 of OZ007593.1, forward strand.
ATCTGACAATCAGCGGAATAATAAATCTAAAGCTCAGTATCCCAGTATTTCATTAACCAGAGCAATTTCTCTCGAGAGACGAGACTCTGCATTCGATTTCGTGTATGCAGAAATGTTTCACATGTCTTTTAAAAGTTTTCACTTTTCACAAACACTTAAATAATTCTTTGTACCAGAATTATTTTGTGTTATAATTTTAGTAATTTGTAACAGGTAACTAATTATTTACTAATAGGTAACTTTATTTTTAGGTAACTTTATTTTAACTAATAGCTATTAAATTTTAGAATAACAAAAGTATTGAACGATATAATAAAATCATTTATAGTGATAAATATTCAATATATTTTTCTCCATAAAATCTCTATATATATTTCTCCAATTCTGTTATTTTTTTTCTACTGAAAAAATATAGAATTCAATATATTTTTCTCCATAAAATCTTTATATATCTTTCTCCAATTCTCTTATTTTTTTTCCTCTGAAAAAGCTATAGATATATTTTAACAAGGATAAATGTTTGGAAGAAGAAAATAAAATAAAGTATTGAAATGCAAATTGTACATTTTGAAGGATGAAGATATATGACATTATATGACATATTTCTTAAAATAAAAGTGCACGTAAACAAAATGGAAAATGTAAATATAAGAAAGAAACACATTTTTATGACTGGAAACATTCCAGATCTGTTAAAATAATGATATGAAATCATATACTGCCATGTTGCCTGGAAACAAAATTTATATAAAGAATTGAATATTTTAGACTCCGGATATTTCCTCTTGAAGCAAACTTTACAATTTGAATAAAAAAATACCTTTTTATATAATTAAGGAAATCTTTTTTTCTCTAACAACACAACAGTGGAAACTTCGACAACAATTATAAAACATCCAAAAAAGAAAATAGAAATTTGTGTTTAAGATGTAAATTTACTTAATATTTCTTTTGTTTTCTTTCGTAGCAATGAGATAATTTCTTGCTTTTTGCGTTTTTTAATAAATCTTTTCTAAAAAAAATATAATAATAAGCAAAAATGTCTTATGTGTTCTTTAAGCTATTAGTTTCGGAACATTTTTTGATCTGGTTTTGAACGTTAATTTCATCTTATAGCTGTCTGTTATTGCTGCATTCCAAAACTGTAACTTTCTAATTACCTCTTTAGTAGCTTGGTGTCCATTAGTGTTAGCCCTACAGAAGTCGATATGAGGTATGAAAAGTTTTTGCAGAGGTAAAATTAAACACATATTAAAATATCATTATTTCAAAGATAATGTTCTGCTTGACCAACATAAATCATTTAAAGATGATAAGAAAAGCGATGTTTGAGTCATTCGAAATGTCGAGATATGTGTCGGAAGGCAAATTAATAGGATTCTACAGTGCTAATGTGTTTTTTAAAGCAATAATAATCAAACTTATGTAATTTTATATTAACAGAAATAGTGCATTAGCTGTTCTTGGCAGCAGTTTATTTGAAGATCTTACATACAACTATAATATCAGACGCTTAAAATGTTAAAATATATACACAATTATTTTAAAATATCGTTAAAAGTTAATATAAAAAGTGTTATTATTTAATGCTATTTAAAAGTTAATAATTTATGTTGAAACATTTATTAGTAATATCCAGTTGGTTTACTGTTTAAAAAATCTTTTCAATATTGCAGCAGTATCAATACAAGTTATATCACTTAATGTTTTTTAAATTAAAAAAAAATAAATCACTAGCCTGTTTGTTATTTAAGAAGGTGTGGTTTTCAATTTGCTTCATCAATGATTAAACATTGGTTGTTTAGCCAACTGCAAATGCACTTGAAAAATAAAGAAATGCTAAATAAAATTGTAAAGTTGCAACTGTACGCGGCTACTTTTTTGTAGGAGGTATACATCAGTTGTTTTCAATAGTATTCATCAACTTATTTGATATATTTTTTTTTACTAAAGATACTATTCGAAAGTACTGGTGAGTACTACCTATAAAACATGTAGAAGTGTAGGAACATTTTGATTTCGTAAAATTATTTCATTGTTTTGATTTCTGAAAATAAAAATTTCAGTGTAAAACTTGACACCTTTTTTTAAATTTCTGGGTACATTAGGATATACAATTTTAGTACATTTTTTAGGCAGATAACAATATTTAGTAAATGTTAGTTTTATTTTAGTGATTTAAAAAAATTAATCTTTTAAATATCTACATTAAACAATTTGATTAAATTTTTGCATGCACTTAATGTTTTTAAAGGAATTATTCCGAGTTTATTTCTCTAAACTTCAATAATACAGAGTCATTAAATATTGCTACTGAGGAAGTCAAGACAGGCAAATGACTGTAGAGATCTGAATGGCGTTGGCTGGGATTAAACAAGGGGCCTCAGAACAAATAACCTGAAACGGTCTTTGTTTGTACGGTTTGTACGGTCTTCAAGACGAAGACCGTACGTCCAAACAAAAGGCTAGTTCAATTGCTCCATGCTAGAGAAACAATATATATAGTTTTCTCGTTAGAGATGACAACGCTACACACTCCAACCCCCAGTGAAGAAGTTACCTTATTTAGTCGTTGGTTTGCGCTCTTTAGTTACTTGCTATGAGGCTTTGCATGCTTGGAATGAATTCGTTGGAACTGCCATCTGTTGTGAAGTTTGCGTGTTTGATTCCGGCATTGGTGGGTATTGAACCAGGCACTTCTGAACAGAAGACAAGCGCCGTAGCACCAAGCAAAAGATATAATTTAATGTATTTAAATTTATTTTAGTTTTATTGCAAGAAAATTTATTGAAGTATAATTTTTAGTAGCATTTTGTATGGTATGATTCACAAAACATATTTTTAAATTTTCTGAAAACTTTGTCAGTTAACAACTTCACATTTCCCTCATTTCTTCACTTTCAGAACTTTTATGATAAAATAGTTTGTTTTTGATATTGAAGAATGGTAAAATAAACATTCTTTAAAAATTTGTTTCAGCATTTGTTTTGTCATTCCCCAATGTTTTATTTTAAATTGGCCTTGTTTTAAACAGCTGTGTAGCTAGCTCACAAGTCATTGTGCATTTTTTTAAATTCGTGTCACTTTACACCAGTTTCTCTTATTTGGATAAATTTGCCAGCTGCCAGAAATTAGAACCGTCAGCAAGTTTGTCGTATTTGAGATGCAATATTTTATGTTCAATGAGACAAAAATAGAGATGAGAAGTGTAAGATGACGAGCTTCAGCTTCCTAGATCTTTTTTTAAACTCTGTGAGGGGATTAAAATTATGAGACACTTCTTACAACTTTTCTCTAAAACAGAAAATATTTGAAATTTTTTCATCTGCCCTCAAAGGATAAAAAAAAAGTTTTCCAAAGTAAATCATATTCGTCATCTTACCCCACATAAAGGGGAATATGACGAATAGATAACTAATTATTATAAGTAACAATATTTATCAAGATACCTGTAAAACTTTATTCAACACATTTTACAACATACCGCACACATTCATATATTATTCAAAACATATGGTAAATTAAAAGTTCAAAAGGAAAAATTATATCGGCTGTATCTGTGCATGGTTTGATCTACATACCCACCAGAACAATGAGCATAAATCCAAGATTTTCATATGAAGCATTAGAACCAGATTTCATCCTTGCCCTGTTCCCTACTGATAATTCCGTTTTTACTGTCACAATTTCCATATCACTGTCATCCTCGTCTACTTGCTCGACTATCATCATATTTGTTGGAACTAAGTTTATCAGTATATCCTTCATTATAAACAATCTATGTTACATATTTTTATGGTTTGAGCTGTATTTTGGGAGTATTTCAGTGAGGGTCTTGAAAGTCTTTTCACTGTGAAGTCCAAAAATTCATAAACACTTTTGAAAATCGAACTTCGGATCACAACTACTCACAGATTGCTTTAAATTCAACTGTTGATAGTGAGTTACATGAACCTCCAGCAAATGTCTCTAATGCATCAAATCAGTTGCTGCTACGTATGACTGGATGGAAGAAAAAATGAGTTCTTCATCTTTCCCAATTCGTCATCTGACTCTTCTTTCCCCTAAGATTTTCTTTCAACAATGTAAAATCTCGAATTTGTTCTTGGATATTTAAAATAATAGATTCTTCATCTTGTTCAACATGTATATTTAAGATTATGTGTAACTGGAATATATTTTTTTTTTTTTTTACTGAACAATTATTTAAGAAAATGTTTTCAGAATTATTGTCAAAATTATCTCAAATTATTTATGGATCGATTCCTAATTTCAGTTATGAATTACGTAAAGAATATTTTCCAGTATACATTGACTTAATCATGGGAGAACCATGAACATGCCGTTGTAAAACATAATTATAAATAGCTAACCGAGCTTTCGTATCTGCAAAAGAAAAAGTTTTCATTTTCCCTTTTCTTGTAGTGTGTGTGTGTGGAAAGGGGAAGGGGCGTGTTTTTCTAAAAAAAATAATTCCGTTTTTCTGTTTCTCACCTTTCCCTTATCTATCTTTGTCGTTTTCATTTATTTGTAAGTATCCATTATTACTTTTACTTTTTGACAAATGCTAATCTTAATATAAAATGGATGTTTTCTACTTTATAGAATAATTATTATCTTATAAACTTAATATTTAATTATCAACTTTATAGAATTTGTATATGTACAGAACGAAAAGAAAAATCAAATGATTTATATAACTTCAGCTCTAATTCTTGAAAAAAAATAGAAATAGATGTTTTAATATTTAGAAAGCCTTTTAAATTGTACGCGATTTATTTTGATCACGATGAAACTCAATTTTGAAAAGTTAAAATCCATAATACTCTATTACGTATTAACGTTTTGAATGCCAAAAAATATAAAAATACAAATTTATATTTATTTTCAATTACAAAAGTTAGTGAGATAATGTTTACATATAAGAGCTGTCAAAACTACAAAGTCAAAATCGTACATAAGTTTAATCTTTATTAAAGTATAATTATTGAAATAACCTTTTTAACATCAAACATGTTTTGAATCAGAGCATTGCATTGAAAATAATTGAAATAACTGTAAGAATAACGTTTCATAGACACTATATAGGCAACATATTGATTTCTTTTCTAATTACTGTGTGCGTATTCATTTAATGTTCACCCGGTTTTAATTAAAATGCAAAAGTTATAGTTCCCTAAACATTAGTTTCCGTGTAAATAAATATCGTCTTTCTGAACTTAATGTTTAAACGGAATTTTCTGATTAGATATTTGTGTGCAGTTGTCTAAATTGTTAGGGAAAAGTAACATAATCTTATTTTCCTTAGAATATAATGATTTCGTCTTTTTGATATCAGTCAGTTTTTGAATTAGGACATTGTCTTCGAATTAATAGAAATGTTTATATAAGTGATGCAAAAGTCATAAAAGAAGTAAAAAATTAAACAACACTAGTCTACAAATTGAAAGAAAATTTGGAATTTAAACCACAATTATTGAATTTTATGCTTTTGTCGACGCTGAATTTGAAAATGAAGTCAGTTTTCTTCCATCATACATCACGATTTCTTTATACAATCTTGAGATTAATGGGTTGTCTCCTAAGTTGTAACAAACGTTGATTTATTTAAATACAAACACCTAATTGTGACATCATACTTGGATTCTTTGATTAATTTTACCTTCCGACACCAGAAGGGAAGTCTTTCGGTAGAATAGCTTAGAAACTGAATATAGTTATAATGGAATAGTTTAGAATAGTTGATGTAAAGTTTGAAATTACAGAGTTATATTTCTTCTAAGTTGTAACAAACGTTGATTTATTTCAATACAAACACTTAATTGTGACATCATACTTGGATTCTTCGATTAATTTTACCTTTCGACACCAGAAGGGAAGTCTTTCGGTAGAATAGCTTAGAAATTGAATATAGTTATAATAGAATAGTTTAGTATAGTTGATGTAAAGTTTGAAATTCCAGAGTTATATTTATTTTTAATAATGCAAAACAGACTGCACTGACAAGTAAAGGTACTATAGTCTGTGGCGGCGAATTTCAATATTTATAGCTCATTCGATTCGTCTCATTGAGCGAAGTAATTTGCTACCTCGCATATCGGCTATTGAGTTTTGATAATGACAGGGGTCCGGGTCAAAGTTTATAATTTCGTTCATTGAAAACCAGTTGCCGTCAAAGAACTACGTAAGATTTAAATTTATTTATGGTTCTTACACTGTCATGCATTGATGGTAGTCAATTTGCAACACATTGTTCATTCCGAAGAAGTGAGTAAAACAAAAATATTCTCACAGTGCGCCTAACGAGCCAAGGCTTCTTCAGCTGACTCGACCACTCATTCAAAACAGTTCTGTTTTCTTTCTGGAATTTTAAAATAGTAGTCTGTAGGGGTGACGTAGTTTTCGTCTTTATCAATGTATCCTCCTTTGGCAACTCCATACATGAACATAGGAATGAACTTATAGTAGTTATTGGTAATGTATGGCAGTGTAAGAACAATTAGTAAACATAAAATGCACTTATTTCTTTGAAGGCATCTGCTTTTCACTGAACGAAATTCTGTACTTGGACCCGGCCCCCTGTTATTATAAAAACTCAATAGCCGATATGCGAGGTATACTAAATTACTAAGCTCGATGAGACGAATCGAATGAGCTATAAAAATCGAAATTTGCTACCACACACTATAGTACCTTTACTTATGAGGGTAGATTTTTAAGCGTAACACTGAAAAAATTACTGGACGGAATGACCTGTAATTTTGGATTCGCATATTTAAAGTTTCTAGAAATGATTTTCTGTTAAAATATTTATAGATGACAATAAATATTTTTTCTGGAATAAGGGTAAGGGGAAACCATGGGCAGACGCTGATCCAGGGGAAAATTCTGTGGTCAGATGATCCCCCTAGTAGGATTATTTTCGACGTAATTTTCATTTTCCCCCAAAAGTTTAAATTGCTATTATAATCTTTAAAATATTTTCATCGACACTTATAGCTGCCTAAGCGGACGTTTCACAACCTTTGTAACAGCCGCTTTTCAGAATTGGTCAGCCTTTGGCACAACTAGAGGGAATGGGGTGGGGGTGGGGGGAGGGGTCAGGGATCTGTATACTCCCTCCAAAAACTCGGCGATTTTTATCCGATAACGGGCAAATTCTGTTCATTTTCACAAATTGAACATCATTATTCTTTTTCTGTAGATTTCTGCAACTATAATTTCTGAATAATTAATCCCGGGTGAGACATTAACGCTCAACGGCTATTAAAAGCAGCTGAACGGCTATAAAGACCGAGTGGCCTCACTCAGGCTTTCAATCTCTGAATAATTTAATTTCTATGGAATAAAACAGAAATATCTTCTTTATTAATTAATCTTAATAAATTAATTGGTATTACATGATTAAATTATTGAAAGTACCTTGAAAAAGTTTCCATTGGTCAGTTACAAGTCACTTACCCTATAATACAGCTCTTGAATATTGAGTTTAAATTTATACCTTTGATGTAGTTTGTCAGTTAGAGAATAATACGCAGAGATGTTACGGATCTTCTTATATGGTAGAATGGTGTAAAAGTGCGCGTTCCTCAAACAATTGATTATAAAAGAATAAATATTGAATGTATCAAAATTAATTATTTTTGTTGTTAAACCGTAATAGTTAAGTAACAAACCACTGTAAACATTTGAGAATCAGAATAAAGCTGTTAGTAATAACCAACAATAAATCACAAGGAGATAAATCCACACTTTTACACATCCTAACAACAGTCATAAGAAACAATATAAAATGTAAGGCGGAACAAATGGGGAAACAATCAAAAAAGTAAAAATGTGTTTAAATATGCGCCCTTCTCCCGTATTAATTTCGTAATTTATATTTTTAAAGTTATATAGGTAGAAAATGGGACGCAAGAGATCTTTTTTAATTGCAATTCCTCTTTTAGCATTAAAAATACTTTATAAAACACTCATTAACTTACCGATTACAAAAATCGTGTAGACTACCGTAATTAAAAAAGCACAGACATTAGCATGATACAGTTTTCAAACTGAAATACATGAGATTTTTTGATGCAATTTTTTTTTGCTAGAATAGTTGAATTTTTACCAAGCATTGGAATTATACGGTGCTAAAACTTCTGCCTTTCACTGTTTGTGAATTATACCTCTGGAAGTGCCTTGTCAGGTGAAGGTCTCGGCATCTGATCAAGATTATAAATTACGAGACCAACTCGCGTGGCGATAACATGACGGATGTGTGTGCGATACAGCGTGAAATTAGTAAATACTCCAGAATCTTACATCCGTCCGGCATGACTTCGCTACACTGTGCAGTGCTGAATCGATTGATCGAAACATCAATTAGCAACCGGCCAGCTAAGGAAAAGCAACTTAGGCAGCAAGATGCACTGAAGCCACGTCCACCTAGAGGCTTATCAAACAGATATTCCCCATGCAGAGATCAGGCGAATCCTCTCCCCATTTCCAGGCATGACCATGTTAAGCTGGGCAAAAGCCCGGCAGGTAGGGGCTTCGACGGTGGTCTAAAACAAATCATGTGACTGAAATTACAGCAGAAATCCTTTCGATGCTCTGAGTAGTATCTTGTCACGTCTGAGAGCTATTTTCACTTACGGGATCCGTCAAAATGAACATTTGTAATCCTAGATGCGTTCGTAATTCTGATGCGCTGCTGTACAAACTGCTGAAGCAACTGAAACGCTACTTGTTGGTGATATGTGTAATTAATCTGGCGATACGATGTTCGTTATTTTAAAAAAATCAAGTATTTCTGTACATTTTAGAAAACCCGCATCATGCTACTGGTGCTACTCTATAGTTTTCGATTTTTAGGTAGCTTCCATTACAAAAAGTAAGAAGCTACTTTTTGCAGTCGCCTGGAGGAAAGCGATTCCGGAAAATTTTCTATATTTTCACCGGTTATTACCGCAAAACCACCCTCCGTTTAAAGGTTGATTTACCTTCATCTGATATTTATCATACGACAGCAGTCGTTTTTATGAGCCGATTTGGATGTGATTGAGAATATGTACAGGACTTACCAACATCTCGACCAAGTTCATTGGACAGCTTCAGCTGCCATTTTGTTTCAAAATGGCGACCACTGTAAAATTTCAAATTCATAAAGATGTAAAAAAAAATTAGAAATCCTAAAGTTGTTTTGATGTTCCTAATAACGCAAGTGTCGTAAGTGTTCGGCTTCGGAGCATTTTTTGTTACGCCTCTGCCTTAAAAAATAGCTGAGATGTAGCAGTTTGAAATTGTAGTGCAGCTGACATTTTGAAAACAGACAACAGATTAAAAATAAGGGGTTCCTACGTAAACGGATTTAATTTATAAGTTTAAGTGGGCGTGTTTTTTTCGCAAATTTTCTTTTATTGTTGTAACCATATATTATTTTATTTCTCATACGCTTAAAATTACATAGCCGCATAAAATCATTATAATTCATACGCTTAAAATTACATAGCCGCATTAAAATCATATCCGCAATCGTCAAATTATCGTCAAACTTGGCGATACAAAATTTTTTGTTCAGCTATCTGTTTGCAAGAACTGCTTAAATTGCAAAATAAACTTGAGTCATGAAAAACACAACACTCAATTGAATCAAATTCACCTCTGTACTATAATAATTGTTTAAAAACAACACAAAATGTCACAAAAACATATATGCATCATTTATTAAAAACTTTTACTTTAGGTGTTTTAAAAATATACAAAACTGCATTTCACATTAAAAACCTAGCGCTTTCGAGCCGTCCTGGCTCATCATCAGGGTTAAAACATCACCACGCAGATACACACAAAAAACACAACTAGTCTGAAACACTGTAAAAACATCAATGTCTGCTGAAGACAAGGTCAAACCATTATAAACAGGGTGGGAAGCATAGGGAGGGATGTGCCAATCTTATTCATTCTTGAACTATCTGTAAAAGCTTATACCATACTTTAGAGATATTGTACGAAACTGAATCATTGCATGTTTTATTTTTCCTGGTTAAAATTTCTATTGATTCACTTATTATTGCTTCATAAAAAGAGGATGTGGGTTTAATAATTTTAGCGTTATCAAAATCTATTATAATCGACTGCTGTTGTTTTAATCTGGAAAGTGCCGTTTTACTTCTATTATACTTGACATATGCAATATGTTCTTTTAACTGAATAAACTTGAGTCATGAAAAACACAACACTCAATTGAATCAAATTCACCTCTGTACTATAATAATTGTTTAAAAACAACACAAAATGTCACAAAAACATATATGCATCATTTATTAAAAACTTTTACTTTAGGTGTTTAGATGCTTCATCACCTTTAAGTTATAAACTGGCTGCATATAGGTTTTACATCCATAGAGCATTTTCAGTGTGTACTGATAGTTATATCAATGAGGAGCTTCACAGAGTTAAAATTATAGCAAATAAAAATGTTTTTTCAGAGAGGTTAATTAATAAGTTAATTTGTCAATATCAATATCAGGGTAAAAAACAAAAAGAAATAACAGAAAAACCAACTAAATTTTACAAGTTCCAATATATTCCGAAACTTTTTGAAAAATTAAAATATAATTTAAAGAAATATGAAATAAATTTGGTAGCATCCCTCCAGTTAAATTGAATGCGTTACTACATAAGAAGATTGATCCCATACCGATTGAAGATTTAGCAGGAATTTATAGAATCCCAGTTATTATGGAAATAGTTGAAAATAGGATAAAATCTTATAAAGTTAAAGACTACATTGGTATGACTTTAAGGAAATTTAAAATTCGGTTAAAAGAACATATTGCAGATGTCAAGTATAATAGAAGTAAAACGGCACTTTCCAGATTAAAACAACAGCAGTCGATTATAATAGATTTTGATAACACTAAAATTATTAAACCCACATCCTCTTTTTATGAAGCAATAATAAGTGAATCAATAGAAATTTTAACCAGGAAAAATAAAACATGCAATGATTCAGTTTCGTACAATATCCCTAAAGTATGGTATAAGCTTTTACAGATAGTTCAAGAATGAATAAGATTGGCACATCCCTCCCTATGCTTCCCACCCTGTTTATAATGGTTTGACCTTGTCTTCAGCAGACATTGATGTTTTTACAGTGTTTTTAGTCTAGTTGTGTTTTTTGTGTGTATCTGCGTGGTGATGTTTTAACCCTGATGATGAGCCAGGACGGCTCGAAAGCGCTAGGTTTTTAATGTGAAATGCAGTTTTGTATATTTTTAAAACACCTAACGTAAAAGTTTTTAATAAATGATGCATATATGTTTTTGTGACATTTTGTGTTGTTTTTAAACAATTATGCTTAAATTGGTTAGGCAAAGTTGCCGGAAAAATTTCTCTTCATTAGAATATAATTAATTATTTCGTATGTACAATGTCTCTTCAAATATATAATATCTAAAATCCAATAATTCGATATTATATGTATATTTATTGACAAAGTTTTATTTAAGTACGTAATAATGATTGCATGCCATTTGAACATCTCATTCACTCGTTTATATATAATTGCACGTGAAGAAAAACGAGTTACTTTAGGATCTCATTTTTTATGATATTTTATAAGAGTGTAGTTAAAATGATAATAATAACACTTCATAGACAACATGCAGGCAATTAATGACTCATTTCCTAATTATTCAGAGCATATTTATATAATATTAACTCAGTATTAATTAATGAGTAAAAGTTATAATTCTCAAACCACTAGTTTCAGAGTAAATAAATATAAGCTTTTCATACTTTTGATTGAACAAAATTTTCTCATTAGATGTTTAGATGCAAGAACTGTATAAAATATAATGGCAGTATTTTATAATAGCTGTTACTCTTCATCAGAATATCTCAAATTATTTTGTTTTTTTGGCTTTGACGTACATTTTGAATACGACCATTGCCTTGGAACTAATGCATGTAGTTCTAAAAATAACATATCATAGATAGGGCATATCCAATTAAGGATTGTTTTCTAATTATTTAGTAACGCGTTCATATAGAGTTTTGTCAGTACTAAACGAGATATAAAAGTTACATTTCCTAGATAGTTTGTCTCTGAGTGAATAAATATGAGTTTTTCACTTTTATGGCAGAATAAAATTTTCTTATTAAGTATTTGTGTGCAACCGCTGTTGAAATTGTTAAGTTAAAATCATATAATTTTATTTTCTTTAGAATGAGAATTATGGTTTCGTCTTTAAGCCATTATGCATTTTTCTTTAAATTAGGGCATCTTAGAGTTAATTGAAATGGTGATAAAAATAATCGTTTCATAGGCAGCATCAGGCAATTAATGAATTTTTATTCAATAACTACGCATTTTGATCAATAGAAACGCGAAATTAATTGCTAAGGTGGTCTTAAAGGGGGTTTATTCTGTTGGTAGTCAGTAAACGTCAGATCATCGAGGGAAGTGTACAACTAAATGTGTGCTTTTTGTGTGGCACCCAATTTTTGACACTTGTCGACGATATAGATTAATGAACAGATGGAACAACGACTCAACATAAATATTTTGGTGAAACTTAGAAAAACCTCTCAGAAAATTTAGGAAATGTTAAAGACGGTTTATAGAGATTACACTGAAAAAAAGAAAAACCGATCTTTTTAAGTGGGTAAAGTGGATGACAAATTGCCGGAAAACCCAATCAAAAATCAAGAACATGCTCTTTCTTTATTTATATTGATTGTTGTCCATTATGACTTTCTTCTTGACGGATAAACAGTGAATAATGTCTTCTACGTTGAGGTTCTCTACACGGAGTTTCCTGCTCAAAGAATCGTGTGTGATCAAATTTGTGTATTAGTGATGAATAACTGCTACATCACCAAAATGCGTTTGTATATTCAGCCGTGACTGTCCGCATGCTTCTGTTCCATTATTCGATCACTTCTCTAAAATGCCCTCCCTATTTACCAGACTTAGCCCCTTATGATTTCATTTTATTCGTGAAACGCAAAATGGTAGTGCGGAGGCAGCAATGGAACGATATGAAAACGATAAGAATTTAAATGTCGAAGTAGCTGAAGAGTTCTGAAAAATTCTAAGAACATCTGAGAAATTCTGAGAAATTTTAAAGAATGAAAACAGAGACTTGCTACAAATTGAGAGTCTTTTGAAGAGGATAATATCGATGTATCCTAAATTTTGTAAAATAAAGTTTTAAACCTTGCCTCAAAAGTTTCATCATTTTAAATTTTAACTTAATTCTGCCTTTTTGTTAGGCGTATTTGGTAATACAATGTTTTTTCACTAATAATCAACGAGTAAAAGTTTTATTTTGAAAACATTAGTGTCCGAGTACATAAATACCAGCTTTCCAAACTTATAGTTCAGAAACATCATGATTACAGATTTGAATGAAATAATTGTTTAAATTGTTATGACAAAGTCACATAATAAGTTTTGCATAATTCATTATATATAACTAATGTTTTCATCTTTTGACTATGAAGCAATTTTTTGAAATAATTATACACAGCATAGGGTCAAATAATTATCATTTTCCAAATTATAAAAGATAAGTTTCCTGGTAAATAAATATCAGCTTTTCAACGTTGTGGTTGATCGAAAATTTCTGATTAGATATTTGCGTGAAAGAGCTATTTAAACTATAAAGGCAAAGTCGCATGTTAGCTTTTCGTCTTCATTAGAATATAATTAAGGATTGATATAATTAATTAACTTTGGCGAGGGAGTAATTTTTTTACTGGGACACTCTCATCGAATTAATTGAAATGGTAATAAGAGTAACAATTCACTGGCAGCGTATAGCGACTTAATGTTTTTTATTGTTAAGAATATATTTACATAACGTTCATTCAGTATTAATTATACAGCAAATGTTATAGTTTTCGAAATGTAAAAGTCTGAGTAAATAAATATCACCATTTCAATTTTGTAATTAATTGTTCAGCATTTAAATTTTTTAGTAAAATTTCATGATTAGACATTTTTATGTAAGAGTTGTTCAAACTGCAAAGGTAAAGTCATATTATAACTTTATCGTTATTAGAATATAATTAATATTTTTAATTTTGTCTGTAAAACAATTTTGAATCAAGTTACTAATAGCTGTGTGGAGCATTTTGTAGCAGATACAGTTATTTGCTTATTATTCATACTGACTGTAATGTAAGTTTATGTGCCACAACTGTTTGGTAAACTGCTTTTCTACATTGTTTTATATTTTTTATAAGTTATTCTGGTTAAGAAAAGTACATAAACATTTAGGCTTTGAGAATTTTCGACGCAACAAAACATTTAATGCTTTAGTTAGATCTACCATATTAAAAAAGTAACAGTGCGAAATAAAATAAATAAGTACTATATGAGGGTTAAAGAATTGTTTGAGTTTTTTGTAATTTACTTTTTTAAATTTATGTTTAATCACATTTTAATTTCCTTTTTATTTACACATATAGATTTTTTTTTCAAAATGATGAGTGCTTAGGAAAAGAAATATAAATTTTTCGACAATCGTTATTTCTATTTCGAAACATATTTTTGGGACGATTTGAGCACTTCAAAGTAATGTCTGAAGTGACCTGTTTAATTAACAAGTTCTTCAAACGTGTTTACAACCATAATGATTTCACATAGCATTTTTCAATGGAAAAACTTAGCATAAATGATTACAAGCAGATTATAAGAAAACTAGGGGGCTCAGCCTAACGTTCGCCAACCCCCCCCCCCCCCCCCGCCTGAATTACGAAGCAATTCACATTGAGACTGCTACGCGGTACCAGATCGCTTCGCTCGCTCGCCCCTTTTTATTTTTGCAGCAATTCTAGCCGGAATAAGTACTACCATAAATCCACCATAAACCACCATAAAATTGACATTTTTTTTATGTAAAAAAATAATTGAAAGCGTCGTTGAAAACACAGTTAAAAATGCATTATTTGGTGTTTATCAATGGGAATAAATCTTTTAAATACTTTGAAAAAAAGATCTTGAAAACACAATTAGTTTAAAACTCACTGCACCTATAATATTGTACAGCACGGCTTAAATTCATTAAAAAAAAGCACTATGTGATAGGAAGATAAGTTATATATATATCATCAATAATTGTTTAAATTTCGTAAAACTGTTCTAATTGATTATAGATATTGGCAAAATAAATTATTTTTTACTTCACCAAGACAGCAATAGATGGCAGCAGGTGCAATCTAGACTTTTGATATTTTTAATTATCTCCGATTTTCGGAGATAATAATAAATTATTCATAAAACAAAAGACATAAATAAATTCTAAATAAGAGTTGAGAATACATTTGAAATTAAAGATATTACTCATAATTAAAATGAGGAATCATCTCAAACGCTTTGGATTACGTGCATGTTATTTTATTTTTAATAATTGCCAGTTTGAGTTTCTCTGCTCTTACACTGGCCGCCATATTGGAGATTCTGGAAACTACGGTTGTTGCCAAACGATAATCAAGAAATTCAGTCCTTTTTCCGCGCCACGTAAGAGAAATATATATATAGATTGTAAAATTGAAGAAGAAAGTACATTTGAGGGGGTCGGGGCAAGAAAGGGCCAAGCCACATTTTTGGTGAAATAAATCTAACACTGTAATCTGTTGCTTAATATTGTAAATTATAATATCCTACATATAATTTGTTTCTAATGTCACTTGGTGGCAGCATATGTCCTAGGTTTCGTTTTTGCCCCAGACGTTTAGGCCCCCAATGAAGATAGCTAATTTACAAAGAACGTAATAATAATATAATTAAAGTAATGCCATATTGTTAATCAGGATATCACAAAGGTTACTAAGACATTGGCAAAAATACTTTATGTTATATATTTTCATTTGAGTATTTGATAAAATTTTCAAATTGAAATATCTCAGAAGTTCAAAAATGTGGCTTAGCGCTCTCTTGCTCTGAACTCTCACATTTGTTTGAACCATTTAAACTTAATGATAGGGTGTGAAATTTCCAGCACATGAAAGAACTGGAACTGATCTAACGTTTAAAAACACCTACGTTTTTAACCCAAGGGGATATCAGAAGATTTATCTTCTAAAAATGTTATACATTGTTGGTTATATCTTTTGAAATAGATGGTAAAAGTTTTGCATAAAAAAGTTGATTTTCTTCTAAATTGTTTGTGAATGAAATACAGGTTAACAACCAGTAAATAACATGCGAAAAAAAAATATTTTTATTAATATCTCCTAAAGTTTTGATTCGATTTTAATAAAATTTGAAATGTCTCGACAAAATTATGCAAAGATAATATATCTTAAATTTTAAACCATTCGATTGGGTAGGTTTTGCGTTGTTATATGCGGACGGACAGACGGATGGACCAAGCGACGACAATAGGTGCTACGTATTTATATAATTACGAACGCACCTAAAAAAGAGTAGTTAAATGACAGCGTACATTTTGTTTCCTTTTTTTAAAAATAAATTTTTATATTTGATTTTATTCTATCCCTGATACAATTAAGCGAGAATTTTCATAAACTACTGCAACATGAGGGGTTAGAATGACAGTGAAGTAAGTCAAAAATTTGAAAAATCTAGATAACCAAATTTTCACTGAAGGTATATTAATTTCTGTTCAGTGCGACAGTCAAATAAGTCATAGTTCACTTAGGAAGTTGCTAGAGGGCAAATTAAGTTGGACCACTTAATTCAACGGCAATACGACCAGTTTCACAAAACTCTTCATTTCTCAAATTACTAAATATTGACTTACTTCACTGTCATTCTAACCCCGTCACATATTACATAATAATCATAATGAAATTATTAGGGAATTTTATATGAATACCACTGCAATATTCTCAGGTATTAACCTGCTAAATTAAATTAAACCTGTATTTGTCAGATGATTTAAAATTTTCAAGGATTTTTTTATACATTACAACTTCTTATCATTTATTTTAAATAAAATTTTAAAGAAATGTTTGATAGCAGTGTAAGAAAACACAATATGCATTTGTAACTAAAAATAATTTTACATGATCTTTAAATTGTTTCTCTCTTTTTAAATAGCATTTTACAGAAGTTTTTAAAAGCAGTTTCAATTATAATCCCGTATATTTTATTTTGAACAGCTTATAATGAAAACATTGTTTCGACTTGATATATGTTGTAAACAGAATACGTAATCGATAAGCTTTATTACAAAATCAAATAAATGACCAGTAAGATCCATCATTCTGCTAAAACAACAAATTTTGTTCTAGAAGCAACACGAAAGTTTACGTTTTCAGGTCATTATTTTAATGGTTTTGGGAAAGATCCAAACATATACATTTATTGAATGTACTGAATTTTTAATATTGCTTAAATCTTTCTAAGTTTATGAAAATATTTTAAAATTTGTATTATATAATAATTAAATGTTCCAATTGGTGATTTTTTTCGCTCCATATACAAGCAGATATAAAAATATTTATTCTATTTCAAAACACATTATTTTTTTCGACACGAAAGCAAAGAACTTTGTAGTAAAGTAAAATCTATATGTCTAAGTAAAATTGTAGTTGATGATAATGTTCAAAATACCCCTTTCAATCGCGTAGATACAACTACACAATTGTCTGAATAAACCCACACTCAAACAATCTATATTCGTTTCATTTTAAGCTATTGAAACAAGCATTAATCTTCAAACTGGGTGCGCTAGGCAAATAATCTTTGGGACATTCTAAACACCCTCAAAATGATAATAAAATAACAATAATAAAATTAGAATTTCAGTAGTATTTTGGTACTTTTGGCGATTTTGATTTAAAGGTTTTAAATATACACTAAAGGTATTTAATTAAGTGATCAAAGTATAAAAATGTTTTTAAAGACTCAAACTATACTGATATAACTTTGTATAATATTTAATAAGGTGAATAGGGGAATAATATTTAAGTTAACTACTTAACGTACTTAAGTTAGTAGGTATTTAATAAGGCCTTTCGATAACGAAGGGCTTTACAAGTTAAATACAAGCTATTTATTGGGTTATTGTGTTTACTTATTTCTTTTTAAGATTTATATTACTATTTGCACTATCTTTTATCCGAATAAATTGCGACTGCACATATTTTGGTATTGGTTTATGAAACAAATAAAAGTTCAAGTTCTTCCAGGAAAATGTTACATAAAAATATCCATTCTGTATCTCTGTGTCTTTCGTGTACAGGCACATACAAGTAAATATACTGGGGGATATGAAATAACGTTGGAGGCAACTGTAGTTAAACGAATCAACATAATTTTATATTTAAACTTTTAAAGGCGCAAGGACATGAGTTCTGCAAAAAAGGTACCATTTTGTACAAAATTTCCAATAGTGTAAATTGTCAAAGCCAAAATCTCTGAGATATGTCTAATAATCGCCAGTAAAATGGATTATTCAAATTCTGTACAGCTAGTGATGGGCAGAATGAGTGATTTTGATATTCGAATGATATGATTCATTCGTGAATGCTTAAAAGCATAACTGTCAATTTTCGTATTTTTTTAAATATATTACTACCAGAAATTTTGTAAAGAAAAGAAAATTTATACTTTAATTCGAATTAAGTTGAAAACTACATAAATATAAGATTTTTCTTTTCTTTTCTTTTTATTTTTTTACAAAATTTCTAGATGCAATTGATTTTAAAAAATACGAAGGTTAGCAACTATGCTTTTGCTTCTTGTTTTTAAAGAAAAATTCTGGTGGTAACTGATTAAAAAAATTACAAAGTATGGAAACTATACTTTTGTGCATAACCGAATGATTAATTCGAATGACAAAATCTGAATGATCACAGATTCAGATAACAAATTTAAATTAGTTTCATACAGTTAACAAAAGTTTCAATTAAAATGCATTATAAAACCGAAACAGAAGCGTTAATTAAAACATTGGAGTTTAAGAAACAAAATCTCAATGATCACAGATTTAGATAACAAATTTAAGTTAGTTTCATACAGTTAACAAAAGTTTTCATTAAAATGCATTATAAATCCAAAACAGAAGCTTTAATTAAAACATTGGAGTTTAAAAAAGTGTCACATATATATTTGATAGAAAAATACGCAATACATAATTCCCTATAAACTTTTGGTTAAAAGGAACTAGTATGTTGTAGTAATCACAACACTTTCTTCTATATAAATCGAATCGTTTTTAACCAAAATTAAATGGCAATCTATTTGTTCTTGATATATAGATAAAGCGAAATCGTGAAAAACTGAGCACTACACATGTTGTGTGGTATACACACAAACCTAATCAGCGTCTATTTATGTCAAGGTCTAACAGAATATTAAGTTTGATGAAATTCAGTGCATTAGTTCTTGAGATACACCCAGAAAAAGGAATTGACTAAAACTACAAAACATTTTTGTTGAGTACATTTAGGTTGTTTTAGCAAAATTGGAGTAAAATTGAACCATTTTACTTCAATTAACAAAACATTTTTGCTGACGATACAATTTTTTTTTTTTTTGGAATTGCAAAAAAAAGTGGTTTTCAACAAAAAAAAAAAAATTGTTGATTCAAACAAAATTTCCATTGACCTATATTTAAACAAAATTTTTGTTTAAATATGGGTCGATAAAAATTTTGTTTGAATCAACAATTTTTTTTTTTTTTTTTTTTTTTTTTTTTTTTTTTTTTTTTTTTTTGCAATTCCAAAAAAAAAAAAAAATTTGTATCATGAGCAAAAATGTTTTGTTAATTGAAGTAAAATGGTTCAATTTTACTCCAATTGTGCTAAAACAACAAAATGTACTCAAAAATTATGTTTTATAGTTTTAATCAGTTTCTTTTTCTGAGTGTAGATTGTCTCTATTTCGGAAATCGTGAAAAATGCAGCATAGCAGCGCTATCTTTTAGGGGATTTATACCCAAACCTAATCAGGTCCAATTTATATTTAGGTCTAACAAAATATGAAGTTTGATAAAATTTCGTGCATTAGTTCTTGAGATAGAGCTATCGCAGAAATCGTGAAAAATGCAGCATAGCACCGCCAGCTATTGGGCCATTTACACCAAAACACCAATCTAAGTCAAACTAAACTAAGCAGCACCAATTTATGTCTGGGTCTAATGGAATCTCATGTTTTATTAAATTCCCTGCATTAGTTCTTGAGATAGAGCGTCCACAAAAATTTTGTGTCACAGACACACAGACAGACAGATTCACGGACAGGCATTTTGTAAAAGCAGTCAAATCCTGTTCAGGACTTTCTAAAACATCGTCAAAAACTGGAAGTCGAAAACATTTCGTGAATACAATACTTACATGTTGTAAAGATAGAAGAAAGTAAAAAAAAACAATAAATAAATGATAATCTTAGTAGTGGAGAACACGTTTCAGGAATTACAAGGTAAAAAATTTACTATCACGCGAAATCACTTTCTATTAAATAACAATTTCTGAGTCAAGGAAAAACAAATGATGGAAATAAGCTCCGGATATTTTTTTCTAACCAATGACAGTAATAAAAATAAATATTTTGCATATTTTCTCGGCATGATGGGGGCGTAATAGTTCGTATCGATTTTTTACTTGTAAATAATCGATATATTTCAACCATTTAAACATTTTCGATAAATTAATATCATGGGATGCACTTACATGTAAAAAGAAATACGAAATAAAAAAACATTAGAGGAAAAGGATCAACATTATATACATGCAACATAATATATTTGCTTTGCAAATAAAATTAAGCTGCTTGAACGATTGGCACATGAAATAAAAAATTATTCACATTTATTAAAACTATAAGAGATATTACAAATTCCATTAATAAATACATATTAGTCAAATATTTTGTATGCGATTTAGTTTGTGTCGTTTATTTTGCATGATATCAATTCTCTTTTAATCAGAAAACTTTTTTTTTTTTTTAATTTTAAAGAATTATCTAATTCAGTTTTTATAGACATTTATTTCAGCGCCAGTTATAATATACAGTTACTAACAAGAAACACTCACAAAATGTCAGAAATCGATTGTAAGGAAAGTATACATGTAGGTAAAGGCTATCATGATATTCACATCCACCAAATTTTATGGGCAATCGTTATTTTGGAGAAGAGATATTGAGGTTCTAAAATGGATTAATTATAGAGGGATGGATTCCATTCAGCATTACAAATGAAACAAATTTGAATATTTTAATACTTCTTTTAGTTAATTAATTATTATTCTATTTTAATTTTTATTATTTAAATCTTATAAACTATATTTTCAGGATTGATGCCGAGTTTCAAGAACATTCGATAAAAAAAATCTAATCGCCGAATTGCTACAGAAAAGTACAAAAATCACAACTAAAAATTTTGTGTCGGTAATTCTCGTTGTATATGATTTTTTTCAACTAATTGAAACTATATACAAAAAAAGATGTTGAGGAAAAAAAAGTTTACTTGCTCTCATATACAATAAAAGCTATTAAGTATTCCTACACAAATTTTAAGAATGACTTTTCAATGTAATTCAGAATGTGTGCACAAAATCAAAGTATGAGTTATTAATTAGAGAAATATTATTGAACGAAGATATGACAAAGAATTTATAGAAAATATCTATTTAAGTTTTCATGTGCTTCACATGTCCTATACGGAAATTGTTACACAGAAAATTAAAACAGTATAATGGAGGTATTAAAGATTAATTTAAATGTTATATTTTAGCCTTTATATTAATGATATTCTTTAGAGCGAAGGGTACTTTCTTGTTATAGCAGCTCCCACAATTACGATTATGCCAAGATTGCAGTAACGATTTTGCTAACATTACAGCAAAGCTTATATATTCCTCATATATACGCATATATATGCTTCTAATGCTCATATATGTGCCATATACGTCATTATATACATATTATTTACGTCTTACATGCCAGATGCACTACATCTTATGTAAATGTCATAAATATGTCATATTTGCGTCATATAGGACTATAACTGGGAAATATGCGTCACGAAATGTTATATACATCTTATATTATTATAATGTCATATATGCTTCATAATTTGGCGATAAATCATGGTCGCTTGGGGATCCATAACACCGTTATAAAACGAAAGTACCGAGTAAAGTTATACCACTTTGCATTTGGTAACTTGCACGTTGTATAAGAGTTGTTAACCTAGAGATTTTTATATTAGATTCTGTGTATACTAAAAAAATAAAACTGCCCAGTTAAACTGATGGCATTGAGCTCACAGGCTATTCACACTAATTGTAAATTATACTCTTATTTCAAAGAATTTGAAATAAGCCCCTCTAAAAATAAAGAAATTAACAATATATTAAGGATGGGATCATCCCCAGTTCCCCCCTTATAATTATCCAATGAACCCGCAAAACTAATCAGGGAAGCGCTTTATTACAATGAACATATGTACAAAATTTGAAGAAAATCGGGTAATTCTGCATGAAAGACCCATTTATCTAAATTAAGGGGGCTTAGCCCCCCGTATCCCCTTTTATACTTAACCAATGAACCCCCCAAAACTAATCAGGGAAGGGCCTTATCACAATAACAAAATTTGCAGAAAATCGGATAATTCTGCATGAAAAACCCATTTATCTAAATTAAGGGGGGTTAGCTCCCATTCCCCCCGTTATACTTAAACAATGAATTGCCAAAACTAATCAGGGAAGCGCCTTATCACAATGAACCTATATACAAAATTTGAAAGAAAACGGATATTTCTATCAAGAGTTATCGCGTTACGTACATACGTACATACATACATACATACAGAACCGGCGGGCACATTAGCTCTCAGGCATTGATAGCCTATGAGCTAAAAAATATTATTAAAATAAAAATTATTGCTGCATTTAAAAAATTTTAGTGTAAAAAAAGAAAAAAATGCTGGGCATTCCTAAAATTCAAAATATCTTGACAAGTTTTGGTCATAGAAAAATAGAATGTTTACTATTCTATTTGTTAGAAACACGAAACGTTTTATATATATAAATTATAAGACCTAGGGAAAGTCTAAAAGTTCAAATTTCGCCACTTTTTAAAAAGTAACTATACAATCCGTCCAAATATTTCCCGAACTAGTTAAAATACCATCCAGTAGATGGCGCTGCATGTTCGCAGATGATGTAAAATCACGACTACACTTCATTTTGTAAAGTCAAAGCGGTACTATTTCACGCTGCTATCTGTTGTGTTATGCTAAGTGCATCCTTTTTGTTGTAACAGTGTAAAAAGATCATGTCGAAGCTCGCCAAGGACGAACAACGAACGCACAAAAAATTGAAGATACCGTAGAGCGCCGATTTACCGGGTTGTCCAATTTACCGTATCGATCAAGGACCATGCGTTTTTTTTCCGCCTTCTCCAAAAAAGTGAAGCTTTTTTAGGTGCGGTATGGTAGATTCGGGTAGATATCACGAAAGTTAACCGTTAAATAATAATTTCCTAATCCTTAAATAATAAAATTACTAACAAATGCAAAGAGAGCAATGCATAAAATCAACTGTTTTTAGGTGCGTCCGTAATTATATAAATACCTATTGTCGTCGTATATATAAATTAATATTATATAAATACCCGTAATTATATAAATACCTATTGTAGCACCTATTGTCGTCGCTTGGTCCGTCCGTCCGCATATAACAACGCAAAAACTACACAACCGAATTGTTTGAAATTTAAGATATATTATCTTTGCAGAATTTTGTCAAGACATTTCAAATTTTATAAAAATCGAATCAAAACTTTAGGAGATATTAATGAAAAAATTTATTAAGAAATTTGAATGTTTTTTAAAAAATCGGTGATTTCTTGTTATAGGAGCTTCCGAAGTTTACTCGTCAAGCGACCGAGATACTTATTTTATGACAGAAATTAATCTGCAGACGATATAATTCATTTCACAGAATTAAAAATCATCAAGATCGGAATATTTATATAACTAGCTATAGTACGAACGCACCTCATTTGTCACGTTTGACGTACAATTTCCAACTTGTTAGAATCTGAGACACTAAAATTTCACGCACGATAACACTTCAAACGTGCGATAGTCCCATGCATATTTTTTTAACCACGAAAATCGCTCCTTACTTTCAGATTGTCAGAAGGAAGTCTAAAAATTGCTTCTTTTGCCCCTTCGTGTCCTCGGAAAGAGTTTAATAAGAAAATGGCATGAAAAATATATTAATCCGTTTTATTTCTCATTTTTATCCACAAAAATGGAGTAATTTAGTTGCCGTTTTAAGAGAAATTTCGTTAACATTTACAATATATATATATCGGAACCTAATTTAAAGTTTTAAATTCTGAGAGTTTATATGACATCCTTGGATCAATGATAACCAGTGTTAACTAAATCGCGTTGCGTTCAATAACTTAAGAGGAGTAGTTGCGAAATGCAAACAGAGGATCAGACTTTAATATAAAAGATTCATCTTCATTTTTCTTTTTCTGGAAATCATGATGTGAATTTTAGCAGAAAACTCTCATCTGTATGTAACTGATATTTTCATGCTTAATAATCAGTATAGTTAAACAAATATTTAAATTTTTTGTTTTAAATATGACGAGAAACTCATCTACTTTCTATACTTACTGATCCTTGTATTATTAATGTATAGAATTGCTTCATGCTACTTTAAAAACATATTTCAAAATTCCCGTTTTATTTCAAATATGACGTCACTTTGTTCCCAGAGAAATCTCTTTTTAATGATATAATTCTTGTTAATTTTCTTTTCCTCGCATTCATAATATGTATATTAGCAGAACTCACATCTGTATCTAACTTTATCCAAGCTTATTAATTAGTAGCGATAAAAAATATTTCAGGTTTTCATTTTAAATATGACGTCATTATCCATCTACTTTCATTATATACTGATTTTCATGTTCCTTGTTTTATTACGAATATCTGAAAATGCGTGTTTTATTTCCAATATGACGTCAAGGGAGCCAAGCAGGAAACTTTTCATAGTTTCGTGGACCAGAAATCTTTTCTTAATAATATAATTATTCAAGTTGTAAATTTCCAACTGGACGAAAAATGTTCGGGCCAGGATTCGAACCTGGGATCGCTCGGCTGAAGCCGCCACGCTCCACCACTGAGCTATCCCGGTCGAATCTGGAGGGCCCGGACATTTTTCGTCCAGTTGGAAATTTACAACTTGTATGATTACTTTACCAATTTGAAATAATTGTGTTAAAAAAAAATAATATAATTATTGTTCATTTTTTCTTCTAATTATAACGCAACTTTTGCTAGAAAACCTCTTCTCAACGTAACCGATATTCATACTTCATGTATAATAACAAACACATCATATTTTAGTTTGAAATATTACGACAATTCATCTTCTTCTTAATTATTTTTCCTTTTAATTTTTTCACGTGGAAATCGTTAAATTGTAAATTAATTGTTGGGGGAAATATTATTCCAGGCTTTGTATTTAGTGTCAATGATAATGCTTAGCAACGTCAAATGGTTAGTTAAATTTTACAGGAAAAATATTTATTGATTCTCTATGAAAATAATAAAACTGTGAATTATGAAGAAAAATATTTGAATATAATAAATAACACATACCCTATGTTCATTTCTGGGTTACACTACATCTATATGCAAAGATGCAGGGCAATTAAATCATCCGTTTTGACGTTTACTTCAGCCAAACATTCACACACAGTTTCGCATTTATAATATTATTAGAATTAACCCCCTATAACCTACGTTATTTTCACATTTTCCTTACTGTCATTTAAACACTAAGCCGTACATGCTAAATTGTAACAAATGTTATTTGTAAACGTATACTTTAAAGACAAAATTATATACATACAAAAACAACACAAAACAAAACGAAACCTGTATTACATGATAGCAACATTATTATTAGTTTTATCAGAAACGGTTTCTAATTTCTAAATGAATAAAGAGTGTATATTTTTAAATTCACAGTCAGTCTTCTGTAATACAATATCTTTCAAAAAATTATGAGGAATAGTTTGGATTTTTGTTTATTGATACTATGAGAGAAAATTTAAAAAGTAACTGTACACACAAGATATATATGTATATTAAAAAAAAACTTGATTCTAGTGTTTAGATAAATCGTGCATTATTAAATTTCCATACATTGTGTTACTTTCATAAGTAAAATTTAAGGTATTTTAATTAAGTTTCTATCTTATAAAGATCCACAGGTTCTATTACGCTCTGGAATTGATTATTTTTTTTTAAAGAATTTTGATTTTCCTTAATTGTCTTCGGAGAATTTAAAATTTAAAATTTTATCTAAAGCGAAAAATTTATTTGTGGAATAGTTAGAGAGTCATCGCTATCGAAATTAATTATATTCTTGATTCTTACAGACTTCTTCATTTCTTCTTTCATCGGATAATTAAAGTAAGTTAATTAAAACAGTCATAAATATAAATAAAAACTTTTTTAACGTTATTTGATTAAGTCTGATAATTTCATGTAATTTAAAATATGGAAGAAAATATGTTTTATTAAATATTAGCAGGGTAAAAATTATTATTTGTTAAATAGGTTCAATGTATATTTCATATTTTCTGGCACTTTAAATTTAATTTTTAACCATGTAAGTTATAATTCAGTGGGTTAATTGCTGCTCTAAAGTATACATTTTAAATTTTAATGGCGCATTTCTAATTAATTTGGAAAGTAACAGTGTATGCTATTATTCCGTCTGGAAAAAATGCAGTATGTTTCCAATTAAAATGATGGGGTACAGATGAATACAGTGAATTATTTAATGAAAATTTCGAAAGAGAGATTTGGTTCTTTTACCAATTTATTAGTGAACAGTTATTTAATATGTAATAAAAGTTAATTATCAATAAAAATATTACTCTGTTTTGTTTAATTACACAAATTTAAAATTTAATTAAATTTTCAAAATAAATTAAAATTTTTTGTTTCATTAAATGAATTTTAAAAACCATCTAACTTAACAGTAATTTTACTGACAAAATTTAATAAATATGAACACCAAAAACACGAAGTAAAGATAAATAGTAAACTTTTAACAAGTATGAATAATTCATTCAAAATATTAAATTGAGATACTTTATGTTAGTCACAGACTGTTTAAAATTTTTCGATTTTTAAAGAAAATGACAAAAATTAATTTAATGGTGGAACACCTTTATAAACCGTATGTATTTGCAAAATAACTTACAAACCTTGAATGCATCCAATATGTTTTATTATCTAAATGTTACAAAGGAATGTCAATTTTCTAAAAATAGCTGTCAGTACTTCCGAGTCTGGGTAAGTATGCATATTCAATAAGTAATAGCATGAAAAATGATACATAATCTCAAGCTTGAGTTGTTTAAATGAAATTTTTGAGAGAAATATTTTAACATTTTAATTAAAGTTACGTAAGTTTCCATTATTCCGCTTTTCGCAAAATTTTGATTTCAGTTTGTTAAAGCAAAGTAATTACTTAATTTCCATATAAATAAGTTATTTAGGTAGAATATATACTTTACTGTTGTCAAGATCGCTTGTACAGAATGTTGTTGTGTATATTTTCTTAAACATAATTATCAGGAATTAACCAACAAACAAAATGGTGAAAGCAATAAATTACCTTATTTCGAAAATGTATTATAATAAACTAATTAAGTGGGAAAACATTATTAGTACAATACTTTTATCACTAAGTTGTAAACATTGGTAAGTAACATAGTACAAGGTACAAGTAACATAAGTAAGTACAAGGAAAACACTTTTCATGCTAAATTACAATATATATTATATGATTAAATATGGAAATGGTAATGCTTTTATGTCCAATTTTCCAAAATAATGATAAACAAAAATGTATAAACAGTAATCCTTAGTAATTTATGCATGATTTCATGAACTGTTTAAAAATGCTTTGTCTGAACAATGGTGAAAATATAAAATAAATCTCTGTATTCAGAATTACCTGCCGTAAGTTATAATTAAGGTATCGCCATTAACCGGAGAACACTCGCACAGTTCCAGTGCATACTGTTTTTATTTTGTCACTAATATATTTCCATATAATAATTATTGCCTTATTTAACCTCAGACAGTTGTCAAAAAATCTGTGATAAAATGAGCTTAATATCACTATTTTTAAATAGTGTTGACAAATGACCCTAGTACATAAGGTCATTATTTGTCACCAATATTTCCGTATAATAATTATCGCCTTATTTAATCACAGACAGTTGGTAAAAATTCTGCGATAAAATAAGAAGATAGATTACACCTACCACCAGCCTTTAGAATTATTAGTCTAAAAGAGTGGTGACAGGTGTAAAACCTGTACTCACCCTGGGTATGCCATGCCGTGCCACGGCTTTTCTGAAATTTCTTCAGGCTGCGGCGCATGTTTTGTGACGTCACGATAGCAGTGCGGGTAGGATAGGTTGGGATAAGGCTCCTATAATAGGAGCTGACGCATATCCATTTTGTTTCGCATTATTCGGGTCTCAGTTCAGCATCTCAATCTACCGCTGCCGGAGTTGGGGTTGCCTAAGGCCTCGTTCCTCCACCTTCTGAAAGAGGCTGGATGTTAAATGGCGGAAAATTAGCTTGGTTTTTCGACTTTGAGACACATATCTGCGAGGATGCGTCAGCCTGTATTATAGGAGCTCTAGGTTGGGAAGGGGCGATAAAGAGCGGCAAACCTAAAGCCGGAAGCTGTTTTGTTCTTTCTCGGGAGCATTGTTGCAACTGACTTATTGATATTCAGTTAAAACCGTTATAATTCCTCTTTTATTTACGCTGGATTATTTTATTTTGGATACTATTTTGAGGTGAGTAATTTAAATTGCTTTTTCAAAATGCCAAATATGTGTATAGTACCAAACTGTACGTCAAATTATAGGAGTAGGAGAAAAAAATACTCCGTGTTTTTCATTCCCAAAAGACCCTATTTTAAAGGCTAAATGGCTAAAAAGTATACACAGAAAGGATTATAGCCCAGGTGTACATGCAGCTGTTTGTGAAAAGAATTTTGATCCTGGTGATATAATTCGAGTTGATAGTGTTAAAAGAGATGACGGCACTATATTAACATGTGACAGGGTTCGCCCAAAATTGAAAGAAGGAGCAGTACCGATAATCTTTCCAAATTGCCCGAAATATTTAACAACAGAACCATTAAAAAGGCGAACAAATTTAGATGAACAAGAAGAACGCTTATTAAATATAGCTATAAATGAAAGCAAAATAACGTATGAAAATTTTCTTAAGAATAATTCTTTTGATACCTTTCAAAATCTCACAGATTTATTAAAAACGAAATTAAATTTTTATGAAGATCAGAACTGGCAGGTAATATTTTCAGATAGCTACATTTTAATTGCTAACATAACTGATAAACCAGTACCCAAAATACATGCTTCTTTGAAAATAGATAAACATCTTTCTGTCACAGCCTACAATTTTAATAATATTATTCATCTTTCATCATTAAAAAATATTTCAAATTTAAATTCTTTTTCTCAAATTGATAGCTGTTTAAATGAGCTTAAAGGACTTTTGCATGTTCAGAGTGATAATGATATCTTGAATCTGAATGAGTAATCAAACTCTATTGTGGTGCTTAAAATTATTCATGCAATCTTCATCAACTTATAAACAAATGTATGATTTTGACTTTATTAATATACCCCATTTTAGAAATTTACAGAAAGTTATTAATCAAAGATCCATGAATGATATCCGCACAAATTCGTTAGAATACCTTAATATAAACATAACATATTTGAAAGAACATGAAAAGCTTGTTCTTCTACAAATGGATGAAATTCATATCAATCCAATGTTTACTTATAAAGGTAAACCTGGTAAATTTCAAAGCGATATGCTTGAACAACGCTTTAGTCAGTATAGACAAATGTCTGGAGGCAATTATCACATATCATTCCAGCAGATATTGGAATCGGAAAAAAGTTAAGATTGTGTTCTACGATCAAAATTGGTGGAGAAAATATTAATATCAGAAAACTCAGTGATAAAGAAATTGCCATTCCAGACATATCCAACATCAATATTACTTTTATTGTAGATTAATTTGGAGATTTATTAGATAAAATAATCGATTTGAGTAATTATGATGAAAATTCCATAAAGGCTTGCGTATTCATAGCCGGATATGTATCCTTTAAAATAAAAAGGAAACTTAATTGTTCTTTTTGTATTGCCCTTATTACAACTAATCAAATTATGGATATTGAGGGCGACTCATTCTATGAACTTATAGCAACATTAGATAGAGGGAGTTTAACATACCCATCTGAATTTTTAATATAAGTTGTATCTTTATGTCTTATAATATTAGATTTGTTGACTTCACCTTTACATGAAGGAAACTTTTTAAAATCTGAAATAACTCATAAATTATTACTTTGAAAATTGACAGAACTTAAATTAATTAGAGATGATGTATGTAATCCTAATGATATCTGTGTGTGCAGAAAACATAGCATGGATTTGGTTAAAGATGCTCTATCAAGATCTTCAAACATTTTGATAAGTCATTATCTCAAAATAAAAAATCAAGACGTAAGAAAAAACACTGAAAGAAAAATAAAGAAATTTAGAACAAAGTGAGCGACAAAGAGCCCCTTTGGCAAGGGTGATACCCTCGCAATATTGTGAAGATCAAATTATTGGGATCCTCACAATATTGTGATAATACAGAACGATAATGTACAGGATTTATAACGTATATGAGTTCTGGGGGACTCATTAGCCAGTTCTACTATTTGCTTCACAAATATAAAAATTAATATATAGCTCAGAAATTTAGAAATGTCATTACTAAAATTGATTGAATGTTTTGTAAATCACATTTCAAACATTTATAGTTTTGCTTGATCAAATTAAAATTACTTTTTTATTTCAGCTGTCTGTTAAGAAAGAAGAAAAAATACATTTTTATTAAAAAATTAAATGGTTCTGCTATTCTTAATTTTGTAAATAATAGAAGTATTTTTTTTTTCTATTTAGGAAGGGAAAGACAAAATACACCATATTTATGAAAAAATGAAATTTATCTTTATTTTTTTATTTTTTGTTTATTGTATTATGTTTAAATAGGCGACAGAAATATATCTAAATGTTGAAAATAAATATATTTTCTTCTTTTTTTTTTCAACCGCAGAAGTGAAAAGAAATTAATATTGGCACATGAAAGAAAAAAGTTAAATTGCTTCTATATAAATAAAACCTTTTAGCTGGAATAAATAAAAGAGCATAAACTATTGAATTGAGTCTAGAAGGAAAGTCATTTTAAAATTTTAATATACAGGGTGTCCATAATTAAACGACCCTACTTTAAAGTTGTCTACAGACGAAATTATTGGTCAGAAAGTTGTGAAATTTTGTGAAGGACATAATGAAGCAATGGGAATTTGTTTAAGCGAAAAAAAAATAGTTCAAAATTTCGCCACCAGATGGCGTTTTTAATAAATTAATCCCATCTGAAACATTTGGTAAGTCATGATAAACAAAGAACATTTAATGAATTATACATTTAGCATACATTTTAGACAGTTTACATTTTTTTTGCAACAAAACGTGTTCCACATGAAGTCCATCCTTTTCAGTTACCATCTGGAATCGTAGGATAGCATGTTCCACAATTGACAACAGTGTGTTCTGGGAAATGCTGAAAACATGTCGTGAACATGTCTTTAAGATCAGGTAAAGTTCTTGGTTTATCATGACTTACAGAATATTTCAAATGCGATTGACTCGTAAAAACGCCATCTGGTGGTGAAATTTCCAACTAATTTTTTTTCGCTTAAACAAATTCCCATTCCTTCATTATGTCCTTCACAAAATTTCACAACTTTCTGACCAATAGTTTCGTCTGTAGACAACTTTAAAGTAGGGTTGTTTAATTATGGACACCCTGTACTTAAAGGTGTTTAAAGAATTTAATTTAAGGCAACAATTAATTGTAATTACTTTATATAGTAACAAACGTATGATCTTATCATAATGTTAATAAAATAAATATGTTAATTATTAGGGTGTTTTTATGTAATTTATATGTTTAAATTGAGAAAGATACTTAAATTGTTTCATGAAACTCATTATTTACACATTTAACAAATATTGTATAGCATTCATTAAAAAAATAATACTTGCATAAATATTAAATATATTTGTAATTAAATTATGTCTATATCCTCCAAAAATGCTTACAATAAATAAATCAGAATTTAAGGAGGGAAATATTGATATATTTCATTTGATAACATTTGAATTTGTCCTTTTCAGCATTAAAATATCTTAAACTAGTCGTTGGGGGCCACCGTAATACTTACCCATCATGGATATGCATAATGTAAAATATTAAAATAAAAATGTGTTAACTACTTATAAAATGCATTGCAATTCGAATAAAATCGTGGCTTGATGACGTCATAAACTTTAAAGGCTCTATTACTGAATTGCTTGAAAGAGGTTTTTCCTTATAACTCCAAACATAATACTCCTATTAACTAGCGGTTTATTGCATCTGATTAAGCGTCAAATTTCCAATTAAAATATATATTTGAAGTGAAATTTGGATGAAATACAGGGTCATGAAAAATCGAAGAGTGTGGAAAATAGGATTACAAATATCTCGGCAACTCATTATCCGATCGACTTCATGTTTTATGCAAAATTTATATTTTTTTATTGTTTTTAATATTTGCTACTTAAAATAAACAATTTCGAAAATTTTTATATACCTTTCATCAGAACGAATATTTCGAGAGTCCGAAAAAAAATGTTCCGGTTAATCGAGGTTATTGAAATGAAATAGGCTTCTTCCCATTATTACATACTAAGTACATACCAAATTGCAAGTCTCTATCTCAATTTGTTCGGGAGATAGAGCGTTTACAGACACACACACAGACACACAGACGGACGGCAAATTTTTTTTTCTAAAAATATGTTTTTCGGAATCTCCAGTGTCTGAAACGTGTAAATCCGTCAAAAAAATTTTTTCGATTTTCAAAACGATTACAAGACTTACCCTATACTACGTATGATGGGTAAGTAAAAAGAACTCTGATTCTCAACCCTAATAAATTATATTTATACGACATATCCTCTGTGTTTTGTTTTTCTATATATCTCATATATTTTTATATTCTAAATATGTTTAAAAAGTTAAATATATTAAAGTATCTCTATTTAAATGTAATTTAGTAGAAGCAATGGGGTATTATGTATGCACCCTTCTTTTTCTTATCTACTCTTTCGAAAGAAAACCAACGCACTGCTACTGTGACGTCACGCTCTTCAATTTCCAGAGGCGCCATAGCCTTTTCTGAAGGTAGCCGTGGCCCTGCGCGAGTGTTCCTGGTTTTAAATTTGCACTTGCACAAAATGAACCATGGAAACATAATTTCTGCGTTTTTAATAATAGTGCATTTTTATATTAGTAGATGTTACTCGTATGCGTTTCACTAGCTCATCTACAACTGATTCTAAAGAGGGTTGGTCAGTCATATCTCAAACTTCCTTTGCTAATGATAAACATATGAGAGTGGAACGCATTCTTATTTTTAAAATATCTCGTAATGAAATTTATATTTTTCACTTACTTTTTGTGTGTAATCTTCTTAAAGGGTGTCACTTTTTTTAGTTGTCAAAATATGTCTAAAATATATGCTTAATTTTATCTGCAGTGTTAAAATCTTACTCACACCTCGTATGATTTTATCCATAAAATATTAAATTAAGCATATATTTAGAAATACTTTGACAACTAAGAAAATACTGACAAGTAACTTTCTGACAACTAACTTTGTCTCATAAAATTAAAAGTATCATAACTCAGAACATTTTGAGGCTACAATTTTTTTTTTACTTGTCAGAGCATGGAGAACGTTCTTTAGTTCTAAATATAACTTATAGGACCCAGGAACTGCACGAAAATTTAAATTTCATAACATTTATAAAAAATAACTATTTGGCGAAAATAATTTTTAATAGGATAGAAAACAACATTTGAAACATTTTTACTATTTGAATTATACTGCTGAATCTAACAATTTAGGAATTAGATTCTAGACAGCGATGAGAGGGGGGTTCCCTGTAAACCTATGATGATTATTGTTTGGAATTGAGATACGTCAAAATCAACGTTTTTTTCTGCTATATACCATTGCAAACTGGGATATTAACTATTTATTTATAAAAATTGTATTTTAAATTAGGTGAAAACCGCATTCTCATCACTATTTTGTAATGTCTAATGTCAAGATTTGTATATATCTATGATCCATGCAAATCCTCTTTAATAAAAAGGTATGTGTTGCTGACGACTGGGATTTTCGCTAATCGTTGCCACAGATTAATCTCCGAAAATGAAACATATGAAGTTACTGAAAAAATTAATAGCTCGAAAAGTATTTGTCAGAAAATTGTTAGACGAACTGCGTTAGAAAGGTAAAAAATTGTATTTTCCTTGATATAAATTTCAAATCTAATGATTATGCCGTTTTTCAAACATTAAATTTCAAAAATTACCAAATTTTACAATGGAGTACCATAGCGAAATCTTCACGCATAAAAAGATAATGTTAACGGTATTGTGCCCTGACGTATATATACTGACTATAGCACGAGTCACAAATTATAGTAACCGTATTATTCTGTTGAAATATAAAAGTGAATTATGATGTCGCGATTGCATGATTTTTATTTAATTCTCGACGAGTAGCATATTTTTGTCCACCTCAGTGAGGCATATCAATTTCATTATACTTGAAGTATTGTAAATTGTAACTTCATTCAAATTCAGTTTGAATCCAATGGAAATGATTTTTCCCCATAGACACCATAATGTGTGTAAACCCCATAGACACCATAATTTAACACAATTATTCATTTTTTTATGCTGACCTATTCGATAATAAAGTACACAGAGAATTGGCCGAATTTGTCCTTAACAGCCCAAATTTGTCTGACACATTAAAAATGTAATAACGCAATAGCGTTCGTATCGTTTTCAGAAATGCAGAAGGACATTCCAAGTAAAGATCCATAGTGTTTTAAAATACAAGTTCAAATCCAAAGTCAATATTTAACTTGATTAAAGGTGCGTGAAGAGAAATTGACCAGCGTAGCGGGCGTAGCTTGCTAGTCTTGAATAAACTTTCAATGCGCTTTTAGTGGTATAAATGCAAATCTGTAATCAAACAAAGCTCCTGTTGTAAATTAACAGCTGGAATGGGTAGTTATAAATTGCAAATGACATGGTACCTGTTTAAATAAATTTTCCAAGATCATTACAATTGTGTCGGTGAAGAATAAAATCTCTGAATTGATGTTTTTTGACAGAATTCTTCCATTTTAATTTTTCTGAATTATGATAAAGAATAGAGTGATATATACAGGATGTTTCAGTGCCAGGGTTGCAAATTTTTAGAGGTGATAAAAGAAGAACAAAAAATAATTTTATTATTAGGAAACCAGGATCGCACCACTTTCATTCTGCCAAATGTACAGAAGGCTTCATTCAAATCCAAACTCAGCTTTTTTTCTCAACTTTAAAAATAATAAAGATATTTTAACAAAAGTTTCAACACTTACATAGTTTTATATGCGGTGACATCACGAAAAGTACTGTAAGTGCACAATAATTTGGTCAGTGTCACAGTTTGTAATGTCAACTAGTAAATTTTGAAATAGGGAGCGTCTGGTTAAACACTGTTTGGAAGCGGATATTTCATTTCTA
The DNA here is from genome assembly GCA_963931845.1 of Maratus michaelseni. Taxonomy (NCBI): domain Eukaryota; kingdom Metazoa; phylum Arthropoda; class Arachnida; order Araneae; family Salticidae; genus Maratus; species Maratus michaelseni. The sequence goes on from OZ007593.1 coordinate 267,039,848, forward strand.
TGACTTCTAGTGATGACATTACATTTTGTGCATAGCAAGGTATGTCCGCTGAAAGTTTCGGTAAATATATTTCTTAGTGATAATATTTTGGAGCATAAACTTTAGTACACTCTAAATAAGAAAGAGTGACTATTCACTCCGGAGGAGTGGATATTCACTCTATCGCAGAGTCAAAATTTGCCCAACCTCTTTAGAGTGACTATTCACTCTAGGAAAAAGTGAAATTCTTGACTCCCTGAAAGAGTGAATACTCACTCTTTCAGGAGTGAGTTTTTTCACCCCTGATAGGAGTAAATAGTCACTCTTTCAGGAGTGACTAAAATTCTTGAATAAAAAAGAGAAACTCATCGTATGCGGTCACCCTCCCAACTAGTAACCGAGCTCGCTGCTGCTTGATCTCTGCGCTCGGACGAGAACTGGTACCTACAGCTTGCTACAGCCGCTTACAATTAAAAAAGCTCTTATTACATTATTTTAGCTTTGTTTCTTTTGTGATATTCGAACACACTTATTAAATTTGTGTAGAAATCATAAATATTTACGGTGTTTCTCAACTGTGTAAATAAGAAACTGAAACCTTCTTTTTGTATCATATAATATAGAGACTGTTCGCACATTTTTTAGACAAATTGATAAATTATTTAAAAAAATGGAATTCTTTTAGAGGAAAAAATTCTGACAACAACTTATTATGTGTAATTTATATTATCGTCTGATACTTTCAAATTTATTCTTATTTCAAGATTGCGCATGCTGTTAGAGGTAATTTAATCTAAATTTTTATATTTATATTTTCATTAATATCTTAAAACATTTCTTTTTTATAAACTCATTCTATTTTAATATTTAATCAAACCCCCTCCTCCTTTTTCTTATTTTTCTTAAACATTATTAATTAAAACTCTTATTTTCAAAATCCAAACATTTGTATTTCTCTATAAGTCAAGACCACCCAAGTGCTTCCTTTTTCACTATGAGATAGTTTCCACGCAAACAACTTTTACTTGAAATTCTCACGTAGTTTAAGGGATCGTAAATTCGGAACACACACAGGCAGATTGGATAACGTACACAAAACCTTTGTAAGAATTCGTGGAAGCCCTTTTTTCAGTTGTATTGTGTGCGACTTTTTATTACCCTCAGTAAAGAGAGTCATAAAACTATTTCGAAGGCTTGTTAGGAAGATGCACAGTTTATTGCTTTCGAGTCGTTGTTTACGAAATAACAGGTGCAAGCGTACACGTGATTTCTTCCTTTTCGTGGGACCCAACAGACGGCTAATTTCCAGGAATTGTAGCTAGGATTTTTCACCTAGCAACAATAATCCAATAAGCGTGTTATTTGCTCCCCCCACTCAACCAATCAACGTTGACCCTTTTCCCCCCTGGTAGCGTTACCAAGGAAACGAGGAGCTAGTTAGCAGGCAGTCATGTCTTGAAGCTCGGATAGTTTAGGTGTGTGAGGGTGGAGGGTTCCCTCCCTCACCCCGCCGGTTAGGCATTAGCGATTTTTTTTCGAGACAGAGACTTCTCTCCCAGCAGTAGCGACAGTGGGTTGATAGAAAATGTGCGCTCATCAAGCGGCCTGAAAGGACGAGAAAGTAGCGTTTAACTGATTGAAACAACTATGAATATTAGAATCCAGCTTATCGAAAAATGATAGGATGTTCTTCAATAAAAAGACCGTGTCGTATCTCGTAATTTTCTACAGGAATAACTAGTTATATAGGATTGGATTGCTAAAATCCAGAGTCGACAAAATCTCAGCCTATGAATTCACAAACTCCAGTTCCGACAACCGTGAATGCAGTACTGACAGCTCAAAGGTGCATAGGCGCAAAAATAAAAAAAAAAGTATTGGTGCATACTTTCAGCGCGACTGTGAAATATCAAAACTGCACTCCTGTAAAGTGTGATTTGAAGAGTGCACGGTGAAGTTGTGCAATGTTCCTGACACTGAGTCTAAACTGTGAAAATTCCCTCTAAAATTGGAAAGTTCTGAATAAAAATCTTGATCATTAAGTTACCTCCTTGAAAGACGAATACCTCTCGAAAGTAACGTCCTATCCAAATAATGCTAAGTTTTCCAAAATTAAGAAGCCTTGTAAGTAGAAACAATTCTTATCGCTATTATGATTTATAAATTATGTTTTCTGTTTGATATGACGGAACTTATCTGTGTCTTAGTATTTTGATGCATATATATATATCTAAGAGGATATTTAAATCATTTAAAGTGTTATTTGTAAATAAATATTTGTTCTTTCTAATTTAACTCCTTCTCTGTTTTCTTTTTTTTTGATTACTTGCTTAATTAATTCAAAAGGTCTGCTTTTAATATTTTACCTTTTATTTAACTTACGAAAATCAATCTCCTTAGGATTTCTATTAATCCTTTAACTTAATTTATTCTATTGATTTAAATATTAATTCTGATAAAAATTAATAAATTAAAGTAAATTATTGTATTCTCTAGTCATGGAATTTCTAAATATTATTTTAAGCATTAAATCTAATAAAAAATAAACTGCTAATTTACTGGATGTTGTAATTTTTAATACTCAAACTTATTTTATTTAATTAACTGAGACCTTCTACTATTCTTTAATTAATTACAAGACATACTTATCTGAATTTTTTATATAAAGTAATTTTAACATTTTGATCTAAAGTCTTATGAGAAGCATTTTATCATAAGGAATTACTTATTCAAAATTTAATTATTAACTCATGGTCTCTTAAACAAAGATAAATCTATACGATCACAGCTTCAGTGTTGTGAATTCTTGAAATTAATTTTGCATTTTTTTAATATTTGTCAATTATTATTTTGTTTAACCTATCTCATCAATTTTATACCCCCCCTTTCTGTACTTTCTTTAAAAGAAAGATTTTGTCCCCTTTATTCCAAAATTTTCACTTAGTCTAAATTATTATGTCTATGAAAATTCCTTGTTATTACCCTTCATATTAATTCTTGAATTCACAATGCTGATTGTTGGGGAATTGGATGTAGTGCAAATTGAGAATTTTGTCAGTACTTTTAAATAATTAATTCTTATACTATTTTGAATTCAAAACTTAGAATTCAAGTAAATTTAAATTCTTTAAATTTTAATTGTTTCTGTTTAATCTAGTCCATTTACCTTTTTTCTAAATTTATTTTAGTTTGAGAATAATTTTGTAAGTATGCATATTGACAGGATTCATTTCAATTTTTAGTCACAGGTAATTTGCACTCATTCATTATTTTTGAAAAAGGTGATAGCATCTCACCTAGCAACAAAAACATAACAACCCAACATAAAAAAGCTGTGAATGGGAAGATGCGTTTGCGTTTTTTTTTTCTTCTTCCGAACAGAAGTATGCTAATTCCACAGTCTAAAATGATTGCAAAGCGCATAATATAAAAACTTTTTAGTGCGAAATAAACATAACAATTGATTGAAAAGTGCTATTCCAAAAATCAGTACATATACATAGTAAAAAGATACCAGATGAAAAAAAAAAAAAAAAACAGGGAAAAAAAGAGCCCATTTCAAGGCGGAAAACGAAGTTTCAAGTAAGGATTTATGACTATCGCAAATTTATCTTACATCGAAAACATTCATCGATATCCATCGAAAGCATTATGCAGAATTAGAATCAAGAAACAAGATTATCATACAGATTATTTCAGAAAGCAATATTCATATTTTAAACGTTAAAAACAACAACGCCGAAATCGTCTAAAAAATGTGCGAACACCCGTCTGTACATTTCCGCTATGACAAAAATTCCGTTACAACAAAGCAGTTATTTATTTATTCATTCATTTTTTTCTTGCTAATAATGTTTGCATAATTAGAGCCCGATTAAGATTGTCCGAGGCCCAGCGTCTATTTACCAAATAGGCCCGTGAAGCCGAAGTTTACTCACTGAAATACAAAGGAGCCCCCAAATTTACTTTTCAAAACTAATTTTTAGGGGGGAAATTTCAGTCAGGGTAAAAAACGTTTTTTTTTTTTCTTAAATTATAGCTGTTAAATTTTTCCTAAGATTATTTCCGACACATTTATACTCTTTTTTTTTTCTATAGTAAATGTTATAAAATCAGTGATTAAATGCAACGTTTTTCATTTCTCTTATGTTTAATTTCAAACGTGCTAAAAATAATAGAAAATTTAATCTGTATAGTTATATTTTGTTTATATTCATAGATTAGAAATGATATAAAATATGTAGAATAGGTTATTTAAATAAAGAGGAAAATAATTAACATTCACAGATATTAAATTTCTGTTTATAAAATAGAAGCAAAATTGTGTTGCAGCTAAGCATAAATTTACTTCAAATATTTTTTTTCCCACACTTTTCTTAGCATTATCAAATCCTGCAATTTGTAAAGCATAAAATATATTTCCTGTCCATAATTCTATCGATTCATTTATTATTTCAATGCCTTTTTCAGTTTTTTTTTTTTAAATCGTGCTACTATATATAAAGGGTTTCATTTTAGGTGTTTCGTTTCGATAACGGAGATTACTCGGATTCTCATCCGTGAGCTGGCGCCATCTTGTGATTTTATTGGAAAAATTGTTTTTCCTCACTCTTCAACGGAGTGAAATATCTCACTCTTGTCAACGGAGTGAACAGTCACTCTCGACAACGGAGTGAGATATTTCACTCTTTTCTAGAGAGTGGAAATTTCCACTCTTTAAAGAGTGCATATTTATAAAATTCACTCCTAAAAGAGTGAAAATGCCTCTCACTCTTCCAAAGAGTCAACTTCTCACTCCTTCCAATTTTAGAGTGTATGGATTGAACTTACCCTGTATATTTGGCCAAATAAATGGTTGCGACTCTGTATTCCTACACTAAAACTCTTTGTTGTAATTTGTTCTACCACCTCTTATAATTTGTCCCTGATTCTGAGGCATCATGTTTATTAAGTCCTGAACAGTTTCACTGCAATTACAATGTTCGCGTAGTTTGTATGTAATACTCAATTAGTTCGGATTGACTTCGACATCCTTTAGCCAAATAAATGTCTGAGACGCTGCATTCCTATTCTAAAAGCAGTGGGCTCAACTGCCTCTAAAACTGTGTCCCTTATTCTGAGGCATCCTATTGATTCAAATAAGCCTGAACAATTTCACTGTCTACTACAAAGTTCGCAGGGTTTGCTTGTAAGACTCAATGCATACTTCTACACCATTTATAGGATCCTAGAATTACCATAATGTAAGATGTACCATAATAATAAGGTGTTAACTTAGTCAAGGAACATCTTATAAGGGAAAGATACACTTCTTCTTTTTTTTCTTTCATTTCTGTGCGAGTTTTCATTAAATAACAAACACTTGCCACGAAGATAATCAAACACGCAATCTTCCATTTACTAAACCGGCGGCTCGACCACTACGCTATGATCGGACACGGCGCTTTCTCAAATGTTATTACTTATTTTAGATGCTTTTAATGATGCAAAAACCTAAAGGTTTCATAGTTAGATAGATTATTTCAAAGTTTCAATGTTTTTAATATTTTCTTTTCATAATTTTTAATATTTTGCGTTATTATTTGATGCTTTATAACAGATAAATTTAAACTTTTTATGTATTATATGCGTAAAACATTGTATTAAGAGTAACGATTGCTTCTCTTTGCAATAGTACATATACTTTTTAAAATTATTTGTCTGTTGATTTATTTACCAATTCAATAAAAACTATATCTTAAGCAGACATATTTATTACATGCTATTAATATAAATTTTCTATATATGTTATTTTGGGGCAGCCGGGGGGGGTGAAAGGAACCTGTAGGCTGAACTCTCGTGCCTAAGTGGCGGACTGTGTGTTGCCGCCAAGGATGGTGACGTGAGGGCAAATGCTAGCGAACGGGGATAGGACAGTCACCACACTTGTCTAAGGCAAGATGAAGGGGAGGTCGGACTTTGTACGACAAGAACCGCTCGGGTTCTATTGTGATGCCTGTCGTTGGGAGTGGCGGCATGCAGCAATCCACTGCAACGTGCAGGCGGTAGAACATAGATGTGACGGAGAGATGTGGAGGTGCCTTTCCCGAACGTCCCTTGCGAGTCTCTCTGTAGTTGAAGTAGTTGTGAGCCTCCCTCAGGGTCGTTCAGGAAAGAGATTGCCCGTTTGAATTTTAAAGATGCATAGTGGTTGTCCTAATTAGTCATTTGCTGAGCGGCACTTGAATATCCCCTCCCCCCGACCCCTCTTTCAAAGTTTTTTACCTAACTATGCCCCGTTTTCATATCTGAGCAACTATCTTTCCGATTTGAACGCAAGTGATTCCAAACATTATAATTAACTTAATAGACACCCTTTATAACAAATAAAATAAGTTGAAACTGGTGTGAAACACTAAGAACTAAAATAACTTCTTAAAACACCATAAAAACTTTAAAATGCGCTAGGCCTTTCGAAAGATCTGAGTCTTTCTTCGTCAGGCGCACGTCTTTTTGCGCCTGACGAAGAAAGACTCGGATCTTTCGAAAGGCCTAGCGCATTTTAAAGTTTTTATGGTGTTTTAAGAAGTTATTTTAGTTCTTACCCTTTATAACATTAAACTAAATTTATGAGTAGCGGTTACCACTATTTTCGAATAATAGTTTAAGGCAAATTTGTAATTAAGTTCCTAGCTTAAGCAAACGAACGAATTTTTAAAGATGCATCGTAGTCCTCCTAATTAGTCATTTTCTGAAGGACACTTGAACATCCCCTTCACCCGGCACCTGACTCATGATTATTTTCTCTAACTATGCTTTATTTCCATAACTCGGCTTATAATGTTCCCATCTTCTCGAAACCAGCTCGATTTTGTCGCACGCCTACTATACACTAACGTAGGCAACGTTAACCTGTCTCAGAGGTTCCTTCCGAAAAGGTTGCTCCCCTGGCGGTGGAAGGGGGAAATAAAAGATTTTCCGGAGCGTGCGAGCGTGCCCGGTATACGGTGTCGAAGCCATCAGAGACCTTGGTCAGAGTTTCGTTTTTTAAAAGATTTGAGTTTATTACACGGTCTCGGGCAACGCCGGGCGGGTCAGCTAGTTTAAAATAAAAAAGGGGAAAATACGAAAAACAATTTTGATGACAAATAATGTTGTAAAACGAAAATATTTAATTTATACATGAAAAAGAATGTTCGTAGTGCTTACAAAATTATTCAATGAAAAATATTGCAATTAAAACCATATTTGGCGATTTATCGTTTGCGTCAGGTTAAGAAAAATACTTCTAAAAATTTGATTTGATAAAATCTGAGTAACAATTTTGTTTTTGATTTGTTATTCTTTTTGAAATTTTATTTTTAATAAATCTAACTCCTTCATCCTGTGACTTACAGAAGAAACTTGCAGCTGCAAATATAAAAATTACTGTATTTGTGAGTTACATTTTATTTGTTTGTTTACGATTTTGATTTTACTTTTGTCGCCAAACAATTTGATTTTAAGCCAAAAAGAAAATAAGCGTGACATCGGTCTGAGCGATGTTAAAAAAAATGGTGTTTTTTCAAGTATACGACAGCATTTTTAATATATTTTTTTATATTCGAATGTATATTATATAAATATCAGTTAATATTATAAAAATGAAGTCAAATATTTAAATTTTAGTGTAAATTATAACACATTTTTAAAAAGTTTTTCACCATGCATTTTTAGTTTTTTTTGCATACTTTTTTTTTCTTTTTGAAAGTTTTTAAAAGATATTGGAATAATCTTCTGTAATCAGTAAGCGTATATATTATATTGTTGGAAATTTCGGAACAACTGCCGCAGACGTACCGGGGTAGGCGCCATATTTGTTTTCGCCATTTTGGTTCAGAAAAACTAAGACAATAAAAACAGAAAAACCCAAAACCCAGTTTTTACACCCGTTAGGCCTAGATTCCTGAAGCATCATGTTAGTTTGATTTTATTATGAAACACACACAAATTTTATTACAAACACACACAATGATAAATTTATTATAAAACTCACATTATTTAATTTAATATAAAACCAGTAGAATCTGCTCAACCGGATTGCCATACGAAGCAAAATCTCCTGATGGCCCAGGCATAAAATCACCATTTTGGCTCCAAACGGATACCCAGGTGCGTGTGCGACATCTGTACTGAAATTTCTTTTATATTTGAAGGGGCCTTTGGACAGTAAATCCGATTGGAGAAGATTACATGCAATTTGTACTCGGTAATTAGTAAATTTACGTTTTTTTATTATGAAGCAAACGGAGAAAAGAAAATTTACTATTATATATTTTTTCACTGTCAGTTATTTTACTATCACTAAACAAGCAGTACTTGCAATGTACCAAAACATCTTTGACATGAGTAACAATATCTGATGATTTATCATTTTAGTCTAGATAAGAAAAAAGTATCTGGAATTCAGATTAGATGCAATTTCGATCATTACAATGCAATTTCTGCTAACGCACAGCTCTAGCCGCTAAATTTAGTGACAAATTATCGATTATGTTCTGTTCATCATGGGGTTTATTTAGACAACAGGCTGAAGAATAATCTAATCTTCAAAATAAAAAAAATTGCAAAACTGTTTATTTCTCCGTGTTATTATGCTCATTAGAGAAATGAAAAAAAAAGGGCTTCGGTTTAAGTATTCAGCAAAATAATTATTATTAAAAATTTTGCATAACTAACTATATTTATCATTCTTAATTGGTTTTATTGGTGAAAGATCTATAATTCAGTCAACAGCAATTTGACATTATTTGATGGAACGTAGTTTGGCGCGTAATTAACTTCGTTTTGTAGCTAACTCCGGTACATTTGTAACCATATCGCTGCAAAAACTTCTAAGCTTTGACTTCCAACTTGGCTGTGGACCCGATTACGAAAGACTAGGAAGGTTTTATTTGATGCAAACTAGAGTATTATTTTTCCATCAGAATCAGATTTCGAGGTTTTTTCCAGGTTAATTTTTTTCATGATTGGAACTGGTATATAAAATGAAAAGGCAGTAAAAATTACGTAATTTTAATTTTATTCAAACAATTCGTCTTTAAAAACCCACTTTTTAAAGATTCACATTTCTTTTAAATATGAAAGTTAAACACTGTTCTTTATGTGCAAGTACTTTATTGCTTTTTTCACTATATTTACTCTGCTGGAATCCAAAGATAGAAAACTGCAGTAGATCTGCCAGAAGATGACGTATATTACGGAATATAATGTAACGTACTGTGAGATTTTAGTTAAACTACCAGAACCATACATAGCGCCAAGCTGAGAGGCCCGAGTTCAAGAACTAACAAACGAAAAATGAATAACCCGAACATTATTTAAATTCAATGGTCAATCTCTACAATGAGTGCTCTCTTTTTTAGTAGTAGTTTGACTAGAGGACATTTTAATTTCTATTGGTCATAACGGCCACATTTGTCTACCAAACTCTACTTTAAATGATGTAATAAAAGAGTTGCTTCTTAATAGTCTGAATTTTGTCTAACGATTAAGATAAAATAATAGCGCAATGGCATTCGCATTGTATTGAACAATGCGGAAGGATTTGCAATTAAAGTCCAAATTACTTGAAAATGCATGGTAGAACTCACCATTTCGTTTTTTTAAGGTTCATTTAGAAAATTGACCAGCGCAGAGGGCATAGCCTGCTAGTTAGTATATAAAGGAAATAAAAGAGGAAATAAAATTCAATGGTTAACCATTTTACTATAGAAGAGTGGTTCTCAACTTCATCATTTTCTCCACGGGTCACTTTTTGGAATTTGAGTACCACCATTTCCAAATAGTCATAGTCGCTTTATTTAAGCGCAGAATTTCTGTCATAAATAAGACTAATATCACTATTTGAAAATTGTGGTTCCTTAATCTCACGTTAGCGTGACAACCAGGAACTCATAAAATATATATATATATTGCTATATTATATAATTTCAACTATTTTTTTTCGTTTCATTTTCAGCTTCAATAAAAAGTACATGCGTAATTTGAATATAAGAATCACTGAATTTGCGGTATTCACAGTCATTAATTATCATATGATTTTTCCGTGGTAATATGTAAAGATTTAAATGTATGAGTATGTTTAAAAAGAATAGACGCATTGGCTGAAAAATATTTACAATATAAATGACCAGAATATTAAGCATATTTATCATTTATTTTTTTTAATAAATAAATAAATTCACAAAATTTGTGATATTTTACTAAAATACTTCATGGTAATTGTGTCGGAAAAAGTACTTCAATTTTTGCTAATAATAATTACATAATTTTTTTGCAATATTACGTATTAAATAATGCTCCACGCATCGGCAGATTACAAAAAAATAGTATCGTTCAAAAATTTTAATTTAATAATTTTAAACAAAAATTCAGAAATGATTTTTAATTAATTGCCGAAACAGCCGTGGAAGCTTACTGTGGAGACACGAAAAGTTTATTGTTTCTGTTTGTTTGTTAGTCTGTGTGTCTGTTTCGCGTTAACTGCTGCTGGTGACGGACTGAATTTCACCAACTGATGAAGTCAAATAACCAACAAAAAGTGAACAACACACAAAAAAGTAATTAATTAGTGAATAGGAAAAAATAGTGTCTGATCAAGTAAATACAGCCTCATAGCTATATGACGGACTAACGGCCACGAAACAAGCCCCACTCCATTAGTGCGCCAAGTTTCTCAAATAACAAATCAACAAGTTGCACAAAATTCAAAGGCCAACACACAATAACAGCCATTAGGATTCAATGGAATGATAGCATTAAGCGTATTCACGAAAGAAAAAATAAATAAATCAAAACTCCCAGCTATAATGCACGGGTGAGTTAAAATGACAAAACCAACAAAAATGAGTGTGCAACATCCAGAAATGTGAAAACCACCAGTAACAAAAGTTACAATGTAACAAAACCAACGATAGTGACATAATAACCAGTCAAACTTTCGAAAGAAGACCAAGTTTCAAAATGTGACAACCAGCTCTAGCACAAAAGCTAGAGATATCAATTTATCAAGAAAGAGACAAAAACCCAACGAATGATAATAGACAGAAACAACCCACAACTGGGGTGAGCCCATAAACATGGCAAAAACCCTGACAGAGACAAATAAAAACGAAAAGTGAAATCAGCTCCCCCCAAAAGGCGATAAACACTACAGCGACATTCCACCATGAGCGCGATAAGCCAACAGAGATGACAAATATGTAAATTTATGTACGCTAAATGCGCCTGGTGCGTGTAAAATCCGTCGTGGATGCAAAGTCCTCCAAGTTCCCTGTGAATTAAACCTCTGGGAGTGCCTAGTCAGGTGAAGGTCTCGTCACCTGATCAAGGTTCTAAATTACGAGACCAATTACTATCACTTCCTTAATTTTTGCTTTTTTTAAATCTGCCAATTCAACAAAGATATATAGAAACCTTGAACAGGCAAACAAAGAGATCTGTAGCAAACCACTAGAGAGCAAACACTGCAGCGATGCCAACAAAACTATAGTCAGGTAGTTCACAACCATGCTATGATCAGGCGATTTCCGCCCCGCTCCCATGTACTAACTCGTCAAGCTAGGCACTAATGCCGGGCAGGTAGGGGCCTGGTTAGCGGTATATAAAAAAACTGCTGCAAAAAGCATCCGATTAATCTTATATTGGGCAGGTATGTTCGTGAGGTATCCGGAAATAGCTGTATAGTTTTCGGTTACATTTGGTTCATTCGACCGAAAAATATAGAAGATTTTCTTTTATGGTATAATGCTTTTCTATGTCAATTGAGACGATTTTAAAATTTTATAATTCTACTGAAAAGAAAATGGCGCATTTGAATAATTGATTTAAACGTAAAATTATGGATGTTGAATTTTCGATATACAGGTCTTAAATATATCTAATCGCTAAAAAAATTGGCAGTACATTTATTAGAATTTAGAAATTAATTGTTTAGATTATTGAGAAATTTTATGCATCTGTTCGAGAATTAAAAAAAACATTTTATTTTCAAGATAAATTTTTAAATGCATTTGTTTATATTTTCCTCTTTCATTAAATCGTTGCCTAGCAACTGTATTTCAACGCATATCAAAATAATAAAATTCAAGTAAATCGCAATATTTTATTAGCAAAATAACTGATTTTTGGAGAATTTTAGTATTCTATTAAAATAGACGAGGATTTATTTAGATAAAAGTTCTCTTTTAACTACTATAGAATGATCACTGAAACATTTTTTCCAAACGAAAATTTTTAAAAACGTTGAACGTGTAATTTGGATTTAAGTCTCGTAGCAGGAGTATAAATATATTTCTTAAATTCATTTGTATAAATGTATTTGTATAAATGTATTTGTATAAATGTATTTGTATAAATGTATTCCTTAAATTCATTTGTATAAATGTATTTCTTAAATTCATTTGTATAAATGTATTTCTTAAATTCATTTGTATAAATGTATTTCTTACATGATATTTTATTTAGTTTATGCAAAAGATGTGGATGTTTCATGGTTGAAAAGTTAGTATTCTTTTAAAAATAGAAGAAAATCGTTTCCGTAAGCTTTGAGAACTCTTTTGTGATTATTAATACATATATAGAACTTAAACAAAATAAATTGCGGCTTCTAGAATATTAAATATTATGCAAAGTGAGATAAATGAAAAATGACTTGTAGATTGATGTTGCAGGCCCAGATCTGTGGATTTTCTAGTTAATTACATTTTGAGAAATATGAAATTGTAGACAGAATACTATAGAACCAGTTTTATTCCTATTTATTCAAAAGAAAACTAATTTGTTTGGAAAAGGGAACTGTTCATCTCTTAACGAAATAAAGAAATGAACTAATTCCATGAAAAACTCAAGAGGTAAATTTATTCAAATCTTTATCATTAAATGTCATGCATAAATCATAAGAAAATTGGTAAAAATATGAAAGGAATTTTCATTTTATTTTATTTATTTAAAGAGGAATCCATATCAATATGCGAGCTGATTGAAAAGAATCTGCAGACTGTATTATGGATTACAATGAAATCTTTATGTTTTCGCCGTGTTGTAATAATAAATGTTTTGTTTATGTTACATGTCTTCCCGCATATTTTATCAAAAATAATTTCCTGATGATGAATTGAATAAAAACTAAATAAGTAAGTAAGAATATCAACGCTAAGAAAAAAGGAAATCCCAAGGAGGGTTATTATAAAAGATGTTGAAAAGATTTTTTCGCTAAACGATGGAAATTCAAAACGAAATCCTTTGCATAAGAATTAAGACTACAAGTAAAATACCAATAGTTAAAATTTATTTTTATTTTATATTTTTTTATACATTTAATATTATATATGTGGGATTTAATTTTCTCTGACACCAACTTAATAAATAATTCACTCAAGTTACTTCAAATAAACTAGAAAACATCACGTTAAAATCAAACTCTATATTAACGAAAGTAACTACAAAGAAAGTTAAAAATACATGTAACAATATGAATAATTAATGAACCATCTGGATTATTATGCATTACATCTTATTTAATCTAAAAACCTTCCGTGTCGACGTCCTCAGTATAGTTCAAATACGACCATCTTAACTCACCAACTTCATAGACTCTTGCAAAAGCTTCCGTTCGATCCAAAACACCTCTTTTGACTTTACCTTTTGAAGTGTTGTTTGGAGCTTGCATGCTTCAACATAGAATATATGACGCAATACCAAGATGAAGTCGCTGATTGGCTTTGCCTCTGTCGTTTTAGTTCAAGCAGGAAAACAGATTCAATTCCCACATTCGGCTATACTGACTGTCATCTGCCCTCAGGTGGCTAATCTGTAATACGTTTACACCAAAACAAAAAAGAAAAAAATAGCACCTAAAGTTCTTTAACAAAACGTTCACGAAAAAACACAATTCATACTATTCTTAAATATATCAAGTCTGTGTCAATCTGCTGTCACAATTAGGATAATGTCACAATCAGGATTTCTTTAACTAAACTTCACCAGTATCAGTGCATGGCTGCATGTATTCAGCGCAAGTACTAGTAATCATTGGACCCTCTGTAATTCCAATTCTTTACACATCATAGGTATCACCACTCTTTAACTTCACAACCTTGTAAGGACCCAAATACTTTGGTCTTAACTTCAAACACCCGGACCTTGTTGTGTACGCTTTATAGCAACAATATCATTAGGTTTAAATTTATTAGGTTTTCTTCTTCTCAGGTTGTAGGTTTTGCGATTCTCATTTTGAACCTTTAAAATTTGTTTTTTCGCTTCTTTTCTCAATTCCTCACGATTACTTATAAAATCGGACTGTGTTTCAGCATTCAAAAGATTAGTAATTTCAATACACTTTTCAATCTTTTGTTTAACCTTATGAATATAAAAATCAGTTTCTAACTTCTTTTCTCTTCGAACAACTGCATAATGATCCTTTTCATGAACAGCTTTGATTATATTCATTTGCATTTCCTCTGGGACAACCAACAAATCACCTCAGTTAACACATTTATAAAGAACGTTATTTTTTACTAAATAATCATCATAAGGTCTTACCTTTAAAATTTCTTTTATAGTTTTAATATAATCATCATTCTCTTGAGCCTGAGTAATTTTTAAAGTTAAACTATCCTGAACTGCCATACAAACAGGATTCCTACTCAATACATCCACATGTTTCATTTTAATACCTGGCCTATGTTCTAGTTCATAATCGAAATCAGATAACATTATTGCCCATCTCGCAATTTTTGTACTCATCTCCTTTTTATCCATAGTCATTTTAAATGCATTACAATCGGTAACTATTTTAAATGGAATGCCTAATACATACACTCTAAATTTCTTTAAAGCCTCTATCACCGACAAAACTTCCAATTCGTAACTAGTGCACTTTCGTTCAGATTCAGTTGTTTTTTTACTGGAAAAATACACAAGATGAAATTTATTATCTACTGGGGACTGTTGCATTAATACTGCTCCGTAGCCATCAATACTAGCATCACAATGAATTTCAGTTACACTTTTGGGATTGTATATTGACAGAACTGGCTCGGAAGACAAAATACTTTTAAGCTCACTAAAGGCTTTCTTTTCTTCCACATCAAATCGAAATTTAGAATCTTTCCTCAACATATCGCTCAGAGGTTTAGCTATAACCCAGTAATCCTTTATAAACTTCCGAAAATATCCCGTTAATCCCAAATAACTTTGAATATCCTTGATACTTTTTGGCTCAGGAAAATTCATCACCGCCTTTGTTTTAAGTGGAAAAGGATATAATTTTGCATTCAAAATTCTATGCACCAAAAAAGCAATTTCACGCCTCAGGAACATGCACTTTTTAATATTTAACTCTAATCCATAGTCAGATGCGGTCTGAAGAACAAGTTTAGGTTTTTCCAAGCCTTCAGTTTCATTTTTAGAAAGTATTATCAGATCATCCATGTATATAACAACTACATTGTCCTTTAACAGATTTCGAAACGCGTTATAAATATATTTCTGAAAAACACTTGGAGAATTGATCAATCCGAACGGGCACTTCAAAAATTCAAATTGGCCGTTATAAGTTACAAAAGAAGTGTACCTTCGAGAGCCCTCCTCAACTTCTACATGAAAAAAACCATTTTTCAAATCGATTGTTGTGAACACCTCAGCCGAATGCAATTGATCTATAACATCATCTATGACAGGCAATGGAAAGTGTTCACGTATAGTCATTTTATTAAGACGTCTGTAGTCAATACAAAGTCTCGTTGTACCATCTTTTTTCTTAACTAAAACCACCGGCGATGAAAAATCAGAAGAACTCTTACGAATAATTCCTTGTGCTAGCCACTCCTCAATTTGGGTTTCAACAATTTTTTTCTCACACAGAGGTAATCTTCGAGGGGATGAACAAATTGGGATTTCATCAGTAAGGTTAATTTTCATTTTAACATCAACCGTTTTTAATTTTGTAGGCACATAATTTTGAATTAAGGAAGACAATTCTGAACGCAAACCCTTATCAATAACATAACTAAAATCAAGTTTAGGCTCATCTAAAATATTTACTATATTAACCAAAAATTACTTGATTTATCCTCGGCTTTGCACATTTTTACTTCATTTCCAGAAATTGTTAAAGTATCTTGATGAATAACATCAATGCCAATAATTAAATCGAAATTAATCGAACTGTCGTTAACGACAAAAATGTCAACTTCAATTTTCGAATCATCCACCTCAATTTTGGCCTTGAAATAACCTGCTGGCCAAATCAATGTTTTCCCCAAACCAGTCAAACACGTATCTGTAGCTTTCAATTTGAACAAATTCTTCAAATTGTCATAAACACTCTTTTTTAAAAGCGTTTTCTGGCTGCCTGTATCAATTAATGAAGTTAACTTCAATGAGTCTAATTTAACCTCTTTAAGAATTAAATCCTTGAAACTCGTTACGATATTTATTTGAGAACGCTCATTCGAAGTCTTTACATCCTTTCTCCTACTGCATTCAAACGATTTATGACCATACAAATTGCACGAAAAGCAAAGAGGGCCTTTATCCTTGTTTCTACAGTGAATGCTTTTGTGATCCCCCCCCCCCCCCCCCGCAGTTGTAGCAACGAATAGCCTTTACTACCTTTGACCTGTTACCAGATTCCATTTCGGGTTTTGATTTTAGCTTAACACCAATCTCTGGTTTCATATTTTCGCTATCGTATCTTATTTTTTCATATACTTTAAGCTTTTGGCTTAAATTCGCTAATATCGTTACAATCATATAAAAATGATTTCTTGAAAACAGAGTCTTTAATACCACCGACAACATACTGAATTAAAGCAGAATCCTCTACATTTCCGCGAGAGCATAGTCGTTTCATATTTAAAAAATATTCATCAAGAGTTTCGCCATCCCTCATTTTCCTTTTACATAAAAACTTATGCATTTCTGCAGAATTACAAACTGTACCAAATTCAGAAACGAGTAACGATTTCACTCTGTGCCACGAATTCAATTTGCTTTCACTTTCAATAAATAGTTTAGCTTTACCAGTCATACAGCGTTTCGCTAAAATTAATTTATGCAAGTCACTTAAATTGAATAAAGGGATTACGTCCTCAAAATCAGCTATCCACTTTTTGGTACTTTCATACTGACTACCACTATATGTCGCCATCATAATATCACTAATGCCGATAGATGGTTTTTAAATAAAGTCAGCGGTTAAGCGTTGCGTCATTTCATTTTTATTGCTAGCAGAATAATTTATTTCAGAACCAGAAGCAATATCATTAATTTTATTGCAAGAGTTATTACCAGCACCAATGCTAGCATTATTTTTGGTCTCATTTATTAGTCAGTTTCATCATCACTAATTTCATTATCTTCGGAAATTATCTTTGACCTCAATTCATTTAGATTACCCATGCAAGAAATAACCCTGACAACTATATCATCGAAAGTACCAGAATTATCAATACATAACACGTTACAAATCGTAATTAGTTCGTTTCCTGAAAATTCATCTTTAATTTTTTGAACTTTTCCATTATATTCATCACTATTTACTTCAAACGGAAAACCCGTAAAGTTTCTAATTCTGGAAAGATTTTTTCTATCACCTTCATGGTAAAAAATTAAACGATGCAAATTCTATACTGGATGTCTTTTCAGTTTTTAAAGAAATGTCTAATTCTCGAATATCTACTAACCTTGACATGATAAAAATAGGTTCGAAAATCTCAATTTAAATGTAAATTCCTCTCATAAAATTCAGAACTCTATCTATTCAATAGTGGGCGTTAACACTCATTCTATCCCACTTCTGACACCACTTGTGGGGTTTAATTTTCTCTGACACCAACTTAATAAATAATTCACTCAAGTTACTTCAAATAAACTAGAAAACATCACGTTAAAATCAAACTCTATATTAAGGAAAGTAACTACCAAGAAAGTTAAAAATACATGTAACAATATGAATAATTAATGAACCATCTGGATTATTATGCATTACATCGTATTTAATCTAGAAACCTGCAGTGTCGACGTCCTCAGTATAGTTCAAATACGACCATCTTAACTCACCAACTTCATAGACTCTCGCAAAAGCTTCCGTTCGATCCAAAACACCTCTTTTGACTTTACCTTTTGAAGTGTTGTTTGGAGCTTGCATGCTTCAACATAAAATATATGACGCAATACAAAAATGAAGTCGCTGATTGGCTTTGCCTCTGTCGTTTTAGTTCAAGCAGGAAAACAGATTCAATTCCCACATATATTTTTAATAAATATATTTTTATGTAAATATTCGATTTAAATACTATGTAAGGAACATGGGGTATGTATTAAAAATTCTAAATATATTTTATATATAGTTTTAGAATGCATTGCTTTTTATAAACATTTTTTTAGGATATATGGTATTCAGTATCCATCATTCGATTAAATTTTATATTGATGAATTTAATAATGGGTATCTAAATAGAGGATATCTGTTGAGATAATATCTGTGAGGTAGCTTCAATTAGAAAAAGTAAGAAGATATCTATTGCAACAATCCGGAAGAAAGCAATTCCGGAATATTTCGGCAAATTTTCACCGATCATGACCCCTAGACCTCAATACCACCCTCCATCTAAATGTTGATAAATATATATATATACATATATATATATATGATTTTGTCATACAATATCCGTATTTATCAACCGATTTGGATGCGACTGAGCATGTGTACAGGATTTACCTAGACCTCGACTGATTTCGTTGGCCAAGTTCATCTGCCATTTTGTTTCAAAATGGCGGCGTTCAAATTTCAAAGAGATGTACAAAATAATGATAAAAAAAAATACTTTTTCAGCCTTTATACAAAGATTGTGGAGCATTTTTCATCTCTATCTTAAAAATGGCTGAAATATAGCAGTTTGATATTCTAGGGAGGCTGACCTTTTTAAACAAGCCAACAGGTTAAAAATAAGGGATTCTTGCATAAACGTGTTTAATTTATGAGTTTTATTGGAAGCGGTTTCTCGTAAAGTTGTCCCAAAATCATTGACATCGGCTTTTTTTCCTTAAATATTGAACATAGACATGTATTATAAATTACAATGTTACGCAAAAAAAGTACAGAATTTTATGAAATTGATTAAAATTTTCAGGGATTAAATTTGAAGAAATACAAAGTTAAAATTTTTATACGGCCCCCGTACAAAAAATTTCCCAATGAGTAAAATGTACTCCGTGCACTAATAAGGCCATGTACAAAATTTCAGCATCTTACCATAAAAAGTAGCAGAGATATTTTAAAACAAAATCGGTGAGGTAATCATAAATTAAAATGTAAATATTTACAGCTAGAGTGCAGAGGACGCGATGCAAAAATGCATCATAAGCGAATAAAATATGGATCTTATCTTTAGTTTTATTTACAAATTTACAACACTATGCTTCCTGAAAGATACCTTAAAAGTTTACATGAAGAATTACAGAATAAAACTTGGAAATGGCACAGTCCATTGAACATTAAAACAGCTTAGAAATGTTTGCTTATAGATAAATTAGAGAATAAAACTTGGAAATGACATAGTCAATGAAAATTAAAACAGCTTAGAAATGTGTGCTCAGATATTTTTGTACCCGTAAATAGCATTATTATTATTTATTATGGCAATAATTGTTTTCTTTCGTAATTTGTGTGCGACCCCTGAAACGAGATCATCCGGCATAATTTTTCCTCTCTGCGAACTCATATCCAGGCATCGAAAAGTGGTTTAAGTCAGCATTTATGTATTTTCATATATTTGCGACTTTTTATGATAAAATGCTGAAATTTTGTACATGACCTTTTTAGTGTATGAGGCACATTTTACTCATTGGGAAATTTTTGTACGGAAGCCGTATAAAAATATAATTTTTTTATTTCTTTAAATTTAATCTCTTGAAAATTTTAATCGATTTCATAAAATACTGTACCTTTTTCTATATAACTTTGTAATGTATAGTGTATGTCAATGATCAATATTTAAGAAATAAAAGCCGAGGTCAATGTTTTTGGGACACCCTGTATTGTTCCAACTCTCATCCGCTTAAGACTATATACATAGTCAGATCCCCAACGTCAATTTCTAGCCAAATTTGGCGAAATTTGGTGAAATTTTGCCAATTTTGGCGACATAAATATGTTGTTATGAATGAAGCTGGGGATTGCTGGCAATGTTTTTTAAATTCTAGTCATTTACGAAGACAGGGTATCTTCTATTATCGGGTTTTTAGCTTCGTGTGTAAAATTAGCTGAATTCTTAAAAACTAGGAACACAGAAGCTACATATCCCCCCCTCCCTTTTACAGGCCGGATTGACTTTTTTAATTTCCACCTTGAACAATAGGTGTGTAAATTTAACATGTGCCCATGTAAGCTTAAGGAGACTTATCAGCATTAGAAATATTTTATTTACGAATTTGAACAATATGGCAATTTCAACGAACTTGCAGTTGCTGGATTTATCATCACTACAATCCCGTATTACTACTGCCATTCTTCTATAAATTTATTCATAACATAACAAATTGATTAAAATTTTTCTGAATATAATCACGACGTAGACGAAATATCAAATGCACTGAAGCACATTTATTTGTATAGACTAGCATATTTTAATGACGTTCACTAATATATGAAGTACATTTATATAATTAGCTTTGGCTGATGTGAAATGACATTAATTGAAGGTCGAAGCAATTTGTCGCTATTCCATGTAATAAATTGAAGTAACCTTTGTCTTAAATCAAATCGTTAATATAATACAGAGCAGAATGGATTTAGTTTTCAATTACTATTGCAATTGAAAAAGATGTTTTGATAAATTAATAAAAACTATCAATGATTATATATCTGCATGTAAAAAGAAAATCTTACGGTCTTACGTAAAAGTACATTTAATTCCAATATACAAGGTGGGCTAAAAATCTTTGGTACAATTTAAAATTCAATAAAAAATGTCAAGTAATTTGCCATACAAAGTGCGGTTTGGGAGAAAATATTTTGCATGATCGAAAATTTTGTTTCAGCAAATTAAATAATTTCGTTTCAAAAATTCCCACACAGATTGCATTATATCTTCACAACCGGGATTAAAAACTAAAGATAAGAAAATACAGACCATTTATTTTGTACAATCTAATGCCAAATATCAACATGTGGAATGAGATTGAATACCATATGGATGTGGTTCGAACTGCAAAGGGGACACACAATGAAATATGGTAGTGGATTGGACAAAATAAATGGTCTAAAACATCTTTGCAGCTTTGAAGACATAGCGCTATATATGAGGAAAATATTTTGATTTTGCTTAAACAAAACTCTCTATTATGAGAATAATTTTCATCCAAACCGTACTGTGGTACGCCAATTACTTCATTTTTATTGAATTTTTGTGTCGAGTACTTTTAGACTACCCTGTACATTAATGTACGCCTCACAGACGTAAGAAAACAAAGAAGGATTAATATTACATCAGCAAATTGTATCCCTATGAAATTGTATATGCTTGACTAACGTTCATTTCAATCTCATTTCATTGTCACATTTACATGCTAATTTATACATAAACTAAAGATATACGACTCAATTACACTTAGATATCATTAAGACATAAAGTGAGCATTACACATTTTGAAACACGCATATATTAATGTAACTTAACGATGTGCAACTGTATTTGAAGTATACATACATTAACTCTCAATTAATATGA
Organism: Maratus michaelseni; assembly: GCA_963931845.1. Taxonomy (NCBI): domain Eukaryota; kingdom Metazoa; phylum Arthropoda; class Arachnida; order Araneae; family Salticidae; genus Maratus; species Maratus michaelseni. Next base: position 267,061,582 of record OZ007593.1, read on the forward strand.
GTTAATGATTAAATATATGTTGAAACAATTAGTTTCTACTGTATCTATTAAACTTGATTAACATTTGCTAGAAATTTGATTTTTAAATCAGAATGTCAGACGAATTTATATCTTAATTAAACTTACAGTAATAGCTTGAAAAAGTACTATTTTTCTGTATTTCTTAAAATATTATAATTAAAAATGTACTACGGACATTTGATACGAACATTTATGATGTAAATGTAAATTTGGCGCAATTACCAGTAAATAACTTTCACTCAAAAACACAGTGTGCTTCGAAAAATGAGACGCATGTTAAGAGATGATAACAACAAGAATTTTTAGGTCGTTCGTAATTATATAAATACGTAGCACCTATAGTCGTCATCTGGTCCGTTCGTCTGTCCAGATATAACAGCGCAAACACTACCCAACCAAATGGTTTAGAATTTAATATCTATAATCGTTGCAAAATTTTGTCGGGTCGTTTCAAATTTTATGAAAATCGAATCAAAACTTGAAAGATATTAATCAAAGTTTTCTTCATTCTATTAAATCCTATCATACGTTATTAATTCAATATCCCATGACAGGTAATGATACTAGATTGCCATGGTGCTTACGTCCTATTTAAGATGGAGTCATATTATTTCCGTATTACTTAATTTAAAAACCGAATTTGTATACTAAAATTGTTTCATTATAGCAATTTTATAATCTACCGACAGTTTTTTGGATTGATGTTTCCAGGAGAAATAAATATTAAATGGAAAAAGAGTCTAAATATGGATTTCAAGTTCTGAAATTTTCAAAGCTAGGCTTAAGTTTCCCATTGGAAGTTTCAGTAAATGTCAGCATAATATAAAATGTTGCCAACTTAAAATATACTTATTTTATTACGGAAATTAATCATATCATAATAACAGACGATATAATTCATTTCACTGAAACTAGTTGTATTACGAACGCGCCTCATTTGTCACGCTTGACGTACAATTTTCAACTTGTTTGTATAGAAATCCAGTGTCACAATCCATTTATCCACTCAAAAATATAGGATACCTCATCTTTAATAGAAAATCGAGTTGTCGTTCATAATTTTACCAATGATAAAGATATGTTAAAGAATTTTTTCACATACTCAGCTTGCATTGTATGAAATGAAGTGACATCTGAGAAGTGCTGTAGTTGGTCATCATTCGCATCCAAACAGCAACTGGACTAGATGTTACATATTTCGGAATGCTGTTCATATTACTTGCGATGTCAGTGGATGAATTACTTTGCATTTCTAACACTGTTCGTAATATCTATCTCACAGAAAAGCATCATAAGTCTATTGAAATTTTCGTTAAACCGTCTGCACTATTATTAAAATTTTAAAATACAATCCGCAATGGGTTGTAGTGAGATATCCTGTATGTTTCACATGGTAAAATGATCATTACCAAGTTTTTCCACTGAAAGAAATATTAATTGTACTATCATTTATCACCTCATAAAATTTGTTTCATATTTTATACGCAACATGAATTTAGGCAGGGGTTGGAAAAACTACTTTTTTATTGTAGAGAACTACAACTACAACTACTTTATCGAAAATGTAGTTAACTACAACTACAATTACATGTTTTAAAAAGTAGTGTCTGCAAACTACTTTTTAAAAAGTAGTCACTACTTCGCTACTTTTAGATTTTGTCAAAAGGTTCCATTTACACTATTAAATTGAAGACACGCATTAAATAATAAAGCGACCCCTCGTTATATTGCGTCTGCTGAGATATAATTAAATAAATGCGACATAACCGAGGGCATTACAAAATAAAAAAAGATAACATACAAGTAAATGTTTTGTGTTTGTCTCCAAAATGTTAGTTTATACACACATTAAAATTTAGTAGCAAAAGCAAGCGAGATATTACAATCTAAAAAATTACAGACAAACAACTTTAAAAGTAAACAATAAATAAATATGTAAATAAAGCAATTCCTAGTAATAAGAAACCCGGCGTTAAAACATGAAGACTTAAGAATGAGTAAATATACAAGCGTTGCCAGTAAGAAAATCAATTCATTTGGTGGGTTAGAACTGGATTTTAGCAGAAAGTGTCAATGGGAAAAATCCATGACTTCATGCGAAACGTTGCTATACACTGCAGCTGCGATTTGCCACTGAGATTCGCAAATTGTTGAACACAAAAAAATTTGCATAAAAGAAGCAAGTTTCGGCCATGTGATTTGCAAAATGTTATTTCCCCTCCCCCTAAATTAGCGTTAAAAGTAGCGTAGGTTCTCGCTACAAACTATTGATTTTTGTATCGCGCTCTTCTCTCTCCACACCACATTATTCAAAATGTAGCGCGCTACACTACAAACTACTGTAAAAGGTAGCGGCTATTGTAGTTCCGCTACTTGTAGCGCGAAACTTCCGACCCCTGCATTTAGGTGTACGTATCGAATACACATTTGTAACAATTATGTGTTACATGACTTGAAATTCTCATTTATTGCTTTCAAAAGTTGTTGAAAACTGTTTATGACTTCGGTTTGACTGTCTATTTGCCATCTGTCCGTACCCTACCTGTTGTAAATATAATGAGATTTCCATGTGATTGACATAGATTATTAAGGATCACTATAGCATGTTTTCTATTGAAAATGAAGTGTATAGCATTTATTGTCCGTTTACACTCAAAGAATTCAATTACATTTATGGTAAATGAGGGAAAATCGTTTGCAATGTATTTTAATGATGCTATAATAGTTTATACATGTTGAAATTTATATACATCACTGAGATTCACTGAAAGAAGATTACTGTAGAATATGGTGTGCATAATATTTTATGTTTATTTACAAGAACACACAGAAGTATTCAGTTATGGCACTGTTTATGAGAAGTGAAGTAATTTCTGGAAGTGAGTTTTTAGTTGTGATATGCGTTTTTAACTAAATGTTTGTATATATGTGGTGCGTATAAGTTCTATAAATAATGTAAAGGGTTGCACAAAGGAATTCATTAGCATTATTGTCTATGGGCGTGAATTGCTTATAGTTTTTTTTTTCATTGGTTATGCATCTTCAGCTGAACTATATTTAGTTTACTAAGAGATGTTTGTAAAATAGAAATTTATATATAGGGCCAGAAAAATGGCTACATTGCCGTCTATGGTTGGTAATTTCTGGAAGTGCGACTTTAGGTATGTTATGCATATTTCACTTGAATTAAACTTTAACCTAACATGCGGCCTATATAAAAATCAATAGATAATATACATGTCTGTACAAATGAATTTGAATAATTTACATCCATTGCCAGAAATTGCTGAAGGTGAATTTTCAAATATATTACTCGTTTTCTAAATTAATCGAATTTTAGAATACTGTACTATATATACAAATCTATAGATCTTATATAGAGCTATACAAAATAATTCGAATACCTTTCTGACTATGGACGATAAAAGCTGAAATTTGGTTTTCAAATATTTTACGGAATTTCTAAATTGTTTCTTTGACGTAATCTTTCACTTTATTAAATGGTGAAATTTCGTAATAATATTCTGGTTGAGTAGAAAAGTGTTTCATAATCTATACATGACGCATGATTTTTGTTTCTTTTTTTTTTTGGAAGGATTGACCAACTCAAAATATTTATAAATTATGGGGAGTGGAACTGTTCGGGAGTGAGAGAAAATTACCTTTAACCCTGTACTTATTTTTAAATGCTATTTAAATTAACCATAAACGTTGACACATGGCAAACTAGCATTGAAAGTGTTTATGTCAACTATTCAGAATAACACTGGTAAAAGATTTTTCCATTTTTTTAAAATCAAACTGTATTTATATAATTATTTCAATTTTTACCAATTGTGATGTGCCTTTAATAATTCAGTTTCCTTCGATATTTGTAGTTTCAATTTCATAGTTACCATTGCATTAATTTTCTCACTTAACCGTCGTTTCAAAAAACAAAAATTTTCCAAAAATTGGGAAAATTTCTTAGGCGGGAGGCTCCCCCCCCAAAAAAATTTTTTTCCTGGGTGGGATTTCAAAAATTTGGACGCTAATCTGCCATCTCTCTTGGATTTTCAGGCCGTGAGTTAATATTGTATCAAAATATTATTTTAATAAACACATTTGTGTTTGATTTGCGTTTATTATAATCTCATCTAAATTTGAAATTAAGGTATAAAAATTGATTTCAATTCTATCTGCATACCATTAAGATTTAAAACAAACGTATACTTTTTTAAAGCAAGTATATGTTAGAATACTTTAATTTTGTACAACGATATTTCAAGTATATTTATACCCTAGCTCTTAATGTAAGGTTCATTAAATCAATGTTAACACAATTAATTGCTATTGAATCAATCAAATTCAAGAAGTACGTGTCTTCAATTAGATATTTATATGAAACAACAATCAGGATTTAGTTTATAGTTACTATATAAAACCTTCTATTATCATCAAGCTATTATTTGAATGTTATATTTGTACAAATTCTGCTTTTCAATAGATGAAAACGTCTAAATCAGTATCGCCAGGTACTGCTCCTATGTTTCACACTTTTGTATAGGTACACTAATTGATTTTGAAATAACAAAGCGCTTGAATAAAAAATAATTGTAAATAATAATAATTATATTAAATGAGATCTATGATCTGAATAGTATCATGAATTTAGTTAATCACAATTGTAGTAAAATATTATTTTAGTCAATACTGATTATGTATTGTTTATTTGTTAATGTATAAAGGTTAATTTACATATCGTTTGCGTAAATAAGAAAACGTGGCAATACTATCACTGGGTATTTTTTTATACTTCAAAATTCGTATCTCAGATCAGTTAGTAACAACTATGGATTATTATTTCAAAAGGAAATTGTGACATATGTAGCATACATATATCTCATTTAAATTGATTTCACTCTCTTTTAGTTAGTTTGCTAACTGCAATTTCTTCTAAAGCATCAGGGTTCATAAGCCGTGTTTTTGGCCCATGAAATAAGACTAAAATTTGATTTTGTTTTTCGACTTAATTATTTCACTTTTTAATATTAGAAGGTTTATCCTGCACGATTTCAACAATAGTTTTGCATTTTGTTCGGATTTATATGACTTACACAAGCTCAAAGTTCGTAATATTCGTAATTTTTGATGAAAAATACGCAATTTCACCTAATTTCACCTCAGTTATTTATATGAGCGCAATCGCGCAACACTTTCTCCTTTACACATATTATAAAATACATCAAAATGTACAATATATGTAAAAACAAAAGTGTTGCAAAGCTGCGCTCATACTAAAATATAAAAAAATATATTAAATTTGAAGTAAAATTCGGAGTTAAAATTAGGTTCTTTATACACTTAGGTGCGTAATAAAAATTCAACCAAGCAGGAAGGCCGACCGTACGGCTTAAGCTATACAAGCCCTGCAGTATGCGCCAAATATGAAGACCAATTAATGCCTAAACTGTTCAACTGTTCAACAATACATAAGAAAGAAAAATCGATAAGATATTTCTAATGACTGCCCAACATTTTCATTTCTATATATGCCAGCGATAACTAGGAGATTGCTCCCTTTAGACATTTGAAAAGTAAAAATGATCTATATCTCAAAAATAACTGGAATGAGTTTTAAACTTACAGCCTCAGATTTTTGATGATTGCGTTTCGTTTCATGCAAAAATTAATGTAGGTCATAATTCATATATTTTTTTAAATATGAATTTTTTAACAATTTTCATGATTGAAAATATGTCTTTGAATAATTAAAAAATGTTTGAATTTATTCACTGTATCTCATTTAAAAAAAAATCAAACGGATGATTTTTTAGGAAGATATAAATAAAAGTTTATCACTTGGATTTAACAGTAACATCCTGTAAGTTTGAACGCGTAAAAGTGTAGATTTAACAAACAGTACAAAAACTATACCCTTTTCCGGGCTGCCGTGACCTAAGGAACTCAAATATTGCCAAAAGTGGATGTTACCATTTGAATTTTCAAAGTTGGTACGAATTATAATACGTAGACGTGCTTATATATATAAAAAAATATTCATATTCGGAAAGTAAACACAATTCCGAGTCGTACGGTACCTCATGCATTTTTTAGCGACAATTTGGCGATTAAAATGAATGTTTTTTTTACCTTTTTTACATCCTTTTTAGGGTTCCGTACTTAAAAAGTAATATTAATCACACTTAAAACGGAACCATTATAAGATCTCTCCTGTGTCTGTCCGTCCTTTTTCTCGTAAACTATGGGACATGGAGAGTTCAAACTTGTGAAAGTTATACATCCTTTTTACCCACATATTTTTAGATTATTAGCCATTCACAAATATGTTTAGGAAACATTTAGGGGGCTAAATAAGTTACTTGCATAAAAAGTTTTCTTTTGTATATCGTGTGGGGTATAGTGTGAACGATCTCGCAATGCCAACCTCAAAAATATATTTGTTTTAATTTTAGGTATTATATTGCCAGAGATATCGTCGAAAACGCACTGGAAAAATATGCCCCCCCACCTCTATTTCCGAATCTGCTGAAACTAAAATTATGAAAAAATTAGTGGTAGTAGGAGTTTATTTAAACCTTATAACTAAACGAAATACCTTATAACTTTAAACAAAAACTATAGCGATTTTCCTAGGTAACATAGTTTTTGAGAAAAACGCATTTTTTCGTTACACACAAACTTTTTTTTCGGGCGGTCAGCGAGGAAGTTGACGGGCGCTCGAGGCATGTATCGACGCAAATCATCCAAGGATATTTGATAATGATTTTCGAAAAACAAATGTTGTAATTAGCCGAGATGTTAATTAAGTTACTTGAAAAAAAATTATATATCGTGTAGGATATCGTTCGAAAGATCTCTTAACATCGAGATCAAAAATATTTTTGTTTTAATTTTGGAAATCCTATTTTCAGAGATATCGTTGACAATAAACTGGAAAAATATACCCTGATCTATTGAATAGAATTATTGAATAGAATTAATTCCTAATCTATTGAAACTAAAATTAATGAAAAAATTAGGGGTAGTAGGAGTTTATTAATTAATAAATTTAATGTACGCAACCCTTTGAGCGCGAGTTATACTTGTACTTGAGGGATTTATATTTAGCTCAAATTGGTTCATGTAGGTAAAGCTGGAATTTTGTAATCGATTTTTTTTTACTCACTTCCTGATATGCTACATTTAAACTAGTCGGATATGCCAATCCCAAAACTTTCTTCTATCTCATACATATTAATATTTCAAAAAAGCGTAATTTTTTTAATAATGCAATCTTGGAATTCAAAAATGCAGCATAGCAGCGCCACCTGTTATATCATTTACACGAAAACTTAATGAGCACCAACTTATGTCAAGGTCTAACAGAATCTAAAGTTTTATTAATTTCCGAGCATTAGTTCTTGAGATATGACTAGAACTAAAATCATGTAAATCCTGAAAAATGCAGCATAGCAGCGTCACCTGTTGGGGGATTTACACCAAAACTTAATAAGCAACAACTTATGTTAACGTCTAATTGAACCTGAAGTTTGATGAAAATTCGTGCATATGTACTTGAGATAGAGGTGTTGCAGAAATTGTGAAAAACACAGCATAACAGCACCATCTTTTGGACGATTTACACAAAAAACTAATCAGCACCAATTTATGCGAAGGTCTAACAGAATCTGAAGTTTTATGAAATTCTGTGAATTAGTTCTAGAGATATATCTATCGTGAAAATGCAGCATAGCAGCGCCACCTGTTGAGCGATTTACACCAAAAACTAATCAGCACCAATTTATATCAAGTTCTAACTGAATATGAAGTTTTATTAAACTCCGTGCATTAGTTCTTGAGATAGAGCGCCCACAATATTTTCGTCCAGACAGACAATTTTCTAAAAACAGTCGAATCGTGTTCAGGACCTTTTAAAACGTATAAATCCCTCGAAAACCGGAAGTGAAATTTTTCATGAATCTAATACTTTCTTCTTGTAAAGATAGAAAAAAGTAAAAATTATGTACACAGGTTTGTTTCCAATGATATTGAAATTAATAGATTAACTATTTGCTGCTAGTGGGCAGACCAATGATAAAGGAAACCAATATAGTATCGGCAAATTGCTGTCTCAACAAACATGCATTAACTTGATTTACGTTCATTACTAATGCATCTCATTAATGTTGCAATTCGACGTTAAATTTATGTATAAGTTAAGAAATTGATTCCAAATCTAACTGTAGATTATTGAAACATCAAACGAACACGAAATCCCTTAAAATACGTATATACGCACATATTTTAATGACATCCAATAGTACCTGGAAAATATTTATGTACTAACTTTTAATTGATGCAGAGGATGATGACATATATATTTCAACGAATCATTTAGTTGATATTGCAAACGATAATTTCATGTAACACTTGTCTTAAAAATGTTTTCAATCTTGAGAATAGCAACATGGAAACATAAAGGACGCCTGGCAATTTTTCAGTAGTTTAAGAAGTTTTCTATCTTAACAAATCTGTCAAAAAACTGGAACCTTCAAACTATTTTAACTTCACAATAGTTTTCTGTTACAATTTTTATGCGTACAATGCATATATTTTTCGAATATTAATATCATGATGATATGTAAATTATTCATTCATAAATATTCATCAGTAGTTTTTGAATTATGCTTAAAAATTACCCACATTGAATTTGTTTCGCAACTCATAAAAATGAATTTAACATCACGAATTTTGAATATGAAAATTTCCTCATCTCTTTCACCGAATGACTTGCCGCTTGTTATTTCAGAGTAAAATATACCAAAGAATTCAAATACAAGTATATCCTATCAAAATTTGAAAATTTCAAAGTTTGTTACAATTTTATTATGAAGAGGACTCTCTAAGCCTATTTTTTAAAATACTGTTAAAGAAAACATAATTCCCAATCAAATGGCCAGTTTTGTTTTGGCGATAAAATAATATGGGAGGTTCCATTTGTTCCCCCTTTTTACCGATTGTACATCATCTGTTATACAGTAAAACTTCATAAGACGAAATCACAAGGGATCGGAACAAAATTTCGTTTTTAATATGTTTATATCTTAGTAGGTACATTCGAATGTTATGATTGCATATTATTACTTTTGCTGTGACTATAAAATTTGATTTTAATCACAAGATTCTGTCATGGACATATTTCAATGTCACTTGTTTACTGTAATTGTACTGCATACTTTTGTCGAGAATCATGCTAATTTTCCGCAGAAGACAAAATTCCGTCATAGGCAGTTCACCGTTTTCACATTTTACAGTTAGAAATTTACTGATAGACATTTACTGTTAGACATTACATAGACATTTTATTGTTTTGTTTTTGTTTTACCCTTTTTTTATCATATATTCTAATACGAGCAAATCTTGTGGGTGGTTATATATATATATATATATATATATAACCACCTTTTGCGTATATATATATATATATAACCACCTTTTGCGTATATATATATATATATATATATATATGCAAAAATTATCTTAAAAACGGCTCTAACGATTTTGACGAAATTTCGTATCCTACCGTTTTGGGGCACCAGAAAACCATTGGGCTAGGTCACATGCACGAGAAAATTGGATTAGTGGGTCATTTTGGGTCATTTTGGGTCATGGTCTAGCTAATTGTATCTAAAAAACGGTTCAAACGATTTTGACGAAATGTTGTATCCGACCATTTTCGGGCATGAGAAGTCAATTGGGCTGGGTCACATGTTCGAGAACTTTTGATTAGTGGGTCATTTTTGGGTCAACGCGGGTCAACGCGGGTCAAATTAATTTTATCTAAAAAACGGCTCTAACGATTTTGATTAAATTTTGTGTCTTACGAGTTTCGAGCACGATAAAAGCATTGGGCTAGGTCGCATGTCCGAGAAAATTCGATTAGTGGGTCATTTCTGGGTCATTGTGGGTCAAGATCTAAAAAGCGGCTCAATTTACACTAAATTTTGCATCCAATGGATTTCGGGCACGAGAAGACTGTTGGGCTAGGTCACATGTTCGAGAAAATTCAATTAGTGGGTCATTTTGGGTCATTTTGGGTCATGGTCAAGCTAATTGTATCTAAAAAACGGTTCAAACGATTTTGACGAAATTTTGTATCCGACCATTTTCGGGCATGAGAAGTCAATTGGGCTGGGTCACATGTTCGAGAACTTTCGATTAGTGGGTCATTTTTGGGTCAACGCGGGTCAAATTAATTTTATCTAAGGAACGGCTCTAACGATTTTGATTAAGTTTTGTGCCCTACGAGTTTCGAGCACGATAAAAGCATTGGGCTAGGTCGCATGTCCGAGAAAATTCGATTAGTGGGTCATTTCTGGGTCATTGTGGGTCAAGATCTAAAAAGCTGCTCAATTTACACTAAATTTTGCATCCAATGGTTTCCGGGCACGAGAAGACTGTTGGGCTAGGTCACATGTTCGAGAAAATTCAATTAGTGGGTCATTTTGGGTCAAGATCTAAAAAGCTGCTCAATTTACACTAAATTTTGCATCCAATGGTTTCCGGGCACGAGAAGATTGTTGGGCTAGGTCACATGTTCGAGAAAATTCAATTAGTGGGTCATTTTGGGTCATTTTGGGTCATTTTGGGTCATGGTCAAGCTAATTGTATCTAAAAAACGGTTCAAACGATTTTGACGAAATTTTGTATCCGACTATTTTCGGGCACGAGAAGACTATTGGGCTGGGTCACATGTTCGAGAACTTTCGATTAGGGGGTCATTTTTGGGTCAAAGCGGGTCAAATTAATTTTATCTAAAAAACGGCTCTAACGATTTTGATTAAATTTTGTATTTTACGAGTTTCGGGCACGCGAAAATCATTAGACTAGGTCACATGTTCGAGAAATTCGATTAGTGGGTCATTTCTGGGTCATTGTGGGTCAATATCTAAAAAGCGGCTCAATTTACACTAAATTTTGCATCCTATGATTTTCCGGCACGAGAAGACTGTTGGGCTAAGTCACATGTTCGAGAAAATTCAATTAGTGGGTCATTTTGGTCATGGGTTATGATATTTGAACTCAAATTTAATTTTGACCGAGCATAGCTCGGTCTTCCCTGCTCGTGATTTATTACACATCACATTTTTTCATCAAAATAAAGGTGCATATTTTCTATTTATATTTTGGTTGGATTCATAAATTCCCTATCAGTTCTTTTAGATCAGTCTGAGATTTTTTTTTTAAATGCAATTTTGGAAGAATTTATCCTGAAATTTAAATTTCCGGTAATTCATTTATTTTTAACTGCATTGTTGATTTTATAACGGAATACTCTTTTAAACGTGAATATCCCTAAAAGCAAGCCACTACTGGGACAATATTGCATTTATTGGGATGAAATGTTCGGGTGATAATCCATGCTATTGTATATAGTATGGTCTAACACTGGGTCAAGATATAGTGAATATTGGCTTTATACAAGGTATTATGGCTACAGAAAAAAGGAAAACGATTGACTTGATGATTGACTTGATGATTGACCTGTTGAGGCAGAAACCTGCCTAAAACGGGTTTTTATGCATTTTTTATTGTAAAGAATGATTACTTTATTTTCTAATTTCTCAAAAAATCGGCATGTTCATTACTTAATACTGTAAAAGCATTTGAAACTTTTATATACCATTTTCTAAAAACTGTAGTGGTAGAAAGTAATATTACTACTTAGGGTCAATTGCGGTTGTTTTGAAACACATTTTTAAACTTTTCATTGTCACTTTTTTGTTAAATCTAGTCCCAAATAAAAAATTCTTTTTCTTTTCTTTATCTGTTTATGTTTTAAAATAATGCATATCATAAAAATGAAACAAAATATATATATATTATTAGCCCCACGGAATGGGGCTAATATGAGACGGCATGCGACTAAATTGAGACACCATTATTTTTAAATGGTTGTAAGCACTAAAAAAATGAGGGTCTGTAATAAAGCCTGCCTCGCATCTAATGTTTCAGCTGCATTATACAATTTTTCTTTATCTTTTGCTTTTTCTGAATTTTGGGATATCTTACATGTGCCCACTAAAATAATGAGGAAATCGCACCTCTCTCTCTAATTTATTAAATGGTAATTAAAGGTAAAAAACGAACAAGAAAATTATTTGCAACACTTAAAGTTAATTTGCAACACTTAAAGTTAATAGTGAGCTTTCAGAAGTAAATTTGGAATGGTGTAACACCCATTATTGAAAAAAAAATATTCAAAAATTTTGTTCATTATCTTAATGGAGTTAATTCATTATCCATCAATACTTATACATCCGGGAAAATTATAAGTAGTTTCCCTGATTTTTAATGTGGTTTCAGGAATAGACAAAATAGCAAAAGTATCCATAATGTCCACTGCAAAGATTTCATCTTCTTTATACACGAAATCAGTCGTCAGATCGATCGTTAGAACACCTTAAACTTTTTACTGTTACCTATCCTTCGTCTAAATCTACTTCGTTTATGAGACAGACGTATTTAACGATAGTAGACAGTCTAACTCTACGTTTAAAGTCAGCTAAAATAAAAGATCCATTTTTTAATATTCTACTGAAATTTTGGTATCTCGGAAACAACTGGAACAATTTCTTCTCTTTTGACATTTGTAATGAAATTTCTCAATGGTTCTTCATCAGTATCATGCAGAAGAGGCATTTCTTCACTCTCTGTGCTGTCGTCTTTGAAAACTTTATGAATCAACTTGTTTATCTTCATTTATTGAATTGATGTTTTTATTTTTATATTCCTTCAGTTTCAGTTTAGGCATTAGTATCTCACATGCTATCTGGGTAATAATTTCTGTGGTTATGCAATCCCCGTCATCTTTAATTTCACCAGTATAGTTCTCGAAACGTGTGTCTTCATTCACAGTTATAGTATCATATTTTCTCTCTCTTTTTTTTCCTGAATTGTATTTCCCTTGTGTGGCTCTTTTCCTTTAACGGAATTAAGTTCTTTTGCTTTTGATTTTTCTTCCTCATTTTCTATTCTTAATTTTTATGTCGCTATCCACTCTTCATTTATAACAACTTTTAATTACCATCTATACGTTTCATTTTCTTCTTTTCAGCAGCATTTTTATTTCTTATTTGTAAAAGCAACATCTTAAAAGAGCTTTGAGAAATTGATGAATCTTTGCTCGCAAGAAATACGATAGGAGGGAGGATAGGATGTGATAGGATAGGATGTGAACTGGTTTGCATTGGAATAGCTTTACGGCAAAAATCGATTTGTAAATCTTACAGTTTTTAGCTAAACAATATAAAGATTCAGCATTGAATATCCTTTTTATTTGGCTTCATCTAAAATACATTGGTTTGTAATAACGCACCATTTTCAATGTTAAAAATACACAGGCCTTGAATGTCACATTTAGATTCAGTTGCAAAATAAACTTGCTAGTCATTCTATTAAAAATCTGCAACAAACATAGAAAAATATGCTATTAGACTTACAAGAAAAACAAAACATAAATGGAATATGACAACAAAAAGACAATTAAATATTAGCACTTTCTGTTTTTATTTGTGGCGGATGTTTCCAGCTATAAAATAGAATAACATTATCACAGGCTCTAGAACTGTCTCATATTACCCCCATACACTGTCTTACATTAGCCCCATACACTGCGCCTTATCAGTCCTATTCACTGCTCCATATCAGTCCCATACACTGTCTCCTCCCCCAGAGTTTGTTGATTTGTAAATCGGGCTACGTTAAACATCTTCCAAATTTAAAAGGCTAAAATATCGCCATTTCTTACTCAATAAAGGCCTATAGAATATTTTACCTAAGTTTTTATTTAAGAGTTGGAAGTCAAAAGTTCTGAAGTCTGCCAGAAAAGTAATGTATATTATGTATATTTATTTCTTTATAAATTTTGAATGTAGTCGTAATGGCTATAAGTAAAATCATGTATAATCACAAAGCTAATTTTCTTACTATAAAAATTGGTTTCTTTTTCTGTGTGCCTTCCATTAGCCCTATTTTTAAGGGTGTTTCATATTACTCCAGACTGATCCCGTTTGAATTCAACAAAACATATTTACTTAAAATCATTTAAAAAAGAGAGGTGTTTAAAATTTAATTTGCATTGTTAATGCTATACAACGTTCATTTCACAAGGACGCCATTATATTAAAATATAAACTGGCTCAAATATGACCAAGGGCAGTACGTGTCTCACTGACAAGGGATGAAATTCAGATTATTTATTGTATCAGCAAATTGCATGCTCCTTTCATTCTAATCTCATATCACATATCCTGCAGAGTTCGATTGTTGATTTATACTTAAAATAAAGTTATTGATTCTAACTCTCTCTGCATATTATTAAAACATCAAACGCATATGAAATGTTATTGAGCATGTATATGCTCGCAAATTTAAATGACGTACACACTTGAACTATATTTATAGAACAGCTCTTAATTGATATGGAGAGATCATTAAACATACATTTCAACGAAGCTATTAATTGTTCTTACGTGCAATATATTCCAGTAACATTTGAATATGATATTTTTCAAGGTAGTATTAGATCAGGTGATTAATTTTATATGTTGTTTTAAATGACAAATTTTAAACAATTCTAAATAATAACGTAAATTTAAATAAGAACCAAGATGGATTTAAGGTGTCCCATTATGTTTGACAATTTTTTTTGTGTAAAAGCAAAAAAAGAGAATAATAGTTATTGTTTTAAGAATATTAGTATAAAAAAATAGGTATTTCATTTGTTAAATAAACCATTTTATTGCAATTTCTTTTTATTTATTGCTTAATTTTAAGGCAAAATATTCAATACTTATAATGTCCTCTCACGACCAAAACAATGATAGTTTACATTCTTACTTTCTTATACGTACATAAGAAGAGGGTATTTGTTACGGCTTCCCTTAGCCTTGTAGACAACTTCAGCGCATTCTATCATAATTTGATTTTTGCCGCATGGCAGCAGTTAGTCTCTCCCGCATTGTTTCGGGAAAATTCAAGATGGAATAAACCGCATAATGGAGCTATTTTATTAACTAAAATGGCCATGGGGTCATTAAGTATAGTAATAAGAAGTCATCTCTTAATCATATTAAAAACAATACAGTTATGTCATTCCTTAATCATAGTAAGAATAGTAGAGTTATTATGTTCTTCAAGTGGTACTGTCAACTCATTCATTCTGCATCTGTTCGAAACTGACTATAGTGTCATCACTTTGGATTTAAACCTAATGTACTGTATATATATGTACAGAGTGTTCTAGAAAGGACTCCCTAACTTTGAAATGACATAACTTCGAAACAGTGAGAGATAGAAATGTGAAACAAGTGGAATGTTAGACAGATAGGTCTGGAATTTTTCATACATCAATTTAAAAAAATAGTTCCAATATTGGACACGAGAGGGCGCTGCAATCACAAAGCTGTGTCTTTGAAATAGTTCCTGAAAGTGAGCTGTTTGAACTGAGATAAAAATCACATTACAATGGTTTCTATATGGTTACCTTTTTCAGGCAACCTAAAGGTAAAGTTCGAAATCACTTGTTGCAATACTTCTATTGAAATGGATGCACATGCCTCACAGAGCAATTGTTCAAGCTGTTCCAACGTTTAGGGATTTTTAGAATAAACAGCGTCCTTCAAGTAACCCCACAAAAAGAAGACGCATGGATTCAGATCCGGGGAATATGGTTGCCAATCCATACCAATACCTGTCACTTTGAAATAATTTATAGCAATGACTCTCTCACTGAAGTATTCCGCTAGTAACTCAAACACTGCAGTAGTACGGTGTGGTCGGGCCCCATCCTGCATAAACCATGAAATCTCTGGTGCATCCTCTAGAGCTCAAAATGTTCCAATAAACTGCTGTAAAATTTCAATATATCGAGATGCGTTAATCGTTTCCCTCCTGAAAAAGGACCCAATGATTCCTTTACTGGACAGTCCTGCCCACACTGTAATTTTTGCTGAGTGCAGTGGTTTTGAAAGACACACAAACGGGTTTTCAGTACCCCATATTCGCCAGTTTTGTTTGTTCACATATCCCTCTAAATGAAAATGGGCCTCATCGGTGAACCATACATGACCGACATCAATTTTATTTTCATCAATCATCTGCAGTAACTCATTTGCAAAAACTTCTCTTTGTTGTAGAGCTGTATTTGTGATCGCTTGATGGCACTGTATTTTGTAGGGAAACAGCTTCAGGCCTTTTCGCATTATACTGTACGTGTAGTGGTGTTTGACAATCCTGCTTCAGCAGCGACTCGCCTTATGGATTTTCGAGGACAACGTCTAACAATTTCTTCGACTGCTTGCACATTTTCAGGTGTCATGACTGATCGACTGCATCCCACATTTTCGCCTAAATCATCGGCCACACTGCCCATCCGTTCAAACTTGTTGAATAAATTGCGAATTGTTTTCAAGTCTGTACCTTCTTAAACATTAATTTTTTTTTTTTTTAAACTTCGCTTTGTTATCGTCGGACTTCGATTTAATCGATGGTATTCAAGTACAATAAAAATTCGTTGTTCCAAGGAATACGGCATGATATTCTTGAATTCCGAATTATTCTTTAATTCTATACAACTTTTTTACACGTGTCAGCAATGAAACAGACGCACCAATGAAATTTCTGTACTTCTGTGTACCATTTAAAGTTCCATGTGCTTGTGCTGCCACCTATTATCCAATATTGGAACTATTTTTTCAAATTCGTGTATAACAAATTCCAGACCTATCTGTTTAACATTCAACTTGTTTCACGTTTCTATCTCTCACTGTTTCGAAGTTATGTCATTTCAAAGTTGGGGAGTCCTTTCTAGAACACCCTGTATATAAACATTTTAGTAATTTAGAGACTCTTCGCATTATTCGAATCAACGCATTACATATTTTCTCAATACAATCCACTCAGTCAATAACTTTAGCGCAGCTGCAACAGTATTGGAATCTAGAAAATTTGCAACTTCCATTTTTTTGTTGGATGTTTATGTTTTGGAATGTCCTAAACACTATTTGACAATTTT
The DNA here is from genome assembly GCA_963931845.1 of Maratus michaelseni. Taxonomy (NCBI): domain Eukaryota; kingdom Metazoa; phylum Arthropoda; class Arachnida; order Araneae; family Salticidae; genus Maratus; species Maratus michaelseni. The sequence goes on from OZ007593.1 coordinate 267,078,662, forward strand.
TGGAAAATGTCTGCCTGTCTGTCTTATTCTGACTGTCTGTTAATCTGTGCTAAAATCAAATTTTGTGTTTGCTCTTTTTCAAGAACTAAAGGACGGAATTTCATAACATTTATATTCTGTTTATATTTTGCTTACCTGAACTGATGCTGATTAGGTTTGGGTGTTTATCGTCCAACGGGGGGCACTGCTATGATGTAGTTTGCATGATTTCCACCATAATTATATCTTGGCATCTGTAGGAGGAATTTATTAAACGTCATATTCAGTTATAGTTTGCCTAAAAGGTTGCTGTGCTACATTTTCATTATTTCCATGATAGCTGTATCTCAGCATTTATGGAATTGAATTTCTTCAACCTTGAATTTTATCACCCATCAGTTTCACAGACCTTGATATAATTTGGTACTGAGTAGGTGTGTGTGCATCTTGTTTAACAGATGGCGTTGCTGTGCTCTGTTTTCAATGATCTATATATCGGATTTTATGGGATGGGATTTCACGAAATCTAATATGTAAGACATTTATTAAAAAGTATGTTGTTTCCATTTTTGCATTTGTTCATTCAACAGGGGCGTTTCTATGCTGTGCTTTTCATGATTTTCGTGATAGCTATATCTCGGAATCTATTGAATGGAATTTTAACAAATGTAATACGTAAGATATTTATTAAACACTAGCAAATCCGCCCAGCGTTGCCTGATCCCGTCAAAAAATAATACGAAACGCAAAATCACTCTAAAAATCGCTGCCCTAAACCCTTCTTCTGGTAACTCTTTGTCTTTCGGAAATTAAATAGAGAGATTTACCCGAAGCGGAAGTAAATGTAATACCACCCCCTCAAATGTCTGGGTCATTTGATTCAAAACGGGTCAGTTTTTGGTCAAAATTAAAAAAAAAGTTACCGTCTGATTTTCTCAAAATTTGCATTTCGAAATCAGAAGAAAACTGTGAGTTTCGATTCAAATAATCCAATACTTTTCATAATATTCGACGTTGAGTGAAAATTAAACTTTTTAGTTTTCTGGGATTATCAAATCGGTAACTTTCTTTTGCGGTTTGAAAATAAATAGTCATTTTTAGCGCATGCGCAGGAAAATCTTTTAGTTCCACCGCCAGGGGATGCATTTTGTTCGAAACAAATTATCCCACACGTGACCCCGCTGCCTACGATACCGTGTATAGCAGACGTGCTAGGCACGCGCTGCAAAATTTTTTACTTCAAGTTTCTACCACCAGGTGGAGCATTCTGCTTTAAATAAATCTATTTCCGAACGAAACTCCGGCACTCGTTCCTGTTGCTTACAGGACCGTGTAGAAGACCGTGCGTGCGCGAAAAGTGTGTTAGTTCCACTTTCCACCGCCAGGGAGTACCAAATCTATGTCTTAAATAATTAGCTATATCTTAATTAGTTCATGTTAAGTTGAATAAACCGATTCCCGTTGAAATCAGACCCACAGAACACGAGAAAATAAATCATCCCTGGATATTAATATTCATAAATGGTGGTAACCAAGGGCTGAAAAAATGATACCGAAGTTTATTAAATTCCTGGGAGACCTCCGAAGAATGTCAGAAAAGATTGCATTTGAATCGGAGCAAGATTGAATGCAAAATCTTTTAGTTACATTGTCCACCTCCAGGGGGTGTACTCTGTTCTAAACAAACCTCTTTCCGAACAAAACTCCGGCACGTGTCCCCGCTGCTTATGACAACGTATAGAGAGCGTTCTGTGCACGCGCCAAAAATCTTTTTGTTCCGCTTTCGACCGCCAGGGTTGCCAAATCTATGTCTTAATTAGTTATCTATATATTAATTAGTTCATGTTAAGTTGAATGAATCAATTGTCATTGAAATCGGGCCCTTTGTCTGAATCGTACAAATTTTAAATGCTAAATTGTTTAGTTTCACTTCCCCCCGCTAGGAGTGCCCTCAGTTCTAAATAGAACTCTTTCCGATCGAAACTCCGGCACGTGTCTCTACTGCCTATGACACCATATAGCAGGCGTGCTCCGCACGCGCTGCAAAATCTTTTAGTACTATTTTCTACCGACAGGTGGCGCTAAATCTGCATCTTAATTAGTTATCTATATTTTAATTAGTTCGTGTTAAGTTGAACGAACTAATTCTCATTGAAATTGGGCCCATAGAACCCGAGAAAATTCCCCTTCTTGGTCATTAATGTTCAGAAATAGTGGTAACCAAGGGCTGAAAAAATGATACCAAAGTTTATCTAGTATCTGGGGACCTGAGAAAAGGTTTTGTTTGAATCGGACTAAAAGTATAAATGGTTCTGATTTTGGAGGCAGGGGGGGGGGGGAGAGTGAGTTTCGATAACAGCAGTAACGCGATATTTAAACTACAACCAAACACTCATCTCCCCCCCCCCTACCAACAGAATTTAACCAACAACGAACTTTCTAAACAGAAACAAAAAGACTTTTCTAATACATACAAAAACAGTAAGTTACCGTTGTTAATTTCTGAAATCAAATACATAAATGATGTATACATGAGAAAACTCTAAAAATCGTGCTGTGCCTACAATTCTATCAGCTACCAATCACAACTGCCCTCCAATGGTGTTTGACTTAAAGTGGGCGATTTGTGATGTCATTTGAAACAAAAAACTCTTCTAAAGATGAAAAAAGTTAAAAAACGCATAAAAATTTAAATTAAAAGAAAGAGTCTAATAAAAAAAATCGGGATAATAAATAATCCGCCTTTTCCTTTTAAAATTATGATTTTTTATCTGTAAAGAATTATCAACTTTCTCCAAGCCAAAAAGAGTAAAAAGAAAATGACGATTCTGAGCGTATCTGAGGCTAAAATGGAAGCAATCACCGAACCAATCAAGCATTCTGGACAAAATTACATAGTTTCAAAAGAAAAAAATCGCCAAAAAATAAAAAATCGCTGTACAAATTTCGCATAAACTTTATTGAAAAGAAGATAAAAAAAGATGTATTGTGCTAAAAGATTGGAACCGGATTCCGCTTACTAATGTGGGTAAATCGCAGCGAAACGTCAAAACACACTAAAATCGCATTTTTAAAATCATTATTTTTTATCTGTAAAGAATTATCAACTTTCTCCAAGCTAAAAAGAGAAAACAAACTGACGATTCTGAACGTATCCGAGGCTGAAATGGCAGCCCAATCACCGAACCAATCAAGCATTCTGCAAAATTTCTTAGTGTCGAAGAAAAAAATTCGCCAAAAATTCAAAAATCCGTGCACAAATTTCACATAAACTTTATCGAAAAGAGGATAAAATTTACTGTATTGTGCTGAAAAATTGGAATCGGATTCCTTATACTAATGTGGAAAAAACGCAGCAAAATGTGAAAAAACACTAAAAATCGCATTAAAAATTAAATTAAAAAAAATCTATTCAAAATTCCAAAATCTGGCTTCGAGGTTCAAAACTGCATGCATAGAGCATGCCTTTCTACCAAATTTTGTAGTTGTGCGTGCAGCGGTCTCTTTAGAACACAACCGAGAAACAGACACACACACACACAAACTTCCTTCTTTATTATAGTTAGAGATTATGTAATTACTTTTTTCCATCTTTACAAGAAGAAAGTATCGGATTCATGAAAATTTTCGACTTCCGTTTTTTGACGGATTTATACGTTTTAGAAGGTCATGAACACGATTTGACTGTTTTTATAGAATGTCTGTCTGTGACTCTCTCTGTCTGTCCGTCCGTCTGTCTGTATGTCTGTCTGTATGTGCCAAAAATTTTGTGAGCGCTCTATCTGAAGAACTAATGCACGAACTTTAATAAAACTTTATATTCAGTTAGTCCCTAATATAAATTGGTGCTGATTAGTTTTTGGTGGAAATCGCCCGACAGGTGGCGCTGCTATGCTGCATTTTTTGCGATTTACGCAATAGCTCTATCTCAAGAACTAATGCAGTTATTTTCACCAAACTTCAGATTCAGTTAGACCTGGACATAAATAGACGCTGATTACATTTTGGTGTAGATTCCCAACAGGTAGAGCTTCTATACCACTTTTTTCATTATTATCACGATAACTATATCTCAAAAACTAATGCACGGATTTTCATCAAACTTCAGATTCAGTTAGACGTTGTCATAAATTTTTGTTGATTAGGTTTTGGTCTAAATCTCCTAACAGGTGGCGCTGCTATCCTGTATTTTGCAGGATTTACACGATTTTAGAAATAGTCATATGTCAAGAACTAATGCACGGAATTTAATAAAACTTTAGATTCAGTTAGACTTTGATTTAAATTGTTTGCTGATTAATTTTAGTGTATGTGAAACCTGTGTGAGATGGAAGAAAGTTTTGGGATTGGGACATCCGATTAGCTAAATTTTCAGTTTGTTCACTCAATAGGGTGTGATGTTTTGCTAAATTTTCGATGATTTCTAAAGTTGTATCTCAGTTTCTATTGGGTATAAATGCACCAAACTTGGTATTTGAAGTTATTAGTTAATCCTTATATAACTGCTGTCAGCGGTCTCACAGACCGCTTCAGGAAATTCCCAGGCATTAAACAGACAGCTCATTATAATCGCATCATCACATATATGGTATGGAGAACGGTTTTATATAAATATAACAACAATCATTGGAGATAGAGCGTGTTCGTAACTGTTTGTTCATGAAAATAATGTTTTTTAGAAAAATCATTTTTAAGTTTTCATTTCTGAAAATGTATTAGAAATATTCTTTTCAAGTTTTAAAAATTGTTCACATTTTTGAAGCGAAAACGTCTCTCTATAGGCGCACCATACAGACGGTTGGAAATATTGCGTTTATTTATGTAACAAAACGCTGATATTTTTCCTTTCAGGAATTTACAATCAGATATTTTGCTGGTCCATACATCACGCTTGAATGTGAAACGTTTATTTTATGGAACAAAATTCTTGACGTCAGCTGGTCTATGTCATCGATTTTATTTGTGTACTTTAATACCAATGCATTGAGATATATACACATACACATACGCATTAGTGCCCTCTTGCACCAAATTTTCACTGAGCTTGGCGATATTTGGGTAAAATATCGCCAAATTTGGTTTTAAAAAGTTGCCGTAAACATGTCCAAATTGGCGATAATCAGGTAGTTTCGCGAATTTTCCAAGTTTTGACCACAAGTAAAAATCTCTCATAATCGATCTCCATGTAAAAATGATGTCCCACAGTGGCGCTGACGGTTAAGCTCGGTTCTCGTAAGATCACCGAAAGCGAGCAGCATCGACCAAGGTAATAGCTTGGGAGGGTGACAACCTCTATCAACTGCCGCTGCTGTGGGACCGTGTACGTTAACAGGAGCTGGTGCACGTAAAATCTGTTCGTGACTCCAATGTCCTCCAAGTTTAGTATAATCGTTACCTCTGTGGGTGCCAATCCAGGTGCAGGTCTCTCATCTGGAATTGGTTCAAAATTAGAAGACCAGCTCTAGAAGTCCAACCTCTCTTGAAGCTCTGGTACCCCTTCTTTGAGAGAAGTGCCTTGGCACTTTCCCTGACACGCCAACAACAACATGTAAAAATGATGCATTTTGGGTACCGTGTTTTTGTGAAAATTAACTGTATTCTGGTTACCAAGGGTTAACTTTTGCCGAAAAACATTATGTTTGTATGGATAGTTCTTATATGAATTCTAATTCTGAATACATTTTTTAAAATAATTGTCCTTTAATTGTCTGAGTGCAACGAAGACTCATACACAGCGCAGTATTACTTTGTCCCATATATAGCTACGATGCATATTAAAACCTTTCGTCAAGCATAACTCAAAAAATATTTAACGGATTTCGTTCAAATTTTTGCAGCAGGTACCTATAAAGGTGACAACGTCGTCTATTTATTACCAAGAATAAGTGTCAAACCGTTTGGAAGTTATATTAAAAAAATAGATAAAAAAGCACAATTAAAGTACATACGTCACTAAATTTTGTGCGTACGTCATTTTCACCGGCGGGAGATTTTCGTAGACAATCGGAATTGAAAAGTTCATGGAATACATGGAGCAAAAAAATATGCAAGCACTAATATTCAGCACAATAAAATATATTTCAATTTATTAAAAATGGAAAGTTAATCGGGAATTTTTTCTGTTTGAAAAGTATTAGAGATTAGTAAGAGTAGTATTAGTATTAGAGATTTGGCGTAAATCACACCATTAGCAGCTTTTTTATTTCGCGTGTGTATGTTAGGAACAATTCTTTGATGTTTAAATAAAAGGTTTCGATTTGTGGCATTATTTCTTATTTTCTTTTCCTTTTTAGTATTTTAAATGGAATTAGTGAAAGGCGTGTATTTTAAATTAAATGAGTGAAAGACGTGTATTTTTAATGTATGTATTTCAAATGAAATCAGTGAAAGATTTATATTTAAATGAAATGAATGCAATATGAAGATGTTATGAGAAAAATATTTGGCGATTTATCAACTGCGCCAAGTTAACATAAAAGTACCAATACATATGTGGGTACTTCTCTATTATCCCGTCGACCACTTTTCATAAAAAAAAAACTATCGCCAAATAAACGGGAGAACGTTGTCATTGAAATATCAAAATACATAAATAAATAAAATATAAGAATTTAAGGACACAATTGTTATTTTAATGAATGAAATAACTAATAAATCAGTAAAACATAATGAAAAATACACGCAAATGTCGCGTTAAAAACCACTTGATGACGTAACAAACACGTATAATGCTTCTGATATCAAGTAAATGGGACTGCATTTTTGGCGTTTAATCTAACAGTTTGGCGATAGTTTTTTGTTATGAAAAGTGGTCGACGGGATAATAGAGCAGTACCTCTATGTGAAATGAAACAAGGCACAGATGTCATATACGCACCACGTTTGCGCGATTTTTCCCTCCACCAGCTTGGGGAAAACTTTGTTTTTGAATATTAGTTACAAATAGTGTGACAAATAGTACACGTGATTTTTTATTTCAATATAAAAATAAAACAACGTAATAAATGAAACAGCTTCTATTATTTTAAAAAAGGAAATAAAAATAAATAAATAATAGTTTGATATAAATAAAGGTGCGGATGTCATATACGCACCACATTGGCGCGATTGCAACAAAATGGCAATTTTATGCCTCACATAGTAACCCGGTTATTTTGTTTCAATTGTTGTTATTTGTTGTTCATTTAATTTGCTATTTTTCATACGTTGTATCTTTATCTATCTCTTGTCTATCATATGCTGTATATTCACTTAGATTCTTGTTGATATCTTCTTTATATCGTAATTGTTAACTTTATGTTCTCAGCAATATCACTCAGACTAATCCCTTTGAGGGAAGACCTAGTTATAATAATAATTAATTAATATGCTTTCCTATATAACTTAACATTACGAGTGTCATACATAATACAGTCGTATGTAATATAAAGGTACATATGCATACATACATATTTGAATATTGCCTTTTAGAGATTGGAAAATTGGAAAATGGATCAAAATAGTCAGTTCGATGATGAATTGGGACGGAAAAGGAAATTACCGCGCTTCATATATTATATTGATACTTCGAATCGATTACGATCGCCCTAAAAGTTTTCGCTTCGGCAATGTGGTCTTAAACACACACTTTTTTTTTTTTTTTTTTTTTTTTGCTGTACCTTCTTTAATCTCATTATTGGAATATATTTTTTTTTTCTCAATGTTACTTAAATACACATTTAGAAGTTTCTGAAATACACACTTCAGGTTTAAGATCTGAAACTAAAACATTGATAACTACATTTCCAAAGATCGTAAGAAGAAAATCTAATCTTTTTTAGACAGCTAATTGTACAGTCTTTCAGATAAAACAGTACAAAAATTATGATATTTACCTGAAATTCGGTGTTCAAATGTAGTGCGATACATTAGGCTAAAGTTATTGGTTCTAAGTCACATTGATTCTAATTTTGGGCGTATATTACTAACACATTGACTACCATGGGACAGGAATACGTGTGCCAACAACATTGTCATTGAAGACAATTTATTGTTATGAAACGGGATTATTGATAATTTATTACCACGTATTTAAAAAAAGAACACCGTGGCCTGTCAGACATGCAGTTATTTCAATTTGGCGTTCACCGCATAAAAATAACTAGGATTTGATATTTTTGAATTAAAAATGTATAAAATTAACAAACTTTAACTCGATTGGGAGTTGTGAACCGACACGATAAACATTGAAAACTGCTTTGTCAATGTCTGCCAAAAAAAAACCCCACTTCATCACAGTTTATGGCGGTTAATGTTTTAAAACATCAAACATATATGAAGATGTATTTATCTGCTAATTTTAATGATGAACATACTTCAACTATATTTATAGGCTAGCTCTTAATTAATATAGAGAGAGTTTATTAAATATACATTTCCGCGAAACTATTAATTTCTGTTCCTTGGAATATACTCCAGTAACATTTGGATACGATACTTTTGAAAGCATTAATAGCGCAGCTTTTTATATTTTCTTCCTAGGCGATCATCCCTTGTCATCCCTAGTTTTATATCTTCTTGTAAATCGACAAATTTAAATGAATTATACATAATCACGTAAATAAAACAATCAAAATTGATTTATGCTTCGTACTGATGAAATAAGCATGATTTTCAGACAAAATTAGAAAATTTCGTATTCATGTATGAGCATTGATTATTTTGTCTTACCTATCTATCACTTTATAGGAACTATCATTATTAAAGAAAAAACATAAAAAATGTACATTAAAATAGAATTATAAAACCCTTACTTAACGATTTTTGTTTGTTTTTCATTTTTTAATAAAAATGTAGAATAGTTTCTTTTATTTTTGACACGTTATTCAAACGAAAATAGAGTTTAACTCTTGAAACACTAAAAATAAACCTAGCCATTTTTTTAACAATTCGAAAGAGGTTCTTCAAAAATACGGTAACGAATTATGTATGTAGTGTTATAAAAAATGTATATAAAAAAATTAATAACGCAATGAAATTTTTATATTTATACGTTTTTGTAGTTCTACTACACAAGAGTATACTTTTTGATTCTTATGCACACAAAATAGAGTTCTATAACATTTCATCTTAAAGCAGGGCTGGACAAATGCGGTCGCCAGGTCGCTACTGGCGACCAAGTTATTTAATCTGCAAATTTTAAAATCATAAAATCAGAATTATTTGACTGACTTCGACAGGAAAATAGGGAAAAAATGTTTTCCTGCTTCACTATTCCAACGATGTCCCCCTCATCAGATATACACTATATTGCCAAAGGTGACCGGTCACTTGCGATTTTAGACGTTTTGTTAACTATCTAGAAAAATACATGAGGAATTAACCTGAAACTGCAGGTGTGTAAACAGTATAGTATAGGTTATATATTTCCGCAAAGATTTTTTCCCGAAACCCCATAGGGGACTGTCAACAAATTGAAAAAGAGCGAATATCTTTTGGATTACCCTGTAAAAACTAATGTAGCAAAAGCGTTCAAACTCGAGATTATTAATAAGTGGCTTATTTTAATATACTGTGTTCATTTTTATGAGGATAGCATGTATATACTCGAAGAGAAATTAAGGTTTTTATAAAAACAGTCCCAAATTTCGTCAAGTTTTTAGCTTATAAATTGCAGAGTTCTTAATATAAAAAAAAAGTTATTTTGAGAAAATATGTCAAACAGCATTGTACATGACACTCTGCAATCGGAATTAAAAAATAATGAAAATTGGATGAAAAATGTGCCAGTTTACTAAAAAGGGGTTCACTGCGCATGCGCGGATGCAATCGAAATATAATGTGCATAATGTATTAGCTATGTATATAGAGCAACTTTTGTGAAAGTCTCAAAATCATATCTTGAAAATTCTGAAAATTATCGTCGATAGAATAAGCTCGAAATCCGTTGTTCCCAAAAGGAAGCAAAAAGATGAGGGATTGTATCCAAATACAGTAGTAAGTGCAATATTGTGTACGCTATCTTGGCACTAATCAATAGATATTTGATACAATCCCTCATCTTTTTGCTTCCTTTCACAAAAGTTGCACTATGTGCTTAGCTAATACATTATGCATATTATATTTTGATTGCATTCGCGCATGCGCAGTGAAACATTTTTTAGTAAACCTGCTCATTTTTCATCCAATTTTTATTATTTTTTAATTCCGATTGCAGAGTATTATGTACAATGTTGTTTGACATATTTTTTCAAAATAACTTTTTTTTATATTAAGAACTCTGCAAATTATAAGCAAAAAAATTGGTGAAATTTGGGACTGTTTTTATAAAAACCTTAATTTCTCTTCGAGTATACATTCTATCCTCATAAAAATGAACACAGTATATTACAATAAGCCACTTATTAAAAATCTCGAGTTTGAACGCTTTTACTACATTAGTTTTTACAGGGTAATCCAAAAAATATTCGTTCTTTTTCAATTTGTTGACAGTCTCCTATGGGGTTTCGGAAAAAAAATTTCGCGGAAATATATAACCTATACTATACTGTTTACACACCTGCAGTTTCAGGTTAATTCCTCATGTATTTTTCTAGATAGTTAACAAAACGTCTAAAATCGCAAGTGACCGGTCACCATTGGCAATATAGTGTAGATTTTGCAGCAATCAAACTATATGGACATCTGAAACATTTGTCATTCAGCATTTCCCGAACATACCGGTAAATTCCGACTTTAGAGTATTTCGTTTTCTTTTTTTCAGAGATATATAATTTTCATAAGTTTCATTGGAAAACTTTGTTCATATTATCTTTCTAAATTGTGTACTATTCTAAAGTATGTAACTAGAAATTCTAGAGTATGCTTGTTATAGTTTTATCTTAATAAAACGTTTGTGATTTTTGAAACGCAATGGCGGGGATGTGGGGGGGGGAGGCGGTTAATATTTATTACTGTCGAACAGAATTGTTTGCTGGCTACCAGATTTTATCAAAATTTTAAAACCCTGCCTTAAAGTACTTAAAAGCTTTAAATAACACTACAAATTAAAGTGTTTTGAATTTCACCTTTAATTTTTATTTTATTTTCTGTGATCGAAAGTATTGGATATTGACTTAGAATATTGAATTAATAATGTTTGTTCCGGATATTTGGGCGTATTTTTATAAAGTGTTGTACTTTTCAGTAATGAATAGTAAATCTTGTTTAGGTATATAACTACAGGGTGTTTCACAAAGGACCCCTAACTTTAAAGATCAATAACTCGGAAACAGTGATAGATAGAAATATGAAGCCAGTGATTTTTAAAAAATGTTGTTAATTTTGTTTATTAAAAAAATCGTAAGAATCTTATACATAAATCTCAAAATTTAGTTAAAAATAGCGCCAATAGATGGCGCTGCGATAAATAGGCGTATCACATAAAATGTGATTCAATATGTGCACCTTTTACACAACAGACATGCCGCAAACGCAGAATGATATTGTCAATGACTCTCTGCAGTGTGTCACCGGAAATCGACACACAAGCTTGACAAATAGCCTCGTCGGGCTCACCGAGTGTTAAAGGATTGTTCCGGTAGACATTGTCCTTTAATGTGTCCCACAAAAAGTAATCGCAGGGAGTGAGGTCGGGTGAATACGGATTCCACTCCATGTCTTTTCCCTTCACTGTGGAATAGTTCAACGCAATAACTCTATCGTCGAAGTATTCGTCCAGAAAGTCAAAAACGTCTTGTGTACGATGCGGACAAGCCCCATCTTGCATAAACCACGCCGTGCCTGGTCGATCCTCTAACGCTGTTGATTGGCGACAAATTGCTTCAAAAGCGCAATATACCGCTCAGTCGTCATCGTTTCTCGCAAGAAAAAGGGCCCAATAATGCCTTTGCGACAGATTGCAGCCCAAACTGTAAGTTTTTGGCTATAGAGTGGTTGTGCGTGAGTCAAATGTCGATTTTCTGTACCCCAAAATCGCCAATTTTGTCTGTTAACAACATCCAGATAAAAATGGGCCTCATCCGTAAACCATATTCGGCCGACATCAAAACCAGAACAATCAATCTTCTCGAGCATCTCGTTAGCGAAATGCTCTCATTGTCGTTCAGCTCGAACTGGTATGGCATTCCGGCATTGAATCTTGTAAGGAAACATGTGTAATGATTTCCGCAGGATTCTGTACGTGCTGGATGGCTTGATTCCAGATTCAGCTTCAAGTCTGCGAACAGATTTATTTGGATTACGCTCAATAACTGCAGCAAGTGTCGTTGAATTTTCATGAGTAACGACGGAGTGGGTCCGACCGGGGCCTCCGAGATGTCGCTGTGTGTCCTTAACCGGGCCTGCTACAAGTGACGTCACAACCTGCTGACGTCAAAACAGTGATCCATAATAACTTAAAAATTTTCATGTACTTTGTTCGTTTGTACGTATTGTTTACGATAGTATTTTGATTTTATTTATTGTTTTATATAGTAATTAATAATATTTTTCAGTGTATTTAGATTATAATGCTATCAATAATTATTGATTATAATTATTAAAGAAAGTGTAGATTATATCTATAAAATAATGAGAAGAAAATGTTGTGCTCCTAGTTTCTAATCTAAGTCTTCAAATTCGCTACTGATAATGAAAAGAAGAAATTTTAGCTACGAAAATTACCTTGTGATAATTATTTTTACATTTCAACAGAAGTGGTCTGCATTAAATGTTTCGATATACGTTTCATAATTCGTGAAGCTAAATTTAATATGATGGTATTGAACTTGCTGTGCTGAGAAAAAAAATAACCCTAACAACGAATGTCCATCCTACTGTAATGGAAATATTCCGGTATATTTGAATGAATTTGTACTTCCAAATCAAAAAGAGTCAAATCAAATGATCTTTAGAAAAAAAAATAAATAAAAGAAGCAGACGATAAACAGTTTAAAAAATGATTTTGAAAGAAATACTGTAATAAATTGAATGAAATCTGGATATATTTAGTTAGAAGTGAGTGTGCTTTGTTTATAAAATTAAAGGTAACTGATTTACACAACTTAGTAGTTCTACGTAGTTCCATTTAACAATTTAGCTAACTTAAGTGTACAAATATATTATGAAAATAAAACTTTTAATAAGTTAATTTGAGTGGTTATTAGGTCCTAGACCCAAGTACAATAAATAGACAATTATTAAAATATTACAAGTCAGTTATAAAGTTAAGTTAGAAAATTGGGTACTTTTCGGTTAGCCGGGCGCCAGTGATATATATATATATATATATACACACACACATATATATATATATACACATATCTACACACACATATATGTATGAATTAATATATATATATATATTTATATATGTACATGTATCACTGGCGCCCGGCTAACCGAAAAGTACCGAAAAAGGCTTATGGCGAGAGAAGGAAAGTTGGCAACATATTTTCTGGCAACCTATTCGTAGTTTCATATAAATAAGTATTTTTTTTTCAATATTTATATAATTTATTTAATATAAAGAAGCCATATATCTCTTTTTATATGCAGGTAGAACAGAAAATGTATATATAAATAATTTTATATATATAAATAAACATAAAAGTTCATTAGGTTTGTTTTCATAATAGTGTATATAATTTAAAAACATATGTAACTTTCTGAAGCCCGGATTACGCCAAAGCGTTAAAAAAAAGTGCCAAGGTCTCTATAGTTAAAAAATGTCGATTTCTCTATTTAAATTGACATTTATTGTGTTTTGGTGGTTAAATTATGGTATGTAGTTGTAAAAGGGAGGAATGGGATTGATTTTGTAAAGTTTTTGATAGATTTATTATATTTTTTGTACGTATATTTATTGTAAAATAATGTGTTTAGGAAAAGGTAAGTCAATGGGTTCAATCTGATTTATTAATCTTAGCAATTTTTTTAATTTAAAACTTTTAATTTCCTTTAATAAAACAAGTGTATTGATTCCCTTTTATTTCACGATTATGAAATTTAATATTATTTATGTAATCACAAATTATAAGAGCGGAAATGCTCTTTTTATTACATCTTTCTGCTGCGATACATTGACCAAAGTGGATCACAGCGACATCTCGGAGGCCCCCGTCCGACCCACATTTCCGACTAACGCATCGGCCACATTGCCTGTCTGTTGAACTTTTAAGAAAAGCTCATGAATTGTTCTCCCATCTGGGCCTTTTGCGACTTGAAATCGCGTTTGAAAACTTCTCCTTGCGGCAGTAGCACTCTGATTTAATCAGGTGGTACTCAACACAATAAACACACGTTCCTAAACGGTATACATCACTTTCGTAATTATTTTCACTATACGCTAAAAGCGGTCAGATTTCAATGACGAAATCTTCGAGGGCTAGTTTTTCTATGCTTCTGAACTCTCTTTAGAAGGATTCTTAATGCTCTCAGCGCCATCTATCGGTGCTATTTTTAACCAAATTTTGAGATTTATGTATAAGATTCTTACGATTTTTTTAATAAACATACCACTGGTTTCATATTTCTATCTATCACCGTTTGCGGGTTATTGATTTTTAAAGTTAGGGGTCCTTTGTGAAACATCCTGTATTTTAATTAAGCTTCATAAAAAATTGAGTAAATTTTAAGGAATGTTAAAAGTTAATAAAGCGGTTAGTTTTACTCTCTGTTATACAAGAAGAAAGTATAGGATATGTGTGAATGTTTTACTTCTGGTTTTCAACAAATTTAGATGATTTTGGATGTTCTAAATACGATTTGAAAAATTCTGGACTGATGCCTATCTGTATGTAGGGTACAGATTTTTGTTGGCCAAACAGCTAAAAAAGTAATGTACGAAATTTCATGAAACTTCTTACTTACAAGGTTGGACCGCCAAACATGATGCGCACAGATTTTGGTGATTTTAAAGTATGTTATAGGGATCATACCCTTAACTATTCAGGTCAAAGGTTTCCTTCAAATGGGCTTTAGTTTTCGAGAAATTTCGGTTTAAAGTTCAGCATACGTTTCAAATACTCATTAGTTTGCGATCTTGAACAAGGTCTCCGTGGTGCAGAGCTAGCGTTCGCGTTTGGTGTACCAGGGTTGAGGGTTGTGTCCTCTCATGCGATCTTTTACCTTTTTGAATAAATTTTATATATTTATCGCGTTATAAGTTTTATGCAGAATTTTGAATTCTGCTTCTTTGAACTTTTTGATATTTTCCTCATAAATTCCATTTACATTTTCCAATTTTTCGTGAAAATATACATTTTTTTTTTGTGCAGTTTTGAAATTAATATTTCTATTGACGAAATTCCAAAGTAATTTATGTCTAGATTTTGTTTATTTTTTTTGTTATTATTTACCCTTTATATATTTTAATAACGCCGTTCTAAAATAATACTTTTTTTAACTTTATGAAAATTTAAATGAAAATTTATATTTTTTATAATTAATACAAAATATTTTTTATCTCAAATCTTCTAAAGGTATGTATGATTAGGTAATTCCAACAACATATCCTGAAAGGAGTAATAAAATATTAAAACAATAACGCTTATATCCAAGTTTTAGCCAGTTATATATACATTTTTTATGTTATTTAACTGTAAAGTTCAAACTCAACATCATTTTTGATTTGCACAAATAAAAAATAATATATTAAAATTATTTTTTTTCATTCTAACAAGTCGATGCCATACAGAAAAATTCAACTAGAAATGAAAAATCGCTTATAAATTACAATACATATAAAAATAGCTGAAAAAAAATCGTCTGCAATGATTTTTACGGTAATATCAGAATAAATAAAATTTTCTTTTTATCCATTTCGTTTAGCTTCCTTTGCAGACAATTATCACGTTTGAAATAATTTCTTTTTCAAATTTAATGCATTTTTTAATATATTTATCACAATTTAAGTATTTAAAGAATATATAATATGCTAATTTATACATTCTTCCAATATTGTTAAAACAATTTACGTAAAGAATATATTTAAAGGCGATTTTTAATGCGAGATTTGTTTAGAATATTTTTGCGATATGTATCACACAATTAGTTGCATATTTAATAAACTGAAAATGTCGATATCGGTGATGATAAATATTTTAGTATTTCAGCAGTTAACACATTTCAATATATTTAAAACAAATCAAATATTAAAAGGATATATTGTTTTGTTAATTTTTTCTTAATCATTTAAATTTTTTAAAATAGAAAATGCAAATAAAAGAAATGCGTTCTGTCATAAATACGATAAATAAATAAGTAAATATACATAAATATAAACAATAATCATTTTAAAAAGAAAAAATATCGAGACATAAATTAGTTTGGATTTTCGTCAACAGAAATATTAGAATAAAAATTGCGCAAAAACTATAAATTTTCACGAAAAAGTAAATGGAAGTTATTAGGAAAATACCAAAAAGTTCAAAGATGCAGAATTCATAATTCTGCATAAAACTTATTACGCGAGAAATATATAAAATTTATTAAAAAAGGTAAAAAGTCGCATGAGAGGACAGAAGCCTCAACTCTGGTATTCAAACGCTAGTTCTGCTCCACGGAGACCTTGTTCAAGATCGCAAACTAATGGGTATTTGAAATGCATGCTGAAATTTAACCCGAAATTTCTCGAAAACTAAAGCCCATTTGAAGGAAACCTTTGACCTGAATAGTTAGGGGTATGACCCCTACAACATACTTTAAAATCACCAAAATCTGCGCTCATCATGTTTGGCGGTCCCCTTGTTAGTTGGATCTTGGCATAAATTGGTACAAAATAGATTTTGGTTGTGTGTCGCCCCGTAGATGGTGGTTTTATATTATCTTTATTACGATGCCAGTGATAGCTATAAATCTGCATTTATGATATGAAATTGTTCCAAACTTAATATGTAAAATGATTATTTTGAAAAATTATGTTGATTGAATTTTAGCTTTGATCTATCAACAGTGAGGAAAGGATGTGGAGAGGAGGTTGCATGGCTATGTTATACCTTTTCCAATGAATTTTTTAGCTATATATGAATTTATTTTGGGTAAAAATGCACCAAATTTGAAATTTTAGATTATTAATTAAAATATATAAATGCTACACTCTAATTTTAACTTCGTATACATAACAAGGAGGCTTTTGCGCTATGCTTTTATTTCTTCACTGTCCACAGTAACTCTCCTATTCAAATAAAAGAATATTATACTTCATATCCATAATTTATGGTGTGTAAATGCTCTATTTAAAATAATATAGTAAAATGATATAGGAGAAAGTTTTGTGATGGTCACATAGTCATCCTTTTTGGAGTAATCTCGAGATAATATTTTGTCGTTCTAAGAACGGTTTTTAATCTACTTTTAATTTACACTTCGCGTCTGAGCAATATGTATGTCAGGATATTACATCCTAGAGTCACATTTGAATAGCGATTTTAACAGTTAGGGTGTCCTCTTGATGCCACGGGATTACGATAAATCCTTTATTGTAGATAATAGGTCAAAATTGTAAGCTAATTTTATATTTTCTTTGTATCATCCCTACATTGGTATCAAATGAAATAACTTATCAAGAAAATCACAAAAAAAAAATATATATTTGTTTTTAAAAGTACTCAAATCTAAGCAAACAAAAAAAGTATGACGATTTCATATTTATCTAACGTCACATCACGGAGTTGTTCAAATTTATGAAGATTCTCTATTGAAAATCGTTATTTGTCCTAAAAATCCTTCTAAATTTTATCATATCGATCGGCTATCACATGACAGTTGAAATAAAATTCAATTCAATTTCAAATAGAATTAATCACAAAAATGAATTTAAAATTTCCAAGCGTACCTTATTTATATTTCAAAACACATTTACGGCATGTGATGAAGCAATTTGGCTTTTCTTTTCTTTGTCAATAGATAATTAACACATGGCTATGTAAAAATTTTATGCAGCTAATAACGGCTAATAACAATATTAAACTAAAATTTTACAGTCACATATACTATATGGGGGCTACTATTTATCAAAAACTATATTGTATGTTAGACTCAATTTCTTTTTAACAAGTTTCGAAACAATATTATTTCACTAATTATTGAAACTAAAAATTTGAAGTTTCTTAACATGCCAGATTAAAGTTATCCGTGTTAATTAAATTTAGGATTAATAACAATTCAGAAAGGCTACAAATCCGTTTGTGTAACTTTTAATATATTTTAATTTACATTAAATATTTTAATAGAGAAGTTCTTGAAATTTAATTAATCGTACTTGTTTCACGATTTGAAGCATCCTCTTTTGCCCCAGCAATTAAGTTTCAATCACACATTCTGTGGAAAAAAATGTTTGCGTTGATGATTTCTAGTACAGTATCTTTACTTATCAGAGTAGCGACATACGGGCTGTACAATTTGATTGGGCGAGAAGATTTAGAACAAAAATAAATGTGGTCAGACTGCCATTATTGCCAATAAATTGTTCGTTTACTCGCCTCTGTAAACTCGTTTAAGCTGGTATAGTCCAGTTCAGTAATGTGAGTTGCTATATTTTGGACGAACCTAAGCGTATCATTAACACTTTTAGAAATATATTTCGTATGTTCAGGGCTCGGAACATGTAGAAGAAATGTTATTCTTCCTACCAGTATTCCCAATCAATAATCATCTGGATAAATATCTTTAACATATGCAATAGAAATATGTCATGAAGACTATTGTTTCAAAATAATTGTAAGAAAAATATTTTTTTTCTGCATACTTAGAGCCCTGAAGGTGAGTGTGGTGCTTGGACAATCATGAATGTTGTTTACGAAAACATCTGATCGTATTAAAGCTGCTTGATTGGTCGCGGAAATCTTGTCAATTCTACCTGCCAATACTGCATATCAATATTGCCCTTAGACCATGGTCTAATAAAGTCACGTGCAGTTGGGAATAGCGACTGATGTTTAACTAATATAGGCAAAAGTATTGCAAAGCGTCGGTCAAGTTCTTTGAAAGGTCTAAGCACGTATTTTACCACTTTCTTATAAAGGTAGTCTACTTTCTAATCCATCTTAATTTTTGCTTCATTTTTAAAAGTCCTGTAATGTAACGATAATAATTAATGTCTACAGGACCGGAGAAACTTTTTATTCTTTTATTTTAACAAATCACATAGGCTATCATGCAAGCGTTCGACATTGACATGCCTTAAAAATTATTTTTAAGTCGCCAAAATTTAACAAGAAGACAAATCATTGCTTTAACAGTAAAAACATTTTTATTTTTTATATTTATACACTACATACATTATATCGCAGCATTTGCGATTTAACAATAAAGTATAGAAAATATTTGCAAAATATATTAACAGTTTTTACATTAATGTACAACGTATAATTTTACAACATAGATTAACAATATTTATTATTTGGTCGAATAGTGGAAAATAAAATTTTGTATATCTATCCTAAAAATGCAAAAAGAAAGTTTATGAAAGAATGTTACAAAGCTGAAAATATAATTTTGGCTCATAAATCGAAAATAACAAATGAAATTGATGTAGCAAAAATTTCATATTTATATTAAATATAATTTCAGGTTTCTCACGAATTTGTTAAACCACCATAAAATAAATAAAAATCTTTGGAGTTGTTTCAATAAACAACTATACACATGTAGTCTATGAGAAATAAATTTAAAATTCATTCTACAAGCTACAGTGATTTTTATCCTATTACCATTTTAAAGAAGTTCTAAATTTTATGAGATGTATGATCAATAATGCTTGATACAGTATATTTAAAAAAGCTTTTACTGCAAAATTTAAAGTTTAAATATGTTTTTTTTTTGTGTGTGTGTGTGTGTGTGTACTTTTGTTTATAAATCATTTAAAAAAAAAACAGAACATCTTCAAATAATTTTTAGAATGATAAAAAAATCCTGTGGTATACTCGTTTAAAATTACATTAGTTAATATATAGCAAAATATTTTAGAAAAAGTGTGTTTAAATAACTGGCGAAGTAATAAAATCTAATTGACAAAAAAAATATTTAATAAAAATTTAACCCTTTCAAACCACGAATCAATTTTGCAAACAGGTAGTTGTAGCACAGCAGCTGTTTGCTTGTGTGCTTCACGGTCTTATCAATTGATATGATGATGTCATTCGCAACTGGTCTATTGTCTTCAGCAGTGGTTAAGGTGCTGGCTTCGAAGTAACAAAATGCTAAGTTCGAATCCTGTTTTGCCTTGGATTTGGTAGTAGTTTGGAATTCACTTTTAAACTGCAAATCTCGTGTGCTAATAAAATAGCTATCATTCAAACCTAACGAATCAGCGATAACTGATGCTTATGTATTACATCAGAAACAGTCAAGCAATTCAATTTACTTTCCTTCTGCAGGCGATGTAGATATCACATTACGTTTGAAATTTTAACCATCTGACTGTCCTGCAAAAGGGCTAAATTGTAATGTTGATTTTTCTGTATTTTATTTTAAATGCTAAAAAAGGTGATTATTCCAAAATTATATTAAAAACTTAATTATATATATGAATTTAAACCTTGAGGATATCAATCATTACTTAATGTATTAAAACTGCATTTACATCCATAGAATTATGTTAATTTAAATAATGCTTGTATTGCGGTGAAACCTGGAGCTTAGTGAACACGGGAATGTCAGTGACAGGGTTAAGAATCAAACTAATGCGGTATTGTAGCTGTGTTCAGAATTACTTTTTCAGACATTCCAGTTAACTTCACAACGTGAATAAACACTTAGTTTAGAATTACTCCACGTGGTATTCATTAACTCTCTAAACGCACTTAAAACTTTTTTGGGGGAGATATGTAAAGTGTCCAATTGTCCAGAGGTTAATTGTACGAGTTATATAGTAAATATTCTGTTACAGTGATTCCCAACCATTTTAACATTATTATTTTCCAATCAAGGATAAGTTTCAATGCCGCCTTCATATCAACAATCAATCCGAAGGATCAACAATTAATAGTTATTTAGATTTTTTTTCTTGCAAGTTATGATATCGTTAGGACTTAATTGAACATATTATGCTCCAATATAACTGGGCTAATAAAAAATTAAAATTTACTTATGTACAGAGTTTTGAAGATGATAATATCTGAACAGAGTATTTTACCAGTCATTTTTTTTTCTTTTAATAAATTTATAATAATGTACACTGAAGAATATTCCCAAATTTATAAAAACTGTGTACAGTAATGTGGAATCTGGACTTATTTTGCTCTGCACAAGCGACTGATGTTTGGTTTTAATTATTTAACCAAATTAAGATGACTTCAGCAACATATTGTTTCTTTTCAATTCATTGTTTTTTGATTGCCATCGATGTTTGTGTTTATCAATATTTTATTTTTCTGATGAGTCTTTATAAATTAGGATCACTTCTAAAACACACCAAGTCATCACTTGCACTTCCTTTTTTGTTTTAAATTCATCTTTCTCTCAAAATAAGCAGCATTATTTACAAACATCATTGCGCTTTTAATCTAAATGAACTAATCTGAAGGCTGCATTTTTCTCCTATTTTCTCGTTTAGTGGAGCTGATAACTAAAACTATCGGCTCGCGCCTCCCTCTGCACGGATTCTGTACTTCCCAAGGGAGGCGTGTCCCACTGGTTGGGAACCACTGGGATCAGGACATTAATTCCCCATTTACTTGGCAAATTATAATGAAAGAACAGTTCATTTCTAAGTTTTAGGTGAATCTCGATACAGTTTCGCAGATTGAGAAATCTATCGTCTCTTTCTGATATGGATGTGTTGTTGTTCGATTTTTTTTCTTTAAAGTTTATCCGCAAGAAGCATCAACAATTCACAGTAGATTCCAAACTACTACTAGCTCCAAGATCAAAGCAGGATTCAATTTCTTATTCGAAGCTGCAGCCCTAACTATTAGACTGAACTAATTGGGCAAGACTTTTGCGAAATAACGATAGATTTTTCAGTTTGCAAAACTTATCAGAATTGGACAGTTAAAAAATCACGTAATACTTACTAAGCGTCGAATATGTTTATTTTATTTGTGTGTATATGTGTGTCTTTGTGTCTGTGCTAACAACGAAAACAAACAAAAAAAAAATATAAGAAAGAAAAGATACAAGAGCTTTAAGTAAGAAGTGAAATGTATGGAAATGTGCATTAAAATATCCAGTACTAAAAAAAAAAAAAAAAAAAAAAATAGCAACTTATTCTGTAGGTATAATTAAAATGTGATTTACGATTTTCCTAAATATTGTGGAAAATAAATAAATAAATAAAATAATAATAATTCTTGAAATATTTTCCTTTTTTTTTTTTTTTTTTTTTTTTTTTTTTTTGAGATAAATTTTATATCTTGAATTTAAATAATAAATTTCTTACAGAAACTTACATGAGATTAAAGGTTAAATCTTCTGACAATTTTCATTTTTGAAGCTTGGAAAGTTTAACACATTTTTATAACATAGATATCTCAAAATATCAGCATATTATAATTTAAATAGACATGTACAATTTTTTTCATCCATCGCTATTGATAAATTCATTTAACAGCGTTTACAGAGAAACTGTAAGATCTAGGCACGGATCTGAATAGATTTCCGTACCTTTGTGACATGAGATTAAATAATCAGAATACAGTATTTTCCGAAATGATACATTAATCTGGTTTCAAAAAGTTACGAAAACTACCAGCTTCTTTGCTCTAATATATCATATGAAATATGAAAAATATATGATACTTTTCATGTACTTGGAAACTCACTGGACTTGCAGTAAAGTTAGATTTATTTCATTTTGTAATAGTTTTGGGTTGTATAAAGACCTATTTTTTGTATCTCTCTTATAAGACTTTTGTATCTGTTTTAATTCCTATTTTGGGAGAAGTTTTTTTTTAAAGATTCAGCTAGTGTTCCATTTGAAGATATATACAAAGCCGACATTTTTACACTAAGATGGACTACTTGTCCATCTCGTTAACAAAGAGAGAGTTTTGAAAACAAAAAAAAAATGGTCTAGTCCATGTTTCGTGTTTAAGAAATATAGCGTATCATATAGCATCGAATTATAAAATTTAAGTTCTATAATATTTTTAGCTAGAAAAGAATGTTAGGTCTGTAAGGGTTAAATTTTTTAAAAGATGAAATGCTTAACCTAATATGTGAGTTAAAAATAAAATTCCAATTTAAATCGTTAAATTTGAATGCAAAAAATAGAGAAATACGTATGATAAACTGAATGTCTTTAATTCTGATAATTAAAACACTTAGCCTCCATTTTACTGATATGGAATTGTACTTACAATATGTATTTCTACATTCAAATAATGAACCTTATTTTGTTTTCTTAACAAAAATAAATTACTTACGTTGTTTTAAATATAATTTGAGACTTTTTTTTTTATGTCTATGTGATACTTGTAGAAAATTAGATCAAAATTACTTTTCCTATTAGAAAAGCTCAATATGCGAGACCTTCCAGAACAAAGCATATAAAAATTAAGCATATACATTAAACTTATAGATAGAATATAAATAATTACAATACTTCTTAAAGACATTATTAAACTTAGAATACGAAGCGTGTTTCGAAAGAATGAATTCTTTATCCTCTGATTTCTTCATCATCATGCTCCTGTTCTTTTGCTTTGGTTCTTTGATATTTTTATGACGCATTTAAGGGGTTTGGTAACTTTGCTGTGTTTTCAATAATTTTCAATACTTGTTTTTATAATTACACCTTTTCTTTGATTATTCTAACATTCCTGCCCCTGCTTTTTTGATAGTGCCACGTGCTTTAGGCTGAAGACAAAAAATTCATTCCTTAAAAATGCATTTAAAATTCGACAATTTTATGTTGTATTTAAGAAAAATTGTATATTTTTTAATTATTTAAAAAAGAAATTTCTCACGAAAGTATATAGTGTCATTTCATTTGCAATCACAATAGCTTATTAAATTTAGCAATATTAAAATTTGTTTAATTATCTAAATAAAAAATATGTATATTTTGTTTCTAAATTACAATTAAAGTTTAAGGCGAAGTATGCCGTTAAAATTAAAGATAGTTCGCCTAAAAGAAAATTTGCAAAATAAAGAAAATATATTTTTGTCTTCATCTAATTCCTTAGTTTTGGACTTTAGTTCTGGAATGACTTCATAAAGAACAATAGAATTAAAATAAAAGAAGAAATATTACAAAATACATTATTATCATTTCTTCTGACATTTAATTTCTAATAAATAGTAAGCGCAAATAAGGAATAAAGCTCGGTAAGTTTTTGATGTACAGGTTTGCAATAGTCTTTCAGATAAATGTTATCAACCCTACATTCATGAACTTTTTACATGTTTTAATATCACTTGCCTTTAAAAGTACAAGAATATACTGTTAATATAATTTTATACATGTAAATTTGATACATATGTACAAGACTTAACTTTTTTTTTTTGTAAAAACGTGTTTTACAGGTGTAAAAATTATTTCAGTCCATTGATAAAATACGTTCAAAAATATACGAATGCAGTTCAGCAAATATACAAATTATAGAAATATATATTTATATGAAAATATTATAAAATAAGCAAATTAAAATAAAACTTATACAGTTGCAGAAAGTGCATTTACCCAAATTTGAAACATATTTTAATGTTTATAAAATATATATTTTTTAAATAAAGCATAAGAAAATCTTTATATTAAGTTATCGTGTAGTAACATGTTTGCGATGTAGTATTATTTGGCACTCAGAGTTGTAATTAAAAAATGATTCAATGAATGTAATAAGAATTTATGCATTACAAATTACAAATGTTTTTGTAATTTTACTTGTTTGTATTTCTAAATGAACTGTTAGCAAATTAAATAAAAATAAGGGAAAATTTTTGGGAAACCAAATAATACCATTTCGCATACAGGTAATTTCTTCCAAAAGTCAAATTAAAAACCATCCCTAAAAAGTGTCATTTCTTTTGCGCACACTTTTTCAAATTTATAAATTTATGTCCGCGTAACATAGAATAAAAATAGAAAACTAGGTTAATAGTCAATGATGAACACTCATAACTTTTGATAGCCATTTTTTTGTATGTCTTGTAAGCGATATTTTATTTACTTTAAAATACGCATAACAATTTTATATTTCTCATAAACATGTTATGCAAAAATATCCGAGTAAGAGTTTCCACTCTCACTAAATATTTTAGTTTGGCCATACAATTTATAAAACAGTTCTAGAAAATGTTTATCATACGCACTTGAAAATTTCCCTATTATGAAATAATAAAGACAGCAATTCATACTTTATAATATTTATTAATTACGTGGTATTTTTTTTATTCAAATTCAATATAAAATAACGTATTTAAAGTTAAATAAAACTTTTTTACTTTATTTAAACTACGTCTACTATTCCCCAAACACTTCTGGCGAATTAAGTACAGGTATGTCCAGTCCGTCGCAACTCAAACTTTCACGACGTGACGGAACTGCGATCGCATCAATTTAATCTATTACTATTATTATTATTATAGATGTGATTAGCTTCATTTTATTGCAGTGGCAATAATGAAAGAAAAAATGGCTACCAAAGCGGTTCATACTTTTAAAGGCCGTTTTTCACAGTAAGCGGACGGTGTGGTAAATGGAAACTGATTTATTATTATTTTTTCGTTATTACACAATTAATTCAGTATACCATCATTGCTTTAAGGTCACCGTATAACATTTTATTTAGATCATATTTTCGTGATCTGCAATAGTTAAGAAATAAGCAATAAAAAAATCGTGACCTTAAATAATTAGAAAAGTGACTCTAAGTAATTGATTAATTTTAGTGCTTTATTTTTTCAAATGTGGTGCAGTATTTTACATATATTTGTGTTGATGAATTTACATATTTACAGATTTTTGTAGCAAAAAATTTTCCGAAACAACTTCCCACTGATTGCGTAACATAAGAAATTTCTCACTTCTTTAAATATTCCTTTCAAAGTTGTTCAAGATCCACCTGATGTTATTAAAAAGACGAAAAGAGACATAAATAAATTACTGTCCAAAATACAGCCATGTTTTTTTTCTATTTTATTCGACTTTCAAAACACTTTGCTGTCTTTTTATAAAATCAATTTCTAGATTTTAATGCTTTGTACATCATATTTCATTCCTCAACACCATAGAGTCACATTAAATACCTAAGGATTATATCCTGCTTTGAAGGTATTTGTTATCAGAAACTTTGAATTATTTTATCTATACCGTAAACACATTTAAAATTATTATTTTTTAAATGCAATCAAAAAGAATCGTAATCATAGCCAAGATGCATATTGACACGCAGGTAACACTAGCAAGCTTTCCTGTTCAAAACAGAAAAAAAATGAAACGCAATTCACATGCACATATTATGAATATTACTAAGATCGGAACTCTTTTCTTATTATTTTTATTGTAGACATTGCTCCATTTTTCTGTTCATGAGGATAAACGTTATTCGCGCACTTGAATACATCATCTTTTGAACAAAAGTTTTTAAGTTCTCTCGTACTGAGCACAAAATCGCTGACATTGTATTGCTTTGTACTTTCTTTTTGTATGAATCTTTCTTTAATATGACATTTATGACTCATACGACAGAAGAACAAAAATAGCAAGAGTAAATTCTTTTCAAATATGGATTTTTATAAAAGTTTATAATAAATAATAATTTTAACAACAATTCATTATTTGCAATAGTTTACTTTCCAACCCAATCAGTATTTTCTAAATGGAAAAATTTTGTTTATTTCAGGATATTTGACTCGCAGTTTTCTCAAACCTCATTGAGAACATTTTAGAAGCAATCTCAGTTTTGCCGAGTAACAGAGGGATGTTGGTGACCCCACTCTCTATGCTCTAAATGGCTCTTGCGATTTTTTCAAATTTAAATGGAAAATTAGCTCTGCACTAAGTAGTATATTAAAATTAGCATCTGTGCACTAACAGTACCGTCATTTTAGCACGCTTATGTTCACAATTATTTTTTTAATGGAAATAGGGAAATTGATACTTCGCAAAGTTAAGTATGAGTATCTGGGTTAAACAAGACAGCAGTCGTATTTGCAATCAAAACTCTGTTTTAAACCCAAAACCACGCAAGGTGATATAAAACTGATATGTGCCTTGAATCAATGTGTTCTTTTGGCTTTTTCAAATGATTCACAAAAACGAAATATGTGATGTCTTTTTGCGAGTATTATCTGCATCTCGGTGTGAGCCAAGTCATTTGCATGCATCAATCAAATGATTCAAGCATGAATAAAATTTCCCCTCTAAACCATATGTATATGACGACGAGACAGTCTACCAGACACTTTCAAATGAGATCATGACATTTGATAATTCGTTTCAATTTTGGGTAAATACGAGAACAAATTTACAATATACAGAAGGCATATAAAGAAAAATCCTTCTTCAACTATTCTTCATACAATTCAAACATTTACAGTAAGCTCATAAATAAAAGAAATGACGTTTGCATTTATTAATGACTCCAGAAAGAAAGACATGTAGAAGACACATTTCATTTACACTTGTAATTCAGTACACTGATCCATCGATTTACACGGCATGAAAATAGCACGACTTTGGTTTAACATTCTGAGAAAATCAGACGAATACAAAAATATATTTATTTTAGCAACATTACAATCACGAAGTAAGTGCTAAAATGTTTCAATTAAAAAAAAAGAAATGAAAATCTAAAATAAACAACAACAACAACAAAATATTTGAAAACAGAATCAAATAGGTCTGAATCAGGGGCGTTCACAAGGAGAGACCATTTCGTATTAAAACATATAAATATACAGGGCATGCTGGAAGCACATAAACGTAATATGTACGGGGTCATTCCCATAACTGTACCAGTTTCACAGATTCTGTGCACGTCCCTGGAGATGATATAAACTCAAAATCCTTAAGAGAACTAAAGAGAGATATTTGCTATTTCTACTAATATGATTTATAATTACAAGAGGTCAAAACGTGCTACTCATTGATTTTAATAATGTTTGCTTTATGTATCATATCATTCAGTCTTCTAAGTATCAAATGTAAAAGTTCTTGATATAATTAAACTCAAAGTTTCACCAATATAAATATAATTTTTAACTTCCATGTAAAAATAAAACTTTTCTCAGAGTTTATATTTCCCAAATGTTGTTGTTAAAATAAGTATTTTTTTTTTAAATAACTTCGTGAACTACAATTGTAAGCTTTGGTTGTTTTAATGTTAATTGTTAACAAAATGCATCCGTGAAGAAATTGTTAATTTTGGTAGTGACTAAAATTTCATATTTCCCGTATTTGTATTTAGAAGTTAAATATTAAATCAAACGAAAAAAGTACGTTTTTAATAAAAAAAAATTAATACCGTTTATAAATCATTATGTTTATAAATCATTCATTACTGTTTATAAATCATATCACGAAAATATCATTATGTCACATATAATGTGAAATTGTAAATAAATTTAAAAATAAATTACTGAAATGTGAATCCCGAATAATTCGAGATAATCAAGGGCTGCAATACCTGTCAATGGCAATTAAGAAATAATTTCTACTTAAATAACTGACAAAAACTTAAACACTATTATCTCAAAATAATGACTATAGTCTAATAGCTCCATATAGAGTATTTAGCGGACTTAACCCTACTGCAAATATAAAATCTATTAAAATCGATGTGTAGTACATTAAGTCTTAAAATTCCCTTGTAAATAAATATATGAACTTTTGATCTCACAAAAAAGAAAAATAAATTATGCACCTTTTATTTTCAAATTTATTATATACATTTTTTTTCCAATATGAAATGTTGATTCCATTTTTTTCTCAATTGCGCTCAATCAATTTTCGTAATGTCAATCTGCAGTGTAAATCGAGGATAAGTTGTATATAGATTTCACATATACATCAGATGAGAAGTACATCTGTAATAAGAATACTGATAACTTCTCTCATGCATTATAGTTATACTGAAACGATATGTTCTGGCAAGAAGTTATAGATACAGACAACTTTTTCATTAAGTTAACGGTAGCATTTGATAGTTACTTACGGCGTAGAACTTAAGCTGTATTAGCATCAATGATAGAAAGACAAATTAATTTATGTGGCATAGCAAAAATTACATATTTAATCTTGCTAAGTGAGATATCTCAGCAGAAAAATGAATGCAACATTCAGATGTTATTGCACATTAGTCTAAAATGGTGAGTATATATGTTTTACTTGGACAATTTAAAATGCAGTTTTTGGACAATATATAAAACAACTGACAGTTGGACAAATAATTTTTTTTTATAATTAAAAAATATTCTCTCTAATTCAAACTCGTAGGTTTTACGCCTCGTTTTTTTACATTATACTGTTAAAATGTTTTTTCATGATTTGACAAAAATATTGTTATGATTTTGAGGGCTCGCTCTGGCCTAGAATGTTTAGAAGTAATTACTTTACACTTTATTATAAAGCATCTATCGTAAAATGTGACTCCAAAGTACTAAGTCACAGTTGATGTTCCAATATAAGATAGAGAAGGAGTCGTTCAACAGATGACTGCTGTATGGCTTAGGAAAAAATAATCACTTTTAAACTGAAACTTTTTTTAGATTTATGACTTTTAAATATTAGCAAAGCATTTTTATCTCAAAACATTTTTTTTTACTTATCCATCATTTGTAGTATAGGGTAAATCTTGTAATCGTTTTGAAAATCGAAAAAAAAATTGTTGACGGATTTACACGTTTCAGACACTGGAGATTTCGAAAAACATATTTTTAGAAAAAAAAAATTGCCGTCCGTTTGTCTGTAAACGCTCTATCTCCCGAACAAATCGAGATAGAGACTTGAAATTTGGTGTGTACTTAGTATGTAATAATGGGAAGAAGCTTATTTAATTTAAGTAGCTTCGATTATCCGGAACTATTTTTTTCGGACTCTCGAAATATTCGTTCTGAAAAAAGATATAAAACATTTTTCGAAATTGTTTATTTTTAGGAGGGAATAAAAAATACAATTAAAAAACCATAAATTTTGCATAAAGAATGAAGTTGATCGGATAATTACGAGGGCTATCCAGAAAGTAGATTACGTTTTGGAATAAAAAATAAACAAAGTATAGGAAACAAATTTTATTATATACAGATGAAAGCCACACTCAAATACTACTTTTCTACATAGTCACCATACAAATTAAGGCATTTATCGTAGCGATGTACGAGCTTGGAAATGCCTTCGTCGAAAAATTCGGCCGCCTGCGCCTTCAACCAACAGTTCACGTGTTTCACCCATGTTTCGTCACCAGTAACGATGCGATCGAGTAAAGAGTCACCATCCTTATGGTAAGCGTCCAAAAAGTTCAACGCTGCAGCCATTCGCTGATTTTTGTGGTCCTCTGTCAAGATTTTTGGAATCCATCTTGCACAAAACTTGTGGTAACCAAGCTTTTCGCTGATGATTTCGTGCAACAAACTTCGCGAAATTTGTGGAAAACTCAAAGAAAGTTCCGTTATTGTGAACTTATTACTGCACGCACCTCGCAGCTCGCGGGATTTTCAATTAACGCAGACATTTCAAACCGTCACAGTATCTGAACGGAGCACAGCACGAACCTCTCACTAGCACGGCTAGATGCCGACTGAGCTGCGCAACGCTCTGACCCCAAGATGGCCGCGCTAGCCCCGCCCCTAGCGGACACAGACGAAAACGTAATCTACTTTCTGGATAGCCCTCGTAGTTGCCGAGATATTTGTAATCAAATTTTCCACACTCTTCGATTTTTCCTGACTCTGTATTTCATTCAAAATTCAATTCAAAGATATATTTTAATTGAAAATGAGACGTTTAATCTGACGCAGTAAGCCATTAGTTAATATGATTATCAATTTTGGAGTAATAGAGCATTTAATGTTTATGACGTCATCAAGACACGATTTTATTCGAATTGCAATGCATTTTATAAATAGTTTACACATGTTTTATTTTCATATTTCATATTATGCATATTCATGATGGGTAAGTATTACGGTGGCCCCCAACGACTAGTTTATAATTAACTCCGAAAGTTTTTCACCAACTCCAAATTAATTTCTCTGAAACTTCTTTAACATTTTAAACGTAATGTTATCTCCCCGCATAGAGATTTATTTTTTGTTTTTATTTATGAAAAGAAATATACGAAAAAATTGGATGAAAAATTATGCAGAAGTTTAAATATATATCTGTTTTTATAATAAAAAAAAACTAAATTTAACAATGTTTGCCCTTCTGAAGAAGTTTTTGCCCATAATATTTAAGGAACAGTTTTGTTTTAATTTAAAATAGAGATAATGGAAATCTTCAATTACTTCGAAGATCTATCTATGGGGTTACGGCAATGTTCAATGAACCCACCATATTGTCCAGAATATTTTTAGAGATTTTTGTTTCGAAAACTATGTTAAATATAGTTTGAGATGAAAACGTTTGCACATATATGTTTCACAGCATTGTCTATAAAACAAAAATAATTGGAAACCGTTCTTTTACTGATCTAAGCCAGAATAAGCCCTTATTGTTTTACAAAGATTCAGCACATTATTAATGGATCTACATATGATGAATATTTACGATAAATCATCAAATTGATTATGTTTTACAGTATATGATAAGTTGGAGAATCCAAGCTATATTATATAAATTCATGATGCCTTATAAATAAGATAGTGATATATACTGATTTTACTACTGATAAATTTAAATGGTAGCTTAGATCTAATCAAACTGGATTATGAATCAGAGACGCAAAGGTAATTAGAATAGCTCCGAAAACGGCTAGTGTACTAACAACGATAAATTAAATTTGTAATGTTTTAGACACGAATGAAACATAAAAACTATAGCCTGGTTTTAAAAGCATATTTGAGTGTAAACATAAAACAAAGATTTTTATTTGGAAAGAGGGGCAGGGTGATATATATATACATAGGACAGATTATAAAACGAATTATGTAAACCAATCTGAAAACAGGACTGTGTCTAACCTGACAAATGGAAAAAGAGTTGTGTGTCTAACAGCTGTTAAGCCTTGATAATTCTTTTCATTTGGTCACTTCTGATCCACTAATGTTTTTATATTGGTATATTTAATCTATCTGACTATCCTATCTTATATCTATTTTACAGTTATTTGTTGCACGAGCGTTTCAAAGCATTTGGAGCTCCTTTCGTATTAAACGATTCGGACCTATTTCTGTTTTCTGATTGGTTCATATAATCCATTCTAAAATCCGTTTGTTCTATGTAAATTTCTGAGAGAAAATTTTCTTAGCTGCATTTTCCTACTGATAGCGACATGTTGATATGCATTTATGCTATCAAAACTGGTCTGAGTTTCTTATGTTCCATTGGTGTTTCATATATTTCTACTTAGCTTATCACAAATATGAATTTATTACAACGCTCTAATGCAATTGGATATATCAACTTCTAATACGAATTTGCTTCCACTCTTCCTGCAAATAATATTGCTGCTCGATGCGCATTCTCGTAGAATCGAATGTTTTCATCGCGCAAATTGAAAATAAGCTCCGGAATTGTCTGTTAAAGAGCTTTCGAGCATAGAAGGAATAATTCCAAAATTTCCCATAACATATAACAGTGTTCAAAATTGTAAGAAAACAGGAAGAGAGGAAGTTACTATATAGCAAAATTCTCCATACAAAGGAAGTAATACTTGGCTGAAAAAGAGAAAATAATTTTTTGTAAATAAAATTTGCCGTTTCATTTTATTCAACTAAGTTTTATGCACTACTTTTAGATGATGCAGTATATTTAGATATTATGCAAATGGAAGTAAACTTTGGAAATTAGTATATTTTCTATTTTTTTAAATATACTAGCATTATTATTAACATGATAAACTTCATTATTTATATTTCCAAAAACCTTCTAAATTCTCAATTTTTTTTAATTCATTAAAAAATAAAAAATAAAAATGGCTCTTGTACGTACAGTAAAACCTCCCTAAAGCGACCACGCTCCGTTCCATTAAAAATCGGTCACTCCGAGAGGTGGTCTCGTAATAGAGGTCACGTTTAAATCTAGTTTTTGATTGTCAAAAATAAGGTAACAAGTAGTGTTGGGAAAATTTATCTTTCACATTAGGAAATAAAAAATAAAAAAATAAAATAAAATAAAATAAAAATAAAATAAAATAAATAAATAAATACCAAAATAAAACGTTAATTTAAATTCATAAGTTAATTACTACAAGGATTTAAAAATATATATAAATTGATGTTTGCTTTGATTTTCAATTTCATCTTTTGCAACTCATTTCTAAGCCCTTTCGAAGTTCAGTGAATAAATGCAAATTTTTTTCGTCTTGAAAAGATAAGGAATATTTCATTAATTCTTTGAGAGTTTCCAAATTGCTAAGGGTCGTTCTTTTGTCTTTCTCCCTCCTGTAGTTTCTCTGACTTTTCCATCAAACTTTTTCCTGGTAACGTGCAAAAGAAAAGTCGCATTTTATCCATGTTATAAATATTTCAATCTGAATATCCGGCAAGATTCAAGGGAACTCTCATTTTCCAGTTTTCGCACAGTTCATTGTCTACATCTGCAAGGCCTCTTTATTCTTTTTAGTTTTGTTTAGTTGCGTTTTTCGCCCATTTAAGCCAATTTTCTTTCCGATTTTTCATTTTATGTTAATTTATAACATATTCTGCTCTAAGTTTAAAATCCTTCTTTAAAATGTCATTGTTAAAACGCTACTGAAACAGATCTGGACTGGGAGAACTGGTGGAAGCAAGTGGTCACACTCAAATATGTTTTGTAACACGGTGCCCCGATCGCAGTAACAAAGGATGAGTTAGGAAATTCTTTACATCAAGAAGTCCATAAAAGACATGGGGTTGATCAAGCATGCTGTTTTAGGAAATGGGGATGATACACATTCTATTCCAGGTGGAGGAATATGTAAACACCGGTCAAGCTAAGGGTCAAACAACCAGGAAAAAATAGAATTTCTTTCCGTTTCTTGAGACAAATTGTCGCTCATGGAGGGAGTTACACTGAGAATGGTCTTTGAATGAAAGTAAAATTAGCATTGAACCTATGGGAATAAATTTCATTCCATGAAAAAATGGTCGTTGAATGAGGTGGTCGCTTAATAGAGATGGTCACCCAGAGAGGTTTCACTGTAGTACTAAGTAAAAAAAACAGTTTAAGAAAATAGGAATGAAAACTAATTTTGTAGACTATGTGAAATTAAAAAAGAACAAATATTTTAAATTCTAATTTACATTATTGGATTGATCATGAACATAATAAGCTGAATGAAAATAATGATAATGTAGTTTAATTTATAACTTGAAGGGTGTCTCAAAAGACATAAAGAACTTCAAACTACTATTTATAAAATACAATTGAAATAGAAATTGACATAAAGCACAAAAACACATAATATAAATGAAAATTTCTTTTGGAAACTTCAGTAGATCTACATATACTTTTTCTTGATAACTAGTACGATAACAAGATCTGTCACAGGAGATTTGTTGTAACTAAAATAAAGTATTTTTCAATGTGGTCTTAAAGCCCGGTTACCCTTTAAAATTTACTATTTTCGTGTCTTTATTAATTAGTAATGCAACAGAGCAGAGTTGAGTTTTTCAACCACTTTAGAACTGCAATCAGACAAAAAAGTAACAAATGTGTCGTGGACGGTTGAGACAGAACTAAACGTTTAATTAGGCAATCTATTATGTGCTATTTTTAATACTACTTAAATAGACTTTGTATTTAGATATTTTTGTTATATCTAAAAGCTACAATAAATTTACAAAATATAATCTGCTTTTTTATTTTAAACTTCAAGCAGTGCAGCTATAAGTGGTTATTTATTTATAATAACACACACATATAATTATTCGTAACAAAAAATAATACAGCGTTGTTTCCGGTAGAAGAATTGCTGTTTTAACATCGAATACTTCTCTAGTTTTTATTGCAAACGTAAAAGAAAAATGTCGATTTCTTGCAAAAAAAAAATATATATTGCCAATACTTATAAAACACTGTGTGTTACAATAGTACAGGGTGATTTTTTTTAAAGTTGTGAAAGTAAAACCCTATAACGAAAGAACCGCTGATCCAAATGACCGGAAATTTCACCAGTATACTCCCAAAGCAATGGGAATTTATTAGGCATGGTTAAAAAAACTTAAAATCTCACCGACAGATGGCGCTGTATATGCAGTAAAGTCTCGAGAGGAGCTTGTGCAAGGCACACGCACAGTGGATACTCTTCACTCTGTTGTGGAACATGTGGTTTCACGTCTCCAACTCGTAGCTAAAAACATTGGACAGCGCACTGAAAATCGTATGCGTTAGTTGCGCAGTTCTGTACGAATGTTTTACTCCAAATTTTATTTCGTTCTGTTTCTGCAGGTGTTTGCAGTTCCTTTTCCCAATTACTGCATTCTGTATATCAAAAACATGCAGAATGCAGTAATTGGGAAAAGGAACTGCAAACGCCTGTAGAAACAGAACGAAATAAAAATATGGAGTAAAACATTCGTACAGAACTGCGCAACTAACGCATACGATTTTCAGTGTGCTGTCCAATGTTTTCAGCTACGAGTTGGAAACGTGAATCCGCATGTTCCACAACAGAATGAAGAGTATCCACTGTGCGTGTGTCTTGCACAAGCTCCTCTCGAGACTTTACTGCATATACAGCGCCATCTATCGGTGAGATTTTAAGTTTTTTTAACCATGGCTAAAAAATTCCCATTGCTTTGGGAGCATACTGGCGAAATTTCCGGTCATTTGGATCAGTGGTTCTTTCGTTATAGGGTTTTACTTTCACAACTTTAAAAAAAATCACCCTGTATATTCTTCTACAATTTTAGTTATTCGAAAGTTTCACTTTATTTATGAGCAAAGATATCGATAATCTAAAAACCGTACAAACTTAGCCAAAACTGTGGAAAAGGAATAACTTCTACAAACTAGAAGAAGTGGACACAATTATCTTGCAATTCTTCCCCCATAAAATGTGAAATTTAGCAAGAAAATAATATAACTCATATTTTAAAAATAATTATAGATCATGAGAAGACAATTATAAGTAATCAAATATGTCATATTATTCATTTCTATTAAAATTTTAGAAAAAGTTCGTATGTATTATTTATTTTAGAACTATACAGATATTATTATTTACTTATGTGTTTTGGTATTATATGTCATCTATTTTGCTTCATATATTTTTATTTAAATAGAATATTTGAAGTTCAATATTTCTTTTGTAGACACAATGTATCTCTTAAATGGCCTAAATAGTATCATTTTTCTGAAATAGATAATTATCATTTTTATTAAGATTTTAAAAATAAAATAATAATTTAAAAAATAAAATTTCGATTAATTCTTCAATATGCTTAACTTGAATGTCACTTTCAAACTTTTAAGCTTAGATGATGCTGAAGATTTTTCTATGAAGTACAACGACACTTTAAAGACAAATTTGAAATTAAAACAGATATTCGTTGATGTCTAGGTGGCTTGAGATGTTTACCCAGGGCTGGATTTCCGTTACACATGGACATGGACCCAATAAAACCGACCGTTCCTTCTCTTCTTTTGTTTCTTCTAAAGGTTAGAGTGCCAATGGTAGAATATTTAAAAATAAGATCAATAGTGTGGTGTAATTTATATTTTTGACAGAATAAGAAATAATTACATTTAGATGAGTAAAAATAAAAAAGACACGCGTCTATATTGATTGTATATTTGGCTAAAGAAAACTGGAGTTTTCATAACATAGAATTTTTTAATATTGAAATTAATAAAGATTATGTCTAGCTTTTACTTGATTCAAACAGTGTATGAGAAAATCGAAATTCAGTTTTATTACAATTCTTTTAGACAGTAAAACAGGAAGATAGATTGTTCTGTGATTATATGTATTTAAACGGTTTTTCAATTTTGAACAATTTTTTTCTCAAGTATTTTCTTTGGAACTCGGCTTGTTTGTAATACAGTAGAAACTTATTGATTCTGCATTCAAAAGTTTTTTTAAGTTCCAAAATTTAAAAAATAGTGTTTTTAAAATTTTAATTGGCGTCCCTTAATTTTTGCCGACCCGAATCCGGTCCATGTGACCCATGCTTAAATACAGCCCTGGACTTACCTTATTCCGATAAGTCTCTTAAAAAAGAGCTGTCCTCTTACAGCCACCACAATCAGTGCGAAGTTGAAAGACGGCGCCTGCTTTCTTCCACTCCGTTCCAAACAACAAATTCATACACACTCATTCACCAGCAACGCAATGACGTTGTACCACAAAAATTGGAAGATTTCAAATTTGCTTGACTTAAGTCTCTTCACTTAAGCTACCGTTTCAGTTGTTTGCAGATCCTGAACGAGGAACGACAGTTGGAAGTCCTAGAGTACAGCTTCTCCTTTGAGAGGCTGGAAGATTGACGGATGATATGCTAGCCCAGGAAGGACCTGTTCCGGGTTGGTGGTAAGAGGTCCTTCTAGCAGGCTGTAATCTGCACAAAATTATATCTGGCAAGTTATCCAGAGTCTCTTGGATGGCTGTTAACCGGTCATTCACCGCCGCAAGCCTGTCCTCTAGGGAGAGCTGACGTTGGCTGAGGTCACTAACAATTTCGTAAATGCTGTTAGACGTCTGAAACAAACAAGCAAAATATTAAATTCGGTTAATAAAATTGTAGTAACAGATTCCAGGTATCTACAAGTGGCTATATTTTCATTATTTTGTCTACCACTATTTTCAAATATACATTTTCGTGGTAGATTTCTACTAACATACCTGGTAGCTTCTTATTATTGTTTGGAAATAGTGGACGATAAAATAATAGAAAATAGTTACTTGTGGCAACCCTGTGATTGTGTACCATTACATTCTTGATCAACGCCTTAGCTGTCAAATGACCACATGGGCTCAAATGTACATTTCATTGACAAGCCGACACTTAGCTCACAGTAATGGCTTATACGCCAAACTATCCACAGGACTACTAAACTTAATAATGTAAATAGCAGCCGGCAGTCAATCGGCCAGGAAGAAAAAAATTCGAAATGACCGCCGCGCCGTCAATACAAATACGTAAAGGGTAAAAAAAACATGTGATCGTCAAAGTGTCATGCGGCAGTTAAAGTGTTAAGATACGATTTAATATTTTTGTCTACTACAATAAAAATAGTCTATAATTGATCGTTAGCTACTTTGAATGTTAATAAAAACAATAGAAAGAACTTAGAACATTTTTCCTGTCATCTATTATCTAAGGTTTCTAAGCAGAACATAGATCCCTGCAGCCTGTGTGGAGAGATCCATCCACCGCCAGCTAGGTCTCAGCCAAAACGAATGGCGGAGGATCCAATGTGATTTTAGATTTCATTTACAATAAGGACTTGCAATTTAATGCAACAACACATGCCAACTATCGATCCGATTTGCATAATAAGCATAAACAATAATCAAGTTATCTAATAACGTATAAAACATAGAATAACAGAAATAACATGATACATTTAGTTCATAATGTCTATATAAGATCAGAAAGTCTATAAAGTCTCCAGTCATTTTATGTGATGACTGGTGATGAGCTGTGATTCCTCGCCAAATAACGTGTAAGCTTAAAAACTATGATATCTCAAGGGTTATTAAAAGTATAATACACCACGGTTGTGGTAAGAACTACTGCTGTCTGAGATGATTGTTTTGAAAAAACAGAGTACAGAAATTGTATAGTCAAATATAAGCATCAAAATTGATTTAAACTCAAATGAATGTGAGTTATTCTGGTACTATCACTTAAGATTTTATAGCCGCGAAACAGAAAGAAATTACTCTTGTTTTGGCACAAGTAACTTGAAACCGATCGAATATTTTGAGATTGTACTATAATAATTTGTTTATATTATTATGTTTTTCTTATATATGTTATTCTTATTTGTTTATAAACAAATAACACTAGCATAAAAAACACGAAGCATGAGCATCATTTATATTACAAACATTAACAATCTGGAAAATGACCACCATCCTTATAAATTCAATCCCAATATCGTTGCAGAAAAAAGCGACAGATATGAAATATTTCATTGGAGCGCAATCACAGAACATCACAACCGCGTTTTATTATTTTTATTATTTTAGGATGTGCATAATAGACTTCAGTTGGTCACTGATATTTGGAGTGTCAACGGAGTTTCATCCCATTGTTTTAAACCCCCTTAATTTCGCCTACGTGCGATACCTACGTAGTTGAAATGCGTAAATTTCGACGTAATCAAGAGGTTAACAGTTTTTTTTATTAAAAATGTTCAAAGTGTGAAAACATTACGAAATATTAAGTTAAAAACCACAAATTCTAATTTTTCTTATGGATATATTTTTTAAAATTGTAATCTTATTGTTTGTTATCACATACTGTATGGATTTAAAAAGTAGGTTAAAACTATAACAAAAGCAGAAGCTTCTAGATATTTCTTAATAATTTTATTAAATGTTTCGATATTGTTTCCAAAATAAATTTATGAAATAAAAGAAACAGCGTGAAAATATCTATTCTTCATCTTTTATGCAATAATTTAACCAAATACAAATTAGAAAGAGTTATCAGAACCTCAAATTGCTATTTTCACTTAGTTTGGAATTATGTCTTTTAAAATAACATAAAAAATAAGACGTTCTAATGTTTTCTTAAAATGTAATCTTTTAGGGTTTTTTGACAAAAGTTAGTCCTTAAAAGCCATTATGTTCTAGCAGAAGATGTTTCTTTCAAACTTGTAATTTAAGTTAATCTCAAATGTATTTGTTATTATGTAAAATATTCTGAACATTAGAAAATTATTTTGAGATACATATTAGATAATGTTTATTCATATATCTATCTATCTATATATATATTTTATTACTTATACTTACCTTTGCCATGTCGGATATGGTATTGGCGTTGTCCATCAACTTTCTTTGTTCAAGTTTAACTTTTCTTAATCTTGAATTAGAAAAAAAAAGTAAATATAAACGTTATTATACTCTTTATAAATTTATTTACTGAATAATTTTACTAATATTTTCTTTACTAATAATTTCTTTACTAATAATTTCTCACTCTCTTTACTAATAAATGGTTCTTCGGCTTGAAAAATAAGCATTTTATGAGGTTGTTCTTAACACTTTCCATCATAGTTCAGAAGTGTTTATGACTTCGATTTGTCTGTCGGATATCCATGCTGTAAAGTAAATGCACCCGGATTGCCATGAAATCGATATAGAGGTTTAGTATGATATGCTTGCTATTGAAAATGAAGTTAGCAGTATTTATAGTTTGTTTACAGGGACACTCAAAAGAATTCCGTTACATTATGGTCTATGGTGGAAAAATTGTTTTAAATATATGTTAACGATGTTTGTTAACGATACTGTTTCAAACATATTAAACTTGATTCACATCACTGAAGTGCACTCCTAAATACTTACTGTAGAGTGTGGTGTGCATAGCATTTATCGTTCATTTACAGGGATGAACAAAAGAATTCGATTTCAGTACTGTCTATGAGTGATGACTGTATGACTGTAAATGCGCTTTCAGTCGTGGTGTGCGTTTTTTAATTTAACTAATTTTTTGCATATTATTTAGTGTGTATATACATCAAATACAGGACTGTACAAAATAAATCGAATACATGTCCATTTATTGACGGAAATTGCTAAAGGGGAAATTTTCATTATGTTATGCGTTTCCTAACTGAACTAAATTTTAGCACACTATGTAGTATATATACAAATGTATAAATCATATACAGAGCTGCACAAAAGAATTCGGATACTTTAGACTATCAATGGTAATTGCTGAAAATGGTTTTCAAATGTGTTATGCGTTTTCCAAATTGTTTCCTTCGATGTCATCTTTCACCTTATTAAACGGTGAAGTTTTAGTTAAGAATCGCTTTTTGTTCCAACCAATATTTAGAACGTGAAAACCTGATTAACTGACCGGTGTCATGTGTACAAAAAAACTGCTCAAAACTTTAAAAACTCCTTTTGATTTTTCTTCCGTTCTAAAACATGAATAAAGAAGGACGATGAAAACACATTAAAAAAATGAAAGATGACAATTTGTGGAAAATTACTTTAAGAGAAATGAAATTCAGATCCCTAAATCATAGATATGTTTATGAATTTTCGCGATATTCGATTGGCCTTATACATTTGACTAATAAATTATAAAAAACAAGAATGCAAAATCATGCAACAGTCACAGATTATGAAACACTTTCCGACACTTACAGGATATTATTCAGAAATTTCATTTTTTCCTAGAATGAAATGAGATATCTAAATAAGCAACTTAAAAAACACATAACTCAGTAAAAATCCCTTTTCAGCAATTGCAGTACATATCCGGTAACGTTTGAGAGGTTTTTCGTGTAGTCTTTTATGTGATCTATAGAATATATACAAGCCACTTAATATAATAAAAATTAAATCAGTTTAAAAATGCATACCACAGATGAAAACGCATTGCCAGCAATTATCGATCTTAGTCCTTTAACCGAATTTTTGTGTACGTCTGTGTAAGTGAACGATAAAGGCTATTCACACTATAATCTATAGAAAACATGCAGCGCACGTGATTTCGTTATGTTTGAAGTATCATAACATCATTAAAATGCACCGAAAACAATTTTTCCTCATAGATCATAATATAATGGAATCATTTTCTGCGTCGCTGTAAATAAGCTATAAATGCTACATTTCTATATTCAAGAGAAAATGTGTTGTAGCCCATCTCAATGACGTATATCAATCTCATTATGTTTAAAATATCGTAACATCAAAAATTGCACCACAAAGATTTTTCCCTATAGAATGTAATGTAACAGTATTCTTTTGTTTGACTCTGTAAACGAATAATAAATGCTTTCCACCCTATATTTTACAAAAACCACGTTTTAGTGCGCTTCATAATTGTATATCAATTTCACCATGTTTCAAATGGCGTAGCATCATCAAAATGCACTTGAAACGATTTTTTCCCAGTGACCGTGATGGAATGGAATACATTTGACTGCCCCCGTAAAAAAAACTATAAATGCTACACACTTCATCTTCAAAAAGAATCATGCTATACTAAACAACAATAACATACAAAAATTTCAGGGCATTCCGAGTATATTTACGCGAGTTAGAGCACGGACAGACGGCAGACAGCTCTGTAAATGAACTACAAATGCTACATAAAGGTTTTTCCCTATTTCAATTTGTTTTTACCCAAATTTCTCCCTCTCCTTCCTCGTCAATGCAACCATTGACAATCGTTGATAGAATATGTTGAAGGAGAGGGAGAAATTGAGGGGAAAACGAAGAGAAATAGGGAAAAGCTTTATGAATCTTGTGCCAAGAAAAATGCAATTTAAATTGAACTGAAGACGCCCCAGAGATAGAAGTGAAAGTGCTTTTCTAGACAGATAGCGTACTGTAATTGTGCCTGCATGCTTAAAGTGAAATATACGAGTTTTATTGGAAGTATAGAAACGTGGGAAAAGTCATAGAAAAGATAAACTAGTCGTTGGGGGCCACCGCAATACTTACCCATCATGGATATGCATAATGTAAAATATTAAAATAAAAGATGTGTAAACTACTTATAAAAAACATTGCAATTCGAATAAAATCGTGGCTTGATGACGTCATAAACTTTGAAGGCTCGATTACTGAATTGTTTAAAAGAACTTCCTTATTACTCCAAAAATAATAATCCTATTAACTAGCGGTTTATTGCATCTGATTAAGCGTCTCATTTTCAATTTAAAAATATCTTTGAATTGAAATTTGGATGAAATACAGGGTCATGAAAAATCTAAGAGTGTGGAAATAAGATTACAAATATCTCGGTAACTAATTATCCGATCGACTTTATGCTTTATGCAAAATTTATGTTTTTTTTATTGTCTTTTATATTCACTCCTTAAAATAAACAATTTCGAAAATTTTTATATACCTTTTATCAGAACGAATATTTCGAGAGTCCGAAAAAAATAGTTCCGGATAATTGAGGTTACTGAAATTCAATAGGCTTCTTCCCATTATTACATACTAAGTACATACCAAATTTCAAGTCTCTAGCTCAATTTGTTCGGGAGATAGAGCGTTTACAGACAAACAGACACACAGACGGACGGCAAATTTTTTTTTTCTAAAAATATGTTTTTCGGAATCTCCAGTGTCTGAAACGTGTAAATCCATCAAAAAAAAATTTTCGATTTTCAAAACGATTACAAGACTTACCTTATACTACGTATGATGGGTAAGTAAAATGAAGAAATGTTAAATGAAATGTGTACAGGAGAACTGGATAAGTGTTATTCCTTTTAAAACGTCGAACTAAGGTATCTGATGATAATATGGTCAATGCTAGTAATATGGCCAACCCTCAATAATGCTATTAATTTCGGTGGAATCCAAAGGATAGTGCTTGAATCTAGTCGCTGGAAGTCAGAAAAACATAGTTTAGTACCGCGTTGCCTAAAATCCTTGATCACGTGCACGGGTTGGCAGTTATTGTTGGTTCGTTGTTAGTTGCGTTGGCATATTATAAATATGTCTATGGTATGTTTATTATTTTTCTTATTTAAACAAAGTATTTGTATTTACTATTATACATAATATTTTAGCTGGTTTAATGCTTTTTTTAAAACTGTATAAACGAATTTCAATATCGGAGTGCGCAGACAGAATTACGAAAACTTTTATAAAATTGGTTTTTGTTGCCAATATAACCAAATGGGCGAAATTACTGTAGATGTGAGATTTTGTGTTGTTTGTCGTAATTAAGTGCATGATAAATGTGTCGGCCTTACCAATTAAGATAGAAAAGTTTTCATTTG
The DNA here is from genome assembly GCA_963931845.1 of Maratus michaelseni. NCBI lineage: Eukaryota > Metazoa > Arthropoda > Arachnida > Araneae > Salticidae > Maratus > Maratus michaelseni. The sequence continues at coordinate 267,122,556 of OZ007593.1, forward strand.
CTCTACGCATTAAAAATACTTTTTTCCGTAAATTTATTTTAATTTTTTTTAATTTTTGTCTAAATTTACTTTATATTAATTTTTCTATTATTTTTATAAATTTTCAAAATATAATTTTTTGACTAATTGGTGTTTTTTCTGCGTTAAATATAGACCTTTCCATTTTATGACACTTATGGGCATATTACCTGCATATGGGCATATTGCCTTCATCAACTAGCATTTTTTTTTTTTACAAACCGCAACAGGTGTAAGTTTTGACTAACTTAAATTTTAAAATATTTTTCCAGTGCTAATAAAGGCCCACTTTCTTAGTTAATTTTTATATATTTTTAAAATCAGTTATCACTATTGTTTAAAAATGTCTAACCTTAGGGTGGCCATATTACCTGCTGATACCTTATATCATATGTGTTTTTTAAGAAAATAACTCACTATGTTTTAATGATATTAATGTATATATTTTATTAAAAATAGAAATAAATTTATTTAAGATAAATATAATATTAATTAACAACAATAATACTGTAAAAAGACACATTTTTACTGCCACTGATCTCCAAAAATACATACTGATGCCTAAAAATTGGTAAAACTAAAAATAAGATTCAAATATAATAGCTAATTTCTATTCATTTACATATTCGTAATTATTATTATTTTTTAATTATAAAATGAGTTTAAATTCAAAATAATCACTGTAAATATCTTTATACAGTAATCCTTAACAAACTACTAAATTTAAATATAGATAGCCTATTTTCCGCCAGTAGTCGATACAAACGCAAAAGAAAGTTATGTTGAATCTGTACTAGATATTTTTATCTTGAGTACGGCCATCATACAGTAAAACATAAATATATATATATATATATATATATATATATATATATAATATATTTCTTTACTAAGGGCAATTATCGGTGAAAAAGAAAGTTGAGTTTAAATTACTCTATCTAATTTTAACTTGGAGTATGTTTGCTATATGAAAAAAAAAAATGTAGTTATGCAATTTCCCACCAGAGGCGCTACCAGCTAAAAAGATTACTGAGAAATTTTTCATTAATATATATGTATGATGATGGCGGAAGGTTTTCTGAAGATTTGTACGAAATTCGTCCATGGTTAGTGAGTTTAAAATGCGTTCGAAAAGTTAGTAGAAGACACAGTTGTACACATAGGAAATATGAAGCATCACAAGTTAAATAAACGTTATAGAAAATAGCTCTTTGAACAGTAATTGACATTATATTGCTATCTATATTGTTTTGTGTTGCGCTGTAAGATAACTATAAATTTTACATCCCATATTTTCAATGAAGAACATGCACCACTAAGCCTTAGTAACATATACAAATTTCGTAGTTTCAAATAACGTAATGACAATAAAGTGCATTTTGAGTAATTACAATCCATAGACGTTAGTTTAATCGAATTATTTTGTGCGTCCCTGTACAATAACTATAAATTATATATGTGCCCTCTTCAAGAAAAGAACATGCAGTAGCTAACTGCAAGAAGATATAAAATTACTTTTCCATCCGCGTTTTACATATATTCGCTTCATACAATCGTTACATATATTCTTATTTTTTTTGTACAGCCTTGCAAAATAACACCCTCTTCAAGAAAAAACATGCTGTAGGTGACTGCAACGACACACTAAAATTACATTACCATAAGCGATCTAGAAACCCCGCATTTAACATATACTCGCTTATATATTTGTATTCTTTTGTGAGGACCTGCAAAATAACTATAAATGTTATATACACCGTCTTCAAGAAAATCAAGCTGTAGGTGATTGTAACAACATACTAAAATTACCTTACCGTCAGCTTTCTATAAACCCAGCATTTAACACATATTTGATCAGTCAGTCGTTTTATTCGTTTAATCGGTAGTTTAAAAAATTCATTACAGAAAATCGTTTTATAAAATGGTTTCATAAACTCGTTTCATTAGGATTTTATATACATACAGTGCGTCCCAAAAGTTTATAGACAACGAGGTTTTCTTATTTTACAATTGAAAAAGAGGAGCAACAATTTCAAAACAATTTATAATTATAAATAATATGAAGACAATAATAATACTATAAAAAATAATTTTACACAATCACAGACTTTGTGATAAAAATTAAAACTTAAATTTCACTGTCCCAAAAGTTTATAGACAATTAATTTTTTTCGGTTTCACGTTCAAATTTTTAAACCGTTTTTACTAATCAGTTCAAAAACTTGATCAGGCATACTCACAACAAGAGTTTGGTGAAATTTTGGCTTTAAAGAAAACCAACTTCGTTCACTTTGTTGCTTTAGATCTTGAACCGTTGCAAATTGATACTCATTAGCATATACGTCTCTAGCTAATATTCTTCAGAGGTACTCTTTTGGGTTTAGGTGTGGACTTATGTCTGGTCAGTTCATAACAGCTACTTGGTTTTGTCTAAACCACTGCATTATAGAGTTTGACATGTGAATGGAGCAATTGTCCTTCTGGAATATTCTTTTGTCCCCATCAGAAACTTTCCAAGTGGAAGTAATGTATTTCAAGCGTTTTCTGGTAACCTTCGGAACACTGACGACCTTTCAAAAAAGCAATATCAGTTGTTCCATTATAAGAAAATGCTCCCCACACCATGAGTGAACACCCTCTTGTTGTCTGCTGAAAAAAGTTCCTGGTTCCTTGCAAATATCGTACCAGTAATATGCTCAAGCATCCGGGCCATCTAAATTAAATTTCTTTTCATCACTGAAAAGAACATTCAACCATTAATCTGACTAAATGCATGTGATTCCGGGTCCAGTGAACACGAGAGTCTTTATGCCGTTTTGTAAACTTTGGAAAACGTCGTATTTTGCAATAATCAAGAAATGCACTCGCTTGTAGCCGTCGATGGACTGTGGATTTTGATACTGGAACGCTTACTTCATTAGAAACTGACCGTACAGACAGGTTTTGGGTTGAAACTAACACATGGGCTGATAAGTTCCCGGTCTAATAAAGAAAACACAACTTTTTAACATAACTTTATAACTTTATAACCTTATAACTTTATAACTTTAATAAATAACATAACTTTAATAATAAATAATAATAATTTAATAATAATAATAATAATAATAATAATAATAATAATAATTTAATAAATAAATAATAATAATAATTTAATAAATAAATAATAATAATAATTTAATAATAATAATTTAATAAATAATAATAATAATAATTTAATAATAATAATTTAATAAATAAATAATAATAAATAATTTAATAATAAATAACATAATTTTTATAACGGAAAACTCCAAACAGTGCTTAGAATCATCGACTCGTTGTTGTTTTTGGTCAAAAGTCAATACGCGCAGCACTCACTTTGACAACAGCTTTTTCATAGACAAATGTTCATTCAAAATAAAACCTACACGTTTCCTTGGATATCTTCAAAGTCTGAGCTATCTTCTGCAATTTCCCTTAACGGTTCCCCAAAACGATTTTGAGGACTTCTTTGATGTTTTTCGCAGTAACCACCTCTTTTGCGTGGTGCATCACTGGTGTCCGTACGACCACGTTTAAATTCAGCAAACCAGTCAATAATGGTTGATTTACCTGGTGCAGTGTCCGGATAACGCTTATCAAGCCAAGCTTTTGTTTGAACGGTGTTTTTCCCCATCAAATAACAATTCTTGAAATTCTTGTTTATCTATTTTTTTGTTTCTCAACAAAGTCGTTCAACTAAAACCACTCTAACGTTTTATCCACACGGCGAATCGTCATGACAGTTTTCCTGCTACCTTTTAAAGATTAGTATTTACTAAAAAAAGCATCGGTTCGGCGATTGCAACGCCATTTGTGTGCCAGACCGGGAACTTATCAGCCGATGTGTTAATCTCAAAATCTATCTGTCTTGCCATTTAGTTGTTTTCTTTGGTCGCCCAGAATGGGATTTTGTTTCAAAATTGTCACTCTTTGACAGAATTCGGTAAACACCAACCCTGCTGCGTCCAATTTTTGTTACAATGTCCACAACTTTCCATCCACGAGCCTTTAAACGATAGATTTGCAAAATTTGCTATTTGAAAAACTGCACCTTGCGAGGCATCTTTGCAATCAATCCGAAACGGAAACACAGATTTGCTTTTATCTCAGGAAACTATCGCGTCACAAATACATGACCTTGGAATATGCAAATCTTGGATATGAGTACTTAAATCAGCTTTTAACACCGGTTGTCTACATATTTTTGGGGCAGCATTTTTTTGTTTTCATTTTTTTATATTAAATCTATGACTGTTAAAAGTTGTTTGAGCATTTTATTATTTTTACTTCATCATTATATATTTGCATAATGTACTTCGTCTTTCTTCCTCGTTTAGTTAGCTCTTAAATCCAAAAAATGGTTGTCTATAAAGTTTTGGGACGCACTTTAGGGTAGATATATTATTATTTAAACTAGTCAGATGTGCCAATCCTAAAACGTTCTTCTATCTCATACACATTAATACGTATTATTTTTAATTATGCACTTTAGAAACAACAATAACAAAAAAAAAATAGGACACACAGGGCACCAAATGAAATTTGATTCAATTATATGCATATCTTCATACACTTTTCGATGATACAAAGCGGACGGACACACATACAGGCGGAAAGACAGACGGACAGACAGACAGACGGACGGACGGACAGACATTTGTAAAAGCGGGATTTTCGGTATCTCTGACCCCTAAAACATATAAATCCGTCAAAAACCAAAAATCGAAGAAAATTTCGATTACAATATCTTCTTCTGTTATAGATAGAGGAAAGTAACAAAGTGAAAAATGATTCGAGCATTTTTTTTCTTTTCTAAAAATATATAAAAAAATGAACGATATAAAAAGGCGCCACTCTATCAATTATATAATGTTAAATATAGTTATTTATTATAGATATCTTAAAAATGCTATAAGTAAACTGAAAAATATATATGCAGCATAGTAGGGGTTTGAGATAATATTTTCAAGAGAATTTGTTTAATGTCTTCTTTTTGACTAAAATGTCATATAGGGTGATCATTAAACAGACATAGAGTGATCTTGAGAATCTAAAAACTAGTAAGTACAAAAAAAAAAAAAAAAAAAAAAACAAGAATTTTCATTCAAAATATTTTATGATTTCCTATTTAATGGGAACGATTGTTTTTGGTTAATAAAATGATAAAATGTTATGTTAAATATCTGGTTTGTTATTGCTGGTTTAAAAAAAAAAAAAAAAAAAAAAAAAAAAAAAACTGAAATGAAAATTTTATTTAATCAATTAATTAAATAGATAATTCCTTCTTTTATTCTTTCATCAATTAATTATATAGGGAATTTGTTATTTTATTCCCTCATCAATTAAATTCAGCTAATATGAAAGTTTGTTTGACAGTAATTTCTAAGACAAGTTTATAAATATTTTAAGTATTACAAAATTCCACACAGTTAATTGTAATTTACGACATTTTCTCAAAGGATAATGTAACAAAATACAATAAAACTTGATGAGACGGAATCACAACAGGTAGGAAAAATTACTTTTTAAACATTTCCTTCTTTGCAAGTGCACATCTGTTATAGCTGTATTGTGGTCTTTTAACTGGGTACTACGTAATTTCTCATTTAAGGAAATATTTCGTATAGACAGGTTCGGTTTTCATAATTCATTCACAGTTTTCATTTCACAGTTCCGCAAGTGCACCATTTGTTATAGCTGTATTGTATTCTTTTAACTGGGTACTACGGAATTTTTCATTTAAGGAAAGATTTCGTATAGACAAGTTCCGTTTTCATATTCCGTGCAAAGTTTTCGTTTCACAGTTCCACAAGTGCACCATCTGTTATAGCTAGCTGTATTGTATTCTTTTAACTGGGTACTACGGAATTTTTCATTTAAGGAAAGATTTCGTATAGACAAGTTCTGTTTTCACATACATTAAGAAATTACTTATTAGCTATTTATATATTTTCTATGAGGATTATATACATGAATGATAACTAAGTTACAGAAAATATTAATTACGTTGGATGAACATATACGTACGTATATATGGCTAAAAGGAACTTTCTCTGATGTAGGCGAACTCTGCCTGGGCAAACGTTTTTGGCGAGTTTAGTATGCTTGTAGATTAGCCAAGTCTCTCGCAGGACACTTGCGGCGGCATTCCTTAGCTGAAAAATAAAATATTTTCTTATGAGTATTTATATTTCATACAAAATAAAAAATCAATTCAATTTACAGTGATATTAAAATAATAATAATCAGCGATAGAAGCTATTCATTTAAGCATTTGTATTACATTAAACGGTATAAAAACACACTGAAGTGCTACTGAATATAATACAATGGTCTGTAATGCTTAGTCTCTAATACCAACTGCTATAATGAATAGGACGTTGGCTACGAATAGTAAAAGCTCTGAGTTTGAATAACGGTACAGGAATATATATTCGTTATGATAAGAAATTGACTTTAAAATGATGATTCCAACATTTTAAGTACTTTTGATCGAAAGTTGAAATTAACTACAAGTTAATAGTATCTCGAGTTAATTTAACCAAAATTACGTTGAAATTACAAGTAACTTATTTTCAATTATTCAATAATTCTTTTTTTATCGTACTGTTGGAAATTTTCGCGATTTTGTAGGGGTGTGTTTGGAAACACACACGTATTTCATTCAACGATAGCTATAAGTATTAATAAATATCTTTGTTTCTTGCTTTAATTTTGTTAGTTTTCATTGATTTAGTTTATAAAAATGCATTATGATTATACTGACTCTAAAGAAGAAGCAAATTACGGTAACCATAGTTGCAATTACGAACAGATTGAACATACAACGATTGATTAATACTTGTTACGTAAAATTACGCAAGATAAACATGCCAGGTCAAATGTGTTTGCTAGGTTTTTATACAAATTGTTAGTTAACCATTATGGGTAGATTTAACGAAAATAATCAGCAGTGTAACTCAATTAAAGATATTCACAATTGTTTGTATTTTCGCCGCTGAAAAACTAAATATATCTTCACATATTCACAATCTCTTTTTACTTATTACTTTTAAGTATGCAAAGCTTAGCTAGGGGAAGGCAGGGTAAAGTGGTCACCCTAAGGTTTTGGGATTTTTTGTTACTCCTTAAAATACATATACATAACTGACAATTTTCGTAGAACTAGAGTGACTATTTAGTAATGTAAGGGCATTTAAAATTTTTACGAAATAATAAAGTGGAAGTGAGAATTTGTTTTTTCCAAAAAAGGTCAAAATGACCACTTTGTCCGACCTAGACGGGCAAAGTCCCCCTCCATGACCACTTTGCCCGACAGGTGTAAAAAAATTGAAAACACTATTTAAATGATTAGAACATTTTTACTGTCATGACAAATCGTATGAAACATAATGAAAGATTGAAAATGGTATTAAAATCCAATAAGAGTTTGACAAATCGAAATATAGTGCGTCTCAAAAGTATAAGGACAGACGAGTTTTTGAAATAACAGTTCAAAAAAGGAAACAATAATCACGAAACAAATAATATGCATATAGTATCACAACATAAATTTATTACAGCAAAAAAATAAAGTTTTACCGATTTTTTGTAAAAAAAATAAAAATAAAAATAGGCTGTCCCAAAAATATATGGACTTTTCGAATATTTTGCATTTAAATTCAAATTTTGTATCCATTCATTTTAATTATCTTGAAAACCCTAACAGGCATGCTTCCAACTAGTGTTTGGAGTATGTGCGGCTGTAAAGAGAACCAACTCTGCTCTACTTGTTGCTGTAATTTCTGAATAGTAGAAAACTGCCGACCATGGGCATACACATCTCGTGCAAGTACTCCCTAAATGTTTTCAATTGGATTCAAGTCTGGGCTGATGGCTGGCCAGTCTATAACAGTCACTTGATTCTGTTTAAACCAAGCTGTTGTTGAGTGGGAGGTGTGAATCGACGCATTGTCCTGTTGGAATTACCAGTTTTACCCCCTTAAGTTGTTTCCGATTGGAAGTAGATTGCTTTTAAGGACATTTTGATAATCCTCAGAGCACTGTCGTCCATTAAGAAAAGCAATATCCGTTGTTCCGTTGAAACAGAATGCGCTCCACACCATTAGTGAACCCCCTCCTTTTTGTCGACTAAAGAACTCGCGAGGTTCTTTTCTTAAGTCATGCCAATAGTATGCCCAGCCATCAAGGCCATCCAAATTGAATTTGTTTTCGTCACTGAAGAAAACACTTAACCATTCTTACGTCCAATGCATGTGTCTTTTAGCCCAAAGAATTCGAGCCTTTCTATGGTGCACTTTCAGCATAGGTACCCGACACATTCTGCGATATTTATGATTTTCGCTTACCTGTATGGGACAGTGAACAGTATATCTGGAAATAGGAAACGCAAAAGTCCTCGCAATTTCACGAACAGAATTCTTTTGGGTTGAAACTGCTCGCAAAATTTCTCTATCTTGTCTTAGAGATGTTTTTCTTGGTCGACCTGAACGCTTTTTTGCAATCGTATTGTCACTTTTTGATAAAATTGCATAAATTCCAGATCTGCTTCGTTTCATTTGTTTTGCAATATCAGAAACTTTAACATTTTGAGCCTTTAAACGCCAAATTTTAGCAATATCAGCAGCAGAGAATTCAACGTTGCGAGGCATTTTCCAACTATTCGACAATTGAAGAAAGAGCAGTGATTTTATATTTCGAAGCGGTTACGTCACAAGTACAGAACGCAGAAAATGCACATTTTTCTGATACGGTAGTAATAAAAGCAATTCGTTTCGTTGTCCATATATTTTTGAGCCAGCTTATTTTGAATTTTACTATTTTACAAACAATCTGTGATATAAACATAATATTTCTGTATAGTAATAAACTTATGTTATGATTCTATATACTAATTATTTTTTGTGATAATTGCTTTATTTTCTTAGCTGTTATTTTGAAAAATCGCCTGTCCATATAATTTTGAGACGCACCTTAAAAACTTATAAATCAAAATCAAACACTGCATTTTTCGCAAATGAACTCCTCGTCATTTTCTTTGCAAAGTGAACAGGCCTCATGAGCCCAGAGGTGACAAACATTGCACCTGATCCAACCTTCACCACTTGAACCAACCAAATGGCCACCACCCTGCTCACTTTGCCCGTTTGGAAGCCATGACGGATAATACGTTCTACAGTGGGAACTAATGAACTGTCAGCGACCACTCACCCACCAATGTGAAGCTGAAATCATGCTCTTTCCTTACACATTCAATAAATAAATACAAGTAAAACAGGTTATTGCTAAGTGTATGTAATATAAGTCACTTACCTTAGATTACAAACTTGAAAAACTGGAAAACCCGCTCTAGAAACATGAAACATGGAATAACCTTGTTCACCGATTGTCTAGTTACTCACTGCCATCAGACGAAATAGTTTGACCAGAAACCACGCAATGCCAGTACTCTGGTGACGTTATTATATTGGGTGACCACTATGCCCACCCTGGCCACTTTGCCCTGCCTTCCCCTATTAACTCCTAGCTGCTAAAAATCGAACAACGTTTTTATTTTTCGGTAACACATTTACAGAAAAATACAAAATTATAGCTGACTCCTTCCCTATAGCCATTTTTCAATAACTGCCAAGCCCCCCCATTTTTTCAAATTGATCAGCGGTCTTTGAAAGTGTATTATCTTTTAAATATGAAAAATGAATGACCAAAGAGACATGGGGGGGGGAGGGGGCAGACAACTTTGGATACAGCCATTGCCTTATGAAAATATTTTTAAAAAACTGAAAAGAAAATTTGGAAATGTAACTTTATATTGATCAAGGGGCATTGGGTCAATCACGCTCTAGGGTGGGCAAAAACTTTTCCAGGTCGGACATTGCCCGTCCTGGCACCCCTCTAGCTACGGGCCTGAGGCGATTAAGGAGGAAGTTGCAACTACAACAGCTGAAGCATGTCAAGTTCTTCAAATGATACTGTAAGGGGCTGCTAGATAGTATGAGCACTGGACATTCCGTAGGCAACCGTGCACATGATTGTGCGCAAAATTCTGAAGCTTTAACCTTACAAAATGCATTTCGTGCAACAGTTGAAACCGCAAGAGCATTCTGCACGCTTTGAATTTGCCTTGCGTTTTCTGGCGAGGATGCAAGTGGATCAGTACTGTTCATCGCATATCTTATGGACAGACGAAGCTCATTTTCACTTAGATGGTGCTGTGAACACACAGAGCTGCCGCATATGAGGTTCCACAAATCCTCATGCCGTGCAACAATAGCCGCTACATTCTCCATACGTCAAGGCATGGTGTGGATTCACGGCGAATTTCTTTTTGGACCCGTACTTCTTCGAGAAAGTCACAATGAACGATTTGTTATTGTACCGTCACAAGTGACCAATACAGCATACTCCTGTAGAACCATGTTGTCCTGGCGTTAAAGAAAATAAGCTGTTTGGTCACCACAATGTTCATGCAAGATGGAGCAACTGCTTACACGTGAGACGTGTAAAGAATGTGATTCAAGGCAACTTCCCTGATGAACGTGTCATCTCGCGTACTTTCCCAATTGCCTTGCCAGCAATGTCACTAGATCTGAACCCTTGTGACTTCTGGCCGTGGGGTTTTCTCAAAGATAGTGTTTATCAAGGACGTGTTACTAATGAAGTGGACTTGAAAGATAGCATTGTACGCCATGTATCCCTCATTCCTACCGATATGTTGCGTGCGGCCGTTGATAACGTTGGTAACGAAAATATTATAATTTTTTAAACTTTTATTTTACTCTATGTATTTACTACATTCTTAAGATACATTAATTGTTTTAAATCAAAAACTGCGAAAACTACAGAAACTGCACTCCTTAAATTTGAAGACGTTTGTTTACCTTATGTAAATTCCGAAATTTACAAAAAACAAAGCATCAACAGGAACATGGACTTGGTGATTTAAAGGACAACCAATGCACACACCCCTAATCATTACACAAGATCGTGAACCAGCCTTCTAATGAGAGTATCGCGATTGAACGATGTACGGAAAGAGTCACGAAAATTTCGAGAACCTCTAATAGAAGATATGAAACTACTAGAATACAAGTGGTCTATTTCCGAGAAAAAAGTTATTTGAAATTAAGATGTAAAAATGTTCGATAATTTTTGATTGGGTTTAATCATCTAATTTAATAGAGTTAACATCCAACCTAGTAACTATGTTTTTTAAATATGTCTAAGAAAATAAATATTATAGCAACATATACGTTGAGCAGGAGTAGAGCAATTTTTGTAATTTTTTAATTTAGATATCTTGTATATTGAATAACTTATATACTACGGATGAAATACAAAAACCCTACTGTGGAAATATTTAGTAACATTAATAAATAAAATCCACGTAGCTTTAAAATACTGAGCTATAATCAATCATGAATTCTCAAAAAATCAATGTTACCATTACGACAACATTAATCGCATATCGTTAATATGTGATTGCATTAGCATGGCAACATAGAGAAAAGTCAATCATTGGACAATCGTTATTTTTATACACTCTATAAAAAATATAAAAAGCTTCTTAATTTATGAAAATATAATATTATCGTGAACGAAAATATACAATAACTTTTTCCATGGTATCCAGGTTTCCTAAAAGTGTTCTTTATCTTTAGAAACTTCACAAACCAATATATTTTCGAGATTTAAAGACGAATGTATAAAAACAAATTTTCGTTTTCTTCCATTGATTTTCGAAAACGTTTCCGAGTATAGTTTTTATAGTACACTAATCAATTTTCTCTAACCAGAATATTGGTTTTCAGGATGCTGTTCAATCTCAATTAAACAGTTTCAGCTGCTTAAAGGAATCTATACATGTAATAGTAACAAATAATATTAATTTTAATGTTAGTGTTAATTATGTTAATTTATCATGTTTGCCTGTAAAATACACTTGTTGAACATGAAAATGTAGCATTTAGCATCGAAAATATATTAGTTTCTGAAGTTTCTAAAGATAAAGAACGTTTTCCGGAATCATGGATAAATCGAAATCACTTGTATATTTTCATTCGTAGTTTACTATATTTTCCTAGATTAAGAAATATACATATATATATTTTTTTACAGTGCGAAACAATCAAAATTTCGCTGCTTCATAACGAAGGCATGGATGTCTTGTTTTTAGATAAACGGTTTCATAGCATTGTGCACACCATTGAAAGAAAAAAAATTGTAATTTAGTCCATTTTCAAGATATTTGGAACAATAAATGTTTTTGTTTAAATCCTTCAATTGTGATACATATTATTTTTAAAATGAAATATTTCACTAATATAATGAAATATTAACTAAAATTTCAATTTCAGTATTACACTTTACTTTAAAGGGAAATCTTACCCTTTTGGACAATTGCGTGTCCATCATGAAGTTGTGGACGTGCTTCTCCGCCCTCGTTAGTTCCAGTTTTCTCGCAATAACGGCGACAACTAGGGCTGTACAACCTGCACCCTGTAATTGCAAAAATAAAAATAGAGGTCAAGTAAGACATGATGTTTACAATACTTTAAAGTATTTTCAAAACGCTCGAAAAGAATTAAATAAGCAATATGTATCGGCGATATTCAAGATGTATCCTAAAATGTACATCCAAAAAGATATTTTTTAATGAACTATTTGGGGGGAGGGGGTTGACAGCTTTTGTCGTTATTGATTAAGTAAGATCAATTACACATTCGAAAATCAGCTTGTATAAAATGGTTAATAAAAAAATGAGCTGACTCTTCGGGCTTCAAGAAAAGCTTTCTTTTAGATGCTATAAGAAAATAGTTTGGAATATGACATTTTAAATATATCGTTTTAAATATGACGCAATTTTCACCATTAAATGCTTTTCGTATACGTAATAGTTTAATTATTTTAAAGTTTTCTTTCTTTTTCCACATTCACGTGTAAATATAGATTTCAATTAAAAATACGGTGTTTGGAAACGCTATAAGAAAATGATTTTAAATATGACATTTCAAATTTATCCCTTTAAATACGACGTACTTTTCACAATTTAATGCTTTTCGAACGTAATAGCTTAATTATTTTAAAATTTTCTTTCTTTTTAAAAATCCACGTGTAAATATATTTATCATACGGAAAGTATTTGTAAATATTATTATTTGGGCATTTTAAAATCTGGCAACAGTAGGTAAAAACTGGCAGTCTCAAATTATGAATTAAATATCTATTCAGATAATGAAATTTTAAAAAGAAGGCTTAAAAAATTAGATAATATTTAAAAATGAATGGCGCATTACACACCACAGTCTATTCAAGTAAGTGCCCGCAAATGATGGTTAAATTTCTATGCATAATTTTTGATCCTATAAAGCTTTTTAAACTGAACTATTTTGACCGATTAAATAGCTTTTAAAATAATTCTTTAATTTTAAAACTGCTTACTTCAGCGTAGTTATCATACATTTCTCTATTAAACCAGTTTTTATGTTTTTATATGCAATATATTTTTTTTGTTATGAACCGAGAAACTCAAAAGGTCCCAATAAGTTCAATTACAGCAGCGGCTGCGGTAGCAGCATTTGGTACTTTTATTTAGAATAGGGACATTCATAATTCCCGAAGCAAAAAAGACCCCAACGTATAGAAAATTTTCTCAGTAGAAAATTTTGTACATATTGAGATCTTTCTTTGCTATAATTTATTTTAATTTTACTCTTTTTTCTTAGTTTCTTTCTTGCCGATCATCCTTATCTAGAGAGGAATTTAATGGACTAAACTGTACATCCTTTTAAGTATCTTTTCCTCAGTTTAATACTGAGGCAAGAATAAAACATAAAAAAAATACGAAAAACCTTGCATTTTGTTTGTACATTTTGCTTTCAATAAATTTTCTTTATACATGCATAAATTTGGATAATAAAAAAGTACTTCTTCAAACCTAAATTTTTCAATAGTGTTTAAAAAAAATATTTGAAATTTCCTTTTATTATAATGTAATTTTTTTGTTTTATTTTTACTTCGCGATGAATTTAGCAATTTTTTATGAAATGTGTCTAGTTTTCTTTCCCAAATTAATGAATTTTAGTCTGAGATATTTTTTGCAAGTTAACTATAAAAATCATTCAAATTCTGTTTATTCTTTAAGAGTAATATGCATTTTAAATTAATTATTTAGAATTTTAACTGCTCATTCATTTTTAAATGAAGCTGAAAATAAATTTCATCGTTTTAAATTTGGTTTTTCTCTCCGTTTCTGTATCGAAAACAAAAATAAACAAAAACATTATTTTATAATATAAAGACCGATAAAAAAAATATAAAAATGCAAATAGAATTAGAAATAAGTCATTCGGGTTGGGTTGGGTTGATTATTGACGGCCAATTATCTACACATGGGATATAGGCCCGGGGGGAGTGCCCTTCGTGGGGTCTTTCTAAGGAAACCCAACCCGTATTTACGCATGGATAAATCCACGGCTCGAAGAAAACCACGAAAACTCCGAACGATTAGACCGACGGGCGCGATTGGGATCGAACCCAGCACCTCCCGTTTACCAGCTTCGAGAGCACAACCTCTCAGCCACTGGTGGGGCATCAGTCATTCGGTGCTATTGATGTGCTGTTATTTTATTATCACTTGAGTTATTCTCTCTGGAGAGGTATTTGATGACGCTTAGACAGGAATTCTTGTAAAATGAAAATAAAAAACCTAACAAATGGCTTTCACATACTGTTTCGACAGCTTCAGCCTTTGAAGAATAAGTCGGCAGTTTCCATAATTGAGGGGGTTAGAATGAAAGTGGAGTAAGTCAAAATTTTGAAAAATCTAGATTTACTGATATTTTTACTGAACGTATATATTAATTTCTGTTCAGTGCGACAGTCAAATAAATCATAGTTCAGCTACAGAGCAAAACAAGTTGGACCACTTAATGCAACGGCAATACGACAAGTTTCACAAAACCCGTTATTTATGAAATTACTAAATATTGACTTACTCCACTGTCATTCTAATCCCTTCAATTAGTGTAAAGCGATAATGGCAGATATTGTATAATAACAGGGTCAGCGTATCTTTTTATATCCATGTGCCAATTTTCTATGAGAAAACATTTTACATGACCGTGATGTGCCAACAAACAAAGAAAGAAAAAATAATGTACCAAAACACTGGGGTTGACCACATAGCCTTGACATGTTATGTATAGCACCCCAGGGCCCATGTCCAAGAAAACAGAATTGGGCATTATAGGCCAAGATCCCAATTGATTGTAGCGCTACAGTATTTTATTAAAATTAATGAATCAAAATTACCTGAGTTTTTGTTTATTAGGATTACAAAATATGGGGACAACATAGATGTAGGTATTTACACTCTAGAACATATAGAGTAACAAATATATTTTAGAAAGTAATACAAAAAAGTAAACAAGATTTCTGTAAAGAGATGCAAGCTGAATTGATGTCATCTGAGAAAGGGTTTCATTTGAATTTTTTTATACCATTCCTTTCCCAAACTAATGAATGGTTTGCATATTTATAGGGGAAAATTGTCGAAATGGCAAATTTCATAACAAATCGCTATAATTTCAACATTGACATTTTTGTTTTTAATGCCTAATGTTCCTGCTTTTCGATATTCTCTAAATTTTCCCTTTATTTGACGAGTTATTGAGTCCATATTAAAATAGATTGAAATTCAATAAGTTGCATTTCAATTTCTTGAATTTCAGAAACTTTTTTAAAAAATAGAAAAGCTCAACTTATTTAAATTCGTGTATTTTGTTTGATATCATTCTATTTTGTTTCAGAACATAATTGAATGCCGCGCCGAAAATATTCTGTCGCGTGCCATTTATGGCACGTATGCCATAGATTCGGCGGTCTCTGGTATAGTACAATACACGTGATCGTTACAGTACACATCACCAATACTGCAATAATAAAAGTTTAATTATTTACTTTATTTATAAGCATAATATTTATTTTTAAACGATATACAATATATACTTAATTAGTGAATAATGTTACTGCCGTTTGACGTTAGACCTAAAATTTGATGAATGAATAGTATGAAACATGTAAAAATTTAATTTTAATGGGCAGTTGTTAAATTGGGTGCAACCTGTTTTAACTTATATTTCTAACCTCCATACAGAAAAGTTTCAATGAAAAATTATTAAATAATCATACAGAGACTTTTTTAGGCGTTTGTATTTTATGTTTGACTAGCAAGCTACGCCCGCTACGCTGGTCAATTTCTCTTAACGAACCTTTAATCAAACAAAATATTGACATTTCATAATTCACTTTTATATTTTAACAGAATAATAAGGATACTATAATTTGTGACTCGTGCTATAGCCAATATACACGTCAGGACACGTCGCCCTTATCATTATATTTTTACGCGTGAAGGTTTCGCTATGGTACTCTATGGTGAAATTTGGTAATTTTAGAAATTCAATAGTTGAAAAATCGCAGAATCATTAGATCATTTTTCTTTAGAATTTGTTCTTAGAGCGCATTTAGATCTTATAAATAACAATCATGCCGAACTTCAAGTTTCTAGCTCCTTCAGCATCGCAAAAAATCGCAATTTTAGAACGTTTTTCAATTCTGCACCCCCCTCGGGGTAGTGGCACCGACATAAAATATAGCCTATGTTGGAGCAGGGATTGTCACCATCCATTTGCCACCATCACTTTTGAAATCGCTTTAGTAGTTCCAGAGATTCCATAGAAATTGTAATTTAGAATGTTTTTAGAAAATTTTTTGCTTATTTCAGCCTTTTAAATTTCGAATTTTTTTAGACTTTGTTCTTATAGAGCATTTAAATCTTGTAAGTAACGACCATACAAAATGTCAAGTTCCTAACTCCTTCAGTATTGAAAATATCATAATTTTGGAACGTTTTTCGCTCCTGCACCCTCTGCGGGTAGTAGCACTGACATAAAATTTAGCATATGTTGGAGCAGGGACTGTCACAGTCCATTTGCCACCATCACTTTTGAAATCGGTTCTGTAGTTTCAGAGATTCCATAGAAATTGTAATTTAGAATGTTTTTAGAACGCTTCTTCCACATCTCACCCTTTTAAATTTCGAATGTTTTTATAATTTGTTCTTAGAGAGCATTTACATGTTATAAGTAACTACCATACCAAATTTGATGCTTCTATCTCCTTCAGTATACACAAAATCGAAATTTTAGAACCTTTTTCACTCCTGCACCCCCCTGGGGGTGGTGGCACCGACATAAAATATAGCCTATGTTGGAGCAGGGATTGTCACCATTAATTTGCCACCATCACTTTTAAAATCGCTTCAGTGGTTCCAGAGATTACCCTCTACAAACAAACAAACAAACAAACAAACAATCTTTACTACTTTATATATTAGTATAGATAAGGGGGAATTAGCCCCTTGTTCCCCCCTTCATACTTAACCAAACAATCCCGAAAACTAATCAGGGATGCGCCTTAACACAGTGAACCTATAAATGAAATTTGAAGGAAATGGGATAATTCTGCATGAAAAACCCATTTACATAAATTAAGTGGGGTATTAACCCCCGTTCCCCCCCCTTTTATACTTAATCAATCAATCCCGAAAACTAATCAGGGAAGCGTCTTAACCCAATGAACCTATAAACAAATTTTGAAGCAAATAGAATAATTCTGCATGAAAAACCCATTTATATAAATTAAGGGGGATTATCCCCCCGTTCCCCCCCTTTATACTTAACCAATCAATCCCGAAAACTAATCAGGGAAGCGCCTTAACACAGTGAACCTATAAACAAAATTTGAAGGAAAACGGAATAATTCTGCATGAAAAACCCATTTAAATAAATTAAGGGGGGGATTAACCCCCCGTTCCCCCCTTTATACTTAACCAATCAATCCCGAAAAGTAATCAGGGAAGCGTCTTAACCCAATGAACCTATAAACAAAATTTGAAGGAAAACGGAATAATTCTGCATGAAAAACCCATTTAAATAAATTAAGGGGGGGATTATCCCCCCGTTCCCCCCTTTATACTTAACCAATCAATCCCGAAAAGTAATCAGGGAAGCGTCTTAACCCAATGAACCTATAAACAAAATTTGAAGGAAAACGGAATAATTCTGCATGAAAAACCCATTTATATAAATTAAGGGGGGGGGGGGGTTAGCCCTCCGATCCCTCCCTTTATACCTAACTAATCAATCCCGAAAACTAATCAGGGAAGCGCCTTAACTCAGTGAACCTATAAACAAAATTTGAAGGAAAACGGAATAATTCTGCATGAAAAACCCATTAATATAAATTAAGGGGGGGATTAGCCCCCCCCCCTCGTTCCCCCCTTTATACTCAGCCAATCAATCCCGAAAATTATCATGCAAGCGCCTTAACACAGTGAACCTATAAACAAAATTTGAAGGAAAACGGAATAATTCTGCATGAAAAACCCATTTATATAAATTAAGGGGGGGATTAGCCCCCCCCCCGATCCCCCCTTTTATACTTAACTAATCAAACCCGTAAACTAATCAGGGAAGCGCCTTAACTCAGTGAACCTATAAACAAAATTTGAAGGGAAACGGAATAATTCTGCATGAAAAACCCATTTATATAAATTAAGGGGGGGGGGATTAGACCCTTGTTCCCTCCCTTTATATTTGACCAATCAATCCCGAAAACTAATCAGGAAGCGCCTTAACTCAGTGAACCTATAAACAAAATTTGAAGGAAAACGGAATAATTCTGCATGAAAAACCCATTTATATAAATTAAGGGGGGAATTAGCCCCTTGTTCCCCCCCTTTTATACTTAACCAATCAATCCCGAAAACTAATCAGGGAAGCCCCTTAACACAGTGAACCTATAAAAAAAATTTGAAGGAAAACGGATATTTCTATGAAGAGTTATCGTATTACGTACGTACATACATACATACAGAACCGGCTGCCAAGCTCTCAGGGCTTGACAGCCAGTGTGATAACTGAAAAATCGCAATTTTAGAACGTTTTTTGCTCCTGCACCCCCTGGGGTTAGTGGCACCGACATAAAATATAGCCTATGTTGGAGCAGGGGTTGTCACCATCAATTTGCCACCATCACTTTTGAAATCGGTTCGGTAGTTCCAGAGATTACCCCCTACAAACAAACAAACAAGAATTACTCCTTTATAATATTAGTATAGATTAAAAACTAGGGATGAAGATTACTTAAAAAGGTGTAGCCATCAAATAAAGTTTCCATTTATATTATATGGATGTTTCTCAAATATGTATTTCAAATATAAATATTGTAAAATTAATGGTAAGATACTGAGTGGTTTTTTTAAATTCTTATGAAATATTTTTTTTTTATTATTTGGAGATATTTTAGAAGAAGAATCAATATAAAATGAAATAGGAAAGAAAATTGTGTGAAAATAATGTAAATATTGTTTTAATTTGGAATTCTCTAGAAATGTGATTCACATATATGCTAACAGAAAAATTAAATAAATTCTTTGCTTATTAACATGTGTAATTTAAAATTTCCCTTTACGTTTTAAAATATTAAAAAAACATCTAGATGTTTCTATAAAAATCTGGAAGCATCTCTTAAAATAAAATCTTACCCTGTCTTAATCTCGTCAACAGAAACTTCTACGCCACAGTTTAAGCTGTGTTTAATTCTCTTTATAGAAAATTAAATTATTTATGAAGTTTCATGACTAATTATATTAATTTGATAATCCTTAAGTTAACATATTTAACTGATATAAGGATCATCAAGTTACTTTAATTTATAAATTTCATCTCAATTATACTTGATAAGATAAACAAGATTGTCATCATTGATAAATATTCTGCATTTCTTAATATTTTACTACATTTAGTGCATTTTCAAAGAAGTACTATTGTTTACGGTTATTATTTCATGTCTGATAATAAAATAAAGGAGGAAGTATTTTAAAATGTTAAAATCATTTCTTAATTTTTTTTATCTATAATCTTAATTAATCCAACTTTTAATATGTGCGTCATTACACGACATTTGCCATTGCTTTTTTCTTAAAATATCATTTTATTAGATTATTGTTTACGGTAAAGCTAATGAAATAGGTAATCTAATCTAATGGATAAGCTAATGAAATGAAATTGACAAAGATAAAGAAAGGATAAAGCAAATAGAAATTGTGAAAGTTTAGTTATAAAAGTGCTTCGTAGCGTATGATTCTTGACAGTCTCAACTATAGTTCTCGGAACTATTTAGGAACCCACTCAGATTACTCCAAATGTCAATCGCTGGCAGCAAGTGGCAAAGTACACACTCCAAACACTGAAGAGCTAAAGCACTGGTTTAAGTTAACTTGAGAGGCAAAATACGACCGAATCCGCTCGTTCAAATCCTCAATCTCGTATTTATACTGGCCAGCCGACCACAGAAAGCTAATTAGCATATAACTGGACAAAATAACCGTGAAGTCCAGATTCAAGAAGGCACAATCATACCTGCAGAAGTCAGAGGAACGACAGATAGATGGCTCTTTCACGCACATGTGTTAGGTGTCGGACAACGCGTTCATAAGTGAGTAGTCAGACACTGCCATAATTTTACAAATTGTTATGCAGTGTTTTTTTCCTTTGAAAGTGAGTGTTTGTGTGTGTTTAGACTACCACTAAATTTGGGCGCAGAACCACAATTATATGAAATATAGGATTATTGAAATGAAGCAACAAGTAACTAGTTTTTGGAAAAATGTCATCTATATATTTTTAATTATTTATTGTTGATAAACTTTACTAAGCGTATTTATTATCAAATCCAAATCATATTAAAAATATTTATAATGTACATATATTATTTTTATAGAATTCTACTACAAATGATAAATATACCTGTACATTTATATATACTACTGTAAACACTGTCATAAAACTTTTTACAGAAACATGGTCAATTTCCCCGATCTTTCAATGTTTGAAGATACTATTACTCTAAGAAAGAGTAATAATATCCATCTAATTAATAATTAATGACTAATTATTAACGATTTTGTAAGAAATATTCTGATCTTAAGTGTAATAATAATAATAATAAGAAGAATGAAGCCGTTAATGTTTTTTTTGAAAACCAGCGTATTTCCTCATTTGATACATTTTATTTCCCTCATTGTTATGTGTGATAATTTTCAATTGACATATTTTAACAAATGAGACACAAAATAAATCATGTTATTTATTTTAATTAATAAATTTTGTAAAAATTAATTGTTTTCAGTGTATGCGATATGCAACATACAAGTTTATTCAAATATGTAATGTAACGGTGCTTTAAAATTTTCGGAATTATCTATTAGAATATTGTTATCTAAATATGTTTACTTTTTTTATATTGTTTACGTAAAACCTTTCAAACCCATTATGTTATAAATATTTTCGCTAAATTAAGTTACCGAATCGTCAACAGAACATAGTGGTTGGACAAAAAACCTATGACAGATTTCGTAGGTATATAAAATCGATCAAAATTGGAATATGAGAAAGTGATTTTGCCAAATGGTTGCAATCGCGATTTATTTTTCAAAAATTGGAAAATGCTACCAGAAGGAGATAAGGAAACACAAAGACAGAATAAGAACAAGACAAAAAGGTGTCTAAAGCGGTTTAACAGGGGTACAGTGCCTGGAATAAATAGTGCAGAAAACGGCTACAAAATAGTACTAAAAATTGTATCCGATAAAGGTACAACGATGCTGAACGATAAGAGGTCGATGGCAGCGATATCTGCTAGCTCTTTTCAGTGCAACTTTTCAAGTACATTCAAGAGTAGCATTTATTTAATAAATTACAAGTAATAATAATAATAATCAATTTGCAGTATCATGTATGCATAGAGCGGAACTAATTCATATGTGTACATGCATTAGTTATTCAGATATTTCTTTGAATAAAAATTTTCCTTTTTTTTTTTTTTTTTTTTTAGTGATAGGCTAAAACTGTCCGGATTTTGATTTTCACATTTTTGCAAAAACAAATCCTTTTTTCCGTTTATTACAGAAGCAATTTAGCAATAATAAATAGTTATCTTTCTAAAAGATGTTCTGCAACTTATTTTATGTCATTGCTTGATTATCTATTGATCTATTGAGAACATACATCTGACTTGTGTGCTTGACATCAAGTGCCCGCTTATAAGTCATCGTCAATATACAGGGACGAGATAGTCACAAGGAAATTTACAACACCAAAGAGTTACATCCGGGAGCTCCACAAAGTGTGTGCAATGGAGCTGGCGGGAGTCGAACCCGCCGACCTGAGTCCTACGCTCTCAAGCGATTAGCGGAATGGTGTCTTAACCACTCGGCCACGGAGGCCCCGCTTGATTATCAACTTTAACTGTTCAAAATACATATGATATTTACTAAATTTTTGCAGTACGATGTTTACGTTGAAAAGAGCTAGCAAATGTCGCTGCGATCGCCCTATTATCGTACAGCATCGTTGCACATTTATCGGCTACAATTTTTTAGCACTTTTTAAAGCATTACTGGGATAGCTGATTTCCACACTATGTATTCTGGGCGCTGTAACAGGGATAACGTAAGTATGTTCCCTTCATTGTGCATCGCTCGCTGTAGTTCCAACACGTCAGACTCCACCTCATAACGCCAGATAGGTACGTGCTTATTCAGACTGGACCTTCCAGAATGGATGGATCAGGTGTGGTGGACACGTCGAATGGCTCCCACGGTCTCCTGATTTAACATGTCGTGATTTCTTTTTCTGGGTGACCCTCAAGGCGATTGTATACGAAACCGTGTGCGCCTTGTCTACTCGTTCAATGCTCCTATTAAACCGTTTTACACGCCATTTTGCCTTGTTCTTGTTTGTCTTTATGTATTTTTATCTCCTCCTGGTAACATTTCTAATAGGCGAATATGAGAATATGGTTTCTATCGATGTACTGTATCACCCTTCCAAGTTCATACTTGGAGTTTTGAAACACCTTGTACATTTATAAGTTTATTCTTTTGGCCAATTTGCTTCTTTTTTATAATGCAAAAGGGTGACATACCATAAGGCCTGTGCTGACAGATATACCCCGACCACAATATGTATTAGGCACAATGTCTCCGTAGCCAACCGAAAGGAAGGTTATAGCTGTTAGCCACATTGTGTTGAGCAAGTTTGCATGTTCAGGGTCATGATATCTAAAAAAGAAATCACGTATTAGTTACCTATTTTAAATTAAAGTTATTTAACAAATCTGAAATCAAAATTGAACACAGAATTTTAGGATTTAGTTCATACAATATTTGAAGATTTAAAAGCTTACCTAAATAAATCACACATATTTACTATCTACGTATGCATGCAAGCTTTCGCATTCACACACACACACACACACACACAACACACACATATATATATATATATATATCTGTGTGTGGGGGAAATTTTGTCGTCTTTCCTTCGCATGAATGCGATAGTATAACAGTATATTAAGATGAAATAAATGGGTCGGTGTCTAGGTTCAATAATTCATAGTCCAGACTGTTTTCAAAGTTAATTACGTTATAGTTTTCATGTCTTGATTAGAATATAAAATATTTACAATAATAATTTAACCTGGTATAACATTTGCAATTTATCTGACCCTCTATCGGGTTTAAGAATTAGTAAACTGCGCGGTTCACCGACCGGCATAAAAATTACAAAGTATCTCGATCCGTCTGATCGGGACGAAAGCTCTCGCACATCTATCATCTTCTCACGATGAAAATTCATATCATCAAATTTCTATTGTGCGGGAGTCATCGAACTTAGATCCCAATTCACAAGCTTCAGTTAACTATTGCTGTGCTTTGCAGTCCGAAGTTCAGATGAAGAACTATTGCGACCATATATATATATATATTCAATATATATATATATATATATATTCAATATATATATATATATATATTGAAGTGAGACATCCAGTATTTTGTAACTGCATAAACGGATTTCAACCACTGTTTCTTATATAAAAATTGTTTGTTCTAGTTTTTTCTACCTCCTGCAAATTATCGAAACATTGATCTAAATCAACCTGTATATATATATATATATATAGGAGGTAGAAAAAACTAGAACAAACAATTTTTGTATAAGAAACAGTGGTTGAAATCCGTTTATGCAGTTAAAAAATACTGGATGTCTCACTTCAATCTGAACACTTTTATTTTTGTTCATAAGTGTAACTTTAATAAAGGTTTTTTAGAAGACAATTTCTACAGACTTACTTTGCTTTTTATGAAACGCTATGAAATGAACATTTCGAAATGTTCTGGAAAACACAATAATTCTGTAATTTTGGTACTAATATGTGACATTGTATGAAATGGTTACAATTGGTTACAATTTATGGTTACAATTGTACACGGTTTATGGTTAAAAGTACAGTTTATGATTACAATTGTACACGGTTTATGGTTACAAGTACAGTTTATGATTACAATTGTATATGTGTTACAATAACAATGAATTTAATAACGCGCCAAATCATGCATGCCAAAAAAGGCCAACTGGCTGTGGAGCTGCTATGTTGAAATATTTGAAACACTGAAAAGTAGAAAATATAAATAAAATACAAGGAGTATAATATATATATTTTTTAAATACGCCTTAATCAAATAATAATTCCATATTAATTAAGTTGAGAAATCAGTTTAGAAATACGAAAAATATAGTTTAAATAATATGCTTTTATTGCCTATTGTCATATCTTAAAAAGGAATGAGAGCAAAAATTAACCTGTTCTAAAAATAAATTAACTATATCACTCTTTATACCAAGCGTTAAAAAAGGGGGTAAATTTTCTATAATAGGTTTCGGTTAATGTATTGTAATGGAATTTTTTTTGGAAAATCATAAATTGCAGTCATGAAATTAGGCATGATTTTCAACATAAACGTCGAATTCTTATAAAACAGTGCATTTAACAAAACTATTTTTACTTTTATACTTCTTTAATTTTTAAAATGAATGCTATATATCAAGTTGATTAAAATATGGAATAAATGATAACACATTTAAAGTACTAATAAACTAGAAATTTTTAATTTTTTGTAAAAGAATGTCTTTCAATAAATAATAAATATTAAGATTTAGACTTTATGAAATAAATACTATTAAGATTTTGCAAATGGAAAGGAATATAAATCAAGGAGAAATTTATCAGAAACAGACTTTGAAATAATACTGGCTCTTTTTCAATTTCCTATTCAATATATTTAAAAATACAGTAAAGTGTCACTTCCACTATTATTTCAAACAATGAATCCGATAACAAAACGTAAACAATTTCCCTTTCTTAATGGTTCTAATAGTTATTTTAAACCATTTCCAAACGATTTAAGCGTATAATAAAAGCAGGAATGTGTTCAATTTTGCAATTATAAAATTGAACATTTTCATATTCGGAACAATTTTTAGCCTCTTGCTGTCAATTTATAACCTCTTGCTATAAATTAATATATCTTGCTCACTCACTATCCTGCTTTATCAATAAGAATTTTTTTACCTTTCAGTGTCATTTTCAATAAAGCTTAGATAAACAAATTAAATAGTGCCTTTAAAGAATTTAATTAAAGTTATGAAATCGCTTCAACAATAATCCAATAATTCCAATAAAACAAGAAATGCTTATTAATAAGTTTTGAAATATATAAAATTGTTATTAAACGTTCTATGTGTCTAAAATCCGTTAAACGCATTCGATATATCAACTATGAAAGATAAAATGTATAACATTTTTGCACCTAACAGCCTGTTACATCCTGATTCATAAAATTAAATTATTATTTTTAACACTTTTAACTTAGTTGAAAAGTGTTTATGAATTCGGCTTGTCTGTCTACGTGTCCAGTGTTGAATTCAGACACTTTTCTCCGGGGGGGATTTCTGTGACCCTGGATGGGACATGATAACGTTCACAGGGGGGGGGGGGGAAATTCCACTTTTTGACCATTGAAAGCATAAAATTTCAAATCCTTCGGAGGGGACATTTCAAAGCTCCGGGGGGAATGTCCCCCCGGCCCAGCCTCTGAATTCAACAGTGAGCGTGTCCATTCTCTAACTCTCGTAAATATACTCGGATTTTCAAGAAATTTTTACACGTTTAGGAATTGACCTATAGAATGTTCGATATTGAAAATGAAGTGTGTAGCATCAATAGTTCATATACAGGGACAAACAAAATAATTCCATTACACGATGGTCTATGGTGAAAAATCGTTTGCGGCGCATTTTATTGATATTTCAAACATAATGAAATGAATATGCATTACTCAGATGGACTACAGCATGCTTTTATCGGAGTATACAATTCGTAGCATTTATAGTTCAATTACAGGGACGTACAAAACATTATGATCTATGGGGAAAAATCGCTTGCGGTGCATTTTAATAATGTTATGATACTTGAAACATAATGACATTTAAAAGGATCACTAAGGTTCAATACAACTTATTTTCTATAGATTATGGAGTGCGTAGGGTTTATCGTTCATTTACAGAGACGCACAAAAGAATTCGGTTAAAGGACTGACTACGATAGAAAATTGCTAGTTTTCCGCTCTGATATACTACTTTATCTAATTTTTAGTGCATTACGTTTGTTTACAAATTCTGCAGATCATATACAGGGATGCACGAAATATTTCGAATATGGGCAGCAATTGTTGAAAATGGATTTTTACTGAGTTAGATATTTTATAAATCGCTTTTTCAGATATCTCATCTCATTCTATGAAAAAATAATTTTTTTAGTAATATTCTGTTAGTGTTGAGAAGTGTTTCATAATCTATGCCGGATGCATAATTTTTCGTTCTTGTTTGATTTTAATAATGATAAAGCAACGGTTAATGTTTTAGATGTCAATATCAATAAACGACTAATCTGCATCAAATAATGCTTATAGGAGGGTTTTGGAAGAATATCATTTTAACTAAAGTTATTAAATCCAATTCCTGTAAAAGAAACAATGTTATAAAACATTCTTATTGTGCACACACTGATTATGAATGAATTTTACTTTTGCAGATAAATCATTTCTTTACATCTTTTGAACATTTTTAAATACGCCAATTAGTGAACCGATAACACATCTTATTAGCTTTACTAATGTAATAAACACATTCATTTCTGAAAATCATCTTGATTGAGAAGAAAACCAAGAAAGAAAAGTCATGCGTCAAGCATAGATTTATGAAACACTTTCTAACACGTTGCTATAACAAAACTTCACTGTCTAATAAGGTGAAAAATGTTGTCTAAGTAAACAATTTGGAAAACACAAAACACATTCAAAGCCCAATATCTGCAATTACTAATGAATAGCCGGAAAAATATCCGTCAGCAATTTTCGTTAATAAACATAAATGAAATCGAGATCTTTTGTGCAGCTCTATATAAGAACTATAGAATTTTTACACACCAAGTATTATGCAAAATTTGTTAAATATAAAAACGCACACCGCAGTTGAATACGCACTATCAGTTAATTATTACTCATAGGCAAAACTATAACCTAATTCTTTTGTATGTCCCTTTAAATGAGCGAGGAATGCTATGTACACCATATTCTATAATAAGCATCTTATAGTGCACCTCAGTGATATATATCACTTTCAATATGTTTGAAGTTGTGTAAAATCATTAAAATATCCCGCAAACGATTTTTACCTATAGACCGCAATGTAACGAAATTCTTTTTAAGCACATCATTTCAAATACCGAACATGCTATAGTAAACCTCAGTAACTTATATCAATTACATGGCAATTTGAGTATATTTACGTGAGTTAAAACACGGACAGATAGACAGACGACACGCGGCAGACACACTGAGAAAAATGACACTTTCAAATCTGAGTAAATCTATGTTTTCATTTTGTTATGAAATATTTTGTTTCAAATATGATGACCCAATGCTTTCAATTCTGAAATACCAGAAATACTGAGTTTAACAAAATTACTTTTTATTCGAACTTTTTATTAAAACATGGACATACTCAAAAATGAGCACATAGAGGCCAGTTCATACTCATTTTTGAAACATGGACATACTAAAAAAGGATTAGGGTCAGTTCATACTCATTTTTGAAACATGGACATAGTAAAAAAGGATTAGGGTGTCAGTTCATACTCATTTTTGAAACATGGACATACTCAAATATGAGCACATGATGTTTTATTCATGAGTGTGAGCATGTTTTCAAAAATTAGTACATACATGTTTCAAACTTGAGTAATTTTGATTCGGAGCCAGATTTGACAATGCGACATACTCAGATTTGAGTACTTTTTGTTCTGTTAAAAAATATTTTCGCCCTATCTTCTTGGGCATCTTCAGTTTACTGACATTTCTTCATCGCCTCTTCATTTAATTCGAGCTTTCCTGGGCTTCCTAAAATTAAAAAGATGGCGCCATCTGCTGTCGATACATCATTGCGTGCAATACATCTATGCAGATCTCTGATTTTCCTGAATGCGTAATTTAAATTGTTATAATATGTAAGTTTCTGTACTTCTTTAAAATTTATCTGTATTAGGAATTTACTGTTTAGTCGGGCTATTGCTGTAGTCTCTTTATTTACTCTTATATTTCTTTCGTGTTCTTTAACTCTTTTCTCTATTTTCCGTTTAGTCATACCTATATATGCACCCTCTTTACCTTCATTGTCATTGAATTTTATTTTATATATTCCTGATGTTGTTAAATGGTGGACTTTTTCTCCGTCAGATCTTTAATTAGATATTAATTTGAATATTGAGGCGTCTGGGGTTATAGGTATATTTATTCTAAGTTTTTAAAATTATCATTTTATTTTTAGGGCTACTCCATTCATATATGGTATTCAACTTATAAGTTTCATATATTTTTTAGCTGATTGTATTGTGTTATATCTTGATGTAGTGCTTTCGATAATTTTATCAATTGTTTCAGTAGGATATCCTGCTTTTTTGGTCATTTCTTTAATCTTATTTATTTCTATACTTAAAAGGTCTTTGGATGAACATATTTCTAAGGCTCTAGGGATGTATGTATTGATTGCTGCAGTTTTGTAAGGAAAATGTGTATTTGAATACTTGGATATTATGTAAGTATTTCAATTTGGTTATGGGAACTGTTGTTTGAAGTTTATCATCTGTATGTTTCACTTGAACATCTAGGACTGCTAGTGAGCGGTCTTTCTCTGTTTCAATTGTAAATTAAATATTTTTGTCATATGAATTTATTTAGTTTTTCCAGCAAAGGGGGGGGGGGGGGTGTGCTCTGAATTTATTAGTAATTATAAATATGTCGTCCACATAACGAATCCATATCTTAAATATTTTTTGAAAATTCTATTGTGTGACCCTGTAAATGAATGATAAATGCTTTGCACGCCATGTTCTACGGAAAGCCTGCTTTAGTGCACCAAATAAATGCATATCAATTTCACTATGTTGGAAATTGTGTAACAATATTAATATATACATAGTAAACATAAATAACCTATAACCAGTACATGGCAATCCAAATATCTTCACGAGAGTTAGAGCACGGATTCAAGGCAGACAGCAATTATACAAAACCAAGTCATAACAATTTTTAACTACGTTGGAAAATGTTAAAGAGACAACTAAAAATCGGTCCTGCCGTAGCCCAGAAATAAGCATTATTTACACATCTCCTTTAACATGATTGAATATTTGAAGATAAATAACTGTAGAAAAAATTAATATCTATATCTACATTTTGTTCAGATCGTAACAGGAACGAAATTCGTTGTTGTAAAGGCAATTTCCAATATTTTTAACAATTTATGGTTTATACGGAAAATTCCTAAATGTTGCATTATTTTTCTTCTGATCCATTCAGTGTTTTTCCAGTGTTCACTGTTATCCATAATATTGTAGACAATATTTTATACCTGCAAATCCAGTTATTTTTGAAAACTCAATAATTCTCATCTTTATTGTTTCAATTAAGATGTATACAGGCATATTTTCCGCTGCTTTCTAAATTAATCACATTCTCTGCATGGCAATAGAAATAAATTTAATTTTTTATGTTTGGCTACAGAAAATTATAGCGATTTTGTACTTCTTTAACAAATGTTTTAGTGTGTCGAAAATAATAAAATGATACATTCTCATATATTGCTGTTAAATTTGAAGTACAAAATATTAATTTTTATAAATATAATGTACATAGTTTTTAAGTCATTTATTATAATGTCATCTCTATATTATAATGTCATCTCTATAGTTTTCACTTCGCATTACCTGTTTACAGATATTAAAACAATTTTTCACACATAGAACTCGCCTCTTCATTTAATTCGAGCTTTTCCGGTCTTTCTAAAATTTAAAAGATGGCGCCATCTGTTGTCGATTGTAGAATGCAATACATCATTGCAGATAATGAGAATACTTGAAAATACGACTATGAAACACTTTTAAAAAATATTTAAAGTATGGATTCGTTATGTGGACGATATATTTATAATTACTAATAAATTCACCAAACTCCCCCCCCCCCCTTTTGCTGGAAAAACTAAATAAATTCATTCAAAAATATTTAATTTACTATTGAAACAGAGATAGACCGCTCACTAGCATTCCTAGATGTTCAAGTAAAACGTACAGATGATAAACTTCAAACAACAGTTCCCAAAACCAATCCAAATACTTACATAATATCCAAGTATTTGTACACCTTTTCCCTATAAAGTTGCAGCAATCAATACATACATCCATAGAGCCTTTGAAATATGTTCATCCAAAGATCTTTTAAGTATAGAAATAAATAAGATGAAAGAAATGACCAAAAAAGCAGGATATCCTACTGAAACAATTGATAAATTAACCGAAAGCGCAACATCAAGATATAACACAATTATCTTTATGTTGTGCTTTCGATTAATTTATCAATTGTTTCAGTAGGATATCCTGCTTTTTTGGTCATTTCTTTAATCTTATTTATTTCTATACTTAAAAGATCTTTGGATGAACATATTTCTAAGGTTCTGTGGATGTATGTATTGATTGCTGCAATTCTACAGGCTAATATACAATAAACAGGACTCACATTTCATAGGTAAAATATTGAAATTTTGAACTATATTTAAATGTTTCCCAATTTGCTACAAAATAGTGTAAAAAGTCATAAATTACTTTATTGTAGTTTAAGTAAATATTGACTGATTCTATAAAAATATTTTATTTATTTTTATTTTTAACAGAAATACTTATTATGCCTTTTATTATCAGCAGTCATGTTTTATTTAATTTGTTTTGTATCTTATATTCACCAAGGAATATCTAAAAGAAATACAGTTGGGGAAAGTCATTTATTTATTGCTCAAAACCATTTTAAAACTTTTTAGAAGAATATTTTTATTTTAAAAACAATTAAATTTCTTGAAAACTTCTCACAATAGAGAATTTTAAATTATTGTTTTAATAAATATGGCGTTATTTTAAAATCAAATACTAGTTACAGTTAACATCACTAAAGTTAACTTTATTTCCAAAATTTCTAATTCTATAGACACAGAAAATCTAGATTCTTATGGAAGGTTTGAAAATAAAATTTTATTAAATACATTCATGTTAAAAAAATGACACAATTAAACAAAGTTTCTTTTTAAAAACTATGATTAATTATTAAAAACTTCTTGTAATCAAATTACTGTAAACTATTGTTGACGGTAGTTTCTTGAGAATTTAATACACTGCGTTATAAATTGTGTTTTTACATGTTCTAACATTTTTATTATAAAAATTGATTAATGAATAAAATCATAATATGCTCTCTTTCTTAATATAAAAATTAATTAAAGTCTATGCTACGAAAACCATCATCATAATAAAGTTTACATATTTTATCAAATAAAATGTATGTTGCGTCAAAAAACTTTTATAATGATGTCAGATAATACGACATAATTAATTACAAAATATAGGTACAATCTACATCATTTTGATTTTCTGAATGGAATGATTTCAGAATTAAAATGTAACAATCTATTATATTCTTTAACCAAGAAAGCCACAAACAATTACTAGTATAGTTCTTTTATTATATATATAATTAATTTGTCAAATGAATATCCATGTAAAATGTAGATAAATGCTTTTGGATACATTTATTAAAGTATTTTAAATTATTAAGCTAATCAAATGGGATATTTTTATAATTTTATGTTATTAAGGAATGCAGTATAATTTTATTGTTTTATGTGTTAATAATACCAGCTTAAAATCATCATAATTTTGATCTTTCTAACAATTAGATAGGTGCAATATTTTTCTGGACATAAAAATTAATGCTGTTTACATCATTAAGAATGAAGGAACATTAAGAGAATCAAACTATATTCCTTTAAATATAATGAACGTAATTGAAATAATATTATTTCATAAATGGAGGAGAAACATCATAATTGAAAGATAGAAGAATAAAAGAAAATTTTATACTAAAATGATCAAGTTACTTTTATAATTTTTGGAATTGGTACAGTGTTAATTATTACAGTGGTAAATATTTTTAATTATACCTTTAAGCAAAAAATGGATGCAAGCAGCTGAAACCCAAATTCCGTAAATTTTTAATATGTCAAATATTATGTGAAAAGTAGTACATTTTTGTAGTTCAACAATTTAAAAAATCAAGATTGCAGAAATTTTCAAGAATATATTGCTTTAATGTAGTACTAAAGATTTTAATAATGTAAGGTAACATTGTGAATACAACAATTTAAATATTAAAATTAGGAGCTTATTTACATCAAGAGTAATAATTTATATTGCCGGACTTTAGGAAATGACAATGAGTTAGCAATACCGAATTTTACATGTAAAATTTTGGGGGGAAAATATTCACGTGATATTTATCTACCAAGTTTAAAGTTCATATTTATAATTAAAGATAACATATATATTAAGATACAAGGTGTCCCTTATGACGTATTAATAGTGCTTCTGTTTTACTATATTTTGAAGAGAAATTTTGGCAAACTTTATATAAATAGGTTATGAATAAGTTTTAATATGTTCTAAAATCTTATTTAAAAAATCAGTCATATAGAATAATGGCACATTTTCAAATACAGAAATATAATAAATAGAAAAGTGCCCAGTTAAACTGATGGCATTGAACTCACAGGCTATTCACACTAATTGTAATACTCTTATTTGAAAGAATAATGCCCTCAAAAAATAGAGAAATCTACAATAAATTAAGAAGAGTGATTAGCCCCCGTTCCCCCTCCTTTATACTTAACCAATGAGTCCCCAAAACTTAATCAGGGAAGCGTCTTATCACAATGAACCTATATACAAAATTTGAAGCAAATCCGATAATTCTGCAAGAAAAATCCATTTATCTAAATTAAGGAGGGATTGGTCCCCGTTCCTCCCTTTATACTAACCATTGAAGCCCCAAAACTAATTAGGAAAGAGCCTTATCACAATGAACCTATATACAAAATTTGAAGCAAATCGGATAATTATGCATGAAAAACCCATTTATCTGAATTAAGGGGGGGGGGGAGGTTGGATTAGCCCAGTTACTCTCCTTTATACTTTACCAATTAACCCCAAAAACATGGAAGCGTTTTATCACAATGAACTTATATACAAAATTTGAAGCAAATCGGATATTTCTATCAAGAGTTTTCGCGTTACGTACATACATACGTACATACATACGTACGTACGTCAGAACCTGCGGGCACATTAGCTCTCATGCTTTGATAGCATGTGAGCTAAAAATTCCTTAAAGTACATGATAGGAAAATCATCGCATAATACATACACATACTTTTAATAAATGAAATAAATGATATGTCATAAAACATGTATAACGGCTATATCAGAAAGACAATTAGTCAAAAAATATTCTATGAATAACATTATATTTTTCTGAATGAAATGGCTTCGACGATACATTATATTTATTCAATATTTTCCCTAGTCAAAGAGAAGCCATAGAAATACTAATACTGCTTCTCGGAAACAGACACATTTAATTTCGAAAATTTACCATACAATATTAAATAGCTTTTAACAGTTTCATTCAGGTAATTTAAATTATTAATCTAATTAAATAGATTCCTTTGAGCATAATATGCTATTAAAGAATGTAGTACAATTTTGTTGAGTATTTGATAACTGTTGTTTTATGTGCTAATATATTGACCTTTGATGTTATGGACAATTAAAAATGAAATATTACAATTAACAGGGAAATATTTATTGAAGACATTCCTGGAAATATTAATTTAAGCTGTTTAGGCCATTAAGAATAGCGAGCACATCAAAAGCTATTACTTTAAAACATAATAAGCCGAATGCAAATAGCATTCTGTTGAGTAATAAAAAACATCATAAATAAAACATCTGATAAGAAAAAAAAATGGGGCCAGTTTAAATGTAGAAAAAACATGTTTGAATAAAATGTATTTCATATGTTAATTAAAATCTATTAAACATCGGAAGTTTAATATATATCAGCGTAAAAATGTATATTTCAAAATAATAAGCAGATACCTACAAGAAAATTATTTTTAAAATATTTAAAAAAATTGCTTAATTGGGAAAAAATAGTTTAGAATTAGAAATAGTATCTTAAAGTTTAGAAACCCCTAAAAATATAATTGAATATTGAAACCGAATATTTCGTCTACAAAAAAGAAAATATATGAAGATAAGATATAACTGAGAAGATAATTTGTCTCTAGAATTTTTATTTCGAAGTGCCAGTCTGTTTTTGTCTGTCTTTAAAACCAAATATAGTTAAAAAGATAAAGTATCGGAAAATATTTTTCAAATTTCTGGAAATTTACAAGTTAAAAATAATGATAAAATGATATCTCGTTAAATATAAGATACACAGGTGATGCAAATATAAAATAAAAGCATTAAATCTATCCTTGTGTAGCAGTTCACTACATAGGTAAAGCCCAAGACCCTGATAAAGTGCCAAAATAAATTATCCAAAAAGTCAAAATGAAATGATTGTATAATTTTATCAATGTAAAACTTTCATAAATTTAATATAATGAGTTGTAAATGATGTTTCAATATACTTTACAATCCCTGTTATGAATATTGTTCATTGAATAAAATCGTCTGCTTCTTTTTTTTTAATGAGAATCAAAGTCCATAATATGAAATCCCTTTTCATAATACATTCATAGTCTTTTATTAATAAAAAAATGTTTTCCTATAAAACCCACAATAGCTATTAAAAAATGAAAAAATGTAAATACAATGTGCATCATTATGATATTTGGACTGGCATACCTCTGGAATTAAAATTCAGTACTTGTTTTATATTATGTAGCGAAGAAAATTGGGAAAATTATTACCATTATGTTTCGCCGGTTACTCTAGAAAATAAACATGCATGTAAAAGAGTATCATTTGAGTAATTCTAATAAAGACGTTTGAATTGTTAAACGCCTCATTTTAAGCATAATATACAATTAAAAATTTTAGTATAATTTTGTAGTGTATTTAGTTGTTCTAACATCGGCCTTCTATTTTATGAACAATTAAGTCATTTGCAATATCACATGGAGGCGCGTGCTGCATACGTAAATGTTTTCTGTTGAATTCATTAAGAATGGTCGATACCGAAGAACACAGAACGTTATTATTTTTAAGAATAATTTAAATAAAAATTCGTGAATAGAAAATACATCATTATTAAAACATTGCGCAGTAAAAGATAATGCTATGTGAAATATAATTAAATTATTTTTAATAAAATATAACAGCTTATTATAAGATTACTTCAAAGCTCTTAATGAAACTTTAAAAAAAAATTTCTACTCACATTACAAGGAGACATCTGCAGTGCAAGAAAATTTTCAGGAAATCACAATCTTTTAATTCTGCAGAACTCTTACATTTGCGTGTGAATAAGAAAAGTTTAACGATGACAAATTAAATAAAGTAGTTATGCTATACTAGTCTAATTAAATAGAAGGAAGGAAATATGTGATAATATATTAGAATACGATAAACAATGTAGTAAAAACACAAATTGCGTTAAAATGTTCTCACAGAGAGCTGTTACGAAGTTTTTAAAACTTCGACATCAATGCTAATTCAAATCGACGCTAATTCAAATAAACTAAAAACCTATGGATACAAATATTAAAACGAAGGAAAAGAGCAAAGAAGTTAGCCGATTAGACTTTGTCAGTGAGCTCCTTTGATTGTTTTCCCTCGTTTTAATATTTTCTGTATATATTTTTACTTTCTTTAAATTTGGACTGGTGAGGAAGTTTTCCAAACTCTGAATCAGCTATCTTCTGTCAAAATTTGTCATTTTTATCACGTTGTTTTATCTCAATTTAATATAATAGATTATACAAGGCTTTTTCTTGTTTTCTTTTTCTCAGAAATCTCCTTTCAACATTAAACGATTCAAATATGAAGCTCTTGCAAATATCACGAGTTATCGAAATTTTTGTGTACCTTTCACAGAGTCTCAAAGTCCAACTGGCGATGATCCATAGCGAAACCATGAAGACTAGCAACACCGTTCCGGGACATATGGTCATCAGCGTCTTGAGCACGAATCGAGTGTTGAAGTCGATCCTGTTGAGAGCTCCGATGGACCGCGAAGAGGCATCTGTGAAGAGTTTACTGTGCAGCAGCATCACCCTGCAGATGAGGTAGAGGCGGAGGAACATGGGGAGTGAAAGCATAACGTCCACGGGCACGAGACGGGAAGCAATGCGGTTCGCGTGGTTGGGAAGCTTGGTGACCCACAAGAAATAAAATTCACCCGGTGGCGGATGAATGGAACAAACCAATACCTCAAACATAATGTTCGAGATGCGGCGCCAAGTCATAGCGATACGCCAATCGTCTGCACCATTGTCTATCATGAACAACTGCAAATAAAGTTAAAATACATTGTTATCGAAAATAAGCAGAAAAATTCATAATACAGAAATACAGAGTGCCCTAAACTGGAAAGGCGATTTCTAAAATTTAATAATAAAAGTAAACGTTGACCACCATTAAAGTTATTCTAGCTGGCAGTGTTGCAGAAAGAGTGGTGTGAGCACTAGGTGCCGCCAGTTAGAATAAGTTCTGAAAACCTTTATGGGGGGTCGTTACTTATCACCACTGATGGACTGGCGATTAGTGGAAAATCTAACAAGTTTTTTTCGCACAAGGCGCCAAATAGAGTTGTAGCTGAGCTGAATTGTGAAAGAATTGCTCAAGAATTGTGAACTCAGGAAATTAATCACTACACTACCTTGTTTTAGTTCCAAATATCACCAATAGATGGCGCTTCTGTTTCCCAAACTGTAACAATGCTATAAATAAACTTGCAATTCCAAAACGCAAATTATTTTGTTGTTGTTTCAACAGCTAAACAGAACGAAGGATAAAATCTGAGTGAACTTTGATACACGTATGTACATTAGTTCGAGCGTTCTAATAATTACGGATAACGCAACGCGATCTATCGGTAATATTTGGAACTATAATAAGGAAGCATAGCAAAGAAACTCTTGACTTCACGCATTTCACTCCCAGAAGAATAATTCCAATAGCTGTCACCATCAACTTGTTACTGAATTTAAAAAAACCGCCAGTTCAATTTAGGACACCCTGTAAATGTAAATAGTAACACAAAAAATCTTTTGTCTATTAAACATTCTGGTCAAAAAGATACTCGGATTCACAAATGTGGAATTAATTCTTTTGTGAACCATAAAAAGCAATGTTTGAAACAAAATAGCTTCGAACATTGTGTATGTTTGAAATTTTCCTACATTTGTGTTATCCGTGGAAATCACGGGAGCTCAATCAGAAAGTTAAAAGCCTAAGGTAGTCACACGAATTCACTATATTGCTATTGTTAAACCAATAGCATTGTTCTTTCAAATTTCTTATTTGCATTTCAACATTTTGATATGTTTTTTTTTCTTTCATAGCATATCTAATTGTCAATGTCTAACCGGGTGTTTTGGCACTTTTTTTTATTTTAGTTTCAGTTTTTGTATCTGAAGACATATTCAATTTCGGAACCGGTTCCGAAACTAAAAGTGTCCTTACGAGAAAAAAAAAGAAACTGTAATCAAAATTGAAAAAAAAATACGAAGATACCGTGTAAAACATTGGCCTCAGATATACTAATAAAAAAAAATTTCAAAATATTGAAATGCAAAAGAGAAATTTGAAAAGTACGTTGTCATTGGTTTAATATTAGCTTGAGATTTTTTTCGCATGACTAGCACAGGTTTTTAATTGTTGGCATGATCAAGTGTAGTTATGCCATTCAACAATCAAGTGAACTACATATTTCACAACATCATCATTTCAATTTCCAATTGTATTTAGTTGTTTACATATGACATAGTTGATAAAATGCAGGGGTTTATTCCCTGTATTTCTGTTATCTCTCCACATTTGATTTTTTCAAAAATTTCAAGTGTAATTTTAAATATATTGATTTATATTTTCATGAAAACGCATATTCAAATACACATAGAGCTAAGCAACGGGAAATTACAGGATGTTTCCAAAACAAGAGCATTGGTGAGGAAGAGAAAAGCGAAGAGCAGCGACACTTTCACAAGTAGTTTCAGGCAATCACACTGTTTCACACTGTGCATATTTACTGTTTCATACACACAAGCTTTTCCTCAGTCTTTACAAAATCTACTTAATACTAGCTGCGTAGCCGCCCGTTGTGTTGCATTTAAATTGCATAAGGTCTTTCTAATTTTTTTTTCTAATTTTTTGACATAATAAATCTGGTTTTATTAAACAATTCAAGTTTCTAATCCTAACATTTCCAAAAAAAAAAAAAAAAACGCAATTTAGAAAGATTTTAGAACATTTTCCGTTCATTTCACGTTTTTAACTTTCGATTTTTTAGAAACCGTTCTTAAACTGTTATCACACGGAATACCAAACGATATGAAGTATATGCTATTGCCTCTCGATTTCTTGGAGCTACACTTTCACGCTGCAACTAAGGTTATTTTCCCTACTGAAAGTTATCTGCTAATGTAAGGAGAGGGCCTAACATTTGGCGAGTAATTGCAGCAAGTGTTTTAATATTTAGTGTAGAGATCGATTGATAAACAAGAAGCATTATCGCGTACTAACATTTTATACATTGCAGTTTCTTTTCGTGTCTGTTATATATATATATTATTGTGATCATTTTACTTCAAATTCCAAGATTATAAAAACAAAACTCTTACTAATATAACATAAAAATTCTAAATTATAGAGTCCATATCTTCACTTTACGTTTTTCATTACCTGTAAATATTAAGAATTCTCAACTATTAGTATTAAGTGATTTAGAAAAAAAATAGTATATTAAAACTATTTTTTTGTCTTATGTATTGGAACCGCACTTTATCGCTAAGCCGAAATCTGTAACGCAAAGAAAGATTTTAAATTAAGTTTTAGTAATTTTGCCAAAATCACTATTATGACATTTTTAGTTATTATATTTTACATATTTTAAATATAATTCATGTTACATATTGAATGTAATGTAAAATTGAAATACGTAATAGAATTTAGATATAGTTCCTAACCTTTTACAGTGTTTTCTTCCTTGGTTTTGATGATTTTAATCATTTTTCGACAGTTTAAATGAGTTTTTGATATTTTTCGTTTCAGAAACACAATCTTTATTTTTATACATATTGTGTACAGTCCTGGAGGGGGGAGTTATACCCTCTACTAACTCTGCCGCAAATCACTGTATAAAAATGTCACAAGTAACAATAGATTAGTAATAACATCTAATAATAATGCTGTACATAAATTTTTCTGGGGGGAAGGAGGAAGTTACGTATAGCAATTGTAACATATTCTAAAACTTTTAGTACTAAACCCTAATTTCGACATCATATTTTTCGGTAAATTTTATCTTCGTGTATCAAACTGAAAGTCACTCGTTAAAGTAATTTAGAAATTACGCAGGTTTTATGTTTGCACCTCCTAATGTTAAATAAATGTTCGATCGTCGCAAAACAGATTACAAGACAAGTGTTTTTTTAAGCATAACTAAAAAAACTATTTGGTGGAATGAGCTTTAATTTTGAGTTCGCATATTTGAAAATTCTAGAAGTCTATTTCTGTTAGGAAAGTTTTACGTTAAAATTCATTTTTGTTTTCGAAAATATAAAAATTTTAAATTTAAAATTTTTTTTGAAAGGAAGCAAAATATTTTAACTGGAGGGGGGGGGGTGTATATGCGTTATTTATTATTAATAAGTAAAGAAGGGGCGAAATTTGCTTAACAAATTTAAAAACATATAAAGGTTTAAAATTTATACACCGCTAGGAGGGGGTAGACAAAATTTTAGGGTGGTGGAAATTCAATAATTAAAATGGAAAAATAGACTGAAAAGGACATTCTCACCCACATACATTAATTACAATAATACTAACATGAAGTGAAATATTAGCCAGAGCCAGGAATCGAACCTGGGTCCATAGCGTTCCCAGCTATCGCTCTAACCACTCAGCCACTTCGGCTGATTCTGAAAGGAAATTTCTCACTAATAAACCATGTTGGAGAGAAAGTCGCCAACCATCTAATAGACAGTCTTGGATGAACGGATAACGGTGAATATATTTTTACTATTCCACCGATTTACGAATAAATATGTATGTCTGTATAATAAATGTATATCTTTAAAAAAAGATTATCAAGATTGTTTTAAAAGAAAATTATTAAAAGGTAAAATATAATTAACTAATAAATAGCTGCTAGATTAAATTTTCATTTATTAAATTTTATTTTTCTAAAAGTATAAGAAAATTTTCTGTTCCCCCCCCCTCCTCCACTACAAAATTTAGATTCTGAACGCTGCATGCTTTTGCAATAAAATACCTTGATGCGTGTTTGTTTGCATTTTTATTTTTGGCCACATAATTTGGCAACAAGTGTAAAATAACACCAAATACACTGCAGAAAGTAGTTAAACTACTATAGTTTGAGAAGTAAATAAGTGACTACGACAGTACAATTATAACATATAGCAAATAATATAAGGAATTGAAATAAAATAATCGCAATAAATAACTTTAAATTAGTAAATAAAGTTCCCTATCGGGAGTGGTAAATTATGAACTCCAAAGAGACAATTGACGCATATGTAATTCTTTAATTTCAAAATAACTGCACATTTTTAAAGTTCTTTTCGTGTATAATTGGTCCCTGTGTTACTAAAGTTATTGCTTTTTTCTTAATTCTTCTCTATTTTTGGTTTCAATATTTGCGACCACGCTAAACAAACATGTTGACTTACTGACGGTAGCCATCTTGAAATTTTTAGAGAGCTCTGATTGGTAGATTTCGAGCTGATATCTATCGTAGAGGATACAAACTACTGTCAGTTAGATCTTGAAGAAATTACGAGAGGCAATCTATCAAACGGCACAATTTCGAGCGTTTTCCTCTTGAAAAACGTGTTTCGGATGAAATATCTGATATTGACTATGATATGAGAGTACGTGTAATAGCACCATTAGAGAGCTTTTGCAGTTTAAAAGTAACATCTTTCAAAATTTGAGGTTTTTACTCCTAGCAGCATCAGAAAAATAGCATATTTTAGAACGTTTTTTGATCCTACACCTTTTTATATTTCGATTTTTTTAGAAAATGTTCTATTTCGAGTACTTACGTCTTAAAAGTAACAGTTATATCAAATTTCAAGTTTCTAGTCCTAAGAGTTCCAAATAAATCGTTAATAGATATTTCCAGAATTTTTTCTGCCTATTTCTCACTTTTAATTTTCGAAACCGTCCATAACGAGTATTTACATCTTAAAAGTAAACACCACACCAAATTTCAAATTTCTAGCCGAAGCAGTATCGGGGAAATCGTAATTTTAGAACATTTTTTGCTCCTGATCCAACTTAGAGGTTGTTTTACCGATATAAAATTGTAGCGTATATAGGAGGAGAGATGGTCGTCTTCATTTTGCCACAATTATTTTGGAAATTGGATTGGTAGTTCCAGAAATTACCTCCCCACAAACACACAATCATTACTTCTTTATAATATTAGAATAGATTCAGCAGCCGTTTATCTCTTATTATATAAAAGCAGAAATATTTTTTTAATCTAATACGTGTAATCAGATGCAACTTTTTTTAAAAATACATAGATAAAAAAGCATAATTCATCAGTTTTATTGCCTTAGTTTTTTATAACATTTGGCAATAAATATCACTATCTTAAACTCGTATTGCGCCAAGCTTTTTAACTCATTGCCAAGGCCCGGATGACAGTGAAGTACTGTTAGGAGTATGAGAAACATGTTAATAAGGTTACATATGCGTTAAGATAATTACATAAGCCTTTTATGTTATCCTGGCGCAGGTGATAATTCGTTAAATACCAAATATTGTTCCTAACGCCCTCTTTCGTATACTGAAATATTTTCATTTAAATTACAT
Source organism: Maratus michaelseni (assembly GCA_963931845.1). NCBI lineage: Eukaryota > Metazoa > Arthropoda > Arachnida > Araneae > Salticidae > Maratus > Maratus michaelseni. The sequence goes on from OZ007593.1 coordinate 267,165,078, forward strand.
TTATAAAAAACATTTAAAAAACATTACTTTGACTCATTGAATTTAAAATACAAATAAATAAATAAATAAAAATAATAAGATGAGATAATACCATAAGCCAAAACATTTTATTCAACATCAAAGCATTGTTTCACGTGCGAAAGAAAACGCTGCTTTTGGCGAGATTATCGCCCAGCTAACATGAAAGTACTGTTAATAATTCAAGTTGTGGAGGAAATTCCGTAATCAGATTTGCAGTCAATGGCGTATTTTAGAAAGCGTGATTTAATAGCAAACAATTTCATTGCTGTAAGTTTTAAAAAAATTCGGGGGGAAGGGGGGGGGCAGGTTGCAAATATTTACATTGGAATTTAAACTTTGGTTTATATAACTGTTGTTTGGATAATTAATACCTTGTTGACCTAGCTTCACTTGAAAGAAATGTAAAAGACTCCTTCTGGGGTTAATTTCTAGGAGAAATTTCCGTAGACTGGTCCAAAACCAATTGGAGTATTTAATATCATTATTATAGCTCTCATACAGTTATGTGCTGTTGTTTTTAGCATTACTCTTGTTTTACGCCAACATTGCTTGTTTATCTGAATGGAGAATATTATCTATTTTTCTTGTACGAAAAGTGATTGTAACATAATTAATTGTTGCATTTCGCATACCACATATCATTTGCAATATTGGTACTTTTATATTAGAATGGCGCAGGTGATAAATTACCAAATATTGTTCCTTCACCATATTCATATTGCATTCATTTCATTTAAATATGAATCTTTCACTCATTTCATTTAAAATACATGACTTTCGCTCATTTGATTTAAAATGCATACCTTTCACTATCTATATATTTAAAACGCTAAGCATTTTCTTTCGACAATCCGTGAGAACAAACTACTGCATCAAATTACATCATTCTTTTTTTTAAATGAAAGAGATTTGGACACAGATTTGTTATCGTACATTCGTTTGTTCGAAAATTTTATTAAATAGCCGTAATTTTAAATTAAACTTTTACATCTGCTTTTGACGTCATAAAGTCGGCAATCGGAAATACGCCCACTGTTCCGAGGCACATAGTTTATTTTCTGAACTCCGTGGTTGCGAGGATAAAAGAGGAATAATAAATATTAAAAGCACGTGGCTTTTAGGCCGAATTTTTTAATTTGCAAGTTAAATTTTGGTAAAAATATTTATCCGCGTGTTTTATAAGAGAATAAAAATTCATATTTATTGTGACGTCACTGGAATGTTGTCCATTGGGTTTATTTTATCATTATGCATTATAACTTTTTTGATGCCTTTTTTTCATTACAATTAAATACTAAATATATTTTTATTTCTATACATGGTGTTTAAGCATAAAAGTAAGTTCGTGTGAAAAGTTTCCGCCGTGGAAAATGACGTTAATTTTAGCTTGAAATGCATTTTAACATTGATAAAACAAAAAAGAAAAAATGATTGCGTCAACACGAAGTAATTTTAACTTATTTTTCAATTTTTAATTTTAAAGGTCAGAATTGGAGCCTTTATTGGTTGCTTCATCTTGATTGCATACCTTTATTACATGTTACCAATTACTTTTTTTTAATTATAGGTTAGAAGATTTCATTTTTTAATAAAAAAAACTCACAAAAGTAAAGGATTTCAGGAAAATTAAAATTATTAAAAATAGTGTTATGATAAAAAAGAAAAAAAACTTGAAATAATGATTGTATTTTTAGCTAAAATAAACTATGTAAGGCTAATATTTTACAGGAATTATTTTGGTAGGTTTGTTATAAGTTCATTTAACAGTTTCTTATTAGTCGCAAAGTCCTATTTCTTTCACTGTGAAGTCTTTTTCACTCTGAAGTTTCTCCTTCGATGTCAAAAAATGGTAGTTACTTTTGGACGCCAACCGAAACACAGTGACAATTTTTAGAAATGTATAACGGTTGTGACAACAAACGGCGGTATCGCTTTAGCTTTCATCGCTCTTACATCACTTCTAAATACTACAAATTTCAAATTTTTACTACATTTTACTACATTTTACAATTTCAGTTCTTACATCATCAATTAGAAAAAAAAAATTAGCTTTTGATTGAAATTTATTTGAAAACAAAATTTTTAAATAATTTTCAAGCATGAAATATTTTTCAATTCTTTCTCAACAATGATCATCAGTTTGCTTTAATAATGTAACATAGTCCTTGGGAAAGTTGCCCCAATTAAAAATAGATTTTCCTAACCATCATACAAACTGAAAAAAACAAAACAAAAACCCCTGATAAATCATAAGATCAGATTATCCATAAGTTAGAGCATTTTGGCGCTAAACTAAAATCTGTCAAAAAAAAAAAAAAACTATTTTTAGTTTATGATTAACATAAAATGGATATGCTGAATTTGTTGATGTATATGTTGCATCAGAATATGCTAGGAACTGTATTTTATTATTTTTTTAACGATCCATTGGATATTTATCGGTATAAGACGGAAAATATCCCCGACTGTGATGGAAAAAGAATAATCATCCTGATTATGTAAAGGAACCGAAGAAACCATACAAATAAATTACACTTGAAAACATTAAAAATTTCCCTTACCTGCAGATTGATTTATTATTGTAATTTTTTTTTTAATCTTTACATAAAAATTGATTAACTTAAAACAATGAATGCGTTTCAGTTTGAAACGAACAAAGAAGACATTTTAAAACTTTTAATTTAAATATTTAAATATTTTTTTTAAAAACATCGGATTTCTACGGTGCGTTTGGGGAGATGCAATGCACATGCGCATAGGAGCTCATTCGGTTACATTGTCACAGGGGGGAGGGGGAGATGTGTGCTTTATTTACTATGTTCTTTTATTGACTGAATATGAGATGAACGTAGGGATATACTATTTGTATGATACTTCATAGGTACAGGAAATTTTCTTTCTTGCCGTGGGGAATATGGCGATAATGTCAAACTGATTAGTATTACACAGTTGTTTATGGATTGTTTGTTTGGAGTTTGCATCGGAAATAGTATTGTAATTTACTGGGGTAAAAATCTTTTAAAATAAAATATTCGAAAGACTGTTTCATATGCACCCCTTCTTATGTAATAAAGAAGCTTATTTTACTAATATTGTTATTGTAATTTTTTTCCGTCACGTTTTGACGGGTTCCATCTAGTTTCACTTTAAATTACTAAATAGAAGTATAAGAAAAGAAGAAAAGAAAAATATAAGAAAAAAATTATGCTGTAAATCAAAAGATTTTATTTAAACATCAAATAATTGTTTCTAATTTACACACATGAAATACAAAAGCTACTATTGATGATTCAATAAATGCTATTGGCGAAATTTGCACCAAACCTCTACTGCTAAGTTATTCCGTGTCCTAAGTTATATCGGGGCCTAAGTTATTCCGGGTCCTAAGTTATATCGGGGCCTAAGTTATTCCGGGTCTTTCAAAGAGAAATAATTACAAATTTGTTTTCCACTTTTATTAAATTGAAAAATGTTTTATTGTATTGAATGCGTGCATATTTTTTTTTTTTTTTGCTCCATCTGCTCTAATCCGGTTATCTACGAAAATCTTCCGCCGCTGAAAATGACGTAAGCACTAAATTTTCGTGACGTATGTACTTTATCTGTGCTTTTTTTAAATCTATTTTTAATATTATTTACAAACGGTTTCAAATTTATTCTTGGTGATTCTTGGAGATTTTCGTTATCACCCTCATAGATACCTGCTCTGAAAATTAGAACGAAATCCGTCAAATATTTTTTGAGTTATGCTTGACGAAAGGTTTTAATATCTATCGTAGGGCAAAGTAGTATATGGGGCAAAGTATTGCGCTGTGTATGAGTCTTCGTTTCACTCAGACAATTAATTTAAATGTGAATGTTATTGCTGTTATTTTATCATAATTTTCTTTAAAACATGTGTTGAACATGATAATGATTTGTTTGAAATTGATGGCATCCGAAAGACTTATGTTCCAGGTTGAGAAAACTGATTAATACACTTATAAAAATTACTCGGAAACATTTCCAAAAAAAAAAAAAAAAAAAAAAAATCCCTTTTTCTAAATGCTTTTTTAAATCTCGAATATACATTGGTTTCTGAGCTTTCTGAAGATAAAGAAGGCTTTTTGGAATCTTGGGCAAATCGGAAGAGGTTATTCTACATTATAGTATTAAATATTTTCTTAGATGAAGAAATATGTGTCTTTTTTTACAGTGTATGGAATTGCGAATTCTATGATGGCCTATTCAGAAATTCTTCAATGTTTACGCTCAGAACCTGCTGGTACATCTTTTCTGAAATACAAGCCGTCAAAAAACATTAAAAATTATCTCCAGAAAATAATTTTTATTTTCTCTGTATCGTTTTGACCATAGAAGGTCATTAATTATAAAAATAGTCAACATCATTATGGTATGAGCTAACATAAACTATAATGTCTTTAATTTGAGCAATAAAAGTGAGCTATGCATATTTTAAAGACAGTGATATACAATTACGTAAGGTTGTGCGTAGAAAGAGGGTAACATTTTTTTCTCGTTTGGCCAGCTTTTCGGGAAATTTCGTCACCGCGCTGCTCTTTTCAGTTTTTATCGAAATCTTTAAAGTATATCTGTTTCTATATATTGAACTTAAAACAAATTGAATGTGGTACAATAATTTGAAAGCAATCTGTTCCTTTCTCTTTTGTCAAGTCTATCTGTTAAAAAACACTTTTCTGTGGGTAAAAAAATACATTCAGCAGAAAAGTACAAGAAATGAAATTGTAAAACTTAATCAAATTATTTGTCTTTATTGATATATAGCATAGGGTCATAAAAAAAGGTTCGACACATATCAGGCCTCTTTCAATGTGCATCGATTTCGTGGATCATCTGTGAATCATTGCGAACAGTTATATCTAACAAATCTCGGAGAATCGCGGAGTTAATTTACAGTGAAACATATAGCGTTACGTCAATTGTATTTGGAGTCGTGGTATTTTGATATGTTTCAAACCTTTTTCGATTAACCTATATTTTCAGAATGAATTGGCATTAAATAAAGATAAATTGTTTTTGGAGATCATTAATGTAAACTTTAAAGTTTTGTCAGTATTCAATAAAGTGTGATAATTTTTTTTTTCGTTTGGGGATGGGGAGATTCGGCCGTGCATGGTCATGGAGAGTAGGAACATTTACAATTTGTGCAGATTGTTTGTTACTCGATATCTGGCCGCCTCATCTCTGAAGATAAAAAAAAAAAAGATTTATAGAATCACAAGTATGTACGGAATTGCACTGAATTTTCGCAAATGTTTCTTGCAAGTTTGTAAAATTTTCAGCATTTTTTTACTACGTATAAAACAAATTTTCATATATGCTTATAAATGATATAAGAAAGACTGCAACTAACCTGTACCTCGAGTGCATGGTATGTTAATACTAACGCCATGAGGAAACCCGTCGATACCGAAATTACTGTTTTCAAGGCAATGGAAAAGACTGATGCCTGCAAAGAAATTAAAAAAAAATGGTTAAAACGATGTACAAGTTATCTTAAAAACAACGAACAGAAAATTAAATAAAAAAATAAATTCATGTAAATAATATTTTTCAACAAATTTATAAACACGAACATCAAACATTTGCTTTCAACGTATATTTCGTTTAATTTAATATGAGTTACTATAAAACTAGATATATAAACAATTCTCGACGTTTCGGTTATTCTTCATAACAATCTTCAGGAGAAAATTTCCATAAATACAAACAGCAAAAATTAAATATATGTTATATAACTGAGTCAAATGTTCTAACTGACAAGACGCTAAAATAACGGAATTTACAAAACATATTCAAATTAGCCTGGTGGCGCCCTCTATGAACCAGCTACTTAACTGGAAATCATGTTCAACGAAATCAAAGTTCCTTCAATATACATTTCCAGATAGCCGGAATAGAAAATGATGAGTTATCGTTACAAATTTCATGTTTTCTTAGTGAAATTTCTAGAGATTCACGGATATAGGCTTTAAAAGGATTATCTTGTCTGGAAATAACTTTAACGTTTTCAAAACCAATAAACTTAATCTGTCCATTAGCAAAAGTCCTTGATAAGGCAGTGGAAAGTTTATTATATTTTAAATCACTCTTGTGCTCTTTAAACGCTTTTAATTGCTCTTGTGCAACGTAAAGTCCTTATTAATTATAAATTTATAAACATTAGAACAAGTAATAAAGTGTATGCAGTTAAAAACTATAAGAGTACTTGTTTTCATAATGATGAAACAAAATAAGTATTTGAATTAATGTACATTACTTATAACAGTTAGAATGGAAAAATGAACGCCACTGTCTTAATAGCCAATGAAATGTAGAATCTACTGTGCGGTAATATTACGACTGATAGCAGCTTTTTAGCACTTTCCAACTTACTTCAAAAGTGTGTATGACTTCGATTTGTCTGCCGTTTATCCGTGCGCTAACTTGCGTAAATATACTCGGATTGCCCTGAAATTTTTGTATGTTATTGTCATTTGCTACAGCATGTTGCCTATTGAAAATAAAGTGTGTAGCACTTATAGTTTTTTTACAGCAACAATCAAAAGTCTTCCGTTACATTACAGTCAGTGGGAAATAATCGTTTCAAGTGCATTTTGATGATGCTACGTCATTTGAAACATGATTAAATTGATATATAATTATAAAGCGCAATAAAACATACTTTTTGTAGAAAATGGGGTGCAAAGCATTTATTATTCATTTACAGGGTCAAACAAAAGAATTCTCTTTCACATTGTTCTACGGGGGAAAATCGTTCGCAGTGTAATTTAATGATGTTTCACTATTTCAAACATGATGAAAATTATATGCCTTACTGAGGTGCACTATAAGTTGCTCTCTATGGTGTGCATTGAGTTTATCATTTATTTACAGGGACACACAACATATATCGGTTACAGTATGCGTGCGATAATTACAGTGTATGTGTGATAAGTGCGTTTTCAAGTTTGGTTTGTGTTTTTAAGTTTAACTAAATTTTTTCATAGTACGTGGTGTGTATGAATTCGGTTGTTCATATACAGGGCTACACAAGAGAATTCGTAAGTATTACAGATTATGGGAGTGAATTGTTTAAGGGTAGTTTTAAGTGTGTTACGTATTTTCCTGCTGGACTATATTTAGTAGACTAATAGAAGTTTGTGGAATATGAATAAATTCATATACAGTGCTACACAAAGAGCAAGATACATTGTCGTATACGGTTGGTAATTGCTGAGAGTGAGTTTTAAGTTGCCTTATGCGTTTTTTACCTGAGTGCTTTGGTTATCTTTTAGCTTAATCGGTGGTGCGTACAGTGCGTACTTAATTTGTGTTGCAGTCTTTAGATAATATACAGGGCTATACAAAAGATTTCGAGTGCATTTCCATCGATTGACGAAAATTGCTAAATGTGAATTTTCTAACTGAACTAAATTTTATCATGCTATGTAGTATATATCCAAATCTATAGATCATACACAGGGCTGCACAAAATAATTAGACTATTTTTTTGACAATCGAAGGTAACTTCGAAAACTGTATTTTACAATGTGTTATATATTTTCTAAACTATTTACTTACATATCTTCTTTCACCTTATTTAAAGGTGAAGTTTCGTTAAAGTTTTCTGGATGTGTTGGAAAGTGTTTCATAATCTATGCTTGAAGCATGATTTTTCGTTCTTGTTTTAACTAACACCAAAGCTACCAGATAACACTTATAGAAGATTGTGTGGGTAGCTGTTAATTTTTACGAGTGTTTGCCGCCACTAATTAAAAAAAAATATATGTCTTACTCAATCGCACAAATCTGCGATTAAATAAAGTGAAGATTTCTAAACTGAAATCGATGACAAACACTCATAAGATTTTGACAATTTAATACACAGGTCAAATGGCCCCGATGTGGTAGGTGAAATGTTAAGCATCTTTTCTCAAGCTCACTATATATATATTTCGCATCTATTATTTATGTGGTTTAATGGTTATTATTTACAGAAGTTTTATGTATTCATTTATTATCATTAGCCGGACACAGTTTTCTCAATCTCCAGAAGTATATATTTCTATGTTTTTACTTTTAGATAGCGAACACCTCGAAATATCCGGCGAATTCTGCGTATCCCAAGGTATCGTTATTTAGAGGTTTCACTGTATGTGTATATATATATATATATATATATATATATATATATGATAATCCTTTTTATCGTTATCCAATAGCTAATTCCTAAACCATTAGTTTTAGAAGTTCAGTTTCAATTGCGAAAATGTTTCAAATGTTGCGTTTCATCATATGAAAATCCTTTGCGTCAGAATAATTATTTTTTAAAAGTTTCAAAACATAATTTTTTATACACTCCTTGTATTATACACTGCTCAAAACAATTAAAGGATATTGCAGTTTTAGGTGGATTTTTTATCTGGGAAATTTTTTAGCTGATTGATACATGGTCGACAGACATAGTAGGTTATATGAGAATAAATTACACATGTTTGGCAGAAAAAAATGCATTTTATTGCGCATTTGTGTACAAAAGGAAAAAAACACAATTTGTGCATATGAGAAAAAAAGAATAAGAAAAGGTGTTTTCTTCAAAGAAAATCATTTTCAGTAGGGGGTATGGTTTCCACGGGCGGCCAGCAACGTTGAACACCTTTGAGGCATGGACTCAATGAGGCTATTAATGACGAGTTGGGGTATTCTGCCCCACTCTTCCAGAAGAGCTCTTTCCAGTTCTTGGAGAGTTTGTGGGGGTTGTTGGCGGCCAGAAACTCGTCTTCCTAGAGCGTCCCAAACGTGCTCGATTGGATTCATGTCTGGAGAACACGCTGGCCATTCCATTCGAACGATTCCTTCCTCGAAAAGGAAATCCTCCACCAGGTTTGCACGATGTGGCCTGCAGTTATCGTCCATTAAAATGAAGTTATCTCCGAGTGCTGCAGCGTAAGGGACTACAATAGGTCTGAGGATCTCATCCCTATATCGGCGACCAGTCAGAGCTCCATCTCGAATGATGTAGAGGTCAGTGCGCCCGTCAATGGAGATGCCACGATACACCAACACTCCTCCACCGCCAAATCTGACACTTTCGTGCACGAACGCAGGATTATTCCTACTGCCACGGTCCCTCCAGATGAAAATACGCCTATTATCCGGATGCACAGAAAAACGGGACTCGTCAGAAAACAGAATATTGCTCCATTCATTTCTCCTCCAGTTGACGTGCTCGGTTGCCCACTCCCTGCGGTCGCGACGATGCCTTGATGTTAATCTAACACATACCATCGGTCGGCGAGCATACAGACCTACAGCATGGAGCCGGTTTCGGACAGTCTGAGTTGAAATCGTGGTGCCTGTAGCCGAGCGAAGGTGTTGTTGGAGAAGAGTAGCGTTCATGTTTCGGTGTCTCCGAGCTGTTAACGCTAAATGCCGATCTTCATTGGGCGTTGTTGCCCGTCTACGACCTTGCCCTGGTCTTCGGCCTGCGCATCCACTCTCCAAAAAACGGTTCCAGATCCTGGAAATGACACTTTGTGACACTCCAATGGCTTGCGCTACTTCGGCTTGAGTTTGGCCCCCTTCTAACCTACCAACAATTCTCCAAGCTTCTGAATCTGTCAAATGACTTCGCTGAGACATCGTACTCATCGAAACAAAGCAATCACTGAATGCCGATCATCCTTGTCTTCATTCTCTTTTATCCAGTTGAAAGTCAAATTTCATTCGCTGCCGCTGAAGCGACGTTTTTGACGTCGAACTCAACATTTGCATACTCCACAGTTTGAAAACCAGAAAAATTTGCATTTGTGATTCTCTTCTTCTATTTTCGGCAAAAAAAATTTCGTTTATATCTTTATTTTATATAAAACTTCAAATATCCTTTAATTGTTTTGAGCAGTGTATATATTATATGTAGAAAGTGTTTCTTCATGCTCTGAGAAGTAAATCAGTAAAAAATACATTCTTCTACGATGAAATTTCATCAAAATATGATACTTTAAATTTTATGAAATTTCGAGCTTTCTGGAACTAAAACAACAATTTTTGATTTTTAGTGCCAGAAAGCTCTGAAAAGACATTATTACTTTTCAATTTACTAATCAGGTTCTACATTCTCATTTTCTTAACATACATTTTAAATATCAAGATAATTGTTGTACCAGGGAATAAAAACCCTTAATTTGAGGTAATTGGTATGGAAGAGATTATTCAATTAAGTATAATGACAGAGGAACAAAGTTAATTATCACATATAATAGTCTCTATTTGATGCATTGAAGTAACACGTAATGAATATTTTACCAGTCATTTCCTGATTATTTTTAGAATAAATAATAGTAAGCAAGTAATAAATAGTAAGAATAAATACTAAGCCTTTTCCGCAAGTACACTTGTTTAATATGTGTTTCAAATTAACCCCTTAACCCCTTGGGGACGAGCGACACGTGTACGTGACACATAAGATGCTCAGAATCCTCGATTATTCCCACCAGTTATTTTTTATTGTAAGCTTTGCCTTATGTAATCCTAGCATTTCTGGGATTCAATTAGGCGAAAATTTTTGTTTTGAAAAACTGGTGGTAAAAGATTACAAATTCTGTAAAAGACGCTCGTCGCGAAGGGGTTAAGCACCATATTCAATTTAGTGGTAGTATACTGAATACCAGATATATTAAATTTTGTCAAAAGTAGTTTATATCATTATTTTTATCTGTCAGAGTTACAAAAAACACAAAAGAGATTACGAAACACAACAATTTACGAAACACAACTGAACAGAATGGCCAACACATAAACAAATGAACAACGAAGAAAGGAACAAATCAGCGGGAAAATTAATCAGTTTTTTCTATACGTAACGCCATCTATTGGGTGCGAAAACAATCATTTCTATAATGCACCGTACAAAACCAATCACAATAGCAATTAGCAACTCAAAAAACTGATGCTTAGAACATTGCAGTGTGGATTTAAGACGAGGACGTACGCACATACGTCCTGGCATCACAAATAGTAGTCAGTTCATGACGTACGTAGGTACGTAGTGGTGCTTAAGGGGTTAAGAGCCTACACTAGTCACGCGAAGAAACGCTCACGCTAATGTTAAGTCTATGGGAAGGTTATCGCGCGATTTCTCGCTCGCATTTTAATATTTTTAAATGATTTTTTTTTTGCGTAGGATAGCTGAGGTCGATCTCTAACGTTGTTAGTTTTTACTTTTTTGATTTTGGTTACAGTATTTTTATAAGCGGACATTTTAAAATTTGGAACCGGTTTGAACCGGTTCTGAAATTGAAAGTACCTTTATATAAAAAAATAATTTATTATTTAATTAATAATTATTTAAAATTAATTTTTTATTATATAAAAAATTAATTTTAAAAATTAATTTTAAATTAATTTAATTTATTAAAAAATTAATTAAAAAAATTAATTCCTTAATTTAACGTTTTAAAATTGCTAAAGCGAGATATATGATATTGGTTTATTACCTACAGATATTCCTGGTGATATTAAAGTAATAAAATATTTTAAAATATTAAAAAAATATTTATTTTTAATTTAAAGATTTTGTTAGATGTTTTAAGAATTAGCCGTCTAAAATTATTATTTATGTTCGTGTATTACAAACTCATAGGATACAATATACTGCAGTAAAATACTAATTAAGTACTTATTTAACTACTATAAATTGTAATCACGTTATGAAAAATCGTATAAGATATCCCTTCTAAACTGAACACAGTTCATCTGAATAGTTTGAAAAGAGGTAATTCTAATAAGGTATTTCTATGATTTTAACTTTCATGTTCAGCTCTGACGAGAAGCTACAAAGAAATTCTTATTACAACAAAGAAATAAAATTTTTAAATACTCATTAATTAACGAAATTATTTAATTCCTCTTTTAATAAATTTTAGTTTAAAAAAAATATAAATATTTTTTTAATTATCCTTTAAATTTAAACGCATATTAAGCACAAAACACCGAAAACAAAACCAATGCTGTAGACGTATGTCGTCATTGCAATAATGTTCTCAGTAGGGTATAAATACGGATATGAGGACACGTCGGCGTCGGCGTTAGTGGTGGTGAGGGTGAATCTCGGTGGTGGTGGTGGCGTCGGCGTAAGTGGCGGCGTAGGGTGGTGGCGTAGATAAGTAGATTTATACCTTACCCTTTTTTTTCAGTTCAAGTTAGGCTAAAAGTACAACTTACACATCGATATGTACAAAATATAGAAATCCTTCGAAAGAAACTTTGAAAAGTTATAGATATTAAGCCACCTTCACAAAATAATAAAACCCTATTCAAAACCCAGCGCCTTTCACAAAATAAATCCAATAGATTCATGTTACATTCCAGTAATAGGAATACGAGAGAGGCATTGACCTTTCATAAAAATGCAAGGTCCGCTGTTTGAATGAAAAGGCCCCCCTTCACAATATACCCTGTAAAAATATTATGATTCCACAGATATTTTAAGAAATAGACTGATATTTTCAAATGAGTACGTATTCGTGCGATGTGAAAATAGGTTTTACACGAATGCCTTTTTAGTTTAACGTGTAAAATATAGATTTTAGAAAAAAGATTCATGTTTTACCAAATTTTTCATACAAATCTGTAAAATAGGGTAGAGCGTTTCATGAAAAATAATTGAATTTCGAGTGATTATGCTTTAAAAAATATATTTTAGCATTGAAATTAAGAAAAAAAAGACGGCTATCCCTTTTCCCCTCAATAGACGGATTGCTGAATCACAATGAGTCATATTAGCACATAAGCTAAGATCTTGCTTTGACTTGATTCCTTTCTTAGATTATGAATCACTCACGATAAGAAATACCTGACACATTTTTGTAGGCAAATTACGAATGTACGAAATTAATGTACGAAATTTGTACGAAATTAGCTTATAGTATTCCACTTATTAATCTGTTAAGTTTTAAAATGCTTCAATGAAAAATAATAACTAAGAAATAAAATTAAAAATGTTCATTAATTAATTTTAATTGGTAAACTTAAACATTTTTGGACCAAACAGACGGGTTTTAAGGAAATCGATGCATGTTATGGTAAAAAATACAGGCTCCAGTATGAATTATACTACACTATATTTAATAGCTACGCCCTCCCTTTTTTTACCCAGAGAGCCCCCCCTTTGATAGAAGTTAGGCTTCACACACACAATATACACACTTTAAAAAAATATAGAGTGATATAAAAAGAAGAATTTCAACGTATATATATATATATATATAATATATAATAGTAAATTATAAAAAATCATGCATAGTGGTATAATTTATGAATCACTTTCCAACATTATTGCAATATTATGTGAACTAAATATAATTTTACAATCTAGTGTAAGTCAGATTTTACTTTCAAATGTTTAAATTTATGTATGGAGAGGTAACATGCTTGTGAAAGGTCTATTTTTAAGACGAAACAGTGTGTGAAGGGCCCTGTTTTAAGGTTAAAAGTTTCGTGAAAGGATCTGTTTAAAGGACCCTGTTTTGAAATGACTTAAGAACGGACAATTTATTCCTAAACATATTCACAACTACAACTTTGTATACATTATGAAAATACATGATTATATTTATACATTATGCCATAGTTTTTGAAATATTTTTCCAAAGTTAGATTCATACAATAAAGCGAGATTGATACCGTTAATGTATACGAATTCCTTCATGTTACCCTCTATAGCTTCAACTCGATTCGTTATATATGCTTCAATGAAAAATAATAACTAAGAAATAAAATAAAAAATAGTAATTAAAAGGTAGCATTATGAATTTTTGGGATAAGAGATTGGTGCTAATTAAATAGGTTAATGAATCTAATTCGATACAAGTCTTGCTAAAATAGAAATTACACTAAAAATACAGAGTCCCCTATAATATATATGAATTACACTGCACTAAATTTAATAGCACCCTCCCCTATTTTCATAGAAATGGCTTCAATATAATTTAGGCTAACAATATTCACTTCAAAAAATACATAGTGACACACAAGAAGAATATCAATTCAATATGTACTACTACTTATGCAAAATATAATTTCTCTTATCGCATAAAATATATTAACAAGTCATGTAAAAATATATTGAGAAGACATGAACTATTAATACATGATTTAAAATATATTGGCTATATAAAACATATATATATATATATATATATATAGAAATATATATATAAAAATTTATCGTTACCTAAAAATTTCAAACACGATTTACTGGACTTCATCCAAATTCAACTAGATTCTTCACCACGTGGTTCGATGACATCACTGATCGCGATAACATTCTAGATAAGATTCCCTGATAATTCACTGATAAAAACACATTTCAATTCATTTCTTCTAAAGCAAGTATACGAGTTGATTGTAAGGTCTTGGTATGTAGATATATATAGTAGGTTAGTAGTAATATATTTTTAAAGTACTTTTTATTATGTGTTAAACGAAATGGTTATTTTTTCTTTACGTAGGGCAGTCAAAATTAAAACATAAAATATTAAATTTAATCTTTAGTAATATAAAGACTTACACCTACAGAAACGCAGACATCCTTTTAGTTATATTCATGCAGACTTTAAGATATATCACATATGTTCTTTCTTTTACCATGACACATAGGGATTTTTTTAAATGTATGTCACGTGACTATCTAAAGCGAGATTGATACTTAAAACCATTAATATATGTGAATTCGTTCGTATAGCCCTGTATAGATGCTACTCACAATATATACACGTATATATTTATATATATACTAAGTCTGTTAAGTTTTAAAATCCATCATTGAATATTCAATGAAAAATAACAACTAACAAATATTAATTAAGAGATATGCTAATGTTCGGACTTATAAAATTTTTTGGTGAACAGATCGGTTTTAATTAAATATGTTAATGAATCTAATTCAATACAAGTCGTGTTAAAATAGAGATTATAGTGAAAATAGAGGATCCCCTATAATACACACTAATTATACTGCATTAATGCACTACCCCACTTATATTATCACAGAAATACCTTCGATAAAATTTAGACTATCAATACATACAAAATATATACAGAGTGCCCAGAAAAAGGGTAGGAATGAATGAAGAATTTTAACATAAATTAAAAAGTAGGATCTACAGTAAGTGACTATAAATAAATATGAAGGAAAAATCATGCGTCATGGTATACTTTATGAAACACTTTCCAAATGGGACTATCGTTAATACTTTGAAAAACTATTGAAATATGTGAATTAGATTAAATAATTCATACTGGAAATGTATTTTAAAAAAATTACAGATTTCGTTTCTTTCTTTTTTTTTCACTTTGATATAATTATAAGACTTCTTTTACAATAAAGACCTGATTCTTGTGAAGAGATTGAATCGGCTTATTTATTTAATTGAATCGGCATATATATGTTGGGTTTGCTATACTAGAGGTCTCTAAACTTTGCATATATGATTTCCATTATAACTTTATAAAGAATACTTATCTTACCATATTCAAACACACAATATTTATAAGGATGTAGAACAATATCGTGATTTCTTTAACTTCTCTAAGTATTCAAAACCACATCGTCTAAACTGCACAAGTTTCGAACCCACAAACATATAATCAGACGTCATTTTATACCCAGGACACTAACCACAGGGCTAAGTGAGCCCCCGATTATTTTATAGTCACCACGCTGACTATTGGGCTCAGTGAGTCCTAGGCTAACTTATACCCACCACGCTAACTATTGGGCTTAGTGAACCCCCGCTTATTTTATAGTCACCATGCGAACTATTAGGGTGAGTGAGCACCAGGCTATTTTATACCCACCACGCTAACTACTGGGCTGAGTGAGCCCCAGGCTATTTTATACCCACCACGCTTACTGGGCTTAGTGAGCCCCCGCTTATTTTATAGTCACCACGCTAATCACAGGGCTAAGTGAGCCCCCGCTTATTATATAGTCAACACGATAACTACTGGGCTGATTAAGCCCCAGGTATTTTATAGCCATCACGCTAACTACTGGGCTGAGTGAGCCCCAGGTTATTTAGTCGCATGAATATGATTTTCAAGGTATATGTCCTAACTTGATTTAGACCATTGCCTATGGTAAAATAAAGCTGCGAAGTAAATTGGTAAACTCTGTACATTTCTCTCGAAAACTCACTTCTATTTTATTAAATATCTGTAGAAATCAGCATAGTTTATTAAAATTATATACATTCTCATTAGTTTATGAATCTACTAACTTATAATATCTATATGGTAACTTGGATTATTAGTATTCCCACTTAAAAATTTCTTTTGTAAATTTAATATGATAAACACTAACATGAGACTGACTAAACTTTTACCATTTTCATTTCAACTTAGTTTTAGGAAATTTATCTACATAGCTTTAAATTTTAGTGTTTAGTAAGTCTATTATTTCAAAGTATTATTTTTTAGTTCTAATATTCAAAACATATTCATATCGTTTTACATAGTAGGTATCAAATTAAATTAAAGTCATATTAAAAATATATACACAAATACTATTCTTACCTAACACGCCAGTTAGCTAAGCACAAGGCCCTGAACAAGCATTCACTTTTCTCAGAGTCTTGGTGTGAGAGTGTTAGGTAAGAATTAAAAAAAAAAAAGAGTAGAAAGAAAAGAAAAAAAAATCCTCGCCAAAATTTCTTAAATTCTCCCATTAAAATCAATCACTATTTTTAATTAAACCCTTATTGACTTTTAAAATTCACCTCAAATATACTCTAACATGTATATCGAATAGTCTACTCTAGTTTTAAAAAAATCTCGCCAAAAATTCTTAAGTACTCTAATTAAAATTAATCACCATTTTTAATTAAAACATTATTGTCTTCTAAAATTCACCTCAAATATACTCTAACATATATATATCGAATATCCTACTCTAATTCAAAAAAAAAAAAAAAAAAAAAAAAAAAAATCACAAAAATTTCTTAAGTTCTTCAATTAAAATGAATGAATGACCATTTTTAATTAATATTTTTAAATACAAATTTCATTCACACAGCATATTTCGAAAAGTAATTAGCACCATACTATAGTTGAAAAAAAATGGCTTCGAAATTTTCTAAGTTCCCCAATTAAAATTAATTAAAATTAAAATTGATTCAATTTCTAATTCGCTAAAATAATTCCCTTGAAACACACCTCGTACTCTAGTAGTCAATTCTCCGCGAAAAAAAAAATTGCTTCGAAAAAGTCCCCCAATTAAAACTCATTAAAATAATACTCCTTATCTCTACCAACCTGCCATGAGTCACCCCAATCCACCCTCCGAAGTGACGCATGCCTCTTATCTACGCCACCACCCTCCGACGCCCCGTATCTTATCTACGCCACCACCCTACGCCGCCACTTACGCCGACGCCACCACCACCACCGAGATTCACCCTCACCACCACTAACGCCGACGCCGACGTGTCCTCATATCCGTATTTATACCCTACTGAGAACATTATTGCAATGACGACATACGTCTACAGCATTGGTTTTGTTTTCGGTGTTTTGTGCTTAATATGCGTTTAAATTTAAAGGATAATTAAAAAAATATTTATATTTTTTTTAAACTAAAATTTATTAAAAGAGGAATTAAATAATTTCGTTAATTAATGAGTATTTAAAAATTTTATTTCTTTGTTGTAATAAGAATTTCTTTGTAGCTTCTCGTCAGAGCTGAACATGAAAGTTAAAATCATAGAAATACCTTATTAGAATTACCTCTTTTCAAACTATTCAGATGAACTGTGTTCAGTTTAGAAGGGATATCTTATACGATTTTTCATAACGTGATTACAATTTATAGTAGTTAAATAAGTACTTAATTAGTATTTTACTGCAGTATATTGTATCCTATGAGTTTGTAATACACGAACATAAATAATAATTTTAGACGGCTAATTCTTAAAACATCTAACAAAATCTTTAAATTAAAAATAAATATTTTTTTAATATTTTAAAATATTTTATTACTTTAATATCACCAGGAATATCTGCAGGTAATAAACCAATATCATATATCTCGCTTTAGCAATTTTAAAACGTTAAATTAAGGAATACAGGAATCTTTTAATGTTTAATGCGTCATCAGACACCATTAGATTCTATTTTTACGGTGCTTAACATATTTTATTTCATTAATATAATTAAAAATTAATTAATAAAATAGAAATAATAATATAGTACAATATTTTTCACTATACAGTTCCTAATGTATAAAATTAAAAACCATACTAAATAAAGTAATTTTTAGAACTTCAAGCAATATCATTTAAAATAAAATATAAGTTTTTAAATAATGCAATATTTCCGTTTTTTGACAATTGTAATACATCAAAATGCCAAATATTTTAAATATTTGTAATTCTTAGAAAGTCCACCAAATGCTTTTCAAAAAATTTGATTTTAATTTGGAATTGCTTAAGGTATTTCATCGCCCTATTATCATTAGGAATATAGTCAAAATATAATCAAAAACAACATATTATCTTTTCGCATTCATGAAATAAGTGCATGTATGTGAAAAAAAAAAGTAATTGTAAAGCTATACACAAATACAAATACATTTTCCGTTCATTCTGGTTATTTCCTTATTTTAACCTGAATTTGCTTCTTGAAGCTTATCATAGCAGCTGAAGCGAAAGTTTAAATCAACTAAATGCCTTATTTACATTTTAAAATTATTTCATGCGTGAATATAGTTATGTGTAAAGTAGCACAGCCAAATAAATTTCTCAACAGCTAACTTAAGTCATTAAATTAAGGTTAAATCTATTTTAGTAAACGTGATCAACATCGGAAAATAACAGTAACATTTAGCTGTTTCCTATGGAAATTTCCAATTTAAATGTACAAATACGTTTATCTATGTAAATTTTATTTTAAATTTTGAATTAACAGATGTTTTTAACATGCAAAATGGTGAGAACATTATTGCAATGACGACATATGTCTACAGCATTGGTTTTGTTTTCGGTGTTTTGTGCTTAATATGCGTTTAAATTTAAAGGATAATTAAAAAAATATTTATATATTTTTTAAACTAAAATTTATTAAAAGAGGAATTAAACAATTTCGTTAATTAATGAGTAATTAAAAATTTTATTTCTTTGTTGTAATAAGAATTTCTTTGTAGCTTCTCGTCAGAGCTGAAGATGAAAGTTAAAATAATAGAGATACCTTATTTGAATCTTACGAGTAATTTATACGTAAATATATTTACATGTAATATAAAAAAGAAAAAAAAAAACTAATTTCTTAATATTTTGCTTTTGTTATTAGTTTAGTAGAATCTAATTTAGCTAATATGATGGTTATACAAGTTTTTGCATCAGTATAAAGTTCAGCTATTTTTCATGGGAGTTTCTAACGCCTAAACACAGCCTAAAAATAAATACGCTTATTATTATTATTTTTTTAATCTTTCAGTGTAATTTTAAAGTTCCAGTTCAATGAAGAAAATTTAAAATTTAGGTCTTTTGCGTTTAATATACGTTTCAAATTAAGGAACATATTGAAAATAATTCTAAGTTTTTAAAACTAAAATTAATGGAAAAGAAATGAAATAATTGCGTTAATCTATAAATTATTTAAACTTTTCTTAAAGTTTCTTCATTTTAAATTTTATTCCGCTAGTTTAACAAGAAATTTTTGTACATATTTCCACCACAGCTTAAGTAAAAGTATAATTTGTTGAGAAATATCTTATTTGCATCTGCAAAGTATTTCATGCTTGCATCTTAAAAGTATTTCATGTGTAAATGTATTTATGTCAAAAATATTGAAAAATAAATTTATTGATATTTTAATTTCGTCATGAGTTTAGTTGAATTTAATTCAGTTAATATGATAATCACACGAGTTTATGCATCAATTCAAAGTTCAGATTTTATTCCGCTAGTTTAACAAGAAATTTTTGTACATATTTCTCCATCACAGCTTAAGTAAAAGTTTAATTTGTTGATAAATATCTTATATGCATCTTAAAAGTATTTCATGCTTGTATCTTAAAAGCATTTCATGCTTGCATCTTAAAAGTATTTCATGCGTAAATGTATTTATGTCAAAAATTCATGAAAAATAAATTTCTTGATATTTTAATTTCGTCATGAGATTAGTTGAATCTAATTCAGTTAATATGATAATCACACAAGTTTATGCATCAGTGCAAAATTCAGTTTTCTTTTTTTTTTTTTTTTTTTTTTTTAAGGGAAGTTTCGAAAGCAAATACATAGTCTAAGTGCATATAAGTTTAAATTTATTTTTTTATCTTTTAACTTTTTGCTTTATGGAATGATTTTAAACTGGCATTCAAGGAATTGGAAAGCAAAATTCATATTTCAAATGATTAATTATTTTTTATATTTTAATTTCGTCATTAGTTTATTTGAATCTAATTAGTTAATATGATAACCACACAAGTTTATGCAACAGTGTACAGTTCAGCTGTTTTAGGAGAGTTTCGAAAGAAATTGTATTACATAGTCTAAATATATATACGTTTAAGTTTATTTTTTTTAATTTTTTAGCTCTTTCTCCGATGGGACTTTAAAGTATCAGCGAAGAAATTTGAATGTGTAATGCATTTAATACGGCTATTAATATTCGAAATATAAAATTTTTAACGCTTTCCGACATAGTTGAAAAGTGTTTATGAATTCGGTTTATCTGCCTTTCTGTCCATCTGTCCGTGCTTTAACTCGCGTAAATATACTCGCATTTTTTTATGTTATGAGGTTTACTATAGAATGTTCGTTATTGAAAATTAAGTGTGTAGTATGCATAGCATAGTTCGTTTACTGCGACATACGGAAAAGTTCTGTTACATTATAGTCTATGAGTAAAAATCGTTTGTGGTGCAGTTTTTTTAAGTTGCTTATCCAGATATCTCATTTCATTGTATGCAAAAATGAAATTTCCAAATACTGTTGGAAAGTGATTCATAAATCTATGCCTGATGCACGATTTTTCGTTCTTGTTTATTTTATGCAAAATACTTTTCTTTACAATATTCAGAAACCACTCTCAATAGAAAATGGATATTTTCTCACCATTAACATATAGATACATTTATGTTGTTGAATGATGGGCAGTAAAGATTTTGCAAATCACAAAAAATAATAAATCTTTCAAAATAATATTTATATTTGGATATAAAACCTCAATACATTTCCCTTTATTTTTTTAAGAATTGAGATATTTAAAAAACTTTAGTATTATTCGTTAGCTAATTTAAATATTTTTATAAATCTTTCACATCAAGGCGTATTTAATGTATCAGTTTTAAAGAAGAAATGTTTTCAAAATTCTATATTATAATTACATAATATTTGTAATGCATCTTCATGTGTGAAGGCGGAAAGTTATTGAGATAAAATGTTTCTTAATTTATAATTGTGGACATAATAAGTTAATGTCTTCTAGACACATAAATGACAACTTTGTTCGATGAAATAAAAATATTTTATTTACTGATTTGTACTAAATTTGCATAGTTCGAAAAAAAAATGATCAACCCTACTAATTCTCATGAAATTAATCGTATTAAAATGATGTTAGGTACCCATGGACTGGAAATACTGGATACTGTTAAACTTTGCTTACTTTTTACTTGAGCGATCGTGTACCTATTAAACATTGTACCAACTAACACCAATGTTTGACACTTTTAACACTTTGTGTCCATAAGGAAATTTAAAATTCCAACTGAAGAAAATGTAATACTAAATTTATTTCATATTGCTTTTAATATCTGCATATTTTATATTTCATATAAAGTACTTTATTGTAATGTACTTCGAAAGCTCATCCAATTTTACGCATCCAAATCTATATCTATCTATCTATATATATATATATATATATATATATATATATATATATATATAACCATAAATGAAACATTACCATAAGACAAACTTTAATTATGAAATAATGATTAAGTAAGTAATAATTAGTTGACAATGAATTCCCCAACACACTGAATATAGATACCAAGAACTTATTTAAAAGAAGAAGAAATTAAATTAAAAATTGAATAAATGAAATTGAATGAATGAATTCAAATTCGTGGAATTTAGACCGAATTATCAAGTCCCAAATGCCTAAATACCACAAATAAAATGAGTGGTTTCATCATCATATTAGCCATAACATTGCTAAAGAATATGATTTTGGGACTACCACTCATAAACAATGAATCAAACCTGTGAAAAAATAAAAAATAAATACAATATTAAAAAGGAAAGAAACCATACCTATAATATACAGATAAAACTTGAAATAGAGTCATAAAGTACATAATCCATTTGGATTAAAAAAGATACCTGTGCACCACATGAACCACACATGACCACAACCAAACAGAGGGAATGAATTGCAAAAAATCATTACATGTTGCCAAATTTAGTTTTAGAAAATGATTTACCATGTTGCCAGAATAGATGTTAGAATAATATGAATATTATTGTAAAGCAACAGAAACCATGGTGCTGCCATCTATTAGGGTAAAAACTAAATATACGCTGAATAAAAATAGCATTGGATGAAAATTAATACTTAAAAATTAAACCATATACTATCTAAAGTAGTAATTAGTTAAATAATAAATAAATGAAATTAATTAATAAATAATAAATAGAATATCCAATTACATTAAAGTAATGGATGTATTTATGAATAATTCTGTGTTAATAATAAGATGTAAGATGGAAAAATTAATAATTAAAGCAACATAAAAATATATGTACCATGAAATGACATAGCAATTATTAAATAGCTGTGCCAAAAATGCAACATCACAAAAATTAAATTAAATTACTAAATACTTGAATTAAGATACAAAGGATTTAAAATTAATAATAATTAAATATTGAAATTAATTATTAACATATAATGTTTCTTCGTACAAAGTTAAAAATTAAATACTCTTGATATAAGTGGTAAGGGCAGAACGTTCAATAAAAATTAAAACATGTATTATATTAACACTTTAGAAAAGTATACATTATATTAGTAGTTAATATGATATTGTCCACCGTGGGCCTTAATCTAAATGCATTAGATCAAAAACATTCTTAATATTAATGAATATAAATTCCTTTAAATTAATTAAATAATGAATATGTAAATATAACTAAATTAATATACATATAAAAATATCACATCACAGTCCATTATAAAATGTGTAATATCAAACGTGTGTGTAAATCAATACCCCCCCCCTTTTTTTATGAATTAACCATGCGTTTTTTCCATACAACTCCGCCACACACCTCCTCAATCCATCATCTACCCACCCAACCGTCCTATTATATATTTTTTTAAACTATTTTCTAATATTATATGTTTTTTTAAACATTTTTAACGCATTTGTTAATTTGGTTGCAAAGATCATTTAAGTACTAATTACATATTAAAGAATATATGAATTTTTTTGGAAAACCATGTTGTAATGCATCATAGATAAGTTTTTTAATATTGTTGTTAATTAGTTGAGAAGAACATAAACTTTTTATTCTATAAATATGATTAAGGAGTATATTGCGATATACAGAATTATGAAGACATGATTTAAAATTAGTAAATAAATTAACTTTAAATTTAAATTCTTTACGTTTATCAAATAGATCAATTATTGTTTTGTTTTCTTTAAGTGTAATTTTAAGATCTAAAAAGTTAATAGTATTGTTAGAAAGGAGGTTTTCCGTTAATTCTAAATTAGAAGGATAATCAACTGGAAATATAGAAATCTTAGTGTGATCAATGGCAATTAAAATTATGTCATCAATATAACGATATAAATGTATATTACTGTTAATAAAAGTACGTTCATAGTGATACAAGTATAAGTCTGATAGTATACTAGATGTACATCCCCCTTGTGGTATACCAACTTTCTGTAAATATAACGTGTTATGCATTATATAATTATTATATATAATGAAATTTGTTAAAGTTTTAAAATAAGCTGTATCTATATGAATTGGTAAATTTAGTGAATGATGATACTTATCAAATAATGCATTTATAATATTTGTAGATCTATTAAATCTATATTATTAAATAGATCTTTGAAATCATATGTCATTATATTGTTAACACATTTAAGATTTTTCAAAATATTGACGAGTTGATAGCTATTTTTTATACAATGTGTGTTATCAGTGGATGTTGTCAGTGTATAAATTTGATTGAGAATTTTTAATAGATGTTTATTGGCTATATTATTATAGGTATTGCATCCAATAGTTTCAGTCCTAACTTTAATTGGATTTTTATGAAATTTGGGTATAAGAACTAAATAAGGATAAATAAAGTTAGTAGAAGAAATATTTAATAATTTATAATAACTGTGAATTTATATATATATATATATATATATATATATACATATATAATGGTTACTTTCTAGAGAGACATAAATATGGACTGCTTTTATGTTGTTCAAAGATGTGCAGTGGAAACTTTTCTTGTAAAATAATATTTCTATTTACATAAATTTGCATATGTAACCACATTTATTTATTTTTTAAAGAATTGAAAGAGTTTTAAAAAAACGTTATTTGTTACTTATTTTAAGTGTTGTTGTGAATATTTTAGAAAATTCCTATACCCATGCATTTAATAAGTCAGTCGTATTAAAGAAAGAATCCTTCATAAATTTTATTAATTGCACAATCGTCAAGTGAAGGCTTATTGTAGAGACGAAACTTCTTTGGAGTCTGTCTGTGTGTTTGTGTGCATGTCCCACGATAACTGTCGCAAAATGCATCCATTTAGATTTATATTTGGTAGATATGTTAGTGAGATAGCCAGAATTACCTTTAAGTTTTTTTGTTTTTGATTAATTTGTTTGAAAAATATAGACCATTTCATTAGCTACCATAATGCTTTCCTATGGACATTCAGACGATTTTAAAATTTCGATTTCAGGATTTACCATTCATTGAAAAGAAAATGGCGCATTTGGATTATGTTAAATAATATATTTTTTTTAAGTTAACACAATTTTATTATGGTAACTTGGACAAGATCTATTGGACAAGATCTCTTAATACGGACAGAGAAGCAACATAAAACAAAACATTTTATTGTGTTTCACAAATTTTCCACTTCATACACGATCACACTTTGCACGCGGCAGATGGTGGATAGCATTGAACAGTAAAATGCTTTACTTTCTGTTGCTTCTCTCTCCTTTATTGGTTGTTTTCACCTTTCTTCTTAGTCTGCCTAGCGCCGGCGATTTTCGTGCTATAGGTACCGTTTCCACGTTTTTTACGGTTTTTCACTATGAAAATCACATCCCAATTTTAAAAAAAGGAGGTGTTACCATTTGGAATTTTCGAAATTTTGTCACTATAACCGTATTTGTTATAATTTAACTGTTGTTTCTCATATGATTCTTAAGAGCACACCTCAAAATACTTTAAACCAAAATTTCATTCAGTTTCTGTGAACGGTATGATAGTTAGAAGCTCATATATCGGGATAGTTTTTTTTAATAATCCCCCTGTATATGGAAATAAAAAGAAAAGTTATTAAAATTATTCATTCATTGCAACTTTTTCAATCACGAAATATTTGTAAAAGAAATAATAATAATAATAATAATAATAATAATAAAATATACGATAGCTACCCCTCAAAGAGTCTCTCTGAAGAGTTGTACATTTTTATTATTAAGAAATCGAACAGTGAGGAGTTGAAGAACATAATTGCGTGGAATCGTGTTTCATATAAGAGGTCATAATAGTTAGATAGACTATCTGAATCTCTGGAAAATCTTATGTGCTCGTAAATATACATATAATCTAACATCATAAAATGGAGGATTTTAGGATGTTAGATTTTACGTGAAGTGAGGTGAATGTTTGGCAAATTTGACGTTGTGGGAAAGATTTACTAGCTATTATACAATATTTTTAATTTATCTTTATTATTAAGAGGGAAAGTTATTGACATGAAATGTTTCGTAATTAATAATTTTGGACAAAATGAGTTATTTATTATGATTTAATTGAACAAAACTTTCCTCGATGGAGTTAAGATTTTTTGTCTTTTGGGGAAAATATATACAATTTGTCTCGAATGTAACAATTAAAAATCCGACAAAATTTTAAAACGAGAAAAAAAAAGAGAAAGAAAGAAAGAAAGAAAGAAAGAAAAAGAAAGAAAAAGAAAAAAAAACTGATGACGAATTTTGTTCAAAAAAATATGATGCTATATTGTTGTACTTTTACAGATTTCATATAGCACCTACGAAATAAATGTTATTATGTAATGTGGTAATTAAATATTGAGTATGAGTACTTATATACTAAAAGGAAAAAGGAAAAAAAATGTTAGTTTGATTTCTGTCGATAATTAAAATCACATAAAAACAAACACTGAAAGACGGAAATAAGAAATACATAAAACATAAAGTAGACATATATTTTTTACAAAACATAATTAGAAACTTAAATCTCTATATGCATAAAAATTTCTGTAAAAAATAATAAAGAAAAGAAAAACAAAAACATCTTCTCAAAATAAAAACATTAAAACACGTCTAAATTTTATATTAAAATGATAAATTTATATTTAAAAGTAAAGTTTGTTAAATTAATCTTGAAAAGTTTTGACTGTAATAATCTGAATTCAATTACTTCACACCAAATAACTTCTGAAATCTACAATGTTCAAACATTGAAACTGTTCGTTAATTTTAAAAAGTGTAGCCGTCAAACAAATTTAGTTGGGTGTTTGTGCTATTAAAAATGATTGAATAAGTGAAGTAACACGAGCAAAATTTTAGAAATGTGGCATACAAAATGACGTTGCTTGTGAAAATTACAATTTCATTTTGATAAAAATTTCATTAAGAAACATTAAAAATCTGTTTCATCTTAAAAAACAGAAATTTTAAGCCAGAGAATAAATAATTTTACAAAAATTTGTTTTATATGAAACAGAAAAGTATAAATCATATTAAATGATTAAAATATTTCATCACTTTAATATCGTCAGGAATAAATAAACTAATACAACGCGACAGTTGTTTTTACATTTTTCAATACATAAAATTAAACACTATATTATACATTTAAATGCTTAAAACATTAACCAAATATCTTTTTTAATTACATTTTAATTTTAGGGTGCTTAAAATATTTCATCTCTTTAATATCTAAACGAATATGCACTTGCTTCAATAATAATAAAAAACATTTTTGTTTTTCTTTTACACTTTTAAAATAGTGTTTCTGTGTGGGAAAAAAAGTTCTATTTCCAAAGCGATGTATACAAAATTGCAAATATAGTTACCATTTTTTTTTTTGGAATTTCATTCCCTTATTCTGACATGAATTTCTTTGATGCAGCTTTTCATGGCAGCTGAAGTGGAAATCGTCGAAATGCCTTGTTTGCATCTTAAAAGTATTCCATGCGTAAATTTTGTTATGTGGGAAGCAGAACAGCTAAATAAAATTTTGAAAATCTAACTTTCGTCATTAATTAACTTATTAATGCCGGTTGACAATAAATCTTGCCAATTAAGTCACATGAAAAATTTAAGTTTGTAAACCACTATTTTAGCACGGAAAATTTCCCCTTATCCCTTAAATCCCTTATCCCCTTATCCTCCCCCTGAAATTTTGACATATTTAATAAAATAAATGACAAAATTACAGCATGCAAATCTGTTGTCAACTGGTGTTGAAGAATTAAAAGTGTGTAAAAGATTCTCGTCGTGAAAAAGGGTTAATGTCGAATCTACCGGGTGAATCAAAAGTTCGTTAAAATTTTAAAAATTCATAAAAAGGGAAGAAATTATGATAAAGGAGTGCGGTTTACAAGAGAGGGCTCACAAGGTAGTCGGATTTTTTTAGCACCAAAAAAAGTTTTAGTTAAAAAAGTCACTTTTCAAAAAGTCAAAAATTTCTTACAGAAATTTTTTATTTTAATCTACCAAAGTAAATGAAAATGCAATTTAAATTTAGATTTAACACTTGCTTATTGTAATCTAAAAATAAAGAACTCATTTTTCTAAGACAAAGGTATATTATTCTGGTGGTCTGTGCTCTAAATTAAAAAGGATATTAAGAAATACGTTTTAATTTAGAGGAAAACACTTAAAGTATTTTGAACTTTTTATAAATTGGTGAAATATATCAATAATTTTGTTAAATAATGAATAATTTAAGATTTGCTTAATGATTCTTCATTTATATCAATAAAAACATGTGCATAAATAAATAATAAAAAGCTGCGTTCTTTTATTTTTACATTCTTAAAATAGTGGATCTGTGTTGAAAAAAAATTCTAAGGTCAAATATACCAAAAAAAAAATTCTAAAGCCAAATATACAAAAATACAAAAGCAAAATCTAAAGCCAAAAAAAAAAATCCATTGATTCTGGTTATTTCGAATTTTAAATCCTCTATTCTTGCACGAATTTCCTTTATGAAAGTTTAAATCGTCAAAATGTCTTATTTGCATCTTAAAAGTATTTCATGTGCAAATTTAGTTATTTAAAAAGTACTATAGAGAAATCTTTTTCTGGGCATCTAGTATTCGTAATCAGTTAATGTTGAATCTGATTTAGTTAATCTGATCAGCATCGGAAAATGACAGTGAAGATTAGCAGTTTCTTATGGAAATTTCTTATTTAAATGTACAGTCTTGGAAAAGAAGAAAAACGCACTATCTTTCACTAACTTTACCGCAAATCATTCTATAAAACTGTGATTCATACCAAACAATTAGTAATAATATCTACTAAATAATGCTGTGCTTAAATTTTGGTTAGAGTATCATCTACATATATAAGTTGTAACAAATTTTAAAATTTTCAATACTAACGCTTAACTCTGACATCCTATATGGATTATTCGGTAAATACTTTAGGATACCAAACAAGAAGTCTTTAGTCAAGTAATTTAGGAATTATGGAGGTTTAAAATTTGGAGCTCCTAATATTAAATTCGTTTTTAATCGTTTCAAAGCAAATTTCAATGGGTGTAGTAATTAAAGAATAACTCAAAAGCTACTTGGCGGCATGAGTTGTAATTTTGGATTCGAAAATTTAAAGTTTCTAAAAATCAATTTATGCTACAAATGTTATAGGTTACAATTAATATATTTTTTCAAAAATTAATTTCAAACTATATATGTTTTCGGAAAAAGATTGCTAATTGCTGTATTTTTATAAGATGTTTTGCGGCAGAGTTAGTAGAGAGTGGTGATGTGTTTTTTCCACACACCACAGAAAAAAAATGTTGATTTTACAGTAATGCGCGGTAGCGTATTACTGTTTATTACTGTTAATTTTACGGTATAATACTGGCAGCTGGGATGCCAGTATTATAATGTAAAATCAACACTTTTTTTTGCAGTTCAGGACAATACCGAAATAAATAAATGTAAAAAGTATTTTAAATTTTAATTTGAGAACCGCTTTTTATACTTGAATCGTAGAGAACATTTTTGGAATGGGGATAACATGGTGTTTGCAACATCGGTTCCTTATCCCAGGCGTTTTTGTTTAATTTGCATTTCAATTTTAAGAAAAACGTTTAAAATATTTATTTTTTTCATTTTCTCAATAATTTATGATAAAGAAATTAAATAAATAATTTAAAGTTTTCTTAATGCTTCTCCTTTTAAAATAGTGCATCTATGTCAATAATAATAATAATAATAGTAACCAGTGGACCCGTGCGAGGATTTCGCACTGCAAACTAATTTTTTTTTTTTACAAATTTCTATTATTTTTTAGATGCAGGTTTAAATTTCCAAAGAAAAGTTAAGGATTAAAAATATCTGGAAAAAACTCTTGTCAAACCAAAATATCATCTCATTTATTCCATCAAAGTTACAGTAAAAATTGATCGAATATATCAAAAAGGCACGTTATAAAATCATAAAATAAAAAATAACAATCGTATTTTAGCTGCATTAGAGTATGACGTCATCTGATTCGGGAAAAACATAAGACAAAGAAAAATAAATTAAATACAAATAAAAAAGGTTTCATCTAATATAACAAAGCATACCATTTAGGCTACACGTGATATATACTACTGCTTCGCTTTTTAATCATTTTGCTTTTTAATCATAAATGTAAAATAAATCCGTGCGGAGAAATTATACTTTATCCTTTTTGTACTATTTATTTTTTTATAATCATTGCTGAACATCATGTAATACGGTATTTTATTTTTGTGGCAACACTAAATTCAGGAAAACCTTTCATTTCATTTATGAAAACAATACCGATTTAATTTTTAATTAAAAGCAATTTTTAATCAAAAGACATGTTTTAACGAAATGTGAGTGTACTATGTCAGAATCCGTTTCAAAAATCTTTCGATTGATACCTCATTCCTTGTGGAGCGTTTCGTAAATTCATAGAAAAAGGGATGTTGACAACAGAAATAATATATATGATAAGAATAATAATAAAATAAAATTTATTCCAAAGCCAGATATAGAACAATGCAAATATATATCTCGTTGATTCTAGTTATTTCGATATTTATTCCCTATCCTATTCAGCTTTACCCTTTATTTAAGAGCTTTTCGTCTCGGCTGAAGTGAAAATTTAAATCATCCAAATGCCTTATTTGCATCTTAAAAGTATTTCAGGGGCAAATTAAATTATGTGGAATGTGGCATAGCAAAATAAATTTCTGAATATCAAACTTTCGTCATTAGTCAAGGTTGAATCTATTTTAGTTCATGTGATCAACATAAAAAATTAAAGAAAAAATAATTTTTTTTGGGGTGGGTGGGGAGGATTTTTAACTCAAATGTACAAAACTAAATAAATATAAATATCATATTAAATATCGATTTAACAATCGTTTTTTGTTTGTTGAACGTAGAGAAAATTTTTACTGAACTGTAAAAAAACTCAGAAGTGTTTCGGTATAAGGTGGAAAGGTTTTCGGAAATGTATAATAAACTTTGTGTTCTCCTCAGTTACTTGTTATTACGGAATCGTTACACGTATTTTCGGAAAAATATTCAAAGCGGTGAATACTCTGAAGAAGTCAGAAACGTTACATTCCATAGCGAATTGTTTCCGAATAGGCAGTGTAAAATGCTGGTTACTGAAAAATTCGGAAATGTTACACTCATTCCGTGTAAAGTTTAAAAATGGAATTCGAAATGAAGTAATATTTGCGCATGCTCATCTATTCCGACCAACTGCACATGTCATTATCACGTGATTTGTATTGTTCTTGAGAGGAAAGACATAGCTTAAAACAGATGCAGATGCAACGTATTTATATCAGCTGTAAGTATTCTGTTTTATAATTTCTTTTATATGAGAGAATGATATGCTTTTTTTTTTAAAGAATTAATATTATCAGATTCTATTTTATTGCATATTAATATTACATTTGCAGTTAATCTTTTGTTGTATATATAAAGTTAAATAACTCTTTTGAAAGTTTATTTATACTCTTGTTCCATGAATCTATAATAAATATTAGATATTTGATTGATGAATAATAATGTAGTACTAGTATTAATGAAGCACAGATAGCACTGGTTATATGTCTTTAACATCTTTTCGTTTTGAGATTGGTTCGTTTCATAACTTTTCTAATAATGAAATGTATCGTTTATATGACAGAACAAATTTCTAATTTCACTCATACTATACGTTTTTCCTTCATTTTTTATGAATCAGATATTTATAAATAAATATAATTGAAAATTTGATTTATAAATCTATAAATAATTCTTTTTTTAAATCCGGTCTCGTGAATTCCATTTTGTAATTAGATTACATATACATTATCAAAATGCTTTATTTCCCAAAATAGATGTATTATTTTTAATACCTTTAAATAAATATATTTTTTAATCTTGTAGGTAGAGATATTATGTCAAAAGATTTCGTATCTGTTAATAATTATTTTGTTTCATGAACTGTATACTTATAAAAAGATATATATTTTCTCGGGTTATCTCAGCATTTTTCAAGTTATACGAATATATCTATTTATAAGTATACAATTCGTGAAAATAAAATAATTACCACAGATATAAAATGTTTTGGAATAGTATATCTATTTACAAGATTTAAAAAAAATGTTGAAAGTATTACTAAAATCTATCTATTTATAACTATAGGGAAATTAAACATTTTCCTTATGTATCTATTTAGAGAATGGAACTCACGAGGCTGCATTTAAAAAAAGAATTATTTATAGATCTATAAATCAAATTTTCAACGTTATTTATTTACAAATATCTGATTTATAAAAACTGAGTGAAAAACGTATAGTATAAGTGAAATTAGGAATTTGTTCTGTCGTATAAAATATACATTTCATCATTAGAAAAGTTACGAATCGGAACCAATCTCAAAACGAAAAGATGATAAAGACGTATAAACGGTGCTATCTGTACTCTATTAATACTAGTACTATATAATATCATTCATCAATCAAATATCTAATATTTATTATATATTCATGGAACAAGGGTATAGAGAAAATATCGAACGAGTTATTTTGTATGTACAGCAAAAGATTAACTGCAAATTTAATATTAATATGCAATAAAATTGAATCGGATAATATTAACTCTTTCAAAAAAGTGTATCGTTCTTCTAAATAAAAGAAATTATGATACAAAAATACACAGAAACATTTCCGAAACACACAGAAACATTTCCGATATATACACAAACATTTCCGATATATACACAAACATTTCCGAAATATGTAGAAACATTTCCGAAATATGTAGAAACATTTCCGAAATATACGGAAACGTTACTATATACTTTTTCGAAATATGCGGAAACATAACAGAGCCGATGGGCCACATTGCTTCCCCACCAGATAGAGTAACGTTTCCGAGTTTTTTTTTTTTACAGTGTGTCGAGACGACATGTGTTTACAACAGCAGCTTTTTACTCGTCATTTGAATTTAAAATGAATTTTAATTTAAAGGTAAACTTTTAAAATATTTTTCATTTTTCGTATAGCTGATGAAAACGGGTCATTCCATGTCAACTGGCCTAGCTTCTCCATCTTGAACCCTTTAAATTTTGATGTAATCTCTAGATGACATTACACATAAGTCTGAAATTGGAATTTGCAAACTATCAGAGTCAGAAGTAGTATAAGTTCTGGCATAAGGGGTTCTTCTGTAAAGTTCACTGTAAAGAACATACCTGTGAAGAACATACCTGTAAGAATCACCACTGTAAAGAACACACCACCAATTCACAAGAAAACTTTTGTTTCATTTCGAGACTCTTCCGTATAAGGTAAAAAATAGATTAAAAATACCTAATTTGCTTGGGATTCGCAACTATATCCGAGGGCAAAGTAATGTTCCGGAATTGATAATTGTGTATCTCTTTAAATGATAAAGCTAGAATTTTGGAAAAAGAGTCTACCCATAGTAAAACAGATATGCGCTCGTATGAGTGTGACAGTAGCGTGGCATAATGGCAAAAATTAGAATTTATAGACCCTATCTCGAAAGATATTAGAGATAGCGACAAAATGTCCACTACAAAAGTTTAGAGTCTCCCCGATACAGTATAAAATGACGTCCGACATGTAAAAATAACTTTATTAGAAGCTCTGAAGTTTTATTTTATTGACAACCAATTACCGGCATAAATACGTCCCTAATCATTTTTACAAGTGTCTCATTATAAGAGATGCATATTTTCTAGTAATACTAACACATGTAAACAAGGTACAATTTTTTTTATTATAAATTCGAGTTAAATATTGTCGAAGTGCCCACAGTCTGCAGCCATGCATTTAATGCATGTTAGTGCATTACCGCCGATGGTAGACATATTGAGTATATTTACTTGGAATTTAAATAAATTGTACCTTGTTTACATGTGTTAATCTCTTTTATATTGCCACACTTAAGAAGCGATTTGTGACGAATTTAAGCCGGTGCTTGGTTATACAAAATATAACGTTTCAGAGCTTCTAATAAAGGCATTTTTACATGTAAAACGTTATTTTAGTCGTAAGACGTTATACTAAGTCGAGGATAATCTACACTTTTGAAATTGATATTTTTCCGCTATCACTTATATTATTTCAGATAGGTCGACACTTTCTACATTTCGCCACTAGGCAGCGCTGCATCCACTGTTTGTTAGAAGCTCTGTAATGTTAATTTTTCGACAACCAATCACCGGCTCATGTCATAGAGCATAGTCATTTTACTTTAGGTAGACACATGTTCCACAAGTCTAGCTTTACCCGTTCAAGAGATATTTGACTGTGCCGTACTTTGCACCCTTACATAGTTGCGAATCTCACACAAAGCAGGTGTTTTGAACATTGCTTTTCTTTTACCTTTCACCGAAGAGACCCAAGTGAAAAAATAAGTTTTATTGTATATTATGGTGTCTCAGTGGTAATAATGATAATCCAATCGGAAGTATCCCTTTTGAGATATGTTTTTCTGAAAATGAGGTTAATTTTATGATTATTTAAAAGGGATTTCAAGGATGAATAAATTAATAAATAGTTAAGAAGAAGGGAGATTACTTCATCAAATCTATTAGATATTCATAGGCAATTAATTGGTAAAGAGACAAACTTTTAATGTAACTAGTTCCATAGTTAGTTTGTTAAAGTAAGGATTAAATTCACCACGACAGCCAGCATGGCCTCGTTTGAGGCCAAATAATGATGAATGTCTTGATAAAAGTAGTACTAGATCACATATTTGCAATAAGTAAGGTTTCTTGTATCATTAAAAGTCAGATGACAAATTTGGTGATTTGATCGTTTTCCTGCGACTGTGAAAAGATCACCTTTACGGTAGGCTCCTCTTGCCCTCGCTATACTACTGCTGACTCTGACAGTTTCCAGATGTCAATATTAGATCCATGTACATCTTTTTTTTTTCGATTGCATCAAAATTTAAGGGGGTTGATCAGGGAACATATCCAAATTTAGGCCACTTGACATGGAATGACTCCAAAATAAATTCAATAATTTCAAATGAAGTCACAAAAATAGCGCAGAAAGACATAAATAAAAATAGATATAAAATAAAAATAAAACATACATTGCATTAAAACGTAATTTAAAATATATACATTAAATGTATAGACATGCAATATATCGTACTAAAACAGAATTAAAAAACAGAATCCTAAGTGTATAAAAAATGTTAGCAACAAAAACAATGAAAAAACAAAACAAAACAAAAAACAAAGAAAACGTCTCTAAACTCAAAGAAAAATCTCTAAACAAATAATTGACTTTCTTATTTCCTAAATATTATATTTTAAATAACAAATTTATATTTTAAAGTAAAGTTTGTTAAAGTAATCTTTAAACATCGTCACGATAAACATTTGAATTCAATTATTTAACACCAAGTAATTTAAAAACTTCCAATGCTTTGAAATTAGTCTTTAATTTAAAAAAAGAGGTAATAGTAGTCAAACTCATTTAGTTGCATGAAAGTGTTATTAAATATCTGAAAGACTGAAACAATAAAAATAAAACTTAAGAAACTCATTTTGCAGCATACAGAATAATGTTGCGTGTGGAAATTAAACATTTATTTATTTCGAATAAAAATTCGTAAAAGACGTTAAAATATTTTTCACTTTAAAAATATAAAACTGAAATGCTCATGTACTTTACAAAAATTAGCTTCATGTAAAACAATAAGTATAAGCTTGTCTTAATAGATCAATAATTGATCAAATTATTGTTACGATTATATATATATATAATAGCAAGCTACGCCGCTACGCTGGTCAACTTCTCTTAACGAACTTTTAATCAAACAAAATTATGACATTTCATAAATCACTCTTATACTTTAACAGAATAATAAGGCTACTATAATTTGTGACTCGTGCTATAGCCAATATACACGTCAGGACACGTCGCCCTTATCATTATCTTTTTACGGGTGAAGGTTTCGCTATGGTACTCCATTGTGAAATTTGGTAATTTTTGAAATTCAATATTTGAAAAACGGCATAATGATTAGATTTGAAATTTATATCAAGAAAAATACAATTTTTTACCTTTCAAACGCAGTTTGTCTAACAATTTTCTGACAAATACTTTTCGAGCTATTAATTTTTTCAGTAACTTCAAATGTTTCATTTTCCGAGATTAATCTGTGCCAACAATTAGCCAAAAACCCAGTCGTCAGCAATGCACAGCTTTTTATTAAAGAAGCTGTTGGAGTAGGGATTGTCACTATCAATTTGCCACCATCACTTTTGAAATCGGTTCTGTAGTTCCAGAGATTCCACAGAAATTGTAATTGAGAATGATTTTATAACGCTTTTCGCCCATTTCATCCTTTTAAAGTTCGATTTATTTATTATTCTTAAAGAGCATTTACATCTTATAAGTAACTACAATGCCAAATTTCAAATTTCTAGCACCTTCAGTATAAAAAAATTGCAATTTTAGAACGTTTTTCGCTCCTGCCCGCCATTGGGGTTAGTGGCACCAACATAAAATATAGCCGATGTTGGAGTAGGGATTGTCACCATCAATTTGATACCATTACTTTTGAAATCGGTTCTGTAGTGCCAGTGATTCCATAGAAATTGTAATTTAGAATGTTTTTAGAACGCTTTTCGCTTATTTCACCCTTTTAAATTTCGATTTTTTTTTAAATTTGTTCTTAGAGAGCATTTACATCTTATAAGTAACTACAATGCCAAATTTC
Organism: Maratus michaelseni; assembly: GCA_963931845.1. Classification (NCBI taxonomy): domain Eukaryota; kingdom Metazoa; phylum Arthropoda; class Arachnida; order Araneae; family Salticidae; genus Maratus; species Maratus michaelseni. Next base: position 267,201,864 of record OZ007593.1, read on the forward strand.
AAATTTCTAGCTCTTTCAGCATAAAAAAATTGCAATTTTAGAACGTTTTTCACTCCTGCACCCCCCTGGGATTAGTGGCACCGACATAAAATATAGCCTATGTTGGAGTCCACCATCATCATGATTGTCACCATCAATTTGCCTCCATTACTTTTGAAATCGGTTCTGTAGTTCCCGAGATTCCATAGAAATTGTAATTTAGAATGTTTTTAGAACGCTTTTCGCTTATTTCACCCTTTTAAATTTGGAATATTTTTTAAAATTTGTTCTTAGAAAGCATTTACATCTTATTAGTAACTACAATGCCAAATTTCAAATTTCTAGCTCCTTCAATATATAAAAAAAATTGAAATTTTAGAACGTTTTTCGCTCTTGCACCAAATTTCAAATTTCTAGCTCTTTCAGCATAAAAAAATTGCAATTTTAGAACGTTTTTCACTCCTGCACCCCCCTGGGATTAGTGGCACTGACATAAAATATAGCCTATGTTAGAGCAGGGATTGTCACCATCAATTTGCCTCCATTACTTTTGAAATCGGTTCCGTAGTTCCAAAGATTCCATAAAAATTGTAATTTAGAATATTTTTAGAACGCTTTTCGCTCATTTCACCCTTTTAAATTTCGATTTTTTGTTTATTTTGTTCTTAGAGACCACTTACATCTTATAAGTAACTACAATGCCAAATTTCAAATTTCTAGCTCTTTCAGCATAAAAAAATTGCAATTTTAGAACTTTTTCACTCCTGCACCCCCCTGGGATTAGAGGCACCGACATAAAATATAACCTATGTTGGAGTCCACCATCATCATGATTGTCACCATCAATTTGCTTCCATTACTTTTGAAATCGGTTCTGTAGTTCCCGAGATTCCATAGAAATTGTAATTTAGAATGTTTTTAGAACGCTTTTCGCTTATTTCACCCTTTTAAATTTCGAATATTTTTTAAAATTTGTTCTTAGAGAGCATTTACATCTTATAAATAACTACAATGCCAAATTTCAAATTTCTAGCTCCTTCAGTATAAAAAAAAAATCGCAATTTTAGAACATTTTTCGCTCCTGCACCCCCCTGGGGTTAGTGGCACCGACATAAAATGTAGCCTATGTTGGAGCAGGGGTTGTCACCATCAATCCATCAATTTGTCACCATCACTTTTGAAATCGGTTCTATAGTTCCAGAGATTCCACAGATATTGTAATTTAGAATATTTTTAGAACGCTTTTCGCTCATTTCACCCTTTTAAATTTCGATTTTTTTTTGTTCTTAGAGAGCTTTTACATATTATAAGTAACTACAATGCCAAATTTCAAATTTCTAGCTTCTTCAGTATACAAAAAAATCGCAATTTTAGAACGTTTTTCACTCCTGCAACCCCCTGGGGTTAGTGGCACCGACATAAAATATAGCCTATGTGTGAGCAGGGGTTGTCACCATCAATTTGCCACCATCACTTTTGAAATCGGTTCAGTAGTTCCAGAGATTACCCCCTACAAACAAACAAACAAACAAATAAACAATCTTTACTCCTTTATAATATTAGTACAGATATATATATCACCCTTTGTTTTCACATGTGTTTTCATTTTTAAATATATATATATATATATATATATATATATAATAATTTAATAAGTTCTATTATAATTGAATAATGTCAAAAACGTTGTTTGAAAAAAGTGGCCATATAAATGTTACGCTTTTTAGCACAGGTAGAAAAGAGTGACGTAATAAAAATAAATTAGAAAGTAAATAAAAAATAAATAATTTTAAAACAGTACCAATGCGGATAGCGATGATGTTGTAAATATATACCATAAAAAGAAAAAAAGAAAAAAAAGTATGCTTTAATAAAGTGATTTTACTCTCATAGCACGTACTAATTACGAATTGTGTATGCTAAACTACTGTGTACTAATTACAATCTCTCTAAAACGTTGTGTTTTGGAAATATACGTCTTTAATAAAATATGAAGTTGTCGCTGCCTTTGCAAATTTTTTAAACATAATTTGCTATAGAAAACTGAGTTTTCCTTTTCCCTATATTCTAAAATGCGAATCATGCTGATTTGGCATTTTTAGGTAGCTTTCATTACAAAACGCTACCTATTGTACATTGCAGCCGTTCGGAGGAAAGCAGGTCCAAAAAATTTTGGTATATTTTCACCGATCATGACTCCCAGACTCCCAAACCCCCAAACCACCTTCCGTTCAAATGTTGATTTATATATATCCATATATATATCTGACGTATGTCATGCTGTAACTCTCTTATTTATGAACCGATTCGGATGTGACTGAGTATGTGTATAGAACATACCAAGGTCTCGACCGAGTTCATTGGCCAGCTTCATGCGCCATCTTGTTTCAAAATGGCGGCAAGTTAAATTTTTTTATTTTTTTAAAAAATTTAGAAAGATGTATAAAAAATTATAAATTTATAAGTTGTTTCCGTTAAATGTTAGATCATGATACAAGAATTCCAGAACATTTTTTGTTTTGTTTTTATCTTAAAAAATGGCTGACATATGGCAGTTTGAAAATCTAGGGAGGCTGACATTTTGAAACAATCTGATTTTTGTTATGCTATAACTCTCATGCTGAAATGCGCATTCAAATTCAGTATTAACGAAAACCGGGATTGAATTTTCTATAATCGGGTTCCAAGAATTTTAGCTTCGGGTGTGTGAGTAAAATGAGTTGAATTTTTAAAAACATGAACTATAAAAGCTACCTTTTCCTCCCGGTACAGGCTGGAAGGACTATATTCTAAAATGCGAACCAAGTTGATTTTGTATTTTTACAACCACTGTTGTTTTGTTTTCTCTTAGAGAGCTTTGCCCAGGGTAGTTCTATTCTAACAAACGATGTAGAATAAAGTGGAGTAAGTATCAAGGCAGCTTGTCAGGGGAGAATAAGTCTTCTTCGTAAACTTTAAAATAAACAAAAATTGAATTAAAAGATTTCTAATATAAATTAAAATTAAAATCACTATATGGTGTTGTTCATAACTATATCATTTTAAAAAACTCTATCAAAAGCTCTTAACAAATAACAGAATCCAATATATTAAACGCGCCTATGCATAAGATAAATATTACTGGCATAGAAGTACGTATTTTGCCGTTAACTCTTTGAATTGTGAAATCTAAAAACGTAATAGCATTCAAAATACGACAAATTGCCGAACGCTGAAATATTGCTGCGAGATTTTTTGAGCAGCACAATAAGAAGGCAGCTATCTTCGAAACTGGAACTATTTTTCCCCTAATATTCGTCCTAATGTCACTAGTACAAAACAAGGCCGTAGCCAGAAAAATATTTCGGAAGGGGATATGCGAACCAGAATTTTATTCTTATCTTATTTTGGATTTATTTTTTACTAATTGAATAGAAGAGGTGTTAAGAGATTTTATTAAGCTTTATTGTGAATTCAAATAATCCCATGTAATATAATTACAAAAGAAAATTTAAGCCTTTATCATTGCAAATAAAATTATAATCTCATTTAAATGCTTCTTCAGCGACGTATAGACTTTAGTGTCAGCTGAATTAATATTTGATATGTTTACAAATGTTTTATTGCCGAAAATGCTTTCCTAGTATAGAATACGTTGAAACAGCTAAGTTTGAAGATATTTTAAACTTTCAATGCAAATATTTTCATTGCATTCTTCAAGAATTTGAGCTAAACAAGTTTGACGATGTGTATCAAGTTGTCAGATCGTCAGACTGACAACTTGAAACGACTGTTGTAGCTATTTTATTTTGACATTCAGCTTTTACAGATCCAATTCCAAAAAAATAGAATTAATTTTAAAGATTTATTAGAAAATGCATTTTTTCCCACATTCTAACGGAAGTAAACAGTAAAGATATGCTAGCAAATAATTTTGAATTTGGATAAAGAATTTTCAAATCTTGGCCATCTTGATTGATAGCTAATTGCTTTTTTTATAGTCATCCTGACAGATATATCAGAGAGGGATCAAACCCTGGTAATCCCACCCTTGGCTGCGGCCTTGGTACAAAAGGCTATTCCTGCACAAGGGTGTTATACTAAAGTACGCTACCCATTGATTGGAATAATCCACTGATCAATTTCTTACTCTGAGACAATAGTTGGATATTTCCGAAGGAAAGAAAATGGAACACCTGTTCCTCAGGCGCTCGGGCGGTTTGACAGTTCTTTTCTTGAAGCTTTTTCCGAGCGTCTTTGGCGGTTTGGGCATAGCATGACTAAAATGCACAGCAAACGTTTTTCCCCAAAATCACAAGGTAATGAAATTCTTTTGTACGTCCATGTAAACAAACGATAACTTTTACTTATTTTATACTCCTGAAAAAACATGTTGTGGTCCATCTCATTGATTCATATCAATGTCACTATGTTTGAAATATTGTAATATTAATGAAATATACCGCAAACGACTTCTCCTTATAAAGAATAATGTAACAGAATTATTTTGTATGTCCCTCTAAACAAACTACATATGCTATAAATACTTCATTTTCAATACCGGATATTCTATAGTAAACTCCAATACCATATAAAGATTTCATGACAATCCGAATACATTTATGACAGTTAGAGCACGGGCAGACATACAAACAGAATTCATAATGATAAATGTTGAAAAATGTTAAAAAAATAGTTTTCACATGTAACCGGGTTTTGTAACCCGGTGGGGGGGGGGGGGGTGCACGGCTTGATCTCCTAGTAGCTAATAAAAATATGATAAATACGTTTTTTTGTATCAGCTGTATGGGACTAAATTTCATTCCTAGTAAAACCAACTCATTATACGGAGAAACAAGAAAGAAAAATCATGCATAGATTGTGAAATGCTTTCCAACACTTCCACAATATTTTAACAAAACTACTTCGCTGTTTAATAATGTCAATAAGATACCTAAACAAACATTTTAGAAAACGCAAGACACATTTGAAAACCAGATTTCAACAATTGAAAGTACTCCATTTTTTTTCCTTTTGAAGCAATGTATATGATCTATAAATTTGTATATATTCTATATACTAGTATGTTAAAATTTAGTTTAGTAAGAAAACGCATAATTCAGATGAAAATTCACCTTCAGCAATTTCTACCAATAGATGGAAGCCCATTTAAATTATTTTGTTCAGCCCTGTGTATTACCTACGGATTTTTATATGCGCCACGTTTAAACTAACATTTTATTCAGACAAAAACACACTTAAAACTATTGAAATCACACTTCCAGAAATTCATATCAATAGGCGGCATGTATTCAGTTCTTTGCGTGGCCCTGTATATGATTGCACTCATATTCTATAAGCGTCTTTAAGTATACTAAATACACTGCAAATCTTTATACACTTTTCAGAATACTTTTTAGAACGCTTATTTTGTCACCTTTTTTAGAACATTTTGAAGCGTACTTTATGGAACAGTTTTTAGAATACTTCTGAGAACACTTCTTTTGTTCAAGTACACTTTATAGCGCACTTTTTGAAAGCGATGATTTCACAAGTGTGCCCAAATGTCCTCCCAATCTGTTCTCAAATGTGTACCCAAGTTTAGATTTAACAAATATTCTGATCAGAACACTTTCGATACACTTTCGGAACACTTTCTTTATAGCGGAGCATATTCGGATACATTTCAGTACACATTAAGGTAACTGGAACACTTTTTTTGAATCAAAGTGTTTTATATGTGTTCTCAATGTGTGCTGGGAATTTCCAGTGTATAGTTTAGCTTCAAAATGCATAACTCAATTAAAAATCACCTTTAATTAATTGAAGTTCATACTTAGGAATGCTTCTGAATTCTTTTGTGTTGTACCTGTATATGATTTATATAGGATTTATACACACCATGTAGTATGGAAAAATTTAGTTAAACGCGTACTATAAATGAAAACGCACTTCAAGAAATTATCGCTAATAGACACTACTTCAGATACAGTTCTGTATCCGACTTTTTTTTTTTTTTTTTTTTTGCGCGCGTTCCTGTAAATGAACGGTAAATGCTATGCACGTCATATTCTACAGCGAGTATCTTGTAGTAAACCTCAGTAATGTATATCAATTTCATTATATTATTTGAAATAGTGTAATATAAGTTAAAATGCGTGTCAAACAATTTTCCCCCGTAGTAACCGAATTTTTTGGGTGGCCCTGTAAATGAATGATAAATGCTTTGCACTCCATATTCTACAGAAAACTTATTTTTGTACATCTCAGAAATTCATGTCAATTTCATTTGTGTTTGTTAAGACCTAAGTTTGTTAAGGTCTAAGATAACTAAAGTACACCGCAAATAATTTTTTTCCTTACAGACTATAGGGTAGATTGGGTGAAGATGCCGTAGTTTTGGATTTAATTTTTTATAAAATCGCCTCTTGTTTTTATTTGTTATTAATTAATTTCTTGTGAAAGTTGATACATTTATGTGTGATTTAAAAAGGTATTTCATTTTACAAATGTCATAGAAAAAAGTTTGCTTTTGTAAATGCTTGCATTTCAGCTTCTTGCCACAATCCTCGTGTAAGATGGCCAACTACATAGGGGTAAGATGCTTTCTACACTTGGAATGTAAACAAAAAATTTTGTGAAGCAATGCAACACATAATGGAACGAAAAAAAAGTAACATCATTATTTTAGACATACTAAAGTTGTTACTTACTTAGTATTCGACAATTACAAAAATATGAATGTTACAAACATTGGTAATTTAATAGAAAACAAACTAATATTTGGAACAAAAGATTATGTTCCACTTTTGTTTTTACTTATGTTCTACTATAATACTTTTAAATGTTCTACTTAACATTTAAAAGTATTATGGCACTTAAGTATGCTAATTTTAAAAACTTTATAACAAGCTGAAATATGGCAAAGCCACTGAATAAATTTCTTTAGAGTCCAGCCTTTTTGCTAATGTTTTTAATACGCTCCTTTTTTCTCAGCAATATCTCAGCTCTGCTGCAAACTGCACATTTGTATAGGAACTTTGAGCAACTTTCACGTAACCAGCAGTTGCACTGAATGCACTTGAACCAATCATATTTTTCTGAGGTTTTATTGTACTCATCTACACACTCTGAAAACTCATTCTCATTCATTTTCAAAAAATCCTCATTTTCTGAATCATGGTGGGGCATTTCATCACCATCCTGTTGCAGATTCTCGCATTCTAGCTTTTGACTTATTCTGAAACTCTTCCTTTTTAGAAAGGCTTGAGACATCTGGCCATTCGCAGCTGTTATTTTCTCTCTATTTCGGTTTTCGCTTTTATAGGTCTAGTTTTTGTTTCCATTCTCAACATTTCCCCCCTTCATAACCTTCTTTCTTTTACCAGTTTGCTTTCTTTTCTTCAATAACTTCTGATGATGCAAGTAGTTGAGCTTCTTGCCTTCTTTTACTATGCTTTCTCTTTTCATAAACTGGAACAGGTGAAATGTGTAGCAGAAATTTTGTTGGAGAAGACTGTGTACTATTTTCGGCAGTTGGCACTAGATCTTCTTTATCACTTAATGACAAGTTGATTGTTAGGCTAGTCGACTGTTTGTGTGATTTTAGTTATGTGCATGGTTGGGGGGAATCTTGAATCAGCTGCTTAGCGGATGGTCTTGAGAGTTTGTTCTACTGTTTAGAAGTACATTTCTCCTTGAAACACTGGGGCTGTGACTCATGTTGTTCGTTGGACCAAACGAAAGCTCGACTTGGAACAGCTGTTGGATTAAATTGAAAGATTCCCGTTGCTACAAAAAACACAATCCCATTTTGTGCGGTAGCACTTTCTTAATACTCTTTAAGTCATTTTAAACATTTACAAAATTTATGATTTTAATCAACAATTTAAAAAAAAAAATCCGTTGACTTAAATAATTATTTAATCACTGATTTAAATCCTCTGATAAAAATCATCCGATTAAAATCGTTGATAAATTAGTGAATACCCAAAAGTAATTTAAAACATTAAAAAAATCCGGCATCTTCCTCCTAAAGATTTTCATCGACTCACCCCAAAGTACTGGAGAAGACGCCGGTCTCCCTACTAAAGTGAAGAAGAGTTAACCGGCCGCCATTTACGTTTGACGGAAAGGGCAGACACCATTACTCTCTAAAACATCAGATTAATTTATCTGATGTTTAAACTATGACTTATATAGGTGAATAAAGAAAGAGCGTAAAAGATTTTGTACACTTACCAAAGGTGTTAAGACAAAATAGCAATAGAAAATCACTATTTAAAATTTAAATAAAACAACGCAAACTGGAATTACACTATCACTAGGGAAACCTCTAAACACGATTGAGTGGCATTTCCCTACAGCGCCTGCGTATAGGAAAACCACGTGACACGGCATTTCACCCCAAGTTACCCTAATAAAAGGGAATTCTTTTGGGTGTCTTTGTAAACGAACCATAAGTGCTACACATACTATATTCTGTACTAAGCATCTTGTGGTGCACTTCAGTGGTGTATATCAATTTCAGTATGTTTGAAATTAAGTAACATCATTAAAATACACTGCAAAAGATTTCGCACCACAGACACTAATGTAACGGCATTTTTTTGAGTAAATGAACTACAAATTCTACACACTTTATTTTCGATACCGAACCTGCCATGTTAAACCTTATTACCGTATATCAATTACATGACAATTTAAGTATATTTACGCGAGCTAGAGCAAGGGCAGACAGCCAGAATGCCAGACAAACAGTGTGAGAGAAAACATACAAATCCAATGCATAAAGAGTTTGTGAGAACCATGTTGGAAAATGTTAAAAAGATGGTCTAGTTCTATATATTTTTCATCTCCAGTTAATAATTTAATCTCTGGTAAGTTCAAAATTGTTTTTAAGTTTTTCTTCAATTTTAATTAGCATAAAATAAATAACAGGTAATCGACCTTCAAATAAAAAAAATCTAAGAAATTTAATGACCACAAAAAAGTCTAAAAAGATCTAGCATCTGTGTGGTAGCACAATTTTTAAAGATTTCTGATTTTTTTTCTTTAAATCTCTGATTTACGTCGGTCTTGAAATGATTGATTCAAATCAAACATATTTTCCAAAACTGCTGCATATATATATATATATATATATATATATATATATATATATATATATATATATATATATATATATATATATTGTACTAGCAAACAGTCAGATTTTGAACTAAAATATTTTCTCTGAAAAACGACTATCTGTTTATCTTTGAAATTTTAATAACACCGGAATCAAAACATTATTGATATATTATTTTTAGACAGCTGCTTTCAATACATTACTTGCGATGCACCTCCACACTATACAAAACCCGTAATAATTTTACGAAACATCTTTATGTTGAAATTTGTTTTTTAAAACCAATTTCAGCAAATATTTTAAAAGCGTTTTTTGAGTTTTCATGAATTGAACAGAAATCTTTTATATTTATTAATGGTGATGTAAAATTTTCTGTTTGAATCCATCAATTTAAGTAACAAGCTTAAAATGTTTTCACAGATTTGAGGTAGAGAATTTTCTAAAAAATATTGAACGGAATGCAGTTTAAAAATATTTCATAAGTACTGTCAAATCTTTTTGAGTTTGAATTTGTTCATTTTATTGGAAAAATAGATTAGAGTATAGGCAAACATTCAAAATTTAAAAACATTTAATATACAACAACGATATATATATATATATATATATATATATATCTTTTCTTAAAAGTGGAAGAAAAAGTTTTGCAAATTTCATATAAATTGTAGTTGGCTGTAGGCGTTTGACCTTTCCAAGAAAAGAAATAATGACGATCCAACAAGTGCTTCGAACCGGAACCAATACAAAAACTGGAAAAAAAACCCTTTTATTTTTATAATACGAAAACCGTATATGAACCGAAATTATTTTTCTTCTTCTGAACTGAATCGTAAAAATACTTTTATTTTTAAAATTAATTTGAGGGATACAATCTCTGTTGCTTTTATCAAAAGTTGAAAATTTCATTTAAAAAGAGTTACAATAAATATTCTGAAAATATACAATTATAATTCATAGTGCTCATTTAGTGCAAAAGAAAAGTAGTGAGATAAAAAATTGTCCACTGTTGCATTCAGAAAAATGTAAAATCTTCAATGTGAACGAAATAATAATTAAATATAAATGAAAATTTTTTGGAAATCTTTCTCAATTTTGCTTCTATTACGTGTCCGAAAGTACTTTGTTATTTGTGGGTATGTTCTTTATTCATATATATTTATTTATTCATATACAGATTTCAAGTAAAAGGCATTATGCACAGAATTGCATGCAAATGCAAGCACAGAGAGGGCGTAAGACAAAAAATATAAATAAGACACGCCCAAGCAACTAAACTCTTTGAATGTTTTATAGGACTTCAGTAAAAGATTATTCTTTTGTGCATATATTTAAATTCAAAAAACATTATTGTAATATTAGGTTTTATAACATAATTGCATAAAAGAAACTGTTGACTAACATAACTATAATAATAGTAATGTGCAACAGAATAGTATGTAGAAAGTTTTAACATAAACCGAGTTACAATGACTGTTTTATAGTATTATCTTGAAAATTGTTAAGACATATTGAAGAGAAATTTAAGAAATTTGAAATAAATTAAGCAATAATTGCTTGAAGAAGTTTTTATGTAGTAACAATTAAATAAATGCATAGCCATGGATAAAAAGCGTATCAACACGTGATATTTTAACATCAAATTATAGCAGAGAGATACGAGAGGTATCATTCCAAAGAGAATTGTACCTTCTTTACAAATAGAATGCATTGTACTATCTTTCATTTCTTTAAATGGCAACACGCACTTTTGAAACTTTATTTGAAATCCTTGGATCAAAGCAGAACGCAAAAGTACAGAGTTTATGCCAATATTCTTAAATATTCGTGAAGTTATAAAAGTCAAAGTTTGAAGATGTTAATGTTATATCCACGTGACTAACTTTAATTTTTCTTTTCACAAAATAACATCAGATTGAAACGTCTCTTTTTTTAATAAGGTACATCGAAGGGATCCTACCTCAATCCAAGCAATTTTCAAACTTTCCAACATAGTTGGAAAATGTTCATGAATTCTGCTTGACTTTCTGCGGTCTGTCTGTCTGTCTGCACCTATTCTAACTCGCGTAAATCGACTCTGATTACTATGAAATTGATAGATGTTATTGAGGTTAATTATGGTATGTTCAGTATTGAAAATAATGTGTGTGGTATTTATAATTCATATACAGGAGTACTCGAAATAATTCCATTACATTACGATTTATGGGGAAAAATCGTTTGCGGTGTATTTTAATGATGTTACATTATATCAAACATATTGATATTGATATATATATCACTGAAGTGCGCTACACGTTGCTTGCTATAGAAAATGGTGAGCATAAGAATCATTGTTCATTTACAGGGACACACAAAAGAATTCGGTTACAGTTCCGTCTATGAACAATAATTGATTGAAGTGCGTTTTCAATTGTGGTACGCATTTCTAAATTAAATATTTTCTGTATATTACTTGGTGAGTATAAATTCTATAGATCATATACAGGGCTGCACAAAGGACCTCGAGAACATTTCCTTCTATTGACGGAAATTGATGACGGGAATTTTCAACTGTGATATTCGTTCCCTCAATGAATTAAATTTTAGCATGCTATGTAGTATATATACAAATCTTTAGATCATATATAGGGCGGTACAAAAAATGTGGATTTTTTTCCGACCATTGTTGGTAATGACTGAAATTAAGTTTGTTAATGATTTATGCGTTTTCCATACTTTTTGCTTACAAAGGAATAGGTGAAGATGGCACTTAGCATTGAGACCTGATACATTTTGTAGCCATATAGACCAAGTCAGTTAAAGTCGTAGTATACATATATTTTTGTATACATTTAATTTTAAAGTAATGAATTTTCAATTGTTAATTTAACGCGAAAAGAGAGTTAAATCGCCAAATATGGTTCTACGATTTTTCACCTGTTTCATCTTGCACTCCGTGTATATTAGAATTAAATGCTAGACTTGAATCATGTTATTTTTTTTCAGGGTTACCGTGAAAATTTCTACGGTAACGAATAAAGCCAATTTCGCGCCGTTAAATATGCAATTATAATGTTGTACGTTTTCAAAATGATATTCGTAGGTTCTTGAAGTAATTTTTTAAACTTTTTTTTCAATATTTTATTCTTATTGTTAACTAATTTGTATTTTTTTTTTTTAACATCTATGTTAATAGTCCGATAAGTGGTTCCAAAAATGCATTTTCAGAAAGTTAAGCTGATGTAAAATCTATATATTCGATTTTTGTTGACAAATTTTATCGATTCTGGCCTATAGCGCTCTAAAATGCCCAAAATCTCAAGGTGCGAGGTTCACCAAAAGGGGTTTCTTGTTAGGCATCATCTTTTACCTTAATTAATTTGGGACGTTTTGTTGCAGTATTATGAATGCGTTTTAAAGTTTTTCATAATCTATGCGTGACGCATGATTTTGCTTTCTTATTTTTATTCAAAAATGCATTCTCAATTATGGAATGCATATTCTTAAATATTCACTTGAATCTCACCCAAGATGTATGTTTGTTTTCTAAATTTATCATAAACCTGTGGTCGAAAAAACTGCGTTTTTATTGTAGTGAACTAATACAATTACTTTATCGAAAATATAGTTAACTACAACTACTTGTATTTATAAAGTAGTCGCTACAAACAACTTTTCAAAAGTAATCACTATTTAGCTACGTTCAGATTCTGTGAAAGGATTCAATCTACTCTCGAAATTGAAGACACGGATTAAATAATAAAGTGACACCTCGTTATATCTCATCTGTCGGGATACAATAAAATAAGTGCGGTATAACCGAGGACATTAAAAATATTAAGAAAGATAATATACAAGAAAATTTTGCTTGTCTCAAAAATGTTAATTTATATACATATTTCAATTTTCTTGGCGAAATTAAGAGCGATATACATAATACAACCAACATTTAAATATAGTTGTCTAATAAATGAGATTAAACCATAGCGCATTTTAATCTCAAGACACGAAACCAGAGCTATATATCTGAACCAGCTATGCAATGAGACCCACCAAAGGCAATTTTATATGAAAACTAGGGATGTATCGCATAGTGATGTGACCGAATAGCTGAACGCTGCATATTCGGCCAAATGTTAGGCCAAATACCACTTTTTTCAAAAAAGTAAATATTTTTTTATTATTTATACATTTTTAAATTTTAAAATGGAAAAAGAATTAAACACGAATTGATGTTTTCATTTCTACGTGTTTAAAAATTTTAATAGCTTGATGTATTTCTTGTAATATTTCGAACACTTATAAAACAACTTTTACTACATCTAAATTATAACAGCATAATTTGCATCTACAGGGAAGTAATTCAATAAACATTTTATCTAAAATAGGAACGCATTAATCATTACCACTATTAAATGTACTTTTTAAATGTACTTTTTAATTTCGAAAATGTATTCATATTACAAAAAATTAAGAAATTGCATTTTATACGTTTATTTTTAGATATATCAAATTGATTTTCTGTAAGTCAAAGTGGAAATTTATCTCCAGTAAAATATAAAGAATGTACTTTACTTTTACTATCGAATGATACTTTTATTCTCTCTTACATCCAAAATCAATGATAACATTTACGCTCTCTCATAATTCATAGCGAGATATTTTCAGAAATAACCTTTAGTCAAGTAAATTTTATTGTGAGGAGTTTGTATCCCTGATGATCAACAAATTTGTAAGAATGAGTCTTTCTTCTGAAATTTGTCTCTAGTCGTATATTACAAATTAAATTATAGCAAGATGTATGGTTAAAGTGTAACATGTATGTTTAACAAAATATTTGATAATTGAACCAGGATATACAATATACAACAACACAAAGTTCTAAGACTTACTCCATATGCATAAAAAAATATACACAGAAATTGATAACATCAATATGAATGAATAAAAGAAGTTATGCGTAAAGAAAAATATATATAATAATGGTAGTATATCTGAATAAGTGTACTTTTTGTGCAATTAAGAATTAAAATGACTTCAGGAGTGTGTGAGAAAGTAGCCCGTTTAGATTAGTCGGGGAAAAAATTGCAAAAAACGGCAAAAAAATTACTACCCAGAATTTATTCGGCAGATATAAGCAATATTCGGTGAGATATACCGCAATATTTGACCGCAGGTATTCGGCAAAAAAAAAAAAAAAAAAAAAAAAAAAAAGGCCGAATATTTGTCCCACCCATTTTGAAAATTATTACTTATGTATTTAAATAAAGTTTACAAATTTACTGAAAACGATAGTTTCGTATTCCAGGGGTTACTAGCTAAAGAAATCACCAAAGATTTCACTAATCACAGCAGCCTTTTTGATTCGTATTTTTTCAGTGTTAGTTGTTCTATTATAAATCTTTTAAAATTTTGTTTTATGTATTTATTTAGTAATTTGTGTGATTTTTTTTATTTCGTTATAGAATATTAGCCGCAAACAGATGGTCAAGTATTCACATTGTTTTAAGTGCAATCGGTAAATCTTCCGTAATCGGGCTGCACGCGATAAAAATAGATTTTTTTTAGAATCATGCTTGAAAATTACTTTAAAAACTATTTTAAAAAAATCAGTAAATTAAAATACAGTTGTCTATTAAATTGCATTTTGTCTCTATTCGACGTTGTAAAAATTAAAATTGTTCGATGTTTAGAAGTTTATAAATTTTCAAAAAAACGAAATTTATTACTAAAATCGTTGCTATTGTTAATATGATGTCAGCTTTACTCTCGAACATGTTTTTGTTGTCTAATATAGATATATACAAACTAGTAATAAATAAAAACAAATTTGGAAGTACAATGCAAAAATGAAAGATATTTAATCGCAATCTAAATTGAAATTTATTTATTGTCATACATATCTGAATGATAATTATTCAAACATAGAACAATACGTAAAATGTCTTTACAGTGAACGCATAAAAAAGCTGGAGTCATACGCAATACACTGTTCACCTGCGGCAATTATTAAATAAAACAAAGGATATGAATTATTACCTACTAATCCGCGTATCACCAAAAGTATCACAGTAAGTGATAATTCATAACGTTTGTTATATATGTAATCTCTAGCGTAATTTCAGCTCTGCTAGAAAATTTAATTAACATATTATTATTAAATAAATTCTGTTTAACTTGCTCACTAAATATTGATGTCTATTTGCTCAAGAACTAATGCTCTCACATAAAATCCCTTAACCAATATATTTAAGGAATTAAGCTCTAAAAACTAATCTTCCCTTTAGAAATCTAATGCAATTATTTTTTTTGGAATTATCCAAAATTACCATGAAAGGTTAAAGTTAAGGTCTCATAAAGACCTTTAACCTCTTAACTGTTGAAGGTATTTTGACACCATAAACTAAAAATAGGCACGATACACCACTTTTTGGTATTAAAATATTTGCTTTATACACATATTTCCAA
Source organism: Maratus michaelseni (assembly GCA_963931845.1). NCBI lineage: Eukaryota > Metazoa > Arthropoda > Arachnida > Araneae > Salticidae > Maratus > Maratus michaelseni. The sequence continues at coordinate 267,217,399 of OZ007593.1, forward strand.
TGATGATCGGACACTTGCGATTTTAGACGTTTTGTTAAATATCTGGAAAGATACATGAGGAATTATCCTGAAACTTCAAGAGTGTAAACAACATGATAAACGTCATATATTTCCGTGAAGATTTTTTCCCGAAATCCCATAAGGGGCCTTCAACAAATTGAAGAAAAACGAATATCTTTTGGATAACCCTGTAGAAACTAATATTGCAAAAACATTCAAACTGTAGATTATGAATAAGTGGCTCATTGTAATAATTTGGGTTCATTTTTATGAAGATAGCATGTATACTCGAAGAGAAATTCAGGTTTTTATAAAAACAGTCCCAAATTTTACCTAGTTTTTTGCTTATAATTTGCAGAGTTTTTAACATAAAAACAAGTTATTTTCAGAAAATATGACAAATAAAATTGTACGCAATACCCTGCAATCAGAATTAAAAAATAATAAAAATTGTATGAAAAATGAGCAGGTTTACTAAATATTGTTTCACTGCGATGCGCGAATTCAATCAAAATATACTGTGCATAATATATTAGCTAAATGTATAGACCAACTTTTATGAAAGTCTCAAAAACATAGCTTGAAAATTCTGATAGCAATCGTCGATAGAATAAGCTCGAATTTCGCTGTTCCCAAAAGGAAGCAAAAAGATGACGGGTTGTATCCAAATATACTAGCTTATGAAAGTTGACATCATAAGAATGAAGTGTCTCTCATTCTATATTTGATACAACCCCTCATCTTTTTGCTTCTTTTTAGGAACAGCGAATTTCGAGCTTTTTCTATCGACGATTACTATCAGAATTTTCCAGCTATGTTTTTGAGACTTTCACAAAAATTGGTCCATACATTTAGCTAATATATTATGCACAGTATATTTTGATTGAATTCGCGCATGCGCAGTGAAACAATATTTAGTAAACCTGCTCATTTTTCATACAATTTTTATTATTTTTTATTTCTGATTGCAGGGTATTGTGTACAATTTTGTTTGTCATATTTTCTGAAAATAACTTGTTTTTATATTAAAAACTCTGCAAATTATAAGCAAAAAACTTGATAAAATTTGAGACTGTTTTTATAAAAACCTGAATTTCGCCTCAAGTATACATGCGATCTTCATAAAAATGAACCCAAATTATTACAATAGTATACTTAATCATAATCTACAGTTTGAATGCTTTTGCAAGATTAGCTTTTACAGAGTTATCCAAAATATATTCGTTTTTCTTCAATTTGTTAACGGCCCCTTATAGTGTTTCGGGAAAAAATCTTCGCGGAAATATATGACGTCTATCATGTTGTTTACACTTCTGAAGTTTCAGGATAATTCCTCATGTATCTTTTCAGATATTTAACAAAACGTCTAAAATCGCAAGTGACCAGTCATCATTGGAAATATAGTGTATAATCGAAAATGGTCTGCCGAGTGATAAAGCGAAGACTGCGTTTAAAAATTACTGGTGCGCAAAAATTTTTAGTAACAAAACAAACTTGTCTTGCCCAAACTGAGTTCGGGATACACAGCTAAGAGGTTAAATGAACTAGACCTAAGGACACTGTATCGCCTCACCTTCCTTTGGCCCTAGTGAAATATCAATGATCTATTAAAGATAATAAATTTGATGATTAATAAGTTAAGATTTACTCTTATTTAGAGATGGGCGTTTTTTCACGTAACAGAATAAATATAGGTGATATTGACTTAAAGATTTTAAACAGCAATAGATTAAGAAAAAGATTCTGGTAACTTTGGAACACTTCTTATGCAAAGCATTAAAACGAAACAAAACAAAACAAAATAAATGTGAAAATATTTTAGGACTGCATATTCACATACATAATAATGAAAAACATTTCCGAAAATTGTTTTCTAAATTTTTAATCTTATCAGACTCTAAGGCAAATAAATTATACTTCCACAGAAACCAATCCCTCAAAAGCATTTAAAACGTTCTTGAAAGATTTTTAAAAAAAAGTGAACGCACTACTATTTCTTACGAAAAAGAAAAACATCGGATGTTTCTTTTTATCAATCACCAATCGCTTTTTATCCAATCCGCCCGTAGATGTGAACATACCTCATTGTCTTTTCCTCTTTATCTTTTCCATACCCAAAACGCTGATATCTCAAGAGATCAAATGATGAAATCCATACAAAAAGTTTTTTTTTTTGTGGGCAATAATTTGGTGAAATTGCAATCCTATACATTTATTATTAGAATAAATAACATTCATAGGTGTCATGGATATTGCAAATGAGTGTCGTGTCTGTGCGTGTCAAATGTTATTTTATCTGTCTAACATATTGCATCGCTCACAGGTATATAACTTTAAAACCTTAGATTTGGTTGTGTACAATGATAAAAACCGTATTTATCAATGGATGGGATTGGAATAGAGAATGCCACAATCTATTTTTAACTAAGCATGCGAGACTGATGAAATTTTTGTAGGTTATTAAAAGCGAGGAGAGAATGTCAGACAACTTTAGCCACAGATATTCATGTTGTTTTATGTATGATATAAAAGTAAGCTGCGCCACGAGGCGCCATGTCGGGCGCCCGGCGCGTAAAAGGTGGTCACAGTTTTTTGTTGCTCAGTTTTTTCTTTAATGTAAAAAAGGGAAATACTTTCTATATACACATGTTGCTAGAGGAATATTTTTTCCGACGCAAGAGTTATTTATTGAGCCTTTATTTTATTTTTTACTTTCTGTCATTATTGCTTTTTTTTTTTTTTAAATGAGAGCTAGAAATCCCCCCCCCCCCTGTGGTCATATTTTATGAAAAAAGAGAATCGCATGAATTGCACGCACTTTCATAAAATTTTAAGACCATGTAACTTACAAACATTGAAAAACATAATCAGAGACATCACGCAATGGCAATTGTGATATAAAATACAAATGCTAAAAATGAAAGCGACGACTTTTTGTAACTGTCCATTCAACCTATTTCCAAAGGAGAATAGTTTAATATTATTTCTTCAAAACTGAAAAAAGACAAAAAGATTTTATTACTGAATGTTACGTTTTTAATAAATTATGTTATTACATTCCGTTAGATTAAAATACACAAATCATCTATCTAGTCAGTCATGTAATTATTAAGCATACGAATTTATGTTAATGTATGTAACGAGTATGTGGTAAATTTACCTGAATATATGAATTTTCTCCCTAAAAAGTTAAGACTAGTTGTACAGACCGCTGTAACATTTGAAGTGGAATTTTGAATTAAAGTTTTGAATGTGGGAAACAATAAATTAGATCTTTTATCTTCTTGCATTAACCGTAGAGATGTTTTCAGGTGTTATTATATTTTGTGGATAGGTTTCTTCATTTTGCTGGTGAGCGAGCAAAGGTAAGGGATCCAGGGGGTAGGGGTGGGTGGGAGGGACATTAGAATAAGAGAATATTGAATCCGGAATGTGGAATTTTTATCTGCTTCATAAAGAGATAATGCAATTCAGTGTTGTTTTATTACTCCTGCCCATTAAAATTACTCCAAAGAAACGTTAAATAAAGCAAAGATAATTATTTTTGAAAGTTTGTTTTGAATATTCATAAATTTGAACTCTACATTTTCAATATGAACTTACAATATTTTTAAGATATTAATAATTAAAACAATATATAAATCATTCAAAATGTTACCCAAAAGTCCAAAAAATGTCCTTCAGATATAAAAAGATACTTAAAATTTATAAAAATACCACACACTCAAAAAAGGTCTTAAAAGAAATAAAATCTTGAAAAAAAAAATAAAGAACTTTCTACGCTTTATCTATAATAGAAGAAAGTATTGTAATGGAAAATCTTTTCAACTTCAGGTTTCGACGGATTTACATGTTTTAGGGGTCAGATATCCCTAAAAACGTATTTTTACACAATGTCTGTTTATCCGTGTGTATGTCCTATTTCTAGCATCGAAAACTGTATGAAGTAATGCATAGAATTGAACCAAATTTCATTTATATGTTTTTAGCTATGGCCAGCAGGTCCAGTTAAATTTGGGAAAATTTTGCCGGAATGGGGCCTGCGACAGCGAATTTTTTGCGATTTCTTCAATTTTTCGTAGTTGTGTTGGGTTAATCTTTCAAAAAGTTCTGCGTATAGTACTTTAGTTTTACTGCGTCACATTTATTTTATTAAATAAGTTAAACAATACGGATTTCGTGCAACTAAATTGTGAAATTTAATTTTCTGCTATTTAAATAAATAATCCAAATTTGTTTCTTTTGCATTAGTTTATAAAATTTCATTCGCTAAACTGTATATCTGGAGGCACGGCAGTGCCTCCGCCAAGTCGAGAAAGCACGGCCGTAAGCATACTTTTCTGGAAGCAACTCAGGGCACTTTTGACCCCTCCATATCTCCGGGCTGCTGTATACCAAAATTTTGAAACTTCGTTTTTCTAGAGTATTTGGCACACAGGACCAAAATTTAAAACTACAACTTTATGTCTTTTCTAGTTCAGACGATATATGAACTCAAACATTCGATTTTTTGTCACTCACTCACTCACTCGTTCACGCGTCATCAAAAAGGTTAGGTAGATCCCGTAGCCCTAGAAACTTGACATTTGGAAAAAAGGTAGTGTCTAGGGTACAAAGAAAGGAAAAATTATAAAATGCGGAAAATTTGAAAAAAAAAAAAGACATTCGAAAATTCAACAAATTCCATCAAAATTGAAAATTGAAAATAATACGATCTTTTAGTCTTAGAATCTTAAGATTTGGTGTGAAGGTAGTGTTTAGCATCCAGAAAAAGAAAACATCAAAAACACCAAAAAAATCGAAAGCAAAATTGAAAAAATCGAAAAAATTGAAAAAAAAAACGAAAATTTGAAGACAATCCGATTTTGTTGCGCTAGAAAATTCAAATTTGGAATAAAGGTAGTATTTAGGATACAGAAAAAGAAAAAATTAAAAAAATCCGGAAAATTCGAAAAAAAAAATTAAAAATTCGAAAAATTCGAAAAAAATTTAGAAAATGAAAATAATTCGATCTTTCAGCCTTAGAAACTTAAAATTCGGCGTAAAGGTAGTGTTTGGAATTCAAAATAAGAAAAAATTAAAAACACAATAAAAATCGAAAATAAAATTAAAATATCGAAAAAACAGAAAAACATCGAAAATTTGAAAATAATTCGATTTTATAGCGCTAGAAACTTGAAATTTGGAATAAAGATAGTATTTAGGATACAAAAAATGAAAAAATTCAAAAAATCGAGAAAATTCGAAAAAAAAAATCAAAAATTCGAAAAATTCGAAAAAAATTGAAAAAAATGAAAATAATTTGATCTTTTAACCTTAGAAACTTAAAATTCGGCGTAAAGGTAGTGTTTGGAATTCAGAATAAGAAAAAATTAAAAACACAATAAAAATCGAAAATAAAATTAAAAAATCGGAAAAATCGAAAAACATCGAATATTTGAAAATAATTCAATTTTGTAGAGCTAGAAACTTGAAATTTGGAATATAGGTAGTACGTAGAATAAAAAAAAATTAAAAAATCCAGAAAAAAATCGAAAATCTGAAAAAATAAAAAAAAATTGAAAAAAGATTGATTTGTTGGAATTTTCCTGAATTTTTAATTTGTATCTGGAGGCCTCCGCCAAGTCGAAAGAGCACAATCGTAAGCATACTTTTCTGGAAGCAACTCAGGGCACTTTTGATCTCCCCATATCTTTGAGCTGGTGTATCCCCAAAACCTGAAACTTCGTTTATATAGAGTATGTGTTAAATAAAACCAAAATTTAAAATTTCACATTTCTGTCTTTTCTACTCCAAACGATATATTTATGAACTGAAAGGTTCGATTTTTTGTCACTCCATCACTCACTCACTCACGCGTGATAAAAAAGATTAGGTGGATCCCGTAGGCCTAGAAACTTGAAATTTGGAATTAAGGTAGTGTTTAGGATACAAAGAAAGAAAAAATTATAAAATCCAGAAAATTCGAAAAAAAAAATCATTCGAAAATTCAACAAATCCAACAAAATTGAAAATTGAAAATAATACGATCTTGTAGTCTTAGAAACTTAAAATTTGGTGTAAAACAGGTAGTGTTTAGAATTGAGAAAAAAAAAACCCCATCAAAAACACAATAAAAATCGAAAATAAAATAAAAAAATCGAAAAAAATCAAAAATTTGCAAATAATCCGATTTTGTTGCGCTAGAAACTTGGAATTCGGAATAAAGGTAGTATTTAGGATGCAAAATAAGAAAAAAAATTAAAAATCCGGAAAATTTGAAAACAAAATTCAAAAATTCGAAAACGTCTAAAAAATTGAAAATAATTTGATCTTTTAAGGATTAGAAACTTAAAATTCGGTGTAAAAGATAGTGTTTAGGATTCGGAATAAGGTAAAATGAAAAACACAATAAAATTCGAAAATAAAATCGGAAAAATAAGGAAAATTTGAAAATAATTCGATTTTATAGCGCTAGAAACTTGAAATTTGGAATAAAGGTAATATTTAGGATGCTATTTAAGAAAAAAATAAAAATACGGAAAATTCGAAAAAAAAATCCGCAAAATTCGAAAATTAAGAAGAGAGAAATTGAAAATAATTTGATCTCGTAGTCTTAGAAACAGAAAATTTGGGTAACGAATTAAAAAAAAAAAAAAAAAAAAAAAAAAAAAAAAATCATAAAATCGAAAAAATCGAAAAAAACCCCACAAAAATTTGAAAATAATTCGATTTTTTAGAGCTAAAATCTTGAAATTAGGAATAAAAGTAGTATTTAGGATACAATAAATAAATAAATAAATAAATAAAAAATAAAAAATCTGGAAAATTTGAAAAATTGAAAAAAATTTAATCTTGTAGCTTTAGAAACTAAAAATTCAGCGTAAAGGTAGTGTTATGCAGAAAAAGAAAAAATTAAAACACAATAAATTCGAAAATAAAATTAAAAAATCGAAAATTTGAAAATAATTCGATTTTGTAGCGCTAGAAACTTGAAATATGGAATAAAGGTAGTATTTAGGATACAAAAAAAATTAAAAAATCCCGAAACTTCGAAAACAAATTCGAAAAATTGAAAAAAAATCGATGTTGTAGCTTTAGAAACTGAAAATTCAGCTTAAAGGTACCATAATCATTTAGGATAAAGAAAAAAGAAAAATTAAAACACAATAAATTCGAAAATAAAATTTAAAAAATCGAAAAAGATCGAGAATTTGAAAATGATTCGATTTTGTAGCGTTAGAAACTTGAAAATTGTAATAAACGTAGTATATTTAGGATACAAAATAAGGAAAAATGGAAAAATCCGGAAAATTAGAAAAAAAATTCGAAAAAAATCAAACATTGAAAATAATTTGATCTTGTAGTCTTAGAGACTTAAAATGTTTGTAAAATTCGAAAATAAAATTGAAAAATCGAAATATCTGTAAACAATCTAAAATTCGCAAACAATTCGATTTTGTAGTTCTAGGAACTTGAGTTTTAAGATAATTGTCCTATTAGCTAGTACACCGCCCCTAATTGTTTTATGTTTTTTTCCCCGGATTATGCTTTTTTTTTTCTTTTTGTTTACGAAATTCGGTATAGAAAAGTTCCACTATAGACCGGCTACGTTATGGGCGGTTTCTTTATAGACATGTTTGTTTTCTTCCACAGGTTATACTCTATTTAATTTGCATTTAAAATATGGATTGTTAAATGATGTTAGCACCAAAAAAATTTTCACAGCTCCCCTCTCCTCCTACATTACTGGCTGGTTATGGCTTGATAGTCCTTTCTAAATAAAATCATGGTGACTCTAAGATTATCTTGATTTATCTTTCAATTGAACCTAAATGATCCTAAGAAGACGGATCAAAATATTACTATATTGGCATGACAATCAAGAAACTTAGAAGTAAAATCGAAAAATCAATAAATTTATAAAAAGTCGAAGGTTTGGAAATAATTTGATTTTGGAGTCAATCAAGCTGGTAAGCTTGACATTTGGCAGAAAGGTAAGGTTTAGGATACAAAATTAGGGAAAAAAAACTTCGAAAAATCGAATATAGTTTGATTTATTGAAAATTTCCGGAAATTTTAATTTTAGCTTTCTTTTTATCCTAAACAGTACTTTTGTGCTAAATATCAAGTATCTAGGCTGCGAGTAATATCTCAGATGGATAGCACCTTTCTTGGAAGCAATTGAGAGTACTTTTGACTCCCTCCTCCCATAAAGTAGTGCTTGCCTATTTACCTGAAAAATTTTTAAGGTAACTTTTTCGAAAATCAGTGGATGATCTCCAAAAAGAACCCAAAATCAAGAAAAGGAGGATTATTTACAAAAAGAAGTGAGATCTCATCAAAAAGTCACCTGTAAAAAATGCAGCCAAGTCTCGTAACTCATTTACCGTAAAAAGTACTGAGATCGTATAAAGCCAAGTTTAACTATCTTTTTAACTCTTAAATTTTCATTCACAAATCACTGCTAGTCTCTACATCTTTCGTTAATTATTATTTTGTGACTTGGCAATTACGTAGCACGAGAATGTGATGTATATAGTTAGTCTTAATCAAATAATACTATAACATATTAAGGTGTAATAACTTCCCTGTGCGTATATAATTTGCTTTAATTAAATTATCCCATCCCATCCCATAACATAGTAAGGTGTAATAACTTCCCTGTGCTGCGTAATTGCCAAGTCAAAAAATAATAATTAACTTAAGATGTAGAGACTAGGAGTGATTTGTGAATGAAATTTTCAGAGTTAATAAGATAGTTTAACTTGGCTTTACACGATCTCAGTACTTTTTACGGTAAATGAGTTACGAGACTTGGCTGCATTTTTTACAGGTGACTTTTTGATGAGATTTTCAATTTTCCCGAAATATTCATATATATACATACATATTCAAATATTCCTATATCGTTCAACATGATCTTACTATATCATAATACATTGAGCTTGAATCCTTTTAGACTTACACCTAAATGTTCATCCCTCCATTCCACAAGATCACGGAAAATAAGTTTTCATTCGCTTTATTTCTTATGAAATTTCCCATGAAAGAAATTGTATGAATTATTACACTTTATAAAATGACCAATGTTTCTTATTTTATGAAAATATACTATAACCACGAACGAAAATATGATATAATATTCTGAGTTATCCGAAATTCCGAAAAGCGTGTTCTTGTCTGTGCGTGATGTCTTTTGTATCCCCAGAAACCAATACATTTCCAAAATTTAAAGAATTATTTATAAAAGCAAAGTACTTTTTGCTGCCCATATTTTTCAGAAACGTTTTCAAATAGTTTTTATAGTGTATTAATCAGTTTCTTTAGCCTAGAATACCTGTTTTTCGAATGTTATCCATTCTCGAGTAAACTTTTCAGCTGAATAAGCTAATTTATACATGAAAGAGTAAAGAAATAATCATAATTTTAATGTTAATGTTAACGCTGTTAATTTTGCATGTTTGTCTGTTAAGCAAATTTGTTGAACATGAAAATGTTTACTTGAGAATTGACAGCATCGGAAAAACTATATTCCGGGCTTAGAAAACTGATTAATACACTTTAAAAACTACTCGTAAACGTTTAGAAAATTACGGGCAACAAGATATATATATATTTTTTAATGATTCTTTAAATCTCGAAATGCCGCCATTGATGTCTGAGGTTTCTAAAGATAAAGAAACACTTTTCAGAATCATGGTGAACAGGATGAGTTTATATGATAAATTTATTCGTGATTATATTATATTTTCGCAGATTAAGAAACATTTGTCATTTTTTACTTGTGTATTGTTATTTCTATGGCCTCATATTTCACACTTGTTGAATAAAGTCTCTCTCTCTCTCTCTCTCTCTCTCTCTCTATTTTTTTTTTTTTTTTTGTTCTGTTGGAAAATATTTTTTATCTTTATACTTCCCACTTCCTCTTTCCAAAAAAAAAATATATATATATATATTTACATAATTTTGTTACATTTTCTAGCTTGCAAATTCTTAAGAGGGAAAAAAAAGTACCACAAATTTTCCGGAAGAGGAACTTATTCTCCTAACATTTATTTCGAGAGCTTAGCTCTTTTAGAAATGCATTCATCTGTTATAATTGCATTATATAACCTTTGTAGTACAAGTGATCTATGGTTCTTTTACAAGGAAAAGGTTTTGTGCTTTTTCTAGTGTAATAATTTAAGATCTTACTTCTGAAACTGGGCAGAACAAATACAGAAGGATAAAAATGAAGAGGACTCGTAAATGATTATTTTCTTTTATTATCTTTGAAGTTTTTGTTATACGTTTCAAAGCCGTAAAAATAATCAAATTTTTCTTTAATAAATATCGTTTAAACTTATTAAAACATGTTTCTATGTACTTTTAAACTTTTGAGAGTTTGTTAACTTCAGGTTTTTTTTTTTTTTAATCTCGAAATTTATTCTCTAATAAAAGCTTGCTATAAAACTTTTTTTTTTTTTTTTTAACGTTAACACTTCTTATTTTTTTTCTAATATGCTTTAAGATAATAAAGTAAAACGCCTAAGGTTTTAAATATGTTTTTGATAAATTTTGTCTTATGTCTAAATACGTTTATTTTAATAAAAATTTACAAAAAATAATTTAAATTTGTAAAAACTTCTTCATATGCACTTTTAAACTTTTTAGAATTTGTTAACTTCTGTTTTTTTTTTTTTTTCCTAAACTACATTTTCTTGCTTAAATCTACAAGAAAAAAAGAGCAATTATTTTTTTTTTCAAAAACGGTAAAACTTTTCAAAAACTTTTTGTCTAATATGCTTTAAGGCATAGGAATAAAAATTCTAAGATTTTGGATCTGATGTGAACAGGAATTTTATGTCTAAATAAGATTATTTTAGTTTACATCTAAAAAATATTAATAACAATAAAAATATATGACTATTTTCCTCTTAAGCAGTTCTCCGTGTTTTTGACTTTCTCAAAATAGGGACCAACATTTATAAAAATATTATGTTCTATGAAATAATAAGTTTTTTTTAATAAGTCAGTTTTTTTTTAAATTCACATCTTTTGTTTCATTTAGTAAACAAACATTTTTTTTTTTTAACTATTGAGATGATTTATGTAAAGTAAGTGATTAGTGTGATACATAAAACTACACCGTAAGAATTAGGGCCCCACCAGTGGCTGAGAGGTTTTGCTCTCAAAGCTGGTAGACGGGAGGTGCTGGGTTCAAACTCCTGTCGTGCTCGTCGACCTAACCGTTCGGAGTTTACCGTGGTTTTCTTCGAACCTTGCCGTAAATAGGGGTTAGGATCCCTTAGAAAGACTGCCACGGAGGGCACCCCACCCTAGGGCCTATATCCCTCGTGTTGGATATAATGGTCGTCATAAATCAATCCAACCCAACCCGTAAGAATTATTAAACATTGGATTAAAATTAAAAATTATTTGCTTAAAGTGATAACAGTAACGATAAAGGCTTATAAATATATTTTAATAAACAGATCAACAACTTTCGTACACTCAATCAGAGACATTTTCAAGAACAATAATTATAAACTAGGGGTCACCGTAATACTTACCCATCATGTATATGCATAATGTAAAATATGAAAATAAAACGTGTAAAATATTTATAAAATGCATTGCAATTCGAATAAAATCGTGGCGTGAAAACGTCATAAACTTTAAATGCTCCATTACTGAATTGCGTAAGAGAAAAATCCTTATACCTCTAAAAATGATAATCCTGTTAACTAACGGTTTACTGCGTCGGATTAAGCGTCTCATTTCCAATTAAAATATATCTTTGAATTGAAATTTGAATCAAATACAGCGTCATGAAAAATCGAAGAATGTTGAAAATAGGATTACAAATATCTCGGTAACTAATTATTTGATCGACTTCATTTTTTATGCGAAATTTATGGGGTTTTTTTATTGTCTTTTATATTCATTCTTTAAAATAAACAATTTCGAAAATTTTTATATACCTTTTATCAGAACGAATATTTCGAATGTCCGAAAAAAATAGTTCCGCATAATCGAGGTTACTGAAATTCAGTAAGCTTCTTCCCATTATTACATACTAAGTACATATCAAATTTCAAGTCTTTATCTCAATTCGTTCGGGAGATAGAGCGTTTACAGACACACACACACACAGACGGACGGTATTTTCTTTTCCTTTCTAAAAATATGTTTTTCAGAATATCCGGTGTCTGAAACTTGTAAATCCGTCAAAAAAAATTTTTCGATTTTCAAAACTATTACAAGATTTACCCTGTACTACGTATGATGGGTAAGTAATAAATTATTTTCGGAAACACTTTTGAAAATGAAATTTATAAACAAAAACTACGAGATCACATGAATATTTCACAGCCTAAGAGGGACTGCACAGACGAGGAGACCAAGTCTGTAGAGTATAGATATTCTTCTCAGTACCTTTTATTAAGATTTAAAAAAATAATGTAATTTTCATTTGGATCTGAAACCGTCGGTAAGCGCGACAAGGGGTGTGATAAGAAATACTATGGGCGTTAAGCTAGAATCAACAGGAATTAAATGAAAAACCCTCGGCGTTGGATGTGGGTCGGATATCACCATTTATGGATTTTTCGGCAGTGCTTTACTTGCTCTTAGATTTTGCGTCGGATGCATCATGTGCCACTAGCCGGTAGGTACCTGTTAGAGCTGTTCTTTTTTTAGTTGAATCTTTGATGTTGTGGTAAGGTATCACCACATTATATTTTCAAGTAAAGAAAAGTTGGAATCCACGGGATTCCTTTTAGCACTATTGCAGTATTGTGTAAATGACATTGTTGATAACGTTTTCAGTCTTTCTAGTGATCTGAGGGGAACTTATCTTCTGTTTCTGCACACTGTTAGAGTAGCCATTTTAACATAAGTTAAAGTTTGAATTTAATGAATTACATTCAGTGTCATTTCATTAACGTTAAATTGATTCTCGATAACCTAAAAGCCTGGTTTCACTGATTTTCTCAACCTTTATTGATTTTAAATAAACTGTTTTAACTCTATTTTGGTCTCACGGCTAATCATTTAGTGGACGGTCCCCAGGGGTCTGCCATAAGTTTAAAAGAGCATTAACAATGACAAGTCATTTCACAATTTGTTAGCTTAACAAACAGGTAAAATTTTGTCAGAAATAGGTTTTTAACATAACTCACGAAATGCACATAAATGCAACGAAGTCATCTGTCTTCGCCTTTATATCTGGAACAGTTTTGTTGTTCTTTGGCAACTTCTCTCAGTGTAAAATGAAAGTATTATATGGTCCCAATTTTTATCATCACAACACTTCTTTAAGAGACTCTCACATTTGACATTAAATTTGAAAGCAAGGATAATTTTTTTAATTGATTATAGTGCTTCATTCAGAACAAATGGAAAATGTTTGGACACTGAAATCTTACTATGAATAGCAAAATACACTAGAAGAGTATCTGAATTCTCATCTTTATCAAATTTAAAGTTATTTTTCTTTCCCATCATAATACACTTCTCTGCTAAGAGGCTTTTCTTGCCCTATTATCGCCAGTGTTCAATGTCTTCAATGTGTTGTTGTTTGGCAACTTCTCTCAGTGTAAAATAAAAGTATTACACTATATTGCCAAAGGTGACCGGTGACTTGCGATTTTAGACGTTTTGTTAACTATCTAGAAAAATACATGAGGAATTAACCTGAAACTGCAGGTGTGTAAACAGTATAGTATAGGTTATATATTTCCGCGAAGATTGTTTCATGAAACCCCATAGGGGACTGTCAACAAATTGAAAAAGAATGAATATCTTTTGGATAACCCTGTAAAAACTAATATAGCAAAGGCGTTCAAGCTCTTGAGATTATTAATAAGTGGCTTATTGTAATATACTGTGTTCATTTTTATGACGATAGCATGTATACTCATAGAGAAATTAAGGTTTTTATAAAAACAGCCCCATATTTCGCCTAGTTTTTTGCTTATAATTTGCAGAGTTCTTAATATAAAAAAGAGTTCATTTCAGAAAATATGACAAACAACATTCTACATAAAACTCTGCAATCAGAATTAAAAAATAATAAAAATTGAAGGAAAAATGAGCAGGTTTACTAAAAAATGTTTCACTGCGCATGCGCGAATGCAATCAAAATATAATATGCATAATGTATTAGCTAAGTATATAGAGCAATTTTTGTGAAAATCTCAAAATCATAGCTTGAAAATTCTGAAAATTATCGTCCATAGAATAAGCTCGAAATCCGTTGTTCCCAAAAGGAAGCAAAAATACGGTGGGTTGTATCCAAATATAGTACTACGTGCAATATTGTGTACGGTATCTTGGCACTAATCAACAGATATATGATACAACACCTCATCTTTTTGCTTCTTTTTGGGAACAACGGATTTCGAGCTTATTCTTTCGAGGATAATTTTCAGAATTTTCAAGCTATGATTTTGAGACTTTCACAAAAGTTGCTGTATATACTTAGCTAATACATTATGCATATTATATTTTGATTGCACTCGCACGTGCGCAGTGAAACAATTTTTAGTAAACCTGCTCATTTTTCATCCAATTTTTTTTTTTTTTTTTTTAATTCTGATTGCAGAGTTTTATGTACAACGTTGTTTGTCATATTTTTTCAAAATAACTTTTTTTTATATTAAGAACTCTGGAAATTATAAGCAAAACACTAGGCGAAATTTAGGACTGTTTTTATAAAAACCTTAATTTCTCTACGAGTATACATGCTATCTTCATAAAAATGAACACAGTATATTACAATAAGCCAATTATTAACCCCTTAATCGTCGCGCTCTTTAAGTGTAAGCTACTTTTTAATAATTCAGATTGCTTGATTACCACCAGTTTTTTTAAGTAGAAATATTCGGTTTATTTAATAGGCAGATAAAATAATGCGAGAATAAAGCCAATTATACTATTTTAAAAAACTGGTGGGAATGAAACAATCTGAATAAAACAGGCGTAGCCTACACTGCCCGTGAATGTCTCGGGCACGACGATTAAGGGGTTAATAATCTCGAGTTTGAACGCCTGTGCTACATTAGTTTTTACAGGGTTATCCAAAAGATATTCGTTCTTTTTCAATTTGTTGACAGTTCCCTATGGAGTTTCGTGAAAAAATCTTCGCGGAAACATATAACCTATTCTATATTGTTTACAAACCTGCAGTTTCAGATTAATTCCTCATGTATTTTTCTAGATAGTTAACAAAACGTCTAAAATCGCAAGTGACCGGTCACGTTTGGCAATATAGTGTATTAGGTCCCAATTTTTATCTTCGCATCATTTCTTTAAGAGACTTTCACATTTGACATTAAATTTGAAAGCATGGATAAATTTTATAATTGATTTTAGTACTTCATTCAGAACAAGTGGAAAATGTTTGGACACTAAAATCTTACTATGAATAACAAAATACATTAGAAGAGTATCTGAGATCTCATCTTTATCAAATTTAATTTTCTTTCCCATCATAATACACTTCTCTGCTAGACTTTCCCTACCCTATTTTCGTCAGTTTAGCACCATGTATAAACAGGTTTTAAATTTTAAATTTTAAAATGTATATGTCATAATGAATATTTATATACTGTGTAAGAGACTTTTACCAAAGCCATGAGAAATTTATTATTCACCTATTTTCTTCGGTGATGCCTGTTTAAGAATCTATTAAATTTATAAGGACGGTTTATATAATGTTTAAATGTGTTCAAGGTAGTCAGTTTTCGATAAAATTTTAAGTAGTTTCATTGATAAAAGTTTCTTTATGTGGCACATTGCAGAGAGAATAGAATTATAAGTATCTTTCAGTTAATACTAGTAGAAGAAATTGTAAAAAGTCCTTAACACTAAAACGTTCGTTGGTGTTATTTATACACAAAACCAAATTTAGACAAATCTCTTTATCACATTTTTTCACCTATATTCTTCATATTTTATGATTTTTAATTATTTTACGTAACAAGCACACTTTCGAAATTTTTATTATGTGATTCGGTTTTTAAAAAAATTTCAACAAAATTGTTCGTCCGTTGGTGTTATTTTTCGACAACGAGCAGAATTTAAAATAAATCATCGTTCTTTTGTGAAAATGTAACAATATAAACTCAATTAAAGTACATTGACGCAATATAGTGTTAAATTAGAATTTATAGCGTACATTTTACGTAATTTAATTAGTGGTGTCGAAATGACACCGACCGGCGGCTGATTTAGGATGTGGAAATGTTCGGCTGTTTTGATTTAATGTATTTTTCTGTAAAATAAAACATCGTACTTTTGTGAAAAGGTAATAGTATAAGCTTAATTAAAGTTCAATGATGCAATGTATTGTTAAATTAGGATTTATAGCGCGTTCATTTTACCTCCATTAAATTAGTGTTGTTGAAATGACACCGGCGGCGGCTGTTTTAGGATGTCGAATTTGTCGGTCGTTCTAGTTTTAAATACATATAAAACAAGGAAAATTAGGAAACACTTCAAATGTGAAGAAAATGTCTAAATATCACGAATTCTTTTTATTATGCAATTATTCCCTTTATTGTTGCAATTTGAACTTTTTTGAAATTGAATAAAAAATATCATTTTAATTTTAAAATTTTGCATGTATTACTTTTATTTTTAGTCTACAATATTATTTTTCCAAAAAAGACAAAAATAAAGTGACAGAGAATGCGTTAGTAACAAATCGGTAATTTCCCCATCAAAAATGAAATCCCCCCCCATGGGGGGAGTACGCCCCACGATGGGAAACACTGAATTGGACTCTTTAGAAAACTCTAAGAAGAAGTTATATTTCATCTGAAAATAACTATAGTGTCGTGTATAATATATATATATGTTACATTATTAAATCTTCCTTCGCGATTTTTCTCTGTTTTGTGCTAAATTATCAGCAGTTTCACTAATTCCTTATGCCTTAATAATATCTATCGTTAATTCTATTAAATTTCCCTTAAATTCATTATTATTTTGCCCAATTACTTAAACATAAAGGTTTTAGTTATTCCTAAATTATATCATAATTTCTGATAATTTCTGTGAATTCGAATGCTTTTTCGAAAGCCATTTTTTTTCCTTTTCCTCTTTCCGAGTTTTCGCGCGTTGGTTTCTTTTGACTATAAAATGCGTCCGCTTAGAATGTGTCAGAAATCTTTACTTTATCTTTCTCATTGGTCATGACGTAGATTGTACGCGTATTCCATATTCTCGAATTGCTAAAGCGCGCGTTACGTCATGATTTGGTATCTTTCCGCTCATTCACGAAAAGCAAGTGCAATCGTTCTTAAACCAGATTTTGGCCGAGTTTCCATTTGCTAAACAATCTCCTGGCTGTGCGTTTGAATGACCATGTATTCCAAAGAATTAAGACTAATATTTTGTTCGACGTATTTAGTAACAACTTGTGACAACTAACTACTTAGAGATGGCACTGCCCCTTTAAAGTATGTGTGGACTGCTTCCTCGATGATGGTTTAATAATAGAATGGAATTATTCATCGCCTTGTTTTGTTACATCTTGGAGAAACACCCAAAGCTTTGATTTATTGCCTTATTCCGCTACGATACGGTTGTATTAATAGTATACAATACTGAATAGTATTATACGACTGATATAATGTTGCTTCCATCAAATCTCCATATTCCATCCTCGTCACCCATATACGACTGATGTAATACTGCTTCCATCCAATATCAATATTCCATCTCAGCGAATTCTTACATATATATATATATATATATATATATATATATATATATATATTCGTATACTCTTATGCGAAAATTCTTAAGTCGTATACCCTTATTAGAAAATATTCACAATGAATATTTTCAAAAAATTCTAGTTGTAAGTATTGAAGAAGTTTGTAATATTTAAAAGGACGTATTCTCCAAACAAATGCCAGTTCATACTTACAAGATTAAAATATAGAATAACTGAACCTTTGAAGTAAATGTTGAAGCGCATTTAGTAGCTGATAAAATATCATGAACGAAATTAAAAAATTCATTTTTAATGAGTACTTATGATGAACATTTAAAGAATTTCCTTATACAAACGGACGAATAAATTTTTAAACAACACTTGAATGTTTAAGAGCTTACGTGTTTGTGCAGTTAAACCTTAATAATGGATCTTAACCATAATATTTTACTTCAAGAAACACGTTTTGTAACCTACAAAATATAAATGTATGAACAACTAAAAAATTCATTTGTAATAAATTCTCAATAGGAAAAATGTAAAAAGTTTAACTATATATAAGGGAAATGAAATTTTTAGTTAATGTGAACTTACTGAAGCTTTATTTAATTTAATTTATTTTATTTTTACCTTGTTTATAAAATTAAGAGTAAGCTTTATTATAAGTAGACAATTAATTGAATATTCATTGATATGTTTTATAAATTTTAGCCGATTTTTTTTTAATAAGCTTTTGTACATTATTATATTTTTTATGAATGCTCGTGTGTAACTTTCGAACAGATATGCGTCATATTTGATAATTATTTTTTTATTGAAATTGTTTTTTCTTTTATTAAGTACATTGTTACATATTGATGAAACAATAACTGGTTATATAATCAAAGATCTATAAGATAGCTATATTCAAGTGTTGTAAAATCCAATGTACTTAAAATAGAATAAAACCGACTCGAATTACCTTTAACCAACCCGGATTCACACTTCGCAGGTGAGTAAAGTGTCAGGGTCCATAAGCCGTGTTTTTGGCCCATTAAATAAGACTAGAATTCGATTTTGTTATACTGACTTAATTATTTCACTTTTTAATATTAGAAGGTTTATCCTGTACGATTTCAATAATATTTTTTTGCATTTTGTTCTTTTTTATATAACTTACACAAGCTCAAAGTTCGTATTCTGCGTAGTTTTTGATAAACAATACGCAATTTCTCCTAATTTTACCTTAATTTTTAATATATTTTTTAATATTTTACTATGAGCGCAGCTTTGCAACACTTTTATCTTTACATATACTGTACATTTTGATGTATTTCATAATACATGTAAAGAAGAAAGTGTTGCACGATTGCACTCATATAAATAATTGAGGTAAAATTAGGAGAAATTGCGTATTTTTCATCAAAAACTACGAATAATACGAACTTTCAGCTGGTGTAAGTTATATAAATCCGAACAAAATGCAAAAACTATTGTTGAAATGGTACAGGATAAACCTTCTAATATTAAAAAGTGAAATAATTAAGTCAGTATAACAAAATTGAATTTTAGTCTTATTTCATGGGCCAAAAACACGGCTTATGGACCCTGATCCTTTCATATATTTAAAGATAAATATGAATGTAAACAATTATAACTACATTAAAGTGTAAAAGAATATATTATTATACCCATGCAAAATTTAATTTAATAGAAATATTTGAAAATGCATTAAATAATTCTCTAAAAAGAATGTGAAAAAGACAAAGCTAAGCATTAATTTTAATGAGCACAAAAAGTCCCATAAGAAAAAAAAATCACAACCAACCATATTTCAATGTATAAACATAAAGCAAGAAAGAGTAAAACTAACATATCTTTGAAAATCCTTTGAGAATTTACTTAATTCCACACATAAAACAATAACACCAGAAAAATTAAATTAATATCCTCTAAGGGAAATTTTGGTAAAAGAGAACAAAAAATGCGTCAGTTCGTAACAATTTAAATTGTTCTAAAGTTAATTATAGTTAATAGTGATACCATCTTCGTTTATATTTAACATATAAGATTACCAAATACTTTTACTTGCTTAGTGACAGTTAATGGTCAAATATATTAAATTACTTAAGGTTGAATTTAATTGTTTATAATAAAAATAAAAGACAAAAGCAAGAAGAGACATAAAAAAAAATAATTCGAATAATTCTAAATCTAAATATTTTACGTGAGCATTTTTATGACTTCTATTGGAACTATTTCGCAGTAAAAGAATATATCTAGGTATATGCCATATATGCATAATGTAAACAAAAAAATTGTATTCTAAAAATTCTAAAGTTTCTATAGATTGTATTTCAGCCTTCATATATTTTTATATTATAATGCAGAATAAGTGAAGAATGCAATTAATTAATACTAAAAGATTTGCATGTTTTTTCTATAGCAGTGTATAAGAGAGTGAAAATAGTCATTCTTCAGATTTTTATTATCCTATACATATAATATTTTATTATCCTATTCCTGCCTTCATTAGCATTATGGAAATTTACTTCTTAAGTATCTGAAAGTTGATTCGTTTTTATTAAAGTCTCTGTAAAGAGTTTCATTTGTTCAAAATTAATATAAAATGGGGAGAAAGTTGTTTTGAATAAACTAGAGAAAGAGGTATAAGACGCCCTTCTCTTCCAGATGCAGATATGGCCCAAGAATCTAATATATATATATATATATATATATATATATCAGGTGATCAAAAATTTAAGAACAATTTAATAATTCAAAAATGAATAAAGATAAAAAAGTAAAGATAAATTGAAAATGAATAAATTAATACGCTACCGCGCACGCGCAATAACATATTATTGCTTATTTTACCGTTTATTACTTTTAATTTCACGGTATAATACTGGCAGCTGGAATGCCAGTATTATACCGTAAAATATATACTTTTTTTTTGTGTAACGCGAAAAAAATATTGCACGTGCTTTTTTTTTGTACGTAAAACATTCTTTCAAAAATTTTGGGATTGTAAGGTAATCAAAAAGATCTTTGTTATTCGAAATAATCAGATAACATCTAGTTACTTGATTCAGTAAAATTTGAAAAAATTATGCAAATTTTACTTTATATGGAAGTGCGTCTTAATTCTGTAATTTATACCAAACAACTTTTCATCCCATTTTATACTTTGAACAAATAAAATTCTTTACGAAGACCTTAATAAAAACGATCAAGTACCTAAGAAGTAAATTTCCATTATTAAACGATGCTAGAATGAAGGCAGGAATCTTTAAGGATACTAAAAATCGGGAGACCCTGAAGGGTGAAAATCTCTACTCTTTACTTTTTCTCTTTACTCTTTTATACACTGTCATAGGAAAAGCATACAAATCTTTTGGTATGCATTAAGGAATATATAGACATAAAAAATCGAAAATTATGAAGAGCTTTGAAAAGACTTCGAATTGAGAACACGTTAACAAATGGTTAGATAGTTTGAACTTTCTTTACTTATTCTAAATTATCATACAATAATATACGAAGGCTGAAATAATTTTTTTAGAAAAATATTTACATTTTGTATATATGAAATGTACGTCGATATACTGAGAACAATTTTACTGAGAACAATTTTGAAACTGAACCCTTTATACTCTAAAAAATAAATTACATTGATATCAATATGTGCAAAGAAAGTGCACTTTATTTTCGACAATATAAAAATACAAATTTACAATTTACAAATACATTTACAATCACAAACATTATAAAAAATTACCAATTTCATAAAAAGAAATTAAAAAAAAAAAACTTATTTTAACTCATTACCAACGGGTGAACGAGAAATCTCGTTTTTATTTAAAAAATATCATTAACTGAGGGCGTGGTTTCTACCTTACAAAAAATGCATTTATATCATTTTGTCCATTTTTTTTTTTTTTTTAGATTGTAAGACATTATATATTATATCCGTACATTGAAGGATATTTACCGGCAGAGTGGTGCAAAATTTTAATTAGATTAACTATTGAAAACTAGCAATTAGATGTTTAATCATGACTAAAGATTGACCAATTGAACTTCGTTTCAATCCTACTCATAGACTAATGATTAATGATTAATTTCATTTCATTCGGCATTGGACCTTTTATTTTCTTTATTTTTTTCTCAAATTTCTTCTGCTTTTATCCCCCTGGATTCGCGGCTAGAGTCCTGTATCTGGTCGGGTACCCCAATTTTACCTGACCCGACACGCGGACTGGCTTGGGAAAGGTTGACTTTAAATATTTCGGGTTTGGTTCGGTTACGGTTGAGATTTGAGGTCGAGCTTGGATTGACTGATCTTTCAAAAGTGAGTCCAGAATATATATCAAATGAAGCAAACTATATATTTGAATATAATGAGTGTATATGGGCTCACTTTTATAGAAAAATGATAGAATTGTTATTAGAGGTTTAATTGTAAATTACTACTCAATAATATTTTTTAAATATAGATTACTTTTCTTCCACTTCGAATTTGGGTTCTGTGGGTGTGATTTTTTGGGTTCAGGTCGGATTTTGGGTTGGCTTTAAGCAGAAATGTCGGATTCAGGTACGAGACAGTGTTGACAGTGAGTTATTTCCTTTAAATTTAGATTGCTTAATTGGCACCACTATTTTATAATGGCATATTTGGTCTTGTTTTTGTTTCATATGTTTAAATAAGGTGAATTTTTCTTTCTCGTAAAACTGGAGGTAATCATGAAAACTGAATTAAAAAAAGATTGGCTACTCGCAACACTTGTACGATATGAGTATAACGGGACAAGTGTGTGAATATTGACTGAGCTCGAAGCCACAGAGGTCGTCTGATGCATTAAAAGTCCTAGTTCTGATTGAGTCCGCTGGTTGGTGTGCTTAAATTAACAAAAATTACTTTTACAATTCTCGGTGGAATTTTCTGTGATCTTTTCCGACAGTTTTGAAGGGGAAAAGGGGGGGAGGCTGGGGTTTTTCTTACAATTAGACTATAATATTTAAAAAAATTCATTGTTTAAGCTTTAATTTTTCAAAATATTCATCTCGAAACTTGATGGCGTGAAAGTACCGTCAAAATGACGAATTTGCGCCTCGTTCTGCTCATAACATACCTAGATATTACGAAGCATACTGAAATATTTGTAATGTACTAGTCAAGAAAACTCGACATTCATGCCGTAACTTGAAGACGTCATAGTACAGTTAAAATAACTAATTAGCGCCACATTCTACTTATATCTTACAAATATATCAGGAGGCAGATTGAAAAATATGTATAGTACAAGTCAAGATATATTTTAAACAATTTTACCGTAAATCGATTGCGTGATAGTTCCTTCAAAATCACCAATTGGCGCTCTGTTCTGGTCATATCGTAACAAAATATGCCGAGGCAGACAAGTCATTCTTTCATCTATTACTAATAAATTTGTCTTATATCACAATTTCATCGCATAGCTCGATGAGGTAATCATTTTTGTCACCGCCCCACGCTCTATCACAGTTGGTTCGTACAATACAGGGAAAACATGATCTCAAAATATTAAATGATGAATAATTAAATACTAAACATTGATTAATAAAGGGATTCAACTGTCCCTTCTCCCATAAATGATTTACACGTTTTAACCTCTTTGTATTTGGATAATTTTATGTGACCCTGTATACTTTCAATAAGGAAAATCGTAGTGTGACCCTTAACCCCTTAAGAATCATATTCAATTTAGTGGTATTATGCTGAATACCAGAAATATTAAATTTTGTCAAAAGTAGTTTACATCATTATTTTTATCTATCAGAGATACAAAAAAACACAAAACCGAATGCGAAAAACAACAATTTACGAAACACACGGTCAAAGGTCCAACCGGGCAGGGAGGAGTTCTTCTCGGCTTAAGCTCAACTAGCCCCGCTCAATTACGAAACACAATTGAACAGAATTACCAACAAATGAACAACGAAGAAAGAAAGCAGCGGGAAAAATTAATGAGCTTTTGTATACGTAATACCATCTATTAGGTGCGAAAACAATCCTTGCTGTAAAGCCCGTACAAAACAAATCACAATAGCATTTAGCGACGCAAAAAAACAGATGCTTATAAAATTGCAGTCTAGACTTAAGACGAGGACGTACGCACGTGCGTCCTGGTATTACAAATAGACGAGTTCATGACGTAGGTATGTACGTCGTGGTGCTTAAGAGGTTAACAACAGTCTCGTAGTAATGAAAGCGAATTTAAGAAAATTAAATGGTGGCCATATTTAATTTTGGTCTGTGTAATTAGATTAATAATTAAAGTAATCGCGATTGAATTAGTTCAGATTGAATTAATCATAAAAAACTTTGTAAAGTGTAATTACGTTTTTCAATTTCAATCGGGATTACATTCATCATGATTAAATTTCGTATGCTTGAACTTTTAGTCGTTTGATCAAGTGACGAAAAAAGTCATCGATTAATGCCAACCCTGTTTATAGGTGCATAAACTTAAGAAACCTATTTAAGAAATCAATTTAAGAAAGACTTTCAGAAAAGGGAGGGGCTTCTACTGTTTTAAAACCCATATTTCACAAAAAAATACCGTCGGTAATATGTTAATAAACAATTCACCAGAACAAAATATTTTTTTAAATATTAATTGAGGGGGAAAAAACACAATGAGCAACACTAATTACTATCTGTATGAAATGTCCAATACTGTTAGGCAGATTTGTTTACATACATTATATTATTTTGATAACAAGTGTATATGGCACTTTTATGTTTCTTTAATTTCCAAATACTAAGTGGAAAAAATACTTAAAAAGTTAATTTTTTTGGCGCAAGGAATTGCAAGTGAACCAGTGTATAGTAGGAATAAAGTATTTTCATGTAAAATACAATATTAATGGTAACGTTTTGATTACGGTGTTGGGACACCGTACGTCCCAGCGACAATATTTTTATTCTATTCGTACCACTTTTTGAAAAACAATCTCTGTCATAGACTTATACTAGGATATTTTCAAGAAATATCTACCACAAAAATATTTTTTTGCATGTTGTGGTACGAGTGAATATAAAAATAGTCGCCAGTCTTGGTCCGTAATCAAAAGGTTAAACAATATTATTTCATTAAGAAAACTAGTGAACTTTGATTATTCTAGAACATGGTAATTCCAGTGGAAATTACTATTTTTATTACGATCCTTTAAAAAAATTTCAAATTATTTTAATGTAAAAATTCTGTAGTAATATTGGAAAACAAGAAAAAATTTTAATTAGTATAACTCCATATTTGAAACTATTTAAAAATTCAGAAATATTTCATAGAAAATATTTTTAACTTTATTAATTTGTAAAATTTTTTCTTGCTAAATTTTTAAACTCTGTGAGTACTTCAGTATTTTTAAGTATACTTAAAAACGTAAAGTTTGTTTGAATGTAAACTTTCTTTGTTTTTTCTCTAAATAAGATATATAATGAGTTCATATTTCAGTTTTTGTAAATTTGTTAAAAATATTTTTAAACATCTAATATATAATAAACTACAATGATATGAATTTAAAAATTTACATGAAAATTAAAGAATGTCGGTTATTTTTTTCGCTTATAGATGAATACAACAGTATTTTTTCTCTTTCATTAGAATTTCTGAAAAATATTAAATATTTTATTTTAAACATTATTTTCATTTGTAACTGCTTTTATGATAACATAAACAAAAAATATAAAAAAGTATTGAAAAAAAGTTTTTTAAACAAAAAACATGAGATATATTTCTTTTTATTTTTAACTGAAGCTGTTTTAACAAAGTTTTGTTTTAAGAAAACTGTTAATCTATATTAATAAATAGAATATGTTTGTCTGTCTGTCTGTGTGTGCACGAATACTAGTAAAATCTATCGCACGCAGAGACCTGAAAATTTAGTTTCGGATAGAGGAAGACAGATCCGAATGCACTTGTGACTCGGAATTTTCTCCTTTTTTTATAATTAGCCAAGATGTTAATTATACCCCCCCCCCCCAAGTTATAATAAACGAGCTTCAAGACGTTATGATCGTTTCCAAACATATCTGGTTGAAACGCTGGTCTTCAAATACAGAGCCCCCTATAGAGTTACAAAAATTAAAAAGAGAGAAAAAAAAGAAAAATATGATGTGTTCACGGAACTTTGTGTTCTGGTACTGATGTCGCTCTTCATTAAATATATATCTAAATA
Organism: Maratus michaelseni; assembly: GCA_963931845.1. Taxonomy (NCBI): domain Eukaryota; kingdom Metazoa; phylum Arthropoda; class Arachnida; order Araneae; family Salticidae; genus Maratus; species Maratus michaelseni. The sequence continues at coordinate 267,243,293 of OZ007593.1, forward strand.
AATTTTTATTAATTAAAAAAATATATTTCTGCATATATATATAAAACGCCAACGTTCAGTTGATATTTTTCAGTTTGTAACGGTATTTTTTGTTTAAAAAAATTCTATTTAAAGAAAAAATAATTTTCTGGTGATCATTTTCATATTTTTCACATTTTCTGCAGTTTTAATCCCCCCCCCCTCCCGTAGCTCAGACGAAAAAAAATACCCACGTATAGAAGTTTCGTTTCTGCTCTCAACGGTACCATTTCTCCAAAAAAAAATATTAATATTTAAAAAATATATTTTCTAAGGGTAATTTTCATATTTTTCGTTTTTACTGCTGATGGCGCCAATCAGGCTTAATATTCTTCGGCATACTCGGACAGGACCGGTGCTGGGCAGCGATGGACGGGTTTACTAGTTAAATAGAAAAAACTTCACTAGATATTAATAATCTATAAATGTTTATGATGTTTTCATTATCATATATTCTAATACGAGCAAATCTTGTGTGTGGTTATATATATATATGCAAATTTTATCTTAAAAACGGCTCTAACGATTTTAACGAAATTTCGTATCCTACCGTTTTGGGGCACCAGAAAACCATTGGGCTAGGTCACATGTTCCAGAAAATTCGATTAGTGGGTCAATTTGGGTCATTTTGGGTCATGCTCTAGCTAATTGTATCTAAAAAACGGTTCAAACGATTTTGACAAAATGTTGTATCCGACCATTTTCGGACACGAGAAGACTATTGGGCTGGGTCACATGTTCGAGAACTTTCGATTAGTGGGTCATTTTTGGGTCAACGCGGGTCAAATTAATTTTATCTAAAAAACGGCTCTAACGATTTTGATTAAATTTTGTGTCCTACGAGTTTCGAGCACGATAAAATCATTGGGCTAGGTCACATGTCCGAGAAAATTCGATTAGTGGGTCATTTCGGGGTCATTGTGGGTCAAGATCTAAAAAGCGGCTCAATTTATACTAAATTTTGCATACAATGGTTTTCGGGAACGAGAAGACTGTTGGGCTAGGTCACATGTTCCAGAAAATTCAATTAGTGGGTCATGTTGGGTCATTTTGGGTCATGGTCCAGCTAATTGTATCTAAAAAAACGGTTCAAACGATTTTGACGAAATTTTGTATCCGACCATTTTCGGGCACGAGAAGACTATTGGGCTGGGTCACATGTTCCAGAACTTTCGATTAGTGGGTCATTTTTGGGTCAACATGGGTCAAATTAATTTTATCTAACAAACGGCTCTAACGATTTTGATTAAATTTTGTGTCCTACGAGTTTCGAGCGCGATAAAATCATTGGACTAGGTCACATGTCCGAGAAAATTCGATTAGTGGGTCATTTCTGGGTCATTGTGGGTCAAGATCTAAAAAGCGGCTCAATTTACACTAAATTTTGCATCCAATGGTTTCGGGCATAAGAAGACTGTTGGGTTAGGTCACATGTTCGAGAAAATTCAATTAGTGGGTCATGTTGGGTCATTTTGGGTCATGGTCAAGCTAATTGTATCTAAAAAACAGTTCAAACGATTTTGACGAAATTTTGTATCCGACCATTTTCGGGCACGAGAAGACTATTGGGCTGGGTCACATGTTCGAGAACTTTCGATGAGTGGGTCATTTTTGTTTCAAAGCGGGTCAAATTAATTTTATCTAAAAAACGGCTCTAACGATTTTGATTAAGTTTTGTATCCTTTTGTATCCTACGAGTTTCGGGCACGCGAAAATTATTGGGCTAGGTCACATGTTCGAGAAAATTCGATTAGTGGGTCATTTCTGGGTCATTGTGGGTCAAGATCTAAAAAGCGGCTCAATTTACACTAAATTTTGCATCCAATGGTTTTCGGGCACGAGAAGACTGTTGGGCTAGGTCACATGTTCGAGAAAATTCAATTAGTGGGTCATGTTGGGTCATTTTGGGTCATGGTCAAGCTAATTGTATCTAAAAAACGGTTCAAACGATTTTGACGAAATTTTGTATCCGACCATTTTCGAGCACGAGAAGACTATTGGGCTGGGTCACATGTTCGAGAACTTTCGATTAGTGGGTCATTTTTGGGTCAACATGGGTCAAATTAATTTTATCTAAAAACGGCTCTAACGATTTTGAATAAATTTTGTGTCCTACGAGTTTCGAGCACGATAAAATCATTGGGCTAGGTCACATGTCCGAGAAAATTCGATTAGTGGGTCATTTCTGGGTCATTGTGGGTCAAGATCTAAAAAGCGGCTCAATTTACACAAAATTTTGCATCCAATGGTTTCGGGCATAAGAAGACTGTTGGGCTAGGTCACATGTTCGAGAAAATTCAATTAGTGGGTCATGTTGGGTCATTTTGGGTCATGGTCAAGCTAATTGTATTTAAAAAATAGTTCAACTGATTTTGACGAAATTTTGTATCCGAACATTTTCGGGCACGACAAGACTATTGGGCTGGGTCACATGTTCGAGAACTTTCGATTAGTGGGTCATTTTGGGGTCAAAGCGGGTCAAATTAATTTTATCTAAAAACGCCTCTAACTATTTTGATTAAGTTTTGTAACGTACGAGTTTCGGGCACGCGAAAATCATTGGGCTAGGTCACATGTTCGAGAAAATTCGATTAGTGGGCCATTTCTGGGTCATTGTGGGTCCAGATCTAAAAAGCGGCTCAATTTACACTAAATTTTGCATCCAATGGTTTTCGAGCACGAGAAGACTGTTGGGCTACGTCACATGTTCGAGAAAATTCAATTAGTGGGTCATTTTGGTCATGGGTCATTATGGGTCAAACTATTTTATCTTAAAAACGGTTCAGAGGATTTGAAATAAATTTAGCATCCTACAGGTTTAGGAAACAAGAAGACTATTAGGCTAGGTCACATGTTCGAGAAATTTCGATTAGTGGGTCATTTTAGTCATAGGTCATTATGGGTCAAGCTATTTTATCTTAAAAACGGCTCAGACTATTTACACTAAATTTTTCATCCTATGGTTTTCGGGCACGAGAAGACTGTTGGGCTAAGTCACATGTTCGAGAAAATTCAATTAGTGGGTCATTTCGGTCATGGGTCATGATATTTGAACTCAAATTTAATTTTGACCGAGCATAGCTCGGTCTTCCCTGCTCGTTGTTACTATCAGTGAACATTCACAGGGTGAAACTAATTTTAGATGACCTTTTCAAGATATTTTTCGTCCTTTTTTGAAGATACAGACTTTGCAGAAGAACAGCGGCATAGATTACATGACTTGTAGCGGCTGTTACTCACAAGAATAAGGACAATAAACGTTCAATGAAAAACGATGATAAAAGTAAATATAAGACCTCATCACCATAAAGGACAAATGGGGCCTCCATCCTCTAAGGAAAACCCAACTTCAAAAAACAGATTTTTTTTCCTTAAAATGAGCACGATTTGACTCTACAAAAATGTAACACACAAAAATGTATCATAGGGGTCCCCCATTTGAAGCTTTCCCGAGGGCCGCATATGGTTAGTCAGGTCCGGGTTTAGAGTATGACATCTGAAGATATCAAATCAGATGTAATTAGCTACATAGACAGCGAGGATAACTTAAACAACCCTACAGACACTTAAGATGAATGTGAGCCCGGGCCGTCAGGATATACAGAGCATCCAAAACCAACAGATGAAAATAATATGAAAACAAATGAGAGATATTTTTCCAATCAGTATAAGTTGTAGGACTTTGTGATAGCGAATTATAGTGCCCAGCAATAAAGAATATAGTTAATTTCATCGGCAGCAAAGAATTCTGTGTATCTACAATGGTGAAACAACGGAAATTGTGGAAATCGACAGACATCGAAAACACAATCTTATATAAACGCAACTAAATTTTGCGTAAAACACAACCGCCAGCCAATTGAAATTGACGATCGCTCTACTTTCTATGTGGGCATGGAATGTTAGCAATTCCTCTCTTCTTGGTTTAATTTTGTATTTTTTCTAAAGCATTAGGAATTCTTTCTTCTTATGTTATTTATTTTCTACCTAAAAATTATAAGTAATATATACTTATATTTCATTTTATTTTCATTTTTGTAATAAAATGCACGTTTTGAAGAGATTAATTTACTTTATTGCACAGATTCTAACACACAGTTATAGTTTGCCAACTTACCTCACGGAGTATGCCAAACCCCAGATGTGAGGTAACCCTGTACAATTATAATTAATGTACAGTAAAGTATAGTAATTAAATGCTATCATTTAATTTTGATGTACTTTTTAAAGAGAAACCATAGAGATAGTGACACGCAAAAATACAATATGTAACGATGCAGCGTCTTTTAACTTACTGAAATTGTGGCTAGAGTCACTCCATGGTTACAAATATAGAAATAAACAACTAAGTAAAAATAAAAGATATAACTTGCGTAATTTTTAAAAAGTACTTGAAAATTAATTTCAAATAATAGCTTCAAACACCGTGCAATTATAGAATATTCTCATTTGTTTTTGAAAATGGCTCGGAGTGAGCCGAAACATGTCAACAATCTAATAAAAATATTTTACTGTATATTATGTTGTTATTTTACACCTTTTAGCATTTAAAAGAAATATATTTACTTTGTTTTTCAGGTATAGTTTGTAGAAAATTTAATTTCTTTATATAGAAAAAAAAACATCAAAATTCGTTAAATTGTTCAAACGTTATCGTTACAAAACCGCTGAAAAACAGTGATTCGAGATAATTGAGTTTGAAGTTTGGCCTTCGGAAGTATCGCCGATTCTGAGCAGCTCAATGTTTACGACTCGTATGACCATTATTTTAAGAATTTTGCTGTTCGGCTAAATGTACGACATTCTTAGAGGTTCAAACATTATAAAAATAAAATATACATTTTTTCGTCATTTGAAACCTTTTTGGTTCTCTTAATAGGACAAAGTACAACTATTTTACCGTCTGACCTTTCACTTATTTTCCTAGTACAACAAGAACAAAAATTCTTATTAATATTATTAATTCTTATTTTTAAATTCTTATTAATATTATTAAATACAGTAAGACTTGTTAAAACGAAACATATCTATAACGGAATTCTCTTTTAAACGAGAAATTTTTATAGTTATGACAAAACCATTCAATTAAAACTGCTAAGACGGAAAATTGTCCAAAACAGATTTTTTTTCCAGTAAGTTGTTTCGACTGTTCCACAATATCCATTTAAGTAATATTAATATCCTTTTTAGTATTTGTGAAATAGTTTTTACAAATAGAAATCACGAATAAGTTCTTTTTTGTTCTAGTAAAGAAACATACATTTTATTTCTTCGACTTTATGAGAATTATACTTACAAGTTAATGGAACAAAGTACAACTTTATTTCCGTATCGGGTATTGACTTATATCCCCAGTACAAGTTGATTACGAGAAAGACACTTAGAAGACGAAATTTATTTCCCTTTATTCTGGTTGACTGATCTACTTTGAAAAGGAAGACGAACAAATACATTAGAATTAGAACAATATCTGACTTTAATAAAAGGGAGATGACGAATTCAAAATCTCAATATCTTTAAAATATTTACCATACATTGAAATTTATTAATCTTATACTATATTAATTTATACATCTGGATTCCAACATTTAATTCCTTTTATTACACCAATATTATCTGTGGTAAAGACTCTAAAAAAGATACAGTCCACAATAGATAGCGAATTTTAGAAATAAACCTATGCTTCGTGTAATTCAAATTGATTTTTTTGAAATATGAATTTCTTTCTAATATCTTATTAATATTATTAAATGCAGCAAGACTTATACTAATTAGACTTATACTACTTTGGTTGTACGCTCTTTGGTAAAGTGATAATTCACACCCTTTGTATTACAGTAAGACTTGTTAAAACGGAACATATATATAACGTAATTCTGCTTTAAACGAGAATTTTTTGTGGTTATGACGAAACTATTCAATTAAAATTGCTAAGACGGAAAATTGTCTAAAACAGATTTTTTTCGGTACGTTGTTTCGAATGTTCCACAATATCCATTTAAGTAACATTAATATCCTTTTTAGTATTTATGAAATAGTTTCTACAAATAGAAAATCACGAATAAGTTCTTTTTTGTTCTAGAAATGAAACATACATTTTATTTCTTCGACTTTATGAGAATTAAACTTACAAGTTAATGGAACAAAGTACAACTATATTGCCGCATCGACTATTGACTTATATCCTCAGTACAAGTTGATTACGAGAAAGACCCTTAGAAGACGACATTTATTTCCCTTTATTCTGGCTGACTGATCTACTTTGAAAAGGTAGACGAACAAATATATTAGAATTAGAACAATATCTGACTTTAATAAAAGGGAGATGACGAATTCAAAATCTCAATATCTTTAAAATATTTACGATGCATTGAAATCTATTAATCTTGTACTATATTAATTTATATATCTGGATTCCAACATTTCAAAGTTTTCATTTAAGTATTATTAATATTTTAATATTACTGAAAGAGATTCTACTAATGGAAAATAACGAATAAGTTCAATAAATCTTTTTTGTTCTAGAAACGAAATCTATATTTTAGTCCTTTTACTTTATGAGAATTGAACTTACAAGCTAATGGAACAAAGTACAACTACCTTGCCGCACGAATAATGCCTTATTTTCTTAGTACATGTAAATTACACATAAAATTCTTAGTTTTTTTCCTTTTATTCTGGTTCATTCATTTACGTTGCAAAGAAATAAAGAACAAATATATTTGAAATAAAACAATATCTTACCTTTAATAAAAGGCAGATTAAATCTTTAAGCTCGAGACGCTAAAACATATTTGACTAGCTGCATGTATATGGAATTTATTTCTTCCTTAATCCTTTTTATTGCACTAATATTTTGTGCAGTAATGGTTTTAAAAGAAGTAGAACGGTATAAATAACAAAATTTAGGAAGAAATTTGTGCTTTAGAAATGAAACGGGCTGAACCTGAGTCCGGGTCCGAAACGGGCTCGGGTTCGATTTTCATACCTGTCTTCTGTATTATTTTTTCACAATAAATTTTATTTATTGAAAAACGACGAAAAAAAAAGTTTGCTATTTGAAAAACAGGTTTAAGTTTCTTCAAGTGTTTTACAATCCTTTAAAAATCAATTTGAAAGAGTATTGAATTATATTCAATGGTTGGAGTATCATAGTTGAGATTTTTTCCAACAGAGCGAAAGTACGCCGGGACCAGGACTCGAACCTGGGTACTTTCGTTTGCCATACCAACGCTCCCCCTACTGAGCTATCCTGACAATATCCTGGCCTGGCATATTTCACTCTTATTTGTTGGACAAGGCTGCGAACTGCAGCGCTAATTTCAGTCATCCGAGCTATAACTATAGCATTTACACCATGAATCTTGAAATAGCACGGAAACTCCTGTATACCATGTAATTAGGCGTTCTTCTGTTCATTATGAGTATTGAATTGTTACTGATGGGATATAAGGAGAAATATTCTATCTGATTCTGAAGCTTTTGCATGGTCAGCGTCAGTAACATAAAGAAGCCGTGGGATATCCTTTGTATTTTCTCGCTTTCTTTTTTAAGTCATTTGCAGAATTTCTGGAAAACAGAACTCCTGATTTTCTGCCCTATTTGTACAGGGATATTTGAAAATAATAAGATATTCTGACTTTTGCAGATTTCTGTTCGTGGTAGGATATAAATAACAAATTTTCTATTTTAAACATGTTTTCAGGAACATGAAAATCACAAAATGTTGTCACGTGGTGTATTTAGGGCTAATATTTATTTTTATGTAAGAAGATAATTGTAAATGAAAAAATTAATCTTGAAACAATTTTGAAATATTATTAGTTATTTCGTACTGCGTACTTTTGGTATTGGTCCCGGGCTCCAAAACAGGGTCCGAACTCATCTCTAGTGTGCTTCTGTTTAGTAAAATTGAATTGTTATAATGTTACAAATATGAATTCATGTTTAAAATTTTATCAAAATTATTAGATACCGTAAAACCTGTGAAAATGAAACATGTCTATAATAGAATCCTATTTTAAATGGAAAACTGTCATGGTCATGACAAATAAATGCTATGCAATTATACCTGCTAAGACGCAAAACTGTCTAAAACAGATTTTTTTCGGTACATTGTTCCAATTATTCCACAATATTCATTTAATAATTAATTATACATTTTTTAATATGGGTGAAATATTTTCTACAAAGACAAATTACGAATAAAAGCAACAAAGTTCTGTTTTTCTTTTCTAAAAAAAGTAATATATATTTTATCTCTTCCACTTTATGAAAATTAAACTTACAAGTCAATGGAAAAAAGTACAATTATCTTGCCGCTAGATTATCGACTTACCTTCCTAGTGCAAATTAATGACAAGAAAGACCCATAGAAGATGAAAATTATTTCCCTTTATTTTGGCTGACACATCTACATTGTAAAGAAATGCCGAACACACACATTAGAATTAGAACAATATTTAAGTTTAATAAAAGGGGTATTAAATCCTTAAGCTTGAAGCACTAAAGTGTATCCGATAAGCTGAATGTATTTGAAATCTATTTCTTGTTTAATGCTTTTTATTACACAAATATTATCTGGGGTAATGCTTCTAAAGAGAAATTTAATAAGAAATTTAGAAATAAAAATACAATATATAGTGTTGTCTCCGTCTAATGAAACGGTTTATTACAAATATGAATTTTTATTTAAATGACCAGGGCTTTACAAATTTGATAAAATCTGGTAGCCAGTAGAAAATTCTGGTCGCCAGTAAAAAATATCCCCCCCCCCCCCCCTAACACACACATACCTCCGTCATTGATTCTCAAAAGGCACAAAAAAATGAATTAATTGAGAAAAAAATATATAGTTTAGAATTATTAGTTGCATAATTTAAAAAGATAATATAAACCAAGTTTTCTAATGAAACATATCAAGTTATCCCAGATAGCATGCAAGGTTCCTGAAAAAGCGTGTTCAGAAAATGCTGATTTCCAAAAGTTCCGGATAGTTATCCGGATAGAATCTATATTTGATGAGCGAGGCATCGATAGAATAGTGAAGCAGGAAAACAATTTTTTACCTATTTTCCCATCGATGTTTGTCAAATAATTCTAATTTTATTATTTTAAAAATTTTATTTGATTAACTTATTTTTGCATAATTAAAAACAAAATAATTAAAAAAATTGTTGAATATAATTTCTAAGTTTATTTCGTAACATTCCAACATTTTTAATGAGACGACTTACGAGAAATGAGAGAAAAAAATGACGTTTGTGCTCATTTCTTAGGTCATTTTTTATACAAAATAATAATAATAATAATAAAATACCGCCGGAATAATTAATTTGGTCGCCAGATGAAAAATCTTGGTCGCCAGTGGTAACTTGGCGACCGCATTTGTCAAGCCCTGTAAATGACGATTTGCATATTAGATAAAGGTCTGCATATATGATGGATGGAAATACATTAAAAGTAAGTAGAATAAAATTACTTTAAAGTTTTATTTTTATTAAAAACATTTGAAACATATCATGTGCCTATAATGAAAATATTTCATCTGCGATGCTATAGTCATTACTTGATTGGAAAGTTTTCACAATTCATTTGACAAACGATTTTTTTTTTTACTTGACATCCGGACATGAGTATTGAACAACGTCGGCTTACGATGATGTCGATTTAGTATGCTTTTCATCATTTTATTTAATGCGCTCTTATACTTTTCTTTGCATTATATAATCTAAAAATTGTAAATATGCCTGCTAAAAACATTGTTAAATTTACAGTAGGAGACAATGTTAATATTTTAGTTTTCCATTTCTTATGCAATCAGCAAAATTTCTAAAAATGCCTATAAAATTAGAAGCATATTAATCATTTTAAATCGTGTTGTAATATGTATTTACTGTTCGATTTTTGTATTTAATTTTGTTATCTCTAATAATTTTCTAAATATTTAAACATATTAAACTGTACTATTTTAAATCATTATGTTACATAATGCATTAATTCAATTTTTTTAATTGAAGCTATATGGGAAAATTTATCTTTTTTTCTTATAAGAAATTCTATTAGATTAGTCTATCAATAAATGCTAGCAATTGGATTTCGAGATACTTTTATCCTTTATCAGTGCTTACCTAGTACTTCAACATAATTGCTTCTTCGATCACTTCAATTTTGTAATTAATTTATTATCTTCGTTTCGTGAAGTACTCATTATTTTACTAATTAGCCCGATCAATTAACATTTGATTCTTAAATTAGTCATATATTAATTAACTAATTTTATTTTTTGTTATTATGCTTCTAAATTTAGAAAGATATATTATATATATATATATATATATATATATATATATATATATCTGAAATACCTAGTGAATCAAGTTAATTGTGTGCTAGATTACTTCGAGTTCTATAGGGATAATTCATTATTTTTATTCCCGGAATAAATGCTGTTTTTTACTTAAGTATAAGCCGTTCATTTAATATTAGATGACATTAAATACATTTCATCTATTATTAATTTACGTTTTTCACACTTATTTTCGTGTATTTCGTAATTTCTCTTTTAAAAAGTAGCACCACTTTTTTTAAGGGTGTTTCTTTCTTTCACTGAGACGAATTGTTTAATCTGTTACGAACGAGATAACATATAGTCCCAAATATACATGTATAATAAATAACAGTAGACAAAGTAAAATTATTACAAAGTGTCCCAATGAGCTCGCAGTGTCAGATTCTAACGCCTTCAGGTTATCGAGATAAGCATCATGATATGTTATATGGGGAGTCACGTAATATAATGTCATAGTCAAATGACGTTACAGCGTACTGTAGTTCATGTAATGATGCAAAAGTAGCCACATATCCAGCACAACACTTCAAATCACGCAGCAAACAAAATATGCTGACCAACAAGAAGAAAAACAGTTTTGATCTTACGCCCCATTACATGGACCACAACACGCCAATACGTCATATATGTTAATGGTGTCATTGTACTATAAAGCTATTCCGAGAGCTTCATTGGATATGTCACAAAATTCATTTCGATGTTCGTTATCGGAACCCGCTAGAATCTGATGCTGTGTGCCTGTTAGGACGCCCTGTAAAAGCATATATATAATTCAAGTTTTTATTTAAATGATATTAAATAAACAACGATTAAAAGAATTGGGTTCTTTTCTTGAGAATATAATACTATGCATACCCTACAAGTTAGTTTTTGTTAATCAAACATAAGGTAGTTTTCTCCAAATTTTAAAACACTGTTATGTAGAAGGGTAAAATAATGACCGAATTTTTTTTTCATACTATGTTGATAAAACCTATTTAAAAACATACCAATTACGGTTTGCCGTATAGCAATACTCAGTTCAGTTTGAATGGCTCTTTGTAGTAGTAAGGTAAAGACACAAGTAGTTGACACTTTACCAGTACTGGTCACATTTAAATTGGAACTAAAAAAACAAAAGTCGCGCATAGGTTTGTGTCCCTCGTGGGATTGGTGATATAATTCTCTATTGTTAATGTCTTAAAAGTGTCCACTACTGGTACTGTGACATAGCAACAAAACCTGTACTGCACAGCCCTGTCAAAAGGAGTAATTTTGGTGACAAGGGACGACATTGCTAACGGTATGCGATAGCTAAGGAATGAACTGGAACAAGAGAACCTATTCCGTGGATAGTTGGCCAGGGCGCAATTGGTTTAATACATTTTTGAGAAAGAATCCGGCATTTTCCCCTCAAATACCTCACAATTTAAGAGCAACAAGAGATGTATTAATGACGAAAGGCTGTTGAATGGTTGGAGGAGGTTCTTTACTTTATATTTGAAGCAAATTGTTTTATCCCGACGAGAGAGCATTTATTTCTAAATCCTAAAGTTTTCGGTTTCAAAGGGGACAAAACCGTTTACTTACTATTTTCTTGTGGTAGTCTTACATAACCGCTGAAAAATTGAGCGAAGATTCCTACTCAAAAATAGTGGTAGCCAATTTCAAGGGGCCCTTCGAACACTCGGAAAAATACGACTACGAGAGTCACCATTTTTCAAATCAGCGTACAGGCTGATTAGTAGGCGAAGTATAGTACTCAGGGCCTGTGACTATGCTTAATCTTTTTACGTTTACTGCACATTACTGTAATTAAAATTCCATTCACTCGTTAAGTGTCAATTGCAATAAAATGCTGCGATTAAAGCACTTTTTTCTAATGTGCCATACTACAATGTTATTGAGTTTTTTTTCCGCTTTTAATATAAGTTTGCTATTTTTATCATTGTATTTATTCATTACTGTAACAGCAAATACCTTTTTGTTAATAAAATATACATTCCCAGCCGTTTCGTCGTGTATGTGAGTTTTCTGCAAGAACTCAACCGTGTCCACTACTGGAACAGATAGTTGTACACTACTGGATTTTACGTGTTCACTATTGGCAAATTTTAAGTTTTCTAAACAATTAATTTAGTGAGGGAAATGTTTAAAACAGCAATTTTTTCACCACAGTCGTGAGTAGAAAGAGTTAATTGAGGTACCGAACACTCGCTGTTGTCTCAGTCTCAAAGTATAAACGGCACACGAAAAATAGGCAAAAAGTGTTCTTGAAGTCTCCACTACTGGTATCTTAACCCTTTCCGGCACAGTGATCCCACTTCGGGCACGCCTAATTTTAATTCCAAACTTGAATTCAACACCAAGAATATTTAATAAAATTTTGTTTCTACAATGAAAGCTTAAAATAAGGAGTTCTTATTAAAGTAAAGTAGTTATTTAAGTAAAAATTTAAATATTATAAAAATGCAAAAAAATTCATTTTATTAATAAGCATTTGTTTCTGAGAAAAGGTAGATGAAATAGCAAAAAAAAAAATGCATTTAAAAAAAAAAAAGAACATGATTTTAGCAAAACACTTTTTCACTTTTTAAAACTAATCAGCAACATACACTAAATTTTCTGGATTATTTTGAAGACTTTCTCTCTTCCTTTTAAGTCTTTTTCTATCATTGCGGCTTTTGTTTGCAGGGATTGAGCATATTTTGCTTTTTCATAGTAGTTGTTGTGCATTCCCTTGGATCTATGCTTAATTTTACCTGTATTTCAAGTTTCGTTATACAGTCCTTGTTGAACGATGCAAAAGCATCAGAAGTACCAAATGATAATGTTTCTATTTATAAAGTCTTTTTGGGAATACGGAACCATGTTACATTGCTTCACATTCTCCTTAGGACTTTGTGTATATTTTCATGCACACATTTTTTCAGCACTTCAGGATGTGGCAAATCTTTGAATATAGGCCACATTGTTTCCATCGCAAGCTCCAGGAAGATTATTTTTGTGATTGAAATTTTTTGCATAAGATTTCGTACAATAACTCCACACAATGATTCTTTCCGGGAAGTTTTCTAAACTTCTCAACCGAACAGGAAGTTAAATTTGGTATCAATTTAAAGAGCATGAATCCTTAATTTTTAAAATATAAAAATCCGAAAACGATAGTTATAAAATTTTTCCTTACTGACAATCATATAGGTCATGTTTTGCGTTTAAGGGGCATGGTTCGCTAATTATTTCTGATGTATATTTAATAAATAATGGTCATGAGGTTATTGCTGATTGAAATTATGAGGCAATATTAAATATGAAGAATTCTATAAAGTTGTATTTGTATATAAAAATTATATAAATTATTGTATATAAAGTTAATTATGGACTATTCTGACAAATAAAAAAAATATTGCAAACTTTGTTAACAGAATAACACTTATCAATAAAAACTTGAACAATGTTAAAATGTATTTAAATTACCTTGTCACCGCCGCGGACTGATATATCCGTTCACTATGCTGTAGGTTTCACTGCAATAACAGTATTGTTTAAATTAATATATTTCTACAAATATAATGAAGGTTTTAAAATATTGAGTAATGATTGATACTCTCAAAGCTTTATACTTACTCTCAAGTTTCTTATATCAAGTTTGAAAATTCCTCTTTTTCTAGCACTTTAAAATAATTAAACAGAAAACAACATTACAAATTTGCCCTTTTGTTCGGCGGTCAGGGGGTTAAAAGAAACATTTCCAAATAAAGAACATCTTTGGAAATATTGTAGCTTCCTGTTTTTTATTCACGATATCACCTAAATAGTTAGATGTCGTCTTCTTATTAACATGAATATTAAAACTGCCATGTACTTATTATGATTAAATCTTATCCATTTATCTGTAGGCTAATTTACATGTTTAGTTTTAAGAGGGTAACAAATTACGACGAAGACAGTCTTAGTGTTCATTCCTTTAATAACGGAATATCACTTTGCTCATTAAGTGCATGTAAGTTACATGGATGAATTATTTAAAATAACATGGACTTTTGAATGAACTCCAAATGTCTTGTGATTTGAATGTATTTGTTTTAAATTAAATGTGAGACAAAATATTTCAAGTTCTTGAAAGTATACTAATATAATAATTATTTCAATTATCAAGCAATCATACTTTATTTTTTCTCTCTTTTTCCATTACATTTTTGACAACAGAAAAATGGTTGCTCATACTGAGATAATTTTGTAGGGGGGGGGGGGGGGGTTAAAGTTGTTGTTTAGAATCGTAGACTTATTTTCTAGACATTATAATTCCCCACATCTTTCAACCTTCTTCTGAAAGCTGATATTTTCGAAATTTTCATATACAGTAGAATCTTGATTCTTAATCGCCCCGTTGTCGAGTAATTCAGTTCTCGAACAATATATTCCAGTGAAATCATTAGAAATACAGTGAAATTCTAGGTTAATTCGTGTTTTGAACAGTGAGAGTGTCGTCACCAAATCGAGTGAATGAAAAAAGAAATGTAGCAAGAGCGAACAAATGATTTTTTTTATTGCCGAGTTAACGAAATTCACAAATTTTAGTGATTCTTGTTCAGCGAAGTTGCTAAATTTACTGGTTTTTATTTTTCTCTTTATCTGTTTGCGCTTGTAGTTTCGTTTTGGAAATCCTGATTATGGAAATTCACGTAAGAAATCGACAAAGAATTACAAATTAATACTTTTTGGATTTTTTCCTTTACATGAGCTATAAAATCTTCCGTCCTCCTTCGTGCCAAGTTTCAACTTTTTAGGTCAACCGAAAGTACCCTATAATTTTTACTCTAAAGAATACCGGAAGAACTCTTTAATTTGTGAAGTAACATTTATAGGGTACTTCCAGTTGACCTAAAACCTTGAAACTTGGCATAAAGAAAAGTCTTATAGCATATGTAAACGAAAAAAATTCAAAACAAATTAATTTTTGTACATGATCGTTTTTATTGATTATGGAAATTCATGAGTTTCTCAAGTAATAAATCGACATACATTTATAAATTAATGTTTTTCGGATTTTTTTCTTTTACATGTGCTATAAGACCGGTTCTTGCCAAATTTCAAGGTTCTAGGTCAACCGGAAGTACCCCATATGTTTGGAAAGTAAAAATTGTAGGGTACTTACGGTTGACCTAAGACCTTGAAATTTAGCATGAAGAACGATCTTGTAACGCATTTAAAAAAAAAATTTCGAAGTTCATTAATTTATAATTCTGTGTCTATTTTGTGCGTGACAAACTCGTGAATTTCCATAGTCGGGACTAACACCAAATTAACGTATTGTAACGGAATATTTTGTACATAGCTCAAGAAACTAGATACTTACTAAGCTTTACAGTAATATGGCATAACGATATCGAATCCTGAAAGTGCGAGTCTCAAAGTGCGAGTCCTACTCGCACTTCTCCTGATTTTTTTTTCTTCATGTTTTCCTGGGCCCTTAGCACACATACATGCAATATAGTCGTTGCGAAACTAACGAATTTCCTGCATTTTGAGATTCAAAAACAGCAATTTAACTTAGTAGTCCCAACGGTCTAAAATAAACAAGAATGAAAACTCCTCAATTCTTCTTAAACTCAAGTCATCCAAAATTTTGCCACAAAGGTGTGGATTTGGTTTCTGTTATACTTTTATTGAAATGTTATAAAGTTTTCATTGTCTCTCATGTAACGTACAGTATTGTATTGTATTTTTATATTTTATTGTTTTGTACTATACAGTGTATTTTTGAGACAGGAAAATACAGGAACTAATTTGGGAGGTGCTGACCAGTTAATAGTATTTTTGTTATTTCTTATGTTAAAATTTGATTTGGTTCTCAAACGATTCTTTGGACCGAATTGTGCTTGACAACCGAGTTCAACACTATAGCTTTTAAAAGACAAAAGAGTTTAAAAAAACTGTTCGCTATTCTGAGCTTTTATAATCTTCTGGGAAACAACAAAATTTTCAAAACATTTTTTAAACTAAAAAACTATTGAATAATTTATTTTTAAATTTTATTTAAAAAAAATTAAATAAATAAAAAAAAGAAAGAAAAAAAAATTCTAAAAAAATCTTTTAAATATATTGTTGCGCAATTATATTCATTCAAGATATTGCAGCGCTAATTAGGTCTTATCTGGCTTAATAACACAAGCATAAATACGATGAAGCAATTATTACCACGAGTTTTTTTCAGTCTTCTAATGTATCAATTACGAGACTAGTTAGGAAATTATTTAATTATAAGCAAGACTCTGTTGTAACTTTGTCATCCTTGTATCCAATAATGAATTCTTGTGTAAATCATTAATCGTAAGTAAGTTATTTGGAATATCATAACGAGATGTCTTATTTTAAGTGTTTTGTTTGTAAAACCAAAGAAAATGTTATAACCGATAGTATAACCTTATGAGGAACACAGAGGATTTAAAATTATTAAATCGCTAGCAATATGTCTGGTTTGAAAGACTTTTACATACCATTAAAAAAAAAAAGAATTTTAAATATGAAAAATCTTTGAAAATGTTGCAGTGCTATATTTTTTATTCGACATATAGAAGTATTTATTTCCCTTCAGCGTAATCACAAGAATTTAACTAATGGATACAGGAGTACAATATGAATTCGAAACCAAATATGTATTCAACCAGAATCTCGAAAAAAAAAAGAAAGAAAGAAAAGTAATGTCATTTTTTAATGCAATTAGGAAGAAAAAGGTCTTCAATCATGTTTCTAAAATATATTTTACGAAGAAATATGCACTGTAATAAAAATAATAAAATAATGCACTGTAATAATTGAATAATGCACTGTAAAAAAAATTGTAAATTCACGGGCATTTTCCATGAATTGCTCCTGTAATTTTACGGGAAGTGCCCCCCTTTCAAGCTAAACGGTCACATCCCGTAAATTTTACGGGCAAAACCCGTTTATGTAAGTGCAAAACCCGTTTATCTAAGTGCAAAGCTCGTTTATCTTGGGACGCAGCCCCTTTTTCATGGACGGTGCCTGGAATCCCTGCTGCAGTAATTTTACTGCAGCAATATTTTCCAGTATGGATTTATTCATTCAAATTGAAATATAAAACATTTTTATCCGAAAAAATATCCTAGTGTCTTTTTCTTTTCTTTTATTTTTCTTTTTTTTTCTAAAAATCGAATATACTCGAGTGGTATTTAATCTTGCAGCCGATGAGCAAAAATGAAAACTATATACGAAGTAGAAAAGATTAAAGTTAACTGGATCCAAATTGGACTCCAAGATTAACAGCAAAATAAAAAGAATAGAGCCAATTAGAGTAAAATAGCGTTAACACACCAGATGCATGACTCTAACACAATGTAAAATTTATCATGAAAGTATAATTTATCAGCTGAAATTTATCTTACAAGGCTAGTTACAAAGATAATAAATTGCGGAAAAAAGATCTTGCTTCAACATTGTTTTCGCCGCAGTAACGTGTGAGTTATTAAATGTAGTTATTTCAAATGATATCAGAAGTAAAAGAGTGTTTTACTTTTCATTAAAAAATTATAAATAAGAATCATCCTGTAACTTGATCTTTTTGTTTAAAATATCATAATTATCGTGCTTGCCTAATACCACGATTATGAATATGAGAAATAGTTATCAAATGGTTTTATCTAGTCTTCCAATGTTTCATTTACAAGTCATGTTAGAATGAAAATGATTTATAAAGGAGACTATCTCAACTTGAATTCCTTCCTTTCAAGAAAGCAAAAAATGTTTTAAATCTATATCAATTATTTGGATCAATTACTATGTGTGGCACGAAATTGTGAAATAAATTTCAAATTTATTAAGATTTGAAACAATTCCTTTCTCTCTGTCAATCATAGACAAATATTACAATATCATATAGTTGTAGAAAGAAAAATAATTATTTTATCTGTCTAGCCACATATTCGAATTTCTTAACCCCTCCTTAATTATATGAATGTTTCTTAAATGTTCATAAAATCCAAAATTGTTTTACTTTACAGATTTGAACTTGTACACTAGTATCTTGAGATTATTTTTTACTTTTTTCTGTATACATAAGAGTATTGGAATAATGAAACTTTTCGACTTTCGTGTTTTGTTGGATTTACACGCTTTGAGATGTCCTGAATACGATTTGTCTATTTTTGGAAAAATCTGACTGTGTGTCTGTCTGTCATCTGTGTGCATATGACACAAATGTTGTGTGTTCTATCTCTCAAGAACTAATGCGCGCAATTATATCAAACTTCATATTCTGTTAGACTTTGACAAACATTGACTAGGATTAGATTTGATTGTATATTTTTTAATAGGTGGAGCTGCTATGCTGTATTTTTTACGATTTCCGTGATATTGCGGTACCTTTGGAATAGAATATCATTAAACGTCATAATTAGTTAGACCTTGGCACATATAGAAGCTGATAAGGTTTTGGTGTATATAGCCCCAGTGATGGTGCGGCTATGCACAGTTATTCCCGATTTCAGTGATAGCTATATCTTGGCATCTACACTGTAAAAAAAGGGGTCGATCTACTAAAAAAAAATTAGTTTTTCTCATTGATCTTTGAAATTACTAAAAAAAAAGTTTGTATTCTTACTCAGTTTCAAGAAAATCTGTAAGAATTACTAGAAAACAACTAGCAACGATTCCGGTTTATTATACCGGTTACTAAAACATTCTATGGAATACAAATTTACAAAAAAAATTTAGTAACCTCAGGTTTTTTTTCTTTTTACCGTGTATGGGATGGAAGGTGATAAAATTTTGTATTCAGTTAGACATTGCCATATGTTAATACTTATAAGGTTTGGGTGTATATTGTTGAACAGGTAGCGCTGCTGTTCTTTGCTTTGCATGATTTTTGTGATAGCTGTATATTGGCATCTACGGATGCAATTTCACTAAATTTAATATGTAAAATGTTTAATAAAAATTCTAATGATTCAATTTTGACTTTATTCACTCGACAAAGACTTTGCTATGCAATGTTTTGCGATGAATATTATATCTGTTTTTCAGTTTATATTGGGTAGAAATGCACAAAATGTTATATTTGAAGTTATTAATTAAAAATATGTATGTTTTTCCAATTTGGAATTTGAAAACCCTACAGAGGACAATGTAGATTTGTGCTTGTTGTTTATTCGCTGATCACTGTAACTCAGAGTTAAATTGAAAGAAATGCACTACGAATACATAATTTCGCATCAAACATTATTACTATTCTTAATTTTTAAAAACTACTAATTACAGAAAGTAAATTAATTAGGCAAAGACAAAAAAGAAAATTACATAAATCTTAAGAAAATATGAAAAAGAAAAATAAATCATTGAAATTGAAACTATATCCAAATTGAAAGATTGTTTTATCTTCATTTTAAAGGAAGAAATCTAAATAAGAAAAACATTTTCGCTCAGTTGTTTTGCATTCAAGATGGCACTGAGTTAATTAGGTACTGTCTGCTTAGTAAAAAAATAGGTTCATCTCAAGGCAATTACTATACTGAAAACTTATCCAGTCATCTAAATTTTCATCTACAAGCCTTGTTAAGAAAATAATAATTTATGAGAAAGACTTTGTCTTCTTGGTTTTAATAAGGAAAATTTGATTGGATCATTAAATGTATAGCAAGAAAAAAATGAAAACAATAATCTGAATTCTGACGACAAATTCATTTCTAATTGATTTAAGAAAATAAGAAATATGCTAATTTAAAGGTTCATTATAAATAATGTATACTCTGGAACATTACGTATACTCCCCATCTTTGTAAAGAAACTTTTAAAATGCGTAACATAAAATGTAATAAAAAACATTTTAAAACTATAATAACCAGTTCATACGTAACAAAAAGACATATGTTTCTTAATCCACGAAAATATAATTGAACAACGAACGAAAATTCACAATACACAATAACATCTTTCGAGTTACATGATTCCAAAAAGCTTTCTTTATATTTAGAAGCCTCAAAAACCAACATATTTTCAATATTGAAAGAAGCATGAATAAAAACATAGTTATTATTGCTGCCGGTGATTTTCGAAAACGTTTCCGAATAGATTTTATTCCTTTACTACCTTAATCCTTAATTCTTAATTCTCGTATTAATTCCTTTTCTCAAAATTGGGATATAGGTTTTTAGAACGCTATCAATTCACAAATAATCGTTTTCAGCTGCGTAATTGAATTTATACATGAAGTGTAACAAAATAATATTATTTTTAGCGTTAATATTAATGCTGTTAATTTATCATGTTTATTGTAAAACATGTTAATTGAATATGAAAATGTTTACTTGAGAATTGATAACATCCACAGAACCGACATTCCAGATCCACTCTATAAAAACTACGCAGAAACGTTTCTGAAAAGTAGTAGCAGCAGAAGAAACTTAGCTTTTATAAAAGAGTCTTTAAATCTTGAAGCTACGTTGGGTTTCTAAAGTTAATGAACACTTTTTGGAATCAAGGGTAACTCGGAGGAAGTTATTGTGTATTTTTATTCGTTGTTACATTACAGCTTCGTGGATTAAGAAACACTTGTCTGTTCTTACAATGTACAGAAAAAAATAACAAATGCGTGACAAAACGTACGATGTACGATTGTTGATTAATATAAAAATCTCAATTCTTGTGCTAATCATTTTTTAATTTTTATCATTTTATACTCGGCGTGCAACGCGCATCAGTAAATTTTGATGAGCTTTCCCTTTTATACGCTGGAATCCAAGATACATATGGTGTAATTTAACATAGAGGGTTTTCAATATATATATATATATATATATATATATATATGTATGGAACGCAACACAATTTCTTAAATTCACCAGAAACAAAATTATTTTACTTCATTTTTAAGTTCAGCATGAAAAGAAAAATGTAAAGACATTTTCACCTTTTTGTATTACTGGTTAGTTAAATGTAATTTTTTTGGAGTTATTAGAGAGATATTAGAGAGAAAAGTTGATTAATTAAGCATACATGCTACAAAATATATTACTATTTGTTATATTCATACGATATTTCGTAAAAACCCAAACATAAAACTCACACATATTTCAAAATAAACTATTTTTAAGCTATCACTTATTAAAACATAATAAATTTATTAAAAATGTATAATTAGAAACCTATCTTCCTTTTGTTATCTATTAAAATTGGCGTGCTCGAAAATTTCATAAAACATATGTTTTCTCTCTTTGGATGTTTTCACTCAAACCTTTGATAGTTTTATATGAATAAATTCAGAATTAATTCAGTCAAAATTATAAAAAGATGTTTAATACCTTTTATAAACTAATTTATGATATAAATCAAACATATGGATGAGTCCATTATTCACCTTAGTGAGAACATGTGAACATGTTATATGAATAAATTCAGAATTATTTCGATCAAAATTACTAAAATGTGCTTAAGAATTGTTTTGTGAAGATATTTGATTCATATCATAAATTGGTTTATAGCTTTGGTAGTGTGTTTAACATACAGGGTAAGTCAAAATGATTGTCCTGGTTACAAATGTCAATGACTTAATTGTACAAAATAATTGGAAGAAACGCCTCAAGTATATTACAGAAAAAGGACAACGTTTTGTTTGCGCACTTTATAGCTGTTCTCTGTAGCGTTTTTTATTGACACAGAAAGTATCAAAGTAGTAGTCCATTTTTTGCCAGACATTGTGAATGCATTGTACATGACTCATGTTTATGGAGATATTACTTCTTTGCCTATAAAAGTGATCGAATTGAACACTTAAAAAACGCACTGACATGAGTGTCTATACAAACATTATTCATAATATCTGGCGCAAAATGGATTGATTGGTTGATTAATTGATTGATTTAATGGATTTTTTGTGTATAACTTAAAGGTGATACATGGAACAGTTAGGAAGTATGCAAACAAAACTTCTTTCTATGACGTGCTTAGAGTGTTTCTATCGATCATTGTTTACAACGAAATTATTGTCATTTTTAATCAGGACAATCATCTTGACATAACCTGCATTTTGTGAAAATGTTTTAACGTCTCAACATTAAAATCGATGTGTTCGATTACATCGCCCATTGATGACCCATTTCCAACTATTTTATGTGTGGAAAATATTAAAAAAAACAAGGGAACAAGTCGCAGTAAAAGAAAGAATAGCCCCTACTAACTATGTCGCAAATTATCCTATATGAATGTGATTAGTACAAATCGATTAGAAATAATTCTCTAATTAATGCTTTACCAATGCTAGTCTACTAATTAATGCTATACTTAAATTTTGTTTAGGGAATCTGCAACACGCAGATATTGTACAAAAGTTTAAAAGTCAATATTAACACCTAATGTTTACTGTCTTCAATAAATTTTATCTTCGGATACCAAACAAGAAGTCAGTCGGTCAAGTAGTTTGGAAATTATGTCGATTTTAATTTCAGATCTCCTAACGTTAACTTAATTTTTTAATTGTTAGAAAACAGGTTTCAATGCAGGCACTTTTTTAAACGTAACTCAAAAACTGCTTGGCGGAATAAGCTGTAATTTTGGATTTACACATTTGCAGCTTCCGAAACATTTTTTGTGTTAAATAATTCATAGGGTACGACTCATATATATATTTTTTTGAATATGAACTTTTTTTGCACTACTGTACATTGTGTGTAACAGTGTTTCGGCACAAAATTTGAGTTTCACGCAAAAGATCGACAGAAATAACAAGGTGCTCTATCTGCACTAGACTTTGCGTCGGCGATGTGACTTTATGGGACAATGCTCAAGTACTCAAATTTATGGCTATGTTTTATGGCTTTTCAACTCTAACCTTAGGACCACCCGGCAGTTGATAGGAGGTGCTTCGTATGTAAATGGGACTGCTATAGAAATACATTTCTTTAATTTTGATTGGAGAAAAGTTTTATTGGTCAACGAGGAGACCAATCTGATTACATGTGAAAATTTTATTATAGTTGTTCTGTATCATGTATCTTTCAGTGTATCAATTTATAAGTAGTATTATATTTGCAACAGTCAAAGTAATATGAAAATTTTGTAAGTTGCTCCAGAGTAGAGAACTTATTTTTTTAACGAGATGTTGGACTCCGTGAATAACCGGCCCTATTCTCAGTGGCCTATAAGTGCACCGCACTCAAGTAATTTCGGGAAGCTTAATTTATAATAAATAAGAATGTTATCGCTTCCAATTCCAAGGCCATTATTAAATAGATCTTTTAATTCATTAATTAAGAAAATGTTACGATTTTTTTAAAGATCTTTAAACTTTATAAGTGCCATGCGAAAGGGATGCAAGATTCAACAACTGTGATTTTCTCTCTCAACACTGGGTGCTCTCAAGGTATGCTGCTTGCTTAATAATAAAGTAGTGTCATATCGGATAATTAATAATAAATAAAAATTAGGTGATGGTTGTACAGCATACCCCATTCAATAAGAATAAAAGTAAATTTATTGATTGCCATAGGCAATCCTTAATTAATTAAATAAAAATCCACAGGATTTTGTATACTAATTTTATTTTGCCGTAATTGTATTTTGCCGTATTTGCAGTATTTTGCAGTAATTGATTGCCACAGGCAATTTTAAAAATAGTATTTATATATCCATAGGATATATTGTATTAGATTGTATAATCTAATATATTACTTTAAAAACAACATGCTGTTTGTTGTTAAACTTTTTGTAAGAAAAGGGAGATTGACCTTTTCGAATAAACATCATTTCCTTTTTAAACGTTTTGTAAATATTTCAATTTTTTTATGTTGTAAATAAATTGTTAACTTAGAAATACTTAAAATCTCTTTATTTACCATATTGATTTGTGTCAATTAATTTCTTATTAAATTAATATTTCTTTCAGGTAATTCATTTTTAGGGTCGATATTTTAGGAATGCTTTTTCCGCCATTTATTATTAACATTTTTAGGGTTTAACATTGCAATTAATTTTATATTTATTTATAAGGCGGAAGATTCACAGATAACAGGAAAACGAAATACACAACGCAACTTTTAAATTTTAATTAATAATTTCAACGTGAGCATTGTTCTTTAATTTTAACCCTTTTGACTCGCGTTACCTGTTATCAGAATTAAAGTTTACGAAAACACTAGTCTTTGTTTTAAATTTAAGTATTGCTAATGCTCCCGCATACTTCTTGGTGACGGTTTGTAATGCATGCTGGGTCAGATTATTATTATACCAGCAATAAATATGAGTCCATTTTCTGCCCAACAATTAACAGCAAAATAAACTTTATTTTTTATAAATGCTTTTTAAAATTTCGAAAATGTATGGGTTTTTGAGGTTTATAAAGAAAATGAACGCTATTCGGAATCATGGGTAACTTTGAAGATGTTAATGTACATTTTCGTTCATGGTTATACACAGCAAAAAAAAAAAAAAAAAAAAATGTTGATTTTACAGTATAATACTGGCACCAATATTATTTTGCAGTGTATTATATTTCAGTCAAGAAACCTCTAAACCCGTTAAATCAAGAAACCTCTTTTTTTACAGCCTACTTTACATAGGTTATTATGCATAAATTACGGTGAATTTTTTTTTTGTTCCAACTGTAAAAAAATATTATGAAAGGATGATATTATGCAAACAAAAAGTTAAAAGAAAATTTGTTTTAATGTTACATAAAATTCAAAAGAATAACTAAAAAAAAAAAAAAGAAAATAAAAGAAAAGAAATCAGTGATTAGCCAGATTGTAAGCCTGTCTCATCCTTTATTTAGAAAAAAAAAAAGAGCTAAGTATAAATAAGAAATATCTTTGTTAATATTGTCTCCTGGTCTTTTTTTTAATCAAGCTACCAGAGACATAATTAAGGTCCCGTTGTTTAATAACAAGCATATGAATTCACAAAGTAATTATTTTCACGAAACTTTATCCAGTGCTCTGAAGTTTCATTCAGAGAACTAGTCGGGAAGTTATAAAGTTATGGGAAATATTTTGCTTAATGTGAATAAAATTGCATAAATAAATTAAATATATACTTTCAAATTTAATGTATGTAAAATATATATAATACGATTTTTGTAGATAAATTTTATCGCTTCTCTAGCCTTGGCCTAATAGGACTATAAAATGCGCCAGGTCTCAATGCTAGGTCTCAATACCAAAAAGGGTTCCCTTGTGATTGTGAGTTATAACTGAAAAAAAAGGAAGGACGTCATTCAAATTATTTTTTTGTGAATTAATCCCTTGCCTGTGACGCCCGAACTGGGTTCGGGCAACGCTAACGCGCCAATTTTGGAATGCCCGATCTGAGTTCAGGTAAGAGAAAAACTGGTGTTTCAATTCCTTGAAGCCCGAACTCAGTTTCTCCAATGCTTAAAAACAATCCAAAAAACTTTTAACTTACGAAATATTTATATACCTGCCTGTCAAACATAATGTGGTTTGAATGAAATTTGGGAAGAACTGCAAAATTACAAAAATCCGACAAATGGCGTGAAACTGCCGAAATTTTCGCGGGAAAGTATCGCCATCTATTGTGAAAATAGTAAGTTACATATTATGCATTGGACGAATTGAGTTCGGCCTTCAAGGAATTGAAGGACCGATTTTTCTCTTGCCCGAACTCAATTCGGGCATTCCAAAATTGGTGCATTTGCGTTGCATGAACTGAGTTCGGGCGTCACATGCAAGGGGTTAATGGCAATCTTTTTTTGCGATTTTAGACCAGTGAAACTAAACTAATGTAATCTCAGGCATTGTTTTTATTAGAAATAACTTTTTCTGTCGTTTACCAAAAACTTCATGTGTACATCCTACCTTCGAATATAAAAATCTGAATTATGTATTAGGGACAAATTTGTTTTTGTAGCATTTTTTGGAGAAAATAAATTAAAAGTGCTGGGCCAAAAAAAAAAAAAAAAAAAAAAAAAAAAGAAAGTTTCTGAATCTACGAAAGTATATACAACAACGAACGAAAATATATAATAACCTCTTCTAAGTTTTCCATGATTCGAAAAAAACGTTCTTTATCTTTAGAAACCTCAGAAACCAATATATTTTCGAGATTTGGAGAATCATTTGAAAAAAAAGTTTCTGTTACTAGCACTGTGATGGCGTTCAACCATCACGTGTGCCATTTTCGTATAGTGGAGTATATAGAAAACTCAGGTTCGAAAATTTTTTTCACTGGCAGAAAAGGTCGATTTTTTAAAAATGAATTAATTCTATTCCGTGCTCGACAAAATCTTTATTTTTCAGGCAAAGTTGAAGTAATAAAATACAGATGAGCTACGAGTCAAAGGATTAGCAGCAAAAATCTTTAAAATGACATAATTGCTTTTCATTTAATCGACACTAAGGAGAGCGCATGACCTCATGTCACCATAACAGTTACATAACTAACTAAAATTTTATCTAAACAATATCGCCAACACAAATACTGGCGAATAAAATAGATTCCCAACTAAACGTACGGGTAACAGACGTTAGATAGAAAATAAATGGAAAATTTTAAATTGAGTGCGCAGAAAGTGAAAACAAACATTGCCCTTGGCGAAACGAACATGCCAAATACGACAACCCTATAAGGAGCCACCTAGTCTAGCGACACCTCTGTGCTATTACTTAAAATACCGTTTTTATTTAAATAAAAACAGATAACCGAAATAAAAAT
This sequence comes from Maratus michaelseni, assembly GCA_963931845.1. Lineage (NCBI taxonomy): Eukaryota > Metazoa > Arthropoda > Arachnida > Araneae > Salticidae > Maratus > Maratus michaelseni. The sequence goes on from OZ007593.1 coordinate 267,270,321, forward strand.
GAATATCAAAGGGGAAGAAGTATAAAATTTAATTGTTAAACTGTAACGGAAAAAAAATAGAAAAGAAATGATATTTTTAAAGTAGTATATTAATTATGTCTTATTAGTAGGTTTTATTTATTAGAAATTTAGGAAGACGCACTCAATAAAGAAATAAAAAAAAATAAATGCTTTTTTCTTTATTTTTTTAAATACAGTTTAAATGGGGAAATATTAATTTTGAAACATTTTAAAATGAAAAAGGAAATGAAATATGTGATTGCATCACATATTATCAAACGTTTCGGAGTAGTTTTTATAGTTCATTTATAAGTTTTCTGAAACCGGAATATAAGTTTTTAGAATGATATCAATTCTCAAGTAAAAATTTTCAGCTTCATAATTGAATTGATACATGCAAGAGTAACAAAATAATATTGATTTTTATGTTAAAGTTAATGCTGTTAATTTATCATGTCTGTCTGTAAAACATGTCTCTTCAACATGAAAATGTTGATTTGAGAATTGATAGCACTTGCAAATCTAAATTACCGGTTAAGAAAACTGATTAATACAGTATAAAAATTTCTCGGAAACGTTTACGAAAATCAGTAGCACCAAAATAATTTTTTTTTTCAATGCTTCTTTACATCTCAAAAATATGTTGGTTGCTGAGGTTTCTAAATATAAAGAACTCTTTTCGGAATCTTGAGTAACTCAGAAGAGGTTATTGTATATTTTCGTTCGTGGTTATATTATATTGTCCTAGATCAGGGATGGCGAACCTATGGCACGCGTGCCGCTTTTGGCACGGGAAAGAATAAATTTGGAACGGCATTGCTTATGTCTCTGATTCAAAATACAGAGTTATTACATAAAATTCACGAGCTTAGATGAACTAATTTTGTCTAAATTCGATTAAGTGAAAATTGAAAAACTCCATTTGCGCATATTAAGTTCCAATCTAAATCAAAAAGAAACTGACGTTTGCCATATTTACAGTTTTTCCGTCTATATATGCCTTGCAGTCATTATTTTCGCGAATAAGCTCAAATAGAAAGCTCTTTTCAGATAAATCAGCTTGCATTCTATTAAAATTAACATGATATTAATTATTTTTCTCCCAAAATGCAAATTTTGTTTATTAATTTCTAAAGTATATTTGCTTCTATATACAGTGTAATAGTACCTACATGTATGTTACCCATATTTTTAAAAATAGTAATAAAAAAAAATAACTTCGATTCATTATTTTTGTATCCATTAAATTTGTTTTTTAGTTGGCACATCATGATTATGTCAAATATTTTTTGAACAAATTTGGCACGCGGTAATAAAAATATTCGCCAACCCTGTCCTAGATGAAGAAACATCTGTCTTTTTTCTTCTTACAGAGTAGAAAATTGACCGAAAGGTTATTTTCTTGCATGAAAAAAGCTGTTTTATCGCATATTTTATCATATGTGGTTCGAATTCACAGCGGTGTGTTAATTTTGCTTACAAAATACTAAACGGATCAGACTCTATCCTGGCTGATAAACAACTCCTTAACAAATTTCGACTAAAGCGCATTACTGCGCTAAAAAAATTAGTTACTTTTCTTTCCTCGAAAATAGATTTCGTGTTACTTATATTTGTTTTGTACGATTTCGTTGCATCGCTTCTCGTTACTATGTTTTCTCTTTCATAATTTGCTTGCAATAGTTTTGTGTTTTAATTTATCTAAGAATAAAAATTTAATTGCATTTTTCATGGCGCTGCTGTCAATTGTGTATGCTGTGTGAATCTGCACATAGTAGCTTTAAACAGTCTAGTGTCGCTATGAATGTCTATGACAGTTGCTATAACAGTTTCAATTGGAATTTAACTTTCTTTAAATTCTTGAAAAATGACGAAACATGTAAGATAATTTCAACCGTTAATTTCGTTCTGCCTGTTTTATTATAAGAAAATATTTTTTTTAATATTAAACCGTTTTTGAAATATTAATTATTATATAATAATTCAAGTAATAAACATTTATAAACAGAATCGGTAATTTTAAGCTATAAATTTAAATTTAGATTAAATTTTAAAAATCTTTTCTGCCATTGCATCAATGCTAAATACTAGCAATCCATGATATACTAATGTATTTTTATCGTTACGCATTAACAAAAACTGGTTACGTTATTATTTGAATAGTTTGTAGCCACATCATTAACTATTTCTCAAAAAATTAAATTACAACAGTATTATAGAAAACAATAATCATGTACCTCTACAAACAGCTCTAGCCTGTAATTTTTAAAACTGAAGTTAGGACTTGCGATCGGATTTTTTTCTCTATGCACTGTACGTACATACATTACCGAATTCAATAACCCCTTAACTTTAAAGTGAAAGAAAGCATAAATCAAAATAATGAAAATTAAGCAAAAAATCTTCGACATACATTAAGCCTTTAGTTTTATTATGTATTAAATGTGTATTTTCTGAATTACAATATTTATTAAAATTTATATCATACAGGTTGTCCACAAAGTCTTCTCTACAATTTCAAACGTTTATTACAAACACAAATGAGTAGATACTTGTATGGAAAGTGGTGCATTATTAGTATATATTGAAATTTTTATTCAATTTTTTGCGTGTTTATCAATTAATAAACCTCCATATATGCACTATTTGCTTCACGAAGCACGTCACGTCGATAATCATAGATATTTTCCTCTGATACTCGTTTTCATCCACTCGTTGCTTTATCCAATGCTGAGCCGGTCTCCTTGAATTTTCCGTGCCCACGTACATCAATTCGTGAATGGCACAGAAATTTCATGGAGACTGGCTCAGTATTGGATAAAGCAAATAGTGGACGATAAAGATTAATACCTACTGCCTTGGCATGCTTCGTGCAACCCATATAAAAGTTCATTAATTGATGCAAAACAACAACAACAACAATACTCTGGAAGTATTACAATATTCATTGTACTACTTCCCGTGCATGTACTGTTCATTTGTGTTTGAAACAAAAGTTTGAAATTTTTTGGATTTGTAAAGAGACTTTGTTGACACCCTGTATATTATTTATTTATTTTTCTTTTTAATATACTATCTTTACACAACACTATAATGCAGTTCTACCGTTTTCTTGAATTATATTACATAAAAATATTGCGTGCTATTTATCCATAAAGGTAAGCTTATATCTATTTATCTTTTAAAGAGTGTTTACAAAAAGTTTGTCAAACAACACATTTATCTTTACTTATAGCCGTATAATTATTTTTTGCGATAACGAAAAAACCCCCTAATTTAATGTATTGATTTGCTGCAGATGTATTTTTTCCTCTTCGAGTAGCCGAATAATTTAGTTCATATGCGGAAAATATGCTAAATAACTAAAACTAATTACATTAGCATAATAAATAGCTTTTCTCTTATCTCATTTATGTATGTTTTCAAAATGTTTACTTATCATCCTTCACAGAAATTCGGTTATTGTTTGTCGTTAGTGTTATTTTTACGAATGAGGACGAAATCCTCAGAAGCAGATATTATAAAAAACAATAATTAAATGTCATTCCCCACTGCAAAAAAAAAAAAAAAAAATTGTTTTACAGTATAATACTGGCATCCCAGCTACCAGTATTTTACCGTAAAATTAACAGTAATAAACAGTAAAATAAGCAGTAATACGCGCTGGTATCGCGCTGCGCGGTAGCGTATTACTGCTTACAACCCATTAATCTAAGAAAACGTATTTTACATCTCAGTAACATACCTTATACAAGTATCAAAATGTGAATTTAGTGCCTTTGCATATTCGTGTAATTTTTTTAGACCGTTTTCCAGGCCCCTACCGGCCAGGCTTTTACCCAGCTTAACGGGTTGATACCTGGCAACGGGGCGAGGATTCGCCTGCTCTCCGCTTGGCGAAGATGTGTTTGATAAATCTATAGGCCGACGTGCTTCAGTGCGTCTTGTTGCCTTAATTGCTTTTTCTTAGTTGGCCGGTTGCTAATTGATTTTTGATGAGACGATTCAGCACTGCGTAGTGTAGCGAAGTCATGCTGGACGGATGTGAGATGCTGAGATATTTACTAATTCCTCGCTGCATCGCTCACCCATACGTCATGCCATCGCTACTCGAGTTGGTCTCGTAATTTAGAATCTTGATCTGGTGACGAGACCTTCACCTGACTAGACAGCCCCAGAGGTGTAATTCACAGGGAACTTGGAGGAATTTACACCCACGACGGATTTTACATGCACCGGGTGCCATTAACGTACATGATCGCCGCTCCTGAAAAGGAATGGGGTCAGACATTTTATAACACTTTTAATACTAGAAACTAGGTGCTACTTTTATACTTTAAATACTATTACTTTACTTGGTTGTTACCTATATTTCTACCACATGATAATTTTAACTGAAACTAAATATTCTACAGAATTGCTTATTCCTACAGGGGGCGGGAGGCATTACATGCATGATTTACTAAATTAAGAGAGGGGTTAGACCATGGGCTATATATTATCTCTATATAATTTAATATATATAATATAATATATCGTTCTACGTTACTTAGTTATAGAGCTATGGGATAAAAGTCTTTAATCTACTATATATAGAAAATTCGTATTTCATTCTGCTTATAACTCATGCTCTGCTGAACGGATTTTCGTGGGACCTGTATTATCAGTTAGGTAATTTTTCAGGGATTTTTATTTGATTCGAAGTTTGTTTAAAAAAGCGACCAAGCGACCAGAGTAGCACACGACTGCTAGTCTATATTAAGAAAAGAAAATTTCGCTCTGTGTGTCTGTTTGTTTGTTTGTTGGTGATGACTAGCAAAATTTACCGTACCGGTTTGATAATTTGCGTGAGTTCAAGGCAGGTCATGATGCACATGAGACTTAGATTTTTTATTTTATTTCTTATAATTATCCGAGATATTAACTATAAAATCGTTAAAAACTCATCTCTCTCTTACCGAGCCGGCAAAAGGGCTCCCACATGCCCAGAATTCGGAAGAAAATGAAGAACCGAACACACGTTTTTTTTTTTTTTTTTTTTTTGAGTTATTTCGTAGTTTTGTATTAATTTAAATTAGAAAAACCGTTCGGCACACTTAAAATTGGAAGGCATATTCGAAAATATCGTACTCTCATGTCTCAAATGCCGCAATCAATTCGAAAAAATATCGTTGTTAAAGCTTTGAAAAAAAAATCAAAAAGGGTCGTTTTCCCGAAAGAAGGTTTTCTATCTTATGACAACTCCCCTCCAGTGCGCAATTTTAGAGGTACCGATAAACGTAAAATATGCTTCCAAAGTTTAAACCTATTTCTAATGGATGCAATCGGTTTTAAAAAACACGAATTTTAACCCTTTCAAAAACACCGGCTTCGCGCCTCACGGAGTTTATATTTTTTCTATGCTAAAAGCAACTAAACGTCCGTATTTCAACACAATCTTTTTAGAGCATCTCGGTAGACCAGATTTACATCACCTGCAAAATTTTCGAAACATTTGTGGGTATGTAAAAGTATTTTTAAAAAGATAAAAATTCATACATTTTCGAAAAAAAACGCGAAAAATGGGTGTTTCTGTGTGGTTCGCCCGGCTTCAACTCATGTTTTCACTAATAAATATGCATATATTTTAGCGAAATTTTACAGAGAGCTTGGATACTGTTATATTTATAACCGATTAAAACTTCAGAGAGTTCAGAAGAACTATTTTTTTTTTTTTTTTATGTTAAAGGAGCCGACAAGAAAACAAACAAACAAAAAGCGAAAATAAAACACATTTCTTTTATAACTAGATAACAGTATATTTTCACGAAATTTTTACATGTGCTGTAAAATCGTTCTATTTATAACCGATAAAATTTTCAAAGAATTCGGACAAGAAGAACATTTTGCTTTTTTTTTTTTTTTTAAACTGTGAAACGACCTTACGTGGAAAAACAAAAAAGGTCTTCTTACGAGCGCTTTTACCACTAAATATCAATATTTATTCGCGAATTTTTCATTTAGAAATGTAATTTCATACAAAATCGGAGACAAAGAGACATAAAATCATACAAATTTGAGGTTTGTTTAAAGTTACTATCACGAGCCCGCGCAACGCCGGACGTTTCAGCTAATTTTATAATAAAATAATCCAAATGAATTTCCTATCCAAAGGATCATAAGCGATATAAGTTGGGCTTTTTATTTAAACTTCCTCAGATACCATATGAATACCTATCAAACAGATGCGCTTTTGAATGATTTTACATTTTTTTAAAGTACAAATTAAATTAAATAAATATACATTTAAATTGAGGAATTTCCTTATAATCGGTGTGTCTTTTAATTTTGTGCAACTACTTGCACAATAAAAATTAAAGTAACGTAAAAAACAAACACATAAAACAAAATATAAGAGACGATGCATTTTATTTTAAAAGTATATTTCATATATTTGTATTTTGTATTTCAAATTTATTCAGCTTAAGTCAAGGACACAAATAACATATTTTTACATAATTGTGCCTATATATAAGTTGAAAGAAAATAATACATTAAGTGAATTTCCCTTTTTTAAAATTTAAGCATTGTCTTGCAAAGCTGTTAGTAGTAAAAACATCTGACAATGGAATACAAGAAAACTTGATGCATTGTGTCACACAAGAACTTAAAATAACATTATTGACGTCGTTTCTTTCTCCCACATAAAGTCACAGGATGGAAAACCATAAAGCTGCTTCTTTATAAAATAGCAGTTTGTCTCATTAAAAAAAAAATTCTTCAATGCATTAAGGCAGATAATAGAAAAAATTAAATTAAATTCAAAGTATAATTACTACTTAAAGTGGTATATAAACATAACACAAAAGGCTTAAAAATATCTTTTAATATATAGATGACATATGTTTCATGCACTCTAACGGCGACTTCTTCAAGATCAAAATGATAAATAAACTATTTTCGCAAAGTTTTTGAAAATGATAAACACAAATCACGAAATCACATGTCTAATGTAAGCAGGTGCTTAAATTGGTCTAACTGGAAAACGTGAAAATTATTATTTTATTGCTTTTATAATTTGTAAATCATCGGATGCCTAATTTTGGATAATTCGAAAGAAACCAATTCCATATGTTCTCGTTTCGCAAATATATTTCTATTGATTCAAGGATAATGGATTTGAAATAAACACTTGATGGAAAAATTATTTTACTAATCTTGAAATTAATCTGGAAATGCTCTATTCTATGTAGTCTAGCCAAAGCTATTCTGTCTTCTGTCTGTTCTTCTATTCTGTTTGTCTGTTATATTTGATATCTGCCATATGTTCTTTTAATCTCTTTTTAAATTTTCTGTTTCTGTCATTCCTATATAGTGTATTAATGTTCCATCTGCCCTGGTGAATGGGATTTCATAAACACCGGAGTGTTGATCAGGTTCTATTGGATCTATTTTAGGTAGATTTTGTAAGAAATACTACTTATTACATTCTCCCCTAAGTTGGAAATTTTGAACATTTTTTGCAGATCTACGCCGATTATGACTCCCAGAACCCCAAACCACCCCCTGTTCAAAACTTTATCTATCTATCTATCTATGTCACCTTTTTATGGACACGATAACTGCAATAATTCTGCACAAATTTCTTCCAAACTGATACATAAAATCGAAGGGCATAAAATCTCGGTCAAGTTCGTTAATGGGCAAAATCGCACCAGGGGGGGGGGGGGGGGTCAGAAACCTCCCATAATTTCTTAATTATGATATGTATCGAATCCGTTTAAAGTTATTATTACTTCTAGGAAAACAGCTGAAAATTTATGTATGACAGATTTTTGATATCATTAAAAATGGCCCCAAGAGGGGGAAAAAGTGAGGTTTTAGAAGTGAAAAATTCATAACTTCATCAATTCAAAATATATCAAATCCGCTTAAATTTATTATAAATCCTCTTAATATTATCTAAAACTTTTATATTGACAAGTGTTTTATAGGGCCAACTCTTATAGCAAAAAAAAAAAAAAAAAAAAAAAAAAAAAAAAAAAAAAAAAACCTGCCCGCTCCGCCTGCAAAGAAGTTAAATTTCGAAGCGAGCGGTTCCAAGGTTCCAATTGCCGCATCATGGCAAAAAGGTCATTTCTTCCGCAATTCCCAACAAACAGGCGCCCCACGGTCTGCGTCTTCGAAATTTACCTGTTCCTGTAGGCCGAGCCGTCAGGGATTTTTTTCTACATACTATGTTTTTTTTTTGTGTGTGTGTGTGTGTGTGCGTGTGGAAGATTTTGCGATAAGGTAGATATTGAATTTGCTAAGTTTATATTTTAATCTTTCAAAGAACCCAGGAAAATATTGTAAAGTTGATTTACAAGTTGTTCTTTGATGGATTAAAGTATAGACTTAGCAAATGCTCGTGATCTCGCGCGCGATTTGTGTTTATCATTTTCAAAAACTTTGCGAAAATATTTTATTTATCATTTTGATCTTAAAGAAGTCGCCGTTAGAGCACATGAAACATATGTCATCTGTGTATTAAAAGGTATTTTTAAGCCTTTTGTGTTACGTTTTTATCCCTTTAAGCAATTACACTTTAATTTTAAGTTAACAAGTGATTTTATTTTATTATTTATAAATTAAATTCCTTTCTTTGAGCATATCTAATGGAATACATTCTGATAAAATACATTTAAGAAAGAAGTAATTGTTTAAATAATGATGGTATTTAATAATAAAATGTCTTTTCAATTGCAAATCGTATGTTAGAGAATAAATATTCTCATTTTCATTCAAGAAAACAAAATAAATGTAAATAAAATAAAAGCATATTAAGAGATTTTTCATTTTGTTTTTAAAATAACCTGTAATGTCGTTATGTTTTGTATGTGAAGTACATTTAGTTTTTACTAAGGATAAGAATAATATTTTTTAAGTAACTTTGCCTAAAATTTAAAAGAAAAACATACATTAAATAAATTTACTGCTTTCAGTTATCCTAGGTTTTTTATTGGATTGTTATTAATAAAAATACTTGACAGCGACACACAAGAAAACTTGATGCTTACTTGATACTACTAAGAACTTAAAATAACATAAGTGACATTTTTTCTCCTTCCAACATAAAGTCACAGGAAGGAAAACCATAAAGCTTCTTCTTTATAAAATGACAGTTTGTCACATTCGAATATTTTTTCCTTTCTTGCACTAGGGAAGGTATTGGTGAAAGGGAAATTAAATTCGTTTAATTGCACTTATCTGACGGAATACAAATGTGATAAAATTAGTGATGGGCATAACGATTATTTTGATTATTCGAATGAATCATTCGGACATGCACAGAAGCATATCTGTCAAACTTCATTTTTTTTTTATTCAATTCCTATCAGAAATTTTGAAAAAAAAAAAAAAGTTTCTGCAGAAACTTTTTTTTTTTAAATGGATTTCAGAAAGAAATAATCATGGATATTCTTTAAAGCGCATTTTATTGTAAGAACTGATTAAAGGTGTTCTCGACTTAAAAAAACACATTTTTAGGATTCCGTACTTAAAAAGTAAAAACGGAACCATTATAAGATCACTCCTATGTCTGTCAGAGTTTTTTTTTTTCTCGTGAACTATGGGACATGGAGAGTTATAAACCCTTTTTTACCCACATATTTTCAGATTATTAGCTATTCACAAATATGTTTAGGAACACATTAGGGGGCTATTTAAGTTACCGGAAAAAAACTTTTCTTTTTGTATGTCGTGGGGGTACATATTTGTTTTAATTTTAGGTATTATATTTTCAGAGATATCGTCGAAAAGTCACGACAAAAATATGCCGCCCCCCCCCCCTCTATTTCCGAATCTAGTGAAATTAAAATTATGAAAAAAAAAATAGGGGTGGTAGAAAATTATTTAAACCGTGCAGGAAAACTATAGAGTTTTGTTTAGGTAAGAGTTTTTGAGAAAAACGCATTTTTCTGTTACACAGTAACTTTACTTTACGGGCGGTCAGCGGGGCAGTTGACGAACACTCGAGGTATCTATCGACACAGAATCATCCAAGAATATTTGAAAATGATTTTCGAAAAAAATTGTCGGTAATTATACGATATATTAATTAAGTTACTTGAAAAAAATTCTTTTTATATATTGTGTAGGGTATCGTTCGAAAGATCTCGTAACATCAAATTGAAAAATATATTTGTTTTAATTTTAGGTATTATATTTTCAGAGATATCGTCGAAAAGTCACGACAAAAATATGTCCCCCCCCCCTCTCTATTTCCGAATCTACTGAAATGAAAATTGTGAAAAAATTAGGGGTAGTAGAAAATTATTTAAACCTTGCAGGAAAACTATAGAGATTTTTTTAGGCAAGAGTTTTTAAGAGAAACGCATTTTTCCGTTACACACTAACTTTACTTTTCAGGCGGTCAGTGGGGGAGATGACGAACACTCGAGGTATCTATGGACACAGAATCATCCAAGAATATTTGATAATGATTTTCGAAAAGACATTTCGGTAATTAGCCGATATATTAATTAAGTTACTTGAAACAAATTCTTTTATATATTGTGTAGGGTATCGTTCGAAAGATCTCGTAACATCGGACTCAAAAATATATTTGTTTTAATTTTAGGTGTTATATTTTCAGAGATATCGTCGAAAGTACTGGCAAAATCCCCCATGTTATCCATCCATTCGCAGTATGCTATCCACTCTCAAGTAAATATTTTCATGTTCAACAAATGTGTTTTACAGACAAACATGATAAATTTACCGCATTAACATTAATGTAAAAATTAATATTATTTTGTTACTCTTGAAAGTATAAATTCAGTTAGTAGTTGAAAATGTTTAATTGAGAATTAATACCATCCTCTAAAAACCGATATTCCGGTTTGAGAAAACTGATTAATACACTGCAAAAATATTCGGAAACTTTTCCGAAAATTAGTGGCAGCAAAAGAAACTTTGTTTTCATAAATGCTACTTGAAATATCGAAAATGTATTGTTTTCTGAGGTTTATAAATACAAAGAACTCTTTTCGGAATCGTGGGTAACTCGAAAGAGGTTATTGTTTATTTTCGTACGTTGTTATATCATATTGTATAAGATTAATAAACGTTTGTCCCTTTTATGCAGTGTAACTATTTTAATTAAATAGATTTGCATGTGACGTTTTGCATAAACGTTTGCATAACAACGTTTGAAACAATTTGAACTTTACCCCTATAAAACTAATTAATTTAGGAATTAGCTATTGGGAAACAATAAGAAAGTTCACTCTGTATATAAGCAAGTTAATAATCCTGTAATAAGTAGATCCCTGTAATAAGCAGATTAAAGGTTTTAAAACGTAAATAAGAATAATTGAAACAGTTTACGTTTAATCTATTGAACAAGTGTATAAAAACTTAAGAATGTTTTAAATAAAGAAAGAAGTAAAACTATTGATAATTGCAACAACATAAATTTAAAATTTGCGTTTTCAAGTTGAGACTACAATCCTTTTAAAATTTTAATGTTTTAAAAAAGATGGAAAAAAGCAAAATATTACTCAAAAGTAAAAAAAAAAAAGTTCTTCAAATACAAAAAAAAAAAAAAAAAAATCCCTAATATTGTAAAAATGTGCCCCACTCATCAACAATGCATTAAAAGATAAAATAATACTTAAAAATGAAAATTTCACCAATTATTGAGATCCTGGATAGAAGTAACAAAATTAATAGTTTACTATAATTTATTACCTAGTAAAAATATAAAATTACACGACAAGAGAGAGCAAGCAAGTTGTATAATGAATAAAGAAAACTTTTAAAATAAAGAGATCATTAAACCATACGCTTCGTTAGTTTTAATTTAATTTAATGCAATTATGGTAATGAATGTAGATAATTAAGTTGTGGCGACGGAGGTTAGATTTTGTTTACTTTAATGTAGGACGTGTTTCGTAAGTTAAGTATGGTATCAAAAACTTCATCTTTTAATAATAGTTGTAAAATTAAAACAAGAACGAAAAATCATACGTCAAGCATAGATTATGTAACACTTTCCAACGCTTCTAAAATAATTTTACGAATCATACTCTTTAATAAGCTAAAAGATAACATCTAAGTAATCCGAATACTTTTATTCAGCCCTGTATAGGATCTATAGATTTGTATATATACTACATAGGATGCTAAATTTTAGTTCAGTTAGGAAACACGTAGCACAGTTTAAAATTCTCCGTCTGGAGTTAAATAATACGGAAATGTGTTCCCGAACTTTTGTGCTTCCCTGTATAGGATCTACAGAATTTATACACACCACGTAATATATAAAAAGCGATTTAAAATTAAAATCGCATTCAGTAACTTAAAACGCACTTGCAGGAATTATTGTTAACATACAGAAGAGAATTCTTTTGTGTGTCCCTGTAAATGAACGATGACTGCTATACACACAATATTCTGTAGTAAGTCTCTTGTAATGAACCTTATATAAATTTCAATGCGTTTAAAATAGTGAAACATTATTTAAATAAACCGCAGACGATTTTTCTCCATCGACGTAATGTAACGGAATTCTTTTGACTGTCCCTGTAAAGTAAGTATAAGTGCTATGCACACCCTATTCCATATTAAGCTTCTTCTAATGCACCTTAGTGATATATATAAATTTCAATGCGTTTAAAATAGTGAAACATTATTTAAGTAAACCGCAAATGATTTTTCCCCATAGACCGCAATGTAACGGAATTCTTTTGAGTGTCCCTGTAAAAAAACTATAAGAGCTACACACTTCCGTTGAAGTAGGGAACATGCTATAGATAACGATTATAACATATAAAAATTGCAGGGCAATCCGAGCATATTTACGGGAGTTAGAGCACGGACAGACGGCCAGACAAACCGAAGTCATAAACACTTTTCAACTAGGTTGGAAAGTGTTAAAAAGGATCCGATCAGCTAAAAAGTTATTTTAGGATTTATATATTTTAAAACATAGTTAAGGCATGTAATAGATAAGAATAATTTCTCTAATCAGATTTCTTCAGATTCACAGAATTATTTTAATTACTTTGACATTGCATATTGCACTTATAGCTCCATATATACAGGGTGTCAGAAAACATTTGCAACAAAAAAAGGTAGAGGTGATAGCATACAAGAAAAAAAAGAATCCAAGTTGAAATCTCGTATACAGTAGAAATACAAAGCGCCTTGCTCCCAGCTTAACGTAGATTTCCGATCTCAACATTATCAATAGTAAAGATATTTTAATGACCGTGCTTTGAATGAAATATATTGACTTAATTAAAACACTTGAAAGTGGCTATTCGCATTGAAACAACACTGACCTAGCCTGTCCATATTTCGGATTATAGCTGAAAGTACACATGGTGTCACTAAACCGGGTTATTGTGCACTTCCGGCACTTCCCGTACTGTCACCATATTTCACGGAAAATTAACTAGATCTGTTAAATATAGAGTTACAGCATCTTCGTTACTGTTAAAGTTATCACTGAAAATTCAGGCCTGAAGTGGAAACAGGGTCGAAACTAGTGAGAACTGAGCAGGGCCTTAATCTAAGACGCCAGAGTAGAACGGTGAATCAAAAGAAGATTTGGTTCGTCGTTCGGTACAAATAACTAATAACGATATTTAGGCAAAAATGTCATGGAATCGTACAACCCAAAGTAAAGATGTGTTTGTTAATTTTATACTCATTGTTTTGAACAGGGTCTGTTTTTCCATTAGGTGTCTGCCTAGGGGAACCATAACAATACTTGATTACCGAATTTATTCAAGATACTTGCAAGATCCTTCTATTTCACAATTAGGTTTGAATTGGTTCAGTATATCGGACGTTATATCGTGATGACAAATTTTGCTTTTGTATGTCTAAACAATCTATAAGATCTACATACTTGATTACCGGACCTATAAAAGATACTTGCAAGATCAATAAGCTGTACCAATTAGGTTCGAACTTGTTCAGTATTTCAGATGCTATCATGATGACAAGATTTGCCTTATGTTAGATATATCTATAAAATCGAAGTGACTGCGATAGATCGATTTCTAAAGAAATCAACCAAACTAAAGTTTCAAACTAAAAGATAACTTAAAAGATAACTAAATCAATTAAAGATTAATATACTTCCTAACATGTATTTGAAATTTAAAATACATTTAAAATTAAGAAAACTTATCTTTATAAATTTATTTTAGAGAGGATGGGGCACCAAAATTCATGCTTCCCACGAGTGAAAAATATCAAAGCTTCGGCCCAGAGTAAAACACCCTATATTTTTGAATGCATAAGATTGTTGAATAAAGGAGATAAGATTGGTAAATTAATTAAAATTTTTAACCATATTGATTTTTTAGTAATAATTTTCTTTCATCTGGTGTAGAATAAAATTCGATTTAATTAGCTCAAATGTCTCTTTTTAACATTTGTAGCGAAACCGTAATAAATACATGTAGAAACATATACGGCTAAAATCATTAAATTATTTAAACATATTGCGTTTTGCAATTTGATATGCAGTGGTTATTTCAGGACGATATTCTTTTAATATAAGGAAACATTTAATAATGAAAATGACACCAATGAAATTTCAAATTGTGAATGTACGCGGTAAATATTATCATTTTGTCTAACTGATGTTTTGATAACATGCATAATTACAATAAGTTATAATAATAGCCAAATATTGGGCAGATAATGTTTTAATGTATGCATATATTTTTACGTACAAAAATAACCATTTTCATTACAATATATTTAATTAATGGTATCGATGTGCAAAATTGTTGATGCGTGAATAAAATATCAAGTTTATCTAATTACATACAGAAAAAAAAAACACGATAAGCAGTTTGATCAGAAAATAAAGTCCAGTATAATTATGGTCTGATAAAAGGATTTTCAAAGAGATTTGAGGAAGAATTCTTTAGCAAAAACTCATCAAGAAAGTGTCATAAGGATAGACATGAAATGAGAGTAAATAATAGTTATAATGCGTGAGAATAATTATATTTGTCATCATTCCTAATTAAATAAAAACTTCAACATTGATCGATACAGAAAAAGAAAAAGAAAATGTCAATTGTAATAATTATATGCTTCGTTAAAATTTATATAATGAATTGTGCTTTATGATTAAGACACTTAATTTATGAATATTCCTATGATTATGTATATTTCAATGAATATTCCTGTGGAAAGTCTGGAATAATACGTAATTTATAAATCAAGAATAATATATATATAAAAAAAAAAATCAATATTCCAGCAAATCTTCAATGAATTTTGCTAAGATCTTTAGAATAAGCTTCTGCCATGATCAGTTTTATGTTTTAGTAAAAAAATCCCGTGATAGGGCTTTTATGCTAACAGCGCCCTTGGTAGAAAATTGTATAACTACAGATGTAGAGAAAAAGTTTCTACATATTTATTTCAAAACATATTTCTTCACAAATAAAACCATCATTCACCGTATAGAGCACTACCATTCATTAAAAAATAAACTAACTGTTTGAGCTAACTGTTTGAGCTAACTATTTGAGCTGACAGCGAAGTACTCCGATTTATACCCAGCTAGCACAGAACTACCAGATTGGCACAAAAATAGTATCTTTCGTCAAGTACTCGAGGTGTTATTTCGATAACAGCGAATCGTAACCAAAAAGTATCGATTCTGTCCTTTCATTCGATATCTTTGATGGGTTATCGACATTGCGCCAGAAATATGGCACAACAACGAAAATCGGCGATATAGGTGATACGTAATTGATACAAATACGTAGGAATTCCGAGATTGCAGGCATAAAAATGTTAAAATAATGGCACAAATGTGGTATTATTGATATCCAATGGTAATCATTTTGAACTGCATTTTTGATGCACATATGACAATATAGATCTTTTGCCAATCTAATGACATTTTATATGTATGTCGGCGAATACTTTTAATCGATTTAATTACACATTTTGTAGTATCGAAACTGTTTTAACCCTTTCAGGGGCAAAGCACTTTGATTGCTACAATGTTAAAACGAATGAATGATACCAGAATTTACAAATTTGGAAACAAAAAAAAGCTAAATTTCACATGCTTCATGAACTTTTTTAATCAAATCGAAATTCTGGTACCATTCGGTAATTAAAATTAAGTGGCTTCATAAATGTACCACTGCCCTTGAAAGAGTTATATAATTGAAAAAATCTTTTACATCTATATAAGTATTCATATGCACATTTAAGTTTCAGAATCTTAAATAGTTGCACGATTTTCTCTAAACTAATTTTATAGTAGAGAATTAAGCTTATGTTGTCTTATTTTGAAATGTTAGGACTGACCCCCCCCCCCCCCCCAAGACCTTGCAGTTACCTTATTTTATGGTGTAGTACTTCACTTCAATTTTCTTTTAACTTAATACAGATATGCTTAGAGAAAGCAATCTTTTTTTAAATATTTTATATAAATCTCTTCATTTAGTTTCATATTTTTGATCGGCCATGTTCATCATATCCAGTGCAATAAACTAGAACTAAATTTTGAAAAGGGTTTCATTTTAAACAAATATTGATAAATTCTGACAATTTTAATTTAAAAAAAATTATGTTTTTCAATGTAAATATCTCAAACGACATACTTCATTTTCAGTTCATAACACAGCTTCATGGTGAAAATCAATATAATAAACACTTGTTAAATGTATATTCATATGTCTATTATATTTCAGTAGTTTTCAAGCAATAAAGCTTTTATACAGATAACCATTAGTATAGCATACACTGTTAAAAATCTTCAGCTTTTGCTGCAGGCTGACACACTCCACCGCTTTTAGAGAAAACGGTTACGTTACTATATTACGGAGCATTTTCATTGGTCAAAATAAAGATGGTCTATAAAAGCAGGGGAGTGACTATGCAGCAAAAACTGAAAATTTTTAACAGTGTACAGTTGCTAATCTGCTATTTTTCGATTATTGTCATTCATCCCTCCTAGTTACATATGAGCAAATATTTTTAAAGGTTGGGGGGGGGGATGATACAGGTTTAAAATCCAATAAAATAGTTAAACATTTATCTCGCACAAATTTGAACATTATGCAAAATGTGAATGTTAACCACTACACACTTAATTTTCCAGGATATTAAATTTTCTTCTAAACGCCACGTGTTTCTATTTATTCCCATGCAGACTCAACTTTCCCAATTTATATCTAGAAAAATCCATCCTAGAAATTTCCATTGAAACATCTTCTCTATCTAGAACCATCAAATTCAACAAACGTAGTGATTGTAAATAGCCTAAATTATCAATGAAACTTGAAGAAACAAAATTCGAATTTTTATTAAATTTTTTACAAGTAATAAGTAGTACTCAGTAGTAATCAAACGTAGTGATTGTAAATAGCTTAAATCATCGATTAATCTTGAAGAAACAAAATTCAAATTTGTATTAAATTCTTTACAAACTATAAATAGATATAAAAGTTTATCAAAATGGAATAGCATTGGGGGGAAAAATCTGATCAAATTCCTGGCAAGATAGTTAATGCAACTTTCTCTTTGTTAAAAAGAAAATTTAGTATGAAACTTTTAGTGTACTTTTTGAAAGAGTAAAATTGTTTCAATAACAATGGTAATGGCAAAGTCAAAAACTTAATACAAAACTTGCATTTTTTTTCTTTTGGCTGTAGTTTTCCAAATAATCAGATGGTAATTGTCAGAAATATATTTAGCATGCAAAAACTCACCTGTTTTATAATCTTCATTAATATGTATTATTTTCGTATCAAATATCTTCACGTATTTACATAAACTAAATCAGTTTGGACTATGATCAGGATTACAGATTTGATTTTGCTTCGCTTTTACATAAATTATACATATACCCCTATAAGAGTGGATAAATACATTTTAATCACAACAGGCAAGATTATTTTCTGACAGGGCGAGTGAAATTTTAGGCAGTCTTTGAAAATTTAAAAAAAAAAAACAAGACATGTTTAAAAAAAAAAAAGTTACAAACCAAAATTTTACTAGTTAGTGTTGCAAAGCAAACATTGTACTTAAAGTTATATCCTATACTAAACTTTTCCCTCTTATGTACAATTCAATTTTATAAAAGAAATATTATGAAATTATTTGTAAAAGTAATAAACTATTTCTTTTTCAGTTGCTTACATCTTGTCATAACAATGTTCAGCTGTATTTTGCATCTTGTTGGCTAGTGAAGTAACTCATTGTCGATAAAATTTTCTGATAATTCTCCCACATCTGCCTGTGTAGTTATTTATATTTCATTCATGTTTCACATGAATAACTTGATCACATTCATCATAAAATGTACTATAGTCATCACTACAATAACATCTCTGTTGCTTCACAATTCGACCTTAAGAACACTTAAAAGCTGCTCCAAAACAAAATGCACAGAACAAATTAGTAACAATTGAAGATTTGCAAATATTTATGAAAAAAAAAAAAAAAAAATTGTTTTTCTAAAATGGCATCGTTTACATACTTAACAATACTTTAAAAGTTTAAATTTGTCTTCAAACTGCAATAATATTGGTTGAACTTTCATTTTTATTTTTTAGATTAGCTTCATTGATAAACTATCTTACAATTTATTTTTAATTAAACAGGAAAAACTATTATCAAGGCTATTTATAAAAACAGACTTTTTTCTTTTTTAGTTTGTGCAGATAATTTAAAATTGTTGATATACTTAACCCATTCAGGACCATGGTATCATATATGCAACCTCAAAAACAGCATGCAGAATTTGTTTTAGGCACCAGTAAAAAATAAAAGTAATATTTGCTTTCTCTAATTAGAGCACTTTTGCGATAGTTTAAGTAAAGGTAGCTTCTTTTTAAAAAGTGGTGCCAACCGAATAAAATTTGTGTAAAAGCCGCCGGTCCCGAAGGGGTTAAAAGAAACATTTATGAGAAATAAATTGTATAAAGTATTTTACATTTTTGGCTAAAGTATAATAAACTTTAAAAAAATCCTTTTTTGATATTAAGATTTGAAAAAAAAAAGACAATACAAATACATGGTTATTTATTTATTAAAATCAGAATTTTCTGATACATTAGGTTGTTTTTTTCGACAGCCCAACTCTCTCTCTATCTGTTGCATATTGCAGCCACTTGGCTATCCAGCTTTGAATGTCACTAACAGCAGCATCTTCAAACAGTGTGTTGTGTCTCACTGAAGCTAGAAAATATTTAAGAATACAATATTAGTACATTATTTGCATATAAATTAACAAGACAAATAAATTAGTTTTGGTAATATAGGGTTTAAATAAGATTTTATTTCGGAAAGTTACAGAAAGAAATATGAGACTTTGGTTTAATCTCAAGTGACTGCCAAATTTCGTAATATATTTCAATGACCGACTGATGAAATCAGATATTTTTTTTCCACGACTGCCGAAATATGCATTTTTTTTTTTTTTTTTTAACAGTGAACGACTGCCAAAATTTGCAATTTTTAATAATGAACGATCGACACATTTTCTGATGCATTTCAATGACCGACTAATGAAATCAGCATTTTTTTTTTTTTGCTGCGATTGAATGACGAATGGTTTATTTATTTTTTTTTTTTTTACAGCGACTGCTGAAAATTACAATTTTTATCAACTACTGACTGACGAAATTGGTAATTTTTTGATATGGCTGACTGACAAAATTGATTTTTTTTTTTTTCTACAGCGAGTGACTGCCGAAATTTGAGATTTTTTATTAACCAATGATCGACAAATTTTGAGATTCATTTCAGAGATTGATTGGTGAGACTGAAAAAATTACAGAATTGTTACGATTTTTATCAACTGATCAACAAATTTCCCGATATATTACAATGACTGATTGACAAAATCAACAATTTTTTAATGCGATTGACTGGAGAAATTATTATTTTTTTTACCACTTCATAGACTAAGATCACGATTTTTATCAGCCATCGATTAACAAAATTGGCAATTTTGTTTCTGACATAGTTTCTGAATAAGAACACCTGGCCATTTCATGTATTAGAAAACAAAAATGAATTTAGAAATGTGTCAGAAAGTAGTTCTTTTGGATTTGAGAACACAGGGCTTGAATTTCAGGGCGGGATTGCGGGATTCGTGCCGAAAATTTTGAAATCTCGCCCAAAAAAATATCGTGGGCGGGATCATCCCACCCAAAAATATTCACCTTTTGCCGGAGAAATTAGCGTTATTTAATTTACCTGCAACCACACGATAAATTTCGTGATTTTTTCCCAAAACCGACCGATGAACTTTTCCGCAACAAATCAAACTTTGCTTTTTTTCCCCCTGCAACTGATCGACGACCTTTGCGTTTTTTTAAACGACTAATTGACAAACTTTGCACTTTTTAAGCGACTGATTGAAGAACTTTGCGTTTTTTCCATGACAGATCGGCAAACTTTGCGTTTTTAAAACGAGTAATCGACAAACTTTGCGTTTTTTCCATGACAAATCGACAAACTTTGCTTTTTTTCGCGACTGATCAACCACTTTTGCATTTTTTTCGCAATAAATTGACGACCTTTGCCATTTTTTCTGCGACAAATTGACGAACTTTGATTTTCTTTTGCGACTGTTCGACGAACTTTGTGTTTTTTAAACGACTAATCGACAACTTTGCATTTTTTAAGCGACTGATTGACGAACTTTGTATTTTTCCCATGACAGATTAGCGAACTTTGCGTTTTTAAACCGAGTAATCGACAAACTTTGCGCTTTTTCCACGACCAGGGGTTGATGCAGGTTTTTTTTCTTGGCCCATTTTGTGAAAAGTAAAGGTTATTTTTGTGAAATTTTATTATATTTTTGTGAAAAATAACATTTTGTCTGGATCGACCCTTGACGATAAATCAACAAACTGGTTTTTTCACGACTGATCAACGACCTTTGCATTTTTTCCGCGACAAATCGACGAACTTTGCTTTTTTTTTCGTGACAAATCGACGACCCTCGCGTTTTTTACACGACAAATTGACGAACTTTGATTTTCTTTCGCGACTGTTTGACGAACTTTACGTTTTTTAAATGACAGATCGATGAACTTGGCGTTTTTTAAACGACTAATTGACAAACTTTGTTTTTTTTCCATGAGAAATCGATAAACTTTGCTTTTTATTGCGACAAATCGATGACCCTTGCGTTTTTTCGGCGACAAATTGACGAACTTTGATTTTCTTTCGCGACTGTTCGACGAACTTTGTGTTTTTTAAACGACTAATCGACAAACTTTGCATTTTTTAAGCGACTGATTGACGAACTTTGCGTTTTTTTCCATGACAAATCGACAAACTTTGCGCTTTTTCTACGACCAGGGGTTGATGTAGGATTTTTTTCTTGGGGCCCATTTTGTAAAAAGTAAAGGTTATTTTTGTGAAATTTTATTATATTTTTGTGAAAAATAACATTTTGTCTGGATTGACCCTTGACGGCAAATCAACAAACTGGTTTTTTCACGACTGATCAACAACCTTTGCATTTTTTCCACGACATGTCGACGAACTTTGCTTTTTTTTCGCAACAAATCGACGACCTTCGCATTTTTTTCCATGACAAATTGACGAACTTTGATTTTCTTTCGCGACTGTTCGACGAACTTTGTGTTTTTTAAACGACTAATCGACAAACTTTGCATTTTTTAAGCGACTGATTGACGAACTTTGCGTTTTTTTCCATGACAAATCGACAAACTTTGCGCTTTTTCTACGACCAGGGGTTGATGTAGGATTTTTTTCTTGGGGCCCATTTTGTAAAAAGTAAAGGTTATTTTTGTGAAATTTTATTATATTTTTGTGAAAAATAACATTTTGTCTGGATTGACCCTTGACGGCAAATCAACAAACTGGTTTTTTCACGACTGATCAACAACCTTTGCATTTTTTCCACGACATGTCGACGAACTTTGCTTTTTTTTCGCAACAAATCGACGACCTTCGCATTTTTTTCCATGACAAATTGACGAACTTTGATTTTCTTTCGCGACTGTTCGAAGAACTTTGCGTTTTTTCCATGACAGATCGATGAACTTGGCGTTTTTTAAACGACTAATCGACAAACTTTGCATTTTTTAAGCGACTGATTGACGAACTTTGCGTTTTTTCCATGACAGATCGACGAACTTGGCATTTTGTAAACGAGTAATCGACAAACTTTGCGTTTTTTCCACGACAAATCGATAAACTATGCTTTTTTTTTTGCGACAAATCGACAACCTTTGCATTTTTTAAACGAGTAATCGACAAACTTTGTTTTTTCCACGACAAATCGACAACCTTTGCATTTTTTAAACGAGTAATCGACAAACTTTGTTTTTTCCACGACAAATCGACAAACTTTGCTTTTTTCGCGACTGATCAACGACCTTTGCATTTTTTCTGCGACAAATCGATGAACTTTGCTTTTTTTTTCACGACAAATCGACGACCTTTGGGTTTTCTTCTGCGACAAATTGACTAACTT
Source organism: Maratus michaelseni (assembly GCA_963931845.1). Lineage (NCBI taxonomy): Eukaryota > Metazoa > Arthropoda > Arachnida > Araneae > Salticidae > Maratus > Maratus michaelseni. Next base: position 267,292,798 of record OZ007593.1, read on the forward strand.
TGCTTTTCTTTCGCGACTGTTCGACGAACTTTGCGTTTTTTAAACGACTAATTGACAAACTTTGCATTTTTTAAGCGACTGATTGACGAACTTTGCATTTTTTAAACGAGTAATCGACAAACTTTGCATTTTTTCCATGACAAATCGATAAACTTTGCTTTTTTTTGCGACAAATCAACGACCTTTGCATTTTTTAAATGACTAATCGACAAACTTTGCACTTTTTAAACGACTGATTGACGAACTTTGCATTTTTTCCATGACAGATCGACGAACATTGCATTTTTTTCACAACAGATAGACGAACATTGCGTTTTTTCCGCAACAGATCGACGAACATTGCGTTTTTTTCGCAACAGATCGACGAACATTGAGTTTTTTTTGCGACAGATAGACAAACTTTGCGTTTTTCCGCGATCGATCCAGGAATTTTGCATTTTTTCTGCGATCGATTGACGAACTTTGGGTTTTTTCCGCAATGGATTGACGAACTTTGGGTTTTCTCCGCGATCGATTGACGAACTTTGGGTTTTTCCCGCGATCGATTGACAAACTTTGGGTTTTTTCCGCAATCGATCGACGAAATTCACATTTTTTCTGCAATCGATCTGCATTAATGTAATTCTTTAAGCGGCACGTAAAATAATAGTGGGGTTTAAGGATATTTTTTTTTCTCCCTCCCAACTATTACAACTCCCCACCATTTAAAAATGTTGGGAGGGAGACTCCCCTCTTTGGAAAAATTGAATTTCAAGCCCTGGAACAGCTTTAAAGTCAACAAGCATTTCTCATCTAACAGAAAAAATGAATTGACTGTTTCTCTTTCAAACTTTGGAGATCTATTTAAAATTTCAATGCATATAGAACTTAAGAAAATACCAGGGATTCAGGTTTTACCTATATTTTATTAAGGATATAATAAAACAATTTTATTCAGAAATTGATATTGTTGCCATCACCCGGAATATGTATTTTTCATACAAGTAATTAAAAATAAAGACACATACAGGGGTAGTACTACCCTAGATGATATTTCAGGACATACTTTTTCCGATATTTCAGGACAATTTCAGGACACATTTGCTTGGCATTGTAACCGAAAAAACCCTTAACTGCTTCTTTAATACATTTTATTATCATAAATAGCACACGACATACACATTTTTTTTGTTGTAAAAGTATGCATTTAAAAGAAAAGTAATTTTACCAGAACCCTTGACCAAGCTGCTAAAAAATTACTATTTTTGCATTACTGAAGGACGAAAATTTTGATTTTTTCTTCACTGATCGACGAAAATTGCAAAAGATTTTCTTTTTTATTACTGATTGTTAAAAATTGGGATTTTATTTTTGTGACTGAGAGACGAAAATAGCAAAATTTTTAAATGGCTAATCAATAAAAATTGCGAATTTTGGTAACTGATCACCAAAAATTGCGAGATTTTTTTGTGCAAATAGATGAAAATCACTATTTTTAACGATAGATAGAAGAAAATTGTGACTTTCGTGAACGTTTTGCATCAGTAAAAAGGTACACCTACCCCCTATTTGATGATATCAAATGCCGATATAGCACAAAACTCACAAAATTTCAGGAATATTAGAACAGACTACCAAATTTCAGGACAAGTACTACCCCTGCACATAAGATTTTGTAAAGTTTCTGAAATTTTTTTAAAGAGAACATAACTATAAGTTTCCAATATTTTCCAAAGTTATAAAAGTTGCTCTTGTGCTGGCCTGTCACAAATGTACCTTGTGAAAGACTCATCTCCAGTGCACAAAATCGAATAAAATCAGAAATTCATTTAGCAACCCAATTGTTAAAAGGTCCAAAACATTGGTGAGCGTTGAAAAATATAGATTGTTGTGTATATATAGAGCTCGACTTTCTTCCTTTTTTAAAAATATAAATAAACATATATATACATGTATATAATATATATATAATAATCACGTATATAATAAATAAACATGTACATAATTATTCTGAGTTCTCGATTTCAATTTTTTAAAAGCTTTTTGTCATGTCTGTATTAATGCAATTCTTCAAATAGCATATAAAATAGTGGGATAGCTTATTTTTCTCCCCTCCATTTATAAATAATGGAAGGGAGACTACCCTCCTAGTAAAATTTGAATTTCAAACCCTGTCTGTAGATAAAGCAATTCCAAATAAAAAGCCTGGCGTTAAAATATGAAGACATAATGAGTAAATAGACAAATGTTACCAGAAACTAAATTAAATCCTTTGGTGGATTAGTACTTTATTTTAGCAGCAAGTGTCAATGATCAATGGGGATAAAAATATACGACTTTTGACCATATATAGAATACACTGTAGCTGAGGTTTGTTGTTAAGATTTGCAAATCACACAGAACAAATTTTGCACCAAACAAGAAAGTTACTGCCACGAGATTTACAGAATGGCACACCCTGCCCACCTCTTGAAGCATCGATTCCACTACAAAATTTATTAAAAATTAATACTTATGTCAAGAAGTTTTAGGTAGGTAGACTTGACACGCTCTGAAACCCAAAAATCAGATTTTATTTCAGAAAGCCTTTTGGTAAAAAACATTTTTTAAAAATGCAAGCATGTTTAGTAGAAGTTTAATTTAAAATTGTGCTTGGATGTCTTAGAAGATTAAATATCATTTTTACTCAAGAACAAAATATATGCTACTTCTTAAATGTAGAAAAATTCAAGCATATTATATTTAGATTAACTACGAACTGAGGAATTTTTTTTTCTACATAATCCCATACAAAACAGAAGTGAAGATTTAAATTTTTATCTGAGGCAGCTTTTGATAGTCAAAATAACAGAGTATTGAAAAATGTAAGAAAATCAGAAGAAATATGTCAAAAATCAGGAATATGAAGTCTCGGTAGGTAGACAAACCTGCAACAAGCTTGATGACGTGCTTGTATATTCATGGAATGAACACACTACAAAACTTACGATTCCATTGTACTTCGTTGCTAAGATATTTGAAATTAGGACCTCATTTTCCTGGTTGCATTATGGGCATCTTTGCTACCATAGGCTGAAGAAAAAGTTAATCTGAAAAAAAAAAGTTACAAATGTATTTTATCAAAGATCAGAAGAAACAGTTTTGCTATTTCATATACAAACTAGTGTAAATAGTTTGTTTAAATTGCAATATTGTAATTAAATTTTATTTTGAATTTAAAATTATACACCCTTATTAAGAAATGTGATTTATGTTACCAGCATACAGGTAAACATCCATCTATTCTATGTGCAAGCTGAATCAATTTGTGCATCAGTCAACCCTTCACCCTTACGGTTAAGATGCAAAATTAAACCAAAAAATGGTATGGTTTCATGATTTGATCCATTCATATTACACACATATTCAATATGCAGCTTAGGTGAACTTTTTTTTAGAAGACTTGACCAAACATGACATGCATCAACAATTGTAGCAGTATCTCGTTGAAGAATATCTAATCTCCAAGGTCAATCTCCAACATTGTTAGTTTTTACTTTTTCGATTTTAGTTCCCATTATTTAATATAAGGTTACTTTTACTTTCAGAACCGGTTCCAAAATTAAAAATGCTCACTTAAAAAACTGCAGCAAAAATCGGAAAAGTAAAATGTCGGAGATTGATCTCAGCTATCCTAACAAAAAAATCATTTTAAAATATTAAAATGAGAGCGAGAAATCGCGCTAGAACCTTCCCATAGACTTAACATTAGCTTGAGCGTTTCTTCCCGTGACTAGTGTAAGCTCTTAACAAAATTTATGATCAACTAATTGAAAACAGACACAATTTGCTTTTTACACTCACAAAAAACAAACTATTAAGATTTAGTAATCAGTTTAAGAAAATTATATGTTTTATACAACAAAATAATTTGTTTTTACTGTCAAATTTCAACATAAATATGGTCTGCTTAGCTGAACAGAACGAAAACCAGAAAAAATTATTTGTAATGAAGCTGCAAGTTTATCTAAATTATATAGTTTAACTTTCAGCAGCTTTTATAAGTAAGTATTGTCCGACATAATTATTGATTCTACATTTAAAAATTCAGCTTGGTAAAGTTTGAGAGAGGGGAGCTAGAAAAGACAGTATAAGAGCAAAAATTCTTTATCTACAGAACGACATAGCCAATAACAGTTAAAAAATTACTTTACATTTGTTTTAACTGAAAATATCAAAAATATTGGCTATATATCAAGATATACATCCCTGAACCCTGACAAAAATAGAAACTTACATTTATATAAAATACCAAAATCTGTTAAAATCATTTAGAATGTAAAATTTTATCTTTAAAAAGCATGAATTATCATTAAAAACATGCATTAACAAATAACAAAACAATAAAATAATTCATCAAAAACGAATTAGGCAAGTTTTATTAATAAAATTATCAGGCTGCAGTTTACCATATCCTCTACAAATAGGTTTCAAGAATGTATTTGTGCATTTTATTTAGAATTTATAGATTAAAGTCTATCCAACTCTGCTAAATAATTCCTTTAATGATATTTTATTAAAATTAGGTTTTTGAAGTGAAAATTTTAACCATATTTAAAACGAGTTTATGCCGCCACATTAAAAAAACTTACCATCCCTGATTTAAGCATATATGAGGCATTTCATGTTTTTATTGCATTAAAAATCTGATTAAAAACAAGTCCAGAAAACCAAAACTTTTAATTAAAAAAATATATACCTACACAAAAAATTTATATTTATCATGTTCCATAATCAAAATAAGATCCTTCCCCATTAACCGCTTAGCATGAAAAAAAAAGGATATATCATCATATAATGTCCAATAAACAACTGGTGGGGGGAGGGGGGAGTATTGTGAAAACTGAAAAATCCCCCATAACTTCTAATTATGAAACGTATCGAATCTGTTTAAAGTTATCTAGAAAAAAAAAGTGTCGAAAATTTATGTATGACAGATTTTTGATATAATTAAAAATGGCCTCAAGAGGTAGGGGGGGGGATAGGAGTTACATAAGAAGAAAATTCTTAAGATATCAAATCCGCTTAAATTTATTATAAATCCTCTTAATAGTATCTAAAACTTTTATATTGACAAGTTTTTTTATAGGACCAACCCTTACAGAAAAAAAAAAAAAAATTCTGCCAGCTCTGCTTACTTGACACAGGTAGATTTCAAAGTGGGCGGTTCCAACTGCTGCATCATGGTAAAAAGGTAATTGTTGACAGATCGTGGAAAAAAAAACCTCAAATTTAGTCAAAAGGCCGTGAAAAAACGTGAATTTCATCAAAAAAAAAAAAAAAAAGTTTTGTTGAAGGATCGTGGAAAAATGCGAATTTTGCCGAAGGGCTACGGAGAAAACGTCAACTTCGTCAAAGGAACGTGGAAAAAACATTTAATTTTGTCGAAGGATCAGGGTAAAACGGTCAATTTCGTCGTCAGGTCGCGAAAAACGGCAAATTCTGCCAGCAGATCGCCAAACAACGGCAAATTTCGTCGAAGGATCGCTAAAAAACTGTAAATTTCGTCGAAGGATCTCGAAAAAAAGAACCCCCGGCAAATTTCGTCAAAGGATCTCGAAAAAAAAAAAACAGAAAATTTCGTCAAAGTATCGCAGAAAAAACGCGAAATTCATCAACGGATCTGGGAAAATGCCTAATTTTGTTGACAGACTGCAATAAAAACACAAATTTCGCCAAAGAGCCGCAGAAAAACTTGTTTTTCGTCAAAATACTGTAAAAAAAAAAAAAAAAAAAAAAATGAGTTTTGTTGAAGGATAGTGGAAAAAATGCGAATTTCGTCAAACGGCCGCAGAAAAAATGTTAATTTTGTCTAATTTCATCCAAGGATCACGGAAAAAACGTGAATTTTGTGAAATAGTCCCGGAAAAGATGCAGCATTCCTTTAGAAAACAGCAGACACACAAAGTTCTATGCCTATTAATACAGGCATAGTTTTTAATCTGAAACAATATACTGAACTAACTTTTGAAAAATCCGGTTAACTTGAACCCAATTTGCAAGAATCTACACTCAGCCTGAAATCGACTCGAATCAAAGGCAGAGTTAATCCAACCTGCAACAAGAATAATTATTGCCGAGAGGGGATTTTCTCCCCTCCCCCCTCTGCTGTAACTTTTCAGAATGTTTGCTGTGAATTTCAGAATTTTTTTTTACTCAGAAAGGCTGATAAATGTTGATGCCTCAATTAATTAGCACTACAACTACAACAGCAGCAAGAATAGATTTATATGATATATTGCGTATTGCAGACTATTTTTGAAAACATTATTAGCGTTGCAGACACTTGAAGATAGTTCTGCCACTGGGTCGCCAGTTTTTAAAGTTTAATCGACGAGTGGCGACTGCATATTTTTACCTTTAATTAAGATGCATTAAAAAATCAAGAAATTTGTCTATTGATCGCAAGAAATCCCCCTTCCCCCAGAAAATTTACTTATCGGTCACAAGAAAAACTGCAAAATTCAGCAATCGGTAGCAGGAAAATATCCGGAAATTCGTCAGTCATGGGAAAAAAATAGCAAAATTCGTCCATTGATAGCATGAGAAAAATAGCTAAATTTGTCAATCGATTGCAGCAAAAAAAATTAAGAGAAATTTGTATATCTGTCACGAAAGAACATTTATTTTTCTTGGAATGCTGTATTGAAATTTGTAAAGTAGCATAGAGAGAGGAAAAACGACTAATTCGTGTTCCAGATTTTTTTTTTTTTTTTTTGAGATAGTAATTATTTAGATATTTTTTAATAAATTATGTTTTAATAAAGAAAAATGTTCCTGAAATAAATGGCTATTTTTTGGAAAGGAGGGGGCAGGTACTAGATAGGCAGCATAGAAATGCATAGAAAAACTTTAACGTACACATTGATCAAGGAAATGTGTTTTTTGGAATAATAAATATTTTTTTAAACAAATTTTTTGAGTAAAAAGAAACTTAAAATACAATGTTTTAAATGACCATTAACATATAAAATTAAAATTTTCATACTACTATCAAAACAAAAACATACAATTTTTGCAAGAAAATAAAAATGATATAAATAAATTAATTCAGATTTTCACTCAAAAACAAAAAACTCATGAACTGTGAAACATTATTTTCTGCCAAAGATTGGTTTGATTAAAAGAGTCAACAGTAACATAGATTAAAAAAACATGCAAGGGGAAGTTAAAAAAAAAAAATACAGGTTATTTTTTTAAAAAACAACTTTTACTACCCTATATTGTATCTTGCTGACTGGTAAAAACAGGTCTTTGGCTGTTAAACTACTAAAAACAAATTTCCACTCTTGTGCATGCAAAAGAATTTTGCACACGAATACAACAAAAAATTACTGGATGCAGTGAATTATAGTTGAATCTCAAACGAAACGAAACGTTCAAGAAATTTGGAAAAACTCGATCACTAAAGTATCAATAACTTTTAACAATAAAATTTACAATAAAACTAAAAATGAAAACAAAAAATAATCTTTGATATTTATTCACTTAGAAAGTGATTTGAGCCGATATTAAAAAAGCATGCATCACTTATTTCAAAATGTAATTCAAGCTAAACACATAACCCTAACTACATGTTTTTATACGTTTGCGAAAGATTTACTTAAGTAAGATGACTTAAATACTTAATTCATTATAAAACAGGAAAGATACAAAATGTTAAAGTTAAACAGCTAAAACTATAGAGAAAAAACTTACTTAAACTGGGATATTCTGCAGACTGAATGTTGATGTACACAAACAAACTAATGCGCGCGGCCATTGAAGATTGAAGAAGTGAAGGTCAAGTGTGTTGCCACTGCGGTTTAGATAAATGCCTTGACGACAATGACAGTATATGGATGATTAATCGGCGGGTGTTAAAAAATTATCATATCCATGGCGTCAAATGGATTTTGCTTTTCGATAAACTAGTGGCGCGACGCCACGCTATCCTTTGTAATCTAGGTATCGGATACCTAGTAATTGACACGGATTTTGTGGCGCGTAAGATTATCGCCATTTTTTTACAGTACAGACACCACTTATTTGATAAAACTTTAATTTGCCATGAAACATTTATCGGAATGTTACATGAAAATCGATGTATCTGACAATAATGATATTACTTATACCAATTCGTGACATTTCTGACAATTCTGTGTTTGCTGGGAATGGTACTCTATTCAGCACGCAAATCAAGGAGTAAGAGGGAGAAAAGTGAGTTTTTTCCAGTTCTTCTTCCGCGTAGTGGCAACTGGAACGGGAGGCAGTTAGGAGATAATTTTGCTCGTAAAGATAGCTTGGTACCCCACGCTATCTTCACGAGCAAAAATTATCTCCTATGTTCAGTAGTATTCCTTTAGAAGAGGATATCTGTAGCTGGCCCGTAATATTTTTAAGTTGTGTTTGTGTGAAAGAATGTTGTAAAGTTATATGTGAGACATGAGCATAATCAATTTCGAACTTTTTTTTACAACATTTAAGAACTTCCCTAGTGCATATCGGACCCCTTTTCTCATATGTACAACGCGTTTATTTCGCTGAGATTTTCAAAATGAACTTCTGCCGTGATATTTCCATAAAGTTTTCACCTAATAAGTGTGATTATCCAAGTAGCGCTCCTGATGAAAAATTTCATAAGTACACAATTTAAACTTACTTCCCAAACACACTTTCTGTTCAAATCTTCATAATAAGCTTCTGCGATCGTCAGTTATATGTGATGATAAAAATATTTCACATGTTATTTTTATGCTAGTATCGACGCTGAGGAAAAATTGCATAACTACGCAATTTAAACTAACTTATCACGAATGAATTAATTAGTCAAATTTATGTTTCGATAGAAAATTTTATGTGATAGGTTTTTTCACCTGGTGAGAAATTACATAACGGAAATTTTCAACAAAATTTTTTTTAATACTTTCTACCAATCGCAAATTTCTTTAACGGCCATAACGCCCACTAGCAAGAAATAGAGTAACTGAAATTAAATAAAACAGATTTTTTTTTCTTTTACTGTACGACAGTCGTACTTAAATTCAAAATAAGTAGGATAGATTAAACACAACTTTTATTTGTGTTTATAGCGTCTCCTGTTGGGAATCACAGTATTTAAACTTTTAGGGTTTGTAATATACCTTAAAAGGGCCCCAGGCTCTTTTTCTGCCTTTCTTACTTATCAAAAACTAGGACTTTTTTTTTTACGTATTAGATTGGCACATACAAACATAATATTAAACTTTCCCTTTCACAAAACATTGATAAAAATTTTCATGTAAAAACGACTCACGATATCTGGTTTAAATTTTCTTTTTAAACTAGAAACTAGAAAATAATATAATTTAAAAAAATTAAGCTTTGATTTTTATTCAACTATGAAACGTACAAAAAAGTAGAACATATATATTTTTTTAAATAAAGAGAAAAAATTGTATATCTCATTAAGAACTTCCAGATATTTATACTTTATCTCCGTATGTATTAAGAAATAAAAGGCAGAACAGCGAATTTTTATTATACACTTGTTATGAGACATATTTCTTGATAAACTTCCTTATAAGCAAGTATTATGCTTTTGTGAAATGAAGAACTCTAATTATATTTGTTTTGTCAGAAGTGTGTAATAACATTTTGCTGCATTTCTTTTTATGCCTTCAAATATATGTTTGATAAAGTATAAATATATGGAAATTATTATAATGATAGTATAGAAAATTCTTCATTTTTCTCACTATTTGAAAAATATATACCTTCCTATGTAATTGTTTTTTAGTTTTCAGTACTTTTTAGTGAAATTAAAGTTCGAGTATTACTTTTTAAAAATTTATATTATTTTTTATTTTGAAAGTGATCAGTGTAACTTCGTTTTAAATTCAAAGATGAGCACTATACTTATGTTCATAATTGTTCGTGTGTGACTCCACTATTTATTAATATATTTGAATGAAATATATTAAAATTTTGTGATGACCACAGCAAACGAGTTCCTCATCTTAAAAATAGATAGTTTCATTATTATTTAAATTCCGTTACTTTTAATTTTATAAAATATATAATTTAATGAAACCGAAATTATATATAAAAAGAACAAATCAATTTTCTACCTTAAAGATTAATTACATATAAATCTACAATATAATAACTTTCACGTTTTCTAACAGCAAATAATATCGATAAATATTATCATTGATAATTAGAATTTCATCATTATTTGGATTGGAAATTAACATTCTCGAAATATAGTTTCTGCAAATGACAAAATTCCATATATTTAATCGCATCAAGCAGAAATTTTAACAAAATAATTATCTTATATATTAGGAACTTTTTAATGTGCTATTTTACAGATTAATTATATCAAATTTTGACATCGTAAGAAAAATTGTGTTTATTAGAGCCAAGTTTTCAAATCATTTAGAAATATGCCACACTTATATAAATAAGGAGATTATTTGGAATTTATAAATGTGAATAAAAAATTAATAAATGCCATGCTTATAAATAACTTTCAAGTGAGTATTTTGATGTATAAATAACTTTACAAGTATAATAACGTTGCTCTTTTACAACATGCATTTACTCGATAAATTTTATCACTTGCGAGTGTTATTAAGATATTCCGAGGGAGCTTCCGAGGTGAAGGTTTAGGAACATTTAACAAATAAGAATGTCCATTAAAAATCTTTTATTACATCATCGTCAGGAATGTAATAAAACAAATTTTGACGTAATCACAATAGCATATCATTTGTTGTTTAATATGCTATTTTAAGGATTAAGTATAAAGTATTTATGACATTAAAGCACTTGTAACTGTTAAAGATAATTACATGCAGTTTTTTAAAGTATCAGGTTTTAGATTATGAATTTCGTATGAATAGAAAGATATTCGTAAGTATTGAAATTTGATTTGCTAAATTAGAAAATAGCAATGCTAATATAAAATTATAAAAAGTGTTTATCAAATTTAACTTACACAAACGTCTTAATTCATAATATAGCATTCATTTTCAAATACTTTATTCAAACACTTTCAAAACTTATTATTAAGATACAATAGCGTTTATAATGAAGCTTCATTTAACTAACAAATCGATACTTGCAGTAAGATATTTCCTACATTCTCCCATTGAAAAGGCGATGTTTTAAAATGCAATAATTATTGAACATTTTGTGTCTAAGAGGATTTTTGTCTTTTAAAACTAATTAAATATTTAATTTAGAAGATACCAGTTTTGAACATTACACAAATGAAAAGTTTATTGGAAATACTGTATTTTAAATCAAGAAATTGTTATATAAGGAGTATTTATAGTAAAAAAAAATGTCTATTTTAAATCGTTTTATTCAATTTTGACAATTACAACGATTATTAAAACAATGCAATAATGCAGCTCGTATAATAATGCTTAAAGTAAGAAACATTTTATATGTTATGTAATAAGTAATTTTATTGAACTGCTTTTAATAACATACCAAATTCAAGAAAGTAATAAAATGTTCAGCGTTGCCTTTAAAAAGTATTGAAAAAAGTTCATTGATCAATTAATACAGAACTTTCTTATAACTATGCTTAGTTGTACGTGACGAGTTTGCAATTCAGCCTTCCGTATATTTCCTTAAAAGAAAAAAAAATGTATACAGATGCTTTTTAGATAAACAAGATCTTCACAGTGTTGTATTCAAGGGCTAAAGCACTCAACAAGATGTTGCTATTTTTAGAACGGAAGGTTTTCGTTTTTGTGTAGTGTTTAAAATGAATTTTGGTTTCTTCTCGTTTAAAATATGCACGTGCAATGTAAATTGGGGTTATTTCTGCTGGCAATAATAATAATTCGTAAAAAGTTATAATGATCTTAATATTAACTTATAACGATCTTGAAAATATTTTTTCTAACGTTGCTGTCCTTAATACAGTTTTTCCAAAGAAAAAAAAAGAGAGAGAGAGAGAGAGAGAGAGAGAGATTAAAATAAAATAGACGGGAAAAAATTGCAATGATTTATGTATTTTTTTTTCTCACGGATCTTGTCTGTTAAGTAAAATTTACAAGAATAAAATAAATAAAAACCAAATAATTAAAGTCTCTAGAATTAAAGATTTAAAATACGAAATAAAATTGCTATTGCAATAATGTACATTCATCTTTGCATCCACTTTACCGTGGTATAAATTAATGTATTTAAAATTAATTATCAAAAAATTTCCTTAAATTTATACTAATATATTATTTTGTATACTATAAATAAAAAAAGTTATCGTTTATACCAAATTTTAAATCAAGAAATTTTTACATCCATTTTTGACTAACGATGTGTATGATAAAATAATGGACTTTTTAAGCGTTTTATTTGATGGATTTTGAAAATTACAGCTGCTATTAAGCAAATTTAGCTTGTATTATTATGCTTACACTAAGAAAACTCCACAACGTTTGGGAAAAAAAGTCATTTCTTTGAAATGATTATAATGCTTTGTCAAACTCAAGAAACTAATAAGATGTTCAGGTCAACCCTTAAAATTTTTTTGGAAATAATGCATGGACACATGGATTGTTATATGAAACACATAAAAGAATTGTGGCAATGAAAGAAATGTAAAAAATGATTTAAAATTAAAAGTAATTTTGGGAGATATACAATAAAACAGCTATAAAGATAGCTTGTGACATAAGCATCATAAAACAAAACCAAGTTTAGTAGAGGGCCAATGAAAAGAGTATAACAAGTTTGATTAAAATAACAGTAAATAGAAATAGATTGAAAAATATCTTTTATTAAAAATGTGTACCCCATTGAAAGCATAAAATAATTTAACCTATGAAATATTCATAAAAATATCCTTCAACGTATAAAATAATTTAAATAAATGCTATAAATTTCTGAATTCTTATAATAAAGCTTTGTATAAAAAACTACAACCTTTAAAAATAGATATTTTTCTTAGAGAAATGTGTATTTATCTTTATTAGTCTATCAGATTTAAAAATCGTTTTAATTTAATATATTAAAAAGAGTTATTAAATACCATTTTATATCGCAAAACTTTTCTACACCCAGAAAAAGGAATTGATTAAAACTATAAAACATGTCTTGTTGAGTACATTTTGGTTGTTTTAGCAAAATTCAAGTAAAATTGAACCATTTTACTTGTATTAACAAAACATTTTTTGCTGACGATACAAAAAATTTTTTTGGAATTGCAAAAAAAAAAATTTTTGTTGATTCAAACAAAATTTCCATTGACCTATATTTAAACAAAAAGTTTTGTTGGGTCAACCAAATTTTTGTTGATTCAACAAAACTTTTTTCTGGGTGTACCTAACGCTTTAATGCATGGTTGTATGGAGTCAGGTATTTACATACCAATAAATGCTACCCTAAATTCTAAATTTTCTTCCAGTCTAACAGAATATGGCAAAATGTATATTATAAAACAAAAACACGCCTGTGAGTAGAGCTGACGTCATATTCATGGTGGCAACACTTGACCAATAAATTCCGCTTTTACTGCATTTAAAAAAAAAAATACTAAACAACAGCGGACAATTTCAATTTTTACACCATCGAATAGGAAAAAAATGTATTTTAAAGGCAATTTACTGTCTTTTACTAATATTTTATAGTTTAAAAAATATTTTTCAAGCATTATTTTTATAAAAAAAAGCTTACCTATATCACGTCCAGCCCGATTATGAAAGATTAACCCGTTTCTACTTAAACACTATAAATGTTTAGCCTTTTTTTCCGGCTACTATTTCATAACGAAATTAAAACTTCATCAATAAATAAATAAATAAATAAAATAATATATTAAAACAGAAATGTAACGTTTAATACGAAAGAATCGCTTTTAATACATTTCAAAAGTATATTTGAATGCAAAATTGACACTTTTCTGCAAAACTGCTTTTTGGTGTTGATAGTAGGGAATCTAGAAAAAGTAAATTAAATCTAAAAATATGTAAAATAAACTAGATCGGAATGCTGAAATTCATCTTTGTAAAATAGTATAAAAATACGCAAATAATGTGATCAGTTACCTAAAAGATGACTAAAATACTTTAATAGATGTTACAATTTTATATTAAAATCATCTAGTACTTTCGGCTACGTACCCAGCCTTCATCAGGATTCAAGATTCAAAACAATCTTAAAGTCGATTGTCTAGATCTCACTCAGAGATCTCTCGATCAGATCACTCGAGTGAGATCCAGACAAGCGACGTTAACGTCATTTTTAATCCTGAATCTTGATGAAGGCTGGGTATGTAGCCGAAAGTACTAGATGATTTTAATGTAAATTTTTAACATTAAAGTATTTTAGTCATCTTTTAGGTAACTGATCACATTATTTGTGTATTTTTATACTAAATGTAAAAAGTCTATTAAAGTTTTCAATAAAAAAAAAAAATCATTTCACCTCTATTCTGTAAACCGGGAAGCTCGGCTTTGATTCCCTACTTTATCATAAAAATACACATTTTTATAAATAAAAGCTTATTATGTCTTGCATTTTATGCAAGAAAATTAAATGGGTGAAACTAAGGATTTATAACATTCCCTAAGTCAATGATGTTTGTTATTAGAAGCACGGGTATTTTCGGGAGCAGAGATTAAACAATGTGTCAATTATATTAAATCTTCAGCATTTTACAGTGCAACAGGTTTAGCACTCTCTACAGCTAACTTTATGCATATTTAGAAGAGTGTTATTTTAGGTTATACTTCTTATATAACTTTCAAAATCCAGTGTTGCTATCAAAATGTATCGAAAAAAATTATACCGTATATTCCAGCTGTATAACGCACACTTTTGAAACAAGAAAATTAATAAAATTTTAGAGCTGCGCATTATACTCCGGGTATGAAAAGGAAAGCTTAAATATTAAGAATAAGAATTGAGATATGTATATTATTGATCAAGAGAATAAGGCGTGATTATTTGAATGAACGAGAGTACGATTCCAAAGGCTTTGTTGGAATTCAAGCAGATCGTCATGGCGGTAGCGTACAGTAGTCCCAAAAGTTTATAGACAACGGGGTTTTCTTATTTTACAATTGAGAAAGAGGGGTAACAATTTCAAAACAATTTATAATTATCAATAATATCGAGACAATAATAATACTATAGAAAAATAATATTACACAATCACAGTGTCATAAAAAGTAAAACTTAAATTTTACTGTCCCAAAAATTTATATACAACTAATTTTTTCTCATTTAACCCTGTGAGTGTCTGAGGGCTTTCCTGCATTTTCATAAAACTATTTGTACAACTTAAAATAATTTAAATTTTCTTTCCCCGTGTGTTTCTAAAATACATTTTATATCTCTTTACTTTACACATATCTTAAAATACAATTTTGCTAAATTAATACAAATTTTTTTCTAGAGCCCAATTAAGTTGCTTTTGGGAAACAGAAAAATACGAGCGAAACGCTTAGAGGATTAATGTTCAAATTTTTAAGCCGTTTTTTCTAACCACATCAAAAACTCGATCAGGCATAAGAAATTATGGCTTTAAATAATACCAATTTCGTTCAGTTTGTAGCTTTAGATCATGAACCGTTTCAAATTGACGCCCATTAACATAAACGTCTCTAAATAATATTCCCCAGAGGTTCTTTATTGGGTTCAGCTAAGGACTTACGGCTGGCTAGTCCATAACAGTTACTTGGTTTTGTCTAAACCACTGCATTGTAGAGTTGCACACGTGAGCGAAGCAGTTGTCTTTCTGTTTTATCCATTTGTCTCCACCTAGCAACTTTTCAAATGGAAGTAACTGTACTTCAAGTGTTTTATCGTAATCTTCGGAACATTGACGACCTTTCAAAAAAGCAGTATCAGTTGCGCCATTGTAAGAAAATGCTCCCCACACTATGAGTGAACCCCCTCCTTGTTGTCTGCTGAAAAAAGTTCGTGACTCCTTGCGAATATCCTGCCAGTAATATGCCCCACCATCAGGGCCATCTGAAATAAATTTCTTTTCATCACTGAAACGAACAGTCAACCATTCATCTGTCCAATTTATGTGATTTTGGGTCCACGGAACACGAGCGTCTTTATGCCGTTTTTTAAACTTTGGCGAACGAAATATATTATGACATTTTGCGATAGTCAAGAAATGTACTTGCCTGCAGCCGTCGATGGACCGTGGATTTTGGTACTGGAAACCTTACATCTTTAGAAACTGACCGTATAGACAGGTTCTGGGTTGAAACTAGTCTCAAAATATCTGTGTTTTGTCGTTTAGGTGTTTTCTTTGGTCGTCCAGAACGGGATTACATTTTAAAATTGTCTCCTTTTGACATAATTTGGTAAATAACAACCCTGCTAGGTCAAATTTTTGTTGTACTGTCCACAACTTTCCATCGACGACCTTTAAACGATAGATTTGCAAAATCTCCTTTTTGGAAAACTGCACATTGCAAGGCATCTTTGCAATCAGTTGTAAACGGAAAGACAGAATCTGTTTTATCTCAGAAAACTATTGCGCCACAAGTACATGTCCTTGAAATATGCAAATTTTGGATATCAGTACTTAAATATGCTTTTAACCCCGGTTGTCTATATTTTTTTGGGACAGCATTTTTTTGTTTTTATTTTTTATATTAAATCTATGACTGTTAAAAGTTGTTTGAGTATTTTATAATTTTATTTCATTATTATATATTTGCATAATTTATTTCGTCTTTCTTACTCGTTTAGTTAGGTCTTAAATAATAAAAAAATGGTTGTATATAAACATTTGGGACGCACTTTATGTCCTCTCTTTGCATTTGCTTATTTTCTTTATGTATGCACTAGTTATTACACATTTTAACTCACATGCTATCAAAGTCTGAGAGCTAATGTGCTCGCAGATTCTGTATGCACATACGTAACGAGATAACTCTTGATATAAATATCCGATTTGATTCAAATTTTGTATGTATGTTCATTCTAATAAGGCACTTCCTTGATTAGTTTTGCGGGTTCATTGGTTTAGTATAAAGGGGGAACGGCGGGTTAATCCCCCACCTTAAATTAGGTAAATGGGTTTTCTCATAATAGAAATATCCGATTTGCCTAAAATTTTGTATATACGTTCATTCTGATAAGGCGTTTCCCTGATCAGTTTTGGAGGTTCTTTGGTTAAGTACAAAGAGGGGAAACGGTGGGGGTAAATTCCCCTTAATTTAGCTAAATGGTTATTTCATGTAGAATTATCCGATTTGCTTGAAATTTGGTATAGGCGCTTCTCTGATTAGATTTGGAGGTTCATTGGTTAAATAAACAGTAGGGAAACGGGAGAGGCTAATCCCCCCTTAATTTATCTAAATGGGTATTTTATGCAGAAATAGCTGGTGAGCTCAATGCCATCAGTTTAATTGGGCACTTTTCTTTTTATTACTGCTCTTTATAGAACTTTCATGCTACTTATCTCATAAAACTTTCTTGATACTTCCTTGTTATAGCAGCCCCCACAATTACGATTTCGCCAAGCCTTTATATGCATCATATATACGCATTTATATACTTCAAACGCTCACATATATGCCGTATTCGTTAATGTATACACAATATTTGAGTCTTCTAGGTCATATATACGTCATATATGCCCAATACTCCTGTCAGATATATGTACATCATATATGACTATAACTTGGCCATAAACGTCATGAACTGTCATTCACATCATGTATGATTTATTATAAAGTCATATATGTCTTATAATTTGGCGATACATCTTGGTAACTTAGCGATTCATTCGCGGATAGCCGCTATAACAAAGAAGTACTGGTGTTTTTTGAAAAAGAAGGTGTGCATAATACGGCGAATATACCTAAAAACAGAAAATATAGTCTCAAATCGTATGTGAGTGTTATGTTCAGAACGTGTTATACACCGGAATATATGATTTACAAGTGTGAAATATTTGGAATGAACATAATTTATCATACTGCATTGATTCTTTTAAAATGCTTCACTAAAGAAAATTTCAATATTTACTACGGTTATCAGGATATTTTAGCTTATATGATAAAGCTTTAAGTGAAAATGTTGAGCACAATTAATAATTTCATTAGAAAGCTTTTAGTGCCTTGTCAGAAAGAAACAAACTTCTTCATGTAACCACTTAAAAAATTATACGAAAAAGTGCATTTGCACATGTATTGGTGCAGAAACACTTAAAGAAATTGTGTAACAATAAAAGAAATGTTAAAAGGAAAGTAAACAATTTCAGAAAAAATAAATTGCGGAAGCAATAAACTTGGCTTGTGTCGTAAATGTAATGAAATAAAGTTTAGGAGATAGGATATTGAAATGAATGTAATGCGATAAAGAAGAATAGAAAATATTGCTTGGATATAGAGAAATGTTCGACACTGAAATATATATTTTCAAGGCAGATTATTTAAAAAAAATAGTAATAGAAAAAATAATAAAATAAGTCGCCAGTGACAGCTGTAAGAAAAGGCTTTGTCTTAAAGTCGTTCTAAAAAATATCTTCTTACTTTTCCGCAAATTATCGTATAAAAATATGTGACGTACCCACCAATTATTAATAACGTCTACTAGCTAAAACTATACTTAATTTTTTAGGGGTCGTCTACATATATAAAGGGTATCAAACTTTAATTTTTTTAATACTAACACCTAATTTTGACATCCTATTTAGATTTTTGGAAAAATTTACATTCAGATAACAAACGGAGAGTTATTAGGCCAATTAGCCTAGGCATTTTGAAGGTTTAAAGTTTGGAACTCCTAATTCTAAATTCATTTTTAATCGTTACAAAACAGATTGCAATGCGGGTAGTTTTTTAAGAATAACTCAAAAACTACTGGCTGAATGTGCTATAATTTTGGATTCGCATATTTGAGGCTTCTAGAAATCAATGTCTATTAAAAAATTCATGATTATAGTTTATATATTGTTCAAAAGTTAATTTAATATTTACAGTATGTGAGAATGAAGAGCAACTTCCAAACAAAAAGTGTCAACTCAATGAAATACAGCAGACCACGGGTTGTAGTAAATTCACGAACCTGTATAAGTTCACGATCCACACGAGAATGGAATGAGTTCAGTAGTAGAAAGATCAGTACAGCGAACGGTAGGTAAATTGAGAAAGAAAATGCTTAAAATCTTGCAATGTTTAGTCTAAAAAAAAAAGAAGCATAAATGCAAATTTTTGTATGATATTTATTGAATAGACAAAAAGCCATTCTTATATATAGTGATCAACCGTTTATGTATTAAACTGTTATTTTCTGTGTATTTCATGTCCCATTAAATATTTGTGATTGTATTCATATTCAAGTGTGATCTTCGTCGGGGTTAAGTTCTTTAGTTATCAATCATAATACTACAACAATTTTGAGGACTTTTCCAGCTTTCGAAAAAAAATCATGACGGAAACTAACAGAAATAATATTTTGTGTGAGAAATGAAGTTTTGAATTATAAATTAAAGTTTGGAATATAAACTTCCATAATTACAGAAAACTACAGACCTAATCAAGTTAATTAAGGAATCGGAATATTACGATGAAGATTCTGCCAAAGACCTAATTGAAGTTTTAAGCTGCGAGAGAAATTAAAGATTGTAACTTGAAGTAAAAAAAACTTCAACCAGACAGAAAAAAAAGAAAACTCGTGATGGAGGTAGAAAAAAAGAAGCTACTAGCTGAAGCAGGGGCAGTTTTAATTTAAAAAGCCAGGGCTTCAAAGTAAACTGAAAAATTCAGGCGACGCGACGGTTCGTCGACGTCTAGTTGAGGTAAGAAATAAGATTTGTTAAAACTAATGCCACATTTTGATGGAAAGGATGATATTAACGTCTTCTTCGAGAAGCAAATTTCTAGAAAAAGAACTCTATAATAAAATTTGTTGACGCTTCTATTAAGTTTATTTCCATTATCCACTATAAATATTGTTGCCAGAGAACCAGACCATGTAGTAAATAATTAACATTACCGACATTGAATTGGAAAACAATAAAAGACCGTTTTCCTTTACCTTTGATTGAAGATGTTTTAGATAGATTAGAAAATGCAAAAGTCATTACAACTCTTGATCTAAAGAATGATTTCTTTCGCGTTGCAACTGCTGAGAAAAACCAAAAGTACACGGCATTTGTAACGCAGTTTTGAGATGCCCTTTCGGTTTATGTACGTCTGGTAGTCAATTTCAAAAAAATATAAACACTGTGTTCAGGGAATTATTGCGTTATGGTGCAGTTATAATTTATATGGGCGATTTGTTATTCCATTCCAAGACGAGGAAGAAAGCTTAGAAAAATTAAAACAAGTATTGAAACTTACGTCAATGTGTAGATTAGAAATTAACTTAAGAAAAGGCAAATTTTTGGAGAGAAAAATAGAATTTATTGGATATATAATTGAAAATGGAACTGTATAACCATGCCAAACAAGAACATTAGCTGTCCAAAGTTTCTCACAACCGAAATCAGTGAAACAAGTACAATCATACTTAGGATTAAGAGGCTATTACCATAAATTTATCCCAGAATATGCTCACATAGACAAGCCTATAACCCTTTGACCGCTTATTCCGCGATTTCCAAGGGCAAGACACTTGTATAAAAAATTGTATAATGCAAATCTTTGAAGCAATTTTGCTTTAAAACTCCCACAGTCAAAGGAAAAAGGTGCAACTGATATATTTGATAAATATTTAAAATACATGATGATTTGAAATATGTAATAATAGTGAAAATACTGGTTGATTAAATATTGGTCGAGAAGATTTTGAAAAAAAAAAATGAGCGGCCAGAGGGTTTTAAGTGATTTATTACGTAATGGTTCTACTATTAGGTTTTGTCCAGAACAAATTGAAACTTTCAACAAATTAAAAGAAATATCACAAAAACTAGTAACTTTTGTGAACGGTATGATAGTTAGGGGCTCATATATCGGAATGGTTTTTATAATCACCCTGTATATATATATGTGTATGTGTGTGTGTGTGTGTGTGTGTGTGTGTGTGTGTGTGTGTGTGTGTGTGTGTGAAAAGGCTCATTAAACAAAATGTAAAGACTAAGAAAATGGTTAGCAGAGACTGCAACTGCAAAATTCTAAATATATTTTTGATGAAATATTTTAAAACCCCACCAATTATAAGAAAATTAAAATTACTTTGTATTAAATTTATAATGATGTGATTTGTTTGTAAGTTTATTCCGTTAATTGTGTAAGTTTATTCCATTTTAACATGAGTTTAATCCATTTAATGTTAATTTAATTTTAAGATTGCCTTATGTTAAATTTATCCTAATGCGATAGTTATTTAAAATGTTATATTCCCATACGAAATGGACCACCGCTCGTTAAAAACTCCCCAGCTTATTGCAGAATTGAAATTTAAAGTTTTAAATACATTTTTGTTCCATGGCACTGCATTCGCAGTGCGCAATCTGCGATATATTTTTAACACATTTCATTATTTATATTAACCAAAAATTAATAACAGCAAAAAATAATAAGCAATGAGAAAATAATGCATTCAGTAGAATATTCAACGACAATTAATTGAATCCTTATAGTTAAATGTAATTAATCGTGCAGTTTAAGAAGTCAGTATTAATTATATTTCATCATGATATCCTTTAATCACTTACAATCATTTAACATTTTCTTGCATAACTTACTAAAGAAGAAAATGTAAAACAATTAATTATATATATATATTTTCATAATGGGTGCAATTTTAGTTTTTTTTATATATATAATTACGCCTTATTCAAAATTCAAAAAAGACGTAACTGCTACGCATCGCATAGTATTTTTTTAACACTTATGCTATCTTTATGTAGCATACATTAAAAGTTACATTATTAATTAAACAATAATTTACTTAAATAATACCATATTCAAATCTTATTCATTCCTGTGAAAAAAAAGTATGTACGATAACGATAAATATTTCGAAATGGAATGTATTGTTCTTTACTTTTACAACATATTCAAACACGGTTTATTTCATAAAAGTTACAACATAGAATGCCAATCTAGCTAACACAGAGACAAACATTATTTCTCTTGATATATATAAAACAAACATGGAGTCATCAGAAACATGAGCCTTTTTAAAAAGAAAAAAAAAGAAAAAATCAAAATCAGAAAAGTCATTTGAAAGCTATACATGAACAGAACATATATAAAACATGTATCATGTATTTAAAAAAATCATTTTTTTAAAAGTCGGATAATTAATAAAAAAGTTTATTATGATTATTCTTATATGTACGTGACGAGTTCCTTAAAACAACTTCCTGAAAAAAAAAATCTATTCATTTATACAGATGCTTTTAAGGTAAACAAGATATTTCAGTTTTGCACTCAAGATAGATAATCTATAGATACGCTCTCAAGAAGATATTTCTATTTTTAGATACGAAGGTTTTCCTTTTCTCTCTAGCGTTTAAAATGGTTTTGGGCTTCTTTTCGTTTAAAATATGCATATCATTTAAATCGGTGCGATTTATGGTTGAAACAATATGTTTTTAAAAACTTCTGTTGAAAAAAGGTTTTAGTAACGGCGACTTTATTAACAGTGCTTTGTGTGAAAGAAAAAATTAGAAAATCAAAGTCAATAGTTTTTTGTACTTTTTTATTGCATAAATATTGTTTGTTAAGTAAATTGTTTTTTTTTTTTATAAGAAAAAATTAAATCAGAATAAAATTGAAATATAAAGCTTTAGAGTTAAAGCTTTGAAAAGAAGAGAAAAAATATTATACTACTGTAAGTCTACTATGTTAGGATCCATATATCGCTAGTTGATGTAAATGTGTTAAAAGATAAATTTTATTTTAATTACTGGCGAAAATATTTTGTATCAAGACGAAATTTTAAAATTAGCATTAATATTTATCTTTATAATACAGTTCATTTATATATATGGAAAGGGTTAAATGTCCTTTTTAATTGTGGCCCACTGTCATTTCTCAAAATTCAAAACTCCGTATCTTATAGGTCAATTGGAAAAATCGGAAAAAGACTTACAAATTACAGATAGTATATAAAGAGAACCGTCCTTGCCAAATCGCATATGAATTCCCCTTTTTACTTACCCATCATACGTAGTATAGGGTAAGTCTTGTAATCGTTTTGAAAATCGAAAAAAAATTTTTGACGGATTTACACGTTTCAGACACTGGAGATTCCGAAAAACATATTTTTAGAAAAAAAATTTTGCCGTCCGTCTGTGTGTCTGTGTGTGTGTCTGTGTGTCTGTAAACGCTCTATCTCCCGAAAAAAAATGAGATAGAGACTTGCAATTTGGTCTGTACTTAGTATGTAATAATGGGAAGAAGCCTATTTCATTTCAATAACCTCGATTAACCGGAACAATTTTTTTCGGACTCTCGAAATATTCGTTCTGATGAAAGGTATATAAAAATTTTCGAAATTGTTTATTTTAAGAAATGAATATAAAAGACAATAAAAAAACATAAATTTTACATAAAGCATGAAGTCGATCGGATTATTAGTTGCCGAGATATTTGGAATCCTATTTTCCACACTCTTCGATTTTTCATGACCCTGTATTTCATCCAAATTTCACTTTAAAGATATATTTTAATTGGAAATTTGACGCTTAATCAGATGCAATAAACCTCTAGTTAATAGGATTATTATTTTTGGAGTTATAAGGATGTTTCTTTCAAGCAATTCAGTAATCGAGCCTTTAAAGTTTGTGACGTCATCAAGCCACGATTTTATTTGAATTGCAATGCACTTTATAAGTAGTTTACACATTTTTATTTTAATATTTTACATTATGCATATCCATGATGGGTAAGTATTACGGTGGCCCCCAACGACTAGTTCAGTTACAAGTTGTCAAAAATTCTTATTTTTGAAAATTTTTAACAAATAAATTGCTATAATTTAGGAGGGAATGAACATGTGTACAAGTGGTAATAACACATACAAAAAATGCATACTCTTATCTCTATTTTTTCATAAGATATAATTTTTGAAAAATTGGCATTTTCACTAATATTTCAGTATATTTTAAAGTCCACAATTAAAAAACAAATTACAAATAAATACCCTACATGATATAATAGAAAATAGTGTGCCCATTTCAGACCTTTTAGAATTTTTTTTTTTTTATCTCTAATAGTTCAAAAAATACGCAAAGTTTTTATAAACATTTAATTTTGTAAATTCATAGTTTTTAAACCCCTCTAATTAAAAAGATTTTTAAGATAGATTTTAACTTCTTTTCAATATAGGTTCACGTATAAAATCGACAAAAAAGTATGGGAAAAATCAGAAAAGGTAGGCAACCCATGTTGGAAGAAAATCTGTGGAATAGCCCTAAACTGAATAAAAGAATAATACGCTTTTTAACTTAGTAAATAAATAAATGAGATGCAAATAAATCACAAATACTTGCTATATTGGTGTAAAACATTTAATAAATATATAAAAAATTAAACATTAAAATCTTAGACAGTTTCGGTACACATCCGTGGCCATCACCAGGATTGTAAATGAACAGCTGGATCGCAATATCAAAATCTCGCCTGAGAGAGAAACCGCACAAATGGGGAGAAAAACAACCAATGAGCGCCAATATAGGTAAAAATTACAGGATTCCTCTGGTGCCATCTGTTGAGACATGATGAAAACATAAGTATTACAGCAGACCATGTCACCATCTATATGTGAAAATAGAAACCAACTGCACAAATCAAAATTAAATGTTTCTCAAGCTATTTAACCAAACTTCGAAATACTGTATGACACATTATCATTACAAACTTCATCATTTCACATTAAAATTTCAATAAATTTTGTAATTAAATTCTTACGTGAGGCATCACTGGGTAAAATAACGCTAGCATTCTCAAAAAAATATCGCAATTATAATTATTACGGTAAAATCCCGACTGAGCTGTAGATGGTTTATGATGTTTAACATCATTACAATGTTCCTTTATCCGTTCCACAAATTTCTTCTTGGTCATACCGATATAACATTTCCTACTATTGTCCTCTAGTATGATGAGTATTTCATAAATGCTGGCGCGATATTGGAGTGAGTGGGATCCAAATGTTTAACGAGCAAATCCATTAAAGTAGGAGGGGAGGGGGGATAGTTATGAGAGTAATATTAAATCTATCTAAAAATCTCCTGCGCCTTTAGAACATGATAGGCACATATTGAATTTTCTAATACACTTTCGTTGGAAAATCATCACCCCTAAGCTGAGCCAAAGGGCCGTTAAACTTCATGATAATTCTATTAATGTAATGAACAGGAAAGCTATGATCAATCGCAATTCTTCTAATGAAATCGAGTTCGTTATGAAGCTGAGTATCGGAACAGACCAAAAATTCATTAAAAGAATTGCGACTGATCATGTTTTTCCTATTTATTATATTAATAGAATTATCATGAAGTTCTTCATCAGTCCTTTGGATCAGCGTACAGACGATGATTTTCCCACGAAAGTGTTTCAGAAAATTTAGTATGTATCTGTAATGTTCGAAAGGCTCAGGAAATTTTTAGACAAATTTAATATTATTGTCATAGCTACCCCCTCCTAATTTAATCGATATGTTTGTTAAATATTTGGACCCCAGTCCACTTAAATAACGTGCCGGCATATATGAAATCCCAATTACACTAGAGGATAATAGTAGGAAATGTTATGTATCGGTATGACCAAGAGGAAATTTGCTGAAGGGCTAAAGGAAAATTGTAATGACATCAAGCATCATAAACCATCTACAGCTTTGTCGAGATTTTACCTTAATAATTATAATTGTAATATTATAGACTTATTAGAGTTATTTTATCCAGTGATGCCTCATGTAAGAATTTAATTAGAGAATCTATTGAAATTTTAATAAGAAAGAATGAAATTTGTAATGATAATGTGTCATACAGTATTCCGAATATTTGGTTAAATTGCTTGAGAAACATTTAATTTTGATTTGTGAAGTTGGTTACTATTTTCACATACATGGTGGTGACATGGTCTGTTGTAATACTTATGTTTTCATTATGACTCAACAGATGGCACCAGAGGAATCCTGTAATTGGCCCCTATGTAAGCGCTCATTGGTTGTTTTTCCCCCATATGTGCGTGATCCCACGTCGTCAGGCGTAATTTTGACATTGCGATCTAGCTGTTCATTTACAATCCTGATGATGGCCACGGATGTCTGCCGAAACTGACGAATATTTTATTGTATAATATTTTATACATGTATTAAATGTTTTACACCAATATAGAAAGGATTTGTGACTTATTCGCATCTCATTTATTTACATAGTAGTTATCTATGGCGCAATGGTCCAAGATTATTTATACACTTTAATTTATTTTAATTTTGTAAATGTAACTAAAACATAAAAATAATTATTTCTAGTTCATAACAAGTAACATAAAATACTTTCTTTTAAAGTGACTGAGAATATCTTTTAACATGAATGAACAGCTAAAGAGATAATTCAGACGCTTGGGCAAGCAGCCAGTTGAACATTCATAGCCCTTAAATGAAACTTGACATGTGTAAAAAATCTTTCAAAAGACAATCTGTTGGAATTAAAACCTTTGCTTGTTTAGTATCGAAAACCCAGTGGTTTTTTTTTTCTTGAATTATTTCTACGTTGCCAAAAATGTGCGTTACATTAAAAATAAACCCTACCTTATTCTACAACTAGCTACCCCACCTGGCCCGTGATAATAGCCTTAAATATACCTAAAATAAGTGTTGGATGATTTTTATTTTAAACGGAAATCTAAGTAAAAAGGGCTTGCAAGAAGCGTTATTCTATTTTCGTTTTTCAGAGACTACTATTGAATAAATTTAAACTTAAATATTTTGTGCAAACTCTGAAATTTAAAAAATATATAAATATGATATTTTCGAAACCTGTGTATAATTTTCGTGCTAAAATATTGATATTTAGTTGTAAAAGCCAGTGTTTTTCTTCTCACTTTTTTTCCTCATTGAAATCTTATGGGAGAAAACGAAATTCGCCAAAAGTGACTTTCAGAAATGATTTTTATTTCAAAGGGTTAATATTCGTATTTTTTTTAAACTGATTGCACCGTTGAAAAGATATATGCACGTAAATGTGGTTCAGAATTTTTTTATCTTCGTATTTTGATTCCCCAAGCCGATGTGTAATTTTGAAATATGCCGAAAAAAGGGAGGGAAAGAAGTTGTTGGGCTTATTAAATTTTCAAAAAAATAAGTTATTGTCCAAACTCTTTGAAAATTTTATGAGTTAAAAATATAATGTTTACTTAGGTAAAGGCACTTGTAAGAAGACTTTTTTATTCACATCGGGTCAATTAATAGTTAAAAAAATATTTCTTATTGTGCAAATTCTTAAAAAAATTCATCGGTTATAAATTATAACGGTTTTGAAGTACCTGTAAAAATTTCGTGAAAACAAATTGATATTTAGTTATAAAAGAACTGTGTTCTCTTCTTTCTTTTTCTGCTCTTTCAACATAGTTGAAAGGTGTTTATGAATTCGGTTTGTCTGTCTGCCGTCTGCACATGCTATAACTCACGTAAATCTACTGAGATTGTCATGCCATTGATGTATGTTATTGAGATTTACTATTGCTTGTCCGGTATTGAAAATGAAGTGTGCAGCAAATATAGTTCATTTACAGGAACATGCAAAAGAATTCCGTTAAATTACGGTCTATGGAGGAAAATCGTTTTTGATATACCTTAATAATGCATTACTATTTCAAAAATATTGAAATTGATATATATATATCACTGAGATGCACTACAAGAGGCTTACTATAGAATAAGGTGTACATAGCTTTCATCATTCATTTACAGGGACACACAAAGTAATTCCGTTACCGTACTGTCTATCAATATTAATTGGACAATAATTGTTTGAAGTGCGTTTTCAGTTATAGTACTGGTTTTTAAATGATTCTCATTTTTTTAATATTACATACATAGATTACATATTTAATCCTATACAGGGCTACACAAAAGAACTCGAATGCATTTATGTTTATTGGAAGAATTTTCAACTGCGCTATGTGTTCCCTAACTGAATTAATTTTTCCGAACTGAAGTAATGTAGTATATATTTAAATCTATAGATCTAATACAGGGCTTCACAAAAATAATTCGAATATTTTTCGATTAGAGACGGTAATTGCCGGCGCTGAGTCTTCAAATGTATTCTGCGTTTTTCAAATTGTTTACTTAGACATCACCTTTCACCATATTATATTGTGAAGATATGTTACAGTATTCTGAATGTGTTGCAAAGCGTTTCATAATGTATACTTGACGCATGATTTTTCTTTCTTGTTTTTTCGTATCGACGTCCTTTAACATTAAAACAAAAATAGTTCTTATCGTCCGTACTCTCTGAAATTTTTATCAATTATAAATATAACGCTTTTGGAACCTGTGTACAAAATTTCGCACACAAAAAAAGATATTTAGTTGTAAAAACATTAGTCGAAGCCGCCCGTATGTTCACGTTCTGAGAAAGTGATTACGAAAATTTTACAGATTTTATTTTTTTTTAAGTATCTTCAATCGTCCGAATGTTTGGATATTTTTATAGGCAGTGTAAATCGTGAAAACATGTAAAGGGATTGTGTTAAATTACCGACGTTTAGTTACTTTTACCATAGAAAAAAAGAGTGTCTTAGGAAGAAGAGAATTGACCTCCCGTCGCGAAATGTTTTGAAAGGGTTAATATTCGCATTTTTATATTTTAAACTAATTTGATCTTCGTAGAGAAAACGGTTGTATCTCTAAAACTGATCCCGATGTGCGCTTTGAAAAATGAGGAGCGCCCCCCCCCTCTTACCCACATACAGACACACCAAACGGGAAATCGGACTTTTTAAAAAAGTATTTTTGAAAGTGTTAAAATTAGTTTCAAGTAAATGTTAAAATGCGGTTTCCTGCGTTTGAAAGAAAAAAGTACGAAATTTAAGAATACGTTTTTGTTTTCCTGTATTTTCAACGGTCTGGCCGATGCGCGCTTCGTAAAAAGAGCCGTATTTGAACTTTCGAAACTTCCATTCCAGGTGGTTCTGGTGCGTGCCATTTAAAAAAAAAAAAAACGTATTTTTTTTATGAGAACTCTTTGTGGTTTTTAATTAATATATTGGTTAATTAACAAAAAATGAAAAATATGAGCCTCATGTGCATTCGGAACTGCCTTGTAATATTCCCATCCAAATTTTCATACCTGTACTCGCGGTAGATTTCACTAGCCATGGCCAACCAGACACACACACAGACAGACAAACTCTCTTCTTTTATTAGTATAGATGAGTAAGACCGAAATACTTATCTTTCATTTTTTAATTAAAAAGCTAAAATCTCTTAATGTGAATTACAATATTTGGCTAAGGTAATTTCAGTTTTTAAAATAAAGTAATATTTTTCGTATACATAATATATGCCGTGTGAGTAAAATACGATTTGATAAATCATAAGTAAATTTTATAAGTAATGTTAAAAGTAAAATTCATGTGCAGTTAATTGAGAATAATGTCAGACTTTTGAAACATTTATAAATATTTCCAAATTACAGTGAAGGAATATATTTGCAAAATACTGAATTATTATTGGTTACTAGATACGTATCTTAAACTAATATTCGTAACTCTAAGACAAAATCGCCTCTTGGCGATGTGTAATTCCACCCATGGGTGATAGTGTGGCATTGTATATATATATCAGAGTTTCCCCCAGACAGTTTCAGAAGGGTGCTGCACCCTGCCTGCCCTTTGGTTTACAAAATAGCACCCTTCTTGCCCCTCATAAAAAGAATTAGCACCCTTATTGCCCCGTCCAGTAAAATAATTAGCATCCTTCTTGCCCCTCAGTAAAAAAAGTGCCCTTTACTCTTTTTTCCATTAAAAAATTTGCTTTCATAGTAAAAAATGACTCAATGAGATCTTAAAAAGAGTGTCTTTTTTAAAAATAAAAAATGGCTTTAAAAACCAAAAGAATACCTCTATTAATTAAAAAAAGTGCCAATAAGAATCCGAAAAGTGCCCTTAAGAATAAAAAGTGTCCTTAAGAATAAAATAAGTGTCCTTTTCTCACCAGCAGCACCCTGCCTTTTTTTAAACCCGGGTTAAACTCTGTATATATATATATATATATGTTATATTATTTCTCAAAAATATACATACAATTCGCATTAATAGGATTCGTGTATTATAAATGAAATATCTTAATTGAAAACAGTACTATTATTTAACAGTACATTAATTTGTAATATAAACTCGAACACAATTTTTTTTTTAATAATGCTGACTCATAGGCGTATAAGTATCGCTGCCCATAGGCGTAGCTTCCTATTTAAAAGATAAAAATGACTCGCCATGAACGTGTTAATTATGTTTTACACATCATATTATCTAAGAAAAGAATGATTATCCTGTAGCAAAATTTGCGCATAATTATTCGGAATTCGCATTTTCATGAATCATAATAGTTCTTTCTAAACTGGAAAACTGTTAGTAAATTAAAATGCATGGTCATTAATCTTGAATAAGTGAAAATATTTACAAAGAATAAAAAAATAATACACTAAATAAATTAAACCGACCCTAGTTTAATGTTTTTCCTGGTAAAATTTATTGATTCAGCGAGAGTCTAAATAACGGGATGCGAAAATAGAATGTGTTGAATTATTAATAGACACTACTGAAGAAGTTAAAGAACATCTGAATACATTTATCAAGGCCAACGATGTAAAGGATTTTTGAAGTACGGATATACTTTTTCTTCACCATGGATAATTTAATTTGTTACATCACGTAATTTAATCAAAATGCAAAATAAATGGTTCGATAGTGAAACTGAATTGAATGAGATAGAACGCTTCTAATGCATTTTAGTGGATTCCTAAATTAAATAAGTATAAAAGAACAAATAGTTTAAAGAAAAAAAAACTATTTTATAAACATTCAATGTTTATCATAAAAATCGAGGCTAATTTCATTACTAAAATTAATATTTTCTGAATAAAATCCACATTTTAGAATTAAAAAAAAAACACGTTAATGTGGCGTGGGTCCAGATTACTGAAAGTTCATCGCTTTGGTTTACGCTTAATAGAAATTGCGAACTAGTGAACTTATTTAAATATATATAATTTTTGCTAAGTTTCGTTTTTAAAATATGTCAACATGAAAGAAAAAAAAAACATTATTTAAAATCTATTCGGGATTTTTAAATTGTTTTCTCAACATATAATCATAATTTAATTGATATTAAACTATTAATTAACTAAAGAGTATTTTTAAAACAAATTATTACGCTCTTTTTTTTATATTAATATTAGTATTGCAAATATTTCATTGTTGCAGTTACACAGACAGTTGGCCTAATTTGGCGAGCGTGGTTTGGCGCATAATTAACTCCGTTGCTGTTGTAACTCGCATACAGTTGTAACCACGAAGAATATTTGGCGATTTATGACCTGTTGTTGGCAAACGGAAAAATGGCTTAAATTTAATTTATTAAATTGCTATTAAGTTTTAAAACTATTAAAATATTGTATTGTCATCAGAAACACAAATATGTACCCAATTATATTCAATGGTTGGAGTATCATAGTTGAGATTTTTCCAACAGAGCGAAAATATGCCGGGACCAGGATTTTTGCTCTGTTGGAAAAATCTCAACTATGATACTCCAACCATCGGATATAATTTACCTAGAGGAATATACTTTCCTCTATTCATTATGTACACAATTATTATAATTTTAGCAAATCAGGAAGCGAGTGATAAAGCGATAACAAAAGCCTATCTTTACATACTAAATTCAAGTAAAGTTAAATAAAAGACTGTAAAATATGTATACTATATCTCAAAATTAAGCTGCTTATCTGCGTCTCAATTGCGAAATTATGTCACTCATATTTAGTACACTTCTACACTCACACTCCATTACGTCGATCATACATGCATAAGTTTTTCAGACAATACGGCTGATGTTATCAAGAATAAAAAAAAAAAAAAAATCATTTTTTATAAAGTTAAAGCAAGTTTTTGATAATTCTGCCACATTTGATATTTTAAACCCGTTTACAGAACATGAAATAACCCTTTCTCCCTCCATCAAAAGTGGGCACCAAATTAAAATCGACTGCACAACTTTAAAAAGCAATTTCTAAAACCTTGTTTGATTCTCCTTTACATGAACGAGAATAACAGATAATTTCATTCACGTAGAAATGACATTCTTTTTGTAATTGTGTAAAAGAGATCCTTCATCCAGTTCGCAAAACGAAAAATTTGTGTATACCTTTAGGAAGCCTTAACTGCCAATCAATACTAAAAATATTGAAAGGTTGTAAATACGTTTAATAACAAGAACGGAAAATCATGCGTCAAGCATAGATTATATAACACTTTTAAAATAATTTTACAAATCATTACCGTCTAATAAGGTGAAAGATGATATCAAAGTAAACAATTTGGAAAACTCATAACATATTTAAAAATCCAATTTCAGGAATTATCAACAATATTCGGAATAATATCCGAAGTCTTTTCAGCAGCCTTGTATATGACCTATAGATTTGTATTTATACTACATAGAAAGATAAATTTGAGTTCAGTAAGGAAACGCGTAGCACAGTTTAAAATTCTCCTTCTGGAATTTCCGTCGGTAAACGGAAATGTACTCGAGAACTTTTGTGCTACACTGTATGTGATCTGTAGAATTTATACAGACCAAGTAATAGAGCAAAAAATGAGTTAAATTAAAAAAAAAAGCGTTCAGTAACTGAAAGCACACTTCCAGCATTTATTGTTAACAGAAAATAGCGAATTCTTTTGTGTGTCCCTGTAAAAGAATGATCAATGCTATTCACACAACAGTCTATACTAAATCTCTTGCAATGCACCTTAGTGATATATATCCATTTCAATATGTTTAAAATAGTGAAACATTATTAAAATAAACCACAAACGATTTTTCTCCGTAGACTTTAATGTAAGAGAATTCTTTTGAGTGTCCCTGTCAAGGAACTATAAGTGCTATGCACACCATATTCCATAGAAAGTCTCTAGTAGTGCACATCAGTGATATATATCAAATTCAATGTGTTTGAAATTATGTAACATCATTGAAATAAACCGAAAATAATATTTCCCCATAGACCGTAATGTAATGGAATTTTCTTGAGTATCCCTGTAAAAAAGCGAAAAGTACTACACATTTCATTTACAACATGCCATAGTAAACATCAATGACGTATATCAATTGCAAGTTAAACCGATTATATTTACGTAAGTTAGAGCACGGACAGACAGGCAAACGGCAGACAGACAGACAAACCGAATTCATAAACACTTTTCAACTTTGTTGGAAAGTGTTAAAAATATTTTATTTATTATGAATTTTACAAACACATTTAAAAATGAATTTGTTTCCTAAAAATGTACATTATAATAAATCTTGTTGTTAGTATTTTGTTAAAGTTTTTATGTACCCCAGACATAAAAATGTTCTTTTGAGATTTAACAAAAAAAGTCCTCAAATTTCATAAAAGGAGTTAATTTTTGTCCAAATCGCTTTTAAAATAGTTTTTTTTTTTTTTTTTTATGTTCAACATTTGAATAAAAAAATATATTTTTTTTTAAGTAAAAGAAATTGTAACTTAAAAAGGTGTCCCGTGACAAATGATAGTATAAAGAAGATATTTATCACAGCTGCCAAATTTCAAGCCAATAACTCAATTCCCTTTGCGATGTTTTGGATAAATTTTCGAGAAAAAATATGTTTAAAAGTTTGAGTATATAGATATTACTAATGAATGAATGGTACTTTTTAATCTAATTATATGACGTTGTCATTTTGACGAGTTTCAAAATTTAACATTAGAGAATGCATTTTTAATATTATACAATCTACTAATAACAGTTTAAACAAGAAACAAACATCATGCGTCAAGCATAGGTTTTGAAACACTTCGCAACACTTCCATAATACTGTAACGGAACTACACCTTTTAGCAGGGCCGTAACTATAAACTTGGAGGCCCCGGGGCAAAACTTCATAGTGAGGTCCCTCAATATTTCTTTCTTTTTTATATGCATGGGGGCCGGTTTATACCAATTCGACAAAAAATTGTTTTTATTTATTGGTCTATGCCATGGTAACAAAGCTAGCTACAAAAGGTTCACTAAGCTAAATGTTCAAGTATTTATCTGGCTTATACAATTATCAAATTATTAAATGGATTATTTTTATGATACAAATTTTGAAAATTAAATATTCGGTGGGTATGGTTGTAAACAGAATAAGGTGAATAATACAAAAGCAAAATACTTACAAAAGTGCAATTTCTAAAAAGAGTGAGTGTAAAAAGAGTGTATGTATTAAATATTTTTAAAATCACACATTAAAAATACATGGTAAAATATTCGCTACACCATTGTTAACATAAAAAAATTTAAAACAGTAACTTTTAATAAGTTTAATTTTTGGGTACAAATACAAAAATACTATAGTCATTTTTTACTGAAAAAGTCTATAACAAAAATTAAAACAATGTAATGGTATGAGGAAGCTATAGTACAGAAAACGTCTAACATAAACGTACATAATTTTTATTCAAATTAATGGGAATAATAATAATAAAAAATTACTTACATTTTAGTTAGTCATTATTTAGAACTAGATTAAACTAGCGGAAAACTTTTAATTGATAATTTAAAATATGACTTTTCTAAATAAAAGATTAAAGATACAATAGATGTAAATTAAGTTTGTTAAAATGCATACTTTGCTTAAAAGACAAGGAATCAGTAACTGATGCATGGGAAGTAGTGTAGATTGAAAAGATTAAAGATTAGCCACATTTGATTATTTCTTAAACATTTGTGTTTCCTATTTTTCAAAGAAGCGAATTCATCAATTACTTTGTCAAAGTTGATTTGTTGAGCTCGATCATTCTCAATTGAAAGCAAATCTAAGCTGATGAGTTTTTCTTGAACCATTGTACTTCTCAAGTAATTTTTGATCAATTTAAGCTTAAAAAATGACCGTTCAGCCTTAGATACTGTCACAGGAACTTTCAAATACATGTTGCACGCTGTGCAAACATCTGGATATCTTGATGAAAGCGAACTGTGGTCGACTATTATATAATTAGAAAATTCCTTAACACTTTTCATTTTTTTTCAATTTGTTTTGAAACGAATTTTTCACTGAACAGAATTGTGAAGGAAAGGCTGGACTCACATCATTTGGAAGCTTATTAACGAAATCAACTGCTTCTTTGTGAATATCACTTTCAGTTGCATTGGCTAAAAAATCAGGTTGTATTACTTAGTAAGTGTCAAGAACATCTTTCATCCCTTCAAAACGGTGATCAAGTTGAGTACAAAGTGTGTTAATCATTGGATAGAACACAGTGACTCGGAAACAAGATTTTGGGTCTATTAATCTCTCGTCTTCACTCAACTCTTTTTCCACTTTCCTTAGTCTGTTCTGGAGAAATTCTTTGTTTATTTCCCATCGACTACAAACATCTGATGCTTCAGAAACAAGTTCTTCAAACGTTCCACGTATTTCGCTTATCCTTAACAATAAATTACCCAATAACTCACATGTAACAGGACCATGGTTTCAGATTGTAAGGATTTTGATACGAGGTTGAGAGACTCTAAAGCTTCAGACTGCACAGCCAAAAGCAATACAAAATCAAAACTTTTTAGTTTGTTCTTTAGATGCTGTGCTTCATTTCTTTCCTTGCTTTTCCTGGAAGTCAGAGTTATGCGGGTTAAGACTCCTATTATAGGGGTTCTAATGCGGGTAAAGCTTTTCAAGACGTCACAAAACCCGTGTTTCAAGTGCATACACAGCCTCATGCATACCAGCCCAGCTAGTTGGATTAAGAATTTTCAGTGTTACTGTCGAATTCAATGAATCAGTCTATGCCTCGATGTCGTACATTGACTGCAAGTCTTGCTAGTGCAAAATACTATGACCAAAAAAGCAATACATACTTTGAATGGTTTAAAAAAAACTGGCAGACCATTCGGTTTCCTTCCACAGCAACCTTTAATACTAAATTAAGGTTATGTGCAGCGCAAGGCACAAAGTATGCGTGCGGGGCTTTTTTTTTAATACGCTGCTGCACTCCACTGTATGCCTCACTCATGACTGCAGACCCGTCGTAGCCTTGTCCACCACAAACTTGAATAATTCTATGTCCAAGTGACCGCTAAAAAAAGTCTAATTATCCAAGATTTCGAATTAGACAAGTTTTGTTTTTTCCAACCACTACCTTACTTGAATATTTATTGACGCATAAGTTGTATGTTCCAATTAAAAATATATATATAATGTAGAGGAAAAAATATATACCATACATGAAATATTTAATTTAAATTTTTTTGAATATATAGAATATACAAAAGTATATCCAGGGCCGTAGCGAAATATATATATTTTTTTTTTGGAGGGGGGGAGGAGGGGGGCAAAAGGCAAGATTGGCCGACTCAAAAATGTTTCAAATCCGACTCATGTAAAATAGTCAATCTGTCGCTTTATTTCTTAATTAATAGTTTTTACAATTAATTTTAACTGATTAATTATAATTGATAGTTAAAAATAAAATATATGATTTTGTATTCCTAAAATGTTTCTTAGCTATAACTCAGTAATTATTTAAAAGATTTACCAAGAACTTTACTGGAGAAAAAAAAAGAAAACATGTATTGATAACAGAAAATCCTACACTTATATTTGTGAAAACACATTTGTTTAGAAAGATAGAATGAAGTGATATTTTAGTAAATAGAATGTAGTGATTTTCAAAATAAAAGTTAAATAAAAAGGTGATCTTTTAGTTCTAAAAATTATGAAAATGTAATGAATGGGAAGTACTTTTAATATTTTATTAGCATGCGATAGAAAATAATTTAAACTTTACATTCCAATTAGAGAGAATATCGTGTGGAATTAACAACATACACTTTCAGTAATTCTAATTGTAAAACTAAAAAATTCACACTATGGATTATTGAAAATAATTGGAGGGGCCTCAAAGTTTAATTGCGCCTGGGGCCTCTTAATCCACCACTGATTGTGTTTTATAGGAATGTCAAGGGACCGACAGAAATATTTGAATTATCCACGATTTCTAATTATACACGTTCGAATTATTCAAGTTTGACTGTACTATTTTTACTTGAATGCCACATCACACTGAATGAAGCAAACCATACATACCTTTCTAATCACCAGGGGTGCAAAAATCTAGGCGCCAGTGGGCTGATTCCCACCACTAAATTTTATTAGTATTCTTCGTCAAATTTTATTTGTATACTTCGCCTAAATTTTATCAGTATTCTGATTAGGCGCAGAATACTAAAAATTTAGTGGTGGGAATCGGCCCATTGGCGCCTCGATTTTTGCACTCCTGCTTATCACCATTCCCTGTCGAGTGGTTTCCCCTGTCCAGCCATGTTGATAACTTCTTCGAACTTTTTACAGCCTCCAAGTTTCTTCTTTTTAGAGTCTGTCTTTATTTATTTCCACTTGGTTGGTGCCGAATTCGTTTCATAATATAAACTATTATCTCCACACATGCAAAGTAGGATTAAGTAATATACTATACGCGTACTATCACTACTATGCGACTCTCAACTGCACTGGCAATCCGATATTGATGAGCAGTTAGCAAACGAATGAATCATCATGAATAGCACTAGCTCACTGCACGTACCAGCTTGCACTTGACTCATCACTCGGCAGGCACCTGGCGCGACATGACACATTCGACTCGACATTCTACTGTCTGCTCTAGAGCTGCTTTTGCATGCGAAGCGTATGGAGTATATGAACGAACACGCAAAAACATTTAAACTAGCACTTTAATGAATTTTTTTATTATTAACTTTTAGCTAGGTGCTGGGTATTTTATAGAAAGTTAGATTATATTAAAATACAATAATTTTTTAACCATCAGTTTGGGGCCCCTCGGGCTTGGAAGCCCCGGGGCAGTGCCCCGGCTGCCCCGGCGGTAGTTACGGGCCTGCCTTTTAGGAAGGTGGAAGAATATATATACGTAAACAAGTTAAACAAGAATGAAAAATCCTGCGTCAAGAATAGATTATGAAACACTTTCCAATACATACAGAAAACTGTAAGGAATGTCACCGTTAAATAAGGTGAAAGAAGATATGTATGTGAACAGTTTAGAAAACATATAACGCATTGAAAAATCTGGCTTTTGAAATTACCTTCCATTGTCAAAATGTAGACGAATTATAATGTGCAGCACTGTATATGATATACGGATTTCGATATATACTACACAGCATGATAAAATTTAGTTCAATTGGAAAATTCATATTTCGAAATTTTCGCCAATCGATGGATATGCACTCGAAATCTTTTGTACAACCCTGTGTATTATCTAAAGACGTTTGAACACACCACATATTAAGCTAAAATTTCATTCAGGTAGAAAATACATAACAGAACTTAAAACTCGCTTCCATCAATTACCAACCGTAAATGATAATGCATCTTGCTCTTTGCGTAGCTCTGTACATGAATTTATTTATATTCCACAAACTTCTATTAGTCTACTAAATATAGTTTAGTAGAAAATGCTTGACACAAATAAAAACTACCCTTGAGCAATTCACGTCCATAGTCTGTCATAAGTACGTATCCTTTTATGTAGCCAGTATATGATCAATCGCATTTATACACACCACGTACTATGCAAAAATTTAGTTAAACTTAAAAACGGACAGCAAAGTTGAAAACACATTTATCAAACATAAACTGTAATTATCGCAAGTACACCGTAAGCGATATATTTTGTATGTCTTTGTAAATGAACGATAAGCGCAATGCACAGCATACTTTTAAGTGAGCAACTTATAGTGCACCTCAGTAACTAATAGAAATTTCATTATGTTTCAAAAAGCGAAACATCATTAAATTACACTACAAACGATTTCTCTCCGTAGAACTATGTGTAACAGAATTCTTTTGTTTGACCCCGTAAATTAATAATACATGCTTTGCACCCCATATACTAAAAAAATAATGTTTTAATGCGATTCATAATTGTATATCATTTTCATCATGTTTCAAATGGCGTAGCATCATCAAAATGCACTTGAAGCAATTATTTCCCACTGACTGTAATATAATAAGGAATAGCTTTAACTGTCCCTGTAAAACAACTATAATGTGCTACCCACTTCATTTTCAATAGGGATCATGCTGTGGTAAACGATAATAACATATAAAATTTTCAGGGTAATCCGAGTATATTTACGCGAATTAGAGCACGGACAGACGGCAGACACCTAGACAAACTGAAGTCATAAACGCATTTCAACTAAGTTGAAAAGTGTTAAAAATGCATGAAACATTTGAAAACTAGATTTCAGCAATTTCCGTCTGTAGCCGGAAAGATCGAGTATTCCTCTTATAATTATTTTGTGCATCTCAGTAGGGGAATGGGACAAGGGATGGATGGGACATTCTCAATATTTCAGGCAACAAACATCTTTTTTTAGTTGCTACCTATCCTCATAGATGACACACTATCATAGTGTGCTTCAGAACCAAAAGCAAGACCACGTGGCTGTTTTCAATTTCCTTCGAAGTTGCATTTCCTGAAAACTTTGCTTAAAAGTAATTTTTTTTATATTTGAAGTTGTTTACATATTTTATGCATTATAAACAATTAAGATATGTTATAGTTATTTATTTCAAGGCTCAATATTGGTAATTAAAATGAATGAATATTAACCATTGTGACAAAATAATTTCTGAGACAAAATGGCGGACAATTGAATATATGCATCATGGTTGGGACATTTCAAATGGGGATGAATGGGACTGCTTCAAACATCCCTAGAGGATGCTGACTTTTTTTTGTTGTTAACTGAATAATGTTATTAAGTTGATAAATTAATGATTTGTTAATTATTCTTTTAGCATTTTCTCCTCATTGTAGCCACTGTCGTCTTCAGCCATTGGATGTTTCTGTTTATGGGCCTTTAAAGGCAAAGCTGAGATCAGTCCAAGATGATTAGCTGACAAATAACCTTGGAGTGCATATTACAATTTATAACCTCTCAGCTTTTGCCAAGGAGGCATTTTTGTCAGCTTTTAGTACTAGCAACATAAACATAACCAGTGGCTTTAGGAAAACTGCCATTTTCCTTTTTAACAGCAATACATTCACTGGAACTGATTTTATACCAGATTATGCGATTGACAAGCCACATTTAGAACATTTTAAACAGACCAAATTTATTATGTTACTGATATTTGCACATCCGTGCAACTTTAACTTTGTAATTCATTAAAATTTCAGTTAAAATATGTAATATAAATTAAAGTTTTTTAATGCATAATTAACTGAGCTTTCACTTCTTAGATTACTAACACTGATATAAAACAGCCATATAAGATCATATATTACAAATATAATTACATATAAGTTTATAATTATAAACAGAGAAGGACTTTTTTAAATTTCATAATATATTTCTGTATAATAATAATCTTGAATAAATATTCTGCATAAGATGTAAACAAACACGTAGTGTATGAAATGCGATATATAATATTAATAATAACTTAAATAAAATATTTCAAATAAATATTTTTGTGAAAAGGTCTCATTCATCCCCTATATGATCTATATATCTGTATATGCAGTAAATAGTGTGCTAAAATTAAGCTTAGTGATAAAGCGTCTAGAACAATCGAAAATTTACCTTCAGTAATTTACTCCAATAGACGGAAATGTTCTCAAAAATTATTATCCGTATATTATCTAAATATCTTTAAACACGTCTCATATTACACTAAAATTTAATTCAGGAAATTAAAAATGAACAGCAGGAATAAAAATGTACTTTCAGAAATTACCATCTATTGACGGCAATGTATCATTTCGTAGTCGTAAACACTTTTCAACTACTAATATGTTGGAAAATATTAAAGCCATGTAAACAACTAAAAAAAAAATTATAGCATCTATCGCTCATAGTGCTGTAACTGAAATCCTTTGTACGTCTCAGTAAATGAAAGATAATTGTTATGTACGTTATATTCTAAAATAAGCATCTTTTAGTGCACTTCAATAATCCTCTTTAATAAAAAGAAAACTGCCCAGTTAAACTGAGGGCATTGAGCTCACAGGCTATCCACACTAATTGTATATTATACTCTTATTTCAAAGAATTTGAAATATGCCCCTCGAAAAGTAAAGAAATCAACAATATATTAAGGGGGGGGGGTCATCCCCCCGTTACCGTACCCCTTTCCCTCTTTATACTTAACCAATGAACCCCCAAAACTATTCAGAGAAGCGCATTATCACAATGAACCTATATACAAAATTTGAAGAAAATGGGATAATTCTGCATAAAAAACCCATTTATCTAAATTATTTGGGATTAGTCCCCCTCTTTCCCCCCTTTATACTTAACCAATGAACCCCCAAAACTATTCAGAGAAGCGCATTATCACAATGAACCTATATACAAAATTTGAAGAAAATCGGATAATTCTGCATGAAAAACTCATTTATCTAAATTAGGGGGGGGGGGGGTATTCCCCCTTTCCCTCTCTATACTTAAGCAATGGCCCCCTCAAAACTACTGACAGAAGCGCATTATAAAAAAAAATGAACCTATATGCAAAATTTGAAGAAAATGGGATAATTCTGCATGAAAAACCCATTTATCTAAATTAAGGGGGGATTAGCCCCCCTTTCCCCCTTTATACTTAACCACTGAACCCCCAAAACTATTCAGAGAAGCGCATTATCACAATGAACCTATATAGAAAATTTGAAGAGAATCGGATAATTCTGCATGAAAAACTCATTTATCTAAATTAGGGGGGGTATCCCCCCTTTCCCCCTTTATACTTAACCAATGACCCCCCAAAACTATTGACAGAAGCGCATTATCAAAAAAATGAATATATATACAAAATTTGAAGAAAATGGGATAATTCTGCATGAAAAACCCATTTATCTAAATTAAGGGGGATTAGTCCCCCCTTTCCCCCCTTTATACTTAACCAATGAACCCCCAAAACTATTCAGAGATGCGCATTATCACAATGAACCTATATACAAAATTTGAAGAAAATCGGTAATTCTGCATGAAAAACTCATTTATCTAAATTAGGGGGGGGGGTTACCCCCCCTTTCCCCCTTTATACTTAACCAATGACCCCCAAAAACTATTGACAGAAGCGCATTATCAAAAAAAAGTCCTTCCGGCCTGTACCGGGAGGAAAAGGTAGCTTTCCTATATCTTCGTTTTAAAATTTTAGCTAATGTTACGCAAAAACAGCAAGTTAAAATGCAAAGAAACGTTTACAAAAGATTCGTTAATACTGAATTTGAATAAGAATTCGCCAAATTATTGAGCAATAGCCAAATTGGCTTCATTTATAAAGACTTACTTTGGTCGCCAAATTTGGCGATATTTCGCCAAATGTCACAAATGTTGCTAATTTTGTCGCCAATTTTTCAAATTTTGTCGCCAATGTCGCCAATTTTGGCGCTAACGTATATGAATATATAGTTTTATGCGTATGATTGGGAAAATTATTACAACAATGAAAGAAAATAATTTGCGAGTAATCACGTTAATGTGCTGTTTTGTTTCAAAATGTCAGCCACCCTAGAATTTCAAACTGCTCTATCTCAGCCATTTTTTAAGATAGAGGTAAACCAAAAAATGCTCTGGTATCCTTGTATCAAGGCCTAACAATTTAATTTTTAATTTTTTTGTATATTTATTTTAGTTTTAAATTTTTAAATGGCCGCCATCTTGAAACAAAATGGCGGACCAAGCTGGCCAACGAACTCGGTCGAGACATTGGTAACCTTAATACACCCAATTAGTTTCATCAAAATCGATTTATAAATACGAGCGTTATCGTATGACATAGGTCAGATATATATATATATATATATATATATATATATATATATATATATATATATATATGGATATATATGGATATATCTATATATATAAATCAACATTTGAACGGAGGGTGGTTTTGGGGTCTGGGGGTCATGATCGGAATTTTCCGGAACTGCTTTCCTCCGAACGGCTGCAATAGGTAGCTTTATACATTTTTGTATTGAAAGCTACCTAAAAAAAAGAATATATATACAAAATTTAAAGAAAATGGGATAACTCTGCATGAAAAACCCATTTATCTAAATTATGGGGGGTTAGCCCCCTGTTTCCCCCCTTTATGCTTAGCGAATGAACCTC
Organism: Maratus michaelseni; assembly: GCA_963931845.1. Classification (NCBI taxonomy): domain Eukaryota; kingdom Metazoa; phylum Arthropoda; class Arachnida; order Araneae; family Salticidae; genus Maratus; species Maratus michaelseni. The sequence continues at coordinate 267,336,102 of OZ007593.1, forward strand.
CAAAACTAATCAGGGAAGCGCCTTATCACAAGGAACCTATAAACAAAATTTAAAGTAAAACGGTTAGTTCTATCAAGAATTATCGCGTTACGTACATACATACATACATACATACATACGTACGTACGTACATACAGAACCGGCGGGCACATAAGCTCTCAGGCTTTGATAGCCTGTGAGCTAATAAAAAGCTATGCGTTGCTGACGACTGGGATTTTCGCTAATCGTTGCCAGAGATTAATCTCGGAAAATGAAACATTTGAAATTACTGAAAAAATTAATTGTTAGAAAAGTATTTTTCAGAAAACTGTTAGATAAAGTGCTTTAGAAAGGTAAAAAAATTGTATTTTTCTTGATATAAATTTCAAATCCACTGATTATGCCATTTTTCAAATATTGAAATTCAAAAATTACCAAATTTCACAATGGAGTACCATAGCGAAAACTTCACGAGTAAAAAAATAATGATAACTGTAATGTGTCAGTACGAATTATGATGTCACGAGTGCATGATTTTTAATTATTTCTCGACAAATACTAGATGCGCCATTTCTTTTTAGTTGTGAATAATATAGGTTAATTCACGTTATTAAAAAAATGTAGCTATAAAACATATAAATCAATGGAAAACGGTAAGTAATAAATTGTAAACGTAATAGTAAACCGTATTAAAAAAACATCACTCAGTGAAATAAGTATCCGTTTTTATGTTATTTTAGGATATTCCAGGTAAAGGTACAGATTACTTTAAAATACATTCATAACACTGATGTATTTCAAGGTTCTTTTGGAGAAACCGACCAGCGCAGCGGGCGTAGACTGCTAGTATAAATATAATTTCATTATGTTTAATATAGTGTAACATCATTCAAATGTACTGCAAACAATTTTCCCCGCAGACCATAATGCAACGGGGTCCTGTAAACGAACTACAAATGTTACACACACTCCATTTTCAATAGGGAAAATGCCATAATAAACCTCACAACATAAATCCATTACATGAGAATTTGGATATATGTTACGATATTGTTACACCTGGGACAGATTCCATATAGATAGCAGACGGCTGTCAGACAAACCGAAGTCTTAAATACTTTTCAACTAAGTGTTAAAAATTGTCTCATTTTCCACGGAAGACATTTAAAATAATTAAGATTATTTCCCATTATCTTAAAGGAATTAACACATATTAAATGGGATGTTTGTAACAACCCTATTAGCAAAACAATATTTGGCCCTTATTGTTTGTATGGACTATAACTTAGCCAATATTAGCAGTATTCGTATGAAATACTGCCCTAATAATGGGATGTTTATGTATTACCAATATTGCAACCAATATTATTAAGAAATATTTCGTTATTTCATTGCCAATATTTACAATGTAAAAGACAATATTTAACCAATATTAGTATTTCATGGATACTAATTCCAATAAATACAATATTGGAATCGCACGTATTCTTACATGTAGCATACTTGACGGAGAAAATAACTACAAGTAATCACATACATATTATAAGTAATAATAATAATAATAATAATAATAATAATAAATAGGAAAAAGAAAAGAACACCCATACTATTTTATCACCAAATTATTTCAGAGAAGACTAGGGATTGTTTTATTTTATTTTATTTTTTTATTTCATTTTTTCAAATGGTAACACCCAACTTTGACAAACTATATTTTAGTTCTTTGGATAAAATTAGCCCGAAAAATAGTTTACATACTTTTTCTTAAGTCTTCATTGAGTTATAAAAGAAAATGTGTTAGGGTATAGGCATTAATTCTAGAAAAAAATTAAATATTACAAGAAAGTGTACCGAAAGCACTTAATTAGTAATAAAAAAATTATACAGACCCTCACTATTTAAATTCTCTCTTTATATAAATGCAAATTCTACACACTTTTCCCAGTAAGTATCTAAGATTTTCTTTTTTGTTTATCCTTGGATAGAAGACGACCCCCTTAGACCGTGGAAAGGTAAAATTTATATTTTTTGAAAATTAATGATATGAACGGCAGTAATATATTATATATATATAGTAAAACATTTGTTAATAATAACCATTAAACCACATAAATAATCGACAATAGATAAACCGATAATTCGAAAACAATACATATATATATCCAAAAATTTAAGATTCTCAAAATTAAAATACATGGGAAAAATACTTAAAGATATGTCGAGAAAAAAATCCAATGTTCAGAAGTTGAAAATTATTACAAGAAATAATTGAATACTTATATAGTGGAACAATTTATCAAGGGCAATATTCCCCTAATAAAAGTAAAATGTAATTGATTTATGTTTGAGTAAATAGCTATGAGCCAAATTTATTAACTTAAATTGCCCGATCAATTACAAAGCCAAATTTAAAGAAAATTGAATGAAAATGGACAAATATTGAATAACTGAACATGATAAATTCAAAAATCAATAAATAGGGAGCATTATTAAAATACAAAAACGTATTTAATAAGGAATTGTTTATATCTATCTATCTATCTATCTATCTCTATATCTATCTATCTATCTATCTATCTATCTATCTATCTATCTATCTATATCTATCTATCTATATATATATATCTATATCTATATATATATATATATATATATATATATATATATATATATATATATATATATATATATATATATATATATATATATATATGTAATAATAAAAAAATTTCGCCATTTTTCCTTAGTTAAATTATTCCAAATTCTTACAATTCTTTTTTCCCTCTCTTTTTAAAATATCTCTTAAATCTATTTTATATTTTATTCCATAACTTAATCAAAATATTATTTTATTTATCATTCTAAAAATCTTAATCTGTTAAAAGCTACACGTATTTATTAAAACCTTATTCTATTAAATTGCAACACTGCCTCTAAAACGCACCTGCCTAATTTCTTCTTTTGAGACATTGAATTTTTATTCTTTGGAACTTTTGTAATACCATTTTTTTACTTAATTCATTCGGCATCCCAGAATTCCTGGCGTCTTCGCGCCCAAAGCTTTTTACCTTTTTAAATTGCCGCTTCTGATAAAGAGTTTTGGTCATACGTCAGAGACACACCTTCGTGGCCTCATTTTTTCATCCATTAGCGAGCAGGCCCGCCTTTTCTGCCCCCCTTGGCTCCCTCCGAACATGGCTGTCAGTGGGCCAGCTTTTTTCGCGCGTTTGTTACTTTGGGCAAGATTTTGGAAGTATTTATACGGTTACACTGGCTTCGGAGAGAGATTTTTACACGAATTAGTTGTTGTCATCTATAAGCCGTCACTGGGGAAGTCTACACTATTTCGTAGGTAGTATGTTCTTCAATTTCTGCTAATTCTTCAATACTTAATGTGTTCAAGTTTTTAATGAAGCGAAAGTCGGTGGAGTTGTTTTCATCTCGGTTCTCATAATAAAGTTCTTGCTCATCTATTAAGTTTCCTTACTGTTTTGGGAAATTTCTATTGGAATGAACTGCCTCTACTCAGCTTCCCGATTGCATTATAAAATGATGTTCAAATATGATTCGTACTCCGAGAATTGCCTTCATAGTGATTAAATCGGAATAATACCCTCGCCGAATGTCATGACTGTATTTCCTTGATCTCGACTGCGCCTACATCGAACTGATTATATGGTAATTTTCGTGGGGTTCGGACTGATATGTCATCACTGGAGTATGATGGAACGAACTTTTCAAGTCGACAGTAATAGCAATCATCAATAATGTGCCAATCGTAACAAAAATGTGTCATATATATATATATATAATTGTAATACCTTTGAATTTCAATTGTACAAAAATTACTAGTCTTGTCAGTTGGCCCATATGTAAACATATAGAATTACCAAAATACAAATAAACGGCTGATTTATAATGAGCATGTTAATAAATAATACAACAGAATCTATACCAAAAAAATAACAGTATATTGTAAAGACTAGCCGCTTATATTAATAATTTTCAATTTTTGTCTGCATAACAACAATGGGCAATAATTACTTTTGGGCCCAATGGATCCGTCTCAGTAGTCGGAAGGTTAAACACAGTTAAGTATTAAATAATCAAATGGTAAGACGTATGAAAATTGTGGTTTTTCATCGAAATGCGAAGCGTAAAAAAATCTCTAATCTGACTCTTTCTGGAAGTGACATACTGTACGTCATCAAATAGTGACGGTGCAAGTGCAAGCAGAAAACAGTCTATTGTGAAATGGAGTACCATTGGAATCGGAAAGATAAAATATAATGTTCTGGCACAAGGACACACACTGGATATTTAAGGTCGTTGACAACAGTAATCAACACGACATCAGTTGAAAAAAAAAATCATTTCTCGGCAATTGCCTCTGAACTGATATCGAGCTATAGCTAAGGGTGGATGTATGGAGTAAGTCACGAGTATAGTGACCCCAAACTGAACAAAAGAAAAAAAAAACCTACAAAACAACGCATTTCTTTGTATATTAATACATATTACTTTTTAAAAATTTGTTTCAATAACATGTGTAACCCCCTCTCTTCTCTAGGATTATAGTCAGATCTTTTACCCGAGAGACTTCTATACTGCCGGGAAACATTTCGAAATTCAGAGAAAACTTCCTTTCCTGGCCATAAATATATTAGAAAATTCAAAATCCTCTATAACACAATTTAATTTCCCAGGGGAAGGGGGGTGGGTATTTGCCTGCAAGCCACACCCTGATTTCATTAATGTTGCCACAACTCTTTATAACAAAGTTTATGTTTTCTACCGAATAAAACTTGGCAAGTTGATGATGTGATCTTATTACACTCTGAGCTTTTTAATTTTTTTTTTCAGTCAAGTAATTGTTAAATTAAAAGGCTAATGTAAAAAAATCAAATATATGTTCATTTCTGAAGTGCATGAGCTAAATAAATATTTAGCTATTCAGGAGTCAATGTATATATTTGAAATTGTCATAGCTATTTTTGTAAAATGTTAAGATAATGTAAATATGTTTGGAGGGAATAATTCTACATTTATTTGGGAAAATATTTATTTCTACGTGATTAGGGAGATAAAAACCATAATAATTTTGACGAGTGCTTTAGAAAAGTGGTATGTAACTTCCCTTGCAACATTCCATTTGCATTTCATGATAGTTTTTGCTTTATATATCTTATATAAGGGAATAACATTTTTTTTACATCAGAGTTCATGCATTTTTTAATATCGCCACGACAAACATTGAAAAAAAAAAATTTAAAAACCATATACAGCACAAAGAAGAGAAAAAAATAATATACATAGATGGGACATTACTACTTACATATAAAAAATAGGCATTTCGAGAAATTATTCATTGGCTTACCTGAAAATAAATAAAAGAAAATTATATAGATATTATTTAAATGGTATTAAATAGCATTAATAGCACAATTAAATTATAAAAATGATAAGAAGAAAATAACTATTACAGATATATGTGTGAGAAAAACGAGACTACATCGCAACTCGATTGAGAAAAAAATCCCTGACGGCTCGGCCTACAGGCACAGGTAGATTTCGAAGAAGCAGACTGTGGGGCACCTGTTTATTGAGAATTGCATAAGAAATGACCTTTTTGTCATGATGCGACAGTTTGGACCGCCCACTTCTAAATCTATCTGTGTCTGTAGGCGGGGCAGGCAGGAATTTTTTGGTTTGTAATTTTTTTTTTTTTTTTTTTTTTTTTTTTTTTTGCTGTAAGGGTTGGTCCTATAAAAAACTTGTCAGTATAAAAGTTGTAGATAACATTAAGAGGATTTATAATAAATTTAAGCGGATGTTATACCTTGTGAATTGACGAAGTTATGAATTTTTTTCTTCTTAAACCCCTATATCCCACCCCCCTCCCTTGAAGCCATTTTTAATTATATCAAAAATCTGTCATACATAAATTTTCGGCCCTTTTCCTAGAAGTAATAACAACTTTAAACGGATTCAATACCTATCATAATTAAGACATTATAGAGATTTTTCTTTTTTCACACCCTCCCCCCATTCCCCCCCCTTGCTTCGATTTTTCCCATTAACGAACTTAACCGAGATTTTATGCCCCTTGATTTTATATATCAGTTTGGAAGAGATTTGTTCAGAATTATTGTGGTTATCGTGTCCATAAAAAAGTGATATAGATAGATAGATAGATAGATAGATAGATAGATTGATAAAGTTTTGATAGATTGATAAAGTTAGGTAGTATTTCTTACGAAATCTACCTAAAAGATTCAGCGTCCAAGATGATGATAGATGAGGTCATTATTAGTCGGTTTTTCGTTGGACTAGTACAGTTCTTATACAAGGCGTAAGTAGCTTGCTGTTTTTGTTTAACGAGAGAAAGCTAAAGTACTTCTCTGTTATTTTATGATTGTAAAATCAGAATATGGTCATTTTAAGTTGTTTTAACCTACTGTCCAAGTATCTGATGTTTATTTCTTCATGTGTTTTATGTCTTATTAAATGTTTGTTATCGGCTTTAAACCAATTGCATTACTAAAATATTATGATTAATTTATTACACTATTTACTAATCCCACATATATATTGTGTGCTAATTAAATTAAAACTAACTTAGAAGTTAAAACACGAGGTCAGTACCAGGCAGAAACTAATTTTAAAATCCGGAAACAATGAAACTTCAGTCTGGTACTAAATACTGTGGATCAAACTTCTACCATCGTATTTATACCAGCTAGACGACCACCGACACGTAATTCATATATTAAATCACCGCGAAAACCAAGATTTCCGGAGATCCTGCACATTTTGCAAAAATTAAAGGGACGACAGAATAGTGTCTTGTTCAGGCACAACTTTTAGAATCGGGACAACACGTTCACAGGGACAAAACGGAAAAATCCATTTAACTCCACACTACTTTCATAAGAGAGTAGCTATGCACTTATGCTACAAGTTCTCTTCGATAACTTTTGTATTTCATAAAATCATGTTCGTTCAAAACTCCACTGGATAAAGTGAATAATAATAAGCCTGATTATACATATAAAAAATCCCTGTATATTTCATCTGAAGTACCTAAACTAAGTCTTTCAATAGGTTTAATATCATTAAAAATTATATTTCTTAAAAAATCTAAATATGAATATTAGATTTAAAATGTAACATATCTTTGTAGTTTCAAAATTGAAATTATCTCCTATATCATAAACTCTTGTAACTAGTTTACCTTCTTTAATTTCCATATGAATAGTAATCCCACTTTTTTATTATATATGTGTGTGTGTATTCGTAAAGTTATGGAACTAGAACCACTTCTTTAAAATATACTGAAATACATTTATAAATGTATGCAATTCGTGTAAAGATCAGTTTTTTTCTCAGTTCGTAAATGAAGATTACAGTAAGATATAATTAATTAATAAGAGCACAAAATTTGCAAAATTTCTCGAATAATAACTGAAGTGTAATTAGATGCCTCTTTACGAAATTAGAAACAAGCAAATAATAAAAAAAAATTATAATTAAATATAGATGCTGTATTTTTTAAACGATTTTGCTCATTTTCCTGCTAAATAATGGTAAAATATACACTTGATTTTTATTAATTGACACTGTGAATTACATTACTATTCAAATTCATACAGTGCTGTTTGAAAAAGTTATTATATGGAATATTAATGATTAGTATGTAAAGGTACTATTATGTAAAGACATCTTTGCCGATGGGAAAATTCATCAAATGAGCCATTGATTTTGAAATTGAAGAAAGTCCACTTTGTGAAAAAATAGTTTAAAGCTAAGTCTTATTACAAATTAACATAAAATTTATATATTTAAACAATTCATATTAAATACATTTTAATATAAGTATAAATTTGTTTCTAGTAATTTATTTCGTCAACGATATTTCAAAAGTGTTGATTTTGAGGCAAGTGCACTTTGAATAGAATTATTTCTTATGTCCATAATATTAACAAGCACAATGATAATTTCATCATGAATAATTTAAAAATAGTCACTAACTAAAGTAAGAATGATAATTATATGTGCACAATTTATTACTGAATATTTTTTTCTTAATTTTTCCACGTTTTTCTATAAAATAATTTTTTTTTCTTTTATTGTAACTTTTCTAAAGAAGAATGCAATATTGAAGTAAAAAAAAAATCATAATTTTTTGTTATTATAATTACATTTTCCATTTAAAGAAAATCATTGTTTTCAACAAACCATTGCTTTTGAAAGGGAAGCAACACATACCAAAACTATGATTTTTTTTCAACTAACACGGATAACCATTATTGTATATTAAACTTACATAAAATAAGACCACAGAAGTTAAAAATAAGTTTATTACTGCTTAAGAATATTTATAGATCCAATCAAATTCAAACCAATTAATATCTAGAAATAAAATGGACTTATGAGATGTAATCTTCCCAACTGGGCGAAAAAGTCCGGGCCAGGATTCAAACACAGGATCCCTTGGCTGAAGCTGCCAATGCTCTACCAACAGTAAAATTCCGGACGAATATGGCTAAACTAATTCACCCAGTAAACCTTAATGATCATAGTATCTGGTCTGATATCTGAATCAGCACAACAGAATGAATCACAGGTAAAGGGGCCTCTAGTAAACGCTGAAAATGTGATTACACTAGATTAATTTTGACGCAATTATTCAAAAATTGGTAAAGAAATCATATGAGATGTAATCCGGAAAAATCCGGGTCAGGATTCGAGCAGCTTCAGCCAAGGGATCCCGTGCTCGAATCCTGGCCCGGATTTTTTCCAGTAGGAAGATTACATCTCATATAATTTATTTACCAATTTTTGAGTAATTAAGTTAAAATTAATCTAGTATAAAATGGACTTGCCCAACTTCCAAAACCAACCGCTCAAATCATTAAAATTTTGCGGAATACAATTTGACTCAAAATCTTAATCTTACACTAAAATATTATAATAAATTTGAAATGGGAAACATGAATTAATTTCATAATAAGTACTCAAAATTTATTTTAAATGAAATATAACGAAAAAATTGCAATCGCTACAGCAGCACTTTTTATTTAAAATTTCCTCATATTTCGATTCTGTCTTATTTGAAACCACTGTCTCAGTTTAAGCATGCTGTAAAAAAAAAGACAGATGTTTCTTAATCTGAAAAAATATAATATAACCACGAACGAAATTATTCAATAACCTTTTCCGAGTTACTAGCGATTCCGAAAAGCCTTCTTTGTCTTTAGAAACCTCAGAAACCAATGAACTTTCGATATTTAAAGAAGCATTTATATATATAAAAAAGTTTTTTTGCTGTCAGTGATTTTCGGAAACGTTTCCGGGTAGTTCTTATATTTTATTAATATTTTTTATCGACTCGGAAGTTTAGTTTTAGGATGTTATCAATTCTCAATTAAACCTTTACATGTTCAACAATCGTAGTGTTTTGCAGACAAACATGATAAGTTAACAGCACTAACATTAACATTAAAATTAATATTATTTTATTACTGCTACATGTATAAATTCAATTGAGCAGCTAAAAATGTTCGATTGAGAATATACCGAATATGTTCCAATATGAACAGTTGTTTTTCATCAAAATTAAAATGATTAAAATGAAATTTTTGTCCTTTCATGTTTTAAACGTTGGCAAATTCTTTCTACATAAGGGTATGGATAACGATACCTATTTGAAATTTTATGTCATTAAAAGCAATAATTTGACATTTAAAATATTTATTTTTAACAAAAATTATCGCCACTTTTCTATAAACTGTGTCAAGATATATTCCCTATCACCACGAAGTGTCAAATTTTGCAAGTTTCGGCATTCCTGTCACCACTTTTTTACAAACAGGCAGACGAACTCTTCGATTCATTAAAATTGATTCAAATATAAAATCGCTATTTTATTCATTTTACTTTCGTTGTAAATACAAATGTGTAAAAATTATAAGAATAAACATTGAAAATACTTTCCCTATCACTATGAAGTATTTTTGTGTCGAATTTCGCAGGTTTCGGCCTTTCCGTCACCACCCTGCTTACAAACAGGAGAGGAACTCTTGGTTTCATTAAAATTGATTCAAATATAAAATCTCTATTTTATTCATTCAACGTTTCATTGTAAATACAAATGTGCTTAACATATAAATATAAACTTTGAAAATACTTTCCATTTCACTATTTTCATTCAAATTGAGTCAAATATAAAATCTTTATTTTATTCATTTTACTTTTTGTTGTAAATACAAATTTGCGTAACATATAAAAATAAACATTGATAATACTTTTTCTAAAACTATTTTATGTGGAGTATCCGACTGTATTTGTGTCGTCCTGTAAACCATCCGTAACAAGCCTGTCACCTTGTGTGTGGAAGAATGTATATGAAAGAATGGATAAGAATATATACGTTAAAGGGAAGAAATTTTTGTCATGTCTTGTATGTCGTCTAAGATTATGTAAAGGAACATTCGAGACAGCAGCCAAAGCAGCTAAAGGTCTCAAAACAAAACCCTCTAACTGTCTAAATTTATATATATATAAGTCATTCTTGGTTGGTTTGTAAGTTATACAAATCTACATTTTTTAAACGATTTGCACGAAACTTGATAAACATACGTTTTAGAACATGCGCAAAATTTCTATCAACTTAAAAAAATTATCAGACGACTCTTTATCCTTTTTTCAATCATCTGCCATAGTTTATCTATAGAAATATATATTTTTTATTTTATGGTACAATTATTTCTATTCTGTTGCAACACTCTAAAAAACAGCGCAAGAATTAATATATATATATATATATATATATATATATATATATATATATATATATATAACACGTGTACTTTGTTTTCATAAGCTAATAAAAATTCAGATTCACTCGCTTTATTTCAGCATTAGAAATTGACATAATTCTATCAAGAAAATGCGATTCTTTCTATATGTAAATTAAAAATATGTATTAGAAAAGCGTTAAAATGACGCAGTACCTTCATTTAAATGTATTTGAAGTTAAAACAAATTATTTATAATACAGACATTTCAATTTAAAAAAAATCCGTAAAAGATAATAATAATAAATAAAAAAATCCCTGACGGCTCGGCCTACAGGCACAGGTAGATTTCGAAGATGCAGACCGTGGGGCACCTGTTTGTTGGGAATTGCGGAAGAAATGACCTTTTTGCCATGATACGGCAGATGGGAACCGCCCACTTCCAAACCTAACTTGTTTGCAGGCGGAGCCGGCAGGGATTTTTTGTTTTTAATTTTTTTTTTTGCTATAAGGGTTGGTCCTATAAAAAACTTGTCAATATAAAAGTTTTAGATAATATTAAGAGGATTAATAATAATAAATTTAAGCGGATTTGATATCTTGTGAATTGACGAAGTTATGATTTGTTTTCTTCTAACCCCCCCCCCCCACCTTTTTCCCCACCATGGGGCCATTTTTAATGATACCAAAAATCTGTCATACATAAATTTTTGGCCCTTTTCCTAGAAGTAATAATAACTTTAAACGGATTCGATACGTTAAGATTAATAACCATAATTAAGAAATTATGGGTTTTTTTCTGTTTTTACGAAAAGCACCTCCCCATTCTTTGGTTCGATTTTGCCCATTAATGAACTTGACCGAGATTTTATGCCCCTTGATTTTATGTATCAGTTTGGAAGAGATTTATGTGGAATTTTTTCAGTTATCGTGTCCATAAAAAAGTCAGATAGATAGATAGATAGATAGATAAAGTTTTGAACTGGGGGTGGTTTTGGGTTCTGGGAGTCAAAATCGGCGTAGATCTGCAAAAATTTTTCAAAAATTCCAACTTAGGTCACTGCCTCTTAGGTGAGAATGTAATAGGTAGTATTTCTTACGAAATCTACCTAAAATTGCCAGTTATGACGTCTCTTTCTATTAAATGTTTTCAATGTGACGTCAACTGACTCTAAATAAACGGTTGCTATTCAGCCATATCTTATAGCTGTAAGTTATAGCTAAGTGTTTTAATGCTTTTGAAGCAGTGATAAATTTTTTTGCGATTTATATTAAATGAAAAATGAAACATAGCAGCCGTTTATTTAACGTCAGCTCAAAAACTTCATTGCGCGACTGACGTTACGACAGAAAGCACCTAGAAAATCACTTCATTTTAATGTAATCACTTTTTAGGTGCGTTCATAATTATATAAATACGTAGCACCTATTGTTGTCGCTTGGTCCGTCCGTCCGCATATCACAACGCAAAAACTACCCAACCGAATGGTTTGGAATTTAAGATATATTATCTTTGCAGAATTTTGTCGAGACATTTCAATTTTTTAAAAAATCGAATCAAAACTTTAGGAGATATTAATAAAAATATTTGTTAAGAAATTTGAATTAAAAGAAAAAAAATCGGTGCTTTCTTGTTATAAGAGCTTCTGAAGTTTAATCGTCAAGCGACCGAGATACTTATTTTATGACAGAAATGAATCTGCAGACGATATAATTCATTTCACAGAATTTAAAATCATCAAGATCTGAATATTTATATAACTAGCTATAGTACGAACGCACCTCATTTGTCACGTTTGACGTACAATTTCCAACTTTTTTTTTATAATGTAAGTTTCCATTTAAAATATAATGATGTACGAAGTAAAATTTCACTAAATGATAGGACATTTGATTAATTTTTATTTCAGTTTTTTTTTGCCGTATTGTTATAGAAATCGTAGTTTTTTGCGTTACGTGCGCCACAGATAATGCGCGTTCTCATTTATAAAACTAGGATTGCATCAAAGTAACGTGATTTTTCTCTTTTTAACATTTTATGGACACAAAAGCACGAAGCTTCTGTATTGTGATCGACGTATTATTGCATTTTTATTTGTTTTATCTGGAAAGTCCATGTTTAACACGGGTAAAGCTGGGTGCTTTTTCTGTCTGAAAGTATTTTTGCGTCGCATTTCGCAGTTTTTCCCCACCCTGTTTAGAACAGACGAACTCTTCGTTTCATTAAAATTGATTGAAATATAAAATCTGTATTTCATTTTTTTTTCATTTTAAAATACAACTGCACGTAACATATAACAATAAATATTGCCTTTAAAGCTGTGAAACAAATATTATTTTTTCTAAAAATCAATTTCAGACATTTGTTTGTTTTAACTGTAATATTAATGTGAAAAACAGATTTCTTCATTCCACTTACATATTATTTGATAAAATAATAAGAGTATCTAATATAGAGACTGTGTTAACATAGAATTTAAATTAAATTTAAAGTATTTGAAAAATAAATGTTTGAAACGCTTTTTTGTTAACATTTTATATCTAAACTCATATTTATTTTGAAAGCTCTTCGGATTTTATTAAACAATCATTCGTTTTGAAAAAGGAAATAGAAACATTTCGTGTATGAAAGTATTAATACAAATATCGATCTGCTATTTCGACATTAAAATGATACGGATTTGTAGAGGGACAAAGGCACATGCTTTGCACGCACGTCTAGTAGATTACTGATAACATCTGGCTCACGTACGATTGAAGGTTTTTATTTAACATGCGTATTTTCTCTCTGCAAATAAAAATAATAAATTGAATTTTCTTTTAGAACGTGTTTGCGAAATACAAATTGAAAGATTGATGAAAGTTTAAAATGTATTTATGAAATTTCAGTATTTTTAAGTCTGGGTGAAACATCTTAATTTAATGAATTCCATTGTGACAAATTCATGGTGAAAATTCTGAAAATTATTTAATAAAAACATAAGCTTTTCACATAACCTGCTTAATGCAGCGTATATATTAACAATATCTTTATGAATAGATCAGCTATTCTTCTTGAAATGTCTCATTTTCTCTCTCTATATATATATATTCAATCAATGAGGAATTTCAATAGAAACATCAATTCTTAGTTAGCGTATAATAAACATTAAGTGCAATATAACACCCCTATTTTCTTTAATTTCAAATTAGTTATACATACAAATTGACAGATCATATAAAAATATAATTCAATTCCCAAAATGGTATTCTCAGCACCTTGTGTATGGGATACTGCATAACGAATCGAGCTACCGCTCTTGCACATTTTCGGTATATATATGTAAAAAATAAATGCACCTATTGAAAGCAATGTAAATATTCTATTAAAGAAAATCTTTTATTATAAATTGGTTGGTACAATTATCGATAATGCTAAAAATGTTTTTTAGTGTGGTAGTTATTAAAACATTGCCCCTTATGAAGAGTGTCATATATAGGTTATTATTACTATCAAAACCACTGCCGTATTCATTAGCAGTCTCAACATCATTTGGTACATCTGAAAACACATCTGAAAAAAATTCTTCGCTATATTCTTCAGATTGATGCTGCATTTTCGATTAATCCTTCAAAAATCAATTGCGAGTATATTAAGTCGTTACGTTACACACAAAAAAATCGAATAAATAAAATGACTTTTACTCACACAACAACGGTTGTGGAAAACAATAATAGATGGAAGAATAATTTTTCTTTTCAAATACAACGGGTATGCCCTCCCCCCTCCTAGAAGTTACGCTCGCCAACCCCCGTCCAGACCACGAAAGGCTGTAAAAACTCACTTATTTGCTTTCTTTAAAAAGATTACCCGATTACGGAAGACTGAATGATATTATCAGTATCACTGGCGAACTTCTGTAAACAGACTGATTCATTTCCCTTTGTCGGGTGAATTTTGGGTTCCCAAGATCGTATCCATGGCTGTCATGACAACTAACGGCTGTTTTCATGACAGTCTGGCTCGCACAAAATGTGATTTGTTACCTCGCGTCTTCAATGCCTGAAAACTAATTAACATCGATTCGCGTTTACAGTCTTCTGCGCTTGAGAAATGAGGAACGCCGATTCGCGTCACCCGTCTTCAATGTTTGGCAAATGTAGAACGCCGATTGACATCTCCCGTCGACATCTATTTACCTATATCTATCTATTTAGTAATTTTAATTGCAATATTTTCTCTAAAAATAAAAACAGCATAGATTTTTGCTTTAACATGAATATTTAAATGCTGAAAATGTTAGTTTTTAACAATTCATGGTTCAAATTTTCGCGAAATTCGATCCCGATAATGGTGGGAAAAAAATTAGTTAAAATTAGAGTGAAGTTAAAAGCAAAAATGTAATGATCGATAAATTAATTTAAAAAAAAACACTAAAATTCAGTAAATTACGTCAGAACAAAACGCTCTTTTTTCCAGTTGAGTACATTTGTGTCGTAGATGTTGGCCTTCCCGTCGCCTCGCTGTTTACAAAATGGCAGATTAAGAAGTCTTCTTTTTATTAAAACTAGAAAGAGGTGTCTTTGCCAAGCTTTGTGAATAAATTACTGAACTTTTATTTTGCATATGTTACACTGGATTTTTTTTTTTTAAATTATAGT
The DNA here is from genome assembly GCA_963931845.1 of Maratus michaelseni. Lineage (NCBI taxonomy): Eukaryota > Metazoa > Arthropoda > Arachnida > Araneae > Salticidae > Maratus > Maratus michaelseni. The sequence goes on from OZ007593.1 coordinate 267,351,521, forward strand.
GAAATTGGTTTTGTTGTTATGTTGCTAAGCTTGGCGTTAATTTAGCAGATATATATTCGAATGTACTGGGTGCATGCGAGTGTATTTCTAAGTATTCGAGGGCTTGAAAAACAAGTATATATATAAGTTTCTTAAAGTTTTTACGATTCTTTAAAAACAAGTTTGAAAGACACTTGAATTGTTATTAATAGGGTATAAGGAGAAATATTCTGTCCCAGCCATACTCAACCTTTTTTTCTCGCTGGCCACAAATATATGTTTGCGACGTTAGGCGGGCTGCAACACACTTGTATAATAATGTAAAAAAAGCGGAATTAAAATAGTAAGATAACAAAAGTAGTATAACAAAGATATATAATAAAGTTAATACAATTAGTAGGATTGAAGGTTTGTTGCGGAAGAAATGTTACCAAAAAATTTAACAACACTATTTCCGAACAATAATACTTCTTAGTAGATTTCTATTCATAATGATGTAGAAATATGCCGCGAAGATTTTTGTTTGGAATTAGTAATATAAAACTTTATGCTGACAATTTTTTTCGGTCGCAAACGTTTAACCCTAATGTCCCTACTAGGCATTATTACCTATATGATAAGTATAAACGTAATAATATAACAATGCAGCATTTTCAAGTTTCTAAAAAAATCAGGCGATTTTCTTTAATAAAACAGTTATTATCTCATTGCAAAATCTTTTTCAGAAATATAAAGTGCAAATTTAATTAATTTGAAATAATGTTTATTCAGTGTTGAAGATTAAGAAATATATACACCGCTATTGCACAAATAGAACTACATGTAAAAAGAACTTTTGACTAACGAAACGGCCTTTAACATGTTTTAAGATAATTTTAAATTAGTGATTATAAATAACAGGGCAGATTTTGTCTTCCCATGAAAATATATAAAAGAACAGTCAAAGTCTTAAAATTGTTTTAAGCACATCTGTCATGCCGGTGACGTCAGGTTTATGGCAACCTTTTTTTTTTCTCTCGTCTACTGCAGAGTAGGAGAGACGGAGGCAATTGTTGGCGGGAGGCCAGAGTGACAGGTTGTATGGTGCTATGGGCACGGTATGAAAATAAAATATAGTTGGTAAAAGAACGAATAATAATATTGTAACTGCAGCTACTAGTATTCCTTATATATTTTTGTGTGTCCATGTCTGTGTGATGTTTCATCGTGTTCAATAAACTGGTTTATTGCAAATTAGTTGCATTCATCTGAGCCTATAGAAATATAAAGAACAAAATGGTATTAATAAAATATCGGTTCTAAATTATAAAAAGCTACGAATGTGAAAGAACCAGAAGGAAAGGGTTTTAAAGGTGTATGACACGCTCTCGTACTTCGAATCAGAGATTGGATTTATTATTGAAGTAAGTTGCATGCTTCTCTATGTTTATTCCTGAAGTAATAAGAAAGAACTTGAGTGAATCATGTTTGAGAAATATTTTATGTTTGGAAACGATGTGTTAATTTTAATAGTATGAACTTTATTTAAAACGAGATAGTATAGATATTTATAGAGTATATTTATAGTATTAATAAATAAGTGCTAAGACTAAAAACAAAAATGTTTAGTATTAAAGGATTAAAGAAAGGAGACTTAGTTGTTGTTGCCACGGAATTGGGCCTAAAAGTAGAGAGTGAGCACAGGATAATTGATTTAAAAGGATTAATTGAGGGAAGTGATCAGTATTCAAAAGATAGCGAATTTATAAAAGAATTTTTAAATACAACGGTGTCAGACCGCATAGAAAGAGAGAAGCGTGAGGCAGAAGTCGCGAAAGTTGATAAAGAAAAGTCAAAATCAGAACAAGAAACGTTATTAGAAATTGAAAGAACTAAGCTTGAACTAGTTAAAGCTCAGATAGAAATGGCTAAAATCCAGAACGAGTATAAAAATTCTGATACAGGGGTGGATGGACCTAAGCCTAATTCGTCAGAAACACTGATCAAAAGCGTCAAAACTTTGACTATTGCAGTCCCCAGCAGGCCTGAATCATGGAATTTATTTTTTACGTCGCTCGAGAAAGCATTCGAAATTAAAAATGTCGCAGAGGAATTAAAGGTCGAGATTTTGTTTAATTTGGTGGGTGAAAAAGCAGCGCATTTGTTAGTGTACGCAAACACGGAAGAAATGAAAGATTATCAAAAGGTTAAGGCGCTAATCTTAAAAGAATTTCAACCCGCACCAGAGGCTTGCCTAGAAAACTTTCTTTTTGCGAAGAGATCGAGAAATGAGAATCATATGCAATTCGCGAGTAGACTTAGAGCCAATTGGGATTTCTATTGTGAATTGAGAAAAGTAAATGATTTTGACACGCTTAATGAGTTAATTGTCAGCGACAGATTATTAAGTTCACTAGATTCGGAGACGCGAAGCTATGTCAGGATAAAACAATTAGATAATTGGTTAAAACCAAGGCAAATCGCGGAAGTATGTGATAATTGGTTTTCGTCAAAGGGTAGAACATTTTCAGAATTATATGATAAACCGTTAAAACCCCGCAATCATGACGAATCCGGAACTGGAAATTACAATAATGGAAAATATATACCACCCCATGTTAGAAATAATTTCAGTTTTCGTAGTGATAGAAAATCAAACGCGTCAAAAGAATGTAGACTTTGTCAACAAACGACGCATTTGCGTTTTTGTCCGAATAATAGAGAAAAAGATAAAATTGGAAGTTTGCAAAATCAAACGAAAAAAGATTCTTTTGTCGGAAAAAATAAACACGATGATAAAATAGTCGCCAAGGTTGAATGTTTTGGAAACGAGCCAATAAGTACGCAACCACTTCAATTTGAACATTTGTGGATAAAAGGGAAGGAAGTAAAATGTATTTTAGACAGCGCCGCAGAAATACCTGTAATAAACTCTAATCAATTACCGGATTCATTTAGAAATAATGAAAATTCAAAAATTCAGCTAATATCAGCTTTTGGAAAAAAAATAATTGCTAATCTTATGACACTACCAGTAGCCTTAAAATCCGGAGAGTCAAGTTGCATATTTAATAACAATGTAGACGTACTGTTTGCCGTTACGGATAAATTATATGGGGCATGTATTATAACACCGTCTGTTTACGAAATCTTACAGTTTGCTAGTAAAGAGGGGGGAATGGAATGTTCTTTGGAAGATGATAGACAGAAATGTTCTTTGGCGCCAGTAAATGATACGCGATCGGAAAAGGGAAATGAAATTGAAAGAAAAGAGGGGGAAGGCAACCAAACAGAGGGGGATGATATAAATATTGAAAAATTATGTTGGCGAGGCGAAAATCAAAACGCGGAAAGAGAATTAATGATTAGTTGTATTGAAAAGAAGGATAATAATGGAGATTTGAATGCGGTTCAGAGATCGGACGCGAGTATATACAGGGAGCAACAGAAGAGTTGTGAAACATTACAGGGTGCTTTCAAAGACGCGGAAAAAGGTAAAAACGGGTTCATTATAGTAGATAATTTGCTTTATCAGAGAAAAGAGTCACGGGGGATTGTGTTACGCAATTAGTTGTACCAAAGGTAAGGAGGGAGGGAAATTTTAAAAATTGCTCATGAATCAATTTTCGCTAAACATCTCGGCATGAAAAAAACAAAAGAAAGAATTCGTTATTCATTTTATTGGCCGAATATGTCACGGGATGTAGAGGACTATTGTAAATCTTGTAAATACTGTCAGTTAAGGATTAGAGAAAGGGCTAGCGATCAGATACCCATTGTCCCAATCGAGAGGCCGGAACTTCCGTTCGACGTTGTAAATATTGACATAATTGGAAAAATTGAACCACCTTCAGCGCGTCGACATCAATATGTACTTACCTTAGTGGATCAACATTCGCGGTGGCCGGAGGCGGTCCCGTTAAGAACAATTACGGCTAAAGCTACGTGCGATGCATTATTAGAAATATTTATGCGAACAGGGATACCCCGCGTAATAGCGAGTGACCAGGGCAGGAATTTTGTTTCATGTTTAATACAAGAGTTTCATGCTAGGCTAGGAGCGGCTCCTAGATTTGCGACGCCAGGGCATCGCAAAGCTCGGGATTAGTGGAGCGATATAACCAGGTTCTGAAACGCATGTTACACCATATAATTCGGAGCGATTCCAAAAATTGGGATAAACACATTCCTTATTTATTATTTGCCTATAGAGAAATTCCGAATAGTACCACGGGGGTATCGCCATTCAAATTAATGTACGGAAGGGAGGCGAGGGACCCATTAGCAGTATTGAAATCTACATGGTCAGGAGAAATACCATTACCTATAAATCTTGGAAAGAGCGTGACCGAATATCTTCAGGAGCTAAAAATTAATTTAAAAAGGGCGGCGGAGCAAGCAGCAATAGTAGCGGAAGTTAAGCAGGGCTCGTATGCGAAGTACGCTAATCGGAGAGCTATTTACAAGGAATTTAGACCAGGGGACCAGGTATATCTATTAATCCCGGATTCCACGAACAAACTTTATGCTAGGTGGACGGGACCAGCCGAAATTGTAGCACGCTGTAAGCCTGATTCTTACAAAGTAAAATTAATAAACGGGAATGTTAAGAATATCCATGTAAATAAGAAAATTTATTCCTAGGGTACGGGCGGTGGGAGTAATCTTCGAAAATGAAGAAGAATTAGGAGAAGTCCATCCCACCCCCAGTGTGAAAGATAACTCAAATTTATTTGACATAGAAGAAGTAGGTTTGAAGCATTTAGAAAATACAGAAAGAAAACAGATGTTCGATTTATTATACAAATATAAAGATTTATTTTCAAAAAAGGTACAAATAGCTAAGGTAGGCGAGCACAAAATTAGATTAAACGGCGAAGAAATGAAAAAGCCATAAGTTTATAGAATTCCAGAGGCGTTGAAGCCACAAGTAGACAAACAAATCGAAGAAATGCTAGAGTTAGGACTGATTGAAGAGAGTGATGCGGAGGCGCCATACCCGGTAGTGTGCGTGATGAAGAAAGATGGGGCCCTCCGACTGTGTGTAGACTTTAGAGCATTGAACGCAATCACAAAAACAGACGATTTTCCGATGGAAAACGCAACGGATCTTTTGTTCAATATTGGCAGGGCCAATGTAATAACTACAATCGACCTTCTAAAAGGATATTGGGCCATACCGCTGGAAGCAGAAAGCCAGGGTTTAGCATGTTTTAAGACTCACAGGGCTCAATATCGCTTCAAAGTGATGGCCTTTGGGCTCCGGAATGCAGCTGCGACCTTTCAGAGAGAAATAAATAAAGCGCTTTCCAAATATAGAAACGTTGCTAGAGCATACATCGACGATATCGCTGTTTTTTCGAAAACGTGGTCTGAACATATGACGCACCTTGACACGATATTTTCAAAATTACGAGAATTACGGTTTTCAGAGAACCTAAAGAAGTGTGACTTTGCAAAATGCCAGATTAAATATTTAGGACATGTCATCGGGTCCGGCAGCCATCAAACTGACCCAGATAAAGTGGAAGCCATCAGAAAATTAGCCGTCCCACAAACAAAAAAAACAACTTAAGAGTGTCCTCGGATTATGCAATTACTACCGCGATTACCTGCCTAAGTATGCTGAAACAGCATACCCTCTGACAGAACTTACTAAAAAGAACAGTCCTGAGAAATTGTGCTGGTTGGAGGAACATGATAAAGCTTTCAACGAACTAAAGAGGGGTCACGTAGAGGCACCTAGTCTTTATACACCCGTTGTGGGGTTAGCATTCACCATTCAATGTGACGCATATGCAATAGGCATCGGTGCATGTCTATCTCAAAAGAAGGATGAGAGACTATATCCAGTCAGTTATGCCAGTCAAAAGCTCACCAAAACTCAACAGGCTTGGCCGACCATTGAACGGGAGGCCTATGCGGTTATCTGGAGTCTAAAGAAGTTCGAGACTTGAATTTTTGGTTCACCCGTGGAACTTATCACCGATCACAACCCACTGACTTTCGTCACCAAAATGCTCCCCAGTCTTCCAAACTGCAGCGATGGGCTTTGGCTTTGCAGAAATATGACATTACTATTTCACATTGTCCTGGTGCAAAGTTGACGAACGCTGATGCACTGTCTAGACTGGAGACAACAGACTAATAAATTGACTGTGGACTCTTCGTGAACAATCAATGACTGTTTAAAAAAAAAAAAAAAAAAACTTTTTGATAATTCACTTTTGTGTATGCTGCAGCTGAAATTGTATTTCATATTAATTTGCTTTCCGTTCCTCATTTGTTATTTGTATTTAGTATTATATATTATGAAACATTAATTGTATTTTTATATTGCAGTAGCTAGCAGGAGTTTCCAGAATTTTTCCGGAAAAAGTATAAGTATTGTTGTTTTGTATTTCTTTATATGTATATTGAGTTCCTCATGTTCATTAGCAGTTTAATAGTAAGGAAGGAAGTGGTGTGACGTCACCAATCTGGATTTCAGATTTTCAAAGTGGCATACCCCTTTTTCAATCTTAGGTGGGGGGTGTCATGCCGGTGACGTCAGGTTTATGGCAACCTTTTTTTTTTCTCTCGTCTACTGCAGAGTAGGAGAGACGGAGGCAATTGTTGGCGGGAGGCCAGAGTGACAGGTTGTATGGTGCTATGGGCACGGTATGAAAATAAAATATAGTTGGTAAAAGAACGAATAATAATATTGTAACTGCAGCTACTAGCATTCCTTATATATTTTTGTGTGTCCATGTCTGTGTGATGTTTCATCGTGTTCAATAAACTGGTTTATTGCAAATTAGTTGCATTCATCTGAGCCTATAGAAATATAAAGAACAAAATGGTATTAATAAAATATCGGTTCTAAATTATAAAAAGCTACGAATGTGAAAGAACCAGAAGTAAAGGGTTTTGATTTTTGTTTGGAATTAGTAATATAAAACTTTATGCTGACAATTTTTTTCGGTCGCAAACGTTTAACCCTAATGTCCCTACTAGGCATTATTACCTATATGATAAGTATAAACGTAATAATATAACAATGCAGCATTTTCAAGTTTCTAAAAAAAATCAGGCGATTTTCTTTAATAAAACAGTTATTATCTCATTGCAAAATCTTTTTCAGAAATATAAAGTGCAAATTTAATTAATTTGAAATAATGTTTATTCAGTGTTGAAGATTAAGAAATACACTGCTCAAAACAATTAAAGGATATTGCAGTTTTAGGTGGATTTTGTATCTGGGAAACTTTTTAGCTGATTGATACATGGTCGACAGACATAGTAGGTTATATGAGAATAAATTACACATGTTTGGCAGAAAAAAATGCATTTTATTGCGCATTTGTGTACAAAAGGAAAAAAATACAATTTGTGCATATGAGAAAAAAGAATAAGAAAAGGTGTTTTCTTCAAAGAAAATCATTTTCAGTAGGGGGTATGGTTTCCACGGGCGGCCAGCAACGTTGAACACCTTTGAGGCATGGACTCAATGAGGCTATTAATGACGAGTTGGGGTATTCTGCCCCACTCTTCCAGAAGAGCTCTTTCCAGTTCTTGGAGAGTTTGTGGGGGTTGTTGGCGGCCAGAAACTCGTCTTCCTAGAGCGTCCCAAACGTGCTCGATTAGATTCATGTCTGGAGAACACGCTGGCCATTCCATTCGAACGATTCCTTCCTCGAAAAGGAAATCCTCCACCAGGTTTGCACGATGTGGCCTGCAGTTATCGTCCATTAAAATGAAGTTATCTCCGATTGCTGCAGCGTAAGGGACTACAATAGGTCTGAGGATCTCATCCCTATATCGGCGACCAGTCAGAGCTCCATCTCGAATGATGTAGAGGTCAGTGCGCCCGTCAATGGAGATGCCACCATACACCAACACTCCTCCACCGCCAAATCTGACACTTTCGTGCACGAACGCAGGATTATTCCTACTGCCACGGTCCCTCCAGATGAAAATACGCCTATTATCCGGATGCACAGAAAAACGGGACTCGTCAGAAAACAGAATATTGCTCCATTAATTTCTCCTCCAGTTGACATGCTCGGTTGCCCACTTCCTGCTGTCGCGACGATGCCTTGATGTTAATCTAACACATACCATCGGTCGGCGAGCATACAGACCTACAGCATTGAGCCGGTTTAGGACAGTCTGAGTTGAAATCGTGGTGCCTGTAGCCGAGCGAAGGTGTTGTTGGAGAAGAGTAGCGTTCATGTTTCGGTGTCTCCGAGCTGTTAACGCTAAATACCGATCTTCATTGGGCGTTGTTGCCCGTCTACGACCTTGCCCTGGTCTTCGGCCTGCACATCCACTCTCCAAAAAGCGGTTCCAGATCCTGGAAATGACACTTTGTGACACTCCAGGGATGACCACCTCAGGAAACCCGGCTTAAGCCTTAGAGTTTGTGTGCAATCCTGAGGGGCTGACACGCCTCTATCACCAGCGAGACCACAATTACAGAATTATGTATGCAATTTTTACAATATAATATTACACATGAATTTTGTCTGATAATACAGTTATTGCTTTCATACATACGATTATTATTATTATTTCAATGTATGCAGAATATATAATTTCCGGATGAGCTATTTACAAATACTGTGCGGGCACCATGCCTAAAATTATTAGTGGTTAAATATGATGGGTTATTCTTGGCTAGCATATTTTATACAAATACTTTACTACAATTGATGTATATGGAAAAATATGATGCATACATACAGTTATTATAATTAATTCGATTATACAATTATACAGTTTAGACCATTTCCAGAATATGACTATATACAAGTACTGTGCAGACTTTATATTTTGGATTTTTGGTTAAATGGGATGCAGATTCTTGGTTAAATACTTCTAATACAATTAATAATATACTAATATGAATATACAGATGCGAATATACTAAAAATTTACAAATAATATGCAGATACTAATAATATACAGACAGTGTGATATTAAATCTCATTACAACAATTATTATATTCAAATACAAAATACAATTATTTATATACATATGTACAGAGAAAACAGGACCCCTGCTATATTGGACAAGCGGGCGCTCGACTACAGAGGAAGAGGATTGGAAAATAAAAATTCATTTTTTTCAATAAATTTCATGCAGTTGACTATGCGCTGGAGAAGAACCGGACGGTCCAGGAGATATTGTAGCCAGTTTTTAAGTGGCATTTGTGGTGATTTTTTGACATGGAAATGTGAAGTTAGAGTGCAATTTAATATGTAGTGTAACGATGTTGCTTCTGATCCACAGATACAAAGTGGTGAGTCACTTCTGTTAATTTGGAATAGGTGTTGTTGAAATGGTCCATGATTTGTTAAAAATAGGTATAGATATCTGTTGTGTATTTCTAGTTGTTGCGAGACTTCCGGAAGGAAGTCTCTTGTGTAATGACCCACTTGTGCTGTAGACCAGCGTTGTTGCCAACTGTCTGTGATTTGGTTTGTTAATTCTCTTTTGAGTGTAGACGGTGGTACAGGAAGAAAAGTTGTTTCCAGCATTTCATCGTTTGTTGCTGACCGCGCCAACTGATCCGCCAGTTCATTTCCAGCTACACCCGAATGACCCTTGACCCAATTAAAAAAGAAGTTTTTGGAGGATAGATTTATACGTACTAAAATTTCCTGAACTAAATAATTATCTATGTCAAATTTTGAAAGAGCCATTAAGCTTGATAAGCTATCCGATGAAATTAGAAAGTTGACCGAATCCTCTTCCATAGCCCAGCGCACAGCTTCTCCAATCGCAAGTAATTCGGCCTGGTAAACTGAATTACCCGAGTCTAGTTTTGCACGCCACGTGTGATGAATTATATTATTTTTATAAGCACAGAAAGCCGATGCTGTGCCTTCAGCTGTTTTTGAACCGTCTGTAAAGATATGGAATTCCCCATTGAATTTTGAACCCGGACAGGTTTTTATTTGATCTAGAGTTGGTGAAATTTTATATTTTGAGATCTTTGTGGCTATTGTTTGTGCATTAATACGCGTTGATGATATCCCCAATCTAGTGACTCTAGCAAATTCAGCCTCTGCTTCCAGTTGCAAGTCCAGGGGCGGGATACCCGTTAGGACCTGCAATGCCGCTGTTGACGTATTTTTATACGCTCTTGAAATGAGTAGGAGTACTTTTCTCTGCGCTGCCAAGAGGTGACGCACACCATGCGACCGTGTCATACGCGTGAACCACACCCCACAAGCATAAGCGATTTGGCGCTGTAGGATTGCCGAGTACCATATCTTAAAGAAATGATTTGGCAACCTACCCGAAATTGACGAAATTTTATATAAATTTTGAGTAATTTTAGTAATTTCTTCCCTTTTTATTACTATGTGGGGTAGGAATGAAAGATGTTGGTCTATTGTAATTCCTAAGTATTTTAAGGTTTTGACTGATTGTAGGTTTTGTCCTTTTAGTTTGAAGATTGGGTCCCTTTTTAAGATTTTAGGTTTGCCAAATGTAATTGTTTTTGATTTATTCAATGATATTTCAATGTGGTTGCTCGTAGCCCAATTTTGAACATAATTCAGGGCAATCCTACCATTATGCTCTAGCGCAGCGCGTGTTGGACCCCAAATAATTAACAAGACATCATCCGCGTATGCCACAATCGCACAGTTCTCGAAGACAAAGTAACGCAGTAAGCCCTCCAAAAGTGACAACCAGAGAAAAGGACCAAAGCAGGAGCCCTGTGGACAGCCTTTTGTGAAGTAATGCAAGATATTAGGGTTTTGCCAATCAACCTGAGCCCGCCTACTCGAAAGGAAGGAGATAATTGTATTGATATATTGCTGCGGGATGCCTAAGTCGGTTAGTGATGAAATCGCTTGGTCCCATGGAAGGTTGTCAAATGCCCCCATGAAATCCAGCGATATGAATGTCGTGTAATTTTTATTTTCTTTGTTGATGTCGATAAATGATAGTGCATTTTGAAGAGCAGTTTCTGTTGATTTTAATTGTGTGAAACCGTGTTGTTTATTTGTTAATTTATTGTTTAGCGTCAGTATATGATTAATTCTTCGCAGCAATAGTTTTTCAAAAATTTTGCCTATTATTGGAAGTAAAGTTATCGGTCTATAAGATGAATGTTCGTCGTGTGGTTTACCTTCCTTTCTAAAGTAGATAAGCTCCCCCAGCTTCCAGGCCACCGGGAAATAGTTTAGGGAAAGTGCTGAGTTAAATAAGTCTTGTAGTGTATCTGGTATTATTGCAAATATCGCTCTTATCATACGATGATCGATTTCGTCTGGCCCTGGGGCCTTGTTTTGGTTGAAGCTATATATTGCATTTCTTAATTCTCTTTTTGTAAATTTTGGTTGGTCTGATTGAGGTTGTATGTTAAATGCCTGGGCGGGTTGTACTGGCATACCTGCCGAAGGTCCAAAAATTCTTTCTGTTAGGTTAGCTAATGAAGTGGACCTGGAAACCGGAAAAGATGAGTCCGGCAGAAAGCTAATTAATTTATCTTGGTAATCTTGGAATGCGAGTTTTTTTGAGATGCCAAAAGGGTCAGTTTGTTTTTTACAGAAATTGTCCCACGCTTTCTCTTTTGCACAGAGAATTTGTTTTTTATATTTGGCTTTTTCTTTTTTGTAATTTTGGTTGTTTATTGGATCGAAATTAGAGTTTTTTGTTTTATTATATAAAGCTTTTACTTTATTCCTCTGTGCTCTAAGGTCCGGCGACCACCAGGAAAATTTAGGTTTTCGAAATGAGGGTTTCTTTTTAAATGAGGTTTTTGCTGAATCTTTAATAATTTGGTAGAACTTTTCATTTTGAAAACCAGAAAAATTTGCATTTGTGATTCTCTTCTTCTATTTTCGGCAAAAAAATTTCGTTTATATCTTTATTTTATATAAAACTTCAAATATCCTTTAATTGTTTTGAGCAGTGTATATACACCGCTATTGCACAAACAGAACTACATGTAAAAAGAACTTTTGACTAACGAAACGGCCTTTAACATGTTTTAAGATAATTTTAAATTAGTGATTATAAATAACAGGGCAGATTTTGTCTTCCCATGAAAATATATAAAAGAACAGTCAAAGTCTTAAAATTGTTTTAAGCACATCTCAATTGATTTTATAAATAGAGTTAATGATTATGTGTCGCGCGCCGCATATTAAAGGTCGCCAGTCCACCTGTGGCCCGCGGGCAGCAGATTGAGTAAAGCTGTTTTATGCGATAATAAAGCCTTTACACGGTCATTGATAGTAACATAAATAGGCCATGGTATATCCTCTGTCTATCCGCACTTTCTGTTTCAAGTTCTTTTTCAGAATTACTGGAAAACAGAACTCATGTCTTTCTGTCATAGTTGTACAGTGCTATTTTAAAAGAAAAACAATGTGACTTTTGATGATTTCTGCCAGTAGTTGGGTATAAATTAAAAAATTGTTATTTTAAACATATTTTCAGGGAAATGAAAATCACGAAACGATGTCTTGAGGGCGCATTTAGGATTAATACACATTTTTATGTAAAGAGAGATATTACTTGAAACAAAATTAAAAGAAAATAAATATTGAAACAATATTAAAATGTTATTAACAATTTCCTACTGGGTACTTTCAGTAACGGACTTTGGCAGGCTAGGGCTCTGATTACACAAAATTTTCTCTGTTCGTGCTCGAAAAAAAAAAAGTGTCCGAACTCATCTGTAGTAAGTATATGTCAAGATACATGCTGTGAATATATACACAGCAATGGATTGTTAATTGTTACATTCGTCTTTCTGTGGTTACATTTCTTTTAATGTTCCAACATCAAAACGTCATCGCGTAATTTCGTAACATCATAAACTAAACGTTAATCATAGAAGTACATGTTTTTACTTTATATAATACATAGATGTATTTTGATACAAAATCTCTATTTTACGCATTTTATTACTATTTGTAAATGTAAATGTGCGTGACATATAAAAATAAACATTGTCATTGATATATTGCAAAACTGTTACATTTTCTATAAGCAATTCCAATGTGAAACACAGATTCTTTTAATTCATTTGACAAAATAATTATTATTATTTGACAAAATAATAAGATGAATAGTAAATAAACATTGTACTAAAATGTAATTTAAATTATTAGCCGATCCCGTGCAGAGTATCTGCACTCTAGTATATGTTCTTTTAAATACTATATGCATATTAGAATACACGAATTTCAGCATTATATGTATAAATATCATACATAAAAACTTCTCCACTAAGAAATAAAAAATATATACACATCATACGATATGGACACCATTTAGAAATATGAAAACAGAGGTATTTTTTCAGCATCGTTCATATAAAAACCTTTGCATGCACACAATAGTTGCTGGATACTCTTTAAAATTAGAAAAGTGTATCCAAATTATATTGAAAATATCTACACCATTCACAATTAGGAAAATATTTGTATGTTTTTTTTTCTGCATCGAAAACGTCTTTATACACACAATTATAAATTTCAGAGCTCAGAGATATTATTATTAATTTCAGTTGACAAATTGTTTGTCACTGTTAGTATGGCTCGTCCTTTAAGCTTTTGGGGTGTCACCGTTGAAAAATCAATGTTACTGAAAAGTTGCTGCACTGAATCTTGTATATCTGGATAGCAAATTGGGGGCAACTTAATAGTTTCCCCACTTTGACATTCACCAACCTGAAACAGCCAACTTGCTAACTCTCTCTCTGTTTGAAGAGAACACATATTTTCTGTAAGTTGCATAATGTAAAATCTTCTCTTCTTTATGCAACATGAAACTGTTAGTGATCTTGAACCTCTAAAAATGACAGGTAGGACTGACTTGACGAAAATCTCCACCCAATATGATTATTTATTCATTTATTATTATTTATTATTATTATTTCTTTGTTATTACTCAATCAATATTATAAATAACAAATATATGCATCCGTAACATTGACGTCATAATGATGCGGACAATAATGAGGTTAAACTGCATAAGGAACAACAATGGAGATAATGTTTTAATTAAGAACAAAATGGCGCATTTCTTGGTTTGATTTCGAACTTTATTTTCTTTCCTTTTTGGAAAGTAGCTAGTTTTTAGGTGCGTTCGTAATCATATAAATACGTATCACCTATTGTCGTCGTCTGGTCCGTCCGTCTGTCTGTCCGTCCGCATATAACAACGCAAAAACTACCCAACCGAATGGTTTCAAATTTAAGATATATTATCTTCGCAGAATTTTGTCGAGACATTTCAAATTTTAAGAAAATCGAATCAAAACTTTAGAAAATATTAATAAAAACATTTATTAAGAAGTTTGATTTTTTTTAAACGGTTCTTTCTAGTTATAGCAGCTTCCGAGGTTTAATCGTCAAGCGACCGAGATACTTATTTTATTACAGAAATTAATCTGCAGACGATATAATTCATTTCACAGAATTAAAAATCATCAAGATCTGATTATTTATATAACTAGCTATAGTACGAACGCACCTCATTTGTCACGTTTGACGTACAATTTACAACTTGTTTGAAATAAATAAGAAAAATGACCGGCCAATTTTTACAAAAATTGTATTTTCGGATGCATAAACATTTTCTACATATGTGTGGTGACTTTTAAATGGATACCTCAAATACTCTTCTGAATATTCGCAAATTAGTGAAAACAAACCTCTCGTTGCCATCGGCAAATGATAAATAATCGCAATTTCTGTGCCACGTACGATAGCGTAAAATATATATAGATAATTTCAAATATTTGAAACGCTGATATACTTCATATCTGAATTTATATTTCATTTCGAAAGTTCTTTGAATTTTTATAAACAATCGTCTGTTTTAAAATTGGAGAGAGAAACTCATCCTGTGTGAATGAATACTACAAATATCGATTTACTATTTCGAGGACGAAATGATATAGATTTGTATATTGGCAAAGAAAAAAGGTTTGCACGCACGTGTTAGTAGTTTGCTCATAATGACTGGCTCACATAAGGAAGGTATTTCATTTTTGTTATTATGTATTTAAGCAGTATAGTTTATCTCTCAAATATAATAAAATAAATTTTCTTTAAAATGTATTTGAGAAACACAGATTAAAAGAATAAAGATAAAGTTTCATTTGCTTTTGTGTTTTCAGTTTTTTAACACGTTCCAACATGGTTGAAAAGTGTTTATAAATTCGGTTTGTCTGTCTGTCTGTCCGTGCTCTAACTCACGTAAATATATTCGGATTGTCATGTAATTGATATATGTTATTGAGGTTTACTATAGCATGTTCGGTATTTAAAATGAAGTGTGTAGTACTTAGAGTGTTTTTACAGCGATACTCAAAAGAATTCCATTACATTACGGTATGTGAGTAAAATTCATTTGTGGTTTATTTTAATATAGTTACACAATTTCAAACATATTGAAATTGATATATATCACTGAGGTACAGCGCCTAGAATATATATAGTGTGGAAATCGGCTATCCTTGTAATGCTTTAAAAAGTGCTAAAAAGTTGTAGCCTATAAATGTGCAACGGTGCTCTTACGCTAAATATGGATAGTTTACTGTTCTTGTATCGAGTATTGCAAACAGAGACAAAACAATGCGTATCACGTTTTTTAGCCATGCTTTCATAATTTTAAAAAAGCTTATAAAAATCACTAAGTCAGAGGAGAAAAGGATATAATTTAAGTATTTAAAATACTTTTAACCAGCCGAAACATTCTAATACAATGGTTACGTTGAGAAGAGCTAGCAGATGGCGCTGCGATCCCATCGTTATATTTTCAGCAACGTTGTACATTTATTGGATTGAATTTTTTAGTACTATTTTGTAGCAGCTTTCCACACTATGTATTCTAGGCGCTGTAACTGAGCTGCACTACAAGAGGCTTACTATAGAATAAGGTGTGCATAGTACTTATAATTCCTTTACAGGGACACTCAAAAGAATTCCGTTACATTACGGTCTATGGAGAAAAATCGTTTGGGCTTTATTTTAATAATATTTCACTATTTCAAACATATTGAAATTAATATAGTATAATCACCTACAGGGACACGCAAAAGAATTCAGTACTGTGTGTTTACAATAATTGATGAAAGCGCGTTTTCAGTTGCGCTGAATACGTTTTTAAATTTAACTCATTTTTTTGTATATTACTCTTGCTATGTATAACTTCTACAGAGCATATACAGGGCAGCACAAAAGTCCTCGAGTACATTTCTGTTTATAGACGGAAATTCCATAGGTGGAATTTTAAACTGTGCTAAGCTTTTCCCAAATGAACTAAAATTTAGCATTCTATGTATTATGTATAGATCATATACAAGGATGCACAAAAGAATTTGGATATTTCCCAAATATTTTTGGTAATTCCTGAAATTGGGTTTTGAAATATGTTATGCGTTTTCCAAGGTGTTTACTTAGATATCATCTTTCACCTTATTAAACGGTAAAAATTTGTAAAATTATTTTGGAAATGTTGGAAAGTGTTACATAATCTATGCTTGACGCGTGATTTATCGTTCCTGTTAAAAATCGGGTTAAAGATATAAAATCATACAAACTTTAGGTTTGTTTACTTTTATCACGGTCCTGGCAACGCCGTGTGGGTCAGCTAATACTAGAATATTTTCAAGAGAAATCTAACATAAAAGTTGTTTTTGCTAAATTATGGTACGATTGAATAGCCACCTATTCTGCCCCGTAATGAAAGGATTAAAAATATTTTTTAAATCTTTTAAAGAGCATTTTATTCATTTGAAAATAATAATTCATGCAAGAAAGGGTTAAAGACCATTACAATCGAATTATTTTTCATTTCTGATACGCATTCCGTGTATTTTATATGTTTTATTGATTTGATTTGAAAGTAATTAAAAATATTCAAGAAAAGCAGAAAATATCTGGCTTTGACATAGTACTGTACACATAATACCATAGAATATCTTTGTAATTATAAAAGGAAATAGCAAATATCTTTTTGGTTCGAATATTTAAATAAACGGATTCAGCAATACAGACAGGCGTGGAAATATTGATGAGCTTCCGTTGTCCTTTGAAGCTTTTATTATCATCTTTTTATTGTTTTTATAGCCAATTCCCTCTCACGTTGATTGTAGAGATTCCTTTTTATGTGTTTGACTACATAGTTACCGTCTTTCCCGATCATTGTAAAAGTTTTATCTATTTTTTCTTAATCGAGATACTGATTCAGTTTTATTCTCCAGTTTTTCCTACTCATGTTCGCTAACCTTTAATGGACATTTAAGCCATGCTAAATGCACTGTATTTTACGTTGAAAAAAAGAGATTTAATGTTCTATATCATGAATTTCATAGAACAACCTGGTTTTATTTATGCAAAAATATTTTGTGATAGATTTACATGCGATATTGTTTTATAATGTTATATATTTAGTCAGATTTTATTACTTTGTACTTTGAAATACAATTCGAAAACTAATACTAGGAATATTGTATATTTCTTGGTTAAATATTGGTATGAAATACTGCCCCACTTTAAAGGTGTTTTACTGATTTTGCGCCAATATTGGCAAAAAACATTTCGCCAACAGAGCCAATGAAATTGATATTACTACAATACTAGCTGACCCGTCCGGCATTGCCCGGGCTGATGATAATAAATTAAGAAAGTCCTTCCGGCCTGTACCGGGAGGAAAAAGTAGCTTTCCTATATCTTCGTTTTAAAATTTTAGCTAATGTTACACGAAAACAGCAAGTTAAAATGCAAAGAAACGTTTACAAAAGATTCGTTAATACTGAATTTGAATAAGAAATTCGCCAAATTATTGAGCAATAGCCAAATTGGCTTCATTTATGAAGACTTATTTTGGTCGCCAAATTTGGCGATATTTCGCCAAATGTCACCAATTTTGCCAATTTTGTCGCCAATGTCGCCAATTTTAGCGCTAACGGATATGAATATATAGTTTTATGCGTATGATTGGGAAAATTATTACAACAATGAAAGAAAATAATTTGCGAGTATTCGCGTTAATGTGCTGTTTTGTTTCAAAATGTCAGCCACCATAGAATTTCAAACTGCTCTATCTCAGCCATTTTTTAAGATAGAGGTAAACCAAACAATGCTCAGGAATCCTTGTATCAAGGCCTAATACGTAATTAAAAAATAAATTTGAATTTTTAACGTTTTTGTATATTTATTTTAGTTTTAAATTTTTAAATGGACGCCATCTTGAAACAAAATGGCGGACCAAGCTGGCCAACGAAATCGGTCGAGACATTGGTTAGCTTAATACACACAATTAGTTTCATCAAAATCGATTTATAAATACGAGAGTTATCGTATGACATACGTCAGATATATATATATATATGGAGATATATATATATATATATAAATCAACATTTGAACGGAGAGTGGTTTTGGGGTCTGGGGGTCATGGTCGGTGAAAATATATCGAAATTTTCCGAACTGCTTTCCTCCGAACGGCTGCAATAGGTAGCTTTATACTTTTTTTGTATTGAAAGCTACCTAACAAACCTCAAGTTTGTATGATATAATATCTTTAACTCAATTCTGTATAAAATTATTTTTTTAATGACATTTAAAACGATAATGCTTATTTTTTCATCAACAAAGTAGTGTAGTTACGATTCATATTCTTACTCATTGATAAAATTTAAAAATTCATGTATTTGTTTTTTAATAATTTATATTCCATTAAAATATTACTTAAAATGTATTAATATTTTGCATGCGCCCTCTAGCAGTGGAAGGTTAAACTAAAATATCTTAGGCGATCGAATTTAAGTCAAGTGAGCCAAATCCCATCGTAATCGAGCCCGTAGAACGCGAGATAAGACTGCGGTGGAAGGAAGAACTAAAATATGTAAGGTTATCGATATCAAGTTGAATAAAAAAAACTCCGTCATAATCGGGCCCATAGAATCCGAGACACTTTGAAATGAAAAAAAAAATCTGAAGTTGTTATCGAAAAGAGTGGTATATACAACTCATGCATTTATTTTATTCATTATTTTATTCTCATACATTTATTTTTTACTGTTATTGAGGGTTATTATTAAAGTAATTATAATTTTTGGAATTAGTTTCGTTGAAATACGTTCGTTGAAATAAGAACGTTGAGATACGATAGTTGGTGAGTTATGGAAACGGGCCGTACTTAGAGAAAATAAACTTGAACGGGGGAGGGGGGAAGGAAGATGAGACAGTTTTTTGTCACTTAACTTATTAAGGCTACCAGAGAACTTGCTCAAAGAATGGGAATCGTAGAAAGGCTTGGAACAGAAAACAAAAATTTGCTGAAATTACTACTCGAAAATAGCGGATATTATCTATACACATGGCTTTACAAATTTGATGAAATCTGGTAGCCAGCCAAAAGGTCTAGTCGCCAGTGAAAAATATTACCTACCCTCCCCCGTCACTGATTTTCAAAAAGTACAAAATATTTCTAGGAATTAATTGAGAAAAAATAATAACAAGCATAGTTTAGGATTATTAAATACATAATTTAGAAAGATTAATATAAACCAAGTTTTCTAATGAAATGTATCAAAATTATTTATCTATGAAAAAAAAAATTTCTATAAATGCTGGATTAACAGGTATGTTCGGGAAATTCTGACTGGCGAATGGTTCAAATGTCCGGATAGTTGAGTGTTACAAAATCTATATTTCATGAGGAGAGGGGGGGAGGGGGAGGCATCGATGAAATAGTGAAGCAGGAAAACAATTGTTTTCATATTTTCCCATCGAAGTCTGTCAAATAATTCTGTTTTTATTATTATAAAATTTGCATTTGTTGAACTTATTTTTACCAAATTTGAAATGCGGAAAAAGATAAAAAATGCCTTTTGTGCTTATTTCTTAGGTCAATTTTTGTACAACAACAACAATAATAATAACGCCAGATTAAATAATTTGGTGGCCAGATACAAATACTTGGTCGGCAGCGGCAACCTGGCGATCGTATTTGTCAAGCCTTGTCTATACATAACAGCAATTAAACGTTACGATGGAGTTAGATATGTTAAATTTGTTAAATAGAATTAATTCTTTTGAAATCAGGGCAGTAGATATGCATACATTAAAAAGGGTGTCAAATAACGAAAATACCGCCGCCAGAGTCGCGCGGGGAGGTACAATAAATGCGATATTTAATAAAAAGTCGTTTATCCCCCGCCCCCCTTTTGCCCTCTCGATTCCCGAAAATATAACAAATAAACAGTTGAAGAAAACTTCGATGCAAATTATGGGCCTGGTAGCGGGCGAAGCCCTCTATTCCGCTCTATCATAATAATATATGTAATGTGGACTAAATGCGATATTTAATAAAAAGAAGTTTCCCTTCTCTCCCCTTCTTTATTAATAATTCCCTTTCGCATTTGGCAACGTTTATTTATTAATTACGTCATTGTCTAATTGCGTTTTATTTCTTTTTCTATTCAAAATCCGAATTTTTCTAAAATGAAAATTACCGACCGATTAAATTTTTTTTTTAGAAAATCTTAATCCCTAACCCATTTTAAGCAAGAATGCATAATTTCTCAATCGAAAAATCCAATATGTTTAATAATTTTATATAGCCTATAAAAATCCCACTCCACTTTTAATACTTTTATCTCTCTTCATTCAAGAGATGAAAAGACAATATGTCAGGCGTGAAAAAGTCAATTCTTTTTATGCGATCAATTTAATCAAATATTAATTAATATCTGCGGTTGTAATTACCTGATTTTTATGAAAATTAAATTTCTGGGTTCAGCATTATTTTCTATGCTTAAATGTGTAATTTCCAAATACATAAATGCAACAGTTTTAATAATTGTATAGAGGCGAAAAAGTGACTTATCAGCCAATTTATATTGTGAAACAGAGAATATAGACTGGGATTATCAAAACGCGTGCAACGCCAGTGCACAACAGAGCGAGGCCAGCAACGCCAGTAACCCCGTCCTGTTGAAATAGAAATAAAATCATTTTCCATTTTCATTAATGAGCTTTTAATTAATATTACGATTTTTATGAATTTTGATTTTTTGAAATAGCGCTTCTTTTTCATGTCTATACGCCTAATATCAAATCAACAAACGAAATAGTTTTATTTATTTGAATAGGTCTACAAAACTTTGATTAGACTTACAATCTGACAGCCCCCATTTACAGTAAACTTCTTTTCTGTCTGGGTCCAATTCTCAAGTCTGGTCAGTTTCTGGCCGAAATAAAGAAAAGTTACCGTCCGATTTTCGCATAACTTGCATTTTTGGAATTAGAAAAATAAACTATAGTCTGTTCAGGGAAAGGAAATAACGAAAGTAAACAAACGGGTTGCAGAAAAATCGCCAAGGAGCCACAAATTTGGCACAAATCCCTAGGTTGGCGAATTTTATTTTTTATTTCGATTTGAAAAAGCAGAAGCTCAAACACTTCAGACAGTCTGTTTGGCGCTTCTGGCACAACGCCAGGTTTAAGCATTGCCAATCCGCATGTGCATTTGTTTACTTCTATTATCTTCTTTCAGCGAATGAAGTATACGTATATACTGTGCGTTTCGAATCGATACCTCCAATAGTATTTTTAATATTCGAGGATAAGTGAAAATAAAAATATTTCGTTGCCTGGAGCTACCAAAACGGTAATTTCTTTTTCGGTTACGATAAAAATAAGCATTTTCGAAGCGCATTTTACTGATTTTTTGTTGTGAAATTTAATGAGTTTTTAATTAATATCTAGAGTTATTTTCAAAATATTAAAATTCTGATTCTCAGGACTATCTTCACCTAAATGTTCAGATTTCTAGGTGCGCTAGATTTCAAAAGCCATCGCACACACATAGACAGACGCACACACACACACATAGCGAAACTTTCTTTTATTAGTATAGATTGGTCTTTTGATTCTAACATGAAGCATATATTTCTGCAATACTGGTATTTTATTGCAACTTTTCCCAATGTATGGAAAAATTCCCAATGAAACGTTTCCCAATATTTCCAATGTCCTATATCTCTGCCCAATTGAAATATCACAAATATTTTCTACGTAAGCAAATATTTCACCTGAACAACGCATCTGTTAGCTATTCAACTGCATCGTTTGTGATTTATAAATCGTATATCGATAGATTTTAATTCCTACGATTGAAAATGTATATACGAAGCGTGTTCAAATGAAATCCGTTTGACAGTTCTAGTAAACGGAACATGAATAAAGAAACACAAAACTGAATGAAAAAGAAAGTAGTATATATTTAAACTTACAACATACTCATGTGATTAGAAAAAGTCACCCATGTCGTTGAGACACGCATCCCATTGCTTTTTAGTCGTAGAATGCCATCGGCGAAGAGAGATTTCAGTTGTTGCTTAAATGTTGAATTCACTTGCCAAGTCACAAATGCTTCGTTGACGCGACGATTCATGTTGACCGCAGTGTCAATATCCACAATCAGTGTCTCAGTAAGAACTTTTTGCGTTTGACCAGGTCGCGGCAAATCCGTCGTTTCTTCACGGTCGTTGCGGAACACTCACGACCAATCCGTAACAGTTGTCTTTGATAAGCACTTTTCTCCATACACAGTAATCATTCTCTGATGAATCTAAACATGTTTGCATCCTTCTGCCGATAAAAACTATTACTGCACGTTGCTCTTGTTTGGATGGGTTTAATGTATTGCCACTTTTAAACAACGAAAGCAGAATGACATTTTCACTATGCAATGCATGCTGCATACATATAACGTTACTTGCTCATGCGCATTTTCCATCTTAGGCACCAACTCGTCAATTTTCTTTCTTCGAACGGGTTTGATTTGACCACGCCTAACATATGTGCATGTGACCTATTCATAGGCACTTTTTTTTTCTATTTTACGGTACTTTTATCGATACTTGGTTTCATCAGATTTCAGAGGTCGGCTATTTTTATTTAAAATTAATTCCTCCAATTAAAATTCTTCAAAGCTAAAGGTTTATAAAAGCACAAATTTTAATACTAATCAGTAATTCACATGCAAAGTTAATAATGAACTAAAAAACATGTTCGAATAAACTACAGCGAGTAATTTGATTTTTGGTTTAAAAGAGGGCCTTTTAGTAGAAGAAAGAGGAGAGTTTGTATAAAATATTTAGGAGGTTTGTTTCGTGTATAACAGAACAAAAGCTTGTTTTTCGTTTGAACGATTTTCAGTTGTGTACACTTTGAACAATGTATGTTTATACTATCAATAATTTACTCTATTTTTTTGTCTATAGTTTTGCTATGTATTAAATGCATGTAGGCATTGAATGAATAATCTTGTACTTTTAAGCAAATAATTTCATACTGTTATTTACTGGAATCGCCATGTTAAACGTATTTTTAAATGAGAAATATGCTAAATGATTTAGAGCTATCAGAATTATACAGAAAGCTAGCTACCTTACAATCTACGGTTTATTTAAATTGATTCCGTTTGTAATAAATTGCAATATATATATATATTACTAAATCATGTGACACTAATTATCTCTTTTTACAGGAATTAATTATCTACAGGTACTGACCCTGATCGTCTTTCATGTGGCATTTATCTATTTGCTACAAAGATCTGTCAAATCCAACACGTGGTGGTTGCATTGCTCTTGAGATGCTAGGAATGGCCCAAATTTGATGAAAATCAGCAGTTAATATTTTAACTCACAGCGATCAGTGTTTTTATACATGGCGAACACGAGATCAAGAGACCGAAGCAAGATCATTATTGTGCAGTCAGCGAGATGAGTACAAGCATTAATGGATTCTACATTCCGTGAATGTTACCGGTAAAAAATAAATACGTTAGACACCATGTTGAACGAAACAGTTTTAGTAGCCAGTTCCTTCTATAACTACGGTGTACCCTCATATGCAGCATGATATTTAACCAATCATTCTGTCAAATATTATAGATGATATTCCATTAATCCATTAAAAATATTATAAATTACATCTCTTGATCTCCACGCGTTATTAAAACAACTGAAAACGACATACAAAGCTACTTCTGAACTTGTGCGGGAATCTTTATAGATAATGCGTAGTATCGGAAAGAATTACAAAAGACGCAATGCGACGAAGGTTCTAACCAATGAAACACCACACTGGAAACTCATTTGGCAAAAGCATCAAAACCTGAGTAAGTGGGTTTCAAAAGCACACGAAAATGAAGAAGCGTCCCTGGAAGAAAAATAAAATAGGCGTAGGATGAATGGGATGTTTTCGAATTCGAATGAATTGAAACGGGAAAGCGAAGAAAATGGGGGGGGGGAAGTTTAGAAATATTAAAAATATGTTCACACACACACACACACATATATATATATATATGTGTGTGTGTGTGTGAGAGAGAGAGAGAGGTGGTTGGGTATGTGTGTATATAAGAAAATATGTATCAAAAATTATTTTTGCTGTTTGAAACCACAAAAATATATCTTCTTGAAATATTTAAATTATTAAAAATTGCAATATTGAAAATTCTAAAACAAAGTGAAAAATTCCAATCATTTTTAGCTTTATTTTAGTATTTTAAGTCCCAAATTTTCATCATTTTAAATTGTTTCAAGAAACTCTATAGTTCTGGTTTGAGTCAGCAAAAATTCTTTTTGAGGCATACTTTCTTATAAATACATTAATTACTCATAAGTACATACATTAAGCAAGTGATTCAGCAGTCGACCACCCTCCGGTAGTTGGACACAATGAGAAAAATTAGATTAAATAATGAAATATCACAATTTCACAATACTCAGAATCATTTCATCATCATCCCTCAAGAGCAAAGAATTGTGGACCTCGATGATTTCATCGGTGCTTTTATTCTATATCACACTGTGAATGTTCCTAGAATGAATGTAATCTTAAAATAAAGTGAGAATAAAGTACTTTACTGTGCTTATCAGAGGATCACGAAGAATCCTTCTTCATCTGCTGATGAGTAGATTTTAATTTTCGTATTGTAATCCATTTTGATCGCTTGATAAGTCTTAACTGACACTCAGAAGAACAGTTCTATCATGCTAATGACTGACAATCATGTCAATAATATTTTCAGAGGGTACATAGTATAAATTTTTTTTTAAAACCTTTGACAGTAGAAGAAAGTTCACAAGAAACTATTACTGCAATATTACATGAAATTTTCACTATTCATTATAAATAATATGAATTTAGACTAGCGTCTGCAATGCAGATAGCTTAAAGATTCGATAAGTGAGAGAAAATTGATAAACAATTGATTTTTATCGGAGAATATTTTGTAAAAATAAATGTTTACATATTGCAGAAATATTAAATTGATACCCAATTTCTATACCCAAAGTGTTAAGTATAAATGTTTATGGTAATATTTGATAGGTTGAAGTAATATTTATTTATTTAAATTAATTATATACTCAGAATGATTATTTAAGCTTCACTCAACTGGACGAATTATATTGGCTCAAATAACAAATTACATTTCTTGAACTCTTTTTAGGGTTTCGTTCAACTCACGAAACCCTATTCGACTCGCTTTCCTGTCTGTCTGTCACAGAGCCGTTTATTTTAAATATCTACAATAGTTTACTACAAAACCCCAATAAATTCATCAAAATAGCCTGGATTAGAGCACATGTAGGCACCACTGGTAATGAGCGAGCAGACCTTCTCGCAAAAAATGCAATTACAGAAGACCATTATGATGACATCTCTGTCTTACCATTTTCAGAATCCATTCTAAAGAGTTATTTTAAAAACAAAATCATCACAGATTGGCAAAATGATTGGACCAACTCAACGAAAGGAAGAGAAACGTATAAGATTCTTAATAAGGTAGATGCTAAATTTTTATGTGTTCAGAAATCAGCAGCATATTATCTTAGCGGCCATGGAAGTTTACCAAGCTTTTTAAATAAAATTGGTAAAAGAACCACGGATTGATGTCCTTGTGACAAAAACCCTGGAACTCCAATACACTACATCTTCGGTAACTGCCCTCTTATGGAATACCATTTTAACTTCAATAAAAGTAAAACATTAAAGATTCTAATAAAAACCTACAACGTGTGCTATTAGACGCTTCCAATTACGAAAAGTTAGATAAAAACTATAATGCCCTAAATAAAAATGTTTCATATATCAAAGAATTATTATAACCTATATAAATTTCTAGATCTATAGATTTCAAAAACTATGTTTTAAAAGACTTAATAGACTATTGCATAATACAATTGAAAATTTTCAGTACAATATTATTATTGTAAATATCTGTAAATATTTATCTTTAATATTATGTAATCTTATCAGTATATTCATATAGAACTTATATACATGTAATAACTTTGGGCTCACCCAGCAATAAGCAATATTGGGTCGCTCGTGTGATTTTTTTGTTTCTGTTTCTGTCACAGAGCCGGTTCTCAGAAACTGTATAAGTTACAGACTTGAAATTTTGTGTATTTACATCTGAATACCTACACACTGAAAATCATAAAATTTTGAAAAAAACGTATTATATAGAGATAAAAAACCAAAAATCTAACAACCTTTTCCTATTAAATTTAAACATTTTTTGTTATAGCAGTTGCCAACAGTTAAAAATCCACAATAAAATTATTTCTCCAATAATTAATTTTCTATTGAAAGATTTCCACGTGAAAAATGAAAATGAAATAAAAAGTTTTACCAATTGAAAAAAAAAAGATTAATATGACGTCATATTGGTAATATAACGGACATTTTCAAACATTTCTCAATAATACAAGGAGTATGAGTATGTGTAAGTACAGAAAGCAGATTAATATGATGTCACTAGAGAATTAAAAAGAAAATTAATATGACGTAATATTGGAAGTTTAACGGACTTTTTCAAATGTTGTTTCAAATAATACAAAGAGGGTATCAATATTAGTAATAGAGAAAGCAAGTAGATATAACGTCAGCAAGTGATTATAACGTCAGATGAGTTTGAGGAACGTATTGAATCATGATAAAAACCCGACTATGGAAATATTGGCATATTTTAACATTTTGAAGTTCTCTATACAACATGTTTAATTTTAAAATTGTTTTTTTTAAATATCGCATATAGTCCACATGACACATATTGTTATGGCAGAGTATAATAGCGGGATTCGTCCACTATCGGACCGGTTCACATATTCGAAAAAACGAGAAAAATATGCCGGTAAATTTTTACTTTATAAAACACTTGACTTATTTAGATTTATTGCAGAAAGGATAAACTGTTTTGAAAGGAATATTAAACGAAACACTTTGTGCGATCTTCGATCACATTTACCCACTTGTTTTCTTTTTCCTTTTTTTTATTTTTTTTATTTTTATTTTTTTATTTTTAATTCTTACTTGTTTTAAAATTTTGAAGTACCTGTGAAAGGCATGTCTGAGATATTGACGATTCTGATTCTTCAAATTTTTTACTTTTTAAATGTTTTCTGAAATCCAAGCACAACCCAAATTATGATTCATTATAATGAAGACTCCTTGTTCGATAATTTGTCGTGTTAGAACCACTTTTACTAATCTCGGTCCAGTTTTAAAAAAATTATTTAATTATAAACAAATTAAAAACGGAATGAAACAAAATATAATAAATGGTCGTTGGAGTTCTCCAACGATAATACAAATCGTTGGAGTTCTTTAAAATCTTAAAAACTAAGCAGGCAATATTTTCATTTTCATTAATAATATATATGTATATATATATATATATATATATGTAGCATATATATTTCAATTGAAGCTAAATTAGAAATTCCAAAAATATAAATATACAAAATTGCCAAAACTCACAAACAAACAAACAAAAGAGTTTAGTATCCTATTCGTTCTGACATTTGTAAATATGTTTTATATTTTGAATTTTATTTTGACATAAATTTTGTAAATATAAAGGCATTGGCTTAAAAAAATAAGAAAAAACTTTGCTGAGTTAATTATTTCCTTCACTGTATATGCCATCGAGATAAAAAGTGGTTATCAGCGGTGTTTTCAATTATGATAAGTTAAAAATTTGTTGTGTTATAACATCTTAACAATTATATATATTTTTAGAAATAATAATGCAATGGCAATACAAGTTTCACAAATCCCTTTTCATGTCTCAAATTACTAAATTTTGACTTACTCCACTGTATTTCTAACCCTTTCATATACTGCATGATCATAACTGCTATAGCTCAGCTATTTTTTTAAATAGAGGAGAAAACAAAAAAGGCTCTAGAATTTTTGCATCAAGGCCTAACACGTAAGCAAAAAATAAATTTGGATTTTTAATATTTTTTGCATATTTGTTTAGTTTGAAATTTTTATGTGGGCGCCATTTTGAAACAATATGGCGGATGAATCTGCCAACAAGTTCAGTGAAGATTTTGGTAAGTTCTATATATTGTGTTTAGTCACATCCAAATTGGTTTATAAATACGAGTTTTTTCGCATGACCAAAGTCAGTTATATACAGCCTAACTCGCCTAATACGAGCACAGATAAAACGAAAGCACGGTTAAAAAAAAGCAAATTTGGTAAAGCAAAAAGCCGTAAAAAACGGTAAAGCAAATTTCACATTAAGAGTGGTTTATCATTTAAACTGTATCAAAATTTTCACACTTTTTAGAAGCTAGGATCAGGATCACGGCTAGCATGAGCAAAACATCTATTCATTTCAATGTGATTTTCGGCTAAAAGTAGGGTAGAATTAGGAAATAACATACTTTTTTTATCAGACACTGCTCTCTCTCGGAGATAATATTTCTACACTTCAACTCCCTGTCAAACTGTAGTAATTTATAAGTTTTACCAGATAAAATTTTAACTTTAAAGGATACCCCTCCCTTCTTCCAAGAAAATGCAAAGCAATGCCCTAAAGTCCTGAAAGAATGAAAGAAAGGAGGAGGAGATAAGGACGCTTCAAATGCCCTTTGTAAGATTTAATAACTGAGCCGTGGAAAGGAAGTAGCATAACAAAAAATGTCTTTCTTTCTTTCTTTTAATACGGACTCTGGGCTATATTACACAGTTTCTTCATGTCTGCAGGGTATTTTTATGAAGATACTTTCACTTTCAAAACCGATTCCGAAAGTGAAAGTATCCTAGTAAAAACAAATTGTAAACAAAATCAAAAAAGTGAAAAACGTCCTTTTCAAAGATCGGCCTCCGCTATCCAATGCAAAAAACATTTAAAAATATTGAATTGCAAACGAGATACTTTAAAAACATTCTCCCATAGGATTGACATTAGCGAGCGGGTGTTTTCGCGTGAGTGAAGTAGCCTCTTAAGTAGCTGATTATCTTTATTTAATGAGACAAAGCAAAAGTGTTTCTCCTATATTAGTGATGTAAAATAGGCAAATGACCACATCTTTAATTGTGCTGATCAACCGTACAAATATTTTCTAGTAATGTTTATGTATTTCATGTCTTATTAAATGTCTGTTATTGTCTTCAATCAAAAGTGTGATATTCATCGTTGTTAAGGTCTTATTGGTTACCAAACCCACACAAACACACAAGTTATAGCAACAAAATCTGACCAAATCTCCATATATATTGAAGGTTTGGGGGGTTGGGGGTTGTAATCAGTGAAAATATACCGACATTTTTCGAAATTGCTCTTCTCCGTACTCGCATCACTTTCTTATCCGAAATTTCTTCTATGAAAGTTTGACAAACTTTTAAGCCAATTCCTTTTAAGGCAATAAGATCTGAATAGCCGAATATTTATTTAATATCCGAACTGGTCGTAACAACTGGTCGTAAAATAAAGCGATCCTAATTTGCAATTTCCTGTTTGGTTCTTCTAATTATTATCCATATGAGCATTATGATTTGCAAACTTAATAACCATAAGTAAAACCTGCGTTCATTTACATCATATTGTGTTGTAAGTAAACAAGGCTTTCTTCACAATCGAAAAATATTCCCGAGTGCTTCACCGCATTACTTAAGACAGTATACTAAATGATAATTGTGCTTGTGTAAATATGTTCTATCTCATCAACTGAACTTTTGTAATATAAATAATATTGAGATAACCTGTATAAAACATTTTCTATCTTGGCATTATTTCTTATTCAAATATTTAAAAGGGATGTACTTTTTATTTACGATATTTTGAATTAATAAAACATTTGAATACATTAAAACTACATGTTCAGTAATTAAGATGTACAAGAGTAGCCTAAAATGCTAAAAATCTATTTTTTCTCTTGTTTATCTGCATTAAAATGAATAGAATACCATATCATTACGTGGGTTTCATAAACTTACAAGACTACTTCAGTATTAGTTATAAAAAAAATAAGTATTTTAATTATTCTGTGCTGTTATTTAAATTATTCTGAGAAAACACGATAAGAGAGAATGTCTTTTCCTCCAATCATAAAAATAAGTGGTGTAAAGCAGCGATCTGAGACTATTTTAACAATAGGTGCTTAATGAGATGGAGCGAGGCAAATTCTAA
Organism: Maratus michaelseni; assembly: GCA_963931845.1. NCBI lineage: Eukaryota > Metazoa > Arthropoda > Arachnida > Araneae > Salticidae > Maratus > Maratus michaelseni. The sequence goes on from OZ007593.1 coordinate 267,381,954, forward strand.
ACACAATTATAGTTATTTGCATAATGAATATTTTAACAAGATACATGGATGAAACTGATATCATTAGTTTCTTACATAACAGAAATGCATTCTACAGGGATGATTAAAAAAAAAAAAAGCTTCTTCCTTTTATTACACTAACATTTTTATTTCAAATTTTCATGTCCCATAAAATAATTAAATTAATGATTGAGTAGTTCTGCTTCGGATCAGTGGCATAGCCAGGGTGGGAGTCCAGATGCTCAGAATATCACTAATTTCATATAGTTGTTTTTGTTAAATCGAAGAAAATTCCACGAATAGATAAAGCAAAGAATATTTCTTTTAAATAATGGTATCTAGAATATCTGGACCCCCCTCCCTCGTCCGCTGCAACGTAAGAAATAATTCAACCCCCACAATTTTTTAACCCCTCCCAATCTTACCCTGCTCTTAGAGTATGAGCTCTCGGGAGGAGAAGCACTGTCGACTCACGAGAAAAGGAGAAGGTGCATGTGCACCTCTGCCCCGCCTCCTCAGCTCCTCCTCCTGTCATCAGAGCCCTCATTTTCCTCTACTGGTATATTATAGATATAGTTTAACAATGCATGGTGGGCTTGTAGAATTTAATATAAGAATTGATAATTCTTATTCTTGAATTAAATATATAATATTTTTAATTGGCAATTATATAACACTGTAAAAACAATTCCGGGTATATATACAAGTATACTATGTGAAGTTTCTGTCTTTTTACGAAAACTTTCTAATTTGAGTGGAAATTATACATTTTCTTGGAATAAACGTAAAATTACCTTTTTATCCTTATTATCCTTACTCGTTGAATGTTGAAAACGGAAATATTCCTTCCCAGGCAAACGGAGGAAAATGTTCTTTATTCATTGATGGAAAACGGCAAAATTTACTTTAAATGGTGTGATAATATTCAATACATATCTGTTCCGTGTAAATATGCATCAGTATGTATAATTATTATCAGTATATAGGGTAAATGTACCAATAGTCGGCCACTTAACTGCTTTTTTATACACTACTCAAAACAATTAAAGGATATTTGAAGTTTTATATAAAATAAAGATATAAACGAAATTTTTTTGCCGAAAATAGAAGAAGAGAATCACAAATGCAAATTTTTCTGGTTTTCAAACTGTGGAGTATGCAAATTTTGAGTTCGACGTCAAAAACGTCGCTTCAGCGGCAGCGAATGAAATTTGACTTTCAACTGGATAAAAGAGAATGAAGACAAGGATGATCGGCATTCAGTGATTGCTTTGTTTCGATGAGTACGATGTCTCAGCGAAGTCATTTGACAGATTCAGAAGCTTGGAGAATTGTTGGTAGGTTAGAAGGGGGCCAAACTCAAGCCGACGTAGCGCAAGCCATTGGAGTGTCACAAAGTGTCATTTCCAGGATCTGGAACCATTTTTTGGAGAGTGGATGTGCAGGCCGAAGACCAGGGCAAGGTCGTAGACGGGCAACAACGCCCAATGAAGATCGGTATTTAGCGTTAACAGCTCGGAGACACCGAAACATGAACGCTACTCTTCTCCAACAACACCTTCGCTCGGCTACAGGCACCACGATTTCAACTCAGACTGTCCGAAACCGGCTCCATGCTGTAGGTCTGTATGCTCGCCGACCGATGGTATGTGTTAGATTAACATCAAGGCATCGTCGCGACCGCAGGGAGTGGACAACCGAGCATGTCAACTGGAGGAGAAATGAATGGAGCTATATTCTGTTTTCTGACGAGTCCCGTTTTTCTGTGCATCCGGATAATAGGCGTATTTTCATCTGGAGGGACCGTGGCAGTAGGAATAATCCTGCGTTCGTGCACGAAAGTGTCAGATTTGGCGGTGGAGGAGTGTTGGTGTATGGTGGCATCTCCATTGACGGGCGCACTGACCTCTACATCATTCGAGATGGAGCTCTGACTGGTCGCCGATATAGGGATGAGATCCTCAGACCTATTGTAGTCCCTTACGCTGCAGCAATCGGAGATAACTTCATTTTAATGGACGATAACTGCAGGCCACATCGTGCAAACCTGGTGGAGGATTTCCTTTTCGAGGAAGGAATCGTTCGAATGGAATGGCCAGCGTGTTCTCCAGACATGAATCCAATCGAGCACGTTTGGGACGCTCTAGGAAGACGAGTTTCTGGCCGCCAACAACCCCCACAAACTCTCCAAGAACTGGAAAGAGCTCTTCTGGAAGAGTGGGGCAGAATACCCCAACTCGTCATTAATAGCCTCATTGAGTCCATGCCTCAAAGGTGTTCAACGTTGCTGGCCGCCCGTGGAAACCATACCCCCTACTGAAAATGATTTTCTTTGAAGAAAACACCTTTTCTTATTCTTTTTTTCTCATATGCACAAATTGTGTTTTTTTCCTTTTGTACACAAATGCGCAATAAAATGCATTTTTTTTCTGCCAAACATGTGTAATTTATTCTCATATAACCTACTATGTCTGTCGACCATGTATCAATCAGCTAAAAAGTTTCCCAGATACAAAATCCACCTAAAACTGCAATATCCTTTAATTGTTTTGAGCAGTGTATATACATCTTAACGTAGAATTTTTTAAAAACGACACAACATTTTTAACAGTGATATATGTTAAAACATACGTTTCTTATTATGTTTCAGCAATTATTTTTTTAAAACAAAATTTTCACGTGAAAAATGAAAATGAAATTTAAAAAAAATTAAAGAATTAAACAGAAGATTAATTAATATTATTAGAAATAAATCGTACTTTTTTTAGTTTTTGATAATAATACAAGGTTTCAATATACGTAACCATAAAAAACATTCGAATATGACGACATACATAAAAAATAAAGTGGATATGCTTTGATGGTGAAATGAAATGATCTTGGTTTTTTTTTCCTTTATTTTTTTTATTTTGTATGTTAACAATACTTGGCGTTTTACCGTCTGCGCACGGCTAATATAACTATACCGTATTTTTTATTTAAATTTTTAAAAAAGTAAAAAGAAGTTTGAAAAGAAAATGGTTATCAAATGTCAATAATATACTCCGCAAAATTATCCATGTCGAAAATGATGTCATGGATAGTGAGAAATAGTTAATTTCATTCTTAAAACTAAAAGAAATAACTCGATTACCTAAAAAAAAATGACGAATGTTAATAGTTCCATTTTTGTTGATAAAACCTAAAGATTTAATATTATTTTGTTAAAGTAACATAATTCCCCCTATGCCAGTGTTGAAATTAATTGCCTGGAAAAGAAAATTAACAAGAATTATGTCATTAAAAAGGGATTTCTCTGGTGAAAAGAGACGTCATATTTGAAATAAAACGGGAATTTTCCAATCTGTTTTAAAATGAGTGTGAATAAATTCCTTACATTAATAATACAAGGATCAGTAAGTATAGAAAGTAGATGAGTTTCACGCCATATTTATAACGAAAAATTTAAATGTTTTTTATCTATACTGATTATTAAGCATGAGTATCCGTTATATACATATGAGATTTTTCTGCTAAAAATCACATCATAATTTTAAGAAAAGGAAAATGAACACGAATGTATTATATTAAAATCTGTATTTCGCAATTACTCCTAGACTATCGAACGCAACACGATTTACTTAATACAGGTTATCATTGATCCGAGGATGTCACACAAACTCTTAGAATTAAAAAAATTAAATTAGATGCCAAGATTTCTTTTCTTTTCTTTTCTTTTTTTTTTTTTTTTTTGTAAATTTTAACGAAGTTTCTCTAAAAACGGAAAGTAAATTACTCCATATTTATGTATAAAAAAGGAGAAATAAAACAGATCAGTATTTTTTTTACACCATTTTCTCATTAAAACTGAAAAACAGAATTTATTTTCTCTTTGATTAGATGGTGAAAACAAAATCTTGATTTTAGTAAATTATCCGAAAAATGAAAACAAAAATTCACATATTCAAACTTTATGAATCAATTTATTCTGGAGAACAAAAATTGCCTGTCAACATACTGTCATTTAGAAAACAAGATTTGTTTCAGCTATACATTAAACCAAGGAGACAGAATTGAATTTAAAGAAAAAGTATATACTATTTCCAATTAATGTTTTTTTGAAGGATGGCTGTTAAAACGTTTCACAAAGGCGTTAAAAGTAAAATTGTTTACCAGGTAAAATTGACATTTGTTTTTACCCAATTCGTCTGTTTCCACGATTTTATTTGGCCCTCCTTTTTGCACTGGTTACAATTTCATTTTTGCGATTATTTGGCACAAATTTTCACTTTTTTAAGACTGAGTTATGTCAACGTTTCTATAACAAAAAATACCGTATTGTCTCCTATGAAATGTGATAAATAGTTAATTATGAACGTTTTTAACTATCGGGAGTGAAATATTTTGCTTAATTAATGTATTTATTCTTCGTTTAATATTGTGTGAACGAAGTCTCGGGTAACAGCTAGTATATATATATTACTCTATTGCTGACATTTATTGTTAAAAAAAAAAATAGAAATTCCCTGTCTTGAATACCAAAAAGTTTTCATCGTGGAAACAGGGTAATACTAGAAAGAAAGTTTTGTGAAAAAATGAAGAATAGACGGTACCTTTGTTGCTAGTACATTTTCCATTTTTTAACGGAATTATTTTATTTTATTTTATTTTATTTATTTATTTTATTATCATTTTTTTACAGTGTGGCCACGCTACTGCTTCGGGCACTCTGGTTCATCTTAATCGCGTGTATTTCACTGTTAGATATGATAATTACTATTCTAATAAATCATGACTTTTTCGAAGTGACTAAAAACAAGAAGAAAATATTATAACACATCTTAAGAATATATATAAGACTAATATTTTAGTCTTTTAAAAACTATTGTTGCTTCATCACACTCCAGATTTCAGAATACTTGCCTGTCTGTTTATCTTTGTTTTGATTTTATTAAAGTTTAATAAAACAGATAATTAGTAACACATAAAAAATGATGATTACATTAGGTACAATTTAATGTAAGGACAGACGTAGTTTTGCTTGTAAAAGTATATGAATATATTATCATATAATATTTAAAAAGTTTCCTGTTTAAACGGGTACTCGTGCATATAACGTATTTTTATTTCCGAATTAACTATAGATTAAAACTGCACGATCAATAATATTAAAACGTACAAGATTAACTAAAAAAATAACAATTATACCCCCCTCTTTTTATCTGCACTGCAAGCGAACAAAATATCTCATCCTTCTTATCATTATGTAAGTCTCACATAATTACATAGCTAATTCTGTATTAATTTTATAATGTAAAAATGATGTTTTTTAATTATTCTCGGAAAAGAAGATATTTTGTTTTCCTAATCATAGAAGCAAGTGGTTCAAAGCCGTGATCTGAGACCATTTTCACAACAGAGGCTTAATGAGTTTGAAATTAGGAAATTTTATGTACAATTATAGTTATGTGCGCAATGAATATTTAAACAAATACATGAATGAAGCAGTCTCTTACATAAATAACATGCTTTATTGAGGTCCGATGAAAAAAAGTATGAATGTGTCAAAATTTATTTTATCTTTCTATTATCAGAATAAATTTACGTTTTTCACATTTTTATATCCGTTATAATAAGTGAATGAATGGTTAGGAAATTGCGTTTCAGACACTGTGGTTCATATTACACAAATATATTTCAGTATTAAATTTAATTATTACATTTTTGATAATAAATAACTTGTATAATGTAATGAAGAAGAAAAGAAAACACCTTAAGGCGGTGGTGGAATATAAAAATTATTTTTTATTATTTTTCGTATTCCAAGAAGAAATTCTCAAATGAAGTATTCCATATCATTAATTCATTTGAAAACAAATTCAATTTACTCAAAATTAAAATAAAATTAAAGCTAATAATTACATTTTAAAATATTATTTTTAAATTTTCCATGCTTTCTAAATTTTTAAATATTTTCCCAATTTTTCTTCTGATTTTATCATTCAAATGACTTCATTAAAATAAAATTGCATCATTTTAAAAAAAAATACAACAGATAGTTATTAAAACAAAACTGGCATGAAACGGATTTTTCATTAAAAATTAAAATGTTAATAGACTTTTTACCAATTTGAAGATGTCAGTAAACCAAAATGTATTCACAGAGTTATTGTAGTATGTTTCAAGATTGCTCTTAAGAAATATTAAGAATTTTGTACATCAAGTAACACGGACGGAATTTTTTAAACATATATAGACTGCTGAAAATTTGTTTCGAGAAAAATGCGTTTGAAGTACCGCATGATATGTTATTTTAATTACTCACATTGAAAAGTATGAAAACACATTTCTGAAAAGTATGTGGTAATATACTCTGATGTGGCTTAAGTTTAACAACATACCAAATGACAGCATTTTTCCTTTAAAAGATTATCTGCCATATCAACATAATCTCAGAAAGTCTTAGAATGATATTTGGATGACGCAGCAGACAACGAATATAAAAGTCCTTCCGGCCTGTACCGGGAGGAAAAGGTAGCTTTCCTATATCTTCGTTTTAAAATTTTAGCTAATGTTACTCGAAAACAGCAAGCTAAAATGCAAAGAAACCGTTTACAAAAGATTCGTTAATACTGAATTTGAATAAGAAATTCGCCAAATTATTGAGCTATAGTCAAATTGGCTTCATTTATGAAGACTTATTTTGGTCACCAAATTTGGCGATATTTCGCCAAATGTCGTCAAGTTTGGCGAGAATTTGGCGCTAACGGATATGAATATATAGTTTTATGCGTATGATTGGGAAAATGATTACAACAATGAAAGATAATAATTTGCGAGAAGTCGCGTTCACTAAAACTTATAAATTAATCGTTGGATTTTTGTAATGTGCTACCTTGTTTCAAAATGTCTACCACCCTAGAATTTCAAACTGCTGTATCTCAGCCGTTTTTTAAGATAGAGGTAAAACAAAAAATACTCCGGAATCCTTGTATCAAGGCCTAACACTTAAGCAAAAAATAAATTTGAATTTTTATTTTTTTTTTGTATATTTATTTTAGTTTTAAATCTTTAAGTGGCCGCCATCTTGAAACAAGATGGCGGACCAAGCTGGCCAACAAACTCGATCGAGACATTGGTGAGCTTAATACACACAATTAGTTTCATCAAAATTGATTTATAAGTACGAGCGTTATCGCATGACATAGGTCAGATATATATATATATATATATATATATATATATATAAATCAACATTTGAACGGAGGGTGGTTTTGGGGTCTGGGGATCATGATCGGTGAAAATATACCAAAATTTTCCGGAACTGCTTTCCTCCGAACGGCTGCAATAGGTAGCTTTATACTTTTTTGTATTGAAAGCTACCTAATATGCTATATTCCTTTAAAAAATTGATTTCGGAAAACTGTCATCAACTCCCGTTGAAAAAGATTCCAAAATTTTTTTAGAATACTTTTATCGAAATATGAAAATGCCCTAGGTCGATTACTTTCAACCATCCTATATCCCACACCCTCACAGCTACCAACATGCAACCACCCTAGTGCACGATGGGAGACTAGAGGCTACTGCGGCACACAAATACCAGTGGGCTGCACTGGGTAGTTGTGATTGCAAAGTGAAATATAAGGACACACACGTCTATATGAAAATACCCTAGGTTGACACTTTCAACCACCATGTCTCCCACATTCTCACAGCTACCAACATGCAATCACCATACTGCACGATGGGAGACTTCAGGATGCTGTCACACACAAACACCATTGGACTGTGCTGGGTAGTTGTGGCTGAAAAGTGAAATATAGGGACACACGTCTATGTGAAAATGCGCTAGATCGACCACTTTCAACCACCACATTTCGCATACCCTTACAGCCACCAACATGCAACCACCATAGTGCACGATGGAAGACTAGAGGCTACTACGGCACACAAATACCAGTGGGCTGCACTGGGTAGTTGTGATTGCAAAGTGAAATATAAGGACACACGTCTATATGAAAATACCCTAGGTTGACACTTTCAACCCCCATATCTCCCACATCCTCACAGCTACCAACATGCAATCACCATAGTGCACGATGGGAGACTTCAGGATGCTGTCACACACAAACACCAGCGGACTGTGCTGGGTAGTTGTGGCTGAAAAGTGAAATATAGGGACACACGTCTATGTGAAAATGCGCTAGGTCGACCACTTTCAGCCACCACATCTCGTATACCCCCACAGCCACCAACATGCAACCACCATAGTGCACGATGGGAGACTCGAAGCTACTACAACACACAAACACCAACAGGGCTGCAGGGGAAGTTGTGGCGGCAAAGTGAAATATAGGGACACACACGTCAATTTATATATATATATATATATAGATTTAGTTATAGGTATACTTGCTGTTCAAACAATTGAAATTTCATTTTACATTTAATAAAAACTCCGCTTGTAAGTCATTTTCAAGTGAACCCTAGAGCGACGCATTAACGAGGTTTCATTATATTATTAGTTATTAGTTGAGCTATTGTGACATAATTTTCCTCTATTTAATTTATTTCGCGCTGAATAATTCAATTATTTTAAAGTTTTCTTTCTCTATATTGTTTTCTTTTTTCTTTATAATTAGTGATCTTATTATATGATTATGTTTTCTTTCTCTTTTAATATTCACAAATAATTATAGTTTTCAATTGTAAAATATTTAGAAATATTATTATTCGACCTTTTTTAAAAATTTGGCAACAACAACAAAAAAATATCTTTTCGAAATACTCGTATATAAGGAATCTCTATTTAAATAATGAAACTTTGAATAAAAAATTTAAAGAAACCTCAAAAGATTGGCCAAATTAAAAAAGATAGTTGCACACTGCAGACAGTAAGCTCGTCAAGTACGTGTCTGCGAAGGATGGTTAAATTGCTATGCATAGTTTTCGATCCCATGAAACTTTTTTAACGGAACTATTTTGACCGACTTCAACATTAAATAACGATTAAAACATTTCTTCGATTTACAAATTGTTTGTTTCAGCGTGTTTATCGAACATTTCTCTAAAAAATTACCAATTTTAATATTTTTATATGCATCAGTTTTCTTAATATAAGCCGAAAAAGACATCCTGTCACAAACAATTCATTTACGGCAGCGACAGCGACAGTAGTTGTGTTAATTACTTTTTTTTAGAATAGATAAGAAACTATTCTGAGAAACAAGTTTTTATTATGCTGTTATTTGTTTAATATTGACAGCAATTTTGCAGTTTTCAAAACTATCGAGAATTCTTTAAATTTATTATTCAAAATCACTCAAAACAGTATTTCTGCATTTTTTTACTTAGCAAAGAGGAAGAAGTTCTTAAAAACTAACGACAAAAAATGAAAGTACAAACCAAAAATATGATTTGTGGATAATAAAAGTAAAGGAGCTGTTTATTTGTTTAGAATTCACGAAAGTTTATGTCAGTTTGAAATGGAAAGAGAGGGTGAAAATATTTTTCTTGGAATATTTAAGAAGGGAGAGAAGGTTATTCAAAGAGTTCTAAAGACCTTTCAGCTTTAAAAATAGAACTTAAAACGAGACATTTCAAATGTTAGTTTTTTTTTTGTTTTTTTTTTTATTTTGTTTTTTTACAGTGGGAGAAACATATTCTTAAAAGTTTATATTTTTTGTTTGTAATAGAAAACAACGATCGTAATCCACTTTTTTAGATAAAAATACCGGATGTTTCATTCCGATTCCGACATTGATTTTGTCTTTTAATTTCAACACTAAATAAAATATTTTATTGAAAATTTCAAAAGGTTCAACTTGCATGTAAAATGTAACGATATACCGGAAAAAAATGAAAGTCATTACCGCCCGCATCCAAAAAGCGATAGATGCCCTATACTTTGGAATGTAATTCGCATTACATACGATGTCAATGATCGAATTACTCTATACTCCCTGCACTTTTCGGGATGTCAGTGTATTTCACACAAGGCAAAATAAGTCTGTTAAATATTTTGTTAAAATGTCTTCATCATTATTAAAATTATGAACAAGTTTTGGGTTCGGATTGGAAGGAGACACCCTGTAAATTTGACAGAATAAATGGATAGTAATCCTGACTTTTTTTTGTTGAACTGTGATATACTATCTTTTAAAGTTTGTCCTCCTTTTTTTTTTTTTTTTTTTTTTTTTTTTTTTAGAAAAACATTACATTTAAAATTAAAGAAAATACATTTAATATAAGACATTTAATAAACTAACAAACGCATTAATATTACAAAATAAAATAAATTACTGCAGACGTTTCAAACTTTATACAAGTTCTTCATCAAAACAGATGTAAATCGAAACATGTTCACGTTCAAAATATGCATTTGAAATAATAAATCACTTTGTAGTGACAGTATGACTGTATATTCTGGTGGAATTCTACATGCTTCGTTTATGTGAGTTTTCTGTAATCATGAAAACCATCTTTCCTACTTTTATAATTATTGCAGTTAGATTTAATTAGTTTAATATTTCCGAAATCTCGGATGTGGTCGGTAACTATTGAATGATTAAGAAGTTTTGGTTGTAAATTGCGGGATTTGTAAGCGCGTTTATGTTTTTCTAATCGGATGTTGCATGATCGCTCAATTTCAACAATATAAACAGAGTCACAATCTTTACAAGGGATACTGTAATCTATACCAGTATTATTTTGCGAGGATTTGGGATTTTAGGCTTGAATTTGCATAACATACACTTCATACCATTCAGGGGTTTAAAGGTTGTGCCAATATTAATTGATTTGAATAAAAAAGATATTTTTTCTGACCATTTTTTTATAATATGGAAGGGATATAGTATTATTTAGTTTATTAAATATCTGATATTAATGTATGTACTTTCCCCCCCAAAACTCGAAATATCTTATAAAATAAAAAAGCCAAGACAACGGGTTGCATTAGTACGCAGCTAGTATTAAATAAAGAATAAGCGATATTGGGTATATTTTTCTATGTAACATGAGTAAATTTCTATATCTATCAGACAGTTTGCTAATATAAAATGCCAAATATAGAAATAAAATTTTTATTTTATTTAAGAGAAAATTTAATAAAAGTCAAAATGTTACTGGAGAAGTAGAGAATTTCCTTTGCCCCTCAAAAAAATACCTGCCATAATTTTTTCTCTAAATCTATGGTGAAAATTCCCAAGTTGACAACACTGCTTTCTCTTTTCAATAGTTATTTTGTTAGTTAACATTTTTACACAGTGAGAACAATATTCTCAATATACTAAGCATCTCTTGTGCTAAAAGAGTTGAATATGTAATAAATTTCACTGCTTTTCTTATTACTTTCATAAAAATAAAATTTCTTGGCAGTTTCTAAACTCGGTGGAATAGATGCGATTAAAACATTTTTGGTTCAAGTAAATGAAGTTGGAAATGTTTTTCTTTACAAAAAGTATTAAAATTCTTAGTACAAATGTTTAACAGTGAATAAATAAATAAATAAATAAATATTTTGTTTTGTATAGACAACGAGAGTTGCACACTGAAAAAAATGAAGTACTCAAAAATGAGTAAGTCCATGTACTCATTTCGAAATAAGTATTTTTGGATCAAAAATGAACATGTGCATTCTCAAAAATGAGTAAGTTCATGTACTCATATCGAAATGAGTATTTTTGGATCTAAGTGAACATGTGCATTCTTAAAAATGAGTAAGTTCATGTACTCATATCGAAATGAGTATTTTTGGATCAAAAATGAACATATGTATTCTCAAAAATGAGTAAGTTTATGTACTCATTTCGAAATGAGTATTTTTGGATCAAAAATGAACATATGACCAAACCCAACATACTTGTATATTTCAGAATGTGTAATGACGAAATTTCGGAGCCTAAAAAGCTATTATTTGAAGGAAAAATGAAGAATAAGAGAAATGAAAAGTGGATCTGGTTGTTCGGGATTTTCATCAAAGTGGATCCACTACAACACATTTACTCTTTTTTTTTTCTTTCCTTTTCCGCACATTTTACACATATACTTTTTTTTTCTTGATAGTGCTTCAAAATTATGATTTTTTTCCCACTAATTTTTTTAAAAATTTATTTTAACTTTTTTAACGTGAGGCAATATTGTGTTATTTAAAAGTTTCATAACATAATATCTTTGCAAATTATAGCTATGCAAATTGGTATTAAACTAAGCTGATTTGGCTTACAAATTTATGAATTACGCTAAAATTTATTATTTTATAAATTATAATTTTACAAAGTTAATAATTTTTTCCTTAAATTTATGAAATTAGTTAATATTTTTTCTTTACCTTTATAAAAATAAAGTTTTTAACTTTATAACGTTTTTAATTTATTTCTTTAGCTTATATTTTTATAAATTAAACTAATTTAATTCAAATAAAATCAATAAGTCCAGATTTAAACCTACCTATCCCAAGGTCATTAATTTAAAATTTGTCTCTAAAAATCATTTTTTTTAACTATTTAGTTTACCCGAACCGTACGCAAAAGCTCTCAGCATAGCTGAAATATAACAATTTAATTTATTATAAAAAATTTTATTTACATAATTTTTTTTAAAATAAGACATTTAAAAAAATATTTTAATAGCATGTAATAACCATGTCTGATTAAGATAATTGTTGTCTTTATAAGAATTGATAAATAGATAATCAGGCAAATAATTTTTAAAAAGTATGTGTTCGAATAAAGAAATTGTTGGTACTGTTGCAAAAAGAAGCAATCAGTATTCTTAATGCAATGTTTTACGCATATAATACATAATAAATTGAAATTTATCTGTTATAAGGCACCAAATCATACAGCAAAATATTGAAAATTATGAAAAGAAAATATTAAAAACATTGGAACTGAAAAAATCCATCTACAGATGAAACCTCAAGTTTTTGCAAGTTTTTGCAAAATAACTAACAACATTTGAGGAATAGGCGTGACCACTCATGGGGCATTGGTCTGAGTCGTCAGGTTAGTACACAGGACATCACGGGTTCGATACCTCTCATGGGCAAGGGTTGGTTAATTACTATAAACTCACACAGGAATGAAAAAAATGAGCAGAAATGTATGTATCCCTTATAAGGTTGTCCTCGCGAAGTAACTTTTTTTTCTTTTTATCCTATAAATTTTATTTTAACGACATAAAAATTTCTAAATTTGAATACATCCATGGGATAAAAAATGAGTGCATAGCAGTTCATATTTGAATACATCCATGGGATCAAAATAGAGTACAAGTGTTTCTCAATTTTGAGTACATTTGAATCGGAGCTATTTTGAGTATGTGACGCATTCAAAATTGAGTACTTTTTACTCAATTTTGAGTACCTATTTTTTTCAGTGCAGTTTACTTATTTTGTTAAAATATAGTCGGCCAAAAAAAGAACACACCCGAACATTTTAATTTCCAAATTGTCCCCCCCCCCCAAAAAAAAAAGAAAGAAAATAAAAGATAAAGAAAAAACGGAAATAGCCATTCGACTGGAAATTATGTCTTTCAATTTATGTTTGTCTTCACAGGGAAATTATACCAAACGCTAAAATTTTCAATATGAACACCTAATTTTGACATCATATCTGAATTATTTGGTAAATTCTATCTTAAGATATTAAACAGGAAGTCATTTGGTGAAGAAATTTAGGACCTATGGCGATTTAAATTTTTGAACTGCTAATGTTAATTTATTTTAACAAGCTGACACGCCCGGTATTTTCCAGACCCGTGATAATAATCTTAAGTATACCTGAAATCAGTGTTGAATGATTTTTTTATTTTTAAATGAAAATCTTTCCAAACGAACTTAATATTGGGCGCACCGCTGCTTTCGGCAGCGTACACACTCGCTTTCGTACGATTTTATATTTTCAAATCAAAATTTATCCAAACAAACCTAGCGATGGGGTTACTGCTTCCGTCGGCAGCGTATACCCTTTAAATTAATTTTTTTTTTCAAAAGAATCTAGATTTGGTTGTTCGCTAAGAAGTATCCCCCCCCCCCTTTTTTTTTCACATCGAATCATTTAATATTTAAAACAAAATAATTTTTACTGTCCAAACTCTTTGAAATTTTTATGTGCAAAAATATTGATATTTAGTTATAAAAACTAGAGCAAAAGCTACCCGCGTATTTCTGTTCTGAGCGAAAATTTTGCAGATTTTACTTACCCATCATACGTAGTATAGGGTAAGTCTTGTAATCGTTTTGAAAATCGAAATTTTTTTTTTGACGGATTTACACGTTTCAGACACTGGAGATTCCGAAAAACATATTTTTAGAAAAGAAATTTTGCCGTCCGTCTGTGTGTCTGTGTGTGTGTGTGTGTCTGTGTGTGTGTCTGTAAACGCTCTATCTCCCGAAAAATTTGAGATAGAGACTTGCAACTTGGTATGTACTTAGTATGTAATAATGGGAAGAAGCCTATTTCATTTCAATAACCTCGATTAACCGGAACAATTTTTTTCGGACTCTCGAAATATTCGTTCTGATATAAAAATTTTCGAAATTGTTTATTTTAAGAAATGAATATAAAAGACAATAAAAAAACATAAATTTTGAATAAAGCATGAAGTCGATCGGATAATTAGTTGCCGAGATATTTGGAATCCTATTTTCCACACTCTTCGATTTTTCATGACCCTGTATTTCATCCAAATTTCACTTCAAAGATATATTTTAATTGGAAATTTGACGCTTAATCAGTTGCAATAAATCGCTAGTTAATAGGATTATTATTTTTGGAGTTATAAGGAAAAACCTCTTTCAAGCAATTCAGTAATCGAGCCTTTAAAGTTTGTGACGTCATCAAGCCACGATTTTATTTGAATTGCAATGCATTTTATAAGTAGTTTACACATTTTTATTTTAATATTTTACATTATGCATATCCATGATGGGTAAGTATTACGGTGGCCCCCAACGACTAGTTTTGTTTTGTAAATAGTTCTAATCGTCCGAATTTTTCTTCCATTTTTCCGTACCACGAAAATTCAGGCGAATGTAGGGTTCGAAAAAAAAAGAGAATAAAACAATCACGAAATTGAACATTTTTGATTTTTTTTTTAAAGTGTTAAAATTCGTATTTTTTTAAAACAGATTTCGGCATTCGAAAGTAAAAAATGGGAAATTTAAGAATGTCGTTTTAGTTTTAATATTTAGAATGGCTTCGCCGATGCGCGCTAAGAAAGGAACGTGAAAGAAAAAAAAGAGCGCCCTCCTGATCTTCTCTGCTTCTGCGCTCCGGAAATTGGGCTTCGCACGCACCGGTGCGCCCATTTTGTCAGGTTTTTTTTATAGCGGTATTTAACTAACATCTGGGCTAATTATCAAAAAATTAAAAATCTGGGCTTCAGGTACGTAAGACCTGCCTTGGATTACCCTCATTCAAAATTTCATTCCTCTAAGTGCGACATATTTTCCTAGCCATTGCGCACGTGCACACACACACACATACTTGCAGACAGATAAACTCTCTTCTTTTATAAGTATATATAGCTGCAAACCAGGCTGTAATGCCGGTAATTTTTGTAGCCTAACTTAAAATTTTGTTTTTAGAAATAGGACTTAATTTTGGTATCTCATGTTTAAAGCTTCTATAAATTATTTTCTGTTAAAAAATATTTAAAGGTTACAATTAATATTTTGTTTATAAAAATTTTCTATATCTGAAAGATGGATGTGTATGGAATATAATGTGTGGAATAAACTGTAATGTGTGGAATACACTGTACATTTTCATATCCATGTTTTTGACGACGTTTATTCTGTTCATGTAAAAATTAATATAGGCTACAAATTCATAATGTGTTTTAATATGAATTTATTAGTAATTTTCGTTATTAAAAATATGTGTTTGAATGAAAAAAAATGCTTGGAATATGTTTGTGTCTCTTCATTATATCGCGTTGTAAAATTAACATTTCAATTGTGTGATTTTTTGGGAAGATAAAAATTATAGTTTGTCACCTGGATTTGACATTAGCATCTGCAAACTTTGACCTTACCTAATTCTATGAAGATTTAAAAAACCTATATAAACAATACCTTGTGTTACTCAATTAGTGTTACCATTTGAGAACTTTTTGTTTCTTTTTTGGTGAATTTTACCTTAGGATATCAAACGGGAGTATTAGTATCGGTCAAGTAGTTTAGGTTTTGAACTCCTAACATGAGGTTTAAAGTTTAAAACTCTTAATGTTAAATTCATTTGTATATTTTATTTTCCGAACACATAATGTAATGAAAATATTGAAATCACGATTTATGTATATGTGTGTGAGCAAACACGATAGTTTTCAAACGGTACTTGCGATTGACCTTCTATTTGGCTAATACGTTATAGACCACTTTCGAAAGAACTGCGTAGATTTTATTACAAATCGACCGACGGATTAAGTATTTAAACCATTTTTCAACCGCTTGTATATGGAAAATCGCTAAAGAAATGTGACAGAGTATAAAGGAAAAATACGGCACCGGAATCAAGTAATAGCGGCTCAGAGTAAACGTCACTAGTTGCAAAACGAAAGGTCCAGTTTTCGAATCTAGCTAATAACATTGTGTCAAAAATTTAACTGAATCCATGGTATCCTGTAAAATATTCAGAAAGTCGATTTGATTCACTTGATTTTTTTTTTCTTTTAAAAAGTAAACTAGTCCTTAAAGACTAACGATGAAAAAACGAAAATATAAGGCCAAAAAGGGATTTATTCCTAATAAAATTAATGGAGCCATTTATTTATTTAGAATTCACAAGGGCTTATGTCAGTTAGAAATAAAAGGGGAAGGTGAAAATATTTTTCTTGGGAAATATTTATAGAAACAAGAAAATGTTATCCAAAGCATGTTAAAAACTTTCAGTTTTAAAAATAGAACTTTAAAGAAAACTTTTTTTGCTTTCAGTTGTTGTTTTCTTATTTATTTATTTATTATTATTATTATTATTATTTACATAGCAAGGAAAATATTCTGAAAATAGTCAGTTTCTTGTTGCAGTTTGAGGCGAATTTTAAATAAATAACATGGATGGTCTTCTTATTTTCAAAAATGTCAGTAAATGCCAATAATTCTTTTAATTCGGTTTGGGGTGTTCCAGACATTCATGTTGTTGATGTTTGATGATGAATTTGGATTATCTACAGGAAATAAGGGGACATATGTTTCACCATTTTTTTTTTTTAAATTAAAAACCACCTTGACACCTAAAGTGCAACCGAATCTTTATTTTTCAATGTGTTATTGTACTTCAGTCCCTTGGGAATGGTCAAGTTATCTGGATGCGAAAGAGGGCTCTACCGGAGAGTATACATCGGTATACGCCGTATACCTTCTAGAATTTTTTAAGGAAATCTGTATACCTTCTGTGCTTCAAATATAACTACAGCATATACTCTCTAGCGTATACCCTTTGCCTAGAGCGTATACTTTCCGATCTTTTTTTTTTTTTTTTTTTTTTTTTTACTAGAGCACTAATGCGAAGCGCCCTTCCCTGAATGAGCATCCAGTGTATAGCTCAGTTACGTAAAACATATTAGTACTGGGTAGGGGTTATCTATTATAGGTTAATGCACTTCAATGTCAGTAAATACCACTAACTCTTATATATATATTTTTTATTTTATTTTATATTAGTTCATTAGTGATTTCATTAGGGATTTATGTTAGAGTTTTTCTAATTTTATATCAGTGATTTCTAAATATATAAAAATTCAACGTCTGATTTCCTGAATATCATTATAAAATAAATAATCAAACTTTAATTTAAAAATACTAGAACAATATTAAGATACATTAACATTAAAATTAAAATAGACGTTTCGTGCTATAAACATTCGTGCTATAATATCAGTCATTCAGAGTTAAAATTAATTCTTTTGCAATTGTTTATGATATTGATATTTTTAATGATGAGGTGCTATGTTTATAGCACGAAACGTCTATTTTAATTTTAATTTTAATGTCTCTTAATGTTGTTTTAGTATTTTTAAATTAAAGTTTGATTATTTATTTTTATAGTGCTATTAATGATTTCAATAGTAATTTATATTAGTGATTTTATAATTTTATTAGTGATATATCTGATTGTAAACTCAATCATATAACTACAAAAGTCCCATTTAGTTTGTGTAATTTAGTTTGTGTGTGATAAATTATACCATATCAGTAAATACCATACCATACCAGTTAAATGTATGTAATGTATCATTTTATAAAAATTTAAAGCACATAAAATGTCCCAAAATTAACAAGTCAGGATAAAAAAAAATTGTACGGAAAATTAAGGTGGTAATCTACTTATTTAATCAAATACACATGTTGTCTCACTCCAAGCTAAACTCACAGATTTCGTTCGTAATGTTACCAATACTGAAAACATTACAATTCAACTATTTCGGAAACAAAGAGCTTTTTTCGTTTTCATATAGCTGTTTTAAAACATTATTTGTCATCGATCGCATCCAAATTACGTCCTTTTATTTGAAATAACAACCATTGTCCTTTCAAAATCGGCTCAAAACACCAAGTTTAACACCATTATTCAAAGAATACTGTGTCTTTATTGGAAAACGAGAAAGAAAAAACATTCGATTTCTTAGTATTTGAATGTATCTTAAATTTCAGACATTTAAAATTTAAATGATTTCGTGAATGTTCTAGAAAGTAGTTTTGAATAACTTTAAAGCAAAAATAAATAAAATAATAAAAAGTGTCACAGGACGTACAACTATTGTGAAAAAAACTTATTGATTTTTTTCTATTTATTTATTTTGAAATTTATGAGCTGTGCTTGCCAAGTGCTACTTAATGATGCATTAAAAGTTACAAATAAAGATGTTAAATATATATAAAGAAGAGTGACACCTAGCGAATAGATCTGAAACCTAAATTTCTGAACTATACACGTAATTTTAAATTCAATTTCATATAAGTGAAAGCAGATGTTGGTGAAGGCGTCATTTAGCGGCAGGCATGTGTAACTATTTAAAATGAACTGATCTTGCAGAATCGAAATCATTGATATATTATACTCATACGCTATATAATTTAATAACACGTTTAAAAAGTTGGTAGATGACTTACTCACACTCAAATTTAACTCTTTGAATAAACCATATTAAATCTTTTAAATAATTTTATTTTAATACATTGCTATAATCGTTATAGAATCAAATGTTATCATTACCCTTAATGTAATATGTAATACAAAATTTTATTTTCTTCCATGATCGTATAATAATCTACATGGTTTTGTACAATCTTACCTTATAAATAAAGCTGTAAAGGGACGAAACAGGATGGTTTAGTTTGTTTTAAATAATATTACTATAACCAGTCAGTAATTAAATTTATGTGGCAGTAGTGATCAGTATTAATAATATCGTGAGATATGGTATGAATGAAAGCGTGAAAGTTATATGTGATATATACAGTTATCAATAACTTTGAAAAAATGCATCCTATACACATAAAAATATATTTATTACATAAAGTTATATAAAATCTAATGTATTTCCCCCTCCCCCCGAAAACAAAAAATAAAAAGTGTTTTGGGAAATAAAATGTTGCAATTTTAGCTTACATATCATCCTATAGTGACCAGCTTAGTCACCCTATAATGTAAGCCATGCATTGCTTCATGAAATTTTCTCAGACCAATTTAGTTACTGTATTCTACATCAAATCAGTACAAAATAACTGCAACAGGAAGGATACTTTTCTATCATGGAAGAATTTTATACATT
Source organism: Maratus michaelseni (assembly GCA_963931845.1). NCBI lineage: Eukaryota > Metazoa > Arthropoda > Arachnida > Araneae > Salticidae > Maratus > Maratus michaelseni. The sequence continues at coordinate 267,401,715 of OZ007593.1, forward strand.
TTGTATTGTTATATACTTCAGCTTTCTTCAGCTTTCAGAGCTTAACAAAAAAAAAATTTACTCATTCACTTCATCAAGGATGCTCCAAAATGTTCATTTGCAATTTAGTTGCAATGCAATCATAGCTGTGTAGACATTTAAATCTATTGCGTAATCTTCCGTATTGAATCTACTGCCAAATGGCGTACTTCAGCAGGTGTTATTTGCTCAACAGAGGGGTTATGTTGTAGTATCTTCATTCATTTAAAAATATATCGTTGCTACATCGTTTACGTTTGGCACTAACTTGTCCGTTGATTCGATTACAAAAGATTAGCTATTTTATATTTCATTTAAACTTTTTTACCAGTCTTTCGTAATCGGTAAAATCACAATGAAAGAATTATTTTAATAAATTTTCTTTTTCTGACACCTTGTGAAAAGTTGCTAGTCAACTGGTAAATTAAAAAAGAAAAATAATTACTTACGATAACAAAAATATAAAATTGAAAAGTTAAAATGCTTTATATATTTTTTTAGCAGATGCACAAAATTCCACCAAAAAAAAAAATAATAATTTAGAATGTTTGACATATGTATTGACAAACTTTTCAGCTAATCGGTGCAATTTAAGACTCCCACTGAAAAAAATTTAGCATCCATAATTTAACATTTAAATCAACTATTCAAATGCGCCATTTGCTTTTCAATGAACGGTACATTTTTTAAAATGTCTAAATTCCGATAGAAAAGCATTATGACGTAAAAGAAAATGTTCTATATTTGCTAACGAATGAACGAAATTTAACCAAAAACTATACAGCTGATTCCGGGTCCCTCACCAACATACCTACCTAATTACAGAGTAATCGGATGCTTTTTGCAACAGTTATCGCGAGACATACACACAGACAGACAGACAAACAAACAAACAGACACCAAAAACTTTTTGTATCTCCAGACTAAGGCTCAATTCACGTTTCGCAAATATTTAAAAAAAAATACATCTTAGAATAACACAAATATATTCGCCGTTACTTGATTTATATATCATTTGATTGATATTTAGAGAAATAGTGTCACATCTGGAATTTACTTCATTAAAAATTTGATATGAGAGATTTCATATATAGTCAGTAATAAATAATAAACTCAGTTCTGCTAAATTCTAATAATGTAGCACTCTCAAAAGTACTTACAATGTTTATAATCCTAGTTTTGACAGATCTTAATATTCGTCATTGGCATGAACCTCATAACTATTAATTTATTAAAATATGTAAGAAAATGATCATAATTATCGCACAAACATTCAATATTTCTTTAATTTATAATTAAACAAAACCTTAAGTTAATTGTAATCAGATCTCAAAAATTAAAATAGTTAAAATATCGAAAACTCATTTGAAAATTTCAGATTAAAAGATTTTCCCATATTTCCGTCACACCCGTTTTCGTTACACACCTCCTGTAGACATTTCCGTTTCTACAACACTTTAAAGTCCTCAAACCTAACATAAGTACTTTTCACTACAAAAATATATACTATGAAAAACAGCTAGTTTAACGTAACATATTTTTGACATTTACTTTCGTATGAACGTTAAATATGTTAAAAGTAAATATATAGAATGAAAGAAAAGTTTTATCACTTGACATCTATTGGACAGTTTACGGTAAGCATGTATCGACATGTTTTTTATTGGAAAAATGTTTTTGTACGACGTTTTATTCCTTTCAGACGACAGAAACCTTTTACTAAAAAACCTACAAATAAATCAATCGCATCGACTTTTAAAAATAATTCGAAAGAATTTCTTTGAATTGTGTTTCTTTGCGGAATCTTAAGTGGTATTTTACTAAGCTGTAAAGAAAATGTTTTTTAGTAGTCATCGTGAAAAAAATAAAATAAATAAAAGATTATAAATGATGTAATTTATATCTAATTAAATTTTTGTTTGTATTTTACATTATACAATTCATAATTTATGAAAATACACAAAAAAGATTTAGAGAGGACAAATAATTATTTTAAGCCTTTAAACGTGCTGATGATAAAAACTATTTTTAGGGGAAAAAATATTGTTTTTTTTTTTTTTTAACTCTTTCTAACATAGAAGAAAAGAGCTTAGAATTCGGTTTGTCGGTCTAGCCGTCTGTATGTCTGTCCGCCTGTCCATACTCTAACTCTCGTAAATATACTTGGATTGATTTTTATATGTTATTTAAGTTTACTATAAAATGTTTTCTATTGAAAATTAAGTGTGTAGCATTTATAGTTCGTTTACAGGGACACACAAGAGATTTCCGTTAGATTAGGGTCTACGGGGAAAAATCAATTTCAATGCATCTTATTTATTTTACAATATCACAAACATAATTAAATTGATACGCATTACTCAAGTGGACCATAAAGTGTTTTCTGAAGAATATAGAATAAGTAGCATTTAATATCGTTTACATGGTCGCATAAAATAATCCCATTGCATTATGATCTATGGGGGAAAATCATTTGTGGAGTTTTTAATGATACTTCCAGCACAACGAAATCACTGAAGCGCATTGCATAGGTTTTCTATAGATTATTAGAGTGCATACCCTTTATCGTTCATTTACAGAGACGCATAAAATAATTCGATTAAATGACTGACTAAGATCGATAATTGCTGGAAGTGAGTTTTCCTCTGAGGTTCAAATATAATGAAATAAAAGGGATCACTGAGGTGGACTACAATATATTTTCTATAGATTATGGAGCGTATAGCATTTAGCGTCCATTTACAGAGATGCACAAAATAATTCGGCTACAGGACTGACAATGATCGATTTATGTTGTACGCATTTTTAAACTTAGTGCATAAATTCTGTAGAACATATACAGGGCTGCACGAGAGGGTTCACACACATTGCCGGATATAGACAGCAATAGCTAAAATTGTATTTTTAGTGAGTTATGTGTTTTTGATTTTTACATGTTTTCTTTTACCTTACGATTATGCATGTATGTAGCAGTGAAATCTTGTCACTCCTTTTTCACCCACTTCCTGTTAATATAGAGTTTTGAAATTTGGAATATATATGTATTCATGGCGGGCAATACATGAATTGGACATTGATTTTGTAAAATTTGATCAGGGGGGTGGGGGGGGGGGGGCAACGTCGACCCTAAACTTGCATTTTCCCCATATAAATAACATTGTGATTCTTTAATATTGATTGACAAAAATTAGCTCCATCGATGCAACATTCATCCATTTTAATCACATTGTTGTCATACGAAATATATATGAATGGGTATGTATTTATGAATACATATGAATACAATGAGTATTTGTTGAAAAGTACTAATGACAGCGTTATCAAAATACCTTCAAATTTGGCGACAAAAATAAGTTGTCATATATAAAGCCAACTTGGCGATAGCTGGCTAATTTGGTGAAATTCCCATTTAAATTCATTAATCTTCCATAAACTTCTTCCATTGGCATAGCCTACAATTTTCTATTAAGTATCATAAGACAAAAAAAATAATAAGAAGAAAGCATGTTTTTCTTTTTTTTCTTTTCTTTTTTTTTTCTTTTTTTTAAGGCCATTTAACTTATTAAATTAGTTATTTACTTATCTTATATCATTGCATGAAAAAATGAAAATTCTTTATGATATTCTATTAGTGCTGGATAGTGTTTCATAATCTATGGCATGATTTTTCGTTCTTGATGTTTAAACATATATTTGAAAAAGATAGAGCGGAGGGAAAAGGGTAATTTGGTGACCATTTTTCCGCTTACTGCATGATGTTAAAATTATAAAAGCACATTTTTCAAAAATTTAAATATACGATTAATCCTACTTGAAATATATGATTAAATTCATACTTGCCAGTTTTTAGGCTTTTTTGTTATCACTGTTTTGTAACAGAAATCTTCGCCTTTGTTAATCTCAGAAATTTGGCAATTAAATAAAGCAACAATTTCTATTAGAAAATAGTGGTAACAAAAAAGCGTAGAACTTGTCAACTATGCTAAAGTACTTTTAATCTGGTGTCCACTAGTTATTGAAATTGTTTTTTTTGTTTGCCGTTACTATTGTCTAAGATTCAATTTTTTACCTAGCTTAGTATTATTATATTTGATAGTGAACTTTTTAGCTATAATTAATTAGGATAAACACACCTTCTACAAAAAGTTAATTGATAAATAAGTTATTGAATGAGTTTGAAAAAAACATTTTCTTTTAAATATATAATTAAAAACATTTTTTTAATAAATATGTTACCAACAGTTGTATGTTATAGTTTCAAGTTTATGTAGTAATTTGCTTTCTTTATTTTCTTCAAATAAAAAAAAATAATAATAAAAAAAAACTAATAAATAATTATTGCAAACTGTGAAAAAAAATTGTAAACAAACAAAATGCTAAATGTGGTTTAGAATTTTAATATTATAACCTACTTAACCGTTTCAGGGCAAAGCACTTCCAGTTCTAAAATGTTGAAATGACTAATTGACACCTGAATTTACGAAAAAACTTATTTTGAAACAAGAAAAAGCTATATTTCACATACATCATAAACGGAAGACTTTATACCACAATTCTGGTGTCATTGTGGCATTCCAGAATTAAAATTAAGTGGTTTCATAAACGTACCACTGCCCTTGAAAGGGCTAATCCAACAAAACGCATTAATCTTTAGCAGGATTATGATTATATCTCCCTTTTACCCCAACTTTTTGCATTTGACAGATAACATACATTTTTGTTTCAAAAAACATAATACAGTGTTTCGATATATACTTTTTAAAAATAAATAAGCCTGATATGTCCAAATAACTGTTAATTTCCCAGCTCTTCCCTATGCACAGATAAACGCTTATTACACACAAAGAATAATAATAATAAAAAGAAAACATTTGTTGCCGTTCAGAGTGAATTCCTTCAACAAATTAAGAAATTACTGTAAAAAATGTCAAACCATGTTACGCCAAAACTACATTCAATATCCTAAAAGGTATTATTATCATTATTATTATTAACATGTTCACTTTACCCATGTCATTAAAAAAATATCCAAAAAAGTTTCATTGCTATACAAATATTTTAGAAATAAAGTAAAGTGAAAAATTTTTTTTTTTATTATGACTTTTTTATATTCCTAAGACGTTAAATCGTTAGCTTTAAATTAATAAAAAAAGGATTGCGAAAACTTAAACCACACTGTAAAACATTCATAATTTACAGCATCTTAATTTAGCTTTGCGGTCGAATGATAGAAATTTTTTTTAAAAATAATTAAGCAAGTGTTTATTTTTGACATCGAGCCTAATCAATAAATAAAGGAAAAGTATTCGGTGATGTCGGATTATAAACAGGAAAAATTTTAAAAAGTACATGTATCAAAGAATGCATAATAGAAATCAAACACTAATCCGCTACTATTAAAATTTTACAAGTCAAATTCAGATCTAGGTACACTTTAAAATAATATTTTACATATTTCTCCTTCTAATATTTTAATATAAATGTATCCATAATTAAATTGAAGAGGGGGAAATAGTTTTCATGGTGTCCGCAATTGGGATCATTGAGCACTTCTATATATTTAAGGTAACTGCGGGTAAAACGACCAGTGCTGCTAATATGGCCAGTTGATTAGTCGGAATTAGTTTCAGCGTTTACTAAAAAATAGCCCCACTATCTTGAAAAGGGCGTTAAAAAAAGCTACAGACACGTACCGAGCGAAATTTGGCGAATAACGTTTCCTGTAGGAGAGGTTATCTATATTTGCTTGTATTTCAGAGCGGTCGTTATTATTTTATCAATTAAGTTTATCTTTTTTCCATGTAGTCGGGAACATGGAATGCACTGTTGAATCTGTTAGGTTCTGCAGTGATATGTAAGGATTTTTTTCAACTTATAAACAAAGTCATTGCATTAAGGCAATTTCTAAATAAATGGACCTATAAAGTTAGCTCATACAACTGAGTTATTTGAGTTTAAGTGCGAATGCATAATGTATGGGAAAAACGTGCATCTGTTATTTCTAAAAATTAAAAAATAATAATTATGTTTAATTAATTCGAAAAAGCAAAATTTCTTTAAAAAGGAATGTTGCTCAAATTTTCAGCTAATGTTTTGCCCAAATATGCCATTTTTTTTTTTTTTTAATGATCTTTAAAACTTTCAATAGCATTTGACATTTCAACTGTACGTGACTACTTAAACCTGCCATTTAACTTATGTATTTCCAACGACAGTTTTCCTCCCGTAACAATATATCTTTTGAAATATTACTAGCACAAGCTTTCCTAACTGTTTTCAACATTTATTGTTATCAGTAAAATTTCATAAATATATATCAGTAAACAATATCATACAGAATTACACTTTCAGTCCTGAAAAAGAAGTCAACAGAATGAAAAAGAAAAAAAAATTATAAGCTAATTTTTTAGGGACTTTTTTAAAGGTCTTTTAACCAAAAAATGTCTCTTTAAAAAGACTCTTTAAAAAAATATAACCAAACATTTTAACCAAAATATTTACAGTGTCAATATATCTCCTGTAACATGATGCCTTAAGAACTAGCTTACTGCCATTTAAATTTCGAACGGATTTCAACTGTTTTAATAAGTTTCTGTTTTTAAATGTGTTTTTGTAATATTAAATTTTGTTGTTAGAATATAGACTGAAAATTACCTCACGCGGATTTTTATTATTAAAATGTGTACTAAATATTGTGTCATGCATGTAACTTTTTAATTATTTATTATTATTATTATTATTATTATTTTATTTTTATTATTTTTTTTATTGTTTGAATAAGATATGAAGACAAAGAAAGGTTAATGAAAAAACATAAATGAATTTCTAAATAATGTATTTCTTTAAATCTGACGTATATATATCAAATATATTTAAAACAGGATATTTCGTATGTATTTTTAATTTTCTTTCCAACCTAGTTGAAAAGTGTTTATGACTTCGGTTTGTCTGCCGTATGGCCGTCTGTCCGTGCTCTAACTCCCGTAAATATGCTCGGATTGCCCTGCAATTTTTATATGTTATTGTCATTATCTATAGCATGTTCCAATTTCAACTGAAGTATGTAGCACTTATAGTTTTTTTACAGGGACACTCAAAAGAATTCCGTTACATTACGGTCGATCAGGAAAAATCATTTGTGATTTATTTTAATGATGTTACACAATTTCAAACACATTGTAATTGATATATATCACTAAGGTGCATTACAAGAAGCTTAATATAGAATATGGTGTGCATGGCACTTACAGTTACTTTACAGGGACAGTCAAAAGAATTCCGTTACATTACGTCTATGGAGAAAAATCGTTTGCGGTTTAATTAAATAATGTTTCACTAATTTAAACGCATTAAAATGTATATGAAATTTATATATATCACTAAGGTGCATTACAAGAGGCTTACTACAGAATATTGTGTGTATAACAGTCATCGTTCATTTACAGGGACACACAAAAGAATTCTCTACTGTCTGTTAACAATAAATCCTGGAAGTGCGTTTTAAGTTGCTGAACGCGACTTTAAATTTAACTTTTTTTTGTCTATTACTTGGTGTGTATAAATTCTGTAGATTGTATACAGGGCATCACAAATGTTCGCGAATACATTTCCGTTTATTGACAGAAACTCCAGAAGGAGAATTTTAAACTCTGCTATGCGTTTCCTAACTAAACTGAAATTTAGTATCCTATGTATAGTATATATACAAATCTATAGATCATATACAGGGCTGAATAAAAGTATTCGGATATTTTTCCGAAAATAGTATATGTGGGAAATTCCTGAAATTACGTTTTTAAATATGTTATGCGTTTTCCAAATTGTTTACTTAGATGTTATCTTTCAGCTTATTAAACGGTAATGATTTGTAAAATTATTTTGGAAGTGTTGGAAAGTGTTACATAATCTATGCTTGACGCATGATTTTTCGTTCTTGTTTAAATAATGCAAACCCTTGAAAGGTTTCCGAATAAGTCTGATTTCTTGCTGGAAAATTGCTCCGAAAACTGGAGTACTTGGGCAATTTAATCTTTCTGTCAATCTTCGATAGCCCTTTTATTTTTACCTCTTAGTTTTTCTTATATTTTTTCAACGTTCTTCTCCACTAATTTTTTCCTCTTGTTCACCATCGGCATGGAAATTTTGAATTTCAGCCACAACTGTAACACTTCTGCCCCAACTTGGAATACAAAACACATCCAAAACAATGCGTACGAAAATTAAGCTACTGAGGTATGGAACTGTAGATATTACCTTTTATGTCGATCTTCGATGGTGTTAACATTTATCTCCCATTCTTTCTTACTTATTTTTATTTTAAATACCTGTCTACGAATTTCCCCCGTACTGGTAGCTTTCGGCTATCTACATATGCTCAAAGGTTTCGAGGTTTGGGTTCATTGCAATGTTTCTATTTCAGCTGGGAATTGAACGCCGCTTCGGGGGTCTTCCTCGAAAAAAATGCTCTGACAATTGAACTGTTGGGACACCGAGCTTTAAACCTTTCGTCAATCTTCTGTAGTCGTTTCACATCCCCCCCCCTCTTTTTTCTTTTCTTTTTTAGGGTTTTGTTCATCTCACGAAACCCTATTCGTCCCGCTTTTCTGTCTGTCCGTCACAGAGCCGGTTCTCAGAAACTGTATAACTTACAGACTTGAAATTTGTGTACTTACAGCTGAATAACTACTGTCACGCTGAAATTCATAAAATTTTGAAAAAATCGTATTATTTTAATATAGAGAGATTACAGCCTTTTCTTATTAAATTTAAACATTTTTCGTTAGAGCAGTTGCCAACAATTAAAAATCCACAATAAAATTAATTCTACAGTAATTCATTTTCTATTGAAAGACTTCCACGTGAAAAATGAAAATGAAATAAAAAGTTTCACTAATTGAAAAAAAAAGATTCATATGACGTCATATCTATACTAATAAAAGAAAGTTTCGCTCTGTGTGTGTGTTTTTTTGTCTGCGATGGCTAGCAAAATCTAGCCCACCTAGAAGTCTGAAAATTTAGGTGTGGATAGTCCAAGGTCTGGCCGGGTGCACCTGAGTCTCAGAATTTTATTTCTTTGAAAATTAACAAAAATATTAATTAAAAACTTATCAATAACTCGTCTATTTATTGCGAGTCGGCTTTCAGAACTCGCGCATGCCCAGAGCCCGATTTATCACAGAGAACGAAGATATATGAGAATTTATATGAAGAAGGCGTTTATTTCGCAATTCTGTTTTAAATTCTATCGACTAAACCGTTTGGTTTATTTAAAAACGAAAAACATAGTCTGAAAGATCGCACTATTACGACTCCAATGCAGTAATCAATTTGAAAAAAAAAATATGTTAACCCTTTGAAAAACATTTTTGAAAAAGTGTCGTTTTCCGGGGCTTATGTTTTCTCCCTTACGCCAACGCCCTTCAATAGCACATTTTTAGAGATACAGACAAACCAAACACATGATCTAAGAGCTGAAACCTTCTTCTAATAGACAGTATAATTATTTTTTTGTAAATACGGATTTTAACTCTTTCAAAAACACTGGTGAACGCAGGTCAGTTCGCGTTTCACGAGAAAAAAAAAATTATTTTACGCTAAAAGTTACTAAACGTTTCGTATTCGACGAATACTATTTTTCTTTATGTTAACGGTTAAAGAAAACGTATTTATTTTACAACCAGATAACAATATTTCTGACTTAATTTTTACACGGGCTGTAAAACCGTTATATTTATGACCATTGAAAATTTCAAAGGGTTTGGATAAGAAAAGCTATTTATTTTTAACTATATAACGATCCTACTTGAAAAAAGAAGTAAATGCTTTTTTTTTTGCGATTTTGTTATTAAAGATATAAATTCATACAAAATCTGGTAAAATATATAAAATAATACAAATTTGGGATTTATTTATGGTTTTATCACGGGCCCGGGCAACGCTGGGCGGGTCAGCTAGTTGGTAATAAAACGGAAATTTTCAAACATTTCTCAATAATACAAGGTGTATGAGTATGTGTAAGTACAAAAAGCAGGTTAATATGACGTCATTAGAGAATTAAAAAGAAAATTAATCTGGCGTCATATTGGAAGTTTAACGGACTTTTTCAAATGTTTGAGAATAATACAAAGTGTATCAATATGCGTAATAGATAATGCAAGTAGATATGGCGTCAGCAAGTGATTATAACGTCATATGAGTTTGAGGAACGTATTGAATTATGATAAAAACTCAATTTTGGAAATATTAGCATATTTCAACATTTTGAAGTTCTCTATATAACATGTTTAATTTTGAAATTATTTTTTTTTTAACCTCGCATTTAGTCCACATGACAGATATTATTATGAAGGAGTATAATAACGGGCTTCGCCCGTTACCGGGCCGGTTCAGATATTCGAAAAAAGGAGAAAAACAGACCGGTAAATTTTCCCTTTATAAAAAACATGACTTTTTTTTTTAATGAAATTTATTTGGATTTATTAAAGAAAGGACAAAGTGTTTTGAAAGTTATTTTAAACGAAACCTTTTGTGCGATCTTCGATCACACTTATCCACTTGTTTTAATATTGTCTCGCAATCAATTTTCTTCATCGACCTTAACTCCCCCTCACCTAAGGGCAGAGAAATTTCGAACTTCGTTTTTTATTATTATTATATTTCTTAAAGTACCTAGCCACGAAATTCCTCTCTAGTCCTTATCTTCCATGGTCTGTATATAACGACGAAAGATGGGCGTCATTGTAACTTTTCTCTTCGAACACTGGATCTCTACTATCGACATAAATGCTCTGATTATTGAGATACTAGGGAGTTGAACTGTAATTATTTTGTCGATCTTGATTCATCTTTATACATTCCCGCTGTTCTTTACTTTTCTGTTTAAATTTTTTATTTATTTATTTTTTTAACATTTCACTTTAACCACTTGAAGGGCACCGGTATATTATATATACCACTTAATTTTAATCTCAAAAAGCCACATTGACACCATAATTTTCTAATCAAATTTGGAATTTATAAGCACATGAGGAAAAGCTTTTACTTATTTTAAAATAAATTCGTTCGTTAATCCTGGTGTCGATCACCCATTTCAATATTTTAGCTACAAGAGTACTTTGCCCCTGAAAGGGTTAACGAATTTTCTTTGTCCACCTTAAATCTACACATTTATCCTCCATCATCTAATGAATATCGAAGTTGGCCGTCACAGTAAAGTTGATATATCAGCCGAGAATCCGGAGCTGGACCTTTGAGCTACTGTGGCATTGAGATGTAGACTTACTATTTGTTAGACCCTAGCAATGGAGTATGAACCTAAGGGGAAAATGGTGTTCTACAAAGTGATTAGGGTGCATAAATATGTTATGTGTATGATATATTTATGTGGATTCTAGCCTGTATTCACATGGATTTTTTTAATTCAAAATCCCTGAATTATCCATACAACTTTTGCAAGAATAAATACATCAGAAAGTTTTTTTATTTTTATTATTTCCCAATACAACAGCATATTAATGTAGTGTATTGGTTATAGTATTATTGTAGTATTTGTTATCGTATTGTTATAGTATTTAATATAGTATTATTGAACATTTGCAGTGTTTGTTACATGGTCGCTCAACGAGGCAAATAATTTTATTTGTACACTTACTAAATATTTACATTATTCAATTATTTGAAGACACGGAAGATTTTAAAATCATATTCTTGCAATAGAAATCTATACAGAGACTATAAGTTTCCCTTTATCGAATTTGAAACATTTTATTTCATTTTACAATGCATGCAACTATTTCAAAATTCTTAGCTAAGTAAAATTTTGTGTTAAATCTAAGCAATACTCTAGATACCCTACATTCAAACGTAAAAGGTATGTAAGTATATTTCACCCATGCTATCAAAGGATTTAGAAAGGAGCAGTATCAGAGGCAGGATTCGGTGATATATATACCATGATATATATCCTATATTTATCTTCAAAACATCAGGATGTTTGATATTTGTTTTCAAAATATCATTCTGTATATTTTTTTATATTTTCAGTCGAAACAAGTACAAACGAATTTTTGAGCTGTCATTGACTGTGTCGTTCTACAGATAAAGAACTTTTGCTCTGGCAGGGACTTTTTAGACAAAAATTCGTTTCAAGCTGAATTTTTAAATGTAGAACTAATAATTATATGGGACAATATTTACTTAGTATTCCCATTCAAAGATAAACTGTTTAATTTAAATAAGTTATTTACAGCTTCATTAGAAATAATCTTTTCTAGTTTTCTTTTAGTTCAGTCTAAACTGCACAACAGGTTAAAGTGTTAAAAGATAAAAACGCAGAAAAGTTTACATTTATGTTCAAATTTTTCAATAAAAACAAATTATTTTGTATTTAAAATTTTGTTGTATAAAACATAATTTTTTTTATACTTGATACTAAATCCAATAGTTTATTTTTTCTAAGTGTAAAAAAAAAGAAAAAAAAAAAAAAAAGTGTCTGTTTTTAATTAGTTGATATCCAATTTTGTAATGTAAGAGAAAAAACAAAAACGAAAACATTTAGAATATAAATTTATTAAGTTTTCATGCTAAGTGCAATATCTTTTAGTTTCAAATTTATTTAAATCTGAAAATATTTATAATCACCAATAATTTGACTATTTTGAAAATGTCGGATATATGAAATATCGGATTTTTTAATATTTTCTAAAATATCATGATATTTATAAACCCTAATCAGAGGAAATTTGTTGAAAATGAGAAATGTAGAACATACAGAGAAACAAAACTTATTACAGTGGACTCTCGTTAATGTGTTTCCGCTTAAGACGTATCCCCGGTTAAAGAGGGCAATTTTGTTTTCTCCATCATTTCCTACTTGCAATTACTGTTAAAGACATCGGTTAAAGCGTGCTACTAATCAGATAATGTGGACAATTTTCTTCACAAACTGACTGAGCAGATTGGAAACTGCTTTAGGACATTATTTTTTTCAAAAGCTACTTTGATGTAAAATTGGTTATTGCGAGATCAAGAAATTGTCAGTTGCAATAATGAAGACAAAAAAAAAAATAAATAAATAAATAAAAATGAAAAAAAATATATATATATATATTACCACCAAAATTGCTAATGGTTGTTCGCCGATATTACCAATCAAAAATGCGATATAACTGACCAAATTTTTTAATGTGGTGTCCCAAAACTGGAAAATGAAGGAGTAAAAAGATAATTTGTCCAAGTAACGCAAAGAAAAATGAGACACTACTTTACATGGGGTTAAATTATGTAAGTACGGCAATTTGTTTGATATTTTATTTTCCCCACACTGCAAAAAAAATTGTTGATTTTACGGTATAATCTGTGATTTCTAATAATGAAGAACGTCTTTCGGAATCATGGGTAACTCAGAAGAGGTTGTTGTATATTTTGATTTATGGATATATTATATTTTCCTAAAGTAAGAAAAAATTGTCTTTCTTTTTTACAGTGTGATCAACATTAAATATCTGGACACAAAATTTATTCAAAATAAATAAATAAATAAATAAATATAGAATAAAATTGTCGAACTATATTGCATGCAAGTTGCTAGAATACATTTTTATTTTTTTTAGACTAAACGCTTTTCTCGGTATATTCCTCTGCGGATCAACCTACGTTTTCTCAACAAACAGAGAACAAAATGAATGAATAACTATAACCATGTAAATTATTCATATCGCATGCCATTATGAATTGTTTTCATAACTAATCTTCATCTGTTTATGTATAAATAATTTTCATTTGTTCTCGGTTATTTATTTGAATGCTTGATAAACCTGTATGAGCGAATGATTAATATTATACACATGAAAATATGATTTTATCCAGAAATAAAATAAATACGTCTGTTAAATAAATAAATAAAAGGAATTTACTCTTGGGTATTCCCGACTTTTGAAATTTTTATAATAATTTTAATATTCATAATGTGAGTTAAAGAAATTCCTGAAGATGAATATACGTTACCGATTGGCAGAGTGTCTAGCTACTCTTTTATAAAGGTACTCTAGCGGACGAATAAGTTTTGAGATTGTGCGTGTGATCGTGGTGTCCTGAATTCTAACACTTGTGCGTGAATGAGATCTAGTCTGTCATGTCTTTAAGTTTCGCAAAGTACGCACGTAACTTGAATCAAAATTAATTTTTTTAAAGACATTGATCTCGAAAACTCAACTTTTCAACATCTCACATCACTATCTCAACAAATCTCAACTATTCACTTTCATATTTTCTCCACTTTTAACAACAGTATTATCTGGAGGGTAATCGTTCTATTTGGCGCTCTGATGATTTTTTATAAACAGTCAAAGATCAAAATCTTTTGTGAAGATCTGTATTTTAACTTTGAACGGGCGTCATTTTGTTTAAAATCAAATTTTCCAGAAGTTGAACGATTACTCTCTAGTTTTCAGCATTCTGAGAAAAGATATTATGTTTTTTTTTATAATTGCAGATTACATTTGACAGAGTGACGATGGTCACCGTGGACAGCTACCAGAAAGACATCAACTCCGGGGAACGGGTCTGCTGGGGACACCAGCATTATTTCGTAATTACAAAAGTCCATTCCTTTTCTTCAAAGCGTAATAAACAAAATACAAAAAAGAGTTTTTGAAATATCTTGTTTCATTTTCCTGAAAAAATACCTCAAATTACACGTTTTCTCAGACCTTGCTGATAGGTGTTATAACCCCTTAAATGCATCCCACCCAAGTCCCCCGAAGTGTTTCTTATTGATTATTGTGCACATTTGAACAAGGAAAGTTTTATTAAAGGTTTTATGATTATTACTGGATTTTCTTATAACTGTAAACTTAAAAAAAAAAAGGAAAGCAGAAAAAATGTCAAAATTGACTAAAATTGCTGTCAGTAATATGTTTTAATACCTGTTTTTAAAGAAGACATTCCATCACTTTACCCAAACAATCTTCATTCTGTTCAGGTTGTATCAGGATAAGGCTATCCACCATACCTCTAAATCTAACTGCTTTATTTTTAGAAGTTAGAAATGTAACCGGAATTGACAATACTCCATTTAAATGCATCCCCTCCAACGTGTCTCCAATGGATTACTGTGCATTTGGGCTTTTAAAACAAGCTCTTTATAAGCGTACATACTAAAACATTGGATGGACCCTGGAAGATTATGGTCGAGGAGAAACAAAATCAATCTTGATAATTTTAGTAAAGCTCTTTTACCTTGGAAATCAAAATGTAATATGATAGTTTAGCAAAATGGAAATCAGATTGAACAAAATAGAAATGAAAATTCTTATCGTTGTTTATATATTTCTTTTCCAAAAACATTGCAAAAATGTGGATTATTATGATGCTAAAACAATAGCTGCTCTGTCACTAAAATTATAAATAAATAAATAAGTAAAAACATTTTTGCAGCTGGGAATACGACTTATATATATACGTTTTAATGTTAAATTTAAAAAAAAACATTCTTGAAAAACAATGTAATGAAGTTAACGTTATTTCAACTATTGCATGAAAATATTAAGTTTTTTCCAGAAAATTAAGAAAGTTTCCCTATTTAGCAGAAAATAAGTAAAACGCTATGTAATAAGTTTAATATTGTTAAAATTAAAAAAGAAATTCTGGTAAGTAAGTTAAAAATATGAGGGACTTTAACCCAATTTTACTACACACTATTACACTTATTTTTTCAAAACCCCGGAAGGTTTCTTTTATTCCATTGAAGATACATAAAATTCTACATAAGAACTTTCGCAATATTATTATAAGAAATAGAAAGTCGGGTAATCAAGAAATGATAAATCATGTAATCACTAAAATAAACAAAATGAAACTATACTCTAAGTATCTTACAAGAGTATGACCATATGTTTCATTCGCCGATTTTCATATTGAAATACAATATCAAGACCCACCCCAAAATAAAAAAAAAATATATTGACTGTTCTCAAGCCTTTCTGAGTGGCTGCACGCCTTTCACTGAGAAATCTTTCTTGTTACAGAAAAGAAAACTTTCTAAATATAGTCCTCGATATTCGTTTAAATGGTGACAGGAGATATAAAGTCTTTACTTTTCTTATTTATTCACACAACATGAGTTTTAGTGTTTCACAACAGGATCTAAAAAAAAAGTGACATAAACATTAGCCCTACTAACTCATCGTAAGTTTCATACCTCCTAAACTGTCGAAAATAAAGTAGTATTCCAGTAAAAGGGAACTTATTCTCATTTAAATAAATATATTAAAGATTAGTGGTTTTTTTTTTATTATTATGTGTCTTGGTAATAATTAAAGTAGTATTTTTTCTCATTATTTTGTTTTGCTATAGGACGGTTTGGAATATAAAATATTATTTTTATACAAACTATATAGTATTCAGAAATGAGTTTTATTCATTATCGATTGTTTATTTTGTAACTTTACAAATCAGTAAGCATGAATTAATGTAAGTTAATACCATTAATTTTTAACTGTATTTTTATTTTTGTGCTTGAAATATTTTTTCGACATGATTCAAATAGCATATAGATATAATTTTCCCCCAGAAACAAAAAAGGGGTACATCTAGTTATCTATCTATCTATCTGTATATATATATATATTGCTATAAGAAAACATGTTTTTAGTATAAAAAAGAAATATATAAACCAATATTTCAAGGTATTTAAAAAGAATCAATATTCTCCACATTTTTGTGATATCTTTTATGATATTCTACATTATAGAGCAAACCTATTAAATACAAGTCTTTCTAATAAACCTAAATATAAAACTAATAATACACAATTAATTATAAATTTTTCCAATCATGTATTTAATAATATAAATTTACACAATATAATAAACAACATTAATAATAATTTTCCAATAAAAAATTTTACCATTCACAAGACATATAAATATAATCGCACACTTGGACGTAAAATTTTTAATTACAATTCTTTTGCAAAAAATTTGGTCTCTTCAAAGAATTACCCATGTTATTGTAATGACCCAAAATATCAAAAGTATATAAATACAACACATGGTCATATCATTACTGGTGATCTTAATATTGTAGAACAACCTATTTTACAAAACTTAATGCATAATGGCACAAAATTTCGTCTTCCATATAAGTGTAATATCAAATCCATAATATTGCAGTTTATTCAAGATATTGATTTGTTTATATATAAAATTGCTGTTGATTACAATATACCAATCGAATATTTCAGTGAATGGAGATTTTCTGTAATTGATAAATTAAAAAATGAAATTATAAAAAATTATCATCATATTACACATGCAGCTTTTAAAAACATAAATAAACATATATCAGAATTACAAAACAAATTTATAATTACTTATGTAGATAAATCTCCAAATAATTATGCTATCATTTGTAAAGAATACTATAAAATGTTAATTCACAATGCAATCAACACAAGTAATATTTTTAATAAAACTAAATTAAATATTGAAATAAATAACAGAAAAATATTAAATTATCACAAATTACTAAAAATCAAATGTAATAATTTTAATTATCCTTATCTTGTTATAATTCCAAAATTTCATAAAAATCCTATTAAATTTCGCACTGTTACCATCGGTTGTAACACATATAATAAAAATGCAAGCAATTTACTACTTAATATTTTAAAGCAGATATATGATATAACGCTAAAACATAATAACCAACATTGCCTAAAAAATAGTTTTCAACTCATTAATAAAATACATAATATCAATCCGGTAAAATTCATAAAAACATTGGATTTTAATGATTTATTTAATAACATTGATATAAAAGATTTACATAAAACAATGTGTATATTATTTAAAGAATTTAAATCTCAATTAAAATTAAAAGAACATATTTCAGTAAATTTTTTTAAAACTTTACTAAATTTTACATTGCATAATAATTACATTATATATGACAATATTATCTATAAACAATGCCAGGGAATTCCGCAGGGCGGAACCGCATCTAGTATTCTCTCTGACCTTTACTTATATTATTATGAAAGAAATATAAGTCCGAACACTGATTATGTATTTTATCGCTATATTGATGACATTATCATATTTTATTTCAATGAAAAAAATTGCACATCACCACTCAATTTTTATCCTACTCAGCTTAAATTAAGCGAAAATGATTTAATTAATAATAATATAAACTTTCTTGACTTAAAAATTAATATTACTAATAATTATAAATTAATTTTTGATATTTATGATAAGAGATTTGATTTCCCATTTAAAGTAAATATTTTTACCAATTATGCTTCATGTTTACATAAATCTGTTTATAAAAATATAATTATCAATTATCTACATCGTATAAAATACTTATGCTCAGATATAAATAAAAACAAAAATATTAGATATATTCGAGATCAAGCAAAAATATATGGATATCCTATTTTTATGATAAATTCAATCATCAACTCTTTTAAATAACATTTATTATATAATTTAAATATAAACATGGTATGTAATAAATTATTGTTTTAGTGTGCGATAACATATAACAAAAGATATAGAAAATAATAATTATAACATACATTATTACAATTATAACATATTAGGAAATTTAATATTTAATATTTGTTTGAACATTATATACACTTTATGTAGAAAATTACAAATATAACATACATAATTACAATTATAACATATTAGGAAATTTAATATTTGATTGAACATTATTTATACTTTGTATAGTTGTGATTGTGCGTTGCCGATCACCTCTGTTTAAGGTATTATTGATGTGCAGTTTTCATACATTTATAAATTAACTTATACAATAACAAATTAAATTATACAATGATAACATTGGTGATTATAACTCATATATATATATCTATTTGCAATATATATAAAAATAAATATATATAGTTTTTATTTTTGTCTATGAATAATTAAAATTAACAAGTATTTTAATTACTGCATTGCATTAATTTGATTGAAAAACAGTAGTAATACTATTAATTATCAACATTATAAATTTTGAGATATTTTGAATTGTTTATGAATTATTTAATTAGATATTTAAATTAATCTATAAATATAAAATATATTTACAATGTAGTATAAATTAAACATTAATTATTTAAAAACAAGTCTAATATATATTTAAGTAGTAGTAAAAATAAAACATTAATTATTTAATAAATGTCTATAATATCAGTGGATTAACACAGCTGGAAGCAAAAATATTTTGAATTAAAATAATATCTCTTTTACATAATATATTCTTGTTAAGAATATCTGAAATGCTGTGCAAGTTGAATTAATTCTGTGTAGATTTATTCATATAGTAGTATTATATTTTTTTTGAATTTTAAGTAAAATTACATGTTAGTATTGTTTTTTAAAGTTTATTTATATAAATAAATCTAATGAAGTGAGTATGTAACTAATAAAGTGGATATATAACTAAATATTAATTATGAACTATTATAATACCAATAGATGGCGACACTTTACCTTTCAGGTAGTTGTAGATAATATTGTTAATATTATATTTAATTTAACTATAGAGGGAGCTATTGATTGTATATTAATTTTACTTTCAGGAATTAAAATTGGATGGAGTAATATATATTCACGGATATAAATTTGTTATAAGTGTATTAAAACCAGAATTATTTTGAGTGTTTTTGAATCATTTTGTGATTGGGTGTCATTTATGGGGTTGTGTTTTAAAAAAAGTGTGCTCTCAACTTGTCTTACAAATCATTTCTCTCAACTCGACTTAGTTAACATGTATGATGCATTGCCATGTGGATGTGAATATTATGTAGACGTTGTGACATTTTAAGGATTCTGTATAATTATTGTGAGTAAAATATTTTATCTACACTTTACGAGTTCATATTTCCAATTTTATTATTTCAAAACTGTTATCTCGTGGTAATTTAGTGAGGTGTTAATTGCAGTTTTTTGGATAATCGATGTGAGTGAAATATATTGTATTTTCTTAATGGTTTTTTATTTCCTATTTAAATGTTTCCAAATTTTGGTATTTCCAATTGTTGTCTGGTAATAATTCAGTGTACCTGGATGATTCTACTGATCTTAGCATTATGCCAGTGGAATTATGAAACACTGAATTATTATTTAAAACACATGTGGGTGCATCCAGGCTGATGAGTACATGTGCATGTGTTTTTCCATGTCCAATTCATATTTGATTCTCATGTGGTCCAATTTTCCATTGTGTATGGTTCATATTTAATTTGTTAATCCATTTGTGTTTACTTAGTTGCAACTCCACTTTATAATTTTTTTTTCCCCTTTCTCTCTATTTCTTTTTTCAATATTCTTTTGGTATGAGTAAAATTTGGCTAATTACCACTGAAGCATCAGCTATGGTAATATTATGTTTGCACATGGTATTTATTAGCTATGTGGTATTCTGTATACACAGTATCATTGATTATCTCTTTGGAGATTTAAGTAGAATAGAACTTGATATGTTTTTTGAAATTCATAGATATTATAATTATATATATATATATATATATATATATATATATATATATATATATTACATTAAAATTTGTGGCACCAGCATCGGCGCTATTTGTGCGTTGGCGAATGGCAAAAACTGTGAAATAGGCTGCTACAATGTTGATTTTAATTGGTTTCTTGTTGTATGTAATAAAATTTCAAAATGTATTGTCAGATTATTTTCAGAAATTCTGGAAAAATAACTTTAAATGCTACTAAATTCCTAAAACATATGAAAAAAGGGAAACGAAGAGAAAATAATTAGATAGAGAATCGTTGAATTTTTAAGCAGATTGCATATCAAGGTTTGGCGTTATACTTCAGTAATATTGGCAACAATGTGATTGGCAGCGTTAGAATTATTATAAGCAGCATGTATTAGAAGTTAATTTGGAAGCATTAAATGGTTGTCAAAAAATCTTCTGTTTTTCAAAGTCATACTTTCTAAAATACGCCAATCGATGTTTCGCCCGAATACGGAAGATTAACCATAAAGTTTATGTGAAAAAATAGGTTAGCAAATCTTCCATAATCGACACAGCCAACAATGTCCTTAAACATAAACGATGCAAGTAATAATTTATACATTTATACTAACGAACATAGTATAGAAATCAGCATTAATTGTAGATTGGAAAATGGCAATAGTATGTAAACAAACGTAAACTGGAATGCTATCGTATTGATTTTGATCAGTTCACTGCCACATGTAATAAAATTTTTAAAAAGATAATCAGAACATTTTTATAATTGCTAGAAAGAGAGCTTTATGTGTATCGAGATTCATGAATAGTATGAAGAAAGGGTAGAGGAGAAAAAAATCAGCTAAAGATCGCCATGTATGAGAAAGTCTGTGAATTTTTATCGTATTGCACGACAAAGGCTAGAGTCAAACGCGTACACGATATCTGCAGCAGTAAAATTTAAAGTGAATGTGATTACCAAAAAATGGCTGCTCTAATATAGTCTGTTTCTCCAAACCATACTCGCACAAATATATCAATTGCAGCCCATTTCTGGGAGATAAACGAGAATGTTTATGTGAGAGCAAAAATAGATTACATAATATTTCATATTCGGGCTCCCACCGTATATTGGTATCAAACATGAAAGATGCTGGAAAAAAATTGGTTAAGTGAATGCGGATACCATTAAGGTCTGTCACAAAAACCACTCTATCATGCCAAATCATATTCGCTAAAGCATGCCAATTGGCAGCGTACCCAATTATGGAAGATTACCTAACAGATTTAAAAGTCTCCAGATGAATAAGAGTGCTTGTTGCATGTGAAAGAAAGTGTGTATTTTGAAGCATAACTGCCAAAAAAGAGTGAATTTTCTCAAGATCTATTATAGAAAGATGAAGTACACAACACTAAAATATATTCGAAATAATTCTATGATAGCAAAGTGCTTCCCTCATCGATAACTCTAAATTTAGTGATGGATTAAGCAACTATATTGAATTCAGAATAAAAGTAATGCGTAGGTGCTAAGAGTTACGGATTTTGAATAGCATTTTTTTTAGATGAAAAAATTGAAATTGGAAATTTACTGAAAAATTTGGCTTAAATAATCACAGAATTCTGTGATTACTTTATTATAAAAAAGGAGGTACAACCAAGTCTCTCTTGTGTCTGTAAAGTGAGTGAGTTTTATCAAGATCTATTAAAGAAAGATGAAGTACACAACAATAAAAGGTATTCGAAATGCTTCCATGATAGCAAAGTGTTCTTTCTACCCTTATCGGGAACTCTAAATTTGGTGAAAGCTTAAGCAACTGAATTGAATTCAGAATAAAAGTAACATCTAGGAGCCAAGATTTACTGATTTTTAATACCATTTTTTAAATTAAACATTTGGCCTAAATAATCACTATGCGACTACTCTCCTATTAAAAAACTAGTACACTTAAATTTGTCTTCACACGACCATGGATTTAAAGGATTAGGGACATTGAATAGTATTAAATCTTTAATGGTATTTTTTGCATTATTTTAGCGCAGAAATATAGTTGACTTATTAAGTGGCAAATTAGTATTAAAAATATTGGAATTCAATTACCATAAACCTTTAAACCTATGATCTTGTACAAAAATAATTAGATGTATTCAAAATTCTTAACTCATGGCACTTAATGTAGCATATTGAAAGTGATAGTATACATATAAGGAAGACCAAGCTGGTCGCCAGGAATGGCTAGCTTCTCCATAATTCGGTAGACAACACTTGATTCTAGATGTAATAGTTTATATGTTAATAACATGAAGAAAATAAATTAACCCCTTAATTCTCGCGCCCCTGATATTCACGGGATGTATAAGCTACTTTTTTAAGATTCAGATTGTTTGATTCCCTTCAGTTTTTTTTTAAACAGGGCAATTGGCTTTATTCTCCCATTGCCACTATTAAATAAGGTGAATATTTCTACTTCGAAAAAGTGGTGGCAATCAAACAATCTGAATTTTTAAAAAATGCTTACACTTATCGGGCGCGACCGTTAAAGGGTTAATGAAAATGACGATAATGTAGATAAACTGTGACGCTACATACTTTATTATCTCATGAAAATATAATTTTTTTTCGGAAAATGAAAGGTTTTGTTTTCTATTTCACTGAAAATACCAGACTACATGTATAAAAATTTTAATAATTAAGATTATTTTTTTTCTAAAAGTCCCGCTGCTATCAGCCTAAACCATGCATTTCCCCCCCCCCCCCAGAAAACGAAAAGCTTTCTCACATTTGATAGATTATTTTTATATGGTTGTTAGGATAAAAAGAAATTCCACGAATTGAGTAATGATAAAGCTTTAATTTCTCATATACACAAAATAAAAATATATTTGAACATTATTAATACCACACGCGTTGTTTCTCCGAATTTTCCCATCGAAAAACAATTTCAAGACGTATTCCAAAAATAGGAGTTATTGACAAGTCTTTCTACGTAATTCTACGCTTTTCGTTGAACATTTTTTCTTGTAACAAAAGTAAAAACCTTTCTAAACATAATAATCGATATTCGTTTAAATGGAGACAGGCCATATCTGTTGTAACTTTTCTGTTTTCTCCTCGCAAACATTGGCGACACAAGAAGAAAACGTGTTATGGATAGCACTATTTCTGAATAGTATTTCATTCAAGATTAGTGGCATCCATAATTCCACATTAATTAATCCTGCTTACTCAATTTAAATTTTATTCATCCTAAAATTGTATTAAATACGTGTATTATCCTAGTCGAAACAAATCCATTCACTTTTAAGTAAATATATTTATTCATACTTCTTTATTGAAAATACTAATATAATTAATTAAAGGTAAACTGATTTTTATTTTTTTAACTAGATATATATTGTGTTAACTATATATATATTAACTAGATATATTTTTTTAACTAGATATATAGAATATAAAATATTCTATTTGTGCAAAGCTGTAGATGTAGAAATAAGCTTTACCTGTTCTCCATTATTTATTTTTATACTTTTTGCATCAGTATCCACGAATGAGCATAACTTAAAGATTTAATGCTTTAATTTTTAGTTGTATTACTAATGTTATGTTTTAAATATTATTTTCAATATGAATTACGTACATGACATGATTCATAGTGCAAGTAAATATTTTTTTATTTATGAGAAACTAGAAAAAAATGAAGATAAAGGAATAAATAAAAGCGAGGGAAAGGGGCTTTTCCTATTGTTTGGTAGACTACATAACTTACAAGTAAATTTGTTTATGTTACTAATTATATGAAACTATTTCTTTTAAATGAAGATAAAGTGTGACCATCTTCATTTTTTTTCAACTGTCGAATGACAATATAAACTTTCTTTTTCATATAATGAAAGGATGTTTGTTTTTCTTTCATTTCTGTCTACATATATACACTGAATGGCCAAAATATTTTGACCTCTCCTAACTGATACTTATAGTCTTAAAATCGGTTTTAAGATCTATCTAATGGAGCATATATATATGCTTTCGATGATTAAGGGTTGCATTGGGTCTACAATTTTTTGTGTTATAGCTCTTCTGTTGCTTCAAATAATGTGTGTCAGTCACCTGGCACCTCTATTGTTCGCAAGTAATTTTTGCTCACAAATTCATTTTCCGACAGAAATTTCTTGCCTTTATGCAATTATTTGAAGACGCGAGAAATTCTTGTACGAGAAAAGCCAAGAAAGGTAGCGAAAGGTAGCGATCCAAAGTCACTCAAATCTCTTTTTCCCTATGAATAGACAAAATGTAAAGTTCACTGGCGCTTCTGACAAAACTCAAACTTTTTATCAGAAAGTCCATTTTGTTACATCAGCGCACATGCTACACGGACGAGTCGAAGTTTCATTGAGAATTGCTTATAATATTTTGGTTACTCAGTGTATAAGGGTTTAAGTACTGTTACATGAAAAACTAATCTTGTAAAGATGATTTTTTGCTTAGTAACCTTAGCCCAATTTCACCCTTATCCAGCAAATATATGCTATATTTTTCTCATGTGAAACCGAAAGATTATTTCTATTTGATTTTGTCATAAAAATTTAAATGCAAGAATTTTGATATTATTATTAAGTACGTTCATCATTACGATTACATGATCCTTTCAGGAACATGTGGTCGTAATGATGTATATTTTGGTATGATTGTTTTGATATTTTTTGTATTATTATTCATATGATTTTTGTGTAAAAATGAAGAAATTATTTTACAATAATACTATAAAATCTGCAGATCAGACAGACTTTTAATCTTTTCAACTGATAATTTCCTTATACATGGTTTCTTCGTTCCCTTTCCATAATCGTGATGTCTGTTCCTTTTCCACAATCGGGGATCCTGTTCCTATTATAAGGTGACATACCCACTCGGTCCTTAAAAAGTAATAAAATACAATATATTTATATAATACGCAAGTAAACAATTGTGATTTCAAACTGTTTTTTTTTTCTTTTTTACAGTTACTTTTAATAATTTTATTTTATCTGAATTCCTTTACTTTTCTGAATTCTTTATTAAAAATTTATTTATCTAACCTATACTTTATTTTTTAAGCTATCGTTAACATGTAATCAAGGTATACAAAATGTAATCAAGATGTACACATGTACCGGGTGCGTCATAAATTCGTGCAAACTTTAAAAATTCATAATAAAAGAAGTGATGCTCGGAAAAATTTTCGGTTTGCGTAAGAAGGATCAGAAGGATTTTGGATTTTTTTCATGTATAATAAAAAATGGGTCCAAAAGTAACCGATAGAGGGCGCTCACACGTCATACTGAGACGTTTTATGCAAATCAGGCAAACACAAACAGTCGTACTAAATTGAGTATATCATTCAATGAAATAGGTCTTTTTTGCGCCTTAAGTTATTTCTCCGTGCAAAACTTTCGCAATGCAATAGTTGTGGATTCACCATTCTTGTAGAAAAGTTTAACCACCAGCGCTCGATCAGGTAACGATAGCATGCTGCCGAGAACGAATGACGAAACCATTTCCAGCCAGATGTTTTATTGCGAGCCTGATTTGCATAAAACGCCTCAGTATGATGTGTGAGCGCCCTCTATAGGTTACTTTTGGAATCATTTTTTATTATACATGGAAAAAAATTCCAAAATCTTTCTGATCATACTCGCGTAAATCGAAAATTTTTCCGAGCATTACTTCTTTTATTATGAATTTTTAAAGTTTGCACGAATTTATGACGCACCCGGTATTTAAGATGAAGTAATCAATAAAAGCTCCCATTCAAATCCATAATCTTAATTAAGACATCTTAATTAATCCATAATTAAGACAGGAAATATCTTAAAATTACGTCTTGTTGACACAATCATATATATTTTTCTGTTAAATTTTTGCAAAATAAAAATAAATTCCAAGCTAAGCATAACGTCATTTTCACCGGCGCAAACTTTTCTCTCGTATTTTATGAACGTACTTTTATGCTTCACCAACATGTAAACAAGTAAAAATATATTTTCTATTTAATTATACTGAAAAAAAATTACACCAATAAGCATACAGATAATATAAACCCAATGGATAATATTCTCGGGACATCACAATAAATATGAATTTTTATTCGTTTACAAAAATAAGGTACACGCGCATAAATATTTTTACGGAAATTTATCTTGCAAATAAAAGACGTCCAAAAAGCCACGTGTCTAAATATTTTTCATTATTTCTCTTTTTTCTGCAACAATGGAACACAGTTCTATTGTTTATTTACCTGTAATATGTTTGTACATTAATGGAACCTGTACATTTTGGCGAGATGGATGGGTCCTGACCTTACTTACGTATTATATATATATATATTACTTAAATGTATTTATAAAATTTGTATATGAATTAAACGCTATTTATATTTAATTCATCAAATTGTAAAAGAGTTTGTGCAAAGAGCCTAGTTCAACGCTGTTTGAGTGCAGATGGTAGCCACTTTCAACACATCTCGCGTACATTTCACAAAAAGAGGGGCTAGTCTGACAAATTCCATTAAAATATCGTCATTGCCTTTTTAAAGTTATTTACAAAAATTCAGGTTCGGCTTGGAATGAGACACTGGCGAACTCATATTTGACTGAATTAATGGATTGTGCCCTTGATTTCCCATACAAAAATTTCTTGTTACAGTGCACCCTACCATCCCTTACAGCTTGTATCATTTTTAACACCCTGCACACGTTTATCCCATTATTTTTAACTGTCTAATATAATCTTGAAACTTGTCAAAACGAATTACTCAATCGCCTCCTTTTAACTGCTTAAAAGAAATTATTTTATATATTGCTTCAACCTTCCAGATGTAATAAATGTTTAATTAATTATTTTGTTTATTACTTTTATAAATAAACTATAAATATAATCAAAATACCATTAAATGGAGAAATATACTGAACTCAAAACTAAAGAATTTTATCTTTATTTTTATCCGACTAAAATAATCTTGAAATTTGACAAAACGAATTGCTAAAGCAGCGATCGCACTTACTGTCGTATCACAAACAATATCATATATTTCCTCATAAACAGGTTTTTCAGGAGGAAAACATTTGAAAACACACTGTGTGATAGTTTACCTCTCATAAATTCGTCATTGACGAGATTATCGCTATTTGTATCTCCTACGATAGATATCAGCTCGAATTCCACCAATCAGAGAACTCTAAAAATGGAATTTCTCAGTTCTTGGACTTTACACAACTTTTTAAATCACTTAGAAGAGTTTACTTGTGTTTTTCATGTGTTGCTTATATTAAGTGGTTCCATTCAATCTTCAAAATACCCCTACTTACAGTGCAAATAAGCCGCTTGAAGGAAGCTAGTGACAGTATAGCAAATATATCAGATTGTATGATAGTACGTGTGATTGAAACTTAATGACTTCCTTTTACTACTTAAAATAAACATTACAATTATTTCATTTAATGCTTCAACTATCTAAAAGCAATAAAATTTATTTATTATTTTACTTTTATAAATACAATAAATATTTTTTTATAAATACAATAAATATTTTTTTATAAATAAAATAAATATCTTTTATAAATAGAATAAATATCTTTCATAAATACATTAAATATCTTTTATAAATACAATAAATATAATCAAAAGAACATTAGTTGATCAAATATATACTGAACTTAAAGCTAAACTGATCTTAAAGCTGATTTTTAACTGTCTAAAATAATGTTTAAAGTTTACAAACAGAATTAATTGCTTAAGTCCCTCCTTTGAATTATAATAATCATTAAAATATTTTACTTATTTCAATTATATTTTTAATTCAATAATAATTTAATTCAATTATATATTCAATTTATATTTTAAGAAATATCTTTTATAAATAGAATAAATATCTTTCATAAATACATTAAATATCTTTTATAAATACAATCAAAAGAACATTAGTTGATCAAATATATACTGATCTTAAAGCTAAACTGATCTTAAAGCTGATTTTTAACTGTCTAAAATAATGTTTAAAGTTTACAAACAGAATTAATTGCTTAAGTCCCTCCTTTGAATTATAATAATCATTAAAATATTTTACTTATTGCTTCAACCATCCAGAAACAATAAATGCTTTTTCTTTTCACTTTTTACTTTTATAAATAGAGTCTATAAGTATAATTAAAAGAACGTCATTGAACATAAATACTGAACTCAAAACCAAATATTTTTATCCCATTGCTTATAGCTGTCTAAAATATTCTTGAAATTTGTCAAAACAAATTGCTAAACTCTCCTTCACTGAAATGCTTATAATAAACACTAAAAATATTCTATTTCTTGATTCGACCATCCAGAAACAGCTTTCCTTTCATTATAATTAATGTAAGACAGTGATTTAAAGGCGTAAGATATTATGAGTCAAGAGACGTTCTTCTTTTGAAACCTCAAAACTGAAAATCGATAATACTACGGTAGTGTTTTCTCAGCATGCTGAAATATTCATAACGTTTTGAATTATTTATGATTTTTGGATATTATTGTTGTTAAGTCTTTACTTATGCTAAGAGAAACATTCTTAGGAAGAAGCGAGTTTTTTATTTAAAGAAATGATTACCTATAAATATTTCAGTACTCATACTGATAAATGGTCAGGGTCCATAAGCCGTGTTCTTGGCCCATGAAATAAGACTAAAATTCGATTTTGTTATACTGACTTAATTATTTCACTTTTTAATATTAGAAGGTTTATCTTGTACGCTTTCAACAATAGTTTTTGCTTTTTGTTCGGATTTATATGACTTACACAAGCTCAAAGTTCGTATTATTCGTAGTTTTTGATGAAAAATACACAATTTCTCCTAATTTTACCTCAACACTTTCACTTGCACACTTTCACAAGAAAATTGAAAAAAATTGAAAAATAAAATAAAATAATTCATTTTTTTTCAAATAAAATAATGAATTCATATTCATTTTTTGTGCATTTTATTTTATTTTTAATTTTTTTCATAATTTTCCTTATGTTCTGCATTCTATGTAATTCTTTTCTGTAAATGGGTGATGCTTTCTGCTTTCCTATTGTCTGTTCTCTTAACTTGTCCCTCTTTCCCTCCCATTTCCTTTCAGTCTTGCTCCTGCCTTCAAAGTGGTTACGTCTTGTTTGCGACTGACGAAGAAAAGCAAAGTTCTTTAGAAAGGCCTATAGCGCATTCCTTATTTGTATAGTGTTATTAAGTTTTTTTATGCTTTTACAAATACATTAAGTTTAAAACTAAATACTTTTACCCCACTACTTACAATTGTCTGAAAAATGTTTGAAATTTGTAAAAAATAAAAACTACCGATGTTTCTTCTTTTGAAATGCTAATAATAAAGCCAAAAACATTTTGTTTATTACTTTACACACCCCCAAAGCTTTCATTTCATAGTAATTAAGAAACAACATTGATTCAGAAAACATTAAAAATTTTAAATAAGGAAAAATCTTTCTAAAAAAAACTAAAAACGGAAATCAATAACGTAAAGGTTTGTCTTCATACAAGGTAAAATATTCATATTTTTGGAATAATTTATGATTGTTGGGAGCTATTTTTGTTAACAGTTTTGTTAGTTTATGTAAAACGTACTCATTGGCTAGTGAATTTTCAGCAAAAATATTATGAGTTTCAAATAATCAACTAAGCTATTAAAGTGTTAATTTTCTTAGCAGGTTAAAATATTCATAGCTTTTTGAACTGTTTATGATTGTTGGTTTTTACTGTTCAGAAGATTTTTGTTTTGTTAAGTAAAATCAACATATCGAGTATTCATTTTTCAGTAAAATGATTTACGGTCTTCAAAGTTTTACATGAACCTTTGTTGTTTTCTTTCTTATTCGATTAAAATTTCAGTCGCGAGTAATTGGGAACTTTAAATAATTAAATATTCCATGGAAAAGAATAAGGTGTATAAAGTATTTTGAAATACCTGCGATTGTTGCAACTTACTGATGTTAAATTATTTTATGGTTGCTAACAAAGATTACTTAATGGCTATTGAAAATTCACTTAAAATATTATGAGTTTTAAATGACCAACTAAGCTATTAAAGTAATCATTTTCTTACATAATTAAAATATCTATAATTTTTTGAACTTATGGGCGGATAAAACACTGTTTTAAGCACCAGAACTTTTAACTAATTGCAGACTAGTTTTGATAGCATTCAGCGTACCGTCATCAGTGCAAAAAATGATAGAATTTTTCTGGTATATAGGAAGAAAAACGGATTCGAGGGAAGGATTATTGGCCACTAGAATTACATGGAACAGCTAATAAGAAATTGTATAGGGAAAAGAACTGGTAATATGGACAAATGCTTGGTAGAAATTATAAAAGGGAGTTTTTATATAATATTTCTAACAATCTGATAACGGGGCAATAGCAAAGTCACAATTAACAATATTTTTATGATTTTTAAAGATATAGAATATTTTAAGAAAGTTAAGTTCAAGTATAGAAGTGAGCTTATAGTTAATTTTACCTTAGTTGAAATCAAAGGCGTGGTTCATCTCCAATCAATATTTTGCTGTTTGTTAGTTTCTTTTTTCCCGAAATCCAGCTTCCTCATCTCTAAGATTCGTAACAATATGACTTCAAAATAAATCTCCCCTACCTTACTCTCTTTCTCTCGCCAAACTGAAAGACCCTATTGAGATATCTAATTCTTGGTGTATCTATAACATTAATTGCCAGTGTGGGTTTTCCTATATTAGACAAACCAAACGTGGTTTAAAATATCAAATTAAAGAACACAACCAATATATTCAGAATCACGAAACTAACAAATTGGGAATTGCAAAACATTTCTTGGAGATGAACCATACCTTTGACTTGACAGAGGACTCTAACTTTGACCTCTGACTTTGCTTGATAACTCAGCTAAAATTTCCTTTAAATTCACTTCTATACTTGAACTTAATTTTCTTGAAGGATTATTCCATATCTATAAAAATCCTAAAAATATTGTTAATTGTGAATTCGGTATTCCCTCTTTGTCAGATTGTTGGTAATGTTATACTGGGTTGGCAAATAAGTTCTTTGGTTTTTCGTCGGGTAACAGTTCATTCCGTTTCCGCCTATCCTTTCTTGGCGCCACTGCGCAACTCGACTATGCGATAGAAAGGTTATGTTTCACAGAATCTGTCCGTGAATGTTTTGTCTTGTAAACATTTGTATTATACGTGCGCGCCGTAGCTATGAAAATGGACACGAAAATGTGCATTATCGTCATATTTTGTTTTCTATTTTAAAAAAGGCAAAAGAGCGGTGGAGGCTCAAAGTAAGATTTGCAGTGTATAAGAGAAAGGTGTATTCGGGAATAATGTCATAACAGAACGCGTGTGTCAAAAGTGGTTTATCAAATTCCATTCTGGAGATTTTAATATCAATGAGGAGACACGCTCCGATCACCCGACTAAGATTGATTAGAACGATATAAAGACAATTGTTGATGCAAATACATCCCAAACTGTGCAATAGATTGCTACAGGGTTAATTATTTCCCATACAAGCGTGGAAAACGATTTGTACCAACTGGGATAGTTTCACGTCTCAATGTTTGGGTGCTGCATAAATTCACCGAGGCGAATTTGATTAATCGCATTTCTATTTGCGATACACTGCTTCAAAAGAACGAAACATTTTTTAAGCAAATGGTGACGGGCAATGAAAAATGGATCTTCTACGATAATGTTCTGTACAAAAGATCTTGGAGACAAAACAACGAGATCCCGCAAACAACTTCATTGGCGGGATTTCATCCCAAGAAGATTATACTTTCCCTGTGGTGCAATTTCAAGGGTGTGATTTATTGTGAGTTGTTACCAGCATGTAGAACCACTGATTCAACTGTATATTGCTCGCAGTTAAATAAACTTAGCAATTCTTTACGCCAAAAACAGCCAGAATTGATCAATCGTAAAGATATTGTTTTCCACCAAGTAATTAGCCACCCGGCAGAAATTGTTGTGTTTTGGCTGAAATTGTATGCCTCATTCTTCATATTCACCGAATTTGGCGCCATCCGATTACCACTTGCTCTGGTCTCTACAAAACATTTTGAAAGAGAAAATCTTCGTTGACGAGAGGGCTGTAAAAACGCACGCGGAGAAGTTTTTCTCCGATAAGTCACAGATGTTCTATGGACATGGCATTATGGAGTTTGTGAAAAGATGGCAAATCATCATTGATAACAACTGTCAATACATTATTTATTAAAATAAACGAGTTTTGTAAAAATCATTGTGTATTTTTAACCTTAAAAACTGAACGAACATATTTGCCAACCCAATATAAAAACCTCCTTTCCTAATTTTTACCAACAATTGTTCACGTTACCAGTTCCTTTCCCTATACAATTTCCTATTGGCTGATCCCTGTAATTCTATTGCTCAATAAACTTATCCTTCGGATTCGCTTCTCCTCCATTCATATGAGTGAAATTTCATCACTATTTACACTGATGATGGTATGCTGAATGTTACCGAAATTAGTCTGCAATTAGTTAAAAAGTTTTGGTGCTTAAAACTTTGTTTTATCAGCTTACATTGTACTGCCCCAAGTATTGTCTTAATTGTCAGCCTTTTGAACTGTTTATGTTTGTTGATGCTTACGGTTTCAAAGATATTTCTTGTGTTTAGAATATAAAAAGAATAAATACTTATAAACATTTATCCAGTATTTTAAGTGAAATAATTTATGCTTTCAAATCTTTAAATAACTCTTTCGTTGTGTGCTTCCTTAGATGATTTAAATATTTATTTGTTAAAATTTCGAGACGTAGTCAAGTATTGCGAGCTTTATATAATTGAATAATCCCTAACTGTTCTCTTTCTCGGAAGATTAAGTTATTTAAAATATTTTCAAATGTCCATGATTATTCTAATTTACTGATGTTAATATATTTTATTGTGGTAAAGAAAACTTACTTATTGGATACTGAATTATCACAAAAGAAATTTGTAAAAGAAATTTTTGATACATAAAAAACTGAATAATCCTCTTATTGATAATATATTTTATGTTTACGTTCAGTTATTATGCTCTATTTTAAGTTGTATTTACCGCACTTTTCATTTGTAATAATATAAAAATTTCCCCTTTTCCTGTGAATAGCGACAGAGGGAAATAATGAAGAAAAAAAAAAAACTTTTGAAAGGAACAGATATATTCCCCCATATTTTCAAATATTACATAAGAGAATAACAGAATTTAAAAGATGGGTTTCTCAAATTGTTTGCCATTTGAGAAATTGCGTAATAAAGCCTCTTCCAGAATTTCTTTATAATACGTTTAAATTAGTCTATAGAATCCGTTTCTATCCTATCACATTATTGTTATAGCTGTTTATTTCTATTGTTATAGCTATTTTCAGCCCTTTCATATTTATCTTCAGCATGACCAAATACGAAGACGTAGCGTTTTGACAAAATAGGGCTATGGAGGGAACCAAGCAAACTTTGGAAAGCGATTCAGGAAGCCTCTTGCAATGATGTGATTGTCTTACTGACTTTCCGCACATCCATAACGTCGCCTGTTGAATGTGTAGGGGCTCCATCCTGCTGAAATAATCTGTTTCGAATCCATTTGTGTATATAGTAGACATCAGGAATACACCTACTTGTTAAGAACTCGCTTGGCGATGGCCATGGTCATTTTTTAAAATCACTGGACCGCTTCCTCATAAGATCTTTATTGGAAAAAAACAGAAAGGTTTTGCTAAAATAAACTATCTCCTATTGAATGACAGTCCACCACATTATATAAAAAAAAAGTGTTTCCTTTGAGCCCCTGCGTATGTGCACAAAATTTGGCAACAGTTGTTTTGCTAACTGATGACTTATTGAACTAACCAGATGGCGAGAACCATTGCACCACTCGCTAAATAATATTTTTTTTTCAAAGATATTTTTGTAACAGTATTATCGGCCAACATTTTTTTTTGGAAACTCAAAAGATGAAATCCATGACGTTGATTAATGCTGTTTCTACCGATGAAAAATATTCACATTTTGTTGAGTGATTTACGGTTATTGGATTTTGTTGTTAGTCAGTTCTACTAGCTGAAAGAAAACTTACTTATCAGGTATTCAAAAAGAGAATAATAAACATCAACTAATTGAAACGTTATTTTATTTTTTGATAATTTTTGTACTTTATATCAAAATTGTATACAGGTAGTCCCCAAAAAATTTAAAGCGTTTTAATATTGTAACTGTTAGAAATAAGTAGCCAATGTAAATTGCCGAAGTTTTCAAAATAGGCATAGGAAATAAGATTATGATAATGCAAAAATACTCTAGTTAAGTTTTAAAATGTTATACTTTTTTTATTTTATTTCTCTTCTCCCTCCCATGGACAAAATTGATCATGTGGAAAATTCTTTCTTTTTCTCCAATAAAATTAAAAAAACTTCTTATCTCTCTATTTAAAATTAACCGAATTATAATGCAGGAAAAGATCTGACTTATATCCCAAAGAATTCAAAATGCTATTTTATCAGTAAAAATAGGTACATTCACAAATGGATGAGTGCGTTTTTAGATCAAAAATATGCTAAAAAGTATTGGAAAATTGCTTTACAAATACATTTAAATAAAGCGTTACATATGCAAAGCTCACGTAAAGAGAAAAATGCAGTTTTAAAGCCAAGAAATACCAATGAATTCCTAAAGTGTTTTCACATTTTCCCCCAATATAATTAACTGAGCTTTTCTACTAATGCTTCTGTACATACTTTGGAGTTCCTTGCCACTAATACTGTTTTTAAAGCATAGATTATATATATATTTTAAGTCAACTAAATATTTATTATTGTCGTGGTTTCCTCTTTCTTGAAATATATCGCAGATTTACTTTTCTAATTTGATATACGGTTCCCATTCTCAATGGTTGCATATCTCATTCAATTTTGAATATACAGATATGGAAGTTTTTGTTAATGATCTTGTTGCAGCAGAGACAAACTATTTCTCATTGACTAATATTGCCTAAAGGGGTTAAATAAGTGTTTTATTTTAATTAATAGCAGAAATATTTCGTTATCATATTTCCTGCATTATATAATATTAAACACTTTTCAATTTACATTGTTCGCGTATTTCGATCAGGGAAAAAATTAAAGAGACATCCTTTTTAGACATCCTGTATATTGCATTTCGCATTTGCGTTCAAGAAAAAAAGTATCTTGTTTCGTTTTGCATAAAGATAAACGCTAATTCACAAAAGCTCATTTTTCATTTTAAAATGAATTTTCCAAGTATTCATTTTTTCAACCAAGATCAATCATTTTTCATTCAAGAGAAGTTTATCTTCTTTTTGCAAAGTTAAATCAATAATGTTAGAGTAATGTTTTCTTAGCCGACTAAGGCATTAATATCTTTTTGAATTATTTATGATTGGATTTTTCTGCTGTGAAGACTTTTGTTGGGTTAAGGAAAACCTACTTACCAGTTTTTGATTTTACAGTAAAAAAAAAAAGCTTTAAATAATAAAATTAAATACTATTATCTTCAAGCATGTAAAAATAAAAGTAAAAATACAATTCCGATCATATTCTGATGCACTATATCTTTTAATCCAATTTAACTGAACTTGATATTAATTTTATGTTTAAAAAATGTAAATATGTATTTTCGTGTTCATATATTTTATCTTAGCATCAAATTGCGATATCTTGTGGTTAATCTGATTTCATGGCTTACCTGCTTTTATTTTCGTTTTAGCTTGCTTTGGGTAATAAACTGCCAGTTGTTGTAAATCTGTCACTGCTTGTTTTACATTAATGTAGCTAGCAAATATTCGTTGTCGAGATAGATGTTTTTAAATAATCATGCTTTAAAATTATTTAAAATGTCATTAAATGTCACTGAATTGACCTACAGTTTTTTTAATAATTTCATTTGAAATTAACGTATTTACTCGAGTCAAAGACGCATCCTAATCTAAGACGCACTTTATATTTTTGACGCGAAAATAAGGATTTTTATTTAAATCGTGTGTATAATACATAATAAAATTTGCAAGAGGGAAGATTTTAGAAAACTTACGAAATATGGTTAATTCTCATTTTACTTACTCTCCACAATATTCGAAATTATTATAGCCGTATCTTCGTATATATCACCGAATATTTCACTGCATGAATCTTTCCTGCAGCTTTCGGATGTAGCTTCATTTTACTTACCCATCATACGTAGTATAGGGTAAGTCTTGCAATCGTTTTGAAAATCGAAAAAAAATTTTTGGCGGATTTACACGTTTCAGACACTGGAGATTCCGAAAAACATATTTTTAGAAAAAAAAATTTGCCGTCCGTCTGTGTGTCTTTAAACGCTCTATCTCCCGAAAAAATTGAGATAGAGACTTGAAATTTGGTATGTACTTAGTATGTAATAATGGAAAGAAGCCTTTTGAATTTCAGTAACCTCGATTAACCGGAACAATTTGTTTCGGACTCTCAAAATATTCGTTCTGATAAAAGGTATATAAAAAATTTCGAAATTGTTTATTTTAAGGAGTGAATATAAAAGTCAATAAAAAAACATAAATTTTGCATAAAGCATGAAGTCGATCGGATAATGAGTTGCCGAGATATTTTTAATCCTATTTTCCACACTCTTCGATTTTTCATGACCCTGTATTTCATCCAAATTTCACTTCAAAGATATATTTTAATTGGAAATGAGATGCTTAATCAGATGCAATAAACCGCTAGTTAATAGGATTATTGTTTTTGGAGTTATAAGGATGTTTCTTTCAAGCAATTCAGTAATCGAGCCTTCAAAGTTTATGACGTCATCAAGCCACGATTTTATTGCAATTGCAATGCATTTTATAAGTAGTTTACACATTTTTTATTTTAATATTGTACATTATGCATATCCATGATGGGTAAGTTTTACGGTGGCCCCCAACGACTAGTTTAGATTGTTTGAAAGTAGGGCCATTTTCAGATCCATCCGCCGCATTCCATCTATCACATCCATCACCGTACGAGAGTGAGAGTATTTAGAGATAAATGAACTTTCTAATATATACCACAGACACATACATTTGTTTTACCAGTTTTACGAGTTGCACCCAATTGCAAGATGTACCCAATTATATAGAGTCAATTTTGGAGAACAAATTCGCGCTTTTGATTTGAGTAAATACGATACACATTTCCCTATATTAATAGATGATTGCAATTATTCATTCAATATTCATATTGCAATTATGGTGGAGAAAACATTTCTGATTCACGGCAGTGAAACTGATACGTAGTGAAAGAAATAAGACTTTGTAGCTCATAAATATTTAATTGGTTATCTTTTAATTAATACAAGCCAATGTGTTGCAATTGCATTACATCAGGTGTTTCAATATTTTTTGGGAAAATAATTTTATTCTAGCGGATCTTCGCCTGCTTCGTTGGTCATTTTTTTTTCTAAGCGAGCCTCGAATTAAACGAACATGGGGTTGGACTCTTCACTGCTATCGGCAGCGTACACCCAGGCAGGTTCCGACCGCTCCGATTTCGAATCAAGTGAATGTTGGAATTATTGTAATTTTCTTGTTTCCACCCAGATTAAATTCATATTTTCAGCATTGTCATTCATTTTGTTAAAGTAACGGATTTGGCGGTCTTCTAAATTTAATTTAATCACGACAGTAGATAATTTACCGTAGAATTCTTTCCGTTTCTGAACCCAAACTGTAAAAAATCTCTTCGGAACACGAAAAAACACCAAAAATCTCATAAAAATAACTAAAGTTAAAAAATCGCAGGGGACAAAATTTACTATATTGAGCTAAAAGATTAATCGCAAAAAGCTTTCGAGAAAAAATTAAAATTCGCAGATGACAAAATTTACTATATTGGGCTAAAAGATTGGAACCTGATTCATTTTTCGAATGTAAACAAATAGCCGCAAAATGCAAAAATAAATAAATAAATAAATAAATAAAAATAAAAATCACATAAACATTTTGCGGAATTTTCAAGAGCCACTGTATCAATTCCGAATAAACTTTATTGGCGATAGCATAAATTTTACTATATAAAACTGGATTTTTATAACTAATGTGGGAAAATCGCTCCGAAACGCGAAAAAACGCTAAAAATTGCATAAGAAAATCTAATAAAAAAATCCAAAAACTGGTTTCAAGGTGCAAAACTTCAGACAAATAGACAAAATCTTATACCTCGTGCGCAGCAGTCTCTTCAGAATACAGCACGCAGGCACACACAGACAGACGCATTTTTTTTTTATTATTATAAATTTTCAAAATATTGAACCTCTTATAATATTGAACTTCTTATACATAAATAGTTTTAAAGTGCGAAAAAAAAACATTTTCTCTAAAAAAAGATTTAAAATATAATGTTCAGAATAAATAATTTTGATTTTTTTTTTCATTCATTTAATTTGTTTTTACATTTATCACAAAATTACAAAACAATCGTCATACGAGATTTTAACGCCATAATAAAATATTATTAATAGTTATTAAATAGTTTTTACAATAATTTAAACCTTGGATGCATTAATACAAATTAGAAAGTAAAAAATAAATAGTTATGTTTCTGTTTAGATCCAAGATCAGGAATTCTTTAAAAAAATCTTCTGACATGCCGAACCGGAGCAAAAATTCCCGAAGGCATATTTTCCAACTGAAGATATAAATAAAAATAAAATGGTTCTGCCATCTACTGCTGTACTTAAAAAGCATTTTTCATGTAAGGTTTATAAAATATAAAGTGGGAAAAATTGAATATGGACAGTTCTGTAAAGTTTGTTTTTGAATACAGTCTCATTTCAGGTTCTGATTGTCAGGCCTAAGATGGTTAATTTTATTAAACTTTCTATAATAAACAGGAAAACTTTATACGGTGTATTTTAAATAAATATTTCAAAAATTACATTTTCAAAGTCACACGATGTTCATGCAATTATGTAAAAATATCGCGGTCCATGAAATAAACGATTTCAATGACGTCATTTTCAAAGATAACGCCAATTGCCAAAAAAATATCCTTTGAAGATGTGTATCACTAATTTTGGAGCTGATGGAATGAAAGTGACATCATTTTAATGCTAGTTATATAATAATGTTTCACTTTAATAAATTAAATTACATGTTTTCGTAGTGCAGTATTGAGCTAATTCCCTATTTACTAAATGAATAATTTTAAAAAATGTATTTCAATCTAGAGTACTTATACTAAAGTTATATAGTCATAATAACCTATTTAAATCAAACTACATTATTTTATAGAATAAAAATTTTATTTTAATTATGTTTTCAATACCTTTTCTTAAAATTTTCATAAAACGCACTTACAATTTTTAAATAACATAATAATTAACATGTTAGTAAGAACTGTTGCAATTATTAAGTACTGAGATTTAAAATAAGCTTAGTTATTTTGAATAAAATTGTAACAAAATTTCTGTAAAATAAGTTACATTTATGAAGAAAACACTTTTTTATTTATTTATGAAATATTAAGTGAATAAATACTCAAAACTTGAAATTGAATGCCCTTAAAAAAATTTTTATAAGTGGGTTATTCAGAAGGAAATTCTAATATTTAAAGATTTTAAACCGTATTCAAAAATAAGTAATGAAACAAAAATAAATAGAAAGTTATTCATCTCGAGAATACATCTCCGCGTGTGAATACGTATGCATGTTTACGTATACCGAGGAGTGTGCGTGTGTATATATATGTGTGTGTGTCTAAATTTCTGCATATGTTCCAAACAGATAATTTTAATAATATATATTTTGTTTTTGTTTTGAAAGAACTCTTTTTATTACTCTAAAAAAGGACAACGTTTTCTTAATTTATGAAAATATGATGTAACCACGTATGGAAATACAGGATAATCTCACCGAGTTACTTACGATTCGGAAAAGCGTACTTTATCTTTAGAAACCAGCATTTTTTCGAGATAGTGTCCTCTCCCCTCGCGCGAAAATAAACGCTCGTTAATCTTAATCTTATGCGGCATTTTTTTTTCTATTATCTCGTTTGCATTTCAATACTTTTAACGATATTTTTGCGTTGAATAGCTGTAATCAATCTGTATTTCCGCCGTTGATTACTTTTTCAATTTTCTTTGCGTATTTTTTATGAAGATACTTTCACATTTGAAACCGGCTCCGAAAGTTACCGAAAAGAAGACAAAATTACTTTAATGGGATAAAAAAAATTAGATTCGGAGTGCTTTTACGATTGCCTCAAAATCATCAGCAAACTTAGAAAATCGAAAAAAAACCTGAAAAAATACGACTTGCACATAAGTAAATTATTTTTTTTTAATTTTAAAAATCTAAAATCTAACTACCAGGGGCTTTTGGAAACCAAGTTTGCACACTTCTCCTTGGTCATCGCCTACAAACGCACACAAGTACACGGAAACACTTCCTTTTATTAAGAGTATCCGGGGGTCAAAATTCTCAAAAAATGCATTTTTTATTTTTCTTGCTTATAAAATACTATAAATGTAATTAAATAAAATAAAAGGAGTCTGCATGTTTCTACAATGATTACATCAGCAGATATAACAATTTTTATGTTGTACTATCAGTTCGGGCCTGTCCGTAACTGAAATTTTAAGTCCATTTTTCTCAGAATGGATTTTTTCATAATATTTTATTTTCAAAAGATTATATTTAAACTTTCTTGCAAGTTATGTGTATGAAATTTTGTGAAAATTAATTAATAAAATTTCTTCATTATTTTTAATTTTATGTAAAAATTTACTAAATATATTCCTCAAAGGAAAAATCACTCTCAAAAATTCTCTTTTTCTTTCTTTTAAATTTATGATAAATTTTGCAAGTAATGATTTTGTAAATCCTGGCGACAAATCAACAACAGTCTTTTCTGCACACAATAGTGAAAAAAGAGTAATAAAATCGGGCAAGTGGTTCATGAGTTATATAAAAAATTATATGAATTTAAAATTGTGAATTTTATTTTGTTTATTTCAAACTTTTCAAAAACTTTTTATCTGAAAAGAGACGATTCACTTAAAATACCTATAAATAAATTAAAAA
The DNA here is from genome assembly GCA_963931845.1 of Maratus michaelseni. Lineage (NCBI taxonomy): Eukaryota > Metazoa > Arthropoda > Arachnida > Araneae > Salticidae > Maratus > Maratus michaelseni. The sequence continues at coordinate 267,443,323 of OZ007593.1, forward strand.
AAATTTGACCTTCGCATCCCCTTAATATAGATGACTGGTGAGTTTTATTATCATATATCCTTAGACATAATCCTTTTCGACTCGGTAATGTATCGCAACAGTGTAAATATATATCACCATTCAGCAAATTTATCAATATGATAACAGTGTAGTCACTAAAATCTTTTTTTTTAAAGAGAAAAAAAAAAGAAAAAGAAAAGAAAAAAAAAATCGTTGCTTATATGTTTCATATTAAGAACAATAAAAGTGGTGAATATGAATGAATTTTCTAAGAATATTTATCAGAGTGGGTCACTTGTTTATATTAATATAGAACAGGGGTCGGCAAGTAATTTTAAGTAGGGTCCGAATACTTTTGAAAATTTTTATCGAGGTCCAGAGAAAAAACACTTAAGTAATATTAGTACTCATTAATTTTAAATTGTTATTCTTTACACATACATACATACACTATAGAATAGAAAAATCAGGTATTTGTTATGAAAAATTACTAAATACACAAGTATACGTTCTGAAAAATTGTATATACACATTATAAAATAGAAAAAGCAGATAATTGTAAAATAATTAGAGATAATTGAAGATAATAGTTAAGATAATTGTTTTAATAAAATATTTATTCAAATTAAAAATTTTTGGCGGTCCAAGATTTGACCTTCCGCGGTCCGGATGTGGACCGCTGTCCGCCAGTTGCCGACCGTTGATATAGAAGAACGATCATTTATTGATGGCGCAGATATTTTTTTTTAAACTCAAACTTAAAAAAAGACACAAAGTCTAAGGCCTGTTTTATTAGAACTTGAGGAGGAACAATTCAATCAAGCGAATAAGTACAACATGCTACAGTGCATTTTATTAAGTATTAATGTGTTTAGTTTTTGTTTAAATAACCTTTTTTAAATTTTTCTGTGCATTTATTCTGTGCATATTTCACACTTTATATTTGTCTGTTGTCAACTATCCCGTTAAAATTTAAAAAATGGCCCATTGTCTTTATTTCCATTTTTTCTAGTCCATCCATTGCAATCACTTAATTTATTTTATTTTGTTTAGTATTACGCTACATGTTAACATAAATTTGACAAAAGTCGGTAATTAATAAGTATCCCACAAGTACCCCAAGCTCCCCCAACTCTCTTTATCACATGTCATTTGCATTTTGTGCAAGTTGTTGTATTATATTTTTAACGATGAAGAAATTTTTTCCTGATCCACACTAACACATTTTGCTATTCATTTGAAACATAGGAAAAACACAACAACACGAAAACAGATGATAAAATATTTCATATAAATGAGATATTAGTATCTACTTACATAAAAAAAGGACTTCGAAAGAATATTCTTCAACTTACCTGTAAATAAGAAAAAAAGTTATATAATAACTATTTAAATACTAATAACTGAAAGAGAAAAGTATAAAAATAATAGCAAAACAAAATAATGATTATTTTTAATAATTTATTTTTTTAATAATTTATTTTTTTACAAAATTATGAAAACAAAACCAGTTTTTTAGACGATAGTGCAGTATACATTTATAAGTATATGTAATACATAGAGATATTCTTTTTTAATTAGATCTTAATTAATGAGAACAGTAAGATATAATTGCTTAGTAAGAATATAAATTTGACATATATTTTTCCAAAATAATTGAAGTGAAATTAGATGCATCTTTATGAGATATGAAGGAAACAGACAAAAATAATTATAATTGATACACTGTTAAAACTTTGCAGCAAACTGTCCAGTCATTTGACCGTTTTTGTAGAAAACGGTTACATAACCGTAATTTAACTATATTCCGACCGTTTTATTACTCATTTTATGGTCAGAATATAGTTAAATTACGATTATGTAACCGTTTTCTATAGAAACGGTCAAATGACTGGACAGTTTGCTGCAAATTTTTACCAGTGTAGTTAAGTATAATTACAGCAATTTGTACCTCCATGAGTTTATTAAGTTTCTTGATAAGTAATAGTATAATCAAATTTTAAACACAATTAACTGATATACAAATTTTACTGCAATTGAATCACAAAACAATAGTAAAAAATGTAAATCGTAAAAAAAAAGAAGGATAACATACATTAATGGGCCAATTTGCAAGCATTTGTCCCAACCCATCGGTTTGGAACAGGTTTGGGCAGTTGAAAAGGATATTTTTATTTTCATTCGAGTTTTTGTAAGACTTCTGTTGCAATAACTTAATTTTTATTATTTACTAGCTGCCCTATCCGGCGTTGCCCGGAGTCGGAATAATAACTTTGAATATATCTAACATCAATGTTGAATGATTTTATATATTTAAATGAAAATCATTTTAAAAATCCTAATGTTGCTAACCCCACTGCTTTCAGTAGTGTACGCCCTCGATTTTGTAAATGATTTTTTTTTAATTAAAATCTATCCTATGTAGTATATATACAAATCTATAGATCATATACAGGGCTGAATAAAAGCATTCGGATATTTTTCCGAATATTGTATATGTTGGAAATTCCTGAAATTGCGTTTTTAAATATGTTATGCGTTTTCCAAATTGTTTACTTAGATGTTATCTTTCAGCTTATTAAACGGTATTGATTTGTAAACTTATTTTGGAAGCGTTGGAAAGTGTTACATAATCTATGCTTGACGCATGATTTTTCGTTCTTGTTATTCTTTTACGAACAGCCATATTTATCAAAATGATCACTTTTGAGGATAATAAAAAATCGTTCACTGTAAATAACATTGTAAAGTAATGAATCTTTAACGTTTTTTTTCTGTATTATGGTGGTATAACAAAAATATTCTTCCTATCTATCAATGTTAATTTTTATACAGTCAATCATTATAATTAATGCAACCACGGTTTAGAATTATATTAGGAAGACCTTATTTACCCAATGAGTGTGTTAAATGTTTTTTTAGAAAATCATTTTCTTTCCAAAGAGAACACATTAGTGCAGCATTATAAAAATAAGTTATCTAAAGTATTTTTTTTTTCATTTCTTTAATTGAAAGCATATAAATTATTCAGTAGGATTTTAATTCTAAAATTTCAATGTGTTACTATCTCACACGTTTTATATTTTTCGGTCTTCAACTTGCATATTTTACTGAGTTTAAAATAAAATAGGGACAAGTTCCCAAATTGATATTTAAATATGCTGTGCGTATATATTCTCTTTGTACAACTATATTAAAAGAGAGTCTTAGTACCAACTTATTGCGTTAAAAATCATTTTCATTTTCAAACAGAAAAATTTCCCTTAAAAAATGGTAACTCTGTTTTATAGTTTTAAATACATTAGAGAAGCATATTTATCCAGTTATTGTGTTAAGAATATTCATAGACAATTTATTTATTTATTTATTTATTTATTTTTAAACAGGAAAATTCCACGTGAAAAAATGGTATCTCCAGTATTTTACATTTTTTATTAGTGGAAGCCTAGCTATGATTGAACTTATCATTTTCATTCAAACAGAAAGCAATATTTTGAGGTTGTTTTATCATTTTTATTAACCCTTTGAATGCGGACCAGGTCTGGCGACTAAATTTAAATTCAATCGTACCACAATATCCAAACAATTATCTTTGTGGTTGTTTTCTCTTGAAATTATCATAGTATAAGTGAATGGCAGAGATTTTATCTTCAAAAAGTGGTACGAACAGAATAAAAAATAGTCCACTCGGACATATATGTCCCGACCCGTAGTCAAAGAGTTAATAGAAGCATAGATTATGTAATATGAAATGGTTATGTTTAAAATTGTTATTGTCTATCGCATAATGTAAGTTTCATTGTTTAACCTTTATATTGAATGTTTTAAATTAAAGAGGAAAAGTTTTCAATTCGATAATGAAATTGAGATCCGATTTAAAAAGCTTCACTGACTTTAAATAACGTTCACTGTAAAAAATGATCAATGTTTCTTATTTCATGAAAATATACTATAACTACGAACGAAAATATAATATAGTCTTCCGAGTTATCCAAAATTTCGAAAAGCGTGTTGCATTGTCTTTTGAATCCCCAGAAAGCAATACATTTACAAAATTTAAAGAATTATTTATAAAAACAAAATTTCTCTAGCTGCCCGAATTTTTCAGAAACGTTTCCGAATAGTTTTTATAGTGTATTAAACAGTTTCCTCAGCCTGGAATACCTATTTATCGAATGTCCTCCATTCTCAAATAAACGTTTTCAGCTGCATAAGTTAATTTATACATAAAACAGTAAAGAAATAATCTTAATTTTAATGTTAATGTTAACGCTGTTAATTTTGCATGTTTGTCTGTTAAACATATTTGTTGAACATGAAAATGTTTACTTGAGAATGGGTAGCATCGGAAAAAACTATATTCCGGGCTTAGAAAACTGATTAATACACTTTAAAAGCTACTCGTAAACGTTTCCGAAAATTACGGGCAGCTAGAAAAATTTTGTTTTTCTAAATGATTCTTTAAATCTCGAAATGTCATTGATGTCTGAGGTTTCCAAAGATAAAGAAACACTGTTCAGAATAATGGTTAACAAGGTGAGTTTATATTATAAATTTATTCATCATTATATTATATTTTCGTAGATTCAGAAACATTCGTCATTTTTTACAGTGTTGTAAAGCAACGGATTGACTACAGTCCCTGGCCAAATTATTAGACGCAGTTGTTTTTATTAGAATATTTGGTATGCGTATCAGCGTGGTAATATAGTTTTAATTCATTAAAATAATGTACGCCATATATTTTTCTAATTTGAGAAACTACTTTTGTTGACATGTCGAATTATAACACTGTCTCAAGGTCAACCGAACTAAAACACGTCATGACATGCTTCAATTACGTGGCTATGTGCGACGATCATGGAGGTATTTGTGGCATTATAAAATCAGTTGTTAAATGTTTATTTGTATTTCTATTGTAAAAATATTATTTTTAATAGTCAATATACTATTTTTACGTAATTAAAATATGGGTATAAAAACAGATTTGTCAACAGAAAAGAAAGGCGAAATAAAAGTGCTTTTAAATATTAAAAAATATTCGAATAGAGAAATTTAAAGAAAATTGAATGTTTCTGAAGCAAGTGTAAGGCGGGTGAAGACGAAACTTGGGCTTGGACAAACATTGATCCCAAAAAGGAAGAATAAATGAGGAAGAAAATCTGTATTTACACCAAGGATAGAACGACGCTTAAAGAAGATCTGCCTGGAAAATCGATTTGCTAATAAAAAAAACAGATCAGATCGAAGCTCGAAAAGTCTGATGCTGTTGCGTCAGAACGATCTGTACGCAGAAAACTAACAGCTATGAATTTCAAAGCCTTTAGACCAGCTAAAAAACCAAAATTAACCGAAGCAATGAAAGCTAAGCGACTGAAGTGGGCTAGAGAATATAAACACAAGACATTGGAGTTCTGGAAATCGGTAAATATAAAGTTATTCTTATTTTATTAATACTTAAAACATTTCACAATGTCTGTCTTTAACCATTAGATAAATTCATCCTGTTAAAAAATATTTATTTCAGGTTTACTTCAGGGAGGAAAGCACTTTTGGAATTTTAGCAAACAAATCCCAGTTTGTGCGTCGTCGTCCTGGCGAAAATTCTCATCAAGATTGTGTCATGCCAACTATGAAGCACCCAATAAAGGTAATGGTTTGGTCTGTCATAAGTGGGAAAGGCGCTGGACGTCTTTACGTTGTCAAAGGAACTGTGAAACAAGAGCAATACAAAGATGTGTTGCAATGTCGGTTGATTCCACAACTAAAAGAATGGTTTCCAAATGAAGAACCTCTTACATTTATGCAAGATTACCACTCAGCACGACCAGTAAAAGCTTATTTACGACAAGAAAAATCCCTGTATTGGACTGGCTGGGTAATTCACCAGATATGAATCCCATTGAAAATGTTTGGGAGCTGATGAAGATGGAGTTTCCCAAAGAGGTCATAATGAACAAAACCCAATTGATAGAAAAAGTTATTCATGACTGGAATCATCACCCACGCATGCAAGAAACTATTCAATGTTGCATTTACAATATTCCACAACGAATAGAGGCATTGATTGCCGCCAAAGGAGGCTCCACGAAATATTGAAATTTTCGAATTTTAAGTAAAAAGTTTTTCAAATTCAATAATTTTAATTTGACTTGCAAAAATAAATAATTTTAAAGTCATTGGCGTGCTTTTAATTCATTCTTAGCCTACAATTCATGTTTATTCTGAATTTTAATTGTTTATACAATAATATCATCTCTATGAAGCTAGTAATATGATTTTACACAAAAAAACACGAGTGCGTCTAATAATTTGGCCAGGGACTGTATGTTTTAAAAAATTTTAAATAGCGCTTTTTATTTATAATGGTAAAATAACAATGATGATACATTTTAAAATACATCGTTACAACACACAAAACTTTCTTCCTGCACATCAATATACTTTTCCAGATATTCTGTGATTATAAATAATCGAACCATGGTGTGTATAAATGTTAGAAAGAATTCATTTATCCTCATACTGTTCTTTATTTTTGCTTTTAGAAAATATGTGTATTGTCAAACATAATACATTAATCGCGCATTAGAAAAATTATTAGTTTCAGGGATTTTAATATTTTTATTAGTGGAAGCATAGATTATTCAATACAATTTATATTGGGAAATTTCAGTGGGCTATTTATTATCTCTTCGTAATGCATTTTGCGTTCTTTAACATTAATTTTTAAATGACTGGAAAATACATTGGGCAATTTTTCATTTTAATATTGAAACTATGTATTGATCATTACACACTTTTCGCATATAATAATAAAAAAGTCCTGTACCGGGAGGAAAAGGTAGCTTTATAGTCCACACCCAGAAATAGGAATTGATTAAAACTACAAAATATGTTTTGTTGAGTACATTTTGGTTGATTTAGCAAAATTCAAGTAAAATTGAACCATTTTACTTGAATTAACAAAACATTTTTTGCTGACGATACATTTTTTTTTTTTGGAATTGCAAAAAAAAAATTTTTTTGTTGATTCAAACAAAATTTCCATTGACCTATATTTAAACAAAACTTTTTGTTATGAGAGTTACAACATAACAAAAGTCAGATTGTTTCAAAATGTCAGTCACCCTAGAATTTCAAACTGCCATATCTCAGCCATTTCTTAAGATATAGTAAAAACAAAAAATGTTCCAGAATCCTTGTATCACGTTTCTAACACTTAACAGAAACAATTTTTTCAATTTATAAATTTTTGTACATTTTTTTGAATAAAAAAAAATTAACTTGCCGCCATTTTGAAACAAGATGGCAGATAAAATTGGCCAACCAACACTGTCGAGACCTTGGTATGTCCTATAGGTATTCTCAGTCACATCCAAATCGGTTCACAAATAAAAGAGTTACCGCATGACATATGTCAGATATATATATGTTATATAAAAAATTTATTTCCTTCGTAACCTTCAATTTTATTCGCATTAATATTTTAAAATTAATCTAACTTCTGTCATAGTCAGTATTTCCTTAATTCTTAATAATATCTATTCCTATTTAAAGTCCTTTTAAAAGTAAATATCAGTATATTAATAATTATTTTATTCCAAATCTTAATCTAAAATTTAAGATCATTCGTAACTTTTATCAGTTCCCCAATCTATAAAATTCTGAGACGCGTTCTCATTTCGAATGTTTTTTAAAAGCCATTTTCTTTTTATTATTATTATTATTATTGCTCTGAATTTTTCGCGCGCTTGGGATTTTAACTTCTAAATTGGTCCGCACCCAAGTAAGGGGATTCTTTAATGTTTTAACCTCGCCCTCTGCCTCGTTGGGCTGGAGCTAGCTTCTCACTCATTGGGTTGAGCGCTCGTGACGTAATTCTGTGTATGTTTCCGCGGAGAGATCAAAACTGGCCCGCACCGGTCGGAGCGGCAGATTTTTGACGTTTTCGGAAGCTAAACAAGTATGTGTCTGGTATTTGTATGACCTTAGAATATTCAACTGGCCCAGTAACAGCTTAATTCAATGAAGTGAAGCAACGTTAGCCCGAGGGCTATAAGTTTTAGACCCTTTGGGAATCGTTTATATGTTGTTCGTCTTCTAATAAAATTATTTGTCTGGAGATTGGCTGGATTTACTGGAGAAATTCTGTGATCTCATTTCATTGCCGTACTACTTCGCCATACTCGCTAAATTCGACTGCAACTTTCTATATCATTGAAGGACTGCCATCTTTTCATCGAATAGTATTCATCGTAATATTTCAACCTCGTCAAAATGCTACAAAAAAGCCGGTCAGGATTCCATGAACTTGCGCTGAGCTATGCCAATGTTCTGATGGACGGATGAGCTGCGAATGTATTGTCGGCTACTGTTGTACATCTTCATAGCGAAGAATGTGCGTCTAGTTCTCGCAAAGAGTATGTTGATTAGTGTTCTTCTGATCGTCTGATAAACGGAGAAGCTGTGATATGTTGCTGAATGCGGATGCTGTATATTTTTATTGTGGTGTGTGCAACTGATACTCATCAAAATATGCATCGAATATTTCAAAAAGTGTTGGAATAATTTATCCCTGGAAATACCAGATGCAGACCAGTGTGAATGTTCTACAAAACCACCTCTCAATCATGACGGAATGATCAAAATAATATTTTCTTTTACAGAAAAAAATGATAAAAAATTATCATTCTACAAATTAATTAATAAAATTATTGGTCGTATTAAAATGTCAAAAAGTAAAAGGCAGACAACTTGTGAACGGAATTACGTAAGTTGAAAAAATATATTATTGTATGTATTATTTATTATTTTATTTATTTTTATGTTATTTAAGTTTCGCTCAGATTTTCTTATTTGTTGTATTATTATTATTGCTATCATTATTTATTAGAGATGGAGGTATTTACATTTGTTATTTAATTTAAATTTTATTTTACATCTGTTGTGTTAATTCTCTTTAATTTTTATATTAATGTTATTGCGATCTGGACTTGTAAAAGTCCTTGATGATCACAAAATGAGTGAAAACGAAATAAACATCATTCCTTTTGATTTCGAATCTGGAATTAACATTCAAACTTGGTTAAACCATTTTGACAAAACATGCCTTTCTGAAAAGAAAGATGAAAATTGGAAGATTAAAAATATTTCAAAATATTTGAAAGGAGAGGCTCTGAAGGTATTTATCAATGAATGTTTAGAATGTAAAGCTTTTGACAAAATAACTGATATTCTTACTGAAAAATTCATAACTGTTCATGTTCCTCGATTTTCAGAATTTGCTTCTATGAAATTAAATGATCTCAATGATTTGGATAAGTACTTTCGAAAAAAGGTTGAAATAGGTAGACAACTTTGTTTATGTGAAACTATAATAGTACAGGGATTAACAGACGGTCTCAAACCTGAGTACCAGAATTATATGATTAGTAATCCTCCAAAAAATACAATAGACTGGTACTTAATGGCTAAACAGTTAGTAGTAATTCCTACTTCCCATGTCAACAATAGTAATTCTAGGAGTAATTTTCAGAATTGTAGATCATTGCCACAATATGATCAGGCACCTAGACATTGGGTTCGCCCAAGTCGAAATTTTCATATGCCAAATTCCAATTTTCATTCACAGAGCAATTTTAATGCTCCAAATTCTAGATTTATCAATCCTAGGTTGCCTACTACCCATTTTCAGAGAAATTATCCAAGTAGACCATGTCGAATGTGTTTAAATAGAGGTATCCAAAATGCTTACCACTGGGAGAGGGATTGTGTATTCAATGTGAGCCCTTTGCAATCTTCTGCACCCCCTCTTAGACAACCACAACCATCTACTGATAATATATGACAGTTAATTGTATCAGGATATGTAAATAACAGGGAACTTCCTTGTGTGATTGACTCTGGCTCAACCATAAGTATTTTACCTTTTAAATTTGTTAAATTGTTAAATGCTAAAGTTATAAATATTCCACCTGTTATTATTGGCCAAGCCAAAGGAACTGTTGTAATAGATAAAGCTTGTAATTTATTGTTTAAATTAGGTAATGTGCAACAAAATATTAGATTTTTGATATGTAATACAAATTTAGATTATGCTATATTAGGTTTACAAGAATGCTGCAAGTTTAATTTAATTATTGATTGTGCTACATGTCGAGTATTACAAGGAGACTTTGTTTTAAATGAATCTAAGAGCATATCCAGTAATAAATTAAGATTACTTCATTTTAATGTTAACTATGATTATCAGAGAGTGCAACCCGATTATGGAAAGATCATATCTCCTCAATACTTTGTTCCATCTAATGTTGATAATTCTAAATTAATTGGGGAAATAAATTCTATAGAAAATGAAACTTTAAGGGAAAGTATAAGGGATTATTTAGACATTTTTTCTAAAAATAAATTTGATGTCGGGAGAATTAATATTGAACCGCAACGTATTTTTCTTAATTCTGACCTACCAATATCTCTGAGGCCATACAGAACTTACCCTTTAGAAGAAAAAGAGATTTCGGATCAAATTCATTCACTATTAGATGCTGGTTTAATTAAAGAGAGCAATAGTCCCTATTCTGCCCTTGTTACATTAGTAATGAAAAGAGAAGAAGGTAAAAAAACTAGATTATGTGTTGACTATAGAAAATTAAATGCAATAATGAAAAATGACGCCGAACCCCTACCTCGTATCGATGGAATTTTAGATAAACTGAGTAGTGCACAGTATTTTTCAACTTTAGATTTAGCCTCTGGCTACTGGCACATACCCATACATCCATCCGATACTGAGAAATTGGCTTTTGCTACCAACGTTGGGCTCTTTGAATGGTTAGTTCTGCCCTTCGGGATTAAATTAGGCCCCCCGATATTTAATAGAACCCTTAGAAGAATACTTACTAAATACAAAATAGACTTTGCTTGCCATTATTTTGATGATATCATTATTTTTTCTTCCTCATTAGAAGAACACATGCAACATTTAACCCAAATATTTGAATTATGTAGACGTGAAAACATTAAACTTAAATTATCTAAATGAAAATGGACTTATGATTATTAAAAGGAAAGGATTTCGAAAAATAGTAGTCCCCATGTCTTTAAGGAGAAAAATACTAAATGTTGCTCATGAAAAATTTGGTCATCCTGGTATCCAAAAAATGTTAAATTTAATCTCCCCTAATTATTATTGGCCTGACATGACTCATGATATAACCAATTTTGTAAAACATTGTGATATTTGTCAAAAAAATAAAAAACCCAGACAGAAAAAATTTGGCTTATTACAAGCTATGCCCACCACAGATCAACCTTTTGAATGTCTTTCTATTGATACTGTGGGAGGATTCAATTATTATAACTCCACCAAAAAATATCTACACATCATCATCGACCATGCAACCAGATATGTTTGGGCATTTCCTTCCAAAAGTGTTACCACAGAAACATACACAAATTGCTTAAAACAAGTCTTCAATATTCAATTCCCTCAACAATTATTCTGTTTCAACAAAATTTTCGATATACAAGGTACTCAAAAGGTATTAAGTGATAGGAATGCAGCCTTTACTTCACCTAGATTAAAAAAAAATTTGAGGAATCACAATATTAAGCAACGTTTAACCACATCACATCACCCTCAAACGAATGGCAAATGTGAGAGAGTGAATCAATCAATAGTTACAAGATTAAAGTGTAAAGTTAATTCTACTACCTCCAAAATTCCTTGGACCAAACTTCTGACTGAAGTAGTTAATGAATACAATAATACACCCCATTCCATAACCAAATTCCCTCCTGCTTATTTACTTTTTGGCAAATTACCCTATGATTCCCCTCTTAAGCAAAATTATTACCCTCCTGTCCAGGAAGCCCTCAACATTGCTAAAAAACGCACGTATGAATTGTACTGGAAAAGTAAAAAATATTATGATAGAAATTATGTGGAGCCAAAATTTGAGATAGGAGATCTTGTTATCTATGAAGAATTCCATTATCCCAATACCAGAAAGCTCTCACAAGTTTTTAGTGGTCCCTATCAAATCCTTAAAAAATTATCTGATGTAAATGTTGAAATTAATAGACAGACTCAAAATAAATTTACTGAAATAGTCCATGTATCAAAATTACGCCCTTATTACCCTCCTGACAAATTAAAGTTATCCCATGAGCAACAACAAACTAATGTTAAATCAATAGCTTAATATTAAACTTAGTAAAGCAAAAATTCACTAAATTTAATTAAATCAAATTATAATTGACTAATCAATTCTCTTCTGTATAACAGTACGTTCTTGAATATAGGAATTCCCAAGAATATTACTGCCAATGTTTTTGCTTTAGTTAACTTTTTATGCAGGCGTAAATTAGTTGATTTGAGTTAAGAATTTTTTATATTGGAGTGAATTGAATTAGAACAATAAAGTAAATTGGAATAGCAAATTAGATTAGAATACTACATTAAATTAAAATAATTGAATAAAAATACACTGGATTAAATTAAATTATAATAATAGAATAAAACTCTCTACTAATAGTAATAATTAAACTTATTATCCACCATACACTTCAAGGTCTTATTTTCATTGAGCAGCTTATGTTTCTCTTGTTTGACTGAAAACAGAGAGCACATTATCTTACTGAATTGTTGATAATTTTTCACAGATATTTCTTAGTTTACTATTTATTATTTTTGTTTCATTTTCTTAAGTATATTTTCATTCCTCACTGGTATTGAAAAAGAATGAGGAATTAAAATTATATACAGATGAATTACTGATTTAGTATTATTTTGAAGTTGTTTGTTATTGTTGATATTATTATGTTGTTATTATAAATTTGTTGTTGTTATTTATTATGTGATAAGATTATAAAAGAGAATATTCTTGAGAATTGTGATAAAAGAGAACCACTGATATTATATTAGTTGATGATAAACAGTCACATCTTACTAGCAAAACATCTAATACTCATATCTAATTGATGGAACATTATTAACTGACTGGACTTCACTTAATAAGTGCACTAACAAGGCACAAAACTTATCAAGCATCACAAACAAGCACTTTTATTGTTTATTGAACTTAGTAGTGATGGAACTTTCTTATGTTTTTGGACTTTATGATTAACTGGAATTATCCTACTACAGAATCAATACACTGTATTGCCATAAACTGTATTACTGGCTAATACTTGACATATCTGTGCCTTCAAACTTTATTGGAAATGAGAGGTCTATGACTCAGACTGTTACTGATTAAGAGGACTATTAGACATTTATACTTTTCACTGCTTAGACAGAAATGCTTTGTTTTCTTCATATTCATCATTTCACTTTTTATGTTTGAAGAGAAAAAAAAATATTTGTTACTAACTTATTTATATTGTAATTGTATGTATTTCTGTATTTAAACAATTCCCAGAGGTTCGCGTTTACAAAAATAACTATTGAATTAACTTTAATAAAATCAAAGAATTTTTGGCATTAGCTAGAATACCAGATAAATATTTTGTAATCCAAATTCTTGCTTGCCTTAATGAACTTGTAGATCATCGGATCTACCCGTCATTCGGATTTTTAGGGGGGGGGGGGGGATAATGTTATATAAAAAATTTATTTCCTTCATAGCCTTCAATTTTATTCGCATTAATATTTTAAAATTAATCTAACTTCTGTCATAGTCAGTATTTCCTTAATTCTTAATAATATCTATTCCTATTTAAAGTCCTTTTAAAAGTAAATATCCGTATATTAATAATTATTTTATTCCAAATCTTAATCTAAAATTTAAGATCATTCGTAACTTTTATCAGTTCCCCAATCTATAAAATTCTGAGACGCGTTCTCATTTCGAATGTTTTTTAAAAGCCATTTTCTTTTTATTATTATTATTATTATTGCTCTGAATTTTTCGCGCGCTTGGGATTTTAACTTCTAAATTGGTCCGCACCCAAGTAAGGGGATTCTTTAATGTTTTAACCTCGCCCTCTGCCTCATTCCTTGGGCTGGAGCTAGCTTCTCACTCATTGGGTTGAGCGCTCGTGACGTAATTCTGTGTATGTTTCCGCGGAGAGATCAAAACTGGCCCGCGCCGGTCAGAGCGGCAGATTTTTGACGTTTTCGGAAGCTAAACAAATATGTGTCTGGTATTTGTATGACCTTAGAATATTCAACTGGCCCAGTAACAGCTTAATTCAATGAAGTGAAGCAACGTTAGCCCGAGGGCTATAAGTTTTAGACCCTTTGGGAATCGTTTATATGTTGTTCGTCTTCTAATAAAATTATTTGTCTGGAGATTGGCTGGATTTACTGGAGAAATTCTGTGATCTCATTTCATTGCCGTACTACTTCGCCATACTCGCTAAATTCGACTGCAACTTTCTATATCATTGAAGGACTGCCATCTTTTCATCGAATAGTATTCATCGTAATATCTCAACCTCGTCAAAATGCTACATATATATATATATATATATATATATATATATCAACATTTGAACGCAGGATGGTTTGGGGGCCTGGGGGTCATGAAAGGTGAAAATATACCAAAAGTTTTTTGAATTGGTTTCCTCCGAACGGCTGCAATAAGTAGCTTTTTGTAATGAAAGCTACCTAAAACCCTAGAATCGCATTAGAAGGACTTTGAAATTACTTTTAAAAAATTACATAAAGTATGGTTTTTCCTACATTTTTACATACGGCTCTTAGTAAAAAACAGAATTAGACACTACTTTTAGTATATAAGAGAGCAAAAAATTGGCAAGAATTCTTTTCATACAGAAAAATTTTTTTTACCTAAATAACTGCAGTTATCACTTCGGTTTTAATATTGAAACATAATATTGAGTTGGCCAATAAGTTCATTTTATTTTTAAAGATAATTTAAAGTATAATTTTTTTTAAAATTATTTTTCTAGTGAATAATGGGACTTTTATTTTGTTTTATTACTTTTTACCATTTCTCCGACAGACGCCAGAATTCAGCACTTATAGAAATCCTTCCTTCTCCTTTGTGTCGAAGAAATTTATCGAGATACGAACGTGAGAGTAACTAATAATTTGTAACTAAGATAATAACTAATGCATGACTGTTTCTGTTTCATATTTATCAATATACTATACATTAATGATCCAATATTGCAAACTTATTTATAAACAGAAGGAAATTTCCTTGGAAAATAAAGATGAATCAGTATAGTTAATCAGAGAAAAATAAGGAAAAATAACTGTATAATTTATGAACTGATTATTTCATTTAGTAATACTTCAAAGTTACTCCTAAAGTTAAGAACAAAAAATATGACAAATAATACGTGGCATCATACCACAAAAGTTGAAGAAGAGAACGGAACTTATGTTTGATAGTCTACGTATATGAAGATTTATTTTAACCTACAACATTATTTATATATGAAATTTATAATAAAAAAGTTGCTCTATAAATATATGTGCTTTGATAAGAAAATAGTCTTCAAAATATTTTATTCCAACTCTCAATTAGAGACTTTTATTGTATAAATATGCAACCATGGATATGTTGAGCGATGAATTAGAAATTTATTTCAAATTGATACATTTGAGGGGGTCGGGGCAAGAAAGTGCCAAGCCATATTTTAGGTGAAATAAATCTAACACTGTAATATGTTGCTTAATATTGTAAATTATAATATCCAACTTATAATTTGTTTCTAATGTCGCTTGGTGGCAGCCTATGTGACAGGTTTCGTTTTCGCCCCAGATGTTTATGCCCCCAATGAAAATAGCTAATTTACAAAAAACGTAATAGTAATATCATAAAAGTAATGCCATATTGTTACTCAGAATATCTCAACTGTTACTAAGACTTTGGTGGAAAATCTTTATGTTATATATCTTTATTTGAGTATTTCATCAAATTTTCAAATTGAAATATCTCAGAAGTTCAAAAATGTGACTTGGCACTCTCTAGCCCCGACCAATTCATTTAAAGTTTGTTATTTACACGTTGAAATAATTCTGAATCTTTTAATTATACAAAAAAGCAGAAGAACCAAAACAAGTTCACTTTATCTTTCAAAATTGCAAATTAGGATGTAATTTCACCACTGGTGCAACTTTTCACCATATTATGGCAATATGTAAGAGCATTCTGCTTTAGACGTATCCAACGAAAAATACTGGCCGCGGCATTCCACCGATCTCCGCTACTTTTCAGCCTATCTTGATCACATGGCAATTCAATTGGTGGAAACCAAGCTATCTTTTTCACGGGACAGCCATGAAGAAGAAAAGTATCTCAGTCTTTTTCTTTCACTGGCTGTGTTCTTTAGAGGAGATCATATCCGTCAGTTTGTCTAAGTCTTAGAGCGATTGTTACATGTCAAGAAATGTTATTTTGGAACCCCGTGTCAGGCTTAGATTTCAATAGTGTGTTAGATTCCAATTTAAAACAAATCCCGATCTAATCATAATATATTATAATACGAGCAAATCTTGTGTGTGTGTATGCAAATTTTATCTAAAAAATGGCTCAAAGGATGTTGATTAAATTTTGTATCCTATTGTTTTGGGGTATGAGAAGACCATTGGGCTATGTCACATGTTCGAAAAAATTCGATTAGTGGGTCATTTTGGGGTCACTACAGATCAATGTATTTCAATGGGAATGGAGGTTGAAACAGTTATTAAGTTGTTGAGCAGTTAGCTGTAAACGAAGTCGCACATTTGGCAACAGTGACATTGGTATGATTTGGCGGAAATTTGACTTTCAAGATTACTAATGCCAAAACACATGCTTGGCGTCAAAAGAAAGAATGTTGCCAAGTTTGCGACATTCCGCCAAATTTTAGCGACATTTGGCAAAAAAGTTGGCTTTTAGAATCTGAAGGATTTTTTTAGAAATTCTCAATAGGAGCTGAGATACATGATTCAACTAACCAAAGTTTATAGAACGTTCTCGAAAACAGAATTCAACCAATCAGTTGAACACAAAGCTAATTTTAACTAAGCGTATCTCCGTCTTACCAGCTGGTTAATTCTTATTCGCAAAGTATAACGGTAAACATTTTATGATTCAACATTTTACCAGCTCTCGGTTCATTATTCTACCAGGTTCAATAATTTACCAGTTCATAGTGCAACAACCACAAATTTGTGATAGAACCGGAGCACCAAATGTTGGTACAACCGTTTATTAAGTTATAGTGATAACTGTTTCAGCACCATATTTTTGTAAAATGTTGAACCAAATTTTAAACAGTTTGAAGAGAGATCATAAAAACGTTTCGACAGAATAAGAAGAGGAAAGAAGCTATTAAATTGAACAAATATTTGAAGTAGAAAGCATGATCGTAATACAATTATTCACTTAAGAATTTGGGATTTTTCATTCCAAGAACTCGGATTTTCGATTATAATTTTACGATAATGAAAATATTTTAGTAAAAATTTATATCGACTATTTTTTTTTCTGTGAAATAGGATGACATCACCGGAAGTGCTGGTAATACGATCAGTGACTTGGTTAAGTAAATGCTTCAGTTACATTTGAATTACGCAGCGCCTAGCTCAATCTTGTTATAACACGAATGTTGGTCATTTCTAGCATTTCTCATGTTGCCATCCCGTATAACAGAACATAAAACATGTTTGTTGAGAACATCGTTAAAATGTCTTCATTACTAGTATGATTATGAGAAAATCTGCATTTCTGATAGAATAAGTCTATTGCGACGCTTGTTTCCTCTAAAAAAATTGTTCATCATAATCGATATTACTAGTCCTCTTATGTTGTTAAAATGTTTTACACATGGACTGTATATAGATAAAATTATTTGTCAAGTACATAATTCTTGAATGAAATTAGAAAAAGAGTATTTTGAAAAACCTGCACTGACAAAAATCTAAAATGATAAGACGAAATAATTAATGATATTGAATATTTTAGAAATATATTAAGGAGTTTATCTTTAAGGAGTTTATCTTTAAGGAGTTTATCTTTAAACAAAGAAATTGAAAAGAAAAATCAAGAAAATGGAATAACTCATTAAATTATTCAGGCAAATAATGAAAATATATAGAATTCTTATTTATTTTACTTACTCTTACATAATAACAGCAACTTGCATACATAAAAAAATGTTTATCTTAACAAAAAAACCTTATTCAAATGACAGACAAAAGAGTTATTTTGAGATCCCAACCTATGATCGATCGTGAACAGAGGTGTTTTCCTATCTAATCCCTCCTCAATGTTTATTAATAGGATTTAGAATAACAAGCTGCTTTAGGTTACGTGTGCTGCGGAAAGAAAACTGTCAGCAAAATCATTGGTTGTGTACTTGGAAATCGAAATGCAACTGAAAGAGTAGATAATAATGCAAATGTTGCGCGATGCATTTAATACTTACTTTTAATAAGTAAATTACTATTTAATATTCATTTATGAGTAACATAATTAAAATATATAATTTAAGATTACATAATTCTTCCATAAAGCGTAAAAACCTCTTCTTTTGCTTTAAAAAAAAACTTCCTTAAGCGTTTATTTATGCAGAAACTAAGGTTTTACATTCTGAGCAACAAGTGATTTTCTCCCTACTTAATTCTGTCCTATCTCCTCTGCAGAAGATAATCGTATAAAAAATATAGGACTGATAATAATGTATAATATTAAATACTATTCATAAATTAGGCTTTGGAAGTCATCTGCATATTAAAATTTATATCAAGGTTCATTTTTCAAAAGAAAACACACACTTTTCACACTTTATTTGAGATTCTTGTGTCAATTCAGCCCAGAAAAATACATGGTTCTTGTATTATTTTTTAAATCTTTATAAAGTAGTGCAAGAAAATGCGTTAAAGGTTTATCTATTAATTTAGAAAAATAAAATGAGATCTTACAGAGAAAAATACCAAGGTACTTCACTTCAATTAGTAACTAAAAAAATCGAAAAATATATATAAATATAGAACAAATTTCTGTAACAGAAAATTTTGTTTGACTTTTCTGGTTACTTTCTACATTTTTTTTTCTGTGGATGTAAATGACAACATGAGACGGCCCTGTTAGATTACTTAAAAGAAAAATTTCGCTATATCCCGAAAATTAATTATAGGAATGAACTGTAAATTCGCACAGCTATGTTTTTGAAGATGCTTATTCTTTTTATATAAAATCTGATGTATGACATAGTTCATAACTTTTGTTTAATATGAATTTAATAAAAATTTTCAGAATAAATACAACTTATATATATATTTTTTTTCGAAAATAGATTTTTTTATTTAATTTTTGAAAAAATATGAATTGTAACCAACATTTTTTTTTAAAAAACATGAATAAATTTCTAGAAATTAAAAAAATGCTAATCCAAAATCACACCTTATTCTCCCAAGTAGTTTTTGAGTTAAACTTAAAACAACTAACACACAAAATTACATTCTGTTTTGCAACAATTAAAAATGAATTTAATACTAAGAGTTACAAACTTCAAAACTGTATAATTCTTAATCTACTTGACCGAACGACTTTCCGCTTAGAATCCGAAGGTAAACTTTAACAAAGAATCAAATTACGATGTCAAAATTAAGTGTTAGTAACAATATAATAAACTAGTCGTTGGGGGCCACCGTAATACTTACCCATCATGGATATGCATAATATAAAATATGAAAATAAAACATGTGTAAAACTATTTACAAAATGCATTGCAATTCGAATAAATTCGTGGTTTGATGACGTCATAAACTGTAAATGATCTATTACTGAATTGCGTAAAAGAAACATCCTTATAACTCCAAAATTGATAATCCTATTAACTAACGGTTTACGATGTCGAATTAAACGTCTCATTTACAATTAAAATATATCTTTGAATTGCAATTTGAATGAAATACAGGGTCATGAAAGATCGAAGAGTGTGGCAAATAGGATTATAAATATCTCGGCAACTAATTATCCTATCGACTTCATTTTTTATTTAAAATTTGTTTTTTATTGTTTTTTTATATTTACTCCTTAAAATAAACAACTTCGAAAAATTTTATATACCTTTTATCAGAATGAATATTTCGAGAGTCCGAAAAAAATAGTTCCGGATAATCGAGGTTACTGAAATTCAATAAGCTTTTTCCCACTATTACATACTAAGTGCATACCAAATTTCAAGTCTCTATCTCATTTTGTTCGAGAGATAGAGCGTTTACAGACACACAGACAGACGGGCGGCAATTTTTTTTTTCTTCTAAAACTATGTTTTTCGGAATTTCCAGTGTCTGAAACGTGTAAATCCGTCAAAAAAAATTTTTTCGATTTCCAAAACGATTACAAGATTTACCCTATGATGGTTAAGTAATTATAACAACTTATAAAAATATATTTCTTTTAAATGCTAAAAGGTGTAAATTAACAATATAATATACATTAAAATAACTTTTATTATGTTGTTGACATGTTTCGGCTCACTCCAAGCTATTTTCAAAAACAAATGAGAAGATTCTCTAATTGCACGGTCTTTGAAGTTATTATTTGAAATGCAATGTTATATTTAAGAAAATATTAAAAAAAAAAAAAAAAAAAAAAAAAAAAAAAAAAAAAAAGAAGAAGAAACGATATTTCGAAAATTATATATAAAAATAATATAGGACTGATAATAATGTATAGTATTAAATACTATTCCTAAATAGTCTTTGGAGATCCTCTACATATTAAAATTTATAGCAAAGTTCATTTTTCAAATGAAAACACACACTTTTCACACTTTATATGAGATCCTTGAATCAATTCAGCCCAGAAAAACACATAGTTTTTGTATTATTTTTTAAATCTTTATAAAGTAGTGCGAAAAAATGCGTTAAGGGTTTATCTATTAATTTAGAAAAATAAAATTAAGATCTTACGGAGAAAAATACCAAGGTAATTCAATTAGTAATAAAAAAAAATTGTAAAACAAACATAAATATAGAACAAATTTAAGTCAAAGAAAATTTTATTTGACTTTTCTGGTTACTTTCTACAATTTATTTGTTATCTACATAGATCTTGTTGCATTTCGATACCAAATAATTGTAGACAGCTTCGTATTTAATTATTTTAATGAGAATACAAGATGAAATTGAGTAATTTGACAAGAAGTTTCTACCTGTGTTTTTCCTATTATTCATTTCCGATTATAGACTCCGAACAAAAATACTCAAAATGACAGCCAGTTTCTTTAGACAGTTCTTCGTGTCTGGGATTGAATAGCAAGTTGTCATAATTCTACTATCAGCAGTTTTGCTTATATTGTCTTGTAGTCTTTTCTTTTCAATAGTCTCCTAACTCTGTCTTAATTTGAAAAAAAAATTTGAGAAAATATTAAACTAGATTGAGATGTATGATTTTGAATTTCATTTCCTTCAATCTATATGATAATTAACCGAACCAATCAACTTTAGAAAAACTCAGCTAGTCTAAATGTATGCAATTTCATTATATTTTGATTTAAAACCTGAATCAATGCTGTATCGAAAATAATTTGCCGAGTGCTATAGGTTCTGTGTCTTAATTTGAAAAAAAAAAAAGAGAAAATATTGAACTAGAATTAGATTGGGATTTATTAACTTACATTTCAGTTTCTTCAATCTATATGACAACCAACCAAATCAATTAAATTTAGACAAACTCAGCTAGTCTAAATTTGTACAATTTCACTATATTTTGATTTTGAACCTGGACCTATGGCCGAACGAAAATAACTTGCCACGTGCCATAAGTTGATCGCCCCAGCACTACGGCATTTTAAGGTAAGAGTGGAAGAAGGAGTTATGTAAAAAAATTTAATTTTGAGAAATTGGACGTGAAATGATTTTTGTTGTATGTATTTTTCATTTTTTTTCTTGGCAGCATGCGCTTAAAATTTTAAAAAATTGTACTGAACTTAATAAGAATTGAACGCATTAATTATTATATACCAGTGGACTCGTACGTGGATTTCGCACTGCAGTCTAATATTTTTTTTAGCAATATCTAATTCTGAGATGCATGTGTTTAAACTTTTAAAGAAAAATCAGGGATAAAAATATTTGCAAAAAACAACAGTGAAGCCAGAATATCATCTCGTTTATTCCATCAAAGTTACAATAAAAACTAATCAAAGATAGCAAAGGAAAATTTTATTATTAAGAAAAAAATAACAATAATATTTTAATTGAATTAGAGGATAACGTCATCCGCTTCTGGGAAAACACGGGTCAAAGAAAAATAAATTGAATACATATAAAATATAATTGAATTTAATATGAAAAAGCATAACCTTTCAGTAACACGCAAACTACAACTGCTTCGATCGATTGATGGTGTCTTTTTCTTCTAAACCTTTCCATTTCTATTAATTTTTTTTTATAATAAATATAAAATAAGCCCGCGCGGAGGTGTCCCACTTTATTTATTTATTTAATTTTTTTGGTACTATTTATTTTTCATAATTATTGTTGAGCACGATATAAGGATTTTTTTGTGGCAACATTAATTAGAGAATAACCAATCATTTTATTTATGAAAACAAAGTTGATTTCATTTTTAACTAATTGCAATTTTTAATCGAAAAGCATCTTTTAACGAAATGTGAGAAGCTGTGTGAGAAGCCGTTTCAAAAACTTTTGAACGATACCTCATTCATCGTTATTTGTTTCGTAAGGGTATATACAAAAGGATGTTGACAACACAAATGATATATATAAATAATATTATTATTTAAATTATTAAATATAAAAATATTACGTAATAAAAATAATGTCTCGTATTTTCAAGAATAATAAAAATCGTAGTATTTTAGATTTATCATATGAAATATTACCTTACAACACCTTCATCTGCAAAATAAAACAATTTTTAAGAAAATATGTGAAATAGTGTTTTCTTTTTAACTTTTTTCAGATTTAAAATTCGTGGGTAAAAAAAGTGAGTAAAAAGGAATAAAACTTTTTCTTCATGAGTTAAAAAATATTATTTTTAAACGTATGCTATGCATATGTAAAAACTTCCAAAAAAAGTTGATATAGTTATTACAGTTCAACAATTTAACAAAACTGTATAAAATATCTAGGAATTTTCTCTTTCAGAAAAAAAAGAAAACATACAATTGATTTTTTTAGAAAGGGTTAAAAATGTTTATTCATTCTTTCAATTATTCAAGAATAGGAAAGAAAAGGGTTTTTTTCTCTAATTTCTCCTTTGTTAATCTTCTAAAATCGTATATAAATGAGATATTATCTGAAGACACGGGTAAAAGAAGATAGTGTGTCACATTTTCCTGACAAAATATTTTATTTTATGGATAAAAGTGTTATTCGGTAATCTATGCCATTGTAAAGTTAAAATACTAATATTCTAATTATTCTTGAAGATGTATCACGTTATTTTAGGTAGATTTCGTAAGAAATACTACCTATTACATTCTCCCCCAAGTTGGACTTTTTGCAGATCTACACCGATCATGACTCCCAGAACCGAAAACCACTCTCAGTTCAAAAATTTATCTATCTATCTATGTCACTTTTTTATGGACTCGATAACTCGAATAATTCTTCACAAATCTCTTCCAATCGGATACATAAAATCAAGGGGCATAAAATCTCGGTCAAGTTCGTTAATGGGCAAAATCGAACCAAGGGGGGAGGGAGAAATGGGGGGGGGGGCTTTTTGTGAAAACAGAAAAAAACCCATAACGTCTTAATTATAATATGTATCGAATCCGTTTAAATTTATTATGACTTCTAGAAAAAGGGCCAAAAATTTATGTATAACAAATTATCATTAATATAATTAATATAATATTAAGTACCACCAGTTATAATTTTAAATATATGCTACCCAGTCGAAAATGAATAATAGTATTAAACAAGAACGAAAAATCATGCGTTAAGCATAGATTATGAAACACTTTCCTCAGAATAAAGTAACAAAATTTCATCGTTTAAAAAGGTGAAAAATAAAAGTTATGTGAGTAAGCAATTTAGAAAACGCATAACACATTTAAAAACCCAATTTCCTGAATTACCAGCAATAGTCGGAAAAATCTAAATTCTTTTGTGCAGCCCTGTATATTTTCTATAGATTTGTATATATACTACATAGTATGCTAAAATTTAGCTCAGTTATGAAATTCATAGCGAATAAAGCGCACAGCACAGTTGAAAATTCCTTTTCAACAATTTCCGTCAATAAATGGAAATGTACTCGAGATCTATTGTGCAGACCTGTATATGATGTATAAAATGTATACCTACCAAGTAATATGCAAAAAGAAAAATTGCTAAATTTAAGCACCCGTACAGCAACTGAAAACGCACTTCTAGCAATTATTGTTCATAGACAGCATTGTAACCGAAATCCTTTGTGTGAATGAACGATGAAAGCAATGCACGCCATGTTCTTTAGTAAGCAGCTTTTAGTGCACTTCAGTGATATATATGAATTTCAATATGTTTGAAATAGTGTAATATCATTAAAATGTACGGCAAACGACTTTTTCCTTATACAGACCGTAATATAACGGAATTATTTTGAGTGTCCCTTTAAATGAACCATAAATGCTACACACTTCATTTTTAATACCGAACATGTTATAGTATCCCTCAATAATATGCATCCAATGTATGACAACCCGTGTTTATTTATGCGATTTCGAGGACGGACGAACAGACAGATAAACAAGCCGAATTCATAAACTCTTTTCAACAATGTTGGAACGTGTTAGAAAAAGATACAATATAACGTTTTCATTTGAATTTTCTCGAAAAGTAATTTCGTCTGCATAACGTCTTCTTTCACTCATGGCTTCACTTATTTTAATAACATTACTGCAACGAAATCAAACACAAAACCATGATTCAGAGATATAACTTGAGGATCATGTAGATGGATGGTGACCTATTTAATCCCTTACTCGGTGTTTATTAATGAGATTTAGAATAACACTGCTCTTCTATCACTACACGTGCTTTGGGAAGCAACTGCTTCAAAACTATTTAAATTGTGAACACGCAAATAGAAATCAATATTTCACGCACTTGCATATTGAATTATCCTTTTACAGGTCAATGTTCTCTGTTGAGTACGCCGAATTGAAAATACTTTTAACACTAGAACGGACCACAATTTCGAAATCCTAAAATAGCCGTCGGTGTCATTTCGACATCAGTAATTTATTTATCCAAAATGGACACTATAAATTCTAATTTAACACTATATTGCGTCATTGTACTTCAATTAAGCTTATATTGTTACCTTTTAACAAAAGAACAATGATATATTTCACAGAAAAATACATCCAATCAAAACGGCCGACAATTTCGGCATCCTGAAACAGCCGCCGATGTCATTTCGACATCACTAATTTATTTCTGCAAAATGGACGCAATAAATTCTAAATTAACACTATATTGCATGACTATATTGCACTTTAATTAAGCTTACATTGTTACATTTTCACAAAAGAACGATGATTTATTGTAAATTTTGCTTGGTGTCAAAATAGCACTAAAGAATGTTCTAGATGAATTTGGCTGTTATTTAAAAAAAAATCGAATCACATAATAAAAATTTCGACGGTGTACTTATTACGTAAAATAATTAAAAGTCATACAATTTGAAGAATGTAGGTGAAAAAATATCTCTGACGGCTCGGCCTACAGACACAGGTAGATTTCAAAGACGGAGACCGTGGGGCATCTGTTTATTGGAAACTGCAGAAGAAATGAACTTTTTGCCATGATGCGGCAATTGAGACCGCCCACTTCGAAATCTACCTGTGTATGTAGGAGGAGCCGGCAGGAATTTATTATTATTATTATTATTTTATTTTTTATTTTTTTTGCTGTATGGGTTGGTCCTATAAAAAACTTGTTAATATAAAAGTTGTAGATAATATTAAGAGGATTTATAATAAATTTAAGCGGATTTGATATCTTGTGAATTGACAAAGTTATGAATTTTTTTCTTCTTATTCCCCTATTTCACTCCCCGCCCCCCTTTGAGGCCATTTTTAATACTATAAAAATCTGTCATACATAAATTTTCGGCTCTTTTCCAAGAAGTAATAATAACTTTAAACGGATTCGATACGTATCATAATTAAGAAGGTGTGGGTTTTTTTCTGTTTTCACAAAAAGTCGAAACGGGGGGAGGGAATGAGGTGACCCCCCCCCCTCTGGTTCGATTTTGCTCATTAATGAACTTGACCGAGAGTTTATGCCCCTTGATTTTATGCATCAGTTTGGAAGAGATTTGTGCAGAATTATTGAAGTTATCGTGTCCATAAAAAAAGTGATATAGTTAGATAGATAAAGTTTTGAACTGGGGTGGTTTTGGGTTCTGGTAGTCATGATCGGCGTAGATCTGCAAAAATTTTTCATAAACTCCAACATAGGGGAAAATGTAATAGGTAGTATTTCTCACGAAATCTACCTAAAATGTGATAGATAGGTAAGGCTAAATTCAGTTTGGTGATGAAATAGCATCACGTTCTTGTGTTAAGGTTGTCTCGAATCCAAAGGAGCTACTTTCTCTTTCTGATACACTTTTGAATTCATTTTTGTTTGGAAACTCGTAAAATTGACAGGTTTTCTTATTCGAAAACTATGTAATCGAATGGTGTTTTCCATTTTTTGGTGACGGCAGAAGAGAGAGAGGAAAATCTTGTCACGTGGCAAGAATTGCTTATAACTCGTTAAGTAACTTATTTCTTAAAAAATGGAAAACGCTATTCGATTCCA
Source organism: Maratus michaelseni (assembly GCA_963931845.1). NCBI lineage: Eukaryota > Metazoa > Arthropoda > Arachnida > Araneae > Salticidae > Maratus > Maratus michaelseni. Next base: position 267,470,060 of record OZ007593.1, read on the forward strand.
AATAGCTTCAACAGTCAGGCTTGCCAATTTTATGCATTTACGTTTAAAAATGATCCAAAAAAGTGTCAGAAAATTTCGCGTTGTTGAGCAGGGAATTTGAGATGGACTTTAAGCGCACAGATGACAAAAAAGTCTGTTTTTATTGTCAAATTTTCAATTTTATGTTTAAAACAATATTCAGAAAGGTTAATGACGGAGAAACCTTTTACTCATGACTAATATCCACGTGTCGTGAACGATAAGGAAAACCGCATCGAATATTACTCAGTGACAAACAAGTATCTTTATAAACATCGCAGCGAAAAAACACTAACTGTTAAAATCAGAGTCCAATTAACTTTTGTATCTCAAATGAAAACTACAGATGTGATCTAAATTGAATGTATCCAGATGGATTTATGTTGAAACTAATAACTCAGCTAAAACGCAGATTGCTCCTTTAACCTTGAACTCTTTACGCGTGTGTGTGTGCTTCCTATAAACTTTCTTCAGTATGTAAAATGTATCTCTATCGTCAAGTTGTGTGTGTGTGAATGTAGAAAAATGTATCTTAATTTTAATGTAAAAGTAGAGGCCCTTTACGCAGCCTCTACGCTTATCGTAATCAAGAAGAATACATAGCGTTAAAACGAAAATGGATCTCCGTTTATTATGTGTGTGATAATCTAAATTTCTACTAATATTATTTCATCCCTAAATATAGTGTTCCGCCAATCAATGCAATGGATACATATGATATCTGATACTGTAGATTACTCTTCACGCGATGGCAAATTTTAGGTAAGCTGCATGAACTTTTTATTATTATCAAAGCTGAAAGCTAAAGTATCAAGAGAGATCTAATAATTTATAAGTGAAGAAAAATTATCGTGCTACCGAAGATTCTAACAGTTAACTCATAGAATTATACAAGAAAAATATCACTTATTATCATTAAAATAAAATACAAACTCTAAAAGTGATTTCAGTAAGCAGAAAGGCTTCAAAACCTTTTCATAAAAAACCCGGCTAGTTTTGAACACTGAATAACGGTGACATTCTCAAGATGTGTAATGATAAATAAACTATTCTCGGATACGAGATAACGAGAGCATAATATGCATTGAACCAGCCTCCATTGAGTTACCTAAAATTTGACGCGATATGCTTCATAAGTTTAAAAACAAGATTAAATAAATCACGTTTATAGATGATTATTTTTATTAAAGCACCTGCTTTTGTGGTACCTGATATTTCGTGATGTTTGTTTATCAAGTACATATTTTAAATTTTATACGAAAATAGTTTATTTATCATTACAAATCTTGAGAATACCACCGTTGTGGTGTACACGAAACTAGTCAATTTGTTTATTTAATGACTTGCGACTTATAAACGTAATTATAAAATTTAATGCGTTACATAATATATATATATGTATATATATATATATATATAGATAGATAGATAGACGTATGTGTCCGTATATTTCACTTTGCAGCCAAAACTACCGAGCGCAGACCAATGGCGTTTGTGTGTGGTAGTAGCCTCGAGTCTCCCATCGTGCACTATGGTGGTTGCATGTCGGTAGCTGAGAGGGTGTGGGAAATATAGTGGATGAAAGTGGTCGACTTAGGGCATTTTCCTATTTTGACCAAAGTGTTCTAAAAAAAGTTTGGAATCTTCTAGAATGTACAAGAATGTTCTTGATTGTACTAGAATTTTCTAGATGTACTAAAATGTTCTTTATATTTTATACATACATATATATTTTTTACATATATATATGTAGCATTTTGACGAGGTTGAGATATTACGATGAATAATATTCGATGAAAAGATGGCAGTCCTTCAACGATATAGCAAGTTGCAGTCGATATTAGCGAGTATGGCGAAGTAGAAGGCAATGAAATGAGTCCACCAAAGTTTTCCAATAAATTCATCCAATCTCCAGACAAATAATTTTATTAGAAGACGAACAACACAGAAACAATTCCAAAAGGTCTAAAACTTATAGCCCTCGGGCTAACGTTGCTTCACTTCATTGAATTAAGATGTTACTGGGCCAGTTGAATATTCTACGGATATAAAAACACAAGACACATATTTGTTTAGACTTCCAAAAACGTCAAAAATCTAGTGCTCCGACCGGTGCGGGCGAGTTTTGTTCTCTCCGCGGAGATATACAGAAATTACGTCACGAGCGCACAACCCAATGAGTGAGAGGCTAGCTCCAGCCCAGCAAATGAGGTGCGAAGGAGGAGCTAAGACGGTAAAGAATTCCGAACCTGGTAGCGGATTAATTTTGGAGTGAAACTACCTCAGCGCGCGAAAAAATCAGAGCAATAATAATAAAAAGAAAATGGCTTTTAAAAAACATTCGAAATGAGAACGCGTCTCAGAATTTTATAGATTGGGGAACTGATAAAAGCTACGAATGATCTTAAATTTTACATTAAGATTTGGAATAAAATAATTATTAATATACGGATATTTACTTTTAAAAGGACTTTAAATAGGAATAGATATTATTAAGAATTAAGGAAATACTGACTATGACAGAAGTTAGATTAATTTTAAAATATTAATGCGAATAAAATGGAAGGATACAAAGTAAATAAATTTTTATATAACATATATACATACATATGCATATTTTTATTAGGTTTCCATATAGACAGGGAGAATCGAGAACGTTCTGGAATATTCGACGACCATTCTGTGGGGGTATAGGAGATATGGTGGTTGAAAGTGTTCGACATAGGGCATTTTCATATTTTGACAAAAGTGTTCTAAAAAATAAAAGAAGAAACGAAAAAATAAATGTCTTTTAATGTACGTCTTTTATATTAAATATAGAAAAACGCTGCACAGATGTATAAAACAACAACAAAAAAAAAAAAAACAGCGAAGCCGGTTGTTTTCAGCCAGTTAAAATATACTGTCTTTGATGAAAACTTGATGATGAGCAACTTTGATGTAACATTCAGGGCCCGATTAATCTCTGAAACTGGGAGAAGCACAGTACCATTTCAGTGTCCCCCTTTCTTTCGGTAAAAGTTTTCTAAATTCTTTATACTTGGAAACTCATCAATAATACAAGCTACAAGTATTATTCACGAGAGCGACTTAGACAAATTCATATATTTCATTAAACAGCCCTTTTTATGTTCCCTATATTTACTTTAGATAGAGTATATTTGTAGTATATTTTTGCTTTATTTTTGCATGTTGAATTATCAGGGTGGTTTCTAATCAGGCTGCTATGATTGGTTAAAAACCTGTTGATCACATTCATATTTTCCTGTCAGATAAATTTTCTGAAGTAATGTGGTTTTTCTGTTGCATTAGGCAAACTTGTCCCTCCACAAAAATTTAAAATTGAATGTAAAACGCCGAAAATGGAAAAGTCCCCCTTTACAGTCATTTTGGGGTCCTCTTAAATTTTAGAGGGAAAGCACATGCTTTTTGTGCCTTTTGAGTAATCAGGCCCTGGTAACATTGGCTAATGAGAGATCAAGAAACTGCTAATGACAATAATGAAGAGAAGGAAAACTGGCTACCACCAAAAACGTGAGAGGTTCAAAAATTACTAATGGCTGTTTGCTGATATTACCAATCAAAATGTGATATAACATACCAAATTTTAGAGTGTTTCCGAAAACTGGAAAATGACGTAGTAAAGAGATCATTTGTTCAAGTAAGGTAAAGAAAAGTGACAAAACACTTTAATTAAAGTTAACTTATGTAAAAATGGCAATTTCTTTGAATATCTTCGTTGTTCTCAGTAATTTATTCTTTTGTCTTAGAAAATTTCACTAACTTGCTTTATAAATAAAATTACTAAATGAAAGACAAAAATGTTTGTTTTAGTATTAAGTTGATAACCAATTAAATTTCTGTCAAAAACTGTATTCATTTTATGTAATGAAGGGGATTATTATTAAAACGTTTACAGCGTTTAATGCGGACTTCGGAATCCCTTGGAAGTCCGCACTAACGGAAGTTCACTGTATAGTATAATTTATATATTTTCTTTCATTTTTCTTGTAAGTCTATCGATATATTAATAATAAATTCTACATCCGGATGAATTTAGGATAAAATTTTAGTTTTGTATTTCTCACTGTATCATTATATCATTATTATTATTTCAAATTTGAGCCAAAAATTAAATTAACCTCTGCAACGAATCAAACTGTTAGAACTCTCATACTGACATATAAAGAAAGGTAAAAGTGCCGAAATATTTTACATTTCTTTCTGTTTAGTTGTCGAACCAACAAAAAAAGGGTCCACGTTTAGAAAGTTCAAGGTTATTTCCAGTCTAATTACAGTTTGAGACAGTGCAGCGTGCTATATACTGAGGGACCAAAATATTATGTCCACTCCTCACTGACACGTCGACTCGTCCGTTGCAGCATGCACGCTGATGCAATAAACTGGATTTTCTGATAAAAGTTTCCCCTGGGTCAGAAGCAGAAGTGATCTTTGCATTTTGTCTATAAGAAAAGGGCAGCTGACGCACTTTGGTTAAATTGCTGTTAGATACCAAGAAAAACAAGTCTGTTCTTTATGACTTTCACTGTACACATGAGACGTAGCGATTTGATTGGTCTACGTTAAACAGGTCTATGGCATGATTGACCCATGTTGCCATGAAGATTCCTGCAATTATTGCTATTACAAAAATAAAGAGGTAGATTGTTTGACGTAAGTGTTTGTTTCTAAACACGCCTTTTCCTTATTCATGGGGAAACAAGAACCAAAAATCATGCGTCAACTATAGATTATGTAACACTTTCCAACACTTCCAAAGTAATTTTACAAATATTTTACCGTATAATAAGGTGTAAGATGATATCTAAGTAAACAAGGTCAAGGTCAAACCGCGAGGGGAGGTCTACCTTTCGGCTTAAGCCCAACTAGCCCCGCCCAGCAAGTTTGTTTATGCGGCAAGGCTCCAGTCCAGGGAGCAATGCCCGGAAGGACACCCGGGAAGATGATACCTCTCTATTGATAATTAACTGTCAAAGATTACAATTTCAATCATAAAGACTATCGATTTATATTGTGCGAGCCAAGTTAGATACAATAATGGACTGAATGAACAATTGTGATTGTAAATAAATATAAGGAGATGTAGAGCTTTTACAAGAGAAATTTATAAATACAAAACATTACTAATATCTCACTTATTGAACGATAAACAATTAATAAATACAATATTGACAAAGAAAGTAATCATAGTTTGAATAGTAGCATCGAGTGTATAAAAATACTTATACACTCGGGGGGAAAACTTGGATAATTATATAGTGGTATTTGTAAAACGCATAACATATTTAAAAACCCAATTTCAGGAATTACAAACAATATTCTAAAAAATAACCGAATTCTTTTGTGCAGCCCAGTATATGATCTATAGATTTATATATATATATATATACTACATAGAATGCCAAATTTTATTATAGTTTAGGAAACACATAAATCGATTTAAAATTCTCCTTCTGGAATTTCCGTCAATAAACGGAAATGTACAAAATAACTTTTGTGCTGCCATGTATATGATGTATCGAATTCATACACATAAATTAATAGACAAAAAATGAGTTACATTTAAAAATGTGTTCAGCAACTGAAAACGCACTTCCAGCAATTATTGCTAACAGACAGTAACGAATTTTTTTGCGTGCCCCTGTAAATGAAGGATAAATGTTATACACACATATTCCATAGTAAGCCTTTTGTAATGCACCTTAGTGATATATATCAAATTGAATATGTTTGAAATAGTGAAACATTATTAAAACAAACCCCAAACGATTTTTCTCCATAGACCGTAATGTAACGGAATTCTTTTAAGTGTCCCTGTAAAGGAAGTATAAGTGTTATTCACACTATATTTTATAGTAAGCCTCTTGCAGTGCACCTCAGTGATATATATCAATTTCAATATTTTTGAAATTGTGTAACATCATTAAAAAAGACTGCAAATAATTTTTCCCCATAGACCGTAATGTAACTGTATTCTTTGAGTGTCCTGTAAAAAAACTATAAGTTACACACTTCATTTTTTATATCGAACATGCCATAGTAAATCTCAATAACATATATCAATTACCTGACCATCCAAATATATTTACGCAAGTTACAGCACGGACAGACACACAGACAGACAAAAAGAATTCATAAACACTTTTCAACTATGTTGGAAAGTGTTAAAAAGAAGATTTGTTTGAGTGACTTTGAATAGGGCATGATTCTGGGCGCCAAAAGGGCCGATTCCAGTATAGTAGAAATCGTTAACTTTTTTCGCTTTTCTCGCATAAGAATGTATCTTCCAAGACATTCTTCTAAGCCAAAAAATTTCTATCGAAAAGTGAAATTTGGGGGCGAAAATTTCTTGTAAACAATAGAGGTGCCAGGTGACTGACACACATTGTTTGTAGCAACAGAAGAGCTGTAACACAACAAATTGTAGCGCAATGCAACTCAGATGCTCTACAAGGTGGATCTTGAAACCGATTTTAAAAATATAAGTTTCAGTGAGTGCATATTGCTGATGTTTAGAACTATAACAAGTCAGTCTACCTTAGAAATGTATGACTTCACACATTAATCTCCTGCAAAATAACTTCAATAGCTAACTTCATTTATTTAGTAATGAATTAGAAATATTTTCAGTCCATTTTACAATATACCCTGCATATGGCCTCTAATGTAATATATAAGTGAATTTCTAGTTATGTGTTTCCGTTTGTAGGTATTTTAAAAACAACCCCTTAAAGATATATAAGTGTTACGTTACATTATTATACTTATTACACTTGGTGAGTACCATCTAACCACATATGTACCATGTAAATGTGGCGTTTTACCTACAGTAAATAGTTTTATACAATTTATAATCATGAATATAATTATTAAAAAATGATAATATGACGAATGAACGTTCTAGAGTTGATTCTGCTTAAATTGGGAAAAGTTTGGGGGTGGGAATGTATAAATATAGATAATAGATATTAAGTTTTATAAACACATACTTACCAGCACTTGTAGAATTTATTTTCAATATAATGATAGATAAAGATTGACTTACCTGAAAAAGAAAAGAAAAGACCTATTAAAAATTATGCATATTAATATAGAGATAATTACTTCATTTTATGAAAACTCTGTTGAGCCAAAAAGGAAAAAAATATATTTGTTTGAAAATGTATCCCTCAATGTGGCATAAAATTACAGAGTATTGAAAACAAAGAGTATAAAATTAGAAGAAATGTGTAAAATATCGATAGACAAAGTTAAGAACGCGTAGGATTAAATTGGAACTTACTCTCAAAATCTTAAAAATTAGAAAAAAGGTACGAACAATGTTCCATTTAGTACAGAAGATTCTCGATTATCTGACATTTAATAACCCGATACAGTTGTTTAACCACGAAGACTACCATATATTTTCCACCTACATTTGGTTTAATAACATTTGCATTACCGAAAAATTAAAACACTGTTACAGATTTCACATATTAAATTCGCCTTACTTTTATTATTTTTTATTCTTACATTTCCATAGTTATTATATCTCTTATTCATCATTTCATTTTAAATTATTTTTTTAAAACATTTATAAAGTTGCATTGTTAATATGTCTTCCCAGTTATCATACGATATCGGAGTGTTTGGATAATCAGAAGTTACTCTCTCTCTCTATTATATATATTGTATATATATATATATATATATATATATATATATATATATATATATATATATATATATGAAAAAATAAAAATATATATATGAATTCATGCGAATCTCGGCAACATACTTAATTATAAAAAAAATGTATGAATTGATTTCATTATATGCAAATAAAAAAATAATAAATATATTACGCTAAATTTAACCAAATATAATCTCCCAACTGTATTAGCAATACGACTGCTCTATATATGAAATAAATGACAATTTTATATTAATAACGAAAAAAAATATACAGATTATGAAACAGAAAAAAAAGCTTTTAAGAAGTCTTTTTTATAACTCAAATCCTTCTTTTGATCAGGCATATTCTGCAGAAAACCGAACTCAATATGAATTAATTGTTTGAAGGTAAGATTTTTATTTTTTATGAGTCATTGAAATTTAAAAACAGACAGTCCATAAACCTGCCAACCCCCATTATCACGTAAAGGTAGGGATACCAGATATATCTCAGAACAAGAACGAAAAATCATGCATCCGGCATAGATTATGAAACGCTTTCCAACAGAATATTATTAAGAAATTTAAGTTTTTCATACGATGAAATCAGATATCTAAATAAGCGATTTAAAAGTTACATAACTCAGCAAAAATCATTTTTCAGCAATTGCTGCCCATATTTGAAGTCTTTCGTTTAGCCTTGTATATGATCTACACAGTTTGTAAACAACTCCTAATTCACTAAAAATGACACAAAAATGCATATCACAGCGGACAGAGCACTTCTAGCAATTACCGATTATAGTCAATCGTTTAACCGAATTCTCTTGTACGTCTCTGTACATAAACGATAAATCGTACGCACTCCATAATCTATAGGAAATAAGTTGTACTGAACCTTAGAGATCGTTAAAAATTTCATTATCTTTCAAGTATCATAACATGTTCAAAATGCACTGCAAACGATCTTTCCCCATGAAACATAATGCAAAGGAATAATTTTGTACGTCCCTGTAATGCTACTAATAGTATACTCCTGTAAAAGCATGTGCTACAGTCCACCTCAGTAATGCATATTCATTTCATTATGTTTGAAATAGCGTAACATCAATATAATGCGCAGCAAATGATTTTTCCACATAGACGATAGATAATGTAAGGGAGTTGTTTTGTGTGTCCCTGTAAATTAACTATTCATGATACACACTTCATTTTCCATATCGAACATTCTATAGTCAAATTCAATAATGTATAAACATTTCATGACAATCCGAATATATTTACGAGAGTTAGAGCACGGAGAGACAGACAGACAAACCGAATTCATAAACACTTTTTAACTATGTTGGAAAGTGTTAAAAAGAGGAAGATTTTCATTAACACTAAGTTAGTTTTTGTTTTATTGCACTACCATCAATTTTCATAACCTAGGAAAACCCTATTATGTTAAATGTGTCAGTAATGTTTTCATTAATTAATTATGTTTAAAAATAAGTTATTAATTAAGAGATTTAATCATTATTTTCCAACTGTATATGTATTACATTATTCGACCAGCCTTGAACTAATTTTGCAGTCATTGCTGAAACTTCAGTGAAGGCTCACTGAGGAGACGCGAAAACATTTTGGTTTCCGTCTGTCTGTTCCACGATAACTGCCGTAAAAATCGTCCTATTAGGTTGATTTTTGGTGGGTATATTTGATGAAGTACACGGAATGAGCTGCATAGTTTTTAGTTACATTTGGTTCATTCGTTCGAAAAATATAGAACATTTCTTTTTAGGGCATAATGCTTTCCAATGGGAATGCAGACGATTTTCAAATTTCATTTTTAACTGAAATGAAAATCACGTATTTGAATAATGGATTTAAACATAAAATTATGGATGCGAAATTTTTGATATGGAAGTTTTAAATATATCCAATAGCTTTGAAAATTTGCCAACACATTTATTAGAATTAATTAATTGTTTAAAATATTGGATTTTTTTTTTTTTTTTTTTTTTTTTTTTTGTATCTGTTCGGGAAATATAAAACATTTTACTTTCATATTTTTTACAAATTTTAAAATGCATTTCTTTTTACTTTGCTCTTTGAAATATAGTTGCTAAACAACTAATAAATTAAAGCATATCAAAATAATAAAATTCAGGTAACTCGCATTCTTTTGCTGCATTATTTTTTTGCAAAATAAATTATTTTCCGAGTGATTTTAGTATTTTAGTGACATAAATGAGAATTTAGTTTGATACAAGTTACCGTTTAACCACTATAGAATGATTACCAAAATATTTTTTTCCAAACGAAAACTACAAAAACATTGAACGTATAATTTGGAATAAAGTGTCGTAGTATGTTTTTACATTTGTATATATTTTTTACATGAGATATTATTCATTTTCTGGAACAGATGTGGATGTTTCGTCGTTGAAGAGTTAATATAATTTAAAAAATTAGATAAAATCAGACGTACAACGAGGTGGTCATGTGGTCAATCTAAAGAAAGTAGATTTGTAAAACGATCCCGAAATATTACAATTACTGAAAATTAAGAGCATAAAAAGCTGTCACAAAAATTCTTTATAGCGCCAAATCAAGAATGCTATTTAGTAAAATGGCAGTAGACACGATTATGAATTATCACCCAATAGGTTTAAAAGTTTCCAAATAAGCCAATTTAGTATGCTATTGCCATCGAGTCTGATCAGGATGTACTTAGATAAAATAAATATTAGGATAAGATGAAATTATTTTCCAGATTGTTGCTTATCGTAATAAAACCACTGTGTAGAACGAAATTTAAAATATAGTAGAATAATTTACACAATCAATAGGAAATCATGAATATAAATTTAATAAGATTACGGGGGGTTAAGGGGGGGGGGCTGAAGAAATGTATTTGTTTATCTAAAAAATTACAAGAATAAGAAGTTCATAAGAATGTCAGAATATTATTGCATAAACCGTGTTTAAATTAACGTTTCTAATTTCTGAAACCTTCAAATTATTTTATATGCGTATAAATATATATTATATATGTAGTAATTTAAAAAATTTAATTTGCGAATTGTAAGATGTTAAATATTATGAAAAGTGAGACTAAAAAACAATGACTTTCAGAGTTGACGTTGTGGCTCCTGATCTGCAGATTTACTAGTATATCCTATTATGAATAAAAAATTAATTGAATTGTAGAAACAAAAATAAGTCTAAACAGTTTAAAATTCAGTGATGATCATGAAAATTTTAGTAATGGACACCCTAAAAAAATAAATCTTTGTAGTTAGGGATAAAGGGAGATAATAAATCATACAAAATATTAAAATTTAAGATAAAGATATATACTAACTTAAACATTTTATAATGTAGATATATGTAAGTGATTAAATGAGTTCAGATGAGTAGAGAATAAAATAAAAGTTAATATAATCTTATTTCTAATCATCATTAAAGTGTCAAACTTTTTTTAAATGACCAGACTTAGTGCCTATTATTGGCATATTTAGGCTAAATAAAAAATTAAACAATAAAGTTTTAAAAAAATTATATCTCTCAATATGACGCAACTCTCTGGAGATTTCTGCTTTTCTATCGAAAAATAAGCCGTTTTTACATTGATGCGCATGCGTGTAACTCTTTTTTTTTTTTTTTTTTTTTTGAGCAAAAAGGTGAAATTTTTTAAGCAAACTGAAAAAAAAAATCTTGAAATATTTAAACGTTAGAAATAATAATTTAAAAAAAACTGAAGAAATCATCGCATGGGACAAATTTAATTCCCATTATAATTAAAATAAAACTTATTTGATTTTAACATAATTCTATATAAAAGATCATACTTAAACTGAATAATCTTAATCTTCCTTCTATTTATATATTACAAAGATATATTTTAAATACAAATATTCAATTAAATTCCAAGCGTAACTTTTAAAAACCGTTTTGCTTATAAATTATATCAACCCCACGGCGAAAAGCAAAATGTAATCAAAAGTATCTTTTTCTGGCATAAACACTTTTATTCCATTAAAGATATGCAGAATATTATCCGAGTTTGTCAAAACAAAATGCCAAAGTCTTGCCCTTTAAAAAAACAAAAAAAAACAGAATTTTTTTTTAAATCTGAAAATACTTTGTTCGTTATTATAAACATGTAGACAGCTTCCTTTTCTTTATAATTAAACTTAGATAACGGTTTTATAAATATTGTTTCATTTGCAAATGTTATGCGAAATCGATGAATTTAGATCAAAAGTTTCTTTGTGGGCTATTAATCATTCATGTATTTTTCAATTATGTATTAAAAATGTGTTATAAGATTCTAATAAATTGTCAATCTATCGTCATCTTTCCATATTTTATCAATTCACAGCATTTGTGTATGTGAAGTTTTCTTGCAATAAAAAAAAATTACTATTCAATTGTTGATTTTTTTCCATTTAAAGCGCAAAATTAAAAAAAAAATTATAAGATCCATCTAATGTGAATGCCTTAAAATATTTTTGTTGACATGTCAAATTTCTAAATACTTTATTAGAATTTGCGAAACAAAAAGCTAGTAATATAATAAATTTTAAGACTTAGAATGCGTTGTTCACTACCTAAACTAGTGCTCCCGATGCGATGCCTATTTCAGTTATACGTTTAACCGATATACGTATATACGTATAGCACGTATGTAACAAATACGTATACCTTAAACTATACGTTTAAACGTATCCAGATACGTATTAACGCATATCGGTTTAATTCAAGTATACGCATGTGTTTCAAGTATCGTATTTATTTTTAATACCAATGGATTTCATTTAGCCTCGATTTCATCAGTCTTACGTCACTGAACGGAGAACAAGCTAGAAATCGGTGGCGTTACCGTAGCAATCTGCATGATCTATTTCATTCATAGAATCTTGTTATTTTTCTCTGTTAACGATTATTGTAAATATATAACTAAGGTAAACACTTTTTGAACAAAGGAGTGGAATATACACGTTTCAGATTTATTACCAATCCTTATTAAGTATGGATTTTCTTTTTTTTAATTTTTAAAAAATGCTTTATTTGTGTGTGTGTGTATGCTCAAGATTGCGTCCAGGCGCAAATGTTATTCTTTCCACGGTTTAATGTTTTCTACTCTGTGTTAATGTATAACGCAAGTTCATTTTTTTAACCATGACACTCATGGTATTTTTTATACAAAGTGTAGGGGCATTACAAGATTTTACGTTTAAGACTTTTTGTTAATCTTGACATACGATTACATACAGAAAATTTCGATTACTTACAGCCTGACACTGAAGGTTTTAGAACGCAATCACACATGCTTAAAATGACTTGCCTTCTCTTTTATTTTTTACTGTAAAAGGTATTTTCCAAATATTTTTAATATAGTAAAAAAAAATTAAAATACAGTAAAAGTATGATTATGAAACTACCCAGAAGTCGGTTTGATCAATGTCTCTATAAAATATAATGTCAATGTAAGTCTGTGTTCTGCGGCCGTATGCAAAAAATAATGTTTCACGCGAAATGTCCACGCCATAAATCAAAGGAAGCTATGTGCGTTAGGTGTGTTACAGGCATGCGAAAAGTAGTTTCGAAGCTACCCTCTACGTCATAGTAAAACATTTCATAATTAATAGTTTAGTTTTGAGGAAAAATCAACCAAAATCTAAACTGGGGGGAAAATATTCAGATTTTTTTTTGGCAAGTGCCTGCTACCTGCGAACTCTATGGTCCCTATAAATCGCGAAAATCAAATCTAGGGGGTGTTTCTAATGTCTCTGACTCGCAGACCACCAGAAGAAAGGCGCATTTTTTTCCACACAATGAACGAAAATCGTATAAACGTTTATACGTTTAATCGTTTATTTATTTAAACGTTTATACGTTTAACTGCTGGGGTAAGCTCCCTATATACTGTTTCGTTGTAATACGTACAATCGCCTTGGTCGTATCATACCTATCCAAAAACTACACCCCGTATAATACGTATTCTATGTATACTCGTAATAAACGTTTAATAGGGAGCACTACTTCAAACCTGTACATATCATATACGTCTTTACAATTGAATCGGGAAAGTGTTTTCAAAATTCAGAGTATTTTAAATGTAACATTCTTAATAATTGAAATCAAACTTATTTCAGATTAACATATTTCTATACAAGTCCCCTATATACTGTTTCGTATAATACGTATAATCGCCTTGGTCGTATCATACATTATCCAAAATCTACAACCCGTATAATACGCATTATACGTATTCTCGTATAAACGTTTAATAGGGAGCACTACTTCAAACATGTACATATCATATACTTCTTTAAAATTGAATCTGGAAAGTGTTTTCAAAATTAAAAGTATTTTAAATGCAACTTTCTTAATAATTGAAATCAAACTTATTTCAGATTAACATACTTCTATACAACAGAATTATACTGTAAAATCAAAGTTTTTTTTTTTTTTTTTTGGAGTGTTTATAAACTTTTTATTCCTAAAAAATGCCAAAAATGCATCAAAGAGTAAAATATAAAATATATTTATTTATGGACAAATTTTTTTCTTCTATTATCTAAAGTTTTGCAGACTATTATCAAAGTTTTTCAAAACAAAATGTTAAAGTCATCTCCTTTGAAAAAAGGCACAATAAACTTTCAGGTGTGAAAATGTGTTCATTACTCCAAACATGTAGACAGCGTCCTTTTCTCTATAAGTAAAGTTAGACAGTTATTTTAAAGTTTACGTTTAGAAGATTTCTTTTATCTTGAAATTATGAGGTTTAATCGATGAATTTGTATCTAACATTTCTTTGCGGACATTAATCATTTGAGACCGCAATAAATGAGTAATGATAATTATAAAATAAAAATATTTTAAAAGATTCTGAAAAGAATATTCTTCATAAATCATCTTCAAATAAATCTTCATCTATATGTTTTCTATGGTAATGTCATATAACAGAGTTTGCGTATCTGAATTTTACTTGTAATGCTATTTTGTTTTTTTAAACTTACTTTTTATCATTTTAGAAGCATTAGCAAGTAGACAAAAATGTAGACCTTTAAAATCCCTCAAGAATAAAAAATGTTTGTTAAAACGCGATCAAAATAAGAAATATACATGCATGAATTTATTAATCAACTTTTTTCGTACTGTATTGGAATTTACCAAACATATTGCTGGTAACATAATAAATTTTTAAGATTTAGGATGTTTTGTTAATTACCGCAAATATATATTTAGATATAATCTCCTTCTTTACTATTGAAGCTGGAAATAAATTTCAAAGTTAAGAGTGTTTTTAATTTGATTTTCCTAACAATTAAATTGAAACTTATTTCAGCTTTTTGACTAAATATCATTAATATCTTATCTATTAATTTGTCAAAATAAGCTGTATTTTAAATGCCCACATTTTGCCTACATCTAAGGGTAACATTTTAAAATTTTTAGTCATAAAGTTTATCACTATCGCGTTAAAGAACATGTAATCAAATATATTTATTTCTTGACTAAACCATTTTCATCATATTACTTAAAGTTTCTTGCGTTATCATTTGAGTTTACCAAAACAAAATGTTAAAAGTCTCCTCTTTTGAACAAAAAGCAATAAACTTTTAAGTCTGCTTTTTCATTACTTCAGACATGTAGACAGCTTTTCTTTATAATTAAAGTTAGATAGTTATTTTAAAGTTCGGAGTTGAAGAGAAATGTTTCGTTTAAAAACATGATGTTAATTAAGTCTATGAATTTAGATTATAATTGTTTTTTCCGGGCATTCATCATTCATGTCTTTTTCAATTATTTAACAAAAATATTTTATAAAAACTTAATAATTAAATTATCATCATTCTATTTTTGATAGTGATGGTATTTTATTAAAGTATTTACGAAATTGAATGTTATTCGAATGTTACTCATAATACAATTTTAGTATCAGAAAAAATATATATATATCTTTTCAGAGGTATTGTAAAAAAATAAATACATAAAGTTATAAAATATATCTGATATGAGTTTATTAAAAAATATTTTTCCAAAAGACGTAATAGGTGTTCGTTCCAGGTGTATTTTCACGTATGAATCAATATATCTAATTGTCTCCATAGCGTGTTGAAATTTTACAAAACATAACACTAGTAACATTATATATTGTTAAGACTTATAATAATTTATTCACTGCTTCAAATATGCAGTGTCAATCACGGCTAATATGAGATAAAATTTTAAACTTTTCCAGTTACTTGTGATCTATTCACTGTAGGCCTAAATAAATAAAAAACAAGTGGGTAAGTGTGATCGATGATCGCTCAAATGGTTTCGTTTAATATTCCTTTCAAAACAGTTTATCCTTTCTTTAATAAATCCAAATAAATTTCATTTAGCAACCAAAAAAAAAAAAACTCTTGTTTTTTATAAAAAAAAATTTACTGGTCTATTTTTTCGTATTTTCGAGTATCCAAACCAGCCCGACAGCGGGCGAAGCCGACTATTATATTCTGTTATAATAATATTTGTCACACGGACTAAATGCGATATAAAAAAATAATTTCAAAATTAAACATGTTGTACACCTTCAAAATGTTAAAATATCTCAAACTCATATATTTACTATTCTCTGTTACTCATATTGATACTCGCTTAGTATTATTCTCAAACATCTGAAAAATTCATTAAACTTCCAATAGGACGTCAGATTTTCTTTTTAATTCTCTAATGACGTGATATTAATCTGCTTTGTGTACATACACATACTCATACTCCTTGTATTATTGAGAAATCTTTGAAAATTTCCGTTTCATTACCACTATGACGTTAATCATTTTTATTTCATATTAATCTTTTTTTTAAATTCGTGAAACTTTTTATTTCATTTTCATTTTTCACGTGGAAATCGTCTGATAGAAAATTATTTATTGTAGAAAGAATTTCATCGTGGATTTTTAATTTTTGGCATCTGCTATAACGAAAAATGTTTAAATTTTATAGGAAAAGGCTGTTAGAATTTTGGGTTTTTTTATTTCTATTTATTAAAATAATACGAATTTTTCAAATTTTAATATTTTGAGCTATTTATAGCTGGTATTCAGCTATATACACGAAGTTTCAACTCTGTAAGTTACATAGTTTCTGAGAATAACTCTGTGACAGACAGACAACAGAGCGGGAGTAATAGGGTTTCGTGAGATGAACGAAATCCTAAAGAATACAGAAATTTATGTTTTTCTTTCCTTTATATGATTATGACTAAAAAAATATTGCTTGTCATAAAAATAAAGGTAAAAATAAATAAATAAACCCTGTCTCATATGTCTCCCACACCGAACGGATTTAATATGACACGGCTATGGGGGTAAAATGAGACGAGACATCATTATTTTTAAGTGGTTGTAAGCACTAAAGAAATGAGAGAACTTTCTCAATGTTTACATGGGCTGAATGTTTCAGCTGGATTATTTAGATTTTTTTTATTTTTCATTTTGACTAAATTTCAAGAAATCTTTTATACATCCACCAGAATACTCATGAAAACAAATTACAGTAGATCCCTTTCCTAATTTAGGGTTTGAAAAAAAGAATATTATCTACAACATTTAAGCTACATTTTTTATGAAGATTTATTAATACATTTACAATAGTCACTTGTGATAGAAAGTTAAAAAATCAAAATTGTATTCAACGATCTTGCCTGTTATTAATTCATTGTTTATTAAGACTTACATAGTCAGGAAATGTGTAAGTAATTTTCCTGTTTTTTCGATCTGGGAAAGTCAGGACTATTTTAGACTGTAGTTGCAATAGTCTTATAGATTTTGTTAAAGAAATGTTACTAATGTAATTTTATAATTGGTAATATTATAATTATCATAAATATAAATGATAAGAAAGAAGAAAAATCATACATGGCTGCTTGTGTAATTTGTTCTGTCACAGTTATGTTCCTGTGTAAAACTAAGCAAATAAATAAACTAGCTAGCATTTCATACCAGTCGATTAAAAAGTGGCAACAAACGCAGAAGAATATACCATTAAGAGCCTACATCAGTCATGCGAAAAAACGCGCAAACTAATGTTAAGTCTATGGGAAGGTTCTTGCGCGATTTCTAGCTCGCATTTTAATATTTTTAAATGATTTTTTTTTATTTTGAATAGGATAGCTGACGTGAATCTCTAACATTTTTAGTTTTTACTTTTTTGATTTTGGTTCCAGTTTTTTTATATAAGGGCATTTTAAATTTTGGAACCGGTTTGAACCGGTTCTGAAAGTGAAAGTACCCTTATATAAAAAAACTGGAACCAAAGTCGAAAAAGTAAAAACTAACAACGTTAGAGAATAATGTAGTAATAATGAATAGTAATAATGAATGATAGTAATAATGAAATATACGCATGATTCCTATACGAAAGTTAATGAAAAATCGAACTGTAATACTTTTTTTTATGAAAAATTTCATTTTGTTAATAAAAATTGCAAATTACTGAAGGCATATTTTCAAAACAAACGCCAGCATTTGAAATTTTGGTCGGTACGAATTCGCACCAGTGCAAAGTTCATGGGTGAAAATGAATCTCAGAATATAATATTTATGTAAAACATATTATTTTCGGCTAAATATTCTTAATCTTTTCTTTGTATATTTGTTTAAATGTAAATATTCAATACAATAAGAGTAACTTTCACAACTTTTTATTTATAAAAGATTCCACTATTGTATCAAATAACAGAATGAGAGCCAAATATATTTGTTTTAGGACTAAACACTTTTATTCCAGTACCTATATTTATGCGGACTATTATCGGAGTTTGTCGAAACAAAATGCTAAGACTCCTCCTTTTAAAACAACACAATTTTCTCTTAAGTCTAAAATCACTTTGTTCATTACTTCAACATGTAGACGGCTTCCTTTTCTCTATAATTAAAGTTAGACAGTGATTTTAAAGTTTGGTTTTAAAAGACTGTTTCCTTTCAAAAACGTAGAGTTAAATCGATTGACTTTAGTTAAAAAATTAGTTTTAATCTATTGATCATTAGTATTTTTAGAATTATTAATTACAATAATTACATTATCAACATTCTAATTTCTATAGTGTTGCTTTATTAAAGCATTTGCAAAACTGAATGTTACTTGTAATAAATTTCAGTGTAGAAAAGCTAATTGTTATCATTTCAATGAGTTATCACGTTAAAATAAAAAATAACAATAATAATAAAATCCCTCTAATATGCATTTATACAAAAAACAATAACATTACTTACAAGTGATCGGTATAATAAGTGTACATGTACATGTATGAATCTATTAAGCAAATCTCTCCGTATGAACATAGTTATTTCTGATGAAGCCCAATAACTAAGTGGTCAGCTCGCCGCACTGACAATGTTACAGTCCGAGGTTCTCCTCTGGATTTGGGCAAGTTTCACGCAACATTTCATCACTTCAGCGTTGATAAAACGAATACTTGGGAGCTACACTGTTAATAGTTTTCGTTTATTGACAGGTTGTCTTCCGTGAAAAAAATTTCCGGAAATTTTCCGTTTTGTTAGAAAAATGGAATCTCTCCCGTATATCTGTTGCCATTTTAAGATTACAGAGTTTCAAATACGGAATTATTAGTGTAAAAATTTATAATCCAATGGGATTGTGGTATTTTTTATCACCACGCATGCACTTCAACTCCTTCGCGTCTGTTTCACGCCATTTACGAAGTTTACGGACTACAAAGACAGAACTTTCCTCAAAAAACGGAAACATTCCGGCAACTCTGCTGTCAGTCCTTTTTCCGTAAATTGACAGAATTTTTTTTTACAGTGTACGAATACGCTTGGGAACTAAACACTGGGAGTTCAACGTTATGTTAACCACCTAACGGAACATATGCTTAGCAACTGGGTACCCATGGTCAAGAAAGCAAAGTTGGACACTATTAGCCATCATCATTGATCGTGTTTTCATGTAGTACATGGATGTAGAGCTCGCAAAAGAGGTCTAAATGACTTGATATTAGGTAACTTTATGTTATTAAAGGTAGGGAATGCGAATTTTAAGTCAAAATTGGGGAAAATTTGTATGAGAAAATAGAGAAAATCAAGAATATTATGCTTAAACCTGGTATTTTCAAAATTCGACTAAAAAAATCAACTTTGAATGTGTTAAGGACATCTAAACATGATTGCGAGCATACCGAATCCGGGCGGATGGGATTATTATTACTAATTTCTCTCACTCAAAACCTAAGAAAAAAAAGAACAAACACAACAAAACCCCGTTTTCTGGAACAATTCGGAACTTTTTTTGAACCGTCATTGTAAAAATTACATTTAAAGGCACGCATTTTTATAAGAAAAATATAAACAAGAAAGAAAAATTCTGCTTCAAGCATAGATTTTGAAATAATTTCCAACACATTCAGAATACTGTAACAAAACTTCACCGTTCAATAAGGCGGAAGGTGATATCTAAGTAAACAATTTGGAAAACACAATAAAACATATTAAAACCTAATTTCGACAGTTACAATCTATAGTCAGAATAGAATTCAAATTATTTTGTGAATCTTTGTATATATACTACATATTATGCTAAAATTTAGTGCAGTTAAGAAACGTTTCACACAGTTGAAAATTCCCTTTAATAAATAATTCCGTCAATAAACGGAAATGTACTCGAATTATTATTTTGTATAGCTCTGTACATGATCTATATAATTTCTATATAACAAGTAATATGCAAAAATGCATTTAAAGTTATAAACGCATACCACAACTGAAAACGCACTTCCCGCAATAATCTCTCATAGACAGAACTGTAACCGAACATTATTCTCTGACCCTGTAAATGAATGATAAATACCATGCACGCCATATTCAAAAGTAAGTTTCTTGTTGTGCCCCTCAGTGATATATATCAAATCCAATATATTTGAAATAGTATAACATCATTAAAATAACTGCAAATAATTTTTGTCCATAGACCGTAAAGTAACTGAATTCTTTTGAGCGTCTCTGTAAATGAACTATAAACGATACATACTTCATTTTTAATACCGAGGATTCTACTGTAAGCCTCATTAACATATATCAACATGATAATCCACATGACAATCCGAGTTTATTTACGTGAGTTAGAGACGGACAGACAGACAAACCGAATTCATAAACACTTTTGAACTATGTTGAAAAGTGTTAAAAACGCTGCAAAAAACACGTTTTAGAACCAAATTGTATTTAATTGAACGACGTAAAACGACGAAAAAAAAACTTGATCATTTTTTAAAGGGAAATGTCAACGGCCAGCTCCACCTAAACAATATGTCAAAACGTCAAAATTATACAAGATTCCATAAAATGGACATGTTTATTGAAGATAAATGTCGTATTTTTGTCCCGTTCGCTGATTTCTCATAAACACTGGAATGTATAGAACACGTTCATCTAGTTTTTTGAGACTTTTTAGGGTTTTGTTCATCTCACGAAACCCTATTACTCCCGCACCGTTGTCTGTCCGTCACAGAGCCATTCTCAAAAACTATATAACTTACAGGGTTGAAACTTGGTGTATATAGATGAATATCAGCTATGAAGAGCTTAAAATATTAAAATTTGAAAAATTCGTATTATTTTAATAAATAGAAATAAAAAACCAAAATTCTAACAGCCTTTTCCTATTAAATTTAAATATTTTTCGTTATAGCAGATGCCAAAAATTAAAAATCCACGATGAAATTCTTTCTACAATAATTGATTTTCTATCAGACGATTTCCACGTGAAAAATGAAAATGAAATAAAAAGTTTCACCAATTGAAAAAAATATTAATATGAAATAAAAATGATTGACGTCATAGTGGTAATAAAACGGAAAGATTTCTCAATAATACAAGGAGTATGTGTATGTACGCAAAGCAAATTAATATCACGTCATTAGAGAATTAAAAAGAAAATCTGATGTCATATCGGAAGTTTAACGGATTTTTCAAATGTTTCAGAATAATACAAAGCGAGTATCAATATGAATAATAGAGAATAGTAAATATATAAGTTTGAGGAACGTATTGAATCATGATAAAAACCCGATTATGGAAATATTCGCATATTTTAACTTTTTGAAAGTGTACAACATGTTTAATTTTGAAATTACTTTTTTTTAAATATAGCATTTAGTTCACATGACAAATATTATTATGACAGAATATAATAGCGGACTTCGGCCGCTATCGGATTGGTTTAGATATTCGAAAAAACAAGAAAGTTAAGAAGACCGGTAAATTTTTACTTAGTTTTTTTTTTTTTGGTTGCTAAATGAAATTTATTTGGATTTATTAAAGAAAGGTTGAAGTGTTTTGAAAGGAATATTAAACAAAACCCTTTGAGCGATCTTCGATCACACTTACCCACTTTTTTTTGCTTTTGGCCAATGTCGCGTATTTTGACCGTTTTGTCCCACTCTGTGCCGTAGAGTTTCCCATTACTGACAATTATTTAGAAGATTAGTTTGTACAATATATTACACTCTGCTCCAACCAAAAAAAAAATATATAATAAACTTCTAAGTCTGGAAAAACTTTCACTTCAAACACGTAGGCAGCTTCCTTTTCTTTATAAACTAAATTATACCGTGCTTTTAAAGTTCGTAGTAAAATATTTTTTATTTGAAAACGTAAGATTAAGTTTATTAATGCCTGTATATATCGTGTCTTTTAAAAAACGTTATTATTTAAAAAATGTATAATTAAATAATAATTTTTCTCTGCCTATTTCTATTTTCTATACTGATGTGTTCTTGAAGTACTTGTAAGGTTATTTTCAGTACAATTTTAGTATTAATATATTATTATTTTTTATACCATTTTAGGTATGCATGACAATTTAAAAAGTGAAATCAAATATGAGTTTATTAATGGAATATTTCCGTAAAATGCGCTCAGTATAAAGTGCATATGTAAGAATATATATGTACGTTATCAATATAATAAGTATACACGTATTTATTTATATACATAAGTTTATCTATACCTCAATGGAATTTTCTAAAACACAGTGCTAAACACATATTGAAGTTTTAAGTTTAGACATATTTATTCATTACTTCAAACATGTAGACATTATTTATTCACCATTCTTTATAATTGGAACTAAGATAGTGAAGAATGCATCACATACTACTTTCAAAAAGTGCTAAGTAATAGAGTGTCAGATACGTTCGAAATGTGTAGCGTCTAGCTCAATTTTGTTTGAACTCGGATGGTGGCCGCTTACACTGGATTTCGGTATGTTGCCGCATTCCATACACAGAACACAAATATGTTGAAAATTTCGCTAAGATATCTTTATTATATTTTAGGTTATACGTTAAAATGGTGGTGATTGGTGATGATATATACTGTGGTTCGGTTAACCGAATTGCTATACTCTTTGTTAACTTCTGGTTAACTTCTGGTGACACACTTTATCCAAAGCAAATTAAATATATAGAAAATATCGTTACAATATCTTCAATATTATAAAAATATCTGAATATTGTAATTTTTGAGTGAGACACACTGAAATGGTAATCTACGTCCCAAGTTCTTGGCAAAATTCTAAGTCTAGATGTGTATTATTACCCATACTTGATCATCTCCTTCAACTCCTTCTTCATCATCAGTGAAAAAATTGTGCCCTTACTGCCTTTTGTACTAAAAGGCTAACGTGTGTACTAAAAAATGCGCTCACATAATAAAAACTAACTCTTTGTTGTGTCTTGAAAAGAGTGCTCTAACTTTTAATAATAAAAGTGCCTTTAAAGATTAAAAAAGTGCTGGTAATTGTTGGAAATATTAATCTCATCCGAGAAATTAACGATCAAAAAGTACATTTTAATTTCCTCGTGAAATAAAAAAAATAAAAGAACTTAATAATCCAAAGGGAAAAAAACACGAAATCACAAACTCATTTCTTCATCGCGCAGTGAGAAACCAATTACAAAGATTTATAGCTACACAACGCCAGACAAATGAATGGAAAACCACTCTACAGTGATAAACTGTTTTTGTGAATATTCTGAAGATTAGAACAATAATTATAATAAGTAATAAAGAATTTAATTGACTGATTGCACTCTTACGGGAAAATTATGCAATCTGTAATTCCACTGACGTAGGAGTGATGAAAGTAAAAACTCTCAATATGGAACCAATAACTTTATACTTCAGTCCCGAATAAAACTAGTCGTTGGGGGCCACCGTAATACTTACCCATCATGGATATCCATAATGTAATATATTAAAATAAAAATGTGTAAACTACTTATAAAATGCATTGCAATTCAAATAAAATCGTGGCTTGATGACGTCACAAACTTTAAAGGCTCAATTACTGAATTGCTTGAAAGAGGTTTTTCCTTATAACTCCAAAAATAATAATCCTATTAACTAGCGGTTTATTGCATCTGATTAAGCGTCAAATTTCCAATTAAAATATATCTTTGAAGTGAAATTTGGATGAAATACAGGGTCATGAAAAATCGAAGAGTGTGGAAAATAGGATTCCAAATATCTCGGCAACTAATTATCCGATCGACTTCATGCTTTATTCAAAATTTATGTTTTTTTTATTGTCTTTTATATTCATTTCTTAAAATATACAATTTCGAAAATTTTTATATACCTTTCATCAGAACGAATATTTCGAGAGTCCGAAAAAAATTGTTCCGGTTAATCGAGGTTATTGAAATGAAATAGGCTTCTTCCCATTATTACATACTAAGTACATACTAAATTGCAAGTCTCTATCTCAATTTTTTCGGGAGATAGAGCGTTTACAGACACACACACACACAGACACACAGACACACAGACGGACGGCAAAATTTTTTTTCTAAAAATATGTTTTTCGGAATCTCCAGTGTCTGAAACGTGTAAATCCGTCAAAAAAAATTTTTCGATTTTCAAAACGATTACAAGACTTACCCTATACTACGTATGATGGGTAAGTAACAAGACTTACGCTATACTACGTATGATGGGTAAGTAAAATGTAACCGAGAACACACGTGAGCTTCAGGTCTCAAATAAAATTTGTTATTATGTATTATACTTTAAATCTAAACTTAAAATTGTAAATGTTAATCATTGTAACGTCCTAGTGTTTCATAATCCAGAATATATAATCAAGATAAAAAAGATGTCTTAAATTATTTAGTCTCCAACTAACATACATATTAGTTTTCAGAAAAAAGTGAATTGTTCATTATCAACGCGATCATCACTGGATACTACGATACTAATAAATTGATCGTTACAACGAATAATAATAAATGGATACACTGTATTACCAAGTGAGAGCACCTTCAGAAAAGGTAAGATAATTTTCTTATCCTTATTCAACGACTGAAATTTATGCTAAGCAGAAAAGTAACTTTAAAAAACTTTTGAGACAATTTAATCGCGCTGCCACGAATTCCGCTTCCAGTAAGGATCTGAAATGTGCCCTTTAGAATCTAAAAAGTGCACTTATTAATCTAGAAAGTGCACTTTTTAATCTAAAAAATGCTCTTCGGAATCTAAAATGTGCTTTTTTATCACCAGAAGCACTATACCATTTCTAAACCTGGGGGAATCTCTGTATATATACCTATGCGTACGTGTGCGTCTGTGATGTCATAATCTAGTGTATTTATCTATCTATATCGCTATATAAATACAGTATTTTTGATGTAATTTCCAGTAGTTTCAATATTTGTACAATAAATAAAGAAAAAAAGTGAAAAATATAACACTCAAAATGAGCATTCCATTGCTTATAATATATTTTATAAAATTTAATTCAAATTAATATATTTTTTTTCAGACAGATTCTTTTCGAGTAAAACATACGTAATCTTTTATGAATTTATTTGTCAAACAAAAGCATTTTAAATGCAAATATTCAAGTTTATTTAAAAAAGAAATGTTTATTTTTCCTTTAACTTTAATTCTTTTAATATAAAGAACGTAATCAAGGCCTTAAAGATCAGAACGTAAATAAATATATTTAATTCTCAACAAATCCTATTATCTAAAGTTATGTAAACTATTATTGGAATTTGTAAAAAATAATTGCTAAAGTCTTATCCTTAGAGGGGGAACATAATAAACTTTTAAGACTTACAATATTTTCGCTTATTACTTCAAACTTGTAGACAACGCTTCTTTATAATTAGATAGCGATTTAAAAATTCGAAGTCTTAGGAGAAGATGGATTTTTCTGTTAGAAATTTGAGATTATAACGAAAAATTCAGTTCAACAATTTCATTGGACACATAGAATATTCATACATTTTTATACAATTATTTAATATATATTTTGAGTTAAAACGTGTACTGTGCCGTGGTTTCTACTTAAATATTGTAATCATCCATTTGTATCGTTTATCCCTTTTTTTTTCTTTTGTTGAAAATTTTCGGGAATATCTTTCTCTGTATATATATATTAATAATTTATAATATAATATAATTTATTTCAGTTATATATATATATATATATATATATATATATATATATATATAACTGAAATAAATTTGCTTGGAGTCGTGGTTGTGGGTTTTATTATTTAGACGAATATCGTTTTTAAGCAGTTTATTAAACTTAGTAAGATATAGGCAAGCATTCCAGTGGTGAGGAGACTGCATTACGCCTACTAGAGGCTGCTCTGAAAGATTTTCCAACAACCCCGATGGTCTGTTCGCATAGACGTGTGCTATAAGACTGGCTAGCCTTAGGATTATCTTCGAAAGGTACCGCAGACTTGAACAGATACTTTATTGCGCTATATCTTTAACGCTTATATACGTAAATCTTTGATAATTGGACTCTAGTTGAGTACGAGTGGCTATGAATAGATTAAACACTGTAACATATAGACTTAAACAGTCATAAATATAAGATAACTGGCCATTGGCACTGGGATTCAAGCTACTTGTGATCTTAATTGTAACTTGTAGTAAAGGCGAATTTATAGCATTTAACATTGAAAATAAACCTTTGTCGGCATTTTAGCTAAGAGAAGTAGTTTAATTAAGGTTTGAGGAAAGACAGATTCAAGGTTTTAATATCTAAAAATACAAGCAATTTGGAGTTAATTTAATACAGAATCTAATCTATTTTATTACATACATGTATATATACAGGTATCCCTCACTTAGTGCGGTTTCAGTTAGCGTGTTTTTCAGTTAGTCCGGTAAACATTTTTTCGATGCTCCCTCGATCAGTGCAAGTAAAATTTCGGTTAGTGCGCTCAGCACGAAATGAATTATACTTCTTTTTCCATCGAGATGGCGTAAATTTTTTAAAAATGAAATTTACAAAAAATGCCGGAAAAAGAATTAAAAGAATTCTAAGAAGCTTCTCAAAATTTGGAATTCCTAAGGCAGCATTTGATAGATATAGACCCAGACATCAGTGGAAATATGCAAGTTCACCGGGGATTACAAAATCAAGTTTTCTGTTACCACAAGATGTATTTTGCAAAGAAGAAAAAAACTGTCCAATTGGCAATTGACGAATTTTCACTTAAATTAATTAAAATTTCTGTTAGTTTGAAATAATCATATTACATTAATAATAATTATGAATACATTTTAAATCAAATAAATATGAATAAGTTTTAAATCAAATTATGTAGTTTAAAAAAAAATAAACCCAGTGGTAAATAAGCTAATATAAATAACCTAAAGAATTGTAGTAATTGAGAATTAAAACTAAAATTGGAATTTCCATTGAATTTCCATGTTTCTCGATTGTTACTTATTAAATTAGCTCACGTGTTTATGTTAAAGGAAGTCGTGAAAATTCGATAAAATTTTCTTAAAGCTTCATATCAAGCTGTAATATGTATTTTCTAACAATAATACACCAAAAACAATATCGTAGTACATTATTAAATTGGCTACTTGTGTATATTGGATTTTTGAGAAAGTTGTCTGTGGATCTATTGAAGTTTTTCGCATTCAATGTATGTTTTGATTATTGCGATAGTATCGCTAGATTGTTTAACCGCACCATTCGATTGAAACCTGTATATTAAAAACCTTTGAAATCATACATTATTTTTTACAGAAACCTCTAACCCTAAATCTTCGTATACAAGATTAATATATACATATAAATATGCATGTGCTTTTGTATGTACGTGCTTGGATATGAATGCATGTACATGTACAAAGTGTGTATTTTAAGTAATGTGACTGGCTGCCAAGCGGAGTGCCAGTCGCTACAGCGCAATCTCCATGGGCGGAAATGGTAGCGGGGGATCTAAGCTAAGCAACGCACCGCGCTTCAGTTACCTCCGAGCAGTGCCGGGGTGTGTATCACTAGTGGTGCGGAGTGCTTATGTGAATTTTGGTCACGGAGGGGGTGGTACAGAAAGATCGTCCCTGCAGGACAAAGCGTCAACGCCGCTTTCTACCAAAAAGGTGTTCGAGAAACTGCACAAGAACGTTAAGCGGAGGCGACCAGTGATTGCCGACCGATGGAAGCTCTATCACGACAACGCGCCGACCCACACCACCTTTGTCGTGACCGATCGAATGGGGTTACAATTTTGCCGCAGCGTCCCTACATCCCAGATCTGAGTCCAGCCGATTTCTTTTTGTTCCCCGAGCTGAAGACTCCTTTGAAAGGAACCCGTTTTGAAGAAGTTGCATCCATCCAAGCGGCCGTGACCAAAACTCTAGACATTTCGGAAACTGACTCTCAGGAAGCGCTCGAAGCGTGGAAATCTCGCTGGCAGCGCTGCATCGACGCAAGGGGAGACTACTTTGAAAACTTTTAAGTCGCTGTAACGATCGGATCAATAAAACATTGTTTCCAGACCATGTCTCATTACTTAAAAAACATACCTTGTATATGTATACATAAATATCTATTTACCTCGTTATATAGATACCGAATCATACACAGAGTTACAATACAGTGCAAATATTTATGCAAAATATAAATGATTACAGTACACACTATACTATTGAAAAATGAGTATTGCATAACGTACAATAAAAATAATAAATAACGTTTACATTAGATTAATATGTGAGAGAGATTTTAAGCCAAGCACATATAATCTTTCAACCAGTTATTTCTCAAACAAAGACATTTTTAAATGCAAATATCAAAGTTTATTTAAAGAATAAATGTTATTTTTTATTCCATTTACACCACATCTTTTTAACAAAAAGAACACAATCACTCCCTTAGAGAGCAACACTTAAAGAAATATATTTAATTTTGAACAAATACTCTCGTCCTATTACTTAAATTGATGCAAACTAGTTTTGGATAGTGTCAAAAATAAATGCTAGATTTCTATTCTTTGAAAATTAACATAACAAAATTTTTAGTCAAACAATGTTTTGTTTATTACTTCAAGCATGTTGGCAGCTTTTCTTTATAATTAATGTTAGACAATGTTTTGCAAAATTCGGAGTGTTACGAGAAGATAATTTTTCTGTTAGAAATTTGAGATAAAATCGAGGATATCTATTGCAGACATAAAATATTCATGACTTTTACAATTGTTTAATGAAATACATATTTTTAGAAATTTGCTAGTTAAAAAGCAATTTTCCTGTCTTTCTTTTATCTTTTATAGAAATATTTTGTACACATAACTAATTTTATTTTGTCAATGTAAATTTAGTATGGACAATGGAAATTTTAGAATTTTAAGTTTTTGGGTAAATAAAAATCCGAAAATAAACGTTGTCAAATAAATGTTGTATGTATACATTTTGAAAACATAATTATAATAATAAAATTATATGTAATAAATTATTATGTTATACTATATCATTCTCTTTATACATGCATGCAGAAACCCTAAATTGGAACTACTGTCATCCTAGGGGTTTATTTACATCTCTGGGGATTTACTTAGACTCTGAGTGTTTACTTGGACTTAGAACAACAAGAAAAAACGTTTTGAATCAGTCCTTGGTCTACTATGTTGAACGTATTGACGTGATTCACCGAGTATTGTTAAATTATGTCAATAGTATCAACACAGTGGGACCAGGACTGAATTAAAACTCTTTGTTGTTGTTGTGATTCCAAGTAATCACTCTTAGGATCCAATTAACGACAAGTAAAGAAACCCCAACAATGATTATTGCGTAAGTCCTAGCTATTGATATAAAAAAGTTTTCATTTTTAACGTCATTTTTAACGTAAGTATTTACGTCAAGCCGAATAATCGGAGCTTGTTATAGCAGAGTTTTACTTGATAAAGATTCGAGTTATATGTTCAGATAGTCCAGGCTCTTTGGTACTTTTTTAAGAAATCGTGAAGAAATAAATATGCAGTAAGTCAAAATCGAATTGATTTTATTTTCAAAGAAAGGCATCATGAGGAGAAATAAACCGATATGATGAATAAAGCTGAGGATGCTTAGTAATAAATAAACTTTATGCTGAAGGTATGCTGCTACAAATTTACAGACGTAGTAAGTTTTTTTGAAATATTAAGCAATGTACCGTAATACTGTTTTTTTTTATCTCATCCAAACTTGTGTTATGGATCCATTATAATGTATTCATTAAAGCGTCATTTCATCTACAACTGACGATCAAATAATAGTTATCTTCGGAAAGATAAATGCAAGAAGCGTGTTTTTTGGAGATGCCAAATAGGAAAGTGCACTCGTAGGTATTTGAATCTCGTTTCTTTCGGTAACATGCACTCTCATACTTAGTACATCTGAACGTGATTGAGCATTATTAACTATTACATCAAAATCAACATAGGTAGCTATTGCTAAGGGATCAAAGCAACCAACCGTTGTGGAAAACATATTTATGTTGCTAAGTTCAAGGCTTAGTAGATTAAGTGCACCTTTAAGCCAAAGTAACCCATAAAGATGTGGTCTTCCTCACGTGGAAATTGCTCGATATTTTGCTTAACATTAATAACATTAACTCTGTATCAAGGTTGTTGTCCGTTACTTTTGTACGTTGTGATGACAGGATGAACTTGGGCGATAAGTATTTTCTCGATGTCAGTCCCATCTTTTAAGTAGTTCCAAATATAACCTGGATGCATCAAGGTCTCAGAGGAAAAACTGAAGCATTTCTGTGTATTAGTACGAGTTTAAAGTCAGAAAACACTCGGAACCAATTATGAAACTTCATTAACGTGACAGTCATTATCAAATTCCATTCCTTTTTGTGATGCGCAATGCTGTGATCTGGAGTTACCGATATTTTATCATTTGCAGTACTAGCCTCTGACGAAGGATTTGCATTTAATTTGCTAATAACAACAAACATCAGCGCAAATATGCAACTTCGTATAATTACTGCATGTACAAATGTGTAATTTATTTAAAATTCAAACCAAATTACACCGATTTGGACATTACAAAGAGCGTAACTTCTAATTCGATCATCAATTCAGGTTTACAAAGAAAATAAAAAAAGAAAGAAAAGAAAATGCGGCTCTACAGCATATTAGTGCTTATTTTACTTTTTATTACTGTTACTTTTACGGTATGATACTGTCAGCTGGGGTGCCAGTATTATACTGTGAAATCAACAATTTTTTTTTTGCAGTGTGTAAATACTGGAACGAGATTTCACAATTGCTGCTACTGCAACATCAGAAGTTGGTTCGACCCAACACAAAAGTTTTAACTATTCAGTGTTAACATTTTGAAGATGAAAGTTTTAAGCATCAGCAAGGATTCATTCTTTCTTAAAAGATTCAAATCAACCTTAAAATGTTAAAAGCACTTATTTTCTACACAATTATTGTTAATCGTGCCATTCCAAAGCACAGTTTAACAATAACTGGGAAGAAAAAAGTGCTTGTTAAATTTTAAGATTATTACTATCGTTAAAGAAGGGATGCCTTCTGGGCAATTTTTAAACCACCCGTTCTAAAAAGGGTCAAAACTTAATCAAATTTCTTTGCGATTGGCCGAATTTTTCAAAATTTACATAAATACGGGCAGACATACTTTGAATCCCAATAAAATTTATACAAAACAAGACCTTTCAAACAACAACAAAAAATTATCAAAATGAAAACATTCATTCAAAAGTTATGCATAAACATACACGAAAATTTCCATACAAACGAATTGCATATTCGCCTTTGTTTAAATTTAGTTAAAAATATGCGTATTCTATAACACCCATTAGTTGTTGTAGAACTTAACATGATATTAATATATTCAGCTAATTACTGTAATCTTTTATATTTTTTAGGCAAATACATTTTAAATGGAAATATTGTAATCAGTTTCATTTGAAACAATAAATGTTTTCAGCTTTTGAATTTTGCTCATAAAAATATCATAAATGCTTTAAAGCGGAAAACTAAACAAATATATTTAATTCTGAACTAAACATTTCCATCCTATATTCCCCAATTTAACATTTAGTTAAGCATACTTTCAAGATAAAATGCTGAAAGATCTCCCTTTCAAAATAAGATAATAAACTTTAAACACTAAAAATGATTTGTTTATTACTGAAAACATGGAGACAGCTTTATTTTCTTTATAAATATAATCACTATAGTGATTTCAAAATTCGGGTTATTGTTATTTGGGGGGATTTCTTATCTGTGATAACATGAAGTTAAACTGATGGAATTACGGGGTAATCCTAAATGAACTCAACACGTTTTCTCTTAAATAACTTTTAATGGCTTTATATTTGAAAATTTTGCATAAAAATAAAATTCTAACTGTGCAAAATATGTGCAGCACATGGAAACAAAACTCCCGAACAATAGTCATAACTCTAATTCTAAAAGTCACAGAATAAGGGTGTTTGTAACAGAGTTCCTTGCTTGTGACTTTTTACAATCCTGTTATGGTGAAATTTTTTTGAGGGGTCGTACATATATTTATTTTTATATAAAATTAATAATTTCAATGTGAAGCGCTATCGTATATATTATTTCTTCTGTCAACATCCCTTTTTCTAAGAAAATACGAAACGCAGAACGACGATTGAGATACCATATGAAAGGATTATGAACAGGCTTCTGACATAGTACAAATACATTTTCCTAAAACATGTTTGATTAAAATTTGCTGATAATTAAAAAATAAATCGGCATTGTTTTCATAAATGAAAGGAAAGGTTTCCCTCAAATTAATGTTGCCACAAAAATGAAATACCGCATTATATCGTGCTCAGCAATAATTTTAAAAAAAATGTAAAATATAGATTGCTGCACGGATTTATTTTATATTTATGACTAAAGAGCAAAATTTAAATTCAAATGCTCAATTTATTTTTCTTTCCACCATGTTTTTTCCCGAAACAGATTATGTTATTTTCTAATGCAGTTAAAATACGATTGATAATTTTTTTTGCCTTAGCTATCAGCGATCAGTTTTTACTGTAACTTTGATGGGATAAATGAGGCGATATTCTGGCGACTAATGTTGTTTGCAGATATTTTAAGTCCTTATTTTTTACATATATAAATTTAAACTTGCATCTAAAAAAATATTAAAAGGCAGAGCGAAATCTTCGCACGGGTTCACTGGTACTTCTTTATTTTATTCAATTCCTGACTTGCCCTGAATACAAATTCGCATTGAACTATCTTAAAAAAACACGCTAAATATTAGATAAATACTTTCGGGAGCTGCCAATATTGATAAACACATTTTAAACACTGCGTCATATTCGATTAAAGGTGTTCAATGAAACAATAAATTGTTAACGAGAGTAACAATATTCGTTTTCTCTATTTTGATCAAATTTTGAAATTTTAAACTTTATACTATAAAATATATTAAAAACAAAATAAAAACTAGTTGTTGTATATCTATAGAACTCTTTTATTAAGAACTTCAAAATATTATATAAATATACTATTATATAATTTATTATATATTATATTATATTATATATTATAGCATAATATAGCATATATTTATATATTATTTTGATTACTTTACTATTCAAAATAATACATAAATACACGATTACAAAATAATGCATAAATACACTATTACAAAATAATATGTAAATATACAAAATCCGACAGAAGTTCCACTGTTATCTTGGGAACGCATCGGAATTTTGAAAAAAATTATAACATGTGTCCACTCAATTTCAGGGAAACCTCGTTAATTAAAAAAAACTGACAGGGGGTTCAACCTAAAATTTTTTTATACTAATACTTAATTTTGACATCATATTTGGATACTTCTGTAAATTGTACTTTAGGATACAAGACGCAAGACGGTAAGTCTTTTGATCAAGTAGTTCAGGAACACAGGTTTAAATTTGGAACTCCCAATGTTAAATTCATTTTTGTTCTTTGCAAAACAAATTGCAATGCAAGTAGTTTTTAAGCATAACTCAAAAACTGCTTGGCGAAATGAGCTGTAATTTAAGATTCGCATATATGAAGCTTCCAAAATTCGATTTCCGTTAAAGATTTCGTAGGTTACAATTTATATTTATTTCGAAATTTTATTAAAAGTATGTACATTTTGGAACATGTATATGTACTATTATTTTATTCTCGCCATTAATCTTTTTTTTTTTAAATCGGAAGACGAACAAAAAATTTAATATAAAAAATACACAACATTTTTAAACATCTAAAAGCAAAACATTTATTTTGTTACTTAGTTATTATTTTTACATAATATGCGGATTTATAATTTTATTTTGATATAAATTTTGTAAATATACAGGTATTGGCTGTAATGGCATTAAGTAAAAATTTAATTTGAGTGTAAAACTTTTAGATTACCATTTTCTTTTTATGGATGGAATATATACAGCCAAGTCGAAAAGTGTATTAGAAACCCCTACAAAACACTTAAATGGTAAAAAAATATTAGAAACAATAACAAACGATTTATACAAAGGCGTAAGCGGTGTTGTCAAACATCAATCAAAACATAGATAAGCCCTTTGGAACGACTGTCAACATCAGGCGACTAAAATAAAGCAATTGCAATTTTTTGAAAACATACTTTGAATGTTTGCCAGTCTTTATTTGACATTAGCAGCGCAAAGTAACTTCCGTGTATTATCTAGTGGCGAATTTTACATCATTTAATTTTAAATGCCTAAAACAGTGAGTTGACTATTGAAAAAAGAGTGAGAATTCAGGTCTGGCATAAAGAAGACAAATCTCAAGTAGAGAGAAGCAAGTTAGTGAAATGTTCTCGATGCGCAGTGCAATCTGCTATTAAAAGGTTCACTGAGACTTTGGTCTCACATAAACAAGACAACATCGGGCAGAAAACGGGTGATAACGAAACGCCAGGACAGAAAAAATAATACGAGAGTTAGAATCGCAAAAAACTTCTTCTGAGCTCGCTGCAGCTCTGTCAGAAGACACTGGACAGAGTATAAGTGCTCGAACGGCAAGAAGAAGACTGGCAGAAGCTGGGTTAAAATGGTTCAATGCCAGGAAGAAGCACTGGCATTGAGAAAACAACAAGAAAAATCGCTTGGAGTGGGCTCTTCGATATCAACATTTTACGGAAGGGGATTGGTCAAATGTTATGTGGTCCGATGAATCCAACATTTTAACCCTTTCTTTTAATGAAAAATAACCATCATTCAATTAGAGTAGGCTTTTGTAATTAAAATGAGAATATTTTAAGATGTGTCAATTTTATTTTATTTCCAGGTATTTCGAACACCCGGCGTGACCTTCGTGAGGCGACGCATTGGCGAACAATATTTATTATCTAGATTGCGGGTACCTATTGTAAAAAACACGGAAGCGGCAGCATTATGATCTGGGGCTGCATGGCCGTTGTTGGCGTTGGTTGGTGAAATATTCGTTTGAGAAGGCCGTGTGATCAGCCAAAAATACATAAATGTGCTGGAAACTGTGCTGATGCCTTCGTTATCGCGCATTTTTCATGACACCAATTTACGTGGCGTCAACTTTCAACAAGACAATGCTCCTTGTTATAAACCAGCCACTACGATGCGCTGGTTTAACGATTGTAACATTGTATTGCTGGACTGGCCAACGCAATCCCCAGATCTTAATCCAATCGAGCACCTTTGGGGCATATTAAAACATAAAATCAGAGAACACAGCATAACATCAAAAACCGCTTTGAAAAATGCCGTTATTCAAGAGTGGGATGCCAAAAGTGCAGAAAAATATGTAACCCTTGTACGCAGTATGCCCCAAAGGACTGCTGTCGTTATTAAACCAAGTGTGGACTCACCAAATATTGATTTTTTCTTCTTTTGTAATTTTATGTTATTATAATGATGTATAAAACAATAAGACTTATTTTTTACCGTAAAAACCAAAAATGTATTAAAAGTCATGGTGCCTAATACTTTTGTCCAAGTCTGTATTTTAAATATTATTGATTAAATTATTTAATGAACTTCTAATGGTGAAATAGAATTTTTTCTTCTTTAAGATAATGTTTGTCGCAGTAATATTTAAATTGACTATTTGGGTTTAGAAACTCTTAACACTGAATATTTATTTTTCATGTCTATAGAATAAACATACTAATTCATAACACATGGAAAATTTAACACGGGATTTTTTTTTAATTTCCTGCTAAACCAACTTCAAAATTTTCGTAATTATTGATGAGATTTGTTAAGTTTTATGAACTGTTTGTTGACAACAAATACATTTGGTAGCGATCATTCAAAGGCAGCCTGTAAATTGGAGATTTACTTAAGTTAATCTAAAAAAAAACTATACTTTTTTGTAGAAAAAACAACGTGATTAAAAACATTTTAAAAATGTAATTACTTAGTTAATTTTAACTATTGTAACAATTTTAACATCTTATTTGAGTGAGTTTTTTTATTTAAAATTTTAATTTAGACTGTTATTTTAAGTGATATATAGTTGCAAAATATATTACTTCCATAATGTGCAGTAATTAAAGGTTTAATTTTGTCTTGTATACAGAATTTCCAATACACTTTCTGTTTATCTGATGAACAAATTGCAGAAAAAAAATGAAAGAAATTTACAAGCTTCACAGCAGTCGCTTTTCTAGCTACCGCAAATTTCAAAACATCTACAAATTTGAAAAAGAAGTCTAATACGAAACTTCTTGTTTGTAATAGTGGGAGTTTAAAAAGACTCCGTGACTTGAACAAAGAAAATATTTATTTTTTATTTTTTCGGTTTTTGTAATAGGAATCATGACTTTCTTGCGAAATCCTCCATGTTTTTAGTCATAATATTTTGGTTTACGGGCTCTAACACGTCATTTACAAAACGATAATTGGCAGTAAAATCCTAGAGGGATAAAAAAAGATCAGTGAATTTATTTTAAATACTAAAGGTGTAAAATTAACAACTATAATATAAATTAAAATAATTTTTATTAGTTGTTTTACATGTTTCGACTCTTTCCGAGTCATTTTCAAAAACAAAATGAGAATATTCTAAAGCTGCACGGGCTTTGAAGTTATTATTTTCATGTACTTTTTTTAAAAATTACGCACTTGAACATTATACTTGATTATTTATTTTCATATCTTTGACCATAGAATAATTCTAGCCACAGTTTCGGTAAATTAAAAGATGCCGCATCGTTACATATTGTATTTTTGCGCGTGTGTATCTCTATGGTTTCTCTTATTATGGATGGATAGTATAGACTGGAGGGAAATATTATTTTACTTTCATTGAAATTTATTTGGATGGTTTCTTCTTGATATAATCTTGCCAGGGCTGTAGTTTTTCTATTGTATTTAATATCAGCTATATGCTCTTTTTTTCTGCAATTAAATTTCCTGCTGGTCATGCCTATGTAGTAATTTTTGGATCCGTCTTCTTTAATAAAAGGTATTTCATATACTCCTGAATAATTCTCAAAATTAATTGGGTCAATTTTACTGCAAACGATATTCTTTAATTTCTTAGGTGGTTTGGCTATTAAGCAGATATTGAAACGTTTAAGGCTGTGTTTTAATTTTTCAAAAAAGCTTGGATAATATTGCAGAGTATAAAGTTTGTATTTTTGCGAATCATCTTTCTTTTCTGGTTTCTTATTATTGGTGATATCCATGATTAATTTATTAATATGGTGTACTTTAAAACCATTATTATAAGCAATTTTACAAATATTATCTAATTCATTATTCAATTTATTTGATCAGTGAACACGAAAAAAAAATTATGTAGCCGAAGTTATGTTATCTATGGAAAAAAGAGACAGTTGAATTCGCAGATTTTTTCCCTGAAAAAAGACTCAGAAATGGAGGAAAATATATTTAATGCTTTACACTTTAAAATATACTGTAGCTTATCATACATTTTTCGGTATTTCTCTATTATCCCGTCGACCAGTTTTCATAACAAAAAACCAACGCCAAACTGTAAGATTAAACGCCAAAAATGCAGTCCCATTTACTTGATGTCAGAAACATTATACGTGTTTGTTATGTCATCAAGTGGTTTTAATTCAACATTTGTGTGTATTTTTCATTATGTTTTACTGATTTATTAGTTATTTCATTAATTAAAATAACAGTTGTGTCCTTAAATTCTTATATTTTATTTATTTATTTATTTATTTTGATATTCCAATGGCAACGTTCTCCCGTTTATTTGGCGTTATAATTTGGCGACAGT
The DNA here is from genome assembly GCA_963931845.1 of Maratus michaelseni. NCBI lineage: Eukaryota > Metazoa > Arthropoda > Arachnida > Araneae > Salticidae > Maratus > Maratus michaelseni. The sequence goes on from OZ007593.1 coordinate 267,508,323, forward strand.
TTTTTGTTAGGAAAAGTGGTCGACGGGATAATAGAGAAGTACCCATTTTTCTTTGTGAAATTAATTTAAAAATATTTTTTTAAAACAATTTGTAAGGCAAACATTAAGTTTCATGTCTTACTCATGTAAACACATATATATTCTTTTATTTACTCTTGTAAAAACATGTAAATCTGCTTAAAGTGTTCGATGATAACTTTTTGGAATATACCAACAACACAAAAAATAATTATTTAAAAAATTGCAATTCAAGGGAAAACAACAGCCATATTCAGAAAAACGTTTGTTTTCTCAGTCCAACATAAAATAACTTATCGTAATAAGTGTTAAATAACCATAACTTGTGGTTATCCATGTATTAATATTTACAATGATTTTATGCGACTTTACATTGATTAATTTCCAGTGCAATTCATATTTAAGACATATGTGTAAAATTGATTTCAACTACAGTTATGAAGATCGAAAATATTTGTTTTTCTTATTCTGGCTTTATGGATTAAGAGGAATCATAACTTTCTTGCGATATTCCCAATATTATTGGTCTCGATACGCTTTACGAGTTCCATCTCATTATTGATAAATGGCAGTGAGATTAAGTAGGAATCAAAACACATCGGTGAATACGATGAAAAATGAAATATAGATGCGAAGTTATCTTACCTGTGTAAATAATAGAAGTGTGGCTTCACAGACATTTCTGTGATAAATGATTCATAAATGAAGGAAAAGACATTTGTTGTCTTACACATTAAAACAAACTTAAAGTTATCATATTTTATTTCTTTATAAAATTATTTCCAAAAGATATTTTTGTATAAACATTCCGTAAAATTTTATATCATACTATTGGGACGTGTTCTTATATATGATCTTGGGAAAGCATTAGATCAAATAAATATATTTTTTTATAATTATGTTTAAAACGTTCAAACAAAAAAAAATAATTAATATTTATAGAAGTGTCATTGTTATTCAGGAAAAATAATAGCCACTCAGACTAAGTTTAGATTTCTTAACCAATATAAATGAATTTTATTAATATTTTAAGCTACACTGCATATGCCTCTATCTTTTGGAACATCTGAACCGATTTACTGCTCTAAACATCTACGAAGTAGCAATTTGAATAAAAATAGTTTAAGTTAATGTTATTCGTTAAGGATTATCGTCAGTAATTGGCGGGTGCTAAATATTGGATGTTTTAATAGCTGTAATAAGATATTTAACAGTTTATAAATTAAATATCTATTGCATTATATACATTAATCTGTATTGCATGCAGATTAATGAATGAGAAATTTGTAAAGGGTGGACAACTAAATAATTTCTGGAGTAATTTTTTAATAGTTGTTAGCATAGTCAGAGAAACTCATTTTTTTTGGACAAATGATTCCCCTTAGCCAGTTTTTAAAATATAAACTGTGTCTCTAAAAAATATAAATGGTCCCTTTTCCTCTTTTTATGTTGGCTAAAATATGTTGGAAGCCCTAAATATATGAATCAACATGAAACAAATGGAATTTTTTTCTTTATAGATTTAGTATAAGGGTGAAATCATAAAACATTCACATATGCATAACAATGCAGTGTAGAGTAAATACTTATAACATCGGGTAATCCAGAAATTTTCAATATTTTGAAATGTTAAGGTTCCAATGAAAATCATATTTATTACATACATATAAACCGATTTCAACCACAGTAAATATATACAGAAAATATTTATTTTTCTTCTTGCAGTTTATGGATAAGAAGCCATAACTTTCTTGCGATATCCCGAATATTATTGGTCATAATACTTTGCTTTACGAGTTCCAACTCGTCATTTACAAAATGATAAATTGCAGCGAGGTCGTAGAGACGAAAACACATTATCGAATACGATGTAAAATGAAGGATATGTGCGAAGTTATGTTATCTATGGAAATTACATTTTTATAAACAGTCCGTAAAATTTTATATCATACTAATGGAACGTGTTCTTATATTTTCTCTTAGAAAAGCATTACATCAAATAAATATTTAAACATTTTTTTTTTTATAATTATGTGTTTAAAACGTTTAAACAAAAAAAAATAATTAATATTTATAGAAGTGTCACTGTTATTCAGGAAAAATAACAGCTACTCAGACTAAAGTTTAGATTTCTTAGCCAATATAAGAAGCATCTAGTAAATAATCTTCGTAACTTGTAATTAAAAATTTACTTTCATCTCCTATTTCCGGTATTTGGAATAAAATTTCTATTTATTATGCATCTGATGAGTATGTTTAAGTCAAATAAAGAAATGCAGAAAACATTGATTTTCCTTATTGCTTTCGCTTTATGGATTAAAAAGTCATCTATATCTTGTACATTCGCAATCCTAATACTATTTTTTATGAGTTCCAATTTCTCATTTACAAAATGACAACTTACAATCTCATCAAAAAGTCACCTGTAAAAAATGCAGCCAAGTCTCGTAACTCATTTACCGTAAAAAGTACTGAGATCGTATAAAGCCAAGTTTAACTATCTTATTAACTCTGAAATTTTCATTCACAAATCACACCTAGTCTCTACATCTTTCGTTAATTATTATTTTGTGACTTGGCAATTACGTAGCACGAGAATGTGATGTATATAGTTAGTCTTAATCAAATAATACTATAACATATTAAAGTCTAATAACGTCCCTGTGTGTATATAATTTGCCTTAATTAAATTATCCCATCCCATCCCATAACATAGTAAGGTGTAATAACTTCCCTGTGCTGCGTAATTGCCAAGTCACAAAATAATAATTAACTAAAGATGTAGAGACTAGGAGTGATTTGTGAATGAACATTTCAAAGTTAATAAGATAGTTAAACTTGGCTTTATACGATCTCAGTACTTTTTACGGTAAATGAGTTACGAGACTTGGCTGCATTTTTTACAGGTGACTTTTTGATGAGATTTCACTTCTTTTTGTAAGTAATCCTCTTTTTCTTGATTTTGGGTTCTTTTTGGAGATCATCCACTGATATTCGCTAAGCCCACACTCTGTCCCTATTATTTACAGGTATCAAAAATTTGAAGCTTTATTTCGTTTGCAAAGTACTGTAGATAAAAAGAGATTTCAGGTTCCTAGGCCAGCACTAAGTTATGGGAGGGGGAGTGTCAAAAGTACTCTCAATTGCTTCCAGGATAGATGCTATCCATCTGAGATATTACTCGCAGCCCTAAATAATTGATATTTAACATAAAAGAACTTTTTAGTATAAAAAGAAAGCCAAAATTTAAATTTCCGGAAATTTCCAATAAATCAAACTATATTCCTTTTTTCGATGGGTTTTTTTTTTCGTTTTTTTTAGTCTTTTTTTATTATTATTTACGGTTTTTTTAATTTTTCCTTACTTTGTGTACTAAACCCTGCCTTTCTGCCAAATGTCAAGCTTCTAAGACTACAAAATCGAATTATTCTCAAATTTTCGACTTTTTATAAATTTATTGATTTTTCGATTTTAATTCTAAGTTACCTGATTGTCATGCCAATATAGTAATTATTTGATCCGTCTTCTTAGGATCATTTAGGCTCAATTTAGAGATAAATCAAGTGAATCTTCGAGTCACCATGATTTTATTTAGAAAGGACTATCAAGCCATAACCAGTCAGTAATTTTGGGAGGGTAGAGGGAGCTGTGAAAATTTTTGTGGGGCTAACATCATTTAACAATCCATATTTCATATGTGAAGTAAATAGAGTACAACCTGTGAAAGAAGAAAAAACCTGTCTATAAAGAAATCGCCTATATCGTAGCCAGTCTATAGCGGAACTTTTCTATAACGAAATTCGTAAACGAAAGAAAAGAAAACCATAATCCGGGGGAAATAACATAGAACAATTAGGGGCGTTGTACTAGCTAATAGGACAATTATCTTAAAACTAATGTTTCTAGCAGTAAAAAATCAAATTGTTTTCGAATTTTCGATTTCTTAAAGATATTTCGATTTTTCGATTTTATTTTCGAGTTTAACGAATATTTTAATTGTTCCTTTTATTTAATAGTAAATACTACCTTTACACAAAGTTTTAAGTTTGTAAGACTACAAGATAAAATTATTTTCAATTTTTGATTTTTTCGAATTTTTTTTATAATTTTCTGGATTTTTTATTTTTTCTTATTTTGTATCCTTTATTGCAAATTTCAAGTTTCTAGCGCTACAAAATCGTATTATTTTGAAATTTCCGATCTTTTTCGAGTTTTTTATTCTATTTTCGAATTTATTGTGTTTTAATTTTTCCTTTTTCTGTATCCTAAACAATAAGTTTACGCCGAATTTTAAGTTCTAAAGCTACAAAATCGATTTTTTTTTTCAATTTTTCGAATTTTGCAGATTTTTATTTATTTCTTTTTTTGTATCCTAAATACTACCTTTATTCCAAATTTTAAGTTTCTAGCTTTACAAAATCGAATTATTTTCAAATTTTCGTTTTTTTTTCGATTTTTTGATTTTATTTTCAATTTTTGTTGTGTTTTTAATTTTTTCTTTTTCTGAATCTTAAACACTACCTTTACACCAAATTTTCAATTTCTAAGACTACGAGATCATATATATTATTTTCAATTTCTCTCTTTTTCTTTCTTTCTTTCTATTTATTTTTTTTTTTAATGTTTCCTTATCTAGTAACTTAAATATTACTTTTATTCCAAATTTCAAGTTTCTAGCGCTATAAAATCGAATTATTTTCAAATTTTCCTTATTTTTCGATTTCTTTCGATTTTTTTTATTTTATTTTCGAATTTTATTGCGTTTTTATTTTAACTTATTCTAAATCCTAAACACTATCTTTACCGCGAATTTTAAGTTTCTAAGGCCAAAAAATCAAATTATTTAATTTGTTTCCATTTTTTTTTCGAATTTTTCGAATTTTTTATTTTTTTTCGAATTTTCTGGATTTTTTTATTTTTCCTTATTTTGTATCCTAAATGTTACTTTTATTCCGAATTCCAAGTTTCTAGCGCAACAAAATTGGATTATTTGAAATTTTTCGATTTTTTTCGATTTTTCGATTTTGTTTTCAATTTTTTTTGTGTTTTTGATGTTTTTTTTTCTGAATTCTAAACACTACCTTCACACCAAATTTTAAGTTTTTAAGACTACAAGATCGTGTTATTTTCAATTTTCAATTTTGCTCGATTTTTTTTTTAAATTTTCGAATGTTTTTTTTTTCGGATTTTATAATTTTTCCTTTTTTTGTATCCGAAACAATAGCTTTATTCCAAATTTTAAGTTTCTGTGGCTGCGGGATCTACCCAATCTTTTTGATGACGCGAGAGTGAGCGAGTGTGTGAGTGACAAAATATCGAAACTTTGAGTTTATATATCGTCTGCACTAATTTATGGGTATTTTTTTAATTATCCAAATTTTTTATTTTTTTCTTATTTAGTATCTTAAATATTACCTTTATTCTAAATTTCAAGTTTCTAGCGCAATGAAATCGAATTTTTTTCAAATTTTCCTTATTTTTCGATTTTTCCGATTTTTTCGATTTTTTGATTTTATTTTCGAATTTTATTGCGTTTTTTATTTTAACTTATTCTGAATCCTAAACACTATCTTTACTGCGAATTTTAAGTTTCTAAGGCTAACAAATCAAATTATTTTAATTTTTTCAATTTTTTTCGAATTTTTCGAATTTTTGAATTTTTTTTTCGAATTTTCCGGAATTTTTAATTTTTCCTTATTTTTCATCATAAATACTACCTTTATTCCGAATTCCAAGTTTCTAGCGCAACAAAATCGGATTATTTGAAAATTTTCGATTTTTTTCGATTTTTCAATTTTTTTCAATTTTGCTTTCGATTTTTTGGTGTTTTTTTTTTCTTTTTCTGGATACTAAACACTACCTTCACACCGAATCTTAAGTTTCTAAGACTACAAGATCGTATTATTTTCAATTTTCAATTTTGATGGAATTTGTTGAATTTTCGAATGTTTTTTTTTTTCGAATTTTCCGAATTTTGTAATTTTTCCTTTCTTTGTATCCTAAACACTACCTTTTTTCCAAATGTCAAGTTTCTAGGGCTACGGGATCTACCTAATCTTTTTGATGATGCGTGAACGAGTGAGTGAGTGAGTGACAAAAAATCGAATGTTTGAGTTCATATATCGTCTGAACTAGAAAAGACAGAAAGTTGTAATTTTAAATTTTGGTCCTGTGTGCCAAATACTCTAGAAAAACGAAGTTTCAAATGTTTGGGATACTCCAGCTCGGAGATATGGGGGGGGGGGGTCAAAAGTGCCCTGAGTTGCTTCCAGAAAAGTATGCTTACGGCTGTCCTCTCTCGACTTGGCGGAGGCACTGCCGTGCCTCCAGATGTGATCTGAGAGGAGGAGAAACACATCAGTGGGTATAATGATAGATGAAATTTACGTTAAAAGTTAAGTTATCTTTGGAAATAATGTACTGGTAATTTTACAGAGTTCTTCGATGACGAGCTTTTCATATAGGGATAAACGTTTTTAATTTTATGCTGTATATATATTTTTTTAAGTAATGCATATTATTATCATTCTGTTACCATGCAACCATTTTGCAAGCACAAATACTTCAAGAAAACACACCTCTCTAGTATAAAAAATGAATATATATATTTTTTTTTCACGAATAACATTTCATAACTAAGGAAGCGCATCCGGGTGGCTGCATAAAATTGAGCTGAGCGAATTAATTTGCAAACATTCGTTTTTTCATCAAACAGACACTTCCAATTTCTAATTTTGAACTTAAGAACAAGATTACTTTAGTTGTCGAAAGAAAGTAGGTTTTCGAGCAATTTAACTCGATTTTCCATACTTGCGCTGCGAACATAAGATTTTGACGAGTTTCAAACTCTATGTTTAGAATATGGTCTATAGGAATGAGAACTCCATACCTTGAATATTTTTCCCGCCGACAACTCAAAACAAGTTGGAAATTGCACGTCAAACGTGACAAATGAGGTGCGTTCGTACTATAGTTAGTAATATAAATATTCAGATCTTGATGATTTTTAATTCTGTGAAATGAATTATATCGTCTACAGATTAATTTCTGTAATAAAATAAGTATCTCGGTCGCTTGACGATTAAACCTCGGAAGCTCCTATAACAAGAGAGCACCGATTTAAAAAAAAAAAATTCCAATTTCTTACTAAATGTTTTTATTAATATTTTCCAAAGTTTTGATTCAATTTTTATAAAATTTGAAATGCCTCGACAAAATTATGCAAAGATAATATATCTTAAATTTCAAACCATTCGGTTGGATAGCTTTTGCATTGTTATATGCGGACAGACGGACAGACAGATGGACGGACCAGACGACGACAATAGGAGCTACGTATTTATATAATTCCGAACGCACCTAACTAGATTCCTGTGGGATAGAAGATGCTGCCGTTGGTACCAACCGACTTTAGCTCCAACACTTTGATATTACAATAATGTATCCAGAATAATCATAGCAAAGTACTGGGTTGACGGTGAACTTCTCAAAGGTTCATCTGCTATGCGATAGCAGAGTTGCTGTTAACGATACAGGATTTATGGTTCAGCATTATAAAACAGCAACATATCTGCAATACCTCTCGTAAAGTTATTCGCTGTGAAAGACTCAGGTGACAGAGGGCTCAGCTCCCCCCCCCCCTAAAAATTCCCCCCCTCCCGTGGGGAAGATTCCAAGGTCATCAATTGAATCTCTGTTCAAAAATCGAACTCAGTTTAGGGAACCTTTTACAGTTTGGAACAAATATTAAATTGTAATATATGTATAAAAACTGCAACTAAGTGTTTTAATTTTTTTAAGTAAGTGTTTTAAAAACAATAATAATTTTTAAAGGCAAAATACATGCTTGATTTTGTTAATGTTTTTTTATCATATAAAAATACAACTTTAGAATCCTTAAGGGCAGGGAATATTCAGAAAAAAAATTAAAGGTTGCAACTCTTTATGAAACAGGTGAACTGTAAGCATTTTATTTACTTGTTAACATTATCACTTATTATGTCACCAATATAATTATACACTAGTTATACACTGGAAATTTTTATTTTGCAGCCTTTTCTACAATATGAATATGCACTAATTTATCTTTCTATACAATACTTTGATCATATATATCAATGTGTGTGTGTTCGTGCGTGCATGTGTCAGAGACAGAGAAAAAACTCTTCGGATGTGCCAATCCCAAAACTTTCTTCTATCTCAGTCATGTTAATACTTCAAAATTCGCTATCACATCGCCAATAAAATCAATATTTTTCGTCATTCTGTTGTACGTCAGCTGCTTGCGAATCGTCGGGTTACAGGGATGCGAACAACCCACGTATACTAAACTACGAAAAGTCCTTCTGGCCTGAACCGACAGGAACATATATAGCCTCCCTATTCCTTGGTTTTATGATTTTAGCTAATTTTACTGGAAAACACGAAGCTAAAATGCGTGGAACCTAAATAAAGAAGATTTAATCCCAGTTCTCGTCAACATTGAATTTGAATGAGAATATCGCCAAATTAGTCCTCTACAGCCAAGTTGGCTTCATTTATGGCAACTTATTTTCGTCGCCAAATTTGGCGATATTTCGCCAACTGTCACCAAGTTTGAAGAGAATTTGACGTTGGCGAATATAAATATAGAGTGATAAGCATATAATAGGATTAATGGTTAACAATGAAAGAAAATTTGAACGAAACCATGTTAACTAAAACTCATAAATTAAACCCGTTTATGGATGAATTCTGCTGTCTTGTTTCAAAATGTCAGCCACCCTAAAATTTCAAACCGCTATATCTCAGCCATTTTTTAAGATAGAGGCAAAACAATAATTGTTCCGGATTCTCCGGATCAAGGCAGAACATTTAACGAAAAAAAGTTTTAGGATTTCTAATTTTTTTCAATTTGCACATCTCTTTGAATTTGAAATCTTTAAATGGCTATTGCAGCGCCCCCTTTCGTCGAAATATCCCCAAATTCTAATAGAACCTGCTTGCCATAGCCAAAAACATAGAAAAAAAAAATGTGGTTCAATTTGAAGCATAACTTCATACACTTTTCGATGATACAATAGTGAAAATGGAACAAAAATATCGATCACAGCGTCCCCTTTCGTCGAAATATCCCCAAATTCTGATAGAATCTGCTTGCCATAGCCAAAAACCTAGAAAAAAATCCCTGACGGCTCGGCCTACAGGCACAGGTAGATTTCGAAGACGCAGAACGTGGAGCGCCTGTTTGTCGGGAATTGCAGAAGAAAAGACCTTTTTGCGATGATGCTGCAGTTGGAACCGCCTACTTCGAAACCAAACTTGTTTGCAGGCGGTGCCAGCAAGGATTTTTTTTTTTTTTTTGTTATAAGAGTTGGTCCTATAAAAAGCATGTCAATATAAAAGTTTTATATAATATTAAGAGGATTTATAATAAATTTAAGCGGATTTGAAATCTTGGGAATTGACGAAGTTATGAATTTTTTTCTTCTAAAACCCCCTCCCCCCCCCCCCTCCCTTAAAGCAATTTTTAATTATATCAAAGATCTGTCATACATAAATTTTCGGCCCTTCTCCTAGAAGTAATAATAACTTCAAACGGATTCGATACGTATCATAATTAAGAAATTATGGGTTTTTTTTTCTGTTTTCACAAAAAGTCCCCCCACCCCCCACCCCCCCCTTGGTTCGATTTTGCCCATTAACGAACTTGACCGAGATTTTATGCCCCTTGATTTTATGTATCAGTTTCGAAAAGATGCGGGAGTTGGAACCGCCTACTTCGAAAAATAACTTGTTTGCAGGCGGAGCCGGCAGGGATTTTTTTGGTTTTAATTTTTTTTTGCTATAACGGTTGGTCCTATAAAAAACTTGTCAATATAAAAGTTTTAGATAATACTAAGAGGATTAATAATAAATTTATGCGGATTCGATATCTTGTGAATTGACGAAGCTATGATTTTTTTTCTTCTAAACCCCCCCTTGGGGCCATTTTTAATTATATCAAAAATCTGTCATACATAAATTTTCGGCCCTTTTCCTAGAAGTAATAATAACTTTAAACGGATTCGATACGTATAATAATAAAGAAATTATGAGGATTTTTCTGTTTTCACAAAAACTCCCCCCCCCCATTTCCCCCCCCCTTGGTTCGATTTTGCCCATTAACGAACTTGACCGAGATTTTATGACCCTTGATTTTATGTATCAGTTTGGAAGAGATTTCTGCAGAATTTTTCCAGTTATCGTGGTCAGAAAAAAGTGACATAGATAGATAGATAGATAGATAGATAGATAGATAGATAAACTTTTGAACTGGGGGTGGTTTTGGGTTCTGGGAGTCATGATCGGCGTAGATATGCAAAAATTTTTCAAAATTTCCAACTTAGGTGAGAATGTAATAGGTAGTATTTCTTACGAAATCTACAAAAAAATGTGGTTCAATTTGAAGCATAACTTCATACACTTTTAGATGGTACAATAGTGAAAATGGAACAAAAATATCGATCACAGCGCTCCCTTCCGTCGAAATATCCCCAAATTCTAATAGAACCTGCTTGCCATAGCCAAAAACATAGAAAAAAAATGTGGTTTAATTTGAAGCATAACTTCATACATTTTTCGATGATACAATGAAGACGGACAGATGGACAGACGGACGGACGGACAGACGGACAGACAGACATTTTGTAAAAACATGTTTTTCGGAATCTCTGACCCCTAAAACGTGTAAATCCGTCGAAAACCGGAAGTCGAAAAAATTTCTATTACAATACTTTCTTCTATTATAGACTAGCTAACCCGCCCGGCGTTGCCCGGGCCCGAGATAATTACAATCTCAGAGAAAGGCGTTAACCCCCTCCCTCCCCAAACCCGTAAATATAATAAATAATTTGTTCAAGAGAACCTCCATCACCTACATTAACGCGATCATTAAAAAAAGAATTACATTTTTCTGATAATTAGAACATAACGAAGACGCTACGCTAAAATAGCCGGCAGATGACACCCCCTTCCCGACCTCAATTTCAAATCTATATCTTAATTACTTACCTAAATTTTTGTTCATTAGTAAAATTTGGCTATTATTTCCTTTCATTTTCGCAAACTAAATGAGAGGGATCAGCCAGAGAAACAGATCTCTTTGTAGTTCAGTTTTTAATGAAAGCCGATACCTGTCTGAAAGATTTCTGGGATCGTTTTAAATGGTGCCGGCAGATTTTTGGCAGTTTTTTGCATAAATTAAAAAAAATTACCAACCGAATTTTTCAAAAATCACATGGTCAGATGCAGAATATTTTTTTACATATGCTCAGAAGTTTTCAAATTGATATCTCAATTAGTTTTCTTAAAAATCGCTAATTAGTAAAATAATTTCGAATTTGTTCATTTCCGCTCGCAAATCCAACGCGCCAGTTCGTTTCTTTCGCCATTTTGTTTTAAAAGATGACATTTTAGAAGCGATGGTTAATGATAATCTAATTAATATCTAGGCTAATTATCAAAATATTAAAATTCTGAGGCTCAGGTGCACATGGCCAGACCTTGGACTATTCACACCTAAATTTCCAGACTTCTAGGTGGGCTAGATTTTGCTAGCCATCACCAACATACACACACACACGCAGAGCGAAACTTTCTTTTATTAGGATGGATAGAAGAAAGTAATATAAAGCCTCTCAGACATTTTCTTGCCCCCCCCCCCCTGTTATTCACTTCTAGCTACTGCCTTGCAAGATTGCGATCAACAATAGACAAACCGGAATCTTTCATATCTATCACCGTTTGTGCTCATTCTCAGCCAAGAAATCTTGAGAGTTGTTTAAATCGTGAAAAACTTACAGTGAAACCCGCACGCATTTTAATGTTAAGTTTATGACACTTATTATCTATAACCAGCGGTAACGACCGAGCAATGCTCGGTCAACATTTGCTTTATGTTCAACTTGGTAGTTGAATAATGTATGTCGGCTCCCATTGGAAATTTCTAGAAAATGATTTTAGATTCTAAAAGCCAACATTTTCGCCAAATGTCGCCAAGTTTAGCGACATTCTTTCATTTAGCACCAAGCATGCGTTAAGAAAGTTCTATGTACCCTGATTGGTTCAAATCTTTTTTCGAGAACGTTCCATGGACTCTGATTGGTTGAATTATGTATCTTGGCTCCTATTGGAAATTTCTAGAAAATTCCTTCAGATTCTAAAAGTCAAATTTTTCGCAAAATTTTTTTCTATTGGCGCAAAGCACGTGTTTTGGCATTGGTAATCTTAAAAGTCAATTTTCCTTATCATATGTACCCTGATTGGTTGAATTCTGATTTCGAGAACGTTCTATGGGCTCTGATTGGTTGAATCATGTATCTCCTCTCCTATTGGGAATTTCTAGAAAATTCCTTCAGCTTCTAAAAGACAATTTTTTCGCCAAATTCGCCAAATTTGGCGATATTTTTTATTTGGCGCCAAGCAAGTGTTTTGGCATTGGTAATCTTAAAAGTCAATTTTTCTGCCAAATCCCGCCAATGTCGCCAGAACTTTTTAAGATAAAAATAGTTTGACCCAGAATGACCCATGACCTTTTGGTCACTAATCAAATTTTCTTGAACATGTGACCTAGCCCAATTGTCTTCTCGTTCCCTTAAACTGTAAGACATTAAATTTAGTTCAAATCATCTGAGCCGTTTTTAAGATAAGATAGCTTGACCCATAATGACCCATGATCAAAATGACCCACTAATCGAATTTTCTCGAACACGTCACCTACCCCGACAGTCTTCTCGTGGCCGAAAACCATAGGATTCAAAATTTAGTGTAAATAGCCTGAGCCGTTTTTAAGATAAAGTAGCTTGACCCATAATGACCCATGACCAAAAGAACCCACTAATTGGATTTTCTCGAGTATGTGACCTAGCCCAATGATTTTCTCGTGCCCAAAAACCGTAGGATACAAAATTTAGTTCAAATCCTCTGAGCCGTTTTTAAGATAAAAATAGCTTGATTCGTCATGACCCATGACCAAAAAGACCCACTAATTGGATTTTCTCGAGTATGTGACCTAGCCCAATGATTTTCTCGTGCCCAAAAACCGTAGGATACAAAATTTAGTTCAAATCATCTGAGCCGTTTTTAAGATAAAATAGTTTGACCCATAATGACCCATGACCAAAATGACCCACTAATTGAATTTTCTCGAACATGTGATTTAGCCCAACAGTCTTCTCGTGCCCGAAAACTATAGGATGCAAAATTTAGCGTAAATAGTCTGAGCCGTTTTTAAGATAGAATAGCTGGACTCATAATGACCCATGACCAAAATGACCTACTAATCAAAATTTCTCGAACAAGTCTTCTCGTGCCCGAAAATGGTAAAATACAAAATTTCGTCAAAATCGTTTGAACCGTTTTTTAGATAGAATTAGCTTGACCCTGACCCTTGATGACCCTTGATGACCCACTAATCGAATTTTCTCGAACACGTGACCTACCACAATGGTTTTCTGGTGCCCGAAAACGGTAGGATACAAAATTTCGTCAAAATCGTTAGAGCCGTTTTTAAAATAAAATTTGCATAACCACACACAAGATTTTCTCGTATTAGAATATATGATTATTCCTCAAGGACGCAATTTGTGTCAAATATTTTTTTCCACGAACCATGCCAGCCATTGCAGCTATCACTTATTTCTGAATTATATGGCGGTCATCGGTCGAATAATTCAGGAGGATAAATGTCACAAAAATTATTGGAGTGGACGGAAAATTTTTCAAAGCTTTTAAAATAATGCTATATAAATTTAAATTTAGTACAAGTTTTCAAGATGATGACAGCGTGCGTCGTGACAAGGTGATAACGTAAGGTTTTTCATTCTTCAAAATAATAAAAAAAAGTTGATCTAAAAATAAATAAAGTTGAAATAAAAAAAGATGATCCAAATAGAAATTTATTATAAAATCTTATTTCTGAATTATATGTATTTGAGTACTTTTAATTAAAATCATTTTACTTTGTTTTATTCAATGAAAAATATTGAATTGAATGTAACATTTAGGGATAAACTAATATGACAATTCCTAAACTTTAATAATGCATCATTTTGTACATTACACAGCAGATTTTCTTAAAACACAGCAATAGCCATTTATCTACGAAATTTGGACATATATGTGATGAATGAAGAGAAGAGATAAAACATGAAGAAAAAATATTCTGAAAAAGTAATACTGTTTTTTTATTACGCAAGATTTTGTGTTAAACAAATAAGTAAAAGTAGAAAGAATTTCTATAGCAACAAAGATAGAAAAAATAGTTTAGCCAACAAAAAGATTTATTTATGTGGTAGCAAAATTTACCAGAAAAAATAATTGTTTCTAAAAGAATCTATTGCATCAAGAAACTATTTGCAATAATTTGTCTTCTAATATTATCTAAATACTAGCAGTAAACCTGTTCTTCGCACGATGAGAATGAAAAAAAAAAAGTATTCATCAACCTAAAAATACATAGGTGCAATGTTTCCATCCATGCATCTGAAATATGTTAAAGTAAATTCGTAATTTCATCTATAATAATGAAACATATTATAGAGATTGTGGAGATGAATTTTTCACTTTTATTTTCAGCATAGTTTAAAATCAATCCGTGGACTTCACACTTCAGTTCAGCAGCCGTGCATTTCACACTAGTGCTATTTCAGATACCCTAACTTCAACTGTGCATGCCTTCGTCGGCAATGTATGTAGTCATAATGAAATAGATAACACATGATTCCTTCTAAGAATTTTTATGCGAAATCGAACTCTGATAGTTATTTTTAACAAAAATTCATTTTTACAAAATCATCATACAAAATTTTATTAATGAAGAATGCAAATGAATGAAAGCATGTTTTCAAAAAACGCCGACATTTGAAATTTTGGTTGGTGCGTGCGAATTCCCACTGTGTAGAGTTCACGGGTTAAAATCCCACATCACAAAGGAATTTTTTTTTTCACGGTTAAACAAAGCAATGGAACTATTAAAGTGGCTAAATGGCGCAAATCCCTCATTGAAACTGAGTCACTTTTAAAAAGAAACATAAATTTTCATACATGAATATTAAGCATTTTACTTATGACTGCCGAAAAATGAAGCACTTTCCCTTAAGTCTCAGATTTCTTACTATAAGAACCAAAAAGACGCATACATGGTTTGGCATTTTTTTATTTTTCCAAAATTTAGAAAAGCGTGTCATTATTAGTGTCTCAGTGTGAAAAGAAACAAAATGATGTATCTTTTAATGATATTAAAAGCCAAAGATTATATGTTTATTTTTTTTAATTAATCATTACAAATTCGTAAATTACGTTGCGCTTTTAAGATAAACTTTATGTGAAAGCGAGTATTTTTTGTTTGTTTCTGTGCTGCAAAGACTGAAAATGTGCAATATTTAGAAAGAAAGATGCGAATGGTATAAGAAAATACCTAGTGCAAAAATACAGTGAAATATCCCTTCAAATATATTTTTCATTAAAACTAAACTGAATTTTGAAAAAATCTCTTCAAAGGATTCTCGGGCATACTTTGGAATATCTCCGTGACCAGCGCTGGCATCATCCATCACAGCGTGAGCGCGTAGAAAGAAAGACAGACTCACAAACACTTTGATTTATTAATATAGATTGATTTCCTTACACTGTTAAAAATTTGCAGCAAACTGTCCAGTCATTTGACCTTTTTTATAGAAAACGGTTACATAACCGTAATCTAACCGTATTTTTATTATATTATTGCCCATTTTATGATCAGAATAGAGTTAAATTACGGTTATGAAAACATTTTCTATAAAAACGGTCAAATAACTGGACAGTTTTCTGCAAATTTTTAACAGTGTATGCTTTGAAATGAAGATGTGATCCGTGTACAGACTTTCCATTAGCTGAACTATCATAGCATACACTGTTAAAAATAAATCCGTAAATTCACGGTAAAAGTACTGGCAGCGAAGTTGCCGGACTTTTTCCGTTCCGTTAGTAGATTTTCCGTTTTGAAAAATAAAAGAAGGAAAATCGCCGTTTGCAGAAGCGGTAACTTCCCGTTAACGCTCTCAGAAATCACGGAAATATTCCTCGTAGAACTGACAGAAAAGGACATTTTCCGTTTTAGATAAACTCGGTTTAAAAAAATCTTGACATCTCACTTGGTGCTGCCATCTGTCGACTTTGCGGGAGTATTTACTATCTGACATACGTCAAGAACAGCTTTTGGTCGACATTGGGTTTTGAACCAGGGGTGATAATGCCTCGAGTCCAGCGTCTTGCCGGTTTGACCAGCGGGCGCTTGCTAGATTAGCAGTTTGAACGGATCATTTGGAAATTCTCAAAATGGCGGCTTAGAACAGACATAATTTGGGGTTTAGAAGCTTGGTAATTTTGAAGTTAATTGCGAGGAGATTTCGTTATGAGATGATGTTGATGTTTTAAAATTGTAATATTAATACAGGATAAAAACATGAATTATATATATTCTTAACTTGATTGTTAGATGTAAAATATGAATATTATATTTGAATTAAATTCGATAAAAAATGTTTGCTTGTTTAAGAAAAGCGATTTTTTTCCCAACTATTATATATTTTTTAAATGTGTTCTCTTAGAATATATTTTCAGTGCGAGTACTTTTTATTACTTTAAAAACTAAATTGCGAATAATTTTAAAGGAATGAGAAAAATATTATTTTCTTTTTATTTGAAAGTATTATTTTTGTATGTTGCTTTTTTGAGTAAAATGGATTTTTTTTCACTTAATTTAAGTATTATATATATATTTTAATCTGCTTGTTTAGAATATATTTTAAGTGCGAATATTTTCTTATAACTTTAAAAAATAAATTGCAAATAATTTTAAAAGAATGGGAAAATTATTACTTTTTTTAATTCGAAAGTACTATTTTTTTTTTTTTTTAAATAAACTCGAAATTTTAATTTATTAAATTTTTAGTTTTTCTGTGCAACAACATGTCAGTTTTTTAAACATTGAAAATAAATATGCAGCAGATAACATAACGGAATATCTCCGTTATCCCCTTTCGTCTCCGTCCGTTCCGTTGTTTTCAGGAAATATGAGGAAATTTTCTGTTTTTTAACGGAAAATACCCTTTTGTCGCAAAAAAGGATTTTTTCTGTGAAATTCAGGAAAAAAATACCCGTGAATTTCAGATTTTTTTTAACAGTGTACATTTATAGATGAATTTTTGAAAATGTTAGTTATGATTATTGTGGTTAGTTTTAAAGTAATAATATTTTGATGTAATGCACTTAATTTGAATTTTACTATACCAGTGACTAAAATAAGAGGTATTGAGGAAAAACATAGTGTCTCCCAGAATCACTGAGCTCCACAATAGAACGGAGAGCTGACTTCCTATTCTGATACATTGAATCCAGCGGTCCGCCCATGAATACAATGCCAAAGATTTTCGGAGGAAAATCTTTGGCAAAACACAGATTTTCTCCCATAGAATAGTACACTCTAAAATTGGGAGGAGTGAGAAGTTGACTCTTTGGAAGAGTGAGAGGCATTTTCACTCTTTTTGGAGTGAATTTTATAAAAATACACTCCTTAAGGAGTGGAATTTTTCACTCCCTAGAAAGGAGTGAAATATGTCACTCCGTTGTCGAGAGTGACTGTCTCACTCCTTTGACAAGAGTGAAATATTTCACTCCGCTGAAGAGTGAAAGCCTGGCATTATATAATTTTGTCCCTATTTATTTATTGAGAGAAACGAAATTATCATTTTTTCTTTTTCTTTTGAGGTAGATTTCGTAAGAAATATTACCTATTACATTCTCTCCTATGTTGGAATTTCTGAAAATTTTTGCAGATCTACGCCGATCATGACCCCTAGAACCCCAAACCACCCCCCAGTTCAAAACTTTATCTATCTATCTATCTGTCTATATAGCTATATCATTTTTTTATGGACACGATGACTTCAATAATTCTGCACAAATCTCTTCCAAACTGATACATATAATCAAGGAACATAAAATTTTGGTGAAGTTCGTTAATGGGCAAAATCGAAATTGGGGGGGGGGTGAAAACAGAAAAAAAAATCCATAACTTCTTAATTATGATATCGTATCGAATCCGTTTAAAGTTATTATTACTTCTAAGGAAAAGGGCCGAAAATTTATGTATGACAGATTTTTGATATCATTAAAAATGGCCTCAAGGGGGGGGGGGGGAATAGGAGTTTAAGAAGAAAAAAAATCATAACTTCGTCAATTCCCAAGATATCCATCCGCTTCTTGGAAAACATGAAAAAAAATTGAATGCACTTAAAAAATATATTAATATAACAAAGCATACCTTTTATTATACATGTGAAATACCACTGCTTCGACCGATCGATGGTGTCTTTTTTTTCTTTTAAACATTTCAATATCAATTTTGCTTTTTAACCATAAATATAAAATAAACCTATGTGGAGAATTGATATTTTATCTTTTTTGTACTACTATTTATTTTTTTTAATCATTGTTCAGCAGTATATAGTGCAGTTATTTTATTTTTGTGGCAACACTAATTTGAGGAAAAATCTTGCATTTCATTTATAAAAACAATGACGATTTAATTTTTAATTAATAGCAATATTTAATCAAAAACCATGTTTTAACGAAATGTGGGGGTAGTACTATGTCAGAAGCTGCTTCAAAACCTTTCGAAGTAGGATACCTCATTTGTTGTGTGTTTTGTAAATTCATAGAAAAAATGATGTTGACAACAGAAATAACATGTATGATTTTATAATAATAGGCCTTTGCAAAATAGTGCTAATATACTGAAAAGTACGGTCAAAAGATAAGTGTTTATATTTAAAACAAAAATTAAAGTGAAATCACACATTGTTAGTCATAGAATATCCATCTATTTCGTTAGAAGCTTTCAGTCCCCCTGAGTCCCCGTTTCAAATAAATTTCAAACACATGAACAAGGGAAATAAAATTAAAAATTGACTTCTACGGTGGATTCAGGGGGACAGAGCCCCCCCCCCCCCCTCTGACGAAAAAAATCTTAGTCCCTTATTTGTTTGGTGTTTAATTATTATAAATTCACCGGGGAATAATAAGTTTTATAATTTTTTAAAACAATTTAATATCATATTTTAATTTTTAAAATAATAATTATTAGTTGATATTTTAAACAGAAACGGAATTCCAAATTTCCATAAGCGATCGCAAAATTCAGATTATGATGAGACCAATCAGTTGTCTCTATATAATGTTTAACCAGTGTTGAATTCAGACACTTTTCTCCGGGAGGGATTTCTGTTGCCCCAGAGAGGACACTGTAGAGTTCCTGGGGGAAATTGCATTTTTTATCTATTAAAAGCATAAAATCTCAAATCTTCCGGGGGAACATTCCAATGCTCCGGTGATACCCCCCGGGCTACCCCATGAATTCAACACTGTGTTTAGCAACACTGATTTCAAAGTTGTATATACAGTATAGTGACCACTCTAGCATTAATAAAGTGTATGAAAATACAGATTAGGTTATCAAGGCTTTCAAAAGTTAATGAAGGAATAATATTTTGGATTTTCTACATCTAAAGCAAAAATATGTTGTATGAAAATTGCTTTTAAATTCTTTTAAATTCGATGCATTATTTGCAAGTGTTACGTCAAAATCTTTTTTTAAGCTATTTTTATTTTCCCTCGCTCTGAAAATGTAACAACTGTAGTGAGTATACTATTCAGATAATTGATAAATTTAACGCCAGTAAATAAAAAGTTTCTGACCGCTGATAAAAAGCTTTCGCTTCCTTGCAAATGCTGACGTAATTATTTTTTTTTAACAGACCGCAGAAGACCACTGCGTTCTTTGTTTGGAAATGTGTATGCTGATTGGCTAATATATAGTTCAACGATTTAGTAGCTAGAAGAGGTGTACGTGTTCGTAGTTTTTACAGCGAAAAATTATGTGATTACATTTTTGTGTTATTCAATATCTGTGTGTTACAGTAATGTGTGTTACAGTTACATGTGTGCTACAGTATGGGTGTCTTAACCCCCTGACCGCCGAGCAAAAGGGCAAATTTGTAATGTTGTTTTCTCTGTAATTGTTTTAAAATGCCAAAAAAAGATGAATTTTCAAACTTGATATAAAAAATTTAATTACGTATATGAGTATAATCCTTGAGAATATTAATCATTACTCGATGTTTTAAAAGTGCGTTATATTTGTGGAATTATATTTATTTAATGAATGCTTCCATTGCAGAGAAACCTACAGCATAGTGTTTTCCCGTTCATCACCAAGACCGTGCTTTTTAAATATTTTTATAAAATCCGACTGGTGAGTTTTTTTTTTGCAGTCGGGTGTTTTTTTTTTCCGTTTCAAAAGTATTGTATCTAACTTTTTTTCAATCAAGAATTTTGATATTTTCAACAATTCGGATTGCAAAACCGTGCCTTTTTTATGTTTTGCCAGAAGTGTTTAAATATTTTTATAAAATCCGACTGGTGAGTTTTTTTTTTTTTTTTTTTTTTTTTTTTTTTTTTTGCAGTCCGGTGTTTATTTTTGGGTTTTTTTCCGTTTCAAAAGTATTGTATCTGTAACTTTTTTTCAATCAAGAATTTTGATATTTTCAACAATTCTGATTGCAAAACCGTGCTTTTTTTATGTTTTGCCAGAAGTGTTTAAATATTTTTATAAAATCCGACTGGTGAGTTTTTTTTTTTTTTTTTTTTTTTTGCAGTCGGGTGTTTTTTTTTTTTTTTTTTCGTTTCAAAAGGATTGTATCTGTAACTTTTTTTCAATCAAGAATTTAAGTAAGTACGATTATAAACAAAAAACGATTAATTTTCGTTTTCAAATACAACTTTTGTATGAATATTATTACTTATGTATTATTATTTAATTCCTATTTAAATTAAATTGATAAGAATAATGTCTATTTATTACATTTGTATCTTTTTAAATCCAATAAATATATTTTAATGTTAAAAGATTTGTGTATTTTTTTATGATTTTCAATTAAATTCTTATCACTTTCAAAATTTTTCAAAATAACAAATTTGTTTAATATATCTTTAGATCTCCACTTTATCAATACATTTTTTTATTGTAAAGAATCTGGATTACTGATTAACTCATAGCATTGATTTTATTCTTATGTATTCACACAAAAATTAATCAATAATTTTCGTATTATATTTTTTCCACCAACCGATAAAAGTAAAAAGAAATTCAGAAATACATTTTTTTAATGTGATTATATGTTGTTACTCTGACTGTAAAAATATCAGTAATTTATTATATATATACTTACTTTAAAATATGCCTTTTTATAAAAAGCAATAACAGAAAATTATCAAATCTTATGCTGAAAAAAAAAATGCTGTGTTTAAAACGTCATTTTTTTTTTTTTACATTTTGATATGTTAAGGAATTTAATGTTGCTTTGATCAGTATGCGGAATCCCTATAACATAGTCTTTCTCGGTCAAACACCTGTTGTGACCCATCTTTTATATTTTATAATTTGAGATGTACAATTTTTTTTTTTTTTTTTTTTTTTTTTTGTGGGGGGGGAGGGGATTGATTTTTGCCAAATCTGATTTGTTAAAATTAAAAAAAGTAAATAAATATATCATTATTTACTTTGATTTATTGCTAAAAACTTCAGTTTTCGGTTTTGCAAAACTCGAGATATTGAAAACTAATTTTAATATTGATTTTTTATTAATTACTTTTAGTAAAAAGGTTAAAAATGGAAAATAGAAAAAACTAGACTTTTACATCTTTACATTTTTGCATATTTGTGGTCTAAATAATTTTCTAAGGCGTTTTCATTGTTTTAATAAAATTCCGAATCTAAATTTACTGATTCTATTATTTTTCTTTTTCTTTCTTTTATCTTTTTTTAATTCTAGACTGTTTAACTGTATTGTACAAGATCTAAAATGTAGGTTTTTCAGTAAATTTTAAAATGTTTTGACATTTAAAAAAAAAATCTTTCCTTCTTTCTTTATATATATATATATATATATATAAAGATTCTCATAACATAAACCTAGTTTTTATGTATATGTTAGTATTTAAAGGAAAATATAAAATATTCAGAGAATGAAAAGAGCTTTATTTGCTATTATTATTATTTTTATTATTATTATTATGGAACAATTCTATTCAAATCTTAAAACAAATCAAAGCATACTTCAAGTATAGAAACTTGTACTTTATACTAAGAAAATATACTATATGGTACAAAATATTTATTTTATATCAGTTTTAATTTGATGATCCTTTAAACAATTCAGCAGAAGTATTTTTCAACAGTTATTCATCTGAAAAAATCTCATTTGAAGGATAAATAGCTAATTTTGATGAAAAGTGGTATTGTTCTTCTAAAACAAAATTACAGTTTTAATCTAATATTGCAGAGTTGAATTTTCATTCTAAGATGATTAAGAAAAAAAATGGCCACACTAATGTGCGCCGCGAATGAAGTCGTTGCCCACAACAGTGTTCTACGACTTCATTCGTGTAATAAGGTGGTACAGAAAAGTTATAATCAATATTGTATTTAGTTTTAGAGTAGAATGAAGTTGAAGACAAAGAATATTATCCAAACATGTATTTTTATATGTTCATGTATTTATATATATATTTGAAGTATTCGAATGTATTTAATTTTTTGCGATAGTACCTGAGAAGGGCAGAGGGAGAGTGTTTACCACTGGCCTCGAATTCTTTTAGTGCACATCTTCTATACTATGACAAAAAATGAAACACTTTCTATGCTTTAGAATACATATACATATTTTGGCCATAAAGCAGAATTGGGTTTCTTTCAGAAGCAAGACTTGATTATAGCATGGGCAAACTGGGCCGTAGATTTTACGGGTTCTCAAATTTAGTATGCAATTTTTGTGCAGCTGATATTTTATATCTATTTCAACATTGCACTGATTATAATCATTATTTTGAACTGTTAGAGTAGAATAAGTTTAAAATTAAAAATATATTTATCTAAATACAGTAAAGTCTCTCAATAGCGGACACCCCAGCTTGACGGAATTTGCCTGTTATTCAGAAGAGTCCGTTTTCTCCGAATAGCAGACAGATGCTGTGGTGTACACTACTGAGAGATTTTATTGTATTTAGATAAATATATTTTTTGTTTTGTAAATTTTTCCTACTCTAAAAGGTCAAAATATTGATTGTACAATGTCGGAAGCGCTTTACGAAAATAGCATACCAAATTTGGGGGCCCCTAAAATCGAGGGAGGGGGGTCATGAACAAGTTTGCCTGTGCTTTAATCTGGTTCTGTTCTGCTTCTGTAACAAACCCCAGCCCTGCTTCATGGTCAAATTTATTCACATTTATTCAGGATTCATTGTGGTTAAACATGGCTGTATTTAATGCTTTAAAAAAAAGTGTGGTCAGAAATGGCTGCCAATTGCTCACAAATCAGACCACAAAAATGGCCGCGATTCAGACGTTTCAAGTGTCTGAAATTCAGACACTATTAAGTGTCTTAAATTTTAAGATACTTTAAAGTGTCTCTTTTTTTAACCATCCGTTTCAGACACTTAAGTGTCTGAATTTCAGACATTTCAGTTTACAGTGAAGAAAGAAATAATATTAACTGATTAAGATTTTGGTTAATTACTTGCCCTTATAGGCATTTTAAAACTATCATATCTTTATAAGGCATGCAATGAAAGCAAACACAATAGTGATAAGCTTGGAATAAAATATTTTAGTTTATTTCTGTCAGTAATCTAATTTAATTCATTATGTAATTCTAATTGAATTTTTCCTTAAGAGTTCAATTACTGTTACAAACTATGAATTAAATAAATATTGCCAATAAAGTTTTTTATTCCAATCTTTACTACGCTTGTGTCTATTTTCATTGCATGCTCTAAAATATATGATTCTTTTAAAATGCCCATAAAAGAAACAAAAAAAAATAATTCACTCCATAAAAAATGAACATTCACTCCTATGAAAGAGTGGCTATTCACTCCTGTAAGGAGTGAGAAATCCACTCCTTTTGCAAGAGTGAATAGTCACTCCTATGAAAGAGTGGATAGCCACTCCTATGAAAGAGTGACTATTCACTCTTATCAGGGTGAAAAAACCCACTCTTTTTGCAAGAGTGGATATTCACTCCTCTGAAACAGTGAGTATCCACCCCTGTTTAGAGTGAATATTCACCTCTTGGGAGTGAGTATTCACTCTTTCAGAGAGTGAACAATTTCACTTTTGCCTAGAGTGAATAGTCACTCTAAACAGGTTGGGCAAATTTTGACTCTACGATAGAGTGAATATCCACTCCTCCAGAGTGAACAGTCACTCTTTCTTATTTAGAGTGTATGGGGTAGATATTTTCAAATTAGATTATCTTTTTAAAATATGAAGAAGTTGCTTACAATTTTCACTGATATGCATTCTTTATTGTAAAAACTACAGGTTCTATTTAAATTCATCGCCAATATTTAATTTGATATTTTTTAAAAAGGAAATTTTATATAAACTCAATAAAAAAAAAAAGAAAAATATGTTAAGTATTGCTCATAAAAATATGAAAAAGCTGTAAAAATAACTAAAAGTGACAAAAAGTATGCGGAAAAGTTAAAAAAATCGCCTGTAATATTAAGAAAAGTGCCGGATTCATTACTTGCGCGCACTGAAAGTGTGATGCGGTTGCGGCAGAAAGTGGATCGGTGAGTTAGCTCTCCGTATTATTATAGAGCTCAGTGCCCAGAATTAAATTCGTATTTAACACTAAATCATAAACTTCTTAAGTTTTAACGTGTGATTAATTCATGGTTATAGGGAAACATATCATTAGTAAGTGAAATACTAAAATTACTATAGAAGTAGTTTTCGAAATTCAGTTAAGTTATTCGAAATTCAATAAAGTTACTCGAAATTAAATAAAGTTATTCGAAATTCATACTCGTTCCAAACTCATATCAAAACATAGAAAAGATCTTGTCTCATTTGCATTTCAAAACGGTTTAGGCCTTTATTTTTATTTTATTAGTTTATTTTTTATTTTTATTTTTTTTTGTAACTTTCCAATGATTATAAATACGAAGAGTGAAAAGGCATTCTAATGTTTAATTTTGATTGATAATGGGCATTATTCTTTAAGTAATACGACATTTATATTCTTGTATCATGTTTAAAAATTGGGCTTTTATAAATCTAAATACTTTGGGTATTGAAATACAGACTGAAAACTCAGAGGAATATAAAACAATCGTTACTAATTCCTATTCATCGTGTGTGTTTACTGACACATCCAGATTATATTTCTCTCTAATAGTTGAGGTTTTGATCAAATAACAATAAGCGTCACGCAATTATAAATGTGTTTCACATTATCGTTAGAGCCTGTGTTCTCCCTTTTTAATGAAGTACTTTAAAGTTATAAAGCGCGACTGACAGATTTATACTTGTATGCATTCATAACTAAAAACTGAATATAAAATTAGATTGTGTAAAAAAAACTAATTTACTTTAAAATATTGTATGAAGGACCTTTCTTATCATAAATGATCTAAACGTTTTCATTAAACAACGTGCAGTGCATTAACTTATTAAAACAGAGACGTTTAGAAACGCTGTTTATTTTTAATTGTTCAAAGAACGTTGTTTTAAGAAATCATACAGGTCGCATTACTAAGTTTTAAGTTTTGGATTATAGAAGACTATTTAATATTAATGTATAATTATTAGAAAAATACATTTTTTAGACAGTGGATAAAACGTTTTAATTTTCTGGCAAAGCAATAAAAAATTCAGTTTCGTGAGCCTGTAGACAATGTGACATTTTTTAAGACTTTCGAAGCGGTACTGTAGAAAAATGGCAGCCTGGTAGACTTCAAATTAGACTGTAAACTTTTAAAAGTGTACGAACAGTTGCGCTATTGAGTGTCACCTAAAAAGCCGCTGAAAATTTAAGAGAAAAAAAAAGAAAAAAGTATAATTTTTTGCAATACACATTTCTATTATAGCAAAGTTTTCGAAAAACAGATCCACTCTGACATCCTCTATCTTAGTGTCACTCTAAGTGCGTATGTAAAATATGTAAATAAGGCAATATTTTCCCCTATTATTCAGTTTAATATTCATGTTTATTTCTAAATGTATGTATTTAAATATGCACACACGTTTTATTATTGTAAATCGCTTGGCCTTTTGTAAAGTTTATATATATTATGTATTGAAAATAACTGAATTCTCCATTCATAAGGTAAATATGCTTCATTCTACCATTTTAATTATTCTATAATCCTCTTTTTAATTATTTTATCGATTAAAAAAAACTTGACAAAGTTGTCAAATCTTTCAAAAACATGAATGTAAATCGTTTGAAAAAGAAGCCTTGGTTTCATATCAGTTTTGTTTTTCAAAATCTACATTCATTGACGTATGATAGAAGAAAATTATTTTATTACACTGAGATTAATAAGCTATGTATTCCCAATATGCTAAATTTTGAATATCACCGATTTCTTTCGCCATTCATTGAACATCCTATATTTAAAACATTCACTAACTTTGGGAATAGAGAAACTTTATGCACTTTTGTAATTAACATTCTTTTTTTATTCGCGAATTTTTGTACACATTGATAAGTTTGCGATGAATGAAAAATTTCTTTAACGTGTACGGAGATTTTGTGTATCTTGTTTATGTTGATATCAGAAAAGTACAGAAAAAAGTCTAACATGTACAGTTTAAATGCAAATTCTGTCTGATTTGGTAAATTACAAATTTATACATAACGACACCGACATTTTCACTTGGTAAATTGTAAATTTAGCCATAAAGACGACAGGCACAAATTATGATTTATAAACATGACTGCTAGTTTCTGGACATTTTGTCAGCTATGACAAACATGACCAAATAAATAAAAATGTAATATATAGCTCATTTTTGAGATTTTTAAAAGAAATTTTGTTTTTCTTTATTCTTCGGGAAATTTTCAAATTTTCTGGCATTTTTCTTGAATTTTTTTATAATACTTAATATAAGCAGATAAAACAACGTTTAAAGCACCATAACTTTTTAACTAATGGTAGACTAGTTTTGGTACCGTCATCAATGGATTGATGACAATATGATGAAACTAGCGAAACTAGCCTGCAATTAGTTAAAAAGCACTGGTTCTTATTAAAACGTTGTTTTATCTGCTTATACTTAAAACAGGGCTAAAAAATAAAACAAGTTGGAAATTGTACGTCAAATGTGACAAACGAGGTGTATTCGTACTATAACTAGTTATATAAATATTCAGATCTTGATGATTTTTAATTATGTGAAAAGAATTATACCGTCTGCAGATTAATTTCTGTAATAAAATAGGTATCTCAGTCGCTTCACGATTAAACCTCGAATGTTCCTATAAAAAGAAAGCACATATTTTTTATTCAAATTTCTTAATAAATATTTTTATTAATATCTTCTAAAGTTTTGATTCAATTTTCATAAAATTTGAAATGTCTCGACAAAATTCTGCAAAAATAATATATCTTAAATTTCAAACCATTTGGTTGGGTAGTTTTTGCGCTGTTATACGCGGACAGACGGACGGATGGATCAGATGACGACTATAGGTGCTACGTATTTATATAAGTACGAACGCACCTAAAAAGGATGAATTATATCGCAGACCTGTGTGATACCTATTTAATAAAACAGTCAATAAAATGATGTTAAATAATAAATTATTTATGAATTAATATTAACCAAAACACAACTTTAAGTAGACGTTATGAAAATATTTTTAAAAGTGTACAAAGCGACATAATGACATTTTCTCTTGTTACCTTACAAATACATTATTGTTGTCTCGAGGCTTATTACACTAAGTTGTTTCTGTCTGAGAAATTCTTGGGAACAATTGGGAAAAAAAGAAAGAAAGAAAAGAAGCTTAACTGATAATTTTTCTGGATAAAAATGAAAGTTATCTGACATTAAACTGACACTTGTCAGAAACAATCTTCTGACTTCTGGCTCCAGCAATCAATAAAAGCCTCCAAGATTTCAGCCTTGACACGTCATAGTAAGATTCCTCTCAGAAAAGTTTTTATAAGTTTATGAATGAAAGAATGAGAAATCCATATTGTCTATCACTTTTATTCTTCAGATAAATTAAATGTTCAGTGTTTTTTAAGCAATATTTTAACCTTTTACAAACAAAAGTTCTCAATTGGGAACATAAAATTGAGAAATCATTTAAGAATTAAACCTCAATAAAATCTATTTAAAAGGAATAAAGTTATATCTGAAAAATGGCTTGATTTTATTTTTAATAGAATTATTTTTCGGGCATAAAAGAGGAAATATATGGAAAATCATCCACAGAAAATCATAAAACTTTTACGACTTTTCACAGTGCATAATAATAATAAAAAAAAAATTCGAAAAAATTTTCGAATGCTTCTGAAATTTGGTATGATTTCATTAATTGTTGTTTTCTTTGCTTATCGTTTAATCTTCTCATCATAATATTATTTTGTATATTTTTTAATCCAGTATAGAGAGAAAAATTGAAGGTGCCATTGTTCCTAAGCGGAAACATAATAAAAAGTATTTTTTTCCCTTTGGAATTGTAATGATTATTAGTTTAAAACTAAGGAGTTTCAAGATGAAATATGCATAAAAATATTCAAATATACCTTGATATTAATTTAGTTTCTAAAATATCAAACAGTATTAAAAAATTGATGTAAGAAAGTTTATTGAATGTACTATTGGGAATACAACAAAACAAGCGCATCCTGGAATTCCTGATAAATTCAGTATAATTAATAATTTTTAACTCATCTCATTAGATTGTTTTTAGGAGGCTGCCGTCCTTTTATATACTTGAAAGCACATAACTTGATATACAACTTTAAATGGACTCCGATATTGTATGAACATAGCTCGTGTCAGGATACTGTACTTCTTAACTAGCAGCCAGTGAGTTTCCTAACTACACTGCAAAAAATAATTGTCGATTTTACAGTATAAAACTGGCACCCCAGCTGCCAGTATTGTACCGTAAAATTAACAGTATTAAACCGTAAAATAAGCAGTATTACTGCTTGCGCGGCAGCGTATTACTGCTTATTTTACGGTTTAATACTGTTAATTTTACGGTATAATACTGGCAGCTGGGGTGCCAGTTTTATACTGTAAAATCAACAATTATTTTTTGCAGTGTACTTGACAGAATGGTGTGCGTATCCCACTATGAAAATTTAAATCATGTAAAAAAAATATATATATACCCAACTTTTCTACAAATTTTGTCTTCTAGTAATGCAAAACATGATTTTCTAATTAACTGTGCAGGTATCTTTGAAATGCATGCACATTCTATTAGCATTCATTTCATAACCAGAATTACTAAAATCAGGAAATACAGGGTGTTTGTTCCATTAATAGGTCTATAAACTGAGAGATGTAATACTGAACGTCAATATATACAAATTGTATCTAAAAAACAAGGGTCGCAATCCATATATTCGAACAAAAATGCAGGGTTCTCTCTGACTCTAAAACGAACCGGGACTAACTTTCAAATCTTTATTAATGACATGCGTTCTTGCGTTATTTTCAGCAGACTAACTTTCCTTTATCCGAAATGTAATACATCATAACAAATACTGGAAATGCCATTATACGTATACAAAATACCCTAAACGGAACGTTCTATGTTTTGAAGTGTAGCTGACAATACATACGGTGTTATTGACAGAATTAGTGCACTTGCAACACATCTTTCTGAATCTTATCATAAGCAAGATAAGACCCTTGAAAATTCTGTTACATTGTCTTTATTATGTTAAACGATATGAATGGAAATGTATTCGGAGTCCTCTAGACACTTTATATCTTTTTCTCTGTACGTGCTGCTATTTATGTTTCTTAATTGAAATTATTGTCTTCAAAATCATAAGTAATTGAAGTAATAGTGTTGAAGGTATTTATAAGATTAACAGTTTTTAAACATGGCTAGAAATATTTTTTTATGTGTGTGCAGAGAGGGTTTATTGTCCATAGAGAGGGATTTCTTTTCATTGAATTTTACAGACAGAAAGTTTAATACTCTATTTTCTTTATCACTTTTTTATCATAAGAAACGCATCATTCTAAAACGCATTCAATTATTTTTTAACAAACTATTTGGTACTTTTCCATTTTCTAATTTTTTTTTTCTCTAAAAAACGTGTCTACGTTTAAGAAAACGTACATTTTTATTATAATTTAGTATTTTACCTTTTTAAATTAAAATTATTTTTTTTTAAATGTTAGTGTTTTAGAGTAGCATTGCATTGACTTTATACATGGATTTAAATTGTATTACTATCTCTTGAAATATGAAGAAATCTTTAATTGTTCAAAGTCAATATTTTTCAGATAGAAATTATATTTAGCTATTAGGGCTTATAATTGAATAGTAGTGTAAATAATACTTTTCTATTAGAAATGTTTCTTCATAAATTTTTCAATTAAGATATTTGCTAGTTCAAATAATACGAAACTGTCTTTTTAAAACTAATATCTTACTTCTTAAAACATCTTTTTAACGAATAATTTATCTTTTACGTATTGGTTATTTTGACGATTATAGAAAACAATACTGTAGTTTATCATAACATGTAGTAATTTCTAATGACGATTCAATTTTGTGTATAACACTGTCTTGTCTATTATAAGGATTATAAATTTTGTAACCGATACCAAAGAAAGAATATTTATATCAAAATATCGCATAGAAGTACGCTGAAATTGAATAAATGTTTATTGCAATCACACGGTTTTCTAATTTTTAATCGAAAATAATCTGCTACTTTCATAAAAATAATGATCTGATTAGATTAATGGTTTAATGGGTTACTAAAAAAATGCTGAATTTATAAATTGAAAACATAATTACTCAGATGTGTACCTCAGTACCTACTTCAAATACGCAACAAAGTGTACACGTGAACTCTGCTTAAAATTGAATATGTATGAGACTCTTTTTCATTAATAAATTATTTTAGGTGCAATCATTCATACTCAATTTATTTCGATATGTATCCATTTTTATATGCAAGGTATGTCTACAAAGCTTTTTTTTTTAATGGAATATCATCGAAAAAATTTTGTATATTATCGTTTGTTTTTACACGTAAACACTTGCTGCTACTTAAGGATATGCTATTTCATACAATTTTATTTTCGTCAAAAAGTGTCGAGCAAAGAAATGAATGATTAATCTTCAACTTTATTCTAGAGATTTGGCCTACTCAGATCAGAAGGGGTGAGTATTTACTGTTCAAAAATAATAAATCTTTGTCAAAAAAAGTTATTTCAATTTAATTAAATACATTTTAAAAAGTGTAATCAATGGCTAAATCAGTATTGAAAAAGATGAATTGAGGGGTTTGGGGCAAGAAAGTGTTAAGCCAAATTTTTGAACTTCTGAGATATATCAGTTTAAAAGTAGGATGGAATACTCAAATCAAAATAAATTAGAAAAAAGTTTTTTTGCCAATTTCTGAGTAACATTTGAGATATTCCCAATAAAAATATGGCATTACTTTAATGATATTACTTTAATGATATACACTGTCTTTCTAATAAAAAAGGTCTAGGAACATCTGAGGCAAAAACGAAACCTGGGACATATGGTGCTACCTACTGACATTAGAAAAAAATAATATGTAGGATATTATAATTTATATACAATATTAAACAACAGATTACACTGTCAGATTTATTTCACCAATAAAGTGGCTTGGCACTTTCTTGCTTCGACCCTCTCAATTATATGAAAGAATTATGAATGGTTTTGGACGTACCGAGCTATGCATAGAATTACTACAGTGTGGCATAAAAAGTATAAATTGATTTTTCTTCAAATTTTCACTTACTATCTATTTACTTGAAACATTTTGTAGATGTAATATATTTAATGATAAAGCAGCCATAAAAATTTGAAATCGAACAGTCAACATAAATGTGGTTGATAAGTCCTAATAATTAAGAAGCACCTTTACAAAATAAATGAATCATTCAAAAAGAAAGAACGAAAGAAATACTTAATGTACCGTAAAAAGTAACACATTTAGCAACCGTAAAACTAATAAATCACATTTTAGACTAGTTCCACAATTTCCCTTCTACTTCACAAATTCGCGTTTCTAGTAATACGTTTTCGGACTACATATCAGAAATGAAACCATAGATAATGATACACGTTGGCATTTTGCCACTGCCTTTCCTCATAAATAAAAATACTTTGTGTGTCTTGATGAGTATTTTATTTCAATCAAAGAATATTATCTTTCTTGAATGAGTAAGTCAGTTTAAGCAATCACGAACCACTGTTATGCCAAAAATGGTTTAGAAGATTGTCCGGTCAGACGAAATAAAACATTAAAGTAGTTAAGCAAAACATTTTTCATAATCTTTTATTGTCATAATCTTAAACAACCTTATCTCACCTTATCCACTGAAGCAGAAACGTCTCTAGAAATTTACAAATTCCAATTTAACTATTTAGAAAAAAATTATATTAAAAAAATACATAGAGCCAGTGCCACCTTCCATTATCACTATAATACTTTCCAACACAGTTCAAAAATGTTCATGACTTCGGTTCCAGAGCTGTATTGGAGGATATATAGTATAGGATATATAGTTAGTATAGGGGAGAGTGGTGGCTAGTATAGCATGTTTTACATTTCATACTGTAGAAAGTCTAATTTAAAAAAATCTAATTTTTTTACAGTCAATTACTTTAAACAGTTTTCTATTAGTAGATACAAAATGTTAGTCATAGCTTAATTATTGAAAGAGAAACATCCTTAATTTGTAAAATGAAATTTTGTCTCTTTAAACTCTGACTCCGATGTCTAAAAAGACTCCGATAAATGTCTCCTAAATATCGTTAATAAATGCACTTATGTATTTATTATCCGCGTCAGGAAGATAGATTATCAAAGATGACTGTCAATCGCCAATTGTGTTTATCGTTGCCAATTACCAATTGTGTTCAAAACGGTAATTTAATTTACATTTAATAAATGCATAATATCGTTGAAAATGATAAATAAGATAAAAGCAAACTAAAATAATAAAAACAGTAATTAGTATACATTTATTAAACACATAACATTAAAAAGACGGCTTTTAGCAATAAACGATATTAACAATGGTAGTTCTGTTTCTGGTAGATTTTTATGCCCACCAGAATGAATATAATATAAATATCCTTTAATGTAAATAAACTGTACCAATGAATATACTATATTATATCTATATCTATGGTATATCATAGTTATGTTACATAAATACTTCTCCCACTGTTTTTAATATGGCAACTAAATAATATTAACTATCCAGTTACAATGAAGAAAACAAACAGAAGAAAAAAAGAGAGAGTTACTGCAGTTAATATTTTCGACGCCATTGTTAGCACATTAAATCTGACCTGCCACGGATAATATGAAAGTATCAATTCAAGAGTTACATAAGCACTATTATAAAGTCAATGGCAAAATCTTATTTTAAATACAAAATTTTCTTTCTAATTTTGTAAAACTTATTAAAGGAAAATGGATTGAGGTCTTAATTACCTTGTTATGCTTTTATTGAAAGTTAATTTGGTAAAATAGCATACATTTTAACAGTTGTAAAATAATGTGCAAAATTAAGTTTTTTGGATATAAAAATGTATCATTTAAGAATTAGATGCAATAGCATGACAACGTTTATATATAATCATTTTGTGGTCACCCAATCGGAAACATCCCATTAATTCCCATACCATTTTGAACTGCATTTAGGCTTACTATTGTAAATTTTCTATTTATCATTAACTCACAGTAATGATTCCAAATGCATGGCAATGATTAAAAGTTTTATAATCACACGTAATATTATTCAAAACAGAGTTAATACTTTATTAAAACAAATATTTCTTAAACATAAAAAAGTTTAAATCCATTTGAAAAAAAAATTGTATTTTAAAAATCTTTTTAATTAGACGGGGTCTAAATCTGTGAATCTGAAAAGAGCCAAAGGTTTATAAAATCGTGCATATATATATATATATATATTTAATAATAGAGATAAACCAAAAATTGAAAAAGATCTTAAATCTGCACACATTTTTCTATTAGCTCATGCACTTGTCGTGCATTTATCTGTCTTTTATTTTAATTGAGTGTTTTAAAATAAACTAAAATATCAATTAAAATGCCATTTTTAAAAAAATTATACATCATGAAGGGAAAGAAAAGTAACGGTGTGAATATTTTATATGCGTTATTACCACCTCCAAAAATATCCAGAAATAAAAACTCTGTGATATATTTTTTCACTCCTGAATTATAAAAATTCAAATAATAAAAACCTTCAAAATTTTCATTTATGACGGGTTTGTAACTCGAAAGGGGTAATTGGTATTCATATGCGATTGAACAAGGAAGGATCTCCGCGCACATCTACGTACGTAATAGCGTCCATCAGCGTAAAGCTCGGCGATGCTTGTGATTATCACCAAATTTTGCGACCAAAATTAAGACGCTATAAATAAAGCCAACTTGGCGATAGATGACTAATTTTTCGAAATTCTCATTCGAATTCAGTATTGACAAAATCTGGGAATCTTCTATAATCGGGTTTAACGCATCTTAGCTTTCGTGTTTTCAAGTAAAATTAGCTGCATTCTTACAACGAAGGAATAGGCAAATTACCTTTTCTTCCTGATACAGGCCGGAAGGATTTTTTTTTACACTTATAATTTCAAAGCACTTGAAATTCTGAGAATTTTTCTTAAAAAAAAAAAAAAAATCAAAGATCTTTTTAAAGTAAATAATGAGTTTTGTGATGTTTTCCATTTATGTTCTAAAAATAAAACTCGCAGATTTTGTAACAAAATAAAAATATGTATGTACAGTGAATTCATGTTAGTGCGGACTTTCAAGGCAGGCCACTTTTCATCAGCATTAAGCGATGTAAATAATTAAGTGGTATAATATTAATGCGTTTAATTAATTGAATTCAGTTTTACGAAAATTAGGTATGTTACAACTTTATGCTAAAAGAAACAACACTCTTTTAATTTATTTTATTTTAGTAGGAAAAATGTAATGTAATAACATTATTAATACAAAAGTAGTAATTACTGAGGGAAAAAATATTCAAATAACTCACATAATTTAAATATATTTAAATTATTAAGTCACCTTTCTTTGCAATGGGGGAACAAGTGATCTTTTTACAGGATCGTTTTATAATTCATTGACACACTTCAAGTTTTGGTCAGTCGCATCAGATTTTGATTGGTAATATCGACAAACTGCCAGCAGCATTGTTTGAATATCTCACATTGTCGGTTGTGAAATGTTATCTTTCCCTTCATCAATGTCACTAACAATTTCTTGATACTTCAGTAGAAGTTGTGGCACCCGAATTGCTTTTTAAAAGTAATGTGCAAAACGAGTGTCTTTAGATTTTTCCCGGTTAATTGTAAAAATTTTGACCCCCTTTATTCGATAAGTAATACGATTAAGCAATGTCCTTAACATTAATTTCAAGTAGAAAACGATGAGGGTGGGGGGTGGATTGACTCATTAACCGGAGGTACGTTTTAAGAGGAAACGAATTAACGAGAGTCCACTGAATACATATTGAACTGCTTCTTAAATACTTATCTAAAAGTTACAGTTTTCTTTCAGTTATAATTCTTCAAAAGACGACTGCCTTAAAGTTCAAATAACATTATTTTAATTTATCATCTAAATTCAGTTTCGCTTAATGAAATACTGTTCCATCATTAATAACCTAAATACTTTTATTTATATTCAATTTACTTATGTAAACTGAATATAGTTTCTATATTGGAGAATTTTCCCAAGAGTTTAGAGTTAGTTAGCCAAACGACTAATAGGTTTACAAAATTTACATTCTACCTGAGAAAACTGGTAATTAGACTATCCATTTTGTTTTGAAATACAACTCTTCTGAAACAAGATTAAATGACATCAAATTTATTTAATAAAATTATTAACGAATATGACTCTAAAGTCTTTATAAAGTTATTCTCGGGAAATTAAAGTGAGAAACTATTTCATTATAAAGAGGCTTATTTAATACCGTTGCAGTTTTAAAACTGAATTTTCCTATTTTCGTATAATTAAGTTATATTTTAATCAAAATTCTGCGTATTTGAGAGCTGAAGGAAATAAGTGCTCAGGCTATAATTTATCTTGATGCATTTTCATCATTATTTTTAGTCAGATAGATTTCTACCCTATAGATTGCTTATTAGGTATTGAAATATAAAGACACGAGAAAGTTATAGCATATTTATACATGAAATTTTTACTAAAAATATATTTCATTTAATTGAAGTACCATAGATGTAAACAATCAGCTAGATTGGCTACTAGTTCGTCATTAAAAATAAAAAGAGGTGTCGTAACTCGGCAATTTGCCGTAAAGGAATGGGACATTTTTATATTATACTTAAACGCAGAGCAACATTTCCCCAAATATAAGGTTTAGGAAAAAGAGACAGTATAAAGAGTTAGATTTCCTGTTTTAATAGGTATACAACACGTTGTAAATCAAATCTCATATCTAAAAGCTATACTTTATTTGTATACTTTTTGTAATTGGAAATTTGTTTAACTTCAATCATCACCAATTTAAAGACTTATCGCCATTACCTCTATGTTGAATTACCCGATATACAGAATGTCCACATATTATTGTTGATGTTTACCTAATCTCATAACATTTCATTTAAGAACATGATGAAAAATATTATTGCATATACGTAAAATACAACTCAAAAAGTTTTTTCTTTTTTTTTTTTTTTTTTTTTTTTTTAACAAAAACAAAGTTACATATGCAGAAAGATGCAACTCAAAACGTTATTAATCAAATAACAACTAATATTAAAATTTTATCAAATTTATCAAAAGGTTATCGATGAATTATGTAATAACTATATATTTATCTATATAACTTTGTTAGTGCGTTTATTTTTGTAGTTTATTCATTAATAACTTTTTGAAGAATTTGATAAACTTTTAATATTAATTGTAACTTTATTATAGTCATTATTTCATTAATAGCGTTTTGAGTGGCAACTTTATAAATCTGTGTTATTCAAAAACTTTTTCAGTCGTCTTTTACGAATATGTAATAATATCATCCTGGTTACGTGATCTTATTTATTAGAGAGTTTCCATTAATTTGATATGTATTTATAGATCTAAGTTTAAACAGATGCAGTTATTTATGTTGCGCTATAAGATACACTGATATATAAAAAATGCATAAAAAAATAAAATAATTAAAAAATTTAATTTAAAAAGATCACACATTTACATGTAATATAAATTATTGCGTTTAAAATAATAACAATTAATATAATTATTGCATTGTAGTTTTAACAAAAATATTTTATTTTTATCAGAGTTGTTTATGCAATGGATAATTAAACATTTTAAAAGACAAATCGCCTTTGCAACAAAAATCTGATCGAATGACATTTAAACAAAATAAACAAAAATCTACAAAATAAATAAACTTCAGAATTAAAAACTAAAATTAATTTACTGTAAAAAATGTCTCACAAGTACAATGCAAGTTAATAAATCGTTTTTAAATCACTTCATTCTTCCGATTTTATAAAATAACTTCGCTTCTGCTGTCATACATCATTCAGTCCCTATCGGAAATGAATTCGTAATAAATAAAACATGTTGGCACGCTGCCACCGATCTGCTGTTTTTTTTTTTTTTTTCGAAAAACAAAAATACTTCAACTCTTTTGATAAAAATTTATTTCCTTTCAAAAATTTGTTTTCTTTCTTTAATAAGACATTTTACAGAATCTCTTAAATAACTAACTTCACAAAATAATCTGTAGATTTTTTCACTCATGAAAAAGTAAATATTTTAACTTTTACGGATTCGATAATTCTTTTATTATTATTATTTATTGTGAATTTTTTTTTAGTTAATTTTTTTAATTCGAATCCAAGTGTCAAAAATACCGTTGATTGGAATCTAAGGAATGTGTCTGTAGTTATTTTGCGTGCTATTAAAGGGTTCGTACATCTCAGGGATTCAGGGATTTTGAATATTAGGTTTTTTGTAAAGTAATGGTCGCCATATTTAAACTCAGAATTTCTTCATTAAATATAGCAAATATTTCTTATGAAAAAACTGGTATTCAAATGCTCTGAGGCGTAACGAACCCTGTATTAATATGACAATATGCTATGGGCGTGCTATTAATATGACAATGTGATATATGTTGTAATACAACAATTTCCAAACTTTAAAAATTGATAATTTTAACGACGTTTCGAAAATTGTTGTATTACAACAGGATTAAATAGACATAACAAATTGCTTCTTTCTTTTTGTTATAAACTATTTGTGCGTACATGCGGTAGATACATACATTGGTAGTCCTACAATTTCATAGTTAAAGAATAAAACACATGTTTGAAATAAAAGTCTCAGCAACGGTGTATAAAGCTGTAAACCTTTTTTTTTTTCCATTATCAATAAATGTAAAAACATAAATGAGGTGGTAATAGTATATGTAAAGACATATACTACCTTTACTAGATACACTGTAAAACAGTTCGTATATATACAGGTGGTTTTATGTGAAATTTCTATCTTTTAATGGAAACGTTCTATTTTGAGAGGAAATCGAAAACGGAAATTTCCTTTTTATCTTTACGCGTTAAAGGTTGAAACGGAAATGTTCCTTCCTTCCAAGACAGATAAACGGAAATGTTCCTTTTCAGTTGATAGAAAACGGGAAAATTCCAGTTAAATTTTCGTAATTGATGTTTTGTCCTATAACCAAATTTTTGGATGCCAAGTGACCAAAAGAGTCAATTGGCAAGCTGATGTAAGGAACAGGACATTCATCCTCTAATGATGAGTACCGAGGTTCGAATCCGGATAAAGGCAACGTGATAAAAAAGGATGTGATAATATGCATTACAAATACCTGTTCCGTGTAAATGTGCATCAGTATATATACAATTAATATTTAGAATTTTTTTTTAATATTGCGCTATTGCTAACGTTTACTTCAAAAACAGAAATTTTCCGTCTTGAATAGCAGAAAATTTCCATCTGGAAAACGGGGAAATATCAAAATGGAAATTTTGTTCAATAAAGAAGAATAGATGGCAACTTTGCTTCCAATATATTTTCCGTTTCTTCACGGAATTTTTTTTTTTTTTTTTACAATGTACAAATAACAACAGAAATAATTATAAAGACAAAATATTAGAAATGGAAAAAAGAGCAACTTTAATAGCACCAGAAATTTCAATTTCAATGCATACTATTTTCGGTAGCATTTAGCATACCGTCCTCAGTGCAAAGAATGACTGAAATTTGCTCAATTATATAGGATAAGTCACTTGAATCCGTTCCATTCCCTTTGCTGTTTTCCTGTTGGCTGTTGCCCGGAGTCTCCTGTTTTCCTATTGGTCAATAAATCTTTCACTTGAATCCGCACATCTCCTATATATCTGAGCTAATTTCTGCAATTGTTTGCACTAAGGACGGTATACTAAATGCTACCGAAACTAGTATGCGTTGAAATTGAAATTTCTGGCGCTATTAACGTTGCTCTCCCCCCCCCCCCCATTTTTTCCATTTCTATTATATTGCACCATATACCATCTTAATAACAAAATAATAGTAAATGTAAAATGCACTGTTACAAGTACGCAAGTCGAGAAAGGGTTTAATAGTCTGCTTAACAAGTTATTATGGAAATTTTTGTTTTGAATTGTACGATTAAAATCAACAACAATAAAGCTGCACTTAGTTTTCCTAAATCATATTGTGTGAAACTACAACTATTATAAACTAACATATTTTTAAATTTATAACAATTATGTTATTTATTTTTAATTTTTTGTTTCCATCTATGAAGACGATATATTACAGAATCACTTAAACAACTGAAATCATAAAATATTCTCTAGAATTCTTCAATCAAGAGACAGTAAATACTTTAAGTAGTTTCTTTTAAATGCTACAGAAATTTTTATTCTGATTCTGTATTAAAAATCAACAACAATGATGCACTGCACTGCAATTATCTTACTTTAATCATATTGAGGGAACAAAAAAAAATCACAAAAGGACGTGTTTTAGAATGCATGAAAATTGTTTTATTTTATTTCATAAGTTTTTTGTTATCATTATGTCGACGAATACGACATTTTACAAGATCACTGGAACAGATAACTTTACAAATGATATGTTGACAACAAGAGTGCGGACCAACCTCCCCAATTGTGTGTACGAGGAAAATGCTTTCTAAAATTCAAAAATTTGTTTGTCAAACTCGGCCAGAGGAGACAGCTTCTTCAGCAAGCATATGATGTTTATGTTTGCAGTACCAGAGTGAAGCAAGTCACTTGATCCACCTTGCTCTGGCAACTTGATATTCAAGTTACATTGGGGCATCTTTTAAACTGGCTCTGTCACTTCAATAGTTTCAAAATTAATAAAATTCATTTTACAGCTAATAGATGGTATAACATACAATGCTTTGACACTTCAAACTCATTTTTTCATAAAAACGTCCAATAGTCCTCTCTGGTTCACAACGTCTCAAATAATCCCTGGAACTCTTAAATCAAGGAAAAGCAAATAATTTACGTTGATTGCTGAAA
This sequence comes from Maratus michaelseni, assembly GCA_963931845.1. Classification (NCBI taxonomy): domain Eukaryota; kingdom Metazoa; phylum Arthropoda; class Arachnida; order Araneae; family Salticidae; genus Maratus; species Maratus michaelseni. Next base: position 267,549,047 of record OZ007593.1, read on the forward strand.
ATGTTATCTATACTAATATTATAAAGGAGTAACGATTGTTTCTTTGTTTGTTTGTTTGTTTGTTTGTTTGTAGGGGTAATCTCTGGAACTACCGAACCGATTTCAAAAGTGATGGTGGCAAATTGATGGTGACAACCCCTGCTCCAACATAGGCTATATTTATGTTGATGCCACTACGCCAGGGGGGTACAGGAGCGAAAAACGTTCTAATATTGCAATCTTTTCTATACTGAAGCAGCTATAAATTTGAAATTTGACGTTGTAGTTACTTATAAGATGTAAATGCACTCTAAGAACAAAATAAAAAGAAATTCGAAATTTAAAAGGGGGAAATGAGCGAAAAGCGTTCTAAAAACATTCTAAATTACATTTTCTATGCAATCTTTAGAACTACCGAACCGATTTGAAATTTGGCGTTGTAGTTACTTATAAGATTTAAATGCTCTCTAAAAACAAAATTAAAAAAAAATCGAAATTTAAAAGGGTGAAATGAGCAAAAAGCGTTCTAAAAACATTCTAAATTACAATTTCTATGGAATGTCTAGAACTACCGAACCGATTTGAAATTTGGCGTTGTAGTTACTTATAAGATGTAAATGCTGTCTAAGAGCAAAATAAAAAAGAATTCGAAATTTAAAAGGGTGAAATGAGCGAAAAGCGTTCTAAAAACATTCTAAATTACAATTTCTATGGAATCTCTAGAACTACCGAACCGATTTGAAATTTGGCGTTGTAGTTACTTATAAGATGTAAATGCTCTCTAAGAACAAAATAAATAAAAATTCGAAATTTAAAAGGGTGAAATGAGCGAAAAGCGTTCTAAAAACATTCTAAATTACAATTTCTATGGAATCTCTAGAACTACCGAACCGATTTGAAATTTGGCGTTGTAGTTACTTATAAGATGTAAATGCTCTCTAAGAACAAAAAAAAAAATCGAAATTTAAAAGGGTGAAATGAGCGAAAAGCGTTCTAAAAACATTCTAAATTCCAATTTCTATGGAATCTCTAGAACTACCGAACCGATTTGAAATTTGGCGTTGTAGTTACTTATAAGTTGTAAATGCTCTCTAAGAACAAATTTAAAAAAAAAATCGAAATTTAAAAGGGTGAAATGAGCGAAAAGCGTTCTAAAAACATTCTAAATTACAATTTCTATGGAATCTCTAGAACTACCGAACCGATTTGAAATTTGGTTGTAGTTACGTATAAGATTTAAATGCTCTCTAAGAACAAAATAAAAAAAAATTCGAAATTTAAAAGGGTGAAATGACTGAAAAGCGTTCTAAAAACATTCTAAATTACAATTTCTATGGAATCTCTAGAACTACCGAACCGATTTCAAAAGTGACGGTGGCAAATTGATGGTGACAACCCCTGCTCCAACATAGGCTATATTTTATGTCGGTGTCACTAACCCCAGGGGGTGCAGGAGCGAAAAACGTTCTAAAATTGAGATCTTTTTTATACTGAAGGAACTAGAAATTTGAAATTTGGCGTTGTAGTTACTTATAACATGTAAATGCTCTCTAAGAACAAAATAAAAAAAATTCGAAATTTAAAAGGGTGAAATGAGCGAAAAGCGTTCTAAAAACATTCTGAATTACAATTTCTATGGAATCTCTAGAACTACCGAACCTATTTCAAAAGTGATGGTGGCAAATTGGTGGTGACAATCCCTGCTCCATCAGCCTCTTTAATAAAAAACTATGCGTTTCTGACGACTGGGTTTTTCGCTAATTGTTGCCACAGATTAATCTCGGAAAATGAAACATTTGAAGTTACTGAAAAAAAATAGTAGCTCGAAAAGTATTTGTCTGAAAATTTTTTGGCAAACTGCGTTTGAAAGGTAAAATATTGTAGTTTTCTTGATATAAATTTCAAATCTAATGATTATGCCATTTTTCAAATATTGAATTTGAAATATTACCAAATTTCACAATGGAGTACGATAGCGAAACCTTCATGCATAAAAAGATAATGATAAGGGCGACGTGTCCTGGCGAGTATATTGGCTATAGCACGAGTCACAAATTATAGTAGCTTTATTATTCTGTTAAAATATAAAAGTGAATTATGAAATGTCAATATTTTGTTGGATTAAAAGTTCGTTATGAGAAATTGACCAGCGTAGCGGGCGTAGCTTGCTAGTCATATTATAAATTTTTGTTCTGACTACTCATTAAAAATCAACAACAGTGATTCAGTGTACTGGAATTATTTTGCTTTAATCATTTTGTGTGAAACTATAAATATCGTAAAAGGATATGTTTTAGAATTTATAACAATAATATTATTTCGATTATTATGTTGTTTTATTTAATCACTTAAACAACTATTTTCACAAAATAATCCTCGTAATTCTACAATCAAAGGAAAGTAAGTACTTTAAGTTTTTTCATTAAAATGCTATAGATATTTTTGTTCTGATTATGCATTAAAAATCAACAACAATGAGGCAGTGTACTGGAATTATTTTACTTTAATCATTTTGTATGAAAGTACAAATACCATAAAAGGACATATTTGTGTGTGATAATTTAAATATATATATATATTTCCTTAAAATAATAATAAAAAAATTTCGGTGAAAAAGAAATTTTATAGAGTCACTTAAACAACTAACTTCAGAAAATTATCTCTGGAGTTTATTAATCAAAGATAAAAAAGAAAATACTAAGTTGTTTGCTTAAAATTTTATCATACAAAGTTTTGTTTTGCCAATGCATTAAAAATCAGAAACAATGATGCATTGCATTGCAATTGCTTTGTTTTAAGGGGAAATTTTTTACTGTCAATTATAGAGCAGTGATTTCTTTTTCATCAAAATATAGACATAACTATTAGTTATATAAATAAAGAAAGAATTCTTCACAAATATATTTTATTTCATGCATTTTATTTTTTTTTTTAGCTGTTTTCACATTTTTAAAAAATAATACTTCTACGTGAATTTATAATATTTTTGCATTATTTAAATTTCTAACAGTTTACTATAAGATTCACTAAAATGCTAAGATTTTCTTTTTTATATTCCAGCTTTCTTTCTTATATTATTCATGGTATATTATATTATTCATGGTATTATATGGTAAATTTTTATAGAAAAAAAAAAACCTTGTTGATTAACTTACATAGGCCAAAATCTCATAAGCGTGATTTTTTAGTGCTTATTTTCTGCTGATATCTGATTTTTAAAAGTCTCATATTATGCTCAATTTGAATTTTTTAAGGACCACTGATATATTGCAGAATAATAATTAGTAGATGGGCACAAACTTTATCGAAAAATACACATGACAGGGCAGTTTTTATCAGACAAAACACAAATTGTAAAGGACAGTAGTGACAGGGACAGTAGTGCCATTTTTTGAAACTTTGACACTTTACTCAAAATAGAAAATTTTTGGAATGTTGTACACACCATTTTCAATGACATATCAAACCTACGATTAAACGACTAGATATTGGCTAGTCTATAAAGGTCTATATTTAAATTAACAATGAGGGCAGTAGTGGTGGTTAATAAATGTATGCTTACCTTTCCCCATTCTCTTCAATCCAGAAAATCTTTTTTATGAACAAACAGCAAACAGTGATAAGAACAATATGTGCTCCCCTACTGGAACAATACTGAAAATGACTGCATACTACCATCTGGTGGAAATGTGGGGAAATTGGGACAGTAATGACCAAACAAGTGAGGGACACAAATTGCTCATGGTAGAATGCGTTCTAGAAATCCCATAAATCAGAGAATCCGAATTCATACCAGAAAATCTAAATAATACATTTCGCTTTATTTTATGACGGAATGTCTGTTATTAAATTTAGCAAATATGACTATCTTAAATTTCTGGTGTGAATTCGAAATATCTGAATTAAAATATCCACTAAATTGGGAACACTGATGGTAGCATAAATACTACCATGGGCAATGAAGGGTTAAACCCAACAAAAACAAATATTACACATTTCACTCATAATATATATATATATATATATATATATATATATATATATTATGCTCCATGAGATTCATATTTATAATAAATTCATTAGTTTTTCAAAATGTTTTAATAATTATTGTTTGTTGAATGTTTTAATGATCAAGTTACGGGTTGAGAATAGGGGAGAATAGTGACTTTTGAGATATTTCAATTCCATTTTAAAGATTAAAAGAGCGGATATTCACAGAAGAAGTGACATAATATTGTATAGCAATCACAGAGAAACATTTTAATATTAAATGAGAACTGATATTGCAAAGAAATGCCGAGACATATACTGGGGACAGAAAAATCACACGAGATTTTGGCCCAAATAAAATTTTTCCAATTCTTTTGAACAAAAACTCTTTCCATAGGTTTGTTAAGTACTAAATCAAGATATAAAAAATATAAATATTTTAACATTGATTGTGCAATTTCTAACGCTTTAGTACTTTGAAATGGATCAAAATTTTTAAAAACCTTTTGAGATAATCGCATTTTAAAATGGTGGACACGGACAATGCCTTTAAATGTTTGCAAGTAATTCGAAAAAACTCGATTAACGCGTATGCTCTAAGTGACTCTAAGATCCGAAATTTCGTATATGAATTCTCAAATAGAAGTTATTTTTAACCTTTTGAAAAATATATTTCTGAACTTTTTAATAATAATTCCAATAGACTCAAAGTGAAAATGCAATGATAGTATTGAATTAAAGTATTTTTTTATATGCCATGAGAAACAAATTTTATGAGAAGTTGTATGTAATAATCGTATTTATTACATACTAATCGTATTTAATCGTATGTATTATTCGTATTATCATGTTTCTACGACTCTATTTCATTCAAACAATTAATTAGTCACCATATATATCGTCCATAAAAGGCATTAAGTACATATTACGATGAAATGCTGATGAATAGGAGTTCTGGTTGGCATGTTGCCATTTCTTTTTAGGAAAATAAAAGAATTTTGATGTAAATAGAAATGTTCCATTTCATCAAAATGAAAATATATTATTATTGTTATACTCTGGAGTAGATGAAGAAAAAATAGATTATAGAATATATATTTTTTTTTCATTGTTAACTCAATGTAAAAAGGTAAAATACAAATATAAAATTCTTTTTTGGACAAGTTTTGATGTATTTTTGTATTTAAATCATTATTTACTTTTCCTTTGAAAAAAAAATAACTATGATAAATTTTACTCTGTTTTAGTTACACATATTTTTAATATATTACAGAAAGAGATGAATTTTTTAAGTGTTACTTTTATCAATCTTAATTTCACTTCCATATTATTCTCTTTAAAATGTACTAATTCCGCAAAAAATACAAGAAACCTCTTAAAATTAACAAGAAAAGAAAATAACACAATAAACCGATGAATCATACGATGAATTATGAACCACTTTCCAGCACTTACTAAATATTGTAAAACAACTAAAATAATGCAAAAACTACCAATAATAATATATAAAGCTTTGAAATTAATATATAAAATGCATAGAGCATAATACAATTGAAAGCGTACTTTCATCAATTGCCATTCATAGATGGCAATGTACCTAACTTTTTAAGCATACCTGTACACAAATTTATTAATATTCTACAAACATCTATCTATATGTTAAAATATAGTTCAGCTAGAAAATACATAGCACTGGCAAAACACACTCTAAGCAATTTACGTCCATAGACGGTAATGCTTAAGAATTCTTTTGTGGAACCACCTTATATATGAACTATAAAGTTTATACACATCCCTTAAATTTAGTTAAACTTAGAAATGCATACACTAACTGAAAACGCATTTCTAGCAATTATCACTCATAGACAGTACTACACTGCAAAAAAAAAAAAAAAAAAAAAAAAAAAAAAAATGTTGATTTTACAGTATAATACTGGCATCCCAGCTGCCAGTATTATACTGTAAAATCAACATTTTTTTTTCCAGTGTATTAACGAATTCTTTTAAGTTTCCATGCAAATGAATGAACAGAGCTCTATATCTATATCTTATCTATATCTTATTTATAGTCTCTTATTGGTTAGCTTCTTATTGGCGCATGCGCGGTAGTGTATTACTGCTTATTTTACTGTTTATTACTGTTATTTTTACGGTATAATACTGGCAGCTGTGATGACAGTATTATACTGTAAAATCAACCATTTTTTTGCAGTGTACATGGGGATTTTCGGTCAAACAGTATGCTCTACAGCAGTCGTATACGCAAAGTGTGTTAACTAATATATTGGATGAAATAATTATATATGCATTTGTTATATTTTTGATAGGTAGTGTATTTCCATATTAAATATTTTACTGCTTCATATTGAAACGTAGTTTGCCCCTATTCAGTACATGCTATATGGCTTTTTTTTAATTAACTAATTGTAGAAAATTAATCTCGGTAATTTATATATCAGTATAAAAAATAATTTTCTACCATTAACTTTTCGCAGTTAACACTTTTTCTTTCATGTGAATTGGAAAGTGTAAAAGAAGGGCTACAACGTCGTTATTATTCTCTTTTATTTTAATATATTATATATATATATATATAACCATTAAATGAACGTTACAACCACCAACAAAAACTGGGAAATTATGAATAAAAGTAAAATAACTAATTGACAATAAAACAGATCCCCCCCCCCCCCCCCAACAAACTGAACATAGATACCAAAAACATAGTATTAAAAAAATTTAAAATTTAAAAATTTAAAAAAGGGCAGAAATTGAATAATGGAAATTTGTGGAATTTAGACAGAATCTTCAGGTCCCAAATGCCTAAATTTCCACAAATAAAGCGTGTGGTTTTATCTTTATATTAGCCATAAAATAACTAAAGAATATGAATTTGGGACAACCACACACAGAATGTAGAGGAATACACAATGAAACAACAATTAAGTTCAAAATAAAACATGATTAAAAAGAATAGAGGGGAAAAAATAAAAAAACATGAAATTACAACATTGAAAGCAAAATCCAAACCTGAGTCAGCTTATAATACAAGCATTAGAGTTTTAAGCATATGTTGTCAAAAAAAAAAAGTTATTTAAAAAATAATGGACCATGGATCAAGGAACAATATGTAGTACATAGCCAAGCACAAACCCCAATATATAAAACCAGCATCCTCTATAGAAAAAAAAAAATATATATATAATAACCCTCTTTTTTATCATACAGCTATTGCATAAGTTCTCCTAGTTTGTATATATATGTTTTTTTTTTTTTTTTTTTTAATTCGCCTAAAACGCTTTGAATTTTTGTCATATTTAACAATTTATATTCAATTTTCAGTCAGAATATTCGATATTTGACAGAAATTTTATCAGCTGAATTACTAGTAATGTATTTTATTCGTATATCTTATATACCTCTTTCTCAAATTGCTTCTTGACATATGTTGTCTGTTTTTCCGAATTCACGTTTGTATAAAACTAATAAATTTGTGATATTATTATTCTATCCACGTATAAAAGCAGTATTTTTTCTGTAAAATATACTAAATTCTAAAGAAAAATATAAATCCTATATTCTAAAATAAGAATTATTCTCTGAAAAATAGCAATAGTGTGAAAGATTTTAGACTGGGCAGAAAAACCGTTTGTAACCCATTGGTAGCAGATGGTTTAACTTGAATGGATCAATAACAATCCCAGTGTAAAAAAGTTATTCTAAATCGGAATACATTGAAAACGTGGATTTTTCAAATCTTTTTTACTGTAAATTTTCCTGAACAGTGCATATAAAATAATATGCATTTATCATTTCGCATGTAATATTATATGCTGATATTTTAGTGGCTGAAAATATTTTGAATATTTCTACAATTGATAAATATCAATGTTAAAAATTGTTTTAATATATCCACAATATTTTAAAACATATTAAAAAGTACATTTTTTCAAGATGGTGGAGCTTTCCCCCCCCCCCCCTCCGGTGTATTAATCATTTTGCGTTCGCAATTTCCAATAATTTGTGCTGTTTCAGGAACTTTTCAGGTGCGTTTTACTCTGTAATTTTATTTACATAAGCATATCGTTTTACATCTCATGATTTTATCATATTTTTGTAATAATACATATTAACTTACCATACGTAAACCGCTAAACAGCTGCATCTGTTTCAGAAGTTGGATAAGATAGTGTAAATGTAAATTTTCAAAGATTTCTCAATAATACTAGAATTATGAGTATGTGTATGTACAAAAGCAGATTAATATCACGTCATTAGAGAATTAAAAAGAAAATTAATCTAACGTCATATCGGACGTTTAACAGATTTCTCAAAAATTTTAGAATAATACAAAGCGAGTATCAATATGAGTAATATAGAATAGTAAATATACGAGTTTGAGGAACGTATTGAATCGTGATAAAAAACCGATTATGGAACCGATTATTCGCATATTTTAACATTTTGAAGGTGTACAACCTGTTTAATTTTAAAATATCGCATTTAGTCCACATGACAGATATTATTATGACAGAGTATAATAGCGGGCTTTGCCCGCTATCGGGCTGGTTTAGATATTCGAAAAAAACGAAAAAATAGACCGGTAAATTTTTACTTCATAAAAATCATGACTTTTTTTTGTTGCTAAATGAAATTTATTTGGATTTATTAAAGAAAGGATAAAGTTTTTTTAAATGAATACTAAACGAAACCCTTTGTGCGATCTTTGATCACACTTACCCACTTGTTTTTAAATTCATTTTTGCTCTAAAATGCATCGAGTATGACAGATTCTCGTATCCAGAAACTTTATAAAGTGCCGTATTGGTCGATTTTTTGATAAAGGCAGAATATATTTCAAAAAATGATGTCAAAGTGGACATTTTGTACCGAATTTCCCGAAGCGATAGTGCTGGAAACAACAACAACAAAAATTATCATACTGTGAAAATAAATGTTTGTAAATCAATTTCTAATTAATTGAACGAAAAATAAAACACAGGTCGCTTATAAATCTCTTCAAAAATCACGCCGCCAAGTTTCATGTTTTTACTTTAAAAAATGCGTCTGAAAATGTGTCAGAAAATTTTGAGTTGTTGAGCGTGGAAAAATATTTTTTTGAATACCGTCTTATGGCATTTTCCCGTTAGCCTGGCGCAGATGATAAATCGCTAAAAATCCTTTATGGTTACAATTGTATACGAATTACAAAAATCATGGAGTTACTTATGCGCCAATTCACTCTCGCCAAAATAAGCCAATTGGCTGTGAAACTGTAATACCGAAATATCTTATACACTAAAAAGTAATCAATTAATGGTTTAATATTAATTAAATTATGATTATACGTTGAGAAGACAGTTCAGAAATCCTGAATGGTTATTTTAACTAATGCTTTTTAATTTCTTTGTTCTTGCCTAATCTTAAAAAAGAAACAGAGCAAAAATTATAAATTAAACAAATTTAGTAGTTCGCGCTTTCTATCAATTGTAAATCAAAGCGGTGATTTGCAATCAGCCCACGCCAATTTAACTTATTGTAACGAATTTCATTTTTTTTTTTGGAACTATATGAATTGCAGCCATGAAATTAGGCGTGATTTTTTAAGAGCTTACATCAGTCATGCGAAAAAACGCGCAAGCTAACGTTAATTCTTTGGGAAGGTTGTTGCGCGATTTCTCGCTCGCATTTTAATATTTTTAAGTGATTTATTTTGCATAGGATAGCTGAGGTGGATCTCTAACGTTGTTAGTTTTTACTTTTTCGATTTTGGTCCCAGTTTTTTTATATAAAGGTACTTTCACTTTCAGAACCGGTTCCAACCGGTTCCAAAAATGAAAATTTTCGCGTATAAGAAAACTGTAACCAAAATTTAAAAAAAGTAAAATCTAACAACGTTAGAGATCGATCTCAGCTAACCTATTCTAAAAAAATATTTTAAAATATTAAACTGCGAGCGAAAAATCGCGCAAGAACCTTCCCATAGACTTAACATTAGCTTGAGCGTTTCTTCGCGTGACTAGCGTAGGCTCTTAAGATAAACATCGAATGCTTATAAAAGAGTGTTTAGGAAAAACTATTTTTAATTTTATACTTATGAGAGTTTTCATCAATTATTGCACAAATTATCATAGTTGAAATAACATATATAGGATTTTATAAACCTCCTTGACTAATTGAGCATTGCTTCAATAATAACTGATAACACACATTATTATCCTATATATATATATATGGTACATGCAGTGAAAACACTACTACAGTAGATAATTTGCGCTCAATGCAAGACTGGAATATTACTCCCCGAAAGCACATTATTTTTCACTAATTGCCCTACGAGGATTTGTTTCACGTTGTTTTCCCTCAGTAGTGAATCCTTGCAAAGACGCTTGTGAAGACTTGCATAATCATGAGGGAAAATAAGTGTACATTTACCTGAGAGTAAGTAGAAACAGTATGTCTTACCTAAGAGAAGGCACATTAAATGTGCCTTTTTGATTTGTGCTATGCATGAAGGTAAATTTTACCTTCAAACATATCACATATATTTTACACATCACACTTTTATTCGTACTAGGGCGTCCAACCCTGGCTTCCCGGGATAGACAATATGTGTGAAAACCATTTACATTTTTTATTAAAAACTCTAATATATTTTTACATTTAACATTTTTTAGATTGCCCTCAAAGAACACCAAAGAGCATTTTCTTATGAAACATGCCAATTATATATTCAAATAAAATTTTGAAATTTATTAAAAGTGGTAAATTCGTATTGGTTTCGAGCCAGAAGTTAATAGCCGTAGAAATCGCTAAAAATTTCGTTATCCACAGCAGTTTATTGTTATTGTTATTATTATTATTATTATTATTATGATAATTTCAACGGTTTTAAGCACATATTTCAATTACATGTCTGTTAAATCTGTGCTTTATTTATACTATTTTATTGATTGCTTAATGAAGTTTTAATTTCGTTGTTGAATATTGGCTGGAAACAAATGCTGAACTTTTTATATTGTTTAAAGTGAAAATGGTAGTATTGTACAATACTACAATATAGAACAATACTACAATATAGGTAATACTACAATATAGGTACAATATAGAATATATTGTACTCGTCTGCAAGCCATAGAGATTTTTTTTTTTAAATCATGCATGAAATTTAACTTAAATACTATAATAAAAGATTAAATTGCGATACAGTTTTCAAACAAAATGCATTTGAAAGTAGATTTTTTTTTCTACATAATGGTGTAAAAATTGATAATGTACGATGTGTGGAAATTAAAAAAATTGCAGTACAAAAATAGCAAAACCGAAATTTCATCCTCAAGTGTTGCCATTCGTAAAATGACGTCAGCGTTACGCACGGACACGGTTGTCCTTTATAATATAGATAGTGACAAAACTCAAAAAGGGATTTTTTTTCCCACCAACTTTAAACTTAAGAGGTTATGCAATTCATATTTGTATGTTTTTAACACTTCCCAACAAAGTTGAAACGGGTTTATTAATTCAGTTTGACTGTCTTCTGTCCTGTTTGTGCTCTCACTCGCGAAAATAAACTCGGTTTGCCATGAAACTGATATATGTTATTGACATTTACTATTAAATGTTCGGTATCATTGAAAATAAAGTGTGTAGCATTTAGAGTTCGTTTACAGGGACACTCAAAAGAATTCTCTGACATTACGGTTTATGTGGAAAAATCGTTTGCGGTAAATTTGAATGATGTTACATTTTTTCAAACATAACGAAATTGATATATATATCACAGAAGTGCGCTAGAAAATCCCTACTATAGAATATGGCGCGAATAGCATTTATTGTTCATTTACAGGGACACACAAAAAAATATGTTACAGTACTGAGTATGGAATAAAACTGATGGAAGTGAATTTTCTGATGTCGTACATGTTTTTAAATTTAACTTATATTTTGCATATTACTTACTATGCATAAATTGTATAGATCATATACAGGGCTGTATAAAACATCTCGAGTACATTTCCGTTTATTGAAGGAATTTCGTTAGGGGATTTTTAAACTGTGCTATGCATTTCCCAATTTAACTAAATTTGGGCATACTATGTAGTATATATACAAATCTATAGATCATATACATTGTTGAACAAAAGCATTTCAATATTTTTCCGACTATTGATGATCATTCCTGCAAGTGGCTATTGAAATGTGTTATGCGTTTTCCAAACTGTCTACTTAGACATCATCTTTCAACTTACCTAATTATGAAGTTTTGTTACAGTCTTCTGAATGTATTGAAAAACATATGATTTTGATATTTGTCTTCTTGTCGTAAATGACAAGTTTTGGTAGTTATTCTGTGTAAATTTCATCCGGATCAAGAAATGGTAGGTGATCCTGTTTTTGTTTTACAATGCTCTAACTTTCGTAAAAATTGGCCAATTGCCACGAAATTTGAATATGTTGTTAAGATACACAGTACTTAATGTTCTAAAAATAGTCATCGTATCGTGCATAGATTGTTACAGATACAAGTCAAAAATTTTACTATATGATTTCCTACTGTTCGTCAAATGTAAGTTATGATGAAATTAATGTGTTTTAGAAGTGAATTAACAATAAATTTTATCACAAAAGATCAATTTGTTGTGGTAAACTTCTCTCTCTAAATTGCGCCAGTTGGTCCGCAATAAATAAGTACTTCTGCCATATGTTCAGAAACTATCATTTGAAGGGTTTTATTTTTTTTATCATTTTTTCACAAAAAGATGAAACGCATTTTCATGCATACAAATAAATTTATTTTTCCCTAAATTAATTTGAAAAGTAATTATTATTTTTTTAATCTGAAGTGAAAAGGGGGTTATTTACTTCAATATGAGCAATGATGCAAACAAGTATCTGACGATTTGTAGACATTAATGTTGTGTAACATCATATGCGAAAAAATTATAAAACTGCTCTAATTAGGTCATTTTTAACCCCTTAACAATTTCTCATTTTTACACACAGTAAACGAAACATATGGGTAAAATACCACTTTTTCTGAACTTGTAAGGGATCGACTACTCTCGTCACGTGAGTAGGCGATGTTTGAATGAGATCGTAATTTTTTGTCCAATAACCGGCCATGTGCGTAAAAGATTTAGCAATGCTCTCTTTCTCTAACTTTCGAAGGATGTCTGAATCTCGGAAATTGTGAGTCGCCGTTTTCTTTCAGTTATGCAAATTTTCTGGAGCTGGTCGATCGATACTGTGAAGTATATAAGCAGCGAATTTTCATTTCAGAACGGAGCTCAGGGGAGCTAGAGCAGACTTAGCTTGGGAGATTTAATATTGAGATTTAGATTGAGACTTAGATAGATTTAGATTTAGCCTTGAGACCTCGCATCGAGTCTCAAGATTAATAATTGGCATTAGCATTTCTATAGTGAAGTTCTATGATGTTGTAAAGCTGATATATTTCCAATTTTATATTTTATAGAAATTGTTTTACTTTCACAGCTGTTTATAGCTGTTAGTATGTGTCCCCTGTAACCGAGCGAGTATCTACACTGTATTTTGGAGAAGTTAGATTTTGGCATGATTGAGAATTGTAAGTTTAAGAAAGGTACTTTAGTTGATAGGCAATTTGAGTTTGCACCTTTTTCAGCACTTTGTGGAATTGTTGGAGGTAAAACTGCGTATTGATTTTGGCAATCTTTGAATTTTTTGAGGAAAATTTTGTGAGATCATTTTGAGGATACTTCGTATTTAAAGGAGGTTATGCTGAAAGTTTTTATCGATTTGACCAGTTTTTTGTGTGATGGATTAAAAGTATAAAATTTTATATTTCGACTTCAAAATTTAATTTACCCGTCACATGTTGTGCTTACTTTTTCACTCGAAATTTTTTAAAGAAAAAGATGCTGGTCTGCATTCAACCACCGCTTTTTCTTTCACAATTTCCGGGAGGGGTTGTAAGGGATCGACTACTCTCGTCACGTGAGTAGGCGATGTTTGAATGAGATCGTAATTTTTTGTCCAATAACCGGCCATGTGCGTAAAAGATTTAGCAATGCTCTCTTTCTCTAACTTTCGAAGGATGTCTGAATCTCGGAAATTGTGAGTCGCCGTTTTCTTTCAGTTATGCAAATTTTCTGGAGCTGGTCGATCGATACTGTGAAGTATATAAGCAGCGAATTTTCATTTCAGAACGGAGCTCAGGGGAGCTAGAGCAGACTTAGCTTGGGATATTTAATATTGAGATTTAGATTGAGACTTAGATAGATTTAGATTTAGCCTTGAGATCTCGCATCGAGTCTCAAGATTAATAATTGGCCTTAGCATTTCTATAGTGAAGTTCTATGCTGTTGTAAAGCTGATTTGAGACTGCATCAGTGCTTATTTAATTTGAAATATAAAATTATTGGATCGTGAATTTGCTTCTGGATAGTTTAAGTTTAATTATCATACAGTTTTAATTTCTATACAGCTACGAGTCGTTAGCAAAAGCCTTTCGTTTGATTAATTTTGAGGAAAAATCAAGTGGAGCTCGCTCAACTTCCCTACCGTTTTGTTTTAATAAACCGTTTTTGGTTTTAAAAATAGACTTGTTATTTGTCTCTGTTCTACCGCACGGCCTGACATCAAAGATGGCCGTCACAAACTGAGTTCTTCTCCTTATTTAAGAGTTTTTATTCCACGCTGTATAAATGTCCCATATTTTGTCATTCAGAGAGTTCCCAAAAGGCAACGTCGAGTTTCACAGAGAAAAAAATCCCCGCTCTTTTACTTATTTATATAAATTAGAGGTCTGTACGGGCTGCAAGTTTGGTGTTTTGCAGCTCCGCAACTTTTTCGTAAAAATATTGCATTTCCCTAGATCTCAAAGTTTGCAACTCCGCAGGAAAGAGGGGGAGCTGATGAACTAACTAGAAGATTACGGTATTAGGGATTGCATTTACACAGTAGTGAACCAATAGAATGTGGGTGGGGAAAAATTGACTTAAAATTTACAAACAAAATGTTTATTCGTACTTTTTTGTTTTAAAAAAAGATACGTTGATTGATAAAATGAAAGAGATGGGTAAACTCATAAGTATATATAGGCAGAAGAGGAAAAAATAGTTTTATAATGGAGATTTTCAACATATATAGCATTTATACAAGAAAATAGAAGGGTCCATGCAAAAAAATACCTGAGTTTGTGCTATAAAGTGAGGCCCTAGACTGAGGGTATTTAGAGAGTATATTTCGGACTGTTTGGGGGGGGGGGGGAATGGCCCATAATCATAGTAAGAGCCAAGCCAGTATTTAGAAACAGAAGTAGATTGAAATCCATTAGAAAAAATCGTCAAAATATTTATTGCAAAGATTTAAAAAAGGTATTTATATGTATGTAACCCAATTGTATTCGAATTTTTTTAATTCAGAACATTGTTATTCATATAATGTAAATATAATTCCAAATATTGTTAAAATAAATAAAAATAATATATATACAGGGTACTCTAAAATTCGACCGATAAATTAAGAGGGGTGATAGAAGGTATCAAGAGGATGAAAACTTAGCATAGAACATGAGGTTGCAAACCACGTTTAGAGGGAAAAAATCGCAAAAATATATATGAAGGGTGTGACGTCGAGTGGAACAAAAAGGACCAATAATAAATAGAAAAACATTTATTTGACGTAAAGTATGATTACAATGCATTAGAGTTCGACGTCAGAAAGGAGACGACGAGACATTTTTATAGGAATATGTTTTAACACAGGCGTTTGGCAATCCTTCGTCCGTCGGTGTCGGCTATACAGTGACCTTCGTGGTCGCAACTTCGAACAATTTCTATCAAAATGTGTCGTCGTCTCCTTTCTGACGATGAACTGCGATGCATTGTAATCATGCTTGACGTCATATGAATGTTTTTTCTACTTATTATTGGTCCTTTTTCTTCCACTCTTCGTCACGCCCTTCATAACTAATTATGCGATTTTTTCTCACTAAACGTGGTTTGCAACCCATTTTCTATAGTAAGTTTTCATCCTCTTGATGCCTTCTATCATCCCTCTTTAATTTGTCGGTCGAAGTTTGGAACACCCTGTATGTATATATATATTAAAGATATTGTGCCAATCTGTTCCTGGTATGTACTGGGTAATGCTCAAATGCTAATAAGCTTAAATATGCATGCATATATGCTATTAAATAGTTTTCGTAGTTTACATAGTTAATTATTTATTTCATTATTATGATTTACCATTGTTTTTACATTATTAACTTTCTTTTTAATTTGCAGGAAAAATATTTCGTTCTCCCTGTAATTAAAATGCAAAAAAATAAATGGGAGATTATATAAATACTATAAAAATCCATTACAAAGTGAGTCTGATTATGTAAACATCTGATTATGTCTGATATAAATTCGCTGTTTATTTAGTCTATTCCTATTCTTATATAATGCACAGAAAGTAACACAATTCAGTGTAATAACAGTGAAAATTATAATAATATTAATAATTTCAGTTATAATAATATTAATAATAGCTATATTATAATGATAATAATAATCTATAGATATTAATAAATAATAATGTAAATTATATCTGATAAAAACGCGCTGTTTTTTTCCAGATTTTTTTTCATATAGAATGCAGAGAAAGTAATACAATTCAGTGTGGTAACAGTGGAAATTTGGACGCATGTAATTCCTTCAAACAGTAACCAACTTAGAGAGCTGTCAAAATTTGAAAAGTGTGGAATTAGTGGTATAAACTTTTGAAAGTATTTAATGGCCCAAACAAATCTCAGATATTAATTCGTTAATCATGTGATAAAATTTAAATTCATAGAACTTAACTATTCAGAAATTGATGCAAACAATTTTTATATCCCTATTTTACGAAACCAAAAATAGTTTTTTTAGTAAAATTTATTATATTTAATAAAATAATTTTTTTAAGGAAAGATCAAAACCTATTAATCGAGTCCAAACTAAATATTTATTAATACTAACTTTTTTAAGTCATTCTACAACCAATTTTGTTTCTGGTGAGCTCATTTTGTTTGCAAATTACGCATTTTAAATACTAACAAAATAAAAAATCATGAAAAAGTGTTTTTTTTTTTTTTTAAATAAACTTTGTTAAAGAGCCTTTTTTTTAGAGAGTCTCTTTTTTCTTAAATGGAATTTTGTGAAAATGACTTATTTTGTGAAGGTAACTTATTTTCTGAAGGTGACTTCTTTTATTATATGACATTTTGTAAAACGGCCACAAAGACAATCCAATATTTTCCTGGATCAACTCCTGCTACTGCATACAGTAAGAATAGAAAGAATCTTGCGAAATATATAAATTGTGATACACAATTAATTTTATCCATAAGTGAGTTTCTTAATTTATTCTCCGCATTTTCAAACATGTATTTCATCAGTTTTACAAAAATACATAGAAAGCTAGGATTCAATACCAGTCTACCCTCAAAAGATGATTTCAATCATTATTGCTGATAAAACGAACAATTTCGTCTTATAGATTGTTTATAAACTATTTTTATTTATTTATTTATTTATTTATTTATTAATAAATACAAGTGTAAAATATTTTTTCTAATAAAAACGAACACAATGAAAATTACGAGCAGTCAAAAAAAAATTAACATTCACATGTTCCACAGCTTTATAAAAGGTTAACTTCTTCAACCTTCACATCAAAATAAAGGAAAAGAAATGAGAAACAGCAGAAGCAGTATATTTTACACTGCAGATAGGACTTTTATTATGACACCTTCAAGCAGTTGTATACTATAAAAATTAACTGTTTATGATTTTCCTTTTGTTTGTTTTTACGCATCATGTATTCATCTTAACACAATGAGTTTTTTATGCATCTTATCAGTTTTAAGTGTTTTGGGAGGAATTTTAAATCTTAAAATCCCCCTTTTTGCTGTGTGCCAAGGAATATTAAAACATTAAAACAAAAATTTTAAAAACCATAAACTGAAAATTTTTTATGGATTTTATGAAATTTATGAAATCATTTTACGGATTTTTATAGTTAAAATCATTTTATGAATTTTATGAAATAAATATCACCAAAATTAAAAAATTTTTAATGATTTCTGCTTCGTTATGTATGAAAACTATTTGTATTATGATTGCTTATTAAAAATAAATTAAAAAATATATAAATTAACTATAATAATATATTAAAATTTCACGAAGTTTAAATTGCAAGTTTTATTCCCACTTCAAATCACAACTGTAAAATTTAAAATCACTAAAGTACAGTAGAACCTGTAAGTTGAAAACTTAGATCTCTAAAGGACTTAAGAAATATTCCAAGTACTAGAGCCAATTCAAATATAATTACGGATCTAGTCTTTTACTAACAAAAGTGCCCAAGTACCAAATAAATAGAATGGTTAATCTAATAAATTTCCTTATAATTTTTTATTTTTATTTATTTACTAGCAGAACTACCCGGCTTTATCCGTGTTAACCATGGGGGAAGGATCTTCCGGAATTAAATGAAAATGCAATAATCCGGTGGCCACAATAACAGAGCGTTGCCCATTGACATCCATAAATCTTTAAAAAGACAATGAGAAAAAATCTGCATTACTTTCATGCAATCATAGTAAAATCACTCAGCTTTATAAATAAGAATTCGGGGTTTCTTTGGTGTGTGTAACAGAAAAAGATACGATTTCTCTGACAATACCAAGAAAAAAAAATGCAAAAACTTGAACCAAATAGCATAGCATTTAGTGGAATTCTATTTCGTATGTCATTATTTTTAAGTATAAACTTACATTTTCATGCATAAAGCTAAATCTGATGTGATTACATGAAAATCACGTCTTTATCTAGACGCTTTATAGAGTATTGTCTGAAAAAAGAAAAGAGTGACTCTAAAAAAACTGTTGCTATGTTTCATTTCCTATTTAATATAAGTCATAAGACAATGTTAGCACTGCATCTAAAGTGTTAAACCACTTATCTGTAAGGTGTAGCTATGGGATATAGCTGTAGTATACAAACGAAATAGGAACTAACACATATCAACCGTTTGTTTAGAACCAGTTTGACGTCACACTGAAAGCGTCTTACAGAAAGTAACGTCATATTTAGGAGACTATTTCTTATTTTTTACTCTGGATATTTTTCAGGAAAATGAAATGTTCGTACTACAGTAGATGATTTAACTCCAAATACATTTAAATGAAGGTATTGCGTGATTTTAATGCACTTATATTAAAAGTTTTAAATTTTATGTATAAAAAAAGCGCATTTATTTACACAGAATGACGCCAATTTTGGTTGCAAAAATGTAGCGAGTCTAAATTTTTATTATCTTATAAAAATAGTGTCCTTACGCAGTTTCTTTTTCTGGCAATATGAGTCATAAGAAGACAAAATTGCATTAGAATATATATATATATATAATGAAATGACGCTTTTTCCATCATTTTCTATAAAATATATAAAGTAGTGCACAATTTTTGTTTATGTTTTTCGCAATTGTCCTGTTTCAAAGTAAAATAAATTATTGGACATTCTGTGAAGTTGAAATAAAAACCGCAGTATATCCCTTTCCCTTACTATTTTCTCCCAGGGTTAGGTTTTCTAGCCATACCCATGGACTAACTCGATGGTTACCGGTGGGGAAAATATGCCGATTTGTAAACTATCGAAAATTGGAGCTGCAATGTGCCCCCAAGTTTTCAAGCATGCGTATGGTCCAGTCCGGACGAAAAGCAACTTAACCCGGTCTTGACTAAATCAATGAAATATGGCCTGATCGACTAGATTTCTGAAAAAAGAGCTGATAATCTATAACCAACATAATCCTACAATGAAAGATATTTTAAAGAATACTAGATGGAACCCGTCAAAACTTGACGGTAAACAATTTGATATGAATTACAAATTTTATATGAATATTGCTCGGGCATGTGACAAAAACCTTAGATATGTTTAAAATCAGTGTTGATTTCTGAAAATTTTCTCAGTGCAGGATTTCTGCAGCTATACGTAAAAAATCTAATTCATAAAGTGTGAAAATAAAAATTATTATCACTTGCGATACACCCAAGGGGCATAGTGAACTCTAACCCTTTATTAATCTTTCAGTGGCTATATGCGTTAAAAAGTTTTAGACAAACATTGTTTTTCAAAAAATTTCCGGTACTTTTCCGGACACCATGCCAAAATGTATGCTAATGCATAATATATGTAAATGTATGTAAATGTATGGTTGTAAATGTATGTAAATGTATGTATGTTAATGTTTGTAAATGTATGTATTAAATGTATGTAAATGTATGCTTGGCGACAATGGTGTCCGTATAGCGGAAATACCAAATTTCCTCTTACAAATTTCCTCTTACATATTTTTAACTGACGTAGTATGGGAAGAGTTTCACATTCTGTGCTGGTTGGCGCGATTGGCAAAAAAATCCAAAATAGCGCGAAAAGAAGTGTGACGTCACGTAGATTAAGTCGAGGCTAACGAAAAAGAAAGGCTACCGCGGTGCTTTACGCGTATCTTTTTTTTACAGACCGCCGGAGTCACGTGATGCTCGAATGCACCAATGTAGGTGTACGAAAAGGGCATCACGTCACTCTAGCGGTTTGTAAAAAAAGATAAGTGGAATGCACCGCGGTAGCCTGTCTTTTTCGTTAGCCTCGGATTAAGTTCACTTCAGTAGTTAAAACGTAACCCCAAAGACTGAAGATCGCAACAATCACATCAAACACTTATTGCCAAAATTAACTCGCCAAAAAAAATCATCAAGGGATACGGAACTCTTCCCTAAAAGATTTTCTTACAATTATTTTTCTTAGAAAATATAAAATTAACAATTTTTAGGCTTATGAGGTATGGATTATTGTCACTGTACATAAATATGTTACAAAATATATATATATATAATTTTTACTGTTAAAAATTTAGTCTGACTCTCAGAATTTTCACAGAAGTTTTTTTTGCTTAATTAACCGCCATTGAGCCATGAGGCATATTTCCAAGATCAGCAACAAAGCGAAAAAAATATAATATATCCAATACGGTACTTTTATGTTTGCTGGGCGCCAGTGATAACTCGCCAAATCTTGTTTCAATTGGTATCATCTGAATTGCAACCCTTTCAATTCAATTATTTCAATTTTGATTTCAATTCAATTCTTGAGATTTTGTTATTTGTATTGATGTGTTTGTGGTGGCACAGATATTATATACGCACCACATTGGCACGATTTTTTTACCCGCTAATCTGGCGAAAACTTTGTTTTTGAATATTAACGTTATAATGTATATTAACGTTATAACGTTATTTTATTTTTATATTGAAATAAAAAAATCACAAATTATTGCATGCTATTTGTAACTAATATTCAAAAACAAAGTTTTCGCCAAATTGGCTGGGGAAAAAATCGCGCCAATTGGGTGCTTATATGACATCTGTGCCTTTGTGGTTACGTATTTCCTCATGATTATATTTTAGCTATTTTTAAGTAAGTTTTTAAAGACATTATGCTGCAATGTTAAAATATTGGTTATTTGTTATTAGCTAATGTTAAAAGATTGTCGAGAAAAAAAGAGTTGGCGAGATTAAAAAATTTTGGTGATCACTGGCACTCGGCGAACATAAAAGTACCCAAAATACATATATTCAGACATTTCAGTGCCCATTTCGATGTTATGATAAAAAATTGGACTTTTATTATGTAGTACATAAAAAATTACGGCATGATGTCATATTTTCCCCACGCCAATTTGGCGAAAACTTTGTTTTTGAATATTAGTTACAAATAGCATGCAATAATAGCACGTGATTTTTTATTTCAATATAAAAATAAAATAACGTAATAAATGAAATAGCTTCTATTATTTAAAAAAAGGAAATAAAAATAAATAAATGATAGTTTGATATAAATAAATATTGATATACATAATAAAAACAATTTAAAGAATAAAAATAAAAATAAAAGTAAATAAACAGCAATATAAACAAAATAACCGGGTTACAATGTGAAGCATAAAATTGCCATTTTGTTGCAATGGCGCCAATGTGGTGCGTATATCACATCTGTGCCCAATATTTTTGCTTGTGTTTTAATAAATTTTGCTCCATTTCCATGCACCTTTTGCCTCTAATGAAAAAATGTGTCGAAAATTTCAAAAATTCCCAACAAATCTGTACAGGTAATTTTGGCACAGATGTCATATACGCACCACATTGGCGCGATTGCAACAAAATGGCAATTTTATGCCTCACATGGTAACCCGGTTATTTTGTTTATATTACTGTTTATTTACTTTTATTTTTTATTTTAATTCTATAAATTGTTTTTATTATGTATATCAATATTTATTTATATCAAACTATCATTTATTTATTTTTATTTTCTTTTTTTTAAATAATAGAAGCTATTTCATTTATTACGTTATTTTTTTTTATATTGAAATAAAAAATCGCGTGCCATTATTGCATGCTATTTGTAACTAATATTCAAAACCAAAGTTAGTTTTCGCCAAATTGGCGAGGGAAAAAAATCGCGCCAATGTGGTGCGTATATGACATCTGTGCCCAAAAATCATGGATTTAATTAATTTTGTAATATGCGGTGCAACCAAAACATTTGTGATTAAATCAGTACAAATATCGCAGACCGGGGTTAATTTTTGGCACCTAAATGACGATTTTTGCTTTCTATGGCAACCTGGTGTTTTATAATAAAATTGAATATTTGTGTAAATAAATAAAATAAAATATGTACTTTTATGTTAGCTGGGCGTCAGGGATAACTCTCCAAATCTTGTTTCAATTAGAATAATTTAAATTGCAACATTTTACGTGAGATTTGTTATTCATATTGATATGTATGTTTAGATATTTTATTATGATTATATTTTAGCTAATTTTAAGTAAGTTTTTTAAAATTTTATATTACAATGTTAAAATATTACCTAGTTGATATTAGCTAATGTCAAAAGATTGACGAACCACAGAGTTTAGAGAATAAACTCTATGCCTTGCAACAGTGGGAGTTGCCGACTTTATGACGTCATAAGCAGAAGTAAAATTTTAATTGAAAATTACGGCTAATTAATTAAATTTTCGAACAAACGAATGTACGATAGCAAATCTGTGTCCAAATATCTTTCATTAAAAAAAAGAATGGTGTAATTTGATGCAGTAGTTTGTTCTCACGGATTGTCGAAAAAAAAGCTTAGCGTTTTAAATATATAGATTGCATACATACGTATTTATTTAAAAAAATTAAACTACAAGATTTTCAATTTATTTGTCCAGAAAACTCATTGTATATAGAAAAAGAACATTGATAATTACTTAGATCAGGCAACTATATTCAATTGAAGACTCATTTAAAAAATGCAATTTAGAATTTAAAAAAAGACTGCTAAGTAAAAAAAAAACAAATTTTGAAGTTTTATGAAAAAAAGAGAGTAGATTTTTTAAATACTTTCTCTGTATATAAGAAATATATAACTATATATAGCAATAATATTCGTAGATTTACTTTTAATAATGGTTTTTTAAGTTAAAAATTATTAATAACTTAATCCTGGATATAGCCAATAAGGAGAAGCCTAAAAGCAAATTCGATTCACAAAAATACAAACTTTATACACTTTAATATTTTCTAAACTTTTTTGAGAAATTAAGGTACAGCCTTAAACGTTTCAATATCTGCTTAGTAGCCAAACCCCCTCCTAAATTAAAATATATCATTTGCACCAAAATTGACCCAACGGATTTTGAAAATTATTCAGGAGTATATCAAATACCATTTCTTAAAGCCGACGTATCAAATAATTAATATATTGGCATGACTAGCAGGAAATGTAGTTGTAGAAAAAGAAGCATATAGCTGATATAATGTATAATAGGAAAACCACAGCTCTGTCAAAACTATATCAAGAAGAAACCATCCAAATAAATGTTAATGAAAGTAAGATAATTTCCCCCACCAAACTATACTATCCATCCATTAAACGAGAAACCATACATTTTATTTTATATCACTACTTTTAAAATAAAAATAATATTGTGGACCTTACGCGAACCAGAAAGAATGAAGTCTAATTTTTATATACCGCTGACCAGGCCACAAGTTGCCGGGCATGAGTACCTAGCTTAACGAGTTAGTAACTGGCCGCGAGTGGATATTCGCTTGATCACCGCATGGCTGTTATGTACCTGACAAGAGCATTGTTGGCATCGCTGCAATATTCTTTAGTGGTTTGTTACAGTTTTCTTTGTTTTCCGGTCCCTGGTTTCTATTTAACTTTGTTGAATTGACAGATTAAAAAAAGTTAAAGAAGAGAAAATGGGGACTGGAGACTGGAGACTCACTCTTGTGCAATACCCCTCGCAAACCGCCTAGATCAGCCAATCCGCACTCGCACTGACAATCTTGAGGGAAGACGCTGGTCTCTTTACCTTTTAGTTTTGTCTTTGTTGACACTTTCATGGGCAGTTGTCTCTGTCATGGAACTCAGTCATTTATATGGTTTTCTACCCATTTATTTCAATATTTTGGCATTTTGGAATGGAGCCTTGTTGCGGCTATTAGTTCGTCATTTTTGACTTCATTCTTCAAGATGTAAAACGTGGGATTTCTTGAATTTTCTTTGTGATTAACTTGGTGCGTTGTAGGCTGCAGCCTGTTGCGTGGCCAGTAGTTCGTATTTTTATTAAAGAGGGCAGTTTTCACTATACTGATTATTTTATTACGTTGATTATTTCTTTGTGACTTGGCACGATGGCCATCATGCCATGGATGTTCATTTTATTATTTAGGCTAACTGCTATCACTGTGTTGAGATTCATTATATTATTTATGATTGAGCTCAAAGGCTATCCGTTCATCTTTAACAGACTTCCACTATAGCGCTGCAAGACGATTTTTATAGTGCACGTAAGTGCTGCTTTTTATTACATTGTGCTTTATATATATGTGTATATTAGGTGCAATATAAGAATGTTCTTACACGGGATTTTTCCTTCTTCCACTTCTTTCTTAGAGCTTCATAGAATCCCGAAGAATCGTATATGGCGGAAGGGAAGGGCTTTAGAGTATATTGACTTTGCCTCGTGTTAGTGTGAGATGTAGTCTATGTTGTCAATTATATATCTGATCACTATTTTGCCTTTAGCTTGTACATGTTTGTTTTGAGCTAGCTGTTTATGCCAAAGTTGCTCGTTGCTTGTTATTATGTCGACCAAATGGTATGCTTGAATGAGTGGGCAGGCTGTGAGGTAGTGTTTTGAAATTCCGGGCATTCCACACTCACAATCCGGTGAATCCTTCTTGGACCGATACAGGAAAAAAAACACGAAAATCCAGGCACGGACTGTGTGTCCGGCTAGAATGTAATAAAAGAAAAAGTGCAATAAAAAAAGCCCGCAAACCCTTGCCCATGCAGATCTGTATTACAACAACAACAGCATAGGTAAATGGATAGTAGAACACAAATTTGCCAGGTATCTTCCTGGTCGTACAGGTTTAACAAATCTTATAAAAATAATAATAAAGCATTTTTAAAAGTTGTTACATTGTTATGGCTCATTGAATCAAATACATGCGTACATTACTTTTGTTTATGAAACAAATACTATTTTAAGATGACATTAATAGTCTTCTTAATTTTATATTAAACTAAAAACAGTATCGGAAGATACAGTATCGATATTTTCGCACAACATCAAAAAATGTATTCGCTAGAAAAGGAAGTAAAAGCCAAAGGAAAAAATATGATTCAATGTTATTTCTGCTACAGTGCTTATTAGTCAGCCACATATAATGAAAATACAACTAGGAGAAAATAGCTTTCTATTTGTTTTTCCATGCTTTTATCGATCTCTCCCCAAGGGGTAATATTTTGTCTTCAAAGAAGCAATTCTTATCAATTTGTATATCAAAAGAAAGAGATTATTCTTTTACTGATACCTGAATCAATCTTTATGCTTTTACATAGGACAAAATAAATATAAAACAATTGTATCTTTTCTTAGGAGAATTCCTGACATTTTTGTAGAATTTCTTTTGCTAAATAACAATCATTTCAAAGATAGAAAAGTTTTTTTATGATTGCAAACAATAACTGATTTAAGCAAATTCACATAAACAGTACATTTATGATTTATTTTTCTCTTCTTAAATAGAGCATTAGAAGTTCATTCTTGACTAATGTGAATTTAGGCAATTTTAGTAAGAGGAAGATGAAATACAGGGTCTTGTCACCCCTTCGCCCCCTATAAGGCTATTAAAAATGTATGTGTTTAAGTTGTATTCCTGTACATTTTGTTGCAACGGCGTTTTCACAAAAAAAAATTCTACACAGTGAAGGACACTGTTCGGCCAGCATTTGGGACAAGCACCAAAGTAACGATTCGTAAAAATTCCCACGGGATATAAGGAAAGGGAAGCTGACATTACTGCTGGAAAAAATACTGTTGGATACCTATCCGTCTTTCTAACTCTTAGTGTACACAAGAATTCAGGCGATCTAATTGATCTACGATTAACAGGTCTGTGATACGATTGGTCTACGTTGTCATGACGATTCCTACAATGATCGCTATAACAATAATGTCTCAATAATGTATGCAATGTGTCACGAAATTGATGGTGTTCATATAGAAGTTCAGTATCTGTAACAGTGAATCAGCTAAATTCTGCACACGTGTCTAGTATTATTCAATTGTTATTCTATTGTTCTTTCATTTTTCGTAGAGGGCGACAAGACATTTGGGCAACTCGGTGTAAAAAAAAATTCTTCTATTTCCTACCTAAAAATAGTAGCCATCTGTTATTATCGCTCTTTTTTTAATTTCTCTCGAAAGAGCTCAATTCAAAAAGATCTTTTAAGTAGCTATTTTTACACATGTCAATAACAAAAAAAGTATTTATCGTTAGTTTTCAAAAAATAGCAATATATGTATAAGCTGAAGATTTGGGGGGGGGGGGGAATACACAACCTTTTATCATCTTTCTTAAATCATCATCGGTCACATCGCTCAAAATTATGCGAGAATTTATAGAATACCTAAGCAATACAACATATCTTCGTACTTTTCAAGAAATCTGTTAGTACCTTTTTAGCGATTCTACCTTTTCTAAGGTATTGCCAATAAAATAATGCAGCAAGTATAAAAATAGTTCAAACTATAGTGAACGTTTTTTTCTAATTTTAATAGACTTGAATCCCGCCTCGTTGACAAGTATCAACTCGTTAAGCTAGGCAAAAGCCTGACAGGTAGGGGCCAGGTCAGCGGTCTAAAAAAATAGACTTGAATCCGATAAAACGGTTAAAAATTACTTTCGAATTACGTACGATTTTAGCCCAATATGTTCATTTTCTCATTTTAAAAGACCTTCAATCCGAGAAAACGATTAAAAATTTACTTTTGAATTATGTACGATATTTTTCCGAGGTTTAGACCGACGTTTTTCAATAAGTATAATACTGAATACTAGAGTATAAATACTTACATTTACAAAAAAGTTTCCTATAAAAAATGATTTCCTTAAAAAAATTACTGAAGTTTAAAACACACGTTGATTTTTAAACACATGCTGATTTGGTCTAAATTTAATTTTAATGCATGTAAACTTTAATGCGTGTATCTCAAAGTATATTTAAAGGATATTCAAACACGTGTTATCCCTTACTAATTATAATAAAACTAAATTACATCATTTAAAATGTTTTTATATATAGAACAGTTATTCTGTTTTGATTTGTGATATGAATGCAGTAAGCTTAAGATTAGAATTAGGAAATAGTAAAGTCCTTACAAAATATCCTGCAAATAACATACAGCATCCCCAAAACAGGTAGTCACAAGCATCTACTGTTTAAATGCATCACAATTTGAGAAAATTGCAGATGTTTATGAAAGACAAGTGCAGATAAATGGATATTAAAGTATAGACTAAAAGAAAACAAAATCGTGAATAACGCATGCTTCAAATAAATCATTTTTGCAAATAACAAATACATGTTTTTACAAACTAAGTATACAAGATATAAATTTGACTAAAGTTTACCGCATCTTTCTCTATTTACTCTGCTGCAAAATCAGCTGTGTTATTTTTAAATTTCACATATCAATTCACTTCGGCATTTTGTTCATCAGAATGTAAAGCAGAGATAATTTGTTATACTTGAAAATTTTTAAATATTTTAATGTATTTAAATTCTAAAGAGTTGTAGTATTTCTAACACTAATTTAAGGATATAAAAATAAATATCTCTTGAGTAATTTTATATTAAATAATATACAAGGTGTCTCCGAAAGATAGAAACTCGCTTTAATTTTTTATCTATTACAGGTACGTAAGCATTGTAGGTTGCATAGACACTCCTTTGTGGTATATATTCACATACTTTTAAATATATATATCCACCATACTGAAAATTGTCAATAACATACTACTTTTGAACTAAAGAACACCATATTCAATTTATACATGATCTCTATGTTCACTAGCGAAGTATCATTTTAATCCTTTGTACTCCAACATTATTTTTAAGTACAATAAAAGAAAATTTAATATAAAATTTATTTAATCCCTCTATTAATAAATGTAGTGTTTACTTTTCAAACAAAATCCTTTAATTGATCATATTTAGAAAGACTGCGAAATAGTCGAAGCTAAAATATTTTTAACTGGTTATTTTCTCAGCCATTTGCATAGATGTAGCTTTTCTCTTTGAAAAAAATTATATGAAACGTTTGCAACTACAAAAACCTTTCCATTTACAGATAAAATCACGATACATTTATTTAAAAATTTTTAATAAGAAATGCAGTATTGCCATAGCAGTATTTTTTGTTAATTAATTTAACTATTCTTGTAAATATTCTGATAAAAGAGCTATAACTCCTATTTATTAAATCAGTTTTAATTAAAAAAACTCATTTAAGTTTCATATTATTATTATTATATAAATTTCCTATAATATCTTCATGCATTCAGGAAGATAACTATTCAGGTGAAGCAATTTCTTGATTAATAATTTGGGGCATACAATGCTAAATGGCACGCACAAATGATATTAAGCTTTTTTCCTTTGTTAGAATTCAGTTAATTTTTAAAATAAAAGTGTGCAGTTTCATTAATGATCTTGTTGCAGAAAAAAGCAAAACTTTCTAATTGACCAATTTTGTCCGAGTGGGTCGTATAAAATTTTTAAAAGTGTTACTTTTTGAAAATGAATTAGAGGACTATTTTATTACATAATCTTATACGACCTTAATTTGAGCATTTTTGCAATTTACGTTGCCTATTTGCCTCCATCAAATAAAAAATAATTAAAAAGTGTTTCAACCTTTTTGGTACACTCTATAAAGCACACAATATTTGGTTCAATAATTATAATATAACGGTTCGTTTGAAACAACTTCAAAATGTTTAATTATATCTTTTAAAGTATACAATAGCCATGTAATTATTACAAAAATTTACTCTTCCGTTTAAAAAAAACTATATTCTAAATGGCAGCAGTTACTTATGACTGTCTTATAGTTTAAATAATTTTGTCCGACTGAAATATTTCCATCATACTGTGAGCAAACTATATTTAACCAAGGCTTTGAATCGAAATCGAACCGAAAATTGGAGAAAACGTTATTTCTTACAGTACTTAACTATGGCTGTCTTTTAATTTAGATAATTTTGTCTGATCGAAACATCTACATCATATTCTGAGCAAACTATTTTAACCAAGGCTTCGAACTGGAAGTGAGCCGAAAAAATGAGAAAATGCAATTTCTTACCGAACAAAAACCGTAACTGAACTTGAGTTTATTTTTCAGTCCATCAAATTCACTCAACACATTATTTTTATGCTTCGGAACTGGATCGTAAAGATACCTATGTTTAAAAATTTATTTACAAGCCATTGAAAACACACTTCAATTCCAAGAATTTGGTATACTATGGCATGTTAAAGGTTAAATCAGAAACTATTTGTACTGAAACTGATTAACCGGATAAAAATGAAAATGTTTATTAACCAAAGGTATAGGAATGAACAGTGAAGTCTTAATTCTTTTGTTTAAAGTACCATCGCGAAAATGAACCCAATACCGACAAATATATTCTCCCTTTAATTTTAATGTTAGAGGATATTTTTTGTGTGTCTCTGTAAAAGAACGATAAATGCTATACACACCATATTCTATAGTAAGTATTTTCTAGCGCATCTCAGTGATATATATAAATTTCTTTATGTTTGAAATAATGTAACATGTAATGTCTTATTAAAATATACCGCGAACGATTTTTCCCCATAGACCGCAATGTAAGAGAATTCTTTTGAATGTCCCTGTAAACGAACTACAAATGCTACACACTTCATTTTCTTTACCGAACACGCCATGGTAAACCTGAATAACGTATCAATTACATAGCAAGACATACGGTTAGACAAACCAAACTCATAAACACTTTTCAACTATATTTCTTTAAAATGCTAAAAGGTGCAAACTAAAAACATAATATACAGTAAAATAACTTTTATTAGATTATTAATATGTTTCGGCTCACTCCGAACCATTATCAAAAACAAATGAGAATATTCTATAATTACACAGTCTTTATTTGAAATGCTATCATTTAATTTTTATGTACTTTTTAAAATTACGCACGTTATTTTTTAAATTTTACTTGGTTGTTTATTTCCATATTTGTAACCCTGGAGCAACTCGAGCCACAATTTCGGTAAGTTAAATGATGCTGCATCATTACATATTGTATTTTTGCCTGTTACTATCTCTATGGTTTCTCTTATTATGGATGGATAGTATAGACTGGAGGGGGAAAATATTTTACTTTCATTAAAATTTATTTGGATGGTTTCTTCTTGATATAATCTTGCTAGGGCTGTGGTTTTTCTATTAAACTTAATATCAACTATATGCTCCTTTTTTCTGAAACTAAATTTCCTGCTTGTCATGCCAATATAGTAATTATTTGATCCGTCTTCTTTAATAAAACGTATTTGATATACTTCTGTATAATTCTCAAAATTATTGGGTCAATTTTACTGCAAATGATATTATTTAATTAAATGGCTCGGAGTGAGCAGAAACATGTCAACAATCTAATAAAAGTTATTTTATTGTATATTATGTTTTTAGTTTACACCTTTTAGCATTTAAAAGAAATATATTATTACAAGGTGTTGTAATTTATTATGCTTTACAACTATGTTAGAAAACTTAAAAAA
Source organism: Maratus michaelseni (assembly GCA_963931845.1). Taxonomy (NCBI): domain Eukaryota; kingdom Metazoa; phylum Arthropoda; class Arachnida; order Araneae; family Salticidae; genus Maratus; species Maratus michaelseni. The sequence continues at coordinate 267,580,259 of OZ007593.1, forward strand.
AAAAAAAAAAAACGGTTTTAAAGTTCTGTTTTATGCATGCAGCAGTTCATAAACAGGGTTGGTTTTAGGTTTAGGCCCTGTAGGTGAAATCTACGAGCTTCTTTGTATTAAAATGGCTTCTCGAAGGTTCTAACAAAGAATCCATTCTATTCGATTATTTCCCATTAATAAAAGGGGTGACATATATATCTCCCTTGGACATGTGTAAGCAAGTTCACGAGGTTCGTCTTTGAGCTTGCCATGCTCGTGTAAAATAAGTATTTGGGCTGAGTTGTTTCGGAAAGGACCAAATGGAAACAATATACAGGGTATTATAAACGGTTTTAACAAAAGAAGAGCGGTCACAGTATTCATCAAGAATAATTTTGTCTAGGAAACAATAGTCAAAATTTACTTAAGCAGTCAATAACACAATTAGTCTCGCTCCATGTGAAACTAGTTGTTGGGGGCCACCGTAATACTTACACATCATGGATATGCATAATATAAAATATGAAAATAAAACATGTGTAAACTATTTATAAAATGCATTGCAATTTGAATAAAATCGTTTCTTGATGACGTCATAAACTTTAAATGCTCTATTACTGAATTGCGTAAAAAAAAAAACATCCGTATAACTCCAAAACTGATCATCATATTAACTAACGGTTTACTGCGTCGGATTAAGCGTCTCATTTCAAATTAAAATATATCTTTGAATTGAAATTTGAATAAAATACAGGGTCATGAAAAATTGAAGAGTGTGGAATATAGGATTACAAATATTTCGACAATTCATTATCCGATTGACTTCATTCTTTATGCAAAATTTATGTTTTTTATTGTCTTTTATATTCACTCCTTAAAACCCTCTGAGCGTTTTGAAAAAGGGTAAAATTGTAATGTTGTTTTCTCTGAATTTTGTTTTAAATGCTAAAAAAATATGATTCTTTCAGCATTATAAATGAAACTTAATTACAAATATGAATGTAACCCTTGAGAGTATTAATCATTCTTCAATGTTTTGAAAATTCATTAAATTTATAGAATTATATTATCTTAAACATTGAATATATTGCCGTGAAACCTGGAGCTTAGTGAACGGAATATTACGTTCCACACGCTTAGAGGGTTAAAATAAACAATTTCGAAAATTTTTATATACCTTTTATCAGAACGAATATTTTGAGAGTCCGAAAGCAATAGTTCTGGATAATCGAGGTTACTGAAATTCAATAAGCTTCTTCCCATTATTACATACTAAATACACACCAAATTTCAAGTCTCTATCTCAATTTGTTCGGGAGATAGAGCGTTTACAGACAGACACACAGACACACAGACAGACGGACGGCAAATTTTTTTTTCTAAAATTATGTTTTTCGGAATTTATAGTGTCTGAAACGTGTAAATCCGTCAAAAAAAATTTTCGATTTTCAAAACGATTACAAGACTTACTCTATACTACGTATGATTGGTAAGTAATATACTACGTATGATGGATAAGTAAAAGGGAATTTCGATTACATCTTCGATATTCATAATATCTTAGCGACTGACATTTCTTTATGGAAAAAATATGATATATCGAAAAGTAATAGAATTGTTGATCAATGACACCGTATGTATCATCAGCTACAATCTGAATTATGGAACTTCTAGATAGGTGTTTTTTTTTTTTTTTTTTTTTTTTTTTTTTCAGAAAGTAGCCGGCATTTCCAGCACCGCTCCATCCCAATTCCTAATTCCATCCCAATTCAAAGAAAGAAGTAAATCTAATGAAGATGTTGTTACAATATTTTCATAATTATTAATGTTTTGAACAGAAATTTGGGTTCAGCTGGAAGTATGACATCCTGTACTTTTTAAATGAATAAGTGCATTTTGATCCTGGTTTTCTATACAAAAAATGTTCGTCTTTATGCTTGCACTCAATCTTCAAATGTCTTTAAATCAGTTTATGGAAGTCTTGTGTACATGTCGGACAAGAAAAATATGATCCATAATCTATGTAAAATAGACGGTTTTTCTTTCTTATCGCATCTATATTATTCTTATACGGATTTTTAATTAATTTTTCTTTAAAAATATTTACAAAAAAAAAAATTTAGTGAAAATAATACTTTTTTTTCTTCAGAACATGTTAAAATTAAATTTTAATATTTATTTTGTTAATCATTGAATTGTGCTTATCACAATTTAGCATAACTGCCAACAAAAAAAAATATTATTTGTAAAAATTTTTGAAAAATTCTGCAGTTTGAAAAGGTACTCTAATTAAAATAGTAAAGCCTGGGGATAAATAGATTCATGTTTGAATGCTTGAAGTACTTTTCGGTTACTTTTTTCCTCCATTTCGTTATTAAATATTTATTTTCCAATTTATAGAAATATTTTATTGTATGCGGAAACGAATATTTCAAGTGTTTAATGCGATCAGAACATTTAATGAGCTACTTCATGAGGTTGGCTCTCGAAATGACTTTCATTCATATCTCGCTGACAAGAGTCATTCACACGTACCTTGACGATTGAATATCGATAAAATAACTTTTATCAGACAGAATAAATTAGTTGATAACTAATTCTATTTCAGTAAAATAGTATAAGTAACTGTGCAAAAAAAAGTTTAAATATATATATATATATATATATATACATATTGTTATTTTAAATAAATCTGATGTGCTGATTTCAAAAATTCACTCAGGTTATTTGTATCACAATTTTTACAGAAATAAATAAATAGAAAATGTTCATTCAAAAGAAGAAAAAAAAAAAAAAAAACTTACTAATATATGGCGTCTTAGCGATCGGGTTCAGAAAAACATATTGAAATTGGGGTTTCGGTATCATAATTTGGGGTTACTTGGACTAAGGTCCTGTGTCGAGTCGGATTACCCAATTTTACCGGAACCACAGGTCCGATTCGTGTTGGTTGACTTAAAATGTTTTGGTTTCGGATCGGTTTTGGGTTGAATTTCGCTTTTTTCGGATCGGGTTCACCCGACTTTTTAAAAGAAAGTCCTTAATATGTTTTTAATTTAAAAGAAACTGTACATTTGAATATTAATGAGTGTACATGTGTTCATTTTTATTCAAAAAAGATAAAATTGGTACTATAGATATAATTGTTGATTACTTATCCATAATTTTATTACAGTACGCATTAATTCTCTGGAAACTTCTTTTAATTTTGAAACATTACTTTTTTTAATTAAAAATTTTTTGCTTTATTTAATGTTTAAATGTGTTGAATAAAGAAGGCAAAAACGTCTGTTAAAATAAAAAAGTCAAATGTCAAATGTAAAATGTCAAGGATTCTGTTCAGACAAAATGGCACGTATACGTGTCGCTCGTCGATGAAATTTCTACTAACATTCTATTACTGTTAAAACGTATTTCTTAATCTACGCCTGATACATGATTTTTTGTTCTTGTTCATATATTTGTTTTTGATAGTCAGCTGTATTGGAAGCATATCTTTCTGAGAAAGGGTCCAAAACTTTCCATATGAATGAAAAATATTTTCAATTTTAAAGAAAACAGTATAATATATTATAACGGCAGGTGTTTAAAATTTCCGGTGATTAATAAATAACTAGTGGCACCTAATAAATTCATCGCTTTTGATTCATATCTAACCCAAATGTTCTGAAGCATTATATCTTCAGCTTCTAATTCTGCCCATGAAAATTCAGAATCATAAAACAACACTAGGTTGTAAGACTCCTAAATGTTTTTTATTTAATTTTGAGTTGTCAAGCGGTAAAATTTCCATAATCGATATGAATGAAGATGATTTTTGGAGTAATAGTGATCGATGTAATAATTGTACTTAAGAATAAAGATTATTTAAAATAGTCTTTTCGTAGATTAAAAAATATATATACAGTATGCCCCCTCTTAACTTCGGAACGGCTGCTGCTATATTTATAAAAGTGGTGTCTAGGTATAGTAAGGTAGCCATGCGCTACTGAATGAAACTGCCTACGGTGCCACCTGGTGGAAAACTGCTGAGTTACCATTCTTATATCGAAAACGGTAAGATATAGGGAAAACAAGGGATTTACAAAGTTGTAGAGTATCATCGATTTAGTACAAAAAACACCTTGTGGACATTAATGCGAAGAATAGAACGGGTAAAACGCGCATTTGTTTTTTTTCGTGATTTCCTACTCTTTCACGTGACAAAACGATCTTAGAAAGAAAGAAACAACCAGTTTTATGAAACAGCAGGTTTAAGCGATCCCTCCACAAACATTGCAGGACCTTAAACGACGCATTATGACGTTTGTGCCAACGTGTCACAATCTATGCTACAACGTGTGTAACGTGAAATTCAAACAAGGATCCAAATGCGCATTGCAGTTGACGGTGAGAAGTTTGAACATCTAAAATAAAGGTATATTATTATAACTAGTTGCTTTTTTGTTTTTCAGATCGTTTTGTCACGTCACAGTATAGGAAATCACGAAAAAACAATTGCGCGTTTTAACCGTTCTATTCTTTGCATCAATGTCCACAAGGTGTCTTTTTGATCTAAATCGCTCTACAACTTTGTAAATCCCCTTTTTTCTCTATCTCTTTCCGTTTTCGAGACAGGATTGCTAACTCCGCAGTATTCCACCAGGTGGTGCCGTATACGGTTTTATTGAGTAGCGCATGGCTACTTTACTATACCTAGACACTACTTTTATGAATATAGCAGCAGCCGTTTCGAAGTTAAGAGGGTGGCATGGGACTTTAGTTGGCATACTGTATATCGCTATTTTTTTTTTAAGAATTTGAGTAATATTTAAATATACATAGATACAGAGAATTTCTGAACTGATAGTCAGTACTTTAACAGATGATATTACATGTTAGGACAAAAAACATTTGTATAGGACACCACTGTGTTTACTTATTTTATGAAAAATGCCGCGTACCTGAGTAGCACAAAATGGTTGGACCAACGTTGGTAATTGTGTCATGTTGTACCACAGTAAGAAATGTCCACTTTGCCGTGCCATTAGCCAACAAACCATTTGCCAACGAAGACCCAACAGTTGTCCAACTGTTCGCTGCTCAGAATCCTGATCAGATACGCTGCAAATTAGAAGAGTAGCTCTACCTACCGTTTCCCAACGGCTTCCACCAACTGCCAAAGAAATCCCAACAATACATATTTAGGTAAATATCTGCTAACATTCTACTTTTCTTCGAGTCAAATAAACATGTTTTAAACCAGAAATTGTACTTAATAAATGAAATCGAATAAGTAACACATGGAAACAAAACACATTAATTTTTCCTGGCTCAAAACATGTTTATTTGACTTTCAAAATTGTAGAAAGTTAACAGCTATGAAATGGCTGCTATCTATGTCCGTACAGCACTAAGCTAGATGCTTAAAAATTCGTAAGGTAAATATATTGCCGCTTTGACAGTTTATACATTATCACTGATCAAATTACAATGTAAATGTTACACTTCTCATGATGACATAACATTTCATAAAAAGCAAAGTTATTCTATTGAAACTGTTATGAGCGGAAATTCAAGGACATGCGATATCCTCATATATGAAAAACTCCCGATTTTTTCAAAGCTCAAATACACATGTTTTGAACCAGAAAATTTACCTAATAAAATTTGGTTGATAAAATAATGTCTTGATTTTTTGTGGTACTTATTAGATTTCGTTTATTAGGTAATATGTCTATATATTTTTTTTTCGACTTAAAACTTTGATTGAAATAAATAGTAATATAGAAATTTAAAAAAACTTAGATTTTAATTTTACAATAAGTGAAACTTTTTCACTGCTGAAAGTGACCTCATGTGATAAAGAAAACGTGCATTTTCATTCATAAAGCTGAAACATCTTTTCTAAAAATATGACGGGACTTTCAATAAAATTTCGTTCTGCCCGTGCTAAGATTAAGGCCTGTAAATCAAAATAAATGCTGATATTAAATTTACATATTTATGCTTATGACAGTTTTAAGTTGTTTTAAATGTAGATATTTCACCATTTGTCTTCAAGAAAATACTTAGTTTCATACGCTTTTATCATATTATTAAAAATCACTAATTATTTTCTTTGTTTCTTTTAAAGGAAAGAAAGTTTTTACTAAATTAAGTGACATTCTGGTGAAACAAGATTATTGTATCAACATAAGATAAGCGTGAGCAATGAAAATATTTATGTAAATTATTGAGTTTAAAAAATATAATAATATATTTTCTCTGGTCACAAAATGGCTGAAAAATAGTTTAGATACCAAACTCGAATTTTGTACGCAAATATATAGAATTCTTGAGACAGTAGCCTATAAAATACAGTCAAACTTCCATTTAACGAAGTCTCATCGTTATACTTAACACTTCGTTATGAAGAAAATTCGTTAAATAGAAATCAACTCATCATATCATGCGCTCAAGAGTAAAAGAAGTCATTCTGAGAAAAAGCCATTTAAAGTTTAAATTGTATTTTTAAAATATAAAATTTATAATAAAAGAAACAAAAATATAAATTATGTACTCTTCAGTATTAAATATAAAGCCAGATGCTAGTTTGAATTGATAAATATAAAATAGTTTGTAAAATGCTGTAGAATATAGGAAGTTGCGTCAAAAATGAATAAATTTAAATAGTAAAAATGTAGCACTTATTCTTGCGAAAAAATTAATTTTAAACATAGAAGTTAAAATTGTGTTTCGCATTGATTAATAATTAAATAAATTAAATATGCGCTTTTTATAAAATGTAATTATTTAATGCAAAATTTGGGCCTTTTTTAGGGATTTTGATATTTTAATATCTGATTCACATACTTTGCAGCACAAAAATCTGGAAAGTTTACTAAAAATAATAGTAATATCATAATAAATCCGTAACCAAAACTGTCGATTGAAACAAAATCGCTGTCAAATTTACTACTTTGTAGTTTTCTGTAAGATAAATTAACACCTTAGGACATATTTTCATAATCGCATTTTGTATAGCGATTACCATTAAAATGACGATTTCTTTCACGCTATTAATTATTATAATGGATAATAAATACTAAAAAGTGCAATAATATTACAAAATCAGGAAAATAATTTTCTGAAAAGAACAGTTTTGTTTCAAATTAAGCACTTAATAGCGAATAAAATAAACAGCTAAACAAAATTATTATCACGTTTCAGAGCAAAAGCAAAGGCATCAAATTAAATAAACTTAGCGAAAGTGGAAGTTGCAATTTAATGTTTTAAAACTTTATTATTATTATTTACGGTATTCAACTAAAAACAACTAACGCATTTTAGCATATTTTCAAAGTTGCGATAATGTGAAAGCGTCGTAATAAAATGCCAGCAAGGCGCCATGACAGTTGTCGAGGGTATTTAAATTGAAAATGAAGGAGTGATGGCTATATTTCCCCTAATATTTTAGTAAATAATTATCGCACAATTCTCTTTCTAAAAATGTAAAAATCGATTTTTTTTTTTTACATTTTAATTGTGTACTGCCCCCTTAAAAATATTATTTTCAATTCCTTTCATAATCTGTGTTTCATTCTTTTTGATGTTTTTGGAATTACGTTGTAAAATACATACCCTTTGTTATAGACAACTTGTTCTAGTAAAACAAAATTTACATCACCTATTATATTAAAATCTGTATTTCTTTTAGTATTTCACAACCCCTCCTCCTCCTCCTAGAATGCATATCATAGCGCCATGAAATTGACATAAGCTATGCACCTGGATCCAAGAATGTCACAGAATTTTAAAATTTAAATTAGCTTCCGAGATATAATTTTTTTTTTGAAATTTTGAACGAAGAGTCTCTAAAGGTGGCAACTAAATTACTCCATTTTTGTGAAAAAAGGGGAAAGAAAAGATTAAATAATGGAATATCGTCTGCTATCTGAAATGGTGAACAAATATCTTTATTTTTATTTTGTTTGAATAAATCGATTTAATGATTTTAGTTTACATTCTCTTTAAAAAAAATGTAATCTAAAGAATCTTCATAAGACTTATTTGCACATTTACATAAAGTATTATAAAAAGCTGAAAGAGTTTAATATTATTTATAATTATGGAATAATAGCTTCCGAATTTGTTTAAAATGTAAAAAATGTAAATGAGTATACAGTCGCAACATACGTAAAGGGCATATGCTCAGATTAAAAGTTTTTGTCCGAAACATAGCAACCCACACTATAGAAAATGATACTCGCCGAGATGAATTTGCTTAGATTATTTAAACAAGTATACAAGCACAAGCCTGGCAGTGATGGTAAGTTCTCCTATTTTTTATCAAAAATCCTCTCGACTAATTGAATTTTATTGCCCGTATGTCTCCGTTTTCTGATAAAGGCATTCTACTCTAATTGCATCAAAATAACATAACTTGCAAAATGTAATTTTCGTAATTATCAATTCATTTACATTGTGAATATGATTTGTTACTGATAATAATGCATTTAAAAAATAATATTATAAGTTATTGCTAAATGCAGAATTAAATTTGATTTCAGCTTTTCCTTCAAAAATCATCAATGCAAAGGCAACACATCTGCTTGCTATGCTTGTTTTTAATTTTATTAAAACAGCGTACAGCCAATGGGGATCAATTAATTTTTTACCTTCTAAATACTTCACGTTCCTATCGATTTTTTTCTTTTGTTAAACATAAGTTAAAATGAATGTTTCAAATGCTTGTGGCATACGAACTTATAATAAGCCAGTTTATAAATTTTGCCCTCGAATTAATATCCTACTCATTTCTGGAAGGCAAGACTCTTTCAGATGTGCTTTCAATGCTAATTATCGATAAAATAGTTTTCTTGAATCGAATCAATATATACAAACAATTTCCGTTTCCATATATTTTTATCATTTAATTATTGCAGCATAAATAAACCTTGTAAAATAATATTATTATATATTTTAGTTATCATTCAGTTTTACTAAATTTTAAGTAACTTTTATCATAGTATTATTCATAAGAAATATTATTCATGCGTTATCGTATATTTTCGATACAGTTTCTATTTGAAATATTCATTATAAAGGAAAGAAATTGATTTTTGATTGTTGCAGTTGTTTTTTGGCTATTTTTGCAATTTGTTAAACTAAAATATTCCCTTTCAATTTATTGAAAACTTTTATTATATGTTATAACAAAATTCTTCAAGTGCGTTTAATGGGATCAGAACTTATCATGAGCCAATTTATAAAGCTTGCTCTTTTCATTCATTTCTGAAAAAAATAAGTGAGAGAATAGATACATTCGAAATTTTGCGATGAAAAAAAGTAATTTTTAACAAAAATTGCTTTTTATGCTGTGTATAACGAATTGATATTCGTTATTAGCAATTTGCGTTACAATAACTTACTAAAAGATTGATATCGGAAATTTCTAGCACACTAAGGGCGCGTTCAGAGACCGAAACACGGATTACTCGTATAATTGGGGAATGGCATCATCTGATTTTATCAGGGTAAAGTTGGGTTAAAACGGCTGTGAAAGCATTTGGGTAAAGTTATGGACATGGTTTACAATCAAACACTTCCGTCAACCAATCTACCATTACATTTTGATCGTATTAACATTGCAGGAGCCATCCTAGCGCACGTTGGCCAATTATATGATAGTCCTGTCAAAGGTATACCAATCAAATGGTCAGGACTCAAGTGTACAGTAGGAGTCATAAAGATCGACAATTAACAGTTGCAGTTAGCTATAAAGCAAACAAACAAATCAGATTTCCCAACCACTTGATCAATTTACCCAACAAAATTCTCCAGGTAATGTGGTTTAATGTAGAATATTCGCTATTGAAAATGAATTGTGTAGCAATGACATTTTGTTTACAGGGACATACAAAAGAATTCCGTTACATTAAGGTCAAGGGGGAAAAATCGTTTACGGCGCATTTTATTGATGTTACGATGTTTCAAACATAATAAGATTCATATCCATCAATCAGATGTACCACTACAGCATGCTTTCTCTAGAGTATAGAAGAAGTAACATTTATAGCTCGTTTATAGTGACGCACAGAAAAATTCCATTACATTATGATCTATGGGGAAAAATACATTGTGGTGTTTTTTATGATGTTATGGTACTTCAAGCATAATGGAATTAAAAAGAATCACTGAGGTGTAGTACAACTTAAATAGTTCAGTGTGTTTTCTATATAGACTATGGAGTGCGTAGTACTTATCGTACATTTACAGAGACGCACAAGAGAATTAGGTTACAGTAGTGACTATAATCGATAGTTGCTGAAAGTGCATTTTCCGTTGTGGTTTTTAAACTTATCTAATTTTAAGTGTATTACGTGAATCGTATGAATACGACAGATCATATATAGAAGTGCATGACAGAATTCACACACATCACCACATATGGGCATCAATTGCTGAAAATGGAGTTTTGCTGAGTTATGTCATTTTTTAATTGTTTATTTAGATATCTCATTTTATTGTATGAAAAAATGATATTTCTAATAATATTCTGCTAGTGTTGGAAAGTGATTCCTAATCTATGTTTGATGCATGATTTTTCACTTTTGTTTTAATTAAAAATAATTATTATATAAAAATAATTTTTTTATTAATATAAAAATCAAATTTTTAATTTTTAAATAATTGAAGAGTCAGGCGTTTATAAAAGAAGAATCTGCATAAAACGATCACCGTAAAACTGAAATATATGATAAATCGAATATTTTAAAATTCCATGAAAATATCTCAATACCCTATATTTTTAAACTATCTATAAATAATACTGTGTAACCTAAATGCCACATGTAACAAAGTTTTGTACTACAAATATCACCCTATAGCTTCTGTTTAACACCACATAAAAACTTTCATAAACTCTAAGTCTTATGATTATTAAAAGTAATGACTTATATAGACTTCAGACACGAAATAATGTTTTCTTTCAGAATATGAATATAAATTTTTAAAATAGGGGTAGTCTACATATTACACATTGTAAGAACTTTGTTTTTTCAAATGACAAAACCAACATTTGACACTATATTTCAGTATCTTGGATGAAAGCAGTCCGGAAAAAGGTATAATTCATATAATTTTTCTTTAAAGATTTCTTTGAGAATTTTCATTTAAGAAATTTTTTTCTTGGAAAATTTTGAAGAAGAATATGTAAATGTTTTCACTGAATTGAATTCTTTTTAAATTTTAGTTAAATTTTGAAACTGTTTATCATAATATTTTTGTTAAAATAGTGTGAAAAGGGAATTTCGGGCTTATTTCAGAACATATATTACACGACATAAGACAATCCAATATTTTTCGTCGAATCGATATTTTTCGTCATTCGAGAATTACATATCAATTAATTATTTCTATGTATTGACAATGTGTGAAAAAGGAATTTCGGGTTTATTACAGGACATATATTACATGACATAAGACAATCCGATGTTTAAGGATATTTTTCGTCATTCGAGAATTACATATCAATAAATTATTTATATGTATTGACAATGTCAGCGATCAAAAATTTTAATTTGTTTTTTATAGTATCAATAATTTTAATCATTTATCTACTTTTACCAATTAAAACGACACATTTATTATTTAATTACTTCGCACTAAATTTTCATGAGAAAAATACTTTCTACATGATCAAAAGAAACTTTAAATCCACTTGCGTAGAGAAAGAAATATAGAAGCTAAATTTCTTAAATATAACTAGAAATTTTTGAATTAAAATCTCTATAACTATCGGGTAAACTCTTTCGTAAAATACTCTAATAACGTTAAGCAATAAGTATAAAAAATAAAAGAAAGATATGCACTTCACAATTTTATAAGAAGCTGAGCAAAAACTGTATTAATTAATTTATAATTTTTTAAAAACACGAAATGAGATATTTTACATTACGTCAGAAATTTTTTCGCCTTTTTTTTCTGTTGTATCCCCGATGATACCATAAAGAAATAATTTTCTATATTTAACATTTATCCCTAGACGAAAATATCTCTAGGATGTAATTTTTATAGTCTTTATCGGGAGTTTTTTACATCAGAAAGTATATCAATTAAAAGACATTTAATAGCGAAAGATCCATGGTTTAAAAAGATCCTAAATAAATTTCGTATATGAACTGAAAAATGATCTGAATATAGGAAAATATTTCATCAGTTGTATATCCTAAGGCTAATATCAGTATAAACCCAGCCTTTCAAGCTCATTACAAAGCAAAAAAAAAAAAAAAAAAGTGGTACTAAAATTTTGATTTAGTTTTTATCGTCATTATTCTGGTTGTAATATTTTAAAAATAATATTAAAATGATGGATTGTAACAATGATAATATTTTATGGTAATAATGTACAAAAATTACATGTGTGTGTGTGTATCGCATTGATTTTGCCCTAACACTTCAAAAAGATTACTTCATAAGTTTTTGTTATATATTTATGTATACGTAGTGTAGTAATTCTTATTTATAATCCTACAGTTCCTTAAGCATGTGCTTTGCTTATAACTACTAATGAATACATCTCTCCATATTTCAATTTTATACAATATTTATTACTTACTCAAACAAATAATATGATGAGTAGATAACGAAAATTCATATAAATCAATAATATCTCGCATTCGTAAACACAAATATTGGCATTCACCTAGAATTCTGGCTCAAATCCTTTATTCTGCATATAACGAATTTCCATCCTTCATGTTGAAATAAAAAAATAAGGAACAACAACTATTTTCTCGCTCTCTTTTTATTTACCACGAGTCTTGTATTAATCTTGAGATTTTGCGTGTCTATTAATAAGATCATTGAGTTTGTATTTTGTGGCTATGGTGCATAAATTGTTATTATTTGCTTTTTTATCCCACAATAGTATTTTTCAAACATAAAATATATGAATATTTAAATACATATAGGATTTTTTTAATTTAGAAATTTTTTTTAAGAATTGCACGATCATTTCACTCAATGACTTTTTTTAAAGATTCATTTTAACTTTAGAATTGTTTGTTTATCTTCATATTTTTATAAAAATAGTTTGAAGTGTAAATTATCTGCTTATATCTGGAAGTATATTATATGAATTAACATAGTCCGATAATTAATGATTTTTCTACACATTTCAGAATTTCAGAACATAATATTGTTTCTTCGCTTTGGCAGTGCTAGAGCTTAAAAATTCCAAATTTGCTTTTATTGCATAAATATTTATAATCCCTTTTCTATTTTTAGAAGATAATTATCTTTAGGTTCATTTAATAGCACCAAAGTTTAATCACAAAAATTAATTTTACATGATAAAAAGGAACTTCGAATCCATTTTACGTGAAGACAAAATTATCGAAGCTGTGTGTCCGATCAAAAAACTGTTATAACATTTTTTTTTTTTTTTTTTTTTTTTTTTTTTTTTTTTTTTTATGTAACTTTGTTTTAGCTAAATTCCCTTTTTTATATGGATGAAACACCCATATAAAAAAAGTAAAACTTTTGATTAAAAAAAACTTATAAAACCAAACAAATTGCTCTTGACAGTTTTCTAGCAAACTGGGGATAAACAGCATAAATTAATTAATAGGTTTTAGAAATTGAAAATTAAATATTTTACATTGCGTGAAAAGATTTATCGCTTTTTTCAAGTTTTTTCCCTCGAAGACACCATAAGGGAATTAATCTTTATATTTAACATTTATATTTACAGGAAATCGTCTCTAAGGCGACATTTTTAAATACTTTATCGCAATTTTCTTCTCTCTTTCCTAAAAAATATACCAATTTAAAGACCTTCAACAGCGAAAAATTCTTTGCTTAAAAAGATCCTAAATAAATTTCACTTAAAAAATATAACAAATTATAACACCTTGTTATAATATACTTATTTTAATTGCTAAAAGGCGTACAAAAAAAACTTTATAAACAGTAAAATGAGTTTTATTAAATGTTTCGACTCCATCGGGAACTATTATCAAAACAAATAAGAATATTCTACAATTCCACGGTCTATGCAGTTTTAAATTAAAACGCCATCATGTAATTTTTCACGTACTTTTTCAAACGCACGTTATTTTTTATTTTTACTTGGTTGTTTATTTCCATACTTGTAACCATGGAGTAACTCGAGCCACCATTTTGGTAAGTTAAATAATGGTGCATCGTTACATATGGATATATATATATATATTGGTTTCTGACGTTTATAAGATAAAGAACGCTTTTCGGAATCGTGCGTAACTCGGAGGAGGTTATTTTATATTTTCCTAGACTGAGAAGCATTTGTCTTTTTTTACAGTGTAATCTATACTAATAAAATAAAGTTTCGTTCTGTGTGTGTGTGTGTGTTTGTTTGTCTGTCTGTCTGTGATGGCTAGCAAAATCTAGCCCACCTAGAAGTCTGAAAATTTAGGTGTGGATAGTCCAAGGTCTGGCCATGTGCACCTGAGTCTCAGCATTTTAATACTTTGAAAATTCACAAAAATATTAATTACAAACTGATCAATAACACATCTCTTTTTTAAGAGCCGGCTTTCAGAACTCACGCATGCCCAGAACCCGATTTTGAACATCGTACGTTAATGAAGAACCATTTGCATGAATAATGCGTTTATTTCTCAATTCTGTTTTAAATTATATCGACTAAACTGTTTAGTTTATTTAAAAACGAAAAGCATATTCTGAAAGACCGCACTCTTACGTCTCCAATGCCGTAATCAATTCGAAAAAAAATATATATACAGGGTGATTATAAAGAAACTTTGCCAACATCTGCACTTCTAGCGCCCGTTCTATTTAACCGATCAAGATGAAATTTTAAATATAGTTGTTTGAAGGTATGCGCTCGAGATTCTGTGAATGGCAATACAGTGGTGCTCACGGTTACGGTTATAGTTACAGAAACTCGAAAATTTCGAATGGCAACGCCTACTTTTTCCTGTCTCAAAATGTTCAGCGCATGCGAAAACCCTAAATAGCGTTGAAACGGTACCGATATGTCCAAAAACAAACGTGTTATGCATACACAAAGAAGAGTTCTGAAAACCGGCCAACAAAACACGATCTGTGCGCACGCAGTAACTTTGCATATGACACAGGCAAGATACCAATCACAGAACGCCGTTCGCCAGATATTCAGCGGAGGAAGCCTATAAAATACCAAGCGGGTATGCGAAGTCGTCATTCATGAACTCGCACATGCCGACGATATGACTCTTCCTGGGAAAGTTCGCGGTGAATTGATCAAACTCTATTATCTAAATGGGATGAACGCTGCGGAAGCCTTGCGTGTGTATCGCCGCAATCATCGACAACGACGTGGGCCATGTACTCTGCAAGCTGTGCGTGATTTAGTGCGCAAATTCGAAGATACAGGCTGCACCTGTGACAAACCGCGCTCCGGACGGCCAACAGTTTCTGAGGACGTTGTCATGGAAGTGCATCATACAGTGACTACAGGGCACACAGAAACTGCAAGAGGATTATCGCGCTTGTTGGATATTCCGAACACAACGGTCCGCAAGCTCTTGCGCTCAGTACTTCACATGTTTCCCTATCGATTTCAGCGCGTCCAGATGTTGCAGCCGGGTGACCCACAACAACGTCTGGACTTCGCAAATGAATTTTTATTACGATATGATGCTGATAACGACTGGCCACTTCGCATACTATGGACGGACGAGGCGCATTTCACCTTACATGGCAACATTAACACAAAGAATTGTGTGCACTGGGGAGAGACGAATCCTCACGCTGTGGCACCAGTACCATTATTTGACGCCAAAGTGACTGTGTGGTGCGGCATTACAGCTACATTTGTTCTCGGCCCGTTCTTCTTTGAGGAAACGACCCCAGCGGGTCCTGCAACATGTTCTGTAACAGGCTCTCGGTATGCAGCCATGCTGAAAAATTCTGTACTACCGGAGTTGCGTCGGCGGAATGCACTCAATGACGTTGTTTGGATGCAAGATGGTGCACCTCCACATATAGCGAGGTCAGTTAAAAGGCTCCTAGATCAGCATTTTGGTGATCGCATCATCTCACGCCATTATCCTATTCCGTGGCCTGCGCGATCCCCAGATCTGACGCCTATGGATTTCTGGTTTTGGGGATATCTCAAATCCAGAGTTTACCTGTGCAATCCGCAAACATTGTCGGGCTTGCAGGATTCTATACGGCGTGAGATTAGAAACATTCCTCGCGTCATGTTGCGTTCAGCGGTATTGTCCGTCGTCTCCCGCATGCAATGCGTAATTGCTTGTGATGGCACCCATGTGGAAAATGTTTGATGCCAATAAAGGTTTTCTTTTGTCTGATATGTGTTCTCATCATTCAGCAGTTTCTTGTCTCTGTCGAATGCATTATTGCTCGGTGCGCCTTAAAGAACGGTTTGTATGTCTATAACACGTCGGTTTTTGGACATATCGGTACCGTTTCAACGCTATTTAGGGTTTTCGCATGCGCTGAACATTTTGAGACAGGAAAAAGTAGGCGTTGCCATTCGAAATTTTCGAGTTTCTGTAACTATAACCGTAACCGTGAGCACCACTGTATTGCCATTCACAGAATCTCGAGCGCATACCTTCAAACAACTATATTTAAAATTTCATCTTGATCGGTTAAATAGAACGGGCGCTAGAAGTGCAGATGTTGGCAAAGTTTCTTTATAATCACCCTGTATATGTTAATCCTTTGAAAAACATATTTGAAAAAGGGTAATTTTTCCGGGCTTAAGTTTTCTCCCTTACGACAACGCCCCTCAATAGCACAATTTTAGAGATACAGACAAAACAAACATATGCTCTTAAAGCTTAAACCTTCTTCTAATAGATGGTATAATTTTTTTTTAAATACGGATTTTAACCCTTTGAAAAACACTAGAGAAAGCAGATCGTTTCGCGCCTCACCAGAAGACTTTTTTTCTCGCGCTAAAAGTTACTAAACGTTCGTTTTTCGACACCAGCTTTTTAGAACAGCTCGATAGATTAAATTTACGTCACTTACAAAACTTTCGAAGCGTTTGGACGAGAACAAGTATTTAAAAAAAATAAAATCTGAGATTTTTTCGGCGAAAACCCATAATAACGGGATGTTTTCCACAGTCACGCTCGGCTTCTGGTAACATTTTCACTATTTAAAATGCATATATTTTCACATAATTTTATAGAGAACTTCGAAATAGTTATATTTATAAACGATCAAGATTTCAGAGAGATCAGACGACGAATACTATTTTTTTTTTATGTTAACGGACCCGACGTGAAAAGAAAACATATTTATTTTACAACCAGATAATCATATTTCTGACGTAAAACCGTTATGTTTATGACCATTGAAAATTTCAAAGGACTTGAACAAGAAAGGCATTTTTTTTTTTTTAAACTATATAATGATCATACTTGAAAAAATAAGTAAATGTTTTTTTACGATTTTTCAATTTTGTCATTAAAGATATTAATTCATACAAAATCGGGTAAAATATATAAAATAATACAAATTTGGGTTTTTTTTAACGTTTTTTCACGGGCCCGGACAACGCTGGGCGGGTCAGCTAGTAATGATAATATTTAAGGTACTAATGTTTAAAAAAAAAAAAAAAAAAAAAAAAAAAAACATGAACATGAACATTTTTTTACAGTGTAATAATGATAATATTTAAGGTACTAATGTTAAAAAGAAAAAAAAATGATTGATTTTTGTTGGTACTAGATTGATTTGGCCCTAGCAATTCAAGAGGCATATCCCATAAATCCTGTGTTAGATATTTGTGTACATGTAATATTTTTTCAAACATGAGAGTTATGTTAAATATAATTAAATATATATAGAATTTTTAGGAATTTTTGAAGAATTATGTGCAAGTCCTGTTACAAGAGTATTTATTTATTTATTTATTTATTTTTTAAGATT
This sequence comes from Maratus michaelseni, assembly GCA_963931845.1. NCBI lineage: Eukaryota > Metazoa > Arthropoda > Arachnida > Araneae > Salticidae > Maratus > Maratus michaelseni. The sequence continues at coordinate 267,598,145 of OZ007593.1, forward strand.
TAAATTTAACTTAAAAAATGTTTATCTTATATGTTAAAGTATATTTTATTTCTCAAAATAGTTCGTATTTTAAATTTCGTGCAGAATTTTGGATATGTATTACACGACTTGAGTATGACAATAATTACACTGTGCAGAAAGACAAATGTTTCCTATTCTAGATAAATATAATATAACGACGAAAGAAATAGTATAATAATCTCTTCTGTGCTACACACTATTCCGGAAAGCATTCATTATCCTTATAAACGTCAGAAGACAAATTATTTCCGAGAGTTAAAGAAGAAATTAAACAAAGTTTATTTTGCTGACACCTATTTTCGGAAACGTTTCCGAGTAGTTTCTATAGTGTATTAATTAGTTTTTCAACCCGGAATATAAGTTTCTAGAATGCTATGGATTCTCAAAATAAGCATTTACATGTTCAACAAAAATGTTTTACAGACAGACATGATACATTTACAAAAGTAATATTAACACTAAAATTAATATTATTTTGTTACTCTTGCATGTATACATTCAATTACGAAGCTGAAATGTTTAATCGAGAATTGATAGTATCTTAAAACCCGATCTTGCAGTTTGAGAAAACGGATTAATACAGAATAAGAACTAGTCTGAAGCGTTTCCGAAAATCGCTGGCAGCATAAAAAACTTTGTTTTTATACATGCTTCTTTAAATCTCGAAAATACATTTGAATCTGTGGTTTCTAAAAATAAAGGAACAATTTTCGGAATCGTGGGTAATTCCGAAGAGGTTATTGTATATTTTTGTTTGCAATTATATTATATTTTCGTATATTGAGAATCATTTGTCTTTTTTTTTTAGAGTTAATGATATTTTTTCGACATTTCAGAACTACATAACAAAACATTGTTTCTTAGCATTGATACTACTATCACTCACATAGATTTTATTTTTAAATAAGAAGATATTTTTTGTATAAAAACACTACAAGAGCTCAAAATTTTAAAAGTTTCTCAATTTTTTTGTATCAATATCTACAATCATGTGTGCATTTTTAGAGAGTAAAATGATGCATTTACACAGCAAAAAACAAAAACAAATTGTTGATTTTACAGTATAATACTGACACTCCAGCTGTCAGTATTATACCGTAAAATTAACAGTAATAAACAGTCAAATACTGGCAGCTGGGGTGCTAGTAAATTATACTGTATTATACTGTAAAATCAACAATTTGTTTTTGCAGTGTATAGTTTAATTGCTCTGCACTAAGGTTTTATTACAACAATACATTTTACATGATAAATGGAGACTTTCAATTCACTTGCGTTGGAAAAAAATATGAAACTAAATGTCCATGTTTTTGTAGCTAAAATTGCTGAAACTTTCGTTTAGGAAAAGAGGGCAAACACTTTGGTAACCAGCTTAACCAATAAGTATAAAGAGAGGAGGGCGGTGGGGGAAGAGAGGAGGGCGGTGGGGTGCATGTTCTTGACAATTCTCTAAAAATTTAAGGAAAACAGGATAAATTAATTTATAAAATTTTAGGTACAGGGAATGAGATATTTTACATAACATGTATTTAAATTATGAAGAATCGTGGCCTTTTTATTGATTTTTTCCTCGGTGATATCTTAAAGGAACTAATCTCTATATTTAACATTTTTATCTTGACGAAAATTTCTCTAGGGTGTCATTTTTAAATACTTTATGGAGCATTAGTGTTTCTTTCTCGTAAAATATATCAATTTAAAACATTTAATAGCGAAAAATTCTCTACATAAAAAGATATTATATATATTTCATGAATGCACTTAAATTAATTTGAATATAGGAAAATATTTTATGAAAGTATCTATTTGCTTTTCTCATCAATATTTACAATCACGTACCTATTTTTAGCAAATAAAATGATAGACTTGTGGTTACATTAATTTATATTAAAATTCCGTGATTAAAATACATTTTACATGATACAAATGAACTTTAAATCCATTGGAATGGTGAAAGAGTTAAGAAAGAAAAATTAAAAAATGCTGTATCTAAATCCGCTACTACATCCATATAAAAAATGTATACACACTTTTGTAATAAAACTAATCAATCAGTATGAAAAATACACGTCCTCAAAAAAAAAGTCATAAAAAAGTAAAAAGTACTGCAGCAAGTTGCTAGAACACCCCTGTAATTCTAAGAGATTTTTCTGTTATTTGAAAAAAAATCCGTCTTTTGACTGGATAATTTCAGGAAAGTTTGAATTTCGGTTTGCGAATTTTTCGTACCTTGAAGGGAAAAATACGTACATAAAAATTCAGTTTCTAAAACTAAAAAGTAACATACAGCGCAGTTGTCTGAACACTCCTGTGATTTGACGAAAATGCAGCTTTAGATTGGAGAATTTCAGATAAGTTTTACGTTAAATTGGTGAATTTTCTGTATTTTAAGGGGGAAATGGACAAATCAAAGCAGATATTTTAATATTTTAAAGTAAAAAAAAAAAAAAGCTTTAATTCATGGATTTTCTTGAGTATGTACACTAAAATAAATTAGTGAATTAAATTATTTTTTTCGTTGATTATGTTTCGTTAACTCACGAAAATTTCCGCTTTGATTGGCCTATTTCCCCTAAAAAATCCTTCCTTTTTTGTATTAGAAAAGAATTTTTACGTCAGTCCTTTATCTCTCAAAACAGGAAAAATTTGCTAACCGAAATTCAAAATTTCCTACAATTCTCCCTCAAAATATGGAAATTTCTTCAAATAACGGAAAAATCTCTTTCAAATCTCTTTCAATCACAGCGGTGTACTGTCAACTTGCTGCCCGTACTTTTTACATTTTTGGGGGATTTTTTTTTTTTTTTTTTTTTTTTGAGAGTGTACACTTTTGAAAATTCCGTAACAAACTCGAGACAAACAGTATTATTTTTCTTTGAAATATTTTGAAACAGGAAATAAAATGTGTTGCATTAAATGAGAAAATATATCGCCTTATCCCTGTTTTTTTTTTCCTGTACAAGGGTGAGAAGCGGATAGTGAGAGGATAGCAGAGTAATATATTTTCTTTAAGCACGTCATTAGTATAATAACAAGCAAAATTTACAAATTAGTGATATCCGTATTATCATCCACTTTTATTGAAAAGGAGGGACATTTTTTTTTGCCCTGTGTATGAAAATCCATATTTCAAGTATCCATTATTATATTTTATTTTATTTAATGAAACACTGATGTTTTTAATTTTATTTAAAGTATTAAGTTTATCATTTACCAGAACAGGCATATAGCTGCACAGATGTCCTCTCCCACTTCTATATAATATGATTATTTTGAAGTACTTGCAGTTCCTGAATCATCAGGTTGATTTTCTGTCAGTTGCAGTTCTCCTAAGAGTTCGGATTTTAACCAGTTACCTCTTTTAAACACAAAAGAAGCCCACTCAAATAATAAATAAACACTTCAAATTAAATACTCATTAAAAAAAAGAAAACTTTCATATTAATATACTTTAGTGTCATAACTCTATCTATTCGAAAACAAAATTAAGGTCCTACTTTTCAGTAAGTTTTAAAATAAAACATTGAAACCAGAAGCTCTGAAATAATTTAGATGTTTTCTAATTATTATTTAAAATAGAACAATAAGAAAATATTTGTGGAAAATAATATTTTATAATTACACTAGTTTACAAAAAATATATATATATTATTTATGTAGGCTATGGACGGTAGTTAAAAAAAAAAATTATTTTTTGTAGCACGTCACAAATCTGAGATATGAAGGTCTTTGTTTTTTATCCACCCGCAATTGATTAAATTCGTTTATCGTTTTATTTTGTAAACAACGGTGTGATTCAAAAGTCTTATTTTTATATAAAAATGTCATCTAGAGTGTGTAAAGTACATCCAAACTGATTTTGTTATGTTTGTGACAAAATTATTCAGTTAAATCGTGGTTTTCCTATAACAATACCATTGCAAGAAGCCTATTTACATTATTTTGGATTTCCGGTGTCAAATCAAGATAAAAATTGGGTTCCTCATGTGATTTGCACTAATTGTAGATTGGTCCTCATCTCCTGGTATTCAGGTAAAAATAGATCACAGAAATTTGGTAAACCAATGATATGGGGAAAACCAGCTAACCACGTAACCGATTGTTACTTTTGTTTAACAAAAACTTTCGGTTTTAACTCAAAAAATATAGATAGCATAAAATATGCAGACGTTCCACCAGTGACTAAGCCGATCCTTCATTCAGAGGATTTCCCAGTTCCCACATCACCTGGCAGAAGTGACCAAACTCACACACATACATCAAGTAGTATCACATTGCACGAGCATAGTGACAGTGAACTATCAAGCTCAGGTAACTTTGTCGATGATAAGAACAGTCCACATTTTACTCAGTTAGAACTCAACGATCTTATATGAGATTTGCAGTTGTCTAAGTCAAAAGCGGAATTACTTGTCTCCAGGCTGCAACAGTGGAAATTGCTTGCTCCTAGTACAAAAGTTAGTATTTATAAAGAGATTCCTGAAAATTTATTGCAAAATTACGAGCGTATGGGTGTAAATATGTCACTAAAAATTCATTTTTTGCATTCCCATTTAGATTTTTTCCCAGAAAATCTTGGTGGTATGAGTGATGAACATGGTGAGCGGATTCACCAAGATTTAAAATCATTTCAGCAAAATTATCAAGGTTTTTGGGACCAAAATATGCTAGGTGACTATTGTTGGTCTCTTGTGAGAGATACAGATGAAAATATTTATAAAAAAAGAGCTAAAATTACCCATTTTTAACTGTCTATTGTTTGTTTAGATGTAGTTTTTTGTAAAAATCTTCTTAATAAATATTTCAAAAAACTGACGTGCTGGATTTATAAAAATATTTTTTCCTAGATGTAGATACCCAAAGTAACGTAACCGTATATATTTCATTTCATGAACAAAAGTCCTGTAAACTAGTGTTATCAATGACAGCTTTCGCGAAGATGGGGAAAACATATAAGTAACCATGTAATATGATTAAGGTTCGATGGAGCTGTGACGTTGAATTATCAATGAATTACTAGGTCTAGTAAGCATTTTCTTTCATTTTGAGAGTAATATATTGGAATTACACATGATACTAACTTTGTAAGCCAAAACTATCAACTTTGTTTAGTGTTTTTAGTTGAACCATTTTTGTAATTACCGATATTATTTTCACGTACCCCAAACAAGCCCACCACGTACCCCCAGGGCTATGCGTAACCTAGGTTGGGATATCCTGTCTTAAAGGAATTAATCTCTCTATGTAATTTAACATTTATGTCTAGACGAAAATGCCTCTTGAGCACCATTTTCCCAAACAAGCCCACCACGTATCCCCAGGGCTATGCGTAACCTAGGTTGGATATCCTGTCTTAAAGAAATTAATCTCTCTATTTAATTTAACATTTATGTCTAGACGAAAATGTCTCTAGAGCACCATTTTAAATACTTCCTCACGGATTTCATTTTTTCCTCCGAGAATATATATAAATTTAAAGACATTTAAAAGCAAAAAAAAAATCTTTGTTTAAAGAGATACTGAATAATTTTCGCATATGCTCTCAAATTAATTGAATATTGGCAAATATTTCATCAAAAGTATCTCCTAAGGCTGATGTAAGCACGAATTCAGCCATTCTAGATTATTGAAAAATAAAGGCAAAAAGTACAAAATTGATTAATTAATTCTGATCGCCTTTATTCTGATTTTATAGTTTTGAAACTAATATCGAAATGATCTTTGGTAATAATGATAAAAGTTTCAGGTTGTAATGTACGAAAAATGCAAGTTCAAAGCATCTTTTTGTTTGATATCTCTTTGATTCAGTCCTAGTAATTAAAAAGTGTATTCTATAATTTTTTTTATTAGATTGTTATATATCTGTGATTATTTTCAAGCAGGATCGAGTTGAGAGTGTTCAAAATACATTTAGAGAATTTCTGGAAAATTATAAATGTAAATGGTTTTATAGAATGAGATTTTTTTAAAGCTTTTATTTAACTGTACAATTGTTTATAACCATATTTATGTTAAAATAGTTTTTCTTTTATTAATCGTACTGTATACTTTAAGATATGGACCAAGTTGCCTCACAAAAATGATCTTTTCTTTCGACATTTGTTAACTACAGAACAATAAATTGTTTCTTGCAATAACATTCAGACTGTTCAAATTTTCCAAGTTTGCTTCTATTGAGCCAAAATTTACAAAAGCGCGTTAATCGTTAGAAAATAAAATGACAGGCGTATAATTTCATTACTTTGCACTATCGTTTCATGATAAATATATACTTTCCATGAGGGTACTTTGATGCAATGAAAGGAAGTCTGAAACTACGCAAAAATTAAAAATTAAATCAACTTGTGTAGAAAATCAGTTTCGAGACTAAAACTAATGTCACACGAACGATTATTTCGACGCTCACGGTTTCCGTAAGGCTCCTACCATCTGGGCTGACTCACGTCGACATTTAATTGCACGTAGAAGAACGATTGGACACAAATAATCGTTCGTGTGACATTAGCCTAAATGTCCTTTACTTTTAACTCAATCATACTGATTTGTAAACATATCACATGAATTGACATTTCCCAACTGAATCAAAAAATGTCCAGACCTTCAGTCGAATCCAGAACCTCTGCCTTAAATTGTCAATACTCTGCTTATTGAGCTACCTGCATCCAGAACCGGCCGGTATGATCCACCCAGATAATACTTTGGTAATAGCATATGTTCTGTTATCGGGAATATCTCAACAGAATGAACCGAAGGTAACGGAACTACATCAAACGACGGATACGTAGATACATTTTATTATTTTTAACTCAATCATGCTGATTGGTAAAGATATATGAATAGACAGTTTTCCAACTGGGTGAAAAAGTGTCCGGGCCGAGATTGAACTCAGTACCTTTGATTTAAATTGCTAATGCTATACGATGTATATACCATACGAATTGACATTTTCACAAATGTGTGAAAAGGTGCCCCGGACGAGAATCAAACTCAGAACTTTTGGCTTAAATTGCCAATTTTCTGGTCAAGATATCATACGAATTGATATCTTTTCAGCTGAGTGAAAAAATGTCCAGGCTGGAAGTCGACCCCAGAATTTTTGGCTGAAATTGCCAATGGTCTGTGGTTGCGATGTCATAAGAATTGACAATTTTGCAGCTGGGGAAAAAATGTCCAGGCTGGGCGCCATTAAATTGCCAATTAATTGGCAATTTCAGCTAAAGGTTCTGGGTTCGACTCCCGATCTGGACATTTTCCCCTAAGTTTGGAAAACGTCAATTCGTGTAAAAGTCCTAAGTCTAACCAAAACTTGTTATACCTAACTCTCTAAAATTTACATTTAAAAAAAAGTTTGGGCAAATAGGTAAAATAGCTGAGTGAAGTTAACTAATAAATACTTTAAAAATATGCTCTTGAGAAGTCTCTAAGAAGCTGAAGAAAAATCAGTAATAATTAATTTTTAGAAATAGAAAATAGGATGTTTTACATTACGTGTGCAAATTGATCGCCTTCTTTTTGTTAGATTTTTCTCTGAATAATACCCCAAAAGAAATTAATCTCTATATATAACAGTTATATCTACACGGAAATCCCTCTAGGATGTCGTGTCATTTTTAAATATTTTATCGCGAATTTAAATTTTCTTTCCCATAAAATATATCAATTTAAAGACATTTCCTGACAAAAAAAAAATAATAATAAAAAATAAAAATCTGAAAAAGATCTTAAATAAATTTCGAGAATGCACTTAAATTAATTTGAATCTAAGGAAATATTTCATCAAATGTATCTCCTAAGGCTAATATCAGCACAAATTTTTTAGCTTATTCCAAAATAAAATTTTAAAGTATTAAAAGGTTTATTTAATTTTTATTATCTTTATTCTGACTGTTTTTTTTAACTAATACCGGAATGATCAGTTGTAATAACGGTAGAATTTTAAGTTAATTATGTACGAAACATATATGTTTGATTTTTTTTTAGTACCATATTCATTCAGCCTTAGCAATTCAAAAAGTATATTTCTCTTATTTTATTCTCTTGTATAAATTTCTGTTTTTTTTATGTTTCTGTATTAGTAGTATTTTTCAAACATGAATATTTAAAATACATGTAGCAAACTTTATTTTCTTTATGAAATTTTTGATGAATTATAGGTAAATCTTTTCTCAAAATGAGTTTTTTAAAGTTATAGTTTAAAATTGTTTATCATCATTTATATATATATATATATATATATATATATATATATATATATATATATATATATATATATATATATATATATATATATATATAAACTATCTTCCTATCACGTAGTGTTTTTTTTAATGAATTTAAGCCGTTAATGTTATAGGAGCAATGAGTTTTAAACTAATTGTTTTTCCAAGATCTTTTATTCATAGTATTTAATTGATTTGTGCCCATTGGTAGCATCAATATAAATGCATTCTTGATTGTGTTTTCAACAAAGTTTCCAATTACTTTTTTTACATTTAAAAAAATTGTCAATTTCATATGTTAAAATGATTTATGATAGTACTCACTCCATCTAGAATTGCTTGGGACCGCGTAGCGGTCTAAATGTGCGAGTAGGGGGGTGATCCCCCTAGTACTTAAGAAATGCACAAATGCAGCTATAATTACTGTATTAAGTGAATTAAAATGAAATTTTAAAATGTGTACAGCTAAAAAAGAGCTATGGTGGATAATCAAGTAAATTTACATTTTACTTGATAATGATAGTACCATTAAAAATGCTATAAAAAGAATTGAGGTAATAAAAGTAAAATAAGTATATAATTGGTAAATTAAATTTTCTGCCCATTCCGGAACGTATTTCACAACATGACACGTTAGGTAATCTAAAAGATAGAGAAATTTTTCGGCATTTCAGAATTAGAGAACAATTGTTTTTCGTTTTGGTAGTGGCAGGACTCACTTTTGCATTTATTGCATAATTCTTTACGATCATGTGTCTATTTGTATCAAAGAAAAGTCACGTTTATAGTTTCATCACAGTTCGTCACAGTTAGTTCGTCACATTTATAGTTTCAATAGATTGCGCTGTAGTTTCATGATGAAAAAAGGCTTTAAATCCATTTATAAAGGGGGAAATTATCGAAGTTAAATGCCCTAACTATGACATGTTTCACCTAACTTCGCTAAATCATCCATAAAAGGAAGGAAAACACTTTAGTAAAATATTTGTATCGTGTTAACTAAAAAATGTGAAAAAGAAATTATATATGATCTTCACAATATTCGAAGAAAAGGAAGGAAAAAAGTATTAATTAAATTTATAAATTTTTAGAAGCAGGAAATGAGATATTTCACATTACACGAAAAATGGATCTCCTTCATTATTTGTTCCATCACATGAAGAAATTAATACCTATTTGTAAAATTTATATCTGAGGAAAATGTCTCTAGGGCAGTGTTTCCCAACCTTTTTTTGGCCATGCCCCCCCAAATCATTTCTAAAACCTCGATGCCCCCCCCCCATCCCTGTGTCACTAATTCTTATTATCTAAAAATTGAACACTTGTTCCCACTAAAATCCTAAACGGCTTTATTTGATTCTAAATAAAAAACAGTACATTCACAAAAGAAAAAACATAGTAACATAAATGAAAAGAAAGTATTTATGAAGAAATTGTTAATAATAATAATAGTAATAATATGCAGCGATGTAAAAAATAAAATAATTTTTTAAAATAATTAATAGAATATTGAGATACATAAACAAAAACCTTAATTTTTATTGAAGCTTTTTCTGTGATGATTTTATAATTTTAATTACTAGCAGTAGAAGAAGTACCTAATAAATTCAAAATAGACCCGATATGAAGAGAATAAAATTAATGAGAACCTTGTTCTTCATGATAGCTGCAGAGAGCTTTTAATATGAGGCTCTAATTTAGTCAACTTTAATCTCAAGTCCTCTCATTTAGTTATTTCCAATCGATTTCTTCTCGCCAGCAGTAAATCATTTACTGCACTAAAATCACATTCAACTAGGTATGTCAATGGGAATGGTAACAATATTTTTCTTGCAAATTTTCTTGCATTTGGATATTTAGATTCTGTCTCAGCACAAAGCCATGCCATCACTCCCTTTATACTGAATAAGGTTTTAACTGATTCATTGTTTTGAATTTCAAAGACTTCTTCTGGGCTTCGAATTGAATCATCAGATGAAAAGTCCACTATCATTGGTTGCCTGACCCATGATGGGAAATCCATTTGCTTTAAATAAGAAAATCTATCATTCAAATTAGAGGCCGATATTTTCAAATGATCCACAATGACAGTTATAGTGGCATCGGTCATCTCACATTTTTTAATTAGTAAAATAAGTCTCAATTTCTCTCAGAAATATGTTTCTGCTATACCTCACTGAATGTAATGAAGCCAAATATTTTTGCTTTTGCGTCAACAAGCGTTTTATCTTTTCCTTGAAATTGTTTATTCAAGGTATTCAGTTTTTCAAAGATATCAGCAAAATAACTAACAAATGCGTTTCCATCAATTGTTTGTAGGTGCTTCATGTCAGACTTCTCACTTTAAAATTCACCAAGAACATCAAACAGCTCAATGAGTCTTTTTAAGCATTTCCCCTTTGAGAGCCATCTTACATCAGTTTGAAGTAAAAGACGAACATGGCGTGGGTTTTTGCCTTTACAAAACTGCTTCAATAGACGCTGACATTTGGCGTTGGTTATTATGGAGTTGATACATCTTACAACATTTTTCAATATATCATTAAGAATAGGTGAAATGTTTTATGATACTAAACTCTCTCTGTGCATGACGCAAAGCATAAGAAGCACTTCTGGATTCTCATCTTTCATTAGTTTTAAACACCCAGTCTCCTTACCAATCATAAATGGAGCACCATCTGCAGCGCAAGATGATATATTTGTCATTGGTATACAATTTATATTTAAGTAATTTTTCAATGTGTTTAAAATATTAGAGGCAGTAGTGGTGCTCTCTAATGATTTACAGAAAAGCAATTCTCAATAAATTCACCTACATCAATATACCATACATAAGTAAGCAATTCACCGTCGCTTAGAGTTGATTCGTCCATTTCCGTGGAAAATTTTTTTGATTTCAGCTTTTCAACAAGTTGTGCTTCAATGTTTTCACTCATTTCATCTATTCTTTAAGTAACAGTATTGTTACTAAGTGGCATGGATTTCACATCCTTGTCACCTTTGCACAGGACTGTTTTAAGGAATATTGATATTGATGGCTTGATTAAATTTTCACTTATAGTGCGTTTTTTTTTCTGATTTAGCAATGAGTAAAGATATTTCATAACTAGCCTCAAGAGTACAGGTTTCTGTAGAAGTTTGTTGAGAGAATGGAAACTTAAACGTTTATCTTTTTCTTTCAGACTTAAATATGAATTTATATACTCACTATGTTTTGCCTTCATATGCGCTTCAAGAGGACATCGATTCATAGATTCGTTGTTTAAGCATTGGTTGCATAAAATGCAGCCAGCATGAAATCAAATTTTAAATATTCATTTAAATACTTTTTTTATTCAGATTTTTCACAGAAATATCAATTATACTTTTTACAAATTATTTTTTATACTAAACACAATCACATTATCAATAATAATTTGATATGTATGTAGTGAAGTAAGCTCAAATTAAGTAGAGCATATGAAAACATCAGCAACGATTAAATAAATATATAAAAATTGAATGAATTCACTTGTTGCATGACAAAAAATACTAAGATTACAAAACAGAAGGCTCTATCGAAAAATTTGGCCCAACGGAATATCAAAGAAAACTATAGAAACAGTTTCAGAAACAATAGCGGAACATACAGTAGAAAATTGTGTACACACATATTCAGGAGAAAATTTTCACGCACTTGCATAAAAATAAAAATAATGAAGTAATTTATTTAATTTCTTGTCCTGTTTATAGCCTATACAAACTTATACCACTTTAAGAAAATCCTTATTTAATCACAGAATTTGCGATTCAATAACACTAACATTTCTTTTCTTAAATAGTGGTGGGAGGTGGAAGTTAACCTATGCATTTATTGAGCCTTCTATATTCCACGTAGTACTTCTGTTTAAAACAAACAAAACAAAATTGTGGGAATAGTTGCATTAACTGAACCTGATTATTTCAAAACATCACAATTTCCAGTCATCATTCAGAATAAAATGTATTTTAATAAGCAGTATAAAGAATAAATTATGAATTATAAGGAGAGAAGTGGTAAGTATTAAAGCTTATTTTAAAAGTTTAAACTCGAAAATGCATATGGAATAAGAAATTTTTAATCATGCAGTTCAATAAATTTAAGTTTACAAATTTTTTAAATCAGAAAATGAAAAATTATTCTTTGAACTATCATAGAAAATATTTTTAAGAACTGAAATTCTTATTATAATTTCCCATATAGTCGTTGCTAAGTTAAACTGATACCTCCGTAATATAACGGAGGTAGCGGTTAAACACGTAAATAAAAATATTTATGGCATCATACAAAATAAATAAATAAAAAATGAAGTAATTAACGAATATAAAATGCTATTGTACAGTTTTGAAAACTTATTTTTAATAACTGCTTTATTTATATTACCATTAGGCGATTCCCAGAAAGAGTTCCTTATGAATTGAGATATTTGTAATTCTTTCCCAGAAATAATAAAAATTTTTGTCCTTGACTATGAGCCAGAATCAGATATTCGTTCAAGGATCCTAAAATAATTACCTCTAAAAAAATGTATTTTAATTGATTGATTAAACTTCTGGTCATGTATCTGACAGTAGCACTTTTGTATTCCCAAATATCAATTTGAAACAATTAAATAAAAAATGTTTTAAACCAGAAAATTTATTTCGCAAAATTTATAGTGAAATTATTTTTGTTTTACTTTTAATTATTTTTAAAAAGAAACTTTTAAAATATTTTAGGATTTAAAGAGCGTACGTCTGAATTTCACCAAATTCTCAAATTGCCCCCCTGTGGGGCGTGCGCCCCCCGTTGGGAACCACTGCTCTAGGGTGTCATTTTTTAAATATTTTATCACGGTTATCTTTTTTTTTTCATAGAAAATATATCAGTTTAAAGACATTTATAACAAAAAATATTTTGTTTAAAAGGATCTTAATTAAATTTCTCGTATGCACCTAAATTAATTTGAATTTCAGAAAATAATTGAGCGTGAAACCGGCCCAGATTCAACATTATAAGTCAAAGTAAAAAAAAAAAAGTACTACAATGTTTTCAGAAGCAGGAAAAGTGAGAAAATGCATCTCATTTATTCTTTACCCTCGATAATACCGTTAAGGAATTAATATCTATTTTTAACCTTTTTATTTAGACAAAAATGCCTAATGTTATTTTTAAATACTTTAACGCGTATTTATTTCTTTCATTTCTAAAAAATATATCAATTTAAAGACATTTAAAGCAAAAAAAAATTTCTTTGCGTAAAAGGATCTTAAATAAATATCGCGTATGTATTTAAACTAATTGGAATATAGGAAAATATTTAATGAAAAGTACTTCTTAAGACTTGTATCAACTCATATTCAAACGTTCTAGCTCATTATAACAAAAGTAAAAAAAGGAACTATAATGTTGATTTAATTTTTATAACCTTTATTCTGGGTGTATTTTTAAAACTCGTAACACGGAAAGAATCATAGTAATGATAATATTTTAAGGTTCTAATGTACGAAAAATGCATGATTTTGTTTTCTTTTACCACATTGATTACGGTTTTACGAATTCAAAATGAATATTTCATAAATCCTTTGTGAAATATTTATGTATCTGTAATGCTTTTCATACTAACGAAATGCTTATGTGTATCTAATAATTTTCATACCTTAAAACGTTGAATATTTAAATGTAAATGTTTTTTTTTTTTCTTGAAACGGGTGGGAGGGATTTTCGGCGATTTATACGTAAATCATTTTGCAAAAGGAATTTTTTAATCATTTCGTATAACTTTAAAATTGCTTCTCATCATATATATATATATATATATGTTATATAAAAATTTATTTCCTTCGTATCCTTTCATTTTATTCGCATTAATATTTTAAAATTAATCTAACTTCTGACATCATCAGCATTTCCTTAATTCTTAATAATATCTATTCCTATTTAAAGTCCTTTAAAAGTAAAGATCCGTATATTAATAATTATTTTATTCCAAATCTTAATCTAAAATTTAAGGTCATTCGTAGCTTTTATCAGCTCCCCAATCTATAAAATTCTGAGACGCGTTCTCATTTCGAATGTTTTTTAAAAGCCAAAGTATTATTATTATGCTAAATTTTTCGCGCACTGAGGTAGTTTCACTCCAAAATTAATCCGCTACCAGGTTCGGAATTCTTTACCGTCTTAGCTCCTCCTTCGCACCTCATTTGCTGGGCTGGAGCTAGCCTCTCACTCATTGGTTTGTACGCTCGTGACGTAAATTACTGTATCTGTCCGCTGAAGGAACAAAACCAGGTCGCATCGGTCGGAGCACTAGATTTTTGACGTTTTCGGAAGCATAAACAAATATGTATCTGGTGTTTTTATGTCCGTAGAATATTCAACTGGCCCAGTAACATCTTAATTCAATGAAGTGAAGCAACGTTAGCCCGAGGGCTATAAGTTTTAGACCTTTGGGAATTGTTTCTGTGTTGTTCGTCTTCTAATAAAATTATTTGTCTGGAGATTGGCTGGATTTATTGGAAAACTTTGGTGTACTCATTTCATTGCCTTCTACTTCGCCATACTCGCTAATATCGACTGCAACTTGCTATATCGTTGAAGGACTGCCATCTTTTCATCGAATATTATTCATCGTAATATCTCAACCTCGTCAAAATGCTACATATATATACCAAAATTAGTTTGTAAAGTAAATTTCGTATTCATTTCTACACTTGTCTTTAATTTCTTAAGATAATTCGACGATTAAGGACTTTATTTATTTAGAGTTTTAGACCGCAGTAAAGTGTTTTAAACGTATTGTTCTAAATTGACTGTGTTAGAACTCAAAATTTTTAAATTTGCATTTATTGCATAAATATTTACAATCGTGCGTCTCTTTTTATCAGGTAAAACGACACGATAATAGTTTCAATACTTTGAACAAAAGTTCCCTGTTAAAAATATATTTTACAAAGACAGAAAGGGACTTTGAATCTACCTGTAAAGAAAATAAATAGATCGAAGTTAAATGTCCTAACTAAAATATGTTGCACCTAAATTCCATATAAACAAGAATGAAAAATCATACGTTAAGCATAGATTATGAAACACTTTCCAACACATTCAGAATTCTGTAACAAAACTTCACTGTTTAATAAGGAGAAATATGTCGTCTAAAACACAATTTGGAAAACGCAGAAGTTTGAAATTTGAAAACCCAGTTTCAGTAATTACTATTAATAATCCGAAAAATATACGATTTTTTTTCTGCAGCCATGTATATAATCAATAGATTTGTATAAATACTACATAAAATGCTAAAATTTAGTTTGGTTAGGAAACACTTAACACAGTTGAAAATTCCCATTCGGCAATTTCCGTCAAAGAACAGTGCTCGAAATCTTTTGCGCATCCTTGTATACGATCTATAGAATTTATACACATCAAAAAATATGCAAAAAATTAGTTACATTTAAAAACGCGTAGCAGAACTGAAAACGCAATTCCAGCAATTATTATTGATAGTTAGTACTGTAACCGAATTCTTTCGTGTGTCCCTGTAAATGGACGATGAATGCTATGAACATCACAATCTATAGTAAGCATCTTGTAATGCACCTCAGTGATATATATCAAATTCAATATATTTGAAATATATTAACATCACTAAAATACACCGTAAACGATTTTTTCCCCATAGGCCTTAATATAAAAGGATTATTTTGAGTGACCCTGTAAATGAAATATAAATGCTACGTACTTCATTTTCAATACCGAACATGCCCTAATAAACTCAATAACGTACATAATTTTCATTGGTCTGCTAGTATATTTACCCGAGTTAGAGCACGGACAGACAGACAGACAAACCGAACTCATAAACACTTTTCAACTTTGTTGGAAAGTGGTTAAAAAGGGTAAACCTTTGGTAAAATATCTTTATTCGCTTAACCAATAAGTTTGAAAAAAATAAAAATATATATATATGTTTCTGACAGTACTCTGAAAAACCGAAGAAAAACAGAATTAATTAACTTATGATGTTTTAGAAGCAAGAAATTAGATATTTTATATTACGTAAAATGTATCCCTTTTTCTTCTTTTTTTCTTGATGAAACCCTGAAGGAATTAATTCCGATACTTACTTTTAGACGAAAATGTTTCTAGGGTTTCATTTTAAAATACTTTATGGAGGATTTCCTTTTTTTATCCAGAAATATATTCATTTAAAGTCAGTTAATAGTGAAAAGGCCTCTGCTTAACAAGATCCTAAAATAATTTCCGGAGTGAACATGAATTGATTTGAATGTAAGAAGATATTTCATCAAACGTATCTCCTAAGGCTAATATCAACACAATTGAAACTCTTCTAGCTTAGTCTAAAATAATAATAAAATAAATTAAATGCTTTATGTTATTTTTATCATCTTTATTCTGAGTTTAGTTTTGTTTTAACTAGTATGGTAATGATCAATGATAATAATGAAAATATTTTAAAGCAATAATATACGAAAAATAAAAGTTTCAAACATAACTTTTTGTTTGTTTGGCATAACTTTTATTAAGACTTTGCAATTAAAATTATAGTGTTTTACAAAACGTTTATTGTATTACGTATGGGGGTATTGCGTTCCAGTATTTTGAACACCGGTATTTCCATGCAGTAAGGTTCGCCTTTTTTTATCCTCAGAATTATGTGCTTGAGTGAATACTATACGGAAATACCAATAATCGAAACATCGAAATTCAATCATACGTGTTCTATGTTATCTGTTACATTTTTTAAGCATAAATATGTTGAATATTTAAAACACATTTTTTATTTTGTTTTCTGTGAGGTCGTTTTGAAGAACTAAGTATAAATTTTTTCACAGAAAGATATTTTATTTCTAAGCATTAGTTAAAGTTTAAAATGTTTATCATTATATTCTTGTGAAAAGAGTTTGTAAAGTGAATGCTGTGTTTACTTATAATCGCGTATTACACGTATTTTGATAATGTTCAAAACATATGTTCAATAAGAAATTTTTTTTAATGTTTATTTTAGAAACTGCAGATCAACAAATAGTGTATTAGCTCAGCTGTATCTTTAAAAATTATAAAAAATATCTGAAAGAGCGTAATTTCTGTTGAACAAAACAACCTGGCATTTAAAACTAACCCTTTTCAACACGTATCCGTCAATAACTAGAACACAGACAGATTTTTCTTTTTCTGTCGAAGAAGAAAAATAAAATCACCGATAAATATTGAGATAAAAATATACTTAAAGGAACTTGGCAACCACTCATATTCTATTTAAAACTAACGAAATAAAGAAAGTAAGAGCATTTTTCAAACTGTTACTTTAAATTAAATTAAAACAATCCTTATATTAAGTGGTATAATAAGGTAGGTGCCCCTGTTATGGCCATGTTCCTGATATAGCCACCCCTCTATTATACGTTACCTAACCAAAAAATTCGGTAAATGGCATAAGCATACCGAAAAGCAGCCTCCGAGTGTATCGTATCATGTGATCACTTGCCATTCAGCTAGGTTGTGGAATTTGACGCCCAATTCCTATTTTATGTTTTTGGTGTAATCGCTTCTTGTTTTTATCTGATAAGTATCTTTTTTATGCACGTTTTTAAAGTAATTTTTTTATGAATATCATCATACTCTGTGGAGTTTTTAATGCTCTATCAATTGGTGTTGTCGTTGATAGTGTATATTTTACGAGTTGTTCAAAATCAAACGATTTTCGTGAAAGCTGACCTGCTCCTAATATGACCATCCAGGTAGCCATATCAACTGCACCGTGCAAGCCTAGGATAAAGACATTTTTATTTGCTCCAATTGCGATAAGTAATTTGTTTAAAAAAAATTAAACTCTAAAAGGATTTCAAATTTTTTGTAAATAAAAACTTAAACTGTAATATTAATTCTGTAAAAAACTTCATTTTTGATGAAAAATCATGTTTCAAATATAATTTTGTTTAACAAAAAGTATTATTGACTATCATGTTTACTATTTTACACTAAAATTCCTGATATGGCCACTCGGTAGACTTTTGAATTCCATTTATTTTGGACTAGTCAAACTATTTTCATTGGGAATGCAGTATTTGTTTATGAAAGTCCACACCCAGAAAAAGGAATTAATTAAAACTGCAAAACATGTTTTGTTGAGTACATTTTGGTTATTTATGCAAAATTCAAGTAAAATTGAACCATTTTACTTGAATTAACAAAACATTTTTTGCTGACGATACAAAATTTTTTTTTCGAATTGCAAAAAAAATTTTTTTTTGTTGATTCAAACAAAATTTTCATTGACCTATATTTAAACAAAAAATTTGTTTAAATATAGGTCAATGGAAATTTTGTTTGAATCAACATTTTTTTTTTCTTTTTTTTTTTTTTTTTTTTTTTTTTTTGCAATTCCAAAAAAAAAAAATTGTATCGTCAGCAAAAAATGTTTTGTTAATTCAAGTAAAATGGTTCAATTTTACTTGAATTTTGCTAAAACCACCAAAATGTACTTAACAAAACATGTTTTGTAGTTTTAATCAATTCTTTTTTCTGAGTGCATTAACTTGAGAACGTTAAAAACGGTTTTGATTTTTTCAAAATGACGGCAGGGAAAATTCCCAAATTTTAGCATGGCCATATCAGGGACACCCACCTTAGTTTTATATAATAGATTTATAGTATTAATCACATTTAAATAGATTTGCCAAATCTCTGTAAGAATAGTAATCATATCTATTACAAAAGTGTTTATCAGGTTTGACTTTCACAAACCAGCTATAGAATTTTAAGTAAAATATCGTTTAAAAGTGGGTTGAATCAGCAAATGTTAAATATTTATCTTACTACTACATCCGTATCGTAATCAGAAAATTAATAGAGAGAACGTAATTTCTGATGAATAAAACGATTTTCATTTCGAAATAATCAAAACTACATCAGAGATAACATTTTAATTCATTCTGTCAAAGAGGAATAACTTTCTAATAAATATTGAGATAAGAATAGGTTCAAAGGAACTTAGAAATCACTCATACCCTATTCAAAATTAACTAAATAAATAAAATAAGACTATTTTTCAAGAGATTATTTGAATAAAATTTACTCAATATTTGTTTAAGTAGTATAATAATTTAAAGTAATACATTTAAGCCATTAATCATACTGAAGAATGGAACTCGGGCTTCACCCGGTAACAGAACATAGGTGAAAACCATTTTTGTTTAATTGAAACCTCTAATAGATTTTTAGCATTTAATATATATATATATATATATATATATATATATATATAGAGGGAGATATTGATTGTATATTAATTTTACTTTCAGGAATTAAAATTGGATGGAGTAATATATATTCACGGATATAATTTTGTTATAAGTGTATTAAAACCAGAATTATTTTGAGTGTTTTTGAATCATTTTGTGTTTGGGTGTCATCGATGGGGTTGTGTTTTAAAAAAAGTGTGCTCTCAACTTGTCTTTCAAATCATTTCTCTCAACTCGACTTAGTCAACATGTATGATGCATTGCCATGTGGATGTGAATATTATGCAGAAGTTGTGACATTTTAAGGATTCTGTATAATTATTGTGAGTAAAATATTTTATCTACACTTTACGCGTTCATATTTCCAATTTTATTATTTCAAAACTGTTATCTCGTGTTAATTTCGTGAGATGTTAATTACAGTTTTTTGGATAATCGATGTGAGGGAAATATATTGTATATTCTTAATTGGTTTTTTATTTCCTATTTAAATATTTCCAAATTTTAATATTTCCAATTGTTGTCTGGTAATAATTCAGTGTACCTGGATGATTCTACTGATCTAAGCATTATGCCAGTAGAATTATGAAACACTGAATTATTATTTAAAACACATGTGGATGCATCCAGGCTGATGAGTACATGTGCATGTGTTTTTCCATATCCAATTCATATTTAATTCTCATGTGGTCCAATTTTCCAATGTATATGGTTCATATTTAATTTATTAATCCATTTGTATTTACTTAATTGCAACTCCAATTTATAATTTTTTTTTCCCTTTCTCTCTATTTCTTTTTTCAATATTCTTTAGGTATGAGTAAAATTTGGCCAATTACCATTGAAGCATAAGCTATGGTAATATTATGTTTGCACATGTTAATTATTAGCTATGTGGTATTCTGTATACACAATATCATTAATTATCTCTTTCGAGATTTAAGCAGAATAGAATTTGATATGTTTTTTGAAATTCATAGATATTATAATTATATATATATATATATATATATATATTAGATTAACCACAAACAACACCTAAAAGCATTTTAATGCAAAAAATATCAATAATATATTCAAATAAGTTTTGAAATTTATTAGAAATGATACTTTCGTATTAGCCACATGCCAAGAGTTAATAGACAAATACATCGCCTAAAAATCGCTACTTACAGCAGCTTCTTTTATTCTGAAAATTTCTGTTGTTTAATTGTATAGTTCCATTACATGTCTGTTAAATTTGTGTTTTAATCACATTATTGTAGTATTTTATTTACTTATTGATGAACTTTTAATTTCGTTATGGGATATTAGCCGGAATAAAATGCTGAACTATTTATATTGTTTTTAGCGCACATGGACTAATCTATTGTAACCGAGCTGCATGCGATAGAGATAGATTTTTTAAAAAAATCATGCTTGAAAATTATTTTAAAAATATAAATATCAGTAAATTGAGATCCTATTTTCAAACAAATTGCATTTGAATGAACATTTTTTTCCTTATTCGACGGCGCAAAAAAATTAAATTGAGCGGTATTTAGAAGTTTAAAAATTGCAGTAAAAGAGAAATTTATTGGTCAGATGTTGCTACCGTCAATATAACGTAAGCGTTACTCACGGACATGTTTTTGCTTTATAATACAGATTTAAATACCTCTGTTAGGTCCATGAAAATATAATATCCCCATGTATTTTGAAAATTTTTATCATTGGTAAATTACACTAATAAACATGTTAAATAAAATCACGCTTTAAAGACACTTGAATCAACAATTGTTGATTATTTACATTACACTAGCAGTATTTTTTTTTTAAATTAAAACTAAATAACAACAAAAACGCAATTTCTGAAAAACAAGATTTTCTTGCGTTTAAAAAATAACACTTTACAACAAGCATCTATCAATAAGTACTACATAGACAACTTTTTCTTTATTCTATCGAAGAATAAAAAATAAAATCCGTGATTAATATTGAGATTAAAATATATTAAAACAAATTCAAAATTAACCAAATAAATGAAATAAGAAAATTATTCAATGTATTATTTGAGTAAAATTAAATAAATTATCACAATTAGTGACATTCTAATTTTATATGATATATTTATGTCATAAATTAAATCACCGTAATTTCCGGCGTATAATCCGAGGATAAAACTATTCTATTTCAACCCAGAAATTTTATTCAATAATTGAAGTCAAATATTTACAGCGATCTAGTAAGTTACATTTTATAAAATAAAATTTCTGGGTCGAAATATGATTGTTTAATCTGCGGGGTATACGCCGGAAATAACGGTAGAATAAATATGTTTTGTCTATGCAGATATAGTAATCATAATGAATTGAGAAAATGCTTATCCTATTTGAATTTTTACAAATAACTATACTCTGCAAAAAAAAAAAAAAAAAAAAAAAAAAAGATTAGCAATCGTATTTTAACTGCATTTTTAAAATATAATTTAATCTAACATAACAAAGTATACCTTTTATTCTACACGTGAAAGAATATTTCAATTTCAATTTTGCTTGTTACAAATATAAACTCGTGCGTAGAAATCATACTACCATTCGTTTTGTACCATTTATTTTTTGATAATCAATGTTGAGCATCCTATAATGCGGTATTTAAATTTTTGTTGCAACAATAATTTGAGGAAAACCTTTCATTTCATTCGTGAAAATAATGCCGATTTAATTTTAAATTAACAGCGATTTTTAATTAAAAAAAAATGCTTTAACCAAATGTGAGTGTACTATGTCAGAAGCCGCTTCAAAAACCTTTCGAATGATACCTCATTCGCTGTTGTGTGTTTCGCAAATTCATAGAAAAAGGGGATATTGACAATAGAAATACTATATATGATATGTGCTTGATTTTATCTCAAATATTAAGGGGGGAGATCACGTTGAGCAGCCTGAAAATGACAATAATTAAACCAGTGCGAAAAACTCTGTAGTTTTAAAACCAATGAACGAAATACAACAATTTTTTTGAATAATTTCACACATTCTTGTAGTTAAAAAAAACATTCAAATTATACATATTTAGCAATATTAATTAATTAAATAATAACGGCAAAAATGGCTTTTTGAAAATATAAATACTAAAATATGCATTTTGTGCGTAAGATTTAAAAATTTCTATTGCAGACATACACTTAATATTTCATTTATTTTTACTTATATTACTATATTTTACACTGAACTTAAATTTAAAAGTATATTCAAATTCATTAGCGTAATTAATGGCTTTTATAATGATATTCACTAAATTTATCAAAAATTTTAGAATTAATTTTTCAATACAAAATTTTCTATGACAAAAATCAGACTAAATTTGGTTCAGCATGAAAGTATATACATGAAAATTAATTATACGCAAAATTTCAAGGTTCTATGATGATTAGTTTTCAAATGAGAGTGAAAAAATACAGTTTTGTAAAAAAGAGCTTCAAAGATAACTTTATAGCATTACAGAAAATGTTTTTTTACAAGATATTTTTAGCTATAACTTCTGTTCTAATTGGAATTTTTGTAAAATTCTTTTTGCAGTGTACTTGTAACATTTCAAGGTGTCCATTCTAATTTTTTTTTTGTTATTATTATTATTTTTTTTTCTGAAAAATCGATTTTTTTTTTTACTTTAACGTGACTTCCCCCCTTAAAATCTTACTCACAGCTCGTGCAATTTTAACACATGAGCGAATATTTTAAAAATATTTTGACAACTAAAAAACGAAAGAAGCGTCTTTTAAAAAGAGTACACGGAATACAGAAGTTAAAAGTATTAATTTCCTGATGAGATATTTTTAAAATAACAATGCATGGTTTTAACATTAGCTAGAGCAATTTGATATGTGTCTGACCAACCCCATTAACCAAGCCACATTAAAAATATATATATAAATAAATAACAGCGAGAGCGTATACTTTCTGATGAACACAGTGATCTTGAGTTTAAAAATAACCCTATTCAACAAGCATCCATCAATAGTTACTACACAGACATTTTTCTTTATACTGTCGAAGTTGCAAAAATATAATCTCTATTAAATATTGAGATAAACAAAATGGTAAAAGAAATTTTGAAACAACTCTAACTTTTCAAAAATTGCCAAATGAAGAAATAATTTTTAAGAAATAAATGAAAACGACTTCAAAAGATTCCTTCTTGCGTTAATGCACTGATATTTAATTTTTGCATACCAATTGACGTAATTAATGAGAATTATTTGACATAATGGAATATTTTTCAGGCAACCCTTCATTGTTTACACATTTTTGATAAATCCCATTCTTGCCAATATCACTTAATTTGACTCGAAGTCGGTAAAATGAAGATTTTGGCGTGCTCTTGTAAAAAGTATACACGATACGACGACTGTTTTAAATTCGGGCCTATAAAGACAAAAATAAATAAATAAATAAATAAATAAGTAAATTGATAGAAAGACAAAATTACCCTTTTTGGATCCTAATGTATAAATCATGGTGAAATGAAAGTTTTAAGTTAAAATACAGAAAGTCTTTGTATATTGGAATAAGCAAAACAACAGATTTTTATTGAGATTTTATTAAAATATTTTTGTTTCTGAGCTATTTCTCAGATACTTCTGGAATATGTTCTCTCCGTTAACCTGTTCCTGAGATATTTTTCAAGCTTTTCTCGTACTCAATCTACTTTTGTGTTGCATCTTGAATATTTTTTTCTTCATCTAGATACTTCCAAGATCCGTCTCAATTTTATTTTTCTTCATCTAGTTCGATACTTCCTAGATTCGTCTCGATAAGTTCATGAAGTTGTTTACAAGATAACACTTAAAATTTCCTTGTCGATTTTACACTGCTTCATCATACACCATTTACTATCATCCTTAAAAATAAAAAAAATTTTACAGCTAGAAACACAATATACAAAACTGCTTAAAGTAATGTAATGAATATTTAAATTTTGTTTCTTAAAATTTTTACGTGTTAAAGTTCCAAAAAGAAGAAAAGACACCCCAAAACTTTCTCAGATCATTAAGCATTCTGTAGAAAAATAAAATAGGTATACGCCATTAAAAAATATTTTTAATATAAAGTTTAGTACTAAAAACCTGCTCATAATATATCAATTTAAAAAAGAGGGAACGTGACTACCTCTGTAAGTTTTCACACCCCTCGAGCTGTGGTAAAGCAAAAGCCGTCGCGAAGCCTAGCATATGAAATAGAAACCGACTCCCCTCATGGGGTTTCGGCGACGAAGCCGCTAGGTGTTCTCGGCGGTTCATCAAGTGTCCGTTCCTGCGGAAGTTTCCTCCGAAATGTGGGGTTACTGTGGCAGCGACCTGTGTCATCGACACTTGGTAAATTGGCTTGGGGGTCCGCAGTCGGGGAGCGGCCCTAGGCCGATCGCCGCGCCGTGGCGAGACAAAGCTGCTGGCGTGATATAAGTCCTTTAGAGACTTGGGAGCGATGGTCGGAACGCGAGCCGGCGACCCCCGTGGCGTCTGGCGGCGCGAGCTCATTTTATATCAATTTAAAAGAATGGTAGTGTACGGAAATAGGTACGGGACCAAGAGCAATCGGAGCATCTGTCCAAAATTTAAATGTGGACGTTAGAAATGAATTCGGGCTCTTTTTTTTTGGAGCCCGAGCCACAATATTTTGTGTCATCTGATCCCGAGAATGTCCGATCCTGATTCCGACAGCATGCAGTAGAAATTTGTTAATAATATTTTTAATTTTTTCACGATTTATTTTTTCATTTCAAAACCTCTTCTTACAAAAAAAATGAGTTTTAATCTTAAATACTCCCTCACGAAAACGTTTCTTGGTTTTCATGACCCTGAAAATCTGTTTAAAATAGCAAATTTGTTATTTATACCAAACCACTGGCAGAAATCTGTAAGTCACAATTATTATTCTTTTAAAATATCATTGAATACCTATAGCAGAAAAACATGAGTTCTGTTTTACAGTAATTCTAGAAAAGGACTTCAAACGGAAAGCGAGAATGGACGTGCTTCTTTATGTTACTAACACTGACAATGCAAAGGTTTCAGAATAGTTCACCCAGGGATCGGAAGTAGCGCGCTACAAGCGCTACAAGTAGCGAAACTACAGTAGTCACTACTTTTTATAGTAGTTTGTAGTGTAGCGCGCTACATTTTGAACATTGTAGTGCAGCGAGTAGCGCGATACAAAAAATCAATAGTTCGTAGCGAGAACCGACGCTACTTTTAACGCTACTTCAGAGGGAAAAAAAGTGTCATACTGCAAATCACGTGGTCGAAACTTGCTGCTTTTGTGCAGAATTTGTTCTGCTCAACAATTTTCGAATCGCAGTGGCAAATCTCAGCTGCAATGTATAGTAACGCATCACATGAAGTCATAGATTTTTTTCCATTGACACTTGCTGCTGAAATCAAGTACTAACCCACCAAAGGAATTATTTTTTTGCTGACAACACTTGTCTATTTACTCGTTATTAGGTCTTCATGTTTTAACGCCAGGTTTCTTATTATTCGGAGTTGCTTTATTTACTGATTTATTTATTGTTTGCATTTAGGGTTGTTTTTCTGTAATTTTCTAGATTACAAAATCTCTCTTAATCTTGCTACGAAATTTATTAAGTCTGTAACTACCGTTTTCGCGACAAACACAATATATTTTCTTGTATGGTATCTTTCTTAATTTTTAATGCTCTCGGTTATGTCACATTTATTTAATTGTATGCCCGCAGATGCGATATAATCAAGGGTCAATTTATTATTTAATCCGTGTCTTCAATTCTAGTATAAATTGAACACTTTGACAAAATTTGAAAGTAGCGAAGTAGTGATTACTTTTGAAAAGTAGTTTGTAGTCGCTACTTTTTAAAACAAGTAGTTGTAGTTGTAGTTAACTACATTTTCGACAAAGTAGTTGTAGTTGTAGTTCGCTACAATAAAAAAGTAGTTTTTCCGACCCCTGATTTCACCTTATATCAAATCAATAACAATTCAAAAATAATTTTTAAAGGATTGTAAAACACTCTCTTTTGATTACAATCTTCTATACACCGACGGCAATATAAATACTCTTCTTACAGGAAGATTCTTCGGATTTATTCCAAATCATTCTTTTAAATTGATATATAGTGAGCAGGTTTTCAATACTAGACTTTATATAAGACAAATATTTTTTAATGGCGTATTTCTACTTTTGTCTACAAAATGCTTAATGATTTGAAAAAGTTTTTGTGTTTTCTTTTTTTGTCTTTTTTAGAACTTTAAAACATAAAAATTTCAAGAAACAAAATTTAAATATTCATTACAATATTTTAAGTAGTTTCGCATATTGTATTTCTAGCTGTAAAAAATCACAAATTGTATTTATAATAATGAAACTGAATGGTGTATGATGGAACAGCGTAAAATCGACAAGAAAATTTTAAGCGTTATCTTGTAAACAACTTCATGAAGAAAGAACATATTGAGACGAATCTTGGAAGTATAGCTAGATGAAGAAAAAACAAACTAAGACGGATCTTGGAAGTATCTAGATGAAGAAAAAATTTTCGAGATGTATCTAAAAGTAGATTGAGTAAGAGAAAAACTTGAAAATATCTCAGGAACAGTTTCGCGAAGAAAACGTATTCGAGAAGTATCTGAGAAATATTTCAGAAACAAAAATATTTTAATAAAATCTCAATAAAAATATGTTGTTTTACTTATTCCATTATATAAATACTTTCTGTATTTTAACTTTCATTTCATTATGATTTATACATTTGCGTAGTAGTAAATTGAAAATAAAATTGAATATTTCCGGATGTTTCAGGTTATGTATATTTATAAAATATTAGTTTTGCCGCCAGTTCAAAAATGTTCTAATATACAAATGTACTTTAATAACATTAAAGCGCAATAAAACTTTTCATGTTTTAAGTTTTAGTATTTTTTATCAATTTTATCAATAAAACATTAATAAGGGATAAATAAGGGATATCCCATAGTTTCTTTATGTTACTAAGGCCGCCCGTGCAAAGGCTTCCAATTCACATAGACAACAATTCAATTCCCTAATTAAATTTTCAGCGGAGCTGAAATTACGCTGTAAATTAATGAAATACAAAGGATGTTAATTATCACTTTACTAAACAGCGTATATTAATTAATTAATTAGTGTATAAATATTCACTGATACTGGGTTTATTTTGTCTCATGCATGCCAACGGTGTTGTGCCCATGATTGACTTTCCATCTTGTTCTGCGTGATTGTAGCCTTGCCATATAAGAGGGAGAGAATGCTAGACTGCATGTCGTCTGGATAGCTTAATTGGTAAAGCACTTGGTGCGCTATACCAAGGTATCCGGGATCGAGACCCGGTCTGGACATTTTTTCACTCTAATGGTTGTTCGTTGTTTAGTAAAGTGACAATTAACATCCTTTGTAATTCAATTCCCTTTCAAACTGACATTTAAAGGATTCCAAAACACTTTAAGAAATTTAGTACATTCTTGTTTCTCAAATAGCAAATTTTTTTCCCATTTTTCAATTTGTGAATAAATAAAATTTTCACTTTGAACCCAAGTCTTCCCGGTCCCAAAGACTGGTATAAAACACGGTCCCAAACACCTGTCGGCCCCGGGCTCGATCTCGGGCTGAGCCCATCTTATCTGTAGTGGACATACATTAGTAGAAAATGTATACAAATTAAGTGTATAATCTCCTTTATTGGAAGTTCATTAATTAAAATATATCCCTCATTTTTTTAAGTGATATACTAAATCTAATAATTTATACAATTAGTTAAATTGAAATTTCTGTGCCATGTGTGCGCAAGCACAGTAATCATATATATAATCGAAGTGATAATGCTTATCAGCTTGGAATTTCGCCGATTGTCTGTAGAAATCATGAAGGTTCATGGTAGAAATGTAAAAGCAATTGCGTTTAAAAATGGATTGAATCCCCCAGTTGTTGAATATATCTCTTACACTAGCCTTTTGAAGAAAATATTGAAACAAATTGCACCAAGTGAGTAATTTCTATTGAACGAAATATCCTTGCGTTTAAGTATAGCCTTTTTCAACAAGCAAGCATCAATAACTACCACACATACTTTTCTTTTCGTCGTAAAGAAAATTGTAAAATCCCTGATAAATATAGAGATAGAATTTTCTTAAATGATATCGCTCATATTCTAAGCAAAACAAAAATGAGCAAATAAATAAAAATAAGATCGAATTTCAATGTAATATGTGAATACGTCAAATAAAATCGGTCATTATATTTAATAAGCATACTAATTTCATCTGGTAGATTTATACAGGGCAACTATAAAACATTTATTCAATTTCAAAACGCTATTCATTGAAAAGTATTACATATATAAATATGAGTGATATATGAAAATAACCGCAAACTCACCATGTTTGTATTGTATGCACCAGGTTAGGAGCACGAGTTCAGTGAGGATGACCTCGCTTTGTTCCCTTGCCTCCCCCCCTCTCCCCGCAGGTCACCTGGTTTAACATCTTGTGACTTTTTCCTTTAGGGGCACATTAAGGGCCTTGTTTATGATCTCTCACTAACAAAAACATTAGAAGAGCTCAATAAAAATACAACGGACCAATGCTGCACGCGATGACGATTAACAAGATGGCGCTACAAAATGTGTGGAACGAGTTCAACTACCGCGTAAACGTGTGTTATGTGACTCAGGGGGCACACATAGGACATTTGTAGACTATATAGGCAACTTGGTAAGTTTGCGGTTATTTTCATGCATCACTCATATTTGTATGCGTAATACAAATTTTACAAATGAATGAATCTTTTATAGTAGATCTCTGATCTACTTTCTTGTCTCTTTCTTGTTGTCTTTCTTGTCTCTTTTATAGTAGATACTCTGAGTCATGTGTATGTGTATGTAAGTATATTAATCACATGTGCTACGAAAATGAAAAAACTTATTAGCTTTGAACTTCACCGATTATCTGCAGAAGTGTAAACGAAATTATGTTTAAACTTTGGTTATACTACCAAATGTACAAAATCTTAGGAACTAAAATAACTTCTTAAAACACCATAAAAACATTAAAATGCGCTAGGCCTTTCGAAAGATCTGAGTCTTTCTTCGTCAGGCGCAAAAAGACGTGCGTCTACTATGAAAGCAGCAGCAAGACTGAAATGAGAGGTAAGGGAGAGGAAACAAGCTGATGCAACAGCCAATAGGAAAACGGAAGACAACAGCCAATCACAGAAGAGTAAAAACAAAACAATAGAGAATACAAAATAGAAGGGGAATAAGGAAGTAAAAAAATAAATAAATAAATAAATAAATAAAAAATAAATAAATAAAATAGAATAAATAAATAAATTAAAAAAAATAAATAAAGAAATAATAAATAAAGAAATAAATAAATAAAAATAAAATAAAAATAAAAATAAAAATAAAAATAAAAATAAAAAATAAAATAAAATAAAAATAAATAAAGCACACAAATACATTAAAAAATGGAAACAGATGAAAATTAAGAATTAAATAAGTAACCAAAATATATAAATATATATAAAAAACAGACTAAAATTAATTAATACAAAATAAATTATATGGATGAATTGAAGAGGTTTTTCCAAGCAGCAAAGAGCATTGTGGAATCGGATTTATCATTAACAATAACTTCACGATTAAGATAAATAGCTAAATTTTCCAGAAAGTCCAATTCAGAGAAACTATTAGCATTAAAGATAATTTTAGCATTTTTAAAATTAAAAGAATGGCCGGAATCCCAAGAGTGCTTGGCAATTGAAGATTTAGAAATTTCTTGATTAGTTACATAACGAGAGAGTTCTTTTAAGCGGATTTCGAGATTTCTTTTAGTTTGACCAGTATAAGATAAATCACAGCCATTACAAGGAACATTATAAATTCCCCATTTACGAAGATCAGGAACAGGAGATTTGGTGGAGGGGAATTTTAATTGATTGACAGGTTTAAATATAATGTTAAAATTGAAGCGTCTTAAAACTTTAGCTAATTTGAAACATAAAGGAGGATAAAAAGGGAGGACAACCAAATTATCAGGTTTGCTTTTCACAGATTTAGAAAGAGTAGATTTATAAGACGGTCTATTGAATTTCTTCACAGCATTATTGATAACAGAAGGATTAAAACCTCTTTTGACAGCAACAGTTTTTAAGTAATTAAGTTCATCCTTAAGGGGTGCAGAGTCGGAACAAATTTTGAGAGCACGATTTACATACGTATAAAATACACCAATCTTTTGGTTGACAGGATGATTTGAGAGAGCATGAGGTGGGTTAGAGACAGAAAAAGGTTTTCTATAAACACAAGTTTTGAAAGAAGAATCACATTTGGTAACTAAAACATCAAGGAAAGGAAGTTTATTACAATTTTCTAACTCAAAAGTAAACTGAATATGAGGGTCAATAGAATTGATAGTTTGAAGAATGGTAGAAATATCAAAAGGATTATCAACTAAAACAAAAGTATCGTCAACATAACGCATCCAACATTTAAAATTAACCAGATTTAATAATTTTTCCTCAAAATAATGCATATAAATATCACAAAGAATTGGAGATAAAGGATTACCCATACTTAAGCCGTCTGATTGTTTGAAAAATTTATTATCAAATTCAAAAGTAGTTTGAGAGATGCAAATTTTCGTTAAATTAACAAAATCTTTGACTTCAATATCAGAGAAATGAAATTCACGTAATCTTGTTTCCAAGCAAGAAAGAGCTTGGAAACAAGAGCTTTTTTTTAAAATGTTTTTATGGTGTTTTAAGAAGTTATTTTAGTTCTTAGTGTTTCACACCAGTTTCAACTTATTGTATTTGTACAAAATCTTCTTGTGTTTAAAACTAACCCGTTTCCACAAGTATTTTTCAATAACTACCACACAGACTTTTTTAAATTTCTGTTTAATCTGCTGAAAGGGAAAAAAATCAACAGATACAGAGAAAAAAAGCAATTCAGTCCAGGGAAATCAATTTAGAGAAAAACTCAATTCAAAGTTGCGATCGGTACAATTCTTCAACCGTAACGCTTTACTTCTGGGAAACTTTATGTGAACTAAGGTTGTTCTTCACAGAAAATAGTAGCATAAGTGTCAAAGTTTCGTTTTTAGCAAAAACATGACATCAAGAATTCAATTTCATGACAAAATAGACTGAAGTAGTTATTTCCTTGGACTTTTCATGCATTAAAAGAACTTGTGAATAATGCATACTCTATTCGAAAATAACCGAATATGCATATTAGCATTTTCCCATTCATGTGATTACTAGTGTTTTAAATAGAATGAAATCAAACATTATATTAATTGGTAAACCAATTATTTTTTAGATTTATATATTTACGCTATTCATTAAATTTAAATAACAATGTCATATCCTATGCGAGTGCAGTAAGTAATCATGTGTATTTTGAAAATACTTGTCAGCTTTGAATTACAGGTATGGTCTAAGTACCGCTTCAGTTAGTGCGGGTAAACCTTTTTAGATGCTCCCTCGATTTGAGCGGGCAAAATTTTGATTAGTACGCAAAGCACAAGATGAATGATCTTTTTTTTTTCGTTAAGATGGCGTCGAATTTTTAATAATGAAATTCTCGAAAATGTCGAAAAAAGAAATAACATTAAAAGAATTAAAGAACACGTGTTCTTTAAATGTACCTTTGAGGAATTTAGACGTTAATTTATGTGCTTTAATATATATATTGTGCACCGATGGAATAGTAATATAGTCATCGTTGTCTCCTCATCCAGTGCTGTTTGATTGCTGGACGGTGACGTTTCCCAACATGATTAATAGTGAGAAATTGCCGAGCTGGGATATCGGCCGGGTTAGCTTAGTGGTTAGATCAACGGCACGATACGCTGTAGACCCAGGTTCGAGTCCTGGTCCCAGCTAATGTTTCACTCGTGTTGGATTTATTGTATTAATTTTTGTGTCAGAAATAGCGTGTGTAACTGTACGTTAACAAATTCAGACGTTAATTTATGTGCTTTAATATTAAAAGAATTCTAAGAAGCTCTTCAAAAACTGGAATTCCTCAAACAGTATTTAATAGACATAAACCCAGACATCAGTAGAAGTATGCAAGTGCACCGAGAATTTAAAAGAATCAAATTTTGTGGTACCGCAAGATTTATCCAAAAAGAAGAAAAACTGTACTTTTGGCAATTGATAAGATTTCGCTTAAATAAATAAAAGTTTGAAGTAATCCAATTACAGCAAGTTACAGCAGTGTTACAGCAAGTTTTAAATCAAATTATATAAATTTTTAAAAAATAACGTAATGGTATGTAAGATAACATAAATAACCTAAAGAATTGTAGTAATGCAGAATTCAAAATAAAATTGACTTTTCAATGTTTCTCGATTGTTACTTATTAAATTAGCTGAAACGTTTACGTTAATGGATGTTTGTGAAAACTAGATACACTTTTCTTAAAGTTTCAAATCAAGCTGTAATATGTATTTTTAAGAATAATACATCAAGAACAATTTCGTAGAACACTGTTATATTGTCTATTTATGCATATTGGATTTTTGAGAAAGTTGGCTGTAAATCTATTAGATTTTTGAGAAAGTTGACACTGGTTCTACTGGATTTTTGAGAAAGTTGGCTGTGGATCTATTGGATTTTTGAGAAAGTTGGCTGTGAATATATTGGATTTTTGAGAAAGTTGGCTGTGAATCTATTGGATTTTTGAGAAAATTGTCTGTGAATCTATTGGATTTTTCAGAAAGTTGACTGTGGATCTATTGGATTTTTGAGAAAGTTGGCTTTGGATCTATTGTAGTTTTGAAAAAGTTGGCTGAGGATCTATTGGATTTTTGAGAAAGCAGGCTGTGGATCTATTGTAGTTTTTCGTATTCAAAGTGTGTTTTCGATTAGTGCGGTAATACCACGGGATTACTTAACCGTACTAATTGAGGTATATCTGTATGCCGATTACCTGTAAAAATATATCATAACATCACGTATAAAATTTCATTGAATCATCCGTTATCACCCGCCACTAAATATTTATCATATTGCAGCCATACCTTAAAAATAATTGTAATAGTGTAATTCCGAATGAACAAACTGACATTTTGCAAAGTAATAACTCATTTTAATTAGCCTCAAATGCCGTGCACTCATTTTTTGTCGAAGTGGAAAATTTAATATTTCAAATAAATTGTTGAGATAAAAATATCGCACTCTTTTTTTTTCTTCTTCTTCTTAACTTAAAAAGAAAAATTTTCCGAAAAGTACGAACTTTTTCAATCTCAAGAACCTATTTTGAAGAAATGAAATAAATAAGTGATTAATTAAAAAAATCAGTCTAGATAAAAAGTACATCAGTTAATTAATTAACCGCAATAATTCATGCATATCTGTATGCCGATTACCTGTAGAAATATAACATAACATGACGTATAAAATTTCATTGAATAACCCTTTGCCCACCCGCCACTAAATATTTATCATACAGCAGCCATACCTTAAAAAATAATTGTAATCGTGTAATTCCGAATGAACAAACTGACATTATGCAAAGTAATAACCAATTTTAATTAGCCTCAAATGCCGTGCACTCATTTTTTGTCGAGGTGGAAAATTTAATATTTCAAATAAATTGTTGAGATAAAAATATCGCACTCTTTTTTTTTTTTTTTTTTTTTTTACTTAACTTGAAAAGAAAGATTTTCCGAAAAGTACAAACTTTTTCAATCTCAAGAACCTATTTTGAAGACATTAAATAAATAAGTGATTAATTAAAAAAAACATTCTAGATAAAAAGTACATAAGTTTTGTTATATTTGACAATTTGATATTGGTATAAGTAATGTGCATGTATACCTTAGAGCTTTGCAACGTGAAAAGCTATAAAATTACCAACTTAAAGAAAATTGTCCATTTTTAAAAATAAGAAAGCATGTATTTTGACGTCTGGATGAAACATATTTTCGTGAAGTAAATCGAAAACGTTGCTTTTTGTATTGTGCCACTTTAAGCACATTAACATGGTACGTTAAAATAATCCGAGTAACGTAATATCATAATTATAATCCTGTCACATTAAACAAATAACTAAATATTAAAAAATAATATCATTTTCATTTGTTAAGAATTTAGCGCAAATAATATTAAGTCAATCAGTTTATTACTCGGCATATGACTACTAATTTAATATAAAGTTGTGTAATAAAACAAGAGACAATGCAATATAAAAAAATAAGAATATTTTTTCTTGATCTAGTCAAAATGTCTACGGAAATAAAATAATAACCTTTTCCAAGTTACTAACAATTCCCAAAATCGTTCTTTTTTGCAGAAGCCCGAGAAACCAATATATATTTCAGAGATTTGAAAAAGAACTTTATTCTTTTTAACTCAATCATACAGATTGGTAAACATTTACACTTTCCCAAGCTAGTGAAAAATGGCCAAGCCATAATTTGAACCTAATACCTTTAGCTTAAATTACAATGCTCTGAGCTACCTGGACCGACAACCGGCTGACACAATTCACTCAGATAACCTTATACGCACTAGCCTCTGGTCTGACATGTAGAGAGCTCAACAGAATATATCGTAGGTAAAGGAACTCCAATAAACAATGAATAAGTTTATACATTTTCTTATCTTTAACTCAATCATATGTATTGACATTTCCCTAATTGAGTGAAAAAGTGTCCAGGCCGGGAGTTGAACCCATAATCTTTAGATTAAATTGCCAGTGCTCTGCCAATTAAGCTACCTAGACCGACAATCGGCTGACATCATTCACTCAGACAACCTTATTGGCAGTAGCATCTCGTCTGTCTCTGTAGGCAGAGCAGTGGCAATTT
Organism: Maratus michaelseni; assembly: GCA_963931845.1. Taxonomy (NCBI): domain Eukaryota; kingdom Metazoa; phylum Arthropoda; class Arachnida; order Araneae; family Salticidae; genus Maratus; species Maratus michaelseni. The sequence goes on from OZ007593.1 coordinate 267,633,501, forward strand.
AAGCCCTGTGTTTAGGTTTCACTCCCAGCCTGACCACTTTTTCACTCAACTGGAAAAAATATTACTATCAGAAATATATTTCTACACCTGTTTTCAAAGAAGATAATCCTTCACTTTTCCTAAATAATCTTCATTGTGTTAAGTTCCGTTAGGTTAAGGCTACCAGCCATACCTCTAAGTCTACTGCTATATTTTTAGAAAAAAAATGAGAAATGAAACCGGAATTGAAGCTTATTCCACATAAATGTATCCCACCCAAGTACATCAACGTGACTCCTATGGATTACTGTGCATTTGGACTTTTAAAACAAGCCTTTATAAGCGGCATCCCAGAACATTGGATGGACTCTAGAAGATTGTGGTCAGGGAATGGAACAAAATCAACCGTGATATTTTAAGAAAAGCTTTTTTATCTTGTAAATCAAGATGTAATATGATACTTCAACAAAAAGGCTACCGGATTCAACATATTAGAAAATAAAATCCTTGTATTTGTTTATATATTTTTTTTTCCAAAGTCGTTACATAAATTTCTGAATACCCTCTGTATTTATTTAGAAATTAGCTTAATATATTCCCGAGTAACTATATAAATGTAATACAAGATTCCGTTTGAAATTTGTTTGAATCACCAGCTGATTGAATATTTATCACATCCTATCCGTATCTTTAAAGTATGAACGAAATAAAGCAAGTGCATAATTTATTATTACACAAAATGACTCCATGTTTCCGAAATGATCTTTCTTAGCATTCATTAATAACCAACGAAATACATAACAATTAATATTCTGATGAAGAGAAAAAAAATTAATTTATAGGTAAATATTAAAATACATATATGTTAAAAAAAAAGGATTGTCACTTATGCTCTATTAAAAAAAAAATAAACAAATTTTCAAACGTTAGTTTTGTGAGCCTGCAATCTTAAACAAGTAATATAAAAAAAGTTTTTTAAAGTCAATTCCTACCTTTTAATCATAAATATATAAAATAAACCCGTGCAGCATTAATGTCCCACGTTATCTTTATTAAACATTATTTTATAATCATCGTTGCGGTATTTTATTTCTGTGACATCACTCATTTGAGATAAATCTTTCATTTCATTTATATGAAAACAATGGGAGGATTTTTTTCTCCCATTTAAAACTAAAATTAATTAATTAAATTTAATTAATTAATTAATATTTGAAAAAACTGTATTAACATAAAGTGTCATCCACTACAAGTTAAAAAAAATTTATTTGAACTTGAGTGGATGAATAGAAAATATTTTAATAACGATTGAAAATTTGAACAAGATATATATAGACAGAGTGTGAGCTAATAGTAGGAATTTAATGATAAAACAAAATTCATCACTGAATCAATGATATTCTAATTCATAATTAAAGAATAAGTAAATTAGACAAATAAAAGAGCTAAAGCAGGTAATAATGTATACAGTAATTATAATGAGTTTAGCGTAACGTAGAGAAAACTGTTTGTTAGCTTGGATGTTTAACAAAATAAGCAAACAACGCGAAATCTGTCTTTGGATATTTATAAATATCCAAAAGTATCTTTAAAATAAGTAAAAGTATCTTTAAAGTAAAGTAAGTAAGTCTATTAAAAAGTATAAAATAAACTTTCACCATAGTCAAGAAAAAAGAAAATGTAGTATCTTAAATTTTCAAACTAAACAGTCAAAGAATGATGCTAAGAATACTATTATTATAAAAAAATTTCAAAGTACTACCCATTTGTCTAAAGATTTACAAAAAAAAAAAATAAAAAAAATAAAAATAAAAAATAATCTCATAAAATATTATAATTCAAAAAGGGGAAAAATTCAACATGGTCTGAAAAAGTTCAATAAAAAATGTCATTGTTATTTGTGTGTGTATTTGTCATTTTCTAAATAATAATAAAATATATCTCCACAAAACATGCCGAGGATTGTATATTTTAGCTTCTGAATAATAAAAATACCTTAATTGCACGATAACATAATAAATAGATATATGAATGTCGAATTAATGAAAACAGACTTAATATTGAAAACGCTTTTCATATTAATTTACGATTAGTTTTTAAATGTAATTTACATTTTATCAAACTTACCTAATTTTATGTTAAATTTTGCTCTGAATATTAAAAATGTATACATTTTCAATAACAAATTTAATCTAACATTTTCTACAGCAGTATATACATGTACAGTACTTAAAAGTATAAATCAGTATTTAAATGTATACACAGTTTAAAACCTCAAAAATAAGTAAGAGATAATGTTTATCTTATTAGATTACATAACTATAACAAGTTGCGTACAATCTTTGGAATTTCCAAGAAGTCTGACATCAATATTTTAAATTAGAAAATTTCTACTTACTATTTTAATGGTAGAATTCTTAATTACCCTCATTTATTCGTTGAATTTGTAGCATTTTTCTGCGATTAAATAAGGCGACAATTTCTGTTTAAAAAAGTAGTAAAACTGTACGAATCCTGACATAAAAAGTTTTATTAATAAAAATATAATATATGTTCAAAAAGCTCTTCAAACGAATTCGTGATATGTACTTAAATTCAATTTACATTTGTGTAATTTCTTTAATTTTTCGTTAAATTATGCTGTGAATGTCATAAAATATATACTTTGGATAACAAAGTTAATCTGACATTTACTTAATTTCAGTACATAAATGTACTTAATCAGTATTCAAATGAAAGGCTAGGGTGTAAAACAAGGTAATTAACAAAATGCCAGTTTCGAGGTATTCAAGATTCGCGTTTTCTATATTAAAAATCTACAACTAAAACCATTATGACTGCCTCCTCTAAAAAGTATTATTATATCTTATTTTTTGGAACAAAACCTTCAGTTAATTATGTGCAACATATTTTGTCTGATAGATTTGATTTTATTGGACTTTAATTTTAATAACGAAAACACGTTGCACTTATCTACAATTTTTCGTTGATTATGATGACATCTTTTGAGTAATAAATAAACTTAGAATTAAAAAAAAAAGTATGAATGTAGTTACGTAGTTTTTCATGAATATTAGAAAAAAATTGTAAAAGTCTCAGTAACCATGTTTTACACCCGAGCTCCTCATATACCAACAAAAACTTAAAAATTCAACAATAAACAGCAGACAATGTTTATCTTACCTTTCCGTATATTCCAGCAGCAGAGAACTCTGTTTCAGCAACCATGACGGCAATTCCAAACAAAGCCATAATCAAGGCATAATCACTGACCCTACGCCGCTTCTCAAACAGGGCTTTCCTGCGGCCCAGGCGGTAACCAACGCTGGGCCGACCCGAATGTGTTCCGGCCGAAGAACATCGGCGGCGGCGCCCCCGGCCGCCCTGGGCACCGCCGCATTCCCCGTCCTCAGTCGGAGCCAGGTTTACGCTACTGGTTCCTAAGTCTTTGAATCGGCGGATGGCACCATGCATTCGCATTGGAAGCGATGGTGGGGGCCCGGCGCCCGAGGGCACCCCAGAGCCCCCGAGCGCGGCCCCTACAAAGCCAGCGGTCACTCCGACACTCGCCACGACTCAGTCTCTGCTTGATGGTGCGGACATCCCGGAAGATGAAGAGAGATCGGAGAGATCCAGGGAGAAGATCTCAAAGAGGTCACATTCTGCTTTTAACATCTAGACGCTCTCATCTCTTCTGTGATGGGAAGAGCTATAAAGAGTGGGCTTAATGCGCAGGCGCTGGATCAGAGGGATATTTATTCCCTAATACGGGGATTTTCCAAGCAAGAGGCGTGCAATGCTGTGAATGACTAGTTGTGGTTTTGTACTTTCAGTGTAAAGTGGAAGAAATTCAATATAAATAATCAGCGAGGTTTCTTAAAATTTTAAGTGGGATATTCTTTAGAATTATTTTTCTAGTATCATAAAACTTCGAAATTCAATGAAATCTAGATTTAGAAACACAATTTTTATGTATATTAAAATATACTTAAAAATCGAACAATAAATATCATTAAAGTTCTATTTAATAAGCTCTTTCATAGCTTCAATAAATACTGATTATTAACAATGTAACGCAATTTTGAGACAAAAAGATTTCATTTTAATACGAGAAGAATTTAATATGTATTTTTAATAACTTTTTTTGTACCATCATAAATTTTAAATAAAATATTTAAAACGTTCTGATTTTTTTTTTTTTTTAATAAAGGAAAAAGGAAAAGGGAAAAGAAAAAATTATTAAGATTATTAATGTTTTCCGTTTTGAATTCCTCGAGTATGCTAACATATACGTAAAAATCCAACAATAAATATCATTAAAGTTCTGTTTAGTAATTTTTTAATAGTTTTAACAAAATTTTTATTATTGATTATGTTAAAAAAATTTAGACAAAAGTATTTCATTTTATTAGAATAAATTTTCTAAAATATTAAATGCCATACTTAAAAAAAAAAAAAAAAAAAAAAAAAAAAAAAAAAAAAAAAAAAATCTACTATTATAAAGTTTTGAATAGGATATTTAAGTGTTTGAAATGTAATAAAATAAATAAAAATAACTATACAAAGATATCTAATAATTAAATAAATATCATTAAATTCTATTTAGTAAACCTGTTTTATAGCATCAATAAAAAAATTATTATTAACAATGTTACAAATGTCTGAGGCAAAAGCATTCTAATATGATAATCGATTTTTTTTTTTTCAAAAATTAAGTGGCATATGCTTCAAAATTATTTTTACAAGTATCAGAAAATTTTAAATAGGATGTTTATAAGTTTCAAAATTTAATAAAATGTATGTTTAGTAATGTTTTCAATTTTGCATTTCCTGAATGTACTATTAAAAAGTCCTTCCGGCCTGTACCGGGAGGAAAAGATAAGTTTCATAGAATTTGAAAACAAATTTCAGCATGAAAGTTACCGCATAACAAAAATCTGATTGTTTCAAAATGCCAGCCACCCTAGAATTACAAATCGCCATATCTCAGCCATTTTTTAAAGATAAAGCCAAAACAAAACATGTTCCGGAATTCTTGTATCACGATCTAACACTTAAATTAAACAAACTTTTCAATTTATAATTGTTTATACATCTTTTTGAATTTAAAAAAAAAAATAAAAAATTTAACTGGTTGCCATTTTGAAACAAGATGGCGCATGAAGCTGGCCAACGAACTCGGTCGAGACCTTGGTATGTTTTGTACACATAATCAGTCACATTCATATCGGTTCATAAATGTTACAGCATAACAAAAATCAGAATCAGATTATTTCAAAATCTCAGTCACCCTAGAATTTTAAACTGCCATATCTCAGCTATTTTTTAAAGCCAAAATAAAAAATGTTCCGGAATCCATGTATCACGTTCTAACACTTAACAGAAACAAGTTTTTTCAATTTATATTTTTTGTACATCTTTTTGATTTTTTAAAAATTTAAAAACTTTTAACTGGCAACCATTTTGAAACAGGATGGTGGATGAAACTGGTCAACGAACTCGTTCGAGACCTTGGTCCTATACACGTACTCAGCCACATCCAAATTGGTTCATAAATAAGAGAGTTAAAGCATGACAAATATCAGATATGTATGTATATGTATAAATCAATATTTGAACGAATGGTGGTTTTGGGATCTGGGGGTCATGATCGGTAAAAATATACCACATTTTTTTGGAATTGCTTTCCTCCGAACGGCTCCAATAGGGAGCTTTCTGTAATGAAAGCTACCTAATATACATAATAATAAAATAATAATTACCATTAAACTTTTTAGTTTTGTGTTCATAACTTTAATAAATTTCTGATTTATAACAATGTTACAAAATTTTGAGACAAAAGTATTTCATTTTTTATTATAATCTTCAAATATTTTTATCAAATTTTAAGCGGCATATTCGTTGCACTCCTTTTTTTCAAGTATCACATAGCTTTCAATAAAAACTAGATTTAATAATGCTTTCAAATTTGAATTTCCGTAATAAACAATTAAATCAATATTACAAAGCAAAAGCAGTGAGTAACACTAACGTCATATTAACGGTGGCAACACCTGACCTGACCAATAAATTTCGCTTTTACTGCTATTTTTTAAAATTCGAAACTCTGCACAATATGAATTTTTACATCGTCGTACAGGGGGAATTGGGCGTTCTTTCGAATGAACTTGAAAACTGTATCTCATATTACTGATTTTTTTATATTTTTATAAATAATTTTCAAGCATGATTTTTTTAAAAATCTATTTCTATCACGTGAAGTCCGACTACAAAAGATTAACCCTTTTGATCTTAAAACAATATAAACTAGTCGTTGGGGGCCACCGTAATACTTACCCATCATGGATATGCATAATATAGTTCGAGAAAAAGAGAGTTCGAAAAAATAGTTCCGGATAATGGAGGTTACTGAAGTTCAATAAGCTTCTTCCCATTATAACATACTAAGTACATGCCAAATTTAAAGTCTCTCTCTCAATTTGTTCGGGAGATAGAGAATGTACAGACACGCACACACAGAGACACACCACAGACAGACGAACGGCAATTTTTTTTTTCTAAAAATATGTTTTTCGGAATCTCCAGTGTTTGAAACGTGTAAATCCGTCAAATTTTTTTTTTTAGATTTTCAAAACGATTACAAGACTTAACGTGTACTACGTATGATGGGTAAGTAATAGGTTAATATTTGCTCCCGCTAATATTCCAGACCGAGATTAATCACATAAATACCATCTTCGTCAATAAATAAATAAAAAAATATAGATAAAACAGAAATTTAACAGACATGTAATTAATCTATGCGCTTAAACGACTGAAATTATCAAAATAAAAAAGACTGTTGAAAGTAGCGAAATCTTTAGAGATTTCTTCGGCTAATAACTCTTGGCATGCGGCTAATACGAAAGTACCGCTTTTAATAGATTTCAAAAAATTTTTGAATATATTATTGGTATTTGTCTTATATAAAAGCTCTTTATTGTTGTTAGTGGGCAATCTAAACAAGTGGGTAAGTGTGATCGAAGATAGCACAAAGGGTTTCGTTTAATATTCCTTTCAAAACACTTTATCCTTTCTTTAATAAATCCAAATAAATTTCATTTAGCAAACAAAAAAAAAGTCATGTTTTTTATAAAGTAAAAATTTACCGATTTATTTTTCTCGTTTTTTTCAAATTCTGAACCGATATCTGGTTCCAAAATCTGGTCCGATAGCGGGCGAAGCCTACTATTATACTCTGTCATAATATCTGTCATATGGACTAAATGCGATATTAAAAAAAAATCAATTTCAAAATTAAACACGTTGTATAGAGACCTTCAAAATGTTAAAATATGGCAATATTTCCATAATCGGGTTTTTAAAATGATTCAATACGTTCCTCAAACTCATGTGACGTTAAAATCACTTGTTGACGTTATATCTACTTGTCTTTCTTCTACTTTTCTATCTCTATTACTCATATTGATACTCTCTTTGTATTATTCTTTGAAAAAGTCCGTTAAACTTCCAATATGACGTCAGATTAATTTTCTTTTTAATTCTCTAATGACAGCATAACCTGTTTTCTGTACTTACACATGCTCATACTCCTTGTATTATTGAGAAATGTTTGAAATTTTCTGTTTTATTACCTAGATGACGTCATATTAATCTTTTTTCAATTGGTGAAACTTTTTATTTCATTTTCATTTTTCAAGTGGAAATTTTCCAATAGAAAACTAATTATTGTAGAAAGAATTTTATTGTGGATTTTTAATTTTTGGCAACTGCTATAATGAAAAATGCGTAAATTTAATAGGAAAAGGCTGTTAGATTTTTTGTTTTTTATCTCTCTATATTAAAATAATACGATTTTTTTTTAAATTTATGATTTGCAGCTTCATAGTAGGTATTCAGCTATAAGTACACAACATTTCAAGTCTGTAAGTTATTTGGTTTCTGAGAACCGGCTCTGTGACGGACAGACAACGTTGAGGTACAAATAGGGTTTCGTGAGATGAACGAAACCCTAAACAATAGATTAAATGTCAAAAAAATCTATTAGAGATTTCTAGGGAAGAAAAATATTGTTCTTATATTTCGTAACCTGGGAAGACCGTATTGGATCCCCTATTATGTAAAAACCAAACGATAAACGTTAGTAATATCTACTTATGTATACTTATCATTATTGAAAAATATTTATAGCTTCAATAAAAATTTAATTTTTAACAATGTTATAAAATTTTGAAACAAAAGCATTCTAATGCGATAATCGAATACTTTTCTTTTATATCAAGTAGTATATTCTTTACAATTCTTTTTTCTAATATATATCATAAATTGTTGAATAGGATATTTGAAAAAATTTAAACTCAGTAAAATCTAGATATAGTAATGTTTCAAAATTTTTATTCAATAAAGTTTTAAGATAAAAGAATTTTATTCTATTATATATTCTTTTACATTTTTCCCCTGGTATTATAAAAATTCCGAATAGGATTTTTAAAGACTTTGAAATTGAATGAAATCTGAATTTAGCAACTCTTTCATTTTTTTCTTTCTCTGGTAGATGATATATAAATAGTATACATAACCATCGCATAATAAATATTATTAAGTTCTATTATTATTATTATTATTATTATTATTATTCAACACAATTCTTAGCATTGGTAATGCTAAAAAATTTTGAGACAAAATAATTTTACTTTAATATTTTTTTATCCTTTTTTTTTTTTTTTTTGCTTTGGTAGTAAAGGTCGTTGTGTTTAACTGCGATGTGATTTCCCATACGTTTGCACATTTATAGTATGTAATGTACCGTTCGAACGTATAAGTACTAAAATATCGCCATGCAGATTCCCATGCACAATTTCTGCCTTTAAACATAATTTCAATTTAATCTCATAAACTTTCCTTAGTACATCTTATTGAACACTCTCCACATATTTGAAGGATTCAATTCATCGCTAATAGGTCTGTCAAAAAATTAGACACCAAAATGCTATGAAAATTTTAGAACAACTATAGCTCAAAACTTCAAGATATTTTCCAACTTTCACTTCCAGTAGATAAAACAGACCTTCTATGTCAAGACAATAACATCGTTGGTATTATTTGACATTCAACGATAAAAAACGAAATGGTAATATCGATTTCGCAATTATTCTCCACATTTAGGAAGTCACGTCGGAGTTTGATAATTAACGATGTGTACTACAAAGAAAAATTCTCCTGAAAGAAACACTTTAAATGCTGTAACATGTTTCGCGTTTTGTTCCTATGAGGATGTTGGATTATGTCACTTTTATATACGATTCTTGTCTTAAGATTTTAGGTGCAAGAACTTTGTCGTATTTAGGCGTTGATATCTATCCATATTGACTTTATATAATTTTGAGTAGGATATATTTAAAAGCTTCGAAACTCAATAAAAACTAAAATTCAATGATGCTTTCAATTTAATTTTCTCGAGTACGCTATTAAAATATACGTAACAATAGAGTGGTAAATGTCTTCAAATTTATGTTTTAATATTTTTTTTAATAACTTCAACGAAATTCTAATTATTGACAATGTTGCAAAATTTTGAAACAGAAAACATTTAACTTTAGTACACACACACACAAATCCAAAAAAGCATTTTTTTTTTCTTTACAATTCTATTTTTTCTAGTATCATAAAATTTTGAACATTTAGAAGCTTAGAAATTCAATAAAATCTAGATTTAATAGTGTTTTCAATTTTCAATATGTGGAATGAAATATTACGTAACAATCAAATAATAAATTTCTTTTTAGTTTATATATATATATATATATATATATATAGCTTTAATAAAATTCTGATTATTAATAAAGTTATAAAATTTTGATGCAAAAAGATTTCAACCTAAAACGATATTGAAATAATTTTCTCAAATTTTAAATGAGATATTTTTTACAATCCTTTTTTTATAATATTAACATATTTTGAACAAAATACAGATAAGCTTCTAAATTCAGTAAAATCTAGTTTTAGTAATATTTTCAATTTTGAATTTCTCGAATATGTAATTAAAACTTATGTACCAATCTAATAATAAATATCATTAAAATTCTATTTGTAAAATATTTTAAACCTTCAACAAAATTCTAATTATTGAAAGCGTTACAAAATTTTGAAACAAATCTTTTCAATTTAATAAAATATTCGATTAGCTTTTCCAATTTTAAGTGTAATATTCTCTGAAATACTTTTATGTAATATAAACAAAATAAATTAATTAATTAAAAGCTTTTAAATTAAATCAATCTAGATTTAGTAATGTTTTCAATTTTGAATTTCTCGAGTATACTATTAATATATACATAACAATAAAATAATATATATGATTTAAGTTTTTTTTAATACTTTATGGCATCAACTGATTATTAACCCTCTAAGCGTGTAGAACGTAATATTCCGTTCACTAAGCTCCAGGTTTCACTGCAATATATGCAATGTTTAAGATAATATAATTCTATAGATTTAATGAATTTTCAAAACATTGAAGAATGATTAATACTCTCAAGGGTTACATTCATATTTGTAATTAAGTTTTATTTATAATGCTGAAAGAATCATATTTTTTTAGCATTTAAAACAAAATGCAGAGAAAACAACATTACAGTTTTACCCTTTTTCAAAACGCTCAGAGGGTTAAAAATGTAACAACATATCGAGACAAAATGATTTCACTATAATACTAAAATATAATTATTAAGAAGCATATAATCACAGTTTATCATGTGGTTTATTATAAATTGACAAATTGAAAAGATTCATTCAGATAAAAAATTGCTTTATAAGTTTTTTGTTTAAATCTATAATAGTCTTTAATTATTTAACTTTTTTGGCTATAATTAAAAGATCACCAACGGGGAAGACCGGGCTATGCTCAGTTAAAATTAGCTTTGTGTTCAATATAATAATAAATTATCTGTACAACATATATAATGATCAGTTCTATGTATCCTGATTTGTTGAATTCTGTTTTCGAGAACGTTCTATTCGAGAACGCTGATTGGTTGAATCATATATCTCGGCTGCTATTGGGAATTTCTAAAAAAATCCTTCAGATTCTAAAAGCCAATATTTTCTACAAATGTCGTCAAAATTTAGCGAAAATGCGCAAACATGGCACATTCTTCTATTTGGCGTCAAGCATGCGTTTTGGCATTGTTAATCTTGAAAGTCGATTTTGTGACGTGGTGAATTGTTGAGGGCGAAGAGAGTCTTTTAAATTATAGAAATATTTTCCAGGTTCCGTAATTTCAATTAAAAAAAACTCCATAAATAGACATTCAATGCTTTTATTAATTTTTCCATGATCATATAGTATAATATAGGAGAGGTGTCTCTTAGCAGGAGCCAGCAAAAAAAGCCACTCACACAGTGAGTATTCAAAGAGAGAGTGAGTCTTCACATAAGATTATTGCCAGAGATTTACATTACTTGGCGAATAAAATTGGTGCCAAAACACACATTATTTTGGCGTTAGAATTCGAAAGACAAGATACTTTTGGCTGGGTGTGGAATTTCCAGTAAATTAAAATAATTATTTGCCTCAGAGCCAGAAACGTTACCATATTTGGACATGTTGATCTAAATTTAGCAATTGATATCATCAGATCACCCATTATTTTGATTGGAAGATGCTACTGAGAGTAAAGCAAGAACAACCGTTATTTTTCTGAGTAAGTAAACATAAAAAAAAGCATATATTAAGGATAATCTATTTGACAGTTAGAAAAGGAAAACGTTGTTTTAAATGAGATGAAGGTATATTTATTGGATATAATTTATTGCTATAATTTGAACTGTCAACATTTGCAAGATTAATGACTCTGAAATAGAAGTTAAATTATTTTTGGATTATTTATGAGAGATCAAAAGAATAATTATTATTATGTTTATTTTAGAAGCTATAAATAGGCATATTTATTTTATATACATATTGCTATAATTTGATTACATCCAGAGATGCAATTCAAGGTTAAATGAATAAAGGGTGAAAATGAATTACATGTGGATTGTTTTATGAACAATAAGGATAATTATAAAAAATAGATTTAAAAGTAATAAATAAAGTTCTTAATTTCCTTTTTGCAATAAATCTTGATATATAACTGTGATGTAGAAAACTACTATTTACCTTTTATTTATTCAATTATTGTAACGGAAAAAAGGAATGCTTAAATGAAAAGAATTATTTATTGAACTAGAAATGAATTCGTATAACTTAACATTTAGATTACTGCTGAGATATTATGAAAATAAAACAGAGAGAAAAAGGATTATTAATATACAGGAAAACGGATGAATATGGAAAGCTTTTAAAATTAAGAGGGGTTTGATTTAAATAAGTAAAATGTAAGAAAACATTTATATATATGACAGATTGCTGTCATATATAATCGCCCCACAAACCAGGAACAGCTGTAATGGTACAGTACAGCTGTAAAAACAAGTATCGTGTCTCTTCTTAAGCACATATATTCAGTTCATAAGTAAAGCATAAACATTGAGAAAGATATAAAAGCACAGATTTTTTTTAAAAATCTTATTTTATCATAGCAATTCTTTATAACTTGTGTTCAATAGTCCGTTCATCAGTCCACAAGTTGTTACTTTTTTGGGTTTTTTTTGCAGGACGTCCTGTTTAATTAGTCATCTAAAGTTTGTTTGCCTTGATTGAATTGGCCTTACATGACTGCTTTGAAATTGCTTGACTTTTTGTATAATAGTATAAAATTGTTCGAGTTCTTGTGTGAATGGTACCAGTACGTAATTTATTTGTCATGACGATAAACATATGAGAAAGTATGCAAACATTTCTCATTCTCAAGCATTTTTGATCCAGCTAGGATCTTTATCTGATTATGCAAATTTATATAAATCACAAATGCAAGCAAAAAAAAAAAAAATACACATACACAATGTTACTAAATACATAATGTAACAAAGATGTTACATGAAAAAAATGAAAATGAAATGCATGTGGTATTATAGATGCAATGAAAAAGAAAAAAAATGTGAAGATTCGTGCCGAAGCACAGGACGGGAAAAAAAAGGAATGCAATTGCACGCCCGCAAAAAGTGTCCGCCCTTATTCTTGTAACAAATACAAGTATTATGACGCCAGTTTAATACCCTTGTCCTAGGTGTAGAGGGAGTGAGTTGAGAGCCCATATTGTAGTTTCTTGACCACAACATGGACCCCTTGCTCCCCATGAAGACCGCACTGGTGTTCAACAGGAGCACGTTTCGACAAATCATATAACATTATTTTGGTAACAAGAAGAAATTGGCGTACCAATTCTAGGTTGTCTCTCAGCACAATGAAGTGTGGGACCTTAGGGCAACAATTTTGAACGGGCCACAACTTCTGAGGGCAATAATTAATAATAATTAAAAAACTGGATATATATCTTATATATCAAAAAGGGGTAGACAATCCTAGAGTGGTGAGAGACTAAATGACATAATCGAGTAAAATATATTCAAGTCATGTGTGATGTTGAGAATTTAAGTCCATTTTACAAGCTATTATTTGTTATTAACGAAAGGGAAAAAAAAATCCTATAAAATATTGCATGTGAAATTTACATGTTCCTATATTATGAATGTTAAAATTTATAAGAACTTGTATGTGTAGATAAGTGTGATACAATTATGATATGGCAATAAAATAAAGTGAAAAAAAATGAACAAAATGTAAAAAGACACAAAATATTGTTCACAAATGATCTTTGGAAACAGTAAAATCATGGACCAGCCACAATGTAGTTAAAGATCAGTTATGCGCAACATACACACAATGTTGTACACCATTGAGCAGTAAGTATCAATGTACATATTATTTACTAAATCATTGAAGGTTGAAACTAAATTATCTTTTTCTCAGATTATAACGAGGTTCAGAATTAAAAGGAGTATTATTATTATTAATGGCATGACTTGAAGAATCAAATAAGTGTCCATATCGAGGTGGTGCTATAAGTAGTCTATCAATATGCACACGAAATGCTGTATCATCATGCGCATACAATCTTTTAATTGAGAATGAAACGGGAGAATGTTTATATGTTACAATATATGGTCCGGTATATCGAGGTTTAAATTTATCAACAGATTTTAAGTAAACTATATCTTTTAATCAAATGTTTCTTAATTTTGCTTTACGACCATATATTTGATATCTTTTATCTTGAGCTGTTTTGATGTTGGCATAAGCCTTGTCATAAATTTTATTTAGATCATCTAGTAATTTATGTACTTCAATATGTTTATCTAAGAAAGGTTGATTACTACACTGGTCATAAGTGTCAAAAATTAATGAAAGTTCTCTACCAAAATGTAGTAGGTTAGGAGAAAATAGTGTAGAGGAGTGTTTAGAACCATTGTAAGGTGACTTGTGAATATGTAAATCATTTTCAAACGAGTGTCCTTCTTGTAGGAGTGTAGTTACAGAGTATTTAATTGAGGTATTTATATGCTCAGAAATACTGTTGCTAGCAGGTTGTGAAACGGAACTGTGACGTATTTTCATGCCAAGGGAATCATTAAAAATATCGTAAACATGGGAGGTATACTGGGGTCCTAAGTCTGATAAAATAACTGCAGGTCTCCCAAACGTAGTAATGTAACTAAATAAACATTTAACAACTTTAGGCGCAGAAATATCAGTAAGTGGATAGAGTTCAATGTGTCTTGAGAAGTGGTCAGTAATAGTTAATACATGTTTTCCGTTAGCAAAAGGTCCAACTAAATCTGTACTAATTGTATGACCAGAGTATCTGGGTGTGTAAGTAGGTTGTAAAGGTGCAGGAGGGGTGCGATGATGTTTAGCTTGGAGGCATTTGATGCATGAAGACACAAAATTCAGAGTATCAACATACATGCCTTTCCAAAAATATCGAGCAGAAAGAAAATCATAAGTCTTAGCTAGACCAAAATGAGAATCATGTGAAATGGTTAAAACTTTGCTCTTAAGTGAGTCAGGAACTACAATGTGGTAAGAGAAGGTATTGTTAATGAGATCTTCTTTTTTTATCATTAAAACTTTGGAATCAGGGTGGATGAAATATTTTGGAAATTTTTGAGAAGATCCATTATTTAATATTTCATTGTAAATATTACCTAAGGAGGAGTCATTTTTTTGTTCAGTGCAAAATGTTTCATTTGAGATTTCTAATAATGGATCACGTTTTGTTTGATTGCCTGACACTAGGTAATTTACATATTGGGTATTGACATTGGCAGACAAGTTGTTCTTATTAGGTGTTTCACAATCAACAATTGGTAGTGCTTGAGTTTCATGAATAAGATTAGGATTGTTTAGTAAGGTTTCTTGGTGGTTGTCAAATTTACAACGTGATAAATAATCTGCAAGTACATTAGATGATCCTGGTATATGTTCAAAAGTGTAGGAATATTCTGAAAGTTCAACTAACCAACGTGTGGTTAAATCAGCTGGGTTTGTGGTTTTTTTGTATTTTTCCAAAGGCTTACTGTCAGAAAGAATTACAAAATCTCTATTGTATAAATAGTATTTGAAAGCTGTTACCGATTTGTATATTGCCATGAGTTCTAGTTTCAGAGCGGGGTATTTTTTTTTTCAGAAGATTTTAAAGATTTTGAAAAGTATGCAATAGGTAACAATTGTCCGTTATGTTGTTGTAATAAAGCACTGGAAATAGCAACATTGGATGCGTCTGTGTTAAGGTAAAATGTTTTATTCCAATCTGGTAATCTAACCATCGGTGAGTTGAAAAAAATTTTCTGTATGGTGTTAAGAATGTGTTGATGTTCATCTGTCCATTTGAATTTAGATTTTGGAGTAGTTAGGTTTATGAATGGTTGCACTAAGCTTGAAAATGATGGAATGAGTGATTTGTAGAATGTTATTACTCCTATGAGTCTTTTTAATTGACGTTTAGTTGTTGGAACTGGGAAAGAAGTTATCTTAGCGATGTTAGATTTAATTGGTGAAACACAGTGATTTTCAATGTGGAATTCCAAGTAGTTAATTTCAGTTTTGTGGAAGTTGCATTTGTTGGGGGAAAGTGTTAAATTATATTTAGTTAGGAGATTAAGAATTTTCTCAAGTTTTGAGTACATTTCTTGAAAGGAATTTGCGCCTAAGATGAAATCGTCTTGATATGTAAATACACCGTCTAATTGTAGTTCATCAAGCAAGGAGTCCATTAAAGCTTGGAAAATTGAGGCGCTGGACTTTAATCCAAAAACAAGTCTTTTATATCTGAAGGATCCAAACATAGTAGTGAATGTCAATTGGTTTTGAAATTTTTCTGGTAAGTCGATTTGATGATACGCCTGATGAAAATCGAGGGAAGTGAAAAATTTATATGATGATAGGTTAGCAATAATTGTTTGAATTTTTGGAAGTGGATACGACGAACCTTGAATAACTGTGTTTACCATTCGAAGATCTAATGCAAGTCTATATTTTTGTTTACCTGTACCATCAGATTTTTTTTAACAAGTAACATAGGACAAGGCCATTCAGAACAGCTTCTCTCAATAATTCCCGCTTCTAACAATTGATTGATTTGTTCGAGTGCATCTTTTTGTAATGATTGTGGGATTGGGAAGGGTAAGGTTTTAATAGGGTAGTCCTTAATGAATTTTAAGTCTGGCACAATCTTATCCGTATGACCTAGAGTGTTTAAGGATTTTGAGAAAGCATTGTAGTATTTTAACAATAAACTATTTAATATTTCTGCTTCATTTGTATTCAAGTGTTTTAGATCAAAATCACTAGAGGTTAAATCTTCTTTTCTCTTATTTAGAACTTCTTTTGATGCTTGAATAAAATTAATAAAATGTTGTTCTGCATTATTTGGATTCTCAGGGTTATCTGGGGAGTGCTCGAGAATATCCTCAATTTCAGATAAGTGACCAATTTTAGTTTTTTTATGAAGATGAATGTAAGTATCAGAGTTGTTTTTAACAGAGATATAAAAGAAGTGACATTTTTGTGGAATTTTCTTCTTATGTTTAGAATTTTTATTTGACTGAATAATGGCATCAAAACCAATTAGGTCTTTTAATGATGATATATACTCAAACAAATAATTTTTTCTATCATTAATATTGTTGGTGTACACAGAAACCCATTTTTGTTCTTTTGGTTCTAAAACAATCTTTCGTGTTAATAGAACATCCTGATTTGTCATAGATATGATAGATATGCAATGTGAATTACATTGTTTGTTATCCTCAACATTTAAGGTATTTTTGTAGTTTCTAAGGGAACCGATAAGCTGTTATTTATGTGTATAACTTTCTTGAATGTATCTATAATAATGTTAAATCTTTTTATGAAGTCAAATCCCAACATTCCTTGAAAATTCGAAGATTCTGGGATATCAACAATATAAAAATGGTGTGAAAATGATTTATGGTGCAGTTTAATTGAGGTTCTAATACAACAGGAAAAATCAACATCAGAATTAACTGTTTTAATAGTAATGCTTGTGGAGAGTCTTTTATATTTTAACTGAGATTTAAGTTCATTAAACAGATGTTGTGATAATAATGAAATGCTGCTGCCGGTATCCATGAGAAAAGTTACATCTGTTTTAGCAATGGAAGCCTTTACAAGAGGAAGTGTTATGGTATTTCTGTTTACATTACAAATAAAATGTACAGTGTTGTCATTATCATTTTTTTTGAGTTGTTTGTGTTGCTATGTGATTTGAAATTGTAATGGCATCCCAAGTTTGTGAGCTAACTGATTTTACCAATCTTTCTTTAGAAATTTTAGGTATATTAGGGTCAACATAAAAGTTTGCTGATGTGGAATTATTGAAGTGAGATACAATGCCATCAGCAAAATTGCATCTCTTGTTTAGTTTTCCTGAGATTTCTGTTGGTTGTTGTTAGAAAAATTTCTAAATTGTTCGCGTCTTTGTGTGTTCATTCGCTTCCACTTGAAGCACGAATGGGCCTCATGGCTCTTTTTGAAACACAACTGGAATGTTGTGATGTTTCTTTTGAAGGATTTGTGAGGAGAAAAGCGCTTGAAATTGTGTCGAGATTTGAAATTTTTTTTGTGACGCATAGCGTCTAAACGATATTTTTGTTTGAAGTCTGGGCGAACATTTACATTTTCTTCAGCCTGTTTGTTGTCCGACTTAAGCGATAGTACATTTATTTTTTCAGAAATTTCTCTTAATTGTTCTGCTTACCCTATGCCAGATTTGCTTGTAGATGGATATGCATGTAACACTTTTTCTGTATGCAGGATTTCATGTAAGACTTGTGCTCTGTCTACTGCTGTATTATAGTCCTGTATTCCTTCTTCCTGTATTTTGATACGAAGATTAGAAGGGATTGCTTCTAAAAACTTCATAAATTTTATTTTGTCATGTGCATTTTTGTCAGTAATATCTGCATAAACAGTAGCAGCTAAAACATTAAGTCTGTGAGGAAAATTTTTTATGGTCTCTTCCGGTAAAAGTGTTAGGCCGGATAATTCTATACTGGCTGCACATTTGCTAGGGGGAGAAAAGAAAGCTGAAAATCCCTTTTCTATAAAGTCCAAGTCGTCACTTTTTAGCAATTCAGGGTTTTGACAGAAAAATTTGAGAGCAGGACCTGTTAGTTTACTTTTGAGTAACGAGATTGTAGTTTGTTGGTTATATTTGTTTATTTCTGCCACTGATCGGATTTGATCAAAAAAGAAAGGCAGAAGTTCATGATCACCTTCAAAGTTAGTGATATTTATGGGTATGTGTTTATTAGCCATAACTGCAGTAAGTTAAGTAATGTAAACGCAGGTATTAACTACTGAAATTCTGCATATGAAACCTACAAAATACAAAATGCATAAAATAACGACACATATAAAAATAATTAAAATAAAATATGTGTATATTGAAAATAAAAGGAGCTAATATTTATACATGTATTATTATATATATCTTATTTAAACTTTTTGAGGAATCAATCAAACAAAAACAAAAACATAATAATATCTTTTCAAATCATTTTCAAAGACAGAGATAAAGGAAAAAAAGCTTTGAATTTTAATTATTTATTTATTTTAAGAAGAGATGAATTAAAAAAGTATCACCTCATTATTAACTTTATCCAAAAAGGTGAATGTAAACATCAAATGAAAAAGAGAGGGGGTTAAAAAAAATATGCTATTTAAATTTATTTTAAGGACGACAAAAAAGGTAATATAACACTATTTATTTCTTAATTTTGAATGAAATCAGAAAAAAAATTCATACAAATCTAACCTTAGTATTTTTTTTATTATATATATAGAAAAAAAGATTCGAATATTTGTCTATTAAAAAAAAATCATCAGTGAAATTTATTACTCTTTAGGCTCAATAGAAAATGTACCAAATTGCACAAAAAGGAATGCCTAAAGCATATTTGCAATCAGTACCCACAACTTTTAAAACCCAAATGTGTATATATCAGTGCATATCATGAGAGAGAAAAATTAATAAGTGTTTCAAAGCACTTAATACTTCAATTAAAAATATTTTAAAGGTAAAAAACAGTGGAATTAATGAAAAATTACTTACTTGCGTTATAATTTAGACATGAAAAGGCATTAATAAAATTTCTATATTTTAAATGCATAATATCTAAATCCCAATTTATTAATAAAGGTAAACAGGTAAAGTATAAAGTATAAAAAATATATTCTTTAATAAAATTGGATATTAAATGTGATTTAATAAATGAAACAAATTTAATAATAAATGAATAAACTGGAAATTTTGAAAACGAAAAAGTTTTCACTGTTGAAACCTATTTTTGCACCATTTTTTTGACACATGCGAAAACATGAATTTATTGAGTTACCTTTGTGAAGACTGGAGACGAGTCCGAAAACTTTAAAATAGCGTAACACTTAACAGTCAAAACTAGTATTTGTCACGTATAATCTCCACAACTTGATGAAAATTAATAAATAACTCTTTTGAGAAGGATGCACACAATTTTTTTACTTGAAAACAATTTCGTAGCAATAAATCGTAAACGTGTATATGTTGTCTTAATTCACTATAGTTTTGAAACAGACGGAAAAAAACTGAAAAATATTTCACAACATTCAGAGAGCTTTTTCTTGAAGGCTATTTTCACACAGGTTGACATAGGGCCAGTTGAACAGATACACACAGACGAACAGGAAAACTTTAGGCACTGATGAGTTGGAGAAAAAATTCCGATTAGGCACAGACAGACCGGGAGAATTTAGGCACTGGTGGGTTGGAAAAATTCCTATTTAGAGGCAGACTAGCTGGGAAAATCTAGGCACTGATGAGTTGGTAAAATTCCTATTTAGGAACAGACAAGCTGGGAAAATCTAGGCACTGATGAGTTGGAAAAATTCCTATTTAGGAACAGACAAGCTGGGAACTTTTAGAAGTAGCAGCATAAAAGATAACAGGCCGTCGATATTCACACAGGCAGAAGAAGGCACTTGAAGAATCTTTCATGATGAAGCCGCTTGAAGATTTATGTCCAGACCGAAGAAGCCGCTTGAAAGCGAGACACCTCTCCCATTTATTGAAGTTGAGAGTTTTTTTTTTTTTTATAACTATGGAGAAAAAATTCTGGCACGTTCACCAAATTCTGTGACATGGTGAATTGTTGAGGGCGAAGAGAGTCTTTTAAATTATAGAAATATTTTCCAGGTTCCGTAATTTCAATTAAAAAAAACTCCATAAATAGACATTCAATGCTTTTATTAATTTTTCCATGATCATATAGTATAATATAGGAGAGGTGTCTCTTAGCAGGAGCCAGCAAAAAAAGCCACTCACACAGTGAGTATTCAAAGAGAGAGTGAGTCTTCACATAAGATTATTGCCAGAGATTTACATTACTTGGTGAATAAAATTGGTGCCAAAACACTTTACTCAATACATTATTTTGGCGTTAGAATTCAAAAAGACAAGATACTTTTGGCTGGGTGTGGAATTTCCAGTAAATTAAAATAATTATTTGCCTCAGAGCCAGAAACGTTACCATATTTGGACATGTTGATCTAAATTTAGCAATTGATATCATCAGATCACCCATTATTTTGATTGGAAGATGCTACTGAGAGTAAAGCAAGAACAACCGTTATTTTTCTGAGTAAGTAAACATAAAAAAAAGCATATATTAAGGATAATCTATTTGACAGTTAGAAAAGGAAAACGTTGTTTTAAATGAGATGAAGGTATATTTATTGGATATAATTTATTGCTATAATTTGAACTGTCAACATTTGCAAGATTAATGACTCTGAAATAGAAGTTAAATTATTTTTGGATTATTTATGAGAGATCAAAAGAATTATTATTATTATGTTTATTTTAGAAGCTATAAATAGGCATATTTATTTTATATACATATTGCTATAATTTGATTACATCCAGAGATGCAATTCAAGGTTAAATGAATAAAGGGTGAAAATGAATTACATGTGGATTGTTTTATGAACAATAAGGATAATTATAAAAAATAGATTTAAAAGTAATAAATAAAGTTCTTAATTTCCTTTTTGCAATAAATCTTGATATATAACTGTGATGTAGAAAACTACTATTTACAGTTTATTTATTCAATTATTGTAACGGAAAAAAGGAATGCTTAAATGAAAAGAATTATTTATTGAACTAGAAATGAATTCGTATAACTTAACATTTAGATTACTGCTGAGATATTATGAAAATAAAACAGAGAGAAAAAGGATTTTTTTTTTTTTTATACCGCTAACCAGGCCCCTACCTGCCCGGCATGAATGCCTAGCTTAACGGGTTAGTACCTGGGTGCGGGGCGGAAATCGCCTGATCACAGCATTAATATACAGGGAAACGGATGAATATGGAAAGCTTTTAAAATTAAGAGGGGTTTGATTTAAATAAGTAAAATGTAAGAAAACATTTATATATATGACAGATTGCTGTCATAGATTTTCCTGCCAATCTGGCCAAATTTGATGAAATTTGATGAAATATTCCAAACTTTGCGACTTCGTTCACCGCCAACTGTTCAACAACTAACTGTTTCAACGTTCAAACATTCACATTGAAATGCATTGACCCGTAGTGACTCCAAAATGACCCACTAATCAAATTTTTTCGAAAATGTGATCTAGCCCTACGGTCTTCTCGTACCCCAAAACGGTAAGATACAAAATTTCGTCAAAATAGTGAAAACCGTTTTTTAAATAAAATTAGCTTGACCCAAAATGACCCACTAATCGAATTTCCTCGACCATGTGATCTAGCCCAAATATCTTCGCGTAATCCTTTTTAATTTAATTTTCTTTTCTTTTCTCTTTTTTTTTTTTTTTTTGGTAGGATACAAAATTTAGTCAAAATTATTTCAGCCGTTTTTACTTACCCATCATACGTAGTATAAGGTAAGTCTTGCAATCGAAAAAAAAATTGACGGATTTACACGTTTCAGGCACTGGAGATTCCGAAAAAAATATTTTTAGAAAAAAAAAAAATTGCGGTCCGTCGTCTGTCTGTGTGTGTGTCTGTAAACGCTCTATCTTCCGAACAAATTGAGATAGAGACTTGAAATTCGGTATGTACTTAGTATGTAATAATGGCAAGAAGCTTATTGAATTTCAGTAACATCGATTATCCGGAACTATTTTTTTCGGACTCTCGAAATATTCGTTCTGATACAGTGGTGGACATAATTATAAGACCTACCTAAATTGACATACAGTGAATGAAAAGATTCAGAGCTTAAAAATGCTTTATCGATTTCAACAAAAATATAAATTTATTCTGTTATCACACGTAAATGTTTTACAGAAATGATATTTTTATAGAGTTTAATAAAAAAAATTTAAAATACCATGGACAAAATTATAAGTCACCCTAACATTTCAATTAAAACACATGCTTTTTTCGAAAATAAAGTGCAATATGCAAATTTTCTGCACGCTATTATGACTTCAGCAGTTAACTAAAGCAGACGATAAAAGACTTCACGCATTTATAAACATGCCACGAGGTACAAAATTAAAAGAAAGGGAAATTCGCAAAAAATGGAGATTAAATGGAACTGGTGCTTCATTTAATAATATTTCAAAAGTTATTAAACGCTCTAGATGTGCAATTTCAAATGTTTTGAAAAGAGGAAGTAATGGATCGGTGATTGAGAGATCTGGGCGTACTCCTTGCTTGTCCTTGAGAGACAGACGCCATGTGCTTTCGCTCGCTACACAGAATAAGATGACCACTACAGGCATTAAAAATGCTTTGAAACTGAATTGTTCAAGGAGAACCATTCGCAGGGTGTTGCATAATGCTTCCTATGTGAAATTAAAAAAATTGAAGAAAAAACCACCGCTTCTAAGGCGGCACAAAATGGACCGTTTAAACTTCGCTAAACAAACTATGGCCTGGACCTCCAAATGGTACTCTGTGTTATTTTCTGATGAAAAAAAGTTTAACCTGGATGGTCGTGACGGGTTTCACTATTATTGGCATGATTTACGGAAGTCTCCTGATGTACAAATGAGCCGCCAAATGGGTGGAGGCTCAGTAATGGTTTGGGCTGGTTTTTCGGCTCTCGGGAAAACCGATACCGTTTTTGTGCATTCAAGAATGAATTCAGAAAAGTATAAGAATCTTCTTAAAGATCAACTAGCCATATACGGTGAACTTCTTTGTGGCGAAAAATACACCTTCCTGCACGATAACGCGTCAGTAGGTCTGTCCGCAGATGTACAGATGTCGCGAAACACTGGTTTGAAATAAAGTTTATCTTACTAAGCTCTAATATTTTAAGATATTCTTTTTCTGAGTTATAATATATAACAACGAAAATAACGCAAATATAAAAATAATTCCTCTTATTACTAAATAGATTATATTTCGGAACTAGTTAAAACAGCAAAAGTTTAGAAATCTCATTGTCAGGATAAGAAGGAGATGCAATAATTTTAATAGCAAAAAGGCATTCCAGTTTAAGATTTTCAAGTCCCTCTTATAAATGCCAAAAACAGTTTAATATAAAAGATCTCGATTCTTTACACACCTACAAATGCATAACATTTTCAACTATTTATATCACAACGTTATTAAAAAGGTCAATATAAATTTCCATTTTGTGGTTGAGATAATTTCATATTTTACTCAGTCATTTTGTAAAAAAAATGCGCAATAATTTATTCATGTAAATATTTTTTTTTGTAAAAATACAAAAAGAAATATTTGATATTGTCATATCTCAATGAAAGATTAGTGAAAGATTGGTATTAATCTGTAACCTGAGATGGGGCCACTAAACAGGCTCATTTGTAAACCCATGCATGCGAGTCAGGAATACAATAAGAGAGTAAATGTTCTGTGAAGCGGGTTTGCATTTACAGCTCTTTTATATAGTGTACACTGTACAATGAAATCTATATAGTTAAATATAGATGCCTGCTTGCAATAGTACAATGAAGTAACAATATAGAGATATATTAGTGACGACGTAAGGCCATGCGAATACAACATTTAAATAAAAAATTATTAAGAATTTCTGGAAAAAAAAAGAAGAAAATAATTGGCACAAAAATAAGTTATCTCGTTGGGACGACTAGAAGAATACATTTCAAATGTTCCATGGTCAATTTATGCTGAAGAAATTGACTTTTATTTTTCTGCTAATAATATTAAAGATTATGAAAAAAAGAAAAATATATCTTAATAAGATCAGTGGGAATTGCGACGTTTTTCATTTTAAGAGACATTATTCTGCCGAATACGCTGAAAGAGATCAGTTATGAGGATCACATAAAAAGTGCGAAATAACATGTTTCACCGTGCCCTAGTGAAATTAATGAACGTTATAAATTTCAAAAACGACTACGCAAGCAAGGAGAAAGTATAGCTGATTTTGTGAGTGATCTACTCCGTTTATCCGAATATTGTATTCGGAAATACCTTAAATGATTGCCTATGTGACCAGCTCGTGTTTGGAATCCAAGATGAGAAAATCAACAAAAGTTATTAGATACAAAAAATTAACATTTCAAACAGAAGTAGAAATGAATCGTTTGAATAACCCGTTGCCGGGGTGAAATCGCTGCATATAGGTGAAGGAACAACAGTAAATAAAGATCGAGATGTCAGAACGGAGAAATCGAAAGTACAAAGTACAGAAGTACTCGTCGAAACCGAAAGAAGAGATATACGCGTCTGGAAACCGGAACGGTTTTAAAGTGAAACCGTGTTACATATGTGCCAGGAATCACAAATCTGTAGAATGTCCATTTAAATCGTCAGTGTGCCATTTTTGCCATAAAATTGGCAACCTAAAAGTTTGTTGCCGGAACCAGAAATTCTTTACAATAAATGAGAATTAAAAAAAGAACGGTTAAATTAAAACGGTTTAAGAATATTCTTTAAAATTCCGGAGGGATGACGGCAATAATGTTTTGTGGAATAAATCTGTATTAAAATTAATTTTGAAAGTGCTAGTGGAGCTGCTCATACTATCGTTAAGTAAAAATATTGCTGATAGATTATTCTCAGCTAAGCCTCCTTTGGTTAAATCTAATATAAAGTTGCAAATTTATATTAAGGATTCTATAACTGTATTAGATGAATTAAATGTAAATGTTTTTATTGGTGATAAGTGTATACGTAATTTAAAAATGCTAGTTATTAAGGAGGAAGGTCCGGGTTTAATTGGTAAAATTTGGTTAAAAGTATCAAAATTATTTTGGCTTAAAGTAAATATGATTAAAAGTATTTCGAAGGATGTTTTAATTAGAAATTTTCCTAATATTTTTACTGACGGGATTGGTACGATCAAACGTCCTCCCGTTTCAATTAATTTGAAAAAGGATGCAAAAGACCAGTTTTTATAAACTCTAGACCTGTTCCTTTTTCTTTGCAAAAAGCAACTGATTTAGAAATGGAACCATTAACAAATGAGGGTACTTAAAAACCTATTGATTATTCTGAATGGGCTAGTCCTGTAGTACTTGTTTTAAAACCAAATGGTATTGTTCGTATTTGTGGTGATTATAGAGTAACAGTCAATGCTAATACTGAAAATGATAATTATTCTCTTCCAAGAATGGAAGAATTATTTGCTAAATTAGCCGGTGGAAAATTCCTTACAGTTTTTGATTTAAAAGATGCTTATTTTTCAACAACCTGTCAATGATGGAAGTAGTAAAATTTTCCCTATTAACACTCATAAAGGATTATTTAAAGTTTTAAAGCTAGCTTTCGGAGTAAAGTGTGCACCAGATATTTTTCAGAGAAAAATATATTTAAATATATTGATTATATATAATATTGAATATATATAATTACCGATTATAAATTATTGAATATATATAATTGAATTTATATAATTAAATGTATTGAAAATATATTAAAAAGGTTCGGTTATGTTGGTGTATTCTTAGATGATGTTATTATAAGTGCGAACTATGAGTCAGAACATTCTGAAAGAGTTGAATGTATTATAAAATGCTTTTCTGAGAATGGTATAAGATTAGATAGGGGAAAATTAAAATTATGGTTTCGGAAGTTAGCTATTTAGGACATAAAATTTCACAGAAAGGGATTAAGCCTATTCCAGAAAAAGTTGATGCTATTTTGAATGCTCCTTTTCCTACTAATGTGTCACAATTGCGTTCCTTTTTGGGATTAATTTCTTATTATAGAAACTTCCCGCCTAATATTTCAAATGTGTGAGAACCTTTGCATAGATTATTGAATAATAATGTAAAGTGGACATGGTCAGAAAAGCATGAAAAGCATTTCCGAAAGTTAAACAAATTTTATGTACATCACCCGTTTTAAAAATGTAAGATGTAAACAAAGATGTTGTTTTAAACTACAATGCTTCTGACTACGAAATGGTTTGGACCAATACTATGGTATTGGTTGTGTATTAAGTCATATTGTTGAGGATAAAGAAAAACCAATAGCTTTTGCATCTGGAACGATGAATAAAACTGAAAGAAACTATGCTATGATAGATAAAGAAGCTTCATCTGTAATTTTTGGGGTAACGAAATTTTATCAATATTTAGCTGGTAAGCTCTTTAAAATCCTCACTGATTATAAACCTTTAATTCGATTGTTTGATCCTGTAAAAAAGTACCTGATACCTTATCACCCATAATGCTGAGATGGTCGTTAATGTTAGCAGGGTATGACTATACTATTGAGCATCGCGAAGGTAAAAATAATAAAAATGCTGATGCATTAAGTAGCTTACCTCTTCCAGAAACTGTAAATGTAGTAACTAATATACCTGAAATAACCTTCGTTTCAAATAGTAATGATTAGCCTGTTACATTTAAACTTTTGCAAAGTGGGCAACTGTAAACCCAGTAACAAAAATTTTAGAGTGGATGTTATATGTATGGCCGAAAAAAGTTAAATCAGAGGAATTTCAACCATACTTTCGTAGACGCGAGGAAATTTCGTGTTTAGAAAATTGTTTATTGTGGTAAGATAGAGTATTTATACCAGATGAAGGTCGCAAATATATGTTAAAATTATTGCATTCGGTTCATCAGGGTATACCTAGCATGAAAACTAAAGTTTAATGAGTAATCAGGTGGCCTAATATGGATAAAGAAATCGGACGAATGGTAAATTCTTGTAGTAGATGAAAAGTGTTTTCTAGAGATAATTCTAAAATGAAACCTTTAAAATGGGAATCAGAATTAGCTTGGGAAAGAATTCATATAGATTTTGCCGGTCCTTTTGAAGGTAATTTTTTAAATAGTGTTCTATTCTTATACTAAATGGTTAGAAGTACAGGTGGTACCCAGTACTCATAGTAAATCAACTATTAGAGTACTACGTAGAATTTTTGCTACATTTGGTTTACCCTTTGAATTGGTCAGTGATAACGGACGTGCGTTCACAAGTGATCCATTTCAGAAATTTCTTAAATCGAATGGAATTATACATACACCTAATCCGCCATACCATCCATCGTCGAATGGACAGACAGAAAGTTACGTGCAAACTGTGAAAAATTGCCTTAAAAAGCTAGATAGGGGCGACATAAATTTGTCAATTTAACGATTTTTGTTGGAAAATCACCCCCCTCCCCCATTCTGAGACTGGTAAGACTCCTGCAGAATTAATGTTTGGAAGGTGAGTTCGAACAGCTCTACACTTGCTATTACCATCCAAACCTAACATACAGCAACCCTTGCACAAATACAATCTTCATGAATTAGTTTTTTTTAATACTTTGGTAAAGGAGAGAAATGGATTAAGGGAATATTTATAAAATTATTGGAGAGTAGATGGGTTTTAGTAAAGGAGATGACGGAATAATGTGTAAACGTCATGTTAAGTTGAGACATAACAGAAAAGTAAGTTATGAAATGTCAGAGAAAATTAAAGTAACGGGTCAGTTTGATAAACAAAACAATGATTATGATAGTTATAAAAGGGTTAATAGAAACAAGTTTTCTGGATACCATGTAAATAATAAAGAGAAAAATAATACCGGAAATACTAGAAAATCTAATCAATCTCGTTTTCACATGATATTGGGACAGGTACAATTGTGAATAAAGATTGTGGTGATACTATAGATAAGAATGTAAAGGACAGTTCTGTTATAAACAATGATGTGGACTAGGGCTGGGCGATATATCGATAAAATCGATAAAACCGATATAAAATGCATATCGTAATGCCGATATTAAAAAATCCTACCCAATGGTATATCGTAAATATCATAAATTTGACGAAAACCATGAAATCCACGATATTAAATCTCTTCCTCATCTTCGAGTATTCATGAATACGAACGGTGTGAGTTCCCCCATCCTAAACCATGATACACCGTATTCCCCAGACAGCACACTCTATCTATAAGATGTCGATTTATAGTCTAAATACATCTATAACGTCCATGACATCTTTTAGATATGCATAGCATTAAACAAATAGATGTCTATAAGCCATTTCTCATTTAGATTTCTATTAGACGTCTATGACCTGCAATAGACGTATTATATCTATCACTTTTTCGACGTCTAAAGGAAATGCTTTTTTCAACCTCCAATGGAAATACTTTTCGATTCATCCAATGGATTTGCGAATAACACGTATTATGCTCATCTTATGGAAAAAGTACTTCTACTTCAATGCAACTGCGCGCATGCGGGAACGGAAAGTCAAAGGTCGTTTGAAGACACTCTCGCCGCGGCTGGAGCTGTTGTTTATTTTGTATACAGCGGCAATCTTGGATGTAATTATACTGACAACTTTTGTAAAAGGTAAGTTATTCATTTCTTTATTTACTTTCCTGTGTAGTTTATATAACACTTAATTACTAAATTCTTGTATCTTACATATATACAAGATTTAGGCTTAATGTTACGATAAGTTTCATCAGTCATATATATATTGTGTTTAAAAGGAAAAATACATCCGAAATGTCGCTGTATAAATTGTATAAATGCAGAAATATAATCTCACAGGTACAATGAAAGTAATAATGTAATTGTTTTTAGTAGTAATTGAGTGTTAATGAACTACATATTGTTTTGTTTATCACCATTATGAATCCTGACCCCACTGAATCCTTTGAACGCCAGTGTTAGATTATTTATGCACTAAACCATAATATTTATCAGAACTTTCGAATAATATTTAGATTTTACGATGTACATGAACGGAAAAAATAGCTATTATTTATTTTTAAATGAATTTATTTGACAAATTCAGATTTCAAAGGGTAAAAAAAAAGTTTTGAACATGTTTGCAACTGAAATACTTTGCCCTTAAAGGGGTTAACAGTTTCGTGTATTATTTATCATACAATTTAGAATTACACTAAAATAACTATATATAAAATTTTGCTAAGACTAAAACTAATACTATAAATAATGTAATTCTTGTTTAAAAATTTACTTTTTTTCCCCTGTATTTATTTATAATTTAGTGTCCCTTCTAGACCAATATTTAAGGGCGCAGCATCCTGCCTGCTCTAAAATTAGCAAAATGCACCGTACCCTTTTTAAAATATCGAAATGCATCCTTAATTATATCCAGAGGTCTCTTGTTAAAATCTTCCCCAATACCAGAGTATTTCTAAATTAATGTATCCAAAAGCTTGCAAAAAATCATAGACCTTCCTTCTTTCTTTAATAAAAACAGGAGATTATTAAATAAATGTTGTACTGTTTTTGGCTATGATGTCTTGCACTCACACAGTTTATTTCTTTAATCAGTTATAAAAAGGAAAATAGTTGCCAAACTTATCCCTAAGTTGCCTACTATGCTTGTATTTAAATTATTGGTTTGGCATGAGCTTGGAAAGCAGGCCAATCAAAAAGTCACCAAACTTCAGTGCGTGACAGTATCTCGTCTATTCCTTTTTTTTTTTTTTTTTCGTTACTCAACACAATAATTTTTTTTTCTTGAAGTAATGCCCATTTTCACTGAACAATGACTGTTTTCTGCTTCATTTGTGCTGTTATTATTTTCTAACAACCTGCCCTTTTCTTTCTAGAGTGAACATTGTATAACAATTAAAATTCTGATCCTATATGTATTAAATTTTACATTTTTTTCTTCATTTGTTGTCATTGTTTAACTTGTGTTCCGACACATTTTTTTTTTTTACATACCCAGTAAAAGATATAATATATTTTAATTGTGTATTATATGATATTTATGCTTGAGTATATTTTTTCAAATCACTTTGATACTAATCTTTTGGTACTTGTGTATTAACCATTAGGGATGCACCGAATATTCAGTATGTAGTATTTAGTCATACTGCTCAATATCTAAAGAAAATGCTTTTTAAAATATTTTTAAAACCCTAGACAACTTTTATTTTTAACTGTCAATAAATAAAAATATTCAGAAAAATTAAGAAATAGAATCATATTTAAATAACTTTTACATTATTTATTTGCTTATTTTTTTAAAATAACAAGAAAATTAACTGTTATAGTGCAGGGGTCAATGCAGGTTTTTTTTTTTTTTTTTTTTTTTTTTTTTTTGCGGGGCCCATTTTGTGAAAAGTAAAGGTTATTTTTGTAAAATTTTATTATATTTTTGTGAAAAATAACATTTTGTAATGAAAGTCGAAATCCAGCTACTCAAATTCGATCCAAGCGTTTATTAACAAACTTTTTAAAATACTTTTGCTGAAGTTTTCCTCTCTGGTGAACTTGTTTGTTTGCAAATTACACATTTTAAAAGTCAAAGAATAATAAATAATAGGGGAGACTGGTACACACTGGAACTATGAGCATAGTGGACCACCCCCCTAATATTTTGTTTATTTAAAAAAAAATTTAAGCTTCTCTTCTATCCTAATAGACAACAGCACTGCACTGATTATTTATAGCGTTCAGAAAATATGTTTAGCTCAGATTGAACTATTTTATCCTAATTGGTTGTTTTGATCTTCTAAAAGTAAAATTTTTCAACATTATATTTTAATTTTTTTAGTAATTAAAGGTTGTAGATAAATCCTATAAAACAGCTTTTTTGCAAAGCTAAGATACTTGTTTTTATTTAACTTTAAATTTAATATGTTTAAAAGAAAGCTATAAACAATATTAATATGATTATTTATTGAATTTCAACATGGGGCACAGTGGTCCACAATCCACTCTGCTCATGTAATGCAGAATGTTCAAAATATTTAATAATTGCTTATTTTCTATAAAGAAATATTGTTTAAAAGAAGTTATTTAACTGTAAAATAAAGTAAACAAAGAAAAATAACAATTTATTTAACATAGTAAGAAATATTTTGTTTTGTATTTACTGCCTGTGATAAATATAACTCTAGTCTAATTGGTGATGATTCTATTCAAGTAAGATACATGAGATGCAAATTGAATGGAAATCAGTTTATTTTTCCCAAAACTGTAGATGAATCTATTGTTGATGTCAATGATTTCATAATATTGCTCCCAGACCCGAAAGTATTTCAGGAAAATTCCAGGCTCAATCTTACTCATAAGTATTTTGGAATTTCATTTGCAAATTTTAATGTGCGCTGATTTTTTTGTACTTAAGTAATAACTTCAACTAAATTGCAATTGTTCCTGTATTAATCTGTTGTTATTTTCAAAATATAATAATAATATATATATTTTTTTTTTCAAAATGTTACTTGTAAATTTATATTACTATGTTATTTTGCGGATAAAGGGGAAATAAAAAAGAATTAGATTAATGAAAAATAGATTTATATTGCATTTCAGATAATGCCTAACAGCGGTCCACTGTGCCCCGGTGGGTGGACCAGTGTGCCCCATTTCTGGGGCACACTGGTCCAATTTACTGGTGCATATAAAAATTTTTATTTTGAAAAATGTATTGAAAACTATGTTATGAGAAAATTATGATGAATGTATAAAGGTATAAGGAATATTCAAAAATATTTTCATGCAGGGATGCACCCGGTTTGTCCGTTAAAGAGAAAAAAAAAATTAACTGAAAAAGTAGTCCACTGTGTACCAGTCTCCCCTAAATAGTAAGTTTTTATGAAAGGGGGAAATTTTGTTAAAAGGAATTTTGTGAAGGGGCCCATTTTATCAAATTGAGTTTTGTGAAGGGTCCCATTTTATTAAATTGATTTTTGTGAAGGGGCCCTAAATAGGCTCCAAATTTTGTCTGGATCGACCCTTGTAGTGTTTTCCCAAGGCGTTTTCAAGAGGGTGCAGCGCCCTGCCTGTTTTTTTTTTTTATAGTTGTAAATGCGCTCTGCCCATTTTTATATAGCTGGAAAAGTGCCCTGATTATTTTGGGTTTGCAAAAATTTACTGACGCGAATTTCACCAAAAGGTTGCGGGAAAATATCGCACAAAAATTTCACAATATTTGTACTCGTTGGGGAAAAATTATAAATTTTGTTAAGCTATTGCAGGTAAATAGCAAAATTTGCCGATGAGTCGTGAAAACAATAATGAAATTTGACCACAATCGCATGTAAAAAAAAAAGAAAAGAAACATGCAAAAAAAATTGGGAAATTCGCTTATCTGTCACCAAGAAAAGGCAAAATTTGTCAATTAGTAGCAGAAAAAGATCACAAATTTCTTCAATCGATTGCAGGAAAGCAATCATGAAATTCGTCAGTTGGTTACAGTAAATAAACGTGAAATTCGTCAATATGTCGTGTGTAAAAAAAAAAAAAAAAAAAAAAAAAAAAAAAAGAAACATGTGAGTTTCACCTGTAAAGTGCAGAAAAAAATGAGAAATTCGTTTATCGGTCGCCAAAAGAAAGCAAAATTTGTCAATTGGTAGCAGGAAAATATCACAAATTTCTTCAATGGATTGCAGGAAAACAATCGAGAAATTTGTCAGTTGGTTACAGTTACAGGAAATAAACGTGAAATTCGTCAATAGTCATGTGTAAAAAAAAAAAAAAAAGAAACACGTAAGTTTCACTTGTAAGGTGTGGGAAAAAAATTGAGAAATTCGCTTATCGGTCGCCAAAAAAAAGCAAAATTTGTCAATTGGTAGCAGGAAAATATCACAAATTTCTTCAATCAATCGCAGGAAAACATTTTCGAAATTCATCAGTTGGTTACAAGAAATAAACGTGAAATTCTTCAATATGTCACGTGTGAAAAAAAAAAAAAAAAGAAAAGAAACATGCCGGTTTCATTTGTAAGGTGCAGAAAAAATTTGAGAAATTCGTTTATCGGTCGCCAAAAAAAAAAGCAAAATTTGTCAATTGGTAGGAGGAAAATAATCACGAAATTTGTCAGTTGGTTACAGGAAGTAAACGTGAAATTCGTCAATTTGTTGCCAGGAAAAAACTGCTCAATTCGTCAATAGGATGCTGGTAAATATCGCAAAATTAAGTTAAAATTTGCACGTATCAGTAATATTTTACTAAATATTAATTATTGATATACAGTAAAAGACTTTTTAAACATTGCATGTAATGTTGTACTGTTTCATGTAATATGTGTGATATTTAATGTAAAATTTTACATATCAATGTAGCATTTGAGGTTTTTGACTCAAAAATTTAAATAAAAGAATAAATTTGTAATTTCGGCATACTTCAGGTCTCACAAATCTGAAAAATCGGAGTGAAAGGAAGAGACAAAAAAATCAAAACAGTACTGAAGGGACTCAGAAGGTATAAAACTAAACTATTCAAGACAGCCATACTCAACAAGCGGGCATGTGGCCTGGCGACCTTTTATGCACGATCCAAGACCTCAGAGAAAGAATCTACTAGAGAGTACATTCCTTTGTTATATTGTTGAAAAGCTAGTCCCAGGATCAGCTCGGATTTGGCGCTTTAGAAACTGTCTGTTTTGGCGGTGATCGCTTTCTTGGCAACTTCGATTTCATTCTTGCAATAAAAATAAACGTAAATAAACCAAACTTTTGCTCCTTCT
Organism: Maratus michaelseni; assembly: GCA_963931845.1. Taxonomy (NCBI): domain Eukaryota; kingdom Metazoa; phylum Arthropoda; class Arachnida; order Araneae; family Salticidae; genus Maratus; species Maratus michaelseni. The sequence continues at coordinate 267,667,865 of OZ007593.1, forward strand.
AGGATTTAATCTCAGAGGAAGGATAGAAATAAGTTATGAGAGTCCCACCCCTGATGAAAAAAGGGTTGTTTAATCTTCTGGATGAATTTTCTTTTTCTGTTTTTACTGCTGTATTTTATTTTAATGTTATAAAATGGCTTTGTCCTTGTAATAAATGTTACTTTAAATTATATTTTTGAAGTGAATACTTCTTTAGGCGTGTTGGGCATTTTTTGAGATGGGAAAAAACGGGGGGCATTTGCTATAGAAATCTATATATTTACATTACTATACAAGTATGTGTTGCGGCCCACCTAACGTCACAAATATACGTTTGCGGCCCGCGGTAATAAAAGGATGAGTATGGCTGATTCAAGATGTTTAGCGTGCATAATAATTTTTTTTAAAAAGAAATTTCGGTACTTTTCGGTTAGCCGGGCACCAATGATATATATACTTGTATATACACACACACACACATATATACACATATCTACATATACATATATATACATACACACATATATGCATATATGTAAGTATATAATATATGTGTATGTGTGTACATATGTATTTATATATGTACATATATCAGTGGCGCCCGGCTAACCGAAAAGTACCGAAATTTCTTATTGATTAAAATTTAATAACTCAAACTGATTTAAAATTTGAGATTTCTTGAGTTTGACATCCTTGGATCTTTGCGAATAATTGTTCCAAAAAAAAAAAAAAAGAAAAGAAAAACCCATAATTAATCATTTTGAGAAAAGTTGGTGTGAAATATAAACACAGTCACATTTTAACTATAATAGATGTTGCTGAATACTAATGAAACTTTCTTTGAATCTTTTTAGACTCCCAGTTGAAACACACCATCACAAACATTTGAAGACAGGAAGACTTGCATGAATATTTGGTTAGTATATTTTTTATTAAAAAATGCCTTGTTTTTTAGAATAATTAGTTTGTTGTGAGATTGCAAAATTTACACTAGATTGCATTATGAAATTCTAGATTAATTTTAAATATCAGATCTTATGTTTTTACTCAAATTTTTTGGAGCAGAGTGGGAAGAGAGATATAAATGGCAATTTATTTACTTATGTATAATTTATAAATCTTAGAAGTTTATACTTTGGAAAATAACAGTACAAGACCTAATTTTTTTTAACATAATATTTAATGTATAATGTAACACATCAAAAATATTTTTTTTCTCTTAAGGTCCAAATCCAAACGGCTCACTTTATGACTTATTTTTTTAATTCTTTTTTTGTTCAGAAATGCATGAAATTTACAGGTATTCTTATTCAGAAATTTTGTAATTGAAAGAAGTTTTCCATTTTTCAAATTTCCAATGCTGCAGCACAAAAAAGGTCAGAAACATGTCATCACATGACACAAATCACTTATAACTCGATAAGTGATTTATTGATTAAAAAAAAATGGAAAACTTATTTAGATTCCAAATCCCTTCCATGATCAGACCTGCCAATTTTATGATTTTGTGTTTAAAAATGAGTCAGAAAGTTTCGTGTTGTTGAGCAGATCATTTGAAAACCAAGAGTAAAAAAAAAAACAGAAAAAAATAAGTTATATACATGAATTTCTGAGTTTTAAAAAATAAAGATAAAACTGACTTGTTTTTTTATGTATTTCTTAATCCGTAACTATGGTGTAGCAGAAGAAGCTGCTAAAGTTAAGATTATTAACTTTAAAGGATTTTGTAAGTTTTTAAACATAGAAAACAAACATTTAAAGTTCATCATGTCGTATCTTCAAAACATGTATAAGCATGAGATTTCTATATTTTGCATGTATTTTTGTTTCTGTACTTTCGTATTAACTGCATGCCAGCATTTTGCTAAGCGTTTCACTCATTTATTTGTGAAATCATGTATGTATTAATTATGTATCATCGATGTATTCATATGTATGTGTGATGTAGTGGAAAGTTCTGTAATTTGGTTTGCAACCAATTGATGTATTTTAATAAGTGCAACTTAGCACCATTAAGGCTGTTCTCAAATTCAAACAGGCTACTTTATGACACATTTTTTAATTCATTTTTGCTTACAAATGCATGAAATTGGTAGGTGTTTTTATTCAGAAACTATGTAATCTAAACATGATTTCAATTTTTTAGTAAAGGCAGATCTTTTACAAAAGATTGTCAAAGTCGGCATTTTCAACCAAATTACCAAGGTGGTTGGCAGTAAAGTGCGAAAAGTGTCGCCACATGACCGGAAGCACTTATAACTTGATAAGCAGGGTTGCAAAAAAGCCGGCTAAAATTAATAAAAGCCAGGCCAGCGACTTTTATTGGTTTTAACCGGCTTTTTTTGGTCAAAATTGGCTTTTATACATTGAAGCAATTTATTTATAAACTGTAGATTTTTAAGTATTTTTTAACTAATTTAAAAGACATTTTATTGAGTTAGGATTTAATAAATAACTTAATTTCTCAATAATGAAGACATTAATATTGGAATAACACATAGCAGACTGGTGATTTGAGTCAGAATTGTAAATATGTTACCTAAATTTTAACAAGGCATACTTAGTGCTTAACTATTGCTATATTTTTTAAATAAAAGCTTTTTTTTTATTATGATTAATTTAATTTACACTTTTTTTTCAGTTTTACTTCTTTAAATAATTAAATAGGACAACAGTTGTTTAATTACATATTTTATTACTCAACTAATTTTAAAGGCTATTAACCCACTAGTAGAAATAATGCAACATGACAGTGGGCATTGCAGATTTTTGAAGATTAATCTAATAGCTTAAAAAATACTGTACTTAAAAAAAAAAAAAAAAAAAAAAAAAAAAAAGCAAAATTTTACTTTGTCATTGGATTACTGTTATCTTCTTACTGTATTTTCTTTGTAATTGAAAATTTTGCTTATTTAATGGGTTACTATTATTTCTTGTGATAGTAGACATTGTTGCGTCATAGATATATTTTGTTTTGCTGTAGATTGATACACACACAAATTAGTTAATTGATACATTGATAGGCAAGTTTTAATATTTCTCATATCTTTAAAATCATACATACAACAATTTAATAAAATTACCATTTTCCACTGTTAAAAACAGTAATATGAATAACATTTGCTTTTCATTTCAACAAGTTTTATTTATTTATTTTTTTAACTGTTCTCTCTTTTTTTATACACTTACATCTACTACAATCTCCTCAAATATTATATATTCATCCTAATTCCTCTTTCAACGTTGATCATTCCATAATTTAATCTCATCATATGGACTTATCTGCATGAGTTTTATAATTGTTTAGTAAAAAAAAAAAACATATTGAAATATATTTTTATAAGACATTAGAATACTGATTACTAACTAAATATGGATGCTCTCAAGTATTATATATGCTAATTTCATTTATTAATAATATAAATTATTAAGTTTTAATCCACAACAATTTTAAAAGTAAAAAGCAGTATATGTAAGAATTTTTCATTTTTGATGGTGATGTTTTGTTATTGTTTAATTAAATATAATCTTTAAAATGAACTGATTTAGTAGTTATTTCGCTATTTAAAATAATAATTGTGTCCTTAAACTGCTGCACCATGATATTAAAAGAGAAAATGCATTGAAAAAATGTTATGTTGCATAGTTAAGTGCAATACATCAATTTCAACTGACGTTATATTCACCAGCCAAGAAGGATAATTAAGAAAAATAATGTAAATAAATGAATATCCAAGATTTTTTTTTTTCTATTTTCATTTATATTGTAATTTTTTTGTGTTTAAATTTACTGATAGTTGACACTTAAATGAGTGGGGCTTTTCCATATTTTTTTATTGTATTTATTTTGATATTCCAATGGCAACATTCTTCCATTTGTTTATTTGGCATTACTGTTTGGTGATAATTAATTTTTCTTGAAAAGTGGTCGACGGGATAATGGAAAAATCATTTGATTCCAAATCTTCCATAGTCAAGAGTCTGTGCTAGTCACATGGGCTAATGTTAATCCTATGGGAGTGTTAGTTTGAAATTTCTTGTTTGCATTTCAATATTTGTTTGTTATCTTGTTTGTATTTCAATATACAATGGTTCCGTTTTTATTTTTTAAGTACGTAACCCTAAAAATTAAGAATAACAATAGCGAAGGACATAATGAATGATTGTTATTCAAATGAATCATCCCGGCATACACAAAAGCATTGCTGTTTACTTTCTTGCTATTTTTGATCAATTAAAACCAGAACTTTTGTAAAACAAAAAGAATTTTAAGAGCCTTGACAACTATGCTTTTGTGCATGCCTGAATGATTCATTCAAATATCAAAATCATTCATTATGCCCATCACTAGAAATCACATGCAAAAAATTAAGGAGGAGGAGGGGGCTTACAATTGCTTCATTGAAGATTAATTCAGTTTTCATATAACAAAATGTCATTTTGTGCGATTCGTAAAATGTTATGTAGTAAAACAGTGTTATTATTTTATTATAGGTGCTGCTCGAAGAAATCAGCTCTTACTATTGCAGTGATAATGGAGTAGAATAATAACAATTTTGTCCTGTTCCAAAGATTTTTTTTTTTTCAAATAAAATAAAGTCACTTCTTTTTTTTTTCCTTTTTCTGTTATAGTTATATTCTGTACCACCTAGTACTGTCACCTAGTTACTAATATTGCTGATAAGGAAAAAAAGACTTACATTTTTATTAAAACTTTTATTGAGTAGTAGAGCTGACATGTTTCAAAAATGATATAGCCTAATGAGAAAGCATGCAATAATTTTTAGCATTAATCTAAATCATGTTGTAATATTTAAAACTTAAAATTTTTCTTGTTTTTCTAAAAATGCAAAATTGAGGTAGCAGTAAATTTGTAAATTTCCCTTTGTATCTGAAGCTCACAGAATTGAAATAAGTTTTTGATGTAGGCAGACATTGACTAAAAAATAATTCTGAGTGGTTCTTTCATACAGTGAGTTAATTGGAGTAATATTTTTGTACTGATAAAAAAAATTTAAAATTAGTTCAATATGCAAAATAGATTTTAAAACATTTGTCGAATAATTTTATCAAAATAGAACAAAATAAACAGAATAAGAAATTTATTAATTTGTGTTAACAACTTTGCGACGAGCGTCCCACACATAATTTTGAATCTGATTACTAGTATTTACAAATGGAATCCTTTGCCTAATTTAATTGAAGAAATTATATGATAAAATAAAGAAAAAAATATTCTAAAATATTGGTATGAAAAATTAAAGATTTTATGCATGATGTGTAATGTATGTGTGACATTTATCACAAAGATTTCTTTTTTTCCCAAGAAAAATTTATCTACCAAAAGTCTTTATCCTCTGCAAGAAAGATTTGTTAAATTTAAATAATATGGGAGAAATAAAAATTTATTAGCCTCTTGTTGCAAAATACTGGAGGATTTAGAAATTTCTCACAAGATAAAATTATCAAACTGATTTTAAATACCATATTTACTTGTGTATAATGTGTACCATGTTATTTTAACTTTAAAAAAAAAAAAAAAAATCTGTAGAAATCATGATTTACAATCTTGTCTCAAATCTAAATTACTTTTGTATGTGCTCATATATATTTTGCTCTCTTATTAAAATATCATAAAATAAAGTTTCTGCAATATGTATATATACTTTGTGAAAATGTGTGTGGTTTGATGTATACAATTAGAAATATTCAGTGTATCATGTATGTGTATACTGGATTTTAGACCTGAAATTTTTGTAAAAATGTGTGCATTATGCATGAGTAAATATGGTAGATTTTTTAATTTAGCTATGAGATTTTAGTGAATTACAGCACATATTTCATTCGAAATATTAAAAAAAATTAGTCAATGCTTTGATAAAAATATTCCAATATAAATATGGCAACAGTCCCTAAAGCAGAATATGCTTAAGAGTGCGACATACATCGCAGAACAATGAACTTCTCTGCAGAACATTTCAAATTCTCATTTTCAACACAATTCACTATTCATTCATTTGAAAAAGCACTAAATTTGTCTGTCAATCACCAGAAAAACTTCATCAATCACTCGTTGAAAAAGATTGAAATTCATTAATTGGTCGCAGGAAAAGCTCACACAATTTGTCAGTCGATCATGGGGAAAAATCGTGAAGTTCTTCAGCTGCTGCAGTTTAAAAAAAAAAAAACATGAATTTCGTCAGTGGATCATCGGAAAAAAATCTGAAATTCACCGGTCAGTCACATAAAAACCCGGCAACTTTTACCAATCGGTCGCAAAAAAGTGATAAAATTTGCCATCCTGTAGAAAGAAGATATTGCAAAATTCACCTATCAGTCGCGGGTCAAAAAATGGGAAATAGGTTTATCAACCGAATGATTTTTGATTGAAATTTCATGTTTTTTGCCAAGAAAAAGCACAAAAATTTCTCAATCTGTTGTGGGTAAAAACCATGAAATTTGTCAGTAAATCGTCGAGAAAAATGGGAAATTCGTCGATCAGTAGCGAAAAAAAAACACAATTTTCTCCAATTGGTCACAAGAAAAAACTGCAAAATTTTCCAATCGGCAGAAAGAAAATATCGCAAAATTTGGCTATCAGTTACAGCTGAAAAAAAACCCCACTAAATTAGTTGATCAGTTTTGGGAAATCCCTCGATTTTTTTCAATCAATTCCAATATAAAGCGACAAAATTTTCCAATTGATAAAAAGAAAATAGTGCAAAATTCACCTATCAGTCGCAGGTTAAAAAACTAAATTAATCAGTGGATTGTCAGAAAAAAAAATCATAAAATTCGTCAATCAGTCATGTAAAAACCCACAATTTTTTCCATTCTGTCACAAGAAAATCCGCAACATTTATCAATCAATAAAGAAAATATCGCAAAAGTTAACAATCAGTTGTGGATTTTAAAAAAAAATCGAGACATTCGGATATTAGTTGCTTGAATTAAAAAAAAATGCAATTTTTGCCCATTGGTCCTAAGAAAGAGCTGAACAAATTTGCCAGTCAGTGAAAAGAAAATATCAAAAATATTTAAAATTCGCCAATCAGTCGTGGATAAAAAAAATGCGAAATTCATCAGTGAAGTGTTGGAAAATATCTCGCAATTCTCGAATTAGTCGTGGGGGAAAAAATTGCGGAGTTCGATGATTGGTTCTGAGAAAAAAAAATGTTAAATTCGCCAGTTGCCAGAGAGAAAAATCTCAAAAATATTGCAAAAATCGTCTATTACAAGGGGAAAAAAAGCGAAATTCGTCATTCGATCAGAGTAAAATTGTGAAATTCGTCATTTCTTTGGTTTTTGTGTGTGTTAGCGTTTTACGAAATGTCTTTAGCATTTCTATACAAGATGAAATCGCACTCCTACATATACAAGAAAATCTCTCTGTGTTTTATTTTTTTATTCCCACAGAACATTTGTGATCAGTTGAAGGTTCGTTGCAGAACATTGCAAAATATTTGTTTTGGGGGGGAATAATATACTGATATTATTGGAATGAAACATTTAGTATTTTTATCTACAGTTGTCTTTACTAAAATTATTAAGCACCCTCGTATTTTTATCATAACTTATTTCAAAGTGTTAGCAGGCCCATGCTGGATGTCTTGAAAGGGTGGTGGACAGAGGGTTATGTTGGCACTTTCATATTAAATCATGTGCCATCATTAAGGGTGGTTCAGGCAGAGGGTGCAAGGGCACGTATTCCTAAGTGCCAGCAGGGGCCTGAATATTAGTCGTAGTGTCTGATGTTTAGTAATAGTATTCAAGTAATAGATATCGCATTTATATAAAAAAAAATGTTTAATTAAGAAAGAAAATATAATAGTTTATAAAAATTCAATGGCGGTGTATTTTGTACATCAGTGGAGACTTACTGATAAAAATAATGAAAAAGTAGAAAAAATTTTGAACTTCAACATTGAAGGATGTTTAGGAAGAGAGTAAATGAAGCGCAAGTGTTCAACACACAATTATTTTAGAATTCACAACTGCTGTCTGTGTCTTTAATGGTTAAGTTATTACAATTAAAATGACAGCAAACTAACAACTCTACTTTTAATTAAACAATTTGCTTTAAAAAAATGAGTTTTTTAAAAAACTAAACTGCTTTGTTTTTCAGTAAGTTTCAGAAATGAAACTTTCATAGTATAGCAATTGTTATGCTATGCAAGTTAATAGGTAATCATGACAATTAGAATAACTCTTACCGGAAAAGCCAAAGTATATAAATCACTTATCTTCATCAATGAAAATATTTCCTAAAACTTGTATCATTTTTATTAACAGATATTAAAAGTTAAAATAATAAAAGTAACATATAAATTTAAAGTATATTTTAAAAATAAGATTTCTCTATTTTCATTGTTGAAGACAAATTCCTTTATATTTTAACATTTTCTGCAAGAATTATTCTAATTTTCATATAGATATACTTAAGACATGCAAGGAAACAATGTCATTTCATTGGAAATACAGTCTTGGCTGAAAGTATTCAGCACCCCCATATTTTTAATATATTTGTAAAAGTAATAGTTATATACAAATATTTAACTGCATATCATTTAGGAATTTTCTTTTTAAGTTTATGGTTTGTAAAAAAAAAAAAAAAAAAAAAAGACAGTTAACAAGCAACTCGTCTTTTAATGAAGTCATTTTCTTTAAACACCTACTTTTAACCGATCATCGTGGAAATTAAAATATTTCTTGCCTGAAATGCCAAGATCTCTTCAGCAGCATAAATATTTCTTAAAATTTATTTTTGTTATTAACACATGTTAAAAAATAAAATAATAAAAATTGCATATAAATGTTTTTTTTTTTTTTTTTTTTTTTTTTTTTTTTTTTAACATAAGCTTTCTTTATTTTCGTTTTTGAAGACTAAGTTCATTTTGTCTTTTCTTACAATAATTATTTTCTTGATTATTTATTAACTGGCTTAACAGAACAACAAAATTTAATTTAAAAAAAGTTTTTTAAAGAAAATAGCTTCATTAAAAGATGAGTTATGCGTTTGCTATCTTTGAAAAAAAATAAAAAACTTATTTTTTAAAGAAAATTCTTAATTGTATACAATTTAATATTTGTATCCATCTATTATTTTTTACCAAATATATTATAAATATGGGGGTGCTCAATACTTTTGTGGCTGTATTTCTGATGAAATTTCTTGGATATCTTAAGTATATCTATAAGAAGTACTGAGTATCAATAAATAGACATGCATTAGACGTCTTATAAATGCATATCAGATGTCCCTGGATATCTACAATCCAAGTCTTAAGCACGGCTATAAGACATACTGCATGTCGAAAAGTGATCTATGCTTGGATGTCTTATAGACGTGGTCTCATAGACTACCTGGATATCTTGGACGTCTAATAGAACTCAGAGAGATCACACATAACATCTCCATAAGAGGTGAAAAGGGTGTATCATGGATATTTGTAGACTTCTTATAGATGTGTCGGTTTTCTTGGGTTTACAGCTTGTAGATGTCTTATAGATGGGTGTGTGCTGTTTGGGTCATGAATACTAGCGGTGTGGATTCTCGCAGATGATAAGGTTTTTGAAAAGAGGAAGGGTGATTTTCTCCAGCGACCACTAACAGTGAATGCAATATCGTTTTTATGCTATTGACGGCGCAAGGTTAAACTCTGAGCGCATGGGATATCGCCTATTCTTTCATTTCATTATGATATTCAGTGGTAACGGTGTGGATGAATATTCGAAGTTGTTGAATGATGCGTGAATTTAGCGCGATAAAGAAAGGAAGTATTTTATTTGCAATAGTTGATTTAATGAGACAAATGAGCAAAGAATAATTCAGACATGTTTTTATTTGTTTTTCATAATTATTATTTTATGAAAAAAATATTAATTCCTTAGTAGTATTTATTAAAGCATATTCTAAAGGGGAAGAAGGAGTTTTAAAAATGCAACTATTTTTACTTCTATACCGCGAGCTTTTTTCTCCCCAGAATTTATTTTAAAAATCGCGTTCGCGTGACAGATATGAGTATTTCGTATTTGATTGCCTCTGTATATATGACCACTGGTCACTGCCTAAAATCATATGGTGGTAATTTTGCATTTAAAATTTTAAAACCATTAACCATTATTATATTTTATTTGCAACAGTGGAAATGAATATCATGCAATTTTAATTTTAATAGAATAAAATATGTTGAAATGTTTCTTCCCTATTTTTATGCGATTTACCCCTCCCCCCCACCTTCTTCACAAATGAGATATTAAAAAACAGTTTAGGCGATGGCGCGGCAAACAAGAAAAAGATAATATATATTTATTTCTCCATAATTTTAGTTGTAAAATATTAATGTACTATCTGATAAAAAAATAATCGAACATGCAGATTATTCATTTTTTAATTATTTTTCATATTTCCATCCATTTTTTAAATTTTCTTCGTGTTTTTATGTGCGCTCGTAATTATATAAATACGTAGCAACTATTGTCGTCTGTCCGCATATAACAACGCAAAAACTACCCAAACGAATGGTTTGAAATTTGAAATTTAAGATATATTATCTTTGCAGAATTTTGTCGAGATATTTCAAATTTTATGAAAATTGAATCAAAACTTTAGCAGATATTAATAAAAATATTTATTAAGAAATTTGATTTTTTTTAAAATCGGTGCTTTCTTGTTATAGGAGTTTCCAAAGTTTAATCGTCAAGCGATCGAGATACTTATTTTATAACAGAAATAAATCTGCAGACGATATAATTCATTTCACATAATTAAAAATCATCAAGATCGGAATATTTATATAACTAGCTATAGTACGAACGCACCTCATTTGTCACGTTTGACGTACAATTTCCAACTTGTTTCCATTATCATGAAAAAATATGCTTGATGACCATTTAATACTCTAACCAGTCTTGAATTCCGATATTTTTCTCTGGGAGGTATTTCGAAGGTTCGGGATGGCGGGTAGCTGTGTGTGTGTGGAGGGGGTGGGATTATCATGGGCGCCTGCAGTGGCGTATCCAAGGGGGGGGGGTCCAGGGGGTCCAGACCCCCCCCCCGAACCTCGAACGAAGAACTGGTTTACTGAATCATAGATATAACAATATTAAAAACTGATAAGACGGAATCGCAAAGAACCAATGAAAAATTCAGTTTTAGACAAGTGTTTGTCTTAGAAAAGATATATCTTTCGCCGGGGCTATGAAATTTTTCCGTTTAAGACAGGTTTTTGTCACAAACACGTCCCATTTTGTCAGGTATCCTCCAAAACTGTTAAAACTCTATAGTACACTTCTGAAAAGCATAGATGTATTATAATAAAATCTGTGAAGATGAGAGCGATCGTAAACAGCAAAAGTTCAAGGTTCAACGAAAACAACACTACGTATTTATATTTTCTATGATTTGAAACCTATCTAAAATGGAACTTTTTCTGGTTGTGATTCCTTGTTGGCAGGTTTTCTGTGAATACGGAATCCTCTCGTAAACGAAAACATTTCATGGTCTCGATGACGGAAGGATAACTATACAAGTATACCTGATTTGACGGAAATCTATCTATAAAGGATTTTTTTAAGGATACCTGACGATTCCGTTTTCATAGATTTTACTGTAACTAGATTAAACGCAAAACGTCTTCAACAGAGATTTCGATGGGACCAACTGTTGCCAACACTTACGGAAAAGACGAGTTTAGATTAGACGAATGCAATAACAGCAAATTAATCAGAGTTTTGCGACTCTTATCTTTGTTCATTTTATAATTTTATATCGAGCAATGTTATCATTTACTTTAAATCTGCTTCGACTGCTTCTAAATTCGACTAGATATTTGTGAATTCTTATTCAACATTACACTGCCACTTTCAAAATACCTGCATCTGAATGTGATTTGTCTTCTGCTGTAAACCATGCTGAAGACGTCCTTTTCAACTTTATGTAACTTTACATTAATCAGTAAGCAAGGAAGAGGAGACTGATGTTTAAAAGTTTTCTGACCTGTTCAAGAGAACACAGTCCTTTGCTAAAGAAAAGTCTGACACAATTTTCTTTAGTCACACATATTCCTTGTCAAGTTGACCATCAGATACATCTGGTTCGATGTCAAACCTGAAGAATATTTCGGGAGATCAATTTTTTCCTCTTTTTGATACTTTTATTTCTGATCTCGTTATTCATTAATCATTGTTGGAGAGATTTAAAACATATATATAAAACTTGCAGGGCGTTACTCAAACCCATAATAATTAACTCCTTCTGTCAGAGACACACCAATTATCTTAGCGGCAATTTGAGGGGAAATTGTGATCGTGCAACCTGGGATAGCTTTTTTGTATTAAATAAAAAAGGATGTACGGCGTTGTGTTATTTTTTGAAGAAACTTATCCTTAAGGTTGACCCCTCAAGCCCGCTGTAAAATCTTACTGAAAGCAGTAGTTTAAACCAACATATATATTACTCTAGATTAAACATCACACTATACACTAAATAAATGCTGGAGTCTAAATTAAGGGTAAAATAAAAAGGGTTTTATTTACAGAAGATAGATATAAAACATAAAAAAAAGCAAAGAGTAAAATAATCATACAAAAAGGTAATACACATTATATTCACGAGACTTCATTTTAACAATATAATATATTAATCAATTGAGTTATTAATTTCTTATTTTAATTATTTAAATTTAAGTAAGTGCTGAATAAGTTTATGATAATAATTTAACCTTTACATACATCCTTGATCCTGGGGATGGCAAGAGAAGCATAATCTTCTTAACGTTAATTAATTAATTTAAAAATATTTACACAGTATCTGGGGTGAATAATATCTACCTGTACCTCTCAAGAGAATAGCAGTCATAGAGTAGTTCACCAGTAGTTCTTGCTTCCATGGGCACATATTTAAAAAAAGGTTTGAATGACTTAATTATAATTGTAGGCTGTTGCCTATAGCACTGCAGCCTATATAGAAAAACCAACTTTCATGTTGGTAGCAAGCTGCTGAAAAAGATGTCCTCCTCTTAAGGATTTTCTGATGGAAGTGATTTTTGAGTTCTAGTGAAGTTTTCGTTATTTTTTTCCTTCAGAGGGGTGTAAAAAGTATTTACCTCCTCTTAAGGATTTTTTATCCAATGTTGATGTTGGCGGTCAATTTCCCTGCTCTCTCGAATCACTTTTACTGGTCGCCGCGTTTATCTGATCATCACGATGTTTCTGATTCGCTCCAGCCATATTCCGTCTCTTAGGGACTCCTATGTATCACTCCTCTCCTTGTTTTCCTGGAATCGCCGGTTCGATGTATATCTTAGCACATTTTATGACCCCTCTGGATTGTCTGTCATAAATCTCTGTTTGTTCAGCATTGCTGAACTATCAGTTTCGGCGCCTGTCTGCTTTCTGCCCTCGTAAACACGGCCACCCATATCGTTGCCGTTGTTTTGATTATTTTAACGTGGGATGCGGGATATACCAATATCTTAGGTTCTATCCAGCATTATCTCCCCTCTTGAAAAAAAAATGTAATCGGAGAGGACATTTTTGTGTAAATTTGTTTCCGGAAATCACTGCTCATGTAGAGTGTCCAAGCTGATTCTAGAAGATTCAATGACAAACTCGTATAAAGTTGACATAACACATGAGTCCTGAGAACTGGAGGTTAAATGTGAATGTCTGTACAAAGTCCACAGAAAATGTGAAAGTTCGATATAGAACACTGTAGAAAGTTCACAAAGAATGAGAAAGTGTGATGTGGTGCAGACTGTGAAAAGTTCACAGACAATGGGAAAGTACGATGAGGCGAACACTGTGAAAAGTTCACACACAATGATGAGAAACTTGCCATTGCGTCATTTAACTTTGAAGTGTTGTGACCATATTAATTGTAAATCCAATATTGCCATTTACTGACCCAGTACTGAACCGCCAAAATATATAACCAAAACGCCAAAACGTGCCAAATTATGCGCAATGCTATGAAATATAGCATAATTTTGTATACAATTTCACAGGAAAGTAATATAAATTAGCATACATAAGCATATAAAAAAAAGGTTGGCAGTCATTTGCATTTTAGACACTGTAAATAACACATTAATACAATATAAAAAATAATATGTGAGGATTACAATTCCATTTGGCCCATTACATATACTATATGTGAGCGAGTACAAAAATATAATGCAAACTTTTCTTATATATACATAAGAATGTAATCTCATAAATAACATATTACTGTTTCTTTTAATTTTGCATTAAGAAATAACATACTTTAACTCATGAACCAGAAAAATATACATAAATATACATGTTTTCATTTATATTGATTTGTTGGGATAGAGAAAAAAAAAAAACATATCAATGTAGTCAAAATTTTCCCATCTTTCCTTCTTTTCTTTTTATTGAAGAAAAAAAAATCGTTTAATAAAATATTGTCAATTTTATAAAATGAAAACAGTTCTAGCATTGATCTTTTAATAAATTTATGTAAAGAAACAATTTATTCTTCGCATTATATATACAATTCCGTCGAATTATTAATTAACAGATAATGAATTGAAATAGAAGAGAAAAGGCAAAAAGATAAATTATTCGTCTTCATTTGATAATATTTATTTCTATTATTATTTCCTCTTTTTTTTAAACTTGCCCAAGTTTTGTATGTTTCCTAAAAAAAGTTCAGTGTAATTTATCCTCCATATAAGGTTGATATCAAAAACAAAAGAAAAAAAAATAAATTCCTAATCCAAAAACATTTCTATAATTTTCGTCAATTTTTATTATTATTACAATAAACAAAATAAAAACTGGATGATGCAATCTCCCTTGTTTATAAAATGAGCATCGTGACTGAAGAAAAAAAATATCAAAAGCAACCCTTGCCTTTTAATCTAACCAGGGATAAACGAATTTCTCTTAGCTGAAAAGATGATGGAGAGCAAGTCCCTTGCCCTTTTCCTCTACCTTTGAGCATCCTCATCTGACCCTGTAATACGTCGCGCTATCTCCCTTACAAATTCTCCCCGCGTCGATCGTAAAAATCGATTGTACCAGGTGCGTTTGGTACACTACACCGGAGAATCTTCGTCACCCTTTTTTTGGAACACGCCCACGGAACGAACCCCTTTTTTTTGTCCATGCAGGTGCATCGGGATTTGCGATGCGATCTTTCTTCCGTAACCTTAACCATTCAACTTTGTTCAATCAGAAGCAGGTAGACTGGTGTGTTGCCTGTTTAAAACCGTCACGTGGAATATGCCGCTAATTATAAAGTAAGTTTTCGAGTTATTATAAGAATTATTTATTTATTTAGTCCTATAACATATTGTGATCATATTGTGTTGTGTTTGTACACAAGAAACTAGTTTTAATTTCTTATAGAGTTACCTTTAAGATGTAAATAATTTAAGACATACTGCGCGCGTTAGCACGTGTTTCAAACCATGAAACTTTTGCATTATGTGCTTAAAAATCCAACTTCCCACTAGAGACCAAGCATAAGATTTTAAAATCTCATTAATAATCTGAAAGATAAATTTAATTACCTTTATTTATCAAAAACCAGTTTGAACTGATGTTTTTTTTTTTTTTTTTTTTTTTTTTTTTTAACACGAAGCCTAAAACATGAAATATACCTGAACGTACGTGTATGTCAAATGCATAACTACTTTCCCAAAAACAATATTCATGTCTGTCAACATTAATTAATAATAATTTAAAATATATGTAATTAAAATTTTCTTTTATTTCTTAATATAATCGTTAATCTTAAAAGTTAATGAGGTTGAATATCAAGAATGTGAAATAGCGGTGTCGTGGCTATAACGCATGGTAAAACAATAGTTTATTTAATCATTTAAATAAAAACTGGTCAATTTATTTATTTAGACCGAACTAAATTATTTATTTAGACCAAACTAAATTATTTATTTAAATTAAACTAAATTATTTATTTAAAGTAAGATCAATTATTTTTTATTTTATTTATGTATTCTTATATTTGAGAAAAAAAAAGTGTGACTCATACCCGCCGATCTCAACTAAATACTGCAGTTAGGATTTTATTCGCCCGCGAATATCTTCCATTTAAAAGAGTCAGAACGGATTAAGTCGCAATGCTTATTTAAGAGAATACTTTAAATTAAATAAAGTTTATAATATATGAAAATCTTTATCTATATCTTACTTTATTTAGAGGATTCTTAAAATAAACGTTATTTTTATTTATCTATACAATTTATTTTATTTTATTTATTTATTTATTTATTTATGTATTTTAAATCATTATTATTATATATTTAATTTTTTTTTTTTTTTGAAATTTTAAAATGTTAAATATTTAGAAGAGGAATCACTCTATTTATATATTAAGATCGCGAACTTTATGCTTAAAATCTGATTAAATCAAAATGTAATACATTTATTTTTATTTAAATTTTATACTTAGCTTTGATGTCCTGTAAAATTCCTTTCTAGTTAACCGACACTCCTGTATTATATTTCATTGTTACTTATCTCTGTTATTTTACGTTAATCACAATTTATTTATTTACTTAATTATTATTATTAGTATTATCATTTTAAATCTCCGCTTAATAATTAGCTAACGAGATTAAGTTTTAAATCCAAATTGTTTATTTAAATAAAAAAAAAATGAATAATGTAACTTGTTATTATTATTATTATTATTATTATTATTTTAATATTATTTATTTATTTATTGATTCCGTTTCTTTATTTCATGATGGAATCCTTGCCAACCTGATGACGAAGTGGACGAGCCAGAAACCATCGTCGTCGTCCCACATTCCTTGAAGAACAGATTTTTTTTTTTTCAAATGTGGTTCTAAACATCCATCCGTGAGAAGACCGGGGGACGCAAAAGGAGGAACCCCCCCGGTGTGTGTGTGTGTGTTTTATATATATATATATTTTTTTTTTTTTTTGTGAAACTGTGGATTCCACCACTGTGTTTGGTGTGTTTGTCTGGGACGCCTGTGGATTATCCCCCATGGAATAGACACACACCTCAAGAGTGCACCATCGCGACGAAGACATCCACCTAGTAAGTTTATTTATTTATTTGTTTATTCGTTATTATTTTTAATAAGTGAGGTTGATTTTCATTTTATTTCCTGCCCTATGCGACCTGCCCTGATGAGAAAATTAAATTGAATTAAATTAAATTGAAATCTAACAATTTTATGTGATTAATTTTTTTTTTCCTATCTCCATCCCTGTGTATTTTATGCCGGCTTACACAGTTTCTTGCGAAGAATATCTGCAGAGATATAAACGGAAAAAAAAAATAAACATCCTCAAATTAAATCTTAATTATATGACATTATTATGTTTTGTTTAGTCGTTAAATGTTTTTAGTGATATTTTATGTGGTTTACTTGTCTTGCATGTTATGTAAAGTTTGCGTTCCGTGACTGTAGCGTTAGTATCTCCCCTTGAGATAAGATGCTTTACGACCCGATATTTGTGGGTGGTCCCCTGTGTTGTACGGCAGGGAAGGCGAGTAGAAAAGGGAGTGCAAAAACTTCGATTGCTCCCCCTCCATTCGAGTGCTGAATCGAATCTCCGCGAACGATTGTAACCTTGGTTACGATGGCTTTGTTGTTCAACAACTTCGTATAATCCTGATATTAAAAGTTTCCCTTCGTTTTTATTATTTATTTCTTTTTTTTTTTTATTATTCTTAATATATATCAAACTTTTTATATATTTATTTTAAATTTATCCTTAATATATGGATATATATATATATATATAATTTTTTTTTTTTGTAGTTAATTATTTATTAATTTTTTTTTTTTTTTTTTTTTTTTTGTTAACTTTAGCTGAGTATGCAATAGTTTGTTTCCTGATCATTTTTAATTATTACCAATCAATGAATATATTATCCCGTTGACCTAGGCAACTTATAAAGTTTTTGCCTGCATAGTTTTGTTATATATTCATGATTATTATTTTTTTTTTTTTTTTGTGAGAAGTAGGAATGAATAATTTAAAATGGCAAAAATGTTTTTTGTTTAAATACCGAAAACCCTTTTGAATTTGTTTATAATGTAGCTAAACAGTGTACTGTCCTATGAAACAAATATAGGTGTAGTATTTAATGCTAAATATAAAACATAAGTTGCCCCTTGTAACAGAATCAATCCTTAATTTCCCTGTAAAAAAAGTATACTTGTTTTTCCTTTTTATTTTATTTATTTATTTATTTTAATTATTTTGTGGAGTTTCGTATATGTATATTTTTTGTATTTTGCTAGTATAAATAATGCGACCTCTTCTCGCACTATTTTGTGAAGTCTATGGGGATATTTTTTTATACATATATATTTATTTTTGTTACCGATTATCTGTACATTTTAACTCAGTACAAATTTGGCTCAATGTTAGTCCTGGGTGACTTGTATCTTTGACTTGATAGTGTCCCAGTATACACTTATTTTTGAAACATAATTATAACAGTATGAGCTAAAAAAAATTTTTTTTGAGCTTCAAAATAAATTCTTGACTAAATTTTTGGAGAGAATAAAAAAAAAATTATTTACAAATTTTTCCTATATTATACAATTTGTTATATTTCCTCCGTAGATTCTGTATCAGAAAGTGATTGTGTAGACTGATTGTCTATGTCCTCGTTACATGGTGTTGCATGCTTGGGTACGAATAGCAAATCAATGTGTCTCTTAATGTTGCTTTTATATACCCCTGATAAATCGGACATTAAGTAATTGTGATTTCGCAGTTTTCTGATTACTTTCATTGGTCCGTCCCACTTTTTTGCTAAAGCGTGTGGGTTGATGCATTTGAGGTAAACAATTTGGCCAATTTTTAAATCCTTCATCGTTTGTAAGTCCTCATCGCGAACATACTCTTTCATTAATTTTTCCTGATTTGCCAGTGCTTCAATCCTGATTTGTTTAAGATGCTCCATTCGATTTTTAACATATTGTTTGGTTGCAATATCCTCCGAGGGAATATGCGTTGTGAAAGGAGTTCTTAGATTTCTAGCAAAGAATAATAATGAAGGTGGGAAACCTGTTGCTCTGTGAGATGCTCTAAATCAAAGTCATTGATGCTAAGTTCTGCCTCCCGAAGTTGTCTGACTTCCTGAATGTTTAATTGATTGATCTGGTGAATTTTTCCCTGATCAATATCAATGTCTGAGTCATCTTCTTTGCATTCTATGTCTGTGGTGATTTTGACTATGTTAGTGTTTTGTTTTAAGTAAATGTTTTTATCCGTATTGTTATGTATTATAATATTTATTAAGTTGTTGCGTTGCACCTCATGAATTGATGTTTGTATATTATACTCGGTATTGTCTCTAACTGGCTCTGCTAGAATTATGTCTTTTTCATTAATTTGTTCATCACAAGTAAGTGTAATGATTTTTTTAGAGTGTGGGGTTAGAAATATTCTGCGCTTGTTCCTTGCATACAATTTATTTTTTTTATTGTGTGCTCCCCCCTTTTTTTAATTGTTTTTTTTGGGTTGTTATGAATGACATCATCGTGTTGAGCTGTGTTTTGTTGATTTTCAGTTGCTAGATTATTAATTTCTTCATTCTGTTCTGTCATGTAAGTGTTAAGTTGAATGACTTTGTTTTTTAGTTTAACAACATTTTGTGAAAAGTCTAATGTGATGTTGTTGCCCCTTAAAAAATCATACCCAAGTAGGATCTGATAATCCCTATCAAATTCTTTGTTTGTCACATAAAATGTACCAGTGGTGCAAATGCCCTCTAAGCGAAAAGCAATTTTTATACAGTGTTTAAAAAAAAATAGTTGAGTTTGTTAGGGTTTTAATTTTAATTTGGGTACCTAGGTATTTAAATTTTATGTTTTCTTGCTTTATTTTGTCAAATATACCTGGGGACAGCAGCGACACAGCTGCTCCCGTGTCACATAATCCTTTTAATTTAATATTATCAATGCTCATGTCAATTATGGGTAATTGATTATCTTTAGAATTATTGACACTGGCAATAGTTTTATTTAAAAATATTCCATCCTGTTGTGTTTTGTCCTTAGTATCACTGTTAATTGCACTTCCTTGTGCATTTATATCCATAAGAAATCCAAATCCCTGAGGATAACTGTGAGCATGAGAGTTGAAAATGTTAGGTGTATCAAATTGTTCGTTTGGTGTTTTAAAAGTCCCGCTGTGGGGTGACTCACGCGGGTGCGTTTTATTAATGTTAGTAAGTCCCCCACTCAGTTTTTTGGTTCTTTTCTATCTTTGTCATCTGAGTTTCGGTTTGTGTTGCTTGAGTTTTTATAGTTGTATTTTTTATTGTAGTATTTTGATCCTGGTTTACCTCGAGGCCTATCAAAATTACCCCTCTGTGCATTTGTGTTTTCATAATTTTGCCCACAATTGTTTGCATAACCTTGTCCAAAATTGTTGCCATAATTTTGCCCACAATTGTTTGCATAACTTTGCCCAAAATTATTACCATGATTTGGCCCATAATTGTTACTATGCATCTGCCCGAAATCCATATTTTGAGCTTGGCCAAAGCCCGGGTACTGCTCAAAACTCTGTTCAGAATTATTACCTGAGCTTTGCCCAAAATTCTGTCCAAAATGACCTGAGTGTTGCCCAAAATTCTGTCCAAAATGACCTGAGTGTTGCCCAAAATTCTGTCCAGAATTAAGGCCTGTGTTTTGTGCAAAATTTTGTCCAAAATGACCTGAGTGTTGCCCAAAATTCTGTCCAAAATGACCTGAGTGTTGCCCAAAATTCTGTCCAGAATTAAGGCCTGTGTTTTGTGCAAAATTTTGTCCAAAATGCCCCCCTTGCCAATTAATGCTTTGCATGGGATACTCCGGACGATGTAAATTTGAATTTTGTTTGGTGTTGTTAGAAAATTTATTATTTTGGAAAATCTGATTTTTGTATTGTGGTTTTTTTTCTATTTTATAATTTGTCTGGTTACTATTATTCCTTTGATTAAACCAACAATGTTCCGTTTCGTGATTGTTGCGCTTACACAGCTCGCACCATTTAGATTTGGCTCCTATTGTATCTTTAGCGTGAATTTTTAAATTATTTAATTCAGTCATTAAAGTCTGAATCTGTTCGGCGCTGTTTGCATTTAATTTTATCAGGCTTTCCACTAAATCGGATTCATTTTGTTTCTTTACCACGTTAATCTCCTCTAAGTTGCACGCGTTGTAAGCTTCTTCCATTTTGAGTGCTAAATTGCATGCTTCTGTAAAATCTTTCGGGGAGTTTTTGCGAACATCTAAACTGAAATCCGCTCTTAAACTATCCAGAAATCGTGTCAATTTAATCAAATCAATAAATTTGGTGGACCCATTTTGACCTTCTTCGTTGTTTTTACTGATGTACTCTTTTGCTATTTCGTTGAATTCGGTGATGAATTCCTCTACAGTTTGCGATGGTTTCTGCTTAAGCGTAAAAAATTTGTTTTGGATTTCGGAAAATTTCGCTTTGGATTGAAAGCATTCTATTAGTTGCTTTTTAAATTCTCCGTAATCTGTTTCACTGTTTAATTTGATGTTTGTCGCCAATTTTTCCCTTGCGTTTGCAATTAATTTTGCTTTCAGAATGATTAATTTACAATCATCTTTTAGCGAAGTTTGTGCTATTAATTTCTCGAATTCTTGCAGGTAGAATTCCACTCTATTTCCCTTTTTTCCGTCAAAAGTTGGAATCAACGACAAAATAGTGTCTACACTTGGTGTAGATTCCGCCATTGTTGCGTTTAGTATAGATTTTTCTGCCTGATTTCGTTTGTTTTTATGTTGATTTCTTGTTTTTGGTGACAAAATATCAGTTTGTCCCCGTTTATTTTTGTTTTTTTTTCCTGAGTTGTTTGTTTGTATAGATGAATCGTTGAGATTTCCACTTTTTCTCTTAAATTTTCTTTTATTATTTGCCATACCCCAACGCAAAATAAAATTTGTAAGGCATTTTAACAAGAGATCAGATTACTACAAAACTTGTTCAATTTTAGTTATTTTTAATTTTACGTTAATTCTGCTGATATAAGTATTAATAATTATTTAAAAATCTAATAATTCCTACACTTATTCTTTCCTTTATTATTATTATTATTATTATTATTATTATTAATCAGCAGTTTAGTGAAAAAAAAACATCTCAAAAATGAACTTTTTTTTTTTTTTTTCAATTGTTCACTTATAAGTATGCAAGAAATACACATAAAATAAATAGATAATAAAAGTTTATCAGCTTATCACTGGTATTATCATTAATTTTATCTTTTATTTTTCTTTATATGTATGTATATATATATCTTTTTTTTTTTTTCAAGGATTAGAACAAATAATAGTTCATTTTTTTATCACTTTCAAATATATTTGCATGAATAAGTCAAATAAATATTTCAGAGACAAAAATAATATGCAATCTTTCAACAAAAATGGTCTAATTCTTAGGAATTGACCTTTGAAACCTTTGTTTTCATATGAAGATTATTTGCTTGTAATTACAATCGCGACATATAAATATACAATATAAAAGACAATTTTAATTATGCAAATGCAATTGAATGCCAATACCTTTTTATTATTTTTTTTATGTATAACCCATACCCTAGGATCAGGATTTTACACTTTACAGCTGATATTATTTATCATTTATTTTGTATTATTATTGTTATAATTGTAATTATTCTTATTATTCATGCAATTACCGAAATAAATTATATTAAGTAGTGTGATGTTAGCTTACAAAAAAAATATTAAATACTACTAGCAGAATAATATGAGAAGTAAAAAAAAAAATATATCTTATTATTATTATTTTTTTTAAATGGATATGTTTAGAGTAACTAATTATAAAAATTTATGTAAATAATAACTTCTATACATTTATTGAGTAAATTTATCAATTCTAAAAGAGAATATTGAATATAAATAAATTTAGTTTCTTTAAATGTCCATCATTATTATTACTATTTAAGTTATTTCATTAGATCTAAGATATAAGTTCTTAATCCAGTACAAAATATTTAATTATCTAAAATAAGCTATAAATTGAATAATTAAAAGGGCTGGATATGAAGAAAGCTGAACACCAGAGAAATTCCTGTGTCACATGCACCAGTAATAATTGGGGTTTCTATCTGTTGGAGAGATTTAAAACATATATATAAAACTTGCAGGGCGTTACTCAAACCCATAATAATTAACTCCTTCTGTCAGAGACACACCAATTATCTTAGCGGCAATTTGAGGGGAAATTGTGATCGTGCAACCTGGGATAGCTTTTTTGTATTAAATAAAAAAGGATGTACGGCGTTGTGTTATTTTTTGAAGAAACTTATCCTTAAGGTTGACCCCTCAAGCCCGCTGTAAAATCTTACTGAAAGCAGTAGTTTAAACCAACATATATATTACTCTAGATTAAACATCACACTATACACTAAATAAATGCTGGAGTCTAAATTAAGGGTAAAATAAAAAGGGTTTTATTTACAGAAGATAGATATAAAACATAAAAAAAAGCAAAGAGTAAAATAATCATACAAAAAGGTAATACACATTATATTCACGAGACTTCATTTTAACAATATAATATATTAATCAATTGAGTTATTAATTTCTTATTTTAATTATTTAAATTTAAGTAAGTGCTGAATAAGTTTATGATAACAATTTAACCTTTACATACATCCTTGATCCTGGGGATGGCAAGAGAAGCATAATCTTCTTAACGTTAATTAATTAATTTAAAAATATTTACACAGTATCTGGGGTGAATAATATCTACCTGTACCTCTCAAGAGAATAGCAGTCATAGAGTAGTTCACCAGTAGTTCTTGCTTCCATGGGCACATATTTAAAAAAAGGTTTGAATGACTTAATTATAATTGTAGGCTGTTGCCTATAGCACTGCAGCCTATATAGAAAAACCAACTTTCATGTTGGTAGCAAGCTGCTGAAAAAGATGTCCTCCTCTTAAGGATTTTCTGATGGAAGTGATTTTTGAGTTCTAGTGAAGTTTTCGTTATTTTTTTCCTTCAGAGGGGTGTAAAAAGTATTTACCTCCTCTTAAGGATTTTTTATCCAATGTTGATGTTGGCGGTCAATTTCCCTGCTCTCTCGAATCACTTTTACTGGTCGCCGCGTTTATCTGATCATCACGATGTTTCTGATTCGCTCCAGCCATATTCCGTCTCTTAGGGACTCCTATGTATCACTCCTCTCCTTGTTTTCCTGGAATCGCCGGTTCGATGTATATCTTAGCACATTTTATGACCCCTCTGGATTGTCTGTCATAAATCTCTGTTTGTTCAGCATTGCTGAACTATCAGTTTCGGCGCCTGTCTGCTTTCTGCCCTCGTAAACACGGCCACCCATATCGTTGCCGTTGTTTTGATTATTTTAACGTGGGATGCGGGATATACCAATATCTTAGGTTCTATCCAGCAATCATTAAAGAAAAGAACAGAGGAATATTGAAAGAGTTTGACGTTCTTCTGGGTTTGTACAAAATAATGGTAATTCTTGTTATTAAACTTTTCGACCTGAGCTATTTTTAATAAACTCTTAATGGGATATTACGTTGTTGTGTATTATTTTAAAGCGCAGGTATTTACCTACTTTTTTAGTATTATAATTTGGTTTTTCGCTATTGTACAGGGATATTTAAGGCAGTTGTAGAACTTTGGGAAATTTCGTACGATTGTTTTACTAATTCAAAATGGTACGATAATCAGCGGAAACGGCTTGTATATCAACCACACTACAGCGTTGAATGTAGGAGAGCGGGGTTGGGGCATCCACTCCGGAGCATCGAAATGACCCCTCAAAAGATCTGAGATTTTATGCTTATTAATAGTCTAGGAGTGCAATCTTTCTCCTTCCTTGAACTCCACAGTGTACAGAAGATTCAGGAGAAAAATGGTACCCTCCGCAGAAATACCCTCTGGAGAAAAAAATGTCTGAATTCAACATTACATTTGACCGAAGTACGACTTGTGAAATGTGAACTCACAGTTTAACATTGCTTTCAGAAATTTCATGATGGCAATGAGAGTTTGAATATGAAGGTCGTAGGTGGCATTCGGTTATTAACAATGAGAAATTGAAAGCAAAGGTTAAAGCTAATCTACGTACCAAAAGTCTGAAAGATTTCTGCTGAACTTGGAGTACGTTCTAAAATTATTTCCAACCGCTTAAAATAAATTGGTTGAAAAGTAAAATAGCAGAAACTACCAATATTTTTTACACAATCTAATACTTCCCAAGATGTGCTAATTCATCGTAATAAATTTTTTTAATAAAAATTTAACATATTTTAAGTCGATCAGATATCGGAAACAACTATTCAGGTCGAATATTTACATTAGTATCAAAAGCGGTGAAACTTGAATCCCAACATCAACTATATTTGTTGCGTGTGTTTGTTACATTACTAGTTTCTGTAGCCGAAATTACAAGATTTTTTTCTTAAAAATTAAAAACTTATCTCAGAAACACCCATGGTGAATCAACGGCTGACGGCATTAGCAATTGTGTCAACTCATTATTCATTATACCTATTAAAGCACAAGTTCTTAATTCAATGACAGGAAATTAAGCATGAAAATTGAAAAAAAAAATTCAACCAAATGCTGTTATAAACTTAACCCTTTGATCATAACTTTAACGTAATCAAATGTTTATATTATATGAAACTTGATTTAAATGCATTCTTCAGTGCGTGCTCAGTTTTTTATATCATAGTGTTTGTAAAATCTTTTTATTTGGTAAATATTAATGTAATTCCATTGCATTATTATCCACAATTATAGAGACTGATCTTACTTTATTTTACACATGCTATTTTTTTTAAATTAAGAAATTGATAAGGAAATATCTAAATTCTTAAAGTTACTCGAAATATTTCTATTGCATGTATACACACACAGTCAATCCTGTCACACTATATTTCAATCAGACGCATTGTTCGTTTCTACGGGACCCCAAAACTTTTAAGTTTGAGATAGGATTCCGTTATAGAAAGTTTCCATTTCACAGGCTTTACTGTATTTATAAGTAGGATAAAAACTGACAAGACGAAATCAGAATCACAGAAGAACGGTGAAAAATCCTGTTTCAGGCAGGTTTTCAGCAGACTTAATTGTATAGTTATCCATATCAAGGCCATGTAATGCTTCCGTTTAAGACAGGAATCTGCTATAGACAGGATTTATTATACGTATTACATACATAAGTTATATTTTTATATATACAGCAAATTCTGTGGAAACGAAATGTGCCTATAACGGAATGCTGATTTAAACGGAAATATTCATTCGTCAAATAGAAAAGAATGCCATACATCTGCTAAGACGGAAACCTGTCTAACACGGAATTTTTTACCATTCTTTGCAATCTTATCTTGGCAGGTCTTACTATATATATAAGTTGAAGAAAAATTTTGGACCCCTCCCGAAAGGAAATCCTGGCTACGCCACTGGGCGCCTGCAAGGGAGGACAATTGCCCCTGAATTTTGAAATTTAAATCTGTATTTTT
Organism: Maratus michaelseni; assembly: GCA_963931845.1. NCBI lineage: Eukaryota > Metazoa > Arthropoda > Arachnida > Araneae > Salticidae > Maratus > Maratus michaelseni. Next base: position 267,694,373 of record OZ007593.1, read on the forward strand.
TTATGTTGAAAAAAATATATAATTTACTTATCCCCAAGTAGCATGATTAATTACGCACTGACAGAAGAAAGAACTATGAAATTTTGGTCACTGGGGATCTGCCCGCTAAAACTTTCATGGAACAAAGTTTTTATTATTTTTTTTTAATTTTGTTTGAGTTTATGTGTTGAAAAATTATCTCATCTGACAAAAAAGAGATGTAAAAAAAATGATATTTTTATTTGTTAAATTTCTGTATTGCATGTTGAGGACTAGCAGTACAACTGTTTCAATATCTTACACCCCCTGTGTTTTGTCGGCGTCCATGGCATTATGGTATTCAGCGTGTGTCTGAGGGGGGGTTGGGGATTTGCACTTTCGGGACATTAATTAACCGAAAATGTGGAGACTCTAGGGACTCCGTATCACCCCTGAATTTCTCACTGACTGTAATGTTAAAGTAAAACAATTTCTGTTGAAATATTTTACATGATAGATAATGTTTCTCTGAAGTGTTTATTCAGTTATTTGGGATTTTGAATATATCAGTACAGGAAATTGCTGATTGTTTTAATGTAATATATGCTGTTAAATTTATTATATTACAAATTGAATGGAGGAGGGTGTGAAGCGAACCAATAATTACAACGAGCAAACCGAAAATTTTTGTTTGAATTGTTGTAATAATCAGTCTCATTACTTTGTTAGAAATTTCACAAGAAGCTAAAATTTCATAAAGCGCAAATTGGCGAATAATTTAGTAAAACTTATTTTATATTATTTATAGATTTTTTATGCAAGTAATGCTCTTTAAAAGATGTTATATATAGCAATTGTTTTAATAATGGAATATGGAAGTATTTAAAATTTCCATGCTTGGTGCCAGATGCGGTTTTACTAGCCCGTGTCCCTTGAAGGCGAAATTTTTATTCATTGCTACGAATGATGTCTTTTCAATATATTTAAGTTTTAACCAAATTTTTTGTCTATTTCCCGCCAGTTTGATTTTAGAGACTCAAACGGTCTCCCTTATTCGCTTTTGTCTAAAGCCAGCCCTATTGTGGAAATACGAGTAAAACTGATTTTTAAGTAGATTTCGTAAGAAATACTACCTATTACATTCTCCCCTAAGTTGGTATTTTTGAAACATTTTTGCAGATCTACGCCGATCATGACTCCCAAAACCACCCCCAGTTCAAAATTTTACCTATCTATTTATCTATCTATCTATGTCATTTTTTATGGATACGATAACTGCAATAATTCTGCACGAATCTCTTCCAAACTGATACATAAAATCAAGGGGCGTAAAATCTCGGTCAAGTTCGTTAATGGGCAAAATCGAACCAGGTTGGGGGGGGGGGGTGCTTTTTGTGAAAACAGAAAAAACCCCATAACTTTTTAATTATGATTCTTAATATTATCTAAAACTTTTATATTGACAAGTTTTTTTTATAAGACCAACCCTTATAGCAAAAAAAAAAAAAAAAAAAAAAAAAAAAAAAAATCCCTGCCGGCTCCGTTTGCAACCAAGTTGAGAAACAAGTCTAGAAACAAGTACGATTAAGGGCGATCCCAACTGCGGCATCAGGGCAAAAAGGTAATTTCTTCCGCAATTCCCAACAAACAGGCGCCCCGCGGTCTGCGTCTTTGAAATATACCCGTGCCTGTAGGCTGAGCCGTCAGGGATTTTTTTCTTTCTTTCTTCTTCTCAAAATATTCTTTTATTTATTCTGTATATTTAGTTTTAATATCACGATATATCGTCATATTGCGATATTTAGCAGACGATATACCACGATATTGAAATTGAGATATCGCCCAGCCCTAATGTGGACTTTCAGAAATGTGTATCTGTAAAGACTGATAAAAAGGATAATCAACCAGTTCAAAAAAGTAATAGACAGATAAAACCCATGGTTCATTTGAACTCCGGGGCAAGGGGGGTGTCATATCTCTATGAAAGATTAGTATTAATCAGTAACCTGAGATGGTGCCACTAAACAGGCTCATTTGTAAACTCATGCATGCGAGTCATGAATACGATAAGAGTGTAAAAATGAATTTTCTATGAAGCGGGTTTGCTGTTACCGCTATTGTATATACTGTACAATGAAATCTATATAGTTAAATATAGATGCCTCCTTGCAATATTGAAGTAACAATATAAAGATATATTAGATATATAATATTGATTTTAGTTAGCCGTGAAAAATAATTTAAAATGAACAGTGGGAAACATACATGAATGCAGGTTCTTTAAAAATGTTGATAAATCCCTTTCTAGAAGATAAAATTGAATCAAATACGTTCTTGAAGATTTTTAACTTTAATGAAAAAGGAATGGAAATGCAGAATAAGAATAGGAAGGTGGGTGGTGCCTTAATCCTCTTACAAAAAGCCGACAATCTACTTGTTTGCCGGCAGGCGGTCAGAGACGGAATGATGATACTCATAAGCCGTAATTTCTTCGTTTTCATTTTCTGGCATCATAAATTTGGCGAGAGTATATGAATCATAAAATATCCGTTAATAGAAACATATGGACAACTATTTGAACTTATAGATGAACTAGCAATTTGGCAAGATTAAACATCGCCAATAATTACGTTACAGAATAATATTTACAACGCCATGAGAAGTTCGTGGATAGGAGTAGTGACTGCTGCATTGCCTTTATCATTCAGATAGAAACAACTGCATAACGAAAAATATATATTGAACATGAAAAGGAGCAGAGTTAATTTGGTAGCTGGGATATTTATTTTATTTATTTTTAATCTGATTTAAGTGTTTGATCTCGCGTGAGGACCAAAGATGAGAATTTGCATGGGAGCATTTAACAGCAGAAAAGCTTACACATTTCTTTTATTTGTTTGGAATAGGAGCAAAACTTTAATCAATGATTTCTAGAAAGGGAAATTTATTAAAGTAAAAGCAGCTAATTTAAAACTATGTGTGATTTCACATCACATTTATAAAATAAAGCATTTTCCTAAAAGAATAAATTTAATAAACAACATTCCGTTATGTTAAATCCCAGTAAAAGAACCTCTATAAAAGATTAAATGTAAGTCTGTATTAAAAGATTTTATAAACAAATAATCTCTGTCTAGGTATTATGCATTTATAAAATTATTCTTTATTTTACAAAACACAACAACATTTCACACAAATAAGCAATTTCTTACTTTATGTTTAAGGAAATATATATATATATATATACATATATATATTAGCACTAACAAAAAAGATCATGCCAGTAAAAGAAATTTGGTGTAGCAGACTGATATATTTCAAATAACGTTTCTTCAAATTTATCACATATCAACACTATTTATCAAAAAAACTTTCATGGAATGACTTAAATCTGATATAGAATTTCCAAAAACTCATTATCTAGTGCTTTTTCTTTTGAGTTCTTTAAATAGAGTAACAGCAGTTAAAGAAAAAAAAAGGTCAGATCTTCTCTTTTGAACAAACCGTATTTACAAGCAAATGGTGGGAATATTCATCCATCAAAGTCAGGAGTCAATGCTAAAAGACTTTTTCGCTTTTCTGATATATATTTTTTAACAAAAGAAATATTCTGCTACTAGTCAGGAAAAGATTTTTAAACGTTTGAAAAATTAGTTTTATATTTTTGTAGTATTTGTATCAAACTATTAAATATCTATGCAAATCTACCTTTTGACATATTAAAAAGTAACTCTCAATTCAGTATAAGCTAATGCATATTATGTACTAGCTGACACGCCCGGCGTTGCCCGGGTCCGTGGTAATAAAAAAAACTTCAAGTTTTTGATATCAAGTCGAATGACCAAATCCTGTTGAAATCAAGCTCATGGAACTCCAAAACAGAATAAGCCATCAGACGGTGGAATGTGACCCCCTGTAAATTTAACCAATTTCCTTTAACATTAACAGGATATTTAATTTACGGATGAAATCCCCCTTCCTCTCTCTAAACTTAACAACTTATCTTTAACAGTAACACGATTTTTAATTTACGACTGTAGTGAGTAAACGTAAGTTGATGCCGATAAAGAAAATTAATATTTTAAAAAAAGGTTGTAATTGAGGGTCTAATGAATTGTTTGGTAATTTATAAAGTAGCTGGAGTACCCTAGAACTATCTTAATGAAAACTGCAAGAGAATTGGATCATTTTTAAAGAAGCTGCACCAAGGGCCCCAAGTAGGAGATTAATATTCCAAATTGATGGCATCTGAAGTCCGAGAAATTTTTTTGTCGTGCAGTTAGAGCTGGAAATCCTAAGAAGTTGTTAGAAAAAAATGCTAGTGAATCGGACGATTTTTAAGGGAGCTATAATAGGGGGTTCAAAAGAGGTCAACTGATAGTTTTTAGCAGGACACTCAGAGGAAAAATCTTAAAAGGTCCCAGTTCTTTTTCGCTTTATGGTATAAATTAATCATTAGAATAAAATGGTCAAGAAATGCTTAAAAAGGGACAGGGACCCAATAAAGGTATGAGGTTGGTAGCCCGGGGAGGGAAGTCAAAGACTCAACTTTAGATTTATGCATTGAGATGGTGACACAATTAGGAAGGGGTGGAAAATGCTTTGCAAACAAAAAGTTCAAGGGCACTCGATAGGGCCCCAGGGGGGGGGAGGATCTTACCTGGAATGTAGAAAGAGGGAATAACTAAATAGAGAAAAGGCTCTAAAATCGAAGAATATCGGATTAAAAGGGGGCAAGTTATTAACATTTTACGGAACAAAAACTTCAAGGGGCCCTTGCCCCAGGGGGCCAGGGTCTTAACTGGAATGTAGTAGTGGAGGAATAACTAAATGGAGAAAGAAGCCCCAAAAACGAAGAAGATCGGATAAAAAAAGGACACGTTATTAAACATTTAGGGCACAAAAACGTCAGGGCCAGGGTCTTGTCCGAGAATTTTTTATGTCATTCATGTAGCAGATGCAAGTCCTACGAAGTGTTGTTAGAAAAAAAAAGCTAGTGAATCGGACAATTTTAAGGGTGCTATACTAGGAGGCCCAAAAGGGTCCGCTGATAGTTTTAAGCAGGGCCCTAAGATGAAGGGTCCTAACTGAAATGTAGAAATGGGGGAGTAACTAAATGGAGAAAAGGCCCCTAAAACGAAGATCGGATTAAAAGGGGGAAAGGTATTAACAATTTAGAGAACAAAAACTTCAGGGGGCATGGATCTTCTCCAATTTTTTTTTTATCGTTTATGTAGTAGCTGGAAATACTAAGAAGTTGTTAGAAAAAAAAGCTATTGAATTGGGCGATTTTTAAGGGAACTATAGTAGGGATAAAAAAAATCACTGATAGTTTTGAGCAGTGTCCTAAGATGAACGGTCCTAATTGGAAAAAAAGAAATGGGGAAATAACTAAATGGAGAAAAGGCCCCAAAAACTAAGAAAATCGGATTAAAAGGAGGCACGTTATTAACAGTTTATGAAACAAAAAAATTCAACGGGACCCGTACCAGGCCTCAGGAGGCCAGGGTCTTAAATGGAAGGTAGAAATGGGGGAAAGGATAAATTTAGAAACGGCCCCAAAAACGAAGAGAATCGGATAAAAATTGGGCAAGTTATTCACAATTTAGGGCAAAAATCTTAAAGTGGCCCCAGGGGGCCTGGTCTCCAAAAAATTATAAATCCGAGCCTCAGGTACATCAGGACCTGCCTTGAACAGAGTTGCAAAAATCCGGTTTATTCCCAGGTTTATTTCCAATAGACCCGGTTTATTCCCAGGTGTATTTCTAATAGACCGGGCTTATTCCCAGGTTTATTCCCATAAAACCAAGTTTATTTCCAAAAAACCCGGTTTATTCCCAGGTTTAAACCGGGTTTTTTCTAGCCTTTGCAACTCTAGCCTTGAACTATCCGCACCCAAACTTTCAGACTTCTACGTGCGGTAGATTTCGCTAGCCATTGTACGCAGACACACACACACAAACAACTTTCTTTGATTAGTATAGATATATACAAACAAACAATGTGAATCGGAGTTTAAGATATACTTCAACTCAGAGTCGTAAATATACAATACGGAAATATACAATAACCTCCTTCAAGTAATCCACGATTTCAAAAAGCGTTTTTTATCTTTAGAAATCTCATAAACCAATTTATATTCGAGATTTAAAGAAGCATTGCCGCTGATTTTCGGGAACTTTTCCGTGTAGTTTTTACAGTATATTAATCAGTTTCCTCAAACCGTAATATCGGTTTTTAGAAAGCTAGTAATTCTGGGAAGGAAAAAATTAAAAAAAAAAAAAAAAGATTTTCATGTTCAACAAACATGTTTTACACACAAACATGATATATTAACAACATTAACATTAACGCAAAATTTAATATTATTTTGTTATTATGCAATGTTACACAGCTGAAAATGTTTGAGAATTAATAGTATCCTAAAAACGGATATCTCAGGTTGAGAAAACCGACTAATACACTATAAAAACTTCTCGGAAAAGTTTCCGAAAATCAGTGGCAACCAAAGAAACTTAGTTTTTATAAATGCTTCTTTATAGCTCGAAAATATATTGATTTTTTGAGATTATATTACATTTTCCTAGATTAAGAAACATTTGTCTTTTTTTATGGTGTGGCCTGCGAGAAAATTTTGTTGGCCAGCAGAAATATCTTGACACAATTTGCAATTTCATGTTTTATTAACAATAAAACGAAAGTAATAATGAGCAGTTGAAACAGGATTATTCTGAGCCTTAATAAAAGCAATATTTTCATAAGAGAAAGCATTATGATCATCCATCTGTCAGCAGTCATGGTTGTATGTGGACATTTTAGAACTAAAAGTTAGACTTTAATCTTGAGTCCCTTATGCATTTGTTTTTATGAAATTTTATTGCTCATTATTGTACGCATGCGTATTTCGTTTTTATGAGCGTTCGTAATCATATAAATATGTAGCACCTATAGTCGTCGTCTGGTCCTTCCGCCTGTCCGCATATAACAGCACGAAATCTACCCAACTAATTGGTTTGAAATTTAATATATATAATCGTTGCAGAATGTAGAGCCATTTCAAATTTTATGAAAATCGAATCAAAATTTTAAAAAATATATTAATAACAGTTTTCTCCATTCTATTAAATCCTTTCATACATAATTAATTCAATGATATCCCATGGTAGGTAATGATTGTAGGTTTCCAAGGTGATTACGTCCTATTTAAGTCATATTATTTCCGTATTAATGAATTTAAAAACCGAATTTGTATACTAAAATTGTTTAATTATAGCAATCCTATAAACTACCGACAGTTTTTTGGATAGATATTTCCGTAGAAACAAATATTAAATGGAAAAAGAGTCTAAATATGAATTTCAAGTTCTGAAATTTTCAAAACTAGGTTTAAGTTTCCCATTGGAATTTTCAGTAAATGTCAACAAATGAAAACATGTTGCCAACTTAAAATGTACTTATTTTATTATGGAAATTAATCTTACGATATAATTCACTTCACTGAAACTAGTTATAGCAAGAACGCACAACATTTGTAATATTTGTCGTACAATTTCCAACTTGTTAAATAATTCACATTAGTGGTCAGCGAGATTTTAGATAATACATATAAATTTCATTATGTTTTAAATATTGAAATATCATTAAATTACATTGCAAACGATTTTCTTTTCCTCAGAGCATTGTGTGACCCTGTAAATGAATAATAAATGCTTTGTACACCCTATTTTAGAAAAGAATGTTTTAGTGCGCTACATAATTGTATATCAATTTCATCATGTTCCGAATGGCATAACATCATCAAAATGCACTTAAAACGATTTTTTCCCATTGACCGTAATGTAGCTGAATACTTTTGATTGCCTCTGTACATAAACTATAAATGCTACACACTTCATTTTCAATAGGAATCATGCTATAGTAAGTGCCAATCACATGCAAAAATTTCAGGGCAATCCGAGTATATTTACGAGAGTTAGAGCACGGACAGACGACCAGACGGCAGACGACAGATAAATCGAGGTCTTAAAAACTTTTTATCTAGGTTGGAACGTGTTAAAAAACAACAAAAAAAAAACACGTGTCGAATATTTTTGGAAAACTATTTAATGGTTCCAAAACTAGCCTTCCCCCTTACACCCCACTACCCTTCGGGGTGGTGGTAAAAAACAACTTTGAAATTTCAAATGGGAACACTCATAGGTTTTTGTTTTCAGATTCGAGTTCTACGGACAAAATACATGAAATTTTATCCATTAATTTTATTGGGGATATTTGAAATTAAGATTTGCGAGACCAAACCCAACGACATTGAGGAGCTGAAAGACAGAATACGCAATAACTGGTGGCAATAACACCAGAGATATTGAGAAATGTTTCTCAACAACTTTTCCTCCTGTTAGCGCAATGCCAAATGCAAGGTTGTGGTCAATTTGAACATCTTAAGACATAGTAAAGTGCTTGGAAGAGTGTTCAGCGAGAGGCGAGGGAACTCACTTTAAACAAATACCCCAAATGGAATAGAAAACTAGTACATCGTTATTCCTAGGTTACGCTAAAAGCTGTTATTTTCATTGAATTTCCGGAGACTAATTAATTATTTTGAGTGAATTAATCAAAATAATGGAGAAACACTCTTATCCATTAGATGTGAAGTGTTTTTCCGGAGACATTCACAATAGTTTGACTTTTTTGCGATTACAGCGCCACCACAAATTTTATAAAAGTTTATGGATAAAATTAATGTATTTTGTTCCGTAGAATCCGAATCTGCAAAAACACCAGTTGAGGGTTACCATTTGAAATTTCAAATTTACCTTCCACTTACGCCCCCCCCCCCCCCCACGTGGGTGAGAGAAATAATTTTGGCAACATTAAATAGCTTTAAAAAAATATTCGACTCGCATTTTTTTTTCTATCTGACGTCTATATTTCAAGATATTACACCGTTTTGAGACATTTTATTCAGCTGGTATATTTTGACTACGTAAAAATACGCTATTGAATTCGAATATGGTGTTTACGATCAGCAATATGATTTCCTTACTAGTTTAATATGATTATCTCAGAATACATGTTTTAATAATACTATCTACAGTTCTTTATTATAAATATTTTTATCAAATCGTACCAATTGTTAGCAACAGCACCAAGTTGTTTTGCTAATATTGGTACCATAATGAAAAATGCAACCACTTCAATATTAGAGGAATATTTCATGCCAATAAGGTATAACCAAGATAGAGCCAATGCAAATAATATTGGTCCACTGATGTTTCACGACTAGAAATTTATATATATAGTCTTGAAATATCATCATTCTATAATTTAGTTACATATTTGTACATTATTTAACTAACTTATAATCCATAACTAAGCTTCTCTTAATACATTATTTTTGGAGAAAACAGCACATGAAATTTCCACAAGCAAATATAATGGATTTCAAAGGCTAAAGTTTTGACAACAACTTCTCTACCCTAATTAGTTATTTAACATTTTTAAACCAAGCAATTCGGCTGTTTATCGATTTTAGTTTAAATGTAAAATTCAAATACGTTGATGTTAAGCTAACAATTTGTAAAAGGGAATTGAGTCAGACCATGTTTGAAATTTTTACGAGTTGATCGGAAAAAGACTTCAAAAAAGAAAATATTGTCCGCGAAATATAGCTTTATTCTTTCAGATAGGAGAAAATATTTTCTTTGACTATCACAAAATTTCTTTTTGTTTTCATACTTTATTTTCCAAGTGTGATTTATATTCGCCAAAGGATTTGAAAGATTATTCTGAAAGCTAACTAGAATAGTTCAAAGGCAAAAAAATAAAAGCTGTGTATTTTTGTTGTGTAATATTTGACTATTTAATAATGTAAAGTTTAAAATGAAAAAAAAAAGAAAGAGAAAAACATTTTAAGAGCAAACCATGAAAGAAAAGAATTTAAGGGGAAAGGGAATAATCGTCCAAGTTTTTCGTATGATATCCAGAAAAAGATGAATTTATATACGTACTTCGATGGGTATAAAATGTGAATATGTAATATAATCTATAATATAATCTATAATATAAACCACAAACGCTTGTCTCAATAATGCTAAGTGATGATGTTATGTAATTAGACGTTAATGTCATGAAGTTACATCTATCATGTACGAAGTGTTTTCTAAAAATAAAGATACACCTCAGACAGCAGGAAAAAAAAAGTTTTAATGAGCATGTTGGCAACACATATTGTCACCTTGAACATCTGACCTTTCTCTCGCAGTCATTCGTTATTTGTATGGTGAGTCTGTTTCGTGTAGCACGTGTTTATAATGGCTGCGTCTATTCAGAATCCCGTCAAATGTGAAGTAAGTTCTGCCATACGTTTTTTTCATGCAAAAGGTGAACATCCAGCGGATATTCACAAAGAAATTGTTTCCGTGTATGGGAACATAATGAATCGACAAAGTGTAACGAAATGGTGTTTCTCTGGAGGAGGACCAATTTTCATGAAGAACCCAGAACAGGTAGACCATCTTTGATCTCTGATGTCCCCAGTGACCTTGAACCCAGCGACTACCACTTATTTGTTTAATTAAAGAAACATCTTGCAGGACAAATCTTCCATGGCGATTATCAGATCAAAATCGAAGTTGAAATGTGGTTTCGACAACAGGCGATAAACTTCTATGACTGTGGGATACAAAAACTTCTACCCAGACTTAACGAATGCTTGGACAATGACGGTAACTATGTCGAAAAACAAGACATATACCAGTAAGTAATTTGTAATGGACATTTTAACAATTAAAAGTTTTTTGAATGAGTATGCGGCATTGTATCTTTACTTTTCGAAAACCCTTCGTAGTATCACGAAGTTACATCATCGTTTCTCACCAGGTAACTACGGTATCCAGTTTGATAGCTCTGCGTATTGTACGGCCAAAATTGTGATTACAAATTTGATCTAATTTGCATTTTCACTCCAGTGTGGGAGGCTGCTCTGACAATATTTGAGTATTATTGTTTCAACTATATTAAAGTACTATAAAATTTTAAATATCAATAATCATTAAATAACTCAGCAATGATTATTTAAATATTGCCGTCATATGCTTTGTTTAAAACTGTATCACCATATGATAAAATACGCTTGTACGAATTAAATAGTCTCAGATTTATTATAAGTAAAACTACTCTGTGTTGAAACAGGTTTATACAGCTCGAAGTCTCTTTATCTTATAATTCAAATGAATCAACGAACGCTATTTTATTAACTTAGACAGCAGAAAATGTTTATTTCAAAATACTATTTGCTGAGAATAGTGAAAATGAAACACACGGAACAAATATAAAATATAGATGAGAAAACTGTAAAAAATCGTCTCTATTTTTATCAGATTTTAAACATTTTTAAACTACTCAAAATGTGATGGTAATTAACTATAAAATTTAAAAATTCATAAAGTTAAATAAAACAATTAATTCAAAATAAATTTTAAATAACTTCATTTTCTGATCATGATATTTATTCATATACAAGAAAGCTACGTGTGTGCTTAACGTGGGTGCAAATAGAAATAAATGTCATTAAACCCCAAAAAATCAATATTCAATATTTAATCCGGAGACTCCATACTTCGGTTCAGCAGCACTCACTCTCCAATAGTGCGATTTGGGGTTCCGTAACTTCTACTACGTATAATTTTATTGGCAATACAATGAAAATGAAATATAATATGATTCCTATACGAAATATAATGAAAAATTGAACCGTGATATTTATTTTTATCAAAATTTTCATTTTGCTACCAAAAAGTGCAAATTAATGAAAGTATTCTTTCAAAAAACGCCGGCATTTGAAATTTTCGTTGGTGTGAATTGCCACTAGTGTGAGGTTTACGGGTTAAAGTTAGTCGTAAAAAATATTTTTACAAAATGCATCAGGTGTAACTTTCTGAACAGTCGTGAAAACAAAAGTTCATAACCATGCTATTGTATCCCTAAATTCTCGCAGAGAAGTGCGAGAAATACCATTCTCGACTGGGAATTTTGTCTAATTTCGGAATATCAATTTTTGAAATAGGGGTTGTCTACACACTAAAAATGCACCAACTTTCTTTTCCACATAGTAACATCCCCTCTTTATTGTGTATTTGAGTTCTTTGGATCAAAGCAGCCAGGAAAAGGTATAATTTATATACTTTTTCTTAAACATTCATAGAGTTGGAAGAGGTCAAAGTTTGAGCATATCTATGTTAAATGCGACAATTTATATATTTCTATATTTATAATTTATATATTTCTTTTGAAAAATCATCCGATTGAATTGTTTCTTTTTTAATCAGATTCAATGAATAAACCCAAGCATATTCCAGATATTGATAATTATGCAAACTATTAATAAGTTTGCTTATTTAAATTAAATTATGAACTATGACTTACATTCATTTTTACCTAAAATAGCGAGTGTTATCCAAAACGTGGCTATATGATTTGACAACTCAATCCCATCATGAGTTTATAAGATATACAAAAAATTTTCTTTCCGAAGATCTAGTCTTCTGTTATCGTTAACATCCACACGAGAGAAAATCTTAGAATGCAACCGGCAAAAAGTTATAGAATTTTATTTTGTATAATGTGAGTATATCTTATATGTAGATTATTTTTGGTAACTAATTGAATGTTCCCAGTACATTTCATTCTAAAATATTAATTGTTTTTTTCGAAATTTGTGCATATCCACATATTTATTTTTTAAACTCTAAGGGGATTTAAGAAAAATTACGTAAACTATATCTTTTTCCAGGCGGCTGCTTTGATGCATGAAACTAAAGTAAAGTGTCAAAAGTGGGTGCTACCATTTGAAAAATGTATGTTGGTACAACATTTTTACAAAATATATCTGGCAGGATGTTTCGTACGTGGTACAATACAGTTATATAATGATTGAATAATTGCATTTATTGATTAATTGATTGGTTTATTGGGGTTTAGTATCACAAGATCTCGCTATAGGAACAAGCTGAGTCAAAAATAAATTATAATAAAACATCATGCAAATAAAAAAATGTTTTAAAACACTTGTCATAAAACTGAGAATTAAATAATATAAACGAAGTATAATAAATGTAATTAAAATCATTAAATGAAATCATGTTTACGTATAAAGATAAATAACATAATTAGAAATTGTACAGTCTAATAAAATATGATTAATGGTATAAAAAATAAAATACAAAAAATCTAATTTCTGAAATATAGTGAGGTTTATTTTAAACCTTCGAAAAGCCAAAAAGCCGAATTATAATCATGTTTGCTCAAACTCTTTAAAGATAAAATTTTCAGTATATGTATGAGGTTCGTAACTGGAACACGACGGTTGGCTGGTTGTTTAATTGGTTAATTAGGGTTTAGTGGTAAATACCTCTGTGGGAACATTCTGCGAGAAAAATAATTGCAATAGAACAACACTCGAATTTAAAAATACAGATTCTTACAATTTTATCATAAAAATGATAATAAAAAGAAGAAGAAGCTCAACTGAGTAAGATGATGCTAAATGTAGTTAAAACCGTTGGATACAACTGTCATGTTTAACATGTATAAAACTAAATACCATAATTAACGTTGGTACAATCTAATAAAATATGATTTATGGTATAACAAATAAAGTGTAAAAGTCTAATTTATAAAACAAATTCAGGTTTATTATAAACGAAAAAAAAAAGTGAAGCCAACATACAATCACGTAGGTTTCAACTCCGCAGAGATAAGATTTTATTCATTGGTATCAGGGTCATATAACAATAAGACTCAGATTACGAAGCTTCTTCTGCGGGGTGGAATCCTTAAAATTAGCTAATTATATGGGAGAAAAAAGGATTTCATTCAGATACAGAGAAGGAACTTATTTCCATGCAGTTCTAAAGTAGCTGTGATTGATTGGCTAGTGAAATTTTCATCAGCAAATCACAGATTGTAGTTCTTAGATTAAGCCAACCTCTCAAAGAATGAACGTTTTTTTTTTTTTTTTGTGAGAAACGGCAACGTGAAATACTGTTAATACATTTAAAAACAAAGAAACGAGTAAAAAAATTCATTTGTGGAAATTGTTGCTGTCCACAAGGGAGAGAAATAGAAAAAAGGAAAGTATTTTCATCCAAAGTAAAAGAAAATTCGTTTCAAACTCCGACAACTAACAAGTCCAACAACGGGATGTACATTCGTGCAACCAGTGCTAATCTAGGTCCATACGCTCACAAGACACTCCTATATTAGGCTTCGCTCTTAAAGAAATGACTAATAAGGGACTTTTTGCTCGATTCCTAGCCGGTGACAAGTGAGCAAACCAGTTGATTGGTGCATGTGGGATCAATATGCACATTCCTTTTAATTAAAGCAAAGTCTAAAGCAATGTGTTGTTATTTCCTCAACTGCTAAGATCCCCCTTTCCAGGAACACACAGGTCATCACGCACGTTAAACAAGTGGGTAATTTTCAATTTTCCATAAGTCGATATAGGCAGATTGATATCTTCTTAGAAAGAATCGTCTTCCACACCTAAAGAGAAACCATAATGAAAGTGAATCAAAGAGGAAAGAAGTGACAAAATAAAGAGAGAGGAAACAAACGCCTTCAGTAGTAACGTGAGCCATGACTACAAACAAGCGATGGCTATGTTGTATTTTCTGTTCTGTTTGTATAATATACCTATATCTTATAGCTATATCTCACAGTTAAGTATTTTAATACTTTATATCCAGTAGTAACATTTTATACAATTCATATTTAATAAGAAATGAAACATTGCAACTATTTGCTTGGAGTTAATTTCTACCCAAAACGTCATGACCCACGTCACACTGAAAGCGTATATAGGAAAAGTACAATAATCGCTAAGGAACCCGGGATCCCGAAACCTGTGAAAACCTAACTGGTGAATACCTAAAGAAGGTATCCACCGGGGGGTTGCATTTATTGATACATAGCATTTATTATTGTAAAAGAGAATTATGTGTGTGCTCAACGTGTTTGAAACTAAAATTTGCACGGCAGTAATTCTTAAAAAATGAATAATGATTATTTTAAATTAATCAAAAACATATTTTTACAAAATATATTAGGCATGAATTTATGTACAGGATAAAAAACTGTTATATTGATTAAATAATTGCATTTTGTAATACATGGCATTGATTTGTGTACAAAAGAACAAAGTGTGTGTTTAACATGTGTGCAACAAAAAGTATATGCCAGTAAAAATTAAGAATCAATTTCGAATATTTAAAGTTCGTTGTCCAATTATTTTATGAATTTTTATACTAACTAATTGTATTATAATGATTTATATACTAGATAAATATGTGTGCTTGAGATGCACGCAAATAAAAATATATGCCAGTAATATGTAACTAGTCGGATGTGCCAATCTCAAAATTTTCTTCTATCTCATACATGTTAATACTCCAAAATTCGCCTTCACACCACAAAAACTAGTCGGATATGCCAATTCCAAAACTTTCTTCTATCCGATACATGTTAATATTTCAAAATTCGCTATCACACTGCCTAAAAAATCAACATTTTTCGTCATTCTGTTTTACGTCAGTTGATTGCGAATCAAGGGGTTACCTGGATGTGATCAGCCGATACATTATACTAAACTACGAAACGTCCTTCTGTCCTGTACCGGCAAGAGAAGATAGACTTCCTATTGTTTGGTTTTAAGATTTTAACTAATTTTACCGAAAAACACGAAGCTAAAATGCGTGGAACCCGATTACAGAAGAGTCATTTCCAGTTCTCGTCAATATTGAATTTGAATGAGAATACCGCCAAATTAGACATACATAGCCAAGTTGGCTTCATATATAGCAACATATTTTTATCTCCAAATTTGGCATTTCATCAATTATCGTCAAACTGGACGAGAACTTGACATGGGCGAATATAAATATATAGTGTCAAGCATTTAAGAGTTGAAACGATGTTTACAACAATGAAAGAAAATTTGCCGAAAACATGTTCACTAAAATTCATAAATTAAACCCCTTTATAGAGGAATAGTGCTGTATTGTTTCAAAATGTAGTCAGCCACCCTCAAATTTCAAACTGCTTATACCTTAGCCATTTTTTAAGATAGAGGCAAAACAAAAATTGCTCTGGGATCCTTGGATCAAACCCAACATTTAACGCAAAAATTTTTTAGGATTTCTAAATTTTGTACATCTTTTTGAATTTCAAATCTTTAAATGGCTATCACAGCGTCCCCTCCAGGCGAAATACCTCCAAATTGAACTGGAACCTGCAGGTCATAGTCAAAAACATATACATAAAATTTGGTTCAATTCTATACATAACTTCATACACTTTTCGATGATACAATCATGGCACAAAAATCGGTATCTCAGCACCCCCTTCCGTCGGAATACCCCCAAATTCCACGAGGACCTGCTGGTCATAGTCACAAACCTATAAATAAATTTGGTTCTATTCTTTGCATAACTTCATAAAATTTTCGATGATACAATGAGGACAGACAGGCAGACGGACAGACGAACATTTTGTAAAAACTTGTTTTTCGGAATCTCTGTCCCCTAAAAAGTGTGAATCTGTCAAAAACCAGAAGTCGAAAAAAATTTAGTTACAATACTTTCTTTTATATTATAGATAGAAGAAATATATTGTCTGACTTTTCAATAAATCTATACTAATAAAAGAAAGTTTCGCTCTGTGTGTCTCTGTCTATCTGCAATGTCTAGCAAACTCTAGCGCATCTAAAGCCTGAAAATTTAGATTTAGGTCGTCCAAAGCCTCTCCTGGTGTACCCGAGACTCATAATTTTAATATTTTAATTATTTACTAAGATATTAATTAAAATCCACAAAGAACTGTCATCAAAAATTCGCTTTTTTTTCTTCGGTTGGTTGGTTGTATAGAGTCTTCACAGAAATAACTAAATAAACCAGAATAGCGATGCAAAGATAAGGACTTCTAACGAAATAGTGTCTATATTGAGTGCGCTTACCAGCGTACAGCCGTGCAAATGTAGCACTACCTTCACACGACAAGCTACACAGATGCCACCTGTTTGAAACATTTTTCCAGGCACGTTTTTCTTCCTGATAATTAGTTTGGTTTAAGGTTTTTTGGTTTTTGGTTTTTTTACATGACATATATTATTATTATGATAGAGATTATTAATACAGGAAACTTTATTTAACAGATTTTTGTTATTTTTGCGGGGATGGAGAGGGGTAAAAGTAAACAACTTTCTATTAAATATCGTATTTATTTTATTTGACCACGCGACACCTGGCGGCGGCTTTTTCCTTAATTGACCACCTTATTAATAAAGCCAAATATACGGCTCTGATTTAAAAAAACTAATTACATTTAACAAATTTAACATTTTTAGCTTCACCCGTAGCGTTTAATTGCTGTTTTATATAGAGAATACCGCTATTTTAAAATTACAATTTTCGTAAAAATTAAATTCATGTTCTTAACAAAAGTAAACAGTCCGTATTCTGTTGACACATACCAACAGTCAAAGTTAGTGATTTGTTATTGAGCACTTGGCCGCGTGCCTCTCCGCGACTCATCCCTCGAGGGTTTTTTCTAACTGTTCTTTATTTCCATAACTCAGCTAATAATGTTGCAAACTTCTCCAAACCAGTTCCATTTTGCTAAATTGTCGTAAAAATCAGCATTCATAGCTTCAAGATGTATTCTAGAAATGCAGTTACCAGTTACCAGTATTTCCGAATAATAGACTAAGCCAAATTTAAATTAATTTCCTAGCTTAACCAAATGAAACAACCTTTAAAAATGCATAGTGGTTCTCCTAATTTGTCATTTGCTGGAGGTCACTTGAATATCCGTTCCCCACTGGTCCCTCACTCAAGGTTTTTTCGCTAACTGTGCCCTGTTTCCATATCTCAGTAACTAATTTTCCGATTTCAGAGCAACTGATTCCAAACATTATAATTAACTTAATAATCAATCTCTATAACATTAAAATACATTTATGAGTTGCGGGTACCACTGTTTCCGAATAACAGGCTAAGAAAAATTTCTAATTAAGTTCCTAGCTTAACCAAACGAACGAATTTTAAAAGATGCATTGTGGTCCTCTTAATTAGTTATTTTCTGAAGGGACCTTGAACAGTCGCTCAAACCCCCCCCCCCCCCGGCACCTACTTCAAGGTTTTTTCTCTAACGCTGCCGTGTTTCCATATCTCAGAAACTATCTTTCCTATTTCAACGCAAGTGATTCCAAACATTATAATTAATTTAATTCACCCTCTATAACATTAAACTAAATTTATGAGTAGCAGTTACTACTACTTCCGAATAATAGTTTAAGCCAAATTTGTAATTAAGATCCTAGCTTAACCAAACAAACGAATTTTTAAATATGCATAGTGGTCCTTCTAATTAGTCATTTGCTGAAGGACACTTGAACATCCCCTTCCCCACGGCACCTTCCTCAATGTTATTTTCTCTAACTGTGCCTTATTTCAATAAGTCCGCTAATAATTCTCGAATCTTTTCCAAACCAGCTCAATTTTGTAGTATACATACATAACTATACAGTGCCGTAGGCAGCGGTTACCTATCTCAGAGGTTCGTTCGGAAAGAGGTTTGTTTAGAATAGATCGCTCCCCTGGCGGTGGAAGGGGGAAATAAAAGATTTTTCGAAGCAAACGAGCATGTCCGGTTTGCGGTGCCGAAGCCATCAGAGACCCTGGCCAGAGTTTCGTTTTGTAAGAGATTTAAATTTATTACACGGGCTCGGGCAACGCCAGGCGGGTCAGCTAGTATATAATATAAATGAAGACAAAAGAAAAGAGAAAAATCTTAAGTTTAATCTTTAAAAGAAGGATTATAGAATGGGGAAAGATAATACTTGCCAATTATAAATATATTGTTTAAAACTGTAAGATTTTAGATGTTCTAAGATTAAGATGCTCAAAGGAAAGTTATCGCGCAGAAGAAAGCCTGCTTTTAATCTCAGCTCCGTCTAATGAAAAATACTGATGATTAATAAACTCTGAAACTTTAATCGTGATTTCTTTTTTTTTTCTTTTAATATGTTGGTGATTTTTTTTTCGAATCCTTTTTATTTACTTTTTTAACCCTTTCGAATACTGATTGCTGCCTTTATTACTATCGACACTATTATTATTAAATACTTACAATAATGTGTTGATTAGATAATGAAATTAAACATTTTGTAGAGAAAAATACAAAATATTACAGCACTAATTATATTTATTTTCATAATAAATTGCTTATGTATAAAATTAGATTATTATAATTAAATACGCTGCTTTTATTTGCAATTTAAATTACGAGTAAAATTGGAATTAGTGAGGCACAAAATTAATAATAATAGAGCTCTTAATTTATAATTACAGAAAACTTGTCGTTGGGGGCAACCGTAATACTTACCCATCATGGATATGCATAATATAAAATATAAAATAAAAACATGTGTAAACTACTTATAAAATGCATAGCAATTCGAATAAAATCGTGGCTTGATGACGTCATAAACTTTAAATATTCTATTACTGAATTGAGTAAAAGAAACATCCTTATAACACCAAAAATGTTAATCATATTAACAAACGGTTTATTGCGTCGGATTTAGCGTCTCATTTCAAATTAAAATATATCTTTGAATTGAAATTTGGATGAAATACAGGGTCATGAAAAATCGAAGAGTGTGAAAATAAGATTACAAATATCTCGGCAACTCATTATCCGATCAACTTTATGCTTTATGTAAAATTTATGGTTTTTTATTGTCTTTTATATTCACTCCTTAAAATAAACAATTTCGAAAATTTTTATATATCTTTTATCAGAACAAATATTTCGAGAGTCCAAAAAAAATAGTTCCGGATAATCCAGGTTACTGAAATTCAATAAGCTTCTTCCCATTATTACATACTAAGTACATACCAAATTTCAAGTCTCTATCTCAATTTGTTCGGGAGATAGAGCGTTTAGAGACACACACGCAGACAGACGGACGGGAAATTTTTTTTTCTAAAAATATGTTTTTCGGAATCTCCAGTGTCTGAAACGTGTAAATCCGTCAAAAAATGTTTTTCGATTTTCAAAACGATTGCAAGACTTATCCTATACTACGTATGATGGGTAAGTAATACAAGCGAAAACTACACTGTAAAATATATTCCTCTTAAATAACAGAAAATTTCTGGCATCAAAAATTTGCCAGATCATATCTGTATACAGAAATAACTGTTGACAAATAAAATGCGTTATCGGACGATAGAAACTCGTAGTCATACAGGCAATTTCTGTTGAGAACAGGAACGTTTTGCAACAGGCAAAACATGTAGTTTGCAGACGATTCCTATTGATAAAAATAAATGATTCTCAGCAAATCAGTCCTGCAGCTGTTGCAAAATATATTATTTAACAGAAGAATTGCACAAGCCTACAGATAATTTCTAGTTACCAATCAAATTGTTTACATTAATAATTATAGATATTTATTTTTATATGCAGTTCTCCTTCAAATTGTTACATGATTAATGGGCAATTCCATGCTCACAGGGAAAATTAAAAAAAAAAAAAATTAGTAATAAAACTGTTTCAGATATTTTTGGGTTAAAAAAAGTACAGTTCTTTAGCAACAACATATGTATTTTTTTAGAATTTAGTTTTTCAGAAGTGGCAACATTCTAAAGTATGCTGGAGTTTGTTCTATTTTGGTGTAATCACGTTGTTGGATTTTGAAGGCGATTTAATTTTGTTTTTATGCTTTATAGATTCATAAACAAGGTTATTTTTACTTAATAGTGACTTAAATAATAGCAAAACAGTTTAAACAAGTATTTTAGTTGTAAATTACTGCAGTTTCAAAGGAATTTTTAATGGATTGCTACATGTAACGTAAGTTACCAAAAACAATTGTTTGTTTCTGGTAAAAAAGATAAATGATAAATTTAATCTTTAAAGCATCTTTTTCTCTTTCTACCAACTATGTACTAAGCAAAAATCAATACTTTGCTTTTATATATACCTTTTTTCTGTAATTAGCAATAGTTAAAATTCGTAACGTAAGTTACCAATATGATGAAATGTAAGTTTCCATACACATTTCATATTCTATATAGAAGCGAATCATGTTTACTTACTAATATCTGCGATAAATAATTAAAAAGGAGATTTTTCTTTGTTACTTTGTATTTGATCTTACAAATATATTTGTACATAATAGTATATTTGATAGTGTATATAATATATTTTGGGTGTCCGAAAAAGGTTGGACGTATTTGAAAGAATTATAACTCTAAAAGTAATTTAGTAAACCCAATTATTTTCTTTCCAAAGTACTCGGCAATTATCCAAGATTTGTTAGATGTAGCTGTTTTAAAGTCATGCTATTCAGACAATGCATAGAATTGATGATCTGAAAAATGCAAATCGTACCACACATTCGCAATTTTCTTCGATGATTCTGGAGTGGAAAGCATATAAGTCTGAAACTATTCGAGGTATGTGGAAAAAGTAAATTAGAAAGTTCTTCAGCATAGTCGATTTAGTAGGAAAGGATCCCCTATGTAGACGATTAGCTCAAGCAAAAAGTGAAAATTTCGAATGTGTGGTGCGATTTGCATTTTTCAGGTCATCGATTTTGCGCATTGTCTGAATGTCACAACTCTAAAATAGCTATATCTAACGAATCTTGGATATTTGCCGAGTACTTTGGAAAGAAAATAATTTCGTTTACACAATTACTTTTAGAGTTATGATTCTTTCAAATCTGTCGAACCTTTTTTGGACACCCTGTATAATATATTTGATCAAGAAAATAAAACCACCAGTAGTGGTTAATGCCAGAGGACATTTCAAATTAGAAAACTAAAAAAGCTTATATTTTAATATTTTTGTTATATTATGTAACTAATACCTACAATTTCAATTATTTTTATACTATTTCATTATATTTTATGTAGTTTCATTATTATGTTTAATTATTCAGGGTATGGTAATAAATATGATGCAAAAGAAAAACACTTTTGTAAAAATGAAATGTGTAACGTAAGTTACTTAAAAAAAAATTATAATAAATTTAGTTGTTGATCTAAAGTTTTAAAAATTCATAAATTACATTGCAAAAATCTTAAAGAATGGAATGTATATACTTTTTAAGCCATGTCATTTTCAATAGAACAGAATTTTATCCAAACGTCAATAGCAATATAACACTGTTCCCTTTTTTAGTAACGTAAGTTACCACAATAAATATAATTGCCAAAGTTCAAGAAATAGCACTAAATTTAAGTAATTTTCATCCAAATTAAACTTTGAGTAGTTCTTATTAACAAATCACATCAACTTTACATTTTAAATATTTTTTTGGGGTTATATTAAGAAAATTATTGGAGCAAATTGTTCTAAATGTAACGTAAGTTACCATGGAATGACCCTAATTCGAATAACAGTAAAATATTTAAGCAGACGCTTTACAGTTTTGAAAAATAAAAGCATTGCAAATTTAAATACACTGGCCTCCAAAAGTTAAGGTACAACATGGTTTTCGAAGCTCACCAGACAAAAAGTGGCAGTCAGATTAAACTTCATAGTTTATATGAATGATAATAATAAGCTTTAAAAAAACTTACGCAAAAATTACAGCTACCACTTTTATTTTATAGAAAAGAATAGCTAATTGTGAATGAGAGAAAAATATGCAATTACGAAGCTTTCGTAATTTCGCGTGTAAGTTTTGTTGTATTCGAACTATTGTTGTCAGTTTTGTTCACAACAGCCAGTAGAGTCTAGAAATGTCTAGAAGGAGTCGTTTGTCCGATTTATTAAAGTGGCGGGCGGTAGGATGGATAGAAATGGGGTTGTCACAGGCCGATACTACTAGACGGCTCAATGTGTCTCGCAGTGTAGTCCAACGACTCTGGGATCAGTATGAATCCGAAGATTCTGTGTCCAGAAGACATGTTCTAGGCCACCCATGTGTTACAACACCTGCAGAAGACCGGTTTCTAGCTCTTTCGGCCCGAAGGAGAAGATGTACTACTGTGCCGCAACTCATTGCAGACCACTTTGCAGCATCAGGGAGAAGAATCTCCGCTACTACGGTGCGAAGACGTCTTCACAATGCAGGTCTCTATGCAAGGCGACCAGTTGTGTGTGTCCCCTCAACATACGACAGAGAAGGGCCGCTTATGTTGGGCAAGAGAACATGTTTCCTGGACCAGACAACAGTGGGCTTCTGTACTCTTCACAGACGAGTCCAGATTCACACTAAGAGCGATTCAGAACGTCTTCTGATCTGGAGAGAACAATGCACTCGATACCATCAATCAAACAGTGTCGAAACACACAGGTACAGAAACGGTGGAATCATGGTTTGGGCAGGGATCTCATTTGGAGGCCACACTGACCTGCATTTGTTCCATGGAGGAACTGTGACTGGTGCGAGATATTGAGATGAGATCCTTGATTCATATTTGCGCTCATATGTCGGTGCTATTGGCAATGGTTTCATTCTAATGGATGATAATGCGAGACCATACCGAGCTGTGGTTGTTGAGGATTATCTTGAGGGTTACGGTTTGGAGAGAATGGAATGGCCAGCTCACTCTCCAGACTTGAATCCGATAGAACATCTTTGGGACTATCTTGGAACACAGGTTGCGGCTTTAAGTCCTCCTCCAAGGTCATTAAATGAGCTGGAACAAGGCTTACTCCAAGTCTGGTCTGCGTTACCTATTTAGGTGTCCGACAATTTAATTGAGAGCATGGAAAGTTGATGCCGCCAATGCATTCAAGTCCGGGGTGGACATATTCCGTATTTGAACCAGTTTTTTAAAGTTTCTGTCACATTTTACTGCATAATACTGCGATGTACTGATTTCTCCAAGAATGTAATTTTCCACCATGAGTGCGTTTTTGTTGTAATTTCATTTATACGTTTAACTTAAGTAAATTTCTATTTCGCATTTAATAAATAACAGTTTAACGCACATTTCCTCCAAATTTGTTGTTTCTATATTCATTTATTTGCAAATTAGACTCAAAAAAACGGTTGTACCTTAACTTCTGGAGGCCCTGTGTACAAACTGGAATAAATTGAAAAACTTTTCTATTTACAAATACTACTACTAATAATAATAATAATTGTATATAACATAAAGAATGGCGAGAAATATTCACAAGATGAAATAATCTTTTTTTTTTTAATTGAAAATATTTAACAAAATAAACATTATATATCG
This sequence comes from Maratus michaelseni, assembly GCA_963931845.1. NCBI lineage: Eukaryota > Metazoa > Arthropoda > Arachnida > Araneae > Salticidae > Maratus > Maratus michaelseni. The sequence continues at coordinate 267,718,594 of OZ007593.1, forward strand.
ATTAATGCATTTTGAAATTCTTAAAAAGTGTTTTATTTATTTATCCAAAATTTAAGAAAATTTATCACATTAAAATAGTGTTGTTTTAGATGCTTTTATTTCTTGCTTATCAATAAATTCTAGATATGTGTAATTACTTAGAAGTCAAAGGCTACAATGAAAAAGAAAAAACTTTTGAGTTATCTATAAAATTTGAAACAGTTGTCACATAATAACCCGCCTTTCCCGCTGGAAATTTTAAGATTTTCTATTTATTAATAGTTTGAAAGTTCTACCCCCCCCCCCCCTAACCAGGAGGCAAATTCACAATCACTCAACGTTCTATGAACTTGGCGCCAACCTCTGTAGCCAAATGCCTTGGCGAGAACTGCAGCACGCATTACGTGTCTTATACGGATAAATTTGCAAACGGCTGAAACTACTTCGACGTTTCGACCGCGCATTTTTTGTTTATATAAGAAGTAGTTCTGACTAATTATAATACATATATATGTTTATATATTGTGTTTATATATTGTATATATGTGCATTATTTAATCATTTAAATCCGTTTTATAACTTTGCTTTTCTTAAAATGATCACCATAAATAGATGAAAGTTTATTATAATTTCCTTAATTACTTGTTGAGGAAATACTAAGGTAAGTGTTTTGTTGCTGATTGATAATAGGGTAAATGTGACATGACATCAATGGACCTGTCCCCTTCAAAGTTTTTGCTTTAAAAATATCCAATAAAAATTCATCTTTTATTATTTTTTCATAAGTCTTCCATACATGTTTTAAATTGTGATATCGCAAATGACGGCGATTCGATAAATAAAAATCTACCCGATCTTATATTATCTCCATTCAGAAAACGTAAAAATAATATGTTTCAATAATAAGATATGTGAAAATCATTTTATAAAACTTAACAATCTTTTCTTCATTTTGCTTTTGTGTCATTAAAAAATGCATTCGACAGGCCTCACAGTAAACAATTATTATTTATTTAGTATAACTCTTAACACAACATGAAATTATTCATTTTCATGAGTTTGGTACCCTACTGATTCTAAGTACCTTTAAAAAATGAAAGCTTTCATTTATTTAAAGGATTTAATGCAGACGATACAACTCGAGGCAAAAAAGTAGGGGCTAATGCTGTAGGATGTACAATTGTTGTAAAATATCTATCTATTCAATGGTACTTGTACGATTTTGAGCATGTGTTGTAAAAGCATGCGTAACATTTTAAGCCAATGCCAATTAAATTGTTAAGGCTGTATTTATATCGTATAGTTATAAACACTATATTAACTATAACTATATTAACTAACTCTATATTAACTATTATAACTCTATTATAAACTCTTATTGAATATGCTCATCTATACTAATATTATAAAGGAGTAAAGATTGTTTTTTTGTTTGTTTGTTTGTTTGTTTGTTTGTTTGTAGGGGGTAATCTCTGGAACTACTGAACCGATTTCAAAAGTGATGGTGGCAAATTGATGGTGACAACCCCTGCTCCAACATAGGCTATATTTTATGTCGGTGCCACTAACCCCAGGGGGATACAGGTGTGAAAAACGTTCTAAAATTGCGATCTTTTCTATACTGAAGCAGCTAGAAATTTGAAATTTGGCGTTCTAGTTACTTATAAGTTGTAAATGCTCTCTGAAAACAAAATAAAAAAAATCGAAATTTAAAAGGGTGAAATGAGCGAAAAGCGTTCTAAAAACATTCTAAATTACAATTTCTATGGAATCTCTAGAACTACCAAACCGATTTGAAATTTGGCGTTGTAGTTACTTATAAGTTGTAAATGCTCTCTAAGAACAAAATAAAAAAAAATTCGAAATTTAAAAGGGTGAAATGAGCGAAAAGCGTTCTAAAAACATTCTAAATTACAATTTCCTATGGAATCTCTAGAACTACCGAACCGATTCGAAATTTGGCGTTGTAGTTACTTATAAGATGTAAATACTCTCTAAGAACAAAATAAAAAAAATCGAAATTTAAAAGGGTGAAATGAGCGAAAAGCGTTCTAAAAACATTCTAAATTACAATTTCTATGGAATCTCTAGAACTACCGAACCGATTTGAAATTTGGCGTCGTAGTTACTTATAAGATGTAAATGCTCTCTAAGAACAAAAAAAAAAAAAAATCGAAATTTAAAAGGGTGAAATGAGCGAAAAGCGTTCTAAAAATATTCTAAATTACAATTTCTATGGAATCTCTAGAACTACCAAACCGATTTGAAATTTGGCTTTGTAGTTACTTATAAGTTGTAAATGCTCTCTAAGAACAAAATAAAAAAAAAATTCGAAATTTAAAAGGGTGAAATGAGCGAAAAGCGTTCTAAAAACATTCTAAATTACAATTTCCTATGGAATCTCTAGAACTACCGAACCGATTCGAAATTTGGCGTTGTAGTTACTTATAAGATGTAAATACTCTCTAAGAACAAAATAAAAAAAATCGAAATTTAAAAGGGTGAAATGAGCGAAAAGCGTTCTAAAAACATTCTAAATTACAATTTCTATGGAATCTCTAGAACTACCGAACCGATTTGAAATTTGGCGTCGTAGTTACTTATAAGATGTAAATGCTCTCTAAGAACAAAAAAAAAAAAAAAATCGAAATTTAAAAGGGTGAAATGAGCGAAAAGCGTTCTAAAAACATTCTAAATTACAATTTCTATGGAATCTCTAGAACTACCAAACCGATTTGAAATTTGGCGTTGTAGTTACTTATAAGATGTAAATGCTCTCTAAGAACAAAATAAAAAAAAATTCGAAATTTAAAAGGGTGAAATGAGCAAAAAGCGTTCTAAAAACATTCTAAATTACAATTTCTGTGGAATCTCTAGAACTACCGAACCGATTTGAAATTTGGCGTCGTAGTTACTTATAAGATGTAAATGCTCTCTAAGAACAAAAAAAAAAAATCGAAATTTAAAAGGGTGAAATGAGCGAAAAGCGTTCTAAAAACATTCTAAATTACAATTTCTATGGAATATCTAGAACTACAGAACCGATTTGAAATTTGGCGTTGTAGTTACTTATAAGATGTAAATGCTCTCTAAGAACAAAATTAAAAAAAATCGAAATTTAAAAGGGTGAAATGAGCGAAAAGCTTTCTAAAAACATTCTAAATTACAATTTCTATGGAATCTCTAGAACTACCGAACCGATTTGAAATTTGGCGTTGCAGTTACTTATAAGATGTAAATGCTCTCTAAGAACAAAATAAAAAAAATCGAAATTTAAAAGGGTGAAATGAGCGAAAAGCGTTCTAAAAACATTCTAAATTACAATTTCTATGTAATCTCTAGAACTACCGAACCGATTTGAAATTTGGCATCGAAGTTACTTATAAGATGTAAATGCTCTCTAAGTACAAAATAAAAAAAAATTCGAAATTTAAAAAGGTGAAATGTGCGAAAAGCGTTCTAAAAACATTCTAAATTACAATTTCTATGGAATCTCTAGAACTACCGAACCGATTTGAAATTTGGTGTTTTAGTTACTTATAAGATGTAAATGCTGTCTAAAAACAAAATAAAAAAAAATCGAAATTTAAAAGGGTGAAATGAGCGAAAAGCGTTCTAAAAAATTCTAAATTACAATTTCTATGGAATATCTAGAACTACAGAACCGATTTGAAATTTTCAGTTGTAGTTACTTATAAGGTGTAAATGCTCTCTAAGAACAAAATAAAAAAAATTCGAAATTTAAAAGGGTGAAATGAGCGAAAAGCGTTCTAAAAACATTCTAAATTACAATTTCTATGGAATCTCTAGAACTATCGAACCGATTTGAAATTTGGCGTTGCAGTTACTTATAAGATGTAAATGCTCTTTAAGAACAAAATAAAAAAAAATTCGAAATTTAAAAGGGTGAAATGAGCGAAAAGCGTTCTAAAAACATTCTAAATTACAATTTCTATGGAATCTCTAGAACTACCGAACCGATTTGAAATTTGGCGTTGTAGTTACTTATAAGATGTAAATCCTCTCTAAGAACAAAATAAAAAAAAAATCGAAATTTAAAAGGGTGAAATGAGCGAAAAGCGTTCTAAAAACATTCTAAATTACAATTTCTATGGAATCTCTAGAATTACCGAACCGATTTGAAATTTGGCGTTGTAGTTACTTATAAGATGTAAATGCTCTCTAAGAACAAAATAAAAAATAATTCGAAATTTAAAAGGGTGAATTGAGCGAAAAGCGTTCTAAAAACATTCTAAATTACAATTTCTATGGAATCTCTAGAATTACCGAACCGATTTCAAAAGTGATGGTGGCAAATTGATGGTGAGAACCCCTGCTCCAACGTAGGCTATATTTTATGTCGGTGTCACTAACCCCAGGGGGTGCAGTAGCGAAAAACGTTCTAAAATTGAGATCTTTTTTATACTGAAGGAGCTAGAAATTTGAAATTTGGCGTTGTAGTTACTTATAAGATGCAAATGCTCTCTAAGAATAAAATTTTAAAAAAAAATCGAAATTTAAAAGGGTGAAATGAGCGAAAAGCGTTCTAAAAACATTCTAAATTACAATTTCTATGGAATCTCTAGAACTACGAACCGATTTCAAAAGTGATGGTGGCAAATTGGTGGTGACAATCCCTGTTCCAACAGCCTCTTTAATGAAAAACTATGCATTTCTGACGACTGGGTTTTTCGCTAATTGTTGCCACAGATTAATCTCGGAAAATGAAACATTTGAAATTACTGAAAAAAAATAGTAGCTCGAAAAGTATTTGTCAGAAAATTTTTAGGCAAACTGCGTTTGAAAGTTAAAAAAATGTATTTTTCTTGATATAAATTTCAAATCTAATGATTATGCCATTTTTCAAATATTGATTTTGAAAAATTACCAAATTTCACAATGGAGTACCATAGCGAAATCTTCATGCGTAAAAAGATAATGATATGGGCCACGTGTCCTGGCGTGTATATTGGCTATAGCACGAGTCACAAATTATAGTAGCCCTATTATTCTGTTAATATATAAAAGTGAATTATGAAATGTCAATATTTTGTTGGATTAAAAGTTCGTTATAAGAAATTGACCAGCGTAGCGGGCGTAGCTTGCTAGTAAAAAATAAAGCAAATATGTACTAAAGCAACAGTTCAGTCATGTGAGAATATACAAAAATATTCTGAAAAGCAAGATTTTTAAGTAGGGATGAATGTTTTTCATATTTGACTATTTTTTGTTTTAGCAAACATTTCAAAAGTTTTAAATTACAAATAATGGATGTAATTTATTCTTCACATATACATCAGGCTAATTATTTACAAAATTTCATGCACAGGACATTATAAATACGAAAGAAAAAACTTTTTGTCAGGAAAATTTTGTAGTTTACAGGCCAAATGCCCGTGCATGCATGCGCTAAGTTTATTTTCTCGCCAAAGCCCTTGGCTACAGAGGTTGGTGTCAAGTTCGTAGGTCGTTGAGTGATTGTGAATTTGCTGCCCGGAGCTAGGAGAATTATAAAACATAAAAGAAGAACCACCAAAATATAAATGAATATCAACGATTAAAAGAAAATATTTCATTTCAACTAAAATAATAAAGTAAGTTTTCATACCTGTATTAAATATTTAACAATGTTTTTCCTTAGTAATTGATGATCATCTAAATACAAATATGTTTATGTAATATAAGATTTTAAACAAGTTCAAACTTGATTACACGTATATCTGTGTAAAGTCTGGGTAAAGCCTGGATAGAAATGATTTACAAAATAATTGAGCACTTACAGCCTCAACAATCATTTCAAATGTAGAAAATAAAGATTACAAATTTTAGCTTAACCACCAGAGTTAGTTCAAAGACAGAGAAAAGAAGGAACTATTTCTTCAAAGTCAATTTACTGAATGATCAATCAAAATATCAATTACTCCAAATTATATAAAATAGTAAATAAAAGCAAATTTGATAAATTTTACAAAAGAAAAATATATGAACTGCTGATTAGAAGTAACAAATGACAATTTAGATTAATGATAACAACAATGTTTCCAGACTTTATAGAATAAATCAACTTACTACGCGTTTTTATTTTTTGTAACTATTACTCAAATTGATATCTTATATCAGTTGATGACAAAACTGGTTAAAAAAGCTCAGTCTCAATTTGTATAATTACGATATATGGGTACTATAAAAATTTTACTCATATAGTAGATAAGTATACTGAATGATCAATCAATACATCAGTTATGTAAAGCATCAAAAATTTTTTAATTAAGCTAAAATTATTTATTCAACATAGAAATAAACAACTAATGAAAAAAGAATCTCCAACTATTAACAGAATTACACCAGTTATTAACGCGTATGCATTAATCATGAATTATTTTTTACAAAAATAAATCATAGATTTAAAAGAAAAAAATGCTTTTTTTTAAATTTTGGTATTTATTTACATAATGATTATATAAAATTATGAAACTTAGGAAAAACATTGTTGAATATTTTTAAGAGGAACGGAAACATACCTCATTCTTTTTAGTTGAAAATAAATAGAAACATTTTCTTTTCCTTCATTGACATCCATTTTCATAGTGATTTTTCTTCTGTTCACTCTGTGTGCATTTTGGTGTGTTCATGTTTTCTGTAAATGTTTTACACTTTTTTCTGTTCTAACATGCATTTCATTACATATTCATGAATAATGTGGAGTTGATAATGATGATTTGTTTTACCATTACAAATTCCAAAGAACGATCTTTCATTGCTTCCTAGAACATAAAATAAACGTACTGATGGCTAGTGCCTACGGCTAGCACTATAAATACAAACAGAAGCGTGGATGATAAACTGGAAACTTTTTCAGAAAGACTCACGTTTTCAAAACCTTGGCGAAAGAGCAACGGTTGGCGTGGTGCTGCATCCAACGCTATATACAGAATATGTTCCGCTTCTTGTTTGTGACATCATACGTATGTCAAACAGCAACCCTATTATTTTACTGCTGTGAAAGTCAAAAGTAGTGTTTTGTTTTCCCCAGAAATTTTATCAAGTGGAGACAATCAGGACTATAATGTAGTCTTATTCTATAGTCCTGGGAGCAGATAGTTTGAGGAAATGTTATTTTACCGTGGTTTACATTTAATACATTGCCTATTACATATTCAAAAAAGACAGTTTTTTGAAATTTAAATGCTTTTAATTTGACAATACATATAATTCAAGCATAAACAAGTTTATTTTTTTTCTCCAATTTAGTAATTATACTTTTAGTAGTTACTTTTATTTCATTACATTTTAACGTTTGAAGGAATTACAAAAGTTATTTTTAAGATATAAAAATAAACCAGAAGTAAAGATTTTCTTGTAATAAATATTTGTATTCTATTAATTGTTTGAATCTTTTTTTATGACACAATTGAACTTCGGAAAGTATTATTATTATCACTACTGATTCAGTTTAGGTTTATTTATTAAGCAGCACAATTGTATGTTGTGCTGGGCATTAATCAAATATATTTTGAATGAAATAATTGATTAAAAATTTATTGCTTATAATTTTATTGCAATTGGAAGTTAATAGCAAGATGAAACTAAACTGAATGCAATTGCAGTTAGACTGAATGGTAAAGAATAATATTTAATAATGAATTAGTTATATCTTGCAATTAAATCAACCGCAGTTAAATTTAATTGCAACTAATTTGTTTCAAATTAAAGCGACAATTAAAGGAAGTGCAATTACAGTTTAATGATGTTAAACCTTTATCATTAGCATCATTTTTGTGTTTATGGAAAAAAACATTAGCTTCCCCCAACGCACAAAATTCTAAATCTTTTAAATTCTTAAATTTCTTATTTTTAAAATGTTGACCTATTATTTTCTACTAGTTGTTTTAGTTGTTACTTTGAAATACTAATACATCATATTTTAATCTGCCGGTGCTTTCACATCACATTTTTAGTTGCAGCATTAAAACACTGTTTAAAATGATAATATATTATGTAAAAGAAATATGAAGTGTAATTGTACATATTGATTTAATGCATTACTGTTTTATTAATTGTGTGTATGAATTTAATTAGTTACTTTATATTTTTGAAATGTATATCACATTTAAATGTTTGGAGTGCATAAGCAAAGGATATATAAAAGCAGCTAACTGTTCCAGTAAATAGACCACACACATAACTGTTTTTATGACTTTGTTTACTACAACAAAGAATAGAGCCTGACAGTAAAATCAAATAAAAATTTACAACAGGTCAAAAATCAAGTCTAATTATCGGCAGAATATATTTACTGGGCTTGTCCGGTCCACCAGGGACCAATGGCTATCAGGGGGCTTGATACACGACGAGCTAATGTATCCGCTCTGCGGTTGAAAAATATGGTGATTCCTTGAGCAGGCACTGGCAAATCACAGCGTTTACCATGGGGTGCTAATTGCGCCCCTTTCCCTCTTTTTCAATATGCGGAATTTTTTTTTTTCTCTTAGACCGGGAGGCGGCAGCACAGACAACCACCTCATCGAGTTCACGGCTGAAATTCCAGAATTAGTTAAAACTTGATTCGCATATTAAAACGCAATCGGTCTGCCAAGTCATATCTTGGTGGAAAACACCCAAAAACCGGATTTTAGCGGTTGGTTCGTACCGCTAAAATCCGGTTTTGGGGTGTTTTCCACCAAGATATGACTTGGCAGACCGATTGCGTTTTAATATGCGAATCAAGTTTTAACTAATTCTGGAATTTCAGCCGTGAACTCGATGAGGTGATTGTCTGTGCGCCACCTCCCGGTCTATCTCTAAGACGTGTTGGTTTTGAATTCAGCTAACAACTACCTCACTTCTATTACGAGAATATATTATGTTTTTAGGCATAGGCCAAATATGATCGAAAATCTATGCTTAAATTGCAAAAAGCATTTAAGATTTTTGCTTAGTGCTATATATGTGCGCCCCAATTTGTTTTTGAGCGTAGTAGGTCGGTATAAAGTTTAAAGACATAATCACACGGAGTTTACCAGTGTCGACTATATGATGACCTCAGCACCCAGATGTGTTCAGTACCACCAGAGTGAAGGTACTGTGAGTTAAATTAAATTTATAATAAAAGTAGTATCATTGATTGCAGAATTTTGTCAACAGGGTGTAGGATTTTAGATTCTTAATGGATCATTTTAATTACTCAACTAAAAAAATAAGTTTGTAATAACTCTAAGTGTGAATTTAAATCAAATGAATGAATTGAAATACATTAACAAAATAATATTAAATGTGTACTTATCCCTAAATGGGAATATGATTAGAATATTTTCCTAAATGTTTAAAATTGCGAACTTTCTTTTAATCCAATTTTTGAATACTTTCTATTATTTTTTTGTGTGTGTGTGTCTGTGTTTCTTTTGCATATATTTAAATGTGTAAATAAATACTTTTTGTTAATGTTAAATATTTATTCTGTTTTATTTCGTATGTAGTAATTTACTTTAATTAATGCATCCAGTGCGTCCTCTTTTACTTCCTGTATTATTCCGTCTCTTGCTGCTGTAGTAAGCTGGGGTTAGTTGTAACTTCTCTAAGTATATATATATATATATATATATATATATATATATATATATATATATATATATATATATATATATATATATATATATGTAACTAGTCAGCTGTTTCTAAAAAGTCACGGGGCAACATAAATAGTTACGGCGCATTGATAATACTTTTATAATTATAATTAGAGTAATTAAATCCATTTAAATATTTTATTGGCTCATTATTCCTAATTATCCCATCGCCAAGCAAATTTTAATACGTTTTATAAGTTAATCACTTTAGACCAGTGCAAAAGACAAACCAGGGGGATAGAGAGAGATACTAACACTTTATCTCATTAAATCCATTGTTGTAGTTTCATAATTAGACGCAGAAACCAAGCTTTTTTTTTTAATTAGCTGTCTAGACATTACCAGCATAATCAATCACCTAAATTCTTCTCCACTAAAATTTCCGATACCTCCCCTTTCTTTATTTGCTCCTCCAGAACACAGTTCAAAATCTTCAACTCTCATAAAAAACAGGAAAAAAACCTGCCCTATTTATTACATTGAATTGACAATAAATGAATGATCAATCGCCTGATTTCTCTCTTTTCCGAAATTTTCTCTCTATTTTGCTCTCTTCCCCAAGCACATTAATTTTACACAATTTAAAATTATTTATTGTTTTTCAGAAAGGCTAAAGTAAATAATTTATTATTTAAATCCTACCTGAAATGTTTACTACCCCTTCTTTAATACCTAATAGTGCATAAATTTTATAAATGTAAAAGGGTTAAAAAAATACTATTCCAATTGTTTGCTATTTTGCTCTATTTGCTTATTTGCTGATTTTTAAATAAAAATAAATAATATACCATCAAAATTCCGACCCTCTTTCAAAAAGAAAGAAAATAAAATAAAAGATTTAAAAAAAATAATAATAAAAAGTAAAAAATCTGATTGCCCGTTTGCTTCCCTGGGGCACATTTTTATATATTTATTTTTTTAATTCTTACTTTAAAAAAAAAATGTTCTATTTATTACTTTGATGTAACTATAAGTAAATGATCAAGGATTCAAATTCTGCCACCCTCCCCGACCTAAAGGTACTTTTTTTTTTTTTTTTGTCTCTCGCTCTCAAACACACAAATGTTAAATATTTAAAGTTTTATTTTTTTTCCGCCCCCAACCCATGCACACACACGTACACAGAGATTATTTCATTTCGTCAGCCGCCTTTTCACATTCAAGTTCAGATCAGAACAAAAAGCATGGACGACCATTGGAGACAGAGCTGGCTGCATTTTCTCTCTTTCGCCAAGTTGCCAAGCTGGTGCTGAAAACGTGAGACATTCCGAAAAAGCAGTCCGATGACGTCAGAGAGCAAGTCATTTCCAGCACATCTCCTCCTTTTAGTGTTACTAAAACTAAAATAGTGGGCAGGACTTCTTATTTTTCTGTCGCTCAACCAAATTTTCCTGTTCAAAAACAGATCAGTTGCAAAAAAGAGAATCCTCTCTTTTTTGACAGAAAAATAGCGATGCAAATTTAAAATAACACAATAAATCTGTTGGCGTATTTTTTATGTCGGAAATTCAACAGGATTTTTCTGTTTTTTAAAGATTTTTTACAGTGTGTACGATGAACACTTTTTTCCATACTAAAAAAAAAATACAATTATACATAACGAACAGCGTTATAAAGGAGTGAAATGATACCGTACAAGATTAATTATATGTGTGTGTGTGTAAATAGTTATTAAGAAAAAAAATGTGTGTATGTAATTCTTAAGTTATATCGCACCTGTTGCTGAAGAAAATCATACTTAAAGACTAACCTTAAGTACAAAATTTCTGGCAATAATCCAAAAGGCGCTTACGTATCATTCGCTTTTATCAATTCAAAATATCAGTTAAAGATTTGTTACTTATCAGTTTATTTTAGAAATATCGTTTACATTACACATACCTTGAGCATTTGCATTATTGATTAAATATTTTGTGAATGTTTAATGATAGCGTTTAGATAAGAACAAAGATCATACACAATATTTTGCGTGATAAATTTAACCCAAAATGTATTGTAAAAAAGTCTCCCACCTCAAACTGGGGAACATAATTATATTCAAAACTTAACTCCGTGTCGAAGGTAAATGTTTAACAGTTTAATAGGTGATTTCAAATTCTTTTTATTAACTTCTTTTATAGATATATTCGAAAGTAAACTAATAATGTACATGAACATGAAAATTACCATTTTCTGCATGTGATGTTTATAGATTGAAGAAAGAAAACTTTTCTAGATCTGTTTGTAACATAGGACTTTTCTGTCTGTACCTTTTTTGTATATATATATATATATATATATATATATATAATTTTTGCGTGATTTCACTCTATTATTCACATACACGATATGCCTATGTAATTATGTAAATGCAAGAGAAGTAAACGTATTTTTTTTTTGTTATAAATTACAATTTTAAAGAGAAACGTAATCCGCATAGGTTGCATAATTTATGTCCTCTTATATTTAATTTCATGTTGATTTTTACTTATGTATTATCACGTATGCATAAATTAGAGGCAAGAATGTGTAATACTTCAAGAAGTTCTTTATGCTTCTTTCTTTTACAGTAATATTACACTTAAACATACCGGATTATGCATTTATGATTGTTTATATAATGTTAAGGAAATCTTATCGTGTTTAAAGAAAACGAATTCGACTTTTTTCATCGCATTTTATTTTTTCATGATCATTGTAAAATATGTACGTGAACCGTTTTTTTTTTTTTTTACTAAATAAAAAATAATCTAGTTATGAAGGAATTTATTGTAGACGGCATGCAGTGTAAATGGGGCCTCGTACCCAGTCCTTTTTCTTCCTTAAAAATTGAAGGAAGTGCTAATTTATACCTACTTTATATACACTGATGTCCAAAAATTAAGAGGCAGTGACCGGACTTTTTTGAATGTAGACGTTTTGTCGAATATCTACTGAAATTCTTTTAGAATTGTCCTTGAACTTCAAGAATGTAAAGAACATGTTTGACTTCATAATTTTCAGTAAATATTTAGTCGCGAGGAGAGAGGGTGGGGCAATAATAATTTTTAAAATAAAATAACATATGTGATCACCCAAGTAACAGAAAATGATCAAAATGGTTTGTTACTGTAACAAATGCCTATGTAGGTCTTGTTCAACATTTGTGTGCAATTGTGTAAGCATAGCACGTATATTTCTGAAGATGTTAACGTTTCTGTGAAAAATTCAAATGTTTTTTGCTTATAGATACAGAGTTTTCAACCGAATTTAACACTACTTTCCGAAAACCTGACAAAGAACAGTAGAAATAGTATACTGCACTTAAAAGATTAATATATTGAATATTCGATGGGATATAGGTATTTGTTGAATTAAATTTTAACTGCGCATGCGCGAACTACAGCAAAAAATTTTGTCATGGTTTGGTAGCCAATTCTATAGAGCAACTCATAAAAAGACCAAGTCAAATATCGTGAAAATCAAACCGGTGATACAGTGAGCTGATTGAAAAATTGGGGGGAAATCCCTTATAATTTAGCTACTTTTACAAAGTAACTCACTTTATCGCTTCTATCTTTCTGAATTTTTGCGATATTTGAATGGATTTTTTATATAAGTTGCTCTATAGAATTTACTACCAAAAAAAAAAAAAAACCTTTGGTATAGTTCGCGCATGCGCAGTTAATATTTATTTCATACAAATACAAATATCTCATAAATTTTTCGATATATTCATCTTTTAATTGCATTATACTATTTGTACTGTTTTTTGTCAAGTTTTCGGAAAGCGTAGTTAAATTCCGCTGAAAACTCTGCTTGCTATAAACAAAAGACATGTGAATGTTTCACAGAAACGTTAACATCTTCCAGGACATGCGTGCTATTCTTACACAAATGCACAAAAACGCACAGGATCTACATAGTCATTTGCTACAGTGACTGAGCATTTTGAGAATTTTCTGTTACTTGGGGGAACGCAAATATTATTTTTTATTAAATTTGTTAATTGAGTGGAAAATAAAATTTGGTTTTCTTGCATGGATTAGAATTGAAAGCCAACATCCAGATTTTTCTTTAGTACAATATACGATGACATACAAAAGATTACATGTTTATTTTATGCAACTTATGCAGGTGAGTGATAAAACGGGAAAATGTTTAAATTTTATAAAAAGTTATAAATAAATTTCAAATGAATTTCATTTTTACAAGATGATGCTTTACTATCAGGGCCCGGATGTTAATAATATTTACAATTTTTTTCCGTTTACATTTTTTACATTTTTGTGGCATTTTTTAAAATTCTTCTAAGTTTTTATTTATTTTTTATTATTATTTTCATTTCTTATATAAATTTGTAAGGAATAAATTTTTACTTATTTAAGATCTTTTTATTAATCCATGTCGTACCTTTTCTGTCTTTTATTTAAAAAAAAAATCATATCTTTTAAGGATTGCACTTTCATTGAGAAATGCTCAAAAACTAAGATTTCCAGTATATATCAAAAGGAGCCCACAAAAATAATCTATTTTTTTCTACTTTGTTAAACACATTATTTTTAGAGCAATGCGCATTCGCCTACTAGAAGGCAGCGATCATAGTAATATTGTACTACATTATTAATTTTCAAAATAAAAAGTATTTACTTCTATTTCTCTCTTTTGACCCTTCTCTCTTCCTTCATTAGTTCATATAATGCGATTAAAAAAGCATTCTCTTTGTCCGCTCCAGGAATTATTATCCTCTTTTTTTGTATTATTGTTCACGTTAAAAAATTGTTTGTGTTTTTTGGGTTACACATTTTTCTAAGTAAATATTAACAATTTTAGAATAAAAATTCACTAAAAAAATTGCATTATGTCAGTGATGTTTTGGCCTAAAATTAAAAGTATTCTTACAACCAGAGGTGAATTTTTTGTGTGTGTGAAACTCAATCAATTTTTTACAGAATTATAGTTTTTATTATGTTTTTCACATTTTTTGAAAACTTTTTAAAGTGTCATACGTAAAAGCATTAAATTTGAACCTCATTCGAGAAACATTGCTTATGTTTTACGACTAAATCTTAGCCTGGATCCCGATTATGAAAAAATAACCTAAACTTTAATCAAATACATTTTTTTTTATTTTTAAGTAATACATATATGAATTCAAAATAAATATTAAGATTTTAACATCATTTTCATTATATGCATATGATACTCTTCAAAACATGCAGAGAATATAAAGAAAAACATTTCTTACTATTCAAATTTCTTTCAATAAAATTTTCCACCCATCATTCTTAACGGAGTTTAACTTTGTTATAAGTGAAAAAAAATTAAAGCTAAAAGCACAATCTGAAATTTCTTAAAACAATGTAATAAATATTTTTAATTTAATACGTAATGTTTTTACATGGTAAAGCTGCATAATAAAAAAAAAGACACTAAAAAGATTTTTGAAGTCCTTAGGGATTATTCTATAGAAAAATAAAATGGAAATATGTTGCTAACAGATATTTCTTTGTATAAATATAGTTCTAAAAAAAGTCACAGAATATACGAGCTTAAAAGAAAGATCTGGAATAAATCTGAATGAGTTTCCTGCGAAATGAGGATCTACGATACCCGTTGAAGTTCAGAAGATTTCTTTGTGACCAAGGAAGATGTTATGTGACAATACAACTTTTTTATGTACTTCTCTATTACCCCGTCGACCACTTTTCATAACAAAAAACTATCGCCAAACTGTAAGATTAAACGCCAAAAATGCAGTCCCATTTATTTGATGTCAGAATTATACGTGTTTGTTATGTCATCAAGTGGTTTTTAATTCGACGTTTGCGTGTATTTGTCATTATGTTTTACTGATTTATTATTTATTTCATTAATTAAAATAGCAATTGTGTCCTTAAATTCTTATATTTTATTTATTTATTTATTTTGATATTACATTGACAACGTTCCCCCGTGTATTTGGCGTTACAGTTTGGCGATAGTTTTTTGTTATGAAAAGTGGTCGACGGGATAATACAGAAGTACCCTTTTTTCTATTAATATAGAAACAATTTATATCGATATGAGACATTTTTAATCTAGAAATGTAGTTGATATTTTTTTCTAATTAAAGCTTAAATTGGAGATTCATAAGTTTTACTTATACTAGTAAGTTTTTAATACTCAAAATATAATAGAACAAAACATATTAAAAACTAAATTTTAAACGATTTTTATTATAATTGAAAGTTGTTAAAATATTTTTTCTTTCAAATAGTATAAGTCAATAAAAAGCAATAAAAATAAAAATAATAATTTTCTCGTTCTCCATTTTGACCAATTTAAGCCCTTGCTTACATTGGACATGTGATCTCGTGGTTTATGTTTATCATTTTCAAAAACTTTGCGAAGATATTTTATTTATCATTTTGATCTGCAGAAGTCGACGTTTGAGCGCATGAAACATATGTCATTCATATATTAGAAAGTATTTTTAAGCCTTTTGTGTTATGTTTTTATCACTTTAAGCAGTATTTACGCTTTAATTTATGTTTTCTTTATTAGAACATTTTAAATTGATTAATTATAACTAAATTTTTATAAAAACAAAGCATATGGGCCTCCAGAAAAGTTTTACAATTTCATTTTCTATGTATAACAAATTGTATTAACCATGGTAAAATCAAAAACATTGCTGATTAAAATATAAAAATTCTTTAGTTAATGAATGTAACGAAATATATTTTGGAGATCATCGGTTCAGGTTCTGTAGGCAAATATAAAAAAAAAAAAAGAAAAAAAAAGAAAGAAAGAGAAAGAAAAGAAATATGCTGTTAAAAAGTTTAATTTGAGATACTTAAATTTGCATTATACATCATGCACTTAATTATTTATGTTCATCATTATCATTATAAATAAAATGCATTTTTTTTGCTATGGTTGTTTGTTGTTTTCTATACAGCTAATACCATAAAATGCAAAATAGGCCCTCCGTGGTCGTGTGGTTAAGGCGCCACTCAGCTAATCGCTTGACCAACTTTGGTCAGGGCGACGGGTTCAACTCCCGTCACCTCCATTGCACACTCATTGTGGAGGACCGGGCTGTAATTCTTCGGTGATATAATTTCCTTGTGTCTATCGCGTCCTCATCAAGAAGAGTTATGTAATTTTCGAAGTTATGTATGTGTTTTTGGGAATAAAAATATATGGATCATGCGAGACAACAGCCTGTGTAGCAACATTCCTTTAAATGTCTCAAACCAACATTCCTTTAAATGTTCAAAGTGCAAAATTTCTCAAAATAATAAAACTGTATATTTAAAAAATATTTTCTGAAACTTTTATATGTAAAAACTCTAAAAACAAGAACAGACTCCAAAATTTTCTTTCAGACCATTAAGAAACGTGTAGATAAATAAAATGGAAACATATTAAAACACATAAATTATCGTCTGAATTCATTAAAGGTACACTTAAAAAACAATTTATTTCAGAGACATAAATTAATACTATAAACCCAACACGAGTGAAAAATTAGCCGGGGCGAGCAATCGAACCCGGCAGTGTATGAACTTATTATGATGTTGCTCTAACCAAGCTACCCTGGTCGATATCCTAGCTCGGCAATTTCCCACTTTTAATCCATGTTGGCGAATTTCACCTGCCAGAAGTCAGTCAGAACTGTCGGGATATCGATGATTAATTAGTATTCCAGTGGTACACAATAACTATATTAAAACACATAAATTAACGTCTGAATTCATTAAATGTACACTTAAAGAACAATTTATTCCAGACACACAAATTAATACAATAAACCCAACAGGAGAAAAACATTATTTAAGTATACCTTTAATGAATTCAGACGTTAATTTATGTGCTTTGATATACCTCTGATATACTTTGATATATTGTGTACTAATGGAATAGTAACTTATTCATTATTTTTTCGTCATCCTGTCTGATTACTGGTCGGTGACATACTCCAACATGTATTAAAAGTGGGAAATTATCGAACTGGGATATCGATCAGGGTAGCTTAGTGGTTAGAGCAACAGTAAAGTACTCTGTAGTCAGAAGTTCGATTCCTGGCCCCAGCTAATTTTTCACTTCTGTTGGTTTTATTGTATTAATTGTGTGTCTGAAATAAATTGTTCCTTAAAATGAAATATGCTTTTAAAAAATATTTTTTTTCTATACACATAAAATCTAGCTCTCAAAACCTGCACAAAACATATCAACATACAAGGAAGTTCTATAGGCAAAAAAAATAGAAGTACATATTTTAAAAAATTGCATTTGAATTATTTAAATCTGCATCATGAATCATATGTTTAATTATTTATGTACGCCATTATCGTTATAAATGAAATTTACTATTGTTTTCTGTTCTTTTCTTTTCCCCTTTTCCTTTTTGCAGCTAAAACCCCAATCTACAAAATACATTAACATTAGCCTCTCGTAACTGGTGGACAACCCCCCGTGAAAACGCAAAGCCTCGAGTGCGTGACCTTCCATGGCCGAACCGGGAGACGATCCGCTCGTCAAACAGGTGCATCTGCATCTGCAGGAAATTGAGCATAAAAACGCGGAAATTGAACGCTTGCAGCTCGAGCTCGTCAAACAGGCTCATTTGCATCGAGAAGAGCTCGAACACAAAAATGCCGAAATGGAACGCCTGCGTTATGACCTGCAGCAGGCGCAGAGTCGCATGCGACCTCTCCAGGACGAGGAGGATCCCACTTTCTCGGATTCGGTGGACCCGCCGCACGTCTGCCCAGACTCGAGACGTCTCAACCTGAGCCTCACGGGGATGCTGCAAGACCAGGTGGAGGAGGTGAAGCGTCTCACGGCCGAGCTAGAAACCCTGAAGGGGAAGCATGCGGAAGAGTTGAAGCGGAGCGCCGAACGCTGGCAGCGCGAGTCTGAGCAGCACGATCACGAGCAGCGGGAAGCCTTGCGGCAAAAATAGGCGGAACTGGAACGCGTGCGGGCCCTGCTTCTCGGACTCCAAGTCTTTCGAGGGCTCTCCAAACCTCGAGCACGCCCATTGCGAAGCCTTGCAGCGCAAAGACTGGGAGCGGGAGGCTTTGCAGCGCGAAGCTCTCCGCCTGCGAGACGACGCGATGAAACGCCAGCTGGAAAAGGAGTCGCTCGCCGCTCGAATCCAGGAAATGGAACGCTCCCATCAAAGGCAGGTGGACGAGATGACAAAAGGGGCGTATCGGCAGCGGGACCAATTTTTGGCAGCGTTGGAGTCGGATGCGAATCAGAGGCGTAAGCTAGGGAGTTTTCTGTTTCAGCAAAACGCAAACGCCCAGCGCCTGGAAGCGACTCTTCAGCAGCAGAGTCGCGTGCAAACTTCCGCGTGCGAACGCCTGACCGCGGAGGTGAAACGCCTGCGGCACGAGCACAGCCGCCACCAGAGCGAACTGAGCGAACGCGTGGCCTCGGAAATGTAACGCGTGCAGGCGGAGATGGTCGAGTACAGTCGGTGGATAAAAGAGGCGTGCGATCGCGTGGCTTTGGAAATGAAGCTCGAGAGACTCGACCCGAAGAGACCGACGAGTCCTTTCCCGGTCATGGACGGATAAAAAAATTTCTTTGACTTTTAAATAGTTTTGCACTGAATTTGAACGAGTAACCCTAAAATAAATAAATAAATAAAAAATATATTTTTTTCAGACTTGTGACTTTGAAAATATTTTTGCACTGAATTTGAACTAGTAACCCTACAAGAAAAAATAAATAAATAAATAAATAAATAAATAAATAATATTTTTTTTCAGACTTGTGACTTTGAAAATATTTTGAGAGCTGCAAATCTGATTGGCTAAAAAAAAAAAAAAAAAAAAAAAAAAAAAAAAAAAAAAAAAAATTTTTTTTTTTTTTTTTTTTTTTTGAGGTTATACGATTACAGTCAACTGAGATTTTAGTTTGTGAAATATTTTGGAAGCTCCAAGTCTAGCTTGTCAAAAAAAAAAAAAAAAAAAAATTTTTTTTTTTTTTTTTTTTTGAGGTTATACGATTACAGTCAACTGAGATTTTAGTTTGTGAAATATTTTGCCAAGTCTAGCTTGTCAAAAAAAAAAAAAAAAAAATTTTGTAAATATATTTTTTTTTTTTTTGATGTTATACGATTACAGTCAACTGAGATTTTAGTTTGTGAAATATTTTGGAAGCTCCAAGTCTAGCTTGTCAAAAAAAAAAAATTGTAAATATTTTTTTTTTTTTTTTTTTTTTTTTTTAAGCCAATCAGATTTGCAGCTCTCAAAATATTTTTTTACAAACTAAAATCCGAGTCGTTATATAAGCTGTTTTCAAATCAATGACCATCACTTACATTATTTTGATTTGGAAACAGCGTGGACTAATACGTCTTTTTCTAAAGTTGTTGTTTGAGCTCTTATATATAGTATATTTAACAGCAAGATGGCGCAAAATTTATTTCAATCAACGTTTGTGCGTGAAGAACTTGACGATTTTGAAAGAAAACATTACGCTAAAGAAAATATCAGAACAGATTTTATTCTTGAAAATGTATTTTCCCACCTATTGCGTAATCATTATAATTTCGATGCGATCAATCCGATGAATGAAAAAGAAAAACATGTTTTAGAAGCAACAAAAGAAATTATCGATGCCTTTAGAGACAGTTATGCTACTCCATTGAAAAATATGTGTGCAGAAATAAATGTCATAGAAGAAAACTCAGTAGACTCTATTTTATTAGACGTATTTAACGAATTGTTTTCTGAAGGTATAACATGGAGCCGAATAATAGCTTTCTTTGCTTTCGTTGGAGAATTGACTATCATGTGTATCATAAAAATGCTACCTAAATCAATCGTGAATGTGATTTATAAATGCTTTTCTAGATTGGTGAAAGCAAAATTAAAAAACATGGATAGACGATCATAATGGTTGGGGTGGTTTAAGAAGTTTATCTGTTGTTAGACAACAAAAAAATCCATTTGCCATGTCAAATTCAAATCAGGCTCAAAATACCTTGTATTTGAACATGAATTTGAATTGGTATAATATAGTTCGAATATATCTCTTGTACACCACAGTTCGAATGATTAGCAGATTTGTATCCAAAAAATTTTTCAATAATTGAAAAAAAAAAAAAAAAAAAAAAAAAATTTTTTTTTTTTTTTTTTTTTTTGTGGGGTTGTGAGCTTAGAGTGTCAACTCTCAGATTTTAGTTTCTAAAATATTTTGAAAGCTCCAAGTCTAACTCGTCAAAAAAAAAAAAAAAAAAAAAAAAAACTTTTTCGAAAATATAAATTTTGGTTTCTTATTTTGCTCGGGTTTTAATTTTAATTTTTTGATATTTTCGTATATATAACCCAGGGCTTCAAAGTTACTTTCAACAAACTTTTATTTAGTTATAAAATTCAAATAATAATGGAAATTTCCCTCTATTATATCTTTGTTGCTAATGTCTTCAATTTAGTATTGACTTCTGTGTTAAAGAACGGAAATTCTACTCCATATGAATGTTCCAGTCCTCAGCAAGTGGATACATTAAATAATTCTGATATGGAAATATCTTTTCTATGAGCTTTCTGTCCACGGATATGACACTGAATACCAGAGCACGGTACATTCTATGTTTGAAGAAGTGAAAAAAACTAGCTCAGAAAGAAACATTTGTCCCTTCGAATGGAAAGAAAATGTCCAAGAAAATCGATTTCCAAAGATTTTACATGTCAATTTTGTATGTGAAAAATGTATTTATTTATTTATTTATTTTATTTTTTTTTTTTTATTTATTTTTTATTTTTTTTTTCATGTAGGGTTATTAGTTCAAATTCAGTGCAAAAATATTTTCAAATTTACAAGTCCAAGAAATATAAGATTTGGTGAAAGCTCCAAGTCTAACTTGTCAAAAAAAAAATATATATATATATATATATATATTTTTTTTTTTCATGCAGGGCTTTCACGCGTGGCTCGCTGCTCGAGTTCACACAGAAATTTCTTCACGGGAATCTCTTTGCAGGTCGTTGACCCGGGCCACGTGACGTCATGGGATCGTGACGTTACGTGGCGTTTGAAAATGCACGGTGAGGGAATGACTCGATCAACCGGGAGCCATGAAATCCTGAGGTCGTTGACCCAGGCCGCGTGGGATCGTGACGTCTGAACGTCAACGACGGGGAGTTTTGCAGCGAGAGGGGATGACTCGATGAACCGGGGAGCCCTTGGGATCGAGCTGGCGCGAGGTCGTTGACCCATGACGTCATTTGAAATGGTTTCTTTGCAGCGAGAGGGATGACTCGATGAGATTTTTTTTTCCCCCGGGGAGCCATGGAATCGCGTTGGTTTGCAGGTCGTTGACCCGGGGTATGTGGGATCGTCACGTCCCGATTCCATGACGTCATTGAAAGTGTTTTTCTTGCACGAGGAGGGGATGGCTCGATGAAATCTTTTTTCTCGGGGGGCCATGGAATCCTTGCTGGTTATTGACCCGGGCCACTTGACGTCACGATTCCATGACCTGAGCTTTCAAAATATTTCAAAAAATTAAAATCCGAATTTCAAAAAAAAAAAAAAAAAAAAAAAAAAAAAAAAAAAAAAAAAAAAATCTTAACTTTTTTTTTTTTTTTTTTTTTTTTTTTGTAGGCTTATGAGCTTAGACTCAACTCAGATTTTAGTTTCTAAAATATTTTGAAAGCCCCAAGTCTAACTTGTCAAAAAGAAAAAAAACAAAAAAAAAATATTCAGTTACTTTTTTTTTTTTTTTTTTTTTTTTTTTTTTTTTTTTTTGTAGGCTTATGAGCTTAGACTCAACTCAGATTTTAGTTTCTAAAATATTTTGAAAGCCCCAAGTCTAACTTGTCAAAAAAAAAAAAAAATTCAGCAGATTTTAGTTTCTAAAATATTTTGAAAGCTCCAAGTCTAACTCGTCAAAAAAATTGTAACTGAATATTTTTTTTTTTTGACAAGTTAGACTTGGGGCTTTCAAA
The DNA here is from genome assembly GCA_963931845.1 of Maratus michaelseni. NCBI lineage: Eukaryota > Metazoa > Arthropoda > Arachnida > Araneae > Salticidae > Maratus > Maratus michaelseni. The sequence continues at coordinate 267,741,113 of OZ007593.1, forward strand.
ATATTTTAGAAACTAAAATCTGAATTGAGTCTAAGCTCATAAGCCTACAAAAAAAAAAATTTTTTTTTTTTTTTTTTTTTTTTTTTTTGAGGTTATACGATTACAGTCAACTGAGATTTTAGTTTGTGAAATATTTTGCCAAGTCTAGCTTGTCAAAAAAAAAAAAAAAAATTTGTAAATTTTTTTTTTTTTTTTTTTTTTTTTTTTTTTTTTTTTTTAAGCCAATCAGATTTGCAGCTCTCAAAATATTTTTTTACAAACTAAAATCCGAGTCGTTATATAAGCTGTTTTCAAATCAATGACCATCACTTACATTATTTTGATTTGGAAACAGCGTGGACCAATACGTCTTTTTCTAAAGTTGTCGTTTGAGCTCTTATATATAGTATATTTAACAGCAAGATGGCGCAAAATTTATTTCAATCAACGTTTGTGCGTGAAGAACTTGACGATTTTGAAAGAAAACATTACGCTAAAGAAAATATCAGAACAGATTTTATTCTTGAAAATGTATTTTCCCACCTATTGCGTAATCATTATAATTTCGATGCGATCAATCCGATGAATGAAAAAGAAAAACATGTTTTAGAAGCAACAAAAGAAATTATCGATGCCTTTAGAGACAGTTATGCTACTCCATTGAAAAATATGTGTGCAGAAATAAATGTCATAGAAGAAAACTCAGTAGACTCTATTTTATTAGACGTATTTAACGAATTGTTTTCTGAAGGTATAACCTGGAGCCGAATAATAGCTTTCTTTGCTTTCGTTGGAGAATTGACTATCATGTGTATCATAAAAATGCTACCTAAATCAATCGTGAATGTGATTTATAAATGCTTTTCTAGATTGGTGAAAGAAAAATTAAAAACATGGATAGACGATCATAATGGTTGGGGTGGTTTAAGAAGTTTATCTGTTGTTAGACAACAAAAAAATCCATTTGCCATGTCAAATTCAAATCAGGCTCAAAATACCTTGTATTTGAACATGAATTTGAATTGGTATAATATAGTTCGAATATATCTCTTGTACACCACAGTTCGAATGATTAGCAGATTTGTATCCAAAAAATTTTTCAATAATTGAAAAAAAAAAAAAAAAAAAAAATTTTTTTTTTTTTTTTTTTTTTTGTGGGGTTGTGAGCTTAGAGTATCAACTCTCAGATTTTAGTTTCTAAAATATTTTGAAAGCTCCTAGTCTAACTCGTCAAAAAAAAAAAAAAAAAAAAAAAAAAAAAAAAAAAACTTTTTCGAAAATATAAATTTTGGTTTCTTATTTTGCTAGGGTTTTAATTTTAATTTTTTGATATTTTCGTATATATAACCCAGGGCTTCAAAGTTACTTTCAACAAACTTTTATTTAGTTATAAAATTCAAATAATAATGGAAATTTCCCTCTATTATATCTTTGTTGCTAATGTCTTCAATTTAGTATTGACTTCTGTGTTAAAGAACGGAAATTCTACGCCATATGAATGTTCCAGTCCTCAGCAAGTGGATACATTAAATAATTCTGATATGGAAATATCTTTTCTATGAGCTTTCTGTCCACGGATATGACACTGAATACCAGAGCACGGTACATTCTATGTTTGAAGAAGTGAAAAAAACTAGCTCAGAAAGAAACATTTGTCCCTTCGAATGGAAAGAAAATGTCCAAGAAAATCGATTTCCAAAGATTTTACATGTCAATTTTGTATGTGAAAAATGTATTTATTTATTTATTTATTTATTTATTTATTTTTTATTTATTTTTTATTTATTTTTTCATGTAGGGTTATTAGTTCAAATTCAGTGCAAAAATATTTTCAAATTTACAAGTCCAAGAAATATAAGATTTGGTGAAAGCTCCAAGTCTAACTTGTCAAAAAAAAAATATATATATATATATATATATATTTTTTTTTTTCATGCAGGGCTTTCACGCGTGGCTCGCTGCTCGAGTTCAAACAGAAATTTCTTCACGGGAATCTCTTTGCAGGTCGTTGACCCGGGCCACGTGACGTCATGGGATCGTGACGTTACGTGGCGTTTGAAAATGCACGGTGAGGGAATGACTCGATCAACCGGGAGCCATGAAATCCTGAGGTCGTTGACCCAGGCCGCGTGGGATCGTGACGTCTGAACGTCAACGACGGGGAGTTTTGCAGCGAGAGGGGATGACTCGATGAACCGGTGAGCCCTTGGGATCGAGCTGGCGCGAGGTCGTTGACCCATGACGTCATTTGAAATGGTTTCTTTGCAGCGAGAGGGATGACTCGATGAGATTTTTTTTTCCCCCGGGGAGCCATGGAATCGCGTTGGTTTGCAGGTCGTTGACCCGGGGTATGTGGGATCGTCACGTCCCGATTCCATGACGTCATTGAAAGTGTTTTTCTTGCACGAGGAGGGGATGGCTCGATGAAATCTTTTTTCTCGGGGGGCCATGGAATCCTTGCTGGTTATTGACCCGGGCCACTTGACGTCACGATTCCATGACCTGAGCTTTCAAAATATTTCAAAAAATTGAAATCCGAATTTCAAAAAAAAAAAAAAAAAAAAAAAAAAAAATCGTAACTTTTTTTTTTTTTTTTTTTTTTTTTTTTTTTTTTTTTTGTACGCTTATGAGCTTAGACTCAACTCAGATTTTAGTTTCTAAAATATTTTGAAAGCCCCAAGTCTAACTTGTCAAAAAAAAAAAAAAATTCAGCAGATTTTAGTTTCTAAAATATTTTGAAAGCTCCAAGTCTAACTCGTCAAAAAAAAAAAAAAAAAAAAAAAAAATTGTAACTGAATATTTTTTTTTTTTTGACAAGTTAGACTTGGGGCTTTCAAAATATTTTAGAAACTAAAATCTGAATTGAGTCTAAGCTCATAAGCCTACAAAAAAAAAAAAAAAAAAAAAAAAAAAAAAAAAAAAAATTTTTTTGACGAGTGAGACTTGGAGTTTTTAAAATATTTTGAAACCTCCAACTTAAATAAATAATTCGTATTGAATCGGATTTGTCGTCGTACCGTATTGGTCACATAATTCTTGCAAATTTAAAATTTGAAATAGGGGTACTTGTTTACAGTGAAAGCACCAGTATCGTCTACGTTTTTTTAAAGAGTCAAAAAAAGAAACGTAGCTAATTTTATAGCATCTTCCCACGAAACATACAAGTCGATAACCTCTGAAATATTGTTTAAAACATTCCAAACATAAATAATCATCCTCTAAAAGATATTCAAATGTTATTAAAACTAACCTATGTGAATTTTCAAATTGTTTGAAAGAAAATGTGTCATCATTCTGTAACCAGACGACAAACTCTTTGGAAAACTTTTTGTCCTTTTCTTTAAACAGATTCATCAGTGCGTCAACGCTAAAATGTTGCACTCTTTCCGGATCCCACGAAGGCATTTGTACTCGATAGTAACATTTGGAAGACAAAAGTCGTCGGTAAAATGCGAGTTGTTGACAAAGCATTTTGGGTAAAAGGAATGCCCAGTCTCCTCCTTCGTGTTTCTGGTATCGAGTTTCTTCGATGATTTTATTCACGCACTGATCTATTAAACGGGACGGGACATGTCGAACGCAGACACAATTTTGTAGAATTTTCTCCAACGCCTCGTGATGGGTAATGAATTTTTTTTCCTCGTCGTTTAAATTCATATCACTAAAATCCAAATGATTAGGCATTTTGATAGTACCTATTTCAACTTCGAAGGGCCAAAGCTTGTACGCCAAAGTGAACTCTCCGTGTTTCAAAATTTATCCTTTATAAAAAGACCATAATAAATGAGGCACGAGCAGTTTGTCGCAAATACGTCGCTGTTGTTTGTCGGGTGGATATCGTTCGATTATCTTTTGAGCCGTTTCATCTGTAATGTTAAACTTGAAAAAAACAATGTCTTCTATTAAGTGTATCATATTGTCGCTAACTAGTTGAAACATTATGAACAAACTCACTCTAAATAACACATTTCTTAACCGCAAAAAAAAAAAAAAAAAAAAAAAAAAATTTTTTTTTTTTTTTTTTTTTTTTTTTTTTGACGAGTTAGACTTGCAGCTTTCAAAATATTTTAGAAACTAAAATCTGAGTTGACACTCTAAGCTCATAACCCTCATAAAAAAATAAAAAAAATATTCAGTTACAAATTTTTTTTTTTTTTTTTTTTTTTTTTTTTGCGTTGGCATGCAGGGTTTTAACGCGTGACCGGCCGCTTGCGTTTAGACAGAAATTTCTTCACGGGCTTGCGTGACGTCATGGGCCCGTTTGACATGGTTTTTTTGCAAGGAGAGGGGGGGGATGACTCGATGAAACATTTTTCCAGGGAGCCGTGGCATCCTTGCAGGTCGTTGACCCGGGCCACGTGACGTCCCGTAGCCATTTGAAAAGATTTTTGCACCGAGTAGGATGGCTCGATGAAATCTTTTTTCCAAGGAGCCGTGGTATCCTGCTGGCTTGCAGGTCGTTGACCCCGGGCCACGTGACGTCACGTAGCCATTTGAGAGGATTTCTTTGCACCACGATGGAATGGCTCGATGAGATTTTTTTTTCAGGGAGCCGTGGAATCCTTACAGGTCGTTGACCCCGGGCCACGTGACATCATGAATCCATGACGTCATGAGTCGTTTGAGAGGGTTGCTTTGCACCGCGAGGGCATGACTGGATGAAATCTTATTTTCCGGGGAGCCGTGGAATCGTGTTGACTCGAGGTCATTGACCCAGGCCGCGTGACGTCATGAGTCGTTTGAGAGGGTTGCTTTGCACCGCGAGGGATGAGAATATTTTTTTCCGGGGAGCCATGAAATAAAGTTGGTTACTTTCAACAAACTTTTATTTAGTTATAAAATTCAAATAATAATGGAAATTTTCCTCTATTATATCTTTGTTGCTAATGTCTACAATTTAGTATTGGCTTCTGTGTTAAAGAACGGAAATTCTATGCCATATGAATGTTCCAGTCCTCAGCAAGTGGATACATTAAATAATTCTGATATGGAATATCTTTTCTATGAGCTTTCTGTCCACGGATATGACACTGAATACCGGTACATTCTATGTTTGAAGAAGTGAAAAAAACTAGCTCAGAAAGAAACATTTGTCCCTTCGAATGGAAAGAAAATGTCCAAGAAAATCGATTTCCAAAGATTTTACATGTCAATTTTGTATGTGAAAAATGTATTTTTTTTTTTTTGACAAGCCAGACTTGGAGCTTTTAAAATATTTTACAAACTAAAATCTGAGTTGGAGTAGTGAGTGAGAATCTAAATCTTTTTATTTTATTATAATCTATTTATTTTATTAATTTATTTTTTCTTGTAGGGTTATTAGTTCAAATTCAGTGCAAAAATATTTTCAAATGTACAAGTCTAAGAAATATAAGATTTGGTGAAAGCTCCAAGTCTAACTCGTCAAAAAAAAAAAAAAAAAAAAATTTTTTTTTTTTTTTTTTTTTTTTTTTTTTTTTTTTTTTTGTAGGGTTATCAGCTTAGAGTGTCAACTCAGATTTTAGTTTCTAAAATATTTTGAAACCTCGAAGTCTAACTCGTCAAAAAAAAAAAAAAAAAAAAAAATTTTTTTTTTTTTTTTTTTTTTTTTTTTTTTTTTTTTTTTTTGTAGGGTTATCAGCTTAGAGTGTCAACTCAGATTTTAGTTTCTAAAATATTTTGAAACCTCCAAGTTTAACTCGTCTTTTTTTTTTTTTTTTTTTTTTTTTATGCAGGGCGTTGACGCGTGACCGGCCGCTTGCGTTTAGACAGAAATTTCTTCACGGGAATCGCGCTGGCTTGCAGGTCGTTGACCCGGGCCACGTGACGTCCCGATTCCATGACGTCACGTAGCCATTTTAGGGGGTTTCGTTTGCACCGGGAGGGATGACTCGATGAAATCTTTTTTCCCCGGGGAGCCGTGAAATCGCAATGGCATGAGGTCGTTGACCCTGGCTACGTGACGTCACGATTCCATGACGTCACGTAGCCATTTGACATGGTTTTTTTGCACCGGGAGGGATGACTCGATGAAATCTTTTTTTCCGAGGAGCCGTGAAATCGCGATGGCATGAGGTCGTTGACCCGGGCCACGTGACGTCATGAATCAAGGGGAAAGAGACGGGTTGGTGTTTCACTAGAGGTCAGGCTTTAGGTAACCGTGGACTCGGAGGGCAAGCGCTGACCGGAGGGAGAGGAGGAACCAAACTTTTATATTATAATATATATTATAATATAAATTATAATATAAACTATAGGTTCAACTCTTGTAAGAAGATAGGGGGAGCCCCCATCCCATGGGTTAACAGGCAGCCCGACTCCAAGAAGGGGGTGAACCCGACGCGGGCTTCAATCTGAGATGAAAACATGAATTTCAATTGAGATTTAGATTTAAATTTAAAAATAAAGAATAAAAAATGAAAATAAAAAAAAAGATTGAGAGCCGACTGGATGAAGCCAAATTTTACTTTTTTACCGGCGAGGTGGGAGCGCAGCGACCGCCGAGTGGGTAAAAAAGTAAAATTTGGCTTCATCCAGTCGGCTCTCAATCCCCCCCCCTACCAGTCCTTCATGTGTTTTGGGTCAGGTGGACTGAAATTCTGGGTTTTTTGGCGGCCCTTTCCAATTCTGCGTTTCTCTTTTCCAATTCAGTGTTTCTCTTTTCCAGTTCTTTGCATGTCCGTTTCAGTCGCGCAATTTCGCCTTCGTTCAGCTCGTTAATTTTTTTCAGGAGGGTTTTGACTTCCTGCTCCGAGACGTCGTGTTTCTCCCGCCACTTGAGCGCTTCCTGCTCCGCGACGTCGTGTTTCTCCCGCCAGTTCAGCGTTTCCTGCTCCGAGACTTTGTGTTTCTCCTGCCAAAGCAGCGCTTCTTCTCGGAGCCGGGTCGTTTCCTGCTCGTGCTGCGTTTCTCGTGCGACCTTTTCGAGTTGGAGAGCTTCGCAGTGTTTTCGCGAAGCCGCATTTTCCGATTCGAGTTGCTGGTTGCGGTCAACAAGCGGCTTGAAGGCGTGCAAGAGTCTTTGCTGGAATGGACGCGGAGTCCAGTGATTTCGCCCCACCGCTTCGTAAAAAGTCATGTCGGCTTGCTCCTTGAGCCTGATTTCGAGAGTTGCTTTCGGACGACGGGTATAGTGCTTGAAATAGAGTTTGCGGCCGTGCAGGAGATGGAGGAAATGAGGGGTGGGGACCGGGGACGGCACGAACTGCGAGGTGACGGGTAGAACGAGTCCGAACCGGATGCCGGGAATGTTTTGGACGAGGAAACGCCATTTCCGGTCGATGAAAATCAGGTCGCCTCGGACCAAGTCTCCCCATTTCAGGTTCTTGAAAGTCTCGTCGAGGAGTTGACGCAGCCCGCCTTCCCATTGCAAGACGAGGGGGAGCAGGAAATCTTTCGGCAAGGTTTCGTAAATGTAAAAATGATTGGGAGTGACGAGAGCACCGCTCTCTCCTGAGAATTCGCAGATGGATTCGCGTTGGCTGAGGTAGCCGAGCGCGTGCACGAGATGTAGAGGAGAGTGAATGGGTTGCTTGTGGATGATGCGGAAACGGGGACCGGGCCGGTCGTCTCGATCGATTTTGATTTTTTTCCAGACGTTTCTTTCGAAATGACCGTGAGGCGGGGAGACGACGATCATATGCCGGTGCTGGCGATGTCGAGCCTCTTCGTACTTGCCCCCGTCGCACCAGCAGGAAAAGGGAAGCGTGCGCGTACGCCCTTCGTCTAAATCCATGGCTTCGAGAAAACTTTGGTAGGCGACTGTTCGCACGATCACGTGATGCCATTCGGCCTCCTTCCCGAGATCGAGGTACATGCGTAGGCAGGAAGAGGCCCGGTTGAGGGAATCCATGTCGAATGTGAGTGGGTTGGGAGACAGAGGCAGGGGCCAGAGGGGATCGTAAGCTCGGGGTTGCGGATCAGGAGTGCGACCAAACAAATCTTTGGCGGGACAGAGAGGCCTCCTGTCGAAAGCAGAGGAGACGAAGGTTTGTACGGGAGGAAGAGTATGCAGAGTCAAAAAATGTCGAGCGCATTGTAGGAGGTGATCGGAATGTTCGCATTTGCAGTTTGCCGGCCAAGTTTTGTTTCCGAAACACCAAGCGCAACAGAGTAATGTATCCAATGCATGCCGTTCTTTGCAGTGCTTCTCGTAATCTCTGGGTAAGACGGGACGAGGGCAGTGAGGGCAGGGGAAAGCGGTGGTTTTTTTGTACAAGAAATTTTTGTAACATCTAAAATCCGAGCGGCTTTTGGGCGGCATGAGTCACAAAGAGTTTTTGAAAACAGTATTCAAAAATGAATCGAAAGTGGAGCCGTTTCAAAACTTTTTGACAGAGCGTAAAGTTTAAACCGAGTCAAACCTCTCCAAAAAAAAAAAAAAGGATAAGAAGGCAAAAAAAAAAAAAAAAAAAAAAAAAAATTTTTTTTTTTTTTTTTTGAGCTTATGCTGGCTGTCAACTCAGATTTCAGTTTCTAAAATATTTTGAAAGCTCCAAGTCTAACTCGTCCAAAAAAAAAAAAAAAAAAAAAAAAAAAAAAAATTCAGTTAATTTTTTTTTTTTTTTTTTTTTTTTTTGAGCTTATGCTGGCTGTCAACTCAGATTTCAGTTTCTAAAATATTTTGAAAGCTCCAAGTCTAACTCGTCAAAAAAAAAAAAAAAAAAAAATTCAGTTACTTTTTTTTTTTTTTTTTTGAGCTTATGCTGGCTGTCAACTCAGATTTCAGTTTCTAAAATATTTTGAAAGCTCCAAGTCTAACTCGTCAAAAAAAAAAAAAAAAAAAAAAAAAAAAATCAGTTTTTTTTTTTTTTTTTTTTTTTTTTTTTGAGCTTATGCTGGCTGTCAACTCAGATTTCAGTTTCTAAAATATTTTGAAAGCTCCAAATCTAACTCGTCAAAAAAAAAAAAAAAAAAAAAAAAAAATTTTTTTATTTTTTTTTTCTATATATTTCGACAGGGGACTCAGATTTCAGTTTGAAAAATATTTTGACGTTTCGCGACATTCTTTCAAATTTTCCTGCAACTTTTTAGTTGAGTGATTCTGATGTGTTTACAAATGACACTGTTTAATGATTCAATCTACCTATTCTTCCAGTTTACGTGCTTTGCGTTTCCATTCATCTCGCTAGGCCGTGGTTGACGTGCTTTGCGTTCCCATGTCACTCGTTGACGTGCCTCTTTTAGACGGGGGGGGGGGGGCGGGTGAGTCCACGTGTCGTTTCTCATGATGTCGGGTAGCCGTGTTTCGAGAGTCCCTGGGGTACTGACGGGAGGAGTGCTTGAAACGGGTGGAGGGTGATTGCACGGCACCCAGTCTTGCGAGAACGGGTAGAATGAGACTGATGACTTGGAAACGCCCTTTCAGGCGGGCTCGTACCCCGTTGCCCCCATTCAGGAATGGAGGGCAACGGGGTACGAGCTCGTGTGCCCATTGCGAGACGAGGGGGGGGGGTAATCTGAACTCTTTAGGTAGACTCTCGAAACGATAAAAATGATTCGAGGTTTCCGGGAAATTTGCAGACTGACGCAGGCTGACTCATATAGCCGAGAGTGTGGACATGCGGATGAGTTGAACCGGATGGATGAATGTAAGCGGATTGACGAGAAGATGGTTTCGGTATCCAGAAAATACACAGAGGTTATCAGAAGAGCACTGAAATCTTTTCGGATAAATGTTGAATAATGTTCTCATTTAGACTTTTATAAACAATTTGACGTAAAAGATGGTATTCGGTATCCAGAAAATACACAGAGGTTATCAGAAGAGCACTGAAATCTTTTCGGATAACTGTTGAATAATGTTCTCATTTAGACTTTTATAAACAATTTGACGAGAAGATGGTATTCGGTATCCAGAAAATACACAGAGGTTATCAGAAGAGCACTGAAATCTTTTCGGATAACTGTTGAATAATGTTCTCATTTAGACTTTTATAAACAATTTGACGTAAAAGATGGTATTCGGTATCCAGAAAATACACAGAGGTTATCAGAAGAGCACTGAAATCTTTTCGGATAAATGTTGAATAATGTTCTCATTTAGACTTTTATAAACAATTTGACGTAAAAGATGGTATTCGGCATCCAGAAAATACACAGAGGTTATCAGAAGAGCACTGAAATCTTTTCGGATAACTTTGCATTTAATCTAGCTTACTTGCATCGCTACCCTGTTAATCTTTAGAGGCCTTAAAAGAATCAACAGAAAAATATGCAACTAGAATAACAACTTTAAAACCCCACTGAATGCCTTGCAATATCAATTTTGACACTAAAGGGAAGCTTGACAATTTTCATCTTGAAGGGCTCAGCTGTGTATATGCTTAATAACATCAGTTAAGGGTTCCTCAATGAAAGAGCTTTTTCTGGATAAGGATGGATTAAGAGTTAATAGAGCGGCAGTCCATAAGAGCGCATATCATTGCAAAAATTTTCCTTGCTGAAAGCACCAACGAAACGTTTGCTTTAGAGTTTAAAACAGTAGTTGACAGATCTAAACGTTGTCAAATATATAATCCCGCATTAAACCGCAATCGAGCTCTCGCTTTAGAGTTCAAAACAGTAGTGGACACATCTACAAATATACAATCCCGCATTAAACCACAATCAATCACATATAGAAACAGATGGAATAGCTCATCTCTGAGCTCAGAGTTTAATCAAAGTTCCAAAAAAAGTTCGTTTCGGCTTTTACAACAACAGTCAACCCCCTAGACCTAAATAGGAACCCGAAAAAGAAGCACAAGCTCAGAAACGTTAAAAACATTTTAATCGGTAAAAAAAAAAATTAAAAAAAAATGAAATGGATTGAGAGCCGACTGATAAAGACAAATTTTACTTTTTTACCCGCGAGGCAGGAGCGCAGCGACCGCCGAGTGGGTAAAAAAGTAAAATTTGTCTTTATCCAGTCGGCTCTCAATTCCCCCCCCCACCCCACCCCACTTCCCAGTCTCTTTCTATTCACATAAACTTAAATGCGTTCCAATGTTGGAGAGCCATCGTCTGCAAAAAAAATGCGATACAAGTAAATTTGGAAATTTCCAAATTTACTTGTATCGCATTTTTTTTGCTCCCCCTGATGCCGACGGCACCAGTCTATACGGGGAAAAAAGAAAAACAGTTTAGCATAGTTTTTGACGTTTATAAAAAGGATTACCTTCATCTAAAAGTCTTTTCAGTTCCGGGTTGCGTTTCATGGGTTTGGTCAATGCGACTGTATTGTTCAGGTCGCGGTTGACGTGGTAAATAATGATGCAGGTGACATGTTTCTCGTCCTTTTCCAGCTTCAGTTTTTGATAGGCGACAAAGGGAATGGATTCGCCTCCGGCCCGAGTGAGAAAGCGATGGCCTTCCGAGACTCCAAACGTAAAGGGAGTCAGTTCTTGAAGGCGGGATTGGCAGCGGCAGTGAACATTGGGCGGCAGGATGCATTCGACGAGGAGGCGCCGATCACTTTGGACCATGACAGAAAAGTGACTAAAGGGATGATTTCGGGGTCTCAGGATCGTCGCCACGTTGGTCTCAATGTCGTGTAGACCGCGGTCGAAAAAGCGCATTTCTTGCACTTTGAGGTAGGGAGAGAAATTGATCATGATGTAGCCGTAGCCGGGGAGGTGATAGGTCAACAGGTGCATATCTTCCATCCATTGGTACGAGTTTAAATACTGATCCATCACTTCTCGCATGCGTTCAAAAGTGCCTTTGTAGAAGGCGCCGCGCGCATTGGGGGCGTACCGGCCCCGAAAGCCATCGATGAGGAAATGACGCAGGGTAAATTGCAGGGTGTTTTCGTTTCGGAGAAGACAGAGGCGATGGCCCCAATTATTTCGGTCCACGTACCATCCGGTCCGGAGCAGGTTGAAATAGCGCAGGTAGTCAAAGGAGAAGGGGAGTCGGCAGTCTAGGTACGAAGCGCGGTGCTCGAGGAAAGGCTTGAATTCGGGCATCTTGTAGAGGATGCACATTTTATCCTCGAGCGGGATGTATCGGAGAATATGCTGGAGAATGTACGGATGCAAGTCGAGCAGGTTCGGCGGAGACACGGCGGAACGAGAAGAGGCAGGAGCGGCCATCTCAAGAGTCGGCGTTTGAATGAAGGCCCGTCATTTGCATCCCTTTCTCCTCCTTCCTCCTCCCTCCCCTCCCTTCCTCTCCACTCATCCAACTGGTTTTTGAAGGACGCGGGCTGAAGGACGCGGGCGGAAGGGCAGAGACTCCTCGACCGTTCCTGCCGTGCGTCAATAATAATAATAATAATAAAAAGACGATTCACTTTACAAAATCTGTTTTTTTTTTTAAACAAGAGTGAAAGAATAAAAAAAAAACGGTTCCAAGGTTGGTAACAAGGCAGCGGCAAAAAAAAAGGCAGTATTTGTAAAGATGTTTAGCCATCTTTACAAATACCGCCTTTCTTTTTGCTCCCCCGCTTCACTGAAATCCTCATCAGCTTAAAGGGGAACGTTTCTTTCCATGACGACTCTTTTGAGTCGTTTCAGTCCAATTTCGTGCTGCATCGAAATTTTAAAGGGGTAATGAACGTACGAGGTCGTCTCCCCTTCCACGTCCCCGTCCTCGTTCAGCTGAAATTCTTGATGCGCGGCCAGGCGGATGGGATCGCCTCCGGGCCAGGTGAGCGTGCGACAGTCTTGGCTCGGTTGAAACGAAAACGGGGTCAGGTGCTGGATGCGACTCGGGCACGGGCATTCGGGCAGCGTGCATTCGACGACGAGGGTCCGATCCGGGGTGAGCGTGACCCGAAAGTGACTGCTCACCTCGAAGCGGTTCAGCATGTCTCTCGGCACGTTGGTTTCGAGGGTGCATCGGGTCCAGTCGTAGAAGCGGAGGTTTTGCACGGGGCCTGGAAACGAGTGGTCGAGCAGGAGGAACCCGTACCCTCTCAGGTGATAGGCGAGCAGCGTCAGGTCGTCCAGGCAGAGGTAGTCGGTCATGAAAAAGGTCAAGTTGCGAGCCATGCGGTCGATGGATTCGCGTAAAGGACAGTCCCGTTTGGGTTGGGGCCTATAGAGGCTGGGATGACATTCCAGTAAAAAGTGGTAAAGGTGAAAGTGCAGGGTGCCCGGGTCGATGCTCAAGAGGAAACGGTGCGACCAGTTTTGCCGGGCCATGTACATACCGGGCCGCAAGAGTCGCAGCACGCGGAGGTAGTGAGGAGAGAAGGGAAGGGGCGAGTCGACGTAGGAGCCTCGGTCGTGCAGGTAAGGAAGAAATTCGGGAATCTGGGAGAGAGAGTGGAGTTTATCGTGCAGAGGCACGAGTTTGAAAATGGAAAGCAAGAGTTCGGGAAGCAAGTCGAGTAAATGCATGGGAGCAGGTATGGCCTCCATGCTGAACGCGGCAGAGAATGAAAATGGAAAAGGAAGATTTGAGGCCTCAGAGAGCGAGGAATCGTTGCCCACCCCCGAATCGGCGCTTAGGACCCTCCTAGCGTTTCTTTTCCCCTCCCCCCGTATCTCCGCTTCATGCCCTCCCTGTTACTTTAAACCACTGAAGCGCGACGGCCGGATGCCCTTGAAAAGCCTCCGCAGGCGATGCGCTTCGGGAAGCGGGTGACCTTCGGGATGCTTTGAGTGGAAAGAGTTCATTTCTCGACGCGCGCTCTGGCAAGATGGCGTATTTCACACTCGTTGCAATTTACGATAAAAAAGAGTATAGAATGGAAGCAGTGTTGGCCGAAGACGATGGAGAGGTTTATTTTTCCACCGCGGATGTGGATAAAATGCTGAGAGGGGACGTGGAAGGGCCGCTCCGGAATAGTCAATGGCCTCGGAGTCGCAACATCCGGCAGCTCGAGTTTTTGACGCGGGAGAATGTCAATATGTTTATGATTAGAAAGGATCATTTGCTGGAAGAGTTGGAAACGTGGGGGACGCCGCGAGCCGTCGCGCTACGGGATTTGCTGAAGCACGGGTCGGTGAGAGACTTGCCTCACTACCCCTCATTGCCTCCGCAAGTGATCCAGATTCACGATGTGTACGGCATCACGTTCCCGTCCTGGTTGAGAACGTTCAAGAGAAATTACGGGCCCCTCTAAAAAAGGTAAGGTGGAATAAAGTCATTATCATCTTCTTCTTCTTTGCATGCTGATGAACAATCAGTTTAAAGAAGGGCAAAAAAAATGAGCCAAAGGAAAAAAAATAAATTTTCCTTTGGCTCATTTTTTTTGTAAAGCGAGAGACACCAATGTTGGAAAGGAAGCGAGCTGAAAAAGGTGAAAGGAATAAAACCTTTTTCGGCTCATTTTTTTGTAAAGGGAGAGACACCAATGTTGGAAAGGAAGCGAGCTGAAAAAGGTGAAAGGAATAAAACCTTTTTCGGCTCGCATTGAGACGTTTCGGGATAAACCAACCAAATCGTAAAGACTTGATTAAAAAATAGTTTCAGGGCAAATAGGGGGGTCCCGGGACGTTCAAAATAGGATGGAGATAGTAGTTTACAGTTGCCTGAGAGAAAAAAAAAAAAAAAAAAAAAAAAAAAAACTTTGAACCGATCGTTCACCCACCGCGTTCCCTCCACTTCCGAGACCTTGAACCGAGCCGAGTCAATGCTCCGTTCATTCCCCTTCTTCTTCCTGCATCGCATTCTTCCGCGTTCCAGTCTCTGACCTCCTCCGCCCCTCTCCCTAGTCATACGTATAAATAGAGCTTTCGATTCCCATCTTCACTCATACACGATGGCTACCGACCGGAGCAGTAAGACAGATGTCTTCCCTACCCGGATAGATGACCCGAGAAATGTAAAAAAGCTGCCCCGGGTCCCCAACTTTCAGGGGGTCGTCAGCAATTTCAAAATATATGGCTTCATCGTCTACATGGATGAGCGGGAGCTCATCTACTACAATCTGGTCGAGTGGAATGGCCGGTACCAGAAACATTTTCTCGACACGGCGAGCAGCGTAAAGCCGTTGCGACAGTACGAAGAGAAACCCTGGAGCTGGGCGGCCCGCAAGCTCAAAAAGGATGTGGCGGACAACTTAAGGAAAAACATTGATACAAGGACCTGCTTCAAATACGAGGTCAATTTCTTCCTGGTCAAGAGTTGTTTTACGTTTGGCCAGAGGAAAGTGGAGGACGAAAGAGTGCACGTCTACCAGATAGGGGCCGTGCAAATGCTCTTCTACTACGTGGAGCGCCATAATGTGCATAAAGTGAAGCAGAAAAGTAAATTTCTGCCTGTCGACGACCAGTACAAGTACAAAAAAAAGACGCTGCGACCGTACGAGAGCTACTGCATTCCGGAAGGCACCATTTACCTCATTTGTTGCACCAACAAGTCCTTCTTTTCGCTACACATTTTGCGGGCCGATCAACTGCGCCATTTGCCCTTTGAGTGCATCAACCCGATCCGGGAAGTGCCGAGGCCCAATCCTGTCGACCATGTTTACCGACGACCCGTGAGAACCCCGCTGATCGAGGAAGCCGTGATTGGGGATGAAGAAGAGGAAAAAGAAGAGCTTCCCCCGCCCCCGCCGATACGGACCTCGCCCTACTTTGCGACGACGGCTACTGCTACTGCTACTGCTACGACTGCTACGAGTACCTGGAACAACGATCCCGTGCTTTTGGATCTAGATTCTGGGGCACGGGTGACGGAGGGTAGGTTGATGCCCCCGCCCCCGCCACCCCCGCCAGTTTTGCATAAAGTGCCTCCGACGACGACGGCGACTTTGCATAAAGTGATTACTCTCATGACTTTTCCTCTGGAAAAAACGGTCCAGGTGGTCAGACCGGACGTTTTGAATTGGTATCGACACATGTTCAAATACAAACTCTACGAAAACCCAAAAGAAGAGGTTTTGGACTGGGGACTGACTGACCAGTCCGAACCGATGGATTTGAGTAGGACCGTGACAATGACTGAGACTGCCGCGGCAACTGCAGCGATACAGATGGATAACGAGGCTGCCAGGAACCCTTCGATGTCGTCCGTGAACGCCTCTTTGAATGAAGGTGTGTATGCTGCTGCCGGGACCCCTGCACCAAACTCTTTGAATGAATTTGTGTATGACTCTCCAAATTCAATGCCGCTAGTGAACCCTTCTCCGAATGAATATGTGTATGGAAATGCCGGGACTCCTTCTCCAAATTCAATGCCGACAGTAAACCCCTCTTCGAATGAATCTGTGTACGTGAATGCCGGGACTCCTTCTCCAAATTCAATGCCGCCAGTGAACCCCTCTCCAAATGACTTTGTGTATGTGAATGACAATGATTCTTTGACACCTGCTACGAATGATGTAAACATACCTGCTGCTGCGCCCAATTACTTCACTTTTGAAGAACTTTTCAATACTTATAATGAGGACGCGATGAATCTGTTACAAACCTTTGATGTATAAAATAAATTCTTCTTTGCAAATGAAGAAGGCAAAAAAATGGGATCGAAGATTGAACCGTATGGTTTCAATCTTCGATCCCATTTTTTTGCGCCGATTGTATGACCAACGTTGGATAAATAAATGAATGCTTTCTTTTCAAAGTAAATGATTCGAGTGTGTTAATGGAGGAAGGGGGGAATCTGATTTTGAAATTTTCGGATGGGGTTCCGGTGCTCAACTCTTTTTGCTGTCGACTGTATAAACCATAAAAAATTGAAATTTATAGGTTAATATAAAGCATAATGTAATAAGACTTCAAAAATGCGTCTCAATTTGGTTTCCCTTCATGAAATCACTATTTACAAGATAACACTCAAAATTTCCTTGTTGATGTTACACTGTTTCATCATACATCATTTACTGTCATTATTATAAACAGAAAATATGGTTTTTACAGCTAAAAATGCAATATCAAAACTTCTTAAAATAATGTAATGAATATACAGGGTGATTTTTTTTAAAGTTGTGAAAGTAAAACCCTATAACGAAAGAACCACTTATCCAAATGACCGGAAATTTCACCAGTATGTTCCCAAAGCAATGGGAATGTTTTAGGCATGGTTAAAAAAAACTTAAAATCTCACCGACAGATGGCGCTGTATATGCAGTAAAGTCGGGAGAGGAGCTTGTGCAAGACACACGCACAGGTGATACTCTTCACTCTGTTGTGGAACATGCGGTTTCATGTTTCCAACTCGTAGCTGAAAACATTGGACAGCACACTGAAAATCGTATGCGTTAGTTGCGCAGTTCTGTACGAATGTTTTACTCCATATTTTTATTTCGTTCTGTTTATGCAGGTGTTTGCAGTTCCTTTTCCCAATTACTGCATTCTGTATATCAAAAACATACAGAATGCAGTAATTGGGAAAAGGAACTGCAAACACCTGCAGAAAGAGAACGAAATAAAAATATGGAGTAAAACATTCGTACAGAACTGCGCAACTAACGCATATTATTTTCAGTGTATTGTCAAATGTTTTCAGCTACGAGTTGGAAACGTTAAACCACATGTTCCACAACAGAGTGAAGAGTATCATCTGTGCGTGTGTCTTGCACAAGCTCCTCTCCGTACTTTACTGCAAATACAGCGCCATCTGTCGGTGAGATTTTGAGTTTTTTTTTAACCATGCCTAAAAAATTCCTATTGCTTTGGGAGCATACTGGGGAAATTTCCGGTCATTTGGATCAGTGGTTCTTTCGTTATAGAGTTTTACTTTCACAACTTTAAAAAAAATCACCCTGTATTTAAATTTTGTTTTGTGAAACCTTTATGTGTTAAATTTCCAGACAGAAGAAGAAACACAAAAAAAACTTTTTCAGTACATTTGGGATTCTGTAGACATATAAAATAGAAATACGCCGTTAAAAAATATTTTTCTCTAAGTCTAGTTCAAAAAAGCTGCTTAGCATCAATTTAAAAAGAAAGATCTAAAATAAATCTGCAGAATCTTCCTGTAAGAAGAGTATCCAGATTGCTCTTTGGTGTACAGGAGATTGTGATCAAAGAAAATGTTCTCTGACAAGAAAATTTTTAAAATCTTTTTAACACTTTCCAACATAGTTGAACAGTATTTATGAATTTGGTTTGTTTGGTCGTCTGTCTGTCTGTCTGCCCAAGCTCTAACTCGCGTAAATATAGTCGGATTGCTATGCAATTGATATATCTTATTAAGATTTACTATGGCATGTTCGGTATTGAAAATGGAGTGTGTAGCATTCATAATTCAGTTACAAGCACACTGAAATGTATTCCGTTACATTGTAGTGGACTAGAGACTCTGTCATAGAGTCCATTGTTGTTTTGATTGTGAACGTATCGTCAAGCTAACATCTGTGTGCATGCAGAGACATCTATATGCTATTTCACTCTAATTTTCGACGAATGTATGAATGCTTCGGAATTTGTGAATTTTCTGCGCTTCGCAGCTGTTTTTTTCAAATTTTGGCTTTCTTGGTTGATCAGCAATCGTGTTTAAGAAGGTGCAAGTGTGTGTTGCGTTGGATTTAGTTGCAACCCACCCACAGTGGTACATTAAACCGAAATTTTCCAGCATAAAGTGTTTGTACTCCTGAAGTAAAGTTTGATCAGAAGAAAGTTCAACGTGGTAAGATAGTTTTGATTTGTTACTGCAATAAAGTTGATTTGGTGGCCACGGGCAGCTATTATTTTACGAAGGTGATTTAGCTCATCAGTAAGAATATTGTGAAGGTTTGCGTATCGCAGCAAAGGATATCCGGCAAGTGTTGAAGTTAAGCTTGAAGGGTTTCATCGAGTGTCTGTACGCAAGTGAAAGTTTTATTTATTCACCCTGTTTAAGTGATTTTGTTAGTGAATTGTAAAGTGTATTTTTGCAGTGGGATTATTTTGAAAGTATTTATTCAGTCCATGCTAAATTTTGTGATTGAGACTCAGCCATCGACACTGCTCTATTTCTAAATTTCCATGTATAATTATTAATGTTTTATTGGTAAATTAATCTAAAAGCTGAAATATAAAAACTTTTATTGCGCTTTAATGTTATTAAAATGGATTTGCATATTAGAACATTTTTAAATTGGCTGTAAAACTAACATTGTGTGAACATGCAAAACCTGAAAACATCCGTAAATTTCCAGTTTAGGTTTCAATTTATTATTACACAGATGTATAAACCATAAAGAATTGAAATTTATAGGTTAATATATAGCATAATGTAATAAGACTTCAAAAATAACAGATTTATATTGAGATTTTATTAAATTATTTTTGTTTCTGAACTTCTGGGATACTTCCCGAATACATTCTCACCGCAAAACTGTACCTGAGGTTTTTTCTTTAGTCAATCTGTTTTTGAGATATACTTCACGAATATTGTTTCTTCAACTAGTAGATGCTTCGAAAATATGTCTCAATTTGTTTTTCCTCCATCTCTAGAAGATGCTTCCAAGATACGTCTCAAATTGTTTTTCTCCATCTAAATGCTTCCAAGATGCGTCTCAATTTGGTTTTCCTTCATGAAAAGGGATAGCCCGTGAGTCCTAGTCCGAGACCTGACACGACACGGGCTCGGTATTGATTGTTAAACTAGTCTTTCTGCTCCGGGAGGGCTCGGACCCAAAGTGAAAATTTTATTTATTCACAAATCGAAATATGAAAAAAAATTTGCTTTTCTTGAAACAAGAATGTAGTCTAAGTTTCTTACAGTGTTTTATAATCGTTTAGACAGGAGTTTTGAATTGAATTGGTTATTTTGAAAAGGTCGGAAGTCACACATTTTGGCTAAACGGAGTTAAGTATACAGTTACATTTGAATATAGTACCTGCAAATTTTCACCAAAGATTGCCCTTGTTCACCATTCCGTTCGGTAGATACAACATGTCTGTTATAGAGTTTATTTTGAAAAGAACGCATGTTCTGGACTAGCGCTGTTTAAAAAAAAAAAAAAAAAAAAAAAAAAACATAAGTATAGTTAAATGGGTTCATGGAGTGGGCTTAGCAAAACTAGAGAAGATATGTAATGTATATGCATTGATTATATACAGAATCTTTCCCTACCCAATATCTCAATGTAAGAAATATTTTATTATAGACAACTGTAGGTTCCCATTTCTGTATCCATAATTTAAAAAATGAAAAAGCTATGTTTTACTGGAAGCATGAAGTCATTGCGAAGAAAGGTCCTAATGTGGTATGTTCATTCCTAATGTGGTATGTTCATTCATTGAACATTAATTATATTGAAAATTTTCTGCCGGGTATCATACAAGGCCTGTACATATTCTCAAATGGCTGTGCAGGACAAAACAAAAAACAAGTAATATAAAAAAATTAAGTCAATTCCTACTTGGGTCCAAAAGAATTTTTTTTTCCAGCGATCTACACGCTTCGCCACTGACGGTATTTATTTCTAAATTTATATCCTGCTAAGTATCTTATATAAGAGAAATTTTTGAAATGTATTAAAAATTAAATAAAAATTAAATAGCTAAAATACCAAAAATTAATAGCTCGAAAAGTATTTCTCAAAAAATTATTAGACAAACCCGTTAGAGAGGTAAAAAATTGTATTTTCTTGATATAAATTTCAAATCTAATGATTATGCCGTTTTTCAAATATTGAATTTCAAAAATTACCAAACTTCACAATGAAGTACCATAGCGAAACCTTCACGCGTAAAAAGATAATGGGGTTGTTCACAGACGAAGATCAGGTGGCGCGCAGGCGAAGGAGACTATAAATATGGAGTGAGTCTATACTTTTGAACAGAAATGAAATATAAAACTAAAATTACTTAATTAAATTTAATTAATGAATTAATATTTGAAAAAACTCTATTAACATCAAGTGTCATCCCCTACAAGCTTAAAAAATTGTATTTTGACTTGATAGGATGAATAAAAAGTATTTTATTAACGATTGAAAATTTGAACAAGATATATAAAGATATAGAGGGTGTGAGCTAATAGTAGGAATTGAATGGATAAGACAACAGTCCGATTTCTGATGGCTTTAACAGAAACCCAAAAATTAAAAAGAAACAGAAAATCATTACTTTCCAATCCGATGTCACTCGTTTTTTTCCATGTGACAGATATTTTATTTTAGTCAAAAGAAAAATGAAGCGTTGTGATAGCATATATCTAACGTCAAAATATGAACATATAGCAGTCAACTGCTTCAACATTCAAGAAATTTCTATTTATAAAATTGATACAGCAGACATTATTGACTTCAAAAGTTGGTGGTTCATGTATTATAAAAAAGGGTTCCCTTGCTATTCAGTCATCAGGAAAAAAAGTGCCAAGAGACAAAAAAATGACTTCAATATATCTTTACTTTATGTGTTAAATATGAGTCTAGCAATTCAAGCTTTGTGCAAACATCTGAATTTATAAATAGAACTGTAAAAGATGATTTCAAGCTGTCTCGTGGTCGTGAATGCGGTACTTTACCAACAGAAAACACATACGATACAGAAATTTCTATCAATAATTAAAAAAAAATGGTGGCATAAAGAAGGTGCTGAAACACATTCCTAGTGATTACTTGGATTTTTATATTTTAATAATGAATTGGCCTACTAAAATTTCTGACGACATTGAAGACGATGATTAATAAATAACATCAAAGTTTAATTGTAAAAAACTTGGTATTTTTCAAAATAAAAACTCCGTAAATCATGTAGATATTAATGTTTCATTACAATTCTCTCATGATTCTGAAAAGGACACAAGTCCACAACTTCAAAATATTTTTTTCTATGTTCCCGAATTAACATAAAAAAAAAAAAAAAAAAAAGACACCGCTCCTCGAATTTTTTACATTGCATCGTTTTTTGTCTCTTGTAAAATTTTATTTAGTGAACTTCCGCCCTTTTCAAAATAACCGATTCAATTCTTATCAGTTTTGACTTTCACATGTTTCTGCCATTGTTGGTTATAAATAACAAATTTGCTATTTTAAACAGATTTTCAAAGATAAAAAAAACGTTGTCATAAGGAAGTGTCCATAGAGTTAAGATTTATTTCTGTGAAAGAAGATATTTTTAAAAGATAAAATCAATTTTGAAGCAATTTAAAAATGTTATTAACAATTTTCGACTGCAAGTTTTCGGTATTGGGCTCGGGCTCTGATGCCACACAATTTTTCGGGCTCGGGAGGGCTTGGATTCCATATCGGGGATCGGACTCCGAAAAATGAGCAAATTTCAATTAATGAAGTGAAAGAAGATTAAGCTTGTAATTTAAATCCTAATTATGTTTTTTTTTTTTAGCAGGAGTTTAACTTAAAATATTAATTGAGTAGATAGGACATTTATTTTTATTTATTACAGTCTCAGTTCTTTGAAAAAAAATAACAATATTTAGTATTTTAAGGTGTTCGTCAAACTCTCCTAGAGATACTTTTCAAAAATTTTGTTTATCGCCTATTTGTTTATAAAATACTTCTCAGTTTTCTTTTTTTTTTATATGGAACTGTTTACACAGTGTAGAGCATATCCTGTTAAATACACTTGAATGATAAAATATCGAACATGTATTTTACACTCTATACACAATTTAGAATGAAATTCATAATTTTGAATTTTCATCCGCGAAATGTTCGGTAGATGTCGGAAAAGATTGAGGAACATAAATAATACGGATAGAAAGTATGGAAACACTCATTTTAGTGAAGAAAGTCAGAATTAAATTAAATTCAAAGTTTCTGTTAAAAATTGTTATCTTTTAATATTTCATCTTGGAAAATCAAATCTATAGATCTTCCATACAAATTCCTATACTTTTTTTTTCAGAAATTAAAAAGTTTTTGAACAATGAATGAAAAATTTAAACGAAACAAGATAGTTCATACTTAAAATTTAAAAATCCCGCATAAGCCTTTATTTATATTATGTCAAATCCCACCTTATTGCTTTCCTAGAGCAAAACCTGGTTCAAAATTCCAACTAAATGATGAATTATCACCACGTATTTTACCCAGTATAAATAAATCAAACGTGATGTATAACTTTCACTTTTAAGAATTTAACATAAATTACAATTTTGAATTAACAAAATTCATCTTCGAAATAGGCAACAGTATTCATCAGTCAACGTCAGAAAGAAGTAAACAAAATAAATAATACTTAAAAAAGTTATGGAAGCACCGCTGTTAATAAACGAAACAGAATTCATTTATTTTCTATTAAAATTTTTCATCTAAAGCCCACTGGAAAAAAAATCTCTAAAAATTTCTTTGACAGAAATTTTTATATTTTCCATTTATCAGTTTTAAGATCTTTCGACAAAAAACAGTTTAAAAAATAGATTTTTTTTAATATTTTCTTTCTTTTTTTCTTTCTTTTTTATTAAGTACCATGTTACCTATCTTCTATCATTATGACTGCTTTACTTATATCTAAAATCACTAATAATTATGTTACAACGAAATAAACATACATATGAGTATTGAGTGGATGTATGCAAGTATACAGATATTACATTAATTATTCAGCATGAATGTAATTTAAAAATTGAAAAGAATTTATTAATATTAACCACAGAGGCACGTAATTTAAATCTACCAATACGGCAATATTATTTTAGTTTTGGTGTTTCATGTCATTTATCCACTATCATTAAGGCTGTCTTATTTATAACCATCAATAGTTATGATGGATTTTGGACACATATAATATCACATGCAAAGTACTTGTGAAGTAAGAAGCTTCAGCAGGGGCGTAGGAAGGAGAAGGTCTCTGAGGGTTTATGCCCTCATAATTCTTATACATTTTTTTTTTTTAAATCACATAAGTTGTTCCAAAAAACTATTATTTTCTGTTTTTAATTTTTAATATTTTGTCTCTAAAACGTAACTCTGTACATAAAGACGTACAATAAATATCAAATGCATTTCTAACTAGTAAATCTGCCGATCAGAGGCCTAAACGTCAGCCCTGGAAGACACAGTTTTATTTGGAATACATCGTAAGTAGTTTTTGAGTTACGTTAAAAAAAAAAAAAATCTGCTTTGCAATTAGTTTTGCAGTGAGTAAAAAGGAATGTAACGTTAGGAGTTCCAATTTTTAAACCTTCGTAACTTATGAACTATTTGACTGAATGGCTTCCTGTTTGGTATCCGATGGTAAAATGTACCGGAACAATTCAAATATGCTGCAATTGCTGCCGCAACAATTTCTGTATGAAACTTTTCCCTTATGTTTATTATTATTATTATTTATAAATTAAAAGAAGTGTTTTTTTTGGGGGGAGGGGGCGGGGGGGGGTGCAGAATGCATGTCACATTTAGTTTAATTAATACTATATGCCGAATACTAGTTAAAATCATTAAAAAAACTAAACTTTTTAAAAAGGAAAACGGAAGCAAAATAAATTCAAAACATTTCTTTACAGAACACGTTTTAAAAACAATTATGTTCTTTTATTACTTACATTTAAAAAATATCTTGAAACATATTCTGTTTTTAATTTCACTAAGCCTTAACGTAGATACTTCTACAGTACGTGATTGGCTTACATTTTTAAATTAAAATGCAAAGTATGAAGATGTTTTAAAGAACTCTAAATATGTTTCTGAGAAAAGACAAAATATGTAGAATTTAAAACCTTTCTGAAACATAATTTGTACAAAACAAAAATGAGATTATTAATTTTCTTCAAATTCATAAACATCCGAAAACAAGGAAAAGTAAAATGAGTTACGCATATACAGGGTTCAGTAATATATATCAATGGATACTTGATATACATCATGATATATATCTTGATATATACGCAATATTTATTTTCAGAGTATCATAATGTTCTATATTTTCAATATTTCCTTTCTGTTTTAAATGTCCTATATATTTTTAATATTTTCAATCAAAACAAGTTTAAACGAATTTTTTTAACTGTTATTGTGTGTCTCATTCTGTAGATATAGAACGTCTTCCTCTGACAGTGACTTTTT
This sequence comes from Maratus michaelseni, assembly GCA_963931845.1. Classification (NCBI taxonomy): domain Eukaryota; kingdom Metazoa; phylum Arthropoda; class Arachnida; order Araneae; family Salticidae; genus Maratus; species Maratus michaelseni. Next base: position 267,765,906 of record OZ007593.1, read on the forward strand.
CAGACACCCCCTCCCCCTTTCCTCTCACAAATAAAAAACTTTTGAAACTGCTACTTAAGAAGGTGATTTGTATTTTAAAATGTTGAACCAATAATGATTTAGGACAATATTTACTTTGAACAGCCGTTGAATGGTAAACTGTCTAATTTATATAAGTTATTTGTAGCTTTATTAGAAAGAATCTTTTCTGGATTTGGTACAGTTCATTTTAAACTGCACAACAGATTTGGGAATAAAATATCAGTCAAGCTTACATTTATGTTCCGTTTTACCGATCAAGACAAATTATTTTGTATCTAAAGTTTTGTCGTGTAAAACATAAGTTTATCTTAATACTTGATACTAAATTCTATAGTTTGTTTTTTGTAAATGTAAAAAGCAAATTGTAACTGTTTTCAATTAGTTAATCTTAAAGATTTTTATGCAAAGTGAAAAAAATACATTTAGAGTATTGTATAAATAGATATTGTACAAGTGCGAGTATTGTGTTAGTACATATTTTATTAAGTTTTCATTCTAAGTGCAATATGCTTTAGTTTCTAATTTATATTAACCTTGAAAACATTTATAATCATCAATATGTGGACTATATCAAAATATCATATATTTTTTATATTTTCGAAAATATGATATTTACGAACTCTGCGCATATACACTCAGAAAAAGAAACTGATTAAAACTACAAAACATATTTTTGGAGTACATTTTGTTGTTTTAGCAAAATTGGAGTAAAATTGGAGCATTTTACTTCAATTAACAAAACATTTTTGCTGACGATACAAAAATTTTTTTTGGAATTGCAAAAAAAAAAAAAAAAAAAAAAAATTGTTGATTCAAGTAAAATTTTTATTGACCCATATTTAATCAAAAATTTTGTTTAAATATAGGTCAATGGAAATTTTGTTTGAATCAACAAAAAAAAATTTTTTTGTTAAAAACCACTTTTTTTTGCAATTTCAAAAAAAAAAAAAAAATATGTATCGTCAGCAAAAATGTTTTGTTAATTGAAGTAAAATGTTTCAATTTTACTCCAATTTTGCTAAAGCAACCAAAATGTACTCAACAAAAATGTTTTGTAGTTTTAATCCATTCCTTTTTCTGAGTGTAATATGTCATATTTTCCTAAGTTAGTTTGAAGAGGGTGTCCAAGAAAAAAACACTTGAACTTTAAAAAAATTGTTAATATAATCAACAGCAAGATAAAATATGAGACATATTTATGAGGTAACTCATACAATTTGCATAGAATAATTTAAAAAATATTTCAAGTTTTTGCCAATGTGTAACAATGTTCTGTATATTATACAAGACTTCTAAAGCTATTATGCTAATGATAAATCGTGAAAACATGCGAGTACTCGCATTTTACGTCGGAAGTTTCGAAAGTTAATAAAATGTATTTGGTTTTAACAGAAAGAGTTGATTTAATTTCAACACCTTCATTTGTTCCCGGCCAACAGGGCCTGAACTTCCTCGTTTTGATGTTTTTCGAGAATTACGGATGGCCATCAAAAATTTTTAGTCTATATAAATCAAATTGTCTGCAATTAAAATTAAATGACTATATCTATACGTTCCTGAGATATAGCTATCGTGTAAATCGTGAAAAACAGGACATATCAGAAACTCCTGTTGGGAGGTATGATGTAGAGATCATATATATTTGTAATTTTATTCAAAATTTATATTTTCTTAAGTTTTCAAAAAGTTAATTTATATCTTTATTTAAATTCTATTCATTCTAAAGCAAAGTCATATCTATCCCACGATAAATGCTATTTAATCATGTACGCGTAATCTTTCATTTATTCTGCAGCTTTCGTTAACCGCATAAAAGTATTTCTCTTCTAAATTAAGAATGTGACGACGGTTATTTCGCATATACATTGATACACTAGTATTCTTTTATTAGAAATATCCGCTCCACAAATCTATTAAAATTCACTCATGTTTTGCATCACGGTGCCTTTATTCTGCCAGCCTTCGATTGTCTGTTGCATCTGGAATGCAAATCTAGATTCTTTTCAACTGCTTGTTTTGAACTTTTATTAATAACTTTGTACATCCTAAAAATTGCAAGTTCCGCTTTCCCAGGACAAGCAGCAGGGTTGCTCCGTTAAAACCTATATTTTGATAACGCGCCTAACTTTGCATCTCTGTTCTCTATCTCCCACGCAAAATTAACATTGATATATTCTAAACCGTCTTAAAATTTTGTATGGCGAGGTTAATGGCTGGAGTACGGGTTGATACTACGTGATCGTAATGTACTTAAAAAATCACCGTAATAGAAGTAGTTGTCGCAATAACTCCACGGGAACGTTTCCTGTAAGAAGTCAGCATAAATGTAAACAAGAATAGAGAAGAATCCATAGCTCCTTGCAAGGTTTTTATTTATTAGGGACTTGACTATGATGGTAAAGTTTGGGAGGTGGTCTTTTTACATCAATAGCAACAACCTCTTTTAGTGGAGGTTCAGAGAAGTCTGATCTACTTTCCGAGATGTACATGTGTGTCAGAAGTCATCCCAATATCGCCAGATTACACGTGCATTAATTTTTATCGCCATTCAGAATTTCAGAACACAGGCGGCGACCTGTGTGTAACCTACCCTGGGACAACTGCAAAAATAAATATTCTTAATATCGTAACCTGACGCATCTATCTCTTCAGCATTTTGTGTGTTTATTCCTTACAGAACCTTTGGATATTTAAAAATTGGCTGACATCACCTTGGACTAACGAAATCTTCAGAACACCGCCAAAAACTGGAAATCCAAATTTTTCACGAATCCAATACTTAATTTTTTATAAAGATAGAAGAAAGTAAAAAGAGGCTCGTCTTGGAAAGTGCTTTGAAAACTGGAGGGTTAAAGTGGTTCTCAAATTCCCTGCTCAACTACGCGAAACCTTCTGAACATTTTTGGACTCTTTTTTGAGCGTAAAGGCATAAAATTGGCAGGCCTGACTATTGAAGCGATTTGATATTGAATTGTTTTTCATTTTTTGATAAATAGATTAATTATCGAGTTATAAGTAAATCTTGTCACGTGACGACTAGTTTTTCTCCTTACTCATTCTGCCGCGTCAGAAATTCAGTTCAAATCGCTGACTGACAGCATTTGCTGAACTATCTTCTGCCTTTAACAAAAAAGGAGAAAATTTTTTCGATTACATAGTTTCTGAAAATGAACACCTAACAATTTCATGCGCTTCCGAACAAAAATGACGTCATAAATGTGTCAGAAAGTAGCTCCTTTGGATTTGAGAACAGCCTTACACAGAAAAAAATTCATGTTTCTGAAGAAAAGAGATAATTCATTCCCTTGATATTATTTACTAACTGGGACGGGAACTTATCTAAAACTGAATATTTTCTGTCCTTGCAGGTTTCGCTGTGTAAGCAAATGTAAATATCATGAAGAAACCTAATTTTGTTATAACCTTAAAGAAATTATACATTAAACTACTATTATATGAGAATGTATGAAACAGTGAAAATTGTAAAAAATCCCTGTGACAAATAAATACAAATCAATATAAAAAATTTCTTTTTTAGGTCTTTAGTTATTGCAGTCACGTATACTGTTTGTCTCATCCATACATTCTACAACGTTAAGTTGTTAACCTCGTATCGGATTTGAGTTTCTTTATATTTGTTCAAGAGCTCGTGGTCTTTTATGATTCGGCGTATTTCTTTTCACGGTAATAATTTTGACCCAAAATTGTATCAGCTACCAATATTGTTCATAAGCAGAAATAACTAATTTTTAAGACACGTTGATGCAAAAACTAAATTAAATTTTATTTATTTTTGAGCTGAAAATTTTCTTATACTGAAATAACAGAATAACATTATTAAAAAATGTAATTTAGAAAGGGCTATAACCAACAGGAAAAACTAGTACTTTTAAACTTCTAAAGAAATAAGTTAACATCTGTTATCCAATAAGATATGAAATAGTAAAAGTTTTCACACGTACGTTTAATAAAATTGAAAAAATATATTTAAGTTATCATTTATTTGAGTCAAGTATTGTATGTCTCACCCATGCGATTTTCAAAGTTAACCTTTTAAATTTAAATCCCATTTTGTGACCGTACATTATTCTTGAGTCTATTGTATATTAAAAGCATGTAAAACGTTTGACATATTAAAGAACACATTGAAGACACATTGAACACGAGCTTCCCGGGATACAGAAAATTCCTCTCGATTTGTAGAACGTGAATAAAAACCTTTTTTTTAATTGAAAATTTTAATGGATTTTTTACATTTAATATATTTTTTTCTATTCATTTATTATATTCATTTATTTCTATTCATTTATTATATTCATTTATTTCTATTCATTTATTATGACATTTATAAACATCTACATGATGTTTTGATGGTAATAAAATTGGATACCTGAATGAAAACTCGTCATCTCTCTCTAATATCTTTGTATTCACTCTTAACAATCCTTCTTGGTCTTTCATAACCTTCAATCCTTTTATTGCATCAGTAATGTCTCCAAAACTTTCAGATTGTATTCTAGACCAGAGTAACTTTTACGCATCTTCTTTCTCTTGTGTGGACAATTCTGATGAAAAAGATCTATTTTTATTTCTGCACCTCGATATGAATCTCTTCACCCAACATATGATATTTATAAATCTACCAAATTTTGAAATTCTACTATACATCATAAATTCATGTGAATTAGAATATAAAAGAGTAGATACTGTAGTTTCTTCTTTCCCGTCGTTACTAATTCTCCTTTAGGGTTTATTTCTGATTGTGTCCAATTTTCTTCCGAAAACTTCAACCATACTGGTCCCTCCCACCATCACATCTTCAGCAGCTGTTTAGGATTACATCCTCGAAAGGTAGATCAGCAGGGTTCAGATGACCAGGTACAAAATTCTATAGTTGAGAATCAGAAAGCTTACAAATTTCTCGAACTGTGTTGCCAAAAACGTTCCCCATTGATCATTTCTTCGAATCCAAGCGAGAACAGTCGAAGAGTCGGTCCAGTATGGAAATACTGTTAAAGGTTTTCAAAACAAAGTTAGTCACTCTCACTCCTAAGGGAGCAAGGAGCTCTAAACGTGGGGTGGTTATACTTTTCTTTGGTGCAGGACAAGACGTAGCTACTAAAAGTTGTGCAAAAACTGTGTATTTATCTTCACAACGCAAGAGAACTTCTGTTGCATAACCTCTGTTGCTCGCATCACAAAATGTATGAATAGACCAATTTTCTTTACAACCATAGCCTACACTTCTATCTATCTTCACGTTATTTAAATATTTGAGCTCATTGTACCATTTTTGAAAATTATTCCGATTTCTTCTGGAAGTAGAGCATCCCCATCTAATTTCGTTGACAAGGCCTCTTGAATTATCAGTTTGTCTGGCAATAATGCCGGGGCTAACAAACCAATTGGATCGAAGATCCCCTGAGTTGTAGCTAATATCTTTCTTTTTGACAGATTTTCTATTTCATCACTAAATTTATGAGCAATCTTCAAACTATCCTCCATTATATCCCACTTCAACCCTAAAACCGGAACTGTCGTAGTTACATTTTTGTTGAGCAATTCTTTCTTGCTAAAGAAACTGCTGTCTTCTTTTTTAACTGGCCCGATTTCCCACATTCTTTGCTCCATTTTCGCGTCAGTCATGATTTCTGTAGAATTTGAAATAAAATTTTCTAGTTCAGGCACACTGTTGACTGAAGTCACACAGTTATCTACATAGTATGATCGTATAAGTTTCTCTGCTACCTGTTTATATTCTTCATCAAGATTACTCAAATGATATCTTATAACTGCACCATGCATTACAAGTGGCTCCAAAAACTACTCTATTGTGTTGATAAACCTGAAACTCGTAAGGATTCTTCCACCACAAAAATCGCAAGAAATGACGATCTGATTCTTTAACTTCAATTTGGAGAAAATCTCTTCTTATATCGGCTACTACCCCGATAGATTTCTCACGAAATCTTATTAACACTGCAGGAATTTGTTCAATGAGGTTTGGTCCTTTAAAGAGACAATCATTTAAAGAAGGTGACCTCCCTACTTTACGCGATGCATCAAAAACTGGTGTAACACTGGTAGTAAGACTATCTGGTTTGATGACGGGATGATGAGTTAAAGAATGTCTTGAACCTTTAGGGTTTCATTTGAAACTTTACTGATGACACCTTCTTCTTCCCATTCACAGAAAACCTTAGCATATTCTTCAAATTTTTTCATAGATTTTAATTTCTTTGTCAACTCATCAATCTTCGTTCAGCTATATTTCTATTTGAAGGAATCTCACATTTGCCGTTTATCCAAGGAAGACCTAAAATATAGCTACATTCTCTATTTCTATTAACTTCTTTTATAAAATTATCATGAGCGAATTCTTCTTCTTCTGCTTTGTACAAAGTCTGACTGGGATCTGTTATGCCGATTGTCTCTAATTTCCATAAATCTGGAATCTTCATCTCTTTCAACGCTAGGTTCGTGATCAGCATATTTCCATAATTTAAACAAGATTGTGATGTACTTTCTAAACGACCAAAAAGTGTCCATCCAAACTTCGTCTGTATTGCTGTAAGACCGCTCTTTTAGCTGTTTCACACGACCTGTGAGAAGTTGTCCATAGTAATCGCTTCCTATCAAAATTTCAATTTTTGGACTCCCTGTTCCTATATCTGTAATCTATAGCTTATTTTCTTTAAGCTCTTTAAGCATGGACTCTTTCGGCGTGGAATATTACTGCAAATTATATCTTGATCCAAAAATTCTAAGACTTCTTCAGTTTGGTTCAGACTACCGGGAGCACTTAACTCAACTTGGAATTTATTGTGAGATTTGGCTTCTGTACCATCAAATAATGTGTGTACAATCGCTTCAGAAGAAATGGGATGTAAACCTAGTTCTTTGGCTGTACTTTTTAAAATATAGCTCTTTTGTGACCCACAATCTAATAGTACTCTTAATTTCGTTGTTATTCGACCTTTAATAACTATTTCTAAAGTCATAAGAGCTACTTCACCAGAACACTTATTATTAGCTTCGCTGCTTTGGATTACTTATGTGGACTTAGCTGTATTTTCTGGTTCTTTACGCATTGAAATTTCAGGGCATAATAACTCGGTATTGGGTTTTGAAAATACATGGCAACGAATAAAAACTTTGCAAACTTTAGCTTGGTGACCAAAGAGAAGACACTTTAGACAGCATTTTTTATCCCTAATTTTAGCTTTCCGCCTTTCAAAGGAAAGAGATCTAGCCCTAATACAGTCCTTGATTTCATGGGATTTATTACAAAATAAACATAGGCATTCCTTTGCGGATTGCCGCCCTGCCGCCGTAGGTAATTTATTTTCTCCTTTTCGGAACTTTTCTTTAGATTTGTCTTTAGAGACTAACTCTGCAAAACTCAATTTAGCTAATTTTAATCTTTTCTCTCTTGAAACTTTTTGTTTCAGGAATTTTCCATCAATGTTACTACATTTGATTTTTTTGACAATGAATTACTAGCACTATCAACGCTTGATCTGTTCGAAATATTATACCGTTGCCATGCTTTCATTACATGTTCTGACAAGCTAGATTCTATCATGGACAGAACAATGCGGATTTGTTTTCTAAACTTAAACCCATGGGTTCTAAAGATCGTAAATATGCCTCGACTTTTGTGAGTAGATCCGATAACGTAAGTTTATCTTTCCCGTGTGCCTGTACATTAGTGACAATCAATTTTAAAAATTCTCTGACATATACTTCTATCAATAAATCTTTATTCCCGAAACGCTCTTGAAATGCCTCTACGGCTTTCGGGTATTTTCCAAAAGTCACTGGATTACTTTCTAACAGACGCCTGGCACTCGTTCCAGGTTCTACCGATTGTATAAGATGCTGAAACTTATGACTATTATCCAAATCTATTTCTTCATGATTTTTTTCAAACTGGGACCAAAACGAATGATAATTTATTAACTGCAAATCGAACGGCTTGATATTAAGCTTAGGCAATTTATAAGTCTTGTGTTTAGAATAACCGTAATTATTGTTCCTTCCATTATTATCTTGATTATGTTTATTTATACTCAATACCTCACTAACATTACGCTTAATAGTAATAAATTCATGTGAGTAACTTTAATTTTCAACTACTACTTCCTTATTAATTGCTTCTTCATCGCATTGATCGTCATCTACCATGACCTAAAACGCAACCCTTATCTAACGGGTCTCCGTTAATTTTCTCTTTTAATGCATTTAAAGTTCTGGTAAATGACGAACGCAGCGGTGTTCGTTTTTTCTTTAATTGATTCATATTACAGAATGCTGTAGTAGAAATGCGCTCGATGAAAACAATATATACTGTAAAAACAATTCAATAATTCAACATCGTTTTTCAATAGTCTATGTTCGGGCGCCAAATGTTTGCATGTTATCAAACATAATGATGGGTTCGAAATATTTAACTATTCAAGCTTGTTTTGATTATCCCAACATTTATTTACATACTTAGAAATAATAGATATGGGACAATCGAAGAGATGTTAATATTGACAGTTATTTACACAGTTACAAAATTACAGATTATCTATACCCTTGAATTCGGATCATCGTACTTTATAAAATTATAAACTTTGTAAAACGATAATTCATAAAATAATAAATTTTAGTATAATTCATAAATTTATAGGTCAAATCAGTTTAATTTAATACCAATTTACCTAGTAATAATTTGCAGATATATTATGTTATGAAACCTTTAAATAACTCAATATTGCCTCACGTTAAAAAGGTTAAAATAAAGAATTTTAAAAATTAGTGAACAAAAGTCATATTTGGAAGCACTATCAAGAAAAAAAAATAGATTTAAAATATATTTTTCTATAATTTATAAAAATAAAATAAATTTCTAAATATTTCATTTAAAAATATAAATATTACTATTATTTTCACAAAAAAAACGACATTGACTCGGTTAGATAGAGCCAGCGGGTCGAGCCGGGCCAGGCCTGTATCCTAGAAGAATTGTAGTAAATACAACAATGTTAATTTGCATTTTAAACAAGGCGATTTCTGTACGCAACCTCTAAACGTTATTTACGGAAACTGCACTGTTTTGGAAGAAATACGGACATTGCATTGTTTGAAAAAAAATACGGGAAAAAATCTATTAAATTTACAGAAATCTTTCGCATATTTACGGATTTGAAATCTCCTTTACGAAACTAATGCCATTTACGGAAATTGTACTGTTGTTTTGAAAAAATGAAACTTCCCCGAAAAATTTTACGGAAAATCTCTAGTATTTTCACGGATTTTTTTTTACAGTGTATGTCGTGCTGAAAATAATCTACCAGGTTCCATAGGTTCGTAGTCCCTGTTCTATATGATATTTTACATTATTTAGGTAAATGTTTGGACACATTTAAGTAATATAACCTTCACTTTGTGATCTCAAGTGACAATTTACTTAACCCATTAATCGTCGCTCCCCATACATTCACGGGCATTGTAGACTACCTTTTCAAAATTCAGATTGTTTGATTCCCGCCAGTTTTTTTTTTTTAATAGTGTAATTGGCTTTATGCTCGCATTATTTTATCTGCCATTAAGTAATGCGAATATTTCTACTTAAAAAAATTGGTGGCAATCAAGCAATCTTAATTTTAAAACAGTTGTCTACGCTTATCGGGAGCGACGATTAAGGGGTTAATTTGAGCTGACAGATCTAAATAGTAATACAATCTCTTTGGCGAAATTTCTTCATTCTAATGCTACTAAAATTGTCATTATTGCTCAGACGTATCTGAAAAGGCAGTTTTTATTCACCTTTAAATGTGAGGTGATTCAAAAATCACCGACTAAGATTAAATTCTTCTCTATATTAAATAAATCTTGTTGGCACCATGTGTAATATTTCCCTGTTATATTACAAACATAATACATTTTCTTTCAAAAAATTCAAATTTAATAATGTTGAAATATGCCATAGCGTGGTTTTATATATTCGGTATTGAAAAATACTTGAAAGATATAAAAATATAATACAGAAAAGTAAATATATGAAAGCAGAATATGTCTATAACGCAATTTTTACTTACCCATCATACGTAGTATAGGTTAAGTCTTGTAATCGTTTTGAAAATCTAAAAAAAAAAATTGATGGATTTACACGTTTCAGACACTGGAGATTCCGAAAAACATATTTTTAGAAAAAAAAATTTGCCGTCCGTCTGTCTGTGTGTCTGTAAACGCTCTATCTCCCAAACAAATTGAGATAGACACTTGAAATTTGGTGTGTACTTAGTATGTAATAATGGGAAGAAGCTTATTGAATTTCAGTAACTTCGATTATCCGGAACAACTTTTTTCGGACTCTCAAAGTATTCGTTCTGTTAGATTTAGATTAAAAAAAATTGAAATTGTTTATTTTAAGGAGTGAACATAAAAAACAATAAAAAACATAAATTTTGCATAAAAATGAAGTCGATCGGATAATTAGTTGCAGAGATATTTGTAATCCTATTTTCCACACTTTTCGATTTTTCATGACCCTGTATTTCATTCAAATTTCTATTTAAAGATATATTTTAATTGGAAACGAGACGCTTTTTCCAACGTAGTAAACCGTTAGTTAATATGGTTATCAATTTTGGAGTTGTGCAGATGTTTCTTTTAGGCAATTCAGTAATAGAGCATTTAAAGTTTACGACGTCATCAAGCCAGGTTTTTATTCGAATTGCAATGCATTTTATAAATAGTTTACACATGTTTTATTTTCATATTTTATATAGTGCATATCCATGATGGGTAAGTATTACGGTGGCCCCCAACGACTAGTTTCTTTACGAAATTCTGTTTCTGGAGAAAGGGAGACAATTCATTCTTATGAGAGCGTGTGCATGCTAAGAAAGATACCTGTCAAAAACACAATTCTTCTCCTGTATTTCCGTCTTAGAAGATTTTGCTGTATAAGGAAGTGGAAATATCATCAAGAAACCAAATTTTGTTACAACCATAAAAAAATGCATTTAATTTCTATCACCTGAGAAGTTTTATAAAACTATTCCAACAATAGAGTGTAATAAAGTAAAAATATATATCGTTTAGCTTCCCACTTTTTTAAGTCTCATATTGTTTATATCATCAATATAATATTCAACAAGCTGTTAACTTGTTATAGAATTTGAGTTTCTTCATATTTATTCAAGAGCTCTCGTTATTACATTCTTTTATTATTGTCTTTTGGTTGGATAACTCAACCTGGTTTTTGTATGTAGAGATGACATTTTGCAGTCGATTTTTAACCTACATACTATGCCTTTTAGGTTAGAATTATAAAAATTACGTTCACAGATGCGTTTCCTATCACAATATAACATTGTAATATTTTTAGATTTTAATTATAAATTAATACATTAATTTTAATGCATTTATCCGTTAACCCGCCACAGGTGATAAATTGCCAAATATTCTCTTTAACTCGTACATATGTATACGAGTTGACACAACAATGGATTTAATTATGCGCCAATAAACACTCGCCAAAATATGCCAAATAGCTGTAAAACTGCAACAATGAAACGTTTTAAAGGCAGAAAATGATAAAATAAATTATAAATTAAAAATTAAGATTGTAATATATAAAGAAAAATACGTTTTTATAAATTAAAAGTTTAATATTAATTAATTTACGATTATAGGTTGAGAAATAAATTTAAAAATCCTAAAAATATATATTTTAAATATTGTTTCTGTTTCTTGCCTGTTGTCCTATTTTAAAATAGGAACAGCACAAAAATTATATATTTTTTAAATAAATTCATTTGCTTGAGTTTTCTATCAAGCGTAATTAAATCAGTGAATTTTTCATAATCGAGTTTGGTGCCAAAGTCAAATTAATGTATCGTTGTGGACATTTTTCGGGAAAAACATGAATCAAAAAATTATTTTCAAGATGAACATTAAATGATTGTAAAATAGTGTTTCTTAACACTTTCCAACATAGTTGAAAAGTGTTTATGAACTCGGTTTGTCTGTCTGTCTGTCATGCAATTGATAGATGCCATTGAGCTTTATTATGACACGGTCGGTATTGAAAATGAAGTGTGTAGCAGTTATAGTTCCTTTACAGGGACACTCAGAAAAATTCCGTTACATTACGGTCTATGGGAAAAATTTACTTGCGATTCATTTTGATGATGTTACACTCTCTCAAACATATCAAAAGGAATATATATATACTGAGGTTCACTACAAGAGACATACTGTAGAATATGGTGTGCATAGCATTTACAGTTTCGTTACATGGAGACTCAAAAGAATTCCTTAACACTACGGTCTATAGAGAAAAATATTTTTCCGTTTATTTTACGAATGCTTCACTATTTCAAACATATTGAAATTGATATATAATACTGAAAGACATTACAAGAGGCTTACTATAGAATATTATGTGCATGGCATTCATCGTTTATTTGCATTGACACCCAAAAGAATTCTGTTAAAGTACTGCCTGCTAATGGTAATTGCTGAAAGTGCGTGTTCAATTACGATTCGCGTTTTTAAATTTAACTAATTTTTTGCATATTACTTGGTGTGTATAAATACTATAGATAATATACAGAGCAACACAAAACATCTAGAGTCCGTTTATTGACGGAAATTCATGAAAGGGAATTTTCAACTGTGCTATGCGTTGTCAAACTGAACTAAATTTTATAATTCTATGTAGTATACATACAAATCTATAGATCATAAACAGGGCTGCACAAAAGAATTTGGATAATTTCCCGAATATTGTTGGTAATTCCTGAAATTGGGTTTTAAAATGTGTTGTGCGTTTTCCAAATATTTTACTTAGACATCATCTGTCGCCTTATCAAACATTAAATATTTCTAAAAGTATTTTCGAAGTGTTAAAAAGTGTTACACAATCTATGCTTGACGCACGATTTTTCCTTCTTGTTAAAATGCTTTTTTTATTTTATATATTTTTTAACTCAACTTATTTTCTGTATGCAAGGATGGAATTTTGTAATCGATATCCCCAAGTCATGATATGCTAGAATTTAAATATATATTCACATGTGTATTTTCGATGACAATGCAATATTTTAATATGTTTAGAACTTAGTTACAAATCAATACATTAATTTTAAGGCATATTACCTTTTACCCGCCATAGGTGATTAATCGTCAAATATACTTGAGGGTTACAATTATATACGAGTTACAAAAACAATGGACTTAATTATGCGCCAAAATAGGCCAAATGGCTGTGAAACTGCAATGATTCAACTTTAAGCACTAAAAAGGAAGAAATAAATTATAAATAAAAATTTAGCGTGCAATAATTAAAAAATATGGTACTTTTCGGTTAGCCGGGCGCCAGTGAAATTTATATATCTATGTATACATATATATACATATATATATACATACACACATTTATATATGCATGTATATATATATACATATATATACACATACATATATGTGTATATATATGTATATATATGTATATATAGATACATACATTTCACTGGCGCCCGGCTAACCGAAAAGTACCAAAAATATATACGCTTTTATCAAATAACTGTTTCATATTAATTAAATTATGATTATAAGGTGAGAAATCAATTTAGAAATTCAAAAAAGATAGTTTAAATAATGTTTTGCTTTTCTTCCATGTTAGCCATAACGAAACAGAGCAAAAATCATATTTAAAAAAAATAAATTTACGAGCTCGTGTTTTAGCTCGTGTTTCGAGCTCATTGTTTTATCGGACAAATCAAAGCGGTGAATTTTCGAGTTTGGTGCTTATGTCACATTCACATAATTTATCGGAAATTGTTTGGAAAAATCATGAATTGCCGTCATAAAATTATGCGGGATTTTCAAGGTAAACATTGATTGCTTATAACAGAATGTTTTTTTAAAAAAGCTATTTGTACTTTTATATTTATTATTTTTGGATTCGGCTTATTTGTTTTCATGGTAACAATTCTATCTAAACATTTTCTAATATCAGCTAAAAAATATTATTTATAAGCGGAAATAATTAAGGCACGCTGATACAGAAAATAAATAAAATTGCTTTTTATTTATATTTGCACAGAAACATTTTTACAAAATAGTGAAGTAAATAATAACATTAATACAAAGTGTAATATCAGAAAGTATAAAAATCATCAGAAAACCGAGTCTTGTTATTATCCTAAAAAAAACAGTTAACGTCTCTTATCTAATATGATATGAAATATAAATGTTTTAATTGTTGCTTAGTAGGGTAATAAAATTAAAAAATATATATTTCAGTTCCTCTTTATCACAATCCTGTATTGTTTGTCTCATCAATACAACGTTAAATTGCTAACTTAAAATCGGATATTTTACTGTACAATAGTCTCTATTCTATTCTGGATTGTTCAGATTCGTTTTTGGACACAGTAAAGCAATATAAAATTCAGTATATAAACTCAGGTGATAACACTGGACGGTACCAAAATCCTCCCTGTAAAAATAATGGTTGATTCTTATAGATTTCACAATACTAAATCAAAATATGGCAATGAAATTACTGTATCATCTACTGTTTTTAAGAATAAGGTTTTGCTTTTAAATTTAAAGTATTTTATGTCTTGCTAAAGCAAAGGTGGAACTTATGTAAATAATAAAATATAAAACATAATTTGTAAATTACCTATAAGCAAATGTATAAAAAACATTACTGGAGTTACAGAGGTATAATAAATGAAAATACATTAGTGGCTAGCAAATAGTAAATTCGAGCACGAAAGGGGGGGGGGGGGAGACACAGAAAGAAAAATGCACGATACAAGTGTCAACAAACTAGATTTTCATGATATATTTTATCGATATGTTATCTAAAGCAGTGAAAATACTTTTTTACGATTTCAATTTTATCTACATTGCAAACTAATGTGACAATCCTTCAATATTTGTTATTGCATAAAATTCTTTCTCGAAGAAATGGTACGAGCTGGGGTAATTTGGATTAGAGTCCTGCATCGGGTCGGGTTACCCGCTTTTACCCGCACCCGACCTGAACCGCGGGTCGGGTCGGGTCGGGTTGACGCATTATTTTTTCGTTGCGGGTCGGGTTCGGGTCGGGTTGACTTTTACTTTTTTGCTGCGGGTCGGGTTGACTTTCATTTTTTGCGGGTTCGGGTCGGGTTCGGGTTGACTTTTAACTCTTGTGGGTCGGGTTCGGGTTGACCCGCTTTTTTTAAAGTATATCCAAAATATTTTTTCAGTTGAAAAATATATCTACAATAAAATATTTATAACGAACAACTCTATTTAGCGGTCACTTCTTCATTTTTTAACACATATATTTTGTACTCTTTTATCACTGAATAGTAGATATTTCCGAATAACAAACTGCTTCGACAGTAGATTCCTTTTTCGCTCAGTTGTATCTGACCCGAAACAGAAAAAGCTATTTGAAATCAATCTTCAATCCGATCCGAACATGAAAAATATTTATCGTCGAGTCGCAACCTGAGACCAGACCCAAACCCAGCACATTTCAATCGGAACACGAAATAATTTAACTCGAACTCGACCCGCAACCCGCAACGAAATAAAACAAATAGTTCATTTAAATATCATTAAGGAAAACCCTTTTTAGCTTACAGGCTATCAAAGTCTAAGAGCTACTGTGCCCACCCGATCTGTATGTATGTACGTATGTATGTACGTACATAACGCGATAATTCTGGATAGAATTATCAGATTTGGTTCAAATGTTGTATATAGGTTCATTCTGATAAGGCGCTTCCCTGATCAATTTTGGGGGTTCATTGGTTAAGTATAAAGATAGGAAAGGGGGGAAATCCCCCTTTAATGGGTTTTTCATTCAGAATTATCCGATTTGCTTCAATTTTTATACATAGGTTCATACTGATAAGACCTCAGTAGTTTTGGGGGTTTTATTGGTTAAGTGTAACGGGGGGAACGGGGGCCTAATTCCCCTTAATAGGTATTTTATGCAGAACTATCCGATTTGCTTCAAATTTTGAAAATATTTCTTTGAAATAAGAGTATAATATTTAAAAAAATTTTCATTATACGATTAGTGTGAATAGCCTGTGAGCTCAATGCCATCAGTTTAACTGGGCACTTTTCTTTATTTAATTGAATGAATTAGTAGCATTACATTAATGCTCAGGAATTCCACTTAATCTATCTTTTTAATATTGTAAAAAAATAATAATAATTAAAAAGCATCTACTGATAAATACGACAAAATTAAAACTTTAATTATAGAAAATGTTTAAAACTCGATTTAAAAAAAAAAAAAAAAAAAAAAAAAAAAACACTGACTAACCATCTTAAAAGCAGAACGCATGTCGAAAAAATCTAGTTAGTCATTCTTCACTAATCCGTGGTTTGAGGGCAAGAGCAAAACATTTATATATTTATTGTTAATATGTTACTGTTTCTTGTTTACATTTAGTATAATTTTGCCTGTGTTTAATATATCTTTGTTCATATCTTTTACTTAAATTTAATTCCTTCGTATAACATTAATGGTTAATTCAAAAGTTTTTTTTAAAACTGTATTTTAATAGCGACCGCATCTAACAAAAGCTTTAATACTGTCTAAAAATATAAATGCCATATATTTATACATGTAAATAATAAATAGAATATTTCCATTCCTTGCAACTGCAACCAATATACCCCACCCCCCCTTCCTCCAAGCTTTAAAACAATTAAAGCAAGTATGTGTGTAGGGGAGAAGGGAATTTTTTTTCATATCATACATAAGCAATAAATGCCATAACTTTTTGAGTGATATACACGCATATATATATATTTTCATTCAGTTGGCAAAACTTCTCAAATGGATTAAAATATTTTTATAATTAATATTTAATTAATATTTTTAATTATTTTTATAAATTCATCTAATGTAAACTTGTATATTCATATTCATATTGAGCCGGTGAAACGAGCTCGAGAAATTAGTAAAACGTGTGAGCAGATAATACTTTTTCCGCTCTACATCTATTTTATAATCATAAGTAACTCGTAATTAATTACGCATTCCCCTTCTTTAGAATGTCTTAAATATAACTACTCCATTTAATAGATAATATATCCTATCAGTCTGCGAATATATCAGTTTATGTCCCGAGTTGTAAATAAACAGAAATGGTAGAAAACTGAAACTCGTTTTCAGCTGGCGTCTTATAATTGAAGTTCAAGATCGTTTTACTCTTTTTATTTATTCTTGGTAACGTCCAGGGATGAAAGTGTTTTAGTTTTCTGGATGTAAATAAAGCATAAGCAACTTAATGGTGTTTATTTCACTAGAGAGTTCTAAGTGGGTACCACCAATTAAACGTTGCCTGGTACTTGGATATTACTTATACTGACAGATTCTTGTTTACATGGGTTTTTGGATGCAACATATTATATGAATTGGTGCGAGAAGTTTCTCACTGTTTTACTCATTTGAAATCTAGTAGTTGAAGAGGATAAGTCGATCGAGAATGTCTAACGACGATATAAAGAAAAAGATAGACGAAGAAGAATATTTCTTAAAACCAAAAGTTGGAAAATCAGAAATATGGAAAAGATTTAAACAAGTTTTTGATAAAGACGATGTTTTAGTACCGGATGTTATAGCTTGTGATAACTGTCACAAAGTGTTTCGTTTTGACAGCCATAAAACAGGAACATCTACTCTTTTAAAGCATAAATGTATGCCTTCAAGTAAAGGAGCTCAAGGAAAATCTATTGACAGCTTCTTCAAAGAAAAAGAAACGGTACCTTCTGTACAAAAACCATCTCAAGAAGATAAGAAAATTATCATTGAAAAAATAACCAAATTTGTATGTCGGGACCTGAGATCATTTAACATCATTAAAGGAAGAGGTTTTCAGGAGTTAGCCCAATGTTTAATTTCGCTGGGAAGTAGATGTGGCGATATGGATGTGAAAGATGTACTTCCAGATCCAACAACAGTATCAAGGAACATTCATCAAATAGCACAGAATATTAGAGACGAGGTTAAAGAAGAACTAGGTAACACAATTGAAAAATGGGGTGGAGCAGTTACGCTAGACTTGTGGACAGATGATTACAAAAAAAACTCTTATCTCTGCATGACAATTCATTATATAAACGATAAGTGGGATTTAATAGACCGAGTATTACATACTACCTTATGGGACAGTAACCAGAAGAAAACGGGTGACAATATAAAGCCCATAGTTATACAGAATCTAGAAAAGTTTGGTATTAGTGAACAATTTGAAAATTTAATCTATGTAACAGATAGAGGATCAAATTTGATTGCTGCTCTTAGAAACAATGTTAGATTATCTTGTACTGCTCACATATTAAATAACATTCTGGAAAAAACTGTGGATAGGAATACTCAATTTTCAGATATGATAAATGCTTCAAAATCCCTTGTGAAGTTTTTTAAGCAAAGTGGCTTGCAAAATAAACTGTCGAAGTCTTTAAAGGCTAGTGTAGATACCAGATGGAACAGTTCATTTTTTATGCTGAAATCAATTGCAGATGTTTACTGTGAAGTGAAAGAGCTTCTTTCGCAGAGAAAAGAAGAGAGCAAGCTCATTGAAATCCGACAGCCTTGCCTTGAAAAACTTATATCATTCCTGGAAAAATTTAAAATTGCATCTGACGAAATTGAAGCAAAAAAACGACCAACACGTTTTTTGGTAATAATTTGGTACAACCGACTGTTAAAGCATCTTGAAGTTACCGATGATGACGATGGAAATTTTCGTGATTTAAAATCATCATGCCACGCCATTTTCAAAGAAACTTTTGAAATTAATAAATATCATAAGATGGCTATTTTCTTACATCCAAAGATGAAGTCGCTGAAGATATTGAACGATCGAACAGAAATTGATTCTGTGCATGCAGAAATAAACAATTTAATTTCTGCCTATAGCAAGAAGATTAAAGATGAAAATACAAATGTTACTGACAGGAAATCTATTCCAAGTTATGAATCAATGGAAATAATATGTAAAAAAAACCCGGCCAAAAAGCAAAAAATAAAATGTAACATTTCAGATTTTGAAGACACAGATGAAAGTGACAACGAAATTAGTGAATTGGAACGCTATATAGCTCTAAAACCTGGCAAATTTAGGGACAGTGATGGCAATCAAACAGATGTTCTGAAATGGTGGCATACAAATGAAGCAAATTTTCCTTTGCTATCCAGAATAGCAAAATTCATTTTAAGTATTCCTGCAAGTAGTGCAGCTAGTGAAAGAGATTTTTCCTCAGCGGGTTTAACTCTTAGTGATAGAAGAACAAATTTATGTCCAAAGAGATTGGATGATATTCTTTTCCTACACAGCAATTTAAAATATCATGATGCATAAAAAGAAAAAAAGAAACTAAAACATTTTCTATATAAGCTTAAAATATAATTATACTTTATGTCATAAAATATTTTGATCAACAAGTTTCATCAAAAAGTAAGATACTTCTTTATATATTTTTTATTCAGTACTGCAAATTAAATAATCATGATTCATAACTGAGTATATTAACTACTGTATATTTTTCAACTTATATCTATCTTTTAATTATTTATTATTATTATTATTATTATTATTATTATTATTATGTGTTCTTTTTAAATTATCATTTTTTATATATTTATCTATTTATTTTTTTGTCAGATAAATTGTTTTATTCAGCGAGTTTCATAAAAGAATAAAAAAAAGTCATTTCTGCAAAATTTTGTTTTACATGGCAAATTTAAAGTATCATGATTCACTAAGAGAAGTTAACGTAAAATAATTACAGTATAACTTTTGAAATATGATTATTTTTAAGTACTAAATTTTCAGGATGCATAACCGTGCATTTTTTACTACCACTATTTTCGAATAGTATTCTAGCTTAATTTAATAGCAGAAATCTGAAATTTAATAAGTCTTACTATTCTGGTATTCAGATTAAAACACTTCTACGCACCCTCTCTCTCTCTCTCTATATATATATATATATTAAATTTCCAAATTAAACTTAAAATACTATAAAATTTAAACGATATATATATGTATATATATATATTTGCTTTCAAATTATCATCCTTCCTTGTCCTTGCTGTTGTGTAAACTTTTCAGCCTGAAAACTTGATACAGCTTGGTGATATCTGCATATTCTTGTTCTATATTGAAAATTAAAGTAGTTTAAAATGAATAATATAACATAAAATAATTGCAGGAATATTTTTTAAATATGTTTATCATTGTCAACTTTTTATGGATGTTTGATTTTAAATTATCATTTTTCGTACTGTGTAAATTTTAATGTCAATGTTTCAATCTGCAATTTTTTGGGAAAAAAAAATAGATTTTATGTATATATATATATATATATATTTATATCAAAAATCCATGAAAGAAAATAGTTGGAAATGCTTTCTGTATAATATTTAAATATATATATAACAACATTTATATTTGAATATGCTTAATTGTAAATTCTTTGTGGATATATATATTTTTTAATTTTCACCTTAGTTACTGATAGTTTCTTTATTTTTATAAATACTTAATTCTGTCGTTTGAAGTTTCTCACTATTGTATTTGAGGACCATAGAGGCCAAGGGGTATAAGTGACAAAATTGAAAAAACTGAGTTAACTGCACAGGCGATCTCGAAATAAGGTTATTTATTAGTACGTAAAAAAATATAAGTGATTGTTTAATTATTTGTTGCGTTCTGGAGGTCATTTACTGAAGCATTCGAAATTTCTACCACTTTTTATCAATACAGATTAACTATAAATTTGAAAAAACAAAACAATGTACCCCACCTTCTTTACGTAGTTATTGAAATAATAGTTCAAAAACCACAATGAAATAAGCAACAGTTTCATAATTATTTCAGTCGATTAATATTGACTCAAAACTTTGAACTCAATTTACTCGAAATCGAAATTTTGTAACTTGTACCCCTTGGCCTTTAAGGTGGTCATTTATTTTTAATGTTATAGCACTGTATATCAAGTATTTAGTAGAAAAAAAAATCTGTTTTTAATAATACTTCAGTAATTTTTTATTGTAAATAAAGCCATGTCATTAAAAATTAGAAAATTAGATTTTTGTCTAAATTGCAAGATTAAATAACTTTTTATAACAAAATTGTGAGTCTCAAATAAGTATATTTAACCGGATGCAAATGCAAACAAATATAAAATGAAAGTTATGAAGTTATGACAGGAAATCAAATTCAGTAATTAAATCTTAATATATTTGAGTAACTTATTAATTTTACAAAATAGGAAGAAAAATATTATTAAATTTATAACACATATTAATTTTAAAATACTGAGTTGTATCTCAAGAAGTTTGAAATTATTAAATTTGTTATTATTTTTATTCATTTGGTGGTCTAGGTTTTAATTTATCAATGGCCTTACAATAATTTTCAGAACAGTTTATTAGTTCAACACCCTTTAATATATCAATTTTATGTGTGTATTTATATTTATCTAAATCTCTGACTATTATTTCATCAAATATTATGTTTCTATTAAGGATGTTCTCAAATGCAAAAGAGTTACTTTCTGACATATATTGGAATTCATTTATGTTCATAAAAGGATGGAACTAGCAGGTTTCTTTTATTCAGAAACTATGTAATTGATTGGCGTTTTTTTTTTTTTTTTTTTTTTTTTTTTTTTTTTGTGAAGGCAGAAGATTTTTCAGAAAATACTGTCAAAGTTGGCATTTTAAAGCGAATTCCGGACGTGACAGCGTGGTAAAGTGGAAAACTAGTCGTCACGTGACACGAATTGCTTATAACTCGATTATTTATCAAACTTTTATTTATCAAAAAATGGAAAACGGTATTCGATTCCAAATTGTTTCAATTGACATGACTGCCAGTTTTATGACTTTACATTTAAAAATGTGTTAGAAAGCTTCGCGTTGTTGCGAGAAGGGAATTTAAGAACCACCTTAAAACAGCACTTATTATTATTATTATTATTATTATTATTATTATTAATTTTGTTTCCCCTCCACCACCTAGAACCTGTGCGCCGGGGCTACAATTGGTGCTTTTTCTCCTTATCAAACTTGGTTACTTGCTGTCACTTTCTAATTCACTCTACATTACGTAATATATATATATATATATATATATATATATATATATATATATATATATATATATATATATATATATCTTCATCTTATTCAAAAATTAGAACCTCAATTTATTGGATATTTCGTTATATTGTATTGTATTTGTCGGTTAATATTATAGTATGTTTTTTTTTTTTTTTTTTTATTTAATGGTTATTATTAACAAAAGTTTATATATATATAAAAAGAGCTAAATACCCACTACCGCCTGGATGACTGATTGTATCAGTTTTGTTCTAGAATAATAATACATAATTTGGAAAAATGGGGAAGAATGCAGATAGGGAGTTTAATTCGAATAATTCTCCTCAAGGTACTGCTTCGTCAAGTGTAATATATGTGTATATGTAGGAACTATCACAAATACAAAAATACGATACATGTATTTTTATGTGTATCAAAAATAAAATGTTGGTAATATTTTTCATATTCCAGTGTTCTTAACTGTACCATAGAGAATAATTTCTGATTAAATTTCTTATATATAATTTAATTATTTTGCAGTAAATTGAATATATACTCATTCATATTCAAATATGTATTTATTTTCTTCTAAAACGTAGTTCTGTTCAAAATTTTATGAAAATTCAAAGAACTCTAATTTGATTAAAAAATCCAAATGACTCGCAAGTAGGTCCACACCAAGAGTAGTGCGGACGGTGCCCCGGCACCAGGCACCAAGCACTTTAAAATGCCGACAGGCGTTTTCAGTTACCACTTTAATGTTCCCAGGGAGCGATAGAAATATGTACAAAATGTAAATTCTTATTTTTATGACAAATGAAAATTGCCACTTACAAACTAGTATTTCTTTTCCATAAACACTTACACTATTTAGATTTATTTCACTCTAAACCATTTTATTTTAGCATTTTTTCGTAAATTATAGAAATTGTATAATCTTATTAAGATCTTTGAGCGGCTCTGTTATGTAAATTGCGCACTAATTTTCGTTTAACGCTTTTAAGGGCAAAGTATTCTATTGTTAGGATGTTGAAAGGATTGAATGACACCAGAATTTGTGAACAACTTTCTGAAAATAACTAAAAGCTTTTCTTTACGTGCATTAGAAAAGCAAAATTTTATTCAAAAATTCTGGTGCCATAGTGGCATATGGGTATTTGATATATGGTAAGATGTTTATATAATATGCCACCGCCCTTTAAGGGAATTATGTGCAATAGACACATGTGCAGAAGCCACAAATTAAAATAACATTCAAATTTTTAGACCTTGACTCGTGGTTATTTGATCATTAAAGTTATTTTTTACAGCTTTTGAGTTTTGGGAATTAAAAAAATTATATGTCTTATTAATTTTTAAATATTCTTAAATAATATCTCTCCTTCTCCCTAAATCTAAAGATGCAGTGGAGGTAAAAAATAAAATTTAATGGGCAGTAAGATTCTACAATTAAATTTAGCTCATTTATACAGGATGTTGTCAGTGCAAACTTTCTTAAAATTGAAAACATCACATGATAATTTTCTCCGACTGCAGTGAGAAGCTGATTCAGTGAAAACTTTTAACTAAAAAAAGTGCTAAACACAGCACTGATGGGCAGAATAGCTGATTATTGGATTTTGTATGAAATACCATAATGTCGGCGCAAATTTCTGTCAATTAGCTTTATAGTGTTTGTTCAATAAGCTACATTACTTTGTTTTTGTTTCTAGTTTGCGGAGATAGTTTTATTGAGTATAAATTAAATTGCATTGAAAATCGCACAAAATATCAATGTCGCAGTTAACTATATCCCTTTAAAATTTTGTGATTTTATTTAAAATTTAGATTAAAACCAGCCAAGTTTCGATCTTTTTTTTTCTTCGTTTAAATCAGAAAATGGGAAAAGAAACAGAAATTAAAGTAACAAGCATTTAATTCTAGAAAAAAAAAAAAACTATTGAGAATAATTTTAACCAAAATAGTTGTCGTTTCGTATCTGCCAAACCTTCTAATGTTTTTCCAGATATATAAACATGTTTTCAAACAGAAAATTTATAGAATAAGGCATCTTAATCTTTCTTTTATTTGGTGCTTATTTGATTATATCTATATAGGAAGGTTTGGCAGCTATGTCGTTTAATAATAAGCTTTAAAAAATTTTTCCTATTGGATTGGGAATGCCAAATCAACGAGTGGCTCAACCTGTGCATTTTAGATTTTAATGAAAGTTACAGGAACTCCCTGATGATATAAATGAGAATATGCTTTTATAATTTTTCTTTATCTCAGTAAATTTTCATACAATTCATTTTTAAATTTCAAAAATTCATCATCTTTTGGTTTGTTTTCAATTTTGAATTTCTCAAGCTCTATCAGGCGTAGAGAGTTGTTTGACCCCCCATTTTACAGAGAATATCATAAGATTTAATTTGATATGAATGTTGACTATACTTGGCTAAAAAAAATAATAAAAGTTTATAATTTTTTTTTTTTTTTTTTTTTTAATTTTGGAAAAATTATATGTTTTTGTAATATTATAAACTTTAAATCCTAAAAGTTTTAGTGGGATCTCAATGAGATCAGCAGTTATGTAAAAAAAGAAAAAATGTTAAACACCAGTTAGGGCTGGTATTTAAAAAGTTAAGCACCTTGCCAACTTTAGGATTGTACTAAAGACAATATTGTCTTATTAACTTTAAACAGTAATTTTTTTTTCCATAAATCTGATACCATTCATATTCCATTCTAAAACTTTCAGGATTTAAAATTTAAAATATTAAATTTAAAAAAAATAATTTAAAAAAATCAACACTATTTTATTTTATTTTTTTAATTTAATTTATTATTTTTTTAACCAAGCATAGTCAAACTTGTATATCAAATTTAATCTTATGAAATTCTCTTTAAAATGAG
This sequence comes from Maratus michaelseni, assembly GCA_963931845.1. NCBI lineage: Eukaryota > Metazoa > Arthropoda > Arachnida > Araneae > Salticidae > Maratus > Maratus michaelseni. The sequence continues at coordinate 267,790,960 of OZ007593.1, forward strand.
GGGTCAAGTACACGACCTGATGCAGGATTCTGCTCAACGATCTTGAGGTGTCCGCTATTTAGAGATTTCACTGCATTTGAATATGAAATAACATACATTTGTCCATTTTAAGGGGCATTCGTAATTATGTAAATACGTAGCACCTATTGTCGTCGTTCAATCCGTCCGTCCGTCCGTCTGTCCGCATATGACAACGCAAAATCTACCCAACCGAATGATTTGAAGTGTAATATATATATTCTTTGAAGAATTTTGACGAGTCATTTCAAATTTTATGTCAATCGGATAAAAACTTAAAACGATATTCATAAAAATATTTATTAATAATTTGAATTTTTGTTTTAAATCGGCGGTACTTCTTTCTTATAGGAGCTTCCGAGGTTTAATCGTCAAGCAACCGAGATACTTATTTTATTACGGAAATTAATCCGCAGACGATATAATTAATTTCACAGAATTAAAGATCACCAAGATCTGAATATTTATATAACTAGTTATAGTACATTTGTCACGTTTGACGTACAATTTCAAACTTGTTCTGTATAAAATTGGTATTAGACAAATAATTGTACATATACTTTTCATAATAGCATTAAAACATGGTTTATTGTCCTTTCACTGCGGGTTCGGGTCGGGTTGCGGGTTGAAGTATTGCGGGTTCGGGTCGGGTGCGGGTTGAAGTATGTCGGGTTCGGGTCGGGTTGCGGGTAGTCGAAAATTATTTTTGCGGGTTCGGGTCGGGTTGCGGGTCGACGAAAATTATTTTTGCGGGTTCGGGTCGGGTTGCGGGTTGACTTCAAATTGAATTTGCGGGTTCGGGTCGGGTTCAACCCGACCCGTGCAGGACTCTAATTTGGATGTCATATTTAAATGTAGGAGTATCAGATTTGTACAGTTTAGATATTTGTTTTACTGAGAGGATTTTTTTTTTTAACCAATGGGAAAATGGTTGTTGTTTTTGGTCGAGAATGGACCTCTTTGCGTCGTCACTTTATTTTTTTAAGCATTTTTTAAGCGTTTTTAACGAAATTCTGTAACTTTAGAAGAATTTTTCTTTGAATAGGCAATAGAAACGCATAAAATCGTTACAAAAATGTCAAAGTTACAAAAAGGATAGATGCAAACTATCAGATATGAAAAAAAAAAGAATTCAAAACATGACGTCGGATGAGAAATCGTCTTATAAAGCATAAAACGTGGTCTTCAACTTTAATTTCTTCAAAATACCTTTAGCTCAGACATCAATCTAAACAATAGTTAAAGTTATTGTGGGAAGGACCCGATAAAATATTAAGGTATATTTGTTAACATATATTGGTTAGCACTTTCCCTTTATTTGCACGACTTAATCTTACTCAATAGCGTTCAGTTGCTTCTTTTATCAACCTACTCGTTTAAACATTTTTTCAGACAGTATGTTGTTAAATATTATTATGTATCGCGCAACTTTTATCGTTTGCTGGTTGAAACATCTGCGACATCGGCATGCGATGATGGAAAGGCACATTGCTTACAATCGAATGACGAATGCATTCAACGATGTCAGGGGTGCGATGGAGAGATTGATTGTGTAGATGGTTCAGAAGAATATTTCTTCGAGGGCGGAGAATTCCAGGATCTCTTCAATTGTAGTAATGGAAAATGTGTTTATCAGTAGATGGTTCCGACAAATATTTTTGCGAGGGCAGAGAATGCCAGGATCTCTTCAACTGTAGTAATGGAAAATGTGTAATGTGTAGATGGTTCCGACGAATAATTTTGCAAGGGCAGAGAATGCCAGGATCTCTTCAACTGTGGTAATGGAAAATGTGTAATGTGTAGATGGTTCCGACGAATAATTTTGCAAGGGCAGAGAATGCCAGGATCTCTTCAACTGTAGTAATGGAAAATGTGTAATGTGTAGATGGTTCCGACGAATAATTTTGCAAGGGCAGAGAATGCCAGGATCTCTTCAACTGTAGTAATGGAAAATGTGTAATGTGTAGATGGTTCCGACGAATAATTTTGCAAGGCAAGAGAATGCCAGGATCTCTTCAACTGTGGTAATGGAAAATGTGTTTATTTGTAGCAGTTAGCAACGGTTATGATAACTGCGGCGATGGTTCAGACGAAATGTTTTTACATAGTTGTTCGTCGTTGTTAATATTATTACATACCGCGCAACGTTTATTGTTAGTTGGTTAAAACATCTGCGACATCGACATGAGGGGATAGAATGGCGCATTGCTTACAATCGAATGACGAATATATATATATATATATATATATTAAGCTTTTGGAACATTTTTCCAATGGTTGTAATTTGTTAAATTACAATTTTTTTTTTTGCCTACCAGTGTAATTAGTATATTTTGAGCACCCAAATATAAGTAGTGATACAATCCCTTTGGAAAAGTTTCTTCGTTATAATCCTAGCAAAACTATCATCACTCTCCGGATGTATCTCCAGAGGCAATATTTATATAACTAAATAAAGTACCTACTGGGGTTTAATTCTTGTGTGTATTAAACCCATTTGCATCTGAAGAATGCATTTCAGGAATTTCCTTTGTATCCAGCCATTCCGAAGTCATACCAGAAATTCTGAATAGTAATCTTTGCTCTATTTAATGACAGACGTTTCTTGATTACATAAACTAAAAATTCTTTGTTTGAAATTTCCGGTATGAATTCGAATTTCTAAATAAAAAAGAAATTCCTAAAATGGACGCATATATGCACTAATGATATCGATGCACTAATGATATCGATGCACTAATGGTGTAAATGGGTTAAATAAAACTAGTTGATACCGTATGTTTTTTTTTTGTGAAATTACAAACATAATGCAGTTTTTTTCTAATATTTTTTAAAACATCAAATTTACTAATATAGAAATACGTCATAGAGTGGTATATACTCGGTATTTAAGAACATTTGACGGATAGAAAATGTAATATTGAAAAGTACAAAAAAATAAATTTGTCACAACTGATGCAATGATTTAAATTCTGTCATTTGATAAGAGATGGAATTTTTTATAAGAAATTCTAACAGTAGAGTGTAATAAAATATTTATTTAAGTTCTAACTTATTTCAGTCACGTATTGTTTGTCTCATCAGTACAATCTTCCAAGCTAAGCTGTTAACTTCGTGTAGGATTTGGATTTCTTCATATTTATTCAAGAACTCGCGGTATTTTTTGATTCGGCTTATTTGTTTTCACGATAACAATTTTGTCTAGACATTATATTATATCAGATGAAAATTATTATTCATAAGCAGCAATAACTAATACAAGCAGATACAAAATAAAATTGCTTTTTATTTATTCTTACACAGGGAAAAATTGTCGTATTGGAATTTATAAAATGTAAACATAAGCCACTTCAGTCAGAAAACCTTTAAAGTGATTTTTTATGTTTTTCCCTAGGGTAAGTAAAATACGTAAATACAGGGTGCGCCATAAATTCGTTAAAACTTTAAAAAATCATGAAAAAGGAACAAACAATGCTAAACAAATTGCGGTTTGCACGAATGGGCTTAGAGTGAGATCGGATTTTTTAATAATAAAAAAAAAATAGTTCAAAAAATTTCCCATAGATGGAGCTAGGATGCATTATATGAAGCAGATTTATGCAAATCAGGCTGTCAATAAAACACCTCTATTGACAAGATTCTTCATTCGATGTCAGCAGTGTGCTACAGGGTAATCAATTTAAAAGAGTACCCGTTGGTTTTTCTTATTACCCTGAAATCTGACGGATGTGGCAACTATTCTAACACTGAAGTATAATTTTTTTAACCGTGTTTAAGTGTGGGAAACAATTTCCAACGCTGTTAGTCTTTTACAATTTTATTTGTGAGGTAAAACAGAAATGGAGACGCACAATGTTACTTAATCCTGTGATAAATTTATTTTAGAAAAACATAACTTAACTCAATTTTTTTACATTATCATACCTTACAGAAAATGTTGAAAATGATCGCCACCATTTTGAATCCAAACATGGAACACGTCCAACCAAATTTTTTGACACACTTCGCAACATTGTTGGTGTTATTGACGAGATTTCACGTTCTTCCACAGAATAACGAGCATATTTTCATTAAAGTCAAACAATTAATTGATGCAGACGATTTTTATTGTTGCCATTCATAATCTTACGAAATGAGTTTTCAAAAATAAAAAATAAATAAAAACGTTGAAAGAAGCAGACGATTTACTCAAATAATTTGCGCAGAAGCGGATTAAAAATTACTAATGATGTTCACGCGAATTTATGTTTAAAAAACGAGTTTTCGCATTTAGAAAGTGAAAATAAACGATACCCGCACATTAAATATAGACATATTAAATAAGTAATGATGTTAAAAATCTTGCTACATATATTGTAGATGTGGATAATACAAAAAACAAACGGGTACTCTGATCACCCTGTATCATTACCAGATAAAGCGTTGTTAGTTGAGCTATTTTACAAGAACGGGAAATCAGCAACAGAGCAATTCTAGTATTGCCAAAAGTTCTGCACTGCAAAAGGGCTGGAGTGTGCTGGAGTACTGAAGCTTGTCAGACGCTTTGAAGAAAATGGTCATTTAGATTATCATCCACAAAGTGGAAGGCCCTCCTTGATATCTGCTTCATGTTATGCATGCCGTCGCCATCTATAGGTAATTTTTTAACCACAACTTTTCTTGTTACTAAAAAAATCTGATCTCTTTTTAATCCTATTCCAGCAAACCGAAAATTTTCAATATCATTTGTTCCTTTTTAATGAATTTTTAAAGTTTTGACAAATTTATGGCGCACGCTGTATATCCAAATAAATGACAGTGAATTTAATACAAACAAATAAATTCGTACACCATTTTTTTTTTTTTGTTAAATTTTCGGCCGTCTAGAATTTAGCTTCATTGTTGTGTATTTTAAGTTATAAAACAGTATTAACGATTACAATATCATGAATAGATTTCAGCAGTTAAAATAATTAGGAAAAAGAATTGAAAAGTGATCCTGAATAGAAATTAAAACCTTCCTTTGATTTTTTTGTATAAATAAATATTTTTGGTATAAATACCTTATAAATGAACTAATGACTTTTACTAAATTTCATTTATGTCTCCAAATTATCCAGACTCACATCTGCAATAGAAACAATATAATGTAAGTTGTATTTTGTTCAGTTTTCGATTTTATTTAATGACATAAACAAGAGGTGTTATAAGTACAATAATTTGTTTCGAGAATAAACTATGTGTAATGATTATTTAAATTATAAGGATATTTGAAATACAAATGTTATATATGATTGAAAGTGTACATAGAGTGAAAACAATAACTAAAAAGAATATCACTATTTTCGTACACATTTAAAGCACATCTTCTTATAGCGCGAGAGCTAGAGGGCAATTTAGAGCAGGTTTTGATAAAAGCTGAAAATTGGTAGTAATAGTATTTCTACCTTTCCTCAGTATGAAATCGTTAGTCTGCACGCTAGAAGGTGGGGAATTCGCGACTTACGCAATTAGCAACTTGCATTTTTTCGATGAACAAAAAAGGTTCTTGATAAAAACTACAACTTACATATATGATAATACATGTTGTTTTAAATGTAAAACAATAATTGGCAGACGAATCTGCCGGTACTAAATACATGGCATTCGTCTTCAAGATTGTTACAAAAGCAATTGAAAAAAGTTTTTTGATAAAACGTTAAACTTACATATCACATTCCATATACTGTTGTGTCTTAGTGTCGTGGCAGGCCTATTAGCCCAAGAGCTAGCATATAATTTGGAGCAGGTACTTGATAAAAGCTGAAATTTGGTACTATAATATTTCTACCTTACTGCATTATGGAATCATTGGTCTGCCAGCTAGTGGATTCCTAACTTATGCAATTCGCAATTTTTCGATGAAAAAAAAAAGGTTTTTGATAAAAGCTACAATTTACAACTATGAAAATACATGTTTTTGTGAATGTAAAAATATAATTGGCAGATGAATCTGCCGGTACTAATACATGGCAGACGTCTTCAAAGTTGTTACAAAAATAATTGAAATCAATCACTGTCATATGTCATCTGTCTTCCTGTCTTTTAACATTCAAGTAGTAAGTAGTATAGATGGCGCTGCATTAGCCCGAAATTAGAATATAGCGCCATACTAAGTCCTCATTTATGATCTAATATTTACAGCATTTTGATAGTTGATCATTGTTTATAAAGAACACATAATACATTTTTTGGTCATAACTAACTTAAGATTATGACAGTGATTGATTTCAATAGGATTATTTTGATTTACAGGGATTGATTTATTGGATAGTTTGATTTTTGTAAAAACAACAATTACAGCTCTAACGCCAATGTGACAATGTTCAGTATGACAAGTCGACTAGAGTAACAGCTTGCGGGTATTTTCTTACCTAACTGTTACGGCGAAGCAGACGATTTGGGGATTAAAATCCCTCAAATAACACTGCTACGATAAATTCCAAAACATATGTTTTCCAGTGATTTCATGATGAGTTAAATCCAACTTCACTTAGGAATAACACAACTACAGTGTTTACATTTGAAGCAGTCACTTCAAAAACTACATGAGTCACAGATTTAAAAGAATTCAGAAATCAATAAAAACTCTGCTACACGCAAACACTAGGTTTTTCCAGAACTTTTTTGTGCTCACTATATTTCAGAAATCTTTAAATTTGTAAAATGATATTAAATAAGACAGTTATCTGTTATTTATTTCATATATATTTTTAAAAAAAACTTTTGACTTATGTTGTTTCTTTTAGCTATGGTATTGCGTGCCCTAAAAATGATACAGTAATTTATTAATGATATTTTTATTAGATATAACAAAATGAAAAGAGTAATATTTGTCTTATTAAGCTGCAGAATTCCGAATTAAATAAGGTGAAGATTAATATTTTGGAATCGTGTTATGTAAAATCCCTAATCCTTGACACCTAGTCGTTAGAGAACATAATCATATTCACCATCCTACTCAATCACATTTCCTTCTTGCACTGTAAAAAAGACAAATGTTTCTTAATGTAGGAAAATATAATATAACCGCGAACTAAAACATACAATAACCTCCTAGGAGTTACTTACGATTCCGAAAAGCGCTCTTTATCTTTAAAAATCTCAGAAACCAATATATTTTCTAGATTTAAAGAAATATTTTTAAATACAGTTTTGCTGCCACTGACATTCGGCAACGTCTACGAGTAGTTTTTATAGGGCATTAATCAGTTTTATCAACCCAGAATATATGTTTTCAGGATACTATCTATTCTCAAGTAAACATTTTCATGGTCAATAAACATGTTTTACCGACAAACATGATAAATTAACAGCATTAACAATAACATTAAAATCAATATTATTTTGTTACTCTTACATGAAAAAATAATTTACGCAGCAAAAAATGTTAAACAGAGAATTGATAGCATTCGAGAAACAGATATTCCGGTTTCAGAAAACTGATTAATGCACTATAAAAACTACCTCGTAACGTTTCAGCAAAAGAAACTTTGTTTTTAAAAATGCGTCTTGAAATCTTGAAAATATATTGCTTTCTGAGGTTTCTAAAGATAAGGAACGCTTTTCGGAATCATGGGTAACTAGTAAGAGGTTATTATAAGTTTTCTTTCGTGGTTACATTATATTTTTGTTGATTAAGAATCTATTTTTTTCACTGTGTGTTCTGTTAGTAATTGGAATATATTTTCGTATTGTCGTCTACTAATGTTATTTTGCAATAAACGACAATTTCCCCGAACCTTTTGAGTGTCTACGGATAAAAAAAATAAAAAATAAAACTACGTAATCTTTGTCTACATATATGAGCCGTACTTCAAGGACACATTTGCAACAAAAAAGTGCATTTAAAAAAAATTACACATATATATTTTTTAAAAGACATGTATATTTTAAATGTAACTAACTATATTAAGATTTTATGAAAGGATCCCCATTTTCAGTTTAAGATGAAAAGAAAAGAAAGAGTCAGATAAAACTGCTGCTGAACATTAATCAAGTAAACTTTTGACCATATTCTACTGGCATTTACTTCTATTACGTAAATATTTTGTAAGGCGAAGTGATGTTTTACACAATTTGAGCAACCCAAGATTTCTAACGGCAGAGTTCTGTGGAAAACCATTCATTACTATACTACTGAAATTTCACTGAAGGATTTTATGTGCCCAAAAGAGCATTGTTTATACCACTATACTTTTTATATAAAATGGCCTGAAAATCGTCTATGATTACATCTTTCTACATATAAAACAAATCGTATTAAAATCGTGAATATTTTTCTGTTATATTACAAACATCGCCATAATGCAATTCTCATTAACACTCGATTACTAACTATCCTTATATTTGTAACATACAGCGACCTTTTCTCTGACTTCAAAAATGTCTTTGAAGACGCCAATTTGGTATACTTTTTTTAGTTCTTACGATTAAAGGCAAACATTTCTAGTTAATTTATATCTTTCTCCGAAATATCACTGTATAAATATTATAAATATGGATATTAAGTCATGTGATCTTGCAGTAGTTTGCTCTCGAAGTATAATTGCTCCCGAAGTTTTTTGAGGATAGCAAACGAGAGTTAAGAATACATTAAACAAACACAGATATTAAAACATAAGGAGATACTTTTATATTTAAGAAACTTTTATACTTAATATAACATCGATATCTACCATAGAATAGTATATCATGTAATACGAGCAAAACTTGTGTCTATGTGTGTGTGTTTGTGCGTGTGTATGCAAATTTTATCTATAAAACGGTTCTAGCGAATTGACTAAATTTTGTATCCTACTGTTTTGGAGAACAAGAAAGAAATTGGGCTAAGTCACGTGTTCGAGAAAATTCGATTAGCGGGTCATTTTGGGGTCACTAAAGGTCAAGCTAATTTTATCTAAAAAACGGCTCTAAGGATTTTGATTAAATTTTGCATCCTACCATTTTTGGTACGAGAAGACAATTGTGCTAGATCAAATGTTCGAAAAAATTTGCGGGTCATTTTAGGGGTCAAGTTAATTTTATCTAAAAAATGGCTCTAACGATTTTGACTAAATTTTGTATCGTACCGTTTTGGTGCACGAGAAGATTCCTGTGCTAGGTCACATGTTCCAGAAGATTCGATTAGTGGGTCATTTTGGGGTCACTACCAGCCAAGGTAATTTTATCTAAAGATAGCTCTAATGATTTACATTAAATTTTGTATCCTACCGTTTCGGGGTACGAGAAGAACCATTGAGCTAAATCACATGTTCGAGAAAAGTTCATTTTAAAGTAACTACGGGTCAAGATAATTTTGATCGAGCGTACTTCAGTCTTCCACGCTGTATTCATTATTAAAAAATGCTTAGAAACAAAGTGTAGTGTGAATCGAAAAAAAGTGGAATACATAATAACTCTTAACTTAAATTCTATTGCGAAAATTCTGTAAATTTATTTCGCTAAGTTAATGATAAACATCTTTTTTTGTAACATATTCTTTTTCAAAGATTGTAGACAAGAAAAATGTATTGTAAGTCACCACACTGAATCCCCATTGTACATCATACCTCCCCCTTTGTGTTTAGAAAACTTTATTCCTTTCTCTAGTTCTGATTTAGTTGACAATGAGTAAGGAGAGATAATAAATTTGGATTATTAGAAAAATGTATTTTTCTTATACACAGGTGCAATTTATGCGATTTGCTTGAGATGAAACTCATTTAGCAACCTTTCAAATCTGGCAAATAACAGAATGTCAATGATGTTTCTACTTGGAGATGCTCTTAATTATCACGCATAGATTTTCAGTTCTTAAGCTAAAAAATTTCGGTTATTACTTTTATCATTATGTTTAATAACAAGAAACCAAAATCACAGTAAACACATGTCCGTAAACTCAAAATATTATTATTACTTACTATCATCATTTTTCAAAAATAGTAAGAAATAAATTATATCTTTGCTTTAATAATATACATAAAGTTTCGTGTAATAATTTCCCTTAAAATGTTAAAAATGCTTGAAAAATACTAATATATATATATATATATATAATTTTATTATATATTTATATCTTTAATACGCAAACTTTTCTACATTTACAAAATTACGTGTACATATAATACATTTATAATAATGCTTAAAAGAAAATGTTTTGATAACATATACTCTATATTTGTTTCATTAGGCTGAGGATATCACATTTAGTTTTTAAGATTTTTATATATCTTAATTAACTTATAATTGTAAATTTCTTTAAATGTATTTTCTTAATTAGCTGAGTTTTCTTCAATCAACAGTTACGAATTGCATAAATTACCACCTTATAATATATATATATATATATATAATTAAACATTTAAACTGTTCAAAAAAGCTGTTCAAATAGCAAATGAAATGTTATTGTTGTTAGAATAGAAAAAGAAATTTAAATGGAAGCAATTATTGTCTGGATGTTTGAATGGCTCTTTCTAAATTTATTTTTTATGCAATTTAAATAATTGCATTCTCAAGCCTAAAAATTTACTTATTAAAACACAAGTAAATTTTGAAAAGATTGAATGAATAAAAAATATTTTTTCTGTCTAATAATACTCGAACATTGATTTTGAACTCTTTTGTAAATATAAATATTAATGCAAACTTGTGTTTTTTTGTTTATTAATTTAAATTTCGTTAAATAAAAATATAGATTCAGTAACTTGTTCTTATAATTTTTAAAATGTTCACTTTATTTAATATGTGTATATCGTTAAATCATATTTGACATAATAAACATGTGAGTTTTAACATTGCAATCTAAGTGTAATGCCGACAGGAAGAAACATGTCCAGGCCAAAAATCGAACCCAGACCCTTGGAATAACGCTCCAATGCTCTACCATTGAGCTACGAGGACGATAACCGGTTTGGCATCTCTCACCCATACATGTCGGGAAGGCTGAAAACGCAGCACAAGATGGAAATGTCAACATGAGCGCTCAAATCTTGTGGCAAACTTGTGACGACACATAAAGTCACCCAAATACCAGCATACGACACACATAAATATAATTTTAATTAATTTTTCAGTTAATTTTCAACAGTGAAATTCGCCCGAAGTTATTGAATAATAAACATGTGAATTTTAACATCTAAGCGTAATGCCGACAGAGTGAATTCCCGTCTTGGACATTTTTCACTCTGTCGGTATTACGCTTAGATAGCAATGTTAAAATTCACATGTTTATTATTCAATAATTTCGGGCGAATTTCACTGTTGAAAATTAATTCAAAAATTAATTAAAATTACTTATATGTGTGTCGTATGCTGTTCTTTGGGTGACTTTATGTGTCGTCTCAAGTTTGCCACAGGATTTGTGCGCTCATAATACATTTCCATCTTGTGCTGCGATTGCGTATGGGTGAGAGATGCCAAGCTGGGTATCGTCCTCGTAGCTCAATGGTAGAGCGTTGGAGCGTTATTCCAAGGGTGCGGGTTCGATTCCTGTCTTGGATATTTTTCACTCTATCGGCATTACGCTTAGATAACAATGATACAATTCACATGCTTGTTATTCAATAGTTTCGGACAAATTTCATTGCTGAAAATTAATTGAAAAAGTAATTAAAATCACTTACATAATAACATATATTTAGACGTTACATAAAACTTGAATTAATGACAAAAATAATCATTAAATTCCTTACAGTCATTAAAAATAATCAATAAGTTTTTTATAACATTATTCAGTAACCTTTAGTAGACTAATTTTTTTATTTTTTAAATTAACTTCATCTTAAGTAACTTATACAGGGTATTCCAAAAATTGTTAAGCGATTTATTTTTTACCTCTTGGATATAGGCTTGGTAGGCAATATAAATTGCAAAAGTGTTCAAAACAAGACAGGAAATAAGATTATGTTAATGAAATAAACCTCCGATTATTTTTCAAAAAGTTACACTTTTTAAATCTTTGATGCGAGTCCCTGGTGGAATATTAGATTTCTTTTCACACTTGTTATCTAATTGATATGAAGATATTATATTAGATTTAGTTTAATATTTCTTTATATCTTAATTAACTTATAATTGTATTTTTTTAATGAATCTTGTTAATCAACTCAGTTTCGTTCAATGAAAGTTATGAATTTGCAGAAATTTTTATTTAAAAATGGGAGTACGAAAAATAAAATTAAACAACTCTTTAAAAGACATTGACAAATTGTCTATCGTCTATTTGTATATGATCCCTTTTATCACTGATGAAATAGCATTCTAAATAGTACGAAAAAGAGGATACAAGACAGATGTTTCTTATTCATTACATTTCAGTTAATTTTAAAAATACATGTAAGCAGTTTTTTGCAATGACCTCGTCGCACCAAAAGTAAGAACAATCTACGTGTCTAATTTTGTCTAGGGGGGCCATATAAAAATTAAAAAAGTTTCACTTTTTAAAAAATAGTTGGAGAGCTATTTAATTAACATAATGTTATATGTTACCTTATTTTGATTGTTTATAATAATGCAATTTACATTGTTTGCTTATCTCTAACAGGTAAAAATTAAATCGCGTAACAACATTTTTGGGTCACTCTGCATTTGAATCTTAAAAGAAAAAAAAAATTGCTTAATACCTCAGTTTTGTTACATCATGTGTTACAAACTTCTGTAAATCACCATCTAATTATATTTTTATTATCGTTATTATGGTTATTTTTAGTAAGGGAAGAATAAAAATGTTATACTCTTTTGAATAACAGTTTAAATAAGTTGTTAGATAAGAAAAAATAAATGAAGTAATTACTGTCTAGCAATTTCAATAGTTATTTCTAATTTTTTTTTCTTATGTAATTGAGGTAATTATGTTTCTAAGCGTGTATATTATCTATAAAAATTTCTATATTAGTAAAAAATCCAAGATATATAAATATAATTTTTATTGTCACATTTGAATATTGCTTTTAAATAATTTCCTAATAATAAATAATCATTCCAGTTAGTTTATTTTAATTACTGCTTTTCGTTAAATCACATAGTACATATTTTTATAAATTTCATTAAACACAAATTAATTATAATAATTACAATAATCTATTTTGCAACTTCATGTCTCAGCAATTTACGAGGAAATTACATTTTAGTGACTGACTGAAATATGTTAACGTCCCTTGTATTGCATAACATTAAGAAACTAGTTAAATTGTTAACATGGTTCAAAAAGAAAATTAAATATATAATAAATGAGAATTTGCGTTTTGTGCTTCATTACGTTTTCCACACGTTGTATTAGATATCAATAAAAGCATACTTAAATAATTAACTTACATGCAAAAGTAAATTACTTAACGCCTAAATGACAGTCTTCTAAAGAAAACGAGATAAAACATTAGCATCAAGAATATGACAGTTTAAAGAAAGGTTTTAATGTCAGTATTCTGACGATTTTGGAAGTCTTCCAAGCACGTAACCGTGTGTTTATCCTATAGTTGTTTCTTAATTTTCGCATATGTTTGAATTATGTTGAGAATATTATGAAAACTACTCCTTTTCAAAAATTATTATAGTTTGTTTATTTCTCTTTCTGAATACATTCTTTCTGACAATGACTTGAATAAAGATTATTATTTAAAAATTCAGCTGTCCTAAATATTTTAAAACTTAAATTGAATTCTGCAATAAAGAAATTCGTAAATGTATTATTAAATGAATTTAATTAACCTTAACATATCATTTTTGTAATTATATTTTTCTCCCTGCAATTTTAAAAACATTTAGTTTAACCATTCATCACAACAAAGCTAAATATGGTGACTCTAGTAACAGAAATTTTACTGACATTGATGTGTTGTTGTCGTGTCTAGGAAGAAGGACATCTAAAGAGATCCCTCAATGGAATTCTCGTCTTATTAAGTACCCAGAAAACTGGAAATTCACATACCAAGGACATTGTATCCACGACGGAATTACGGTGCACCTGGTGCCATTAACATGCATGATGACATTTTGCTGCGTCGAGTCTCAAATCAGTTTTACAAGATCAAACGAAAATGTTTTCTGGATCAAATTGTTGTACTTTGACCAAACTTCGAATCAATTCGTTAATTTTCGAGGACAGCGACTTATTCCAAAAAACGATTTTGTCCGAACTTGAGAAATCGCTTCAAGTTAATGATGCAACATTACGGCTCTTAGTCACAAGGCAAATCTCTCGATCATTTAATGATACATGGCTATGTGTGGCAAACGTTTGCGAATTTAAAAAGTTAATTGGAACCACGAGTGAAATACTAATGAAACGTGTCCAGCAAATGACAAAATTAAAAATATTCATTTTTGGGGAAAAAATAAATATGCAATTCAATTTTACAAGTAACAAGTCTCATCAAGATTTTACCGATTCAGTATTTTATATCTACAACATTATTTACTCAAAACGTCTTTATAATATTTAGTAGTTTCTAGTTTCGCTGCCACAAATCGAGAGCTGCAAAACTCGACTCACGGTTTCCTCTTGAATATCGTACTGATTGCGAATCCTTTTTATGATATCGTACCAATTATATCACCCTTCATAATCAAAATTTGACAAAGCCCCATTAAACCAAACCAATCCTTTACGATTTAAATATTACCTGACATACGTTAAAGAACTTTTTTTAACACAATTTTTAACTAGACTGCTGTATGCATGTGTGTATGTATGTTTTTATTATTATTATTACTTTTTCTTCTGTGCATAACTTCGGAATAGATAAAATAACTTTCTTTTGTTTTAAAAATAGTGTTTCCAGATCATATAATGAATATTTTTATGTATCTTTAGCTTAGCTGTAACGCGTCGAAAAAATATTTTTAGTTACATAGTTCTTCCGAAAATCAGTTATTTAGCGATACATAACTAGGTGAAGTGCAAAATGTAATAAAGTATATAAAGTTCAGAAAGTTCAGAAAGTGAATACAGGAATCTCATGCTAGTCTATTGGTTTCAACATCGGTTCGAATTTAAATCCATGTAACATGTTTCTAATTTCTCATTCTTAAAAAAATCTAACTTCTCATTCTTTTAATTCTTAAAAACGGCTCTAACGATTTTGACGAAATTTTGTATCTTACGTTTTGGGCCACCAGAAAACCATTGGGCGATTGAGAAAATTTGCTTTGTGAGTCATTTTGGGTCACAATGGGTCAGGGTCAAGCTAATTGCATCTAAAAAAAAGTTCAAACGATTTTGACTAATTTTGTATCCTACCATTTTCGGGCACTGGAAGACTATTGGACTGCGTCACATGTTCAAGAACTTTCGATTAGCGGCTCATTTTTGGGTCAACGCGGGTCAAATTAATTTTATCTAAAAAACGGCTCGAACGGTTTTGATTAAAAAATGAGAATTTACGTTTTGTGCCGCATTACGTTTTTCACACGTTGTATTAGATATCATTAAGAGCATACTTAAATAATTAACTTACAAACAAAAGTAAATTACTTAACGCTTAAATGACAGTCTTCTAAAGAAAACAAGATAAAACATTATCACCAGGAATGTGACAGTTTCAAGAAAGGTTTTAATGTCAGTGTTCTGACGATTTTGGAAGTCTTCTAAGCACGTAACCGTGTGTTTATCCTATAGTTATTTCTTAATTTTCGCATATGGTTGAATTATGTTGAGAATATTATGAAAACTACTTCTTTTCAAAAAGTATTATAGTTTGTTTATTTCTCTTTCTGAATACATACTTTCTGACATTGACTTGAATAAGGATTATTATTTAAAAATTCAACTGTCCTAAATATTCTAAAACTTATTCCGCAATAAATAAATTCGTAAATGTATTGTTAAATGAATTTAATTAACCTTAACATATCATTTTTGTAATTATATTTTTCTCCCTGCAATTGTAAAAACATATTGCTTAACCATTTGTCACAACAAAGCTAAAAATGGTGACTCTAGTAACAGAAATTTTACTGAAATTGATGTTGTGTTGTTGTCGTGTCTAGGTATGTACTACAGAATTTTTGGGTCAACGTGGGTCAAATTGATTTTATCTAAAAATCGGCTCCAACGGTTTTGATTAAATATTGTATCCTACGAATTTCGGGCACGAGAAAATCATTAGGCTAGGTCACATGTTTAAGAAATTTCGATTAGTGGGTCATTTTTGGGTCACTGTAGGTCAAGCTAATTTTATCTGAAAAACGGCTCAGACTAATTAGACTAAAATTTGCATCCTATGGTTTTCGGGCACGAGAAGACTGTTGGGCTAGGTCACGTGTTCGAGAAAATTCGATTAATGGGTCATTTTGATCATGGGTCAAAACATACCTCAAAGTATACCTGGTGTATATTTGAACTCAAAGCTAATTTTGACCGAGCATAGCTCGGTCTTCTTTGCTCGTAAATTCTACTAAACAAGACACGCAAAAGAATTCTTTTCATTTATAATTAATTATCTTCTATGGAAAGAATTTGCTGAAAATGCGTTTTGAAATAGGTTACAATTTTTTAATTGAATTAAATTTGCTATACTATGTAGTGTAATATAATATAAAATTATATATACATGGTTGCATAAATGCATATGGCTACATTGCAGTTTCTTAATGATAAATGTCAGGAAAACGTTTTTACATGTGTTATGCGTTTTCCAGCTGAATTAAATTTTAGTTTTACTATGTGTTATGAATAAAATTCTATACATCATATACGGGGCTTGATTAAACAATTCGCCTATGGGGAATAGTTGGTAAAAAGGGATTTTTGATTGTGTATTTTTTCAACTAATAGAACTTTCGACTCTGCTAAGTTTTTTCTAAATTGTTTATTTAGATATCTCCTTACATTGTGTGAAAAATATGAAGTTTTGTTGCAATTGACTGATAGTGTTGGAAAATGTTTCATAATCTATACTGATGCATCTTTTTTCATTCTTGTTACTTATTGTATAATGTAAGTGGTGTTTAGAAAAAACTGGAAGATTTGAAAACTGAAAGTTATATTTGCATATAATTTGTTTTGTATATAAAAAGAAGTATTTGTACACACATCTGCGTAAATTTGAGGGGATAAAAAACACTAAAAACAATTGTAGTTACATTTTTTGAATATTTTCAAAAAATATCTCTTCTTTTTAAATAATATATTTTGTAGTTTTATTAATGTGGCTTTCTTTAATATTAACCTTCTTACATTTTATATAAGGAAAATTCCGTTATATGTAGACTGAAATGCAGAGAGAATGTTTAATTTATGAATTTCTGTAAAATAGCAAGAAAGTTGCCTCGCAAAATCCACAAATGCTATTAAAATAAAATACACTTTACTCCAAGCAAAATGGCAGTATATATTTTTGTACCATTATTTTAATGGTTTTGGAAAAGTTCCAGAAACGCAAATCTTTTCCTTGGTTCTACTTAACTCTTAGATTTTACCTTTTTTTAGTTTAATTCCACATTTTTCGACTAGAACGACCATTTCAAATCTATGTTTTTAAAAAATGTATGTATTGTATTCCAGTTAGTTAAAAGTACAAATTTTATTCTTTGTTAATGCTCATGCACGCTGTTTTTAATTGAGTTAAAAATTGTAAGTGTATTTCGTGTGATTATAAGTGTTAAGGATTTTTTTTCGATTATTAAGTAGAAATAAGACATACAAAGATAATTCTCCAAAAAATAATATGGAAACATTTTTTGCTAATCCATCCCATATGTATATGTTTTATACATCCTTATTATTTCTTAATCAATATGCATTTTCAGAGTTAGTAAATATCATATTTTCAAATATATAAAAAATATCCGATATTTTGATATATATATATATATATATGTATATATATCCGATGTTTTCAAACTAATCAAGTTACTGCTGATTAGATATATTTTCAAACTTAATATATATTAGAAACTAAAACATATTGCATCTAACATAAAACCCTATTCTAAATGTCTTTTTTCTTTCTTTTTTGACTTACAAAACAAAATTGAAGATCAATTAATTTAAAACAGAAACAATTTGATTTTTATATTCATCAAAACACAAACTATAATATTCAGTATCAAGAAGTATCAAGAAAATTTTATGTTTTATTTAACAAAATTTAAAATTTAAAAAAAAAATTGAAAAATTGTCTTTGTTTTTCATTTTTCTAACCTGATATGTAGTTTAAACTGAACAATAACAATATCAGGAAGGGATATTTCTAATGAACATGTAAATAACTCATTACCTAAATTAGACAGTTTATGTTTCACCGTCTCTTACAAGTTACTATTGTCCAACATGATTATTGGTTCTGCATTTGAAAATTCAGCGTCAAACGTAAATCCTGGAAAAGGTTTTTTTGGGGCTACAAAAAGTCAATGCCACAGGCAAAAGTACTTTATCAAAAAAATAACACAGTTAATAATAGTTGAAAAATTCATTTACACGTGTTTTGACTGGAAATATCAAACATATGACACACAATGATATTTTGAAAAAAAAAAATATCGAAAATATCAAACAACATGAAATTTTGAAAATAAACGTCAGATGTATATCATGATATATATTACTGAACCCTGTACATTATATTTTAAATATTTTTTACAATCCCCACCCCCCCTTTTTTTGTATTTTTATGATTTTTTTTTCAATAGAATTAATATTTGAACTCAACAAAATGTTCCACTTTTGCTTATGCCATAATATCTTATTGATTGCTATAAACTCTGTATCTTTCAAACCTCTCATAGCAGTATAAAAAATCCTGTATGTTTTTTCTTGCTTCACTATGGTATCTATAGTACGTACGCGGGCGGTATATTCTGTGTAATTTTTCTTTCATTTTGTGCTGAATAAAGAGTTATTTTATTTGAAATAAATGTATAATTTTTTTTTTATTTATTTATGCTTTTATACAATTGTATTATCTATACAAATACTGAAATTAAAGCGCATTTTTCATACCACTGACAAAATGAATCAATGTTTCTGCAAGAGAAGTTTAAAATTTCAGCATTATGTTTAAAATAAAACATCTGAAGCGACAATTTATATATAATGTTAAAAAATAACATGCGTATAAAAAAAATAAAACATCAGTAAATCTCAACATACGTTTCAAAAATTTATTTATTTACTAAATTCATTTATTATTATTATCATTATTTGGTTGTATTGATGACACCAGGATAGTTCACACCAAACAGTCATTCCGGCCTGAACAGGGGGGAAAAAATAGCTTCCATCTTCCTAGTTTTTAAAAATTCAGCTAATTTTACTCAAACACGTGAAGCTAAAATACGTGGAACTGGATTATAGAAGATTCAACATCAGTTTTTCTCAATACTGAATTTGAATGAGAATTTCAACAAATTAGTCAGCAGTATCCAAGTTGGCTTCATTTATGGCGATTTATTATAATTGCAAAATTTGGCAAAATTTCGCCAAGTATTGTCAAGTTTTTGGAGAGAATTTAACGCTGTCACATATGACTACGTAGTAAATAACGTAGTAATGTAGAACAATTGCTATTTTTAAACGTATGTGAGTAGCAACAACGGTTACAATAATTAAAGTAAATTTGCGAGAAATCACGCTTTCTAAAGCTCATAAAGGAAACAAATTGATAATGGAATAATCAGCCACCCTAAAATCAAACTGCTATATCTCAGCTATTTTTTAAGATAGAGGCAAAACAAAAAATGCTCCTGAATTCTTGTATCAAGTCAGAACGCTTGAAGAAAAAAGTTTTTTGAATTTCTCCTTTTTTATGCAATTTTTTGAAATCGAAATCTGTAAGTGGCCTCCATTCCGAAACAAAATGACGGAGGAAGCTGGCCAATGAACTTGGTAGAGACATTTTTCAGTCACATACAAATCGGTTCAGAAACAGGAGTGCGACCGCAAGACAAAAATCAGGTATTGTATATAAATATAAATCAACAGTTGAACGGAATCGTTTTGGTTTCTGTGGGTCATGATTGGTGAAAATATACCGAAATTTTCCTGAATCGCTTTCCTCCGTACGGCTGCAATAGGTATATATTTTTACTTTTTAAAAATGAAATCTACCTAAAAGGTAGGCTGTTTCAAAATACACAAGCGATACAGAGCTCACATACGTCCATATGGCGTTTATTACACAACATTACACAGTAGGTGGGTATACAACATCGAGGGCAACGCTACAGCAATGTGAACAAAAACTATGTTGCTAAATTCAGCTGTTTTTTCGAGAGCAGTTGATATCGGCATGTACTCCCGAAAAGTAAATGTGGCTGCATTAAAAACAGACGAAACCAGAAAATACAATTAAATTTTTAATTTCTTTTGATTTTATAATTATTTAAGTTGAACTTCTTGTTGTTTCAAAGCTTCTGTCGATTGTTATTTATCCTATTGCATGGCAACCGTTGTTTTTTAAAAATATATATAGTGTCAATATGGTATTCCTGCAAAGTAGTAGAGAGCACAAATTGGCACACGCGATTTTAACTTCTTTGGATATTGCCAACTGTGTGAAGAGAGTTTTTAAAAACTAATTCAAAACTAAAACTAAAATAATTCTGCATCTTGAATAGAATATAACCAACTGATACCAATTACACTCTCTTATCTTCAGGATTACATGCTGAACAGTTGCGATTTTACATCCTTCTTGGACTCCCTCTTTTAAATACCTAGTTTTTTTAATTCTGAAATTACAAGTATAAAAAAGAGCTATATTATTGCATTAAAGTAGGTTTGTTTAAATATATTTTTTTCAAGAAATTGTTTTTCCAATAGAATTACATGTATAATTTTTCACTGAAGCTGACATTTCTCTTGCTTATTAAAAATGTTGAAATTTGGTAATGCCCAAAGTTTTATTATGAAGTAATTTTCGGCTAAAATGTAACATCAATTTCTATCGAATTTGTTGCGAAAATTCGTTATTAGACGCAAAAAATTGTTACACTTAAAAAAAATTAATATACTGCTTCCATAATTATTTTGGTTTATCTAACATCTAAAAGAACGCTATTTACTTAATATCTGTTTCACTAAATCATATATTGCGCATTTTCCAATTAACACTTAATTGAACTTTGCTTTCATGAATTGTAATCAATTAGATGGAGGTCAAATTTGAATAAATTTTCCCAACAAAGTG
Organism: Maratus michaelseni; assembly: GCA_963931845.1. Classification (NCBI taxonomy): domain Eukaryota; kingdom Metazoa; phylum Arthropoda; class Arachnida; order Araneae; family Salticidae; genus Maratus; species Maratus michaelseni. Next base: position 267,812,103 of record OZ007593.1, read on the forward strand.
AAAAGTACTTAAGCCAAGATATTCGCACCTGGGACGTTGGCTATACGCGTCAATGCTGTGCCACTGAGCCACTCAGATGATATCTAGCCTGATATAGTTTAATCACTTGTTGGTATCATTAAATTTGAGAACCCGTAGCATTACCGATGAAAACATGTTACACAACTGAAAATTGCATTTTTCTGTGGATAATAATTATATGTATGCAAATATATATATATATATATATATATATATATATATATATATATATATCGTTTGCCCTAGGGGAGTAAATGGATATATGACCTCCCAGTTTTCAGAAGCATAATTCCGCTTCTCCCTACCGCCAGATGTCAGAAAACACACACCATCTACTCTATAAGACTCACGCTTTTAAAATAAGTTTTCTTATGCTGGTTACAGTTTAAATTAAATTTTTAATTATCTCTTTATATTTTTTCCATTAATTGTTCTCAACCCTTTAAATTGCATCCTAACAGATTGTTAAATGGTGGTACGAAATTGAATTTGTTTGTATCAATCCGATAATTATGTCTTCTAGCTGTAAAATTAACATAAAGAAAAACTAAATTTAAAAGGAAAGGTAATGTCATGTTTTGTGTGTGTTTGAGTATGGAAAGTCTTAAGGGGACTCGATTAGAGGTCTGCACGATTAGAGGTCCAGTTCCGTGCAACAATCAACAAATTGAAACATGACCCTGTTTCACGAAATAAATTCGATTTTTCTTAACATACAATTAAGATTCTTTTAAGGAATACTACATACATATGTATACGAAACATTTACAGAATATTTAAGACTATGTGTCCGTAAGCTATAGAATTCAGAATAGCAGCATTAATGATCACTTAGACACTTAGACTGTTACACTCAAGTAAAGATTTAAAAAAAAATAATGTCGTTTAGAAAAGTAAAAAAGGTGGTTAAAAACATTATAACTTTTCAAGCTGTATAATAAAAGAAAGTAGATTTCTGAAAATATTTATCTATCTATATATTTAAAGCAAAAAGCACATTCTGTCAAATTCACATTCACTTTTCCACACGAAAATCGTCTCATTGCGCAATCTTCAACTTTTTTTTAAAGTCTTCTCCCCTCAGAAACGGGAAACGTGTTTTACCCTCACCTGTTTAGCCTAGGAGGATTGAAAAGGGTTGACTGAAAACGGATCGCGTAATACGGCCATTGCGTTGAAAGATTTTTTTAAAACAAAGAACTCGTGTTTTCACTACTAAATATGCATATTTTTTCGCAAAAATTTAAAGGGAGCTTCGATACAGTTATATTTATAACCGATTGAAATTTCAGAGAGTTCGAAAGATGAGAATTATTTTTTTTTATTGCTATGTTAAAGAAGCCGACCCGAAAACAAACAAACAAACAAAAAAGCGAGAAGAAAACATTTCTTTTACAATTAGATAACAATACATCTTCACGAAATTTTTACACGGGCTGTAAAATTGTTTATTTATAACCAATAAAGCTTTCAAAGAGTTCGGACAAAAATAACTTTTTATTTTAAAACTATGAAACAACCCTACATAAAAAAACAAGAAAATGAGCTTTTATCACTAAACATCAATATAATTTCGCGAATTTTCCCTTTTAAAATATAATTTCATACAAAATCGGGTTAAAGTTATAAAATAATAAAAACTTGACTTTTTTTAAATTTATTATCACGACTCGAGTAACGCCGGGCGAGCCAGCTAGCAATTTATTAAAGAACATTTTCAAAGATTCCGTTAACAAAAGTTCATCATCAGTATAAAACGGAGACGGCTAGTCAAATTGGGACGTTAGAATTATCACTGATAAATTCTGCCATCTTAAGATCTAACGTATTATTATCATTCATGGTAGCCAATATGTCATTTTGAATCGTGCTATTGACAATTTTCATTGATACATTGTTCTCCATAAAGTTTTCAAATTTTGGCTCTTTTTCTTTTTGATTTTCGTCGTAGACTGTATTGGAACGGATAAAGTCCTCTTTGGACAATCGATTTTGTTAAGTACAGCTATGATTCTTCTAGATTTAAGTTATATTTTGGCATATTGCTTGATAAAGTATCTTATATCTTTACAAGGTGTTGCCAAGTTTTTTTAAAATACGTCATTGTCTGCTAAAACGGAGACATTAGTGGTACAGGGTACAAACACTACGGAATATGTTACTGTATGCTTTAATTTTCGAACAAATTAGTGGTATTATGTTTTTTATTGTGTTTTTTAATGATGTAAAAACGTTTATTTGTGTATAATGCTTGATTGTAAAAGTTAAAAAAGAATTCTGAAAAAAGGGAAAATAAAAAGAAAAGAGATAAAACTGTGATATTTCATCTTCTTTTAAAGCAGAACTGAAAACTACAGAGAAGGAGTTTTTTTTTTTTTTTTTTTTTACGAATAAGAAACAAGGGCAATATTGAAGAAACCCAATAGTCCTAATCCCACAATTCCTGACACCCAAAAACTGAAGAACAGGAAAATTGACAAACAAGTGATATCATCAGTGATAAGAAAATCATAACGATGATACTTGCATCTTCTACTGTACGTAAATTCAAAGGACAAAGAAGACTGTGTTCAATAGCAGTTCTAGAGGTTGTGCACATGTAGCCTGCTCAAGCTGCTCAAGTAATAAAGAAACGGATGATAATTTCATATGTAACTTTCGTAACTGTTTTATTTTGTTGTTGTTGTTTTTGTCTGTAGCAAGCTAATATTTGTTGAAAACACTAATATACTTTGGTTTGTATTCTTTTTCTGTATTCATAACTTTTTTTTTTTTTGTCCAAATAAACTTGTGTAATGAAATTTCGCATTAAGCTTCAACTTTATGTTATTTCATATGAGTACCCCATTTTAACCAAAACAGGGACTAAGCATATTTTCATAAAAATATTTTTCCTGTCTAACCTAAGGATTTTTTCTAGCAAACAATCTTGAGATCTGATGGTTTAGGACTTACTCTAAAGGTAAAATAGCTTACCCGATTTTTTTCAGTTAAATATTTTTCGTCGGTAGACCAAAATACGTTAACGTCCACCATTTTGGACAACTTTCTCCTATTATTTTTACAATAAAAAAAAAAAAAAAAAAAAAAAAAACTTTGAAATTTATTTGTAAAATAAATTATGTTAATATTTTGATGTATTTTCTTTTTTACTTTCTTCTATCTATAATATAGAAGAAAGTATTGTAATCGAAATTTTTTTCGACTTCCAGTTTTCGACGGATTTACACGTTTTAGGGTTAGAGATTCCGAAAAACACGTTTTTACAAAATGTCTGTCTGTCCGTCTGTCCGTCCGTCCGTCTGTCCGTCTGTCCGTCTGTGTGTCTTCATTGTATCATCGAAAGGTGTATGAAGTTATGCTTCAAATTGAACCTAATTTTTTTTCTATGTTTTTGGCTATGGCAAGCAGGTTCTATTAGAATTTGGGGATATTTCGACGAAAGGGGGCGCTGTGATCGATATTTTTGTTCCATTTTCACTATTGTACCATCTAAAAGTGTATGAAGTTATGCTTCAAATTGAACCAAATTTTTTTTCAATGTTTTTGGCTATGGCAAGCAGATTCTATCAGAATTTGGGGATATTTTGACGAAAGGGGGCGCTGTGATCGATATTTTTGTTCCATTTTCACTATTATACCACCTAAAAGTGTATGAAGTTATGCTTCAAATTGAGCCTATTTTTTTTTCTATGTTTTTGGCTATGGCAAGCAGATTCTATCAGAATTTGGGGATATTTCGAGAAAAGGGGGCGCTGTGATCGATATTTTTGTTCCATTTTCACTATTGTATCATCGAAAAGTGTATGAAGTTATGCAGATAATTGAACCAATTTTTTTTCTATGTTTTTGACCATAGCCTGCAGGTCCAGGTTAAATTCGGGGATATTTCGACGAAAGGGGGCGCTGCCATCGCGATTTTTTTTCGATTTTCACTATTGTATCATCGAAAAGTGTATGATGTTATGCGGATAATTAAACCAAAATTTTTTAATATGTTTTTGGCTGTAGCCAGCAGGTCCTACTAGAATGTGGGGATATTCCGCCGTAAGGGGGTGCTGTGATAGCCATTTAAAGATTTCAAATTCAAAAAGATGTATAAAAAAGTTAGAAATACTAAAAGTTTTTTCCGTTAAATGTTCGGCCTTGATCCGGAGAATCCGGAGCAGTTTTTGTTTTGTCTCTATATTAAAAAATGGCGGAGATATAGCGGTTTGAAATTTTAGGGTGGTTGACAATTTCAAACAAGACAGCAGAATTCATCCATAAACGGGTTTAATTTATGAGTTTTAGTTAACAGGGTTTCAGCAAATTTTCTTTCATTGTTGTAACCATTGTTCCTATTCTTAAATGCTTAACACTATATATTTATATTCGCCAACGTCAAATTCTCGCCAAGCTTGGCGGCAATTGACGAAATATCGCCAAATTTGGCGACAAAAATAGGTTTCCACAAATGAAGCCAACTTGGCTGTAGAAGACTAATTTGGCGATATTCTCATTCAAATTCAATGTTGACGAGAACTGGGAATGAATCTTCTTTAATTGGGTTCCACGCATTTTAGCTTCGTGTTTTCCAGTAAAATTAGCTAAAATCGTAAAACCAAGGAATAGGGAGGCTATCTGTTCCGGTCGGTACAGGCCAAAAGAACTTTTCGTAGTTTAGTATACATCGGTTGTTCGCATGCCTGTAACACGACCATTCGCAAGCAGCTGACGTACAACAGAATGACGAAAAATATTGATTTTATTGGCGATGTGAGGACGAAATTAGAAGTATTAACATGATTGAGATAGAAGAAAGTTTTGGGATTGGCACATCCGACTAGTTCATTTTTACAATTTCAATGAAAAATAATGCAATATTTCATTGTTACTGAAAATTTCCCCTCGAAAGATATAATGATAATTAACTATATTATTATTTTTTTTTCAATAAATATCCACTTTGAATTACCAAGAATGTAATAAACTACATTCTAGGTTTTAAAAACTTCCATAAATATTCCAATTTTAAATTATCACGTTGATGATTTTCCATACATTTTCTGAGCGTTAAGCTATAAAAGTAGCTGAAAATTTTCAGGAAATTCTCAGATGTGTTAACCGATAGTTCAGTTTTATATAAATGTAAGCATATTTTTTTTATGTTGGAATGTCTTTCGTAACTGATTGTTTATTACAAATCATATTTTTTCAGAACGCGTTTTTAAAGTTTTTATTTCTAAATAGCTATTCGAAATATTCACCTCAAATTCTAACAAGTTGAAAATTGTACGTCAAACGTGATAAATGAGGTACGTTTGTACTCTAACTAGTTTGATAAATATTCAGATCTTGGTGCAATAGCTGTTGCACTCTTATGCAAAATTGCATGAATACAAAATTTACTTTATGTGCAGATTTTCATCTTACATATATCAATATTATTTTATAAAAGCAAGTTTCAATACACTTTTACAAACAATTAATTACAATCATGTTACATTAAAATTATACTATGCGCAAATATCCAACACAAGACAAATATATATAAAAAAAGTCATCGTTATCATTTAGGTAAATGAATTATATTGTCTGCTATTATGATATGATAAATTTCGGTAATAAAATAAGTACATTTTAAGTTGGCAACATTTTATCTTTTATTGACATTTACTGAAAATTCCAAAGGGAACCTAAGGCCAGCTTTGAAAATTTCAGAACTTGAAATCCATCTTTAGACTTTTTCCATTTAATATCTATTTCTCCGGTAATATCTATTCAAAAATCTGTCGGTAGATTATATGATTACTATAATTAAACAATATACAAATTCGGTTTTTAAATTCTGTAATACGGAAATACTATGACTCTATCTTAAATAGGACATAATCACCATGACAACCTATCATGGGATATCATTGAATTAATTACGTATGATAGAATTTAATTAGAATGAAGAAACACTTTTACTAATATCTTTTTAAGTTTTGATTCGATTTTCATAAAATTTAAATTGTCTAGAGAAAATTCTGCAAGGATTATATATATTAAATTTCAAACCATTCGGTTGAGTAGTTTTTGCGCTGTTATATGCGGACAGACGGACGGACCAGACGACGACTATAGATGCTACGTATTTATATAATTATGAACGCACCTAAAAATGCAGCAGGTTTATAAGATTTACCTTCCTTAATCTCAATATTAGAAGTTCTTCTATTCTGCAGTCCCTTTGACCTACAGCCTCCAGTTACTTAAATACACACTTTCGGTTTGAGAGCTTAAACAAAAATAACCATAACAGCACTTCCCATGATCAAACGAAGAAAACAAATTCTATTTTGTATAGCTATTTTGTATAGGTTTTCCAAATAAATGTAATTGTATGCCATAATTATATTTTTCTTTGGTGAATTACCTTAATAAATATCAATTCGCTTCTTATCTGAGCCATAATAATTAGTTGTTTCTTTTTAAATTTTAAAATAATGTTCCTTTATCACTAACTGAGTTTCGTTAAATCATAAGTAACAAATTTTGAAAATTATTCTGAATTGTACATTTTTTTTTTTTTTTTTTTTTTTAAGAAATAAAACTGTTTTTGTAAAAGATGTAAAAACACTTTTCTTTTTTAAATGTTACAGAAAATAAATTGCGAATATAAAGGAATAAGAATAGAAAAAAATTAATTTGCTTATTACGTAATTACAATGCCAAAAATGCGTTGTGCAATTCAGATAGGATAATTATGTTTGCAAGCTGTAAAACTAAACCATAAAAAAGGTAGTAATTTTAATTCTCGCTAATTAAAAAAATAATAATAACGAGATTTTTTTTCTAATAAGAGATTTAAAAAATGCTTTTAAATGCTTTTTAAAATTAAACACTTTTTTCCTTTGATAAACTTTGGTATGCTGTTTCTTTAGTTATAATTAACTTTTTAAAACGTATGTATTTCTCACAATTCCTAAATATGCTAAATAATGTTGATTATCCTTCAAATATATTTTAGAAATCAATAAAAAAAATAATTTTGTCTCTGAATGTCTTCATCACACTTTGGAAATAATTATTTAAAAAATATATTATACACATACATTTCTTAATTAAGATGCTTTTCCAACTTTCAGAGAATGTCTACTTATTCAGTATCTCAATTTTTATAAATCTTATGTTACGGATTTTACAAAATATCTCTTATGTATATTTTTCTTTGCTGAATATCTGTTATTAACTGTGAAAATTATTTGTTCATTTTCTGAATTATGCCTATTATAATTAACCGTTTTTTCTCAAAGAAAGCTATTTTCCAATTAGCTGAGTTTTGGAATGAGTAACACGTTTTAAAAGTTATCTCTTAATAGTATATTCCTTTCGGAAAATAAAAATGTTTTCGAAAAAATTAAAGAACGGTGATTGTTAAAATGTAATAGAAAATAAACTGCGTATCTGAACTAAGAACAAAGATAATTAAAATACTTACCTAGTAATTAGAGTCTGGAAATGCTAAATTAAAGTCTTGTGTAACTCAGATAGTCATATTTGTAAGCTGTAAATTTAAACCAAAGGAAGAAGTGAATTTAAAACAAGTAAAACGAGCAATTTCCCTTCAAATGAGATACTTAAAGAGTTTTTTTAGACGGATTTATTTTTATTTTTTTCATATAGATAAATTTTATTCTGTTTTTCTTTATATGTGATTAATATATTTATAAATGATATATTTTTCACCGTTTAACACAAATACTGAATATTGAGAAATTTGAAAATTTATTCATAAATAAATTTTCAATTGAAATTAATAAAAAACAAAATGTTAAAAAATCTTTAAATATTTCTTTTAAAATATGATTATAAATACCTTTTTTAATCAAAAGGGCTTTTTTCACTTTCTAAAGAATATTTTTGGTTGAATAGCTCACATTCGTTAAATCACAAATTAGGGATACTTCAAATTACCCCTTAATTATAATTTCCTTTACTGAATTTGCTTCGTAAAATTTAGAAAATCAATATGCAATGTCTATAATAACTAGCTTTTTTTTCTATTTTTTAAAATAATGCTATTTATTCATTATCTAAGTTCCGAAATCATGAGTTACAAACTATGCAAGTTATCTCTTACTTTTATTTCCGAAAATGAATATATATTTATAAAATAAGCAAAAATTATTATTTTTTTCGTTTAAATGTTGCAAGAGCTAAATTGCGAATATAATATTTAAAAAAAAAATTGCTTACTAAGTAATTATAGACTAGTAGAATTAAATTTACGTCAATTGTAATTCAGTAAGCTGTAAAATTAAACTATAAAGGAACGGTATTTTTTTTAAATAGTAACGAGAATTTTATGTATACATAATATGATAAAAGACAAAAAAAATAAGCGGCTTTTAAAAAATAATCCCTTTTTTTGTTGTTGTTTTTAAAAATATATATATCCCTTTTTTTAAAGTATAATTAGTCGTTTCAAATGTATATTTCTGTCAATTAAAAAATATACTGTCAATTGATAATCCTAAAACTTTATTTCATAAATCAATTGCCGACTAAAGATTAAAAATTAAATTGCTTGAATTTTGTTTGGATTTCTTCATTATATGGGAAAAATCCAGATTTATTTTAAAAGTTTTTATAAAAAGCTTTGCTAATTAAGTGTCGTTTCTGAATAACAAAAGAATGTTTATTTGTACAATAATTCAGTTTCGGTAAATCCTAAATTACGTATTTTGAAAATTACCTCTTAATTAGATTTTCCTTTTATAAATTGTTTAGAAAAAAAAAATCAATCTTCTTGTTTTCTGAGTTATTTATAATTAGTTGTTGTTGCTTCTAAAAGGAGGCTATATATGTCCATTAACTGAGTTTCGTTAAATCAAAAATTACAAAATTTGCGAATCATCTCTTAATTGTATGTTGCTTTGAGAAAATGAGTTTACTTTTCTGAAAGAAATAACAATTTAATTGTTTAAATGTTGCAATATATTAACTGAAAATATAAAGCAAAAACGAACGAAAAAATTATAATACTTACTAAATAATTACAGTCTGGCAAAGCTATCATTTATATCTTGTGTAACTTAGATTATAACGTTTGCAAGTTGTAATATTAAACCAAAATGAAGAAGTAATTTTAAAGGGAAAAGTAGCAAGGCTTCTTTATATTTTAAGTAAAATAAATTAAAATTTCATTTTAGACGACAAAGAAAAAGAAAAAGAAACTTCCTTTTAGATAAATTATATTCTACTTTGCTTTATTAAGAAATTAGTTATTTGAAATGTATATATTTCTCTTTATTTGAAAATATACTAAATGTTGTTGATCCTTAAAATTTATTTTATAAATTATTTACTTACTAAAATTAAAAACAAACTTTTCCTATTAATATTTATTCATTACAACAGTCAAAACCTTATTTTTTAAAGTAATATTCATATATTTGTTAATTAAGCGTTTCTGATATATTGAATTATCTTCATTAAGTTTAGAATCGATCTGCTTCATTCCTTTGTAGAATTGCTTTCATTAAGATGATAAAATCAATATATATATATATATATATATATATAGGATGATATCAATATGATCAGGCCCTGAATTCTGTTTTAAAATGCAGCATTGCTTGAGAAGACAGGTGTTGACATAGGCCGAAGTCAATGAAAATTTATTTCAAGACAAGCTCTTACTATGTCACAGATCTTTAACTAAATTGTGAATATAAATCACACTCTTAGTGTAAGCCACAATTGAAATATTTATTGTATTTGCAATCGTAATCGAGCTGAGTAGTGGCAATCGGTTCCAAAGGTTTTTCTCCAAGACAATGAGGAGACAGGATTAGAGATCAATAGTTTATTCCATCCAAAATATATTAATGCACAACTCCACATAAACAAAACTTCAATAGAAGCTTGGGACCCAATTAGATCTATTAAAAGTGATTGAAGAAAATCTATCGACGAATAAAAATTAACTTCTCCAGTGACCTGGTTTAATTGAAAATGAAAACAGCGTAAAAATCTGACTCCCAAGTCAGTGTATGTGTAAATATCAAAAAAGATTTTGCCCAAAGTTACAAGAAGCGTTCTGCGAAGCCAACGAAATCTGTGTTAGGAGGAAAAGGGGGGGGGGGGTAGTAAGGGTGGGGCGTGTTCGCCAATGGTTGAAAAAGTTGGTTAAAAGGAGATGCCAATGACATAATGTCGTAACTCTTTCCCATAGAGCGGAAATTTAAAAGGGTAAAAAAGTTTAAGCAGGAGTGGAAATAAATCATGGGATATGGAATGATAATTTTAATAAAAAATAAAAATGGTATTACAAAATATTCCAAAGAAATGAAAATTCAATGTCTCTAAATATGAAGAAATAAAACAGGTGCTTTTTACAAGAAGTGTTGCATTTAATAGAATAAGGTTTTTAGAATAAAAATCAAAAGAATATGTTGATTAAAGATATGGAATTAAAATATAAATGATATTTAACATATTATTACAAGACAGGGAAAAAAGGGGTAGAATTGTAAGAATTTAGAATAAATTAATTAAGGTAAAATAGTGATTTTTTTTTATTATTACATATATATGTAAGAAGATGATATGTAAATAGTTGATTTACTGGAATTATGTGAACAAATAGACGTTGAATAACAAAATATGAACTTTAATACAATCCTAGAAATATAATTCTACAATACTTTACTAGCAATTTCTTTTCAGCTAATACACTTCTCGCCAAACATATACAATATATTTATTTATCAAAAAACCAACTAGGCCTAACAGCGCCTTTACTGGCTATTATTCATTTCGATGCTTGCTTCACAACAAAAATTAGAAGACTCGCTCTTTTCCAATTTTGAAGATGTTCAGATCTCGCGATCATTTTATAACTCTTGCATTTAAATCATGGGTAATAGTAGTACTAGAGCATCAGTTAATTTGATGATCATGCACGTCACAAAGAAATGAAGTGCTTAAACTGAAATCCTACAAATCGGTCATCCTGACGTGATGGCGTCTCGACATCAGCATCTTGATTTATTAAGTTATTCATGCCTAAACAGTTAACCTTTTGAGATTTTTATTTGTTTCCGAATATTGCTCTCTAGCTTTAGGAGCTATATATCTGTTTTCCTTGTAATTTCTCTCTGCACATTGACCTTTATCTTTAGAGCCTGCATATCTAATATCTCTGTAATTTCTTTCCGGATATTTCTCTCTAGCTTTAGAAGCTATATAGCTATTGCTTTTAGAATGACAAGAATTTGAATAAGCATTTTTTCCACTAAAAGCTCCTTTAAATCCATGATGAGAATTATTCCTATGTGATGGTTGTGAATTTTTTTGTTCATTATAACTAGCCTTACAAGATCACCGGCCATCATAATTATAATTATTTTGACCATGATAGTAGCCTCTATTCATGTACCTAGGGGAAAAATTTGGGTTATACCTTGCTTTTGAATTAGGTGAAGCATTTTCTGTTATGTCTTGAGGTATCAAAGAATCTTTAGTCTCAAAGTTTTCAGGAATCTCAGATTCATTTTGGTAAGAATTCTCAGAACTCTGTTTCCCATATTTATATTTATTGTAATTTCCATGGTTAAATGACTGTTTAAAATATCTTTGGCCATATCTATTATTGCTTCTTTTATCAAATGATCTATTAAAATTTCTGTTAGCTAAATTTGTAATATGAGTCAAATTCACCTCATCATTTACGCAGTCGATATTAACCATATCTTCCCAACCTCGATTATCGTTGTCTATATTTGATGTAGCTACCTCCTCAATTTTGGACGGAACTTCGTTAATTTTAATGTATCTTACTCGTACTGTGTTGTCGCTTATTATTCTAACACCAACTTCCGTTACATTTAACGTCATGCTTTCTACTGCTTTTCTACCTATTATTAAATCGCAGTCCGTCTCTTGTACCACGTAAAGTTTATCCTGGATTTCTATATCGTCTACGTAGACTTTATGGCAGAAAAAACACGTTGTTCAATTTCTTTTGCACCTATGCCCGATATAGATATATTGTCGCTGATTAGTTTTGGCGCGTTTATTGCAGCATGATATCTTGAATTGGCGATTGAAACATCACTCCCTGTATCAATTATTACGTTTGTTTTTATTCCGCGAATATCTAAGATTCTTCATTTTTTACCATTTAACATGCCCATATTAACTATTTTTCTTTGCGTGTTTGGGGTCTCATCTTGGTATTTTGTTTCTCGGCAATTTTGATTACGTTGCGGGTAAAAAATTGAATATTCTGGTTCTGTATTATTCGCCATGGCACATTTCGCACTCACGTGACCAGGGTTGCCACACGTAAAACAGATTATATGCGACTCTTTGCTTCCGTGATCCACACTGTGCCTATTGTCAACTTGGCGTCTTTTCGAATTGGCGTAGTCAGCTACTATCGATCTTCTGTCATCAAAATCGCCGCTTGTATTCTTAACTGATTGTTTATTGCAAACCCTTCGTGCCGTTTCGTAATTATCTAATGTATTAACTAAGTCATCCATTTGCTTTATTACTAATAATTCCTCTATGAAATGCGTCTTTGTTTCCGCAGGTAAATTATTCCTGATTTGATTAACTACAATTAATTACGATAATTCTTCAAAGTTATCTACTTGAAGACCTTCAATCCATTGTTAAAAATACACTTTGATCTCATAAGCGAAATCGCGCCAATTAGCTGATGGCTCCTTTTTAGAAGAGAAAAATTTCAGCCTAAACTCTTCTGGCGATAGTTTGCAGCGTTTTAGCAGAATATTTTTTATGTAATCATAATCGTGAATTTCGGGTTCGTTTTCCCTCGTTATTATATTGATCACATCTAATGGCATTAGATAAATTAAATAGTTTACCCATTCTTTTTTATCAATGCCCGTTTGCGCCTTTTGCCTTTCGTACATAGCCAAATATAAACTAATATCATTTGAACTTTATATTTATTCATAATCTAAGCAATTCAAATTGCTTACCTGGATTTGTCCTTGGGTTTTCATCAATGTGTTCTCTTAAATTTTCTTGTATCTGCATTTTCTTAATTTCAAAATCTCTTTCGCGGTCTTTTTGCTCCAATTCTATTTTCCATTTTCTCTCTTCTATTTCCATTTTCAATTTCTTTTCTTCAATCTCTGCTTGTAATTTCTTTTCTTCAATCTGCAATCGCCATTTCCTTTCTTATAGTTCTGCTTGTAATTTCTTCTCTTCTAGTTCTGCTTCTGCTTGTAATTTTTTCTCTTCTCTTTCTCTTTCTCTTTCTTCTTCTGTTTTCTCTTTTCTAGCTGCTATAACTACTTCTAATCGATCTTTTATAAAATCTTCTTCATACCTCTCAAAGCTTTTGATCAGCTTTATTAGGACAGGTATTGTCGGTTTTTCTGGTGCTTCAATTCCGCATTCCTCGCAGAGATTTATTAGATCAATTCTCTTAGCTTTATTTAGAGTTCCCATGTTTATCTTTCAAAATTGTACTTGGATACGATTACGGTTTTCACCTTGCTAATTCGTAACCCAACTTTTGATACTGGCGTTTTACAACACTTTAGCTTTGGTTTCCATTTCACTACTAGTTGCTTTTACTTTTAATATCCTAGCACTGAAAGTTGTTCTTCCTTTTAATTATCCTGGCATCCGAGCCCCCATATTTGTAAGAAGATATGTAAATAGTTGATTTACTGGAATTATATGAACAAATAGACGTTGAATAACAAAATATGAACTTTAATGCAGTCCTCGAAATAAAATTCTACAATACTTTACCAGCAATTTCTTTTCAGCTTCTCGCCAAACATATATAATATATTTATTTGCCAAAAAACCAACTAGGTCTAACAGCGCCGTTACTGGCTATTATTCATTTCGATGCTTGCTTCACAACAAAAATTAGATTTTTTACAGATTTTGTAAATTACCCGTTAATAACAGATTTCTTTGATGAATATTTTTTCAGGAATATGTTAAAATCTATTATATATACACACACATATATATACAAGGTATACCTTTTATAATTAATCATTTTATATTACTTGGAAAAAATATTTGTTGATTTTCGTTACGTTATAATTAACAAATATTGGCAAATTACCCCGTAATAATTTTTTCGTATCCTCTACTTTCTTCTTGAATGTGAGAAAATTATTATGCATTATTTATTTTAAAATATCTTTCAAAAATAATCGTTTTTTCGTAACTTTTGAAACAATGCTCTTTCTTCATTAGCTGAGTTTCTGTAAATCATATGTTAAGCATTTTAGAGCATTACCTCTTAATTATATATACGTATATATATATTTTTTAAGTAAATGGACATGTTTGCTTAAAAGAGTTAACACATACTTATTGTTTCAGTATTGGGTGTAATTAACTGCAAGTATAACAAAATCAAGGAGGAAATTTAAATAATTACTAAGTTATTACAGCCTAATTGTTTAAATGATTGTGCTAAATATCCGTGTTTTGCAGTTCAAATACTTAGGATTGGAAGCTGTAAAATTAGGGTGTAGTGAAGGAAAAAGTGAACTAAATGTTAAAAAAATAATAATAATAATAAAGAGAAATACAGAAAACAGCTTTTAAACTACCTTAAATTAAACTGAAAAGTATTTTAAATTTAAATTTATTTTGTTCTGTTTCTTCTTTTTACTTTCTATATAATTAGTTATGAAAATCCATCAGATCAACTAGTTTCTTTTATAAATCAATTTTCTACTAAAATTTGAATTCTCCCAGTTCTGTTGCTGAAATGCATTTATTTTTAAGAATGCAAAAATCATTATTATTATTATTTGTAATACACTTTCATAATTAATTGCTTTTTTTCTAACATTTGAAAGAACACTATTTGTCCAATTACTGAGTCTAGTTAAATTACAAATTTTGCAAATTACCTCTTAATTGTAGAATTTTCTTGAATAAACTGAAAAAAGTAAAGCTCATTTTTTTTTTCACTTTTTAACATATTTCTCCGAAAATTAGTTGGGTTTTTTTTTTAAAGCTTTTAAAAGAATGCTATTTGTATTTTTAATGAGTTTTGTTAAATCATAATTTACAAATTTTAAAAATTATTATTTAGTTATATTTTACTTACTTTAAATAAATGGATATCTTTTTCTTAAAATAAAAGATTTTTTTTTAATATATTATTTAAGCGTTGGACGAAACAAAAGTGTAAGAGCAAAGAAACAAAAGCAGAAGAGAAACTAAAGTAGTTACAATTTAATTATAGTCTAGATTTTTAAAAGGTGGTGCTAAATTTATATCGTGTACACTTCAAATACTCTCATTTCTAAATTTTAAATTAAGCTATAAACATAAAATTGTTTTTATATGATGAGATTTCTTTCTTTTTTATAGAGAGCTACAAAATTGCTTTTAAACTACTTTAGAGAAAAACATTTCTTTATTTATTCACATAAATTTTGGTCTGCTTTTTTTATTTGTATCTAATTTGCAGATTTTTTTTTTTTTTTTTTTTTTTTTTTTTTTTTTTTTTTTTTTTATCATTCTGAAAATAACAGACTTTTTTTTTTAAATTTCATTTATACTACCAAATTTGTTTAGAGTATATTAGTAATAATTCTGTTTTACTCTATTATACATGGAGTGGGGTGTCCTTTGTTATAGTCGATCAATATTACAGTTTTGAATCTGAGAGATTCTACTTCTAAATATATTAGAAGGGAATTCTTTCTTAACTTAGAAAAAAATGCCAGATAAAATTGATTTCTGTGTCCCAATCAGTTTCCATTATAGAGTTTATTTATTTAATTGCTTTTGCAGTGTAAGGATGTCATACGTCAGCATGTTTATTATATTTTGATTTAAAAAAATTACAACTTTAATTAAATCATAGCTGCAACTTGAATCAGTTTTATTCATATGAAATGATTTTTATACTTTATGTAAATCTAATAAGTGTTACTTACAAGTAAATTGCAATAAATAAATAGTAAATGAAACAAGATAGAAAAATCATGCGTCAAGCATAAATTATGAAACACAATTCAATATATTCAGAATACTGTAACAAAACTTCACCGCTCAATAAAGTGCAGATTACGTCTAACAAGGAGACCGCCAAACATCATGCTCACAGATTTTGATGATTTTAAAGTATGTTGTAAAGATCATACCCATAACTATTCAGGTCAAAGGTTTCTTTCAAATGGGCCTTAGTTTTCCAGAAATTTCAGGTTAAAGATCCGCATGTGTTTCAAATACCAATTAGTTTGACAGTCTTAATACGGTATCCAGAGCTGGCGTTCGCACTGCGAGTTCAGGAGGTGTGGGTTGTCCTATCATGTGCCTTTTACCTTTTTTAATTAATTTTATATATTTGACGCTTTGCAAGTTTTATGCAGAATTATGAATTCTGCATCTTTGAACATTTTGTTATTTCCTAATAAATTCCATTTACATTTTCGATTTTTTCGTGAAAATTTATATATATTGTTGTGAGCTCGGGGTTCGAAAGGACTGATGCCAATATATAAGAACAATCAAAAGGCTTTATTCACTATAAACAGTGCAATACGATCATAAATATCTTCTGAAAATTACAAGATATTCAGTAATCTTCAAATCCAATAAAAGCGCAGCAAAATTTCACACAGAAACAATGTCTTCAATACGACGTATCAACGACAAAATCAATCTGAGTAACACAGTTCTCAATGCAAAGCCTCTCGTATGAATTCAATCGCAGTTGACAGACAACTAACTGAACTGGACTGGTGGAGGTCCCTTATATAGGCTTTAAAGATAACTGTAGAATTTTCCAGAGCCTTCAGATGCTAGAAATTACCAGAAAGTGCTTTAACTTTCGATAGAGAACCTAAGCGAGAAAGGATCACAATGTACAGGTATAAGGGGGGGTTGCACAAAAAGTCGCCAAATCCGTCGCCAACTTGGCGACATTTGGCGATATATCGCCAAATTTGGCGACAAAAATAAGTCGCCAAAACCATCGTCAACTTGGCGATAAACCCATTCCTTGGCGATTACCATAGACTTCCATTATAAAGATGAGGGTATAAGGTTGTTTTTCTTGCAAAGCATCCGAGGTCTTTAGCATTGAGTTACATGATGCTCAATAGGAAATACATTAATAATACTGCAATTTTCACAATAATAAAATAAAATAAATTTCAACAAATGGAATATTTACAGATATATACAAAATTCATAACATTGCCCCCCTCTCGAGGACTGCACGTCCCGGGCAGTTCAACCTTTGATCGGAAAGCAAACCCATTACCAACAAATGCTATACTACTCAAAACACTTAAAGCAAACATGGAAAATAACAATTAAACACATTCATAATGCTGAATTATACAAAATATACACTTATTTAAAAAAAAATTAAATTACATTAAAGCATAGACATCATTACATACAAGTATTTAAATAATAACATTAATAATGATAATGCTAAGCAAAAGAAATTATTGCATTAACTTATATACAAGACCATGGTCATACTAATTTACATTATTTACATTACACTATTTACAATTAATGAACTAAGTACTATGGCCATAGTATGGAGCCAGCCTGTCGTAATGAACGACTCTAGGCTTCGAACTTGGTGACTTTCAGATCCGAATTACGACATCGTTCAGTCTGTTTAGGACTGTATAAGGACCGTCCCAATGCGATTGCAGTTTGGGAGAAAGTCCTTTACGTCGAGTCGGATTATAAAACCAAACCTTGTCACCTTCTTTGAATTGATGTCCCGTGGCTTTCGTGTCGTATCTGGTCTTCATCTTCTCCGTCTGTATATTGATCCGCTCTCGAGCCAAGTTGTGGACGTCTTCAAATCGTGCCTGGAGATTCTGCACGTATCCCTCTGGCGATGAAGGCGCATGTGGAGGGCGACCAAAAATCAGATCACAAGGTAGACGAAGATCACGACCGAAAAGCATCTGAGACGGGGAATAGCCGGTTGTTTCATGGACGGCGCTGCGATAGGCGAGAAGAAACAAGGGAAGTTTTTGGTCCCAGTCTTGTTGGTTTCTTGAGACTAGCAGTGAGAGATTGTTAAGGATGATACGATTAAATCTCTCAACCATGCCATCCGATTGTGGATGTAAAGGCGTCGTCCTAGTTTTGTCCATTCCGATAATTTGACAGAGACCCTCAATCACAACAGAGATGAAATTTCTCCCCTGGTCAGAATGCATTTGAAGGGGGACTCCATACCTTGATATCCACTGGTGTACCAAGGCATCCGCAACCGTAGAAGCTTCATGATCAGGGATGGCATAAACTTCAGCCCATTTCGTGAAATAGTCCATGACAACAAGGAGGTATTTGTTGCCATCAGCACTTCTTGGCAGAGGGCCTAGGATGTCAAGGGCGATGCGTTCGAAAGGTGCTCCTACATTGTAGAGATGTAGTCTTCCTCGGCTACATTTCTTTGGTCCTTTTCGAGCTGCACATGCATCGCAAGATTTGCACCATCGTTCGACGTCAGCTCTCGCTTTTCCCCAGAAGAATCGCTCTCGGACTCTATGTAATGTTTTCATGACTCCAAAATGACCTCCGGTGGAAATGTTATGTAATTCTTTGAGGACCTCTGGGATTCGGGATCAAGGAAGTACCAACTGCCACCGAGATGTCTTCCCATCTTCCGATTCGAATTTTCGGAACAGGACACCATTCCTGACGTGGAGGGAGTTCCAAAGAGCCCAATATTGCTTCGTCGTTGGACTGTAAGTCGAGATGTCTTTCCAACTGGGCTTCGTGCTAGAAGATTCTAATAGCTCCAAGATTGGTTTGATGTCAGAGTCTGCCATTTGATCTTCTCGAATCTTCTCATCACTCCAGGGATCTGGTGGCGTTGATAGTGAAGTCTTCGTCTGGCGTATGACATATTCGGGATTATCCTTGCTCTCCGCTCTGGAACAATAGCGACAACTTTCAGGACACGGTCTTCTTGATAGGGCATCGGCGTTTCCATGCGATGAGTCTTTGCGATGCCTGATGCCAAAGTCGTATTCCTGGAGTCGTTGTATCCATCTGGCTACTTGGCCCTCTGGGTTCTTAAAATTCATCAGCCATGTTAGGGATGCATGATCAGTGCGAAGGAGAAATTTCCTGCCATAGAGATAGTGATGGAAGTGTTCTATGGCTTTCAATATAGCTAATAACTCCTTACGAGTGACGCAATAATTCCGCTCTGGTTTCGATAAACATTTGCTCCAGTATGCTACGACTCGTTCTTGGCCGTCTATTTCTTGGGAAAGTACAGCGCCGACACTTTCATGGCTGGCATCCGTGTCCACAATGAATTGTTTGTCGGGGTGTGGATAGGTAAGGACTGGAGAGGATGTGAGAGCTTCTTTCAGTCGCTGGAAGGAATTCTCGCATTCTTGTGTCCATAGAAACTTCTGCTTGCTTTCAGTGAGCCTATGCAAGGGTCTTGCGATGTTGGAGAACCCCTGTACAAACTTTCTGTAATAAGTGCATAGTCCCAGAAAGCTTCGCAACTGATGGACATTTTCCGGACGCTTCCAGTTCTTTACTGCAGACACTTTTTCAGGATCTGTTCGGACACCTTCAGCTGAGATGATGTGTCCTAAATAATTTACTTCCCGTTGGAAGAACTTGCATTTCAAAGGGTTCAGCTTTAAATTCGCCGCTCTTAGCTTCGTTAACACTTTTCGAATATTTTCTAGATGTTCTTCAAACGTGCGGCCACCAATGATGACGTCGTCTAGGTAGATGAGACAAGCTTCAAAAGTCAGGCCTTTTAACACTGTCTCCATGAGGCGCTCGAACGTTGCTGGAGCATTGCAGCGCCCGAACGGCATAACTTTGAATTGCCAAAGTCCTTGTGCAGTAGTAAATGCGGTCTTCTCTTTGTCATCAGGATGGATCTCTACTTGCCAATATCCACTCTTCAAATCCAGTGTGGAAAACCATTTATGCCATGAAAGAGTATCTAGCGTGTCGTCTATTCTTGGTAGAGGATAGCTGTCCTTCTTCGTGATATCGTTAAGTTTACGATAATCCACACAAAATCTTGTGGAGCCATCTTTCTTTCGGACCAACACTATGGGAGAGGCCCACGGACTTTATGACGGTTCGATGATGTCACTATCCTGCATCTCTCGTAAGAGCTTAGAAACCTCTTCTTGTTTTGCAAACGGCAAGCGTCTTGGATGCTGTTTAATCGGTGGATGGTCGGCAGTATCAATTCTATGACGTGTCAGAGAAGTGCGACCTATATCATTCTCGTTTTGTGAAAACACATCCGTAAATTCATGGAACAGTCTTTCTGCGGCATGTCTCTGCTCAGGAGATAAATTCTCATTTCGTCCAATTTCAGGTGTTAAACTTGTAGGCGGCTCCGACAACGTCAAGCTCGGGTCTTTGCAAACACAGGTGACTGGAGCACAGGTAGCAAGCACTTCACCCTTCTGGATAATTCTAGACTTTTCACTTACATTCGCCATCCTCACGGGTATCACATCTCTCGACAGATCTACCAGCGCTGATGCTATTAGCACTCCTTTTGGGCTCTTCGCAGGATATCCAACCAAGCCACATTGAAAACTACTTTCGTTCTCAGTTAATCCAGGTATCATCATTTCGGTCCGAGGAGGGATGATAACATCTGCCTTGGCTGTGATCCGTTGAATAGACCCGGACTCATTTCCAAGTTTGAAAATAGTGACATCTTCTTGAGCAGAGCGTAACTCATTCTTCTTAAAATCCAGTGTAAATCCATGCTCTTTTAAAAAGTCCAGTCCGAGTATGAAAGGGTCTGAAATATCGGCCACATAGGCTGTATGATGGTAAGCGGTGTTCCCAAACTTTATTTTCAGTTTCATTCTTCCATGTATGTCGATCATATCCCCGGTCACGGTTTGAAGGATAACACGGTGAGGAGTCCAGAGGAGTTTTTCTTTTAGCCGCAGAGCTAGATCTTTCCGAACGATGGTCACATTGGCTCCTGTATCGATGATCATATTACAGGGCAAATCATTCACACGCCCGACTATAAAAACTCCGTTCTTGCCGTAACTTCTTGCAGAAATTTGACATACTTGATAATGGGGCTTCTCAAAATCTGGCAACCTCCGCCCCGCGAGATGGCCATTAATTAGTTTTCCTGCTCCGCCGTTCGTGCGGAGCTATTACCTTCTGTGCTGGGTCGTTTTAGGCAGTTTCTTTGAATATGACCTTCTCCACCGCATTTCCAGCACTTGATCTTTCTTCCAGGTTTGTTGTCCATCAAGGAGTTTATATGTCTCATCACGTCCTTCATCTGCTGCTGTAAACGCTCCACAGCTGTATCCGACGTCTCAGGCATGTTGGCTACTCGCACAAAGTGCCTATCTTTCCTTGTAGCTTGCTGGGCTGCCTCGAATTTCAGGGCATAAACTAAAGCCCCTTTTAAGTCACTGAGATATGCAATCCGGAGTTGTTTCTGGATCTCAAAGTCACGCACACCATCGATGAAATGTTGCAGAGCTAAAGTTTCTCTAGTTTCAGTCGGGTAGTCAGGATAAGCAAGATGGGAAAGTCTCTCGACATCCGTAGCAAGCTCTTGCAGGATTCAGTGGATTTCTGCTGTCGAGATTTGAGCTGGAGTCGGCTATATTCCTTCATGCATTTCTCGCCAAAGCGCAATTCTAAGACACTGACGAGCGTTTCAAAATCCAGCGGTTCATTTGCAGGCAAAGTCTGTAGGACGTCGGCAGCATCAGCTCGTAGAGAAGCAGCTAACTGGCAAGCCTTTGTCTGGGAATCCCATTCATTGGCGTCCGCTACGATCCCAAATTGTGTCTTAAAAACTGGCCATGAGGATTTTCCGTCATAGGTGAGAGTTTAATACAGGAACGAGGAAGCATAGATTGATACTTGACATCTTCGGTATAGCTTCCGGCAGTTATCTTCTGTTTCTTGACTTTTTCCAAATCTTTTTTTACATTCTCTATGCTTTCTTCGACGGTCTTGGCGATCTTTTGAACTTTTTCTTCTACTCTTTCTTCTACGGTACTGGCTGTCCTTTGAATTTCTTCTACCTTTCCTTCTATTTCTTGAAATCGTCCTTCAACTTTGTTTTCTACGCCGTCAATTCTGTCATTTAAAGATGTTATTTTATCCTCTATTAAGTCTTTCAACTCTCCAAGGTTGGTTAACATATCCTTCTTCATTTCATCTTTTAAGTCGCCAAGGTTGGCAGTCATTTTCTCATCTATCGCTGACATTTCCTCCTTCATTTCAGCCTGGTTCGCAGTCATTTTCTCCTTCATTTCAGCCTGGTTCGCAGTCATTTTCTCCTTCATTTCAGCCTGGTTCGCAGTCATTTTCTCATCTATCGCTGACATTTCCTTCTTCATTTCTTCCGACATTTCCTTCATTTCAGCCTGGTTCGCAGTCATTTTCTCATCCATCGCTGACATATCCTTCTTCATTTCTTCTTTCATCACGCCAAGGTTGGTTGACATCTCAGCCTGATTCGCAGCTAATTTCTCCAATAATTGTTTCAGTTCACCCTCCATTGCTCTGGTGATCGGCATTCAACCCCACTCCTGACACCAAATGTTGTGAGCTCGGGGTTCGAAAGGACTGATGCCAATATATAAGGACAATCAAAAGGCTTTATTCACTATAAACAGTGCAATACGATCATAAATATCTTCTGAAAATTACAAGATATTCAGTAATCTTCAAATCCAATAAAAGCGCAGCAAAATTTCACACAGAAACAATGTGTTCAATACGACGTATCAACGACAAAATCAATCTGAGTAACACAGTTCTCAATGCAAAGCCTCTCGTATGAATTCAATCGCAGTTGACAGACAACTAACTGAACTGGACTGGTGGAGGTCCCTTATATAGGCTTTAAAGATAACTGTAGAATTTTCCAGAGCCTTCAGATGCTAGAAATTACCAGAAAGTGCTTTAACTTTCGATAGAGAACCTAAGCGAGAAAGGATCACAATGTACAAGGTATAAGGGGGGGTTGCACAAAAAGCCGCCAAATCCGTCGCCAACTTGGCGATATTTGGCGATCTATCGCCAAATTTGGCGACAAAAATAAGTCGCCAAAACCATCGCCAACTTGGCGATAAACCCATTCCTTGGCGATTTTTCCATAGACTTCCATTATAAAGATGAGGGTGTAAGGTTGTTTTTCTTGCAAAGCATCCGAGGTCTTTAGCATTGAGTTACATGATGCTCAATAGGAAATACATTAATAATACTGCAATTTTCACAATAATAAAATAAAATAAATTTAAACAAATGGAATATTTACAGATATATACAAAATTCATAACAATATATATTGCGCAATTTTGAAATTAATATTTCTATTGAAGAAATTCCAAACTAATTTATGTTTTGATTTTGTTTAAAATTTATTATTATTTACCTTTTATATTTTAATAACCGTTCTGAAATAACACTTTTTTTAAACTTTAGGGAATTTTAAATGAAAATTTATCATTTTTTATAACTTTTACAAAATATTTTTCATCTCAAATCTTCTAAACGTATGTATAATTAGGTAATTCCAATAGCATATATTGAAAAGAGTAATAAAATGTTAAAGCAGTAACGTTTATATCGAAGTTTTACCCAGTTATGTAATTTTTTTATATTTTAAGTAGCTTTCATTACAAAAAGCTACCTATTGCAGCCGTGCGGAGGAAAGCAATTCCAAAAAATTTTGGTATATTTTCACCGATCACGACCTCAGACCCCCAAACCACCCTCCGTTCAAATGTTGATTTATAAATATATATATATATATATATATATATATATACAGATGGGTGACAAAATAATACGAACATCCATGAAAAAGAGTGAAAGGACAATATCTAGAAAAATATATGAAGAATTATCCTGAAACTTCAGACATGTACACAGCACTGTTGGTGTCATATATTTCCGTGAACATTTTTTCCAAAAACTCCATTGGGGACCGTCAACAAATTGAAGAAAAACGAATATCTTTTGAATAACCCTGTAAAAAGTAATGTCCCTTAAGCATTAAAACTTTACCACATGGTTAAGTGGCTTATTGTAATAAACTGTGCTCATTTTTATGAGTACAACATATATACCAGTAGATAAATTAAGGTTTTCATAAAAACAATCCCGAAATTCACCAAGTGCTTTGCTTATAGTTTGCTGAGTTCTTAATATAAAAGAATGTTTTTTTTTTTTTTTTCAGAAAATATGACTAACAACATTGTACAAAATGCCCCGCAATCAGAAATAAAAAATAATAAATATTGGATGAAAGAAGAGCAGGTTTAAGAAATAATGTTTCACTGCGAATGTTATCAAAATGTAATGTGCATCATATTTTACCCAAGTGTATAGAGCAACTTTTATGAATGTCTCAAAAACATAGCTTGAAAATTCTGAAAGAAGTCATCCATACAATAAGCTCGAAATTCGTTGTTCCCAAAAAAAAGCAAAAAGATCAGGGGCTGTATCCAAATGATGACAAGTAGACAAGTATTTCTTAAGAAATACTTCTGTACTTGTCATATTTTGGATCCAACCGCTCATATTTTTGCTTCATTTTGGTAACAACGGATTTCGAACTTTTTCTATAGACGATCACTTTCAGAATTTTGCAGTATTGTTTATGAGACTTTCGTAAAAGTTGCCCTATACACTTGGGTAAAATATTATGCACATTATATTTTGATAACATTCGCGCATGCGCAGTGAAACATTATTTAATAAACGTGCTCGTTTTTCATTCAATATTTATTATTTCTTATTTCTGATTGCGGGGTATAATGTTGTTAGTCATATTTTCTGAAAAAAACATTCTTTTATATTAAGAACTCTGCAAATTATAAGCAAAATACTTGGTGAAATTCGGGATTGTTTTTATGAAAACGTTAATTTCTGTACGGGTATATATGTTGTACTCATGAAAATAAACACAGATTATCCCAATAAGCCTCTTAATCATGTGCTAAAGTTTCAAAGCTTAAGTGATATTACTTTTTATAGGGTTATCCAAAAGATATTCGTTTTTCTACAATTTGATGACGGTTCCCAATGGGGTTTTTGGAAAAAATGTTCACGAAAATACATGACGTCAACTGTGCTGTTTACACGCGTGAATTGTCAGGATCATTCTTCATATATTTTACTAGATATTGCTCTTTTCACCCTTTTTCATGAGTGTTCGTATTATTTTGTTACCCATCTGTATATATATATATATATATATATATATATATATATATATATATATATATATATATATATATATATATATGATATATATATATATATATATATGATATATATATATATATATATATATATAGATATATATATATATATATATATGATATATATATATATATATATATATATATATATATATATATATATATATATATATAGATATATATATATATATATATATGATATATATATATATATATATATATATATAGATATATATATATATATATATATATGATATATATATATATATATATATATATATATATATATATATATCATACATATGTCATGCTGTAACTCTCTTATTTATGAACCGATTCGGATGTGACTGAGTATGTGTATAGAACATACCAAGATCTCGACCGAGTTCGTTGGCTAGCTTCATCCGCCATCTTGTTTCAAAATGGCGACCAATTAAAATTTTTGTAATTTTTAAAAATTCAAAAAGGTGTACAAAAAAATTATAAATTAAAAAAATTGTTTCTGTTAAGTGTTAGAATGTGATACAAGGATGGATTCTGGAACATTTTTTGTGTTGGCTATATCTTAAAAAATGGCTGAGATATGGTAGTTTGAAGTTCTAGTGTGGCTGAGATTTTGAAACAATCTGATATTTGTTATGCTGTAACTTTCGTATTTATGAACCAATATGAATGTGACTGATTATGTGTACAGAACATACCAAGATCTCGACCGAGTTCATTGGCCAGCTTCATGCGCCATCTTGTTTCAAATTTGCGACAGGTTAATTTTTTTAATTTTTTGTAAAAACTCAAAAAGATATACAAAAATTTACAAATTGTAAAAGTTGTATCCGTTACGTGTTAGATCATGATACAAGGATTCAGGAACATTTTTTGTTTTTTGTTTAAACTAGACGTGACAGATTTGTTACAATAATTTTCCCGTACTCAGTGCACTAGAATCTATGAAAAAATACACATTTCGGTGAAAGTATATAAACCGTGTAAACCAGTGTAATTATACTATGTAATGCTGAAATACAAATTCTGAAAATATAAAACTCCGAAAATACAAACTCTGAAAATACATTTTACTAATCATACTGGGCAGTACTAAATAGTCTAAATAAATAATTCAGAAAACGTATAAAACATTTAAAAACCCAATTTCAGCAATTACTATCCGCAGTCGGAAAAACATCCGAATTATTTTAGTGCATCACTGTATATGATCTAAAGATTTGCATACATACTACATAGTATGTAAAAATTTAATTCAGTTAGGAAACGCATAACATAATTGAAAATTACCCTTCAGAAATTTCCATCAATAAGCGGAAATGTATTCGAATTATTTTGTGCAGTTCTGTATATGATATATAGAGTTTATACACACCAAGTAATATGCACAAATTTGTTAAATTAATAAAAGCATATCACAATTGAAAACGCATTTACAGGAATTATTGTTCATAGACGTACTGTAACCGATTTTTTGTGTGTCCCTGTACATGAACGATAAATGCTATGCGCACCCCCATTCTATAGTAATACTCATGTAATTCACCTCAGTGATGTATATCAATTTCAATATTTTTGAAATAGTGCAATATAGTTAAAATACACTGCAAAAGATTTTTCTCCATAGACCATAATGTAACGGTATTCTTTTGAGTGTCCCTGTAAACGAAATGTATACGGCACACACTTGATTTTCAATACCGAACATGCCATGATAAATCTCAATAACATGGAAAACTGACTATGTATGTGTGAGTTACAGTGCAGGCAGACGGACAGACAAACCGAATTCATAAACACTTTTCAACAATATTGGAAAGTATTAAGGAAGGATCCACATTACATCTTCAGACGATATTTAAATATTTTCAACTAGTATAAAATTTTGAAGATCAGTATTTCTGGCGATTGTCTTTAGACTTTAAAGGAACCAGAAATCTTTGAAATGACGATAAAATGTATGTATATATTTATTTATTTTTTTAATGTCTGAACATAAGAATGCCGTACAGTTGGTCTGATAGGAAAAGTCCTAAAATTACGGTCCTACGAGCTGTAAATGTTAAGCCACGAAACGCCGATACCTGATTTCTTTAAACTCAGTTATTTTTTCAACTTACTTTAAACTCTTATTTTATTTCCTGGTACTTTAAACTCAGTTATCTCAAAACACAGTTTTTCAGCGGCATTGCCACGATAGCTTTTGAACAAGTTTACGGGTTTACATAATTCTTTTTTTTAAATAAAGGAAATTAAATACTCTACAAACTGTACCTGAAAACCAATGAACAAAAACAACTTTTTTTTCCGGTTATAACAAAAAAAAATATGATCAATTTTTATAGATTTTTATTACATATTTTTAATTTTTTTGAATATTTCTTTTTGTTTCGGGCATAATCGAGAAACAATTTAACAAGTAGTATAATGAAGAAATGACAACTCAAAAATATTATAACTTTTGTTGTTGTGTTCTACTATTTAACATATATTTTTATTTAAAAAAAAACATAAATAAATAAATGCAAAAGGAAGTAATAGTCTAAATTAATTACAAGCTCCGTAATCCATGATCAAACTTTAGTCAACTTTCCTCATTTCAAACCTTTCTGGGGTCCCTTTAAATTTCGTGCTCTAATTTACAATCGTCTTCCCTTAATGTCAAACGTAATTACTTGAAATCAGTAACAGTTAAGCGTTTTAAGGATTTCTGCAATTGATAAATAAGGAAATTCATTAAGACAATCATTAATTCAGTAATCCTTAAAAATCTGTTATCTAAATCTGATAATTAAACACTACTTCCTTTATCCATCATTACATTTCAAATTGGAATTGATATCGCTTCAGCTTTATTGAAATCTCTGGATTTTTTAATTATTTCCAGTTTCTGCATTCCAAATTCTGATTATTGCAATTGGTGTATGTTTGTGTGTGTGTTGGGGTGAAATTTCTAGAATGTTGATTATAATGCTTGTCATTTATTGCATATTAGTCAAGCTAAAAGAATTTTTGCATCTCGCGCTAAATAATGCTTATGTTATTTTCTCCATTCAGGAAATTTGAAAATTTTCTATTCCCTATCATTTTGAAAATTTCTCATGGTAGCTCTTGTTTTCAAGGCTCTAAAGACATTTTTCAGAAAAAATTATTATTCTGAATTAGTTTTAAAAGTTTTAAGATGTTCAACGATTTACCCAACGATTTACCCAAGTAGCACAAAATGGTTGGACCAACGTTGGTAAATAGTTGGCTAATGGGGAAGTTGCACTCACATTAGATTATGCATTCTTTTATGTTTAATTGATGAAGACAACTTTACATACCTCAAAACTTAACTCGGAAACGCAAAAATGATTTAATCTAATTAGTTATTGGAGTTTTAAACTTCCTTAAAAGCAAAACAAAACCGCATGATCTGAAAACGCGACGGGATTGGTTTGACGTCACTACACATGAAACGGGGAATTCTGCTTAGAGTGGAGTGCTCGCAGGCTGTTTTATATTGCTTTCTATGTACTATAAACATCTTTTAAAGACTCGCTTACACAAAACAAAAAAAATTAAAGTCAAAAGATTATTTTATCATATCTAAATATAATTCACTAATAATTTATACATTTGCATTAATTTTCATTTAGAAAAGTGCTGAAGTTGGTCGGATTAAAAAAATACAAAATTATGTCTTTCGGAAATAGTTTTTTATTTTTTTTAATTCAAATTTACTTTTAGGACAGAAAAACTGCATTTCATGAGGGTAAAAATACAGGAAGCTAAAACTAAAAGGCCCGTATATTGTTCACATACTCTGATTTATTTAAGCCAAATAAGAATGATACTTTTATTACAAAAGAAATTGTAAGTAAAATCGCATTTATATAGTTCTTGAAATGCACTATTTTCTTAATTCCTTTTAATGCTTAATAATTCCTTTTAATATGAATATAATTTTGTGTTATGTAGGTTATATTAAAAAATGTACTCAAATTAATTGTGAGAAAACGAAATTTTGAGCAACAATGCGGGAAGCAAACAACGACAACAAAAAAATGCTTTATTTAATACTGATTTATTGAATAAAAATTTTAATTAAGTACTAAGAATAATTGTGATTACTGCAATTACTGCAACATACGTGAGTAAATTTATCACTATTGTCTATTATTTTTTCTTTTTATGTACTTTCTTAAAAATAAGTACTATTAAAGTATTTTTTTTTTAATACACATCTTTTATAAGCATCCAATGTTTATTTTGATAATCACGCCTCCTTTTATGATTGAAATTCATGATTTTTCAAAAAAAATGTCCAATATAATACTATAATTTGGCGTGGCCACCGAACCCGATAATGGAAAATTCACCGTTTATTTTTTTACGCTTGCGAGAAAATGAGAGCTAATAAATTTATTAAAATAAATATATAATCTTTGTTTGTTTTTTTCTGTTTTAAGGTATGGAAAGAGGAAAAAAAGCCATATATAAACTATCTTTTTAGGATTTCTAATTTGATTTCTCAACGTATAATCATAATTCAATTAATATAAAAAAGTGTAAACATAATTTAATTATCGTTTTATTATTATTTGCTTACGTATAATTTTTGAATGGATGCAGTACTTTTTGTTTGTTTGGGTTGTTTGTTTGAAATATAGTTTCTGAGAATGTCCTATTTTTAGATTTATCAGGTACTAAAAATTTTATATCTTTATTTCCTTCAATGTTCTTACTTTCGCAAAAAATAAAAATAATGAAAATATTTAACAGACTTGCTAAAGAAAGCAGTATCTTAATTTTGGAAATAAGCATTATTTCCTTTAACTGCATAAAGCTTTTTTTAAAAAAGAGCGAGATGTGCTGAGAATTTGAATATGTTGTTGAAGTAGAGCCCACTCTTTTCACTTTTGAAAACAGCCATCTCATTACACGTAAACTTTTTATAGTGACATATAAAGAAATAAAGATATATTATCATTCAAGGTTTATTCTTTGTTTGAACAATGCTTTAGTATCATCATAAGGGCAGGGCATTATGTTGAGAGATATTATGCTATAATATCACAATGGTTTTTAAATTCAATTTACAGGTAAGGCATGAATTTGCATGATTTTTTAAAAATTATTTGGAAGGTGTGGATTATATATTAATTTAGCAAGAAAAATTTAACATAGAACCAAAGAATAAAGAAAACATTTGTATATCATGAACCAAAATTCAAACATACTACCATTCTTTTAATGTTTAAATTGTTAATAACAACAATAAAATTTAGATATATACATAACATTCCTTCAAATACAGAATTATTATATTTCTGCATAATATTTCTCTTTTGGCCTTTATAATTTACGTAGAAATATTGTTAATTTATAATATTGTTAATTTTTAACAAAAATAAAACAGATAATTTTTAAACTAAACATCATCTCTAATCTGCAAAGTTCTATAAAGCATAAAACCCTCAATCTGAAAATTTTACAAAACTGACAGTATTTAAAATAATTACTTGATTGTTTTGCCTGTGTGTAGTGTAGTCCAGAGATCTGTTTAGGAAGAAATTGAGTCCTTTAAAGAACCCTTCACAAAATTTTTCATACTAAAACTGGAACCTTCATAAAACATTCCACCTTAAAACAAGACCTTTCACAAATTTTTTTGTCTTAAAAATAGGCCTTTCACAATTTTTTTTTCCATCTCCAAGCTAAACCTTTTACAAATTTAATAATTTAAAAGAAAAATCTGACCTTACACAAAACAACTGAAGCCGTCAAAGAATCTATTATAATTTTTAAACTAAACATCATCTCTAATCTGCAAAGTTCTATAAAGCATAAAACCTTCAATATGAAAATTTTACAAAACTGACAGTATTCAAAATAATTACTTGATTGTTTTGCCTGTGTGTAGTGTGGTCCAGAAATCTGTTTAGGAAGAAATTGAGTCCGTTAAAGAACCCTTCACAAAATTTTTCATATTAAAACAGGAACCTTCACAAAACATTCCACAAACATTGTACAATTAAAATTTACAAAATTATAATTAGTTTTTTTAGAAATATGAAATACTTTTCACAATTTCACAAAAAAAGAACCCTGTGAGAAAAGTCTGGATAAGTACCTGGAAACATTTTTTGAAAAATTATTAAACTTTTCTTGTGTATATTCATATAAAAATTCTGTAAGCCTGTCTTAAAGCTATCTCAGCACATTTCGCTCTTTTTAATAATTTTAGCTGTTTTTCAAAGATTGAAAACTGTTTATTTAACATTTAAAGAGGTAAAACATATAGTGAAACCAAACAAAATTCATAATTCAAGTATAAAATATAAATACAAAAACCCTTTTATAAGTTGACTCCACCGTCCCTAAGGAAATAAATCCTATTTGTAGCAGTGTATTTTATATTATGCAATACATATATATATATATATATATGTGTGTGTGTGTGTTACCTTATTCTATAAAATACAATATTGTAGTACGAGTATTAACTTGTACCGATACTCTATTTCTACATCGAGATCTGGAAATGAAAATTCTTACATACGCGATGGAATAAAAAATATCACTTGGAATTCACAGTATTATTTATTCATTACAGCAATTTACAATGCTTTTAATTTGTTATACTAATCATTTTTAAGAAAAGAAAGAAATCGTCCAGCGTAAAGCTAGCTACCCCCATAGGAAATAAAAGGGAGAAATACAGCGAGGGTTTGTTTACATATGTATAGTGACGTCAGAACAGCTTTCGTCACGTGACGTGGCTTTTTCCCGCCACGGCAAAAACTGCGTTTTTAAAGTTAATTTAATGAATTATACAAGTTTCAAATATATGTAAAAATTGTATCAAAATGTTCGTATTTTTACACTCTATCAGATGCAAGTTAAATTGAAAAACGTGCAATTTCCCCATTGTTGTCCTACATTGGCACACAATAAGAAATGTCTGCCTTGCCTTTCTATTGGCCAACTAATGTCCAACGAACCATTTGCCAACAAAGGTCCAACAGTGGTCCAACCGTTAGCTACTCAGAATCCTGTTCAGATATGCTCCAATTTAGAAAGGTCTCTGTACCTACCATTTTCCAAATATATCTCAATCCTACCATACCCAGCTCAACGATTTCCACAAATGCCAACAATAGACCATATCTTATAGTCTAAGTCGATTAGGTTATGTAGTAGGCCATAGGTTATGTCGAGTTGTGGAATAAATCATAGTGTTGTTGTAAACAAACAATCTCGTTCTATTTTAATCTAATTCTCAAAAATAAAATTATGAAAAATAATCAAATTATTTTATTTTACATAATTATTCAATTTATTTTTATTTGAAATTGTAGTACTTAATTTATCCTTTTATTAATTATCAATTTATTTTTTATATTTTATCATTTAAAATTTTGCATTTTTGTTCATTAAACTCTTTTAATTAACTTAACTTGGTTAGAACCCCAGAGCGCTATTCTTGGGTCCCGGGTTTGATTCCCGACTTGGGACATTTTTCACTCTGTCTGTTTAAACGCTTTGTTTAGCAATGAAAAATCCACTTTTATGTTATTAACTTGGTTTTTATATGTAAAGATAGAGTTTTGTAATCGATTATTCACGCTCTTCCGAATGTGCTACAAATATAAATAAAATTGGTTACACAAGTGTGTTTTCGGCGAAAATACAATATTTTAATAGTTATAGAACTTAATTATAAATTTATAACTTAATTTTAAGGCATTTTTCAATTTTACCGGCCACAGGTGATAAATCGCCAAATAATCCTTACTGTTATAACTGTTTAAGAGTTACAAAAACAATGGAATTAATGATGCAACAAACTATTCTCGCCAAAATGGGCCAACTGGCTGTGAAAATAGAACAACGAAATATTTTAAACACTAACAAATAGAAAATATAAATTTAAAAAAAAAAGAGTAAT
This sequence comes from Maratus michaelseni, assembly GCA_963931845.1. Lineage (NCBI taxonomy): Eukaryota > Metazoa > Arthropoda > Arachnida > Araneae > Salticidae > Maratus > Maratus michaelseni. Next base: position 267,845,304 of record OZ007593.1, read on the forward strand.
ACTTTTAAAAAATACTCTTTTATCAATTAAGAGTTTAATGGTAAATAAATTATCATTATATGTTGAGAATTCTGAATAGATATTTTAAATGATGCTATTTTTTTCTTTCTTGTTGCAATATCTTAATATATATATATATATATATATATATATTCTAATAAATGCACTAGTTTCCACTCCCTATCAAGTATAAATGAAAGTGAGGAATTTTCAATAATTGGGGTTCATGCAAAATTAACGTATTATATCAGAAAGTTTTTATAACTACATGAAATTAGGCGCGATTTCTTTGATAAATTTTGAATAATTATAAAAGAGTATGTTTAAATCTATTCTATTTAAACCACTTTTTGCGTTCATAGGCGGATGTAAGAAAAAACGCGAAATCCATCGTTTTCCATCCTTCATTGTTCACAGGATTCTTAACATTTTCTTCGTATTAGGATATTTAGTGTAGTTGGCTAACACTGTTTTCCTAAAATTAAGAATCAAAAGCAAAATCCGAATTTTCTACCTTAAAAGCGTTTAACTAGTAATAGAAAATATCTGAGGACAACTACTTATAAAAGAAATTGTTCGTTTTAACTCTGTGTAAATTAGAAAAATGACAAAGTACTATGATTCATCTTTGTGTGAAATTTTAACTTGCTTTAATATGTTCTGTTGCTTTAACATAACGTATAAATTTTTGAGTTTTTCGTTATGTCGAGTTGTGGAATAAATCAAAGAATACATTTGAATGATTTCATGAAATGTTATTGTGGTGGAGTTATTTGTGCAGGTAAAAGATGAGTAACTCAAGTGATTAATTGGTGATACGTCAAATCTTAAAAGGAGCCGTGATGACAAACTTTTGAGATATTCCTAACGTGTGGCGACATTTCGTATACTATTAATGCAAGCAACCTCCAGTCCGTTTCCTGTACATAGAGAATAATAGTCCAATAAAACAAAAACTCCAAGATACTAGAAGTAACCAATACTTTTATTGTTCATAATCTTATCGTAAATGGGAGGAAATCTCAGTAAAGGAAAGAGAAGGATGGCCCTCATCGAATTTCTTAAACAACCTTACAGCAGCACTGTCGTAATCCAAATGATTGCAAAACGTTTTAATCTTAACGCCAAAATAATTTTTATTGAGCCATGGTTAGCCAATTAAAATAACGGTTACGATCTAGCAATAGAAATTTCAAATAAATACACCGTTGCAATTTATCAAACTTTATCCCAAGCTTAAAGATGAAATAAATTATGGTAAACCTGTACAAAACAGTCATTTAGTTACGAAATAATAATTATATTTCTATCGAAATGGTCATAAACAAAACAATTGATTCCATTCCGATATAAATATTATCTACTCAAATCTGTAATATTGAGTCAGAAACAAATGCGTAACAACAGGAAATACGAGAAAAAAAATTATATTCGATCATTCAGAAAATGTCTTGACAGATTTATAACCTTTTTATATTATGATCTTAGCACAAATAATGTATAATAGTTTAAGTTTGAGTTGTATAACATAAAGGCAATCATGACAGTTAAGTAAAAATTTAGATAAATAAGGAAATTATTAATTTGAGTTATATAGCGGCATTTGACAGCTATAAATTAGAAATGAATTCTAGAAGTTACGAGGATTTAAAGCAGTCATTATAGAATTAATAATTTCGCGATGCAATACCTTATTTCAAATTAAGATAAGAATGAAAGTGCATCAGATTGATTTTTAATGTTACTTTTATTTCTATTTTTTTGTATGTTGCTTATACCATGCTGTAATGACGAAAAGAACCTGATAAACAGAAAAAGATTTATTTATAATAAAAGTAAAAACGACCTAGTTTTCTACGTTAAATTAGAAGGGGATTTCCCCTTAATTACGCGATATAGCGAGGGTATATAATTTATAATACTTTAAATTAGAATATATGACCTGTATCATAGTTATTAAATTTGAAGACGGGCAGTAAACAAAAGACATTAGGATGGACCAAATAAATAAAGTGTGTAGTTGGAAAACTGCAAGAGAGATTTGAAATATTGAATCACAAGACATTAGAGTAGTAACCGACTAAGTACAACTACTCCAGTAGAAGACCATTTCTTGGAAAAACTAAAATAAATCACGATGTCTGGCAACAGAGGTGTGAGAAAGACATGCTACGGGGAAATTTCTAATAAGTGAAGTGTAGAGTCAGAAATCAGTAGCAGACATTTCTAACGAATGTATTTTTAGACAGTAGAGCAGCAGTAGAACAAGTGAAAATACCCCAGTAGAAAACAGTTTCTTGCTTGAAAAAGCAGAAATAAATAGCCGCATAACTGCAGTTCATTTTTCAAATATGTATTGTTATAGCACAGATATCATATTATCGCGGCAGATTGCCTTCAGGAGTTTAAATACTCGAAAAGAGACTACTTACTCGAAAATTTGTTCAGTATGTTTGTTTGATCCTTGAGCAAGGTGACCAAATCACAAAAAACGTTTCAACTTCAAAGCGTTAAAATTTTTAACTTTTTAAGCTGTACAATACACCGCTACTGTTCTTTTTAAAGTTGAGAAATTTATCAATTTTGAATGCTTAAGATTCTTTAAATATAAAAGCTGAGACTGGCTTTTCAAACAAACTATGTCCTCGAAAATTGGGTACGTTTGTCACCTTATTTTAAAGCACAAAGCAGGACGTCACGAATGGTTTTTAAATCAATGAAGTCGGACTGATGAATAATAAGTTGCAATTCACTACATATCTGAAAGTACATCTTGTTTGTTGTCTAATTCAATATGGGAATACATATGGCACAAAAGTCGCTTTGCTTATGGTGACAGAGATAGTTCACTAGTATAGACACATTACATTAGGGAATGGTATGAAGTATCATAATGATAAACGTATGCACTAAACTTTCCCAAGAAATGAGTCTATTCACTGATTATAGACATGGTAAGTATTCATACCTTATGCAAGAAATTACCGAGGATGTCGGAATTTCTTTTTTGTTTATAGATGATAATGTTCGCTATCATCATTCGGTTTGTGTTTCAGAGCAACTGCCAACTGATGGAATCAACAGAATGGATTGAACTGTATACTCACATAATATAAATCATATTGAGTAAACTTTGGAACGCTTTTGTACAAAACCCTATTTACCCTAGACCATTATGACTCAAGATTATTTATAGAATGAAACAAAAACAGTTAAATATCCCTCAAAACTCGTCAATAAATTAATTTAAAAGATACGCAATCACTTGCAGCCGATTAAGATTGTCATCATGTGTTATTTATCTATTTTAGTTTAACTAGCCGCCACTGGCGACCAGTTTGGTCTCCCTTAAATGTATGTTAAACATTGCAACACGTTACATTTATTCGTAATTTAATTTTCCCTTACTCCTTCGCCAAATCGGAAGATTCTAATAGACAAATCATGAACTTTTGCGATCATGGTAGCATTTCGCATATTTTTTGGGCGCAAATGTCATATACGCACGTTGGCGCGATTCCCCCCTCCCTCCCCCGCCAATTTGGCGAAAACTTTGTTATGGAAATTGTTGTTTATTTACTTTTATTTTTTATTTTAATTCTATAAATTATTTTTGATATGTATATCAATATTTATTTACAACAAACTATCATTTATTTATTTTTATTCTTTTTTTTAATTATGAGTATTTTTGTTAGCCGGGAGCAGATGATAATTCGCCAAATATCGTTCCCATCACCGTCATTCATACTACAATTAATTTAATTTTAAATTATAAACCTGTCACTCATTTCATTTAAAATACTTAACTTTAATCTAAAATGCTTATATTACATAAATTTAAAATACTTCACACTTTTCATTTAAAAGAGAAAATAAATAAATAAATAAGAAATAATATCATAAATCAAAACATTTGATTTCAAAATCAAAGTATCATTTCTAATTTGTACACGCGATAAATAAAAGCTGTATTAGCGATTTTAAAAATGCTAAAAATCTGATTCATTAAATATTATTACATGAGTTCAATTTACGTCAAGAAAAGGTCCGAAAGTTGAGTTGTATAGCACATAATTATGGTAAACTTTGATTGTCTCACTGGTGCGAATTATTTTTTTGACGCGAGGCAGCGGTCCAAAAATTCATTCGCGGAGAACTTGCTTTGCGAATGATTACCTCCATGATTTAATATTTTAAATGTTCACGACGAATCAATCTTTTTTTTGTTTACTTTTATGAATAGAGAATTTGAACTGCGAATCTTTCGACTGAAGTTATTGCAGAATATATACATAATTGAACGCAAGTCATCTCTCAAATATTAATTTATTTTGAACGATCTTTCTTAAAATGTAACTTTTATGCAGTTTATTCGAAAAAATAATTTTGAATAAAAATGGCCGCTTGGCATATGAAAAAGCGATGCGGCATCCCGGAACTGTTGAGGACAGTCACATGACTTACAGTTTTATTATAGAGATTTTGTCTCATATTTTCAACGTTTTGTGGGTTTGAGACAAGTTTTGAAGTAGAGAGCACTTTGCAATAAACCTTATTATTCTTTAATTAGAATATTAAATTATCATAATTGCACCTGAACTGAATTTTGTTTATGAGTCTTTATTTATATGAGCTGCCAGTATTTTTTAATATCAATCTTAAAAAATAAGATATTTTTCTAAAAAGTGTAAATGACCTTTAATTATTGAACACCGTATATTATAAAAAGCTAGTAGGATAAGAAAATATTGAAATTTACAAAAATAAAATATTTTGTTTCGTTTTTAACACTTTTCAACCTAGTTGAAAAGTGTTTATGACTTCGGTTTGTCTGCCGTCTGTCCGTCTGTCCGTGCTCTAACTCCCGTAAATATGCTTCGATTGTCCTGAAATTATGTTATTGTTGTTTACTATAGCATGTTCCCTATTTCAAGAGTAGTGTGTAGCACTTATAGTTTTTTTTACAGGGACAATCAAAAGTATTCCGTTACATTACAGTCAATGGGAAATAATCGTTTCAAGTGCATCTTATAGACGCTACGTCATTTAAAACATAATGAAATTGCTATATAATATTATGAAGCGCATTAAAACATGATTTTTGTAGAATATGGGTTGCAAAGAATATATTATTCATTTACAGGATCAAACAAAAGAATACTGTTACACATCGTTCTATGGGGGAAAATCCTTTGCAGTGTAATTTAGTGATATGTCACTATTTGAAACACAGTAAAAATTATATGCATTACTGAGGTGCACTATAAATTGCTTTTGTGTGCATTGTGTTTATTTACAGGGACATACAAATGATATTGGTTACAGTACATGTGCGATATTTACAGTCTATGTGTGATAAGTGTGTTTTCAACTTTGGTTTGCAACTAATTTTTTTCATAGTAGGTGTGTGTTTATAAACTCGGTTGATCATATACAGGGTTACACAAGGACATTCGTAAGTATTACAGACTAAGGGAGAGAATTGCTTAAGGGTAGTTTTTAATTGTGTTTACGCATTTTCCTGCTGAACTATATTTAGTAGACTAATAGAAGTTTGTGGAATGTGACTAAATTCATTTACAGGGCTATGCAAAGATAAAGATACATTGTCGTTTACGGTTGGTAATTGCTGCGAGTAAGTTTTAAGTTGCATTTTATTTTAATAGGTGGTGTGTACAAAAGTCTTAAGATAATATACAGGACTGTACAAATGATTTCCATTGAGTACATTTCCGTCGATTGGGGAAAATTGCTAAATATGAATATTCTAACTGAACTAAATTTTATCATACTGTATATCCACATCTATTGATCATATACAGGGCTGCACAAAATAATTCGACTACTTTTTTGACACTGGAAGGTAATTTCGAAAACTTTATTTTTCAATGTGTTATATGTTTTCTAAACTGTTTACTTACATATCTTCTTTAACCTTATTTGACGGTGAAGTGTCGTTACAGTTTTCTGGCTGTGTTGGAAAATTTTTCATAATCTATGCTTGAGGCAAGATTTTTCGTTCTTGTTTAAAAATCTGTTTGAAATTTGAAAAGTTTATTTTGGAAAGTTTCTTCCTAAATTTGTTTGTAGAAATAATAATCTTAAAAAATTATTGTGTTGTTTATACTTTACAAAATTTTTATTTTGTTTTAAACAAAAGTCTGTAAAATACACAAATACATCTTATTCGATTAAAAATGTAAACATAAATTTTAAACATAATTAGGAAAATCGAATAGTTTATGCAAGTAACTTTTAATTAATTTTAAAAGTCTTTAGTTTCCGAAAGGAAGACTTTTATGAGACGTTAAAGGGAACATCTGAGATACGCTCGGTTCTTTGAATGCATAAGCAGTTATAATGCAGGTTATGAGTTGAAATATTCCATAAAGATATTTTAAAAGTTTTGGCTTAAAAGCAATGAATCATTAAAGATGTTTCCACCGGTAAGCGAAGTCTGCAAATTTCCAGCTTATTTCGTAATTATGTTTTACAACCACTGACCATTTACATTAGCTATTATATTTAATATTCTAAGGTTTTAATAATTGCAGTTATTGCGTGCTTAAAGCTGAAAAAGCAAGAGAAAAATAGTCAACTTTCATAGTAAAATAATTATTTACTTTATGGAAAAGTAAAGAAAAACAGCATTAGAATTTATTTCACGCATTATAGTTACATTCAAAATTAACTTGCGTGATAAAATTGACATTTCAAGACACAATCTTCTTTTTACAATAATTAAAAAAATTATTTCTGTTTGTAATTTGAAAAGATTATTTTTGAAAAATCCTTACTTCATTTTTATTGTTAAAGTAATGATCTTCAAACTTCATTGTGTGATTCATAGCTTTTTTTTATGTTTGTAAATCTCAGAAAATGTAACCACAAACTTTAAACATTAGGAAATCTAACATTGTTGTAAGTAACTTTTAATTAAAGTCTTTAGTTTTCGAAAGGAAAACTTTTATCAGACATCTCAAATAAGTTTGATTCTTTTAAAGCATAATTAGTTCAAGACTGGTAGAAGTAAATCAATGGATTGAATATTCCGTAATAAAACATTAAAAGTTTTGGCTTATCATTAAAGATGTTTGCACCACTAAGCTATATCTACAAATTTTAAACTTATTTTTTTAATTGTTTTATACAAACACGCTACATTTACACTACTGTTTATATTTATTATACTCTAAGGTTTTAATAATTTCAGATATTGTGGGCTTAAGGTTGAAAAGGAGTAAAAAATTGTCAACTTGTTATAGTAAAAGCATTCTTCATCTTAAGTGAAAATAGAAAAAAAATGAATTATACTATAATTGCAAATGAAATTAACTTCCGCTATAAAGTTATTATTGCAATAAGGCAATACACTTTTTTTAATATAAAATTAATAAAATTGTTTCTGTATGAAATTTTATTATTATTATTATTATTATTATTATTATTATATATACTTGTTGCCGTTTTAAACAAATGTCTGTAAATTTCAGGAAGTCGAATGAAAATGTTGCTGGAGCGAATGGTCTAGCTCAAGAGAATGAATAGCATCGAACATTATGATCTCGCTCAAGTGAATTAACAGCATCAAACTTTTTTTTTACATATTTTTAGGAATGAAATATTATAGGGTCCTGCCATATTCAGGGTATATTTAATTACTGTTTTACTTAGAGGAATGTTAACTGAAACGGATTTGTATATAAGTACTTTTAGTAATTTTTTAAAAAGAAATTCGCATATTATTGTAGGTTTTCTATTTCCCCATGTATAGCAGTGCAGGATTCCTGGGCAAAATCGATATGCCAATTTCAAGTAAGTGCTCATGTCTCCAAATTGACGAGCACATCAAAACGCTTTGACAGTTTCTGTCCGGTATACTTTATGGGGACACTATACTTATATTTATTGCCATGTCGTAAATTAGACCTCACGCATCCTTTCTCGGATAAAGACCGAGATCATGTACTCTTCCTCCGAGGAGAGATTTTGTTTGTTCCCCCCCTCTTCTAATGGGATTCTGATGATCTCAGGCAGCCGAAGATGCACCTTTTGAGTGACTCTGATGTATGATGTAATGCCCAGGGTCCAGCCTCCTTTTAGTAAGGAAAATTCTCCTTTTTTCTGTTTTTTTGGGGGGAGAGGGGGTAGCCTTAGTATTCCTGTAAAATGGTCCTTCAAATAAAGTTTTTCAGCAGAGACAGTTGTCTCATATTTTCCTGTGTACGAGTTTTGTTTTGTCAGAGATAGAGATTTCTACGTCTTAGAGTTATGAACCAATCTATTTGCATAGTTATTTGAAGAGAAACATCAGTTTTGTTGTTTATTAATATACCATTTGCTAGTAGTTACTCCGATTGTTCGCAAGATATGCTTGCTGTTAATAACCGGGCAATTAGCGTCTAAACATTTTTTTTTTTAAATAATGGACTCAAATTACTAAGTTGTGAAATGGACAGTGTCTTTTATTAATCAATGTTTACACATTTCTTTCAAGATATTCTCCTGACACCGTCGACGGATTCCAAAGGTACCTTTTTTACAACATATTTTATTGTTCCTTTTTGTGTACTTTGTTTGGTAAATGTTTGTGTACTTAGGGCTATAGTGCGAAGAAGTAAATTTTACTTATTAATATCTGTTTATTATTTTTAGTATTGAATTATGAATATGTATAAAATGAGGAATTGTTTCATTTTGTATGAGAGATTCATTAATAAAAAGTAATTTTAGTAGATAGGATGTTCCATCAAGTAATATTTCGGGGCCTTTAGGCCGATGGCCGTAGTCTACGCTGTTTGTAGCGTTCGCTATCTGTAATGGTTCTAGTAATTTTTTTATTGTATATAATTATGCGCTTTTGTAAAAAAAAATATTTGTTATGTTTATTTAAGTAGTTTGTTTTTATTATCATGAGTCTGTGTGTATTGTTTTTAGAATAAGGTGCATTGTGTTTGAGGTATTATAACTAAGTGTAATTTATTTTTAGGCAGTTCCTTAGTTACTTACTTATCGCCTTTAAGCTGGACCGCTTTAAAAATAAACACAACCTAATGTAGGTTTTAATGTTATACCTTCCACATTGTCATGAATAATTATTGGAGTTACTTTCAGTCTAACCAGAGATTATTTCGATCACGATATTTATTTTTCTTATGCCAATCCGTATAAATCCAACAAGGAGAATATATAGATAAGGACTGGAAATATTCATCATTAAGCAAATTTTCAATTTATTTTTATTGTTTAGGCCCTCCTTTTCATCTAGATTGTTAGGATAAGACAGGTAACCACTATTTCTTAATAGGTCTATTTCCTCCCGACATCTAATATATTCTACTACGGTGCTTCGTGACACTTGTGAATGGTTTTTAGGATAAAGTAGATTGTGTTTGAAGTATTACAAGTAGGTGTAGTTTATTTTTAGGCAGTTGCTTGGTTATTTACCGGTCGCCTTTAAGGTGGACTGCTTCAGAAATAAACACAATCTAAAGTCAGTTTTCAGGTTATACCTTCCACAATGTTATAAGTAATTATTGGAGTTACTCTCAATCTAACCAGAGATTATTTCAATCACAATACGTATGTTTCTTATGTCAATCGATATATAAGGGAAAGTATGGTAAAACTTGATATCTAATGGTTTTCCTTTATTGAAGACAAAAGTCTAGAACGACGGAAAAATCGGAACACAAAGGTGTTTGGGGACATCTGGGCTATTGAAAAACCACACGTGTTGCCACAGGAAAATTCTTCTCTACTTGGAAAAAGGGACAATCTGAAACAGCCCTGAATTTTGGTGGTAGAGTAAAACCGGGTACTAGTCAGAAATTAAGTTTTTGCACTTCCAGTAACAAAAAGCTTTATTGTAATAAATTTTGAATCAAACTTTAAAACATTCAGTAACGGTTTTTAAGTAGCTTTCATTACAAAAAGGTACCTATTGCAGCCGTTCAAAAGAAAGCAATTCCAAAAAAATTTGGTATATTTTCACCGATCATGACCTCCAAACCACCCACCGTTCGTTGATTTATATATATATATATATATGTGATGATTTTAAGGGCCGACATGATTTGTGTAACAGCAATACCATTTTTCAATAAATGGCTTTTCAGTATTAGATGTTCTCTTCAGAAGTCAACAAAGGAAGTTTCCGCGCTAGGTTTTATGGCAGTCGTACTATACACAGTAGATGGCATGTGTGCGTAGACATAAGAAGAAACTTCATCCAAGAATACAAACAAGACTTTATTTAGAGGCTTAAAACGACATCAGGTGCAGATCTGATTTCACACGAGTTATCATTTTAGTTTCGATGACAGGGATGCCATTACAGCAGAAGCATGATGGTTAGCTTTTTAAAATATTCATTCCGAAATAGTATAAGAAAAGTATATTGGTCGCTTCGCCAATACCAGGCAGAGATTCGATTTGAGTACCAACTTAACAAACCAAGCACCGATCCAGTGTCCCTCTTTCGAATCCTGTCTGAAACGAAGAGCGGCGGTATATCCTTTCAGGAAGAGCAGGCATACATGGGTCATGTGACGGCTTATGCGCCAATGGAGAATAGGGATTCGTTGCGTAACGCACCAGAATTTGCAAGCACAGTGCTTTACACTAAGAAATGGCGCGAAAAAGCGACGAGAATATTCTATAATGTTCTATAAAATAGCTGTGACCCAGAGTGTTTTAAGCTAACTGATTATCGTTAGTTACTGGTTTGAGAATATGGAATGATTTTTACTTTTACGAAAAGGAAAAAAGAAAATAAGAAAAATGGTTTATCGAACTTGGATCAAAGCCAGAATGGAATTAAAATAAAATGTTTTACATTTTAATATAAGAAAAATATTTTATGATTTTAAGAGTTACTTTTAATACATGAAATTTTTAAAATAAATACAGCTTTTTAGGAATTTAGAAAAATAAAAAGAACTAATGCGGTTTTTTTTAAAAGTTAAATATTAGGAAATTTTTATAATTTAAAGATGAAGACGCCATTTATTGAACTAACTAGCAGCAATTAAAATATTGAATTTATATATGAGGTTTTTGGAATAGAATAGAGTTAAAATACATTAATAAACGGAGGACATAAATATTATAGAGTAATTAAGACTAGTATGGGATACAAATAATTTAGGGTATCGCAATAAATTTTGAATTTTGTTATATATATATATATAACCATTAATGAAACATTACCGATACACCAACAAAAACTTTAAAATTATGAACAAAAATAAAATAATTCATTGAGACGTATGTCATGCTGTAACTCTCTCTCTCCATGCTGTAACTCTCTTATTTATGGACCGATTCGGATGTGACTGAGTATGTGTGTAGAACATACCAAGGTCTCGACCGAGTTCGTTGGCCATCTTCATCCGCCATCTTGTTTCAAAATGGCGACCAGTTTAAAAATTTAAAATTTTTAAAAATTCGAAAAGATGTACAAAAAAATTATAAATATAAAAATTGTTTCAGTTAAGTGTTAGAACGTAATACAACGATTCTGGAATATTTTTTGTTTTGGCTATATCTTAAGAAATGGCTGAGATATGGCAGTTTGAAATTCTACGGTGATTGAGATTTCGAAACAATCTGATATTTGTTATGCTGTAACTCTCGTATTTATGAACCAATATGAATGGGACTGATCACGAGTGCAGAACATACCAAGGTCTCAACCGAGTTCGCTGGCCAGCTTCATGCGCCATCTTGTTTCAAAATGGCGGAAAGTTAAATGATTTAATATTTTAAAAAAAAATCAAAAAGATGTATAAAAAATTATAAATTGAAAAATTCGTTTCGTTAAGTGTTAGACCGTGATACAAGGATTCTGGAACATTTTTTTGTTTGGGCTTTATCTTAAAAATTGGCTGAGATATGGCAGTTTGAAATTGTACGGTGGCTGACATTTTGAAACAATCTGATTTTTGTTATGCTGTAACTCTCATGCTGAGTTTCGCATTCAAACTCAGTATTAACGAAAATCGGGATTAAATCTTCTATAATCGGGTCCAAGCATTTTAGCTTCGGATGTTTGAGTTAAATGAGTTGAATTTTTAAAAACATGGACTATGAAAACTACCTTTTCCTCCCGGTACAGGCCGGAAAGACTTTTTTTTTCAGGTATTCAAGCAATTTTGAATATTGTCATGTAAAGGCTTTCTCTGCTTTTACTTATGATATCCGCCGCGGAGTGGAAAATCAGTGAATGATCCACATGAGGAGTACTGAACACCTCATGTGCTGTTTGCAGACTGAACATTATATCTATCCTTCAACGTCAGGTGACCAAAAATTAACATGATCGTTCTCCTGGATAGCTGGACGTACACACTTCTATTTGGCATCAAAATATTGTTTCACAGCTATACAAAACAGTAGTTTACTTACCTAAATTTATCCTTCAGGCTGAATGTATTTGAAGAGCTGAAAAGATGGAAAAATATTAAAACTTTTGAGGTGAATTTCTTTCTAACAGTACTAAACGGACACATAGATTAACTCACTTCAAAAGCCGATGGCACACTGCTAGGGGACGCTAAAGGATGTAGTTAAGATGGTTGCTGACCGTAGGGCAGCACCCATCAGCGTGGAAATATGGTACCATTTTTGACCCGCCTACCCGGTTTCACCGTACTCTCTCCTATCCAACAAGGACACTATATCGAGAAGAACTAGGGATATTCCACAATAACCTAATTTTCAACTAATTTATATTTTTTATGCCCTCTTTTTCATCTAGATTATTGTGTAGTTATAAGACAGGTAACGACTATTTCTTAATATGTCTATCTCCTCCCAACAAATTGAACCACAACTTTTTAACATAATAATAAAATCGTAAATTCTTGTAAATAACTTTTAATTAAAGTCTTTTGTTTTCAAAAAGTCATTTTATTAAAAGTAAAAAAAAACATATCAAATAAGTTCTTTAAAAGTATAATCTATGATAGATTTTTAGAAGTAAAGTAGTTTAGGTTAAAAAAAATTTCAAAATAAAAATTTTAAGGTTTTGGCTTAAAAATAATTATTATTAAAGATATTTTTGCCATTAAGCTAACTCTACAAACTTGAAACTCCATTCGAAATTGTATTTTACAATCACTGACCATTAATTGCAGGTTTTATACTCATTTCTATAAAATTTTAATGATGTACAATCGACAGTAAAAAAGAGGGTATAGGAAAGTGCATTTTTTTACTGTAAAAACTTTCTTTATATTAAGAGGAGAAAATAATACAATTTAAACTGCTTATTATAGTTGCACGTGAAATCGCTACCTCCGTAATATGTTACGGAGGTAGCGGGGAAATTAACTTACGGCATAATGTTGACATTACAACATACACAATGCAATACATATTTTAGAAAAATTTAGAAAGTTTTTTTTTTTTTCAAATTTCCAAAGTTTATTTTTGAAAGTTCCTTTATTTTTTTATTTATTGAAATAACGACTTTTAAAATTTATTAAGAAATGTTCATAGGTTTTCGAAAATTTGTTATGTGTTAAACAAAAGTCAGTAAATTTCAGGAACATATTTTATTCGAATAAAAATATAACCATAACTTTTGAACATAATTAGCATGATCAAACATTTTTGTACGTAACTTTTAATTATTTTTAAAGAGTTTAGTTTTCAAAAGGAAGCATTTATCGTTTATGAGACGTTAAAGGAAAACATCTCAGACAAGTTCGGTTCCTTTAAAGTATAATCAGTTCTAGACTTTTAGAACTAAAGCAGTTTAAGTGTTGAAATATAACATCATAAAATTTTAAATGTTTTGATTTACAAACAATAGATCATTAAAAATGTTTTCGTCATTATGCAAACTCTAAATACTTCAAACTTACTTAGTAATTGTGTTTTACAGCCATTGACCATTTTAATAAGCTTGTAAATTTATTTATCTAAAGAAAAGTTTAATAATTGCCGATATCGCGTGTTTAAGATTGTGAAGCGAGTAAGAAATAGTCAAATTATTATAGTTAAAGCATTTTTTTTAATCTTAAATGAAAAGAAGAGATAAACAATGTTAGACTTTTTCTCGTGCATTATAGTTGCATGTGAAATTAACTTACCGGTAAAGTTGGCATTGCAGTATCAAGGAAATATTCTTTTTTTAAATAAAATTTAAAATGTTGTATTTGATTAAATTTCAAGAGTTTATTTTTCTATGCCTACTCCTTTATTTGAGTTGTAATTTTCCAACTGGGCGAAAAATGTCCGGACCAGGATTCAAACCTGGGATCTCTTGGCTGAAGCTGCTATGCTCTACTGAGCCATCCCGGTCAAATCTGGAGGACCTAATTCATCCAGTTAACTTTATTGATCATTGCATCTGGTCTGATATCTGAATCAGCTCAACAGAATAAACCGCAGGTAATTGGGAACTCCAGTAAACGGTGGGTACGTAAATACACTAGATTAATTTTAACACTATTATTCGAATTGGTAAAGAAATTATATGAGTTGTAATTTTCCAACTGGATGAACAATGACGGACATTGTTCGTGCAGTTCCAAAATTTCAACTCATGATTTCTTTACCAATTTGAATAATTGTATTAAAATTAATCTAGTATGCCTTTTTTTGCTTGTTTAAATAATGATGTTAAAAATTAATTCTGTGATTCATAATTTTAAGAAATGTTTTATTTCGTTTTAAACAAACGTCTATAAAGGTCAAGAAGACATTTTATTCAAATAAAATTATAAACATTACTACTTTTAAACATAATTAGTAAAATCGCACATTCTTGTAAGAACTTTTAATTATTTTTTTAGGTCCTTAGTTCTCGAACGGAAGCTTTTTGTTAGATGTTAAAGAAAACATCTGAGGAAAATTTGGTTCTTCTCAAACATAATCAGATATAGATTGTTAGAAACAAAATACTTTAGTGGCTGAAATATTCCGTCATAAAATTCTAAAAGTTTTAATTTAAAAGTAATAAAACACTAAAACTGTTGTTGTCTTTAAAAAGTTACTTCAGTTTATTTCGTAATTCTGTTTTGTATAAGACCAAGGTTGTTCTTTTTTTAATTAAACGGTTTCTTAGCCTTTTATGTAATGTTGAGAAAAACAATCGTCGATAGTCCTGTCTCGTGATTTCTGGACAAGTGCTTCTTTTGTTGAGAACCCTTCAATTAAACTTTCAAATATCTGAAACGCAATTAGCATTATATGTATTTACATTATTATCACACATAGGAAGAATTATCGTTAAAATGATTATTGTATGCCATGGAGTACGCTTTTTCCAATATCTTCTAAAAACACTGTTAATTGCAGAAGTATACAGATTTTAATTCATTTTATAACATCGTAGGCAAAACAACAGACTAATCGCATTTTTCTCTTATGCTTACTACATTTTCACGATATATAAATAATATTTTGTATCCAATGGTTGGAGTATCATAGTTGGGATTTTTTCCAACAGAGTGAAAATATGCCGGGACCAAAGTACCCAGGTTCGAGTCCTGGTCCTGGCATATTTTCGTTCTGTTGAAAAAATCTCAACTATGATACTCCAGCCATTGGATATAATTTACCTAGTTGAATATATACTTTCCTCTATTCATTATAATATTTTGTATTTACGCATTTTTCTCCTGAACTATATTTAGTAGACTAATAGAGGTTTGTGGAATATAAATAAATTCATATACAGGGCTACGCAAAGAAAAAGATACATTGTCGTTGACGGTTGGTGATTGCTGCGAGTAAGTTTTAAGTTGTCTTTTAGCTTACTATGTAGTGTGTACAAAAGTCTTCAGATTATATACAAAGCTGTACAAAAGATTTCGAGTGCATTTCCATCGATTGACGAAAATTGCTAAATGTGAATATTCTAACTGAACTAAATTTTATCATACTAAATATCCACATCTATTGATCATATACAGGGCTGCACAAAATAATTCGACTATTTTTTTGACACTGGCAGGTAATTTCGAAACGTATATTTTTCAATGTGGTATATGTTTTCTAAACTGTTTACTTGTTAACATATCTTCTTTTACCTTATTTAACGGTGAAGTTTCGTTACAGTTTTCTGGCTGTGTTGAAAAGTGTTTCATAATCTATGCTTGACGCATAATTTTTCGTTCTTGTTTATACATATTTTTGAATTTTTCAAAAAATTAAAAAAAATTAACTTGCCGCCATTTTGAAACAAGATGACGCATGAAGCTGGCCAACGAACTCGTGCGAAACCTTGGTATGTTCAGTACTCATGATCAGTCACATTCATATCTGTTCATAAATACGAGAGTTACAGCATAACAAATAGCAGAGTGTTTCAAAATCTCAGCCACCCTAGAATTTCAAACTGCCATATCTCAGCCATTTTTTAAGATATAGCCAAACCAAAACATGTTCCAGAATCCTTGTATCACTTTCTAACACTTAACAGAAACATTTTTTCAATTTGTAATTTTTTCGTACATTTTTTGATTTTTAAAATTTAAAATTTTTTTAACTGGCCGTCATTTTGAAACAAGATGGCGGGTGAAGCTGCCTAACGAACTTAGTCGAGACCTTGGTATGTGCAATACACATACTCAGTCACATCCGAATCGGTTCATAAATACGAGAGCTACAGCATGACATACGTCAGATATATATATATATATATAAATCAACATTCGAACAGAGGGTGGTTTGGTTGTCTGGGGGTCATGATCGGTGAATATATACCAAAATTTTTTGGAATTGCTTTCCTCCGAACGGCTGCAATAAGTAGCTTTTTGTAATGAAAGCCACCTAAAAGGTAGAGGTCTATAATAACAACTAAGATAACCAGCAAGTTTTAGACAACATGGGACGATTGTGTTCAATTTTTTTCGTTAAAGCAATTAACATTTAGCACCATATAGTCTAGGCATTGGCATTTCTCGTGTTAAATCATAAGACTCAACTAATCAACGGCGACATAAACAACCAATGAACACGTTGATTGGATAGATCTTATGATTTAAAGCCAGGAACGCCAATACCTAGGCTGATAACGCCATAATGCAAATGCACTTTTACAATGCCACAACACAAGGGCACATAAAAATTCCGTGGCATGATAAACTATAAAGGATCTGCAATAGGAACATTTAAAACACCCGATGCACTAACTAAACATTGCACCATGTTATTACCATCTTTTTAGCTCGTTACGAAACAGCTTAGCAAAGCATCAATTTCAGGTTAAAGATGAGGTGCGAAAAACAGTCGTTGAATTCACAACGTGGAGAGATCAAGACTTTTTTGCCCCGAAATCAGATCAGCTGCATGACCGTTAGCAAAGGGTAGTAGAAGCTGTTGGTAACCACATTGACTGAGGCGGTGTAGTTTATTAGATTTTTATTAGTAAGGAAAATTGCTAAAAACGGGAAGAATTTCATTGTGCACCTAATACTTAAATATAAGAGAAACAAATTCCCATTTATTCCTGAATTAAAAAATAAACCATATGCAAACTTCTATTTTCGAAAAGTAATCTTCGCCTTTCTTAATCTCATACACCTGCAATTAGATAAGGCAAAAATTACTATTTGGAAATAGTGATGACAAAAGATAATATAAATTGGCAGCTTATGCACGTAATATACAGTGATAGAGAAGCTGTGAACCAGCGAGCTAATTGTCACCACTACATTTAAATTATATTATTACATAATTATTATTACTTATATTATTATTATTACATATATTATAACATATTGACATAATTTCTGAGATTTAGTAAGGTAAAGAATACTATTAAAATTTAGTGGTGATCATCGGCGCACTGTTGCGCAGCTGGTCGATCACTGAATCTATTACACAGGTAAAATGATTCATCGCCCTAAGGTTAAGTTGCATATATTTATCAAAAATATAAAAATAAGCAAGAGAGAAATAAATATTTAAAAATACATTCTATATATAATATAATAAAGTCGTAAAGTCAAATAATGATGTGATAATATTGTACGTAAGAAATTCTGCCAAAGTTTAAAAAGGGCCATATGACCTGTTATGGTAGATTTGGTGATAACAGACTTCTAAAATATTCAATAACTGTAGAACACACTATTAAAATCAAAATATTATTATTATTTGACTATATTATACATTATATGACTCTACATTTATTTTATTCACAAAGAAATTATGTGGGTTAATGAAATGTGGAAACGAATTGTAAAGCATTTAATGTTCAAATCTTAAATCTTATGCTTTTTTAATTAATATTTTGATGTAATTCAACAACAAGATTTCATTTTGTCGAAGGGGAGAATATTTATATGATATAGAATCATTTATACATATCTTTATTCTAAATTATTAATCTTCCTAACTTAATTTTTAATATATTAATTAATATTCTCTTCGCTAAAATATCTCTTATTCTAAAACCTCAAATGTTACTTCCTTTTCTCATACGAAAGACTATCTTTATTAAGTGCAGCATGTACGTTAAAGATCTATTTTAATTCCAATGCGGTTATAACAGGTGTAATGTTATGTGTTCCGGACATTCATTGACAGCTGCTTGCGCGCCCAACCTTTTTCTGTTCATAAGCAAATTGTGCAAGTAATGTAATTTCTCAGATACAAACTTTTACTCTTTCCTTTAACTAAAATTCCTTTCCCACCGGGTTGCCCGCATGTGTCCTCTAAAATTCACAAAAATTACGGGTTCGCCAAATGTGGTAGCCTATTTATTACATCCTCCCAAAACATTTATATTAATTATCCTTAACGTACATATAAATTCGTTTGCGCGTCTGCGGTTCGTTGGTTCAATGTATTATCGAATCTTGGCGAGACAATCTACTGCCCAAACTGCAGATCACTCCTAGCTCTTGTTCTGTAAACAACTGTTTTAAGCCTCTAACATCCGAGACCACCCCATTCTTACCATCTTATACTTACTATATATCAATAAATACCTTCAGCTGAAATGACTTCGTTTTCATTGGATACTCTTATTTCTGCCTTCCTGGATTCGAACTGTCGGTTAATTGTTTACAACGCAAATTGTACGAAATAACGGCACAAATTATATCCGAATTCATGCGTTATGCATTAAAATGTTTCAGCCCAACATCATTCTTCACCATAAAGATTTTTATTTGTGAATTACGGACAGAGTAAAACGAACTAATATAATTTCTCGAGTAACTTCCCTTCTTAAAAAGATTTTCTCCTAAGTCTGGGGGACACCAGTAGCTGCGGCATTGGTCAAGTAAATCTACAAATGTTTTAATAAAAAGCTAATGCATCAGGCATTTTATATGGTTAAAATGCTGTTGTAAAACATACCACAATTAAACTTACTTCATAAATACATGCTAAAAACGTAGACTACATTTTTCTACTAAATAGAAAAATGTGAAACTGTTATGAAATAACTTGCCACTTTTTGTCGTTAAATATTATATTACTACTTATTTGGATGTTTATGCTTTTATTAAACATTATACCATTATACAAAAATTTTAAAATCGATTTGAAATTTATTAAAAATTACATTCTTCAAAATTTAAAATGTGTCGTTATTCATATTTTTCTCGTTTCGTGTGTAGTTGTAATTTGTTTATTTGATTATTTATATATTTATATATTTATTCATCTGTAAACTATTTGCATAATCAAAGCCTTAAAAGAAGTAAAATTCCTAAATTTAACGATGCTTTCAATGCTGACAACATTTTTAAAATGATGTAAAAATAAATAAATGAATAAAAAGTTTCAAAATTGTATAAAATTTTTCTACATTTAATTAACTCTTTGGAGTATTTATTAAATGATAGAAAATGAAAACATGTTTTTTCTAAGTAGTGAGCTTTATTAATTTTTGAAGTTTCATAAACATTTTTTTTCTTACTAAAGTTTTTCTTAGTAAAAATTTTCTTTTCTGTTTTTTTAGCTTTTGATCTTTTCTCTTTACAAGACTCTCTGTCATAGTCACCTTTATATCCGATATACACGCGACATAATAAATCAGGATACAATGCAATATCCGTTTTGTAAATACACTTTTCAAAATACATTTTCATTTAATAGTAAAGTCACATTATTTGTTATTAATGACTGTTGCGTGAACATGTGATAAGAAAACTTAATTGTTAGAACTTAAAAACACCCGTAACTTTAACTTAGTACTTAAAATTGTTCTATGCAGTTACGAAAATACGATCTAACTTAGAAGTATTTATATTGGGTGTAAAACTGAATTATAATATTGTTAGTTTTAACATTATTGGAATATAAGTTTATTGTTTCATGCTTAGCATGTGTAATTATGTGATATATCAATAAATTAAAATCTTTAATTTGTGTAAATTATCTAAGATAATTTAATTTAGCCAGACTGATACTATACCATTTTGATGTTACGATTTTATTGTGCTACTGTATTCATTTAAAGTGATTACACTAACTGAAAATAAAACCATCTCGTACACAAGTACCCGCATATCTTACAAATAATAATACTGGGTTGGAAAATAAGTTCGTTCGCTTTTATGGTTAAAAAAACTCAATGATTTCTACACACCTCGTATACTTTAATTAATTATACATATTGACCGTTGTTATCGATGATTACCAACCTTTTACCAACCTTTCCACCAACTCGATAATGTCACTATTATAGAACGTTTCGAAAAACTTTTTTAGGTGCGTTTTTACAGCCTCTCGTCAGCGGCGGTTTTCCAGTTCGAAGAATTTTTTCGCCCCCGAATCAGTAGTTATCAGATGACGCAAAGTCCAGTGAATATGGAGGGTGAGGCAAAACATCCCAGTCAAGAGTCGACAATGTCTGCATGGTGGTTAATGACTTGTGGGGTCGCAACACCTTTCTGACTGACCAACTCTGACCGTTTTTGGCGTAAAGCATTGCTTAGTTTATTTAACTGCGAGCAGTATATAGTTTAATTAATGGTTTTGCCTACAGATAAGAACTTGTATAAAATCACACTCTTGAAATCCCACCACACGAAGAGCATAATCTCCTTGGGATGCAGTCCCGCCTTTTGAAGATGCTTGCGGCGACTCGTTGTTTTATCCTAGTGATCTTTTTCGCACTACATTTTCGTATACTATCCATTTTTCATCATTCGTCAGTATTCGTTTCAAAGAAAGCACGATCTTTTGACATTTCAGCAGTGAATCACCAATGGAAATGTGATTGAGCAAATTCTCCTAGATCAATTTATGCGACATCCAAACTCTAAGACCGGAAACGTATCCCAGTTGGCGCAAATGGTTTTCCACGCTTGTATGAGAAATATTTAAAGCTGTAGCAATCTCCCGCACAGTTTGGGATAAATTCGTATCAACATGTGTGTTGACAATGCGTCATTCGGACGACTGGAACGTGGCGATTCATTGATGTTAAAATGTCCAGAACGGAATTTGGTATATTACTATACTTTTGACACATGCGTTCTATTACGGCATCATTCCCGTATAAGCTGCATGTTTCTCTTTTATACGCCGTCGCTTGTTTGCCTGTTTTGAAATGGTGCAAAAAAATATGACTCTAATGTAAGCTTTTGGCGTCCATTTTCATAGCTACGCCGTGCGCGTAATGCAGCTATTTACGGAACAAAACATTGAATGACATATATCGTGAAACATAACCTTTTAATCGCACAATCGAGCAACGCGGTGATGACAAGAAAGGGAAGGTGGACACAGATTGAACTACCACCCGTCGCAAAACCGAACTAACTTATTTGCCAACCCTACATAATTTAATGTATTATTAATACAAATCTTGCGTATTCAATAAACACAATACAACTTGATTTTACCACCATTAATATATGACCCCTTCCGTGTTACGATTTTATTCTGCTAGTGTATTGATCTCATTAATCACACTTCAAAAACCATACGTGATAAAACTTGTATTTGAAATTAAAAATACTGATTTAGATTTTTCAACAAATATTACAAGTAAATAAAATTGCCTACAGAATTTCAGTTTGCAACAAAACAAGTAACATCTGTAAACATTAGCCAAATTTTAAATAATACACAAAATTAATATTAATTTCTATCCAACATTCATATTTATAAAAATATTCACTTTTCTGTACACTTTTGATACATCATTACGAGAGATACAAAAATAAAAACAATATAATTTTTTTTCAGCATGTGACATGAAGGCGTAAAAGGATTCGTGCTTTATCTCATTAATTAACTTTGAATAAACTAGTAATAAAAGATTGTTAATTAACGAATTTAATAAAGTGTAAAAATATTTTTAGACTTAAAAGTATCTAGTCTTCGTAATCTTAATGCAATTAAATTTGTTTTGTTACAAATTATTGCACTTCGCTAATTTATAGTATTTAATTACTTATAATAAAACTTTTAAGTTAGTGTTTTAGCGAGCAAAATCAATAATTGATCTAAAAGGAACGTGTTGAAAATTCAACAAATCGTAAAATTGGAAACGAAAAGGGTGATGTTTTCTTGAATATGTAAGAATATGTGAGGATAATTTTTACATTATTTAAACACTATATTAAGGATATGTATATTGATTTCAAGACGTATAATCATACTAGATTAATTTTAACACAATTATTCAAATTGGTAAAGAAATCATACGAGTTGTAATTTTCCAACTGGACGAAAAATGTCCGGGCCAGGATTCGAACCTGGGATATCTTGCCTGAAGCTGCTACGCTCTACCAACTGAGCTATCCCGGTCGAATCTGGAAGGTTAACTGGATGAATTATGCCTCCAGATTCGACCGGGATAGCTCAGTTGGTAGAGCGTGGCAGCTTCAGCCAAGAGATCCCAGGTTCGAATCCTGGCCCGGACATTTTTCGTCCAGTTGGAAAATTACAACTCGTACGTATAGTCATAGTTTAATAAGTATTAAACTATTAATTGATAAAACGGTTTTTTGTAATTATTACCTACTCTTTGTTTTTTTATTTATATTTTATTTTCTACTTTTTAGTGTTTAAAATATTTCATGGTTTCTGTTTCATAGTCAGTTGGAATATTTTAGCTAGCGAGGTTTGACGCATAATTAACGCCATTGTCATTGCAACTGGTATACAGTTGTAACCAAAAAGAAAGTTTGGTGATTGATCATTTGCACCTGGCTAAAAAAAAAGCCTCAAAAATAATATATTAATTTATAATTAATTTCTAAAAATATTAAAATGTTATATTGTGATCTGAAACACACATGTGTACATAATTTTTATAAATCTGGCATATCAAGAAGTGACTGAAAAATTGATTACAAAATTCAATTTTTACATACATGTACAGAGTTAAGTTAAATAGTGTAATGAGTCAACACAAACCATAGTTTGATTGTAATTTTCCTTTAATAAATTATGTATAATCACTTTAAATTAGCCGGAGTAAGATTTCGATACAATCAAATTTTTAACTATTTTTATGCAGTTTAAAAATCTTACTTGTAACAAAGGGTAAAATGTCCCATGCTTACCAATTTTTCCTAATAATTTTAATATTACTCAGTCACGTTAACGGTTTTATTTTGAAGTAACTATGCACCCGTTCCCAAAACAAAAATTAATTACCAAAATTATAGTCATCAGAGCAAATATTCAGGGCAAAGATCGAAAAAACTTGCCTAACATGCGCAAACAAATTGCTGTAATTTTAGTAATAAATCATGTGTATCATAGCACAGATTTGTATATTTTTAAAAGATGAGTCTATGTTAAAGTAATCACTTGTTTACATCACTTATAATATGCATGGAACATTTTTAAATATAAATTTCTTATGCATATTTTCTTTTATCTAACTGTAAATCTAAACTATAAATCTTTTATCTAACTCTTTTATCTAAACTTCTATATATACGTAGGTAATTATTGTTTCATGCCAGTCATAATTTATAGAGATTTTAAATAAAAAGATTTTTTATTTTTTATTATTTAATTTGAATGTCCACCATCCTCTTAAAATATTGTAAAACAATTTTAATTTTGATAGAAAAAGATACTTCTTTTCATTTTAAAGAAGGATCTCCTGCTTGTCGAAGAAATTTACTTTTATATAATTATCTAATTATTGAATTTTAAAATTCGGTCGACACTTCAGGGAACTGTGTAAACATACAGGGTTGTTATAATTAAAGTTCGCCTATTCAGAAGGCTCTAGAGCCGGTTCTATGGCTCCAAACGAAACAACCCCCCAGGGGGATACCTTCTTTAGGTATTCACGGGCTTCGCAACCCCGGGCACCTGAGCGATCTTTCTCTTTTCTTTTTCCTCTCCTTTCTCATGTCTAATCTTTCTTCTTTGTTTCACTCTCATTGTGGTTTCCTCCTCTGAGGTGAGGGCGATTCTGCATAAGCCGATATCATCCTGTTTATATCGACTTATGGAGAATTGTAAACCACCTACGTGTTTGCCGTGCGTGGCGACCTGTGTCCCTGGAAAGGGGAATCCTGGCAGTTGAGGGAAACCAACACACTGCTTTGGCCTCTGCTTCAGGTAGACGGGAGGTGCATATTGGTCCCGTATGCATCAATCGGCTGGTCAGCTGACTTGTCACTGGCTGGGGATCAAGTGAGCGAGCACATACTAGTCATCTCGTTAAGGGTGGAGACTGAAATAGGTGTGTCTTGTGAGCGTATGGGCACTGGTTAGCACTGGTACACGATTGTGCATCCCCTTGTTGGGCTCGGTAGTGGGTGGTGCGGCCGGGGTCTGAATTGTTATCTCTTTCTAATATGGATGGAAGTACTAGTACATTTTCTTCATTTTCTCTCCCACGTGGAGAGCAACAATCTGTACAGAACAATACCTTCACACGTTTTTTGGTAATTAGACGCACTGATAGTCTCTCTGATAGTTCTTTTAAGAAAACTTCTCCTTTTCGTATTGCAAAAACGTTCCAATCTGTATTCGGAGATGGTTTTTCACTTAAAAAGCTACAATCTGGGGATTTACTTCAGACAAACACTCAAGATTTCTCTCAAATTGCAAAGAAATAGGCAATTTTTCTGTTTCTGTTCAGGCCCATCAAACTCTAAACACAAGTCGTGGTGTAATATCAGAACCAGATCTTTTACTCTCTACAAAAGACGAACTTCTACAAAATTAAAAAGATGAAAATGTCATAGATTCGCGCCGTATTACTATCCGTCGGAATGGGAAAGTGCTTCCCACAAAGCTCATCATTCTGACTTTCAATAGCCCTGCCTTGCCAACCAGAATTAAAGCTGCTTACCTGAGCTGTCCAGTCCGACCTTATATTCCTAATCCGCTCCCTTGTTTTAAATGTCAGCGTTATGGTCATACTACTGCTACCTGTTGTGGTTCTGTTACCTGCACACGTTGTGCAGAAGTAGGCCACGATGGTAAGTCATGCGAAAAGCCTGAAAGTTGTACAAACTGTAAGGGTGACCATACAGCATACTCACACTCTTGCACAAACTGGATTCGTGAGATAGAAATTCTTGCTGTCAAAATAACTCAAAAACTTTCTTATCCTGAAGCACGAAAACTTGTTGAATCCAGAACACCATCAATAGGAGTTTCTTACTCTAGTTTACTCAAGCGACAATCAAAATCCATAAGACATATAAGCACCCAAACTGATTTCTCATTACCACCAAATGAGTCTTCTCTTACACTAACCAGCACTATAAAGAAAAAAACCCGTAGTATGTACTGTTCAGCTAAAATAAGACTCCTGCCTGCACTGCAACTTTTGCCACCATCATCAGAACCTGTGAAAATGGAATATTCTCAGTATCCATCTAAATAGTCAACCAAACATGAGTCAGGTCAAACTTCAGTTTCACCTCCTAACAAATTGGGAAAACCTGTTTCTCCTACACAAAATACAAAACCAAAATCATGTACACAGAAAACCTCAACCCCAGACTCTTCACAGTGGAAAACTGTGAAGGGAAGAAACAAGAAAGTCTGTTTTGGAACATCGCTCCTTAATAAAAAAGATTCAAAACATTTGCTGCACTATGCAGAGAAAGCTATGGATTCAGAGTCTTACAGTTCTGACACAAATGAGGATGATAATACTGTTTTTGAGGTATTCGAGCCTACGTGATTTTTAATATATTTTTGCTCGAAAATTTGAACATTTTACCAAATGTTAGTTTAGACATTGTTTATATTTTAATTGTGAAAACTTCTGTTTATTTTCTTTTAGACATTGTGTTATATTTTCATTGAATGATTTTAATTATACATTTATCACCATATCACTTTCTTCATTTAAATGTTATTTTCATTCATCTTGTTTTTATGTCAAAGTTTAAATCGTTTTTATATTTCAACTTGACGTTCTTATTTTAATCCTTTTTTGGCGCAGCATGTCCCTAAAGGGACTTTGTGCCATAAAACCCCAATCAACCAACTAACCAACCAACCAAACGAAACAAAATTTCACTAGTACGTAGTTGAAGAGATGCGCTCTGCGAAAATCGAAAAAAAATTAGTTACATTTATCGTCAGTAGGTAGCGCTGCGCCAATATTTAAGGCGATGTTTGCAGATTCATTATACCAATTTCAGTCAATCCAGACGAAGCACACAAATTTAAAAGTTTCAACAAACTTCGACGAACTACGAATTGTTATAATTAAAGTTCACCTAATCAGACAGCTCTAGAGCCTGACCTATGACTCCAAACAATACAAAAAAATGAATATAATTTTATGTGATGTAATCTGCATCAACAAAAATAAAACATGTCGCTCGGCAGCGAGGAAATAACGAAGAATAACATTACGCATGCTCAATGAATCCTCCACCATTTTCAATAACGCATTCCATTCTCAGAATTGTGCTTTCTACAGCATTGCGTAAACTGTCCTGTGAGAGTGAGCGAATAGGAAGTCTAACACTGTCTTTCAGATCAGAGATTGTCTGACATCTGTCTTTAGATACAGAATCTTTCAAAAATCCCCACAACCAAAAATCGCATAGTGTTAGATCAGGCGATCGTGGTGGCCAGACTGTTTGAAAATAACGACTTATGATGCGGTATTCTGTAAAATGGCTTGTTAAGAAAGTCCGGACTGCTCTAGTAATGTGCGGTGGTGCACCGTCTTGCATAAACACGATATTTTGAAGGCAGCCTTGCTGTTGCAGCTCGGGAATCAGAAAATTTGACAACATATTGAGATACCTTCTCCCATTTAAGGAACAAGTAATGGGTCCTGTGGATGTTAGTTCCTCAAAAAAATATGGCCCTATCATAAACGTAGCTGTGAAACCGCACCACACCTTCACTTTAGCTGCATGCAATGGAACTTCTTGGACAACATTAGGATTCTCTTTCGCCCAAATTCAATAGTATCTGTGTTCACTTGTCCGTTTAAATAAAAATGCGATTCATCACTCCATAGAATATTCCAGGGCCAAGAATTGTCCACATTCAATCGTGCAAGAAACTGTAGTGAAAATGATAGCCGACTTTCGGTATCACCCTGTATTAGTTGTTGCACCCTCTGTATCTTGTATGGATAGTAGCGCAAAATTTGACGCATCACTTTTCTCACAGTGGAAATCGGCATATCGACTTCATTCGCAATAGCTGGCACACTTGCATTACCAAATGATGACTGGCTTGCTAAATCCACGGCAGCAGTAGCAATATCTTCAATACTAGAAATGTCGTCTAACTTTTTTCGTCCTCTGCCAGGAAGAATGTCGAGTTTTCCTGTTTCCTCGAACTTTTTAATCATTTTGTGAACTCCACGATCCGACATTGGTCCACGTCTAACATCTTTTAGTTTCCGGAATTCTCAAAGAGCTGCAGCTGCGTTGCTGTTATTTTGATAAAATAACTTTACAAGAAGTGCCTTTTCTTTCAAAGTTATCATTCTCCACAAAGCGTAGATTCAAATGCTTTTCAGAAACAATCAACTGTTCCAGTGTCAAAGAAATCACAGACACACTTTATCAACAAGTTTTAAGTCGTCAGGTGGTTAGAAGGGTATTTCAAGTTTTCGAAGTTGCGACGTCACTTTGACGTCGTTCGTCGAAAATTTTAATAAAATGTGATCTTTTTCAAGCGTTGGGTGAAATTTTGTGATTTCGTGTGTTTCATCTGGATTGACCGAAATTGATATAACGAATCTGAAAAAGTTTACTTTTACCAACTGTGAAATAAAATTTCCTGTATTTTGTTTTTTACAAAATAAAGGAATCAGCAAATATTGGCTTAAATATTGGCGCAGCGCCACCTATTGACAAAAATTTTAACTAATTTTTTTTTTCGGTTTTCGCAGAGCGCATCACTTCAACTACGTACTAGTGAAATTTTGTTTCGTCTGGAGAAATAGAACTGGCTCTAGAGCCTTCTGAATAGGCGAACTTTAATTATAACAAACCTGTATATATTAAAACCTTTATTAATAATAACCATTAAACCACATAAATAATCGGTAATAGATAAAACAATAATTATAATACAATACATGTATATGTTCAAAAATTTTAAATTCTCAAAATTAAAATAATTTGGAAAAAAATACTTAAAGATACAGGGTGACAATTATTGAACTATATGAAATAAAACGTAAATTATTTAAAAACTACTGAGTGCACAAACTTTATTCAACATGTAAACGTCACTACAGATATTCGGATTTAGGTTATGACATGTTCGATACGTCTGCCATTATTTGCTATGATGTGGCGCAAACGAAGAGCAAAATTCTGCTTAACCCGCTGAAGTGTCGTTACATCGATGCTGTCGATGACCTCTTGAATGGTGGTTTTGAGCTCAGCAATGGTTTTGGGGTTATTTCTGTACACATTGTCTATAATGTAGCCCCACAAAAATGAGTCACATGTGTTCAGATCTGGAGAATATGGCGGCCAAGCGAGTCCCATTCTAGTGGCCTCTGGGTTCCCCAGAGCCAGAATACGTTCCCCAAAGTGATCCTCCAGGACATCAAACACTTTCTCGGTTAGATGGGGTCGAACCGACAATTGCCAACACTGTCATCACAAACACTACTAGTTCTCTCAAACTTGCGAATCAAATTCTTGATTGTTAGCACGCTTGGACCGGTTGTCTTCAGTTTGTACTCGGTCACAAACTGCCTTTGAGCCGTAATCGGGCTGTTATTGCTCGCATAGTAGTCATCCACAAGCGATATACGCTCAGGCACGCTGTACCGTGACATTTTCACTTGCAAATGACCGAAAACAACAAGTTGCATGTGCATGAGCATACTAATTCCCATCATGCCCTGTGGCCAACCACGAAGTTTGAACTCCATCACGCAAACCGTTCAGAAGTTACAACGGTTTAATTTCATATAGTTCAATAATTGTCACCCTGTATGTCGAGAAAAAATCCAATGTGCAGAAAGTGAAAATTATTAAAAGAAGCAATTGGAAACTTATATAGTGGAACACTTTATCAAGGGCAATATTCTACTAATATAAGTAAAATGGAATTGATTTCTATTTGAGTACATTACCATGAACCAAATTTATTAACTGAAATTGCCCGATCAATTACAGAGTTAAATTTCAAGAAAATTGAATAAAAATGGACAAATATTGAATAACTGAGCATGATATGTGCAAAAATCAATAAATAGGAAGCATTATTAAATACAAAAACGTATTTAATAAATAATTTTTAAACAATAAGACAAATATAGCAGTAAAACATTCCGAACCAGTGACATTTTAGCCATCAAAAACCACGTTATCCGTTACAAATGCACATTGCATATAACCATCACATTGACAGCTAATAAAATAAACTATTTGTACAAATTAAAAAAAATAATTCATGTACATCTATAAATTATTTTTATCTTATTTTAAAACAATATCTAATTTTATTTTCAAATGCGTATGTCTCATACATGTTGTATTATTGATGCACAAAAATGAAAACGTGCATGATATGATATTTCTCTTTTGCTGTAGAAGCTTTAGTTTTTAAGAGCTAGATATGGAATATTTATTTAACTTATTTGTACATATATTTCGAAAATATTCAAAATATAATTTGCGCATATTGCAAACTAGAAAAAAAATATATTTCGTAAGTTCTATAGCACCTACTATAAATTGTGCCGATATATCCTCATCAAAAAACGTTGCATACCTCTCTGAAATAAAGTAAAAAATAACTTATCTGATTGAATTTTACAAATCATTCAAAATAATTCATTTCTTAATAGTTTTCCTGAAAGTATCATAAAACAATTTTAATTGTGATAGAAAAAATAAATTACTATTTTTTTTTATTTTACAAAAGAGTTTCCTGCCTGTCGCATAAATTGCCTTTTGCATCATTTAATAATATTTGTTATTTTAAAATATATCATAAAATTAAACAGACATCCGTATTTAATCATTAGATTAATAATGCATTACTTGCCGAATAATATATTAAAAGATCCTCTAGAATTTTCTATAAAAAAAATAATGAAACAATAACTTTTTCCTTATTTTTTTCTTTCTTTCTTTCTTTCTTTCTTTTTTTTTTTTTTTTTTTTTTTTTAAACCAAAGAAAATACGAAAAAATTAAAGTATTGCCTTATTGGTTTAAAATAACTTGTTTTTTTTTCATTTTATTTAAAAATTCTTGCATTCTTTTGTTTTCGTAATTATTGCTTTATATAAGAAAATTTTAACATAAATTAAAATATTGAAATTGCTGGATAGAACCTAAGATATTGGTATATCCCGCATCCCACGTTAAAATAATCAAAACAACGGCAACGATATGGGTGGCCGTGTTTACAAGGGCAGAAAGCAGGCAGGCGCCGAAACTGACAGTTCAGCAATGCTGAACAAACAAGGATTTATGACAGACAATCTAGAGGGGTCATAAAATGTGCTAAGATATACATTGAACCGGCGATTCCAGGAAAACAAGGAGAGGAGTGGTACATAGGAGTCCCTAAGAGACGGAATATGGCTGGAGCGAATGACAAACGTCGTGATGATCAGATATACGCGGCGACCAGTAAAAGTGATTCGAGAGAGCAGGGAAATTGACCGCCAACATCATCATTGGATAAAAAATCCTTAAGAGGAGGTAAATACTTTTTACACCCCTCTGAAGGAAAAAAATAACGAAAACTTCGCTAGAACTCAAAAATCACTTCCATCAAAAAAATCCTTAAGAGGAGGACATCTTTTTCAGCAGCTTGCTACCAACATGAAAGTTGGCTTTTCTATATAGGCTGCAGTGCTATAGGCAACAGCCTACAATTATAATTAAGTCATTCAAACCTTTTTTAAATATGTGCCCGTGGAAGCAAGAACTACTGGTGAACTACTCTATGACTGCTATTCTCCTGAGAGGTACAGGTAGATATTATTCACCCAGATACTGTGTAAATATTTTTAAATTAATTAATTAACGTTAAGAAGATTATGCTTCTCTTGCCATCCCCAGGATCAAGGATGTATGTAAAGGTTAAATTATTATCATAAACTTATTCAGCACTTACTTAAATTTAAATAATTAAAATAAGAAATTAATAACTCAATTGATTAATATATTATATTGTTAAAATGAAGTCTCGTGAATATAATGTGTATTACCTTTTTGTATGATTATTTTACTCTTTGCTTTTTTTTATGTTTTATATCTATCTTCTGTAAATAAAACCCTTTTTATTTTACCCTTAATTTAGACTCCAGCATTTATTTAGTGTATAGTGTGATGTTTAATCTAGAGTAATATATATGTTGGTTTAAACTACTGCTTTCAGTAAGATTTTACAGCGGGCTTGAGGGGTCAACCTTAAGGATAAGTTTCTTCAAAAAAATAACACAACGCCGTACATCCTTTTTTATTTAATACAAAAAAAATGCTATCCCAGGTTGCACGATCACAATTTCCCCTCAAATTGCCGTTAAGATAATTGGTGTGTCTCTGACAGGAGGAGTTAATTATTATGGGTTTGAGTAACGCCCTGCAAGTTTCATATATATGTTTTAAATCTCTCCAACAGATAGAAACCCCAATTATTACTGGTGCATGTGACACAGGAATTTCTCTGGTGTTCAGCTTTCTTCATATCCAGCCCTTTTAATTATTCAATTTATAGCTTATTTTAGATAATTAAATATTTTGTACTGGATTAAGAACTTATATCTTAGATCTAATGAAATAACTTAAATAGTAATAATAATGATGGACATTTAAAGAAACTAAATTTATTTATATTCAATATTCTCTTTTAGAATTGATAAATTTACTCAATAAATGTATAGAAGTTATTATTTACATAAATTTTTATAATTAGTTACTCTAAACATATCCATTTAAAAAAAAAAATAATAATAAGATATATATTTTTTTTTACTTCTCATATTATTCTGCTAGTAGTATTTAATATTTTTTTTGTAAGCTAACATCACACTACTTAATATAATTTATTTCGGTAATTGCATGAATAATAAGAATAATTACAATTATAACAATAATAATACAAAATAAATGATAAATAATATCAGCTGTAAAGTGTAAAATCCTGATCCTAGGGTATGGGTTATACATAAAAAAAATAATAAAAAGGTATTGGCACTCAATTGCATTTGCATAATTAAAATTGTCTTTTATATTGCATATTTATATGTCGCGATTGTAATTACAAGCAAATAATCTTCATATGAAAACAAAGGTTTCAAAGGTCAATTCCTAAGAATTAGACCATTTTTGTTGAAAGATTGCATATTATTTTTGTCTCTGAAATATTTATTTGACTTATTCATGCAAATATATTTGAAAGTGATAAAAAAATGAACTATTATTTGTTCTAATCCTTGAAAAAAAAAAAAAGATATATATATACATACATATAAAGAAAAATAAAAGATAAAATTAATGATAATACCAGTGATAAGCTGATAAACTTTTATTATCTATTTATTTTATGTGTATTTCTTGCATACTTATAAGTGAACAATTGAAAAAAAAAAAAAAAAAAAGTTCATTTTTGAGATGTTTTTTTTTTCACTAAACTGCTGATTAATAAAAAAAAAATAATAATAATAATAATAATAAAGGAAAGAATAAGTGTAGGAATTATTAGATTTTTAAATAATTATTAATACTTATATCAGCAGAATTAACGTAAAATTAAAAATAACTAAAATTGAACAAGTTTTGTAGTAATCTGATCTCTTGTTAAAATGCCTTACAAATTTTATTTTGCGTTGGGGTATGGCAAATAATAAAAGAAAATTTAAGAGAAAAAGTGGAAATCTCAACGATTCATCTATACAAACAAACAACTCAAAAAAAAAAAAAAATAAACGGGGACAAACTGATATTTTGTCACCAAAAACAAGAAATCAACATAAAAACAAACGAAATCAGGCAGAAAAATCTATACTAAACGCAACAATGGCGGAATCTACACCAAGTGTAGACACTATTTTGTCGTTGATTCCAACTTTTGACGGAAAAAAGGGAAATAGAGTGGAATTCTACCTGCAAGAATTCGAGAAATTAGTAGCACAAACTTCGCTAAAAGATGATTGTAAATTAATCATTCTGAAAGCAAAATTAATTGCAAACGCAAGGGAAAAATTGGCGACAAACATCAAATTAAACAGTGAAACAGATTACGGAGAATTTAAAAAGCAACTAATAGAATGCTTTCAATCCAAAGCGAAATTTTCCGAAATCCAAAACAAATTTTTTACGCTTAAGCAGAAACCATCGCAAACTGTAGAGGAATTCATCACCGAATTCAACGAAATAGCAAAAGAGTACATCAGTAAAAACAACGAAGAAGGTCAAAATGGGTCCACCAAATTTATTGATTTGATTAAATTGACACGATTTCTGGATAGTTTAAGAGCGGATTTCAGTTTAGATGTTCGCAAAAACTCCCCGAAAGATTTTACAGAAGCATGCAATTTAGCACTCAAAATGGAAGAAGCTTACAACGCGTGCAACTTAGAGGAGATTAACGTGGTAAAGAAACAAAATGAATCCGATTTAGTGGAAAGCCTGATAAAATTAAATGCAAACAGCGCCGAACAGATTCAGACTTTAATGACTGAATTAAATAATTTAAAAATTCACGCTAAAGATACAATAGGAGCCAAATCTAAATGGTGCGAGCTGTGTAAGCGCAACAATCACGAAACGGAACATTGTTGGTTTAATCAAAGGAATAATAGTAACCAGACAAATTATAAAATAGAAAAAAAACCACAATACAAAAATCAGATTTTCCAAAATAATAAATTTTCTAACAACACCAAACAAAATTCAAATTTACATCGTCCGGAGTATCCATGCAAAGCATTAATTGGTAAGGGGGGCATTTTGGACAAAATTTTGCACAAAACACAGGCCTTAATTCTGGACAGAATTTTGGGCAACACTCAGGTCATTTTGGACAGAATTTTGGGCAACACTCAGGTCATTTTGGACAGAATTTTGGGCAAAGCTCAGGTAATAATTCTGAACAGAGTTTTGAGCAGTACCCGGGCTTTGGCCAAGCTCAAAATATGGATTTCGGGCAGATGCATAGTAACAATTATGGGCCAAATCATGGTAATAATTTTGGGCAAAGTTATGCAAACAATTGTGGGCAAAATTATGGCAACAATTTTGGACAAGGTTATGCAAACAATTGTGGGCAAAATTATGAATACACAAATGCACAGAGGGGTAATTTTGATAGGCCTAGAGGTAAACCAGGATCAAAATACTACAATAAAAAATACAACTATAAAAACTCAAGCAACACAAACCGAAACTCAGATGACAAAGATAGAAAAGAACCAAAAAACTGAGTGGGGGACTTACTAACATTAATAAAACGCACCCGCGTGAGTCACCCCACAGCGGGACTTTTAAAACACCAAACGAACAATTTGATACACCTAACATTTTCGACTCTCATGCTCACAGTTATCCTCAGGGATTTGGATTTCTTATGGATATAAATGCACAAGGAAGTGCAATTAACAGTGATACTAAGGACAAAACACAACAGGATGGAATATTTTTAAATAAAACTATTGCCAGTGTCAATAATTCTAAAGATAATCAATTACCCATAATTGACATGAGCATTGATAATATTAAATTAAAAGGATTATGTGACACGGGAGCAGCTGTGTCGCTGCTGTCCCCAGGTATATTTGACAAAATAAAGCAAGAAAACATAAAATTTAAATACCTAGGTACCCAAATTAAAATTAAAACCCTAACAAACTCAACTATTTTTTTTAAACACTGTATAAAAATTGCTTTTCGCTTAGAGGGCATTTGCACCACTGGTACATTTTATGTGACAAACAAAGAATTTGATAGGGATTATCAGATCCTACTTGGGTATGATTTTTTAAGGGGCAACAACATCACATTAGACTTTTCACAAAATGTTCTTAAACTAAAAAACAAAGTCATTCAACTTAACACTTACATGACAGAACAGAATGAAGAAATTAATAATCTAGCAACTGAAAATCAACAAAACACAGCTCAACACGATGATGTCATTCATAACAACCAAAAAAAAACAATTAAAAAAAAGGGGGGAGCACACAATAAAAAAAATAAATTGTATGCAAGGAACAAGCGCAGGATATTTCTAACCCCACACTCTAAAAAAATCATTACACTTACTTGTGATGAACAAATTAATGAAAAAGACATAATTCTAGCAGAGCCAGTTAGAGACAATACCGACTATAATATACAAACATCAATTCATGAGGTGCAACGCAACAACTTAATAAATATTATAATACATAACAATACGGATAAAAACATTTACTTAAAACAAAACACTAACATAGTCAAAATCACCACAGACATAGAATGCAAAGAAGATGACTCAGACATTGATATTGATCAGGGAAAAATTCACCAGATCAATCAACTAAACATTCAGGAAGTCAGACAACTTCGGGAGGCAGAACTTAGCATCAATGACTTTGATTTAGAGCATCTCACAGAGGACTTACAAGAAACATTCAAAGAATTATTAATTAGCAAAGCTCACGCTTTCTCTAAAACATATGACACGTTAGGTCAGAGTTCACTTGTATGTCCCAAATTCACATTAAATCACGATTTCCCTATACAAACAAGACCATATAGACTGCCCCAAACCTTAAAGGAAACAGCATGGAAGGAAATACAAACATTACTAAAAGCAAACATAATTGAAAAATCAGATTCAAACTACTCTTTTCCTGTCGTATTTGTTAAGAAAAAACAAACACAAAAAGATAAACAAGAGCAAAAATACAGAATGGCAATTGACTATAGACTCCTAAATGAAATACTACAGACTTACAACTATCCAATACCAGATATCAAAGACATTTTATATAATATCAGTGGGAAACAATTTTATACTGTGCTTGATCTACACAGTGCCTTTTTCCAGATAAACCTTAGACCAGAAGACAGAACAAAGTTAGCATTCATAACAGAGTTTGGTAAATTTAACCCACTAAGGCTTAGTTTTGGCACAAAAAATAGTAGCGCTTATTTCGCCGAATTGATTGACAAAGTCCTAGGACACTTTGACAAATCTAAAGTCGCTTATTTTATGGACGATGTTATTATTGCAACAAATAATATTCAAGAAATGCTACAACTTATAAAGGAAGTACTCGAGGCATTAATTAACCACAACCTTACAATTGAGCCAGCCAAAATGCAAATTTGTAAACAGGAAATAGACTTCCTAGGATTCCAACTAAATCAGGAGGGATATTCTCCGGCTAAAAAGAATATTGATAAAATACAGAACTTCATCAGACCAAAATCAAAAAAAGGAGTTAGATCACTTTTAGGACTGGCGAATTACTTTAGATCACTGATTCACAGATACACTGACATAGTTTATCCTTTAATTGAGCTTACAAAAGAGAAAGTGAAATTCAAGTGGAATGAAAATGCAGAAAAAGCATTCTGTAACATACAGCAAAATATCATGCAAAAACCAACTCTCAAACCACCTGACTACTCAAAAGAGTTCGTATTAATTTGTGATGCTTCAAAAGTAGCTATATCAGCCATTTTGGCTCAAAGACATCAGGACAATTTGGTACCCATTGAATTTTTTGGGCGCAAACTCAAAGAACCTGAGAAAAGCTACCCGAGTGTGAAATTCGAGCTATTAGCCATACATGAAGCAGTAAAACACTTCAACCACATTCTATGGGGCAGAAAATTTACAATACAAACTGATTCGCAATCAAACACAAGACATTTAAACCTTGAAACGCAATCAGACATAGTCAAAAGATGGTTAACTGACTTAGCCGAATATAATTACTCGTTTGAATATATAGAGGGCAAAAACAACCCAGCTGACTATGTTTCCAGGAATATCAATAACATAATTGCAGATAACAATTTACAAAATAACTTATTCAAAATGAATTCTGCACTTTCAAATGAAAATATAAAAAATGAACAATACAGAGATGAAAAACTAAAGAAAATTATTGACAAAATTATTACGGGTAGAAACAACAAAACCACAAATAGATACACACTTAACACGAACAGGATGCTCATTCTAAAACCGGGACAGAACAACAAAGAATTGTTAATTGCCCCAGACACTCTTAAAATTGCTATCATGGAAGATGCCCATGCTCCGCACTTTGGTTTTAAAAAAACTTACGAGTTGATAAAGGATAGACTCTATTGGTACCGTATGTATACGGATATTAAAACTTTTTGTGCTAACTGTACTGCATGCCAGACAGCTAAACAGCACAGAACCATCAAGGTTCCTATAAAGAGGGTAGTAAAGGACAACGAAATTGGGAGTAGGCTGCATATAGATATATGCGGAAAACTGCCAGTAACATTTCGAAAGAACGCATTTATACTAACTATAACTGACTCCACATCAAGATTCTTAGAAGCGGTTGCACTAAGGAATGTGGAATCACAAACAATTTTGAATGTGTTAAATAAATACTTCGGGATGTTTGGTCTAGCAAAAGAGGTCTATTTAGACAACGCACGTTATTTTCGCAGTGATGTATTCACGGAATACATGAAGGCTCTAGGGATAGAACCACATTTCTCAAGCCCGTTCAGGCCAAAAGCGAATGGACTGGCAGAAATCGTCAATAAAATTTTGAAGAGTTCACTCACTGCCATGAGTAATAATACCCTCGAGTGGGATATCCGACTTGAGTTCTTTAAATTAATGTACAACACATCTAAACACAGAGCAACAGGTTTCCCACCTTCATTATTATTCTTTGCTAGAAATCTAAGAACTCCTTTCACAACGCATATTCCCTCGGAGGATATTGCAACCAAACAATATGTTAAAAATCGAATGGAGCATCTTAAACAAATCAGGATTGAAGCACTGGCAAATCAGAAAAAATTAATGAAAGAGTATGTTCGCGATGAGGACTTACAAACGGTGAAGGATTTAAAAATTGGCCAAATTGTTTACCTCAAATGCATCAACCCACACGCTTTAGCAAAAAAGTGGGACGGACCAATGAAAGTAATCAGAAAACTGCGAAATCACAATTACTTAATGTCCGATTTATCAGGGGTATATAAAAGCAACATTAAGAGACACATTGATTTGCTATTCGTACCCAAGCATGCAACACCATGTAACGAGGACATAGACAATCAGTCTACACAATCGCTTTCTGATACAGAATCTACGGAGGAAATATAACAAATTGTATAATATAGGAAAAATTTGTAAATAATTTTTTTTTATTCTCTCCAAAAATTTAGTCAAGAATTTATTTTGAAGCTCAAAAAAAAATTTTTTTTTTTAGCTCATACTGGTTATAATTAGGTTTCAAAAATAAGTATATACTGGGACAATATCAAGTCAAAGATACAAGTCACCCAGGACTAACATTGAGCCAAATTTGTATTGAGTTAAAATGTACAGATAATCGGTAACAAAAGTAAATATATATGTATAAAAAAATATCCCCATAGACTTCACAAAATAGTGCGAGAAGAGGTCGCATTATTTATACTAGCAAAATACAAAAAATATACATATACGAAACTCCACAAAATAATTTAA
Organism: Maratus michaelseni; assembly: GCA_963931845.1. NCBI lineage: Eukaryota > Metazoa > Arthropoda > Arachnida > Araneae > Salticidae > Maratus > Maratus michaelseni. The sequence continues at coordinate 267,884,353 of OZ007593.1, forward strand.
AAAAAAAATAAATAAATAAATAAAATAAAAAAGGAAAAACGAGTATTATATTTTTTTTTACAGGGAAATTAAGGATTGATTCTGTTAAGAGGGGCAACTTATGTTTTATATTTAGCATTAAATACTACACCTATATTTGTTTCATAGGACAGTACACTGTTTAGCTACATTATAAACAAATTCACAAGGGTTTTCGGTATTTAAACAAAAAACATTTTTGCCATTTTGAATTATTCATTCCTACTTCTCACAAAAAAAAAAAGATAATAATCATGAATATATAACAAAACTATGCAGGCAAAAACCTTTATAAGTTTCCTAGGTCAACGGGATAATATATTCATTGATTAGTAATAATTAAAAATGATCAGGAAACAAGCTATTGCATACTCAGCTAAAGTTAAAAAAAAAAAAAAAAAAAAAATTAATAAATAATTAACTACAAAATATATATATATATATATATATCATATATTAAGGATAAATTTAAAATAAATATATAAAAAGTTTGATATATATTAAGAAAAAAAAAAAAAATAAATAATAAAAACGAAGGGAAACTTTTAATATCAGGATTATACGAAGTTGTTGGACAACAAAGCCATCGTAACCAAGGTTACAATCGTTCGCGGAGATTCGATTCAGCACTCGAATGGAGGGGGAGCAATCGAAGTTTTTGCACTCCCTTTTCTACTCGCCTTCTCTGCCGTACAACACAGGGGACCACCCACAAATATCGGGTCGTAAAGCATCTTATCTCAAGGGGAGATACTAACGCTACAGTCACGGAACGCAAACTTTACATAACATGCAAGACAAGTAAACCACATAAAATATCACTAAAAACATTTAACGACTAAACAAAACATAATAATGTCATATAATTAAGATTTAATTTGAGGATGTTTATTTTTTTTTCCGTTTATATCTCTGCAGATATTCTTCGCAAGAAACTGTGTAAGCCGGCATAAAATACACAGGGATGGAGATAGGAAAAAAAAAATTAATCACATAAAATTGTTAGATTTCAATTTAATTTAATTCAATTTAATTTTCTCATCAGGGCAGGTCGCATAAGGCAGGAAATAAAATGAAAATCAACCTCACTTATTAAATATAATAACGAATAAACAAATAAATAAATAAACTTACTAGGTGGATGTCTTCGTCGCGATGGTGCACTCTTGAGGTGTGTGTCTATTCCATGGGGGATAATCCACAGGCGTCCCAGACAAACACACCAAACACAGTGGTGGAATCCACAGTTTCACAAAAAAAAAAAAAAATTATAAAACACACACACACACACACCGGGGGGGGGTTCCTCCTTTTGCGTCCCCCGGTCTTCTCACGGATGGATGTTTAGAACCACATTTAAAAAAAAAAAAAAAATCTGTTCTTCAAGGAACGTGGGACGACGACGATGGTTTCTGGCTCGTCCACTTCATCATCAGGTTGGCAAGGATTCCATCATGAAATAAAGAAACGGAATCAATAAATAAATAAATAATATTAAAATAATAATAATAATAATAATAATAACAAGTTACATTATTCATTTTTTTTAATTTAAATAAACAATTTGGAATTAAAACTTAATCTCGTTAGCTAATTATTAAGCGGAGATTTAAAATGATAATACTAATAATAATAATTAAGTAAATAAATAAATTTTGATTAACGTAAAATAACAGAGATAAGTAACAATGAAATATAATACAGGAGTGTCGGTTAACTAGAAAGGAATTTTACAGGACATCAAAGCTAAGTATAAAATTTAAATAAAAATAAATGTATTACATTTTGATTTAATCAGATTTTAAGCATAAAGTTCGCGATCTTAATATATAAATAGAGTGATTCCTCTTCTAAATATTTAACATTTTAAAATTTCAAAAAAAAAAAAAAAAATTAAATATATAATAATAATGATTTAAAATACATAAATAAATAAATAAATAAATAAATAAAATAAAATAAATTGTATAGATAAATAAAAATAACGTTTATTTTAAGAATCCTCTAAATAAAGTAAGATATAGATAAAGATTTTCATATATTATAAACTTTATTTAATTTAAAGTATTCTCTTATATAAGCATTGCGACTTAATCCGTTCTGACTCTTTTAAATGGAAGATATTCGCGGGCGAATAAAATCCTAACTGCAGTATTTAGTTGAGATCGGCGGGTATGAGTCACACTTTTTTTTTCTCAAATATAAGAATACATAAATAAAATAAAAAATAATTGATCTTACTTTAAATAAATAATTTAGTTTAATTTAAATAAATAATTTAGTTTGGTCTAAATAAATAATTTAGTTCGGTCTAAATAAATAAATTGACCAGTTTTTATTTAAATGATTAAATAAACTATTGTTTTACCATGCGTTATAGCCACGACACCTCTATTTCACATTCTTGATATTCAACCTCATTAACTTTTAAGATTAACGATTATATTAAGAAATAAAATAAAATTTTAATTACATATATTTTAGATTATTATTAATTAATGTTGACAGACATGAATATTGTTTTTGGGAAAGTAGTTATGCATTTGACATACACGTGCGTTCAGGTATATTTCATGTTTTAGGCTTCGTGTTAAAAAAAAAAAAAAAAAAAAAAAAAAAAAAAAAAAAAAACATCAGTTCAAACTGGTTTTTGATAAATAAAGGTAATTAAATTTATCTTTCAGATTATTAATGAGATTTTAAAATCTTATGCTTAGTCTCTAGTGGGAAGTTGGATTTTTAAGCACATAATGCAAAAGTTTCATGGTTTGAAACACGTGCTAACGCGCGCAGTATGTCTTAAATTATTTACATCTTAAAGTTAACTCTATAAGAAATTAAAACTAGTTTCTTGTGGACAAACACAACACAATATGATCACAATATGTTATAGGACTAAATAAATAAATAATTCTTATAATAACTCGAAAACTTACTTTATAATTAGCGGCATATTCCACGTGACGGTTTTAAACAGGCAACACACCAGTCTACCTGCTTCTGATTGAACAAAGTTGAAAGGTTAAGGTTACGGAAGAAAGATCGCATCGCAAATCCCGATGCACCTGCAGAAAAAAAAAAAAAAAAAAAAAAAAAAAAAGGGGGGGTTCGTTCCGTGGGCGTGTTCCAAAAAAAAGGGTGACGAAGATTCTCCGGTGTAGTGTACCAAACGCACCTGGTACAATCGATTTTTACGATCTACGCGGGGAGAATTTGTAAGGGAGATAGCGCGACGTATTGCAGGGTCAGTTGAGGATGCTCAAAGGTAGAGGAAAAGGGCGAGGGACTTGCTCTCCATCATCTTTTCAGCTAAGAGAAATTTGTTTATCCCTGGTTAGATTAAAAGGCAACGGTTGCTTTGGATTTTCTTTTTCTTCAGTTACGATGCTCATTTTATAAACAAGGGAGATTGCATCATCCAGTTTTTATTTTGTTTATTGTAATAATAATAAAAATTGACGAAAATTATAGAAATGTTTTTGGATTAGGAATTTATTTTTTTCTTTTGTTTTTGATAACAACCTTATATGGAGGATAAATTACACTGAATTTTTTGTTAGGAAACATACAAAACTTGGGCAAATTAAAAAAAAAAAAAAAAAAAAAAAAAAAAAAGAGGAAATAATAATAGAAATAAATATTATCAAATGAAAACGAATAATTCATTTTTTTTGCCTTTTCTCTTCTATTTCAATTCATTATCTGTTAATTAATAATTCGACGGAATTGTATATATAATGCGAAGAATAAATTGTTTCTTTACATAAATTTATTAAAATATCAATGCTAGAACTGTTTTCATTTTATAAAATTGAGAATATTTTATTAAACGATTTTTTTTTCTTCAATAAAAAGAAAAGAAGGAAAGATGGGAAAATTTTGACTACATTGATATGTTTTTTTTTTTTTCTCTATCCCAACAAATCAATATAAATGAAAACATGTATATTTATGTATATTTTTCTGGTTCATGAGTTAAAGTATGTTATTTCTTAATGCAAAATTAAAAGAAACAGTAATATGTTATTTATGAGATTACATTCTTATGTATATATAAGAAAAGTTTGCATTATATTTTTGTACTCGCTCACATATAGTATATGTAATGGGCCAAATGGAATTGTAATCCTCACATATTATTTTTTATATTGTATTAATGTGTTATTTACAGTGTCTAAAATGCAAATGACTGCCAATCTTTTTTTTTATATGCTTATGTATGCTAATTTATATTACTTTCCTGTGAAATTGTATACAAAATTGTGCTATATTTCATAGCATTGCGCATAATTTGGCACGTTTTGGCGTTTTGGTTATATATTTTGGCGGTTCAGTACTGGGTCAGTAAATGACAATATTGGATTTACAATTAATATGGTCACAACACTTTAAAGTTAAATGACGCAATGGCAAGTTTCTCATCATTGTGTGTGAACTTTTCACAGTGTTCGCCTCATCGTACTTTCTCATCATCTGTGAACTTTTCACAGTGTCCGCCTCATCGTACTTTCTCATCATCTGTGAACTTTTCACAGTGTTCGCCTCATCGTACTTTCCCATTGTCTATGAACTTTTCACAGTCTTCACCACATCACACTTTCTCATTCTTTGTGAACTTTCTACAGTGTTCTATATCGAACTTTCACATTTTCTGTGGACTTTGTACAGACATTCACATTTAACCTCCAGTTCTCAGGACTCATGTGTTATGTCAACTTTATACGAGTTTGTCATTGAATCTTCTAGAATCAGCTTGGACACTCTACATGAGCAGTGATTTCCGGAAACAAATTTACACAAAAATGTCCTCTCCGATTACATTTTTTTTCAAGAGGGGAGATAATGCTGGATAGAACCTAAGATATTGGTATATCCCGCATCCCACGTTAAAATAATCAAAACAACGGCAACGATATGGGTGGCCGTGTTTACAAGGGCAGAAAGCAGGCAGGCGCCGAAACTGACAGTTCAGCAATGCTGAACAAACAAGGATTTATGACAGACAATCTAGAGGGGTCATAAAATGTGCTAAGATATACATTGAACCGGCGATTCCAGGAAAACAAGGAGAGGAGTGGTACATAGGAGTCCCTAAGAGACGGAATATGGCTGGAGCGAATGACAAACGTCGTGATGATCAGATATACGCGGCGACCAGTAAAAGTGATTCGAGAGAGCAGGGAAATTGACCGCCAACATCATCATTGGATAAAAAATCCTTAAGAGGAGGTAAATACTTTTTACACCCCTCTGAAGGAAAAAAATAACGAAAACTTCGCTAGAACTCAAAAATCACTTCCATCAAAAAAATCCTTAAGAGGAGGACATCTTTTTCAGCAGCTTGCTACCAACATGAAAGTTGGCTTTTCTATATAGGCTGCAGTGCTATAGGCAACAGCCTACAATTATAATTAAGTCATTCAAACCTTTTTTAAATATGTGCCCGTGGAAGCAAGAACTACTGGTGAACTACTCTATGACTGCTATTCTCCTGAGAGGTACAGGTAGATATTATTCACCCAGATACTGTGTAAATATTTTTAAATTAATTAATTAACGTTAAGAAGATTATGCTTCTCTTGCCATCCCCAGGATCAAGGATGTATGTAAAGGTTAAATTATTATCATAAACTTATTCAGCACTTACTTAAATTTAAATAATTAAAATAAGAAATTAATAACTCAATTGATTAATATATTATATTGTTAAAATGAAGTCTCGTGAATATAATGTGTATTACCTTTTTGTATGATTATTTTACTCTTTGCTTTTTTTTATGTTTTATATCTATCTTCTGTAAATAAAACCCTTTTTATTTTACCCTTAATTTAGACTCCAGCATTTATTTAGTGTATAGTGTGATGTTTAATCTAGAGTAATATATATGTTGGTTTAAACTACTGCTTTCAGTAAGATTTTACAGCGGGCTTGAGGGGTCAACCTTAAGGATAAGTTTCTTCAAAAAAATAACACAACGCCGTACATCCTTTTTTTTTATATACAAAAAAGCTATCCCAGGTTGCACGATCACAATTTCCCCTCAAATTGCCGTTAAGATAATTGGTGTGTCTCTGACAGGAGGAGTTAATTATTATGGGTTTGAGTAACGCCCTGCAAGTTTCATATATATGTTTTAAATCTCTCCAACAGAAATGTTTCAATGATTAATTTTAAGATAAAAAAAAAATATGTATTTACTGCTGAAATATAAAAAGTAAGAAAACAACTTTAAGAAACCGTGTTTAGAATTTTCAATTGGCTTATTTATGCGAGATAAAGAAATTTTTATCTTTAAATTAACGCTATAATTAAATATTTATATTTTGTTATACATTAAAAATCACTTTAAAGGTATTTGATAGAAGCAAACATTTACCCAATTTTGCTCTCTTCGATTTCTTTATGTCGGATACTTTCGCAATCCATCATTATTAATAAATACATATTTAAAAGGCCATTCTCAAATAACAATTGTTTTTAAACAGAAACACCAGAAAAAAAACGGCTACGAAACTTTCTGGAAAGTTCTATTCAAATTATAAAAATAACCCTGTTACTAAAAAAAAAAAATTGAACAACTTAGATATATACTGTGGGGAGAAAGGGTAAACCAATGTTATACCGTAGTCTCGTCTATTAAAGGTACACAGTAAAGAATAAAAATAAAGATCGAATAAAATACTGGTTGAGAGGTATACATAGGTGCCAACCTCTCATTAATATTCCGTAATATGCGGATTAATTTGACCCAGATTTAACACGTTTCGCACCAGAAATTTTTTTAAGAAATGAAATTAAATAAATTCCACGTAGAAACCTGAAATTGAATAAATAAAGATTCATCCAACAATTTTTCTGGTTTGAAGCGTTGTTAAACTGGGTCAAATTAACCCGCATATTACGGAATATTAATAAGAGGTTGGCACCTATGGAACCAGAAGTAATGAAATTTAAGGACATGAAATTTAAAAATAATAATTACTCTAATTATAAAGTCGAATGAATTACATTAGCGTTGAGATTATTTTTCGTATACACTCAATTTTTTCGAATAGACTCAACTAGAATTTGGAATAACAAAAAAAGATCTAACAAATATTAGAAACTAGCTCATCCATCCGGCGTTGCCCGGAAATCAGTAACTTTCTTTTGCGGTTTCGATAAAAATAGTCATTATCGGCGCGCATTCTGTTCTAAACAAACCTCTTTCCGAACGAAGCTCCGGCAATCATCCCCGCTGCCTACGGCGTTGTATAAAAGGGGTGCTACGCGCACGCTACAATATCATTTAGTTTCAATTTCCATCGCTAGGGGTCGCGAAATCATCCCACTTAGTTATCTATATCTTAATTAATTCATCTTAAGTTTAACGAACCAATTCCCGCTGAAGAAGATTCCAAACATTTTTAGAACACTTTGGTCGAAATATGAAAGTGCCCTAGATCGACCACTCTCAACCACCATATCTTGCATACCCGCATAGCTAGCGACATGCAACCACCATAGTGCACGATGGATGACTCGTGGATGGATGACTACCACACACAAACACCAGTGGTCTGCGCGAGGTAATTGTAACTACAAAGTGAAATATAGGGGGACACACGCCTATTTTCGAAATATGGAAATGCCCTAGGTCGATATATATATATAGAGAGAGAGAGAGAAAGATTAACTACAGCCTAATACCTGCAATAACCTTATTATTTGTTATTAAGGCCTATGTATTATTTAATAATACATTTAATAATAGCCTATGTATTATTTAATAATACACATCTAAAACGCAATGCAAAAATTAATTAAATAAATTTCATACTAAATTGACACAGAAAAATAATTTAAAAATTAGAAAAGAAATTTTATTTACACATTTACATAAAAAATACAGTTTGAAGAAACGATATTAATGTAAATTAAATAAGAAGCAATTGTGCATTCAAGAGCACAAAGCATTTCTAGATTTAGATCTAGAGATATGCATGACATATGTTAACATGACAACAATTAATTTAAATAGTTACTGAATTTAAATTTAATACAACCCACTTCTGACTGCGGACAAGCCCTAGTTTCATTACAACATTTTTTTAGTATACACAGACTTAAAAATAAATTAATATCTTAGTATCATGACGAATCTTATGACGAATGAATATCTTAGTACTTCATGGCGAAGTCAGGAGGAATGAAATTAACACACTACTAGATGGAACCCGTCAAAATTTGACGGCAAAAAACTTGATAGTACCATAAAAATAAAATTCATAGCTGCTTTAAAATGTTTGAAACTTTTGCAGAATAATTCAAATAAATAAAAAACCCACTTTGAATTAAAGCTAGGTTGAAGAACAGCAATTGGCTAAGTTTCACTGGCACATGTACTCGCGGAATTTCTTTCATCTGACACATTTAGCGCTGTTGTGCATGTAAATGGTAAGTGCCCCCTTGGGGAGGGGGCAATGGCGGGATGGACCAAGGAGATGCATAACATGAATAAGCAGTCAAAGACCTTTCAAACGATATGTAACATGAGGGGTGTGTGCAAAATTTTAAAAAGTACCCCCTTCGGGGGGGGTAAAGTAGGGGATGGACACGGAACATGCATAATATGATTAAGTGGTCACAGACCTTTCCAACGATATATAACATGAGGGTTGTGTGCAAAATTTAGAAAAGTACCTCTGTGGGGGGGGTGGCAAAGCGGGGAGATGAACATCAGAGATATGCATATGATTAAGCAGTCACATACCTTTCCAACGATATATGACATGAGGGTTGTCTGCAAAATTTAGAAAAGTACCCCCTTGGGGGAGGGGGGGGCAAAGTGGGGAAATGGACATTGCATATGATTAAGCAGTCACAGGTCTTTCTAACGATATATGACATGAGTGTTGTCTGCAAAATTTAGAAAAGTACCCCCTTGGGGGAGGGGGGGGCAAAGTGGGGAGATGGACATTGGAGATGCATAATATCATTAAGCGGTCACAGACCTTTCCAACAATATATGACATGAGGGGTGTCAACAAAATTTAGAAAATTGCCCCCCTTAAGGGGGGGGAAGTGGCGGGATGGACCCCGGAGATGCATAACATGAATAAGCAGTCAAAGATCTTTCCAACAATACGTAACATGAAGGGATTGTGCAAAATTTACAAAAGTACCCCCTTGGGGGGGGGCAAAGTGGGGGGATGGACACCGGAGATGCATAATATGATTAAGCGGTCACATACCTTTTTAACGATATATAACATGAGTGGTATGTGCAAAATTTAGAAAAGTGCCCCAATTGGCGGGGGGGGGGGATGGACCACACAGATGCATAACATGAAAAGGCAGTCACAGGCCTTTCGAACGATATATCATATGAGTGATGTCAACAAAGAAAAGTCTCCGCCCCGTGTAGGATGCGGACTCATTTTTTAAATTCGTTCGCACCGCTCTTCTCCCGCAAAATGTTGTGAATTTTAAAAACTCCACTTACGAATTTTTTTATACCAAAAGCACTTATGTCCGTCGTCTGCATGCAGAGTTTTGTGCTTACAGACGCCAGACACAACAACACACACACAGACAGACGTTTACCGACATTAATAGTATAGATGATACTCAGTGCCTACACAATTCACCCTTTATAATTCAGCCAATGAGTTGACGGTTGTTCATTTCCAGAAACGAAACAATAATTCTTTAGGATGAATTTTGTTTGTTTGATACACCGTGGCAGAACGCGTGCAATGCAGCGACAGGCGTCACAAACTTTTTAGGGCACCTGCAGACTAAAAACATATAATCAATCTTCGCGGGAAAAAAATCCTAGATTTCGTCAAATGATCACGGGAAAAACACTAATTTCGTCAAAGGATCATGTAGAACGTGAATTTTGTTAAAAGGCCACAGAAAAACGCGATTTACACAAAAGATGAGCAAATTTTGTCAAAGAATCGCAAAACAGGAAATTTCACCCAAAGATAGCGCTTTCTTGCCAAACTTCGTCGAAAAATTGCGGAATAAAATGTATTTTATCAAAAAATCGCTGGAAAACGCACATTTCGTTAAAGTATCGCGAGAAAAATGCGAATTTCTTCAAAGATTGCTGAAAAAACGCGAATTTCATCGAAGGATTGCTGAAAATTCATGAATCTTATCAAAAGGCAGCAGAGAAAATGTGATTATTATCAAAGCATTGCGAAAAAAGAAAATTTCGTCTAAGGATCACAGAAAAACGCAAATTTCATAAAAGAATCGTGGAAAATAACGCAAATTTCGTGAAAAAAAAATCGCACAAAAAACACAAATTTCGTCAAATTATCGCTGAAAAAAAAACACGAATTACATCATAGGATAGCTGAAAAAATTATGAATCTCGACAAAAAAAAGATACAGAAAAAAATGCGAATTTCATTAAAGAATCACGAAAAAAAATGCGAATTTTGTTAAAGGATTGCGCAAAGAATGTGAATTTTTTGAAAGGTTCATGTGAAAAATGAAACTGTCTGTATTAAAAACAGCACACACACCAACATCTATACAAACCTCAATACACACAAACATATTATAGGCAGGGCTTGAAATTCAATTTTTCCAAAGACGGTAGTCTCCCTACCAACATTTTTAAATGGAGGGGAGTTGTAATGTTTGGGAGGGAGAAAAAATATCTTTAAACCCCACTATTCTTTTACGTGCTATTTAAAGAATTACATTAATGCAGACATGACAAAATATCATTGAAAAAATTAAGTCAACTGAGAATGATTATGTAAAATGTTTATTTTTATTATAAAAAAGAGAAGAAAGTTAAGTTTTATATATGCAGTGTATTTTTCAAGTTCCATTAAATGTGTTAGGGACCCTTAACAATTAGGTTGTTAAATAATTTTCTGACTTTAGATTTTACTTGCTTGAGATTCACCGATCGATCGTGGAAAAGACGCAAAGTTCATCAATATGTCGCGGAAAAAACGCTAAGTTCGTCGATCTGTCACCAAAAAACGCAAAGTTCGTTGATCAGTCGTAAGAAAAAAGCAAATTTCGTCGATCGATTGCAGAATAAACACAAAGTTCGTCGATCTGTCCCCAAAAAACGCAAGGTTCGTCGATCAGTCGCTTAAAAAACGCAATGTTCGTCTATTTGTCGCAGAAAAAACGCAAAGTTCGTTGATCAGTCGCAGAAAAAAATGCATCGTTCGTTGATCTGTCGCGGAAAAAACACAAAGTTCGCCGATCAGTTGCGGAAAAAAGCAAATTTCGTCGATCGATTGCGGAATAAATGCAAAGTTCGTCGATCAGTCAGGGAAGAAAGAAAAATTTCGTCGATCGATTGCGGAATAAATGCAAAGTTCGTCGATATGTCCCCAAAAAACGCAAGGTTCGTCGATCAGTCGCTTAAAAAACGCAATGTTCGTCGATCTGTCGCAGAAAAAACTCAAAGTTCGTTGATCTGTCACGGAAAAAACCACAAAGTTCGTCGATCAGTCGCGAAAAAAACACAAAGTCCGTCAATCGGTTGCGGGGGAAAAAAATCACGAAATTTATCGTTCGGTTGCAGGTAAATTAAATAATGCAAATTTCTCCAAAAATGCTGAAATTTTTTGGGCGGGAGGCTCCCGCTCATGATCTTTTTTGGGCGGGATTTCAAAATTTTCCGCCCGAATCCCGCCCTGAAATTCAAGCCCTGATAGGTATAGTTTTAATCTGAAATAATATACTGAACTTGAACTAACTTTTGAAAAATCGGGTTAACCCAAATCCAACTTGCAGAAATCTACACTCAGTCTGAAATCGACTCGAACCATAAAGACAGTTAACCCAACTTGCAACAAAAATAATTATTTTCTGTGAATTTTCGGATTTTTTCTTTTCTCAGAAATGCTGTAGTCATTTTGTCCCCCAATTTTGCCCTTTACAATTCAGCCAATGAGTGGAGGGGGCCAAAGGAGCGTTCCTTATCACAAACGAAAGATGAGATACGTTCGTTTGATGTCGTTGTTGAAAATTTATGGATTTCTATTATTAAAGTAATTTTTTCATTTTACCGTATTTATTTTCTTTTTGTGTTGTATGTATTTTGCTACTTTGAATTTTTTTAAACTAACCCTTTTTTTTTTTTTTTTTTTGGAGAGTGAGAGAGAGAGATTTAGTAATTTGGTGACACGACGTTCAGCAAATTCTTAAAATCCACAAATCGTTTCCAATGTAAACAATGAAATTTACAATTAAGTTGCAAGTGCAAAATTTCAGTTTTTTAAAATTTTCATGTCATTCTGTACACATTTTAATATGTCATTCTGATCATTATACATATTTAGTTATGCATTATTAATTATTTACTTGACCTTTACTTTTAATATTTTAAATATTTCAAACTTACAGCTGAATGTAATTATTAAAACATTTGAAATACTGCATTCGAAAAATGAAATTTCAGCTTAGAAACTCGACAATTAAAAAATTTAAAGTAGAAAAGTACTTATGATATAAAAAAGAAAAAAAAATACACCAGAATTTATCTGTATTACGAAAGCGGTAGAAATGATTTTCTGTGCTATACGAAAAGATATCCAAATAACTCAATCATGAACATAGAAATAGGTATCGGTTTTTATGTTCAGGTGCACTCAATCCAAACTTGAAACTTTTAAAACGGTCATTGAATGAATGAAATTCATCTCCGCCTTTCACATCCAGAAAACTTGCTGTGTCGCCAATTATGTTTATATTTTATATATATATAAAAAAATAATAATTCAGGCACTTTTCCGTTATACGGACACCATTGTCGCCTAACATACATACATACATACATTTTGGCATAGTATCCGTATAACAGAAAAGTACTAAAGTTCATGGTTTAAAATCACAATAAAATGTCATGAAATTTATTGATTAGTTGTGGGAAAATATCGGGGAAATAATGTGTTTTTGTGAAATTTTTTGTTTTGTGTTGTTGTGTTTAATTGTAAGCATTCATTATAATTTTCAGTGCATTATTAAATTGAAATTTTTGTTTAAAATATGTAAACAAAACAGTGACCAGAAACCTAATATAGAATTTCTAAGAAAACCTGAATTTCTAATATAGATAGATAGATGCATGCATGTAGTACTTTTAATTATTTGGTAAAAATACTGTGATCGTCACTGAGAAAACCGGAATTTAACCTAAAAGAAATTGTCGAGTGTTTAAGCTGAAATTTCATTTTACGAATACAGTATTTCAAATGTTTTAATAATTACATTCAACTGTAAGTTTGAAATATTAAAAGTAAAGGCCAAGTAAATAATTAATAATGCATAACTAAAAGTAATTGTCGAGTGTTTAAGCTGAAATTTCATTTTACGAATACAGTATTTCAAATGTTTTAATAGTTACATTCAACTGTAAGTTTGAAATATTAAAAGTAAAGGCCAAGTAAATAATTAATAATGCATAACTAAAAGTAATTGTCGAGTGTTTAAGCTGAAATTTCATTTTACGAATACAGTATTTCAAATGTTTTAATAGTTACATTCAACTGTAAGTTTGAAATATTAAAAGTAAAGGCCAAGTAAATAATTAATAATGCATAACTAAAAGTAATTGTCGAGTGTTTAAGCTGAAATTTCCTTTTACGAATACAGTATTTCAAATGTTTTAATAGTTACATTCAGCTGTAAGTTTGAAATATTAAAAGTAAAGGCCAAGTAAATAATTAATAATGCATAACTAAATATGTATAATGATGAGATTTTTTTTTTCTTGAATTATTCAGTGAAACTCGTCTTATAAATGTACGCAAATAATTCACATCAAAATCTTAAAATAACAAAGTTTTCTTTCGTGTTTAGCTATGCTTAATAACCAAAAAAGCTTGATTAATGCAAAAATTATTTGGTAAAAATACTGTGATCGTCGCTGAGAAAACCTGAATTTAATCATATCACACAGAATTACATATTAAAAGTTTAAAATTAGTTTGTTTACATCGGAAACGATTCGCGGAATTTCGTGCCACGAAATCTCTCTCTCTCTCAAAAAAAGGGTTAGTTATAAAAAATTCAAAGTAGTAAAATACATACGACTTAAAAAGAAAATAAATACGGTAAAATGAAAACATACCTTAATAAAAGAAATCTATAAAGTTTCAACAACCGAACAACCAAATGGAACACATACGCTTCTAGAGAGAGGAAAAAGCCTTCACCTCATTGGCTGGAACATCGCGTCTGAAGATAGTAAAAGCCTCTAGCTGATTAGCTGAATGCTCGCGCATGCGTATAAATAGCATTTTTGCACGAAAAACTAAAAAGCAGGTTAGCTTTAAGTATATGGATTATAAATTTAATTAAGTTTTAATTACGTCAAACATGACGGCGTTACTTTAGAAGAATATCTAAGTCAGATGACTGACTAAATAAACATAGGTGTTAAACAGCAACATAGTCTAACACATCAGACACGTATCATTTTAGAATCCAGTACCATTTTACGATCCAGTTAAAATTCAAATGACAGTTCACGTTTCTAGAGGAGCCGATTTGGCATTCTTCTAGCTTCAATTTAATCATGATAGCAGCAAAATTCCCGTACTCCCACCCGGTCCTTTCGGAAAAAAATCGCCGCAAACGCGAAAAAACGCTAAAAATCACATGGAAAAATTCGAGAAAAGATCCAAAATTGCAAAGGACAAAATTTGATATGTTAGAATAATAGATTAAAATCGAATTTGTTTTATGAATGTGAATAAAATCGCCACAAAACGCAAAATAACTGTAAAAATTGCATAAAAATGCGTGAAAAATTTAAAAAATGCTGTACGATTTCCGAATAAACTGTATTGAAAATAGGAATAAAATTACTACAGTAGACTAAAAGATTTGAACCAGAGTTCTTTAAAGAATGGGAAAAAAATCGCTACGAGACGCGAAAAAACGCTAAAAATGGCATAAAAAGATCGCTAAAGATTCAAAAAATCGAAGAGGATAAAATTTGCTGTATTAGAATAAAAAAATTAAACCGTATTCCTTTTACGAATGTCAAAAAATCATCACGAAACGCAAAAAACTGTAAAAATAGCATAAATAATTGTTGAACAATTCAAAAATCTCATAAACAATTCGTGAAAAATTCAAAAATCGCTGTACGATTTTGAATAAACTTTATTGACAATAGGACAACATTTGCTATAATGGGCTAAAAGATTTGAACCGGATGCCTTTAACGAACGTCAAAATATCGTCACGGATCGGGAAAAAACCCTAAAAATCGCATAAAAGAATCGCTAAAAATTCAAAAATATAGCACAGGACAAAATTTGCTAGATTTGGATAAAATATTAAAACCAGATTAACTTTTACGAATGTCAAAAACTCACCACAAAACTCGAAAAAACTGTAAAAATCGCATAAAAAAATTCGTGAAAATTAAAAAAAATTTTGTACGAATTCTGAATAAACTTTTATGGAAAGAGAAATAACTTTACTATATTGGGCAGTTGACTTTAATTAAGTGATTGAAACTGAATTGTTTAATTAATGTGAGATAATCACTGCAAAGCGTCAAAAAACGTAAAAAATCGCATAAAAATCAAATAAAAATGATTTATGAAAGAATCTGAAAATTGTCTTCGAGGTGCATAACTTCAGACATACAGGTTTCTGCATGTCTGAATGGGTACCATAATACTTTCTTGCCAAATCTTGTAGCTCTGCGCGGAGTGGTCTCTTGATAAAATAATACAAAAACACACACACACACAAAAAACTATCTTTTTATTTTATTTTAGATACTTAAACGTGTATATGTTACCGTGAAAGACCGATATTGGAGAATGTCGACTTTCACCGCTGAATGTCAACAAACACCAAATACGTCGGTGAAAGATCGAATATTTCATTACATTCTTGTACATTCGGACCCTCACCGGTGTATGTCGATAATCGCAGATATACTCTGGTGGAGGTTGAAAAGAGAGGAGCTAAAATCTCTTTCTCCCTTGTGGTAGCTAGCGTGAAGGTGTGACTTCACGATCCGTACATTCAGGCCCGGAGAGAAGTGTTATTGACCTGCGCGCGCAGCGCACTCATCGAGAAGGCCCTGAGCCGACAAAGAGGCTGTTTCCCGCCAAATCCTTTGTTCTGGTGGAGTCAGTCAGCTTTGTCAGTCTTATGCAAGGTTTGATGGTGAGAGCAACGTTTTCTTAATTTTTTTTCCGATACCCTAATTCATACAGAATGGATACTGCAGTGAATCATGATCTTTTACTTGAAAAGTTAAATGCATTAATTACGGGTAAACGAGAAGACAATTGTTTTTATTTTTCTCAAGAAAAGTACTCTAAAATACTTTCTGGAGTGGTTTCTGCTAAAACTAAGTGCAACACACCTTTGGATTACAGACGATTAGAACGTTTTGACGTTTTAAAAATTAATGATGAAGAGAAGTTAATTGTACCATTAAAACCAGGAGAAACGAATATACAGTATTATGTTACCAATGAGGAATTGTTCAGTATACTATATGAAACTCACACCAGAATAGGCCACGGAGGAAGAACACGTATGCTTAAAGAGTTGTAAAATAAATACAAAAATATTACATATGAAGTTGTAATGTTGTATTTAAATTTATGCAAACAGTGTCAAATGAAACACAGTGCACCTAAGAAAGGTATTATTGTGAAACCAATGATCAGTTCTGAGTTAAACTCAAGATGTCAAGTTGATCTGATAGATCTGCAGTCAAACAGAGATGGCGAATATAAGTTTATAATGGTGTATCAAGATCATTTAACTAAGTTTGTCCAGCTACGACCTTTGAAAACTAAGAGGGCGGAAGAAGAAGCGTATCACGTTCTTCCAATATTTTTAACATTTGGTGCTCCAGCAATATTGCAATCAGATAATGGTAGAGAATTCAGTAATCAAGTCATATCCGAAATATGCGCTATGTGGAAAGATGTTAAGATAGTTCATGGAAAGCCTCGTCACAGTGAAACACAAGGCTCAGTTGAAAGGGCCAATCAGGATATACAGAATATGCTAACTGCATGGATGAACGATAACGATACAAATAAATGGTCAGAAGGTTTACCCTTTGTTCAATTTGCCAAGAACACTACATACCACGAAGGAATACGCCAAAGTCCTTATGAAGCCATGTTTGGCATTAAAGCGAAAAGAGGCATAGCATCGTCTTTTTTGACTAGCGAACAAATCGCAAATATCGAAACCGAAGAACAACTTGAAGAAATTGCCAATACTTTTGAAACCGAAGAACAGTTTGAAGAAACTGGTAATACTTCTGAAAAAAATTTGAGCGGTGGTCATACCGAAAACCATATTCCAAAGAAAAATATTGAAGAGGACTTGCAATCTACCACGTCTTCACATCAAGTTCTGACTGAAAAACACGAGTTAATTTCTATAAAAAGAGCGGCCGCGGAAGAGAATCTTCTACTGCAAGCAACAAAAATGTTACGAACCTCACAAAAACAATTTCCTCCTTCTCAAATTGGTGTTACTGTACGAATACAAGTCCCTGATGTCGACCGTGGTCGTACAAATAACCGAAATGTGTTAGCGGTTGTTGTTGGAATAGAAGACTGCGACTTCTAAAAACTTGCAAATGAAAATGGTACCCTCATGCAGCTTTACACACGTAATCAGTTCGTAATTTGTAAAGAAACGTTACTTTCCATAGATGAGATTTATTTTAAAGAAATTTCGCTGAGAGAAGCAGCTGCAGCTAATTCGAGAAGCGGTGGGCAAGGCTATACACGCTGTCATTGCAAAAGGAAGTGTTCCACAAATAAATGCAGTTGTAAAAGCAAGGGCCTCTTGTGCAATTCAAAGTGTCATAATAGTTGTTGCAATAAATAAGATTTGAGTCACATAATTTAGTAAGTTTTTTATTACTATTATTTTATTTTCTCATTTAGAATGTACTGTATAATTAAGTAAGTTTTTATCTTCTATTATTTTCTTTTCTCATTTTGAATGCACTGTGTGTTTTAAGTTCTTAGTCACTCCTCTCAGAAAGAGAGGCGAAAAATTTATCGCGACTGAATTACGGAGAAAAAAATATAAATCTCGGACATGTTCAACATTCACCATTAGTGCATGGTGAATGTCGACATTTACCGGTGTAAGTCGGAAATAAGGGTATTTAGCAAATATTTCGGACATACACCAAGCGACTATGTGTTTGTTGTCATTCTCCAGATTTCGGTGTTTCACCGTAACATATATATATTTTTTAAACATTAATTAATACATAATTTCACGTAAAAAACAAATTTTAATTGTATTGCTTTTTTCTCCGTAGATTAAAATTAATTCAAATTTCAGAATAACATTTAAGTATTTCACCAATTATTCACTATTTTCTCATTTTTATCAATGCCATTTCAATAAAAAGACTTTATTTTAAGAAAAAACATACAGAAAGCATAGTCATAGACGAAAAAAAAAAAGAGTCTTTCACTCATTTCTAACTCTGCTGTAAATAATCGTACAAAAGAGATATAGGTACAAATCTACTGGTTGGTTGATTTAATGACGGCCAATTATCTACAAGAGGCATATAGGCCCTAGGGGGAAGTGCCCTCAGTGGGGGTCTTTCTAATGGATCCTAACCCGTATTTACGGCAAGGTTCGAAGAAAACCACTGAAAACTCCGAACGGTTAGATCGACGAGCGCAACAAGGGACAAATCTACTGGACAGAATGGCTACTATTAAATTATATGAATCAAAATATACTTCATGGGTTGTCTACATGTTAAAAATTGTGCCAACTTCCATTTTCAAACTGGTAACAACCTCGTTTAAACTTTGAGTTTTTAGTTCACAGACTATCAAAGACTGAGAGCTAATGTGCCCGCAGGTTCTTGATGTATGTACGTATGTATGTCGTAACGCAATAACTCTTGACAGAAATATCCCATTTTGCTTCAAATTTGGTATAAAGATTTACTCTGATAAAGCGCTTCCCTGATTAGTTTTGGGTGTTTATTGGTTAAGTATAAAGGGGGGAACGGGGGTCTAATCCCCCTTAATTTAGATAAATGGGTTTTTCATGCAGAATTATCCAATTTGCTTCAAATTTTGTATGCAGGTTTATTCTGATAAGGTGCTTCCCAGATTAGTTTTGGAGGTTCATTGGTTAAGTAAAAAGGGGGGAAATGGGAAACGGGGGGGGGGTAATCCCCTCTTAATTTAGATAAATGTGTTTTTCATGCAGAATTATCCAATTTGCTTCGAATTTGGTAAACAGGTTTATTCTGATAAGGCGCTTCCCTGATTAGATTTGGAGGTTCATGGGTTAAGTATAAAAGCGGGAAACGGGGGGGGGGTAATCCTCCCTTAATTCAGCTAAATGGGTATTTCATGCAGAATTATCCAATTTGCTTCAAATTTGGTATACAGGTTTATTGTCAATTTCTTTATTTTTCGAAGGGCATTATTCTTTGAAATAAGAGTATAATATACAATTAGTGTGAATAGCCTGTGATCTCATTTATGCTATTTTATTTATTATGAGCTTATTATGCTAACCATAAGAGGGGACTTCTCCCTTAGAACAATGAAAAATAAAATTTCTCTATATCTCGAAAAGTATTGACAGAAATGTGCTGTAAATTCCCATAGTCATGTTTTTAACGATGCTGATTCATAGTTCGTAATTTTTAAATGAATTTATTAACAATTTTTTTAATTAAAAAAAAATTTTTTTGGTGTAAAAAAGGTCTAGATTATGTGTGGCTATACATTGTATCTCACTGAAAATGAAACATTTCAATCAGATAAATTTTTGACGTGGCTTTAACATTAGCATCCACAAATCTTAATCTCTACTCTGAAGATTTTTAAAAAAATGCAAAAACTGTATAATACTCCTCGCTGAATTCTTTAAAGGAATTCAACTAAAGTGCCAAAATTATATGTTACTATTTGAAAAATGAAAGTTGGTACAGGTTTTAATATGTCGAATACTCCTAAAGCATATATATATTCATAGCATTAATTATTAGATATTATTCCTAGTCGATTGGTGCCTATATCTTTTTTATGCGGTTACTTGTGCTATAATTAGTAAGGGGTGATCACCTTTGGGTTTTTTTTTTTTCAAGACTCTACGAAACAAAGTACTACACCCGTATTATCCGGCCCTGAAATTACAACTGCGTCAAAAATGGGTGTCAATTGCCAATCTTGTTTATCATTGGCAAACAGGTTCAAAACAGTACATTAACATTATTAAATACACTAGGGCATCCAACCCGGGCTTTCCGGGATAGAGAATATAGGTTAACACCATTTTTTTTTTTTTATTGAAAACTCTAATGGTTTTTTTTACACTTAATAATTTTTTTAGATTGCCACCAAAGAACATTTTTATATGAAATATGTCAATTATATATTCAAATAAAATTTTGAAATTTATTAAAAGCAGTAATTTCGTATTGGCCTCGTGCCAGAAGTTAATAGCCGAAGAAATCGCTTAAAATTTCGTTCTACAACAGTTTTTTTTTAAATTATTATTCTGATAATTTAAGCACTTATTTCGATTACCTATCTGTTAAATTTGAGTTTTATTTATACTATTTTATTTATTTCTTAATGAAGTTTTAATTTCGTTATTGAATATTAGCTGGAAACAAATGCTGAACTTTTCATATTGTTTAAAGCGCAAACGGATTCCTATTTTTGTAATCGTCTGCAAGCGATAAGGTAAATAAAAAAAAAAAAAATTCCTGTTTGAAATTTATTTTAAATGCTATAATAAATGAGTAAATTGCGATATAGTTTTCAAACAAATTGCATTTGAAAGTAGACTTTTTTCCTGTATAAAGGTGTAAAAATAAAAAATAGGCGATATTTAGAAATTAAAAAAATTACAGTAACAAAAATCGCAAAACCGAAATTTCATCGTCAAGTGTTGGCATTCGCAAAATGACGTCAAAGTTACGCACGGGCACGTTTGTCCTTTATAATATAGATAATAATATTAAAAACGGTAAATAATGCAAAATAAAATAAAATAAAATAAACAATAATAAAGCAATAAAAAAAATATATAAACTATAAAAAAAATAAACTATGGTATGGCTGATTGAGATAATAAATATATATTATCTCATATATTTATTATCTCATTGGTTTATTTATTATATAACTATAATAAATAAAAGTATATGGCTGTTAAAAGATTTAAAAAAAAAATTATCTCGCATTTTTCAGAAAAACATTTTAAGACCATGAAAGGATCAAGATAAAGTGAACTACAAATAAAGTCAGAAAGACCACGGCTATTACTAACCCAGTTATTTCCGAACAATTTTCTTTTCCTCTCTTCATTTTTCTTACTTATTGAAACAGAATGGGAGAAATTTAGGAACTTGGCTGATTGTTTGTCTGAATTATTTTTCTCTTCATTCTTATAACGAATGAAGATTTATTGTCCCTAAGTAAAATTTTCTGCGCAGAAATCTGCTAGTAACTTATGAAGACTTAAAAATTTTGAATTTTTGAATTTTTTATACTGATATAGTTTAATAACATAATGAACAGAAAAGAAATTTGCGAACTGCTGGATAGAACCTAAGATATAGGTATATCCCGCATAGTAACCAAAACAACGGCAACGATATGGGTGCCTTGTTTACGAGGGCAAAACACAGACAGGCGCCGAACTTGACAGTTCAGCAATGGTGTGGACAAACAGGGATTTATGACGGACAATCTAGAGGGGTCATAAAATGTGCAAAAATATACATTGAACCGGCGATTCCTGGAAAACAAGGAGAGGAGTGGTACGTAGGAGTTTCTAAGAGGCGGAATATGGCTGGAGCGAATGAGAAACATCGTGATGATCAGATATACGCGGCGACCAGTGAAAGTACTTCGAGAGGGCATGGAAATTGGCCGCTAACATCAACATTGGATATAGATCCAAAAAGGAGGAGGTAAATACTTTTACACCCCTCTGAGGGGGAAAAAGAACGAAAACTTCGTTAGAACTAAAAAAAATCACTTCTATCAAAAAATCCTTAAGAGGAGGACATCCTTTTTTTTTCAGCAACTTGCTGCCAACATGAAAGTTGGCTTTTTCTATATAGGCTGTAGTGATATGTAGGCAACAGCCTACAGTTATAATTAAGTGATTCACACTTTTTTTTAATATGTGCCCATGGAAGCAAGAACCTACTGGTGAACTACTCTACAAATGACTGCTATTCTCTTGAGAGATACAGGTAGATATTATTCACCCAGCTACTGTGTAAATATTTCTAAATTAATTAATTAATGTTAAGGAGATTATGTTTCTCTTGCCATCTCCAGGATCAAGGATGTATATAAATGTTAAATTATTATCACAAACTTATTAATCACATACTTAAATTTAAATAATCAAAATAAGAACTTAATAACTTAACTGGTTAATATATTGTATTGTTAAAATGAAGTCTCGTGAATATAATGTGTATTACCTTTTTGTATAATTATTTTACTCTTTATTTTTATGTTTTATATCTATCTTCTGTAAATAAAACCTTTTTTATTTTACCCTTAATTTAGACTCCAGCTTTTATTTAGTTTACAGTGTGATGTTTAATCTAGAGTAATTTATATGTTGATTTAAACTACTACTTTAAGTAAGATTTTACAGCGGGCTTGAGGGTCAACCTTAAGGATAAGTTTCTTCAAAGTAACACAACGCAGCGCACCTTTTTATTTAATACAAAAAAATCTATCCCAGGTTGCACGATCACAATTTGCCCTCAAATTGCCGCTAAGATAATTGGTGTGTTTCTGACAGGAGGAGTTAATTACTATGGGTTTGAGTAACGCCCTGCAAGTTTTATATAATTTAAATTTTAAATCTCTCCAACATGTAGAAACCCCAATTATTACTGGTGCATGTGACACAGGAATTTCTCTGGTGTTCAGCCTTCTCCATATCCAGCCCTTTTAATTATTCAATGTATAGCTTATTTTAGATAATTAAATATTTTGTACTGGATTAAGCATTTATATTTTAGATTTAATGAAATAATTTAAATAGTAATAATAATGATTGACATTTAAAGAAGCTAAATTTATTTATATTCAATATTCTCTTTTAGAATTGATAAATTTACTCAACAAATGTATAGAAGTTATTATTTACATAAATTTTATAATTAGTTACTCTAAACATATCCATTTAAAAAAAATAATAATAATAAGATTTTTTTTTTTACTTCTCATATTATTCTGCTAGTAGTACAGTCGAACCCCGCTATAGTGAACCGTCTACGGACCCAGAAATATGTCCACTATAACCGATGGTTCACTATATCCAAATTCTTTAAAAAGAATTTTTTTTTTTTTTGCATATGATTGTTATTATTGATTTTTTAATATATGATGTATTGTTAAAAATAATGATTACTATAATACGTTATTTACTTACAAATTATTAACTAATTAAATTGACAATAAATCAAATAATAAAAAGAAAAAAGTTACTTACTAAAACTTGATTTTATTTTTACATTCTATGGAAGAAATTTGTAATTTTTGATTGAATGCAGTTCGATTTTAAGTAGAGTTCATCAATTTTCTTATCAACAATTAGTAAAGAAACTAATATTTTTTGGTCCACAATTTCTGTAGAAAAAAAATGTTCAGGGTATTCGCTGCCGATTTCACTTCCGAGATAGAAGGTGCCGAAATTTCAAATTCTTCTTCAATATAGTCTTCTAAGTCTTCTTCAACATCGTTCTTTTGTTTAACTCCAGATACAATGTCGTCATCTTTGGGGGTACCACAAGTATACACTTCATTATCGCAAGATTCGAAGTGCTCAGTAACGTCCCTTGGAAAAATGTTCACATTATGCTTTTCCAGCCACAGAGCTATTGCTAAGACTTCTTCATCATCTTCGTCCTCCACGTTGGCATATTTTCCTTCCCACAACACATCTTTCAAAAGACCTGCGCATCGGAAACAGTTGCGGATTGTTGCTGATGTCACCTGTCTCCATGACTTTTCCAACAAAACGACTGCTTCCAAAAGTGAGATGTTGTATTTCGTATTGTTCTCTTCATAGTTCTCCAAAATACGCATTACTAGCTGTTTCCTATAGTGGGACTTCAGGCTGCAAATAACGCCCTGGTCCATGGGCTGTAGCACAGAAGTTGTATTTGGAGGCAAAAAATGAGCTTAATGCATTTCAGATTTTCTAAGTGGGGATGATCTGTGCAATTGTCGACAAGGAGAACAATTTTACGTTTTTGCTTCAACAAATCATTGTCCCATTGTCAAAGTTCTTTAAAAAAAACTGGAAGTCATCCAGGATTTTTGATTAGCTTTGTAATTGATGGGTAGTTTTTTAACATTTTTAAAATACCTTGGTTTTTGGGATTTACCCACGACAGTTAATTTTCGCTTTTCTGATCCGTTCATATTTGCACATACAAGAACAGTTATTCTCACTTTCGAGAGCTTCCCGTTAGTGCACTTTTGTCCTTTAAATTTTAACGCCTGATCGGGAGTCATTTTGTAAAATAATCCAGCATCGTCAGCATTAAAAATATCCTTCTCTTCATAACCCTGGATTGCATCCGGCTACACTTGAGCTTTCCACTTTTCCACATCCGATGCACAAACACTTGCTTCTTCACCAACAATCTTTCCACAAGAAATATTGTTCCGTTTTTTGAACCTATCCAGCCATCCATTAGAGCACACAAAACTATTTTCTCCGAAATTTTCGGCAGACTCATTCGCTTTAATTTGAAGCATGGGTCTGGTCACAGGAAGATTTCTATCCCACTGAATGGTGAACCATTTTAATAGATCTTCTTCCACATTTTATCTGTCACGTAGTTTCTTCGAAAAATCCAAATTTTTATCGTGTGCAGCAAGAGTCGCACTGCGATTTTTCCAAATGTTCGAAACTGTAGATTTTGATAAGAAAAATTCGTTACACAATGCCGATTGATTTGTTCCATCTTCAATACGTTTAATTATTTTAACCTTATCATCCATCGAAAATGCTTTTCTTTTCAAAGATTTCACCATTTTTACAAAATTTTTAGCTGCTCTTGAAAAAACGTCTTCTTATCTCAAATCAATCAAAAGAATAATGAAGAGAGACACTGTAAAACAAGGGACATTCTTGGACTGTTCCGATTATACCGAGGGGTGGGGGACGAAATTAGCACGTGAACACCAGGGCTTTTTCCTAGAATAAGCGAGAAACGAAGAGGAGAGGTTTGTTCCTGTAATAGGGAGAGGAGGGGAAGAAAACGCATGTGCTGTTTTGCGATGAGCGTGAAAGAGTGAAATTTGACACAATATAAAACCATGTCATCATTTGCAGTCAAAACTAGTACAATTTTAAAGTTGGAGAACTGAAAAAAAAATCTGGGGAAATAAAATTTGAGTCCACTATAAACGAACTACCAAAATCTCAGCTGTCCACTATAAGCGTATAAAATAACATTAGTTGAACGGGAGATCGGACGGGACCAGCAAAAAAGTTCACTATATCCGAGTGTTCACTATATCCCGGGTTCATTATAGCGGGGTTCGACTGTATTTAATATATTTTTTGTAAGCTAACATCACACTACTTAATATAATTTAGTTCGGTAATTGTATGAATAATAATAATAATAATAATAATTACAATTATAACAATAATAATACAAAATAAATGATAAATAATATCAGTTGTAAAGTGTCGAATCCTGATCCTAGGGTATGGGATATACATAAAAATAAGAAAAAGGTATTGGCAGTCAATTGAATTTGCATAATTAAAATTGTCTTTCATATTGTATATTTTTATATGTCGCGATTGTACTTACAAGCAAATATTTTTCATATGTAAACAAAGGTTTCAAAGGTCAATTCCTAAGAATTAGACCATTTTTGTTGAAAGATTGCATATTATTTTTGTCTCTGAAATATTTATTTGACTTATTCATGCAAATATATTTGAAAGTGATAAAAATGAAAGTAATAATTGGGGTTTCTACATGTTGGAGAGATTTAAAATTTAAATTATATAAAACTTGCAGGGCGTTACTCAAACCCATAGTAATTAACTCCTCCTGTCAGAAACACACCAATTATCTTAGCGGCAATTTGAGGGCAAATTGTGATCGTGCAACCTGGGATAGATTTTTTTGTATTAAATAAAAAAGTGGGCTGCGTTGTGTTATTTTGAAGAAACTTATCCTTAAGGTTGACCCTCAAGCCCGCTGTAAAATCTTACTTAAAGTAGTAGTTTAAACCAACATATATATTACTCTAGATTAAACATCACACTTTAAACTAAATAAAAGCTGGAGTCTAAATTAAGGGTAAAATAAAAAAGGTTTTATTTGCAGAAGATGGATATAAAACATAAAAATAAAGAGTAAAATAATTATACAAAAAGGTAATACACATTATATTCACGAGACTTCATTTTAACAATACAATATATTAACCAGTTAAGTTATTAAGTTCTTATTTTGATTATTTAAATTTAAGTATGTGATTAATAAGTTTGTGATAATAATTTAACATTTATATACATCCTTGATCCTGGGGATGGCAAGAGAAACATAATCTCCTTAACATTAATTAATTAATTTAGAAATATTTACACAGTAGCTGGGTGAATAATATCTACCTGTATCTCTCAAGAGAATAGCAGTCATTTGTAGAGTAGTTCACCAGTAGGTTCTTGCTTCCATGGGCACATATTAAAAAAAAAAGTGTGAATCACTTAATTATAACTGTAGGCTGTTGCCTACATAGCACTACAGCCTATATAGAAAAAGCCAACTTTCATGTTGGCAGCAAGTTGCTGAAAAAAAAGGATGTCCTCCTCTTAAGGATTTTTGATAGAAGTGATTTTTTTTAGTTCTAACGAGTTTTCGTTCTTTTTCCCCCTCAGAGGGGTGTAAAAGTATTTACCTCCTCCTTTTTGGATCTATATCCAATGTTGATGTTAGCGGCCAATTTCCATGCCCTCTCGAAGTACTTTCACTGGTCGCCGCGTATATCTGATCATCACAATGTTTCTCATTCGCTCCAGCCATATTCCGCCTCTTAGAAACTCCTACGTACCACTCCTCTCCTTGTTTTCCAGGAATCGCCGGTTCAATGTATATCTTTGCACATTTTATGACCCCTCTAGATTGTCCATCATAAATCCCTGTTTGTCCACACCATTGCTGAACTGTCAAGTTCGGCGCCTGTCTGTGTTTTGCCCTCGTAAACAAGGCCACCCATATCGTTGCCGTTGTTTTGGTTACTATGTTATGCGGGATATACCTATATCTTAGGTTCTATCCAGCACGAACGAAAATCGCAACTTCCATTCTAAAAGACGTGAAATAGAGCAGTTTGCGCAAAACCTCCTTGTTTATGATTTTCTATATTTATATTATAGTTACAATTTCTTGTGGGGGCGCTTGCATATTTAGTTTTATATAAACTTTGAAAATCTCCATATGAATTCCTATATTCTTGTTTTTTTCATTCGACTTGAACATTTACCCTAAGTACAGCGCCTAGAATTCATAGTGTGGAAACCGGCTATCCTTGTAATGCTTTAAAAAGTGATAAAAAGTTGTAGCCTATAAATGTGCAACGGTGCTCCTACGATAATGTTGCAACCAGAGACAAAAAAAATGCTTATCACGTTTTTTAGCCATGTTTTCATAATTTTAAAAAAGTTCATAAAAATCACTAAGTCAGAGGAGAAAAGGATATAATTTAAGTATTTAAAATACTTACCACCAGCCGAAACATTCTAATACAATGTCAAGAGCTAGCAGATGGCGCTGCGATCCCATCCTAATCTTTTCAGCAATGTTGTACATTTATAGGATATAATTTTTTAGTACTATCTTGTAGCA
Organism: Maratus michaelseni; assembly: GCA_963931845.1. Lineage (NCBI taxonomy): Eukaryota > Metazoa > Arthropoda > Arachnida > Araneae > Salticidae > Maratus > Maratus michaelseni. Next base: position 267,912,258 of record OZ007593.1, read on the forward strand.
GATTTCCACACTATGTATTCTAGGCACTGTACCCTAAGTAAATTTCCCTTGATTTATATTAAAAAATTATTAAATAGGAGTAAAAATGTGTTTAGTGGCTGCGTTAATATTAAGTAACGAAGCGTTTTGAAGATTGAATCATATATGTTAAGCTAGAGCCAATATTGTTAAAATAATGATACAAAATATTCTACTTTTACGGCAAAAACAATACGTGTAATAGGGAGACAATTTTAGAACTTTGTACCAAAAATGAAATTTTCTTCAATTTAAAAACTTATCTTATAACAGGATTAAAAAGCATTTTAATGAGGAGTAGCAGTTTGAACGTCGTAAAAAAAGGTCATATTTTAAAAAAAATTGTGGGTTTCAATAACAACGTAAACTTTTGGGGGATTTTGTAATACAATAAAAAATGTTTGGAGAGAGTTTGCTAATTTTGTGTAAAATAAAAATCATACTTCATTCTGGAATCCAATCAAACAAAAGTACCTGAAAATGCGATGTCAAGCTACACCAATCATTCCCAAAACATTAAAAAAGTGTTAGTGCAACTAATATTTAGCGCATTGGCTATTATGTGGCGTAGCACAGAATTTTTTCAATATTTAAATATTTGTGAAAATGGCGGAATTTTTTTTAAAGTTTAGTTTGGGTCCATAAAAATTGCCTTAAAGTGTTTGTAAGAAATCGAAAAATTAAAAAAAAAAATCCTACCTAGCGCCATGGAGAATTAGATTTTGAACGTTTATCTTATAATTTAAAGGAAATCGGTCGAGCGGTTCTTGATAAATCTAAACGACCAAGTAAAAAATGTCATTTTGAAAACAAATGCTTTTAAATTTTTAAAATTTGGTTTAGAGCAATTATTTACAGCCGCATATTTGTAAAAAAATAGTTTCTGTGCTATATTCTAAACACTATAAACTATCAAAAAATGCAAAAACAAAATTTAATTTTTTTTTAAAGTTTCAAACTGGTATTCCCCCCCCCCCTTGAAGAAACACTCCTATAGATAGTGATGTATTCGATCTAATTTGAGATGTTCTGTAGCGTACCACATAACATTAGAAAAATACAGCTCAACTGGAAGACGCACTACTAGAAATAATCTCCAACAGATGATAATGTATTGGAAATTTTTGTATGGCCTTGTTTACGAAACATATATTCCCCTTACGACGTAGTAAATTCAAATTTGTTCTGCTTGAAATTGCATAATAAACAAACGAAAACGCACTTTTTGCAATTACTTTCCCTATATGGTAATATACTTGACTTTCTTTTTTGGCCCAGTGAAACGACTATAAATGCTTCACGAACGTTATCCTTCTTCAAACATGTTATAATAATTCTCAATACATATATAAATTTCATTCAATTTGAAACAGCATAATATCATTAAAAACGAATTTCAATGTATTCAAATACTTTTGTGTAAAAATACGATACATTTTACAAACGCCCTTTTCAATAAGGAACATATCTTAATAACATATTGTTTTCATGGATTTCGCAGTATATTTATCAAATTTAGATAGTTAGCAGATGGACAAACAGACAACCCGGAGTCATTAATACGTTTTACCTATGTTTGATAACATAAAAATTAAGGAAGTTAATCAAAATGCTAATGTTAGACTAAATATAAATATTTTAAAAATATATTTTTATAATGCAATATTGATTAATAATTTTCAGAGCGCTGACATCCAATGTTAAATTTAAGTAAAATTTATGTAAGACCATCTCAGAAGCATAGATTTAAACAATATATAAAATAAGATTTCGTGAACTAATTTCATATTAATGGTTGCAAATCCCAGAAAAAAAAAACTTTCAAAAAATTAGTAAACATCCTATAAAAAAGTTGATCAAAATGTTGTTGTTATCTCGTTTTTAAATATTTAAAAAAAATCATTTTCTATTATATATATTCATTAATAATCTTCAAATTGTTGCCAATTAAGGTTTTAAAAATACTACAATTTATATTAGTGTTCATTTTAAATTAGTCGGTTAATTAAGTTCTTGTGCTATTCTGATAAGGATAATCAATTAAGAGTTCAATTAATTTTTACAATAATGATTGGATTAAACCATTCAACAAACTGATTTTTCGCTTTTGTACAGTTGTAAAATTATCGTGAAGACAATTACGCGGATTATAAATCATTAAAAAGGATTTAATCACCTTGCTTTTGTAGCATATAAGTTTTTTTTCTAACGGTGATTTATTTTTTGATAATTTTCAATGGGAGGCATTTTTTACCTTGATAATATTACAGAATCCTGGTACAATAAAATTGTTTTAAAAAAATCTAACTATTTTTTTCTTCTTCCTCTTTTTTTTGTAATGTTACAAAATATTTAATAAATTGATATCTAAAATGAATTCATAAGGGAAAGTCTTCGAACGTGTAAAAGCCGATTTGTATTTTTTAAAATATACAATAATTAGCGGATACCGCAACAACAAGCAAAATAAATCCCTTAAAATATTTAAAAAGGTAAGAAATAGCTAGAAAAGTACCTCTAAAAACATGTAAATCTCTTAAGAAACACGTGAGATATACACATCACAAGTGAAATTGCAACACGATGGAGAAATACACTTAACCATATCAAAATCATAGCACTGATAAAAGAGAAATTCACGTGTAAATGATTAAAAAAAAAAACTGTTTATTCAATAACGAAATGCAGTTCTCAAGGACAGCTATACAATCCACCAAACAGTACGGCATACTATCGATGACACTATTAATGGTTCCCTGATATGTTGCGCATGATTATGCTGTGCATTTCTACCCAACAGAAACTGAGATACTGCTATAATGTTCATCATAAAAATATATCCATATCCACAGTATAGTTTATCTGAATCTTTGACAAGCAGCGTCATTCAATGAAACGCACTAGGTAGGTTATAAGAGAGAT